>OV656873.1:55492578-58103670 GCA_927399465.1 Sarcophaga caerulescens
TTTATTATTCTCCCATGCAAAGCAATTAATTTTTTTTTGTTTTTTTTTTGTTTTTTATTTATTGCTTACTGTTTTAAAAAATAATTTATTAAACTTCTTTCCTCTTTTAATAGAAGCGAAAAAAAATATTAATTGTCTACCAACCAGCTCATTTAAAATTCAAGTGAATCATGCATGCATGTGCATCTGTTTTGTAATAAATTGTTGACATCAAAAAAAGTGATTTTACAGCTCAAAGTACGGATACAATATAATTAACCAAAGAAATATAATTAAATGCTTATAAGTACATCTGAATACATAAACGGCTGGATTCCAATTTTCCAGCTTGTTACCGAATACTTTTCAGACATAACTTTTCAAAAAATTATATTCTGAAGGATGTTAACACAAAGAAACGTTGAATCTTTTCTTGTTAAAAAGTAAAGTAAAAGAAGTAAAGTACCAAAAAGTACCATAAAGTACCACTACCATCTGTTTGACTAAACAATCCAATATTTCCGGTTTTTTCTTAATTGTTTAAAAAAATTCAATTTATTTCGATTTTGGTACTTTCTTTTACCGCCTCTTAAACATTTTAACAAAAAATTAAAAACAATTAAAGTTTTAGAATTAATAGCTCTTAAATACTATTTTTCAAATAATAGATTAATATTGAGAACAAACCAAAAAGTACCAAGCGTGGTACTTATTTTCTCCCTCTTTGTAATTAAATAAAAGTATCAAACATTCGTTCGCTTGTTTGGAAATGTTAAACAATTAAAATTGTTTTCGTATACAATATTTATTTTGCTTATGAGATCCAAATGCTATAAATTGATTGAAAAGGTACCAAATTATTTATTTATTCCTTACATCTCCTGTATTATAATATATAAATAAAGTACCAAATGTTTATTTAATTTTTCCGAAAAAAAAAGATTAAATTTTAATTAAAATTTTACTTCAATCTTTGCTACTGACATAAATGCTACAGACAGATTTGTTCCTTTTCTCCCTTTTTACACTTAAATGGATAATTTTTAACAAATTAAGTACTAAGGACCTGAATTTATTATTTCATAGAGCGAAATATATTTCAAATATGATATTCCAAGAATTTTTTAAGGTCTTATGCTCCTCTTTAGTGTCGTGTAGAACATGTTATTACTGAGGGTAGAAACAAGAGAAAAAGAAAAGAGCGATAATATCAAATGGATTTAGTTTAGCGTCTTTTCTTTTTCTCTTGTTTCTACCCTCAATAATAACATGTTCTACACGACACTAAAGAGGAGCATAAGACCTTAAAAAATTTTTGGAATATCTGCTTGGTTTGGCAAGTCTTCCTTACCAAGTACTTCCTGTTATACTAGACTTAATTTGACTCACTAAATGTCCGTTAAAGTCGTTCGGTTTCGATGTGGTTTATTGTTCTGTTCCTTACAAGGTGTATGCCAGGACTTAGTTATCGACCAAAGTCTCTTGATCCTACGACGACACCGGCTTGCAAAAAGTTGAATTTTTTGCATATTAAGACTGATTCGCAGCGTTTCAATGTTTTCAAACCAAAGAAAATAATGAATTTTATATTCGCTTTGAATAACGCAATTTTCGTAAGTAACGATTATATGAATGATTTCCCAATTGAACGTCCCACGAAGTAATAACGGAGTATCATGTTGACGTAATGGATTTAGCATGACATATTCCAATAACAAGTTGGGGCCTACCTTTTAAACTAAATGTTGTTAAATGTTGTTTTGTATAGGAATACGGTAAGATTTTATACAGTTTTGCTTGAATCTAAACATATTAAGGCGTGTGCACAAAAAAATTTGGTCGTCTTTTACTAAGATTGCAAAACATAATTAGGAATACCGTAATAACTAGGAATTCTATAAGATTTTATACAGTTCTACTTAAATCTAAACATATTAAGGGATGTGCACAAAAAAATTGGTAATTTTTACAAACACATGTAAAGTTTCACTTTGATTGATAAATTAGTTGTTTTGAAAATGAGCATCAAAGTCGCCGTAGTCTAGTAGGTAGTGTGTTGGCTTATTAGACGTAAAGCCCGGGTTCGTATCCCAGGTCAGGCATCAAAACGAAATATGGAAAAAAAAACATATTTCTTCGGCGATTTCCTCTCAGCAGATTTCTGGCAAAAACTCGGAGAGTAAATAAACCTGCCATGAAAAAGTTTCTCAAAAAGCTGTCGTTCGGAGTCGACGTTAAACTGTAGGTCCCGCCACTCACGTATGAAATTAACGCACACAACATGAGTGGTGTGAGAAGCTAGGCCGTAATCCTGACTGAAGGGTTGTAATGGCCAATTCTGTATGTATATGTATGTGTATGTATGTATGTATGTATGTATGTGAAAGTGAGCATCGAACAAAAATCGCGTAAAATTTAACGAAATTTCGCTTCAAAAACTGAGTAACAGAAACTAAAAAAAAAAATTTCAGACTAAGAAAGGGAGAAAAACATGAAATAAAAATTTGTCAAACAACGTGACACTTGCTTAATGGATTATAAGACATACATATGACGACCGACATTTCACAGATTCATGGAAAATAATCACATGTTACGAATTCTAAGTGTAATTCTGGGAAAAAATTCTTTTATTTAAATAAAATTTTAAATCATTTCACCATTCAGTTTAGAGGTTTTTATAAAGAATATTTTATGTCCAAATTTTTTCGTGCGTACTCCATAAGTTACTTGATTTTTTTCTATTTTTATGGGAAAATTATACCAGACAGATAGACTAACGACAGCAGATGGTATAGCAAAAAATAAAAAACAAACTAATAAATACAATTGAATAATACGGTTGTTTTGCAAGTGTATAGGTACGACTATACGAGGGTCATCTGTACAATTTGTTTTCTATTCTTTTTAAACAATTTAATGTTTATACAATCGATACCTGCTATAAGCATAAAATATAAAAATTGTTGGTGTAACAACCCTCGTATAATTTATGTATTTGGAGGAATTATTTATGCATTAAAATCATGCCTCATTAAAAGGTGTTCATTAAAAGTCACTTGAAACGAGTTGGTAATTGTTAATTTTCGTTTTAATTTTTTTTATTTTTTTCAAATTTCTGTGCCAAAGTCTCCATAAAAATTGTTTACAACACGAAAAAGACCGAATGAAGAATAATTTTTTAGCAAAACGGTTGTTTGTGTATGGAATCACAATAAAATAACATTTAATTTAAACGCTTAAAAATATATTTACAAACTAAATGCAGAAGAAAAAAAATAATGCCGCATGTTTAATAATGACTTTTTTGCATGGCAATAAAATAAATTAAAATTTTTTTTTTTTTTTGATTTTTATTAAACATTTATAAAGTTAAACGATTTATTGATCACACAATTTTATTGTAAATTGCTTTTAATGGCCAAAATTAAAACCGAAATAATTTTTTTTTTATTTTTATTTTTTCATTTAAAATTCTTTTGTTTTGTTTTGTCGTTTTATTTTTTATTTTCGAAAATTTTTAAAATATTTGTTTATAATTTATTGTTTTTATTTAAAATTAAATGAAAGAAAAAAACATTTTATCGCCACATCTTTTAAAACAAAACGTTTATGGAATTCTTAATTAAATATGATTTTATTTTGACGTTTTATCAGAGCCTTATTTGTTTTAAAATGTTCTCGTCAACAACAACTTAAAATTAAAAAAATAAAATTTTTTTAAGGGTGAGACTTACCAACTGACTTAGTCTGACGGTTTTGATGAATGCTGAAAGTAAAAATTTTAAATATTCAATTAGTGTTGTTTGTTTTTTTTTAATTTCTGGATAAATGATATGTGATAAAAACAAAACAAAAGACTTAAGACACAAGCGCTTAAATTTAATGACGTCTAGACTTACAAGAGGAATTTATAATCTTTCTTGTAAGAAATTTTAGTATTTTAATAAAAGTAGAATAATTACTGAGACACACTTACTGTTAATAGAGTAGTAAAAAATGAACCAACTAAAGGGTAGTGAGTAAACAACATCCCTAAAGGAAAATCTTAATCAACTACTAGAGATGCTTTGAAGACAATCGGACAAACAGTGAGACCCTCACTTACTTACTTATTTAGTCACTACAATCCTTCAGTCAGGATTACGACCTAGGTCTTCACACCACTTGTGCTGTGTGTATGTTAATTTTATTCATAAATGGCGAAACCTACAATTTAAAGTCGATTCCGAACGACAGATTCTTGAGAAACTTTCCCACTGCAATTTTAGATTACTCTCAGTGTTCGTGCCAAAATCCTGCTGAGAGGAAGTCGCTGAAGAAATATTTTCTTTCTATATTTCGTTTTGAAAGAGATGTCTGACTTGGAGTTCGAATCGAGGCCTCATGTCAAATAAGCCAACACACTAGTCTACGGCGACTGTCCATACTTAATTGGTCATTACATATCTTTAGTTAGGATATTTAGTTAGGATATTGTGTGTGTTACTTTTATACATGAGTGGTAGGAACTACAGTTTAATGTCGACTCCGAACGACAGATTTTTTTGAGGAACTTTTCAGGGCAATTTTATTTATACGCAGAGTTTTTGGCAAAAAGAGAGAAATCACCGAAGAAATATTTTTTTCATATTTCGTATTAATGGAGATGTCTAACATAGGGTTTGAACTATGGTCTCACGTCTAATAAGCCAACACACTACCTACTAGACTACGACGACATCAGGTGTTCGTGGAACGTAATTTCTCCAAAACATGAGAAGAAAATGGAAAGAGGTAAACTTTTCAAAAATTCATGAATCAAACTACGATTTCCTTTCTCATCCACCCAGTATTGTGGATTAAACCCGAATAACCATTTCTTCTTCCTAAACCTGAAAAAATATATCTTTAACGATGAAGACAACAGTCAAATAAATTTTGATGAACTTAACTAATATGATATCTGAGAATAAATAAAATATGTGTGTAGAAATGTTGAGCAAAGTGTACAGAACTCTAGAGAGCTTATGTTGAAAAATAAAATGATAAAATATGTAAGTTTCATTCAAAAAGTTTCCGATTTATTGATCCACTCTCATAATAATAATAGTTTCCACTATTGGTTGAGCATTGCTTTCAGTCGATCAAATTCCGAGAATCATTATTGCATCAGCAACATGTACATATATACAGTGTAATCGCAATAGAGTGAACACTTGGTAATATGAACTACTCGATATTACGAACTCCCGTTTTTTTTTTCATTAGTTACTTTATAGAGTGAACAATGCCCAACTCAATATAGTGATCTTTTGTTTTTCTTATACAAAATTGCAAAGACACAAAAGTTATCGTTAATAAAGACACAGAAGTTGCATATTGTTTTATGAAACCGTAAGATTTCCATTGAATTAGCAAACATTTTTGTTTTCATGTCTTTTTTTGAAGATTTTTCAAAAGTGTGAGCTAGATTACTTTAGTGATTTTTGTTTTCTCGTTGTGTTATGTGCAGACCAAAAGTTATAAAATGAGTTCTAATAAATGTAAAACATTTCTTTCTATTGGAATAAAGCAAGAAATAATTAAAGAACTATCCAAAGGTGTGGGAGCTACAGTTCTTGCAAAAAAATATGGAGTAGCAAAGTCCACAATAAGTGGGATCAAAAAGAAGAACTCTAAAATTGAAAGTGTTATATGCTTAAGTAAAAGTGCGCTTAAAAGAAAGTCGTTCAAAAAAGCAGAATATCCACGTGTTGAAAAAGCTCTTTACAACTGGTTTTTAAGACAACGAGCCAAAAATTTGGCAGTAAGTGGAGAAATGTTGAAAGAAAAAGCTAAAAAACTTCAAGAAATGTTGTAAAAAAGGGGCGGTTTTAATGCAAGCGCAGGTTGGCTGCAGAACTTCAAAGCGAGATATGGAATTAGGCTTTTGAAAATTTGTGGAGAAAAGCTTTCCTCTGATGCTTCTGCCGTCGACCCATTTAAAAAAAAGCTTGGTGAAATGGTTAGGGAGCATGGATTTTGTGAAGAGCAAATATATAATGCTGACGAATCTGGTCTCTTCTGGAAAATGTTGCCCGAAAAGACCTACGTTTCTGCTTATGAAAAAACAGCACCAGGAAGGAAAATTCAGAAAGCCAGAATAACATTTTTGGCATGTGCTAATGCTACTGGGCTCCATAAACTAAAAAAATTAGTCATTGCTCACGCAAAAAAGCCAAGATCTTTTAAAGGACTTGATATTCCCACCGAGTATCGGAGTTCCAAAAATGCCTGGATGACAGCATCAATCTTTAAAGAATGGTTTCACACATCTTTCGTCCGTCAGGTTTGTACGAGATGTTTAATGACTTTCTGCATTCTATATATGTATTTTATTTAATTTAGGTCAAAGCAAACTTAAGCCAAAAAGGCTTGCCAACAAAAGCAGTTTTGTTACTTGACAATGCACCTTGTCATCCACCGGAACAAGAACTTATCGCTGAGGATGGATGTATCTTTGTCGTATATATGCCACCGAAGGTTACTCCATTGATTCAACCCATGGACCAAAATGTTATTCGAATAACTAAAATGAATTATAGGAAACATCTTCTTCAACGGGCCGTTAAAAAGGAAAATTTTAATGAGTTTTTTAATCAATTTACACTCAAAGACGCCATTTATATTCTAACGCTAGCTTGGAATGAGTTGGAACCAAACATGATAAAAAAAACGAGGAAAATATGCCGTTAAACGCATTGCAACGGTCACTTCGGCAACAGCATCTGGAAGACTTAACCCCAATTTTAGATATGCTGCAAACTGCTAATCCAAACGTGAGTTTGTTTAGCACCCACTAAACGTAAATTTATGAAAAATTTTATGTTTGCAGGAAGTTTTTACTAATGATGATATTACGGAATGGATCAATGCTGAAAGTTTACTTCCAATTTTCGCTGAAGGCGTTCCCGATGCCATTTCTAACACTGACACTGACATCGAGGAAGTACCAGAAGCAAAATCAGACATTACAGCAACGCAGGCCGTGCAGTTGTTTGAAAAAGCTATTGAGTGGGCAGAAAATAACACAAACAGTTACGAAAATATTTTAGTTTTGCATAAATTCCGGGATCTAGTGGTGCAAAAAGCTAAAAATGTTCGTACAAAGCAAAAACTCTTGAAAATTACTTTACTTCTTTGTAATTCATTAATAATAATATAATAAATATGGATTCTTTTATATAAAAAAGTGTTTTTTTTTATAGACTCTTTAGAGTGAACATTCCTAATAGAGTGAACTGGCCTTGCACGAATTTGTTCACTCTATTGCGATTCCACTGTATATTAGCTTTGGATGTACGAGTATATGTATAAATTTCTGATCATAACTATTACAATTTTAAGCCTCATTTACTGCTGATGAATACATTTTTTCTTTGTATTCTAAATAAAAAACTAAGAATTTAACAAAACAAATTTATTGTTTGTCACTTTAAGCGGCCGATAAATTATAATTTCTAGAATTAATTTAAATTAAATGCAAAAAAGGAGAAATTTGTGTTGATAATTAAAAAAAAAAAAAAAAAAAAAAAAAATTAAAAACTTAGAAAAAAAAATTAATTTAAAGTTTATAGACCTGCTATAAAAATAGTCTACATGTTTAAATATTCTTTTGTTTTTTTTTTATTTTGAAACATAATAATAAAAAAAACAAACGTTTTTAATCAAAATACGCACATAAGCTTAAACAAGTTCAAAGACATAGCATTTGAAAAAAATATTCAAATTACATGAAATTTTTTATTATTTTTCAAAACAGCGTTTTTAAAAGTTTCGTAAATTTAGAACGAAATGAAGGAAAGAATATTATTTTTCATATGATGTTATTGAATTTTGCTTCAGTAGGGAAATGTGGCATTTACCGCATTGAGGTTTTACACAAATACCACAACATACAGGTTGAATTTCGACAATGTCCACATGATTAATACCACATGACAGAGGATGTCGCCGTAGCCTTGTAGGCATAGCTGCCAGATTTGACGATTTATCGTTATCATCAGTCAGGATTTCGACATAGCTTCTCACACTACCCATGTTGTGTCTGTTAATTTTAATACATGAGTGGCGAGACCTACAATTTAAAGTCGACTCCGAAAAACAGATTTTTGAGAAGCTCTTCATGGCAATTTTATTTACTCTCAGAGTTTTTGCCAGAAATCTGCTGAGAGGCAGTCGCCGAAGAAATATTTTTTTCATATTTCGTTTTGATGCCTGACCTGGGATACGAACCAGAGATCAGCAACGAGTATTCAAAACGATGAGTAGATTAGAGTCATACTTATAATTTCAGATACTTATACGCATTCATACTTACTTTAATATCATACTCATACTACTCATATTCAAAGTTAGAAATACTCATCGTACTCATACTTAACAATACGCACGATGTTGTTGATTTCGACTCTCCATGATTCAACATATACACGAAGCACAAAATAAGTATGATTCGAGTACGAACACCACAATACTCGCTAGAAGGTTGTGTGTGTGCTTTGCTTGCTGTCTTTGTCTTTTCTTTTCTCTTCTTTTGTAAATGCAACAATAACTAAGACTGTAAATTTTGATGAATGATTCGAGTGACTCGAAACATTCGTAAGTATTATAAGTATTTTTCTAAATTTATAAATCTGAATGAGTAGGCGTATGAATCAAACAATGAATCGAATGTTGTGAGTTTGATGTCAACTTTGTACTCATACTCATTGCAACCTATACTTATAAATCAATGCTGTAGCGAGTACGAATGAATCAGAGTAGTTGAATTTTAATACTATTGACTCACTCATACTCAAAATTTCATAAGTACCTATGAGTAGCGAAAATACGATTAATTTCTGAACTCTGATACGAACCCGGGCTTTACGTCTGATAAGCCAACACACTACCTACTAGACTACGGCGACTACATTTTCGAGATATAAATTCTCCTTAATTTTGAAGAGAGTAAGAAATCACCGTAGTCTAGTAGGTAGTGTGTTGGCTTATTACACAAAACGAATTAAGGGAAAATATTTCTTCAGCGACTTCCTCTCAGCAAAGATTTCTGACAAAAACTCTGAAGGAATATAAAATTGCCACGAAAAGTTTCTCAAAACAAACTGTCGTTCTGAGTCGACTATAAACTGTAGGTTCCGCCACTCATGTATAAAATTAACACACACAACATGGGTAGTGTGAGAAGCTAAGTTGTAACCCTGACTGAAATGTTGTAATGTCTAATTATGTATGTATATACATATGTATGTACATATTCAAATCACATTCCAGTTTCTACACTTAATTGCAGTGCTAATTCAAATTTAATGTCAAACAAATGCTTAAACATTTCAAATTGTCTTTATTAAGTTATGGTTTTATAAAAAATCAAAAAATAATCATTAAATATGCCTTGAATAAATTTTGCAAATTTTATGTAAATTTTTCTTTTATTGGCTTTTAAAAAATTTTTATGTACAAAAATAAAAACCAAAAAAATAAATAAAAACCTGTCATGGCGCAAATATCAATCAAATCTTTAACTATTTCGGTTTTTTTTCTTTTTATTCTTCTTCTATTGTTTAATACATATTTTTAAAATCAAAACTATCGAGTGAACCCATTAAAACTGCCTAAATCTGTCTTAGTGAGTGTACCTAAATGCCTTCTTTTTTCTTTGTTCAAAACGTTTCTATATTTTGTCATTTTTCTGTTAATTAGCCTTAGTTTAAATGCTAAACTAATGATGATGAATAGTTTTCTTGTTGCAAATTGGTGATAAATGATGAATGAATGAACGAATGAATAAAATAAGAATATTAAGTCTTGAAATAATGATGAACAATTTTGCTAGTTTTCCAATTACAAAATAGAATTGCTCTTTCAAGTTCTATTTAATTGAAGGTTGCCTAGGTCAAAATGTTTCCATTATACAGTGACCTTTAAAAATAAATGAACAATTTCTATAGATATGTGAATATTTAATCTTGCTTATAAGATGGGAGGGTGTGACTAATTAATTTTAAAAATTTTAATTAATTTTCTTAAGACTTTATTTAATAAGTTTAACAAATTACATTAAAAAAAAATTGTTTTGTTCACAGTTATTGACACACAATACAACATATTACACGTTCAATACTAAACACCAAACTAAACGCAAAGCCTACCTATGACTGTCTGATGTGTACTTAAGAAGAGAAGGTCCCATCTATCGGTTTAAATTTGAAGCATTGGTTAATTCGAATCTGGCAATACTTATGTCATTCTATTCTGTCACAAAATTCAGTATATTATCTCCGCTGCAACCTAATGAATCGATTTACGCTTGAGCAACTTTGGGATTTATTGGGCCAACGAGAAACTGCACAATGATGTCGATTTTGCCTTCTTTTTGAATGAAGCTCATTTTCATCATGGTGGATACATTAATAACAGAGATCAGCAATGAATCGTATTTTCGCTACTCATAGGTACTTATGAAATTTTGAGTATGAGTGAGTCAAGAGTATTAAAATTCAACTACTTTGATTCATTCGTACTCGCTACAACATTGATTTATAAGTATAGGTGGCAATGAGTATGAGTACAACGTTGACATCAAACTCACAACATTCGATTCATTGTTTGATTCATACGCCTACTCATTCAGATTCATAAATTTAGAAAAATACTTATAATACTTACGAATGATTCGAGTCACTTTTTACATCAAAATTTACAGTAGTAGTTATTGTTGCATTTACAAAAGAAGAGAAAAGAAAAGGCAAAGACAGCAAGCAAAGCACACACACAATCTTCTAGCGAGTATTGCGGTGTTCGTACTCGAATCATACTTATTTTGTGCTTCGTGTATATGTTGAATCATGGAGAGTCGAAATCAACAACATCGTGCGTATTGTTAAGTATGAGTACGATGAGTATTTCTAACTTTGAATATGAGTAGTATGAGTATGATGTTAAAATAAGTATGAATGCGTATAAGTAGCTGAAATTATAAGTATGACTCGAATCTACTCATCGTTTTGAATACTCGTTGCTGATCTCTGATTAATAACCAAAATTGCCTTATTTGGTGCACAGAAAACCAACACGTGGTCTTAGAGAAGGCAATGCACCCATTAAGAGTGACTGTTTCGAGCGGCATGTGAAGCGGAGGCATTATTGGAACCATTACGGTCAATGGACCACCTATCGCGCCATGCTAACTAATTTTGTTGAACCCGCTCTTCATAGTACGGTGCAATTTGCCACACATCTCATGCCACAATCGATTTATTGCATCAAACGTTTGATGACCGTTTAATTAGCCGAAATGGTGATGTCAATTGGCCGCCAAGAAGCTGCAATTTGACACCGTTGGACCATTTTCTGTGGGGCGCCGTTAAAGATAAATGTTATGCCGACAAACCAGAGACAATTGAGCATTTGAAGGCCAACATTCTTGATTCCATTGTCGAGATACGACCCCATACACTCGAAAAAGTACTTGAAAATTGGTCCGATCGAAAGAGGTACAGTGAGGCCAGTCAAGAAGGACGTATATTGTTGCACAAGACCGCATTTCAATGCTTCTCAAAGCATTTTTGATGCTTTTGCTAACTATATACGTTTCGTATATTTGTATATTATGCTAAAAAGTGTTAAAATCATTGTTTTGTTTCTCATAACCGGAGACTTGTCAGGGAGAAATGTTAGTTATGGCGACTATTAAAACAAACAAAAAACCCATCAGACTGTAATTGTCATAAAAATTCCAATCAAACAATCAATGATAAATGAATATGATGTCATATACGTCAACCTATATAGCTACCAAATAAGATCAACACAGTTTTATACAAATAAAACAGCAACACTAACAAGCATTTAATAATGACCAGAGAAGAAAAATGAATAAATAACAAGCATTAATGAGATTACAAAAAAAAAAAAAAAAAACAAGAGAGGAAACGAAAAAAACCACATTAAAACAACAAGAGGCGTTATGCTGGCATTCAGTAGGAACTAAATTCCTTACGTTTAATGTCATGCTCTTACAATAGTTCACCAAGAACAAAAGAAATTTAATTAAATTGAGTTCTTGAGGTCACCGTGTATGTGGCTTCATAGAGCTTTAACTTCAAACATAGGCTATGAAATCTTGAAAAAAAAGAAGAAGGAATATGAATGAAAAGTATTGCTTAAGACGGCATTCTCTTAGCAGTCTTCTGGTAACAGCTCGGAGAGTACCTGATTGCAATAATAAAGTTTCCCAAACCCTATCATTCAGATAGAAGCTATTGTGGTATCCCAATGGGGCATATGGTCCTACTGACCTTGCTGAATTTGCGACTCATCCGTATAACCTAGTGCAACCGAAATTCCTAAATTGAGTTCTTGAAGATTGACAGAAATTACAAAAATTACGCTTTTAGTGCTCTTGAGAGAGCATAGAATAAAAAAGGGTACGGTATTGTTATGTAAAGGTACTGTAGAGGTAGTACTGTAACGATACGATTATGTCCCCTTTTACTCTATTGGTGTAATGAATTTGAAAAATTAAAAATACTCGCTGTCTTGTGTTTGATAAGCTGCCTGATGTTTATTTTCGACCTACAATTACGTTGCGCATGGTTTATGAAAGTGTTCTGGCGTTGGTGTTTTCCTCATCACAAACTTTGTGGCAAATGTGATAGGGAAGTCTTATATAGACTCGAATAAACTATTCTGTTCCTAGGCCATTATCCATGGCATGTTCAAGGTGGATTCGTGCACGGGTGCAGGAACAAATTTAAGACAAATGCCAGAAAACTGTATTGGCTTCCACAGGAATGTAGCCTTTTTTGCATGGATGTTCTTGTGGTTGTTAAAGCCACCGAACTGGTCAGTAACTTATACCGAATAGCTCGGGACATGAAGACTACAACAGCGGAGAAGTCGGTGATGCCACCAATAGCCTACTTTTTGGCGATTATTGAGGAAAAGTTTGACTTACACGTAAACCATGCAGAGGCATGTAGGAATATATATGTATGTTCCTTTTACTCCTCTAGGAAGCATAGGGCCTCAACTTGGTTTCGGTAATAATGGTTATTTAAGACGTACAGCTTATTAGGCTATAGCGTCCGATCCTGGTGTTGGGGTTGCCAACATCGCCACCAGGCCTGCAAAGTGCCGGGATTTAGCCGCGCAAGTATTAAGATTATACCGCCCATGGTCGGTCGTCAGAGCCTCGTTAGCGTGACAGGGGACACCAAGCCCTTAAAGGACAGTGGTTGAGGTTGACATTTGGAATGGATTGGCTATGTAAAAAAGTACGTGTCTTTTGTACGCTTCACTTTCCTATTAGTCCCCCATGTAGGAATGCGCGGGCTTTATGGCCAAATAGGAATCCAATCCAATAGGAACGAAACCTATTCTAAGTATGAAGCGTATTACGCGTAAGCAATGAGTATGAAGTCGCCGCAGTCTAATAGCTCGTGTGTTGGCTTATTAGACCATAAGGCCACGGTTCAGACATTTCGAACAGAACGAATAGTAAGAAAATATTTCTTCGGCGGTTTCCTCTCAGCAGATTTCTTGCAAAAACTCTGAGAGTAAATAAAATTGCCATGAAAAAGTTTCTCAAAAATCTGTCGTTCAGAGTCGACTTTAAACTGTAGGTCCCGCCACTCATGTATAACATGTATAACACACAACATCAGTGGTGTGAGAAGCTAGGTCGCAATCCTGACTGCAGGGTTGTAAGGGCCAATTATGTGTGTATGTATGCAAAAGAACAGAGGAAACAGTGGATCATTTTCTAAGCCACTGTCCTTGTTTGCTGTTGCCTAGGCAGAGATGGCTAGGTAGCCTATTTGTTGAGGAATTTGTAGATCTAAAAAACTACAGACTTAAGGATCTAACAGGGTTTATAAACAAGATTGACTGGCTAGAGGACATAACTTTAAAAGGAAAAATTTTGCTATATGTGCCTTCCTTTTTTTCAATATTTTTCCTTTTTTAATTTTATTCCCCTCTTCTTCTCCTTTCTCATCTATTTTTCATTTTCAAGGGACCAAGCGTGCATTAATCGCCTTATAGAACGCTTTTAATGTTTTTAGTGTTACATATCAGTGTTGGCTGCATTTTGTTTTTCCACTTCCAATCTTTATTCCATTGATAAAAAAAAAAGCCCCCCGTTCATTTTTGTTGTCACCAATCAAGCAACCGAAATGCTAAAAACTATTACAAGTTTTATGACATTAAACGTGGGAGTAATTTTTTCCGTTTTTTTTTCTACGAATTCTGTTTTGATTCAAAAAAATCTTTTTTTTTTTCTGAATTTTATTTCAAAAATATTGAAAACATTCACTCTAACAACTAATATCTGTTTAGTAGTAGATATACAGATGGTGGTAATACATTTATCAGCTGGTAGTTTATATGATTTGGTATCTTGAATTTGGTGGTTCAAATGACTACCCTTTACTCCCACCACATTTGAAGGCAGAGTAATCAATAGTAAACACAGTTGCCACTCACGCGTTTTTTATTTCATGTTCATTTGGGAATGTTTTTACATGTTAGATAAACAAACAAACAACAAAAATTTTGTCAACTTATAAATGTTGCATTGTCTGTCTCTGTCTAATGGCTTTCTGTCTGTCTGCATGTCTTATGCGCTATTGTCATCAAATGATTTGACAAAGATTGATGCCGGAAATTGACATTTAATTTGCTACACTCAGACACACACACTCGAAAAATAATGAAGTTAGGAATAAAGCATAATAAACCAACAAAAACAAAAAAAAATATCGAAACGAAATAGATTGTAACGAACGAAATGATTGTAGCGAGCGAACCTTTAACTAATAATTGCAAATTGAACAATTTGTTTACGAGCAACTATCTTGGATTGAAAATGGTTTCTCAAAGATACAATAGATAATAAAAATAAAAAATATAAGACAACAACGATAAATTGTTTATTTATTTGTTTGAAGCCACGAATCGTCGTCATCAGCCAAATATGGTCTGAAAACATCTTTAAATTTTGATTTTTACTTAATGATGACAATTTAATTGCAGCAGCCAATGAGTAGATTGACTGTTATTTGTATATTTTTCTTATTTTTTTTTTCTTTTATTTTATTTAATTATACTTTATTATTCTATTGTTTACCCTTTTTATGCAAATATTTATTATTTGAATTCAGTTTGACTTTTTAATACAGAAAAATTATTTATTTGTTTATCAAACAATTAAAATTGTTTAAGCGTTTAATTAATTTGCATAATTGACTGTGTTTATGAAACAGCACACATAGTTGGAATGAGTTGAAAATTAAATCACAAGCAAATCACTTTCTGGGAGACATACTTAGAACCTGATTTTAAAGTCCACTGCCCACTTAGACATTTAATGTGTACCAGCTTTGAAAAAGAATTCAGACTAAAGAAGTCAGAGGACAGATTACTAAGAGTAATTTGAATTAATTTAAAGTCGCTGTGTTGCCTTAATAGACGTAAGACCACGGCGCAGTCCCCAGGATAGACATATCTAACAAAACGATAACTAAACAAAATATTTCTTTGGCGACTTCCTGCCAGCAGATTTCTGACAAAAACTCTGACGGGAAAAGCTGTTCAAAAATGTGTCATTTGGAGTCGAAAAAACTGTAGGTCCCGCCGCTCATGTAAAAAATTAACACACACAACATAAGTGCCATGAGAAGCTAGGTCGTAATTCTGACTGAAGGGTTGTAATGACCAATTATGTATGTAACATTATACTCCTATCTGCATCAAGGTGGCCGCTGTAGTCTAGTAGTCTGTTGGTTTATTGGTTAAAAACTCTGAGAGTACAGTATTCCCTCGATTTACGTCGTAGAATGTTCCGGAAAAAGGCGACGTAAATCGAATTTCATATTACTCATACTACAAAGTAGTACAGGGTCCGCCAAATAACTTTTTTTTTTTGAAAATGCTTTAAAAAAAACTACTGAATATTTTCTCAAATTTCTTTTTTTATTTGAAAGAACAATCCTTCCGGTTAATAATGGAAAATAATTTCATTCAAATGGCTGTCTCGGCTGGCCATGCAGTAGCCTACACGATCGGTCCAATTTTTAAGCACATTATCGATTGTGTGCAGCTGTATTTCACCAATGGCTTCACGAATATTGTCCTTTAAAGCGTCAATTGTCTCTGGCTTGTCGGCGTAACACGCTTTGGTTTATCGATGAGGATGCCAGTTGCTTTCATTTTTTTCACAAGATAACGAACATACGGAGCTGACGGTGCTTCTCTTCTTCCAAAATCCGTGCAACATTACCATGATTTTCAAAGTAATGTCGCAATATTTCCCAGCGTTGTTCAAGCGTATACACAACCATATTTGTTCAGCGGAAGGATAAAACTAATTATCTGTCAAATCAGACATGAGCTAAGTGTTACCATTCACGAAATAAGCACTAGTTGAAAAAAAAAACGTTAGATGGCGGACCCGATATGTTTTTAACAAGGAACTTAAAAAAGTTACAGTAATCTTTCGATTTACGTCACAGTTGGTTCCAAAAAAAGGCGACGTAAATCGAATGACAACGCAAATCGAAGTTAAAGGGAACAAAATTTTTGACGACGTTAATCGAAACAACGTAAATCGAGACGACGTAAATCGAGGGAATACTGTAAATGAAATTGCCACGAAAATGTTTCTCAAGCCTGTCATTCGGATTTGACAATAAACTGGGTGGTGTAAGAAGCCAAATGGTTAACAATCTTTGTTTGTACTTATCAGTAACAGGGTGTTTTAGCAGGTTTATTTTCTTTTTTTTAGCATACCTATTAATATTACACAGTTATAGAACGTAGTCGCCATGGTCTTGTAGGTAGTGTGATGGCTTATTAGACATGAGGCCACGGTACAAAACTCAGGCCAGACATCTCCAACAAAACGAAATATGAAAAATTATTTGTTCGGCGACTACCTCTCAGCTGATTTCTGGCAAAAACTCTAGGTTCCGCTACTCATGTATGAAATTAATACACACAACAAAAGTGGTGTGAGAAGCTAGGTCGTAATCCTGACTGAAGTTTTGTAAATAACCAATTACAATGTACATTGTATGTATGTATGTGTACGAGTAAAAGCAAAGAAAAAAATCTGTCATAAGATTTTTACGCTCAGTTTTAAAATTCGAATTGAATTCTGTAACATTTTCTCTCAGACTTTTTGTAAGTAAACTTTTATCGTGTAAATAAGGGGGATTTTTTAAGAGCTATAGGAGAATTTTTCAACAAAAAACACATAAAATTCAGAAAAATGCATGAAAACTTTATTTGAATCGATAATACGGTCCATATAATTTAATGTTTGAAGATTATTTCATGCAAATGTTGACCGCGACTGCGCCTCAAATAGTCCATCCGCTTAGTCCAATTTTGGCATACTCTTTCCAACATTTCGGCCGGTATCTTACGAATAAATGCTTCAATGTTGTCTTCCAATGCGTCAAATGAAGCGGGCTTGTCTGTATAGACATGAGCTTTAACATAGCCACACAAAAAATAGTCTAAAGGCGTTAAATCGCACGATCTAGGCGGCCAATTGACCGGTCCCGAACGTGAAATAAAATGTTCACCGAACTCGCCTCTCAATAAGTCCATTGTTACGCGTGCTGTGTGGCATGTAGCACCGTCTTGTTGAAACCACATGTCATGCAAGTCAAGCTCTTGGCAAAAAAAAGTTGGATATCATCTCACGGTAGCGCTTACCATTCACAGTTACGTTGCGATTCGCAACATCTTTGAAGAAGTACGGTCCAATGATGCCAAATTCAATATTTGCAAGCGTTTTTCGTTTGTAAGACGATTCATGGTTAAATTATAGACCAAACTGAAGATGTTTGACAGTGAAACAAAACACGAAACGTGCGTGAGCTGTTTAAACCAGTGTTGCCAAAAAGATAATAGCTAAAAAATCACCCTTTATAAAGTCAGCTTAGGTTACTTTTGGTACACCGAACAGGCTGAGAATAAAATCCAATGCCTACCGTACGATTTACACGATTAGTAAAATACCAAAACGAAGAAATACATAAATGCATCCTTGATCTAATGAAGTATGACTGTATTTGGATTTCAAAAGACGATGAGAGCAGTACGATTGCGAAATTTTCCATTCGTATTTTTTCTCAATGTCAAACGCACTATGCCTACCCTTCTACACAAAAACTTGACATGTCGTACGACTTGTGTCACCGTCTAAATCTCTCTTAAATACCAGATCAAGCGACACAACGTTCTAAAAATAATAAAGCTTGAAAGGGAATATTGTGTTTCTTAAAGTCTGGTAATAATGAAGGATGGATAATTTAGAAATGTGCTGTCAAACTTTTTTCATAAAATTTTAAACTCGAAGTGTATATTCATTCATCAAATTGCCATGCTTTTTGGTAGTTTTCTAATTCATCAAATCACACAACAGATGTGACTGGAATGTTAACGTAAAAGATAAAGAAATTTGACTTTTTTCAAACGAGATTGTGTAAAAAACAAAACAAAACAAAACAAATGACGACTTAAGCGATTGACAGCATAACTCATGATGAATTTTTGCAATTGTTTTGCGAAAATTAAATCATTTTGTTGTTAAATGCGGGCTAAGATTACATGTTAAAACCCGTAATAATTAAGAAATACTAACGCAACAAAACAAAAAATAAAAACATGGCAATAGTAACAGCAATTTTGTTAATTAAAACAAATTATAACGTTGAAATACCATTGACTACCTGGTGTTCAAAAAAAAAAAAATAATTTGTAATCGGTTTGTAGAGGCAAATGTCGAAGAGAGCGAAAAAATTGTTTTCATTTACAAATCGGTATCTAATGACTCTTGACCAGACTTTAAAACTGTTAAACTATTATTGACACTTTGCGTGGTGTTGTTAGTTTCTTTTCCACTAACAATGTCGTGCTTTTCGTTTGAGATTTTGGTTTTTTTAAACAAATTTCAGTTCATTTAAGATTTTTAGTTTGTTTTTCTACTTTTTTTTTTTTTTCCGCTAAATACCTGTTAATTACCAGCACTAACAACAACAAAATTGCTATTGTTTTTAAAGAAAAACTTTATTAACTAAGAAATGTTAAATCATAGACTAAGGCTTTGTTGTTGTTTGTTAAATAATACTTTTAAAATAATTTTGTTATTCGATTTTCAAGATTTTTCGGAAAACTACAAAAGAACAACGAAACAAAAGAAAATAAAAGTCAGTAAAGAAGGATTTAGTAAGCGCTTTACACACCTTAGGAATCTACACCACGATTAGACCTAATGAATGGCAAAAAGACATGTTTATTGATGTGTGTGTGAAGATACATTCGTATCTCCAGGCCCAAGTAACACCCGATCGTAAAAAAACCCTATTTTCAAATCCTTAATGCCATGGCTATCCAACTCACTAGGTCCATTTCTCACACATGTCAATTTTTATCCGATTTAGCCAATTACCAGACAAGCAGTTCCACTCAGGAACATCTGGGGTAAAATGTTTATGGAAAGGAATTTATATTTCATTCTCCAATATCATATATTTGGATGATTCTTCCATGACCATTTTTTGTATCTTCTGTTAAACATTTAACATTGCTCGGTTATTTTTAACATTGGCTCTGTTAAGAATTTTGGTTTTTGCATTTGCTAGCTAAATTCAAACTTATCTTCACACTCATCTTATTAATCCATACTACGCATAAAATTTGAATGTGCTGTCCATATTGGATGGTAATTTTTAAGGCTATGATGTATGATAATTTATAGCACTGCCAAGACACTTTTTAGTCTTTCTATCATTTTTATTTCATGGAATATGCCTGATTTCTATCCTCCTTTTTACTGTCATTGAGACATCAACATCATGTTGTCTTCTACCGGTGTGAGTAGGCCTTCCTTTTATTTTGCTTTTTTCTAATCAACGCCATTGCAACTGGTGGTGCTTCGTGACTATGTAGGATAGCACATCCATTTTGTAGTTCTTCGAGATTTAGTTGCTTCGTGCAAAAAGACCGCAAAAATTTTGGGAAACATTTGTTATTAAATTACACAGCCGTAGGCTAGTGCTTCAAGGGTAGACTAGGTCAGATAGCGTTATCACAGATAATCATGTGAGGTGCTGTTCATGCATACATACATAATTGGTCATTACAACCCTTCAGTCAGGATTACGACCTAGCTTCTCACACCACTTATGTTGTGTGCGTTAATTTTATACATGAGTGGCGGGACCTAAAGTTTAAAGTCGACTCCGAACGACAGTATTTTTTTGAGAAGCTTTTCATGGCAATTTTATTAACTCTCAGAGTTTTTGCCAGAAATCTGCTGAGAGGAAGTCGCCGAAGAAATATTTTCATATTTTCGTTTTGATGTCTGACCTGGGATTCGAACTCGGGCCTTCAGTCTAATAAGCCAACACACTACCTACTAGACTACGGCGACTTCATGCATACATTCACACATAATTGGTCATTAACACCCTTCAGTCATGATTACGGCATCACTTCTCACACCACTTATGTTGTGTGCGTTAATTTTATACATGAGTGGTGGGACCTACACTTTAAAGTGACGCCCGAACGATAGATTTTTGATGGCAATTTTATTTACTATCTGAGTTTTTGCCAGAAATCTTTGCTGAGAGGAAATCGCCGAAAAAATATTTTTTCATACTTTTTTTGTAGATGTCTGACCCGCAATTTGGTTATTCAGAGGGAGAGAGAGAGAGAGAAACACGTTTTAAATATCCAGTCGAGAGAGATGAATAAGATGTTTCGTTCTCTTTGGATTAAGTTTTAATCAGCCCATCCTAGTAGTCGTACAAGAAGCGTATCTAGGAAGCGTTAAACATGGGTTGAGATTTATTTCAAATTTCCAGACTAATCACGGCCAAGAAAATCTTCGATTTTTCTGCCATTTCATGAAGAAACTTGGACGGCGACATAAAGTTCGAACCGAGTGCGTCAGTATATTCACAGGGAATACTTTACTATTGAGCAGCCATTTAATGGCTATGGAAAAAGCTACAATCTTCTCACTCAGACGTCTTTGCAGGGTATTGGTAATACCTTACGTCTCCTCAGTAGTGTCCCTAAAGGACGAGACCACGAAGTATACTCTGACAAATAGCCAACCTTTATGAAAAAGCTTGATCGTCCACATGACATTCGAAACAGACTTTGTGGCAAGACTACCTGATCCGAGTGGATCAGTATATTTTTAGAGAGTGCTCTACCACTAAGCAATGGCTATGAAGAAAACCATTTTGTCCGCCTGTAAGCCATCTGTAGTGATCCTATAGTCTGCACAAATGTCTGATGTGCTAGACACCAACAAACACATTAACTCCGAGCTACTAGTGTAGATTACAAGAGAATTTAGGGCAGAACCTGGCTTCCCATTCCACTTGTCTCTATACCAAAGTACCTGCTTTAAAATTTACATTTTAAAAGCTAACATTTTTCTAACGCCATCTAACACTTTAAATTTAAATTAAATTTAATCTAAATTTAACACTTTTCAAACAGTTCAAATAACGGTGATATTTTGAAGACTTTTATAAACATGAACACACCTCTTATAATATAAAAACAAAATTCATTTAAAAACAAGCGATTTATTAAAATGAATATGACAACATGGCAATAAATTAATTTATTGAAAAACTTTAAATAAATTAACAACAAATTCTAAATTAAAACATTAAAAAACATCCAGAGAGAGTGAAAAAAACCCAACATAAAATAAAAGAAATATTCTGGTATTCTTTTTCTTTCGGAAACACACAAACAAAGAATCGAAAAATTTAACAAGTTTTGGTGGAGAGCTTTTCATTAAGGAGCTATAAAAATAAACGGTTATGCAAACAAAACAAAAACAAAGCAGAAACAGTAACAGTAACAGAAACAACCTACATTTTGAAAGAAGCAAAAAAAAACAACAACAACAACAATAACAAAAAGCTTGTAACATGAGCCAAACATGTGATAGTTTTAAAAGAGAATCGCACACACAATAGCAAAGAGAGTTAAACTGTTAAGCGTTTTTATTGTTTGCCGTGAGATGTAAAGTGTTTAAGAAGTGGTAATAAAAACGAAAGACTTAAGACATAAACCTGATTTTATTTGAAAATAAAACAAAGGTTTCATCGCATTCAAAACAAAATGTTTGTTTGTTTGCCATGCTACATGACTATGCCATAGCCATATGCCATAGCCATTTACAGTAGGAATAAATCTAATAATAAAAGACCAACTACTTGTATTTTATTTTCTATTATTATAACCCAACCATGATTATTAATAGCAAACCACTTTACATTTCAATTAGATACACAAAAACAAAAGAATTTTATTTCAAACATTTTTTTTATTTTATTTTAAATAATGAAAGAAAACAAAATTTTGATTGAAAAACTAAAAACTACAAAAAAAAATGAAATTTAATAAAAATAAATTTTTTTTAATAAACTCTTGCTCTTCTTGGTAATTTAATATTTAAAGTTCAAAGTATCAAGGTCGTCACATCGTATTGCTGCAATGCAATAACTTGTGAACAAAAACAAGCCCATCAACCAATGAATGAATATAAGTCATAAATATTTAATAAAAAAAAACTTTTTCAATAAAATAATTGAAAATTGTGTCAGGCACTAAAAACAAAAAAGTGATTGTCTTTTAATAATAAATTGAAAATAACTGAATAGAGGCAGAGGCCTATAGATGAATTTGAAAGTAAATTAAACATAAAAATCATTAGAAACTCATTTTAAAGTTATATTTTAAACTGGTTTCAATGTATAAGGTAGGCCATCTATTGGTTTAAATTTAAATCATCGGTTATTTTGAATCTTGCAATACTTATGTTATTCTATTCTGTCACATAATTCAGTAACTTATCTCCACTGAACAGTAATAAAACGATTTACGCTTGCGCAATGTTGGGATTTATTGAAAATTTGGGCCAACGAGAAACTGCACGATGATGTTGATTTTTCCAAAAAAAAAAATCATCTTTTCGATTGAAGCTCATTTTCATCTTGGTATGTACGCTAATAAGCAAAACTGTCGTATTTGGAGCTCAGAAAACCCACACATATTCTTACAGAAGCCAATTTACCAATTACGAGTGACTGCTTGGTTGCGGCTTATGGAGCGGAGGCATCATTGGCCCGTATTTTTTTGAAAATGAGGACAGTGTAACCATTACGGTCAATAGAGACACCATGATCGCACCATGATAACCGATTTTTTTTGTACCCGCTCTTCATTGTATTGATATAAACGATGTTTGGTTTCAACAGGATGGTGCATGCAATGTGCCACAATCGATTTATTGCGTCAAAAGTTTGATGGCCGTTTAATTAAACGAAATGGTAATGTCAACTGGCCGCCAGGAAGCTGCGATTGCACACCGTTGGACTATTTTCTATTTCATGTTTGAAACCAGGGACCTGACTCCTTCAAACTTGACCATATCGGCAATCAAAGCGCTGCAATCTCATCTCGTCAAATCAAAGGGCGTGAGGAGTTGCATGGACTCTCTGCACCGTATACCCGACTCTACTCGCTTCCGGGGCTATCGGGCATAGAGGGGAACGAAAAGGCAGACGAACTGCCACGGAAGAGATCGGTGACGTCTGAGGAGGAGACGATGGAGGGGTCATATGTGCCTTTGCAGGAATACTTTTCCAAATTGAAATGAGTAGCATGGAATTCAACAAACTGTGAGTGGTCCAACTATTGAAGTCGCCGTAGTCTAGTAGGTAGTGTGTTGGCTTATTAGACTGAAGGCCCGAGTTCGAATCCCAGGTCAGACATCAAAACGAAAATATGAAAATATTTCTTCGGGGACTTCCTCTCAGCATATTTTTGGCAAAAACTCTGAGAGTAAATAAAATTGCCATGAAAAGCTTCTCAAAAAACTGTCGTTCGGAGTCAACTTTAAACTGTAGGTCCCGCCACTCATGTATAAAATTAACGCACACAACATAAGTGGTGTGAGAAGCTAGGTCGTAATCCTGACTGAAGGGTTGTAATGACCAATTATGTATGTATGTGTGAGTGGTCCAACATATCTGGTTGCCGATTTTCAAAACTGCTGTATCCAGCAGTGCACAGCGAGAGAAAGAGGGAGCTAGTTGAGGAATTGTAATGGGACACTCCATTATTGGCAATTTTGCTGACAAGCTCGTTCTGACCCACCAGGATTATTGCAGAAACTGCCATGATGTAAAGGAAACGGACTCGGTGCAACACCTTTTATGCGAGTGTCCTGTGCACTTCTGCAGAGATATCATCGGTTTTTTGGTGACAGAACGTTTGAAGATCTGGGCATGGTGGCTAACGAGCCTTTAAGGTAATTGGACGGCTTCATTCGAAGTTCAAGGTGGTTCAAACATAGCACTAACAGATCATGACAAGGGAGCTTACCTCACACTGGGTAACATAATGGCCGATATGGCTACTGAGTGAAGTTGCCTGTCAAAGGCATGCTACCCACTAACCTAACCTAACTACATTCGGAAGGAAAGTTTCTATAAACCTACCATATAACACGAACTTTTCACAATTTCACATTGGTTTTTATCGATACCAAGACAAGCCTGCAAGAAAGTCACTGGATTAAGCTTTTCGCCTCCAATTTATAGAATTTCTGGAAAAAGAAGAAAATTTTTTCCATAAAAAATGTTTTTCAAGTTTTTTTGGCATGGGGATGTGCCCTTAAAAACACTTATTTCTTCTGAGAATAATTCTAAGAACAGTTTGTGAAAAATAACTCAAATTTATTCAAAATTGCAAAACAAAGCAGAGCTCAGTAGACCTGTAGAAATGTAGGCAAATGTCTTAAAAACCTGTTGTAGTGCGCAGTGCTCATATCCAGACTTTACTAGTTAATAAAAGTTCAATATTCCCTTTTTGCAATCAAATACCAAAAATACAACAACAACTACAAGAAGAAAAGAAAACAAAATGAAAAAAAAAAAGAATTACGTGTTTTGGCCATTTTTAGTTTTCAGCCATTATTGCTGTTTTTGTCTCTGGATCTTTAAAAACTTGGCAGAGTTTTTTTGTTTTTTCTTTTTGCTTTTCGCAATTCATAGCTTACGATCGAAGCATTTTTGTTTCGCTTTTCTTATGAACCCGCACATCTGTGCTGTTTTTTTTTTTTTTTTGGAGACCAAAAACACAAGAATGAAGGCAAAGTTAGAAGAAACCATCGTTAGCTCATCGTCATGATCTTTCAGCATCATCATCGTCATTATCATCGGGGTATTGTTGTTAGTTTTGGTTTCTTTTTTTTTTGGTAATTTTTTTGTAATTTTTTTTCCTGTTGTTTTCATTTATTTGAATTTAATTTTCGTTTCGTTTCATTTTGTTATTAAGAAAGATAAAATTACGCAGATACATTGTTAGCTTACAATTCATAAGTATGATGACTCTAAAACAGACTTAACTTTCAACAAAAAAAAACAAAAAAAAATATTTTTTGTCTATCATAAGGAAGAAATATCTAAAAATAATATAAAGAATCGTGCCTAAGTTTTGTTTCTTAATTTTTCTTTTCTTTTCTTTTTCTGCCAAACCATAGAAATATAAGATCTCTGTTGCTATTTTTTTACGGGGTGGTTTTTTTAGTTCTGTTTTTTTTTTTTTTTAATTTTTTTTCTTTTTAAAAAAATAGATGAATAGACAAGAAAGACATTAGAGCAAATTTTGTTTCTTTTTTTCTTTTCTTAAATTCATTTTGTAAATATTTATTTCTATCCTATAGTCGTCGTAGTCTAGTATGTAGCTTATTAAACGTGAGGTTTCGGTTCAAACCCCAGGTCAGACATCTCGAACTAAACGAAATTTTAACATTTCTTCGGCGACTTCCTCTCAGCGGATTTCTAGCAAAAACTCGGAGAGAAAATAAAAATTGCCATGAAAAGTTTCTTAAAATTTGTCGTTCGAAGTCGACTTTTAACTGTAGGTCCCGCCACTCAAGTGTAAAATTGACACACATAACTTAAGTAAATAGATCTAAAATACGATCTAAATAGATCGTAATCCCGACTGAAGGGTTGTAATGACCAAATATACAGTAATCCTTCGATTTACGTCGCCTCGATTAACGTTGTTTCGATTTACGTCGTCAAATTTTTTGTTCCTTCTAACTTTAGTTTGCGTCGTCATTCGATTTATGTTGCCTTTTTTTGGAACCAACTGCAACGTAAATCGAGGGATTACTGTATACTAGAGATGAGCGATATTTTCAAACTTGTGATTTAATCACGGTGATTGATAATTCACTGGTAACTACAGTGATTGAAATTGCCAAATAACAGGTACTAATAATGTTGTCCTTTCAAAATTGTTACATACTCAAATTTATTTCATTTTGTTTTGATTATTTACTTTTGTCTTTTATATATGAACTTTCTGTGAAACTTAATTGTCAAACTAACAAATAACATTGATGACACCACTTTGATTTTGTTTAGTAGTCTTTTCGTAGTATGTATCATCTAGTTGTCTCTTTCTTACGACTTAATAAAATACGTTATTGTCATTATTGTATTATTGGAATACTGTGATCACAATCACTGTTTTAAAGAACAGTGATTAACAAATCACGTTCACTAGAACGTTCTTCAAAAATCACTGGATCGCTCATCTCTACTGTATACATATGTGTGTAATCTTTTACAAGTAAAGTTCAGAAAACTAAAGTCTACTGAATAACGTGGTAAAAGAGTGCTCTTGTAGTAAATATAGTTCCACAGAGACCTCAAAGATCTTTAAACCGCTAAGAGTGTTTCGAACTTAGAAAGTCCTCATATTTCTGAGATAAATTTATTTTCTTTGAGTATTTAAAACTGAAAACGAAAACAAACAAATCCACTATCGGGGAATGCAGATACAACCTTCGATCCTGTAGATCTCCAGATTGCCAATACTGGCCCTAAAATAATGCTCTATTATGCTTACACGTCCATTAGCCAAGTTTTTGGCAGTTTTTAGCTTGCTTACGAAATGCCGAAGTTTGACCCCAAGTTCAGTTTTTTTTCCAAATCCATAGAAAGTAGTGTTGATTATATAACTTAAGAATGCTGGATATTTGCAACATTTTTGGACGTTTTTATTGTAATTGTATGGATTTAATAAAAATTATTACAAAGTATTAACATTTTTCAAGCAACATATCAATTTCACTCCAAAAGAACTATTCAGGTGTTGAAGCTAAATGCTGAAGAAATCCCGTTTTAAATGTTGTTTTCCTAAGAAAAACGTATTCCATTACTTACTTATTTAATTACTCATTATAATCCTTTAGTCAGAATAACAACCTAGTTTCCCAAACCACTGCAAAGGACTACTCTGGTGTTGATACCAAATGCTGAAGAAATCCATTTTATATGTTGTGTTCTAACGAAAAGTGTATTCCATTACTTACTTACTTAAGTAAGTACAACCCTTTAGTCAGGATGATAACCTAGTTTCTCAAACCACAATTAATTTTATGCATTTGTGGCAGGACCTACAGCTTAACATTGCCTCCGAATGACAGATTTGAATAACTTTTCATGGAAATTTTATTTACTATCAGGGTTTTTGCCAAAAAAGACTACCGACAAAAAGTCCGCCGAATATTATATTTTTCCATATCTCGTTTTGTTTAGGATGTCTGATAAACCAATGCACTATCTACTAGACTATAGTGACAAAAGCGTATTCTAGCGAGAGGAATGGACGAGGACTGAAGGCAGATGAGGCAGAGCATGATATTATGAATCGCAACACATGGACTTCACTCCCAAAATAAATAGTAATGTTACGATATAAAATGGTTTCTAATCTACGTTCAATCCGGTTTTCGAATATTGTAGAAATAGTTTTTAACGTCTCTCAACTAAATTTCTTGCTTTTGGATGAATTCTGCTTTTGCTATTAGCAGAAACATTGCTGCGTAATTGTCTGCCAATGATTTTGTTGGTTTTGTTTGTTGACAATTTTTATGGTGTGGTGCCTATTCATTTTAAAACTATGGACTGGTCTAACTTAACTGGTCATTACAACCCTTCAGCCTAGATTACAACCTAGCTTCTCACACCACACATGTTGTATGTGTGTTAATTTTATCCAAGAGGGGCAAATTATTGAGAAACCTTTTCATGGCAGTTTTATTTACACTCAGAATTTTTGCCAGAAGACTGCTAACAGAAATTAATTAACCAAAGAGTTAAAAGAGCTCTCTTGCGAGATCTGACGATAACATACTAGATATTCTTAAAGTGACGACATCAAATCTCTGGACCTGCATTTTACCATCGCAAAACTCTTCAACAGGAAACTTCTACCCTGCAGTTTTCAACCAACACTCTAACAAGCACTGGATCAAGCTTGCAGGTGACATAATCTTGAACAGTCTAGATTATGCAAGAGGCATGGACCAAGTCAAAGCTTTAATGCAATTCATTCAACTATGCAGCACTTTATAGTAATGTTCGTTAAAAGTCCAATCGATTTTTTCCATTGACATGAAAAGCCAGAGAATTTTAATTGTTCTGTAAGGGATGCTGTTTGTCTATCAGTCCCAACTGATATTTCCATGGAACGAAATCTTTTTTATTTCGATTTCGAAATAAAATCAAAATTTTCTCATGAATATTGAAAATGTTTTGTTATGAAGTAATAATAAAAATTATTATTGATTTTTTAAAAGTTCAAATCCATTTACGATATTTGCAATTAAATTATAAGCGAAAGAAAAGACTTAAACAATTCGTGTACCGTTCGTTTATAATAAAATTCTTGAGTGAATTATTTTCCATACAATTATTCCAAATGGGAAGGTAAATTAATAAGTAAAGAAGTTATCGGTAAGCAAATCATTTTTTTTTTTTGGCAACAATTATCCGAATCTAAAAGTTGTTATAATCCACACATTCATCTCCTTTCTTTAAATGTCACATCCTTCCCACTTTGAAGCTTAGACTACTTAAAAATTAGCCGAGGAGCGTTACTAATTCAAAGAATTTTCGATTTTACATTCACACAAATTTATGAAAAACAGCAGCCCAGTAGGTCAGTTTAATGTTTTGATAAAACAAACATCACATCTCAGTTGTGGCAACAAAATGAGGCTGATAAAGTTTTAAAAATAAAAATAAAAATTTGGAAGTCTTACGAATCGTCAAGGGATTCACAAATCACTACTTATTCACCAGGAGATACAAGATGGTTTAGATTAGACCCACGGTTCTAATTGGAGAGACGCTAAATCTTTCAGATGTTCAACATACCCGATTGTCGAATTTCAAAACTGCTGTGTCCAGCAGTGGACAGCAGGAAGACCAGGAAACTACTTGAGTTCGACAAGAGAACAGTTCGCACTCTAACAGAAATTCTAACAAGAAACTGAGCTATTGGCAGTTTCGCTGACGAGTTTGAGCTGCCCCACCATAATTACCGCAGAAGCTGTCAAGGTACTCACTAACCTAACCTAAGACTTTCCGATGTGACAAAATACTTGGGAGTTATATTTAACTCCAAGTGGTCACAGAGACTGAATATTTAGGAGGAGATTGGAAAATTTTTCAATTCATATTACATGTGCAAAAATTCTATGGGTAGGATCTAGGGTATCGAGTACGATTGTACAGGATTTTCATCTCGGTTGTTGATCCCGTTCTTAGCTACGAATGCGTGGTATGGCGGAAAGCATGGAAGACAATAAGCAATAGGAATATTCTTTCCAAACTACAAAGATGTGTCTCTGTTGGCATCACAAGTACCAGCAGAAGCGCGCCTTACGCAGTTCTGGATTCTTCGTTTACTCACGCTTGAAGAGAATGAGTTAGGTCTCGAAAGTTTCTGTAGAGTGAGCTATTCGACACTGCTGAAGGAACTAACGCGCTGAGGTCAAGTTTTTTTTTGACAATTAGAATGACGAGTTAGATGGTCAAAGAAATTCATTTCTGTGATTTATGGAGTGTGACAATTCCTGTTAGAGAATTCTGAATATGTTCGAATAAACGATGACTGGGCTATTTTCGCTGACGGATAAAAAGGTCCGTGGGGTTTGCGTTTTCTGGCTTCCGATGGAATGTAGTATTTTTCAGGCGAGGTCGCCAAGGAAAACATATACCGAGCAGTTTAAAAGTTACAATGTATGTAGATAGTCTGGCAACACTAAAAGTTCTCAGAGGACATGTTTTTAGGTCACATTTAATCTGAGAGCGTAAAAGATCGCTAAGCAAACTAATGTCAGATTATTAGATTAAACTATGCTGGGTACTTGGTCATAGAGGTGGTCATAGAGAATTGGCAAAATCAGGTTCAGCTGTGGAATAAAGACAATAAAGAAAAAATCGGTGGGACACACCAAAGAGCTTCTTTTTTGAAATTATTGAGGAAAAGTTCAACTTCCTCGTAAACCGTCTACGGCAATGTAGAACGTACTGTAAGGTTAAAACTATTCTTGAACATAAGTAGGCAGGAAATGAGGGCTATTATGGAAGGAATTACAGGTCATCTCCCATTTGGAAAAAGGATCAGCAGATGGAAAAAAGATGTCTTCCATTTATGTAGGCTATTTGAAGAAGCAGATGTGACAGTAGATCATTTTTTTTTTTCATTTTTTAATGTCCTTATCAGCAGGTATACAAACTGAGAAGACTAGGTTATCGATCTGTTGAGGAACTGGTAGACCTAAAGAATCGTATACGTGAGAATGTAATAGGATTCGTAAAGAGGATAGACTGACTAGGAGGATATCTTTAGAATTTATTTATGTGTACCATTATGACCCATAATTCACCTTTCATTTTTCCTCTACTGCTCTTACTTTTCTCGATTTGTTGGTAGTGGTACCCGTTAGTTCTTAAAGTGACCTCATTAATACTGGATTAGGAAGGCAGATTTTCATTTTATCACAATAGCCATAGGGCCTCTAAGTTAACTTAAGAAATTTGCAATCAACATATATGTATGTATGTACAACCTTATCTAACCTCATCAATCTTACCTGAAGGAAGCACTGTTTTATTCTATATTATCACACTGTACTTCATTAGTTGTCAACACAAATTTGAAAATAATCGAACTAGAGACAAACGACAGCATTTGTTATGCGATTATTTTTTTTTTTATTCTTTTTCAATGTGTTTTAGAGGCACTCTCCTTTTAACTGCTTTAGCAACAAAATTGGAATGACATTTTTTAAATCCCATTTAGTCATTTGTACATATGCTTCATAGATTATGAAAAGGCATTCGATACCGTCCAACACGACAAGTTGATTGAAATATTAAGGGATATTGGAATAGAAGAAAAAGAAATTAGATGCATCCGAAATCTATACTGGAACCAAACTGCAAGAATTCAAATAAATGGTGAACTGACCGGCGAAATTCCAATATCGAAAGGAGTCAGGCAAGGATGCATACTAGCACCACTCCTCTTTAACATATACTCCCAACAAATATTTCATGAATCAATAGAAGGAGAAAGAATTGGCATAACGGTACAAGGCAAAATTATAAATAACATACGTTATGCAGTTGATACCACCATTATTGCTAGCAGTATATCGGGACTACAACAACTTCTAGACAAACTCACGTACACAAGTGAATCATACGGCCTCAAAATAAATATAAACAAGACAAAATACATGGTTGTAAGTCGAAAACATGGCATAAATGAAACAACAATAAAAATTAAAAATGAAATAGTCGAACGAGTGGAAAACTTTAAATACCTTGGCGTTTTAATAAACGACCAATGGAACGTATCTAACGAAATTAAGCGTCGTGTGGAGATTGCCAGAGACGCACTTTTTAAATACAAAAACACACTCACAAACCACGAAATAAGTCTCGCAACGAAAATAAGATTTGTCAAATGCTATATATGGTCTATATTATTATATGCAGTAGAGACCTTGACCATCAAAAGTGCAGACGAGAAAAAAATTGAGGCATTTGAAATGTGGATACAAACCAGGAAGTTCTGAGACGAATGAATATCGACAGACAACTACTGAAAACGGTCAAAAGAAGGAAAATCGCATATTTGGGACATCTGATGAGGAATGAAAAATACAAATTTATACAATCCATAATAAAAAGTACAATTGTAGGACGCCGAAGCAGAGGCAGAAGAGAAATATACTGGCTTAAAAACATTCAGGATTGGACAGGATACAGGGATGACACAAACTTATTACATGCTGCTAAATATCGAGAGCTGTCACAGTTACTATAAAGTACAATAAGTTTCAAAATTTTATATATTTAATATTGTATGATCGCTTTATATCCGAATAACGGATCCGCAAATAAAGAAGAAGAAGTCATTTGGAAAATTTGGAAAATTTCTATTTAATTGTTTTTATTGTAAAATGTTTTTTAATTTAATAATAAATATTGGCTGTCCTAGAAATCCAATTTTGCTTCTCCTTCTCAACTTGATAGAATGCCAAACTCATAAAAAAAAAAATTCTCAAAAAAAATGTTTTTTTTTTCTCTTTCGTTTTCATATAAAAATTCCAAATGAATGCCCGGGAGGGTGTCGTTTAAGAGAAGCAAAAATGGATTTGAAAAAATAAATATTGATTGTGTATGAAAAAATATTTTCGACTTTGGTATCCGTCAAGACTTTTGTTAGTTATTCAATACACATATCTTAACAGATTTATGGTGTTACTCAAGACATTTTATAGATACAAAAACACAAAAAACAACAAATATAAAGTGAAAAAAAAAATTATTTTTTGCCACTCCACTAAATCAGTGAATGTATGAACCTGGTTTCTGTTTTTTTTATTGCCTTCAGGCTTATTATGATGTGTCAGTTTAATGGCTTCGATTTTAAAATGACTACGAAATGGCTGGCTTGTTGGCAGGCTGATCTGGCCTGGCCTGGCCTGGCAGTCTCACTGTCTTTTGAGTATCTTTGTGCAGGTTAAATTGTGTTGTCCGAACTATTTTTTTTTTTTTTGTTAATTTTTTTTTTTTTTTTTGAAAGTTTTATTATTAATGAAAGAAAGTTGTTTGTTATTTCTGTTATTGTTGTTGTTAGCATTTCAAAACATATCAAAATAGTAGAGAAAAATTGTAAATTATGTGTGCGAATTTGTAATTAATGGTGGGAAATTTGAATTTGATTTCTTGTTTGATTAGAAATTTGCAAAAGATTAATAGAATTTGTTTCTTTTAAGAATTTACATCTCATTTATAATATTTTGTTAAAGTGTTAAATTTCCTTGTATTTTAAATCCAATTGGCTATTTAGGTCATTGGTTTGTAAATTTTAAAATGAAACCGAATTTTAACTATTAATATTCAACTATTTACTTACTTACTAATTGATAATTACCATCTCTTTTTAAGTGAGGATTACAACCTAGCTTATCACACCATCCATGTTGTATGTGTTAATTTGATAAATGAGTGGCAGGACCTACAGTTTAAAGTCGACTCCGAATGACAGAAAGAAATTAACAGAAATCTGCTAAGAAGAACTCACTAGAGCTTGAACCACGAGGTTCTCGTCTAATAAGCTAACACACTACCTACTAGACTACGGCGATAATAGCAATAACAAAGTTTCGAAATTTAAATTTTTTTTTGTGGTATTCAACACAAGTTATTTAATTTGAACTACCAATCAACGTCCAGTTTCAATAGCAGACCCATTTAATTTCATACAAACATACATACATAATTGGTCATTACAATAGTTTAGACAGGTTTACGAACTACGTAGCTACTCACTCAGTCCTCTCGTACGACTCCGAGCGATAGATTTTTTTTTGAGAAACTTTCATGGTAATTTTATTTACTCCTAAGAGTTTTTACCAGAAATCTACTCTGAAGACATATTTCGTTTTTTTCGAAATGTCAGAGCTGTGGCTTGAACGACGAGGTTCTCGTCTAATAAGCCAACACACTACCTACTAGACTACAGCAATAATAAAAAATAACGTTTTGAAATTTAAATTTTTTGTAATCAACGTCCAGTTTCAATAGCAGTCATTACAATAGTTTAGTCAGGTTTATGACCTAGCTATTCACTCAGTCCTCTTACGACCTCTTGAACCTACAATTTAAAGTCGACTCCGAACGAAAGTTTTTTTTTTTTTGAGAAACTTTTATGGTAATTTTATTTACTCTCGAGAGTTTTTGCCAGAAATCTGCTATGAAGACATATTATTTATACATATTTCGTTTTGTTGAAAATGTCTAACCTGTGGTTAGAACCTTGGCTTATAAGCCAACGTACTATCTACCTATCTACTAGTCTACGGCGATCGGTACACGCATCGAGTTATTCATTTAGCTTGTAAATTACTCCTGTCTGATGTGTCACTTATTAAATGAAAGGCTTTTCATTTACGAATATGTATCGTTTAACAACCGAAGAACTCTTAAATATAGTTAAAAATTATAACAAAGAATTTTCAACATTATTTGAAATATCGTTTACCCTGCAGGACCCACCACTCATGTGTGAAATTAACACACACAACATAAGTGGTGTGATAAGCTAGTTCGTGAGCCAGACTTAAGTGTAGTAATAACTAATTATGTATGTATGTACAGTGAATCACAGTGAAAATGTCCCACCATGAAATTACATCAGTATTTGGTTAATACAGTCGAACTTCTCTAATTTGAACTTCTATTACTTGAATTTCCTGTAAGTTGAAGCACATCTCGTGGCAACAGCATCTTGGAGAGAAATTCTATTAGGTTTTACTTCTTTAACTTGAACTTCCATAACATGAATTCCTCTATAACTTGAAGAAAAACGGTAGTACAACGTTTCTATAATTTGAATTTTTTCGAAAAAAATTTTGTTTTCCTGGCAAAAATTACCGAATTAGCCGCCAATAGTGAATATACATATGTTCCTTTCAACTTAATTTGCTATAAAAATCGCAACATTTTATGCAAAATTACATTAAATTGCCAACACTGAAATTTATACATACGTAGTTCGAATTAAAGGAAATTGTAAACACGATAGTAATGTGCTGTAATACATTCACAACTTATCAAGAGCTTGGGATATTGATGCCACTAGCCAGACAATTTCAAACTGCTTTACAAAGTCTGGATTTAGACAGCATTCAGATAAAGATAACATATCTTTGGTATTATTAAATGATTTTAACGACAACGAGAATGTTTTAAAAGATAACTATAAAGTCTGGCTACATTTGAATGAAGTAGAATCTATAAGTTGTACTGTTCAAGACTTTTTGGACATCGATAATGAATTGATTACTTCTGAATTTCCAACTGATGAAGATATTATTGCCTGAATATGTCATCGAATCAGAACCACACTCTGGAGAAATAGTAGATAGCGATGTGGACGAAGTTGAGGAAACAGTTAGACTACCGTCCAGACAAGTTATAAATGATTCATTTAAGACTTTAAATGTACTCTTGAATACAAATGAAAACGCAAAAGATGACCTATACAAAGCACTACACAAATTAGAATCACTTTTTGCTCAAGCAAATGTGAAGAAATTCAATCAAAAATTACTGAGTATTTTAGTAAATAATTATACCTTATTATTATTATATTATACAAAATTACAAATAGCTGTTATTTATTTAATTTGGATCATTATTAAATTTTATTCCCAAAGTTGAAGTTTCTATAAGTTGAAGTTTTTTTCTGGATAATGTGAATCAATTCATAGAAGTTCGACTGTATTTATTAAAAAAGAAGAAAATAAAATAAATATTTTTGTTTAAAATAAAGTTTATTTGATATTCAATATAAGGAACTAAAAAATTCTTTTAATTACATTATTAGTTCATTCAAATTTATCTCACAATGAAAATGGCCCAGTATATTATTATTAAAGAAATAACGTTTTTTCTATTTTTAATATTTTGTAGGAAAGCCTTTTTGACTTATTACCGATTTTAAACGATTAGAAATGGATTCTACTAACTTTTTTGTGAAACTTGGATAAATTTTTTTGAACTGTTTTTGTTTCTGATGTAAAAAATTAATGAATTAATAATGTAATTAAAAGAATTTTTAGTTCCTTATATTGAATACCAAATAAACTTTATTTTAAACAAAAAATATTTTTTTTAATTTCTTCCTTTTTAATAAATATTAACCAAATGGACATCCAGCATTTTCACTGTGATTCACTGTATGTGTGTACCGACCACTCTAATAACAGACAAATTATTACAAATCAGCAGTAAGGTTCTAGAAGTTGACAGCCTCAAAAATAATTGTATAAATACAGTTGTTTTCAACATTGCGAAGCTTTCAAATTGTTAAATGTTTGATCTTTGTAATAAAACTGCTTGCACGATATACTATATTATTAATAAAAGTGTGCTTTTAGTTTAAATAGGCAAAAATCGAAGATTACTGTTTCAAAATCGTAGATTAAAGTTACCTTTAATTTTATTTTGAGTTCTATTCTAATTGAATGTGCACAATAGCATTTAAAAATGAAGCTTTATATTATTTCTATTCAGACTTGATCAAGTTCAGGTTTAAAGGATTCACGCACCCTTGTCATAAGTCTGATGATTTCAAAACTTCTGACATTTCCACAATTTTTATGATTTGTTTAAATTTTACAGTTAATGTACCAAGTATTGATAACAAAAATAATATTCTAATTTCACAACTCTTTTACTAAATCTATGTATATTGAATCTTTTGCTTATGTTTATAATTTTTATATGTAAAAAACATATTCAATTTGAATTAACCAAACACTTTTTGTGTGTTTCAAGTTGTGCCACTGTAAACAATGTGGTCTACTGATTTGATATTTGTATTCCCATTTCTTTGGGGATCATTAAAATGACAAAATGTTGCTTAGAAATAAAACAAAAGCAAAAACAATACAAAAAACAAAAACAAAACAAAGCAGTAATTTTTTTTTCAAACTGTTAAATGAATTGATTTGCTCACCACACAATAGAAGACTTTACGAAATGAGATTAACAATAACAACAATACATACTCGTATGTAGGCACCTTTGGCCTGTGAGGCAATTATTAAAAATCTTTAAAACCCCGAAAGAGAAACTTACCAGGAAAAAAACAGAAGCACTCTCGACAGAGAATAATAATCCACAAGAAAAATTACAAACTGATTAAAAAAAAATTTTTTTAATTAAAAAAAAAAATAGAAAAAACACATAAAAACCAATTTTTTTTTTGTTTTTTTTAATACAAAAAAGTGCAGAATTTCACTTTAATTTAGTTAAACATAAAATTTTTTATTTAAACAATAATTTTTTTTATTCTACACACAGTAATAAATTTTTTTAATGCTGGTAATTTAATTTATTTTAATGCACTCTCGACAATTTTATTTCTTTCTTCCATATTCCACATACACTCAAATTTTATGAATTACGATTATTATTTTATCTTATTTTTTAATAGTTAATTATTTACTTTTACAAACATTTATTAGATTTATAATATTAATTAAAAGCAATAACAAACGATTAATTTAGTTAAACTTTGTTTTTTTTTTTTTGATTACTTTTATTGTATATTTTGTTTGAAGTTGAAGTTAGTAATAGTGAAACACTCACTATCTCGGCTTACAATATACACAACTTTATTGCACGACCGCCAACACTTGACTGCCGTAAAAGTCTCAGCTAATATGCTGACAAACTCTATAGAGCTTTACACTATAGCATACACACTTACAAACACCACTAATGTTTACCAAACAGCTATACAAAAACAACATTAGCAACTTACAACTCAAGTTAATTTCTACTCTCTTTAGCATAGAAGAAATATTAAAGTGGAGCCCAACATACGTACATACACGGTGTAACGGAGAGCTCTCAAAATAGTCTACTTTAACAGCAGCATAAAAACAAAAGCAAAAACAATAACAAAAGATCAGTTTACAAAAACAGGCTTCAAAGAAGAATTGATGCCAACAACAAGAACAATATCAATAAAAATTAAACAGGCCCATTTAAAACTCTAGCAACACAATGTTATTTCACTTGGGGAGTCTGCTTAAACAATGGGTTGCCATTTTGTTATAATTTTTACGTACATAAAAATTAAAGAAAATATTTACTTGGGTAAAACTAATTCATATTCAGCTTGTATGGTAAATAAGTTTTTTTAATTTAATTATTTACTTTGGATAGGTTTGTTTGGCTAAGGGGAAAATATCTCTAACTTCGCCGGGTAAAAGAATTTTGTAACGGAAGTATTATTTTAATTGAAATAAGAGAAGGAATTTATATTCGTACTTATGCAAATGATCGATCGATCTGTCGATGATGAATATTGGAGAAGCAAAGATGGTTCCAGGACTAGGAGAAAGTTTTGTAGTGTAGGTAGATTTGAGGCCACCGTTCAAACCCCAGGTCCCTCAGTAGATTTCTTGCAAAAACTCTGAGAATAAATAAAATTGCCATGAAAAAGTTTTCAAAAATCTGTCGTTCGGAGTCGACTTTAAACTGTAGGCCCCGCCACTAATGTACAAAATCAACACACACAGCATAAGTGGTGTGAGAAGCTAGGTTCTAACCCTGACTAAAGGGTTGTAATGACCAATTAATTAGGTATGCATGTGTGAAGTAAACAAATAACTGAACAAGACTTTACAATTTGCATATATTTCGCCTATTATTCATAACGCAGCTAATCAATCATTTAATCCATTTCTTATATTTCCGTAGTAGCTTGCTTAAGCATTCTGTTATCTCATGGCAACACTGTACTCAGAAGATTTATTTACGGTTATTTTTTGAATATAACATTTAATCAGAAAAAAAAGCGAAAATCATAACAAGAAACTAAAAAAAAACACACATTATTCAATAACAGATATTGAGAGAGAGATAGAGAGTGCTGTTTATCTACAGCCAGTCCGTCACAACAAATCCAAGATACACTGAAAAAAAGTTCACACCACGTTTATATAAAATTTAATTCTCACATTATTTTTCCATGATCGGTTCTATCTCCACTACCACGTGGGCAAAGTAATTATTTTATTAATATGGTGGTGTGTTTTTATGTGTGGTAAGTTTCGAATATGTCAAGTTTTAACATGGTGGGTTTTAGGAAAGGTGGTATAATATTAAATCTAAATTAAATTGAAATTTAGCACAAGTACCGTGAATTCAAAAATCCATTATGTATTTTATTATTAACAGTATTTCTGGTTACACCATATTACCAGTGATGTGATGTGTGGTTTGCGTTTAGAATAAATTAATTTCACCTTGTTTAGCGTAGGCATTGGATTAAAAAACCCATTACAAATTGAAATATGAATTAAGGAGATTGGGCATCTAAAGAACATTTATCTTGAAGTATTTTGGGATTGCAGACTTTGAAGCAGAGGATATACTTGAAAACAATTAGACATAACAGCACTAATATTATTAAACTGGCTATTTCAAAGAAATCTTAATATATACTGACCTTTACATAAAACTAAAAAATTTAAGACAATCCCGCGTTTCGCAGCCTTACAGCTTTAATACCACAACAATTAATATGACTAATCGGTGGATTCAGTGGGTTAACATTAATCGAACAACTTAACAGAAATTTCACAATGTTGCATCCTAAAAGCATGCCTTTAAAACTTAAGCTTAAATAAGGTTCGTGGTGAGAAAAAAGTTATTTAAAACAAAAATAGTCAATTCTTGGTGGAGCGTCGTCCCATTGTTTGGGCGGTCATTTAATTTTTTTTTTTAAATTAGACCTTAGGCTAAAGACCTTTAAAATTATGTTGAACTGCTGAAAAGTACTGAAAGTGTAGTTTTGAAATGGAAAAGTAGTGAAAAAAGTACTGAAGTACTGAATTTTTCAACACTGGTGCCAAGCATACAAAAATTATAAATATTTCGACAAAGAATTTCCAATTTATAGCTTTTTTTGCAAGAATTTTGGATAAAATATAGAAGAAAGTAATTATTCAAAAATTCATTTACAAAATAATTTAAATTTAATTATATTTGTATGCAATTTTCTAATTTTAATTTTTTAGAATTTTAAATAGAATGACACAATGGCAACACTACCTTACTCGTTCGTTGAGTGTACTTCCTTTTATTCAGTGTTCACTAATCGATATTAATTATCCTTAATCCAAACACAAACCACACCGTTGGTAATGCAGCACATAATGGTAATCAGGTATGTCCGCTAACAGAGGTGAAAATTACTTATTCTAGACACAAACCGTCCAACTTCACAATATACAGTACATTGGTTTATGGTAATACAGTACCATTTCGAATAACGGCACTTTGGTGAGTTTCGATTTTATTCACCACTCCGGATAAATTCACCACACTTGAAACTCACCACAACAACCAAATTCACCACCTTTCCAAAAAGAAAATTAAAAAAAACTTCCCTCTCCTCCGTCCTATATGGGATCCAAACTCCAACAACAAACGAAGAGCGGAACCACAATTACAACAACAACTACCCACCCACTTCTTCTATCCCACCCCCTTCTCTCGCTTGTTTCCCTTTTTTGCTCATTTCTCCTTCCTTCCCCTCCTCTCGCACCCAACAAGACACACACACAACAAACAGCAAACCAGGAAACCAACCAACAGCGCACACACCCACCACACCACACCGCACACGCCATTCCTATTAAAACAAACAGGTCTTAATTTTTACTTATATAAAACCGGAAACGGAAAAAGAATGTGAGAATTATAAGTTAAAGAACCGTTTATTTGTTTTTTTAACGAACAAAAACGAATTTTTCATCAGTGTTGCCAGGAAGGAAAAAATATTCTAAAAAACTCACTCACACCCACCCACCCACTACTACAATTTTGAAACGGTACTATTTATAACTGAAAAAGTACTTAATTTCTTGCATCAAATAGTACTTTTTTGTAAAAGATCCATCCATACAAATTGGTCATTTTTCATTGGTCAGATTTTTAAAAACTTTATCGTGGCAATTTTATTTCCTCTCAGAGGGGGAAGGAAGTCGCCGGAGAAATAAATTTTCATATTTCGTCTACTACTTACTTCACTAACTACTAGACTAATTATTATTTATATTTAATACATCATACAGGACAAAAACAGCTGATTCGGAACGTAACAAAACCTAAAAAGACCCCCCCCCCCCCCCCCCCGTTTAGTCACGTCGATGGAACGTAATAATGTAATTTTTTTTATACGTTCGTTTTGAAGAGCAATCAATCAATCAATGTAAATGAAGAATTCATAATTTTTCTCACTTTTCCCCACCCCTCCCTCCTCCTTCTTGCTTAACTTCGTAAATAAAAACAGTTGAGACACTCACCTTAGTGCTCTCTGAGAACAAAAATAAGGAGAGTAGTATTCTCCATTTTTTATAGCTTGGCCGCAGTTTTTTATTCTATTTTATTTGTAATAATTTCTTTCTTCTTATTAACACTAAAAACACACACAAATTACACATTAACTTTTATTATTTTGTATTAATTATACTTTCCTTTTAATTATAATCAAAATTAAATTGAATTTAATTAATCTAATCTGGATTTTAAAGGCACTTTTCTTTATTCATTATTTTTTATTTTATCAAAAGACGCACACGTATTCTATCTACCGCTGTTACAACTTAACTAAAATAAAAAGTAAACATAACAAAGGAGGACAAGAGAAAAAGAGATAAAATATTTTACTCTCCTCTCTTTATTACAAAACAGGGATGGAGAGAGACAAATAATTACACGTTATAAAACGAGCGATTTACATCGGCAAACAATTTGCATGAAAATATCTTCAAAATATGTATTTGAATAAGTGTGTGGTGAGTGATTGCCTGAAATCCTGCGTCTTGCAGGAAACATCGCATTAATGTAATTTACCCACACGTGTACCGGGGATCAATTTCACAATTATATGCAATAAAAAATTAAAAATTTGATTCAATTAAACAAAATCTTAATGCACCTTTTCTTAGGCCGAAAGTTTCACTTGGACAAAGTACGTGAAATCAGAAAAAATTTGCTACATGTTTTCTTTTTCCCTGGAATATACAAATGGTACGTACATACACAAATTTATTCCTATAACTCCAAGATAAGGCTAAGAGCCGCCCTAACAAAACTTTTCCAACTTGAATTCTAACAATTTTAGCCAAGTGTAGGCAGGTCCTTAGGCCTTCCACAATCTTGAGGCTTACAATAATCAATTGCTTTCTTGTATGGAGTCTTACTTATGGAGTCGCCGGAAAATATGGCTGATAGAGCTTATCTTTCTCTCTCATTCTGATTTAATTATAACTGGTAATGTATTCTGCGAAATTATCTTTCAGCTATAAGTTTACATCACATGCAGCAGTATACCAAAATTCGCAAGAAGGATCCTTTTGCCAATTGGTTTTTCAGTGTAATGTTTTTCTGTGTAAAAAAGATTCATGACATGAGACCAATACCAACCAAATATGCTCCGTAAAGTAGCCAAGTCACTATGACTAGACTAACAAATGTACAACGCCTTCAAAGTTTGGAATTTCTGTATCAAAATTCATAACTTCAGCGACAAAGCAAATTTTTGGCTAAACAACTACGTCAACAACGTTTCAAAATTTGATGTGAAGTGCAATGAAAACAGTCGTAGGCAGTTCAATATCTGTTAATGCACTATGGGAGATCCACTATTTAAATTGTACGCTTCAAGAACGACAAAAACCTTACAGTCTATCGAGCAAGGCACTGTGTGATGATTACTGACTAAATTAGCGGTTGTAGCGTATGGCTCGTGACACTGTCTTGTTCAAATTACGTACCGTCCAGTTCTGAATTTACTTCTTCAAAAACTACAAAAATCGCAACATTTCAATCAATCAAGCAAGCTACTGCCTGATGATTACTGAGTGGTATAAGCGGTTGTAGTGCGGCTCGTGGTACTGTCTTGTGCAAACCACGTACCATCCAGTTCCAAAAAGTCGGTTATTATGTGGCCAAAGCATTCTGAATTGATAGTAACTGGGTCAGGGCCATTTTCGAAAAACAAATTCGACCCTAAGACACATATCCAGACCAAAATGCGCCCATAATCATTTCTAGTACCATATGCGACAGAAGAGAGAATATAAGAAAACTTCGTTTAAGAAATCAGAATTAAAAACTTGTTGCTTAAGCAGTCTGTTTTAATTGTTGTGTAAGCTGGACTCTATGTGGATTGCAGTTCATCTCCAAATTCAAAATTAGTCGTAGTGAACTTGAAGGTGGGTGGGCATAATGGCTGAGAGCGCCATGGTATGGATAAATTCGGATTATCCTTCACAATGCAATGCATGGAAATGCCTGATCATATTTGTAAAGCTTCCAGTCTTCTTCACACGTTCACGCAGGCGCGTATCGCCGGTGGCCTGCACTAGGCTGCCTTATCGGACGGCACGTACCACCGGTGGCCAGCACTAGACTGTCTCATCGGGTGGCGTGTACTACCGGTGGTACGCAATTGATCATGCTATTAGAGGATACGTAATACCAAATATTTGGATCTTTAACACTTCGACTGGCGAAAAAATACCCGAGAGTCACGTCACGATAGAGAGAAAAGTATTAAGCGGAGCCGCCCACAGGCGACGAAAAAGTTGTTTACATATTTGCCAGTTTCTCGTACAGTACAAAAATTATGACAAACATAGTCTCTCCGTGAGACCCGGATTGAATCACGACCTTTATTCTGAGTTTTAATTATTTTTATGAGTTTTTCGATTAATAAACATATGAAAAATTTAATGACACTGATTTGAAACCATTAACTACCAAATTAAGTAGTAATTAGCGTGTGGGCTTATTAGACGTGACGCTACTGTTCAATCGCCATTTCTGCGGCGACTTCCTCTCGATAGATTTCTGGCAGAAACTGTGAGAGTAAATAAAATAGCCATGAGGTGTTAAACTAACGCATACAACATAGGGGGTGTGAGGAGCTAGGTGGTCGTAATCTTGACTAATGTGTAATTACAGCACACAATTATGTATGTAACTACTAAATTGTAATTTTCTATCCCTCTATGCTCTATGCTTGTAAGAGCATAGGCAATAGGAAAAGTTAGCTTACAGAAACAGAGAGGGAGAGACAAAAAATTGTTTTCTTAACACGAATAGAATATCCTTTATTCGGTATTTTGGCACTATTTTCTTTCGATTAAATGAAATTATAATAAATAAAACTAAAATTAAAATTAAAATATCACACTTCGTTGACTTAAACTAAAGGAAAAATTAAAATAAATTTTAAAATTAAACACATTTTTTAGACTCTACTTGAAGAGAGAGAGAGAGAGAGAGGGCTGCTAAGTGACGTGCTCAAAACCGATTAATTTCCAATTTATTTTTCTTGACTTCCTTAATGACGGGTATTTCAGCGCGGCTAAAGAGAAATAATTAAAAAAAAATTAAACAAATATTAAAATTTTAATACAAATTTTCATAAGACATACATACAAACACACATTTACGGCACACATAAGAATGTTACGGAGTACACATACATACGTATATACAATACATACAAACATCGTTTGCTGCTTTCAAATACAAATAAATAAAGCCAGGATAATTCCTTTCGACTACCTATAAAACCAATACCCAATAAACCATTTTGCAACACACTTTTTTTTTAACAGACAGTAAAAAAATTCTTTATTATTTAAAAAGCACAGAATATTGTATAGATATGTATATAGGGGAGGGGCGGGGTTTATAATTAATATTTTTTTTTTTTGTTGGCGAATAATAATATTTAAATAATCATACATAATATTTTTCTTCCTTTTAAGGATAATAAATTACAGAATATTTTCCAATAAAAAAAAAAATAAAAAGCTACACAAATTTATACATACGAGGGAGGCATACATAAATACATTATAGAAAATAATAAAAGGGGGATAAGAATTTATGTATACAAAATGAGTAGTGAGTGGGGAAGGATAACAAGGAATGTAGAGAGATTTTGATTTCTGAGATTGGGATACATAAACATACTTATAAACTATTATACAAAATATAATTGTGACAATAAGAAGAAGCTGAGATTTCTTATTAATTGAAAACTTTAGAAAAAAAAAGAAACACTTTTCGTTTTTGCATTTACGTTCTGAAAATAGAGATGGTGTCCATAAGGAAGACAGCACCATTAATGATCATTAAGGAGCCGGCAGCTAATGCATTACGTTTGCTTTCCTTGAATAAAATTTCAGATCTATCATGCCACTGATCAATAATCAAAGCACCAGAAGCAACGAATAGTATACAACCAATAACGGCGAATAAACCATTCAAACGTTTCTCTACCACCGAATTGATTATGTGTCCTTTAAGGGAAAGATTTATGAAAAATCAATATTAGAAAATCAGAATTATTTCGACATTCAACGAAACGAACGAACGAACTTACCAATCAATAGAACACCACAGACAATGGTAAAGCCAACCATGGTACCGCATACAATCAGTGCATTAGAGGAGAAGCCGCCATTGGTCTCCCACAAAATAATGCAGACAATGGAAATAACCTATGAAATGAAATATAAAAAGGAAAGAAATTTTATTATATGTAGGTATACATAAACAGTCATAAACGATTATAATTCTTAACTAACAAGACTCTGTTTAATGAAAGAACTACTCGTATCGATTGTAATACTCGTATGTGGTATCATAGCACACCCCTGACGAAATTCGTTACCAATGTCACGTCTAGTGAAGAGACAAGAACTTAAAAATTCAAACATCATCAGCTTGACAACTTAACAAAAAATAAATTTCTTTTAATGACCTCTTTTCAGAAGTTTTCCGGGACTTCTGTTCTAAAAAAAACTTATGATTACCCAATGAACAATTTTGGTATTGGCGTAGCAAGACCAACCTAGCTGTTTATGTATGTATATGATCCCAACATGTATCAATTTTAACACACTACAGTATTATTTATGCCATAGGACGTTCGAATGTTCTTCACATTAGAAGAACTTCTTCAGATGTTGTCAAGGTATTATAATGTCTTTACCTTTTTAAAGACGAGTATTATTACCCGTCGATTAAAGTCACCGTAATCTAGTAGATAGCGTGCTGGCTTATTAGACTGAAGCTTATCGTTCAAACTCCAGGTCAGATATTTCGAACTAGTGAATGAAATTATCATATCGACGCCTCCGTTCTATAACATTCGAAAAAGTGTGTTTTGAGTTATGAGCTTTCAAAGTTTTCACACGTCATACGACTATACATATATGTGTATTCTAAGTAGACTTTTCCCTATAACTTCGGAACGGATCGGCGCATCTTAACCAAATTTTGACAGTATTTAAGTTAGAGAACGTAGAATTTAAAAATGCAAGAACATTAAAAACGTTCTAAGTGTACTTAGAACGTTATAGAATGGAGGCGTCAATATATTACACGCGTTTGTAATCCAAGCTATAGGATTATGGTGATCAATTAAGTAAGTAAGTAATTAGCTGCCGATTTGAGTACTGAAACTTTTTTAAATTTAACCACAGACTTTAATTTAATATACAAGATTCTTTTTTTATAATACAAATACCAAAACTTCACAGTTTCAAAACTTTACAATGAATTTCTAATCTTTCGTTCTATTTATACTACATTTATTTTCGGTCTGGCAACATTTAGAACCTTACTGTTGATTTGTTATTGTTATTTTTTTATGAAGTTTATTAATTTTAGTTCTTAGTTATTGTCAATTCTTTATTGTTTCGTTCTTAACACGTTCACTGTCCACAGCCCATATATGGGCTATGAACGGAAAGCACCAGCAGTCCACTGCCCATATGTGGGCTGTTTACCCATACAAATTTAAAGAGCTTTAAAATTATGGACGTTGAGAGAACATCGTTTATTTGACTTGGACTTCACAGAACAGACCATAAAAAACAAAATATGTGCTGGGACATGGAGGAAATCTCGGTTTCTTGACGTGGACCTGACAGTTTGGCTGTATTCCAATATCATATTCGGTTTAAGACATTGGTTTCGGCCTCTGGACATCGTTTGTTCATTTGCGTGACATGTAGATAACATAAGGACATCCCTTTTATCCTTCCACTTTAGGATAGTGACATGGCTTTTTTGAGCAGCGATTTGCTCGCCTCTCTTTAGTTTCTTGTTTTTAACCAATAAAGGCAAGTCCTTACGGTTTTTTCTCAAAGTTCCACAAAGATCGATTTTACGTTGGAGCAAATAGTTAGCCAATGGTAGACTTGTGTACCAAAAATATATTATAAAAGCTAAAAATATTCGCAGCCCACATGTGGTCTGTGGACTCTGAAGACGATTTATAGAAGATTTTGTTTCATGGAGTCCACAGCCCATATGTGGGCTATTAACAAAAACACCCTTTTAGCTATTTATATACATTTTAAAAGATGTAGATATTTATATTTATTGGGGCTTATCCGAAATACACCGATTATGCAAAAAAAAAAAAAAATCGGACGTGTAGGGCACTCCCCAGTTGTTACCTTGGACAGTGAACGTGTTAATAGTTTTTCTTGCTCCTTTTTCCAGAATAAATCCACTGTCTTCGCAACAATGCAAACCCGATGCTTTCTATAGCTAAATTGCTGATCGTATATAATCTTTGGAAGAAAATACCTTTAAACTAACGCGTGTAATTAACGTTGCGAACTGAATTCATGTCGTCAGGCAAATAGACATCAGGAACGCTGTTATTTGCTCTGTGAGGAAACGTAATGCTTTAATGTATTTTCAGCGTCAAAGCTGCATATAATGAATTCATTAGTAAATGTTATAGCAGTTATTCAATCATGTGAGAAAAACTCAATATTTCCTTCAACATTTGCCTCCAAACAATCACTCTGAACTAGAAAACAAAACTTTGGTATATTTTCGGCTTAAATAGTTGGCCTTTTGAAATCCATGACTGGATGTTATAACAAATATTTCTGGTACAAATTTCTTTAGTTAAGTTCTTGCAGTTCTTCTTTTGTTTAGTTATCAATGTTGAACCTTTATTACGGCTATATTTGGATTGCAACGATAAAATTATTTCACTTGACTTCGATAAATAACATTTTTGTATTTGTAAAGAACCAAAAAGTTTTCGAGAAGGAGTGAACAAAATAAAGTAAATGAAGTATAAAAATAATTCATATTCAGAAGTTACTCAAAACAATTCAAAACTCTTTCAGATTCCATTTATTATATTCCGTTATTCTCTTAAAACGATAACAATCTCTAAAATGAATACGAAACCATTGAATATAGCCAAAGAGCCGGCAAATATTAAAGCATTTCTATCCGTTTTCCGTTGATATTCCGATGACCAATGCTGGATTATGATTGCACCCGTGGCAGCAAATAAAACAAAGCCAGCCAAGTTAAAAAGACATGTTAGGCGTTTATCAATGGTGGTATTTAAGAAAAGGCCTGTAATGAAATTGTAAATTTTTAAGGAAAAACAAAAACATGAAAAATATTTCAAATATTCGTTACCCATTAATAATGTGCTACAGATGATCATATAGCCACATAAAGTGCCACAAATCAACATGGCCTCACACGAGTAGGTTAGTTGGCTAACACATTCGATAAGTGTAATCGAAATTATAATAAAAATCTAAATGTTAAAAAGGGACACGATAAACTCGATTTAAGCGTGTGTATTTAAAATTTTATTTTAAATAAGAGGGACTTACACAGTGGAAAGACTAGAGTTTAAACTTTAAACACTTTAAACTTTAAAGTAAAGAATTTGTGGACAAACGAAAGAAACATTCAGTAGAAGCAAGAAGCAAAGGAAGAGTACAGTACAGTATAGAGAATGTATAGAGAAAAGTTTGGTTTTGAGAGGGTACTTTGAGAGGATTTAACTCCACATTTATGATCAAGATTAAAGTAAAGAATTTGTGGACAAACAAAAGAAACTTTCAGTAGAAGCAAGAAGCAAAGGAAGAGTACAGTACAGTATAGAGAATGTATAGAAAAAAGATTGGTTTTAAGAGGGTACTTTAGGAGGATTTAACCCCACATTTATGATCAAGATTAAAGCGAAGAATTTGTGTACAAACGAAAGAAACTTTCAGTAGAAGCAGAGGTAGAGTGCAGAACAGTATAGAGAATAAATGAGCCGTTTATTTTGAAAGTGGTTTAAGTCCATTTTTTAAAAAAATTTAATTAATGGTAACGATAATCATAATCCTATATAATCTTTTATTTTATAAAAAATTTAAGTCTAGTATCATTAAAATTGCTATGATTTGGGGCACTTGAAAATTAGTTAGTTAACGAAATGGAAAAAAATTTATTTTGAAACTGGTTTAAGTCCATTGAAAGAAATAATATTTTTCATAAAAGATTAAAAAACATTAGTGGCGAACCTGTAAATTGGTTAAGGATATGTTGGATGCGATTTATAAAAAGTGAAGCCTATAAAATGTTTTAGAAAAAATCTATGGAAGTGGATACAGAGTTCAAAATACTTAATTTTTACCTTGTCGGGGAAGACCAAGGAACTTCAATAAAATAAAATTAACACCACTATACAAAAATGTACGCCCCATTTCAACTCCTAAGTATAAGGATATGATGAAGTTACTAATGCACCATGAATATTTTAACAACCTCACACATAATCTAAATGAGGAGAAATAATATGGCAAAATCGTTAATATTATCCTTAATTAATGAACGTTGGTTTAATTTAATAAACGAATTAATAAATATTTTTAAATACATGTTTTTCTAATTACATAAATAAAAATTGAATCTAAATTGAAAGCTTCCCTATTTATTTTAAAGCTATTACATTCATCTACATCAAAAATAATACATTTACAATTTCTATTATTTAAATTTCTTTAAAATAATAATTCCAAGAACTTACCTTAAAAACATAACTATTTAGAGGAATCACTAGGTAACAATTCTTTTGGATAATTTGTTCAATATTATTGTGAAACTAAAGTATTTTGTTGACTTATAATAATATTAAACAAATAACACTAAGGGGACTTATTCCTTTTTACAAACAAAAAAATCATTTTATTAATTTTGAAAGTGGTTTAAGTCCATTTTAGGTTCTGAAACACGGCTTATTTTTCTAATAATGTTTAAAAAAAGTATTACGTTATATATTCTAACATGTTTAAGCTTTCAAAACCGTAAAAACAACTTAATACCAGTTAACAATACTTTTAAAACAATTCAAACGCAAACCCTTAAATATCTCAATATAAGAAAAAATGGACTTAAACCACTTTCAAAATAAACGGCTCAAATATTTAGAATGTTTCAAACCTGACTACCCATTAGGAGGTAATTGACTATATTCTTAATACATTGTATCATTTCCTGTATCACATTTAAATGAATTTAAATGTTTTACTAAATAAATATTCTTTTAATTTCACTATGAACTAATTTTTCTTGTTTTTTTTTTTATTGCAAATCTTTTATTTTGTATTTCAATTTAAATATGATCTCATAATAGAAAAATAAATACGATATATGTATTCCATTCCATATATGTATGTCTATGTGCGTTATTAATATGTATGCCTAATGGTTGTGACAAGTATTACATTATGATTCTAATAAAGCGATATTAATACACCGCCAACGCTATCTAAATTACCATAACAGCCATGGATGGTATGTATTTACAAAAAAGGAAACACGACTAAAAACTAAAATCTAAAGACTAAAAACCTTACCAAAAATGTAACAAACAGCCATCAAATTGCTTTGGAGTAAAGTATACTAAAGAGCGTTGCTGGGTGATGTCTAGAAATTATAAAATGCAACCGACTAGATGCTTAAATTCGTCAAATCTATTGTCTTGAATTGTTAGGATTCTTTGCAAATGCCCTAAAACTCAAAACTAAAGCTAATGAATCGAATCTAATTGGAGCAAGGACAGCATTTAGATGTTTGTATAACATTTCTAGTTTTTTTCCAAACTTAAGTCGTTTCTTTAATTATGGATAAGATTAAAACTCATAACATAAGTGGTGTGCGAAGATAGGTTCTAATCCTGACTCAAGAGTTGAAGTGTCTACTAGAATACGTCGACTTTAATGACTACATCAGTAGTATTTTTTTTTCTTCTTTTCACTTAAAATTTAGACCGATGAGTGCTGCGTTTTATAGCATATACAAGATAGGACAATAAACCTACCTATGATATAACGCAGCAGATAAAAGATCATATTCTTTGACCAGAATTTAAAGGAAGCGCCTTGTCATACTGTGTAAGTGACATTTATGCCAAAAGGCCGCAGTATTCTGCATTACAACTTCGATAGGGCCTATAATGACATGGATTAGAGTAGGACTATCATCCACTTTCTCTGCCTTTGGCCAGAGATGTACCTCAAACTGTATCAATCAATATTATGTATTATATACATACATACATAATTGATCTTTACAACCCTTCAACCACAACATACGCTTTTCACATCGCTTATGTTGCGGGACCTATATATAGCTTAAAGTCGACTCCGGCAATTTTATTTACTCTCTGAGTTTTTTCCACAAATCTGCTGAGAGAAAGTAGTCAAAAAAGTATTTATCATATTTCGTAAGTAAATCCCACAACCTAACCTGGGGTTTGAACCATGGCCAACACACTACTCACTAGACTACGACAACTACACTATGTATTGCTCAATTTTATAGGGTACCATTGCTGTCTTTTTACTGATGGTTACATCTCAACTCCCAGCTAGCATTTGGAAGATTGTTTTTAGAAAAATCACCTTGTATATCAATCGGAAATTAATCATCCAGACGTTTAAAGTGTGACTATTATTTCCGTTATTTATTATTATATTCTACTTATACTGAAGATTGAACAACGCTTAATTAAAAACAGATCATGCAGGTGTTTGAAAAGTGATTGTAATTACGTATTTTGAGCAGATAGATGATTAAACACTGCTTTTTTTTACACCCTCTCTGTATAAATTTTCATTTATGTAATAGATGTCTGTGAAATGATGTACAAATTTTTTTTTTAAATAGAAAATTTGTCTTTGATTTTTAACGAAAAAAAAATATGTTTTTTAAATAAACTTTGATGTCTGATGTACATATTATGTACATCACGAATATAAACTAAATATTCTTTCATTGTTACTTAACGTTCATACGAACGTGATTTTTGAAATCGCGGCAGTGTAAACATAGGACTCAGAAAGCCGACTAAAAAACACTTGAAGAGAGTAAAATAAAGGGTGATTTTTTAGCTATTATCTTTTTGGCAAAACTGGTTTAAACAGCTCACGCACGTTTCGTGTTTTGTTTCACTGTCAAACATCTTCAGTTTGGTCTATAATTTAACCATGAATCGTCTTACAAACGAACAACGCTTGCAAATCATTGAATTTGGCATCATTGGACCGTACTTCTTCAAATATGCTGCGAATCGTAACGTAACTGTGAATGGTGAGCGCTACCGTGAGATGATATCCAACTTTTTTTTTGCCCAAAACGCAAGAGCTTGACTTGCATGACATGTGGTTTCAACAAGACGGTGCCACATGCCACACAGCACGCGTAACAATGGACTTATTGAGAGGCGAGTTCGGTGAACATTTTATTTCACGTTCGGGACCGGTCAATTGGCCGCCTAGATCGTGCGATTTAACGCCTTTAGACTATTTTTTGTGGTTCTATGTTAAAGCTCATGTCTATACAGACAAGCCCGCTTCAATTGACGCATTGGAAGACAACATTGAAGCATTTATTCGTAAGATACCGGCCGAAATGTTGGAAAGAGTATGCCAAAATTGGATTAAGCGGATGGACCATTTGAGGCGCAGTCGCGGTCAACATTTGCATGAAATAATCTTCAAACATTAAATTATATGGACCGTACTATCGATTCAAATAAAGATTTCATGCATTTTTCTGAAATTTATGTGTTTTTCTTTGAAAAATTTTCCTATAGCTCTTAAAAAATCACCCCTTACAATTAGAAATACGACTAATAAATGATTCAAATTATAATCATAAATAGCCTAAAAAGGAGTCTAAATTAATACAAACATGACTGACATAAAATGACAATAAAAGGACTACTAAACATACTGATAAATCTAATATATAAAATTCTCGTGTCATGGTGTTAGTGGTTAAACTCCTCCGAAATGGATCGACCGATTTTCATGAAATTTTGTGTGCATATCGGGTAGGTCTGAGAATCGCACAACATCTATATTTCATATCCCTGAATGTTAAGAGGGCGTGGCACATCGTTAAAATTAAATATTTAAGTACATATTGATCGTAGACGAATTAAATGTAGATTAATGTGTAAAAAGTAGGCGTGGCAAACTTTTAAAATTGAATATTTTGGGACATAGTGATCGTAGACGAATGCAATTTGGTGGGTAAGTTCGTAGAGTCGATATCGACAAAACCACCAAAAATGGGCGTGACAACCCTCCCCCCCTTCAAGTGCTACCTATAACTCTTAAACTACTGAACCGATTTTAAACATTATTTTTTTGTTGGAAAGCTTATCAGGTTTAGATGGTTTAAAAAAATTCGATATAGCAAAAAGTAGGCGTGGCAAACCTTTAAAACCACCAAAAATGGGCGTGGCAACCCTCCCCCCTTTAAGAGATACCTATAAGTCGGCTAATTCGATGGTTTATAACTACAACGCTTTCGATTATAAGAACATCCCCACAGTTATAGTAAGTTAGTTATTTTTATACATATGTTTTATGCAGCGTATTACAATAAATATATAATGTGACCTCTTTTGGGCAATAAAAAAATTAATTTTGGACGGGATGAAGTTCGCCGGGTCAGCTAGTTACTCATAAAAGACTCGTATGCGATTAAACGATGACTGAAGGACGACTCGAAAAAGAATCATAAACGAAGATAAATAAGACTTATAAATGATCAGAAAGCGATTCGAAAATGATCATAAAACTACTAGAAAAAGGGTCGAAAATTAATCGAAAAAATTAAAATGACTTTTTAAGAAGAGTCGCGGGTAGACACTTTTTTCTGCCGACAAAAGTATCTTTTATGATCAGAAATGATCAGAAAAAGCTAGAATATCTTTTTAATCGCGCAGAAGAATCAAGAAAGACTCGATTATTTGATTAAAAATCTTCAAAAATGCTGGCGCTGGGCTACTACTCCCACAACAAGACCGCAATGACTCAGTCATTAAGTTGGGCGATAATGTAACGTTAATTTTCAGAATTTATTTATAAACGTAATATTTACAATCTTGTTGTAATAATTAAAAAATTCAACAATCATATAACGGAAGTTAAAAAATAAATCGAGTCTATTTATAAAGAAAAACTGCGAGTATGTGTAGTAAGGTTTACAATTTGCTTTTCTTGGAAATTTCAATATTACGATGAGGTGAAGCAAAATAAATATTTAAATATTGTGTTGTTGTTTGAATTTCATTTCATTTCTTCTTACTTTTTAATAATAAAAAAAAGTGAGTTTTTTTTTATTTATTCTTACAATCATCAGAGTTTTGTTTATCATTTGTTTGGTTTGGTTTTGTTTTGTTTCGCAAACTAGATGTTGTCAATAAATTAAATAAATTGTACGCTTGTTTTTTTCATTTATATTTATTTATTATTTGTACGTATAGTTGTTAACAATAACTGAATAAGTCGTTGCCAAAATAGGAATACTTCAGGTGTTTTTGTATCAAAAAAAAAAGAAAAAATTTTTTTTTTGTTTTGATTTCAAATTGACAATTTGCATTAAAAAGATAAGGGGGCCCCAAAACTAAAAACCACTTGATACCGCCAACCAACACACATTGTGGTTCTTGTAGATACTAGAGAGTTTAATACCAATAATAATGAAACCCTTTTTAAAATATTATAAAAATATATCACAATTAATATATTAATGTCTAGCTAGCTGTCTAATACTTGAAATATGACTATTATTTTTTGTTTTTATTATTGTTTTGTTGATATTCTTTTCGTGTATAATTAATAATATTAATATTTTGTACAGATTTATGATGAATGAATTTTTAATATATTTATCGTCATTAAAATAAATATTTGATTGTAAAGGGTCTGCCAAATAACTTTTTTTTTAAAAATGCTTTAAAAAAAAACTACTGAATATTTTCTCAAATTTCTTTTTTTATTTGAAAGTACAATCCTTCCGGTTAATAATGGAAAATAATTTCATTCAAATAGCTGCCTCGGCTGGCCATGCAGTAGCCTACACGATCGGTCCAATTTTTCAACACATTATCGATTGTGCCAGCTCTATTTCACCAATGGCTTCACGAATATTGTCCTTTAAAGCGTCAATTGTCTCTGGCTTGTCGGTGTAACACTTATCTTTGACGGCACCCCACAAATAATAGTCCAACGGTGTCAAATCGCAGCTCCGAGGTGGCCAAACGACATCAGCTCTGCGGCTGATAATGCGATCTTCAAAAACAGGGCGCAAAACATCGAGTGTAGCTTCGGCTGTGTGGCACGTAGCGCCGTCCTGTTGAAACCAAATGTTGCCAATATCCTCCTCTTCAATTTTTGTGAACAAAAATTCGTTCAACATGGCCCGATAACGATCGCCATTGACTGTAACGGCCACTCCTTGCTCATTTTCGAAGAAAAATGGCCCAATTATGCCTCTGGACCAAAATCCGCACCAAACAGTGACTCGTTTTGGGTGCGTCGGCTTTTCAATGTATGCGTTTCCCAAATGCAACAATTTTGCTTGTTTACATACCCCGCCAAGATCAAAATGAGCTTCATCTGAAAAGATGATTTTTTTTTTGCCAAAATCGGCATCTTCTGTAAGTCGATCGCAGGCCCACTTAGCGAAGCGAAAACGCATTTGATGGTCAATATTCGTTCAGCGGAAAGATAAAACTAATTATCTGTCAAATCAGACATGAGCTAAGTGTTACCATTCACGAAATAAGCACTAGTTGAAAAAAGAAAACGTTAGATGGCGGACCCGATATTTGATTTTGGAAAATTTATTAAAATTATTGTAAAGAAACTATCGTTGCCATATATAACACGCTTGTTATTGAAATTCAATTGGTAACATTAAGAATTTGGCATCATAAATTTGGCTTTATGCATTCGGAATTTATAATAGAATATAATTTATTTTTTTTATTTCTATAATTCATTTTATTATTAATAGTTGATAACCCCCTTTAAACGTTAGGAAGTTAAGGAAAATTTATTTAAAATTTAATAATAAATTATAAAAATTTCCTGATTCAGATTTATTTAAGGCGTCTATTGAAATCAAAAAGATAACATTAATGCCATTAATAACCGCATAGATTAGAAAGAATTTAAAGCAGAGAAAGCAAGATATATTACTTTTCAAAGTAAGTTTGTTTTTTTATCATTACAACCCTTCAGTAGCTTCTCACACTACCTCTGCTGTGTGTATTAATTTTACACATGAGTGGCGGGACTTAAAATTTAAAGTTAACTTGGCACGACAGATTTTTGAGAAATTCACACCAATTTAATTTAATCTCAGAGTTTTTGCCCGAAATCTACTGAGAGGAAGTCGCCGAAGAAATATTTTCTCGTATTTCATGTTGTTGAAGGTTTTTGACATGGGGTTTGACCGAGGCCTCACGTCTAATAAGCTAGCACACTACCTACTAAACTACGGAGACTGAGACCACGTAATACCAAATCATAATTGTCACCAATTTTCGGTTGGAAATATTGAAAGAATCACTGAAGTCTTTCTCGTACCATTGGCGCATCCAATTCTGGAAAAAAATATTCCAACAAAATGAAATCTGAAAACATGTTTCCTCGGCGACTTCTTCGCAACAGACTGCGAAGCTCGACGGGAGGCTTAATTCTGGAAAAAATATGCCAACAAAATGAAATCTGAAAACATGTTTCCTCGGCGACTTCTTCGCAACAGATTTCTGGCAAAAACTCTGAGAGTAAATAAAATTGCCATGAAAAAGTTTCTCCTCAAAAATCTATCGTTAGGAATCGATTTTAAACTGTGGCTCTTGCCATTCATGTATAAAATTAGCACACACACACAACATAAGTGGCGTGAGAAGCTAGATTCGTAATCCTGACTGAAGGGTTGTAATGACCAATTATGTGCGTATGCAATGGTACGAGAAAAACTTTTTACAATATTTAGACTCCTGTAGGGCCTTAGAAGACGTTCGGACAATTGGGAGGTTAGGCGTTATCGCCAGTGAAGTTTTCAGGAGAAGATGAACAGGATGTTAGTGGAGGTTTTCCCTCCCCTTTCATTTTAATTGCTAGTGGTTTCCTGATCTTGCCGTTTTTTATGCCCTTTGTCCAATGTTGTTGTCCCCGTTAAATAGTTTTCCTCTAATCTAGTCTAGTAGTTGGATGTCATTTTTGTTAGTTTATTAGCTTTGTTTTTCTGCTCCTCTAAAGCTGGGCTATTTTGTTCAAAGGGTCACCAGTTCCGAACTGTTTGGGGTTCAACTGTTAGCAGACTGGACTGCGAAGCTCGACGGGAGGCTTAACTCTGCTATCACGGGTGTCGTGAGTCCCAGAGACTTTTCTCTGCCCGACAATGGTGCGGCCCTCTAGTGGTGGCTGTGGTTTATACCCAAATCGCGGCAAGAGCGCATGCTCGGTGTGGCGTTACACTCTTAACCATTGTCAAAAAGTGGAGTGGAGATAGTCTCCCACCCCTAACCAAGAGGGAAGTCATGTCCAAATGCATGGCTTCGATTTGGTACTCACGTATGGTGATGCAATCAATGTTATGCTTTTGCATATCATGTGGTTGCATCATTGTGCGTGGGGGCGCTGGTAGACGCATTATATCCACCCGTGCTTAGAGCACCGTGGGGTAAGCCATCGTGGCGATACTAACGTAAAACCCTGGACTAATATTTAGACTCCAAAAGAACAACCGAAAATTGTCAACAATTATGATGTGAGATCACATGGAATCACAATATTGGAATTTGGCCTTAAGGTTAACGATCGTATACAAGAGAGAGAGAGAGCGGGAGAGAGAGAGTCTATCGTCATTGGCATCGTTCTGTCAATAATACTATGAGAAATGTTCCCGCAGAGCTTATAAGCTCTGAGTAAATCAATTTAGTTTATAAAAATTAGAAAACAATTTACAAGTTTACCAAAAATAAAAGATAAAAAATTATGCTGAAAAAATATGGAAAAATTTTCATAAATTTTCCCATGAGATCATCGTGCGAAAAAGAAGATGAGCTTTAGAGAAAAAGTACTCATAATAAAAATAATTGTCATGTAAATATTTATTTTATTTATTAATTTATTTTTATTATTTATTTGTTATCCTAATAATAACACAATAACAACGACATTATTAATGCATTAAGAATACGAGCAATAATAAAATTTTTTATGCCAATAAAATCCATTACCAACCAGACCATATTTTGTAATCGCTAAGGGAGGTGTATAAAACTGGAGTAAATTTTGTAGGACTGAGTGGCTCTTGTTAGTGGTGAGGGGGGTACAACTATTTAAGCACTTTATGACAATAAATAAATATAAAAATAATTATTGCAACAACCACAAATATTCATCTTGGCTATTGTGTAACTTCGAACAAATATTTATTGTGTCTTATTGTTTAGGAGAGGGGGGGGGGGGGAAGTGTGGATTTCTATAATAACGAATTAATTTATTATCCACGTCTATAAGCAAGAATAATAAACGATAAGAAATGTTTTGCGAGTATTCACTTTTTTGTAAATATTATCACTTAATCGAATAATGTTTATTTGGTGACTAATAAAAAAAAAAATAAAGTAAGAAATGCTTGCTTAAAGTGTATTCAAAAATAAAATTGTAAAAATATTTAAAGCGGCGTTATCAGTCAGACAAATATGTAAAATAGGGGCAGGCATTCATTGAGTTTACCAGGCATTAAAAACATTGCTAGCAGTAGCTATACTAGTACGTATCCTACAAATCAGGTGGTGGTTTCTGCCAATCGCATGAAATCACATTTTCCATGCTCATTCACACTGCAGAGAGATGGTTAACAACTGCTCATTTGATGCATTTTTGATTCGTTTTGCTGTATGTATAAAAAAATTATCTTATAGGGGGAAAGTCTGCAGTCTTATAAGTTGTATCGTCACTAAGCCATTACTGATGAATTGAAAAGTATTTTCATGCAAACAAAGCAAAGTTTCTGCTGCATATGAAATCTTAACTGATACTCTTAACAAGTAAGTTCAAAGACCTTTGCACCCAAGCTCAACGGGACACAATAGCTCTAGCTAGCCGATAGGATTAATATACTTAAGACTGATGTTGATTATGGAGAAGATGTTTATGGCTTTCAGAGCAGTGTCCTTAAAGCCAAAAACAAACAATTCAGAGTCTTGTCAATCAAAAAACATTTGAGTTGCGCAATACTCCAAGAGCTGGAAATGAACCACGAAAATCAAGTCGACACACACCATCTTTTTGTCGACTATAAGGCTGCTTTCGATAGCCCCATAAGGGATCGTGGTTTTGCCGCAATGTCTGAGCTCGGTATACCTGCGAAGCTGATAAGGCTATGTAGAATGACGATGAGCAATTCCTGCAGCTCCGTCAAGGTATGAATGGACCTCTCTGAACCTTTTGATACCGTGCGAGGTTTCAGACAAGGCGATCCTTTATCATGCGACCTCTTCAACTTCGTCATGGAGAGTGTTCTGCGAAAGGTGGGAGTGCATCGTAATGGCACTATTTCATCGACATCATAGGGCGTACCAAGCGAGATGTCACTGCTGCCTTTAGTGCTATTGAACGCGAGTCTAAGAAGATGGGTCTGGCAGTAAATGAGGGCAAAACAAAGTATATGTTATCGACATGTAGAGACATGCGGCGTATTGATTCTCAAATTACGGCCGATAACTATACTTTTGATACAGTCAAGGAATTCATTTATCTTGGCTCCGCCGTTACCACCGAAAATGATGTCAGTCTGAAGATCAAGCGCAGGATTACTCTTGCCAACAGGTGCTACTATGGTCTCAATAGGCAATTGAGTAGCAGAGACCTCTCTCGTAAGACGAAACTAATACTCTACAAGACGCTCATCCTACCCGTGCTTCTTTATGGCGCAGAAGCATGGACCCTATTAAGAACTGATGCAGCTGCCTTGAGAGTATTCGAGAGAAAAGTCCTACGTAAGATCTTCGGTCCAGTGCGAGTTGGCGATGATTTTCGCATCCGATTCAACAGTGAGCTCTATGAGCTCCTCAACGACATAGACGTTGTACAGCGTATTAATATCCAGCGGCTGCGCTGGCTCGGCCATGTCGTTCGAAAGGAAGAGGATGCTCCGGCGAGACGGGTATTTGATGCGGGGATCTGCGGAAGTCGGCGAAGAGGACGACCTTGTATCCGTTGGAAGGACCAAATCGAGGAAGCCCTGTCATCGATTGGTGTGATCAACTGGCGTAGGCGCGCAAGAAGCAGAGGCGCCTGGAAGGATGTGTTGCGGCAGGCCGAAATCCGTTAATCGGGTTGTTATGGCCAATTAAGTAAGTAAGTAAGTAATACTCCAAGAGCTATGACTGTGAGACCATACAAGAGAGGTTATGGAAAAAATTCAATGCTTTACAAACTGAATTGTAAAGTATTCGGTATAAATATCCTAAATCTTGGATGACCAACACTTCCTTCATTATTTCTGACATAAGACCACTTGCTCGATGTCCATTTTATCGCCTTTAGAATAGAGCGCTCTAAGTAATATGGTTAAGCGACTACAGGAAGACAGTTGCATTAAAAAAAGTCACCATTAGCCATGTTGAGCCAGTACTATTATCTTGTTTCTGGTGAAGTTAAGTATTTTAATGAATTCGGGACAACTATAAAATGGTTCCAGAGTCATTCAATTTCATTGTTTAAACACCTATTAACTACCTTTACTTGATTGATTTATTGGTTGATTTATGTGGCTTCTCCACTTGGGTCCTGCAATTAGTACTTACGAGCCACAAAAAATTTAAAACCAAATCTGATTCTTCTTAATGAATACACATTTTAAGTCCAGAATTCTTTTCTTTTTCCTAGCCTATGCTGTCACCTCCATAGTCCCTACTGAAAGTATTATGGTTACTTACTTAATTAGTTATTATAATCCGAAAAGTCAGGATTACAATCTAGTTTTTCATACCATCCATGTGGTGTTTATAAATTTTATCCATGAGCAGAGAGACTTGCAGTTTTCATAGCAATTTGATTTACTTTTACAATTTTTTGTCAGAAGACTGCTAAGAGAAAGTCATCAAAAGAAATATTTTATTTTCGTATTTTGTTTTGTTGGAGATGTCTTAGCTGGGCTTTGAACCACGGTGTGTTGGCTTTTTAGGCGTGAGACTACGATTCAAACCTAAACGAAATATGAAAATATATTTCTTCGATGACTTAGGTTAGGTTAGGTTAGAGGACGTGTACTTGTCCGTTAAGACAAGTACAATACCCGGAGGTCGAAATTGACCCATTGTACAACGTCCTTGGAGAGGGAAGGAAATAGAGGGATTAGGATGAAAGGAGGGCATAAGGGTAAGGGGAGGATGGGAATCACACAGAAAGAAACAGACACAAACAAGGGTTGAGCGCGCGACTACACTTATGAAGCCCTAGCACCTCTCAACCAGCTCATACTGCTAATGAATCTGTGGAAAGCCTTGATGACTTCGATGACTTCCTCTCAGCAGATTTCTGATAAAAACTCGGAGAGTAAATAAAATTGCCATGAAAAGTTTCTCAAAAAATCTATCGTTCGGAGTAGACTTTAAGCTGTAGATCGTAGAAGCTTAGTCGTTATCCTGGTTGAAGGGTTGTAATGGCCAATTATGTATATAAGTGTATATAATATACATGTCTACCCAGAGTCCAATGTGCGTGTGAATATCATCACTGTTTTGACGATAAACTTTCATTGATTGACTTATAAGTTCTGTCTTCTGTAGGATTATCACAAAGAGATCATTTCTTCGACTTAAATGGTAAAGTAAGCCACTAGCTTTTGAGATAAAAAGAATAATGACCAACGTTGGTATATCATTCCATTAAAAAAGATTTATTTATTGGAATGTCCCTAATATTACAACACTTCCCCCTACTGCTAGCTAGATAATTAGGTGATGCTTTTATGGTTTATAAGTATTTGTACAGTAATTAACAAAAGCACACGAGTATTAACAAAGAAGCCATTATTATCCTGCTTAATATTGTTATAATAATGATAATGGTTTTATGGTAATAGTAGTGATGATAATATCGGTATCATATCAGTACATATACACATGTAGCTCGGTTTACGCGGAACTCGGATTACGCGGTTTCGAATTTACGCGGTTTTTAAAATGAAGAAAAAAATTTTTTTTTTACTTATATTCTATTCAAACTGAAACTAATTCAACCATTGCACAATCTAATGAGATGACTTTATCCAGTGATGAGTCGGAACTCATAGAAATTCGTAAAAAAAAAAAAAAAAAAAGACTTGTTGTTGAAAATGATAGCGATTAAGTTAGCTTCAAAATTTTATGTTTTGTGTAATGAGGTACATAGTTACAGTGACCATTATTTCCATGAGGAAAAAGTGGACAAATTTGGGATTTTTCGGAAGAGCAAATATTGTTAGATATAGAAAAAACTCTTTCTGCTGCTGCGTTAGACGCTGGCAAAGCAAGTTAAAAATCTACTAATTTCAGGATATTTTTATAGGGAATATTTTTCGTTTCGAAAAATTTTAAAATTTCAACCCACTTTCTATCGGGATTTAATGCTGATTGTTTCCATATTTCTATTTATTCAGCATTTGCATAATTTTTTACATAAGTAAATTCATCAAAAATTTCTTTATTATTTATATTTAAATCATTTCTAATTTTTGTTACCTTTATTAACGACTTTTCAACTGTAGACCAAGATGGAATTGCTTCTAACAATATCCAAGCAAATCCCTCAATTTCTTTAAAAGATTCACCCCATTGGTTCAGATAACTAATACAGGTTCTGTAAAAGTATTTAACTCTTTCCTTAAACATTTTTAGTGAAGAACTGAAATAGAATTTTGTACGTTAAGTGGTAAAAATACTTCATTGTGACATTCTATTAACTTTGATTAAAATTCTTTCAATATTATAGCCGCTTCAGGAAGACACTAGCTTGACTGTGTATAAATAATAACCAAGAAATACAAAAGGATCATTAAAAAATTAAACAATTATTTTTCAAAAAAGTGGACAAAAGCGGACATTTTAGAAAATAAATACTTTTTAGAAGTTACGTGTGGTAAAATAGTGGACAAATAGCGTACAGGAGGTTAAAATAGCGGACTGTCCGCTATAATAGTGGACGGATGGTCACCGTATACATAGTACATGTATGTGTATTTTTTAATTTAATAAATGTTTATGTTTTTCTTACTTAAATCATAGTTTAATAAATTATTAACAGTATAAAACTATATTTTTTTTCAATGGAAAAGCTTTTTTACAGTAGGTATTCGCTTTATGCAGTTTTTCCATACAAAAATGTAAATTTCGATTTACGCGAATTGGCCAGGAACGTATCTACCGCGTAAACCGAGGTACAGGTGTATACATATTGACACTGACAGTGACGGCAATGTCAATGGTTTGTCAAAATTAAAGTGCATAATTTTGAGGTGTGTTCGCACGCTTAGAAATGTTTAAACAATTTTGTTGATAAACAATAGAAATAGCTGACGCAAGTATTATAAAAATAGATACAGAAATAGAAAAATTAAAAAATTAAAGCAATTAACAATTATTTAATTGATTAAATATTTAAATAATAATAATAACAACAACAACGAAAACAATAGAATATGGTAGCAATTAATCTGTCACTATGAAATACATAGATAGAGAGGAAGGAGCAGCTACAAAATTAATTAAAAAACAAGAATAAGAAATAAATATAGATTATGACCCACATACAAACATATATACATACATACATACATATTTATGTACATATGTATGTACATACATATTAAAATAAATATTATGTTAACGCTATAAAAATGAGATTCTAGAATAATTATAAATTGTTTAAACAATTTCTTAAAGAAAATAACAACAACAAAACAAATTAAGGAATATGTATATAACACAATTATTACTCATTGTTATTGTTATTGTTATTATTAATGTCTCGTGATAGTTTATTGAATTAATTGTGAATTTATTTTGTGGTTTTTCTTTTAAGTACACCTATATTAATTTGTACTTTACTTTCCTTCTTTTTAGAGACTTTAAATATTAAAAAAGAAAACAGAATTTAATTTAATGTTCGCCCCTTTCTTTCTTTATTATTTTTAAAGGTGTTTTTGGCGAAAAAGCATAAACAAATAAGACTTAACCGTGGTGTTCGCTTCATTATTGCGAAACAGAACAATCCAGAAATCCAAAAACAAACAAAAACCTCAAGTGTCGCAGCAAACTGTCAAGAATTGTTGTTATAAAAATTATTAATGACTTTACGTGGAACTTAAAAAAAACAAAAAAAAAAAAAAACGTGCCTTTAACAAAAAGTTAACAACAATCGATTTCGTCAGGTAGTGTTCTGATCTTAGATCGACACAAAATTTTGATAAGCAATTTGCACTGTATACCGTGTACAGGAAAAACTATGTTACGAGTGTGGATCGAAAACTATAAGAGCACATGTTGCAAATTTTCAATAAAATTTCAACAAACTGTATTATTAACCCATTCGCTCCCACTGTACTCGCTTGAGTACACCGACTTTATAGCGCTATATCGAGTCATAACCGCAAAAATATCTCAAGCGACAAAAACGAAATTTTACAGGGGAAGGTTTTTCTTATTTATTTCGTGTGCAAATTAAGTTAGAAAGTTAAACTTTTTTTTGTTATAAATTCATAACGGTACAGAGTGTGACCCTGAAATTTTTATATTATATATGAAAAATATGTCGCTTGAGATATTTTTGCGGTTATGGCTCGATATACAGAAAGTTACTGACTTTTTTAAAAAAATTGCTTTTCATAACATTAATAGAGAATGTAAAGAATTAATAAATAGTAAAAGAAAGTAAAAAAAATATAACGGTAAGTTATCAGTCTCTTTTATCTGTAAGTGTTTTTATATTTTGTCATTTTTTGCACTTCTCATCACATGTTGACGTATGTATGTATATCTTTTGTATTTTAAACTAAATGCAGTCGAATTTAAGTGAAAAGTAAAGTAAACAGATTAATTAACTATAATTTAATAAAAAAAAAATTATTTAAAAATTTTAGAAAAGTGCTGTTTGGTAAGAATAAATATTGGTGTACTCGCTTGGGAACAGGCCCAAAAACATATTTTCCAAAAAAAAAAAAAATTTCAATTTTTTTTTATTTTATTTCAAGGTAGATCCTAATAAAATATATTTTAACACAATAAAGTTTTTTTTTTTGGTTTTAAAGATGGTTGGGATCTAATGGGTTAACTCGATGTTTGACAACCGTTGATAGCAGACTATTGCGTGAATTGAAAAGAAAATGGAAAAAAAAATTGATTTCGAAAACCTTTCACTCAAACCAAGGCTAAGACTCTGGAATCAACAAACAATTTCAAGCTCGAAAGATGTCCAACATCCTGTGCGTTCATTTGAGGCCTCTACATACGAAATAATTTAAAAAATTCACGAAATGATGTTGAGTGATCTCAGACTGAAAATATGCAAGATTGTGTAAGACCTGCTCACCTTGGCTCTTTAGTTTTCGGAAAGAGAAAGCTTTCGGGTTTGTTTATAATCGACTGCAGCACTATTTTATGGCAATTTCGTAGAAGTGTAGAACGGAATATAGGCAAGTTATAAAACCATCTTTTTTTTTTTTTTTTAAATGAAACCAGCACTCTGGGGATGGCCCCTACTCATGCAGTGCATTGTGCAGATTTTTTATGAAAGGGGGAAGATGCGAACAGCAAGGAAACGAGTTGCTGCTAGGTGACTATAAAATGGCCAGTGCTATACCTTCACCATTAGACAGTCTACAGGCAATCGTCCCCAAGAAGCCCGCAGTTTCTTCACACCACTTATGTTGTGTGTGTTAATTTTATACATAAGTGGCGGGACCTACAGTTTAAAGTCGACTCCGAACGACAGATTTTTTGATAAACTGAGAAGAAATCGCCGAAAAAATACTATTTGTATTTTTTTATTTTTTGATGTCTGGCCTGGGACTCGAACCCTGGCTTTTACGTCTAATAAGCCAGCACACTACCTACTAGACCACGGCGACCACCATTATAACCATTAAAAACGAGATGTGGAAAATACTCCATTAGACACAGAACAGGACGAATTAACACCAAACAAAGCTGAGCTACGTTTGTCAATCAATAACCGTTTTTTGTCAATTGAATTCAAGCGTTTTAATGAATTCGTAACAACTATAAAGTTATTCCAGAGTTATTAAATTTTAATACTCAGAGATCTATTAGTTTTACTTTGATTGGTATAAATGGCTTCCATACTTGTGACCAACATTTCTTACGTAGAATCATCAAACTTGGAATAAACGTGGATCTTCCACTACACAGTAGAGACAAAACAGGCTGAATTGATGCCAAAGGAAACTGAGTTGGGTTTATAAGTCAATGAAGTCATGGCAAACCTTTTTTGAAATTCACGCGGTATAATCCATACTGATTCTCTTTAAGAGGATAAAATACATACATACATAATTGGTCATTACAACCCTTCAGTCAGGACTATTGACCTAGTTTCTAACACCACTTATGTTATGTGTGTTAATTTCATACATAAGTGGCGGGACCTACGGTTTAAAGTCGACTCCGAACGACCGATTTTTTTGAGAAACTTTTCATGGCAATTTTATTTACTCTCAGAGTTTTTGCCAGAAATCTGCTGAGAGGAAATCGCAGAAGAAATATTTTTTGTATTTTGTTTTGATGTCTGGCCTGGGGCTCGAACCCTGGCTTTACGTCTAATAAGCCAACACACTACCTACTAGACTACGGCGACTTCAAAGAGGATAAATCCTTTTTAAGAGGATAAAAAATTGCCGAATAATATGCCGAGTTACTATGTCGACTTAATGACGATTTCAACACCTTTGACTAGGATAAAGCAAAAGTGCACCAAAAATCCTTAAATTAGGTTACTACTGCTTATTCGTTCTAATTTCTGAATTTAGGTCCGAGTGACTAATTATTGTTTCCAAACCTGAGAGAATGGTTTGACGGTTCATTTTTGAATTCAAAAATGAAATCACCTCACAAAGAAATCTATTTTGATGATCTCGTCAAATCTTGATGATCTCGTCATTATCTGTCAAAAATGTGCATAAAGCTCAAAAGGAACTACGTTGAAAACTTATCAAGAACTTATTAAGTCACCATCTACGTGCTAGACTAAGTACTGGAAACCATCACAGTTCATAGCAAAGAGAGATAAATGGAGGAGTGCAGAACTCAAGCAAAAGTATTTGGAAGTTTGGGAACATGCTGGCTTTATAGGCTTTTTACTTAACTTAATTTAATGGAGCTTTGTAATCCTTTCATCAAATTTATGCTCTAAATTCTCACACTACCAATATTGTATGTGAATTTTATGAGTGAGTGGCGGAACCTACAGTTTAAAGTCAAATCTGAACGATAGATTTTTGTGAAACTTTATATTGGAATCTTATTTATCCTCAGAGTTTTTGCTAGAAGATTGCTGTTAGTTTTGTTCGATATGTCTAAGCTAGGGTCTAAAACAAGGGTAAGCGTCAAATAATCCATCACACTACTTACTAGACTACAACGATTTATTAGATCCAGACCACACATAAGAAAGTCGAAGACTATGTAGTTAAATTCTGTAAACACCGACAGCTCGTTTTGCTAACCGAAAGGCACACAGCATCTGTACTATATTACAACGGTACTATAACATAAATAATTGGTAATTACAGTCAGAGCTACGACCAACATTTTGAGACGACTTACATATGTTGTGTGTGTTAATTTTTTATAAGTGAGCGGCAGGACCTACAGTTTAAAGTCGACTCCGAACGACACATTTGTAAGAAACTGAGAGGTAAGAGGTTTAAAATTTAATTTCATATTTTTACGGTGGAAAAAAACAAAACAATGAGCGAAAGTTGTGAGCGTCTATGGAACCACCGCGGTGACCACGAAAGAAGAAAGAAACTCATTTGAGATTACCGAGTGCTAAAGAAAAAGAGCCATAGTCTAGTAAATAGTTTGTTGGCTTATTAGACGTCAGATTACAGTTCAAACCCCAGGTCAGACAACTCCAACAAAACGATATGCAAAAGAACTTGGTAGTGAAATTATTCATATCCTCAATGAATTTCTTAATATTTCTTATTAATTCAATTTCAAAAGCATTAAATATTAAATATTTAAGCAAATGTATTAGGATTCTATGCGATACGATAATTCTGTATTTTATTTTTAACGAATGAAATAAAAAAAAATAATGCTTTTGAATGAAAACAAAATCCAAATGAGTTCAAGTGGTGTCTAGGGAATTAAATACAAATTATACTTCATAATTATAAATAGATTTTGAGTTTTTTCTTTTATTTAGAAACGTTTAATCGCTACAAAATTGATCAGGCCACAAGTATATCCCCCCCCCTAATTTGTGTTATGATAACAAAAAATGTCGGCTAAATTTCTATAAATTTTGAAATAATCACCCTTATTTTGGTTGTCGTTGTCGTCGTTGTCGTCGTCGCCGTCGTCGTCGTTACCAAAAATGATGTCGATAAAATCAGAGTCGACACTACACAATATCGACGGCGTATTGACTCACAGAATACCAAATGTGTGTCCGACAGTCATCTATAACTGTCAATAACGACAAACAGAATACCAATTTTAAACTGTCGACGCAAGACGACGTCGACGACGACAACCAGAATAAGGGTGAATATGAGTACTTGCAAATGTTCTTTAATTAGGTTAGAGGACGTGTACTTGTCCGTTAAGACAAGTACAATACCCGGAGGACGAAATTGACCCATTGTACAATTTTCTTTAATTAAATCGTTTAAAAATAGTCCAAAGTTGAATATTTACATTTAATTTAAATTCAATTTATATTTTTATAAAAAAAAGTACTAAAAATATTCGAAAATTATTACTTTGTAGGCCAATTGAAAACTTTTACAATATTAAACTGAATGTTCTGGGAGAGCGATATTTTAAAAATTTCAAATTTTTAATTGAAAATAATGAAAATGTTAATAAACGAAAAACATTTCCAAATATTTATGTGAACATTTATTAAAATGAAAATAAACAAATATGTTCGTTCTTTATACTATTGTGTATTCGCCAATAAATTAAATGAAAATTAACGCCGAATATTTAAAAAGAAATATTTTCTTCCAGCGAAACGTAAATAGAATGCCAAACAAAAATGCCTTTAATTTTGTTTTGAAGGCCACCCCCTATGGCTTTTATTTTATTTTTTTTCAGAAGCCATACGAAAAAAATAATTAAGACCGGAGCGAATGTCATCATCAACACAAGATCGAGAAAAATAAACGCAGTATACTCAGACACACACTATGTATATAGCCCAAACAGTAACAGTGGCAGTGGCAGTGACAGTGATACTGATAATAGCAATGATAGTGGTGATGATGATATCATTCCGTACTACTCTACAAATAAATACAATTTAAGCGTGTCATATATTTTTTTTTTTTTATTTATTTATTTTCGTTTTTTGTTTCGTATAATATTTAATTCAATGGCAGAGTAATTCACTTGATCAATTGAATTTAAATTTTTAAGCTGTGAAATAATATGTGCGTGCACTGAATAGCTAAATAAGCAGTCACATATAGGAACGGTGATTAGCTGAGGCATTTACGTGTTATAATTAAAATTTTCGAAGTAAATATAAATTCATGATTAATCACAATATTTTTGAAAATGATTCAATGATTTTAGAAAATTCTATCATGTTAGTACACATAGCCACACGTCCTACCTAGAGGCTAGATAGCAACCCTAATTAATGGATTGTAATGTAGTCATAAGCGCCACTTTTCTTTCTTTTTATTATTGATAAATGCTTGATAACTACTGATAACTCATACAATACTACATATATATATATTTTAATAACAGAAGTACTAAAAAAAATCTGGCCGGCCGACATATTCATATTTTTGTGTACTAAACAATTTGAAGTCGCCGTAGTCTAGTAGGTAGTGTGTAGGCTTATTAGACGTAAGTCAGACATCAAAACGAAATATGAAAAAATAAATTATTTCTTCGGCGATTTCCTCTCAGCAGATTTCTGGCAAAAACCCTGAGAGTAAATAAAAAACTGCCATGACAAAGTTTCTCAAAAAATCTGTCGTTCAGAATCGACTTTAAACTGTACGTCCCGCCAGTCATGTATAAAATTAATGCACACAACATAAGTGGTTTGAGAAGCTAGGCCGTATTCCTGACCGAAGACTTGTAATGGCCAATTATGTATGCATGTATGTATGTATGTAAACAATTTGTCTGAAGATAAATTGCAAACTGAAATTGTTAAACATTTTGTATACTACACCTGTAGTTCAGAAGGCATTTATAAATATTCTCCAACAAATGAATGAGGCCATACGATACAAAGGATTTAACCTGATTGTTTTGGATTCAGCAGATTTCTGGCAACAAACACTGATATTAAATAAAATTGCCATGAAAAGTTTCTCAAATAGATGTCACCACTCATGTATAAAATTACCACACACACATCATGAGTGGTGTGAGACGCTCGGTTGTAATCTAAGCTGTAAGCTCGACTATACTCCGCATTAAAAAAATATTCCACCATTTCGATAATAAGAAAATATTTCTTTAATAAGCCATCTATTGTGGTTAATTTCCGTTTACTGATTATTTTTATTTTATGTTTTTTTAATTTTTTGGTATGAATAAATTACTCATCGCAAGTAAAATGAAATTATTCTGTTTGTAATTGAATAATCCATAAACGTATGCATATAATGACTGACCTCTTTAAGAAGAACAAAAGCAGGGTGCAAATAAACATTCACATTTAATTGTGAATTGAGCGCTGAATTGAGATAAGAAAACAGAAAATGTGTATGCAAGTATGTTCTTTTTTTTGTGATTATTTTGTTTTCGTTTTTCATTTGAATTGTAATATTTTTTTTTTTTTTGATGTGAATAATATGTGTATGATTCACAAAAATGGTACATGTTCCACACAAGAATGTTCCAGATTAAGAACTTTGAATAAGAGCATTACAGTAAATTGGACTGCTTTTAGCAGTTGCATATTTATATTCACGGCATTTATTGCGGGAATGTCACAAAGCTTACAAACATGGTCACTTATTCTAATATAGGTGCTTGGCAAAAAAAAGAAAGCTAAGGGATTTCCTTCTGAAAGTGGAGATATTGAAAAGGACAACGTCCAAAATGGAAAAACATTATTGAACATTTTTGAACGCACTTACAAATCACATCTGTATACACAAAAGACCTTGCGATCTAGCAACGATATTGTAAAAACCATACTAAATAAACAATCCCCAGGACATCTAAAAACATAGTAAAGTTCTGCAACAATACACTGGCTATTCTAGATTTTGTTAACTAGACTCCGATCGTAACCCATAATTCTTGGGGACGATTGCCTGTAGACTGTCTAATGGTGAAGGTATAGCACTGGCCATTTTATAGTCACCTAGCAGCAAATCGTTTCCTTGCCGTTCGCATCTTCCCCCTTTCCACCTTTCCTAAAAAAACCTGCACAATGCACTGCATGAGTAGGGGCTATCCCCTGAGTGCTGGTTTCATATAAAAAAAAAAAAAAAAAAAAAAAAAAAAAAAGTTGCATCATGTATAGCACTCTACGTGTGGCTTACCATCAAAGTTTCAACACCCCGATTTAGCTTTAAAGGGGGTGATATTCATTTGATTAATGCTACAGGACAGAGCTAACAGATGGGTTAAAAAAATGAAATTTTAAAATGGTACTGAACTGTAACTGAAAGAGTACATACATACATTTGTATGTATTTACATACAAACAAATATAATTAGTAATACAACCCTTCAAACGACTTATTTTGTGCGTGTTAATTTTATAAATGAGTTTAGGGACCTACAGTTTAAAATCGACTCAGAACACCAGATTTTTGAGAAATTTTTTCATGGCAATTTTATTTATTCATAGAGTTTTTGACAGAATAAGGTCGCCGAAGGAATATTTTCGTCATTTTTCGTTTTTTTGGTAATGTCTGACATGGGGTTTGAACCGTGGACTCACATCCAGTAAGCCAGCATACTACCTACTTAACTATTTATTTATATTTAATACACGTACGGAACGGAACAGAAAAATTTACGACTTATACGTGTTCCTCACATGCACAACAAAAATAACTAATTCGGAACGTAACAAGACGTAAAAGCATCGTTTAGTCAAACGTCGACGGAACGTAATGGAACATACGTTCGTTTTTAGAATATAGAAGAGCAATATACATAAATGCTTACCGAAATTACATTACGGTTCAGCAAGCGTCCTCATTGCTTTTCGTATTATAAAAACCAACGTATGTCCCGTGGACATTTGGCTAACCAGGACTAAAGACTAATTCTACCTTTACGTTGCTAATGCATTAATAGTTGAAAAGCACAAGGCATTAAATATGTAATAATGAAAAAGTACTGAAAGCGTCGCTGGAGTACAGCGGTATTTTTGAAATGGAAAAATACTGAAAAAAGTACTAAAGTATTGAATTTTTCAACAGTGATGGGTAATCAATACATTTTTTTAAGAAATTTCTTTAAGAGGCACTTCTTTAATCTTGATATGATTTTGGTTGTAAACCAATTTGATGGCACATTTGTGACAGATTGATTGATTGATCGATTATGTGATTTTGACAGTTCCGTTGTTTATAACACGAATATGTTAAATAAACTTCAAACAGTTAAATAAAAAATGTTGATTTAAAACCTTTTTATTTATAATAATTCGCAAGAACGAACACACCTATTTATCAGATTTTATAATCTGTTAAATCTACATACATTTATGTACATACTATGTACTACGTATGTAAATATATAATTTAGTTGATTTAATTTGTATTTTGGGAATTCATAAACCAAAGGTATTCCTTTTAAATCCCTTTGCATGTTTAAATCTAACATTTTAACAGCTCACGGACTGACTTGTTAACATGTTCCCTACGTAATGCAAATCGTTTTCTGGTTAAATTGGTTAAATTCTTGAAAAAAGAATAGGTAATAGGAATTAAAACAAAACTCTAGACTTGTTAAAACATATCGTCGTTCCGAAGTTATCTTGACGTAACTCCAAAAAAATATTTTTTTGGGAAATTGAATTTAAAGTTTTCACAGCTTATAGAAAAAAAAAATGAGTCGAAAAAAGGGGATCAATATTTTTGTCAGATATTATTTTAATTATCCTTTATCGAATAGTGGAAAAATTTTTCAAGTCTTAGACGTTTTTAGTTCTAAAAAAAATAATAACATATTGCCGTAAAAGCCACCTTTTGGGAAATATTTTTCAATAATGGCGCATACGTCAAAATAACGCCGATAGAAATTTTAAATTGTTTTTTTTTTTTCGAAATTATATTGACGTATGTATATAATACATACAAAAGCAAAATTCATACAAAAACTATTTACTTAATAATATTAATAATAATATTAAGTAAATAGAAAGTACATACAAAAAACACTTCACTCATTGCCTTTGCATATTTTTCTTTGTTAATTTTTTGTATCCATACTTAAGTTAATTTTAATTACAAGAATTACCCCCATTATTTGTAAAACATAATTTTGCTTTATAAAAAGTTTATGAAACAAAGTTTGTATGAATATCCGTTTTGTAAATTTTTAATAATAAAAATTTTATCATTTTTATAAAGGGTCCGCCAAATAACTTTTTTTTTTTTGAAAATGCTTTAAAAAAAACTACTGAATATTTTCTCAAATTTCTTTTTTTATTTGAAAGTACAATCCTTCCGGTTAATAATGGAAAATAATTTCATTCAAATGGCTGCCTCCGGCTGGCCATGCAGTAGCCTACAGGATCGGTCCAATTTTTAAGCACATTATCGATTGTGTGCAGCTGTATTTCACCAATGGCTTCACGAATATTGTCCTTTAAAGCGTCAATTGTCTCTGGCTTGTCGGCGTAACACTTATCTTTGACGGTACCCCACAAATAATAGTCCAACGGTGTCAAATCACAGCTCCGAGGTGGCCAAACGACATCAGCTCTGCGGCTGATAATGCGATCTTCAAAAACAGGGCGCAAAACATCGAGTGTAGCTTCGGCTGTGTTGCACGTAGCGCCGTCCTGTTGAAACCAAATGTTGCCAATATCCTCCTCTTAGATTTTTGTGAACAAAAATTCGTTCAACATGACCCGATAACGATCGCCATTGACTGTAACGGCCACTCCTTGCTCATTTTCGAAGAAAAATGGCTCAATTATGCCTCTGGACCAAAATCCGCACGAAACAGTGACTCGTTTTGAGTGCGTCGGCTTTTCAATGTATGCGTGCGGGTTTTCTGTGCCCCAAATGCGACAATTTTGCTTGTTTACATACCCGCCAAGATCAAAATGAGCTTCATCTGAAAAGATGAAAAATCCGTAGGCAATTTTCGCACACATTCTGCAACATTACCATGATTTTCAAAGTAATGTCGCAATATTTCCCAGTGTTGTTCAAGCCTATACACAATTATATTCGTTCAGCGGAAGGATAAAACTAATTATCTGTCAAATCAGACATGAGCTAAGTGTTACCATTCACGAAATAGGCACTAGTTGAAAAAAAAAGTTAGATGGCGGACCCGATATTACCCGTTTTTTTTTTTTCTTCTGAAAAATTCTTAAAATATATTTTTTTATACATATACGTCAAGATAACGCAACATTTTTGTATTTCAAAAATTTCATACATTTTTTGACGTATATCCACAAAAGTGTCGCATACGTCCTTATAACATAATATTTTTTTGGCAAACTTGGATATACGGCAAAATAGCTTTTAAATATCTTAGAAAATACAGAAGATAAAGACTTGGGGATTAAACACATCGATAGATCTAATAATTTAATGTTCAATAATAGTCGTAACTCATTTTTTGTGATTTTGTGATATACGTCAAGATAACTTCGGAACGACGATATGTTGAGTTTACTTTTCTTTCTCGCATTTTTTTCATAAATTTTTTTTTATTTATTTTGTATAAGAAAACATTTTATTTTATTTGTATTGCAATTGTCTTCATAAACTAGTGTATTTAGGATTGGTCTAACAGACAGACAAACAAATGCAAGTAACAGCCTGAGTATGTATGAAATTTTCAATTTATTTATTTAATGAATTTTAATTTCTTTTTTTTTCGAAATTCTTTTTAACTTTACTTTACTTTATTCAAAGTATATGATAAGATTTCAAGTATTATTTTTCGTAAATATTCATTACCGCAATTGCCCTTTCTACACCCTTTTTTTTCGAATATTATAGACAACAGTAACCGTAATAGTAACAATAAATTGATTACAATTCCCCTAAGTGTCTGGCACTTCAGAAACTATTAACGGGGGATTAGTTTTTGTGATTTTTTACAATTATTTCTTTTGTTTTTTTTTTTTTTATTTATTTTATTTGTTTTTCTACAATAAAATTTGACAAAAATTGCGAAATTTTAAAGAAAATAATCAAAAAAAAAAAAATAAATAAATAAAACGATTTAAATGAAAATTCCTTTTAATTGCAAACACTTAAAGTTGCAATAGTACGTCTTAGTGGCCTGTTTCTGATATCATTTTAAATTCAACTTGAAATCATTTGTAGCCATTATTGAGAAATATTATTTATGACTGTATAGTCAGTCATTTGTAAAATTATTTAATCATTTTATAACCTATTTGCCAACTGGAACAAATAAGCTTTCCTTGGAATTGGAAAATGTAATTGAAAGCGATAAATTTCGATCTCCATATTATGGAAATACAGAATGAAATTTGCTTCCCTATTAAAATTTTGAACAAACGACTAAGCAATACATAACTAAGCAAAGGGAGAACCATAACAGAAGTTGTTGATCATCACCGCCTTTGGAATTTTTAAAACTTATGGCAGTACTTGCCGCATAATAGATCGTATGTTTAAATGCATTAACCATTCTGGTAACAATATGTGCCTTGTGCTTGAAGAGTAAGAAGTCTACACAATATATTTTGCATTACTGCTTTACTTTACTTTTGACTTATTGTCGAAACACAAAAAAATAAAAAAAATCTTTGTTCTTCAAAGAAATGCAACAAATTTCAAACAAAGTATGGTAAAACATCATCTAACCTGGACCAAAGACATGCTGCTATCGGACACATCCAAGTCAATTATATGGTTTCTTATAACTTTCTAATTAAAAAATTTGATATCAGAATTCTAGAGTTCCTAATGTGACCCTTGAGGTTTATAGCAGTGACTAAAATATGTGGTATATTCATTAAGGGTTCTGATATGAAACTTTCTTACAGTGACGCCTGTAAGAAGTAAATGATCACTAAAATATTATCCAGGCGAAAGGCATTTTTGATGGACGGCGGGATTTTCTCTGAAAATGTCTTGAATTATTCGAACGGCCAAGCAGTGATTATGTCTCTAAGGAACGTAATTTCAATGTTCGTTCTTGTCCATAAATGCTGACGATTTCTTAAGAAAATTTTGCATCATTCAAAGATTCATTCAAACTCATAAGAGTAGTGGGTACCGGGACATAGGTTTATCGTTGGAAATTGGAGTGCTGAAGAGCTGGCCAGTGGCGATATGAAGCTAGCAATCTCTGAATATTACAAGGCATAGGTATTCTGATTACCTCAGTTAAATTGGATTTTATCCACTCGTTTAATAAGGCGACATAATCTCGTTGGCAGCAAAAAGGCATTTCTGTGCTTAAATCCTATGGCCACACCTTGCATGTGTCAGTGCCCGCCCTGCTCTTATAATAAATTATTTTGAACTTTTGATTGGTTTCCTCTAGGGAAGGTTAGGTTAGTTATGGTTAGAGGACGTGTACTTGTCAACTGTGACATGTTCAGTACCCGGAGGTCGAATTGACCCACATTGTACAACGTCCTAGCTTCTCACACCACTCGTGTTGTGTGCGTTAATTCTATACGTGAGTGGCGGGACCTACAATTTAACGTCGACTCCGAACTACAGATTTTTTGAGAAACATTTTCATGGCAAATTTTATTTACTCTCACAAGTTTTTGCTAGAAATCTGCTGAGAGGCAGTCACCGAAGAAATATTTTATTTTTTCATATTTCGGTTTTGATGCCTGACCTGGGATACGAACCCGGACTTTACGTTTAATAAGCCAACACACTACCTACTAGACTACGGCGACTTCCACTAGGGAATGTTTGTTGAATAATCATTATGGTATCACAACGGTCTCTATAATTTGCTACTGCCGATGCCTTTATATCAGCTTTATATCAGTTTAATTAACGTAATTTTGAAAATATTTTCCAAAAATTTTGTAAATATTTTAATTCTAAAAATAGTGTTTTTCTCTAAACTATTCCATTCATTCATAAATGTCAGCACCGGTAATTAGCACATCGTAAAAATGCTAATAAATAATCAAACAAAAAACAAGGAAAACAAAAATAAGAACTAATGAAATAAAATTCTAAAGAACACGATAACTGACTGTGAAATGTTTATAAACGGAAAAAATATTTAAAAAATTTAACAACAAAAAAAAAAAAAAATACTACAATTTAACTAATTTAACAATATAATTAAATTTAATAGAATTATTTGTTATGGGAAACATGCAATTTTGTAACTCTAATTTAAAATTAATTTGAAAAAATGTGCCGCAACAAAAAAAAAATTTTTTTTTTAACTGACATCATGATCGTTAAACTTCCCCAAAAAAAAAAAATTTTTTTTCTTTGTCGAAAACAACTTGAAACGCAATTACAAAGTAAGATTAAAGAAAGAGAAACCGGAAAGAATAGAAATATTAAAAATTTAAAAGAACAAGAAAAAGAACAACAAAATAAAAAAGCTCACATCATCAATTAAGCCGGCAACAAAATATGAAATAAAGATTAAAAATTTGTTTTTTTTTTTGACAAACTTGATTTAGTTTTAAACATTAAAAACCACAATTACGAAAAGCAAAAGTGAAAATAAAAACAAAAACAAACTTTTAAGCCGTCAAATAAGTACGTAAATGACATCATTTCCGAAATATTGAACAAAACACAAAACACGCAGAGAAGGTGAAGAAGTTAAAGGTGACACAGGAAAAATGTTTAACAAAAGTTTAATTATGTACCTATACATATTCTTTTGATATCCACCGCTTTTCAGTATTCTCAATCGAATCGTAAGTTGGGAAACCTTCAACTCCAAACGGATATTCTTACGATTCGTTGTGGATTGAGAGCTTATCTACAGAGTTGTGCCATCACTGATGTGGATATTTGCAGATTATGCCTGCAAATAGCGGAACGCATATTATGCGAATACTGAGTTTTTTTTCTAATAAATTTCAAATAAATTTGGTGAAGCACAGCGTCTGAATGGCGGAAATTTACACCCTTAAAATATCAGAGAGCCGTATGAAATATCTTGCATAACTTCGGCTGAGCTGCACTAGAAGTGGATGAGTTTAGATAAGCAACGTAAGTTGACTTAAATCGCAAACCCTTATTACGTAAACAGGCTTACGAGATCAATGCACACCTACTTAAGTTTGTATAACGGGTTAGCTTTTCAAACCATCCATTTCGTGTATCTTAAACTTATCCATTAATGGAAAGGCCAACAAATATAACAACAACTGCGAATCACAGATTTTGAAAAGCTTTGTCTAATTAATTTGCTACTCTCAGACTTTTTGCAAAAAAAAAAAAAAAAAAAAAAAAAGTTAACTTTTCTCAAGCTATCAGAGTTAAGAATTTAAGTTGGAGCTCTCGTCTAGCAAGTCAACACGTCATTCACTAGGCTAGTATTATTATCCGTTTGATTGTAAATATTACTGCTGGTGCAAGAACAAAGTGAGAAATTTTTTCTTAAAAAAAAGGTGGCATATGATCTCCCATGCTTTGGTGCCAGAGGTCATGTTGTATGGCTTATTTGGAGAAGATTAAAAACTCAATTCTTAAAATTTCTAAGAACAGTTTTTTCCCCTGATTTAAGCCGCTTTTGTAGTCCCAGCATTTTAATCACTACAACACATCACCTCTAGCAAAGGCTTTCAAATAATTTCTTATTTTATCTGGCAGTTATGCTTGCTTGTAGACATTGTGGAATTTTATTGCAAATTGGAAAGTTAAAAAAAAACACAATTACATTCAAATATATTCAATATGTTATTAAGAAATGTAAAAACTTTTTCGGGGTTAGTCTTTAAAACGAAATATAACACGTTTAATGGTTTCAAAACATAAACAATATGAAGTGAATTACTCGTAGAATGAGTTTGAAAAAGGAATTATGGCTTTAACATGGTCATATTTAGACAAAATACGCGTTTCGCATTTAATTAACAAACAAACAAACAAAACAAAAAGAGCCGAATAAGTGAAGGTAAGCAAATTAAAGACACGCCTCAATTGAAGCTTTGTTTATAAACAAGATTCTTTGAATTCTGTTGAAGAATTCATGACATCATGATCTATAGTCCATTAGAATATCGGTCGAAAAGAAACTGGTTTTTATTTTTGCTACAGAACACCGGCAAAAATTAGAAGAGATACAAGATGTCAAGGTCTGAAGAACATAAATTTATAAACATACGGGAAACAATAAAAAATATACCACAGATGCTTAGAGAATCATTTAAAAGCAACAGATGAGCAGAGGTTATGTTTGCCAGGCACAAAGAAAAGTTTCCATTTACACATAAACAAATATTTATTTCTTTTTTTTTTTTTATTTTTTGTTTTTATTTTAATATTTTCCGAAAAGGTGTTCTGGTTTTAAGTTTTTAGGTTACACAGTATAAATCTTTATTATAAACATTTAAGAATTTTATTTTCAATATTAAAGAAAATCTAAAGAAAAGCATAAAAAGCACAACAGAGCAACGCACATAAATTGTTTATTTATTTTGCTTTTACTGTTAACTTTTTTTTTTTTTTTGTTTCGAAATAACTCACCAATTCGATTATTTTCAAAATTAAACGATTATTGAACTGCATATTGTTTTGTTGTTTTAGTTATTTGTTTAAATTATTTTTAATTTTATATTCACTTTAGTGATTTGCACTTGTTTTTTTAACCGCCAAACGTATCGTCTACGTTAAGCTTTACAGAAGTACTAATATTGTTTTTTCATTTCATTCGTTATCCATGTTTATTCTTTCAATGGAACTTTCAAAGTAGCAACAAAAATATGTTTTACTTTATTTGCATGTTTCTAAACAATGTGGGTTAGCAACAAGTTAATGGCAACATAGACATGTGTATCAACATTGTTGACAATACAAAAGGCTGGTAAACATTTTAGTTGTGGTTTGCAACTTGTTGAAATTGTGTTTTAAGTACAAGACACAGATGAAACGCTGTCGCTTTTCGTGACGTTCATAACAGGATAAGCGTACGTTTGTTTTTAGAATATGAAAAGCAATGAGAGCAATTACCGAATGGTAATTTAATTTCGGTAAGCATTTGCATTGCTTTTCATATGCAAAAAACGAACGCGCGTTCCGTTACGTTTGTTTTTAGAATACATAAGTTTGATTTTAGAATATGAAAAGCAATGAGAACGATTACCGAACCGTACCATAATTCAGGGTTTGCCAAAAATTTTTTGGTTATGGATTAGTAAGAGAGAGAAAACAAATTGAGAGAATTGATTTATTTACAGTCATAGAAAAGTGTTTGTAATATACGTTATTTTGATTTTCATTTTATCAACTTACATATGTAAAGCTATCTATCTTTGGCTTAATAATTTTAGATAAATAAAAATAAAATAAAAAAATTCATTTTTTATTAAAAGATCGTAAAGGTATCCATCTTTGGCTTAAAAATTAGACCATGTTTTTAGATAAATAAAAATAAAAAAAATAATAAACCATTTTTTATTAATAGAGAAAAAGCAAGCATTACAAAGCATTTAAAAAAAATTATACTATGCGACAAAATATATAAGGCATACAATATTTTTTGAGTGTCATTCTGAAAAAAATGGTAAAGCATCCGCCGCACATGTGTTCTTGTCGCAGTCTGATCGACAACTAAATCAAAAAACACAAGAATGCGTGTGAGTTCTCTCTGCACAATTGTGCTATGAAATGGTAATCGTTGCCATAATTTCATAAAGCATTTGCATTAATTTTCATACGCTAAAAACGAACGCACATTCCGTTACGTTCTGTGGATGTTTGGCTAATTCTGGCATAAGACCCGGTTAACTAAACGTCCAAGGAACGAAGATTCTTTTTTAGCATATAAAGAACAATATAAATGCATAACAAAATTACAGTATGATTCGGTAATCGCTCTTATTGCTTTTCGTATTCTAAAAACGGACGTACGTTCCGTGGGGTTTAAGAGTTTTACATAGTACGTAAAGTCAGAGAGAAAATATCGCAGAATTCTATTCGTATTTTAAAAAGGCAAAGAGAACTCTTACAACTATTTTTCTTCGCGTCTACATGGTTGTTAAAAAACGAAAACAAAGTAAAACGAATACAGATATTTCTCTATACAGTAATCCCTCGATTTACATCGCAGTTGGTTCCAAAAAAAGGCGACATAAATCGAAACGACGTAAATCGAATTTCATATTGCTCATACTATAAAGTAGTATGTTTTTAACAACGAACTTAAAAAAGTTATGTGAATTTACAGTAATCCCTCGATTTACGTTGCAGTTGGTTCCAAAAAAAGGCTACGTAAATCGAATGACGACTCAAATTGTTGTTAGAGGGAACAAAAAATTTGACGACGTAAATCGAAACAATGTTAATCGAGGCGACGTAAATCGAAGGATTACTGTAAATGTACGTATGTAATCGTTTATATAAAAATACATCCCTGATCAAATGGAATATGGTGGCATGTGAAAATTTGCACGATTGCCTAATTTTATATGTAGAGTGAGAGACATTGTCGCAACGCTTTAATCACACGTTGAGTTTACACGATTGTATTCTGCACAAATGTTCTTAATGTTCTTATTTAGTTCTTAAGTGGGATTAAAAGGATTTTAAATATTTACAAAAAAAAAACTAATTAACTTTATGTACTTACGTAATCAGCTAAATTTTAAGTCGATCCTACACTCCTTTTGGCTTTTTTCGAAGACTTTCGTTCAATAATTGCAAAAATTTACTGTTTTTGCATCAATAACAGTTTCAATAATTACACAAAGTCGTTCATATCGCTCGCACAATTCATTGTCCAAACACTAACGTCTTATGGTTTGAATGCTGCAACGTTTTTCTTCATTGTTTAATTCAATCAATTCAAAAACATCAATTACATTTTCCTCTTGAAGTGTGAGTGGTTCCTATTCTACCACTAGACCACGGACTAACAGTCCGTTGGTCATCACTACTCCAATTGAAAAATTGATATGTATCTATAATTAATAGGAGTCGATTAAAAAATCTAACAGACACAAAATACAGGATAATAAATTTTGCTTACCTTCTACAAGAAACGTGCTTTATTCTGAATTGCATTGCCGCCATATGGCACCATTTCATTTCCTTCTTCGCAGGAGTTTCCTACTGATTGAATTGTTTTGGGTTATTACACTAGAGTACCCATCTCATACATCTCGATTAAAACAAAATTTTTGCTCTGACGACCTACTTAGCTTATCACACCATTTATGTTGTGTGTGTTCATTTCATTCATGAGTGGCAGGACCAACGGTTCAAAATCTGCTCCGAACGGCAGATTTTTTAAGAAAATTTTCATGGAATTTTTATTTACTCTCAGAGTTTATGTCAGAAATCTGCTAACAGGAAATCGCAAAAAAAAATATTTTTTCTTATTTCGTGCTGCAGAAAACTCTCCAGACTTGCCGGCTGATATTTCAAAACAAATCGGTTACGCAGTGATTGCCACCTAATTTTACAGATCTCCTCTGTCTTAAAAGAAAAAGCAAATACCTGACACTACTATTGATGCATGTTTCAAAAGAAAAAGGTAAATACCTGACATTCCTATTGATGCCGGCACTTTCTGTCAAGCTTAAACTTTTAAAGCCTTTGTTGAAGAAATGTGGATGCCTTTTTAAGCCTCGATTAGTTTTTTTTTCCATTACTTGATCACTAAAATTATAAGATCTCAATTATTAAGTATTATTATAGAAACCAAACATGTATGTACAAATTTACCTCTTATTTGTTGATGCAAACGTTGCCTTTGAAGTGTTTTATGTGACAAGCATGTACATATGTATATTTTACCATGTCAAACGTCAAAGCGAATTTCTAATGCGACGCGAGGTAAAAGCCTGACATGGTCTCTACCGCTTTCAAATGAAAACAAATAAAGCCAGTAACTCTGCCAATTTCCTAGGAAGCCATACTCAATAAACCATTTTATTTTAGTAAAAAAAAAAAAATATTTTATTCCTTAAAAGTTTACTTCTTAAAATAAATTGTTTCCAATTAAATAAATACAATTTATAAGATAAAAAAGGATGGAGGAAATAGTGAACAATTCATGTATACAAAATGAGTAGTGGCAGTGGTAACAAGTAATGTAGAGATTTTGTTTTCTGAGAAAATAATACATAAACATACTTATAAACTATTATAACAAAATATAATTGTGAAAATTGAAAACATTACAAAACTCATTATTTATTTTACTTTTACTTTTTGTAAATAAATATGGTATCTATAAAAAAGATAATACCATTAATGATCATTAAGGCGCCGGCAGCCAAAGCGCTACCTCTGGTTTCTGGGTGATAACTAGACGCATCGTACCATTCAAAAATAATGAGGCAACCAGAACTAATGAATAAAACACAGCCAATAGTTGAGAACAAACCATTAATATCTTTATCTAACTCCTTGTCCAGTATGTTTGCTTTGAAAAGATTTATTTAATATATTTTTATGTGTTTTTTTTTACGCACTTTAATTTATCAAGTTAATAAGACAAATATTAGATTCTTTTAATATATTTGCTGTTATTTCACTAACAATTTTATTTTCTCGTTAGATATCAAAATAAAGAAAAACTACAATAACCTCAAAAATTATAAATTTTCTTATGAACAAATATTATAAATTTTTTTTATGTGTTACGCGTGGATAGCGGCACTGTCTTAAAACAATGATTTTTTCTGAGTTCTTTTCATCAGCACTGAAAATGCTGAAAGCTCTTCTATAAAGTATAGAAGATTGGCCTTGATTGGCTAATATCGACTTAACGAGCATCTAACATGTAAAAGATCGCGTCTGATTGGTCAATAGCATCTGAACGAATTTCGTTAAATTCCTTGTTTAGGAACTCAATCAGTACGTTGCCATATGCGATAAACATTTTCAGTGTTGGTAAAAGGATTGTGTTACAAGTAATTACTCGTTACAACTTTAAAAGTAAAAGGGTTATGTATTACAAGTAATTACTCATTACAACTTCGGCCGACCTGACAAACCAATCGACCTCGATTGAAACTTCTTTTCTATTTTTTTAATTTACTTAAAATTATTTTAAATATTATACTTATCACTAGTACTAACACTAAAGGTAGTTAATTTTTTTTAATTTACTTAGAATTATTTTAAATGTTATACTTATCTCTAGTACTAACACTAAAGGTATCGCCTTTTGCGAAGGGGAATTTTTCTTTTTTTCTTATGTCATTCTACGCCGCTGTCGTCTGTTAGCCATTTTCTTATTCTAGAGGCTTCTATAATACCATCGTATGGTATTTGAGTAAGTTGACAATTTTCGATGTCTCTAATAACGTAACGGTCATGTGGCAAAACTTTATGAATTACATACGGCCCACGGTACTTCGGGATAAATTTCCTATTTGTCCCAACTGTTGTATCCACATTACGAATAACGACAAAATCACCCTCACAATATTGCTTTGCAGGTTTGTTATGCTGCTGAAAATATCTTTGACTATAATCTTGAGACTTTTCTATAGCATCAGAGGCAGATGACCGAATCTCATCCAAATTACATTCGGAATTCGCGTCTAGCTTTTCCTCAAGATATTCCGTAAGTTCATCAATTTCCGCACCCCTCTGTTCAACACCAAACAGCAATTTACTGGGAGCTACTCTAGTGGTCGAATGAACAGTATTATTCAGACTGTATTCTATTTTACCTAACATAATGGACCAGTCAGCATGGTTAATAGGTTCCGTTACTTTACTTAACATGGCTTTAATGGTTCTATTAACGCGTTCTACTTGTCCGTTTGCCTGCGGAGAGGCCGTCGCAACCTTAATATGTGATATATTATTCCTCAATAGGTAGGCATTAAACTCAAGAGAAGTAAAACAAGTCCCACGATCGGACACTATACGCCTTGGTCTGCTGTAATAACTAAAATATTTGTCTAAACATGCTATAACTTCTCTTGTACTTGTAGAAATTACTGGGTACAAGCGGACATATTTCGTAAAGGCATCAATAATGACCAAAATATGCTTACGTTTTGAGCTAACACAGGGCAATGGCCCGAAATGATCAATATGTAAGGTATCAAATGGAACTGGTCTTTTAGGAATGCTATGTAAATTGTGCTCATTAATGCGCACGGGGGCTGAATACATAATACAACGTATGCAATTTCTCACAAACTTATTCACCTTTCGCCTCATTCCCGGGAACCAATAGTTCCTCCCTATTTGACCGCAAGTCTTTTCCACACCCAAATGACATATTTTCTCATGTATCGATCTAATAACATTCTGTTCCATCTCAAAAGGTACGTATAACTTCAAAGCCCCGTCACTACCTCTTCTAAAAACTAATCCATCACTTAACTCATAATTCTCTACCTTCCCCTTTTCCAACCTTTTCCTCAATTGCAAAATTGTTCCGTCGCGATTCTGGGCAACCTGAACATAAAAATCTACTTCCTCGGGATCTATGGCAGCAACCAAGCCACATTTTCCACTCTCCGACTTATTTTCTATAGCAGCGGCGCAAGCATCAACGGGATTACCTGTTCCTGCGGCTGGACAACGACTAAGTGCATCTACGTGTCCCATATTGGTACCACCTCGGTGTTGTATGGTATAATTGTAGTCTTCCAGTTCAAGAGCCCACCGCGCAATTCTGGCATTCAATTGTTTTCTTCCCAAAGTTAGTGTCAACGAGTTACAATCGGTTATAATCTTAAACTGGATTCCCTGAAGATAAACTCTAAAACGGCGTAATGCATATATAATGGCCAACGTTTCTAATTCAAAACTATGATATCGCATCTCAGCCGCTGTAGTTGCCCTAGAAAAATACATGACGGGGTGGAGCTTTCCGTCCTGTTGACGTTGCAAGAGTACTGCCCCGAATCCTGATGAGCTTGCATCGCAGTGTAATTCAGTCTGCTTCTGTGGATCATAAATGGCAAGAACAGGACCAGATGACAACATATTCTTTAATAAATTAAAAGCCCTATAACATTCATCCGTGGGTTCATACTTTCCTTCCTGCGTTAACTGTCTCAAAACCTTTGTGATACTTGCATGATTCGGTACAAATTTCCTGAAGTACGAAAATAAACCTAAACATGTTTTCATTTCCGCCTGATTACGTGGAAAAGGATAAAGCCTAATAGCAGACAGATGAGAATCTCCAGGGCGAATTCCCTCCGGACATACACAATATCCTAAGTAGTCAATTTTATTATAGCCAAATTTACATTTGGAAGTGCGTAACTTCAGTCCTCTCTCCTTCATTCTTCGTAATACTTTAGAAACCAATAACAAATGCGTCGCAAAATCAGTAGTAGCAATAATAATATCATCCATGTATATGATTATCGATCCTTCATCAACCAAATCCCTAAATATACTATAAATATACCTCTGAAAAACAGCCGGTGCATTTTTCAAACCAAAAGGCATATACAGGTACTCGAACTGGCCGTATGGCGTTACAAAAGAAGTGTATTTTATGGAATCTGGTGCCATTTTAACATGGAAAAATCCATTCCGCAAATCGAGCGTTGTGAAATATTGCTTCCCGCCAAGATATTCTATGCAATCCTCAATTAATGGCAATGGGAAATTGTCCCTAACAGTTATCTTGTTCAAAGCACGATAATCAACACATTTACGCAGCTCCCCGTTCCTCTTTTTTACAAGTACTACAGCGGACGCATAAGGGGAATCGCTAGGCCTAATGATATTATTCAACAACAAATCATCTGTAATTTTCCTCAGTTCATTTCTTTCGTAATAGGATAAACGTCGGGGCAAAAAATGAAATGGGGTGTCACTCGTTAACCTAATATTCATTTCATAGTCAAATGGCCTTACTTCCACATCCTTCGCCTCAAGATAGCTAACATTTATAACATTGCACAATTCATCGCGATGTTTTTGGCTGAGGCTCGGATTAACATCAACATCTGATGAAGTCTCATTAACACAATGAACTTTATGTAACAAGTTTTCCAAATTACAAAAATCAGCAGCATTACAGTCACCTTCACACACAATTTCAGTTTCGATCCCATAACCTTTACCTAAGTTATTTTCCACCAATTTAGTATTCTCAAAATTAGAAATTGTAATTCTATTTCCATTAAAATCTTTTAAGTCACAATTAGAACAGTCCACGAATAATTTGTCCGCATCACTAATGACAGCTGTCCGATTTTCAAATTCATTTCCCCTGTTTGGATCAAGTGCACAAAAAAATGATTGGGCCTCATTAAGAATTTCATGACATTTATTTGAAAAAGTGTTTCTAATTAGTTTCTGACACAAATGTATATTGAATTTATTGAGAAAATCTCTTCCCAATATAAGTGGAATTGACATAGTTGTGTCCGACACAATATGCATAGTTATTTTCTCACATTGATTTCTAAATTTAAGTTTTACGTCAGTTGTCCCATAGGTTATTAGATAAGATTCTCCTAGTCCGCGGTACATCGATTTCATAGCATCATTACTCACATTAAATGGGACAAAAGATTTCCGTATAAAGTTAGTTGGACTACCGGTATCGAAAAGAGAAAGACATTTTATAAATTTTTTGCACTTGATCCTACTATCGCAAAAAGCAATACTTACATTGTTTACAGCATTTATGTTATTTCCATAAAAATCTTCTTTGGCATCTACCTCATCGGAATTTACAGCGGCGACTTCATTCCTAGGGTGCGTTAATATTTTCTTCGGATTGGTGCAACTGCGATGATCATGTCCAGTTTTCCAGCATCGGAAGCAGCTTCCATCGGGTCGCTTGTCAAAAGGGCATTTACTTTGGTAGTGTCCCATTTGCGTACAATTATAGCATCGTATTTTGGCGGTATCTGATGAAGATGAATTGAGTTGGACATGTTTCTTTGTGATTGTAGTTGCGTTCGATAAGGTAGCATTACGGTTAACAGCAAGACGATTTGCACGGCGTTGTTCGTATAAGTCTAAGGATTCTTTAAATTGATTCATAGTACGTGCACTCATAAGCAAATATGCATCTGGAGTATTGTCCTGCATACCATCAATTATGAAACCAATTAGTTCAAACTCATCAATGTCACTACAGCGGGACGCAATGTTTTCCATTTCTAAAACATAACGCCGGACATTATCTTTTTTATTCCACTTAAAGTTCGCCAAAATTTTATAAATCTCGCCACGACTTACTGCTCGACCAAATTCTTTTATTAGTGTTGCTTTTAGCTGAGAGTAGCTAAAAACGTCTGTTTTGTTCAGAAGAAGTCTAGCGGTACCTGTCAACGAGTTGCACAGGGATGTGTACTTAAATAATTCATCAGCAGCAACCATTTGCATTACACGTTCGAAATTGCGAAGAAAATCGAACACGCTGTATGCCCGATTCTCGCCATCAAATTGCACAATGGCGTGCTCTATGTCACGAAAAGTCAATCGGTTCGAGGTGACAAGCGGTACTTGTACCTCCTCGGGCGTCGATGATACACCATTTTCTAAGGCAGCGATAGCTTGTTGTAGCTTCAACAACTCGTGTTTTTTACGTAGAATTTGAAGCTGGTGGTCTAAGTCAGCGGCTTCTGTTTCAGCTGATGCAATGATTTTAGTAGTACCAAGCTGACCTACCTCGTGACTACACTTAGGTGCTACATTAGCATCGGAATTGGAATCAGAATTTTTCTTAGCATCATCTTCAAATTCTGCGTCAACATTTGATTTGGCATAAACATCAGATTTGGCATCAGTATTAGATTCACTACCCAGTCCACGGGCAGCACCAGATTTTATATTTGCAGCGGAGTTTTCCATACCTAATACAGCAGTAACCTTATTTAATTCAGCAGATGGTTCAGTACTAGATCTGATACCCAATTTTAGGGCGACATCAATAGCTTCGTTTTTTACGTTTGCAGCGGAGTCTTCCAAACATATTACAGCGGTAGTCTTGTTTAATTCGGCGGATGGTTCATCATATTTCCTAATATTTGCAGTTGCTGCGTTCTCATAAAGTTCCCGAAGGCGAGCAGAAGAAGCATTTGGCGGGATTTCCACGCCAGCACTTTTTAAGCCATCTAGTAACTGTTGCTTAGTTAAGCGAGACGTCATATTTTATCAACGTACCCCACACCTGAGCTTTTATGTGTTTTTTTTTACGCACTTTAATTTATCAAGTTAATAAGACAAATATTAGATTCTTTTAATATATTTGCTGTTATTTCACTAACAATTTTATTTTCTCGTTAGATATCAAAATAAAGAAAAACTACAATAACCTCAAAAATTATAAATTTTCTTATGAACAAATATTATAAATTTTTTTTATGTGTTACGCGTGGATAGCGGCACTGTCTTAAAACAATGATTTTTTCTGAGTTCTTTTCATCAGCACTGAAAATGCTGAAAGCTCTTCTATAAAGTATAGAAGATTGGCCTTGATTGGCTAATATCGACTTAACGAGCATCTAACATGTAAAAGATCGCGTCTGATTGGTCAATAGCATCTGAACGAATTTCGTTAAATTCCTTGTTTAGGAACTCAATCAGTACGTTGCCATATGCGATAAACATTTTCAGTGTTGGTAAAAGGATTGTGTTACAAGTAATTACTCGTTACAACTTTAAAAGTAAAAGGGTTATGTATTACAAGTAATTACTCATTACAATATCAATATTAGAATTAGAATTTTTTCAACGTTATCGCCAAATATATACAAATTTAAATAATATTTTATCCTTAAAAAAATTTTCATTAATAACAACTTTGTTTGCTGGGTTACTTTCCATAATAGAAAATCAATTTATATAAATAAATATATATTTATATACATACATAATTATAAACATTTATCTCAAAAAGGAACTAACTGTTCCTGTAAATTTATTTAGTAATTTACAATTCGAAGTAAAGAACTTAAGCTAGAATTAGCCAAACGCCTACGGAACGTATCTACGTTCTTAGAATATGAAATGAAAAGCAATGAGAGCGATTACCGAACGAACCGTAATCTAATTTCAGGAAGCATTTGCATTACTTTTCATATTCTAAAGTCGAACGTACGTTATGTTACGTACCGTGAACATTTGGCTAATTCTAACATCAGGCGTTAAACGTTTCGTAACAAAATTGTTTTAAAATTCAAAAAAATTATTACATATTAGAGGGGTGCTGTTAAAAACAGCTGACTTATAACGCACCGCAACATTTAACTTAACAAAAGGACTTACCAATCAATACAACAACACAGATAATGGTAAAGGCAATCAGGGTACCGTCTACAAGCATTTCAGAAGAGGTGACTTCAACAGTGATCTCAGACAAAATAATGCAGATAATGGTAATAACCTATAAAAGGTAAAGTAAAAAAGTTTATTATAGGCATACATAAACAGTCATAAACGGTTATAATTCTTAACTTAAAGAATGAAACAACACGTATTTTAGGAGTGAGGCCTCGATTCAAACCCCAGGTCAGACATCTCCAACACTACGAAATACGAAAAAATATTTCTTCAGCGAATTTCACTCAGCAGATTTCGGGCAAAAAGTCTCGAGGGTAAATAGTTAGCTTATGCTACCTTGGATATTCAGCATGAGCAATTTGATGGCATGGTCATCTCACGTGGCTGCAAAGTGAACTGGTCACTGAAATAAAGCGAATTGACTTCAGCCTAATTTATACGCCAGAGTCAATGAAAATTCGGCATAAACTGATGTTATAGCCAACAAAATAGCTTAAACTGTGACCTTATGATTTAGTGTTACGAGGATGTGGTCTCCTCTATTCCAGCAGAACGTAATTTTGCGGCAATAATATAAACCGTCGGTCTCCCCTTCGTTAATAATTTTTTTGACAAGAGAATTGGCATTGTTGTCACTATTGTTTTCTCCAAAGTTTTTTCAATGTACAGGACTGTAAACTTGGAAAGGCATTATCTACTAGATACCGCTCTAAAAGCATTGTATGATGTCGACTAAACATCCATCCGCATAAGGACATGCCAGGCATTTTTTCATTACAAGTCAAGACACTCTAATATTAACCTACTCTAGATGCATGATCACGGGAAATGTAGCCGCTAACAAGCTAGCTAAGTCAGATACTAAGTTGCCATATCATAGATTGGGAAATAGACACCTGCTTGAAGCACTGAAAGCCACTAAAGAAGCTTAGGCAGGGAAATTTAGAGATCAATTCACAGCTCGGTTGTCGCGTAGATAATTACAAGTACAGCAGGCCTGAGATAAAACTCCTAACGGATTTTCTAACGCGTCGTTGTCGATTAAGAGCGCTTATCAACAAAGTTTGGCAATAACGAATGTGAATGTTTAGAGATTATGCCGGCAGCTAGCAGAAACAGCGGAACATATATTATCCGAATATAAAGTTTTGAATTAATTTGAAGGCGTCTGTATGGGAAAGTTTGAGTAATCAACTGATCTGCTATACAAACCAAAAAGACCAAATAGACACAACAGATCTTATACATCACAGTGTTACAGTATTTCGGCATGATTTACGGCATACGATTTATATTTCACAAATAGGTTTCCTTTTCTTTTTTATATCTTTGAAATTTCTCTCTGTTGTTTACGATTGCATTTAATTTTTTTTTTTTTTTTTATTGTTTATTATTTATTTTTATAAGAACTCACCAATTCGATTACTTTCAAGATGAAAAGATCATCGAGCTTCATGTTGTTGATTTAATTATTTTTTCAAATTATTTGCGATTGTTTTTTGTTTTATATTCACAACAATTGTGTTAAGTCTTGCAGAATGATTCTTATTTGTTAATTTCATTTCGTTGTCACTTTTTTTTTTTTGTCTTAATTAAATTTAAACTTCGTAAGCAGCAACAAATATGTTTTGACTTTATTTCTATGTTCCTAAACAATTATGCTACAATGTAGGTTAGCAACAACTTGATGGGGCCATGGAAGCCATACCCAATAAACCATTTTATTACAGTAAAAGAAAATATTTTTATTATTTTTTTCCAATTACATGAATAACAACACAAATTTATACGTACATACGAGACATACATAAATACAATTTATAAGATAAAAAAGAAGTGGAGCGAGTTGTAAACAATTCATGTATACAAAATGAGTAGTGGCAGTGGTAACAAGGAATTTAGAGATTTTGTTTCCTGAGAAAATAATACATAAACATAATTATAAACTATTATACAAAATATAATTGTCAAAATTTAAAACATTAAAAAACACATTGTTATTGTTTTTTGTCTTTACTTTTTGTAAATAAGTACGGCATCTACAAGAAATACAATACCATTAATGATCATTAAGGCGCCGAGATACAAAACCTTATCTCTGGTTTCTTTTATATAAATAACCCTATCGGCCCAGTCAGAAACTATGAGGGATCCATAAGTAATGAATAAAACACAGCAAATGAGGGAGCCCAAAGCATCTACAGTTTTATTTTGCTCCTTATCCATTCCGTAATCTTTGAAAAGATATATAAAAAATCAATATTAAAATTAAGATTTTTTCACTGTTATCGCCAAATACAGAGTGGTTCAAACGAATAGTTAGCCACTACGTATGAGATTATTCATATGCCGATTTTTCCACTTCAATGGAAATATTTCAAAAAAATTTTGTTGCGGATTTATTGATGATGAAAAAAGCTTTTAAACAATGTATAATGCTTAGCAGTTTTTATTTAAAATTATTTTTAAAATCAAACAGGAAAACAATATTAACGAATTTCATGTTAAACGGATAATTAGACAGTCGAATAAAAAGCACTACTTTAACACTTGGAATCAAAACCTTTTGAATGCTTTCAAACGTCGTGGCATTGTTTACATGAGATTGGTGTAAAAAGCCGGGGTTATCTTGTTTCGTTATTGCCTAATTCCTTGCTTTAACTGCTCCACTGTGCCGACACTGGATTTATAGAGCTTAGGGGCAAGTTTTTCCCAAGCATGCTCAATAAAGTTGAGATCAAGGATCTGTGTCGGTGTTTGGAGTAGTTTTAAAGAATTACGAATAAGATACAGCTTAACAACGTGCTTTGGATAGTTGTCCTGGTAGAAACAAATGTGTTCAATATATTTAACTTATCAGTACTTTGCTTCACATTTTGTTTTAAAGTGCGCAACTATTGGAATGGATCCGTTTTACTGTCTATATAATGAACATTCCTTACTCCTGCACAGGAAACATATACCCACACCACTCCCCCATGCGTACCAAACGTACTGAAATCTTTCCATTGAAGTGGAAAAATCGATATTCGAATAATCTCATATCTAGTGTCCAATTACATGTTTGAGCCACTGTATATTTAAATACAGTCATCGACTAACACTCAAAGCAAGCGGTTGTTTTTCTATCTTCTTCAAGAAATTAACAAAAAAAAAAAATTTTTTTCAATAAATTTAAAAAAAAATAATCAAAAACAATAACTATCTTTTTAAATAACGATTCTTACTTCATTTTCTTTCGCTTTTCGTTGAGAGTGATTATCGTATTATTCTTGATTTGTTGGAATTTGAGATATTTGCATAAAAAGGCTATAAGTGAAAACTTTAATTAATTCATTATGGCCCCTGGGCCTCAGGATAAACGGGAATCAAATAGATTCGCTATCCTAAGTGATTTTATTGATCAACCATACAAAAATATTTTTCCTGCTCTACCAAATACTCAAAGTAACCTATCAACCAATCCCAAATACATACTGGTCTCATCTGAAGAAAATAAATTAAGAAAACTAAGTCCGTTTGTTATTCATAAAGGCTTACATGCAATTTCTTCATTAATCGACTCTATTAGCGAACTAAGAGATGGTAATTTATTATTATTGGTTCGTAATCAAACCGTTGCAGACAAATTCCTGAAAGCAAAGTCCCTTTTGGATATCTGCTCAATATCTGTTAAATTACATGATATTCTTAATTACGTTAAAGGTATAATTTACGCTCCTTGTCTCATTGATGTACCAGAGGAAGAGATAGTAAAAGAACTTCGCTCTCAAGGCGTTGTTTCTTTCTACAAATTTTTGAAGAAAGTGGACAATTCTATGGTAGACAATGACAGAATTGATGATGATTATAATACTAATGCCACGAAACAAGTATATTCAGGATACATGGTCTTGTCTTTTAACCTTTTTTAACAATTTGCCAAAAATAATTGATGTAGCGTGGTACAAAGTTAAAGTAAGAACCTATTTCCCAAACCCAATGCGATGCAAAAATTGTCAAATCCTCGGTCATACAAAAAACAAGTGCAAAAACCCAGTAACGTGTAATACCTGCAATCTACCTCCTCATCCAGATTTACAATGTACTAGAATCCAATGCGCCAACTGTTCTGAAAAACATCCTTCCTCTGATAGAAATTGTCCCAGGTACATACAACAAAAAGAAATAATAAAAATCAAAACTATTCAAAAATGTTCCTACGGTGCCGCTAAGCGTAAATATGGAATGGAAACAACAACAAAAACTGTACAAAATATAACACAATCATACTCCGCAATTGCAAAAGTCACTTCATCAAACCAATCAACAAATCAATCTCTAAAACGACCTCCAACATCACCGAATAAGAATGGTAATAAAAAATCTCTCCGACGTGGATCGTCCATCTCATCACTATCTACCGACCTAGAAGCTGATATGCCATCCTGCAACTCAACAAAAAAAAATAACAAACATATAAGTACACCTTCTTCAAGCAATACTCGGCTAAACCAACAAAAACTTCAGAACAAATTAACTACTAATAACGAACCTTCAACATTCAACATTCCTACCACATCAATCAATTCAAGTCAAATAATAAACAAAAAAACAAAAAAAAAACAAAAAAAAACCTAAAAATAATTCAAACAATTCTAACAACAGATCAACAAATAGCAGTTGTTCCGATCTGTACTCATCCATCAAAAATTCCCCTCTAAGTACATTGACCCAAGATCTTATCTCAAAAAATGAATACTACATTCCGAATTCCTTCACAGATATGAATTATGATAGTTAAATTAATTACAATACAAAATTAACACGTTTATGCTCTTCCTGCCTATAATTTACTGTAACTACAGACTACAACTTCGTATAGAAATCCTACAATGGATAATTTTACGATACTACAATGGAATACAAACGGCTTCATTAATAATTTTAATGAACTTCAACTGATAATAAGGGAGCATAACCCGGCCTTCATTTCTTTACAGGAAACTCATTGTAAATATAATTTAACTCCTATACCTCCTAATGGATATACTCCTTACTTTCATAATAACAACGACAATACAACTTCAAAACAAGGTGTATGCGTTCTTATAAAAAATAACATCCCACATAAACGAATCCATATTAATTCGACATTACAAGTAATAGCTATAGAAATCTACCTCAATATTACTTTTACTATAGTATCACTGTACCTTCCGCCATCCTTAACTTTTTCCAGTGAGAATCTTTCAAATATGTTTATCTCATTCACGAACCCAAAACTTGTCATAGGCGACTTTAATTCATGGAACACACTTTGGGGTTCAACTGTCACTAATCACAATGGTCACATACTAGAGAATGCTCTACTTTTATCTGACTTATTCGTACTAAATAATGGTCGGCCTACACATCTCTCTACACATGGCACCCTAACCCACATTGATGTATCTTTTTGTTCATCCTCTCTACTTGGCATAACGTCATGGGATATTTTGGAAGAGACGTTCAGTAGTGATCATTTCCCAATTATAATTAATAGGACACTTAGTAGAACAACTAGATATAATTTTATTCGAAAATTCTTGTTGAACCGCGCTAATTGGCCGAAATTTAGTAAATTAGTTGATGATAAATTATTAAATAACCAGTATTCCTCAAATGCTAATAAAGAAGCTTCTATAATAACAAAGGCACTGAGATCAGCTGCTAATATATCAATCCCTCAGTCTTCGGTTAGAAAGTGCAAGAATGTGCCTTGGTGAAATAAACAATTGGAATATTTACGAAATAATAAAATAATTGCTTGGAAAACTTTTAATAAATCTCCAACTATGTAGTATTGAGAACCTTGCAAAGTTTAAAAACGAAAATGCCATTTTTCGTAGAGAAATAAAAAAAATCAGTTTTCAAAATTTTACTGCCACCATTAATAAAAATTCATCGATCAAGGATATTTGGAGGAAAGTGAATCGGCTTTCTAACAATGGAACAAATAACAAGTTTTTAGCCATAAGAAGTCTTAATAATACCATTACCGACATTTTTGAATCGGGCATAATCCCAACAGATTGGAAAACAGCTTCAATAATCCCTATTCCCAAACCTAAAAAAAAATTCATTAAATATTAAAGAATACCGTCCAATCTCCCTATTACCATGCACAAGCAAACTGTTAGAGAAGATTATTGCTAAACGCCTTTATTTGTTTATGGAAAGAAACCGTCTTATAGCGCCAAATCAAGTTGCCTTTAAAACTGGAAGAGGTTGCACTGACGCTTTGTTACACATTGATTTTTATATAACCAAGGCACTATCATCTCGTAACCATGTAACAATCCTCTCCATTGACTTCGAAAAAGCATTCGACAGAATTGGAAGACATGTCATCCTGGAAATTCTTCACAAAAATATTTAAATTCATCAGTTCCTTTTTGAAACATCGCAAATTTCGGGTGAGAGTGAACGGAGTTCATTCATCCATTCACCCATTGCACAAAGGCATCCCACAGGGCTCTCCTCTGTCCGTAATTCTTTTTTCGATCGCATTTAGTGAGATTCATCAAATAATAAATAATTACAAACACTTATCTAGTACTTCCTGAAGTAACTTATTAGAATCAGAGTTGGAATTTTTTTTGCAGAAGATGTAGAGATCATCAGCATATATGCAATGGTATATGCAATGGTATGCAATGGTCATATGCTGATGATCTCTACATCTTCTGCAAAAAAAAAATTCCAACTCTGATTCTAATAAGTTACTTCAGGAAGTACTAGATAAGGTTAATGTCTGGTGTCTTAAATCTGGCGCAAAAATTTCTTCAGATAAAACAAAAAAAACTATATATTTGCCGTAAAATGATATGTAATCATAATTTGTTCACCATTAACATTAATAATAATGCGATTAAAAATGTAGAATCTTTGAAGATACTGGGCATGCACTTTTCTAAAAAGTATACTTGGAAGGAGCATTACATCTCTCTGAAAAAATCTCTAGTTCAAAGATTGAACTTAATTGGATAGTCATCGAGTAAACGGAGCTATGTTCACATCAACACATTTACATATCTCGTTAAGTCCTTGATACTAAGCAAGGTAGACTATGGTCTCTTCTTAGTTGGCAACACAACTAAGTCTAATATCAACATCATAAAAGGCCTCTATCACTGGACAATCAGATCAAGTATTTATGCTTTTCGCACCACACCATTAGCCAACATATAGTATATGCAGAATCAGGTATTCCTTCAATGGAATTCCGGATTTATGAATCTAAGTCAAAAATTTTGTCAAAATTATCTTTCCCTAAAAATTCGATTGTTGCTAATGATGTTAAGAAACAAATACACCCAACTCTTTTTTTACACGGTTTCTTTTTACACGGATTTGAAGTTACACGGTTGAAAAAAAAATTTTTTTGTAAAAAATTTTTAATCTAGTACGGTTTCAAAATCACTGTCTTGTGAATCATTTCTTAAAAAATGATCCTAATATGGAACGTGCCCTGAAATTCGAACGAGATATTAATAATTGTATTGCTGGGTATAAAGAGTTGTATAAAGAACTTAAAAACCCAAAAGTTCAAATTTCTATAAAAGATTTTTTTTATAAAAAAGTCGACGGCGCAAGACCTTTCGGAAAGTAGTCCGACAGTTCAGAACTCTATTACCGGACGAAAGTCACCATTGGATAATTTGATGGATATTTCCAGTGATGATACCGACTTTAGCCCAGTTCGTCGCAAACAATTACGCTTGTTAATAAGTAGCGACGAATAATTATGTAGCTATGTAAATATTTTTTCTTTATTTCTATTCTATTCTATTTTTCTGTTCTTAATTCTGGATTAACAGATTTCTTTTGTTTTTTGCTTGCTCTACCAATTTTTCACCTGTGTGAATTATGTATTTTAAGTTTTAATGCTCAATAAAATGCCATATGAACATACAATTTGTATGCATTTCTGAAATTTTATAGTTTTCAACATTTCTTACACGGTTTTTCGAAGTAAATATAGTTCTTTATTTCATCTTACACGGTTTTCAGATGACATGGAACGTATCCCCCATTTTACTATAGGAAACGCCTCTTTTTTACACGGGTTTTTTTTACACGGATTTCTAAGGAACGTATCTACCGTTTAAAAAAAAAGAGTTGGGTGTATCTGCAAAAAGAACATACAGATACTCCTCAGCTATTTGCGAATCATTGAAATTAGCGGAAACTATTGGTATACCCATATTAAATAAAACCTATTCTCTCGAACATCCCCCCTGGCTTTTCAACGAACAATCGTGCGATATATCCCTATCAAAATTAAAAAAAGAAATTACTCCTGATGACATTGACATATTCCTACAACTCTATTTAGAAAAACAAGAGTCGCTACTGGAAAACAGTTGGTCTTTACTGTTTACAGATGGATCGAAAGACACGAACGGAACAACTTCATATGCCATAGTAGATTTCAACAAGAATATTAAGTGTCTAAAAATTCTTCCTAATTACACCTCGGTATTTGTTGCTGAAGCTTCAGCCATTGCCAAAGCCATATCTATCTCTCTCACAACTAAAAACAAAACTGTGATTTGCACTGACAGTCTTTTCGTTTCAAAATCGATTATTAATCCTGCTTCTTTAAAGTGGAACATTATAAACCAGATTCGAGATTTGCTAATCAAAAATAACAGTAGATTACAGTTACTCTGGATTCCAGGTCACAGTAAAATAGAAGCTGATCAATTTGCAAAATTTGAGAGTATTGCTCCTCTACTAATGGATTCAACAACGGAGAAACGTGATATAGACAATTTAATAAAACTACATCTTCAACAGAAACAAATTTTTGCTTGGTTTGGATACCACCATCCCCACTATAAAGAAATAAACAACGATCGCATTCCACCTATGTATCCCACAGATATAGACAGGCATCAAATTAAAATATTTTCTCGGCTACGCCTTGGTCATACGTTTATTATCCACAATTATCTCCTCCGGAGAGATTAAGCTCCCCTATGTATGTGATGTAATACTAGTATAACCGTAAAACACTTTCTCCTAGATTGCCCCCTTTATCACTCGACAAGGATAGATGTGTTTAGTTCTCATAATCCTATCTCACTATTAAAAGCTCCTACGAAAACCAACATTTTAAAAATCTATAATTTTATCAAGAAAATCGGAATCATTATTTAATTAAGAATTCTACTATGCAAAATCTGTTTTTGTTTTTTTTTTTTTTTCATTATTTAAGTTACATATTTATAAATGTTACCTAGAGCCGTTGGCCTCGTTGCTAGTGCTCCTTAATTTTCTTACTTAGATTTTATAATTTTAATTATAAATCTAATATAATAATAATAATATTTAAATAAAATTTTTTATTTTAAATAATTTTTTATTCATAACAATTTTGTTATGAATAAAATATAATATAAATATATATAAACAAATATGTATTTATTTATATACATAATAATTATAAACATTTGCCTCAAAAAGATTAATTTATTATATGAACTTTTTTAATTTACAATGTAAAGAATAAGGACTCATGCTAGAATTAGCCAAGCGTCCTGGCAACGTACGTTCGTTATTAGAATATGCAATGAAAGGCAACGAGAGCGATTACCGAACGAACCATAATATAATTTCTGCAATAATTTGCTTTATTACTTTTCATATGATAAAATCGAACTTAAGTGCCGTTACGTTCCGTGGACGTTTGTCTAATTCTAGCATCAGTCGTCAAACGTATCACAAGAAAATTGTTTTAAAGACCTCGGGCCCCTGTCTTTCTTAATAAAATTGTAATTTAGTAAATAAAATAAAAAATTTATTGCACTGCAACTTTACAAAAGAACTTACAAATAATTGTAATAGCACAACCACCGGCAGAGATACCCAGGATAATAATAATAGTTCTTGCATAATCGATGACATCAGTAGTGAGCTGATGCAAAACGATGCAGATAATGGCAATTACCTATGAAACGTAAAGTAAAAAAAAACTTTATTATAGGCATACATAAACAGTCATAAAGGGATATAATTCTAAACTAGTAGGTAGTATGTTGGCTTATTAGACGCGAGGCCTCACTTCAAACCGCTGGTCAGACAACTTCACAAAAACGAAAAATGGAAAAAAATATTTCTTCGGCAACTTCCTCGCAGCAAATTTCGGGTAAAAACTTTCGAGAGTAAATAAAATTGCCATGAAAAGTTTCTCAAAAATCTGTGGTTCAGAGTTGACTTTTAACTGTAGGTCCCACCACTAATCTCTAAAATTAACACACACGACAAAAGAAGCAAGGTCGTAATCCTAACTGAAGGGTTGTAATGATCAATTTTGTATGTAGGTATCGATTGTAACATCTGGTATCATCGCACACCTAAGAAAATTATATTGTTCGGTGTCGAATACGATATGGCAGAACACGGTCTTGTCGAATAAGATCCACCATATTTGAGTTTTCATTTCTTCAACCGATATATGTATATTTTAAATACTGATTACTAAATCTCCTTAGAAATAAAAAAAAAAACTTTTTTTTGAATTACCCAAGAAACAATTTTGCCATATACAGTCAAAGGAAAAAGTCTACATACACCACTATATCGTTGGTCGCATATTTTTTTTTTTTATTAAATTTTTGTGAGGAGATGTATGTATTTGTGTTAAATGTATTGGAATCACAAAAAAAATCAACTGCGAAAAGATGTAGATTTGTAGATTTTTGTGATTTGTAGATATGTAGATTTTTCCCCTGCTGGGTTTTTGAAAAATATGTTATAAATTTGACAAATATGTTAAAGGCATCTACAAATAAGAATGTTTGAAGAAATAGCGAATTTGAGAATTGGGAGAAAAGAAATATAAAAATTAATGGTGTATGTAGACTTTTTTCTTTGACTGTATACACAACTAGCGCTTAAATATCCTTTATATATATGTAGTGGACATGTTCTTCAGCCGACAAAAGCGAGTTATGACAAGTTGTATAGTCATAATAGAACCCACCAGCACTATAGGTCGATCGATAATTACCAACTTCTTTTGGCCTTAATTGGAAGATCTGATATAGCGTTGATGTCTATATGATTTCAACAGGACGACTCTACATGCCACATACCTTCTGCCACCTGGGATATTTGAGGGCATGGTCATCGCACGTTAAGGTGATGTGAACCTGAGTCACCGAAATAAAGTAACTTCATCCCGCTAGACTTCTTCTTATCGAATTTTCTCAAATCGTAGGTTATGCTAATAAATCACAAACCTCAGGGTCTCAGACTCTAAGTCAACATAACCCATGCATCGGTCAAATTCAGCGTTATGTTGCGCCAGACTCATGGAGAATTGGATATTTCGAATACGCTCCACCTAGAGAAAGAAACAGTAGTGACATTTGAAAGACCAAAAACCGTAAAAAAAAGGCCTCAAAAAATTACTTTGGAATAAAATTTACTATAAAGCCTTGTTGGCTGATGGTTAAAAATTATAAAACGGAGGCGAGCAGATACTTAACACTTGAAGTTTATATAAATGCCAACCGACTTGAATTTTTAAAATCCTTAATTTTCTTCGAAAAAGGTCTAAAACTCAAAACTAAACCCTCTAATCTCCATTGAAGATTTTATCGGACCAGACAGCTTTTGTTCTCTTAAGGCATGCCAGGCATCTTTTCATACAAAGTCAATATATTCTAATGTTACACTGGTCTAGATGCATTATCGCGCTTACAATGCGTGAAACGTAGCTGTTGACTAAGCCGCCAAATTAAAGATTGGGGAATAGACAACTGCTTGTGCCACTGAAATCCTCCAAAGAGGCTTAGACAGGGAAAGGTACCGATCAGTTCACAGTTCGGTTGTCGCACAGATGTTTACAAGTACAGCAGGCCTGAGATAAAACTCCTATCGGATTTTCTAACGAGTCGTTATAGATTAAGAGTTTATCTACAAAGTTTAGCAATAACGAATGTTGATGTTTATAGATTATGCCGGCAGCCAGCAGAAACAGCGGAACACGTATTATCCGAATATAAAGTATTTGATAAACTTTAGATAATCAATTGATCTGCTATACAAAGTAAAGACCAGATAGACACTTATACATCACACTGTTACAGCATCACGGTATGTACACGTTTTATAGTTCACAAATAAGTCTCATATTTTTTTTTTTTTTTTTTTGTTTTTCAATTTGTTTGAAATTTCTCTGTTGCTTAAGATTGCATTTAATTTTTTTTTTGTTTATTATTTATTTTGATAAGAACTCACCAATTCGATTATTTTCATGTAAAAAAGATCATTCAGAACCATGTTGTTGCTTATTTTATATTCACAACAGTTACGTTAAGTTCTGCAGAACGATTAATGTTTGTCAATTTCATTTCGTTGTCACTTTTTTAATTTAATTTATACTTCAAAAGCAGCAACAAATATGTTTGACTTTATATCTATGTTTCTATACAATTATGTTACAACTTGATGGCAACCCAGATATGATTATCAACATTGTTTCCTTTCAATAGGACGCTACACATTTTAATTTTGGTATGCAACTTGTTGCATTCGTCATTTACTGTGACATATGTACATATGTATATCACACCGGCATTTGCATTTACTGTACAACGAAAGTTCGCGCCCATTTCATAAAAATAAAAAAAATTTGCAATGAGCAAGCAGACGAATTTGTGAGGAGGGGAACTTCCATGCCACTGAAAGGACCACAGACCTTCTGTGGTATGGAAAGTATACTCAAGACGAAGAGAGGGCAAAGACTGGTTTCAAACCTAGTGGGTTTAAGGCAATAATTTTTTTTTTTTTTTTTGAGAAATTACAATAAGAGGAGATCTTAGTCATTCATCAGACTATCAAAACACTATCATAACCTGAGGTTGATAACCGCTATTTTGGCAAGGCCCTGTAGACTCAGGGTACACTTAATTATAATAGGAGCTGTGTAGAACATAGCATGTAGATTCTGTGACGATGCGAATGAATCATCGTAACACATCTTTGGAACATGTGAGGCATCAAAGCGTGCTATAAGGAAACAACCCGGGTGCATACCAGACGAATAACAGGGAATTATTAGACGTGAGGCCACAGTCTCCAGGTCAGAAATATATAAAAGTATTCCTTCAGCGACTTCCTCTAAGCAGATTTCTGGCAAAAACTCTTGAGAGTAAATAAACTTCCCCTGGAAAGTTAGGCAAAAAATCTGACGTTCGGAGTCCTCTTTAAGCTGTAGGTCGCGCCACTCATGTATAAAATTAACTCACAAAACATAAGTGATGTCAGAAACTAGGTCGTAATACTGACTGAGGGATTGTAATGACCTATTCTGTATGTAGTATGTATGTTCATAGTTGACAGCAGGAGGAGCATCCTGAAATTTTTCAGGCCAATATACTTGGAGGAGACATTGTAGTGTTACTTTATAAAGTTGGAGCAGAGCAAAGCCTCTTCACGAATTGTAGTGAATTTAGAAGTTCAATTTCGACGTAAGCACTGTAACGCATGAAGAAGAAGCCTTTAGAAAAATTGGCTTAAGTTGCCACTGGGCACTAATGGGTTAAAGCTACAATGTTTAGCAACATTTTTATTGCGTAGTTTATATTTTACTTTAATGAAGTCAACATTTGAAACTATGACGCATCCAACCAAGGCAACAAGGTGTGAGAAAAACAACTTTTGCTCCCAACGATTACATGCCATACAACAATGGACTTCGAATATGACAAGAACATAAGAAGAAAAAAATTAGAAAAGATTTATTATTACGTATGAATTAATGCGACGAATTGAAGAATAGCTGAATATACCAATGGGGAAAACTATAAAAAAAATATGTAGATACATATATATGTATGTATGTATGTTTGCACGCATTGAAATAAAATACCTAAAAAAGTGGTGGTATATGTTGTATTTCTACCATACATGGGCATACTGCATTACTTTTTCACTGCATTACGTGTTTCAGTAACCAGTAAAAAGTACTGATTACTGAAAAAAGAAGTCAGTATTCAGTAAATTTTACTGATTACTGAAAAAGAAAATCAGTATTCAGTAAATTTTACTGATTACTGAAAAAGAAAATCAGTATTCAGTAAATTTTACTGCTTATTGAAAAAGGAAATCAGTATTCAGTAAATTTTACTGATTACTGAAAAAGAAAATCAGTATTCAGTAAATTTTACTGCTTATTGAAAAAGGAAATCAGTATTCAGTAAATTTTACTGATTTGTGTAAAAATTATATCTGCACTACCCTCATCTGCACCTGTAGAACGATTGTTTTCTTTTGCTGGGATTGTGAATCGCTCTAGAAGACAAAAACTAAGCGATAAAAATTTTTAAATGCTTATGTTGAGAAAAGCAAACAACATACAGCACAGCATCTAGTCGTAAATACATCTAATTTTTTTATATTAAAATCTTTTACACAATTCTTAAAACCGAAAAGCTTCTATAAATTAAGAATTGAAAAATAATTTCCCTTTACATTTTTCAGTTTAATATTTTTTGAATTTGAACTCTTAGCAATGTAGTATGTACATATATAAATCAGTTTTTAATTACAGAATAACACATTTCGTTTTTCAAAAATTAAAAAAAATTAAAAAGCACAAAAAACCATTTTTCTCCAAATGCAATTTTTCAGTTATGCCACTATTCATGAAAGTAACCAATGTGCAGATATAATTTTTACACAAATCAGTAAAATTTACTGAATACTGATTTCTTTTTTCCAGTAAGCAGTAAAATTTACTGAATACTGATTTTCTTTTCCAGTAATCAGTAAAATTTACTGAATACTGATTTCTTTTTTCAGTAATCAGTACTTTTTACTGAATACTGATTTTCTTTTTCAGTAATCAGTAAAAAAAGAAAATACTGAAAAAGTACTGGTACTGAAAAATGCCCATCTATGATTTCTACTTGTTATTTTTTTTTTTTTTTTTTTGGAAATATTTTATCTAACATTTAAGGGAGGATGTTTAGAGAAACAAAAGAAAAACTCCGGTTTTTGTTGTTGTTTGTTTATAAAAAATAAAATACATTTTATTGCGTTGCACACACAACTTATTAACTTACAGGAGAGAGAGAGGGAGAGAGAAAGTTCCCTCTTACCTTAGCTACATTCCCATAAAATTTTGCTTAAAGTTTAAAGGTTAGAATATAAAACATTTAAAAAAAGAGTGTCTTAAAAACAAAATTCAAAAATATTCATTAAATTATAGTATGGCAGCTCATTAACTCAATCATCACCTCATCATCATCAACATCATCATCATTATTGTCGTTTTTCCATTCATCATTTATCGCGAAATGTAAAAATTGCATCAAAACCAAACAGTACGCCATTAACAATGGACAAGGAAGCTTTAATTAAGGCCAAATCAAGGGTACGCGTACGAAATGAATGTTCCCAGGCTTCGATAACAAAAACACCAGAAGCTATAAACAGTCCGCATCCCATAATACTGAAAATTATATCGATTCTGCGATGAATTGTGGCACGCATTAGAGCACCTAAACAGCGGGTTCCGCAAAAGAATTTATTAAAGGTTTATTATTAGTAATGAACCCCAAACAAGAGAAAAAGGAGAGAGAGAGAAGAGTGTTAAGTATACCAACAAATATTCCAAATATAACAATAATGTACCCAGCAAATGTTTCCGTAGATCAGGGATTACCATTTCATAGCACAATTGTGCAGAGCGAATTCACACACATTGCTTATGCTCTTTTATTTAGTCGTCGATCAGACTGCGACAAGCACACATGTCAGCGGATGCTATGTTATTTTTTTAATGTTTCCTTTTTTTTTTTAAATTCAAAGTTTTATATGTTCTTAAAACACATTTTGATTGTTTTAATAGTCAAGTTAATAATTTAGGTGATATGGAAAGAGAACAAATTTTTTATAGACATAAAGCAATATTTTAGAAAAATTAAAAGGTTGGTTGTTAGCAGGAGAGGAAATTTATGAACCCAATTAGTATCCAGCAAATATCTAAAAAACATTACCTAATTATTAAGTAAAAGATGTATAACTTTGTGTATGTTGATGAAATAAAAATTAAAATAGGGTATATTACTAATATTTATCTGTGACTGTAAGCTCTCAACTTATTTTCTCTCTCTTACTCACTAATACACAACCAAAAAATTTTTGGTAACCCCTGCCGTAGATAAAAGTGAAGCCAAAATATCACGATCATCATAGCTGTAGTAGTGCAGGACCAAACAAGCTATTGCAAAACCCTGGAAAGAGATTTAGAAGTTTTAATTATTTTCCTTGATTGATTGATACGAACAATTGTCAATCTTCTATCCATTAGGTTAGAGTAGTTTGCCGTTCACAGGGAAGTTCAATCGGTAGTCATGTAGCCTATTGTGTTACCCAGTGTGAGGTAGACCCCCTTGTTATGATCCGTTTGTGGTGGGTTTGAACCACCCCGAGCTTCGTTAGCCATCATGCCTAGGTCTTCAAATGTTCTGTTACAAAAAAACCGATGACGTCTGTCCTGAAGTACAGGGCACTTGCATTAAAGGTGTTGCACTGATTCCATTTCCGCCACATCATGGCAGCTTTTGCAGTAATTCTGGTAGGGCAGACCGAGCTTGTCAGCAAAACTACCAATAACGCAGTCTCCCGTGCGAATCTTTTTGTTGTCAAGCTCTAATGATTTCTATCCATTTCTTATTTACTTAAATGCTTGTTGCAATCTTTTAGTCAGAATTAACACCTAGCTCCTCACACTACCCATGTTGTGAGTATTGATTTGATTCATGAATTGGGAAACCTACAGTTTAACGCACCGCAACATTTAACTTTACAAAAGGACTTACCAATCAATGCAACAACACAGATAATGGTAAAGGCAATCAGGGTACCGTCTACAAGCATTTCAGAAGAGGTGACTTCAACAGTGATCTCAGACAAAATAATGCAGATAATGGTAATAACCTATAAGAGGTAAAGTAAAAAAGTTTATTATAGGCATACATAAACAGTCATAAACGGTTATAATTCTTAACTTAAAGAATGAAACAACACGTATTTTAGGACTGAGGCCTCGATTCAAACCCCAGGTCAGACATCTCCAACACTACGAAATACGAAAAAATATTTCTTCAGCGACTTTCTCTCAGCAGATTTCGGGCAAAAAGTCTCGAGAGTAAATACTTAGCTTATGCTACCTTGGATATTCAGCATGAGCGATTTGATGGCATGGTCATCTCACGTGGCTGTAAGGTGAACTGGTCACTGAAATAAAGCGAATTGACTTCAGCCTAATTTATACGCCAGAGTCAATGAAAATTCGGCATAAACTGATGTTATAGCCAACAAAATAGCTTAAACTGTGACCTTATGATTTAGTGTTACGAGGATGTGGTCTCCTCTATTCCAGCAGAACGTAATTTTGCGGCAATAATATAAACCGTCGGTCTCCCCTTCGTTAATTATTTTTTTTGACAAGAGAATTGGCATTGTTGTCACTATTGTTTTGTCAAAGTTTTTTCAATGTACAGGACTGTAAACTTGGAAAGGCATTATCTAATAGATACCGCTCTAAAAGCATTGTATGATGTCGACTAAACATCCATCCGCATAAGGACATGCCAGGCATATTTTCATTACAAGTCAAGACACTCTAATATTAACCTACTCTAGATGCATGATCACGGGAAATGTAGCCGCTAACAAGCTAGCTAAGTCAGATACTAAGTTGCCATATCATAGATTGGGAAATAGACACCTGCTTGAATCACTAAAAGCCACTAAAGAAGCTTAGGCAGGGAAATTTAGAGATCAATTCACAGCTCGGTTGTCGCGTAGATAATTACAAGTACAGCAGGCCTGAGATAAAACTCCTAACGGATTTTCTAACGCGTCGTTGTCGATTAAGAGCGCTTATCAACAAAGTTTGGCAATAACGAATGTGAATGTTTAGAGATTATGCCGGCAGCTAGCAGAAACAGCGGAACATATATTATCCGAATATAAAGTTTTGAATTAATTTGAAGGCGTCTGTATGGGAAAGTTTGAGTAATCAACTGATATGCTATACAAACCAAAAAGACCAGATAGACACAACAGATCTTATACATCACAGTGTTACAGTATTTCGGCATGATTTACGGCATACGATTTATATTTCACAAATAGGTTTCCTTTTCTTTTTTATATCTTTGAAATTTCTCTCTGTTGTTTACGATTGCATTTAATTTTTTTTTTTTTTATTGTTTATTATTTATTTTTATAAGAACTCACCAATTCGATTACTTTCAAGATGAAAAGATCATCGAGCTTCATGTTGTTGATTTAATTATTTTTTCAAATTATTTGCGATTGTTTTTTGTTTTATATTCACAACAATTGTGTTAAGTCTTGCAGAATGATTCTTATTTGTTAATTTCATTTCGTTGTCACTTTTTTTTTTTGTTTTAATTAAATTTAAACTTCGTAAGCAGCAACAAATATGTTTTGACTTTATTTCTATGTTCCTAAACAATTATGCTACAATGTAGGTTAGCAACAACTTGATGGGGCCATGGAAGCTATACCCAATAAACCATTTTATTACAGTAAAAGAAAATATTTTTATTATTTTTTTCCAATTACATGAATAACAACACAAATTTATACGTACATACGAGACATACATAAATACAATTTATAAGATAAAAAAGAAGTGTAGCGAATTGTAAACAATTCATGTATACAAAATGAGTAGTGGCAGTGGTAACAAGGAATTTAGAGATTCTGTTTCCTGAGAAAATAATACATAAACATACTTATAAACTATTATACAAAATATAATTGTCAAAATTTAAAACATTAAAAAAACACATTGTTATTGTTTTTTGTCTTTACTTTATGAAAATAAGTACGGCATCTACAAGAAATACAATACCATTAACGATCAGTAAAGCGCCGATAGACAAAACCTTATCTCTGGTTTCTTTTATATAAATAACCCTATCGGCCCAGTCAGAAACTATGAGGGATCCATAAGTAATGAATAAAATACAGGCAAAGAGGGAGATGAAAACATTTGAAGTTTTATTTTGCTCCTTATTCATTATGTAACCTTTGAAATGATATATAAAAAATCAATATTAAAATTAAGATTTTTTCACTTTTATCGCCAAATACAGAGTGGTTCAAACGAATAGTTAGCCACTAGGTATAAGATTATTCATATACCGATTTTGCCACTTCAATGGAAATATTTCAAAAAAAATTTGTTGCGGATTTATAGATGATGAAAAAAGCTTTTAAACAATGTATAATGCTTAGCAGTTTTTATTTAAAATTATTTTTAAAATCAAACAGGAAAACAATATTAACGAATTTCATGTTAAACGGATAATTAGACAGTCGAATAAAAAGCACTACTTTAACACTTGGAATCAAAACCTTTTGAATGCTTTCAAACGTCGTGGCATTGTTTACATGAGATTGGTGTAAAAAGCCGGGGTTATCTTGTTTCGTTATTGCCTAATTCCTTGCTTTAACTGCTCCACTGTGCCGACACTGGATTTATAGAGCTTAGGGGCAAGTTTTTCCCAAGCATGCTCAATAAAGTTGAGATCAAGGATCTGTGTCGGTGTTTGGAGTAGTTTTAAAGAATTACGAATAAGATACAGCTTAACAACGTGCTTTGGATAGTTGTCCTGGTAGAAACAAATGTGTTCAATATATTTAACTTATCAGTACTTTGCTTCACATTTTGTTTTAAAGTGCGCAACTATTGGAATGGATCCGTTTTACTGTCTATATAATGAACATTCCTTACTCCTGCACAGGAAACATATACCCACACCACTCCCCCATGCGTACCAAACGTACTGAAATCTTTCCATTGAAGTGGAAAAATCGATATTCGAATAATCTCATATCTAGTGTCCAATTACATGTTTGAGCCACTGTATATTTAAATACAGTCATCGACTAACACTCAAAGCAAGCGGTTGTTTTTCTATCTTCTTCAAGAAATTAACAAAAAAAAAAAAAATTTTTCAATAAATTTAAAAAAAAATAATCAAAAACAATAACTATCTTTTTAAATAACGATTCTTACTTCATTTTCTTTCGCTTTTCGTTGAGAGTGATTATCGTATTATTCTTGATTTGTTGGAATTTGAGATATTTGCATAAAAAGGCTATAAGTGAAAACTTTAATTAATTCATTATGGCCCCTGGGCCTCAGGATAAACGGGAATCAAATAGATTCGCTATCCTAAGTGATTTTATTGATCAACCATACAAAAATATTTTTCCTGCTCTACCAAATACTCAAAGTAACCTATCAACCAATCCCAAATACATACTGGTCTCATCTGAAGAAAATAAATTAAGAAAACTAAGTCCGTTTGTTATTCATAAAGGCTTACATGCAATTTCTTCATTAATCGACTCTATTAGCGAACTAAGAGATGGTAATTTATTATTATTGGTTCGTAATCAAACCGTTGCAGACAAATTCCTGAAAGCAAAGTCCCTTTTGGATATCTGCTCAATATCTGTTAAATTACATGATATTCTTAATTACGTTAAAGGTATAATTTACGCTCCTTGTCTCATTGATGTACCAGAGGAAGAGATAGTAAAAGAACTTCGCTCTCAAGGCGTTGTTTCTTTCTACAAATTTTTGAAGAAAGTGGACAATTCTATGGTAGACAATGACAGAATTGATGATGATTATAATACTAATGCCACGAAACAAGTATATTCAGGATACATGGTCTTGTCTTTTAACCTTTTTTAACAATTTGCCAAAAATAATTGATGTAGCGTGGTACAAAGTTAAAGTAAGAACCTATTTCCCAAACCCAATGCGATGCAAAAATTGTCAAATCCTCGGTCATACAAAAAACAAGTGCAAAAACCCTGTAACGTGTAATACCTGCAATCTACCTCCTCATCCAGATTTACAATGTACTAGAATCCAATGCGCCAACTGTTCTGAAAAACATCCTTCCTCTGATAGAAATTGTCCCAGGTACATACAACAAAAAGAAATAATAAAAATCAAAACTATTCAAAAATGTTCCTACGGTGCCGCTAAGCGTAAATATGAAATGGAAACAACAACAAAAACTGTACAAAATATAACACAATCATACTCCGCAATTGCAAAAGTCACTTCATCAAACCAATCAACAAATCAATCTCTAAAACGACCTCCAACATCACCGAATAAGAATGGTAATAAAAAATCTCTCCGACGTGGATCGTCCATCTCATCACTATCTACCGACCTAGAAGCTGATATGCCATCCTGCAACTCAACAAAAAAAAAAATACTAATAATAAATATAAGTACACCTTCTTCAAGCAATACTCGGCTAAACCAACAAAAACTCCAGAACAAATTAACTACTAATAACGAACCTTCAACATTCAACATTCCTACCACATCAATCAATTCAAGTCAAATAATAAACAAAAAAACAAAAAAAAACAAAAAAAAAACAAAAAAAAAACCTAAAAATAATTCAAACAATTCTAACAACAGATCAACAAATAGCAGTTGTTGCGATCTGTACTCATCCATCAAAAATTCCCCTCTAAGTACATTGACCCAAGATCTTATCTCAAAAAATGAATACTACATTCCGAATTCCTTCACAGATATGAATTATGATAGTTAAATTAATTACAATACAAAATTAACACGTTTATGCTCTTCCTGCCTATAATTTACTGTAACTACAGACTACAACTTCGTATAGAAATCCTACAATGGATAATTTTACGATACTACAATGGAATACAAACGGCTTCATTAATAATTTTAATGAACTTCAACTGATAATAAGGGAGCATAACCCGGCCTTCATTTCTTTACAGGAAACTCATTGTAAATATAATTTAACTCCTATACCTCCTAATGGATATACTCCTTACTTTCATAATAACAACGACAATACAACTTCAAAACAAGGTGTATGCGTTCTTATAAAAAATAACATCCCACATAAACGAATCCATATTAATTCGACATTACAAGTAATAGCTATAGAAATCTACCTCAATATTACTATTACTATAGTATCACTGTACCTTCCGCCATCCGTAACTTTTTCCAGTGAGAATCTTTCAAATATATTTATCTCATTCACGAACCCAAAACTTGTCATAGGCGACTTTAATTCATGGAACACACTTTGGGGTTCAACTGTCACTAATCACAATGGTCACATACTAGAGAATGCTCTACTTTTATCTGACTTATTCGTACTAAATAATGGTCGGCCTACACATCTCTCTACACATGGCACCCTAACCCACATTGATGTATCTTTTTGTTCATCCTCTCTACTTGGCATAACGTCATGGGATATTTTGGAAGAGACGTTCAGTAGTGATCATTTCCCAATTATAATTAATAGGACACTTAGTAGAACAACTAGATATAATTTTATTCGAAAATTCTTGTTGAACCGCGCTAATTGGCCGAAATTTAGTAAATTAGTTGATGATAAATTATTAAATAACCAGTATTCCTCAAATGCTAATAAAGAAGCTTCTATAATAACAAAGGCACTGAGATCAGCTGCTAATATATCAATCCCTCAGTCTTCGGTTAGAAAGTGCAAGAATGTGCCTTGGTGAAATAAACAATTGGAATATTTACGAAATAATAAAATAATTGCTTGGAAAACTTTTAATAAATCTCCAACTATGTAGTATTGAGAACCTTGCAAAGTTTAAAAACGAAAATGCCATTTTTCGTAGAGAAATAAAAAAAATCAGTTTTCAAAATTTTACTGCCACCATTAATAAAAATTCATCGATCAAGGATATTTGGAGCAAAGTGAATCGGCTTTCTAACAATGGAACAAATAACAAGTTTTTAGCCATAAGAAGTCTTAATAATACCATTACCGACGCTTCCCAGGTAGCTGATTCCCCAGATAGCGGACAACTGGTCTGAATACTCAACAGATCAGAACTTCTCTAATCTATTCATCCAATCAAAAAATATTCTACAGTGCCATAGCGATAGTATTAATAAGAATGCTAAATTTATAGAGAACGCAATTACAATATCAGAACTACAACTAGCTCTATCTAAAGTTAAGGGTTCAACACCTGGCTTTGACAGAATTTCATACCAAATGATACAAAACACCAGCCTTCAATCAAAACTACGTCTATTAAAACTGTTTAATAACATTTTTGAATCGGGCATAATTCCAACAGATTGGAAAACAGCTTCAATAATCCCTATTCCCAAACCTAAAAAAAAATTCATTAAATATTAAAGAATACCGTCCAATCTCCCTATTACCATGCACAAGCAAACTGTTAGAGAAGATTATTGCTAAACGCCTTTATTTGTTTATGGAAAGAAACCTTCTTATAGCGCCAAATCAAGTTGCCTTTAAAACTGGAAGAGGTTGCACTGACGCTTTGTTAAACATTGATATTTATATAACCAAGGCACTATCATCTCGTAACCATGTAACAATCCTCTCCATTGACTTCGAAAAAGCATTCGACAGAATTGGAAGACATGTCATCCTGGAAATTCTTCACAAATGGAAAGTCGGCCCAAAAATATTTAAATTCATCAGTTCCTTTTTGAAACATCGCAAATTTCGGGTGAGAGTGAACGGAGTTCATTCATCCATTCACCCATTGCACAACGGCATCCCACAGGGCTCTCCTCAGTCCGTAATTCCTTTTTCGATCGCATTTAGTGAGATTCATCAAATAATAAATAATTACAAACACTTAGACCATTGCATATATGCTGATGATCTCTACATCTTCTGCAAAAAAAATTCCAACTCTGATTCTAATAAGTTACTTCAGGAAGTACTAGATAAGGTTAATGTCTGGTGTCGTAAATCTGGCGCAAAAATTTCTTCAGATAAAACAAAAAAAACTATATATTTGCCGTAAAATGATATGTAATCATAATTTGTTCACCATTAACATTAATAATAATGCGATTAATACTTTACTTTAAAAAGTATACTTGGAAGGAGCATTACATCTCTCTGAAAAAATCTCTAGTTCAAAGATTGAACTTAATTGGATAGTCATCGAGTAAACGGAGCTATGTTCACATCAACACACTTACATACCTCGTTAAGTCCTTGATACTAAGCAAGGTAGACTATGGTCTCTTCTTAGTTGGCAACACAACTAAGTCTAATATCAACATCATAAAAGGCCTCTATCACTGGACAATCAGATCAAGTATTTATGCTTTTCGCACCACACCATTAGCCAACATATAGTATATGCAGAATCAGGTATTCCTTCAATTGAATTCCGGATTTATGAATTTAAGTCAAAAATTTTGTCAAAATTATCTTTCCCTAAAAATTTGATTGTTGCTAATGATGTTAAGAAACAAATACACCCAACTCTTTTTTTACACGGTTTCTTTTTACACGGATTTGAAGTTACACGGTTGAAAAAAAAAATTTTTTTGTAAAAAATTTTTAATCTAGTACGGTTTCAAAATCACTGTCTGGTGAATCATTTCTTAAATAATGATCCTAATATGGAACCTGCCCTGAAATTCGAACGAGATATTAATAATTGTATTGCTGGGTATAAAGAGTTGTATAAAGAACTTAAAAACCCAAAAGTTCAAATTTCTATAAAAGATTTTTTTACAAAAAAATCGGTCCAGGGGTTCAGGCGTGATTGGCTATGCACTCAATTTGCCCGTTTTTGGCAACTTTCCCCCTTTTTGGACCCCGTTTGGTCCAACTTTATAAACGGAACACCTCCAATAGCTATTTGGGAAACTTAACCAAGCTAAATCGTAAAATATTACCTATAAAACAGATAAAATACAGCATTTATGTATAAAAGTACTAAGTTTTGCCAATTTTTTCTCCCTTTATCCCATTTTTTCTCCCCTTTTGGTCAAAATTTTGAAAAGATTTATAGCCTATAACCTGCACCGGCAAAAGCTCGATCTATATCCCAAATTTGAAGAAAATCGGTCCAGGCGTTCAGGCATGATTGGCTAACAAACAAACCAACAAACAAACAAAAAAACAGACTTACAGAAAGATTTATAATATATATTAGGATATTAGGATTATAAATCTAATATAATAATAATAATATTTAAATAAAATTTTTTATTTTAAATAATTTTTTATTCATAACAATTTTGTTATGAATAAAATATAATATAAATGTATATAAATAAGTATGTATTTATTTATATACATAATAATTATAAACATTTGCCTCAAAAAGATTAATTTATTATATGAACTTTTTTAATTTACAATGTAAAGAATAAGGACTCATGCTAGAATTAGCCAAGCGTCCTGGCAACGTACGTTCGTTATTAGAATATGCAATGAAAGGCAACGAGAGCGATTACCGAACGAACCATAATATAATTTCTGCAATAATTTGCTTTATTACTTTTCATATGATAAAATCGAACTTAAGTGCCGTTACGTTCCGTGGACGTTTGTCTAATTCTAGCATCAGTCGTCAAACGTATCACAAGAAAATTGTTTTAAAGACCTCGGGCCCCTGTCTTTCTTAATAAAATTGTAATTTAGTAAATAAAATAAAAAATTTATTGCACTGCAACTTTACAAAAGAACTTACCAATCAGTGTACCAACACAATACACGGTACAGGGAAGCAGGCAAACAAAAAAAACTGTTTCAGACTTGGTGACATCAATAGTGAGCTGACACAAAACCATGCAGATAATGGCAATTACCTATGAAACGTAAAGTAAAAAAAAACTTTATTATAGGCATACATAAACAGTCATAAAGGGATATAATTCTAAACTAGTAGGTAGTATGTTGGCTTATTAGACGCGAGGCCTCACTTCAAAGCCCTGGTCAGACATCTTCACAAAAACGAAAAATGGAAAAAAATATTTCTTCGGCAACTTCCTCGCAGCAAATTTCGGGTAAAAACTTTCGAGAGTAAATAAAATTGCCATGAAAAGTTTCTCAAAAATCTGTGGTTCAGAGTTGACTTTTAACTGTAGGTCCCACCACTAATCTCTAAAATTAACACACACGACAAAAGAAGCAAGGTCGTAATCCTAACTGAAGGGTTGTAATGATCAATTTTGTATGTAGGTATCGATTGTAACATCTGGTATCATCGCACACCTAAGAAAATTATATTGTTCGGTGTCGAATACGATATGGCAGAACACGGTCTTGTCGAATAAGATCCACCATATTTGAGTTTTCATTTCTTCAACCGATATATGTATATTTTAAATACTGATTACTAAATCTCCTTAGAAATAAAAAAAAAAACTTTTTTTTGAATTACCCAAGAAACAATTTTGCCATATACAGTCAAAGGAAAAAGTCTACATACACCATTAATTTTTATATTTCTTTTCTCCCAATTCTAATGGATATGTGTGTATGTATCTAGTGGACATGTTCTTCAGCCGACAAAAGCCCCAAAATGTAATTTTGAGTTATGACAAGTTGTATAGTCATAATAGAACCCACCAGCACTATAGGTCGATCAATAATTACCAACTTCTTTTGGCCTTAATTGGAAGATCTGATATAGCGTTGATGTCTATATGATTTCAACAGGACGACTCTACATGCCACATACCTTCTGCCACCTGGGATATTCTGCACGAGCGATTTGAGGGCATGGTCATCGCACGTTAAGGTGATGTGAACAAGTCACCGAAATAAAGTAACTTCATCCCGCTAGACTTCTTCTTATCGAATTTTCTCAAATCGTAGGTTATGCTAATAAATCACAAACCTCAGGGTCTCAGACTCTAAGTCAACATAACCCATGCATCGGTCAAATTCAGCGTTATGTTGCGCCAGACTCATGGAGAATTGGATATTTCGAATACGCTCCACCTAGAGAAAGAAATAGTAGTGACATTTGAAAGACCAAAAACCGTAACAAAAAGGCCTCAAAAAATTACTTTGGAATAAAATTTACTATAAAGCCTTGTTGGCTGATGGTTAAAAATTATAAAACGGGGGCGACCAGATACTTAACACTTGAAGTTTATATAAATGCCAACCGACTTGAATTTTTAAAATCCTTAATTTTCTTCGAAAAAGGTCTAAAACTCAAAACTAAACCCTCTAATCTCCATTGAAGATTTTATCGGACCAGACAGCTTTTGTTCTCTTAAGGCATGCCAGGCATCTTTTCATACAAAGTCAATATATTCTAATGTTACACTGGTCTAGATCAGGGATGCCCAAAGCTAAAACTGTAGTAGTATTGGTGAGCGAGAGAGAACTGCACTGAAAGAAAAGTTGTGTAAACTGAAATAAAATGTACGGAAAAAATCCAAAAAGCGGAATTTACAATAAAATTTGGAATAGAAATTTTTCTACAATGGCGGCTTCTAAAGATGCCCCCAATTGATCAGTGCGCCGAATAACACTACTGCGTGATAATGGAAGGTTTTCGATAAGCTTAAAATTAAGTTTTTGAAAACATTTATTTAAATTTTTTTAATGAACTCCCCATCAGAAAATGGTCTACTATGACTAACAATATCCAAGCTTATTAAGCTTGATAACTCCATTTTTAACATTTTATTTTCTGAGGTTTTTTCATTGTTTTCTTCTTCAAGGAACCACTCATTCAATTTTTCTAAATAAATTATTTTATTTTTACAAAATAAATCATTAAAATCATCCATATCACTATGATAAGAACAATAGTGCCTTCTAAAAGCATATTCTCTACATTCCTGCAATATTTTATAACATAAAATGCATTGAGCATCACCAAACGCATTTTTTATCATAAAATGTTTCGTAAGTCATAGTAAATTTTTTTCATCATAAAATGTTTCGTAAGTCATAGTAAATTTTTTTCAGTGCTTTAAGCAAAAAATATTACAAAAAAATCGTACATCCGCTACGCATGTGCATTCGTCGCTGCCTGAGTGACGACTAACCAAAGAGAATAAGAATATGTGTGTTTTGAGTTTGCGCAAAAGCACTATGAAATGGGCATCTATGGTCTAGATGCATTATCGCGCTTACAATGCGTGAAACGTAGCTGTTGACTAAGCCGCCAAATTAAAGATTGGGGAATAGACAACTGCTTGTGCCACTGAAATCCTCCAAAGAGGCTTAGACAGGGAAAGGTACCGATCAGTTCACAGTTCGGTTGTCGCACAGATGTTTACAAGTACAGCAGGCCTGAGATAAAACTCCTATCGGATTTTCTAACGAGTCGTTATAGATTAAGAGTTTATCAACAAAGTTTAGCAATAACGAATGTTGACGTTTATAGATTATGCCGGCAGCCAGCAGAAACAGCGGAACACGTATTATCCGAATATAAAGTTTTTGATAAACTTTGGATAATCAATTGATCTGCTATACAAAGTAAAGACCAGATAGACACTTATACGTCACACTGTTACAGCATCACTGTATGTACACGATTTATAGTTCACAAATAAGTCTCATATTTTTTTTTGTTTTTTTTTTTTTTCAATTTGTTTGAAATTTCTCTGTTGCTTAAGATTGCATTTAATTTTTTTTTTTTTGTTTATTATTTATTTTGATAAGAACTCACCAATTCGATTAGTTTCATGTAAAAAAGATCATGCAGAATCATGTTGTTGCTTATTTTATATTCACAACAGTTACGTTAAGTTCTGCAGAACGATTAATGTTTGTCAATTTCATTTCGTTGTCACTTTTTTAATTTAATTTATACTTCAAAAGCAGCAACAAATATGTTTGACTTTATTTCTATGTTTCTATACAATTATGTTACAACTTGATGGCAACCCAGACATGATTATCAACATTGTTTCCTTTCAATAGGACGCTACACATTTTAGTTTTGGTATGCAACTTGTTGCATTCGTCATTTACTGTGACATATGTACATATGTATATCACACCGGCATTTGCATTTACTGTACAACGAAAGTTCGCGCCCATTTCATAAAAATAAAAAAAATTTGCAATGAGCAAGCAGACGAATTTGTGAGGAGGGGAACTTTCATGCCACTGAAAGGACCACAGACCTTCTGTGGTATGGAAAGTATACTCAAGACGAAGAGAGGGCAAAGACTGGTTTCAAACCTAGTGGGCTTAACACAATATTTTTTTTTTTTTTTTTTGAGAAATTACAATAAGAGGAGATCTTAGTCATTCATCAGACTATCAAAACACATATAACCTGAGGTTGATAACCGCTATTTTGGCAAGGCCCTGTAGACTCAGGGTACACTTAATTAGAATGGGAACTGTGTAGAGCATAGCATGTAGATTCTGTGACGATGCGAATGAATCATCGTAACGCATCTTTGGAACATGTGAGGCATCAAAGCGTGCTATAAGGAAACAACCCGGGTGCATACCAGACGAATAACAGGGAATTTCAAGCCGCCGTAGTCTAGTAGATAGTGGTTGGCTTATTAGACGTGAGGCCACGGTCTCCTGGTCAGAAATATATAAAAGTATTCCTTCAGCGACTTCCTCTCAGCAGATTTCTGGCAAAAACTCTTGAGAGTAAATAAAATTCCCCTGAAAAGTTAGGCAAAATATCTGACGTTCGAAGTCCACTTTAAGCTGTAGGTCGCGCCACTCATGTATAAAATTAACACACAAAACATAAGTGATGTCAGAAACTAGGTCGTAATACTGACTGAGGGATTGTAATGACCTATTCTGTATGTAGTATGTATGTTCATAGTTGACAGCAGGAGGAGCATCCTGAAATTTTTCAGGCCAATATACTTGGAGGAGACATTGTAGTGATACTTTATAAAGTTGGAGCAGAGCAAAGCCTCTTCACGAATTGTAGTGAATTTAGAAGTTCAATTTCGACGTAAGCACTGTAACGCATGAAGAAGAAGCCTTTAGAAAAATTGGCGCGTACCACCTATATCACACAACATTCGTATAAAAATTCTTGAGTTTGTTAAAAAGAGACATGTCGTCATACATTAACCCATTAATGACCGAATTACTTTTTTCTTCTAACGGTTACGGTTTTGTTCTTTGCTCTCAATTTCTTCTCAGAGCAAAAAAACAAAGGCAACCTCTGCTGGCAACTTAAGTTGCCACTGGGCACTAATGGGTTAAAGCTACAATGTTTAGCAACATTTTTATTGCGTAGTTTATATTTTACTTTAATGAAGTCAACATTTGAAACTATGACGCATCCAACCAAGGCAACAAGGTGTGAGAAAAACAACTTTTCCTCCCAACGATTACATGGACTTCGAATATGACAAGAACATTAGAAGAAAAAAAAATTAGAATTTTTTTTTTTTTTTTTGGAAATATTTTGTCTAACATTTAAGGGAGGATGTTTAGACGAACAAAAAAAAGAAAAACTCCGGTTTTTGTTGTTGTTTGTTTATAAAAAATAAAATACATTTTATTGCGTTGCACACACAACTTATTAACTTACAGGAGAGAGAGAGGGAGAGAAAAAGTTCCCTCTTACCTTAGCTACATTCCCATAAAATTTTGCTTAAAGTTTAAAGGTTAGAATATAAAACATTTAAAAAAAGAGTGTCTTAAAAACAAAATTCAAAAATATTCATTAAATTATAGTATGGCAGCTCATTAACTCAATCATCACCATCATCATCATCAACATCATCATCATTATTGTCGTTTTTCCGTTCATCATTCATCGCGAAATGTAAAAATTGCATCAAAACCAAACAGTACGCCATTAACAATGGACAAGGAAGCTTTAATTAAGGCCAAATCAAGGGTACGCGTACGAAATGAATGTTCCCAGGCTTCGATAACAAAAACACCAGAAGCTATAAACAGTCCGCATCCCATAATACTGAAAAATATATCGATTCTGCGATGAATTGTGGCACGCATTAGAGCACCTAAACAGCGGGTTCCGCAAAAGAATTTATTAAAGGTTTATTATTAGTAATGAACCCCAAACAAGAGAAAAAGGAGAGAGAGAGAAGAGTGTTAAGTATACCAACAAATATTCCAAATATAACAATAATGTACCCAGCAAATGTTTCCGTAGATCAGGGATTACCATTTCATAGCACAATTGTGCAGAGCGAATTCACACACATTGCTTATGCTCTTTTATTTAGTCGTCGATCAGACTGCGACAAGCACACATGTCAGCGGATGCTATGTTATTTTTTTAATGTTTCCTTTTTTTTTTAAATTCAAAGTTTTATATGTTCTTAAAACACATTTTGATTGTTTTAATAGTCAAGTTAATAATTTAGGTGATATGGAAAGAGAACAAATTTTTTATAGACATAAAGCAATATTTTAGAAAAATTAAAAGGTTGGTTGTTAGCAGGAGAGGAAATTTATGAACCCAATTAGTATCCAGCAAATATCTAAAAAACATTACCTAATTATTAAGTAAAAGATGTATAACTTTGTGTATGTTGATGAAATAAAAATTAAAATAGGGTATATTACTAATATTTATCTGTGACTGTAAGCTCTCAACTTATTTTCTCTCTCTTACTCACTAATACACAACCAAAAAATTTTTGGTAACCCCTGCCGTAGATAAAAGTGAAGCCAAAATATCACGATCATCATAGCTGTAGTAGTGCAGGACCAAACAAGCTATTGCAAAACCCTGGAAAGAGATTTAGAAGTTTTAATTATTTTCCTTGATTGATTGATACGAACAATTGTCAATCTTCTATCCATTAGGTTAGAGTAGTTTGCCGTTCACAGGGAAGTTCAATCGGTAGTCATGTAGCCTATTGTGTTACCCAGTGTGAGGTAGACCCCCTTGTTATGATCCGTTTGTGGTGGGTTTGAACCACCCCGAGCTTCGTTAGCCATCATGCCTAGGTCTTCAAATGTTCTGTTACAAAAAAACCGATGACGTCTGTCCTGAAGTACAGGGCACTTGCATTAAAGGTGTTGCACTGATTCCATTTCCGCCACATCATGGCAGCTTTTGCAGTAATTCTGGTAGGGCAGACCGAGCTTGTCAGCAAAACTACCAATAACGCAGTCTCCCGTGCGAATCTTTTTGTTGTCAAGCTCTAATGATTTCTATCCATTTCTTATTTACTTAAATGCTCGTTGCAATCTTTTAGTCAGAATTAACACCTAGCTCCTCACACTACCCATGTTGTGAGTATTGATTTGATTCATGAATTGGGAAACCTACAGTTTAACGCACTGCAACATTTAACTTTACAAAAGGACTTACCAATCAATGCAACAACACAGATAATGGTAAAGGCAATCAGGGTACCGTCTACAAGCATTTCAGAAGAGGTGACTTCGACAATGATCTCAGACAAAATAATGCAGATAATGGTAATAACCTATAAGAGGTAAAGTAAAAAAGTTTATTATAGGCATACATAAACAGTCATAAACGGTTATAATTCTTAACTTAAAGAATGAAACAACACGTATTTTAGAAGTGAGGCCTCGATTCAAACCCCAGGTCAGACATCTCCAACACTACGAAAAACGAAAAAATATTTCTTCAGCGACTTCGTTAATAATTTTTTTGACAAGAGAATTGGCATTGTTGTCACTATTGTTTTCTCCAAAGTTTTTTCAATGTACAGGACTGTAAACTTGGAAAGGCATTATCTACTAGATACCGCTCTAAAAGCATTGTATGATGTCGACTAAACATCCATCCGCATAAGGACATGCCAGGCATTTTTTCATTACAAGTCAAGACACTCTAATATTAACCTACTCTAGATGCATGATCACGGGAAATGTAGCCGCTAACAAGCTAGCTAAGTCAGATACTAAGTTGCCATATCATAGATTGGGAAATAGACACCTGCTTGAAGCACTGAAAGCCACTAAAGAAGCTTAGGCAGGGAAATTTAGAGATCAATTCACAGCTCGGTTGTCGCGTAGATAATTACAAATACAGCAGGCCTGAGATAAAACTCCTAACGGATTTTCTAACGCGTCGTTGTCGATTAAGAGCGCTTATCAACAAAGTTTGGCAATAACGAATGTGAATGTTTAGAGATTATGCCGGCAGCTAGCAGAAACAGCGGAACATATATTATCCGAATATAAAGTTTTGAATTAATTTGAAGGCGTCTGTATGGGAAAGTTTGAGTAATCAACTGATCTGCTATACAAACCAAAAAGACCAAATAGACACAACAGATCTTATACATCACAGTGTTACAGTATTTCGGCATGATTTACGGCATACGATTTATATTTCACAAATAGGTTTCCTTTTCTTTTTTATATCTTTGAAATTTCTCTCTGTTGTTTACGATTGCATTTAATTTTTTTTTTTTTGTTTATTGTTTATTATTTATTTTTATAAGAACTCACCAATTCGATTACTTTCAAGATGAAAAGATCATCGAGCTTCATGTTGTTGATTTAATTATTTCTTCAAATTATTTGCGATTGTTTTTTGTTTTATATTCACAACAATTGTGTTAAGTCTTGCAGAATGATTGTTATTTGTTAATTTCATTTCGTTGTCACTTTTTTTTTTAATTAAATTTAAACTTCGTAAGCAGCAACAAATATGTTTTGACTTTATTTCTATGTTCCTAAACAATTATGCTACAATCTAGGTTAGCAACAACTTGATGGGGCCATGGAAGCTATACCCAATAAACCATTTTATTACAGTAAAAGAAAATATTTTTATTATTTTTTTCCAATTACATGAATAACAACACAAATTTATACGTACATACGAGACATACATAAATACAATTTATAAGATAAAAAAGAAGTGTAGCGAGTTGTAAACAATTCATGTATACAAAATGAGTAGTGGCAGTGGTAACAAGGAATTTAGAGATTCTGTTTCCTGAGAAAATAATACATAAACATACTTATAAACTATTATACAAAATATAATTGTCAAAATTTAAAACATTAAAAAACACATTGTTATTGTTTTTTGTTTTTACTTTTTGTAAATAAGTACGACATCTACAAGAAATACAACACCATTAATGATCATTAAGGCGCCGATAGACAAAACCTTATCTCTGGTTTCTTTTATATAAATAACCCTATCGCCCCAGTCAGAAACTATGAGGGATCCATAAGTAATGAATAAAATACAGCCAATGAGGGAGACCAAAACATTTGCAATTTTATTTTGCTCCTTATCCATTATGTAATCTTTGAAAAGATATATAAAAAATCAATATTAAAATTAAGATTTTTTTCACTGTTATCGCCAAATACAGAGTGGTTCAAACGAATAGTTAGCCACTACGTATGAGATTATTCATATGCCGATTTTTCCACTTCAATGGAAATATTTCAAAAAAATTTTGTTGCGGATTTATTGATGATGAAAAAAGCTTTTAAACAATGTATAATGCTTAGCAGTTTTTATTTAAAATTATTTTTAAAATCAAACAGGAAAACAATATTAACGAATTTCATGTTAAACGCATAATTGGACAGTCAAATAAAAAGCAGGGACCGTAACTGTTATAACTTTTATCGTAAAAGTCAGAAAATAAAAGTTATGTTTTGACTTTTATTTTTAAGAGCAGAAATAAAAGTTATGTTTTGACTTTTATTTTTTCGAGCAGAAATAAAAGTTATTTTTGTTTTACTTCTTGATGAATTCATAATGTTTATTAAAAAATTATTTAAAACAATAAAGTAATTTATGTTAAAAATTATTAAAATTAAATTTTGCAATCATAATTGCCTCCAAATTTGGCTTGAAAAAAAAAATTAACTTTTATTTCTACTCGAAAAAATAAAAGTCAAAACATAACTTTTATTTCTGCTCTTAAAAATAAAAGTCAAAAATAACTTTTATTCCTGCTCGAAAAAGTAAAAGTCAAAAATAACTGTTATTTTTGCTCGAATAAATAAAAATCAAAAAATAACTTTTATTTTTTTCTAAAAAATAAAAATCAGATTTTTAAAAATCATCACATTTTATAAAAATTTTGTCCAAGACAATCAAAATGGTATACTTGGTTTTGTTCTCCGACATTTCCTTGCAGTTGCTTTTTTTAATCAAAAATTCAAAAATAACAGTTATTTTCGGTCCCTGATAAAAAGCACTACTTTAACACTTGGAATCAAAACCTTTTGAATGCTTTCAAACGTCGTGGCATTGTTTACATGAGATTGGTGTAAAAAGCCGGGGTTATCTTGTTTCATTATTGCCTAATTCCTTGCTTTAACTGCTCCACTGTGCCGACACTGGATTTATAGAGCTTAGGGGCAAGTTTTTCCCAAGCATGCTCAATAAAGTTGAGATCAAGGATCTGTGTCGGTGTTTAGAGTAGTTTTAAAGAATTACGAATAAGATACAGCTTAACAACGTGCTTTGGATAGTTGTCCTGATAGAAACAAATGTGTTCAATATATTTAACTTATCAGTACTTTGCTTCACATTTTGTTTTAAAGTGCGCAACTATTGGAATGGATCCGTTTTACTGTCTATATAATGAACATTCCTTACTCCTGCACAGGAAACATATACCCACACCACTCCCCCATGCGTACCAAACGTACTGAAATCTTTCCATTGAAGTGGAAAAATCGATATTCGAATAATATCTAGTGTCCAATTACATGTTTGAGCCACTGTATATTTAAATACAGTCATCGACTAACACTCAAAGCAAGCGGTTGTTTTTCTATCTTCTTCAAGAAATTAACAAAAAAAAAAAATTTTTTCAATAAATTTAAAAAAAAATAATCAAAAACAATAACTATCTTTTTAAATAACGATTCTTACTTCATTTTCTTTCGCTTTTCGTTGAGAGTGATTATCGTATTATTCTTGATTTGTTGGAATTTGAGATATTTGCATAAAAAGGCTATAAGTGAAAACTTTAATTAATTCATTATGGCCCCTGGGCCTCAGGATAAACGGGAATCAAATAGATTCGCTATCCTAAGTGATTTTATTGATCAACCATACAAAAATATTTTTCCTGCTCTACCAAATACTCAAAGTAACCTATCAACCAATCCCAAATACATACTGGTCTCATCTGAAGAAAATAAATTAAGAAAACTAAGTCCGTTTGTTATTCATAAAGGCTTACATGCAATTTCTTCATTAATCGACTCTATTAGCGAACTAAGAGATGGTAATTTATTATTATTGGTTCGTAATCAAACCGTTGCAGACAAATTCCTGAAAGCAAAGTCCCTTTTGGATATCTGCCCAATATCTGTTAAATTACATGATACTCTTAATTACGTTAAAGGTATAATTTACGCTCCTTGTCTCATTGATGTACCAGAGGAAGAGATAGTAAAAGAACTTCGCTCTCAAGGCGTTGTTTCTTTCTACAAATTTTTGAAGAAAGTGGACAATTCTATGGTAGACAATGACCGAATTGATGATGATTATAATACTAATGCCACGAAACAAGTATATTCAGGATACATGGTCTTGTCTTTTAATCTATACAATTTGCCAAAAATAATTGATGTAGCGTGGTACAAAGTTAAAGTAAGAACCTATTTCCCAAACCCAATGCGATGCAAAAATTGTCAAATCCTCGGTCATACAAAAAACAAGTGCAAAAACCCTGTAACGTGTAATACCTGCAATCTACCTCCTCATCCAGATTTACAATGTACTAGAATCCAATGCGCCAACTGTTCTGAAAAACATCCTTCCTCTGATAGAAATTGTCCCAGGTACATACAACAAAAAGAAATAATAAAAATCAAAACTATTCAAAAATGTTCCTACGGTGCCGCTAAGCGTAAATATGAAATGGAAACAACAACAAAAACTGTACAAAATATAACACAATCATACTCCGCAATTGCAAAAGTCACTTCATCAAACCAATCAACAAATCAATCTCTAAAACGACCTCCAACATCACCGAATAAGAATGGTAATAAAAAATCTCTCCGACGTGGATCGTCCATCTCATCACTATCTACCGACCTAGAAGCTGATATGCCATCCTGCAACTCAACAAAAAAAAATAACAAACATATAAGTACACCTTCTTCAAGCAATACTCGGCTAAACCAACAAAAACTCCAGAACAAATTAACTACTAATAACGAACCTTCAACATTCAACATTCCTACCACATCAATCAATTCAAGTCAAATAATAAACAAAAAAACAAAAAAAAACAAAAAAAAAACAAAAAAAAAACCTAAAAATAATTCAAACAATTCTAACAACAGATCAACAAATAGCAGTTGTTGCGATCTGTAATCATCCATCAAAAATTCCCCTCTAAGTACATTGACCCAAGATCTTATCTCAAAAAATGAATACTACATTCCGAATTCCTTCACAGATATGAATTATGATAGTTAAATTAATTACAATACAAAATTAACACGTTTATGCTCTTCCTGCCTATAATTTACTGTAACTACAGACTACAACTTCGTATAGAAATCCTACAATGGATAATTTTACGATACTACAATGGAATACAAACGGCTTCATTAATAATTTTAATGAACTTCAACCGATAATAAGGGAGCATAACCCGGCCTTCATTTCTTTACAGGAAACTCATTGTAAATATAATTTAACTCCTATACCTCCTAATGGATATACTCCTTACTTTCATAATAACAACGACAATACAACTTCAAAACAAGGTGTATGCGTTCTTATAAAAAATAACATCCCACATAAACGAATCCATATTAATTCGACATTACAAGTAATAGCTATAGAAATCTACCTCAATATTACTTTTACTATAGTATCACTGTACCTTCCGCCATCCTTAACTTTTTCCAGTGAGAATCTTTCAAATATGTTTATCTCATTCACGAACCCAAAACTTGTCATAGGCGACTTTAATTCATGGAACACACTTTGGGGTTCAACTGTCACTAATCACAATGGTCACATACTAGAGAATGCTCTACTTTTATCTGACTTATTCGTACTAAATAATGGTCGGCCTACACATCTCTCTACACATGGCACCCTAACCCACATTGATGTATCTTTTTGTTCATCCTCTCTACTTGGCATAACGTCATGGGATATTTTGGAAGAGACGTTCAGTAGTGATCATTTCCCAATTATAATTAATAGGACACTTAGTAGAACAACTAGATATAATTTTATTCGAAAATTCTTGTTGAACCGCGCTAATTGGCCGAAATTTAGTAAATTAGTTGATGATAAATTATTAAATAACCAGTATTCCTCAAATGCTAATAAAGAAGCTTCTATAATAACAAAGGCACTGAGATCAGCTGCTAATATATCAATCCCTCAGTCTTCGGTTAGAAAGTGCAAGAATGTGCCTTGGTGAAATAAACAATTGGAATATTTACGAAATAATAAAATAATTGCTTGGAAAACTTTTAAAAAATCTCCAACTATGTATTGAGAACCTTGCAAAGTTTAAAAACGAAAATGCCATTTTTCGTAAAGAAATAAAAAAAAATCAGTTTTCAAAATTTTACTGCCACCATTAATAAAAATTCATCGATCAAGGATATTTGGAGCAAAGTGAATCGGCTTTCTAACAATGGAACAAATAACAAGTTTTTAGCCATAAGAAGTCTTAATAATACCATTACCGACGCTTCCCAGATAGCTGATTCCCCAGATAGCGGACAACTGGTCTGAATACTCAACAGATCAGAACTTCTCTAATCTATTCATCCAATCAAAAAATATTCTACAGTGCCATAGCGATAGTATTAATAAGAATGCTAAATTTATAGAGAACGCAATTACAATATCAGAACTACAACTAGCTCTATCTAAAGTTAAGGGTTCAACACCTGGCTTTGACAGAATTTCATACCAAATGATACAAAACACCAGCCTTCAATCAAAACTACGTCTATTAAAACTGTTTAATAACATTTTTGAATCGGGCATAATTCCAACAGATTGGAAAACAGCTTCAATAATCCCTATTCCCAAACCTAAAAAAAAATTCATTAAATATTAAAGAATACCGTCCAATCTCCCTATTACCATGCACAAGCAAACTGTTAGAGAAGATTATTGCTAAACGCCTTTATTTGTTTATGGAAAGAAACCTTCTTATAGCGCCAAATCAAGTTGCCTTTAAAACTGGAAGAGGTTGCACTGACGCTTTGTTAAACATTGATATTTATATAACCAAAGCACTATCATCTCGTAACCATGTAACAATCCTCTCCATTGACTTCGAAAAAGCATTCGACAGAATTGGAAGACATGTCATCCTGGAAATTCTTCACAAATGGAAAGTCGGCCCAAAAATATTTAAATTCATCAGTTCCTTTTTGAAACATCGCAAATTTCGGGTGAGAGTGAACGGAGTTTATTCATCCATTCACCCATTGCACAACGGCATCCCACAGGGCTCTCCTCAGTCCGTAATTCCTTTTTCGATCGCATTTAGTGAGATTCATCAAATAATAAATAATTACAAACACTTAGACCATTGCATATATGCTGATGATCTCTACATCTTCTGCAAAAAAAATTCCAACTCTGATTCTAATAAGTTACTTCAGGAAGTACTAGATAAGGTTAATGTCTGGTGTCGTAAATCTGGCGCAAAAATTTCTTCAGATAAAACAAAAAAAACTATATATTTGCCGTAAAATGATATGTAATCATAATTTGTTCACCATTAACATTAATAATAATGCGATTAATACTTTACTTTAAAAAGTATACTTGGAAGGAGCATTACATCTCTCTGAAAAAATCTCTAGTTCAAAGATTGAACTTAATTGGATAGTCATCGAGTAAACGGAGCTATGTTCACATCAACACACTTACATACCTCGTTAAGTCCTTGATACTAAGCAAGGTAGACTATGGTCTCTTCTTAGTTGGCAACACAACTAAGTCTAATATCAACATCATAAAAGGCCTCTATCACTGGACAATCAGATCAAGTATTTATGCTTTTCGCACCACACCATTAGCCAACATATAGTATATGCAGAATCAGGTATTCCTTCAATTGAATTCCGGATTTATGAATTTAAGTCAAAAATTTTGTCAAAATTATCTTTCCCTAAAAATTCAATTGTTGCTAATGATGTTAAGAAACAAATACACCCAACTCTTTTTTTACACGGTTTCTTTTTACACGGATTTAAAGTTACACGGTTGAAAAAAAATTTTTTTTGTAAAAAATTTTTAATCTAGTACGGTTTCAAAATCACTGTCTTGTGAATCATTTCTTAAATAATGATCCTAATATGGAACGTGCCCTGAAATTCGAACGAGATATTAATAATTGTATTGCTGGGTATAAAGAGTTGTATAAAGAACTTAAAAACCCAAAAGTTCAAATTTCTATAAAAGATTTTTTTACAAAAAAATCGGTCCAGGCGTTCAGGCGTGATTATCTATGCACTCAATTTGCCCGTTTTTGGCCCCTTTCCCCCTTTTTGGACCCCGTTTGGTCCAACTTTATAAACGGAACACCTCCAATAGCTATTTGGGAAACTTAACCAAGCTAAATCGTAAAAAATTACCTATAAAACAGATAAAATACAGCATTTATGTATAAAAGTACTAAGTTTTGCCAATTTTTTCTCCCTTTATCCCATTTTTTCTCCCCTTTTGGTCAAAATTTTGAAAAGATTTATAGCCTATAACCTGCACCGGCAAAAGCTCGATCTATATCCCAAATTTCAAGAAAATCGGTCCAGGCATTCAGGCGTGATTAGCTAACAAACAAACCAACAAACCCTGCGCGCGTTGCTGCTCCACCAACTAAAATAAATTTGAAGGAAAGACATTACACAAATATACAATTAATTTTGAATCATTTTATTGAATTTGTTTCCCGTTGTCCAGATGATTCAGACGAACGGGCCTGAGTAATACGCATTCGTTCATTTTCTAATCTCACTTCTCTCGAACGGGTCTCAGCGGCATGTACTCGAAGATTTTCCAGTCTCAATGCTCGTTGCTAGTCTGATTCTGAGGCTCGTAATGCTCTTTTCTTCCGTGCTTGAGGTGTAGGTCGACCAATTACGTGTCATTCATTTTGAATAATTTTCAGTGGCGCCATCTATCGGAAATTAATCGCACCAACTTAGAAATCCCGTCGACTCATCCGCAACAACTTTGCTAAAGATCATATCATGATCAAATACACAGTTTACGATTTAATTCATATTTTGTAATTTTCAGTGGCGCCACCTGTCGGATATTGGTCATACCAACTTAGAAACCTTCGTCGGCTCATGCGCAACAACTTTGCTAAAAATCATAACATGATCAAATGCATAGTTTACGATTTAATTCATTTTTAGTAATTTTCAGTGACGCCACCTGTCGGATATTGGTCATACCAACTTAGAAACCTTCGCCGGCTCATGCACAACAACATTGCTAAATATCATAACATGATCAAATCCACAGTTTACGATTTAAATAATTTTTAGTAATTTTCAGTGGCGCCACCTGTCGGAAATTGGTCATACCAACTTAGAAACCTTCCCTGGCAGATAACCTGCACCGACAAAAGCTCGATCTATATCCCAAATTTCAAGAAAATCGGTCCAGGCGTTCAGGCGTGATTGGCTATGCACTCAATTTGCCCGTTTTTGGCCCCTTTCCCCCTTTTTGGACCCCTTTTGGTTCAACTTTAGAAACGGAACACCTCCAATAGCTATTTGGGAAACTTAACCAAGCTAAATCGTAAAAAATTACCTATAAAACAGATAAAATACAGCATTTATGCATAAAAGTACTAATTTTTGCCCATTTTTTCTCCCTTTGTCCCATTTTTTCTCCCATTTTGGTCAAGATTTATAGCCTATAACCTGCACCGACAAAAGCTCGATCTATATCCCAAATATATCGGTCCAGGCGTTCAGGCGTGATTGGCTAACAAACAAACAAAAAAACAGACTTACAGAAAGATTTATAATATATATTAGGATTATAAATCTAATATAATAATAATAATATTTAAATAAAATATAATATAAATATATATAAATAAGTATGTATTTATTTATATACATAATAATTATAAACATTTGCCTCAAAAAGATTAATTTATTATATGAACTTTTTTAATTTACAATGTAAAGAATAAGGACTCATGCTAGAATTAGCCAAGCGTCCTGGCAACTTACGTTCGTTATTAGAATATGCAATGAAAGGCAACGAGAGCGATTACCGAACGAACCATAATATAATTTCTGCAATAATTTGCTTTATTACTTTTCATATGATAAAATCGAACTTAAGTGCCGTTACGTTCCGTGGACGTTTGTCTAATTCTAGCATCAGTCGTCAAACGTATCACAAGAAAATTGTTTTAAAGACCTCGGACCCCTGTCTTTCTTAATAAAATTGTAATTTAGTAAATAAAATAAAAAATTTATTGCACTGCAACTTTACAAAAGAACTTACAAATAATTGTAATAGCACAACCAAGGGCAAAGAAAATCAGGATCATATTAATAATTGTTGCAAAATCGATGACACCAGTAGTGAGCTGACACAAAACGATGCAGATAATGGCAATAACCTAAGAAACGTAAAGTAAAAAAAAACTTTATTATAGGCATACATAAACAGTCATAAAGGGATATAATTCTAAACTAGTAGGTAGTATGTTGGCTTATTAGACGCGAGGCCTCACTTCAAAGCCCTGGTCAGACATCTTCACAAAAACGAAAAATGGAAAAAAATATTTCTTCAGCAACTTCCTCGCAGCAGATTTCGGGTAAAAACGTTCGAGAGTAAATAAAATTGCCATGAAAAGTTTCTCAAAAATCTGTGGTTCAGAGTTGACTTTTAACAGTAGGTCCCACCACTAATCTTTAAAATTAACACACACGACAAAAGAAGCAAGGTCGTAATCCTAACTGAAGGGTTGTAATGATCAATTTTGTATGTAGGTATCGATTGTAACATCTGGTATCATCGCACACCTAAGAAAATTATATTGTTCGGTGTCGAATACGATATGGCAGAACACGGTCTTGTCGAATAAGATCCACCATATTTGAGTCTTCATTTCTTCAACCGATATATATTTTAAATACTGATTACTAAATCTCCTTAGAAATAAAAAAAAAAAACTTTTTTTTGAATTACCCAAGAAACAATTTTGCCATATACAGTCAAAGGAAAAAGTCTACATACACCACTATATCGTTGGTCTCATGTAGAAAGGCCCTAACTCGCATATTTTTTTTTTTTTATTAAATTTTTGTGAGGAGATGTATGTATTTGTGTTAAATGTATTGGAATCACAAAAAAAATCAACTGCGAAAAAAGTGTGAGTTAGGGCCTTTCTACATGAGACCGACGATATGTAGATTTTTCCCCTGCTGGGTTTTTGAAAAATATGTTATAAATTTGAAAAATATGTTAAAGGCATCTACAAATAAGAATGTTTGAAGAAATAGCGAATTTTAGAATTGGGAGAAAAGAAATATAAAAATTAATGGTGTATGTAGACTTTTTTCTTTGACTGTATACACAACTAGCGCTTAAATATCCTTTATATATATGTAGTGGACATGTTCTTCAGCCGACAAAAGCGAGTTATGACAAGTTGTATAGTCATAATAGAACCCACCAGCACTATAGGTCGATCGATAATTACCAACTTCTTTTGGCCTTAATTGGAAGATCTGATATAGCGTTGATGTCTATATGATTTCAACAGGACGACTCTACATGCCACATACCTTCTGCCACCTGGGATATTCTGCACGAGCGATTTGAGGGCATGGTCATCGCACGTTAAGGTGATGTGAACCTGAGTCACCGAAATAAAGTAACTTCATCCCGCTAGACTTCTTCTTATCGAATTTTTTCAAATCGTAGGTTATGCTAATAAATCACAAACCTCAGGGTATCAGACTCTAAGTCAACATAACCCATGCATCGGTCAAATTCAGCGTTATGTTGCGCCAGACTCATGGAGAATTGGATATTTCGAATACGCTCCACCTAGAGAAAGAAACAGTAGTGACATTTGAAAGACCAAAAACCGTAACAAAAAGGCCTCAAAAAATTACTTTGGAATAAAATTTACTATAAAGCCTTGTTGGCTGATGGTTAAAAATTATAAAACGGAGGCGACCAGATACTTAACACTTGAAGTTTATATAAATGCCAACCGACTTGAATTTTTAAAATCCTTAATTTTCTTCGAAAAAGGTCTAAAACTCAAAACTAAACCCTCTAATCTCCATTGAAGATTTTATCGGACCAGACAGCTTTTGTTCTCTTAAGGCATGCCAGGCATCTTTTCATACAAAGTCAATATATTCTAATGTTACACTGGTCTAGATGCATTATCGCCCTTGCAATGCGTGAAACGTAGCTGTTGACTAAGCCGCCAAATTAAAGATTGGGGAATAGACAACTGCTTGTGCCACTGAAATCCTCCAAAGAGGCTTAGACAGGGAAAGGTACCGATCAGTTCACAGTTCGGTTGTCGCACAGATGTTTACAAGTACAGCAGGCCTGAGATAAAACTCCTATCGGAATTTCTAACGCGTCGTTGTCGATTAAGAGCGCTTATCAACAAAGTTTGGCAATAACGAATGTTGATGTTTATAGATTATGCCGGCAGCCAGTAGAAACAGCGGAACACGTATTATCCGAATATAAAGTTTTTGATAAACTTTGGATAATCAATTGATCTGCTATACAAAGTAAAGACCAGATAGACACTTATACGTCACACTGTTACAGCATCACTGTATGTACACGATTTATAGTTCACAAATAAGTCTCATATTTTTTTTTTTTTTCCAATTTGTTTGAAATTTCTCTGTTGCTTAAGATTGCATTTAATTTTTTTTTTGTTTATTATTTATTTTGATAAGAACTCACCAATTCGATTATTTTCATGTAAAAAAGATCATTCAGAACCATGTTGTTGCTTATTTTATATTCACAACAGTTACGTTAAGTTCTGCAGAACGATTAATGTTTGTCAATTTCATTTCGTTGTCACTTTTTTAATTTAATTTATACTTCAAAAGCAGCAACAAATATGTTTGACTTTATATCTATGTTTCTATACAATTATGTTACAACTTGATGGCAACCCAGATATGATTATCAACATTGTTTCCTTTCAATAGGACGCTACACATTTTAATTTTGGTATGCAACTTGTTGCATTCGTCATTTACTGTGACATATGTACATATGTATATCACACCGGCATTTGCATTTACTGTACAACGAAAGTTCGCGCCCATTTCATAAAAATAAAAAAAATTTGCAATGAGCAAGCAGACGAATTTGTGAGGAGGGGAACTTCCATGCCACTGAAAGGACCACAGACCTTCTGTGGTGTGGAAAGTATACTCAAGACGAAGAGAGGGCAAAGACTGGTTTCAAACCTAGTGGGCTTAACACAATATTTTTTTTTTTTTTTTTTTTTTTTTTTTTTTTTTTTGAGAAATTACAATAAGAGGAGATCTTAGTCATTCATCAGACTATCAAAATATAACATGTGAGGCATCAAAGCGTGCTATAAGGAAACAACCCGGGTGCATACCAGACGAATAACAGGGAATTTTCAAGCCGCCGTAGTCTAGTAGATAGTGGTTGGCATATTAGACGTGAGGCCACGGTCTCCAGGTCAGAAATATATAAAAGTATTCCTTCAGCGACTTCCTCTCAGCAGATTTCTGGCAAAAACTCTTGAGAGTAAATAAAATTCCCCTGAAAAGTTAGGCAAAAAATCTGACGTTCGGAGTCCACTTTAAGCTGTAGGTCGCGCCACTCATGTATAAAATTAACACACAAAACATAAGTGATGTGAGAAGCTAGGTCGTAATACTGACTGAGGGATTGTAATGACCTATTCTGTATGTAGTATGTATATTCATAGTTGACAGCAGGAGGAGCATCCTGAAATTTTTCAGGCCAATATACTTGGAGGAGGCATTGTAGTGATGCTTTATAAAGTTGGAGCAGAGCAAAGCCTCTTCACGAATTGTAGTGAATTTAGAAGTTCAATTTCGACGTAAGCACTGTAACGCATGCAGAAGAAGCCTTTAGAAAAATTGGCGCGTACCACCTATATCACAAAACATTCGTATAAAAATTCTTGAGTTTGTTAAAAAGAGACATGTCGTCATACATTAACCCATTAATGCCCGAATTACTTTTTTCTTCTAACGGTTACGGTTTTGTTCTTTGCTCTCAATTTCTTCTCAGAGCATAAAAACAAAGTCAACCTCTGCTGGCAACTTAAGTTGCCACTGGGCACTAATGGGTTAAAGCTACAATGTTTAGCAACATTTTATTGCGTAGTTTATATTTTACTTTAATGAAGTCAACATTTGAAACTATGACGCATCCAACCAAGGCAACAAGGTGTGAGAAAAACAACTTTTGCTCCCAACGATTACATGGACTTCGAATATGACAAGAACATTAGAAGAAAAAAAATTAATATTTTTTTTTTTTGAAATATTTTGTCTAACATTTAAGGGAGGATGTTTAGACGAACAAAAAAAAAAAGAAAAACTCCGGTTATTGTTGTTGTTTGTTTATAAAAAATAAAATGCATTTTATTGCGTTGCACACACAACTTATTAACATACTGGAGAGAGAGGGAGAGAGAAAGTTCTCTTACCTTAGCTACATTCCCATAAAATTTTGCTTAAAGTTTAAAGGTTAGAATATAAAACATTTAAAAAAAGAGTGTCTTAAAAACAAAATTCAAAAATATTCATTAAATTATAGTATGGCAGCTCATTAACTCAATCATCATCATCATCATCATCAACATCATCATCATTATTGTCGTTTTTCCGTTCATCATTTATCGCGAAATGTAAAAATTGCATCAAAACCCAACAGTACTCCATTAACAATGGACAAGGAAGCTTTCATTAAGGCCAAATCAAGGGTACGCGTACGAAATGAATGTTCCCAGGCTTCGATAACAAAAACACCAGAAGCTATAAACAGTCCGCAACCCATAATACTGAAAAATATATCGATTCTGCGATGAATTGTGGCACGCATTAGAGCACCTAAACAGCGGGTTCCGCAAAAGAATTTATTAAAGCTTTATTATTAGTAATGAATCTCAAACAAGAGAAAGAGAGAGAGAGAGAGAGAAGAGTATTAAGTATACCAACAAACAGGGTTGGCAAAATTGGTACAATTGTACTTTTTTTGGTACAACTCAAACATCAAAAGTACAATGGTACACCAATCACCCATTTTGTACAATTTCAAAATTTTCCCAATTTTGATTCTTAATTGATTTGAAATGGCAATTCATTTTGGCTGTCAATTTATTGTGAATATTTTTCTCTCTACTTTGTCTTTCGTCAGAAAATGTTATCTCTGCAAAACTAACAGCGTCGTACCAATATTAGTAAAAATGTTTCCTAATGAACACCAAAATTTCGAAACAATAAACTCACAATACAGAACACTGGCTGATTTAGAAATTATAAATTCGTATAAAAATGGAAATATAAGCAATTTTTGGACCAAAATTTTTAAAATTAAAAACGAATCAAATGAATATATGTTTTTTGAAACTTAGTAGAGTAGTAAGAGGGATATTATCTATTCCTCATTCATCCGCAAATGTGGAACGAATTTTTTCGTATCAAAATATAATAAAAACAAAAGAGAGAAACAGACTGCATGTAACTACACTTACTGGTTTAATACAAACTAAAGATTTAATAAATTCATCAAACTGTTATTGTTATAATTATAAAATAACGAAAAATTTGTTATCAAAACTATAGTAAAAACCATTTAAAAAAATTATAGACTGTTTTATGTATTTATATATAGTATACATTATTAATTTATAAAAAATATACATACATATATTTATCAATTGGAAAAATTAAATTTCTCAATAAAATTAATAATTATAATACATATTTGTTTGTTACAACAGTACAATTGAATTCGTATGTACTTTTTTGTCATGTTTTTTATATTGTTTATTAAAATAAAATATTTATTTTTAATAAACATACCTATATATTTCCAATAAAAAATGTGTTTTGTACAATTAAGGTCAAAAAAGTACAATTTAAAACGCTGGTCTGTACAATTTAGAAATGTCATTTGCCAACCCTGCCAACAAATATTCCAAATATAACAATAATGTAGCCAGCAAATGTTTCCGTAGATCAGGGATTACCATTTCATAGCACAATTGTGCAGAGCGAATTCACACACATTGCTTATGCTCTTTTATTTAGTCGTCGATCAGACTGCGACAAGCACACATGTCAGCGGATGCTATGTTATTTTTTTTATGTTTACACTCAAAAAATATTTTATGTTAAAAAATCCTTTTTTTTTTAAATTCAAAGTTTTATATGTTCTTAAAACACATTTTGATTGTTTTAATAGTCAAGTTAATAATTTAGGTGATATGGAAAGAGAACAAATTTTTTATAGACATAAAGCAATATTTTAGAAAAATTAAAAGGTTGGTTGTTAGCAGGAGAGGAAATTTATGAACCCAATTAGTATCCAGCAAATATCTAAAAAACATTACCTAATTATTAAGTAAAAGATGTATAACTTTGTGTATGTTGATGAAATAAAAATTAAAATAGGGTATATTACTAATATTTATCTGTGACTGTAAGCTCTCAACTTATTTTCTCTCTCTTACTCACTAATACACAACCAAAAAATTTTTGGTAACCCCTGCCGTAGATAAAAGTGAAGCCAAAATATCACGATCATCATAGCTGTAGTAGTGCAGGACCAAACAAGCTATTGCAAAACCCTGGAAAGAGATTTAGAAGTTTTAATTATTTTCCTTGATTGATTGATACGAACAATTGTCAATCTTCTATCCATTAGGTTAGAGTAGTTTGCCGTTCACAGGGAAGTTCAATCGGTAGTCATGTAGCCTATTGTGTTACCCAGTGTGAGGTAGACCCCCTTGTTATGATCCGTTTGTGGTGGGTTTGAACCACCCCGAGCTTCGTTAGCCATCATGCCTAGGTCTCCAAATGTTCTGTTACAAAAAAACCGATGACGTCTGTCCTGAAGTACAGGGCACTTGCATTAAAGGTGTTGCACTGATTCCATTTCCGCCACATCATGGCAGCTTTTGCAGTAATTCTGGTAGGGCAGACCGAGCTTGTCAGCAAAACTACCAATAACGCAGTCTCCCGTGCGAATCTTTTTGTTGTCAAGCTCTAATGATTTCTATCCATTTCTTATTTACTTAAATGCTCGTTGCAATCTTTTAGTCAGAATTAACACCTAGCTCCTCACACTACCCATGTTGTGAGTATTGATTTGATTCATGAATTGGGAAACCTACAGTTTAACGCACTGCAACATTTAACTTTACAAAAGGACTTACCAATCAATGCAACAACACAGATAATGGTAAAGGCAATCAGGGTACCGTCTACAAGCATTTCAGAAGAGGTGACTTCAACAATGATCTCAGACAAAATAATGCAGATAATGGTAATAACCTATAAAAGGTAAAGTAAAAAAGTTTATTATAGGCATACATAAACAGTCATAAACGGTTATAATTCTTAACTTAAAGAATGAAACAACACGTCTTTTAGGAGTGAGGCCTCGGTTCAAACCCCAGGTCAGACATCTCCAACACAACGAAATACGAAAAAATATTTCTTCAGCGACTTTTACTCAGCAGATTTCGGGCAAAAACATTCGAGAGTAAATAGTTAGCTTATGCTATCTTCGATATTCTGCATGAGCGATTTGAGGGCATGGTTATCTCACGTGGCTGCAAAGTGAACTGGTCACTGAAATAAAGCGAATTGACTTCAGCCTAATTTATACGCCAGAGTCAATGAAAATTCGGCATAAACTGATGTTATAGCCAACAAAATAGCTTAAACTGTGACCTTATGATTTAGTGTTACGAGGATGTGGTCTCCTCTATTCCAGCAGAACGTAATTTTGCAGCAATAATATAAACCGTCGGTCTCCCCTTCGTTAATAATTTTTTTGACAAGAGAATTGGCATTGTTGTCACTATTGTTTTCTCCAAAGTTTTTTCAATGTACAGGACTGTAAACTTGGAAAGGCATTATCTAATAGATACCGCTCTAAAAGCATTGTATGATGTCGACTAAACATCCATCCGCATAAGGACATGCCAGGCATTTTTTCATTACAAGTCAAGACACTCTAATATTAACCTACTCTAGATGCATGATCACGGGAAATGTAGCCGCTAACAAGCTAGCTAAGTCAGATACTAAGTTGCCATATCATAGATTAGGAAATAGACACCTGCTTGAATCACTAAAAGCCACTAAAGAAGCTTAGGCAGGGAAATTTAGAGATCAATTCACAGCTCGGTTGTCGCGTAGATAATTACAAGTACAGCAGGCCTGAGATAAAACTCCTAACGGATTTTCTAACGCGTCGTTGTCGATTAAGAGCGCTTATCAACAAAGTTTGGCAATAACGAATGTGAATGTTTAGAGATTATGCCGGCAGCTAGCAGAAACAGCGGAACATATATTATCCGAATATAAAGTTTTGAATTAATTTGAAGGCGTCTGTATGGGAAAGTTTGAGTAATCAACTGATCTGCTATACAAACCAAAAAGACCAGATAGACACAATAGATCTTATACATCACAGTGTTACAGTATTTCGGCATGATTTACGGCATACGATTTATATTTCACAAATAGGTTTCCTTTTCTTTTTTATATCTTTGAAATTTCTCTCTGTTGTTTACGACTGCATTTAATTTTTTTCTTTTTTTTTTATTGTTTATTATTTATTTTTATAAGAACTCACCAATTCGATTACTTTCAAGATGAAAAGATCATCGAGCTTCATGTTGTTGATTTAATTATTTTTTCAAATTATTTGCGATTGTTTTTTGTTTTATATTCACAACAATTGTGTTAAGTCTTGCAGAATGATTGTTATTTGTTAATTTCATTTCGTTGTCACTTTTTTTTTTTTTTTGTCTTAATTAAATTTAAACTTCGTAAGCAGCAACCATGGTGAAATAATTTATAGAGGTGTGAGCAATTCTACAACAAACCAAAAACCACAGGGCAATTTGTTGTTTCTCTGGTTGGTTGAGACTTTTAAATTCATATGGTTGAAAATTCACCATGAAGGCAAATTTTTAAAAAATAAATAAAAACAAACAAATTGATTTCTAAACTAAATATTCAAATAAATATAATTACAACGATGAGAATCTTATTTTACTAAAATCCTTTTAAATTCAAGCCCTAGCCTTTGCTTCGATCTAATGTTAGACCTTTAATAATAGCTCCAACTCGTTTGCAATGTAAAACGACAGTCCCGAAGAAGTTAATGCGATTACAGAAGTTGTTCCAACAAAAATATGATATGCCGGTATATCTTCAAGGTGGCCAAAGCGTCAAGATCTTGTATTTGACCACATTAGGCTTATGTGGTTTGGGGTTAGCGATGCAATTATGGTTTTTTGCTACTATAAGTGTATAAATCAGATATCAATCAAGATATTATGATGAACTTTACTTAAAAAACATTAACATAAACATAATCAACATTTTATTTTTGATAATAAAACAATTTCACATTTGAATTTAATAATTCATTAACATTAATTAACTGTTATCAACTATTATATTTTTGGAGGATGACCATCTTCATCCATTTTATCAACAACAAGTTTCGGGCAATCCTTGTGGAAACCTTTTCCATGGTAGAGATTTGTTCAATCAATTCCTTAAAACGTTCCTGTTTGATAGTGGCTTTAACAGATTGTCTGGTTGATAACGGTGATCTTGTGGGTGCTGTTTTCCTCTCTTGCGTTTCTTTGGAATCATTTTTTCTATGATTTTACGTATTATTAATTTCGTAGCTCTAGTTTCATCAGCGGGAAGATCTTCTTATTGCTCTTCGTTAAGTTTGTCTATAGTTTCTTTTGAATGTTGCTTATTTTCTTTACTTTAAAATTTTTTAAATTTAAATTTAAAAATTTGAACTGTCAAAATGAAAACATAAACAAATAATAATTTGACAGTCTCTACCTCTTACAACAACATAATCAGCTGACGAGCTAACTACACCTAATAAGTAATTTCACCATGGCAGCAACAAATATGTTTTGACTTTATTTCTATGTTCCTAAACAATTATGCTACAATGTAGGTTAGCAACAACTTGATGGGGCCATGGAAGCCATACCCAATAAACCATTTTATTACAGTAAAAGAAAATATTTTTATTATTTTTTTCCAATTACATGAATAACAACACAAATTTATACGTACATACGAGACATACATAAATACAATTTATAAGATAAAAAAGAAGTGTAGCGAGTTGTAAACAATTCATGTATATAAAATGAGTAGTGGCAGTGGTAACAAGGAATTTAGAGATTCTGTTTCCTGAGAAAATAATACATAAACATACTTATAAACTATTATACAAAATATAATTGTCAAAATTTAAAACATTAAAAAAACACATTGTTATTGTTTTTTGTCTTTACTTTATGAAAATAAGTACGGCATCTACAAAAAATACAATACCATTAATGATCATTAAGGCGCCGATAGACAAAACCTTATCTCTGGTTTCTTTTATATAAATAACCCTATCGGCCCAGTCAGAAACTATGAGGGATCCATGAGTAATGAATAAAATACAGCCAATGAGGGACATGCAAATATTTGAAGCTTTACCTTGCCCCATATCCATTATGTAACCTTTGAAATGATGTATAAAAAATCAATATTAGAATTAAGATTTTTTCATTGTTATCGCCAAATACAGAGTGGTTCAAACGAATAGTTAGCCACTACGTATGAGATTATTCATATGCCGATTTTTCCACTTCAATGGAAATATTTAAAAAAAAAAAATGTTGCGGATTTATTGATGATGAAAAAAGCTTTTAAACAATGTATAATGCTTAGCAGTTTTTATTTAAAATAATTTTTAAGATCAAACAGGAAAACAATATTAACGAATTTCATGTTAAACGCATAATTGGACAGTCGAATAAAAAGCACTACTTTAACACTTGGTATCAAAACCTTTTGATTTTATAAATAAATGCTTTCAAACGTCGTGGCATTGTTTACATGAGATTGGCGTAAAAAGCCGGGGTTATCTTGTTTCATTATTGCCTAATTCCTTGCTTTAACTGCTCCACTGTACCGACACTGGATTTATAGAGCTTAGGGGCAAGTTTTTCCCAAGCATGCTCAATAAAGTTGAGATCAAGGATCTGTGTCGGTGTTTGGAGTAGTTTTAAAGAATTACGAATAAGATACAGCTTAACAACGTGCTTTGGATAGTTGTCCTGATAGAAACAAATGTGTTCAATATATTTAACTTATGAGTACTTTGCTTCACATTTTGTTTTAAAGTGCGCAACTATTGGAATGGATCCGTTTTACTGTCTATATAATGAACATTCCTTACTCCTGCACAGGAAACATATACCCACACCACTCCCCCATGCGTACCAAACGTACTGAAATCTTTCCATTGAAGTGGAAAAATCGATATTTGAATAATCTCATATCTAGTGTCCAATTACATGTTTGAGCCACTGTATATTTAAATACAGTCATCGACTAACACTCAAAGCAAGCGGTTGTTTTTCTATCTTCTTCAAGAAATTAACAAAAAAAAAAATTTTCAATAAATTTAAAAAAAAATAATCAAAAACAATAACTATCTTTTTAAATAACGATTCTTACTTCATTTTCTTTCGCTTTTCGTTGAGAGTGATTATCGTATTATTCTTGATTTGTTGGAATTTGAGATATTTGCATAAAAAGGCTATAAGTGAAAACTTTAATTAATTCATTATGGCCCCTGGGCCTCAGGATAAACGGGAATCAAATAGATTCGCTATCCTAAGTGATTTTATTGATCAACCATACAAAAACAGTTTTCCTGCTCTACCAAATACTCAAAGTAACCTATCAACCAATCCCAAATACATACTGGTCTCATCTGAAGAAAATAAATTAAGAAAACTAAGTCCGTTTGTTATTCATAAAGGCTTACATGCAATTTCTTCATTAATCGACTCTATTAGCGAACTAAGAGATGGTAATTTATTATTATTGGTTCGTAATCAAACCGTTGCAGACAAATTCCTGAAAGCAAAGTTCCTTTTGGATATCTGCCCAATATCTGTTAAATTACATGATACTCTTAATTACGTTAAAGGTATAATTTACGCTCCTTGTCTCATTGATGTACCAGAGGAAGAGATAGTAAAAGAACTTCGCTCTCAAGGCGTTGTTTCTTTCTACAAATTTTTGAAGAAAGTGGACAATTCTATGGTAGACAATGACAGAATTGATGATGATTATAATACTAATGCCACGAAACAAGTATATTCAGGATACATGGTCTTGCCTTTTAACCTATACAATTTGCCAAAAATAAATGATGTAGCGTGGTACAAAGTTAAAGTAAGAACCTATTTCCCAAACCCAATGCGATGCAAAAATTGTCAAATCCTCGGTCATACAAAAAACAAGTGCAAAAACCTGTAACGTGTAATACCTGCAATCTACCTCCTCATCCAGATTTACAATGTACTAGAATCCAATGCGCCAACTGTTCTGTAAAACATCCTTCCTTTGATAGAAATTGCCCCAGGTACATACAACAAAAAGAAATAATAAAAATCAAAACTATTCAAAAATGTTCCTACGGTGCCGCTAAGCGTAAATATGAACGTACTGAAATCTTTCCATTGAAGTGGAAAAATCGATATTCGAATAATATCTAGTGTCCAATTACATGTTTGAGCCATTGTATATTTAAATACAGTCATCGACTAACACTCAAAGCAAGCGGTTGTTTTTCTATCTTCTTCAAGAAATTAACAAAAAAAAATTTTTTCAATAAATTAAAAAAAAAAATCGAAAACAATAACTATCATCATATAATCATATATATTATTTCTAAAGCACTTTTTTTTGTCGGTTGCAAATATCTCCCATACCACCGCATCAAATTTAATGAATGATATCTTATTTTAAAGCTTATATCTAACACTAATGACGAAAAATAATTAGAAATTGAAAATTTAATATTTTCATTGATAAAAATTATATTTTATATAGAACTGCATGATAATACTGTTGTCATTATGATTATATGTTTTTGTTCAAGTGTGGTAATACAGGGTCGCTTAATAGTAATGCAGTTCTACATAATATAGTATGTATTAAAATCCATTCTGGCAATACTTCCATTTGCTATAATGCCGTTTATTACTAAGTCAGTTATATATAATATGCATATTAAGTTGTAAAAAGCTGTTTTGGCAATACTTTGCAGTAGTTGTTAGATCAAGTGCGATAAACAGGGTCGCTTAATTGTAATGCTATTCCACATAATATATAAAGTTGTAAAAGCCATTTTGGTAATGTCGTTATTGTCATGGCATTGTTTGTTTTATGAAGTATAGTATATAGGTGTCTTTTAATATATACATATATATAGTGTCAGCTGATATTTAACAGTTAAAAAGGTTTTAAGAAAAACAAGGTCAAACCCAGCAAAAGGTAGGATTGTATTTACCAGAACCGGTCTTTTCACATGAGCAGTTATACGTGGCTTTTTCTCGAGTGCGTACGTTTAAAGATATTTTTGTTTGGATTCGTACGGGCAAAAAGTTAACGATGATCATGTCATTACCTCTAACATTGTATTCAAAGAAGTATTATAAAAGCATTTAAACGTATGATATATTATGATTTCTAATATTTTTATACTTTTAATAAAATTTCTATTAATGATTTTCATTTTATGTTACAAAACTGACAAATAACGGTGCGAAATATTCGCACGGGTCATCTAGTATTTTTTATTTATTTTTTAAATTATTTTTCAATTTATTTTTATTTATTTTTCAATTTTAACTTTTTCTCTAATTTTTTTATTTTTGCCGCCAATACTTCTTTTTTTTTTTCTTATATGTTTTTTCTTATTTGCTTTTTGTTTACATTCTTTAGTTGACCATACTGAATTTTTAATTCAAATGCGAACCAAAAATGTTTCAGAAACCCGTGGGTGAACCCGCCTTAACTGTCAAGTATTCATACGCAATATTAAGACACTATTGCATCATCTTTTGTTTATATAACATAATTTAAGCTAGCACATAAGCACTCTTTCTCACGCTATGTTAATATATGTACAATATTTCATGTTAGTTTAAGCAATATGTTCTCTCAATACATGTTTGTTCTCTTTTATATAACGCAATGTATAACGATTGCATCATTCCCTGTAAATTAGACTAAGCATTGTTTGAAATTAAGAACAGAATTCATTCTGTGTTGTGCTCTCGGCAAATAAAGTCCTACACAACATTTTAAAAATCTACAATTTTATCAAGAAAATCGGAATCATTATTGAATTAAGAATTCTACTATGCAAAATCTGTACTTTAGTCATTATTTAAGTTATTTATAAATGTTACCTAGAGCCGTTGGCCTCGTTGCTAGTGCTCCTTAATTTTCTTACTTAGGTTAGGTCGGAGTGGTAGCTCTGATGTCACAAAGCTCACTTGAGCACGCATAGCGGCCCGTTGTGATTTTATAATTTTAATTATAAATCTAATATAATAATAATAATATTTAAATAAAATTTTTTATTTTAAATAATTTTTTATTCATAACAATTTTGTTATGAATAAAATATAATATAAATATATATAAATAAATATGTATTTATTTATATACATAATAATTATAAACATTTGCCTCAAAAAGATTAATTTATTATATGAACTTTTTTAATTTACAATGTAAAGAATAAGGACTCATGCTAGAATTAGCCAAGCGTCCTGGCAACGTACGTTCGTTATTAGAATATGCAATGAAAGGCAACGAGAGCGATTACCGAACGAACCATAATATAATTTCTGCAATAATTTGCTTTATTACTTTTCATATGATAAAATCGAACTTAAGTGCCGTTACGTTCCGTGGACGTTTGTCTAATTCTAGCATCAGTCGTCAAACGTATCACAAGAAAATTGTTTTAAAGACCTCGGGCCCCTGTCTTTCTTAATAAAATTGTAATTTAGTAAATAAAATAAAAAATTTATTGCACTGCAACTTTACAAAAGAACTTACAAGTCATTGAAATAACACAAGCAGCGGTAAAGAGAACCAGGACACCATAAAAAACTAGTGCATAATTGGTGACACCAGTAGTGAGCTGACACAAAACCATGCAGATAATGATAATAACCTAAGAAACGTAAAGTAAAAAAAAACTTTATTATAGGCATATATAAACAGTTATAAAGGGATATAATTCTAAACTAGTAGGTAGTATGTTGGCTTATAAGACGCGAGGCCTCACTTCAAAGCCCTGGTCAGACATCTCCACAAAAACGAAAAATGGAAAAAAATATTTCTTCAGCAACTTCCTCGCAGCAGATTTCGGGTAAAAACTTTCGAGAGTAAATAAAATTGCCATGAAAAGTTTCTCAAAAATCTGTGGTTCAGAGTTGACTTTTAACTGTAGGTCCCACCACTAATCTCTAAAATTAACACACACGACTAAAGAAGCAAGGTCGTAATCCTAACTGAAGGGTTGTAATGATCTATTTTGTATGTAGGTATCGATTGTAACATCTGGTATCATCGCACACCTAAGAAAATTATATTGTTCGGTGTGGAATACGATATGGCAGAACACGGTCTTGTCGAATAAGATCCACCATATTTGAGTCTTCATTTCTTCAACCGATATATGTATATTTTAAATACTGATTACTAAATCTCCTTAGAAATAAAAAAAAAACTTTTTTTTGAAACAATTTTGCCATATACAGTCAAAGGAAAAAGTCTACATACACCACTATATCGTTGGTCTCATGTAGAAAGGCCCTAACTCGCATATTTTTTTTTATTAAATTTTTGTGAGGAGATGTATGTATTTGTGTTAAATGTATTGGAATCGCAAAAAAAAAATCAACTGCGAAAAAGTGTGAGTTAGGGCCTTTCTACATGAGACCGACGATATTTAGATTTTTCCACTGCTGGGTTTTTGAAAAATATGTTATAAATTTGAAAAATATGTTAAAGGCATTTACAATTAAGAATGTTTGAAGAAATAGCGAATTTGAGAATTGGGATAAAAGAAATATAAAAATTAATGGTGTATGTAGACTTTTTTCTTTATATAAATGTAGTGGACATGTTCTTCAGCCGACAAAAGCCCCAAAATGTAATTTTGAGTTATGACAAGTTGTATAGTCATAATAGAACCCACCAGCACTATAGGTCGATCGATAATTACCAACTTCTTTTGGCCTTAATTGGAAGATCTGATATAGCGTTGATGTCTATATGATTTCAACAGGACGATTCTACATGCCACATACCTTCTGCCACCTGGGATATTCTGCACGAGCGATTTGAGGGCATGGTCATCGCACGTTAAGGTGATGTGAATCTGAGTCACCGAAATAAAGTAACTTCATCCCGCTAGACTTCTTCTTATCGAATTTTTTCAAATCGTAGGTTATGCTAATAAATCACAAACCTCAGGGTATCAGACTCTAAGTCAACATAACCCATGCATCGGTCAAATTCAGCGTTATGTTGCGCCAGACTCATGGAGAATTGGATATTTCGAATACGCTCCACCTAGAGAAAGAAACAGTAGTGACATTTGAAAGACCAAAAACCGTAACAAAAAGGCCTCAAAAAATTACTTTGGAATAAAATTTACTATAAAGCCTTGTTGGCTGATGGTTAAAAATTATAAAACGGAGGCGACCAGATACTTAACACTTGAAGTTTATATAAATGCCAACCGACTTGAATTTTTAAAATCCTTAATTTTCTTCGAAAAAGGTCTAAAACTCAAAACTAAACCCTCTAATCTCCATTGAAGATTTTATCGGACCAGACAGCTTTTGTTCTCTTAAGGCATGCCAGGCATCTTTTCATACAAAGTCAATATATTCTAATGTTACACTGGTCTAGATGCATTATCGCCCTTGCAATGCGTGAAACGTAGCTGTTGACTAAGCCGCCAAATTAAAGATTGGGGAATAGACAACTGCTTGTGCCACTGAAATCCTCCAAAGAGGCTTAGACAGGGAAAGGTACCGATCAGTTCACAGTTCGGTTGTCGCACAGATGTTTACAAGTACAGCAGGCCTGAGATAAAACTCCTATCGGAATTTCTAACGCGTCGTTGTCGATTAAGAGCGCTTATCAACAAAGTTTGGCAATAACGAATGTTGATGTTTATAGATTATGCCGGCAGCCAGTAGAAACAGCGGAACACGTATTATCCGAATATAAAGTTTTTGATAAACTTTGGATAATCAATTGATCTGCTATACAAAGTAAAGACCAGATAGACACTTATACGTCACACTGTTACAGCATCACTGTATGTACACGATTTATAGTTCACAAATAAGTCTCATATTTTTTTTTTTTTTCCAATTTGTTTGAAATTTCTCTGTTGCTTAAGATTGCATTTAATTTTTTTTTTGTTTATTATTTATTTTGATAAGAACTCACCAATTCGATTATTTTCATGTAAAAAAGATCATTCAGAACCATGTTGTTGCTTATTTTATATTCACAACAGTTACGTTAAGTTCTGCAGAACGATTAATGTTTGTCAATTTCATTTCGTTGTCACTTTTTTAATTTAATTTATACTTCAAAAGCAGCAACAAATATGTTTGACTTTATATCTATGTTTCTATACAATTATGTTACAACTTGATGGCAACCCAGATATGATTATCAACATTGTTTCCTTTCAATAGGACGCTACACATTTTAATTTTGGTATGCAACTTGTTGCATTCGTCATTTACTGTGACATATGTACATATGTATATCACACCGGCATTTGCATTTACTGTACAACGAAAGTTCGCGCCCATTTCATAAAAATAAAAAAAATTTGCAATGAGCAAGCAGACGAATTTGTGAGGAGGGGAACTTCCATGCCACTGAAAGGACCACAGACCTTCTGTGGTGTGGAAAGTATACTCAAGACGAAGAGAGGGCAAAGACTGGTTTCAAACCTAGTGGGCTTAACACAATATTTTTTTTTTTTTTTTTTTTTTTTTTTTTTTTTTTTTGAGAAATTACAATAAGAGGAGATCTTAGTCATTCATCAGACTATCAAAATATAACATGTGAGGCATCAAAGCGTGCTATAAGGAAACAACCCGGGTGCATACCAGACGAATAACAGGGAATTTTCAAGCCGCCGTAGTCTAGTAGATAGTGGTTGGCATATTAGACGTGAGGCCACGGTCTCCAGGTCAGAAATATATAAAAGTATTCCTTCAGCGACTTCCTCTCAGCAGATTTCTGGCAAAAACTCTTGAGAGTAAATAAAATTCCCCTGAAAAGTTAGGCAAAAAATCTGACGTTCGGAGTCCACTTTAAGCTGTAGGTCGCGCCACTCATGTATAAAATTAACACACAAAACATAAGTGATGTGAGAAGCTAGGTCGTAATACTGACTGAGGGATTGTAATGACCTATTCTGTATGTAGTATGTATATTCATAGTTGACAGCAGGAGGAGCATCCTGAAATTTTTCAGGCCAATATACTTGGAGGAGGCATTGTAGTGATGCTTTATAAAGTTGGAGCAGAGCAAAGCCTCTTCACGAATTGTAGTGAATTTAGAAGTTCAATTTCGACGTAAGCACTGTAACGCATGCAGAAGAAGCCTTTAGAAAAATTGGCGCGTACCACCTATATCACAAAACATTCGTATAAAAATTCTTGAGTTTGTTAAAAAGAGACATGTCGTCATACATTAACCCATTAATGCCCGAATTACTTTTTTCTTCTAACGGTTACGGTTTTGTTCTTTGCTCTCAATTTCTTCTCAGAGCATAAAAACAAAGTCAACCTCTGCTGGCAACTTAAGTTGCCACTGGGCACTAATGGGTTAAAGCTACAATGTTTAGCAACATTTTATTGCGTAGTTTATATTTTACTTTAATGAAGTCAACATTTGAAACTATGACGCATCCAACCAAGGCAACAAGGTGTGAGAAAAACAACTTTTGCTCCCAACGATTACATGGACTTCGAATATGACAAGAACATTAGAAGAAAAAAAATTAATATTTTTTTTTTTTGAAATATTTTGTCTAACATTTAAGGGAGGATGTTTAGACGAACAAAAAAAAAAAGAAAAACTCCGGTTATTGTTGTTGTTTGTTTATAAAAAATAAAATGCATTTTATTGCGTTGCACACACAACTTATTAACATACTGGAGAGAGAGGGAGAGAGAAAGTTCTCTTACCTTAGCTACATTCCCATAAAATTTTGCTTAAAGTTTAAAGGTTAGAATATAAAACATTTAAAAAAAGAGTGTCTTAAAAACAAAATTCAAAAATATTCATTAAATTATAGTATGGCAGCTCATTAACTCAATCATCATCATCATCATCATCAACATCATCATCATTATTGTCGTTTTTCCGTTCATCATTTATCGCGAAATGTAAAAATTGCATCAAAACCCAACAGTACTCCATTAACAATGGACAAGGAAGCTTTCATTAAGGCCAAATCAAGGGTACGCGTACGAAATGAATGTTCCCAGGCTTCGATAACAAAAACACCAGAAGCTATAAACAGTCCGCAACCCATAATACTGAAAAATATATCGATTCTGCGATGAATTGTGGCACGCATTAGAGCACCTAAACAGCGGGTTCCGCAAAAGAATTTATTAAAGCTTTATTATTAGTAATGAATCTCAAACAAGAGAAAGAGAGAGAGAGAGAGAGAAGAGTATTAAGTATACCAACAAACAGGGTTGGCAAAATTGGTACAATTGTACTTTTTTTGGTACAACTCAAACATCAAAAGTACAATGGTACACCAATCACCCATTTTGTACAATTTCAAAATTTTCCCAATTTTGATTCTTAATTGATTTGAAATGGCAATTCATTTTGGCTGTCAATTTATTGTGAATATTTTTCTCTCTACTTTGTCTTTCGTCAGAAAATGTTATCTCTGCAAAACTAACAGCGTCGTACCAATATTAGTAAAAATGTTTCCTAATGAACACCAAAATTTCGAAACAATAAACTCACAATACAGAACACTGGCTGATTTAGAAATTATAAATTCGTATAAAAATGGAAATATAAGCAATTTTTGGACCAAAATTTTTAAAATTAAAAACGAATCAAATGAATATATGTTTTTTGAAACTTAGTAGAGTAGTAAGAGGGATATTATCTATTCCTCATTCATCCGCAAATGTGGAACGAATTTTTTCGTATCAAAATATAATAAAAACAAAAGAGAGAAACAGACTGCATGTAACTACACTTACTGGTTTAATACAAACTAAAGATTTAATAAATTCATCAAACTGTTATTGTTATAATTATAAAATAACGAAAAATTTGTTATCAAAACTATAGTAAAAACCATTTAAAAAAATTATAGACTGTTTTATGTATTTATATATAGTATACATTATTAATTTATAAAAAATATACATACATATATTTATCAATTGGAAAAATTAAATTTCTCAATAAAATTAATAATTATAATACATATTTGTTTGTTACAACAGTACAATTGAATTCGTATGTACTTTTTTGTCATGTTTTTTATATTGTTTATTAAAATAAAATATTTATTTTTAATAAACATACCTATATATTTCCAATAAAAAATGTGTTTTGTACAATTAAGGTCAAAAAAGTACAATTTAAAACGCTGGTCTGTACAATTTAGAAATGTCATTTGCCAACCCTGCCAACAAATATTCCAAATATAACAATAATGTAGCCAGCAAATGTTTCCGTAGATCAGGGATTACCATTTCATAGCACAATTGTGCAGAGCGAATTCACACACATTGCTTATGCTCTTTTATTTAGTCGTCGATCAGACTGCGACAAGCACACATGTCAGCGGATGCTATGTTATTTTTTTTATGTTTACACTCAAAAAATATTTTATGTTAAAAAATCCTTTTTTTTTTAAATTCAAAGTTTTATATGTTCTTAAAACACATTTTGATTGTTTTAATAGTCAAGTTAATAATTTAGGTGATATGGAAAGAGAACAAATTTTTTATAGACATAAAGCAATATTTTAGAAAAATTAAAAGGTTGGTTGTTAGCAGGAGAGGAAATTTATGAACCCAATTAGTATCCAGCAAATATCTAAAAAACATTACCTAATTATTAAGTAAAAGATGTATAACTTTGTGTATGTTGATGAAATAAAAATCAAAATAGGGTATATTACTAATATTTATCTGTGACTGTAAGCTCTCAACTTATTTTCTCTCTCTTACTCACTAATACACAACCAAAAAAATTTTGGTAACCTCTGCCGTAGATAAAAGTGAAGCCAAAATATCACGATCATCTTAGCTGTAGTAGTGCAGGACCAAACAAGCTATTGCAAAACCCTGGAAAGAGATTTAGAAGTTTTAATTATTTTCCTTGATTGATTGATACGAACAATTGTCAATCTTCTATCCATTAGGTTAGAGTAGTTTGCCGTTCACAGGGAAGTTCAATCGGTAGTCATGTAGCCTATTGTGTTACCCAGTGTGAGGTAGACCCCCTTGTTATGATCCGTTTGTGGTGGGTTTAAACCACCCCGAGCTTCGTTAGCCATCATGCCTAGGTCTTCAAATGTTCTGTTACAAAAAAACCGATGACGTCTGTCCTGAAGTACAGGGCACTTGCATTAAAGGTGTTGCACTGATTCCATTTCCGCCACATCATGGCAGCTTTTGCAGTAATTCTGGTAAGGCAGACCGAGCTTGTCAGCAAAACTACAAATAACGCAGTCTCCCGTGCGAATCTTTTTGTTGTCAAGCTCTAATGATTTCTATCCATTTCTTATTTACTTAAATGCTTGTTGCAATCTTTTAGTCAGAATTAACACCTAGCTCCTCACACTACCCATGTTGTGAGTATTGATTTGATTCATGAATTGGGAAACCTACAGTTTAACGCACCGCAACATTTAACTTTACAAAAGGACTTACCAATCAATGCAACAACACAGATAATGGTAAAGGCAATCAGGGTACCGTCTACAAGCATTTCAGAAGAGGTGACTTCAACAATGATCTCAGACAAAATAATGCAGATAATGGTAATAACCTATAAGAGGTAAAGTAAAAAAGTTTATTATAGGCATACATAAACAGTCATAAACGGTTATAATTCTTAACTTAAAGAAAGAAACAACACGTATTTTAGGACTGAGGCCTCGATTCAAACCCCAGGTCAGACATCTCCAACACTACGAAATACGAAAAAATATTTCTTCAGCGACTTCGTTAATAATTTTTTTGACAAGAGAATTGGCATTGTTGTCACTATTGTTTTCTCCAAAGTTTTTTCAATGTACAGGACTGTAAACTAATAGATACCGCTCTAAAAGCATTGTATGATGTCGACTAAACATCCATCCGCATAAGGACATGCCAGGCATTTTTTCATTACAAGTCAAGACACTCTAATATTAACCTACTCTAGATGCATGATCACGGGAAATGTAGCCGCTAACAAGCTAGCTAAGTCAGATACTAAGTTGCCATATCATAGATTGATAAATAGACACCTGCTTGAAGCACTAAAAGCCACTAAAGAAGCTTAGGCAGGGAAATTTACGAATGTGGATGTTTATAGATTATGCCGGCAGCTAGCAGAAACAGCGGAACATATATTATCCGAATATAAAGTTTTGAATTAATTTGAAGGCGTCTGTATGGGAAAGTTTGAGTAATCAACTGATCTGCTATACAAACCAAAAAGACCAGATAGACACAACAGATCTTATACATCACAGTGTTACAGTATTTCGGCATGATTTACGGCATACGATTTATATTTCACAAATAGGTTTCCTTTTCTTTTTTATATCTTTGAAATTTCTCTCTGTTGTTTACGATTGCATTTAATTTTTTTTTTTTTTTATTGTTTATTATTTATTTTTATAAGAACTCACCAATTCGATTACTTTCAAGATGAAAAGATCATCGAGCTTCATGTTGTTGATTTAATTATTTTTTCAAATTATTTGCGATTGTTTTTTGTTTTATATTCACAACAATTGTGTTAAGTCTTGCAGAATGATTGTTATTTGTTAATTTCATTTCGTTGTCACTTTTATTTTGTTTTAATTAAATTTAAACTTCGTAAGCAGCAACAAATATGTTTTGACTTTATTTCTATGTTCCTAAACAATTATGCTACAATGTAGGTTAGCAACAACATGATGGGGCCATGGAAGCCATACCCAATAAACCATTTTATTACAGTAAAAGAAAATATTTTATTCCTTAAAACGTTTGCTTTTTAAGATAAATTTTTTCCAATTACATGAATAGCATCACAAATTTATACGTACATACGCGTCATACATAAATACAATTTATAAGATAAAAAAAGAAGTGGAGCGAGTTGTAAACAATTCAAGTATACAAAATGAGTAGTGACAGTGGTAACAAGGAATTTAGAGATTTTGTTTCCTGAGAAAATAATACATAGACATACTTATAAACAGACGTCGGCACCAATTTCCCTCAGGGGTAGATTTTCTTCGGCTTTATATGTTCATATGTTCTCTTTGTGCCGACGACTGCTTATAAACTATTATACAAAATATAATTGTGAAAATTGAAAACATTAAAAAACACATTGTTATTGTTTTTTGTCTTTACTTTGTGAAAATAAGTGCGCCATCTACAAGAAATACAATACCATTAATGATCATTAAGGCGCCGATAGACAAAGCTTTATCTCTGGTTTCTTTAATACTAATAACCCTATCGGCCCACTCAGAAACTATGAGGGATCCACCAGTAATGAATAAAGTACAGCCAATAACGGAGAACAAACCATTTACAGTTTTATCTAGCTCCGCATCCATTATGTAACCTTTGAAATGATGTATAAAAAATCAATATTAGAATTAAGATTTTTTCACTTTTATCGCCAAATACAGAGCAGTTCAAACGAATAGTTAGCCACTAGGTAGGAGATTATTCATATGCTGATTATTCCACTTCAATGGAAATATTTCAAAAAAATTTTGTTGCGGATTTATAGATGATGAAAAAAGCTTTTAAACAATGTATAATGCTTAGCAGTTTTTATTTAAAATAATTTTTAAGATCAAACAGGAAGACAATATTAACGAATTTCATGTTAAACGCATAATTGGACAGTCAAATAAAAAGCACTACTTTAACACTTGGAATCAAAACATTTTGATTTTATAAATGCTTTCAAATATCGTGGCATTGATTACATGAGATTGGTGTAAAAAGCCGAGGGTTATCTTGTTCCATTATTGCCTAATTCCTTGCTTTAACTGCTCCACTGTGCCGACACTGGGTTTATAGAGCTTACGGGCAAGTTTTTCCCAAGCACGCTCAATAAAGTTGAGATCAAGGATCTGTGTCGGTGTTTGGAGTAGTTTTAAAGAATTACGAATAAGATACAGCTTAACAACGTGCTTTGGATAGTTGTCCTGGTAGAAACAAATGTGTTCAATATATTTAACTTATCAGTACTTTGCTTCACATTTTGTTTTAAAGTGTGCAACTATTGGAATGGATCCGTTTAACTGTCTATATAATGATCATACCCTACTCCTGCAAAGGAAACATATACCCACACCACTCCCCCATGCGTACCAAACGTACTGAAATCTTTCCATTGAAGTGGAAAAATCGACATTCGAATAATCTCATACCTAGTGTCCAATTACATGTTTGAGCCACTGTATATTTAAATAAAATTTTTTATTCAGAACAATTTTGTTTGCTGGGACACATACCGCAATATAAAATAAATGTATATAAATAATTTATTATATGAACTTTTTTAATTTACGATCTGAAGAAAAAGACTCATGCTAGAATTAGCAAAGCGCCCAAGCAAGAGCGATTACCGAACGAGCCATAATATAATTTCTGCAATAATTTGCATTGCTTTTCATATGATAAAATCGAACTTACGTTACGTTCCGTTCCGTTACGTTACGTTCCGTGGACGTTTGTCTAATTCTAGCATCAGTCGTCAAACGTATCACAAGAAAATTGTTTTAAAGACCTCGGGCCCCTGTCTTTCTTAATGAAATTGTAATTTAGTAAATAAAATGAAAAATTTATTGCACTGCAACTTTACAAAAGAACTTACCAATCACTATAACACCACAAATAATGGTATAGGCAACCAGGGTACCATAAACAAGCGTTCCATAATAGGTAACACCAGTAGTGAGCTCACACAAAACGATGCAGATAATGGTAATAACCTATGAAACGTAAAGTAAAAAAAAAACTTTATTATAGGCATACATAAACAGTCATAAAGGGATATAATTCTAAACTAACGAGATCCTTAAAGAATGGAACAGCACGTATTGAAGTCACGGTAGTCTAGTAAGTAGTGTGTTGGCTTATTAGACGCGAGGCCGACCAGCTTTTGATAAACTTTGGATAATCAATTGATCTGCTATACACAAAGTAAGGACCAGATAGACACTTATACATCACACTGTTACAGCATCACGGTATGTACACGTTTTATAGTTCACAAATAAGTGTCATATTTTTTACTTTGTTTGAAATTTCTCTCTGTTGCTTAAGATTACATTTAAATTTTTTTTTTTTTTTTTGTTTATCATTTATTTTGCAAAGAACTCACCAATTCGACTACTTTCAAGTAAAAAAGATCATTCAGATTCATGTTGTTGCTTATTTTATATTCACAACAGTTACGTTAAGTTCAGCAGAACGATTAATATTCGTCAATTTCATTTCGTTGTCAATATTTTTAATTTAAACTTCAAAAGCAGCAACAAATATGTTTAACTTTATTTCTATGTTTCTATACAATTATGTTACAATGTCGGTTAGCAACAACTTGATGGCAACCCAGACATGATTATCAACATTGTTTACTTATCAAAAGGATGCTAAGCATTATAATTTTGGTATGCAACTTGTTGCATTCGTCATTTACTGTGACATATATATGTATGTATGTATGTATATAGTACATATCGTTAGTCTCATTCGCAAATGTGTTAAGTCCCTTTTTTCAAATTTTACAGGAGACACAAAAAACATTGTAGCTTTTTCAGTTTTTAAAATTTCTAAACTGTTTAAACGCAATTATTTTTACAAAATAATAATATTAATAACTAATAATGTTAATTATTATTATTATTACTAATTAATTAATAATATTAATATTTTTCGTAGTTTTGTGGACTTAGCGCTTTTGCAAACCACAAAATTACAACAACTTTAAACTATATAATAACATGTTTTTTTGTTGTAAAATATGTATTATGTATAATGTTACCGTTTTTCATTAAAATCTCAATTTTGGAAAAAAGTGGACTTAGCGTCTTTGCGAATTATACTAACGATATATTACACCGGCATTTGCATTCAATGTACAACGAAAATTTGAGCCCATTTCATAAAAATAAAAAAAATTTGCAATGAGCAAGCAGACGAATTTGTGAGGAGGGGAACTTCCATGCCACTGAAAGGACCACAGACCTTCTGTGGTATGGAAAGTATACTCAAGACGAAGAGAGGGCAAAGACTGGTTTCAAACCTAGTGGGCTTAAGGCAATAATTTTTTTTTTGAGAAATTACAATAAGAGGAAATCTTAGTCATTCATCAGACTATCAAAACACATATAACCTGAGGTTGATAACCGCTATTTTGGCAAGGCCCTGTAGACTCAGGGTACACTTAATGAAAATGGGAGCTGTGTAGAGCATAGCATGTAGATTCTGTGATGATGCGAATGAATCATCGTAACGTATCTTTGGAACATGTGAGGCATCAAAGCATGCTATAAGGAAGCAAATGGGTGCATACCAGACGAATAACAGGGAATTTTCAAGCCGCCGTAGTCTAGTGTGCTTATTAGACGTGAGGCCACGGTCTCCAGGTCAGAAATATAAAAAAATATTCCTTCAGCGACTTCCTCTGAGCAGATTTCTGGCAAAATCTCTTGAGAGTAAATAAAATTCCCCTGAAAAGTTTCTCAAAAAATCTGAAGTTCGGATTCGACTTTAAACTGTAGGTCATGTATAAAATTAACACACAAAACATAAGTGATGTGAGAAGCTAGGTCGTAATACTGACTGAGGGATTGTAATGATCAATTATGTATGTAGTATGTATGTTCACAGTTGACAGCAGGAGGAGCATCCTGAAATTTTTCAGGGCAATAGACTTGGAGGAGACATTGTAGTGAATTGGGAAAAACACAAATTCAGAAATTCAATATCGACGTAAACACTGTAACGCATGAAGAAGAAGAAAAATTAGGCCGTACCACCTACACAGGGCCACAAAATTATACATACGGTTAACAAATTTCACAAATTTCTGAACCAATGCAAAAGACCGTCTTAAAATCGAGGAAAGTTGTCAGACAATTATAAAGATTTTCAACGAAAACGGATTGGTTAAAAAATTTCTGAAATTTGTTAATCGTATGTATACTTTTGTGGCCCTGTGTATATCACACATACATACGTATAAAAATTCTTGAGTCTGCTAAAAACAGACATGTCGTCATACATTAAAGTTACAATGTTTAGCAACATTTTTATTGCGTAGTTTATATTTTACTTTAATGAAGTCAACATTTGAAACTATGACGCATCCAACCAAGGCAACAAGGTGTGAGAAAAACAACTTTTGTTCCCAACGATTACATGCAATACAACAATGGAATGGAATTCGAATATGACATGTCGTCATACATTAAAGCTACAATGTTTAGCAACATTTTTATTGCGTAGTTTATATTTTACTTTAATGAAGTCAACATTTGAAACTATGACGCATCCAACCAAGGCAACAAGGTGTGAGAAAAACAACTTTTGTCCCCAACGATTACATGCAATACAACAATGGAATGGAATTCGAATATGACAAGAACATTAGAAGAAAAAAATTAGAAAAGATTTATTATTACGTATGAATTAATGCGACGAATTGAAGAATAGAATACCAATGGGGAAAACTATAAAAAAAATATGTAGATACATATATATGTATGTATGTATGTTTGCACGCATTGAAATAAAATACCTAAAAAAGTGGTGGTATATGTTGTATTTCTACTTATTATTATTTTTTTTTTTTTTGGAAATATTTTATCTAACATTTAAGGGAGGATGTTTAGAGAAACAAAAAAAAAAAGAAAAACTCCGGTTTTTGTTGTTGTTTGTTTATAAAAAATAAAATACATTTTATTGCGTTGCACACACAACTTATTAACTTACAGGAGAGAGAGAGGGAGAGAGAAAGTTCCCTCTTACCTTAGCTACATTCCCATAAAATTTTGCTTAAAGTTTAAAGGTTAGAATATAAAACATTTAAAAAAAGAGTGTCTTAAAAACAAAATTCAAAAATATTCATTAAATTATAGTATGGCAGCTCATTAACTCAATCATCATCATCATCATCATCATCATTATTGTCGTTTTTCCGTTCATCATTTATCGCGAAATGTAAAAATTGCATCAAAACCAAACAGTACGCCATTAACAATGGACAGGGAAGCTTTAATTAAGGCCAAATCACGGGTACGCGTACGAAATGAATGTTCCCAGGCTTCGATAACAAAAACACCAGAAGCTATAAACAGTCCGCAACCCATAATACTGAAAAATATATCGATTCTGCGATGAATTGTGGCACGCATTAGAGCACCTAGACAGCGGGTTCCGCAAAAGAATTTATTAAAGGTTTATTATTAGTAATGAACCTCAAACAAGAGAAAAAGGAGAGAGAGAGAGAGAAGAGTGTATACCAACAAATATTCCAAATATAACGATAATGTAGCCAGCAAAAGTTCCCGTAGATAAAAGTGAAGCCAAAATATCACGATCATCATAGCTGTAGTAGTGCAATACCAAACATGCTATCGCAAAACCCTGGAAAGAGATTTAGAAATTTTAATTATTTTCCTTGATTGATTGATACGAACAATTGTCAATCTTCTATCAATTAGGTTAGAATAGTTTGCCGTTCACAGGGAAGTTCAATCGATAATCATGTAGCCTATTGTGTTACCCAGTGTGAGGTAAGCCCCTTTGTTATGATCCATTTGTGGTGGGTATAAACCACCTCGAGCTTCGGATGAAACCGCGTTAGCCATCATGCCCAGGTCTTCAAACGTTCTGTCACCAAAAATCTGATGACGTCTGTCCTGAAGTACAGGACACTCGCATAAAAGGTGATTCCATTTCCTTCACATCATGGCAGCTTTTGCAGTAATTCTGGTAGGGCAGACCGAGCTTGTCAGCAAAACTACCAATAACGCAGTCTCCGGTGTGAATCGTTTTCTTGTCAAACTCTAGTGGTTTCTATACATTTCTTATTTACTTAAATGCTCATTACAATCTTTTAGTCAGCTTCTCACACTAGCCATGTTGTGAGTATTGATTTTATTCATGAATTGGGAAACCTAACGAAACGAAGTATTTTACGCTTGTTTTACAGCGAGGTTCAATTTCGCTGACAGCATGAAGGAACAAAATTTCCCTAGTCTGCTGAATTTTTGTGCTGGTTGTCTTCTGTCCTTAAATCAAATAAACATTCATCGCACAATTGTTATCCTACTGGAGGTTATGCCGTCAGACCTGGATTTGCCTTAAATGACTTCTCCATGAGCTATAGGTCTTAGAATGAGAAAGAAGACTATATTTCACCTCATCTGTTAGTGTCCAGTCCTTGCTATGAAGAGGCAGAGGTTCTTAAGCTCTCCTTTTTTGTTCTTCTTGATTGATATCTCAAATATGAATAGCAAGAATTATTTTCTACTCGGCTTACATATCATATGGAATGTTTAAACCCCGGGTTGAATATAAATTATGCATTACAATCGCCTAAGTGACCATTAACTTCCAATCCTATCTCCAATAATCTTATACAGATGACTGTCGCAGTTGTCGTTCATCATAGGTCTTTGAAAAATTGTTTGAGAATGCCCGTGCCCAACATAACTCAACACATGTTCCTAAACGATATTTTAAAACAATCTTGACAAGTTTTCTTTTAAACAAAATAGACAAAACAAAACTTATTTTGACATTAAAATGAGATGAAATCTCACAAATGAATGACTGCTACCATTTTAGCTTTGAGAAACTCAAGTACGGTCCGCTAAAATGAATCATTAACTCACTCAAAACAATTCGAATTTGAAGCTTTAAAGGCCCCCAATTTAATGAAAATTAACTTGTATTCGCCATATTTTAGTTGGCTTATTAGATGTGAGGCCGCGGTTCAAATCTCACATCAAACATCTCAAATAAAACGGAATATGAAAAAATATTTCTTCCGTGACTGCCTCTAAGCAGATTTCTGGTAAAAACTCTGAGAATAAGTAAAATTGCCATGAAAAGTTTCTCTATAAGCTGCCGTTCGAGGTCGACTTTAAAGGTAGGTCCCGCCGCAAATTAACACACACAGCATAAGTGCTGTGGAAAGCTATTATGTATGTACGTAACTTAGAAACGATTATTAGTTTTTTCTTACAAAAAAAAAAAAAAAAAAGAAACATTTTTCCATCAAGTTATCGTTTTTCCCCTGAGCCTTCATATTTTTTTAATCTCTTTAAGAAAGATGAACTTGGGTTCCAGCAAATGGTCGTATTGCACTTAGAATAGCGTTTACGATTGACATTCTATTTCTTTACTTCTTTTTTGAACACTTGATCGGAACACATTCCGACTTAGCTTAGGCAGATGCATCAATATTGAGATGCAGATTACAAACGTCTATTATTTTTACATCAAGGCAGACTATTGTCAGTCTAATTTAGAGGTTTATTCTTTTGAAGTCACCGTAGTCTAGTAGGTAGTGTGTTGGCTTATTAGACTGAAGGCCCGAGTTCAAACCCCAGGTCAGACATCTCCAACTAAAACGAAATATGAAGAAAATATTTCTTCGACGGCTTCTTCTCAGCAGATTTCTGGCAAAAACTCTGAGAGTAAATAAAATTGCAATGAAAAGCTTCTCAAAAATCTGTCGTTCGGAGTCGACTTTAAACTGTAGGTCCCGCCGTTCACGTATAAAATTAACGCACACAACATAAGTGGTGTGAGAAGCTAGGTTGTAATCCTAACTGAAGGGTTGTAATGACTAATTATGTATGCATGTATTCTTTTAAATACCACGATATTAGTTTTATTTTATCACTTGAAAATCTACTGTTTTATATTATGAATTTAATTTAGTTTTGTTTTTTTTTTTTTTTTTTTCTCACTCTACCATAAAATAATTACCAATTCCAAAAATTTCACCAAATTAATGCGTGCTCTGTTTTCACCGTGTGACATTTTGTTTTACTTTTTTGTTTTTTTTTTTTTTTATTAATTTTCGTTATTTTTTGTTTTCGTTCTAAACCAGAACAATATTCCAACTATTTCCAAATATTTAGTATATCCTTGAGACTTTAATATCCATATCCTTAAGCACTGCAAATTTAAAATGATTCTTCTGTTGAATACCGATAAATTAAAGACAATTTCCGTTTAAACGAATTAAACATGATGGTTGTTAAAGTACAACTGACATAAATGTCCACAAACAAAAAATCTGTACGAATGATGCAAATTTTACATTTTACAAGCGAATTAGTGGACCTACACAGACAGAAACTTGTGGATATGAAGACACCCACCCATCATGGATCGACGGAAAAACATAATAGTTATTATGGTATAAAAGAGAAAACAAAAATTAACAATAACAACAACATCAACAATAATAATAAAATTATGAAATTATAAAACAATTAATTAATGAACATGCAGAGTCAAAAGGGAAATACTACAACATTCTACACTTGTACGCTTTTCAACTTGAATTCATTTTCATCATCTTTTTTGTTTTTGTTTTTAATTTTTTACCAAATGCGAAACACAAAATTAAAAAACGAAAAAAATCTCAAAATTCTACTTTTGGGATGCCAAACAGATCAGATGCTGAAAGGGTATATCCGAAAAGCAAAAACAAACAAAAAAAAAATGAAATATGTGCTTTAATTGTGATGAATTTTTATTTACATTTTAAGAACGTAAAGAAAAATTTTTTCGATTAAAAACGACTCTTAAATACCCTATTGAATATGAATATAAAATCAATCATAACTCCAATATGCTATTTAGAGTATACCACTTCAAGTAATCAATTGCTTTCATAACTAAAGACAGGACAGCAGATTCATTACAAATAGGCAGCATATCTCAGTTTGCTATTATTTACTACAATAGCGTTCAACAGAAGGAACAATAGCACCCCAACGGACTTTCTTGAAATTGCTTTAGTTTTCCCTAAGACAGATCGGTAATACTCCCTCTGGGCTTTGAAAAAGATACATGAGCTATACTGACTTTCAAGAATGTAGCAGTGAGTAGGGTAGTTTGAAATCTAATCTCTTGTATAGAAGGTACTATGTCTGTGTCCTAAATGAATTGCAAAGTCCCACCTTATTATAAGCTTGATGATCTAATATTTTTTATTAACGGATTTGACTGGCTAGGGAGATATTTTTAAGGCTGGAAGATGTTATCTATAGGTGCCATTTTTTCCTTTTTTTTCCTTTTCTTTTCTTTCCTATTCTTTCCTTTAATTCCTTTTTTCTCTCCCTAATTTTGTTTCCCCACTTCTTTTCCTCTTTCTTCTCTTTTTTCCCTTTCCTTTTTCTTGAAGGGTCACAATGAACCAAGAGATCTTTGGGTGAAGGCATGGTATTATTGTAATGAAGCGTCACCCTTCCTAACCAAACCTAACCTTACCTAAGGCTCGCCTTCCATTCTAAAGGGTCTTCTTGTATGTGTTAATTTTTATGCATGAGTGTCGAGTAGAGATGAGCGATCCAGTGATTTTTAAAGAACGTTGTTCTCAGTGAATGTGATTTGTTAATCACTGTTCTTTAAAACAGTGATTGTGATCACAGTATTCCAATAATACAATAATGACAATAACGTATTTTATTAAGTCGTAAGAAAGAGACAACTAGATGGTACATACTACGAAAAGACTACTAAACAAAATCAAAGTGGTGTCATCAATGTTATTATTTTTAAAGTAATTTTTTTTTATATGAAGCTTGACAATTAAGTTAAAAAAAAAATTCATGTATAAAAGACATAAGTAAATAATCAGCATCATCTAATAGTAATTCTGCCTCGCTCAAAATAAAATGAAATAAATTTGAGTATGTAACAATTTTGAAAGAACGACATTATTAGTAACTGTTATTTGGTCGCCGTAGTCTAGTAGGTAGTGTGTTGGCTTATTAGACGTAAAGCCAGGGTTCGAGCCCCAGGCCAGACATCAAAACAAAATACAAAAAGTATTTCATCGGCGATTTTCTCTCAGCAGATTTCTGGCAAAAACTCTGAGAGTAAATAAAATTGCCATGAAAAGTTTCTCAAAAACTCTGTCGTTCGGAGTCGACTTTAAACTGTAGGTCCCGCCACTTATGTATAAAATTAACACGCACAACATAAGTGGTGTGAGAAACTAGGTCAATAATCCTGACTGAAGGGTTGTAATGACCAATTATGTATGTATGTATGTTATTTGGCAATTTCAATCACTGTAGTTACCAGTGAATTATCAATCACCGTGATTAAATAACAGTTTTGAAAATATCGCTCATCTCTAGTGTCGAAACCTACAGTTTAAAGTCGCCTCCAAATTACAGATAGTGGTGAGAAAATGTTCATAACAATTGTTTTTACTATCTGAGTTGTTGCTAGAAATCTGTTGAGAGGAAATCGCCTAAGAAATGTTTTTTCATATTTCGTTTTGATAGAGATGTCTGACCTGGGATTTGAACCGTGGCCTCACGTCTAATGAGCCTACACACTACCTACTAGACTACGACGGAATACTAGATATACGACGTTCAAATGTCCGCCATGACTTCTTTGGGTGGAGCAGATTTGAAATGTCCAATTTTCCTTGATTTGGACGTATAAATCAAACTGAATTTGACCAATAGTATGGGCTCTGTTGACTCTGAGGACTGCTGTGGTCTATGGTTTATTCACATGCATCTGTGACTTAAGAAAATATCACAAGAAAAGGTTTAACGAGATCAAATCGTATGATCTCGGTGGCCAGTTCACATCATCTCAACTTGAGATGACCATATAATCAAATTGCTCGTGAAGAAACCACATGGCTCTAGGGTCAAGATCATCCAAATAAGGCCAAATGAAATTGGTAATCATCTATATGCTCGCCATTGTCAGTGTTGTCCTAGCCAAAATCGTTTTCAAAGAGACATGAATCAATGAGAATATCAATGAAAAGTGTGAAAAGAGTGAAGTCTTCGGGATGCATTAAACTCTCTTGGAGCTTATCTGGATTGGTAGGGTTAGTTGCCCACTGCTCCAGAGCCCATTACGCGAACACTTCATTGTCTATGGTCGTCCATGGTATTTGGTAAAACAGACTTAATAAATAAGAACTAATTTGACAGATCTAGCTTCAACAAGATGGCCGCCCTTGTTTCTCACACTACTTATGTTGTGTGTGTTAATTTTATATATGAGTGGCGGGACCTACAGTTTCAAGTCGATTCCAAACGACAGATTTTTATTTTACTCCCAGAGTTTTTGCCAGAAATCTGCTAAGAGGAAGTCACCAAAGAAATATTTTTGATATTTCGTTTTGTTGGAAATGTACGATCGTTGTTTGAAACGTGAATTCACGTCTTATAAGCCAACACACTACATATTAGACTACGGCGTGGTTGAACGTATTTGAGTGGTTAATTAATTTATATCATTTAGAAATAATTCATCTACAAATAACTTTTAAAATTTAGGAATTTAAAATAATTTAAACCTAAAATTATTTCGTCTATTGCCAATGTAGGCTACATACGAGTACACTCAAACCTCGTTTTATGCGAATTTATTTTATGCGAATTCAAATTTATGCGGTTTCAAAATTCTCAAATTTTTTCCTTGCAAAAACGATTTTAAGGAAATATTGAATGTTAAAATCCAAAAAAATGTGTTGTTCGTAACAAAGTTACTACCATCTTTAAATTATTTCGGCATTTCCGGTTCTGATGTATGAAGTATTATTCAAATGCTATGGACGTGGAGTAATATTATATTTTTATTTTATTGAAAAATTATGTATTTTCTTCATTATTTGGAATTTTGTATTAGTTGTTGTTTATTTCCTATCTTTTTCCTTATTTTGTATGGACTCAGCAAGGGATTCATTTTTTTGGTGATTTTTTATATGCGATTTTGTTTGAATTTTAAGGGTTAAATTTGAATTTATGCGCTTTTTTATTTAAATCCCTATTTTTTATGCGAATTTGAATTATGCGATTTTTTGCGAAACGAATTAATCGCATAAAACGAGGTTTGAGTGTATATACAAAAAAAAAAAAAAAATCGAACAAAACAAAAATAAACGATGCCACTTGAGGAAGTACAAGTGGATAACAAATAGGGGGGTCTCTTTTCTCTTATTAAAAATTAACAACAACATACCGATCTACTTACACGAGAAGTTGTAGCAGTATTCGCATCACAATCGACAGGCAAATGGATGCGTAAATGCAGTAAATTTAAGTGAATGTTGTACGAGAATGATTCTTTCTAATCATCATCATCATCATCGACAACATTTAAAAGGCAATTTGTGATGTTGCAACAACTAACAACTTAGTTTGTAAAATAATTAATTTCAAGTTGTTCTCTTTACATTTTTAAGAGCATATGCGTACGACGATCCATATAAAAATAATAACGCTAATGACGTTGATGACGATGATGATGATGATAATTTTAATAATAACCAAAAAAAAGGGGGTTATGAGAATTAGAACTTGATCTAATACCTCGTATTATTATGGAATGAAGGTACATACTTGTACATTAGATGCAATGTAGAATGCGTACGTAAATATTTCTAATTCTTATTGTTTTGTAAAAAAAAAAAAAAAAAAAAAAAAATTATGGAATTATGGTAAAACTGAACCAGGTTTTGGGATCATTAATAAATTGCTTAAAAGAAAATTAGATAAGAGATCTTTAAATTTGTTAAATTATGAAAATGTTTTCAAGTGTTATACGTTTTGAAATACAATAGGGTTGTTCGCAAAAGTTTCATGTATAAAAGACATTTGAAGCAATTGACTAAAAATATTTAAAAGATTTAATGAGAATTATGATTTCTTTTATACCATTTTAATCAAAGTATTTTAAATACTTTCAACGGCCTACTTTATACTTTTCTATGACCAATCCAGATTCATTTACGTTTTTTGGCTTTCATACTCTATTAGGAATGCAGTTGATCAACAAGAGTAGTCGTAATCATTCTATTCTAACTCCAATTCTATTTCTTATTTTTCTTAACTATCTACTCTCTTTAACTGTCAATCCTATCTACTCTTGCAGATAACAGCGGTATTTGTCATGCATGTTCTTTTGAGATAATGGCAAGTCCTTTAGTGATTGAGGCGAAAAAGCTTAATAAGGGTGACTTACTTAGTTCTGACCCACAGTCAATCTCCTTATGGGATCGTGTGAATAAGGCTGATCTTAAACTGTAAAAGCTCCAATATTGTTTATTGACTTATACATGTACATAATTGGTCATTACAACCCTCCAAGCATGATTACGACCTAGCTTCTTGCACTACTTTAGTAGCATGGCCACGATCAAACTGAACTGATCAATCTGCCATTTTTGTGATTGTATTGGTAAAACTGTACTCACACGTACAAAAAACTGTCCTCACACGTACAGACTGAGAAGAGTTTGAAGAATATCAAAATACCTTTAATTTTTGCTGCCTGCGTTGCACAAACCACATGTTCTTTTCTTCTTCACAACAACAATACGTGCAGTTTGAAGGTTCAATTTTGATGTGTTGCTGTGCTAAGCAAATCAAATATTACCAACACATACATATGTAAAATTTGATCAGTTCAGTTTGATCGTGGCCATGCACCATTATGTTGTGTGTGTTAATTTTATACATGAGTGGCGGGACCGAAGGACAGATGTTTGAGAAGCTTTTCATGGCAATTTTTATTTACTCACAGAGTTTTTGCAAGAAATCTTGGAATATGAAAGTCACAAGATCTTGATGTTCTGGGAAATAAAATTCAATTTTATGTTCGCTGGAAGTAGCATATTTTTCAAGTATCGAATGAAAATTCAAGTGACTTGTTTCCTGAATACGATGCAAGAAATACTCGATTCCGTCCGATATTCCCGTTATTTACATCACATCGATAATCCGATATCTCGAAGTATATTTTATGGCTTCATGACCGCGTATAGGAGAGGATAAAAGTATTCATTAATTAATTTACTCCACCCACCCTCACAATCTGACTTACGTTTCACTATTTTACTACTTTCTACTTCAACGGAATCTGAAAAAAAATTGGTCAAAAGGAAAAGGAGAAATTCACATATTTCTACGTAGTACTCATAACATCCGTTATCCGTTTTTGAACACTCTTCCCACGGATATTCTTCCTATCACTTTAAATATAAATTGATTCAAATCTATTATCCATAAGCATCACCTTCCTTTGTCTCCCACCCGCATCCTCTTTTCCAAGTCCTAACATAAAGGATTACTAGATTAGGGGACATCCCCTGAGTGTTACTTATGAATAAAAAGACCAAATCGGCTTGAAAATACGATCAATTCGCTTTAAATGTTTGATGTGATATCCAGTACATGCTTAACTAATTCTATGTGAAGAACCACCATCTTTTAATTAGTTTAGTTATGAAATATTATCGTTAATTATGTACAGGGTCAATAGTTTGGATCTCTTCACATTAGTTTTAGCCCAACTTTGTTAGTATTATCAAGTAAGGTCATGTGGGGTCAAGAAAAATATCGGTATCCCTAATACAATAGATCTCTCTGTTATAAATTATGTGAGCTACTAGCATCGACGTCCAATAATGATGACATGATAGCATTGGTAGGCGATAAAAGTCATTAGAAAGAGCGTTGTGCTTAATTATAAAAAGAACTGTAATTGTATATCAATTGCATTGTTGCCACAATTTAAAAACTTTGAAAACTTTAAGAAGACGATTATAAAAGGCTTTCTATGACCAGTTATAATCCTTTAAGTAGTTCGACATAGTCTACGATGTAGTTCAATTGCTGAACAGTATTATGAAGTGCAGTTCAATGATACTGCCGGTCAACAAACCTCCATAAACAGTGCACCTTTTAGGGAGCTGCCTATGGCTGCTCTTAACACTAAATTTAGTTATTCTCTTTGTTGGCATACTAAGGGCCATTATTACAACTTGCCGTTAACTAAAGGGAGGATTTTAACGGGCACATAAATTGTTTTTCATTATTATAAGTGGACAATATGGTATAAGTAAGCGTTAAGCTAAAGGGAGAATCATCCTACCGGTAACTTTTAAAGTTAAGTTTATGTTTGAACTTGCCATATCATATATTATTTTCAATATGGCAACTTCAAATATAAACAAAATGAGCATTTACAACATAAAACACGAAACATGTCGTTGCCACTGCGTTTAAAAAAAAACTTGTTTAATTGAGCAGTGGTATCGACATTGCTCCAACACTGCCATATTTTTGAAAAAATTAACTTTATTTTATCTGTAAGTTGTAATAACGAAAATAAGTTAAAGGTAACTTTATAGTTCCCTTTAGCTAAATGTAGCTTTAACTAAACACATGTTTAACGGCAAGTTGTAATAATGGCCCTAAATAAGCATAGTCTGTAAAGATAATTTTTCTTTAGAGAGACATTTCTCACACTTCAATTACTAAAATGCAATCATTTGTACGCTTTATAGTCAATTCGTGTTGAAATAGCAAACTTTTTTTGCCGTTGTAACATGCCACGTATCCTGTTTTATACTGAAAACGTTTACAATGAAAAAGAAAATAGAAAAAAACGATTTCCTAAACGGCAACACTGATTACTACAATGAAAATTATTAACGGTGTTTAATTATTTTAAATGCTTTTTTAATTGTTTAAAAAGCTTTCTACAGTATAAGAGTTTAGTTTTAAAAACTAAAGTGTTTAACGTAAATTTTTCGTATTTCAAATTTATTTTCTCATTTTTATGACAAGTGCTGCAATTGAAATGAAAATAGTTTGCTTGCATTATTATTATTATCAGTTCTAAGAGCAGCATTAACTAGAAAAGACACCAACGGATTTTATAGAATAACATTTGATTCTACTTAATTGGTTTTTATTTAAACGCATAAAATGCTTAAAAAGTCTATGGATTTACTAACGTTGGACAATGAAGTTTTCAAAGCCTATCTTTATTGGTCAGGTGTATTGGTACTCAAAATGTTATTCATGGCCTTGTTGACTGGAATTCAACGATTTGGAACTTTTGTAAGTAAACATACAAGTCAATAGAATTACATTGAAATGGAAATTTGAAACACTATACATAAAAGCATGGGTATTTGAAAAAAGAAAAAAATCATCAAAAAATTTAAATTTATTGGGCGCAGAAAAAATGCAGTAAGAAATGTTTATATGCTTAAAAAACTGTTTTACAACCTATAAAATATGCTTTTATGTAAAAACATGTTCTTATAAGTTTATATTCTAACTCTGAGAGTAAATTAAATTGCCATGAAAACTTTCTCAAAAATCTATCGTTCAGTGCCGACTTTAAACTTTAGGTCACGCCACTCATATATAAAATTAACACACAGCATAAGTGGTATGAGAAGCTAGATCGTGATCCTGACTGAAGGGTTGTAATGACCAATTACGTATGTATTTAGCCCATTTTCGGTATGAACCGGCTAGTTTTAAAGCTCAAAACTTTATGTAGACGATATAAACAGCCTCTGCGACTAATCCGTAGATTAAAAATCGCCTTTATACCTGGTCTTCATTGATTTCAAGAAAGCTTGCGATACACTAGATGTACCCAGAATACGTAAACTCGAGGCTACATACAGTCGAACTTCTATAAATTGAATCACCATTATCCAGAAAAAAAAACTTCAACTTATAGAAACTTCAAGTTAAAGAATGATAGAATTTCTCTCCAAGATGCTGTTGCTGTGCTTCAACTTATAGAAAATTCAAGTAATAGAAGTTCAAATTATAGAAGTTCGACTGTACTACCACCGTTACTATTTAACGTAGAGACTAAGCTGTCGTCTAACCGATTTTGTTTGTGAAAAACTACACCACCTCCTCTTTGTTTATTAATAAGTCTACTAAATTCTTCTAAGGATTACGGTGAGATCAATTGACTATAAATTCAGTATAATAGAAGTGGAAATGTTTTATTCGTTTGTGACTTAAGAAAACTCCATAAAAAATGAGTAAGTTGCTTAAAATACACGATCTCGATGGCCCTTTCACATCAACTTCACGAGAGATTACCATGTCCGCAAATCGCTCGTGTAGAATATACAATGTAGCATGAGCTGTGTGGCATGTAGCACCGTCCTGGTAAAACCAAATTCAGATAAAAAGAAGTTGGTAATTATCTACCTATAGTGCACGTCGTTGAAAGTGTTGGCTTAGCCAACGTCGTTCTCAAAGATATATGGACCGATAATGCCTCCAACTCAAAGCCCACACCAAAGTGTGACATTTTCAAGATGCAATGGACGCTCCGTAGTCGTCGTAGACTAGTAGGTAGTGTGTTGGCTTATTAGACGTGAGGGTTCAAACCCCAGATCATACATCTCCAACAAATCGAAATATGAAAAAATATTTCTCCGGCGTCTTTCTCTCAGCAGATTTCTGACAGAAACTCTGAGAGTATATAAAATTGATATGAAAAGTTTCTTAAACCATCTGTCGTTCGGAATCGACTTTAAACTGTAAGTCCCGCCACTGATGTATAAAATTAACACACACAACATAAGTGGTGCGAGAAGCTAGATCGTAATCCTGGCTAAAGGGTTGTAATGACCAATTATGTATCTTATTTATTGGACGCTCTTAGATCTCATGTGGATTGGTATTGTTCCAAATTCGACAATTTTATTTGTTCACATACCCATTTAACCAGAACTGGGCCTCATTGCCGCAGATGATTTTTTACGCGGTAAATCTATTTTAGAATTTTATACAATACGCGTGGCACTTTTTATCAGAGATCAGCAATGAATCGTATTTTCGCTACTCATAGGTACTTATGAAATTTTGAGTATGAGTGAGTCAAGAGTATTAAAATTCAACTACTCTGATTGATTCATACTCGCTACAACATTGATTTATAAGTATAGGTTGCAATGAGTATGAGTACAACGTTGACATCAAACTCACAACATTCGATTCATTGTTTGATTCATACGCCTACTCATTCAGATTCATAAATTTAGAAAAATATTTATAATACTTACGAATGATTCGAGTCCCTCGAATCATTCATCAAAATTTACAGTAGTAGTTATTGTTGCATTTACAAAAGAAGAGAAAAGAAAAGACAAAGACAGCAAGCAAAGCACACACACAACCTTCTAGCAAGTATTGTGGTGTTCGTACTCGAATCATACTTATTTTGTGCTTCGTGTATATGTTGAATCATGGAGAGTCGAAATCAACAACATCGTGCGTATTGTTAAGTATGAGTACGTTGTGTATTTCTAACTTTGAATATGAGTAGTAAGAGTATGATATTAAAATAAGTATGAATGCGTATAAGTAGCTGAAATTATAAGTATGACTCGAATCTACTCATCGTTTTGAACACTCGTTGCTGATCTCTGCTTTTTATATAAAATCAATATTAGTTATAGTGCACCCTAGAAAGTTCACAATATAAATTTCAGTATAATTTAGTCAAAGTTAAGTAAGATAAACCAGGTTTAATGTAATCTTTTCTACAGTATTACGTGTTTTAATATAAAATTTAACCAGTATGATAATGAATTGCCCATTAATTCGTTTTAATAACATTTTAATATCATTTTAAACGATTTAAATTGTTAAACCTGTTGCATTTGTCAAGGTTTTTTCTTTTTATTTTAAACTGTTTAGTTTAGAACGTTACAAAAGTACACTTTTTTGTAACATGGAATAAAATTAAGTAGGGTAAATGTACCAGTAGTCGGCAGTTTTATTTTTTTCTCTTTTTCAAACTGGTCTGATTAGAAGTGGGAAAGTATTGTTGAGATGATGTTTAGTTATTACAATTCTGTAATTAGTTTAGTTTTAGATCCATTTATCAACTTTGAACATTAAAATAGCAAATTATAAGTAATTTAAATATTTTGTTTATATCATCGATTTTTCCAGTGCTCGGCACATGTGTTCCTAAGTTCGGCAAAAAATTATCCTATTGTCGGCATTAAAATTTTTGTTAAAGAAAAGAAGTTTAGGAGCTATTTTGTTAACAATATCGATAGCTATGTCGAATTCTGTTGCGTTTATTTCTGTATTAATTTCGTGTGCAATGGCCAATGTTTCCGAATGCTTTTGAGCACATTTGGTGTAGTCAACGTTTTCAGGATTTAGAGGATATAAACCACATTTTCTAAACCCATTTTTGATTGTGTCTTCCAAATCTATGTTAGAAAAGACCATATTAAGTAGTGGGCAAAACGTACTTTGAAACTACTTTGTTATTATTTTCAGCCTTTAACTGCCACTCCCTTACGGTTTTCTTCCATTCTGTTTTAAGCGGCTTAAACACGCTAACATCCGCAGGCTGCATAATATGGGTGGTGTTAGGAGGAAGGGCATACAAAATAATGCCGTTCTCTTGGCAAAACTTGCTTAGTTCTAACGTCATGTGGGATTTATGACCATCCACAAACAACAAAATTGGCCGCTGAACATTGTGTTCATTAAGCCAACTATGGACACTGTTGGCGATATATTCAAAGAAGGTCTCACTAATCATCCATCCCGTTTCAGATTTGCCTAAAAACCAATTTTCTGGCAAACTACATCTTTAAGTGGTCGCACATATGGAAAGTCAACCATTGGGGCCACTATCTGACCATTTGCTGAGAAAACCAGCAGCACTGTTATTGTTTCCTTTTCATTTCCATTTTGGATACTGTACACATTTCTATATCCTTTTAGGGCCAGAACTTTTCCGGTTTTAGGGCATAAACTAAAGCTGGTTTCATCTCCGTTAAATATTCGCGATGGATCATTTAAAATGTCAAAAGCGTTTTGCTCTGTCAGGAAGCTATTAATTCATTGAACCCTTCCTGACAGAGCAAAACGCTTTTGACACTTTTTTGACGCTTTTTATTCTTACGTTATCACCGCTCGTCCTTTACTTATTCCTTCCGCTTCTCTAAGGCTTAGACTGGGATGTCGCTTCAAAAATCCCATATACCACTGTCTTCCTGGGCGACCATTTAGAAACGGTGTGCGTCTTTGATCATCTACTATCATCGCTTGAACTGTCTTCAGCTTTTAATGGGAATCCAGACTTTGCTAGGTCTTTGCACCATTTCTCAAGACAATCCTCTTCTGATTCAGTCAAGACTGTTTGTGGACCCATTTTTCTGGCATCATCAGATGGATGGATTCTGTCCTGTATGGTGGAAAGCGGGACGCCATATTTTTTGCTTGCTCCCAATATTGTAGATGTGCCATTTCTTACTTCCATTAAAGCACATTTTAGGGACTCTTGGTGTATGAGCCTTTTTCCGTTGGTGGATATATTAATGAATTTATATTGCATGACATTCAAAGAACAGCCTATTATGCCTACTGAACCACGAATTTTCGTCCTGTTATAGGACTTCTAGTTATATAAATGTAAGATTGCCGACTTTAGATCACTTATGTCCTATTCTCGGCAGGTCTCAGTGTATTCAATATAAACTATGCCGACTACTGGGTAAATCAAGTTTTTACTTATTTTTTTTTTTAAGAAATAGCAAGAGCGATGATTTCTAAACCATTTTATAAAATTTGAGCTTAATCTAAAAAAAAAATTCAATTTCCAGTAGTCGGCACCCCCCTGCCGACAATTGGAAATCATATAATTTTTTGTTCCTAATGGCGGCAGCAATAAAAATTATAGAAAAAATATTAATTTCCTTAATTTTTCACTCTTAATTTAATATTTGAACTATTTTCTTTCATTATAATCACTTACTTTCTTCAAAAACACTTCATTTAATATAAATAATTACTTGTTTAAGGAGGCACCTAAACTAAAAAATTTTTAAAAAAACTGGCACTACTCCACTTTTTGAAAAACCATAACTGAATGAGGACAAAAAATGACAAAATTATTCATCCCACTAAAATTTACTCATTTCATAAGAAAAGAAAACTATTTTTTCTACCAAAATCAGTTTTAACTTTAATAAATAAAGGTCGTTTTTCTTATTTATTTGCATTTTTTTACAAAAACTGCCGACTACTGGTACATGCCGACATTAGGTGCATTTACCCTACATTAAGTATAGATTTCTAAATTGTAAATATTATATGCCATAAGAAATGTCATATGCTTGATAAGGTTTCCATAATTAAAAAATGAAAGAATTACTTGTTATCGATAATAACGGCAATTCGTTAGTCTCATTCGCAAATGTGTTAAGTCCCTTTTTTCAAATTTTACAGGAGTCACAAAAAACATTGTAGCTTTTTCAGTTTTTAAAATTTCTAAACTGTTTAAACGCAATTATTTTTACAAAATAATATTAATATTAATAACTAATAATGTTAATTATTATTATTAATTAATTAATAATATTAATATTAATATTTTTCGTAGTTTTGTGGACTTAGCACTTTTGCAAACCACAAAATTACAACAACTTTAAACTATATAATGACATGTTTTTTTGTTGTAAAATATGTATTATGTATAATGTTACCGTTTTGCATTAAAATCTCAATTTTGGAAAAAAGTGGACTTAGCGTCTTTGCGAATTATACTAACGAATTTATTTATTGTGTAACAATTAATTGATTTGAATCAAGCTTTGTCTGTAGTTTTAATATAAATGACTTTATTTGAAATAAAAAAGTACCTTTTCACCATTTTTTGGTACTTTTTGTGTTGTTAAATTGTATACAAAAAGTTCAAAAACATTTTCTCTATGTCTGACTACATAAAAGCTGTAAAAAAATATATATTGACAAAAAAAGCACCGGCCGGTAAACTTATTTACTGTGTCTATTAAATAAATATTATAGAGAGAGAGAGAGAGCTTTTAGTATCAATAGTATATGCAATACATATATAAAAAAATATAAATAAAGGGAGCTTTTGTTTAACAAATGCGTAGATTTTACTTGTCAGTTTTACTCACTTTCCTATATGGCATTTGCAATAATTAATATTCACAACAGGAGACCGGGGTATGCTCACTATTTCACTTCTGTCTCAGTTTTTCTGTGTAGCTAAGTAGTAAATTTATTCACTCAAAACTTTAAAATATTAGCATATTTCCTACATAAACTAAGGAGTGTGTACAAAAAAATTTAGAAATACATTTTTCTTTATAAAAACTTATCTGGTGAAATTCTTTCACTTTTTGTTTAATTTAAAAAAATATTGTTTAGGTGCTAATACATACATAAAAAGTCTCAATTTTTTTAAGGGGTTTTAACAATTTATTTTTATTTTATCTGGAATTCCTTTAATTAGAGCCTCTGTTGTGTTATGTATTAGCATTTTACTAGCAGCTCAGGACAGAAACTTTCGTGGAACTTTCAATAACCGTAAACGCTTGAGAACCTACATATTTCGTCAATCTCATGTAAACAGCTTACTCCAAGTAAAGTAATTTTAAGTAATCTTAGCAGGCTACTTTAAGGGCCGTTGCAGTCTGCGGTAACGCATTAAGAAAATTGCTCTGTCTGAGACGAACGTCAGTCGTTTCTGTAAAACTGACATTGAATGCTTACAAATTGTTCTTTGCGATTATCCCAAAAGCCTCAGGAATGAATTTTAGCAAAAAGAAGGCATAATATAAATTGCTAATCTCATACTAACCTACTTAGTTAGTCAGGACTACGATTTAACTTCTCAAACCATCCATGTTGTATCGGAACCTCCAATCTAAAGTCGACACGAAACAACAGGTTTTGTGAAACTTTTCATGCTAAATTTATTGACTCCCACAATTTATGCCCGAAGAAATATTTTGTTCAAAATATATGTATATATGAGCGTGTTTAAGTCAGTCCACTACCTACCACAATGCGACGACTTCAATCTCTTACTGCTTTCGCTACATAGAATATTTTCTTAATGGTGCAATTTACAGACCATTGTTGCCAAAAGTACTCTTTGAATAAAATTGCTCTCTCTCTCAAGACAGTTGTTTTTTTAAATTTTCCTGTACTCGGTAAACTAAGGTTTAAGGTTTTTTTTTAATTTGCAAAACGCAAAACCTCAGATAGTGCTTAATTTCTATTGAAGTTCTAGGTTAGGGGTGCTAAAATAACAGGCTTGGTCCTTGGATGCAGTGTTATGCGGCTTCGAATAACAATAATACTAATGAAGCGGTGGATTACTACGTCTCTAAGTGGTTAAAAGAAATCTGTATCTGTGGTGAAGTGAAATCTATATGAAACATTCTTTACGGATAAACAATCTTGGTTCGATTAACAGGCTCCTTTTTAAATAATTAATTAATTTAATTTCCCCAAAAAATAATTGCAAAAACCTATATGCACCTGTATCCTATTGACTAATATTTTACAACTGTATTTCCTTTGGTTTTCCATTTTAGACGTTTGCCAATCCTGAAGATTGCGTTTTAAAAAATGCAAAAGTTAAGTACGATGAACCCAAAGTAGAACGTGTTCGCAGGTAAGTACTTCGTATTATAAGAAAAAATTTCTTAAAATAAAAATTAATTTCACATCTCCAAACCTCTTACAGAGCCCATCTCAATGATGTGGAAAATATTTTGCCATTCTTGGCCATTGGCTTTCTCTACGTCCTAACCAATCCCTCCGCCTCTTTGGCTATTAAACTTTATCGCACAGTGGGTCTTGCTCGTATTGCTCACACTTTGGTCTATGCTGTGGTCGTGGTACCCCAACCAGCTCGTTTTATTGTGTTTACTATTGCCTTACTTGCTACTGCCTATATGGCCCTCTGTGTTATTATATTTGCTCTTTAAGAATTAAAGAAATTTGAAGTTTAATGTTACGGTTATTTTGTATGTGGGAACGATTTTTTATAATAAATAAATTTAGAGAAAAAGCAGGTTTCTAGAAAAAATATATTTTAAAAAATCGAAACATTTTTTTCCCTTTACAAGGAATTCATTTAAAAGTCTTATGATCCCCTCCCTGACTCCCCATAGGAAAGATTAGGTAGCTCTAGCTCTTGGGAAAGAGTAAAGAGTAAAACAACTCAATATATTTTCATAGGGCATTGCTTCTACGCAAAGACACTTGGCAAACCTATCGTCGTAGACCCGTTTGAATAGATAGACGTGTGTTTACAACTTTACGAATGGACCAAAAAGACAAGCAAAGCAGTGGACTAGGTAGAGAGAATCGAATTTAGTTGAAAAAGAAAAGAATCAAAGACTCATATTTATTAGTTTCCATGGATTATTCTCTTTCCAATAGCTCAGGTATTAAAAAGGTTTGATCTGAGCTAAAAATTTTTATAATAATCGGACGATTGAAGCAATGGAATAATGCTGAGAAAAGTGTAACGAACTAAAAGGCGATAATAGTGAGGAATAAGAAAGTGTTTGTTTAGCTAATTTGCTTTGGCAGCTAATTTTGGGTCTTTTATATTAATAAAAAGTTATTTTAATTGGCATTTAAAAGAGAAATTTATACAAAATACACGTCAACCTAAAAGCACAAGCATATGAATGATGACAAAACGAATAAAGTTCAGCCATAACGTAAAGCAGCATTTTACTTCCACAGTTTCTCTTATCACTGACAACGAAAACATCGAACCTCATCGAGAATTGAAAAAAAGAGAGAAACGAAAGAAATAGAAAAAATAAGATAAAGGCACACAAAATTTCCAAATTATTGTTGACCAAAAACTAACAGAATTTAAACTGCACAAACCACAAACCATCAGTTCAATAAAGTTTAGCAACTGCAACGGATCTACGGTTTAAGCTGCTGCTATAATTCATTACAAAAACATGTCAGTGGTTGAATTATTAAATTTTGATAATGCGGTCTTCAAGGCCTACATTTTCTGGAGTGCTGTGTTGGTATTAAAAATGCTGATTATGGGTCCATTGACTGGCATTCAACGTTTCAGGACTAAGGTAAATTTAATTAAAAAGAAAAACTAAAATTTCTTTTTTAACTAATCAATGTAAGGTGAAAGGGTCAAAGTCTGTCAAAGATAAACAGAAAAACAAAAAAAGAGAGAGAGAGAGAGAGAGAGAGAGAAAGTGAGAACATAACAAAAATGCTGGTTAATGGTTGTAAAGCTTTTAACTACTGTACATTGTTTTGTATAGACCAGTGTGGATTAAATTTCCAATTTCTATTTTTTTTTTTTTTTTCAAAATCACCATGATTAAGCGAAAAAAATATATTTTTTCAAAAAGATCAATATGGACAGAATTCTAATAAAATAATGAATTTCGAGAGCAAATTAAGGTGCAAGATACACATCAATTAACAACAACAAAAAATGCTAAATACGGGCTTTAATCAGTAAATGCCATTAAAAATTATTTTTTTTTTTTTACACAAACAGGTTCATTCAAATTTTTTTCTTGCTTTCATTGCAGACTTTCGCCAATCCCGAAGATTTAATGTCCAAAAAGGACAAGGTTAAATTCGATGATCCCGATGTAGAACGTGTACGCAGGTATGTACATACATATAATTAGATATTCTAGAAAACAGGGTTTTAATTAAAAAAATTTTGTTTCTCATTTTTATTTCTAGAGCCCATCGTAATGATTTGGAAAATATTGTTCCCTTCTTTGTCATTGGATTTTTCTTTACCTTGACTAACCCACCAGCATTCTTGGCCATTAATCTTTTCCGTGCCGTTGCCATAGCTCGTATTGTTCACACTGTTGTTTATGCCGTATATGTAGTGCCACAACCCGCTCGTGCACTTTCCTTCTTTGTTGCTTTGGCTGCCTGTTTCTACATGACTGTTCATGTCATTCTCTATGCTTTATAAGTTTTGCTTTGAAACGAAATTCATCACTTTATTTATGAAAGTGATTTGTTGTAATAAATAAAATATTTTTTTAATACAAATTTTTTTAAACCCTAGTGTAAATTTGGCAAGGAACTGGTATTAATAACACTTTTGTGATGCTAAAAGGATTTCTTGCAGACATAATACTGTTAGACTGGCAGCAAAGTATAAATATATACATACATACATCGTTTTAAACAGTTTACGAATTTCATCATTCACAATTTTTCATTCTTTAATACACTGCCACACTGTAGTAAATGCTGATATGCGCATTTTTTATATTTCATTCCAGTAACTATTAAAATGCAACGCACTATGTAGCCGCCGTAGTCTAGTATGTAGTATTAGACAACATGAGGCATCGATCATGCATCTCCAACAAAAAACGAAACATAAAAAAAAATATTTCTTCGGCGACTTCCTCTCAGCAGACTTTTGGCAAAAACTCTCGAGAGTAAATAAAATTGCCATAAAAAGTTTCTCAAAATCTGTTGTCCGGAGTCGACTTTAAACTGTAGGTCTTGCCACTCATGTATAAAATTAACACACAACATAAGTGGTATGAGAAGCTAAGTCGTAATCTTAGCTGAAGAGTTGCAATGGCCGATTATGTATGAATGCACTAATTTCGCAAAAAATAATGATAATTCAAGAGTAATTAGCTAATAATCTTGAAAAAGCTGATTATAAACAGTATCATAAATACAGAATGCGAATGATATACAAACACAAACAAAATCCATCAATTTATGTGCCTTTTTCCCGCAAACAAATTCTTAATTTGAACAACCTGGTCATGCAATCAGATTTGGCCAACCGAAGAATAATTGTTTTTCTTAATGCTTACAAACTGTGATATTTTTGTTTAAATTACGAGGAAACGCCCATACTACGGGAAACGCCCATTTAGCAAGTCCTTAATTTGAAAAAGTTATCAACAACACCGTATATTCGGTGTGGAAACCTTATTCACTGAGATACTATCGATTCGATTACTATTTACTGAGAAGTGAATGGTAAATAATTAGAGCATACTTTTAGGAGCGAGTATTGACGTCAAATACAAAAATTTTATTGATTTAAAAAAGTTGAAAATACATATGTATGTACGCCTATATTTATTTTATCCTTTGTTTATAAATAAAAAGTCCAGGGTGTTACCTCTGAATATCTGAATACTGTATGCAAAGTCCTAAGGCTACCAGGACTGTATGACCAATTTCTTTACTGTCTGTGGCATATCAACTTTTTGAAAAACTACCTTCAGTACCAATTCATAAAAAAAATTTAATCTAAATCATCAATTGGAATTCTAAAAAGGACATTCTACTTTGTACGGAATATATAGAAATACACAAGCAGTAAAAAAGGGAAATTTATTCAACGAGATATTATCGGAAGTTTTAAAAGCTTTTAATGGGGTATTGCATAAAAACTGTGATATAAAAAGAAAAATAATTTTCTGTCATCAAATCAATATTGCCAAATGTTAGAATCGTACATATGAAACCGATACAAAATTTTCGTATTAAACGAATGATGAAATTTCAGAAAAATATTCATTGAGTTAAGATAATATTTTAGGCTTATTATTGACAATTATTGTACTTGTTATTCACTTACCATTTGTTGTTGTATACAAGATTACTATATTCTGGACTCCTTCTCAGATCACACTGTCGCCTTTATGCGACTGGAAAAGTCGAACGTTTATTCTAGAAAGAAAAAAGTAAAACAAACAATAACAAAGAATATACCATATAGAACGACAACAAAATATAAAAGATAAGAAAATAACAATAACTGTGAGATTCTAGAAGTTGCCAGTCATACATAATTGGTCACTACAACCCTTTAGTCAGGACTACGACCTAGTTTCTCACCCCGCTTATGTGTTGTGTGAGTTAATTTTAAACATGAGTGGCGGGGCTTACAATTTAGAGTCGACGCCAAACGACAAATTTTTTTTGAGAAACTTTTCATGGCAATTTTATTTAGTTTCCAGAAATCTACTGAGAGGCAGTAGACATACACCGCTGTATGTAGACTTCTTCCTGCTAATTTGTTTGTAGTTGTCTAATACTTTATAGGTGATTTCTTTTATATTTGATTTTATCTTCAAACATTCTTAATTGTAACTGCCTTAAACTACGCTGTAACACCTTTTTCAATTTGATAAAAATCTTTGACTGTACATATGTATACTGTTGTATTATACACTATGAATAACTGTTGTGAAGGGATCGGTAATAAAATCGAAGATGTCATGTTATCAGTTAATGAACAAGACAAGTTTTTAGTGGTCTTGGTTTTTTTTTTTTCATTTCCTCTTAAATATGAGAGGGGGATTTCTTTCGAAATCTTGCATTCAACAGATTTGAATTTCGGTCAGAATTATGACCTAACTTCTCACACCAAACACGTTATTGGTGTTAATTTTATCTATGTGTGGCGCGTAACCTACAGTTTAAAGTCGTCTCCGAACGACCAGATTTCTGTGAAACTTATAATAGCGATTTTATTTACTTTCAGAGCTTTTGCAAGAAGACTGCTCGGAGGAGTTCGCTAAAGAAATATTTTTTCATGTTTCAGATATCTAAGCTAGGGTTTGAACCACAGGCTCGCATCTGATAGGCCAACACATTGTCTACTAGATTACGGCATATCAATAGAAGCTTGCGAAAATTTATTTGCCTATACTTTTCAATGGAAACAAGGGATTCTATAAGGGAAGTTAAATAGTTATCATTCTAACGTTTTAAAATATTTATGTTAACTGATATTTAAGATATTGTTTAATTTTAAAATAGAAACAAAAAACTGTCTACTTTCAAAGTTTACGTGTGTAACAAATTTTTCAAAACAATAATTCTTATAAAGAACCGTGTTTATTTTGTGTAGAGATAATTGGTTAAACAATAGTTTAAAACAGGTTTAGTTTACTGAACACTGTGTGACTGATCCATATAGAATATTGTTTTGAAAGTGATTTCTCTTATATTTCATAAGAACGTTGAACGTTTGAAATAAAAGCGTATTCTCTTACTCAAGTGTGTACAGTCTGATGCACTTCTCACTAAAATATTCCACGCGACAAGTAGTAAAGACAAGAGCTCAAGGCAGAGATTAAAAATAATTGATTCTTTACAAAAACAAATTTAATTATGTTTGACGAGTTTGATAAAAACCACTGACTTTTGTTGGCTTTGAAAATGTTTTCGTCGCAATTAACTGTTATGCTATATGGTCCACACTTTCAATTAAACGAATAAAATTTAACGAAGAGTAAGTATAGAGATGGTAAACCTGAGTTTTTAGGTTAGGCGGACCTATTCGACACAATATCAAAAGCCAAGCTTTCACTTTTACTCTTTGTGATGACGCTAAACGTAATACTTGAGAAGGCAAATGTGGGAAAATGATGATACCATGAAGGACTAACGAAAGCCAAGAAAACTCGATAAAGTTACACCAAGAACTTAAGATCCACATAGAAGAGATGAAGGCAACCAAACGTGAAAAAACGTATCAAACATAAGCTATCTAGGAAATTCCTTCAGGTGGAAGACATAAAAAATAGAATTCTCAAGGCTTGGTTTGCACATGTAAGCAGTTTTAAGCTTCAGTTAACTTCCCTTTTATAACAAAAATATCATGCTTAAGAAACTTTTTTAATGCAGCCCCTACATGATGCTATTAGTTGTACATACATAATTGATCGTTACAACCCTTCAGACAAGACTACGACCTAGCCTCCCACACCACTTATGTTGTGTGTGTTAATTTTATTCATTAGTGGCGGGACCTACAGTTTAAATTCGACTCCGAATGACAGATTTTTTGAGAAACTTTTCAAGCCAATTTTTATTCACTTTCAGAGTTTTTGCTAGAAATCTGCAGAGATATTTTTCATATTTCGATTTGATAAAGATGTCTGACCAGGGGTTAGAACCGTGGCCTCACGTCTAATAAGCCAACACACTACCTACGACAACTTTTTATTAGTTGTGCAACAAAATTGAATAAACAAGTTGGTCGTTTGCTTTATAAGTTTCGACCAACTTTACTTATAAATTGTTTTTGAACTATAAATTGTTGTTGGTCGTCGGTTGGTTGAAAATCATAAACCGTTGACCAACCAGTCTTCCAACGTTACAATTGCTTATACGACTTAATCAGCTAATCGCAACGTGTAGAAGCCACATAAGATTTGGTAGCCAAAGATAATCTGAAAAGATTAACTTCTGAGATAAGCTAATGAGGAAAATATCAGCAATCTTATTCGAAAACGAAAGCTAAATTGGTTAGGATATGCTGTATAAAAGCCATATTACGAAATAAGTATGTACACATGTATGTCATGCTGCTTTGGAATAGAATACGCAGCAAAGAAGTCGCGATAAACCCAAAATAACTTGGTGAAGAACATTAATCATTCAAACTGGATATTATTGTAACAAAGTACGATATTTAGCATTAGATGGAGAACATTGGCGACTGACGACTATTTTCAGCTAAGCTATATTCCTAATGGCATACGCGCTATACATATGTATAAATGTATGCATGCCTGTAAAATATATTGTTTAGATACATACGTACGTTTAGCGTATTCCGCGTGTGAAATACAAATAATTACATTTGAGTTGATATAAAACAAAAATAAAACTTCGGAAGCTATGGAATAGAGAGGACAGCAACATACTTTTGTGGCAGGCATTTAATATGCTGGTGTATTGTAAATAAAAATTGGAATTTTTAGGGGTTGAAATAATTTCGAAAAGAATTCGTATTCCAATGCAGCTGACAAACAGCTGAAGAGCAATTAATTATGGTCCTCACTGTTCTAGACACAATCTGTTTTACCTGTTTTGTTATTATAGTTTCTGCTTTCTACTATTGTGTATAGTAATGGTCCAAATATTTATTTGTGAGTATATATAAACATACATATGTATATAGTACGTAGTATGTACATACATATAAATGAGAAAAAAATCTCAATAGCAAAAACAGCAAAGAACATATAAAACCGGCATGATAATGAGAGAGAGATGTATGGGATGGAAGAAATAAAATACAGCAAATAAATGTGTTCAATAGACTGAAATCAAAAATTTATAACTTCTTCGACACTGTGGTTTCAGTTGGACTTGAACTCACCAACGTAGTGGTTGATATTGTTTTTTCTGCGTTTTTTTTTGTTCGTTTTAATTTGATTTCGTACTCGAAATTAATTACTTTTACTGTGTTTTCTGCTTAACAAAGGTAAGTAGGTAGTGGTTTTCGAAAGACAAGTGCTTAAATTCGATGATCAACGAAGTTTTTTTTAATAAAAGTATTCATGTTAAAAACATGCATACATGTGTCTACAGATACACATTTTTTTGTTTGTTTTATTTCAAAGAATGAAAAAAAGTGCGTAAAATATTGAATTTTGTTACACGGCAACTGGCCCATGTGTTGCGAATTTGAGGACATGCTTTTTCTATATACAGATGTCTGTATGTATGTGCAAATATTGAACTGAAAAATAAATCGTATGTTCAGTGATAACAACATACATACATATGTACATACATATATATACTCTCTGTACATATTGTACAGTAAATAAGTAACATACTCATTTGAAGAGAATAAGAATTTTTTTTGTTAATGAATTTAACAAAAAAAATCTATTGTTTGACGACAAAAAATCAACACAAACAAAAACAAAAAACGTGCGCAAATATCATAATTTTTTTTTTATATTTAAAATAGGTATTATCAATTGTTTTGAAACGAAAAAAGTACCACATGCATAAATTCTTATCAATAATATTATTTAATATTTGTTTCGCATTAAATTTTTTTTGTTGTTTTTGTTTAAATTAACATAAATTTTTAAAGCGATAAAACGAACACTTTTTTAAATACGTATCAACCAGACACACCGCCAAGGGAAATTCGCTTTAATGGAGACTTGAAGGCCTTGTTTTTAAATGAAAAAAACCTTTAAATAAATGTTGGTTTGGAAATATGGAGTGAAATTAATAAAAGAAAAATAATAAAGTGAAACACTCTTTTCTTCTCTTCACTATGAAATACATAGTTTTGTGTTTTTGTTATTTTATCAAACAGGTAGTTTTCGAGACTTATTAATTAATTAATGATGATAAGAGAAATTTTTGTTATTTTGGAAACACTTTTGATTTACAAAGTGTCAAGTACAATATATAAATACTGATAAAAAGACACAGCAAGAATACATATGTATATGTACATATTTATTAACATTCAAAGGTTCATGAAAAATATAAAGGCGGTTATTAAAGAACCACAGACTAGGCTGATAAAGGTCCTCGCTACAATAAATCGTCATGCATGTTTGTAATAGTTATACGTTCCCAGACATGTTATCGTAATAAATAGAATGACAGTCGATCCAATGCGTCGCATTGTGCACCAGCAGACCCTACAAAGACCCCACCTTAGAACCAACATGTGTTTATACAAAAATACTCTCCTGCTTCATATCTTAGGCATCAGATGCATTCGTAAATGAAATATGTTCTAGTTTTGTTAGGCGTTTGCCAGCAAGAGCAGGACAGTGACGTAGGAGATATTTTATACTCTGGAGATGTCTGACTTGTTTTTTGAACCTTGGCCTCACACTACCTACTAGACTACGGCAACCCGTCTATCCAACTTTTATAATACCACGCCGAGATTAAAACTAATAAACACCTGTTGGGTAGTGTCAACTCTGGCAAGCTCATCTGTCCTACATCTCATGTACACATGTATGTATGTATGCTCCCATAATAATCTGAATATTAAACTGTTCAGCCCAGCTAACTCTAGGGACAGTTTTCGTTTTCAGGAAGACTTACAGGCTTCAACAATGGAATTGCTATCTGTATAGATATTAATTATGTTTGTAGAAACGTCAGCAAGGATTTCTACCTTCTAAATGTATCAGTGATCTTGTAGTTTTCTTAATAAATTCCAAGTAAGCTCCTTAGAATATATTGCAAAACCTATAGTTTCATGCGTTTTAGATTCATCTGTAAGAAATTAAGACTCTTAATTCTTCTCGGGTACTGTTTCTTTGCCTCCCGGCATGGAATCAACGTATTGTAAGTCTATTATACAATCGCCCAATTGTCTACAGTTTTGTCACTCTATTGTGAAATATATTTCAGTCTAATTACTGAGTTACCGCCATTTCCTTACCTACTAAATACAAAGGTACGTCTAAAATAACACCAAGGAAGCCGGTTACGACAGAACGTAAACGTTCTCTTTACTTCACTCAACTTTGCCAGGCATATCTCCTTCTTCGAGATAGGAAAGGTAAATAATTTGGTGGATACCACTTGGTTTGCAAATTCTCTCCTTTTTTTTTTTTTCTTTTTGAACTGTTGTTTTCCAGCTAGATATTCCTAGTTTTCTAGCATATTCTATTACCCATTTGGTTTTGTTGCGAGCAGGTTTTCATTCACCAATTGTTCCTTTCGGTTTCTGATTGTACCATTTTCTCCATTCACCCTTTTCGCAAAAAAAAATTGTACTGTTGGTTTTTCTTGTCTCGTTTAGACACCAGACACAGATCCATATAACATATAAGAGTTGACTTTTGTTTTTTGGGAAAGTTCTTTTGAATGCAAGATCACCTAAGCATCCACATGCCAATAAAATACTATCCTTGATTTCATCAGTTCCATAATAGTTTTATGTTATTTCAAACACTAAAGAAACGAAATTATTGATCTACAATGTTATGAAAACCCGTCGTTCTACGCTTTTTATGGAGACTGTGGTTGATATTCTACCAATATACATATGTCAAAATGAAGTTTTCGTCACTTCAACTTGGTGTTTATATATGATAGTCCGCGTTCGAATATACGAGCATACTAACGATGTGTTTATTAGAATTGATTTAATCAGTTCCGCATGACGTTTTATTCATTGATAAATAAACAATAATAAAAATTTTAAATCAGTAGCAATTATAAAACAATAAAAACAAGCCCACAATGAAGACCAAAATTCAACTATTTTTAAAAGCCCGAATACGCATCTAAGTATTGACCTACAAAATCCTAATCCTAATATATATTATAAATCTTTCTGTAAGTCTGTTTGTTTGTTTGTTTGTTGGTTTGTTTGTTAGCCAATCACGCCTGGACCGATTTTCTTGAAATTTGGGATAGAGATCGAGCTTTTGTCGGTGCAGGTTATAGGCAAAAAATCTTTTCAAAATTTTTACCAAAAGGGGAGAAAAAATGGGACAAAGGGAGAAAAAATGTGCAAAAATTAGTACTTTTATGCATAAATGCTGTATTTTATCTGTTTTATAGGTAATTTTTTAGGATTTAGCTTGGTTAAGTTTCCCAAATAGCTATTGGAGGTGTTGCGTTTATAAAGTTGGACCAAAAGGGGTCCAAAAAGGGGGAAAGGGGCCAAAAACGGGCAAATTGAGTGCATTTATATTTAGGACTGGGTTGTTTGTTAAACCGGTTTCCGAATAATTTGAAAAATTGAAACCGTTTTCAAAACCGGTTTTGAAACATATAAACCGGTTTTTTATTTATTGTTATTTTTAATGCAAAAATTACCCAATAATAATTTTTTTTAATTTTTTAAACTAATCCAAACTACATAACCCGCGCAACGCCGGGTACAATCGGCTAGTAAATAATAAAACAAATCGTAAATTGACACGATTATTTCCAGATAATAAAAATTAAACAGCACAAGTTTATTAATAAAGCGTTACTCTGTGATTACCTATGTATGCTATCAATGAAAGGTATAAATTAAATATTAGGTCCAGTTAGGTTAACTACATAACCCACCCCAGTGAAATTGACTTGCAGGCCTGTAAGTACCTCTGTAATACCCTGATAAGGCCTAAACCCCGATTTGCACAGACGAAATTCCATAGTATTGTGTCAAGAGAAGTTAGTCAATTTTCTCTGTTTTCAATATTTCTGAACTAACTCATCAGTTTTATTTGGAGTTTCTGCTACGCAATACATGAGATTCACCTTTACTGTTTTAGACGATAGCTGAATGCCCCTCTGTTATGCTAAACTTACTCTCCCGATTTCCATGAAATCTTCTCAGTGATTGACTGAGACATGAAAACGTATATTCCAATTTTCATTGTGTCCAGACACAATTCTTTGTCAATAATTATTAAGAAATACTCAGATCTTCATATAAGATACCAGCCATCTGTGTTCTAATTTTGAGTCAGCCGTGAGGACTGAGACAAATCAAACTCCTTTTTGCCTTTCTGAGCTTCCATTAATCCTATACTCTCTTAAGAGGTGACGCTGTGTGGCCTTTCTATGCTTTTTGTTGCCAATGATATCCTTTCTGGGGAGCCAGTTGACTACCTGGATGAATAATTTTAATTAGAATTGAAACCTAAAGAAGAAATATAAACTCTTCGAATTCCATCAAGTGTTTAAGAAAAATGATTAACTTTCCCCTATAGCCGTATGTACCATGCTTAGGAAAAGTAGAAAGCATGAGAGAAAGCCTTAAAAATACGGACGAAGCAACTAATTTCATAATAGAAATTATTCCTAAAGATAATGCAACAAAAGACCTCTCATGTTATACCGTTTGGTTTAAAACAACCTGGACTTGCTTCCATTAAAAACCTTTTATCAGGATTACGGCTTAGCTTTTCACACAACCCACGTTGCGTGCTTTAATTCTACCCCCTAGTGGTGAGACCTACCGCTTCATATTGAGAAGTTTTTCATAGTAACTAGCCACACAGAACATTTGTCAAAACAAAATGTATCATAGTTTTCGAATTTTAAGGGTAAATAATACACCCGGAAAGCCCCCTGAATCCAGATACCACAATCAAGAAGATAACCTCAACAACAAATATTATAGTAATGTAAACGTCTTAGGAGAGTGCTACTGAATAAGCAAAGTTCCTTCCTACGGCACACTGAAAGTAAAATAATGCAAAAGAATAATAAGAAGATGAGGAAAATGCTTTGTGACAAGCTTTGTGTGGAAAATCCTATGTTCCTTAACGAGACGAAAAGGAAAAAAAAGAAAAATTCCCGAAATATAAAACGGAACAGTCCTTTTTCCTAGATTTATCAAATTACTTGTGCTGTATTTCACTGAATTACTTAAAGGATTGCGTCTAGTATACAAACATTACTAACATTTTTTCAGATAAATACTCCCCTGATTTACCTGATTTCAATCAAAATCAATCGTTCTAAAATTATAAGGAAAACAAATTAATAATTTTCTTTAAACGACAACGAGTACACAATACTAACAAACTGTTCGAGCAACATTTTTGGTATGACAACATATTTATACCGCCTCAAATTTTAAATTAAAATTGAGTCAAGTAACAAGTATGTTGATGTACAGATTGGCTTTTAATTAGCAAAGTCGTACACGTCATAGGTCAGCTTTTTAATCTTTCTGGTTTTTAGAATTTCACCACTTGGTGAAAGTTTGAACGCTTAGAATCAAATTATTCAAAGTCATCTATACAGTACATCATCTTTCGAGGATTTTACTTAAATATTGCATGTTTAGGTTTTAAGAAATCAATGTGTTTTACCTATTGAATAAGGTTAAATTAATTAAAACAATTTTTTTGCAATTCATTTTCTTACGTAATTTAAACCACAAGCTATTAATTATGGCCTTTAAATACACTCTACATACAACATGTGAACGAACACCTCTCTACCCCCATATCACATATCCGTATTGTATAAAACGTGTATAAAATTATGTAGTTTTCCATAAAAACTTGTCAATTTTTTTTTTTTTTTTTTGTGAATGACTTCACACGTGTGTAATTAATCTTAAAATAGACCAACAGAATAATAAACAAAAGATAGAAGATTATTTTATAAACAATATTCGTAAATAAAATTCAGGTTTATTGCCGCAATATTGCTACACACAAACAAACACAAACACGCTAAAAGAATAACTAAAGAAATTAGCAAGTCATGCAGAGTGTGGCTTAAAGCCGTGGCTGGCACAAAATACACATCTTCAGGCACTTAAAATGTACATTTTAAAAGAATTTAATGAAGTTTACAAAATTACGCATGCAATTTGAAACTCTGCCAAATCAAAACATAAAATCTTAAATTTAAGTTTTGCGTTAAAAAAAATGTTAATAATTATTTACCGGTAGCAATTGAAAATAAAAATTTCTTATCATTTGATGATATAAAAATATAAAAAAACAAAATTAATTAAGCATACTTGTGTGTTAAAAATAATAAAAATAAAAATATATACTTTAAAGATAGAACGATCAAAAGTAATTTTTTTTTTTAATAAGATATTACGTCGACCTTCCCAAATCATTGTTTTAAAAATAATCAATATTTTAATTGACCCTTTTTTTTAATGAAAATTATTTATTTACACTTTATTTTTGTCAGCAGGGCAAGGCAACACATCGTTTTGGATGTTAATCTCTTCAAACTTACAGAAATATGTGTAAATCTAGTCGGAGCATTAAATTACTCTTGGCCACCGTGATTTGAGGACAATAATTTTCCCTGTTTTACTCAATTTCTTCTTTTAAGAAACCTAAGGCTACTACAAAGCGTCCCCCTAGCTACTTTATACTTTGGTTTTTTGCTATGTTTCAGTTTCATTAATCAAGTCCTTTCAGGTAATTTTTTGTTGGAGTAGGTTCTATGGTAATAGGTTTATCAACTGTCTTTGCCTAGCAACAACACCCATTACGAAAATGTATTAGCATAAGTATCTCAATTTTAAATTTCGAGCACCATGATGACCATTTTTATGCCTTTTAAAAAAGGATCCACTCTGTTGGAATTTATCAGCGATACGTAGATGACCATGGTCCATGAAATTTTTCTATGGTAGCTCGTGAGAAAGTACTCCATACAATATACATATATCTGTATCCAGCTTTATTCAATTGTTTCCAAACGATTATTTCGTGTAATATCTAGCTCCTAGAGAATTCAAACTGTGCTTATTTTTATTGAAAATTGGCCTGTCAAAGTGTAAATTACCAGAATGGAATAATTGAACCAAAATTGCATGTGATTAAGTACCACAGTATAAGTACCATAACTCTAGTAACAGGCCTATCGAAGAAAAAATGTAAAATATGTCTGCGTCAAGTAATCACAAATCCATTAATTACGTTATCTGGAGTCTAATATTGAATTATTAAATGTTTGTCTTGATTTTAAACTAAAACAGCTTAGTTTTAACATGTTGGGTTGATTTATACATCTATTGTTATGCTCCAAATGCCTGATTTGGTTTTATATAAAGTTCGGAATATTCTGTCATGATCCACCGCTGCTCGGCAAATAGCAAAAATATTAAATATCATGGAATTCAGCAACTTTAACTATGAAGTTAGAAGAGTCCGTTGTATTAAATGGAGAAACTTTTTTTTAAGCTGATGGTAATATACAGTCCGGCATCAGGTGCTATTTGGTCCAATTGGAAAGATATGTTGAAAAAGTAATGGTCAAATAGAGAAGTATTATAAAATAGCCGAGATCTTCATCTTGTTTGCTTTATAGCCGAGTTCAGTACAATGTTATACAAAAATTGTACTGCAGAATTTACTCTCATGGAGTCACTCAATAATCGTGCGTGCAGTACTCAGCTTGCTGAGTTCCGATAAAGCGCTTTAGTGGCCGGAACGCCCTTGCTTTGGAGTACCTCTGACAAACTGATGCTTCACCTTGAAATGTAGGATTTGATCACATAGATGCAGCAGCCGTGTAGTCTAAACTCGTCTAGACTCGTCTAAACGAACGACAGATTTTTGAGGTGTTTTTCATGACAATTGTATTTTCTCTGAGTTTTTGCCAGAAATCTGCTGAGAGAAATAAGTCAACACACAAACTACTAGACTACGACAACTTCTTAAAAAACAAAGTTTTTCAGAGTATGAATCTTATTTTTATCAAATCTCAATCCTTGAAATATTTCATAAAATAAAAAACTAAACCTATTTGAATAAATATGCCTGGCTTTCATACATATATTTACGGATTTCATAACATCAGTGTTATAAAAGTGAATAGTTTTAAAAATATTCCACCACTATTAGTCAATTTTTAAATATTAACTAATGTCTTAAAATAGGAAATGTTTAATAATTTAGGAAATAACTGATATAATCTATAATAATACTTTATTAATGTTTCTAGGAATTTCGAGATTCCAAAATTAATTTCAATATTTTTCAAACAAATTGCCTCATACTGATAACTTTTGCTCAATGAACTAGAAATGAGTAAATGTTTTAATTGTTTTAGATATGGTTAAATCATAAAGAAATTTTCCTTTTACTATCTATTTATATTAATAATATAAACTGATTTGCTAATTAATGAATTAAATGCCTTATTCAAGTGCCCATGAGTGTACGCATACAGTGTGGAAAAATATTCAACATCATCATTATTAGAAGTCACCCATATTATCTTTTTTAATTTCTTAACTAATTACGTACATATACATATGTACTTAGCAGTTGTACAAAATTAGCTTATAACTTTAGATGAGAATTAAAAATTAATTTAAAACATAACCTAACACGAACAAAAACACAAACAAAAACAAACCAAAAATCAAGATTATAGGTTCAATTCAAAACTGACCAACAATTGTCACAAGCCCCGCTAGAAACTAATTTTTATAAAAACGAAAACAGAAAACAAAAACAAACAAAAAAAAAATAGCACATAAACAACAAAATTATATACACACTTAATTTTGAAACTGATAGCAAAAAAAAAAGAATTAGAAAATAACCGATTACTACTGGTATAAATATACTTTTGTTCGTTCTCAAAACCATAAAACCACCAGTTTATAACGAACTATAAGACAATAAAGAACTACATTTACAGTGGAACTCTTTCAAATACGAGATTCAAATTTTAATTGTGCTCCTTCTACTTCTTCTAAATTAATTGCAGTATTTAATTAAATAAAAACAAAATGCCTGCTAACAAGCCCTATCAAAGACCAAAGGACTTTGCTGATCCTGGTAAGAAATCAACTTGCACCTGGAAATTGGGCACCACAGAAAAAACAGTCCACTCGAAGAGAGGAATGTAAGTTATTAAATTAAAATCGGTTACAAGCAATATATTGAAATATTTTTAATTTTTTATTTTTATTTTTAGAAATCACCCCTCAAAAATAACCCCAGATGTATTACATGCCGTTGGATGCACCCCCTTGATTAAGTTGAATAACATTCCTAAATCTGAGGGTATTAAATGTGAAATGTGTAAGTATTCTCGCTACATTAGAGCAATGAAACTTATGTTTGTGAAATAAAGGCGTAGTTTATGGATATCATAATTACACTTCAATTCTTTAGTTGCAACAGAAATATATTTTTTTTTTTTTGCAAGTAATTGAAATTTTCAAACGTTAGCTCTCAATTGACAGTTATTACAGTTGGTAATTTATAACTGTTAGCTCAACTAAAATTCGTTTGCTATCGATAATCTGCCCATATAATTTGTTTAAAACAATTTCCTATTAGGTTACAAACAAATAGAAGATGATTTCAATTCCAATATAATTTTTTTTTTTTTTTACCAGATGCAAAATGTGAATTCCTCAATCCTGGTGGTTCAATTAAAGACCGCATTGGCTACCGTATGGTATTGGATGCTGAAGATAAAGGTCTTTTGAAACCTGGCTGCACAATTATTGAACCAACATCCGGTAATACCGGTATTGGTTTAGCTATGGCATGCGCTGTCAAAGGCTATAAATGCCTAATTGTTATGCCAGAGAAAATGTCCAACGAAAAAGTTTATGCTTTACGTGCTTTGGGTGCTAAAATTATTCGTACACCCACTGAAGCTGCTTACGACTCACCTGAAGGTCTAATTTGCGTTGCTCAACGCTTACAAAAGGAAATTCCTGACGCTGTTATACTTAATCAGTATGTAAATTCTGGTAATCCATTGGCTCACTACGATGGCACAGGTGCCGAAATTCTTTGGCAATTGGATAACAATGTTGATATGATTGTATGCACAGCTGGTACAGGTGGTACTATTTCGGGTATTGCCCGTAAAATTAAGGAAGAATTGCCTTCATGCAAAATTGTTGGCGTTGATCCTCATGGTTCTCTTTTGGCTCGCCCTGAATCGATGAATGACAGTGAAGCTAAATTCTTTGAGGTTGAGGGTATTGGTTATGACTTTGTACCCACTGTCTTGGATCACTCGGTTATTGATATGTGGACTAAAGTATCGGACCAAGACTGTTTCAATATGAGCAGACGTTTACACGCCGAAGAAGGCCTATTGTGCGGTGGTTCTAGTGGTGGTGCTTTGCGTGGTGCCTTAAATGTAGCCAAGACCCTAAAGGAAGGCCAAAGATGTGTTGTTCTTTTGCCTGATGGTATTCGTAATTACATGACGAAATTTGTTTCCGATAACTGGATGGAGGCTCGCGATTTCAAAGAAGTTGTTAACGAACACAATCACTGGTGGTGGAATGTTCCCATTGCTGATATGAAATTGCCAACACCTGTTACTCTTAAATCGAATGCCACCTTCGGTGATGCTGCTAAGGCTATGAAAGCCAACAAAGTAACACAAATTGCTGTTTTGGATGAACATGATAAGTAAGTTTTAACAAAAAAAATCTCTGAATCTGTGTAATAAATTGTATTTATTTCATTACCTATAAAGTTCCTTTATTGGCACTGTGAGTGAGGAAACAGTTTTGACTCAAATCGTTAGCATGAATCGCCAACAAGATACTCCCGTAGTTAAGGCCGCCGCCAAGCGTGTTATACGCATACCTTCAAATGGTATTGTAGGTAAATTGGCACGTGTCCTTGAACTTGACCCTTGTGTAGCAATTGTCGATGAAGAAAGTAAGTTATTGACGTAGTAAAACATAATTTAAACAATTTTAATTTAAAACAAATATTATTTTCTAGATGGCAAACAAATCTTGAAAGCTGTTGCTAGTAAACTCGATGTTATGAGTTTTATTGCTACAGAAGCACCTAAAACTAATGGCACAAACGGCACAAATGGCACCAGTCATTAAAATTTTCATAAAATATCCCTGAAAATTTTAATTGCAATATACATACTTAATTTAAAAACAAATTTATATTTAAAACAACAAAAATAAAAATTTTTTTAAAGCTAAATATTACTTTGTTTTTGTATTTCGAAATTCAATGTAAAAGTAACTTTAACAATTGTTCTTATGGTACACGTCATAGAGAGATATTTTTAAATGATTATGTTAGAACAGATAATCTTTAACGCAGGAAATGTTAGAAAAAATCACAACTAATTAGTACAAAAGGGCAAAGGACACTTTCTACAAAAAACTGAATTATTTTTAAAACAATCTTAACTTCAGTTTTATAAATAAAGAAATCTCTTTATCAACAGCATGACAATAAGCAATATTTGCCTATTTTAACTGAATGAAAATTAAGATAACAAAAATCGAATAAAAACATAACACCATAAAACAAAAACTACGATTTTAAAATGTGGCAGACAGAAAACCTAACATATAATACCGACTCGAATGCTAATTCAACAGAATAAAGTAATTTCAAATTTTTTGTAAACATTCATTACGTTGTGCTTGTCGTCTGTCATTCTTAAAAACTGTGGCTGCCAATGTTTAATAAACTTTTATGACATTTAAAAGAGCATTAAAGTCAGACTTAGCTCTAAGATTGTCTATTTCAGGTATTGGACATATGATCTATATACCACTTAAATAAAAATACGATCAAAGCTCTTATTATACAATGGTTTGCAAGAGACGTAGAGTTCTTTGAATTGTCAAGATCTGTTTGAATCGTAAACCGATTCTAATTTTCTGCAAATTTATATCGAAATAGCGGATGGTTTTATAACCGTTTAGGTTTTGAATATTGCAAAATAAAACAGAAAATTCGCAATAGTGTATGAAATATTTATTTGTTGCGATAAATATATTTACTTCTTAAAGATTATTTTATAAAAATATCGCCCGTGGCTACGCCGTAGGCAGTTCGTCCATGAGAGCCAATTTTGGTAAACTTTTTTTAATATTTCGGCCAGAGCCTCAGCACTGGCAGCTGTTGTGTAGCCTCGAGATCCTAAATTATGTAACACGAGAGGGTTTTCCCTTATTCCTGCAAATAGTCTAGTTGGAGTAAATCGCATGCTCTTGGTGGCCAAGTGGATGCACCAAAAATGGGATTAAGTAGTCATCGAAATCCCTCAATAGGTTCATGACATTGCATAACGTGTGATATGTGGCACCGTCATGTTGAAACCAAGTTCAATTCTTACACTTTGGGCAAAAACATGTAAGTAATCATCGCTCTGTGGCTTTACTATTTCCACTAAGTATTTTACTAATACTGTAATTTACACTACATTTCGTCTCCAAACGACAGATTTTTGAGAAACTTTCTCACGGCAGTTTTATTTGCTCTCAGAGTTTTTGGCACAAATCCACTGAGAGGAAGTCGCCGGATTTGGGGTTTGAATCGAGGCCTCACGTACATATAATAAGACAACACAATAACTACTAGACTACGGCAACTTCTTTATTTTGTTTCTGTTATATTAATCCAGGTTTCCCAGCTAAAGTGTAGGAACAACATCCTCTGTGGATATGTATTTCTAAAGGGGTGGCGCTGCATGATATTTTCATGATGTGCTGAGAGACAGAGCAGAAGTCGGGATGAGTCGAATGCCATTTATTAGAATGATAAAATAGGGTGAAAAATTTGTTTGCCTTCTCCAGAGTTTAGACCATGATTACTCTGGCTTGTACTTGATCACTTTAACTGAACTTTACTTAAGTAATTCATAAGAAGGATTGCTTTTGACTTGGGGTATATAAAAAAAACGTCCTACTTTTTAATCTACTCATTATTTTTTATATTTCACCACGTTTTAAATGAAATTCAAAGTCATCATTTTATCAAAAAGAAAAGAGATTTGCTAAGCATTAAGCATTGTATAAATCTTATCAGAGTTATTGAAGAATTCAATAAAATTGCCAATACAATAACGTTGCCTTAGGTCAAGATTCGGTACTACGTTTTGTATAAATTATCGTTTATTGTAAAATTTATACAAATTCGAGCCAAATAAAATTGTTAACGTCGCAACAAGTTTGCGTTTGTCTGTTGAAGAATATTGCTACACAAATGCAAAGATTAGAGAATAAAAATGAAAAATACACAATTGTTTTTGTTATTTTGTTTTGTTATTTGTTGTATAAAACATTTGTATTTTTATTTTATGTAATTATTTTTATTTAAAGTGCCACTATTTCTGCATAAGCCTGGTTGCCATGTTTTAACTGAGCACATATTTTTAAGGAAAGTAAGTAGAAAATTTAAAAATTTTTTTTGCTGATATTAATTTATATATTTTTTTTTTTTATACTTTTGAGTAATACTTTAAATCTAATTTTTTTTTTCTTTAGAAAATATTAATTTAGGGTAAATGTACCAGTAGTCGGCAGTTTTATTTTTTTCTCTTTTTCAAACTGGTCTGATTAGAAGTGGGAAAGTATTGTTGAGATGATGTTTAGTTATTACAATTCTGTAATTAGTTTAGTTTTAGATCCATTTATCAACTTTGAACATTAAAATAGCAAATTATAAGTAATTTAAATATTTTGTTTATATCATCGATTTTTCCAGTGCTCGGCACATGTGTTCCTAAGTTCGGCAAAAAATTATCCTATTGTCGGCATTAAAATTTTTGTTAAAGAAAAGAAGTTTAGGAGCTATTTTGTTAACAATATCGATAGCTATGTCGAATTCTGTTGCGTTTATTTCTGTATTAATTTCGTGTGCAATGGCCAATGTTTCCGAATGCTTTTGAGCACATTTGGTGTAGTCAACGTTTTCAGGATTTAGAGGATATAAACCACATTTTCTAAACCCATTTTTGATTGTGTCTTCCAAATCTATGTTAGAAAAGACCATATTAAGTAGTGGGCAAAACGTACTTTGAAACTACTTTGTTATTATTTTCAGCCTTTAACTGCCACTCCCTTACGGTTTTCTTCCATTCTGTTTTAAGCGGCTTAAACACGCTAACATCCGCAGGCTGCATAATATGGGTGGTGTTAGGAGGAAGGGCATACAAAATAATGCCGTTCTCTTGGCAAAACTTGCTTAGTTCTAACGTCATGTGGGATTTATGACCATCCACAAACAACAAAATTGGCCGCTGAACATTGTGTTCATTAAGCCAACTATGGACACTGTTGGCGATATATTCAAAGAAGGTCTCACTAATCATCCATCCCGTTTCAGATTTGCCTAAAAACCAATTTTCTGGCAAACTACATCTTTAAGTGGTCGCACATATGGAAAGTCAACCATTGGGGCCACTATCTGACCATTTGCTGAGAAAACCAGCAGCACTGTTATTGTTTCCTTTTCATTTCCATTTTGGATACTGTACACATTTCTATATCCTTTTAGGGCCAGAACTTTTCCGGTTTTAGGGCATAAACTAAAGCTGGTTTCATCTCCGTTAAATATTCGCGATGGATCATTTAAAATGTCAAAAGCGTTTTGCTCTGTCAGGAAGCTATTAATTCATTGAACCCTTCCTGACAGAGCAAAACGCTTTTGACACTTTTTTGACGCTTTTTATTCTTACGTTATCACCGCTCGTCCTTTACTTATTCCTTCCGCTTCTCTAAGGCTTAGACTGGGATGTCGCTTCAAAAATCCCATATACCACTGTCTTCCTGGGCGACCATTTAGAAACGGTGTGCGTCTTTGATCATCTACTATCATCGCTTGAACTGTCTTCAGCTTTTAATGGGAATCCAGACTTTGCTAGGTCTTTGCACCATTTCTCAAGACAATCCTCTTCTGATTCAGTCAAGACTGTTTGTGGACCCATTTTTCTGGCATCATCAGATGGATGGATTCTGTCCTGTATGGTGGAAAGCGGGACGCCATATTTTTTGCTTGCTCCCAATATTGTAGATGTGCCATTTCTTACTTCCATTAAAGCACATTTTAGGGACTCTTGGTGTATGAGCCTTTTTCCGTTGGTGGATATATTAATGAATTTATATTGCATGACATTCAAAGAACAGCCTATTATGCCTACTGAACCACGAATTTTCGTCCTGTTATAGGACTTCTAGTTATATAAATGTAAGATTGCCGACTTTAGATCACTTATGTCCTATTCTCGGCAGGTCTCAGTGTATTCAATATAAACTATGCCGACTACTGGGTAAATCAAGTTTTTACTTATTTTTTTTTTTAAGAAATAGCAAGAGCGATGATTTCTAAACCATTTTATAAAATTTGAGCTTAATCTAAAAAAAAAATTCAATTTCCAGTAGTCGGCACCCCCCTGCCGACAATTGGAAATCATATAATTTTTTGTTCCTAATGGCGGCAGCAATAAAAATTATAGAAAAAATATTAATTTCCTTAATTTTTCACTCTTAATTTAATATTTGAACTATTTTCTTTCATTATAATCACTTACTTTCTTCAAAAACACTTCATTTAATATAAATAATTACTTGTTTAAGGAGGCACCTAAACTAAAAAATTTTTAAAAAAACTGGCACTACTCCACTTTTTGAAAAACCATAACTGAATGAGGACAAAAAATGACAAAATTATTCATCCCACTAAAATTTACTCATTTCATAAGAAAAGAAAACTATTTTTTCTACCAAAATCAGTTTTAACTTTAATAAATAAAGGTCGTTTTTCTTATTTATTTGCATTTTTTTACAAAAACTGCCGACTACTGGTACATGCCGACATTAGGTGCATTTACCCTATGTCGTTTTGAGATTTTTTTTTTTTTTTTCAATTTTATCGTTGCAAAAATATAACACACTTAAGAAGAGATTCATCGTTATGTAGTTTTGCAAACTTAAATTTAAATACTGGTAATAGTTAGTTCTCTCTTCATATTTCTTAATATCAAAATTAAAAGATTTCCTTTTGAATATGTGGAATACCTAATATTGATCAACAATTTTACCAAAAATTAGGAAATTTTCAATAAAAAAAAAAATAAAACTGTAATTAGCATAGAGAGCATTAAGGTTACGAAATTACAAACTTAAAACGTATTAAGAGGAATTTTTAAAATTATTAAACTCCTCTATTGCTTAAATCCTTCACTTTATAAATGCGCACTAACCAATGTTCCGTAGTATAGGCTTCTTCCAACACATCCAACTCAAAGTCTTTATTACCAATTTCGGCAGCTCGAACACGATCATAACCAGGCGGTTTACCACCTTCGGTATAGACTTGACCGAAGCGATAATAACACATTTTATACATAAGACAATTAAGTAGTGTGGGTGAACCCTCTTTATCAACACGAAATTCTCCATTAGCAGCATAATAATCCTTTTCTTTAATATGAGCACCACGATCGGTACTGCCGCCAATACGAACCATCCATAGGAACTTATTGATATCATCGGAAGAGTAACCAGTTAAACCGCCAAAAATTACCAGAACATAATCGACATCCAATTCGCGCATTATTTCATAGGCTTTCTCTTCTGACGAGGCCATAGCTTGACCTACTCTGGAAATATGAGTGTTATTCCAAGTGTTGTTATCAACTAATATAGTGCGATTTGCCATGGCCGTTATTTGGTAACCATAATCCCACCAGGACATAATACGGGCATCCTGCATTTAAAAAAAAAAAAAAAAACAAGCAAACAAGGGAAAAATTGTTTAACAACAGATTCAAAATATGCGACGTCCTTAGAAATGTAAAAATTGTTTCAGCTTTGTTTTAGTACTCATTATGTTTCATACTCTTCCTATCAAGAATTTTTAAGTATTCATCACATACAATAAATTGTGCCAATAGGTGAAAAGCTTTTGAGTTTGTTATTCCAACGTACCTCTGGAGTATTCATTTGCAGCCAATAGTAGGCCTCACGAAAATCATCAAATATTATCCGGCCGCCATCATGGGAACGAGCACTCAATACAATACTTGGTGACGAGTAGGCCTCCGAAGTCACCCAAGTACAATGGAATGTATAGACGATCAACATTAAGGTTACAATACCGACAAATGTTAAGGCGACTTCTTTCTTAACACCACCGCTTTGTTGTTCCAATTTCTTGTATTGACGACGATTTTCAACCGGTTTAGATGAAGCTGCTTCCACTGATTTTATATACTTAGCCAAGAGGTGTGAAACTGCTATGCCCGACAGAACACACATTACAGGGGCCAAAACCAACATGAGACGTACCATAACACCAGCAAAGTAAATACTAGTGACACCATACAAGATTATGAATATGTTTGCATCAGAGAGCTTCGAGAAGCAGAAGTAAAGACCGGCCGGAAATAGAAAAACTAAAATCTGTTTTTTGAAATAAAGAGAACGACGGTTTTTTCTTTTTCAATATAAATAATGATCACAGATAAAATTACGATAATTAGAGAAATGTTGATGCGAGGATGGGGTGGGATATTAGAATTCAAATGAATTTTGTTTGATTATAAAGCGAAAGCAAGAAAATAAAAGCGAAAAGTAAAATGACAAAATGATTTATCATCTTGATAACAAAAATAATATAAAAATAAAATAATTAAAAAATAAAGAGTATAGAATAGAATAGGTCGTAACTAAAAATGATAAAAAAAAAAACTTTAAATTTGTTGGGTATAATAATTTCTTATTTAAAAAGGCTTCTTGGGTGTAATGTTAGTTTAGTGGGTAGTGTGCTGGACTATTAGCGTGAGGATCGTGGATTCGATTCCCACCAAAAACTCTAGTTTGTTACACTACTGTCACAGCATAAGGTATAAGTTAATCAGCTTGTAATAATTATATAATTTGTAATTGAAGTGTAATAAATAAATGAATAAATAAATAAATAAATAAATAAACAAATAAATAAAAAGGATTTACTTTCATCAGCGATCAAAGTGTTAATGTAATCACTTGGTAACATTAAGGCGCACTCATTTTAACGCAATATTATCATCATGAATTTCGAATGTTAAATGAATTAAAAATGATTATGAACTTATATAGCTTTACATACCTGTAAATCAAAATAAAATGACGACCATGATGTTGGTTGATGTTCCGAGACGGAAGCAATAATGGGTATATGATTTTTAGCATAAGATGGATCTAGCAGTGAGTAAAAACGTCCAGTCCATGGTGAAACTTTACCAGTGACTGTCAATAATGTTCCAACTACAAAAACTATCGTCAGAATGGTAGATATAAGAGCCTTAGAAAGGGTCTCAAAATGATCTTTAGGCATCCACGAACGTAAATAATCAATAAAAGCATGAATTTGACATAAACCAAAAACACCTAAAGCCTAAAAAAAAAAATATTTTTAATTAACTAAATTATTCAATTTTAAGTATAAAATATTAACTTACCAGCATATGTTCTGAACTGGTTATAGGTTGGAAGCCAACAAATGAAATCTGCATAGACAGAATTGTGCCTACGCAGTACAACGTGCTATAGGCCACATAAATGCGATGCGAAAAACGACCAGTAAACATTAAGGCCAACACATGTAGGGGTATAAGGTTAATAAGGAAGACATAACCACCCCATGAAGAAACCATATAAAAATAAGCCAAGGCCGACATGGCTGACCAAAATATAGCACCAGTTTTAACGGCCTTTATCCATAAATAATAAGTTAAAAGCATACAAAATATTGCTATGCCTTCATTATCATAAGAGCCAGCCACTGATCTGGATATATAGCCCGGTACAATGGAAATCAAAGCAGCAGCTACTAAACCAGCACCAGTACTCTACAAACAAATTTATTACCATTATAAAATTTATCAAATTTGTTTATAATTTCGCAATTAAGAAAATTATTATAAAGAAAATCAGCTTAGTTATCGTACTCATTATGTTTCATACTCTTCCTATCAAGAATTATAAAATATTCATCATTTAAACTTTTTTCAGGTTATGTTCCATTAAAAACATAACCTTATATTCTTCAAATAGAATTTAAAAGATTTGTTGTACTCACATGTATTTCTTTAGTTAGAGCATAAGTAACCAATGTGGTCAATGATGAAAAGAATGGAGCTAAAAATACGCACACATTCCGTATATCCACTGTTATATTCAATAGCCATAGTATCCTGTAAAGGGCTGCTGATGTAACCATTAGCCCGGGATATATGGTGCCACCAATGATGCGACCCAAAGGATACCAGGCGCGATCATCGAACCAGTTGTGAAATTTATAAAAACCATTTTCGGCCAAAAACCGCGTGGTTCTATAGTTAAAGTATGGATCAAATTCATGGATGACACTTTCAAAGCGCAAAACGGAAAACAAACGCGTGGCGAACGCTGCAACACACAAAAATCAAATAGAAAGAATTTTATTAAAAATGCTCTGGCGTTATATCTGCTACGTGACTACCAAAAAATACAGCTTTGTAAAGATTATATTAACAGTATTATAAAGCTGCCAGATTTATCGATTTATTTGGAGTAAGACGATATTTAATTAACAATCAACACACAATTTTGTCCACTCTACTTTCCTATTTGAATAAATTTCGGATAGTGTCTTTATTTTATCGCACATCGATCCAAATAGCTGCATACGACATTGTGATCCAGTTCAAGGTATGGATAAACTAATGCCACTACAACTTTCTTATTAGACCACACATTACACCATCTGGCAACCTTATAGCAAAAATTAATCCGTACTGTTAATCTCTTTCACTGTTAATGAAGCACAAAGCTGTATTTTACATTATTAAACAATTGGTACTACTTTTCTAATCCAATTCCATTCCAACAACAACAACATAAATTTTATGTTTATACTCACATAAAACAGCAGCTATTATCAATATTGCCAATTTTACTAGATGCTCCTGTTTTTCCCAAGTAAGGAACCTGGTTTTAGCCAAAGGCACAGCAGTCTCTGCTACCATAATGGTGTTTTAAATCTATTATGCTATTTTATACAATTGAATACATTTAACACCCCCGCATTAATAAAAGGCGCAAACAATTACAAAAAAAAAAGTCTTAAGAAAAAAAACTAACCCGGCGTCTTTTTTTCAATCACAGCCAAATTTTCTATAGTGTTTGCTCACTATAAAGCATTGACAAACATTCAAAACTGTATTAAGTTATGTTTTTACACTGGTTATAGTAGTTTTCACTTTTATTTAATTATTATTTTCTATTAATATTCGGATTTATTTAAATAATCTAATATTAAATTATAAGACCGAACGAATTCGTGGCACAATCTTACGGTAGAGTAAGAAAAAAAAATACTGAACGCCCAGACAAATGTCAGAACAAAAGAAAAAATGCAATAAAAATAATAATTTATATATTACCATATCAAAAGATTTTACATGGTTGCCATACTCTTTTGTTAATTTTCTTATTGGCAAAAGTACTGTATAAATGTCAACGTATATAATTTTAAGAAGTATTTTTATAAGTATAAAGAAGAATTTGGCATGATATTTCAATTTTGAATTTATAATTACACTTTTTAATTTAATTTTATCTGTTGATATTTAAATATTTTGCAAAATAAAATTATATTTTTATGATTCCCATTATCCTATTTGCCAATGGTATAAAACTGTTTAATCTGGTAGCGCTATAAAGAATAGCAGAATTTTTTTCAAACTTTTGTTTTGTTGTTTGTTATATTGTATTGCAAAAATTCTGTAAAAGATTTACTTAAATAAAATCAACTAATCAATTGCTAAAAAGTTTATTTTATCCTTGAATTAATTTGTAAGCAAATATATCAATTAGATTGATAAAATTTATAAAACTAAACAAAATAAACGACAGTTGTTGTTTTCTGCATTTAATTTGCACAATTGGCGTAAGTTTGTGTGCGTGCATCAGTGAGTAAAAGAGAGGGAGAAATTGAATTTGTATTGTGTCCATGCGAAAAGGAGCTTAAGCTGTATAATTTATAGTTTATTGGTTATTTCCAAAAACTTTAATGCCCTGGATCTTGTGGTGGTTTACACAGTCAAGTTTTATTTGTAATCCCTATAAAAATAATCTACAACAACAATTATGTCATTTAATGCGGCCTCAACGCCAACAGTGGATTTTACAACAACAGCGAGTGCGATACCCTCTGTAGCTACTGGAGTTGGTCGCAGCAATTATAAAGACATCTATGATCTGTTGGAAAGATTGTGCAAAAATTCTGTAGGCCCTAAAAACAATCACAGTAAGTAACACGACGGATAATTTTATTTTATTCCTCTCCATAAAGACTATTCTATAGATTTTTTATGCTATAAATATTAAGTCTTGGAGAGCTTTATCAATAACAAATGAGCTACATATGTTATGAACCTAAGGCAATTGTCTTGTTATTGCAATGTCTATACTACTTTTTGTTGACTGGTTTTGAAAAAAATTAAGCCGATCGTCCTGGGAATTTATTGTTATAAGATATAGAAAAAATAAACCAATTATTTGTTTTTATTAAATTAAGGTATTACTTGGCATAGTTAGAATATTTCATTTACAAAGAAATTCCCTCCTTATAAAAAATTTGCACCATAAATTACACAAGGTTCTATTAAGGCAAGTGGTGTTTATTAAAGAAAAATTATTCGGTAGTCGGAAACATTTGTAGTCACTTTCTAACATTTCGAGACGAATGCCTAATCAGGCAATCGCATATAGGCAGCAAATGTTTTTAGCCTTCATCAAGTGGTTTCAGTTCGGATTCTCTGAAACCATAAATACATACACTTGATTAACTTTAGCAGTATCATAACCATAAATACTATACTTTATTAATAAATACATTGTATTTTCTCTCATGCAAATAATAATAGCCACAAAACTGCCATGGAAAATTATTTCTGTATAAAATCTTATCTTTCTAACACCACATATTTTGATTCATTCCTTCTTACATAATAAATAATGAAAACTAAAACCATTCTTTCAAAGCTTGGAGAGCTAGCTTCACAAATGTTTGAATGTCTATCTCAATTTTGAGCTATAAATCACATTGGCCCTGGTCCTGGTCCTTTGACAACTTGTAGAAGGTTTCATAAAAATACAATTTATAAAAAATGTGGATTATTTTATGAAGAGCATAATTAACAAAGTAGCATATCCTGCTACAGTAAATAATGACGCATAAAAAGGGCTGAAACAACTTTGAACTTCTAATACAGGCTAAAAATTGAATTGCAAATGCGTAAATTTAAATAACAATATAAATTGATGATCAATCATATCCTGCATAGAGTTTTATAAATTCGTTATTAATCAGTTTGTACATTTTTTTTAATGTTCTGTTTCTAGTAATGTCACCCCAATGTTTAAAAATATTTAATTTATTTTTGTTTTGATTTCAAATAAAAAATAATTTCTATTTTAATCTTTTGTTTTTTTGTATCATTGCTTGCAAAATATATCATCAGTATTATATAACCAATTTTGTTTTGGGTTTCGCCTGTACGTTACATATTTTTTAAAATTCTAATAATAAATTTTGTGTTATTTTCCTCTTTTTTTCAGGGGACGTTTTACGTCATGTTACCCAATACATATCGAATTGTCCTTCGGCATTGGTTTCTTCATTACCTTATGATGAAGCTTCTCTGGTAGCAAAAATTACACAACACCTTAGTACCACCGAGTCAGCAGGAGCTATAGGATCACGTAATAATTCGGCTTTGTTTTTAAGTTTGCATGAACAATTAAAATCGAGTGTAGGTATCATCATGAATGCTGTATTGCGAGTAATATGTATTATTGAAAATTCCAGTTTTGTTGTCTCTTTTATACATTTGTGAAGAGAAACTTCAAAATATACATACACTCCATATGTATAATTCATTTATAATTACATTTACAAATTTAAATTATAAATTTTTAAATCTGTTTTTAACGAAATTTTTAGCAATTGGATCCACGGCAACGTAGTGCATTATTAACATTTCTTTATTACATGGCTGATTCGAAATATACAACAACAGCTGAAAATGGTTACGATATCAATAGCACATCAAATGTCACAACTGCTAGTGCACACAGAAATCGTTACAGTAATCCAAATGCTTGTTTGCCTCCAAATAGTACATTGCCTTCGTTAAGAAGTAATCTGTCACACAAAAGTCCTGCGTTGGCGGCCACTTCACAATTTACCTTTATGAAACCTTCAGATGTAAGTACAACTTAAAATGTTAATTAAAAATTTTACATTTTCATCATCGCTCTACATTTTTTAGATTGCATATAATCCAAACGATTTTAGTCACAGAATATCCATATTACGGCATGCTAGCCAAAGTGGTGGCAGCAGAAGTGGTTCCGAAAATGATACAGTGCCCGGCATTGCTGCCGGACCCTATGCACACATACCCTTGAAATCTGGCTTCTCAGATGTGAATAAGACTGCAGAAGCTCAAAATAATCTTAATGATGATATTGTTCAGAATGTCATTTATGCTTTCACTGGCATACAGGGCAAATATTTGAAAAAGGATGTTGTTTCGGGTAAATTTAAATTGGACGTAAAGGCCAAAAATCTTAACGTCATACAAGCAGGTATGCTATTACGGCTGGCCGAATTAGGTTACTACCATGATTTGGTGCAATCCTATACAGATATGAAGAGTGGCTTGTGTGCATTGGGTTTAATGGGTCAGGGTTTTGTTTCCGCTTTAAAAAATGAACTCACAAAATATTATGGCATGGTAGCTATGCTGCAGGAACAACTCAATAAGCAAAGACAAAATGAAACGTTTGCCACATTTAGTACAGCAACACGCCCCGAACGTTTGACTTTAATGAAAATTCTTGTTTGGTCTGTGGCACCTCTGCAAAGGCTACAACTATTGGCCACTATAGCTGAAGCTTGTCAGGAGAAGAAAGGTGGTGCCTTGGCTTCTACCGTATATGGTTTTTTAAGCAACGGCAATCCCATGGTTAAAAATATTGCCAAGGAATTACTTTTGGCTATATGTGGCCCTCTATACCAAATGCTTACCAAATGGCTATTGGAAGGAGAAATATGTGATCCTCATGGTGAATTCTTCATTGAATGTTTGTTAGAAGTGGGTCAAGATCACTTGTGGCATGATAAATACCGTGTACGTACAACAATGCTGCCGAATTTTGTTTCCACCGATTTGGCCAATAAAATATTAGTCACCGGTAAAAGTATTAATTTTCTATGTGAAATCTGTAAGGATAAGCAACCAGTGAAAGGCAGAAATGAGCTTAAACAATGTATTGAAGAAAATGGTGAGTTTACATAGCTGGCCCACCTTAACAATAAATGTTTAAATTAATACTGAATATTTATTGCAGCTGAGCATGTCTTTTCATCAGTAGCCGATACAAAACTGCATTCAACAATTGATTCCATATACCTAAACACGTCGAAACGTGTTTTGGATATAGTTATGGGACCTCATAAATTACTTGAGCACTTACAAGCTATGCGCCGTTATTTATTATTAGGACAAGGCGATTTCATTGGCATTTTAATGGAAAACTTAAAGTAAGTTTATATTTGTATTACACATACCATATTGTAAAGAAATCTATGTTTTTAAAGATGTGAACTTGATAAACCAGCTCAAGAATTGTATTCCTACGATTTGTCTTCCATTATGGATGCTGCTATACGCTCCACAAATGCTCAATACGATGATCCGGAAATACTAAATCATTTGGATGTAAGATTAATGCTTCCTTGTGCTGGTGACATTGGCTGGGATATCTTATCCTTGCAATATACCGTACGTGGTCCTTTGGCTACCATGTTGGAGCCATCAATGGAAATTTATCAGAAACTCTTTAAACCATTATGGCGTATGAAACATATGGAATTTGTTCTATCTTCGAAGATATGGAAAGACCAAAAGTGTAATGCCAAGGTGAGTTGAAGATGTTTTGCTTTATTTGTTAAGTGCAGTTAATTGTGGAACTTTTAGATTCTGAAATATAATGCAAAAAGTTTGAATTATATAATATAATATAATAATAGGGAATCTAGTAATACAATACTTCCTTTTTTTCGTTTGTCAGACGTTTACACCAAGCATTTCTGGAATGTGTACTAGCTAGATCATTGTGGATTTATATCTAAATTGCATCCTAGGATAAGATGCCAATTTCCGCAGTGTTGTTCTAACCCATTTCCATTTTTTGCATAATATTGAGCTGCACCTTCTGTGTATTTCGGAGATAGAAATCCAATTGTGAAGCCACCATATCTTGTTGTGCATATACCTCTATGACTGGCAAGATTTGTCTGGTGCGCTTAATATATCTTTTTATACTCTCCAGCTTAGGAATACTAACTCTACTTTGAATTATCTGTTGTATCATCTTTTGCAAATGTGTTGGGCATGTTGACAACGTCCCCGTGTCCGAGGATCCACAGAAGGCAATCGTGGAATGGTTTGGTATCTTCTCTAGAAAAGACACCCAGCTTTTTTGGACAATTTTAAATGCATTCTTTAGGGGTATAAATTAATATGCCTTGAGCATAAAAAGTGTAGATTGCACATTGGTTTTGAAAATGTTTACGGCATTTTAAAATTTTAAATAAGTTCGTTCAATTCTGTGTAGTTTTGCAACTTTTACTTTAGAGAGTCTGGAATTTACTGAACTTTACATGGAAATTCCTAGAACAATATGAATGGCTTTTACATTTTGAACTAACCTGGCTTACGTTGAGTGTGTTTATTTTCATTTAATTGGACTATAGTCCATGCACATTCATTTCTATTGAAGAGACCTTTATGAGATTCAATTCAGTGCTTTTAGTCCGAATAAGCTGACATACGTTCTCATAACCTATTCCTCTCTGGAAATAAGCGACAAAATAAGTACAACAAACAAAGTATCATATAACATTATTTATATAAAATTATATCTTTCTATCTAATAAATATTTAGATATAACTGATTATGATCTGATAACACGGTTTTCAAGTGCATTAAGTAAAAATTTGTAAACCGATTACCCTTATACCTATACAAAGCAAATAAATTAGCGAATTCATTGAACTCTCGAACAGACTATTTTATGTAAATAAATTACTTTAATATATAATATATGTACTACAATACAAATGGACTCTTACCGTTGGAACTTAGCGTTTTTACATAAATAATGAAAACCTATCACAATGCTTAAATATCGTGGACAAGATTAATAATAATAAATCTAATCTAATCCTAAGAATCAATTACAAATGTATTGATTATAGTACTATTGCCACCAAGAGCTTTTCAGCTTGTGTTCTATTACGTTTTTAATAGATTTTATCAATTTTTCCTTTTATCAGGTAAACAGCCAGTATCAAGGGTCAGCCAGTTAATTGTTGGCGTGTGTTTTAGTTAATTCTAATGCATTTCTTTGTACAAAAATTTTAAAATTTTATCGCTTTATTATTACACATACATAGTGATTAACATATTACACACACGTGCTTTTTTTTATCCATCCATTCCATATTTTTTGAAAACAACAATTTTGATTATTACATTTACTTAAGGCTTATTATAATTATTATACGACTATTTAAAAAAAAGATAATTTATTATAAAGATGCAGCAGGTGACGGCGCTTAGGCTATTACATTAAGGTGTAGTAAATGTTTACAATTTAGCATCGGCTTGCTTCAACAAGGGAGCCAATTTTTGGGTCAACATAATGTTGCCGGCAATCTTAAGTTTACCCTTCATGAAGGCAGCTTGGGGATTCAATTTACCCAAAGCAATTTCAACCATATCCTCATCGCTGACAGTTAAAGTGGTATCAACTTTAACGCCTTGAGCAGGTCCTTCATAGATTTTGCCACTCTTCAAGTCCAAAGCTATAAGAGGGAATATAGAAAATAAAATTAATACACAATCATTGATTATTTCGTTGTCATGTTAAAGTATTAACAGAGAGAGTCAGAGTAAGTAGTTGTAAATTTGCTATTTGCTTATGACCAAACTAAGGCTATGCAAAAACGCCCTTTGATCCCAAGTTATAAAAACTGATATTACGTTGCGAATTTTTACATTTTCATTCGAAATTATATAGAAAACTTACTCCATTCCTTAGCAACTTTGCCATCCTTAGTGATTTTATACAGGAAAACACCATTTATCGCCTTGGCTTTGGCTTCATTGGCCTTAATACCATCGCCGATTTTTTGGAAAACAGCATCAGAAGAGAGAGTCATTGTTGAATTTTCTTTTATTAACTTCTGACCTGCAACATAGTATAAAAGTAGGTGTAAAATATTATAAAGATGTAAAAAAAAATCTTTTTTAAACTCAGCAATTATTTCCTATTTCTTCTTTTTTTTGTGACAAATGCTTACACTTGGAATGGACAAAATGAAATGTTAATTGCAAGTAAATTCTACTTGGCTTTTTATGTTAATTTCACTCTCTTGCTCTCTCTCTCTTTCCCATTCAACAAATTACGTGCTCCACTGTTAATAACATTACAGATAACTTTTCGTTTCTGACATTTGTTCTAGAGTTGCCAGATCATTTGCAAAATATTAAATCCATTTATTCCCCACTAAATTATATTTAATTCCCTCAGGAATATAATACCACATGACCGGGGAGGGGAAGAGCAAAGGCGTTGGGGTAATGGATCGTGTCTATGGTCTGCTATAGACAGTGATAGAATAGGTTTGCTGCGGGGGTTCGACGAAGCCCACTGACAAGGATCTGGAACAGATCCCAGCCAAACTATTTTAAGGTATGTTGCGACGAGGAGGAGTTGGAAACTATCGAACACCTCCTCTACAACTGTCCAGCCCTTAGTAGGTTGAGGACCCTGGGTAGGGGCTTAATTTGTCCCTAATTGACTCCGAGCCAACGAACTACTTAGGAACTGAGGAAATGAAATTTGCTGCTTATTGGCATAGTTGCACTGACTTGAGACAGACCAAACAGGTCCTAACCTCTAAAGAAGGAATCTCTGTTCTGCCTTTCTACAGGTCCATTACAGCATGTGGTACCATTAAAACTCCAACGTCTGTCGATTTTGTGAGAGTGACGCTGAGAGTACATTATTATTATATGGTTTTACTACTCTTGCGCCTATTGTCTTGCGTCTACACAAGTTGTAGAACAGAAAACCTCGAATGGTGATAATTTCTTAATGGGCTTAGATCTTATTAGGTTGAAGTGTTCTCTGGCAGTAAGTAATTAAGTATAATGTAGTTCACAGAACCTTTGATTAGATGAAGTGTATCTAAAATCGTAATTAAAGCAATGCATAGTTATTATTATTATTAGAAACTTTGAAATTAAATATTGTAATTTTGTAAAAAGTATGTACTAAATAATACTGATAATGGCAATTGTTTATTTGCAGCCTCTACGCTCTATGGCCCCCGAATTGAATGAAGTGTTATATCGCCTCCATTTGTTTACTTCCGAAATGATACATTTCATACATCAAATGCAATATTATATACTCTTTGAAGTAATTGAATGCTCTTGGGCAGAGTTGCAGGAGAAAGTGCAACAAGCTAAAGCATTGGATGATATACTTAATGCGCATGATGAATTTTTGAGTGCCATCAAATGTGGTGCATTTTTAGATGCATCGTCTGGTGATTTAAACGAAAATCTTGGATCAGTTTACAATGGAATTATAAACTTGGAAGTTTGGCAGGATAAATTCTATGACTTATGCTTCCGTGAGCTTAATGCACGCAAGGGATATGAAAAGGAGATCAAAGAATCGGAAAAGACGGGTAAATTTGGTATAACAATCGAGAAAAAATTGGAAAGAGATCAAGAAAATAAGATTTTTGAACAGACTTTAAGAAGTTATCATATATCATTGAAAGATATTGGCAATGAATATGAAAAGGCGGTACGCTGCTTTCTTCTGGCACTTAACTCCAACAATGATCACAATTTACAATTGTTCGGCATACGTTTGGATTTCAATGAGTACTACAAGAAGCGAGATCAACGTTTGGGAGTACCCTTGACGTTCGAACACATGCGCATGAGTAACGTTTATTTTAACAACAATAAAAGCCTATTGAACAGTCGAATTTCGAATGTAAATTGACACAAAGGTCATAATAATAATGCCATTTTGCCTTTGAATTTCTTTGAAAAGCATGTTATTAATCAGCATCAAGACGTATGCTCGTCTTCAAGAGCGAAAGCACAAATTATTAGCACATCAGTTTTAAATTGCCGCCATATTAGCTGTGCCAATAATAATTTTAATTTTAAATCTAAGAAACCGCCTTATAAAAATATCACAAATTCATCACTAAATACCTTGAATACCTGCTTAAAATGGAAACGTAATCATTTTATCAAAGATAGTTGCGATAGTGGAAACATGAAACGTCCGTTGCTTTTAAATGATTATAATAAGGATATGATTTTACATACATGTTGTGAAATATTGTAAGCGAATGTTCGAATTAAAATCTCTTATGCGTTGTGTTTTCTAAATCCTAAACTTTCTTTCTATTCTATTTAATTTCTTTCCCAATTACTACTTCTTTCTTCTTGTCATAACTAATTTATTTTTATAAAAACTGCATTCTTTATAATCCCAAATAAAAAAAAAATTAATTGTGTAATTATCTTAATATGTACTTTGGTTACTTTTGCCAAAATAAATGTTTAAAGAAAACTTTTTTTTATAAATTTAGTTTTTAGCGAAAATAATAATTTTGTAAAACAAATACTCTGTTTTTTTTTCGAATATGTATGTTCTTTAGTTTAATCATATTAACAATACTTATAAGTCCCGGTCTTTTAAAGCAATTAAAACTAAAAGAAAATTTAAAAACAACAATAATATTGTCAAACAAAAAATAAAAGTATTAAATAAAACAAAATATTGTTAAAATACAATGAATAAAAATCAAAAAAAGTTTCGAAATTAAAAAAAAAATCTAATTAAACGCACGACTTCACGATAAAATTTGTATCAACATTTATGGAGTTATAGGACCAAGAGTACTCAAGAGCACGTGGAGTTTCAAAGAACATTTCGTAAAGGACGATACTCACAAAACTAAGGCATTGCGATGTCACAGGAAACCGAGTAAAATGAAGAAGCTTTGAGGAAGCCATATGCTCTCGAGGTGGATAATGAAAATAAAAAAATAATATCTAACCTATATATACACTTGTGTTGATTCTTCCATTGGCTTTATGTATAGCATTTCTGGATAGATAATTGCGTTAATTTCATTCGGAATGTTGTTCTTCAAAACTTTCGGGTTAATTTCAGTATAATCTTTGAAATACTGGATAGACGTTGAATCTTACGATTTCACAGTGCGGTTAAATATGTGTTTCTATTTTAGTTTTCTGTGAAATATTTTTAGAACCCATACCTGTTAGATGTTAATCTCGCTTTACTTATTGTGTGGTCCATATTGTCTCTTATCATTCGGCAGAATACTTTCCAGGTAACTAAACGATTTGACATCTCTGTTTACCTCATTGTTTATAGTCATGGAAGAAGTATTCGTTGATACAAAACACTCTATTCTGCTTTTATTGTTTCAATTATTTACTACTGCTGCTACTTTTGCTGCGAGTCTATATCGGTAAATTTATTAGTTTCATTTAATCTACACCGCGTTGTGTGAGTCTCCAAAGAGACTATCATTTATAAACCTAGAGATTTCTTGTCGAGCAGATGCTTTACAGATTTACTAAAGGCTTTTCTCAATCGCAGGCTTGGTGGTATACGTAGATTTATATTTAATAGCCAACCTACTTCATTCATAGATTCTTCTATCTTTAAAGCTTTAACAATGGCAATTCTTTTTCAGCCAATAACTAACCGTTTCTAATATAAGTTTGGTAAATTTTTCTTTAGTTTAATTATGGAAGGGATCTGTTACAAAAACAGAAACAAAGACAAATTATAGTTAATTTTTTGTTAATTGATATACTCACTGTAAATAATGCACATCCAAAATAGGAACTGAATTTGTGTTACTGGTGACATTGGAACAAGTGCTTTTAAATATCACATGATATTGCATTGCATTACATCCCTTGGCCACTACAGCATTTGCAAGTTATTCTCTGCAGAAAGACATTATTAAATAGGAACTGAATTGGTGTTATTGGTGATATTGTAACAAGTGCTACAGCATTGCATTACGTCCCTTGGCCACTACTGTATTTGCAAATTGTTTGCTATAGAAAGACATTATTTTAAATATATATGTTGTTTTTATTTTGTTTTATAAAGTTGATCGTTTATAATTTTTATAATGTATAAGACTAATGGATGGTTATTTAAAAACGCAGAAAAAAATAATCAAAGAATTATTTAAAATATAAACCTTTTTAAAATTGGCATAAGAATTTCTCCACTTTTTCTCTGCGAATGTAGAATAACAAATATACATACGTAGTCGAACATACAAAAAAATTAAAGACTTTTTCACAATTCATTCAACATTCTTTATGCATGTATGTATGTATGTAAGTAGTAATAGTAGAGTTGTTATAGGCTTCCTTAGGTTAATATATCTGTATGTATATTTTTTTTAGAATATTTTTTTTCTTTAAATGTATAAATTAATGATAATATATAAACTATACATTATTTGAATATAATATATATGTATATACATATATGCATGTATATATGTATATATAAAATATTATATTTCATTTTTGTTAGTGTTTCAAAAAACTATTAACTAATAATATAAGTATATAATTTGTAAATAATTGTTCATAATTTGTTTACAGTACCATTTATAGATTTTGTTTAAAATATTCTTCTTCTTTTTTATACAAAATTCTCTTTAACGCAAGAGTTATTAACAAAGGTTATTTCTTTAAGAAATTGCAAAATCAACAAATTAAGTAGATTTTAAATCAAATGGAATTATTTGCCATTCTATTAATTGCTAGTAATAGTAATGAGATAATTAATTAATATTAAAAACAAAATGTTTCTCTTAAAAGATTTCTTTACTTGGCGTTGATATACCTAAAGCTTCTTCATAATCATTTGTAGCAGTAGTAGAGGCGGATGATTTGTGAGATTTTTTCTTGTCTTTATGGTGATGCTTGTCTTTCTTTTCCTTTTTCTTTTTTGTAGCAACCGTAGAGTCGACATCTAATTCGTTTTGTAAATCTTTCAATTCCTTGGATGTTTTACTATGTTTATGCTTGCCACGCTTCTCCGTATCGTTAACGTAAGGGGTTTGTATTTCGTCTATGGAAGTTCCTAGTAAATTGGCACTATTAACTTCTCCCGCGTTAAGTTCTACCGACGATGATTTCAAGGATTTCTTATGAGAATGCGATGATTTACGCTTATGTTCGCTTTTTTCTTTGTCCTTGTCCTTATCTTTGTCTTTTTTCTTTTCTTTTTTGTGTTGATGTAACGATGAAGACGATTTTGATTTGTGTTCTTTTTCAGTCTTCTCTAAATCATTTGAATATTTTTTCGATGATCTCTGTTGTTTCGGTTCTTCTAAATCGGGTCTGTAATATATTTTTCAATTAATATTTGTCTTTTTATATATGGTACCCATTTTCTTTTAACTTACATGTCCAATTCTATGTCTAAAGCTCTATGCGGATCGTCGGGATCAAATTTACCATCTTTATCATCGTTATCTGATAAGGATACTCCCTCCGGCATTTCCAAAGTAGTATTGACAATGTGTAAAGGTTTAGGTTCTAAAAAAAAGGCAATAAGTCAGTAATTATTTTCGTTTTTTTTTTTTGTTTTTTTGTTTTTAATTGAACTCTAAACATTTTACCTTCCTCTGATTCAGATGTTGAATTGTAAGTGCTTTTTGATTTTGATTTTTTGCTTTTTTTCGATTTCTTATGCTTTTTATTTTCCTTGGCGTTGGCTTTCTCTTGTAAAAGATATTGATCGGAACGTTTTGTGGCTGTAAGACATAAGATTATTATATAATTATTGTATTAATCCTATTTTATTAGTTTTCTTTCTTACCCCCAATTTTTAGAGGAACATCTAAAGATAGCTCTGCTATAGGAATCTCATCTATGTTATCATACTCGGCGTTATGTTGTGAATTATTGCTGCTCAAAGACCTCGCTTTTGATGCCACATCTGGCGTAGAAGGGGAGGATTTTAAATAATGAGGATTGTTGGACTGTTCAATTAAGCGTTGCATGCGCTGGCGTTCAATTTGTTCTGGTGTTAATTCTTCGCTAACTCTACGTCTGGCAGCTGCTTCATCATGATGCGCAGACGAGCTAACAAATAACTCTTCTTTTTCATCATTTGAAGATGAGGACGATTCTTCTTCTGGTGGTGGATTTATCCATTCGTCTAAATCAAGGCCATCTGGTAAAGGAACTTTGCGCTGTGCTTTGGGCGCCACCGGTATAAGTTCACCGGCAAACAGTAAAGCCATCTCCTGTATTATTTCAATGGCTAATGTAGGTATTGTCGTATGACGTTGTTGCGTTATTCCTGTCGTTTCGGTTTCAATAAAGTTCACATTATTATTGCAAGCAGTTATATCATTAAATTGAGCTCTAAGCATTTCAATAAGAATACAGGCTGAATTGGCACGTTCTTGTACTTCTATATCCGTAGAACTATTAAAATCTTGTAATTTTTCCAAAACATGATCACAAAGCTAAACGAAATGGATAACAAATTGATTCAATTATAAAATGCTGTACAAGATTAACGATTAACGGCTAACATACTCTTATTAAACCCTCAGGATCTTCATTTTCTAAACAGGTAGTGGCCAAACGGGTAAATAGTTTAACAACGTTTTGCACGAATACACCTTGTATATGACCAGGTATTTGACGAGGTCTTAACAGAATATTTAATGTACGCTCAGCATCACCCAATTCACTATTTAGATGCAAAATAAAAAAAAAAAATAATAAAGCTATTAAATACAGTTATTGCCTATAAATTTTTGATGTGAATGACATACTTGGAAAACTCTCCGACAATCCAAGCTGCAGCATATAAAACTTCGTACATAGAATTACTTTGGGAGGAAACGGTAAAGGTATCCAAAAGATTGGTCATTTCATTAACAGCAAATTGACGTACTACAGGCACTCGAATGGCAACATCCAATAGTTGTTCAGCAATTAAACGTCCTTTAATTAATCCAAAGCAATATAGAATTTATTTTTGAAAGAAAAAATTGGTTTTTATTTAAAGCTTACCATGTCTAGAACCTGCTTCGAGTTGTATTAATTCAACTAGAACTGTTAGATACCATTCAAAGTTAGTAACATATAAATATGAGCTTTGTGAACATATCTCGATAACTTTGAAAAGTAGCTCATCACGATAGGCAGAACCTTCGGCTCGTTCCATATGGCCCAAAAGTCTTTTAACAATTTCCATAAGATTTTTCTTTGAAACCATGCCATAAAGGAGATCCAATGCTCTCAAACGTATGGACTCATCTTTGTCATCCAAACATGCCAGTATCAAATCCTTATGGGCTTGAACACTTTTCGGATGAGTTTTTAAAATCTTTGACATGGCCAAGAGACCCAAATATTTCACTAAAATTAGTTATACAAACATATTGTATTAAATGTGCATATAATAGAAGTTAATTTGATTGTTAAAATGCTTACGATTTTGATCAGAGTCTTCAATTAATATACGCAACTTTTGTACACAAAGTTGTATAGAGGCACTATGGTTTGGCATACCGCTGCTGATGCTGATTAGGACAGCAATTACAGTATTTATACATTCGTATAATAAACTCATAGCAGATGTGCTATTTTATTAGTAAAATTCAAAAGAGAAATATAAATCGATTAACTTCTACTTGTAACGTTTAAATAAAATATTTCAATTTAAACATAAAATAATAAAAAAAAATTAAATCATAATCATAATCAATTCATACAAAAATAAGCAATTTAGGTGAGTATGGCTTTTGCTTATGACAAATTTACAATATATTTGAAAATAAAATGAAAAAATTTTGCATAAATACTTTTAAAAAATTATTTGCATTACAAATACGATATCAAAAAAAAAAAAAAACACACACACACGCTCAAATAAAATTTAAAACAATATAAAATTAAAATCATCATTGAATAGAACTTATATTTGCAATTTTTGATTGGTTAATTGATTGATTGATTTATTGGTTGATTATTTGGTTGCTTTTTTTTTTTTTTTTTGTATGAACAAAACATAAACTTGCCTATGTATAAGATTTGTGAGTGGTTCTATTAATTTCTTTCCTAGCCGGGGTTCTAAAGGAGTTAAAGCGCCAAACTGCAAATGCAAAAAGAGATAAAAAAGAAGAGAAATGATAAAACAAGCTCAATAAATAATACAATAATAATAAATATACAAATGAACTTATTTTCTATTAGTAGTAGTATATTCTTGAGATGATAATCATTGCATTAAGTATGAGAACTTGTAAGTTGAGAGAAAAAGTTATAAGTGTGGAGAGAATATGGATATTTCTTAATGGTTAAATGCACTTTATAATAATACTTTAAAAAGGTGTTCGAAAAAAAAAATTATTTCGGGCACAAATTTGATTGTTATTAACAAAGGGTTTCGCTTGACATTAGGAATTCATTCATGGAAAATAATTGTAAATAAATACTTAGACAAAGTGACACAAAAATAATGTCATATTGAGAAATCTTGTACAATTTTATTGAAAATAAAAAAAAAAGTTTTGTTTTCAATTAAAGTTTATTTAAAGATTTAAAGAAATGGATGACCTTTGACTCACATTTGCTGTAGAAACGAATTTTTGTCAGGAATGTGGTTACGATGTAAATTATTTCAGTATAAAATAAAGGCTTGTGACATAGCACTACCCAAAATTACAATAATTTTATAAGGAAATCCCCACGTACGCTGATATCGTGGTACAACAATGCAAAGCACACTGCTAGCACTTAAAAATTTAATTTAATTGAACGTACATTTCTTAGTTTAATACCATATTTTACACCGAATATTAAATAAATAAATAATAAATTTTAGTGTTTCTATCAAAAAATTATCTTCAGCGACAAGGATCATGTTTGGTTCTATGAGTACGTCAAACATAATTGCCGTTTATTGACCAGAAGCATTATCGAACTTTACATCTTCCAGCACGATGAATATCATAATCTTACACTCAATACTTTACTGAATTTTGTCCCAGAATGGATGAATGGACCTTGACGACATATAATTTCAACAAGCTAAATCGCACGCGAAACAATGAACCTATTGAGAGGCAAGTTTGGTGAGCAATTGATCTCACATTTCACTATTTTTCGTTATAATACGTGAAGGCTCTCGGATATGGAGACAAGACAGTCACAATTCCTGGAAGACAACATTAAAGCCGACTTTAGCAAAAATACTGGCCGTAAAGATGAAAAAAGAATGTAAAAATTGAAGACTAACCCCTAATAAATATTTCCTTCATTTTAGCATTTTTTTTTTCAATTTTTCAAAACCCAAGCTGTTAATGCGGATCCAAATTGCTGATTTATTCATCAATATAGCTTTCAATGGTGAGTAATTTTTGTAATAAACAAATATCTCATAAGAACTCCTGCATTCAGGAACGAGGGATATCCAAAACCAGTCACTTTTTGTAACAACTTTATAAATAACTCAATTTGCATGGGACACTTAGGCAGGACGTAGTCTAGTAGGTAGTGTGTTGGCTTATTAGACTGAAGGCCCGAGTTCGAATCCCAGGTCTGACATCAAAACGAAATTTGAAAAAATATTTCTTCGGCGACTTCCTCTCAGCAGATTTCTGGCAAAAACTCTGAGAGTAAAATAAAATTGCCATGAAAAGCTTCTCAAAAAACTGTCGTTCGGAGTCGACTTTAAACTGTAGGTCCCGCCACTCATGTATAAAATTAACGCACACAACATAAGTGGTGTGAGAAGCTAGGTCGTAATCCTGACTGAAGGGTTGTAATGACCAATTATGTATGTATGTACTTAGGCAGGACGAAGGAAAAACTTAAGACAGACTCGTAGAACAGTAGATAGAAAATTCTCTAGGTCTCTATAACATACAATTCGAGTACATTTATATTAAATATGCATCAAAATGTAGATACTTTTAATATTTCCAAAACAGTGCTATAACATAAAAAAGAAAAATTAATACCAAGAAGATAGACATTTTCGTATGTAATTTACTCACATTAATTATCATTTCTCATTGTTCAAAACACATTTATAACAATACAAGTACATTGACCTTATGACATTACTTTCACACAAGATCCATTTTATATTTTCAAAATATTTTTTGCTGTAAGTTCTAAAAAAACAAATGAACACCTAGAGAGACATTCTCGAATTATAAATCAGGCAATACGTAGTATTGAAAATTTTGAGAAATATTGGAATGTGGAAACAATTTTAACTTTTTTCTGTGGTATTCAACTGTAATAAAAATTAAATTTCATATTACACTTGAAATCACCTGCTGCGTCCGACACCTTTATTGATTAGAAAATATTCAGTTTTCACAGTTTCATGCACGAATGCACATCAAATTTGGAGAATTCATTTAGACAACAAGATAATTCAATGTTTCATAATCATATAGAAACTATGTATGTATGATTACCAAAAACTTGGTAGACAAAATAGTCTGTGAGAAGTCTTTTTTATAATTTAAGTATGGAATGACTTTTCTAAATGTGATGACAAACTTATTGCAGTAATAACTTTTAGATAGAATTGTTAGGTGCTTATTTAGATATGTTGATCTAGCTAGCAATAAATTGAGATAGAAAGTGTAAAGAAAAGGAGGAATGAAGAAGAGAAATAAATGACTTCTTCTATTTTCCCATTTGTGGAAATTCTTTATTTATTCATAATGTTTTAATGATTGTTATTAAATGAACGTATTTGTGTTAAAATTGTTTTCTGGCTACATTCAGTTTTATTTGTAATTTGTGTAGATAGAAGAAAATAAAAACATATTCCCTTGATTTGTTTGAGACGTTTTGTGTTTCAAAATCAAAAACAAGAAAATAAAGAATATATTGAATAATAATAATACACTACAAAACAAGCTTATTAAGTAAATTAATCAACGGAAAATTAAAAACTTAATGTGAAGGCAAGGTGGGAGAGGATTAAATCGAACATAAACAATTATAGCTAAGTAAAGAAATAAAACAAAATAACCGAAATAAATCAATTTCAAGTAAAGACACATAATCCAAAAACATTAAATAAAATTTGTTGAAAAAGAAAAATTATAGAGAAACATATTTAAACCTGGAAATAATTTCAATCAAGGGTTGAGTTAATTTACGTCCCAACGCTGGTTCAATTGTGGTAAGGCTGGCAAACTTTTGTTTGATTTTTTTTTTTTTTTCAATTCGAGGAAGGAAAAGAAAAAGTGGGAAGGATAAAAAAAAAATAAGAAGTCGTTTTAAAAATTAGTAAAGAAAAACTAAAGCGTAAAACTAAATAAAAGTGTTGAATTGAAGTTTCATTTTATTTTACAAAATTCCAACAGTGTATATTGAAAAAAGTCAAAAACTTAAAATGGGTAAACTCACCAATTTTATAATTTTAATAAGCATCCAATTATTGGTTGATGTTGTCATTAGCTTAAAAAATACAGGAGCTAAAGGAAGATAATTTTTAGGATTCTTACGTGCTAATTCGCAAACAACATTAACGGCAGCTGATTGTACACCTGCAAAAGCAAAAAACGGAAAACGAAAATACACATTTTGTTTTAGTTGTAAGAGAATTTTATAAAAACCTGGATCAGGATCCTCCAGTTTCTCTTTAAGTTTAGGAAATGCAGGTTTTAAAGCTTCTGGATAGCGTAGAAATACTTTATACATCATAAGGACGGCTTTCATGCGTAAATACGGTTTAGTTGAACTCATCTAAAATGAAAGAAATAATAATTTAATGCTATACACTAAAATAACAAATAAATATTACTTACTAATGTCATGATATCATTAGCTAAATCTCTTGACAAGTCGGGTGATATAAAACAGCTGAGACCACTTAAGGCCACACCAGCATCATATTGATTCTGTGAGTTCAAATCTTTACGTATCATATTGGTAGTTAACATTAACAGCTGCAACGAATATAAAATAATAATGACAGAAGCATTAATTTGTTTTTACAGTCAATTAAAATAACACCTTACATACCTCACTGTCTGGATGAAAACATTGACTGGCCGCCAAATACCCAATACGTTTACATGTGAATCGTGACGAACTCATTACTTCAATTATGTTGAAACCAGCCCATGAAATATCATATCCTAACATTTGTATCTATTTATTATCATTTTTTTTACATAGGGTGGTAAAAGGATATAAAAGAGGAAACATGGTTAATTAGTAACATTTAATCAAATAAAAAAAAGCATTAGAGATGTAAAATCAATAGTAGTTAGCATTTTTTTTTTATTGTTTTTTGTTTCCAACATCATAAAGAATGATGATGGTGATGATGATGATGATACTAGTGATGATGCCGTAAACTCATACAGTCTCTTTTAAATTCTCTTTGTATTTGTAATGCCCCTTATATGAGTGTTGTATTCATAAGAGCTTTTCTTTTTTACTACTTTGATGCACGTAAGTTGCCATTTATTTTTTTAATTAGTAGTGCCACTTTACATCCTTTACGGCATCATATTGTTTTAAATAAAGACATGTACTTTTGTGTGTAGGTTTTAAGAGATCTATCTAATAAAAAAAAAATAAAAATAACTTAATGGGTCTTTAACTTACATACGTTAATTTGGCCACAGCATTACATTTTACATTAATATTGTCTTGACGTAATTCCTGTTTGATTTCTTCTATGCATTGCGAAATATATTTTGCCTAAAATGATAAAATAAACATAAACAACACACAATAATTAATAATTGTTCTTTTTGATTCAGTAAAAATTAAAAACAAAAAATTTGAATGGTAGGTATGTTGCACCTGTGTGAGCTGAACGAGCAAAAATAATTAAATAAATATATAATAGACTTTCACCTGTTAACAGTTAATAAAACGTTGAATTGAATTAGTAAATTTTGAAATGTAATTGCATGCCAATGACAAGATTAATACATTACTTTGTTATGAAAAACACCTTCAAAATTCAAAAATTATTTTAATATTGGCAAAAAAGTTTGTTAAAACGATAAAATTAGGCCCAATAAAAAGAACTATGTACATTATTTCCGCCATGACATATGTATATGAATCTCTCAGTGAATAAACGCGATTGGAACACTCTAAGTGGCATTTGTAAAATAGGACTTTGTTCTAGAAAAAAAACTTATTTTAAGCTAATTTATTTGACTCATAGTTGCACTCAAAAAAAATAAGCCATATTTCGCAGTTTTGCTTTGGTAAAGACCCTAATATAAGCCATATTGCTGAAAATATGAATACAGTTTATCGAGTTGATAATTTCTTTTACTTTAAAGATCCATCATACGGTTTGAGAGACCAATGATCGAAAGTATTTGATATATTACACAGGAGTTTAACATTGAGAAAAAATCAATTTGATACCACTTGAAAAAACAGTAGAGGCTAAATTTCCATCCGTGCATACTTATACTTACACTTGATTAATGAAATTAAAATAACGCGAGATATAATAGAAAAAAGGGTGGGAAGAATAGCTTGTAACTGTACTATTATAAACGTTAAAGAAACGAAAAGCAGTAGAAATATACAAACGTTTTGATTTTTATTAAGCTTAAGGCAAGGACCCTGGACACCATTAAGCACTGATGCAGCAGCCTTAAGAGTATTCGAGAGAAAAGTCCTACGTAAGATCTTCGATCCAATGCGAGTTGACAAATCATTGCCAATAATGTGCTGGATAAGCTCCTCAAACATATGGCTGTTGTGCAGCGTATTAACATCCAGAGGCTACAACTGGCGAAGGCGCGCAATAATCAGAGGCGCCTGGAAGAGGTGTTAAAATCTGTTAACCGGGTTATTAATGGCCAATTAAGTAATTACGTTAGGAGTGCCTTTGTCCAAGAACCAACTTGCGGATTTAGGTACTTCTTTCTGCAGAGTTTGTGATAATGTGGAGGTATTGCAAACTGTCGAACACATTTTGTGTTTCTGCCCTGGCGTACAGTAAGAAGTTAGCCTCTATTAAAATTTGTGACATTAAGAGTTCTATCACTGGCATTAATTGGCTGTTGAGATGACTCTTATTCTCCTCCCATTTTTTCTTCTCCTCTACTTCTCAAAGTCACTTGTCCTTAATCTTTTCTGTTCTATTGTTTATTACTTCTCCCAGTCGTTTTTTATTTTGTTGTTTTCCAGTTCTTTCATTTGGTTAACCTGCAATGATGAAGGTACCCCCAATGAAACTTTTCTAGTCTCGACCACAATAAGTTGCATACAATTTTAAGAGGATATTCTTGTGAAAATTAAATTTCCTTTACAATATATGTACATGCAATTGAATGCTTTCACAGAAATCAATAAATAGACGCCGAACAGAATTTTTTTTTATTTTATTAAAATATCTTATTTTAAAGCTGTTTTCAAATACCCAATTGTTTTAGATACTTTCAGAATCTAATAACTCGTAAGTCTCCCAGATTATTTCTATGAATACAATTCCGCATGAATTTTTTCAAAAAATTAAACAAAAAAATAAACGAGAGTACCCAGCAAATAATGATCAAAATTTTGCGAAATACTGACAAACAATTTTAAAATTAATATATTTGACTGTTAAAAAATTCTTACGTATTGTATTATAAACACATTGACCCAAGAGTTTATCGCCTTTTAGGAATTATTCTGTATATAACGATTTTAAACGCAAGTTTTTTATTTGGTTTACCTTTTGGTATTCCTTTGTTTAAATTCAAAAATCGATTTCCATTTTACTATGTAATTTTGCTGATTCGTTAAACTCAAAGTTTTTTGTTTTGTATTTGGTGTTAACAATAGTTTTATTAAATTCTACCATCAATATGAAGATATTCTACAATCATGCCTTTAATCAATAACAATTGGAAACTTCTTTGAGTTTGAACCAATAAAATTATACAGTAAGACCCCGCTTAAAGCGGGGGAAACGTTCCAATGAGTTCCAGCGCTAAACGAAACAGCGTTAAACGAGGCAACTTAACACGTACATACATATGTAAATACATTGCGTCTTCGGAAAATACAGTTGGAATCTTTATTCTGGACAGACTAACAAAAGAGCGATGAAAAAGATACATGGTATACACCGTCGCTATATAGTGCATAGCTTTTGGTTGGTGCATGGCCGTTTCATTTGCACACATATCAATACAGTGTGCGAATTAGGGGAATCAAAATACTACCGCGTAATACTGAAACAGCGTTAAGCGGGGTCTTACTGTACGGCTAAATGTATGAATTTTATTTCTGTGATCACCTCCAGCTAATTCATTTAGGCTAGTGTAACTTAAATAAGTAAAGTAACCAGCCACCTCAAAAAATTATTAAGAGTAGTCTCTCTTTCTAAGTTTTAAATCAACTCCCATCGTGGAGCCTGCCAGTATTTATGGGATGAGACACTATTCAAAGCGTCATCCACAATGTAATCAAGATTATGACAGAAATGTCCTTCATCTGGATTAGGTTAGGTTAGGTTAGAGGACGTGTACTTGTCAGTTAAGACAAGTACAGTACCCGGAGGTCGAAATTGACCCATTGTACAACGTCCTTAGAGAGGAAAGGAAATAGAGGGAATAGGATGAAAGGAGGGCATGTAGGTAAGGGGGGGAATGGGAAACGGAGGAATCACACAGAAAGAAAACAGACACAAACAAAAACGGGGGAGAGCGCGACTACACTTATGAAGCCCTAGCACCTCTCAATCAGCCCAAGCTACTAATGAATCTGTGGAGAGCCTTGATGTCGGCTCTCGACACAGAATTCAAGCTCTCAAAGAAGGCCCTGCCAAGGGTCCTCAACCTCAACCTACCAAGGGCTGGGCAGTTCAGAGGAGGTGTTCGATAGTCTCTAACTCCTCCTCATCGCAACATGCCTTGCAATAGTCCGGCTGGGATCTGTTCCAGATACCCGTCAGCGACCTAATCTTGCAGTGCCCCGTGATAAAACCGACAACCAACCTTAAGCTGGCCTTAACCAAGCCCAGCAGCCAATCTGTTCTCTTACTGTCCACAGCAGGCCATAGACATCTACAGACAGAACAACCCGATCATTCATCTGGATCTAGTTGAATTTCTGTGTGTTCAAACTAATATTCGCAATGCGTTCTCCATTGGAGATCAAAATATCAGCGATATCAGCAGTTCTACGATTCTAGACAGTGTAATCTCAGCAGAACGTGTATTCAAAATGTACGTAAATACCCTTATTTAGTTTTTGTTTAAATGAGAAATACATACATTGCTATTGAAAAACCTACGCGTTGATATAAATGAGATCACAGAAGAACTACAATTGATTGCGCTGAGTTCAGAACATCTTATGTATCTGGTTGCCTAGAACTACTACAAATGAGAAGCTATTGGAAGTCATTCACCAAACGAATATTAATGTCTTAAATACTGTTGAATGTGGAATACAATGCATAAAGAATACAGCAACACACCACTCACCGCCCCCATACTAATTATATAGTCAGGAGTGCCATAAATAGTGAAGTGGGTCAACGGCTTCTTTGTTCTACCAGTTCTCACGTATTACTGTATTGACCAAAACGAGCCAAAGGAAATTGCTGGACAATAGTGTATTTCTTTAAGCATATTTGTAGATACGATTATGGAATTACTTTTGGAGGAGGTGGTGGTAAAAAGACTTGCTACGTAGAATTTTTGAGGTTATTTAGATGAATGCAGTATATTGTAGGCTGATTTGTTTACGACCACCAAGACAGCAAAGCTTAACTTAACTGACAAGTACAGGTCCTCTAACCTAACTAGTTAGCGAGTTGACTCTGTTTCCTTTTTGTGTCCTCCTATCTTTTTCTTTCATCTCGTCTTAGGTTTCGATATATGCTCTTTACTTCTGTTTCTTCTCACTTTTCCCACTTAAATTACTTTCTTTCGGCGAGGCACTGCAGCGTTATTTCAGGAGATACGAGTTGCATCTGTCGTTGCATAGAAACATCGACCTCTATGAACATGTGTTGCATGAGCTACTGAAGATCTGGCATTACCTGACCTTCCTACGATATTCGATGTTGATGTTAACCACTCTGTGCGTCAGTTTGATTTTTAGGTAGATTATTATTATTATTTTAATAAATTCGTAAACCATGGTTAACAATCCATTTGCCCTCTCTAATTTGAACTGCTTTTTAGATTTGAAAAGTATTATATAAACTCTCGTTTGAATTTTGCCAAATATTCGGTCCATTTCGATATTACTTAGGCTTTATCTTCACCAAGTAGTCGCCGTAGTCTAGTAGGTAGTGTATTGGCTTATTAGACGTAAAGCCCGGGTTCGTATCCCAGGTCAGGCATAGAAACGAAATATGAAAAAAATATTTCTTCGGCGACTGCCACTCAGCAGATTTCTGGCAAAAACTCTGAGAGTAAATAAAATTTACCATGATAAAGTATCTCAAAAATGTGTCGTTCGGAGTCGACACGACAACATGAGTGGTGTGAGAAGCTAGGACGTTGTACAATGGGGTCAATTCGTCCTCCGGGTACTGTACTTGTCACAGTTGACAAGTACACGTCCTCTAACCTACCATAACCTATCTTCACCATGAAAATTGGTTGATGTGAGCCACACTGTACTGAAATGTTTAAAACAGTTGTATTTGACATAGTTTTTGTATAAGCGCTGATCATAACAATTCATACATAAAATATTTGGCCTATGTTGCAACTTTTCAAGAGGTAAAAACAATAATATTTGCTTTAATTAATCTCCATTTTCTAATGATATTTCAGTTATGAAATTAGAACCTGACTCCATAAACATTAAGCAAACTGTTTGCAACGTTTAGCTCAAACAGAGAACATACCTGTATTTATTCGATCTACAAAAATTTGTATGTTAATGATAAGAAAAAAATGAAAAGAATACATTTAAATGAGGTGAATTATCTTAATGACGAAACAAACACAAAAGAGGCAGTGAGCAGAAAAGTTAAATAGAAAATCAAAAGGAAAAAATGATACAATGTTTAACCAAGTGGAACTTTATGATAAGAGCAAGCAGCAATAAGCAGCATAAATGGTTAAACAGCTATTAAAATAACAACAAAAATATTACAGATTAGTGGAATGCTATAGGAGCAGACAAAAATGCTATGAGTAATAAACAGCTGTTGAAATTAAAAAATTATTAAAACTTTAACTTAAATGTGGGTGTACAAAAAGAGGGTATCTACAGCGTTTGTTAAATCTTATATACAATACATATGTATGTATATAGCGACAACGACTATAATATTGTAAGCACAACTACTACCAATGGAATGTAGTATCAACATTAAATATATTTGACGATAAACATTTGTTTGGTTAGAGTAAAGTAAAATAAAGGGGGCAGAGGAGTTTAAGCTCTTAATTACTTAATTTGTAATCATTACTTACCTCGTTATCCTTATTATTGCGTATACCACGCACTAAATCTGTTAAATTCTTATCAAACATACGTTCGAAATTCCCTTTAACTTTTTTAAGGGCCATTTTTTCACTATTTCTTACACACTTCTTTCAACTTATTAATTAACAACAATATTATTCCCTTTACTATTATTGAAAACTTTTATTTTCTTAAAAATGGTTTTTCACTTGTGCAGGAATGAGTATTTTATTAGTTTTTCGTTTTTTCTTTCTTCAACTTTTAGAAATCTACCGATACGAACGAATTACTTTTGTAAACTTGAAGCACAAACCAGCTTTGATGATGTCGACAGTCTCTGCTTCATGAATTGATTTTTTTTTCTCTTCTTCTGCACTTAATGCACCTCTTTACTTTAGGGGGCTTTACACGTAATTTTTATTTTATTTGAAGATTTGTTTCTTCACCAGTAATGGTTTATATTTTAATTAATTGCAGTTTTTTCATTAATTTTAACATTTTTTATAACATGTATTTGTTAAGCTAATTGCTTGTAAATATTGTTTTAGACAAAACTTAAATTAATTTCTCTTTTTTCTTCTTTACTTTAGAGATTTCTGCACAAATATCTTTTTACTTTTGAACAGGGTTGTTTTATGGTGTTCATTTTGATGTCATAAAAAACAGCGCTGCAATAAAACAGTACCACTTAACCCCTGGTTAGCTAAAGTAAAAATCTATCGTATACGTTTAAATACACAGTATCGTAAAATATTTTTGCTACAGAAAAATTAAAGTCCACAATTTCCATTACGATAATACATCAAAAAGTATTAATTAGGAAAAGTGACAAACAAATATAATTCATCTACAAAAAATGTTATTACAATGGATCTAACTACAGGTCTTAGTGGGAGGGATCCTATTCGTTCCTATTTTGAAAAACACTGGAACTATCCATGCACTTCAGATGTGAGAAGTTTCTGTTGCGATGCAGCAACAATTTACAGATTGAGAATTTGTTCATAAAGTGTCTGAGACCCAGACATTGAACTTCTTTTTGGACTCATCCTTTTTCAAGTAGTTCTAAACAGTTCACCGAATTTCATTTTTGAGCTACCAGGGGGTCACCTTTTTCAACCTCTCAATTACCGATAACACTTAACGAGCCATACACTTTTCTAACCACGATAGACTTGTCTTGTCTGTTTGTCCACCATCTGCCACGTCCAGATCATTCTCAAATCACATAATAATTAATACTATTTGTATATATATACCTATATACATTTATTTTAAGCTATTTATTGATAATTGGTGTACTTACGGTAAAACCTTCATTTTGAGAATTAATTTCATTTAAACCCACGTAATAACTTTTAAAAGATGAATTATTTTTTATATATATATTATATTTTAAAAAACGATTTTCTTTAGGTAGATATAATCATTGGTATTTTTCTTTTAATATAAAACATAATTTATTTATCGGTAACTGTACTTTAAACCGAAAGTGTATTTTAGATTCAAATTTATTATTATTTTTTTATTTTGTTATAAATATTTTTGTCTAAAAAATAATAAAAAAAAAAAACAAATCAACAATTAAAATAATGGTAGAGAGAGAAACCAATTACATAATTAAAAATTAAAATACGTGCAATATTATCAATTGCATGTACAAACCAGTATGAACTAAACAAAAAAAAAAAAAGAAAACTTAAACAAGCCTTTCTTTTCTACTACGCCTTAGGAAACACATAAAAACTTAAAAAAAAAATCTACCAAATTTTACACGCAAAATATCTTAGAATAGTAGTGTATGTTTATAAATTGTTAGTTGGTAAGTATTTAAAAATTACAAAAGTCCAAACAATCAACGAATCAACAACAAGATGATTTCTCCGGCTCAGCAACAACCAAATTAAAGTCCAGACTATTTGGTCGTGCAAAACCGGTTTTAATGCCATCCCAACCATCTTCGACTTTATATTCTCCAGATCGTATGCGGGCATAAACTTCTTGTGTTACCATGCGAAATGCTTCCTCCACATTTAAACCAGTACGGGCAGAGGTTTCAACAAAATGCAGACCATGTTGTTTGGCAAATGCTTGAGCTTCTTCAAAGGTTACTTCACGCTGACCACCAGCGTTGACCAGATCTAGTTTACAACCGACCAATGCAAATACGGGACGATGTGGTTCAATGTGTCGTTGTGCCTCCATCATCCAGAGAGGTATATGCTCAAAACTGGCATGATTCGATATATCGTAAACAAGCAAAACACCAACAGAATTGCGATAATAGGATTTTGTAATCGAACGAAAACGTTCCTGGCCAGCAGTGTCCCATAGCTGAAGTTTTATTTGTGTACCATCTTTCATTTCAATTAAACGGGCAAAAAAGTCCACGCCTACTGTTGGATCAGACAGCTAAAATGAATAAAAGTATGAGTAAAGTTACTATCATGATTTTTAATTACACTAGGTTAGGTTAGTTTAGCGGGTAGCTTGAAGTTCGCAGGCAAGTTCACAAATAACGCTCGGGGGATAGCTTCTTTTCACGTAGAGTATTGTGTTTGAACTATGAAAATAGATTGTTTAAGGAAAGAGAAAAAAGTGTTTATGAACGTTAGATTTGAACCAATACGTGTTATACGTGACCGATAAAACTGTTACAAGAAGTGTTCCTTACATGGAGAGTGTGACTGAACTACGAATTCTCTATTCTATCGACCAAGAACGGATGTACTCTGCGAGAGATAAGAATACTAATACTCAAAAAGTGGTTAGAGGAATAAAATAAGTCATTTTTAAATGTAGTGGCGTTATCCAAGGGAGAGTATAACAAAGATTTAATATATTTAATAATTTAATAATATTGACATGAAAATATTCCTCGTACGATTGGTTCTCACAAATACATATATTTTAAATATATGGGTATAATAATTAATCATTTAAATATGGATATGGGTAAAATAATTAAGACGTTTACACTTCAATAAATAAAATTTTAAATTCTTGATCTGAATAATCAAATTATGGCCACGATGACTTGTACGGAATATAAATAGTGCACAGCTTCTCTACATCGAAGGAGTGAATTCGAGTTCATACAGTCAAGAGTTAGACACTTTAATTTGTCATTGGCAAATACGCGAAAATTCGATTGTTTTTGGATTACATTCATATTATATCCTATATAAGTGGAATCGTTCTAACTATGATAAAGGAATTACTTTGGTGTAATGAAAATTTCGTGTAATGAAATTATAATGTTAATTAATATATCGGGTCCGCCATCTAACTTTTTTTTTCAACTAGTGCTTATTTCGTGAATGGTAAACACTTAGCTCATGTCTGATTTGACAGATATTTAGTTTTATCCTTCCGCTGAACGAATATGGTTGTGTATACGCTTGAACAACGCTGGGAAATATTGCGACATTACTTTGAAAATCATGGTAATGTTGCACAATACAAAACATTGCAAAACATAGTCAATGGCGATCGTTATCGGGCCATGTTGAACGAATTTTTGTTCACAAAAATTGAAGAGGAGGATATTGGCAACATTTGGTTTCAACAGGACGGCGCTACGTGCCACAGAGCCGAAGCTACACTCGATGTTTTGCGCCCTGTTTTTGAAGATCGCATTATCTGCGATTTGACACCGTTGGACTATTATTTGTGGGGTGCCGTCAAAGATAAGTGTTACGCCGACAAGCCAGAGACAATTGACGCTTTAAAGGACCATATTCGTGAAGCCATTGGTGAAATACAGCTGCACACAATCGATAATGTGCTTAAAAATTGGACCGATCGTGTAGGCTACTGCATGGCCTGCCGAGGCAGCCATTTGAATGAAATTATTTTCCATTATTAACCGGAAGGATTGTACTTTCAAATAAAAAAAGAAATTTGAGAAAATATTCAGTAGTTTTTTTTTAAAGCATTTTCAAAAAAAAACAAAAGTTATTTGGCGGACCCTTTTATAAAATAGGGTTGTGAAGCAAACAGTTCAATAATAATACAATATTTTTGGCTCCAGATACCAAATTGTTTTAGATATTATTTAAGCCTTATGGTTGTACAAAAGAGAACGAAACAAACACTGCAAAAGTGATATGAAGTAATATAGTAAATAAATATTTATGTTTCAATATCATCCCCTATTTTCTCCCCCACATTTACTTAAATGCTGTATTGTGGTTTTCCCGTGAGTCCTGTAAATAAAAATGAGTCAAAGGGAAAATTGACAACGTAAACAAAGAAACGAATTGAAATGGATGGATAACAAATTTCAAAGAACAACGTAAGCGGCAGACAAAACAGCCAGCCAAGCCAGACTGTATTGTTATCAATAAGTAAATGAAATAAATTTACAGCATCCGCTTTTATTGCATAGCTGCATCGGGGCTATATATGTAGTTATTATTACATAATGAAATGATTTATTAATAAACAAAGATATGATTAATTTTCACGATCACAGTACATACCTCAGCAAATTTGCCATCTGTAAAGAATTTTAGTAATGAACTCTTGCCCACTGTACTATCTCCAATGAGTATTAAGCGAAATTGATAATCGAAAATTGGTTCCACCATGTTGTTGTTATTGTTGAGCAAGTGGCCTGACTACTTGCTTTTTGCCTTTGGTATCGATGCCTTTAAAAATAGATCCTGAACTTAATCTTTTGTTTTATTGAAAACGAATATAATAATTTAATTCAATTTATTTTAAATTTCAAGTAATTCGGGATTATTGAATCTATTGTGTCTATGTATTCGTTTTGTTTTTGCGTAGTTTTTATTTATTTTGCATTTTTTATTCAACCAGACACAAGAAAAACAACCACTATCTCCTCTTTGATGTAAAAAAAATATTGTACTTTTGTTTATATTCTAGTACACCCAAACAATTTAACACAATAGTTCTGCTGATTTTATGTATAATATATTAAATATTTTTTATTCGTTTTAGTTTTTACATATACATCAATTTTTGCGAAAATATTATTGAATTTTTAATTAAAATCGAAAATTTCTATTGTTTTTGTTAATCTATGGCTTTTATTGTTCTCTTCTACTCTTTGTGTTCAAAACTAAAATTGTTTGACAGTTTATTTTGATACACTTTTGTTTAGGATATTTATTTGTTTTGAAACTTGGTAACCTTGATGGCATAAATTTAATAAACCATAAAATTAAATGTAACGAATTAAATTCTTATCAAAAAAATCATATTTTATATACATGCAACCTTTTATTTGTTTGTTCTTTTTTTATCTATCGTAGAAAAATTTTATTTTTGTACTTTTATTAACCACAGAGAGATTTGGTAACACTTACCGCATTGCAGTCGTGCTAACAGTCCATTTTGAATAACGAACTTAACAAGAATAATAGCAAAAGAAAAACAACACGTGCATTACATTACTTGTTTTAAATTAAAAGAAAATCATAAAAAATTGAAAAAATAAAATAAAATGACCGAAACTAAAAAGAAAATCAAATATCTAGTAGCTGATACCACCGCATTTATTAATGCTGTGCAATTGAATGTAAGTTTTTTCTTAATTTTGACCTGACATTGTTATCCAAGCAGATTATCGTATCTATTTTATACTATAGGATTACTGTGAAAATGTATTAACCGTGCCCGATGTGATCGAGGAGGTGCGTAATAAAAGACAAATCCGACGTTTATGTGTGTTACCTTACGATCTGCAGGTGAGAGAACCCCGTGCTGAAAGTATTAAACATTGTGTGGAGTTTTCAAAAAAAACTGGTGATTATGCCTCTTTGTCCGGCATTGATATTAAAGTTATAGCACTTACCTACGAATTGGAGATAGACACAGTAGGTTCTTCACATCTAAGGACCGAACCAGTTTTGGGCAAGATTGTAGCCTCGAAAGAAAAGCCGGAAGAATTTCAGGATAATACCAAATTACCAGGTTGGTATAATAAAACTCAAGATTCTGAAGAGTCTGAGGAAGATGATGACGAAGAAGAAGTCTCTGAAGAGGGAGAGGCAAATGTTAATGACGATCATGAAAAGAGCGAAGAAATTGACAATGTTAAAGCCTCTATAGAAAATCAGCTGTTAAATCCAGATGAAAAACATGATGTGCCAGAAGTAACTCAAGAAGAATTGGAGGAATTATTTGAAAAATTAAAATGCGAAGCAGCTGAAGATGATAAAACTTGTGATATTTTGGTGCCTCAAACCCAAGCAGATGATAATGGAGACTCTTCCGCTTCAGAAGATTGTGATGAAAGACAAGATGTAGAAAAAGACTCAAATGCACCAACTTCTGTCAATAACGAGCATGAGGATGATGGTGCTTGGATTACACCCTCCAATATAAAAAAAGTTAAGAAATCCATGGAGGGTAAAGTAGAAGCTGACATTGTACCCGAAGTAGCGTGTATGTCCACAGATTTTGCTGTGCAAAATACTCTAAAACAAATGAATCTTAATATAGCCGCTTTAAATGGTCGCATTATTAAACATTTGCGAACTTATATCTTAAGATGTTACGCTTGCTTTAAGACTACTTCCATAATGACAAAAGTATTTTGCCCCAATTGTGGCAATAAAACGCTGAAAAGAGTTGCAGTTAGTTTGGATGAAAATGGCAAACAAGTGATACACATCAATACTAGACGTCCCTTGACGACAAAGTATAAAAATCAGAGTTTACCACGTTTCACGGGTGGTAAGCATTCGCGCAATCCGATTCTGTTTGAAGATCAGCCTATACCGCGTCAAATGCCCTCACGTGTTGCTAAAACAAAAACAAATGCTCTAAATGAGGACTATATCGCTGGCTTCTCACCTTTTGCCTTGCGTGATGTGGACTCAAAATCGGCTATGCTGCGTTCGAAGGGGAATCTGAAAGAATGGGCACGCAACAATACATTCGAAGAGGACAGACGTCGTAAACACTATAACCGTTTATATAAATAAATGAAATAATTTTTATTTATCCATTCTTTTTAAGTTAAAGCAAATATTTTATGAAAGTAATCCTTTGTATATATTTTTAATTAATAAATGAAATTTTTATAACTTAACACACGTTTCTGTGCCACAATATTCGGGTAAATCTAATTGATACTTTACCTGCAAGGCAGGTGGTACAAATCTTCCTCCCAAATAGTGGTATTGACCTTTAAAATGTTTTGCACACAATTTCGGTGCAGTTAAAGAGATCAATAATGTCGGTTCAAAATCATTGGAGTCATTCTTGCCATTTTCTACGTGCCAACCACTTGGTATATCAATGCTGCAATAGAATTTTTTTGTAAGATTCCACAAATTTCCTGTAATTAATTTATTTTTTAACAAACCTTGCAATAGGTATTTTAGTTTGTTGCAAAAGGTTCACGATTGGCAAAAATGTTTCCCTTACAGGGGGTTTAAAACTAAAACCAAACAAGGCATCCACTATCAAATCATAGCATTTCGTTAATTCATCCTCTTGTGGACAAGTTGTTATAAATTCGATATTCATAGCTTTGCACTGATGGCTTAAATTCTCATATAATGGATTTGGTGTTGGTTTGGGATAGTAAATGTAAGGTTTATAGTTCATTAGGGACAAATGTCGAGCACAAACTAAACCATCTCCGCCATTATTGCCGGGTCCACAGCACACCAATACACGTTTATGCTCTGAGGCATTAAAACATTTGGCAATGGCATGAGCACAGCTCAAACCGGCCAATTCCATGAGTTGATCCACACTGAATTTATAGTCATTAAACAGTTCCTGATCCACATTTATTGCTTCTGTTTGATTAAGAAATTTCATGGCTTTAAAGTTGAACGTGGTTATGGTATTACACTATTAAAAACATGCTCAAATATTTTTTTATAAAGGCTTAATGATTTTAAAATAACTTACCGGTATTATTGTTTTAAGAGGATTCCAAATTTTATAAATCTGTTTAAAGTTCATTATATATATCAAGTTTTGTTTTGATCAACAAATTCTCTACAGAGCAGCGTTGAAAAATTCAGTACTTTTGTATTTTTTTCAGTACTTCTTCATTTCAAAAATACCCCTGTACCCCGGGCAAGCTTTCAGTACTTTTTTCCACAAAATTATATTTTAATAATAATTCGCCCCAAGTTCGGAGAAAACGAAAACAAAAACATAATGAATGGGAATTGTTTGTGTGTTGTGTTATGTTTGCTCGCTGCTGGTTGAAAAACCAAAAAAAATTAATTTTTTTTGAAGTGTGGTGAATTTTGTAGTTGTGGTGAGTTTTTATAAAATGTGGTGAATAAAATCGAAGTATAGTGAGTTCTTCCAAAATGTGGTGAATTTATCCGGTGGTGAATAAAATCGAAACTCACCAAAGTGCCGTTAATCGAAATGGGTACTGTATTACCATAAACACATGTACTGTATATCGTGAGTAACACTACACATGTAATCAACAAGGTTACACAAAAATTCATAAATTTTAAGGTTTAAAGCCGCGCTAAGTTTTTAACTACTGTCAACTATAACTCAAATAGTATTAATACACAGTTGTATAATAATTTTACGAATATTTTACCTTTTAGCAACTGTGGAATTTGTCATTTTTAATTTTTGCTGCGTTGCCTTGATAAGTTTTTGTGTGGAAAAGTTTGCAAACTTTAATTAAAAACTAAACAAAGGCATACCAAAAGTAATATTTTACACAAATTTTATAAATTCGGAAGTTAATTAGAATAATATAAAATTTATTCCAATTAGACGCAGCAATGGAAGTCGATGAAGAAGAGTTCGAGATGCCCTCATCCAGCAGCAAAGGCGAAAAGAAGCGCTTTGAAGTTAAAAAGGTATATATAATTCAAGAAAATATATTACAATGGAAGCAAATGTAACCAGAGTTTATTATTTTTATTTTAATTCATATGTTTAGTGGAATGCTGTTGCTCTTTGGGCCTGGGGTAAGTCTTTTGGGAACAATATCATACATAACCTTTAAATGTGTATGTTTATATGGCCCTCTCTCTCAATTCTATTGTTGTTGCTGCCTTTGTTTACTATTTTACAGCCGTGATTTAATGTCTTATTTTAATTACAGATATTGTGGTAGACAATTGCGCTATTTGCCGTAATCATATTATGGACTTATGTATTGAATGTCAAGCAAATCAAGCATCTGCTACCAGCGAAGAATGCACCGTCGCTTGGGGTGTTTGTAATCATGCTTTCCATTTCCACTGCATATCTCGTTGGCTGAAGACACGTCAGGTTTGTCCATTGGATAACAGGGAATGGGATTTCCAAAAATATGGTCACTAGTTATGAACCTACTTTAAAAACAACCAACCAACCAATTTTATACATCCTCATTGTCGCTTTAGTTTTTCTAAAGTTTATAATAATTTTAGGTTACTATAATTTTCAAATGATTTTCTTTTTTAATACACATGAAAATAATTATTTATGAACAAAACAACAACAAAACATTCTTAATGAAACTATTAAATTAAAATTAACATAATGCTTGAAAAGTTGGCGTTTTAAACTGGATATTGTTTTTATTTCATTCATGCCGCGCCAACAGAGAACTTATCATTTTTCCAACAATACCCCTTCACGGATTTCCGAACCTCTTTATAGGATGAGATAATTCAAACTATTTAAAGGAACAGAGTAATCTGAAAAAAATATTTTACCCGATGTCTAAATTTGTAATTTTTTTCTCTCATGAAACTATTGTGATCAACCGCACTACATACATAGGTTCCCTACTCCAAATTCTGTAGTACGTAATTTATCTCAGTTTTAAGTGAGTTGGAAGGGACACCGATTATATGATCAATGATGCACAATCAGATCATAAATTAGATTTCACTTATTGCCTGCGTGACCTCTCAAGGTTCACAATAGAATATCTTTACATCTTGTTAAGGAATGTCCTGTGCCTACTATACCGAATGGATAAAGTGTAAACACCTTTAGGACTCTTTGATTATCAGAAAAGATCTGTCTACTCAGAAATATATGTATTAGTCCCTTGAAAATCTCTTCAAATGCGGACACAGACCTGGTAAATATTACTTTCATTCCTTAGCATGAAGCCAATTTTCTTGTTAATGCTCTTTATCCCCATCATGGAAAAGACTTAGTCTGAGAAAGATCATTTTAAATTTCTATGTCTCTTATCGAAAGAGGGGAACGGAATGCAGTAATTTATATTGTTCGGAAGTGGACTGTCATCCGCTAAAATAATATGATGGACGTAGTAGACGGTCAACAAATTCTTGATTTGAAGTAGAATGATCGGCAAGTAAATGTGCATGAGACAACTGACGAGTAGTTTATATTTCGAATAGAGAATTACTTTCAATCAAGCCTTGTGCAAGATTGGTGCTGCAAAATGATCCAGTCGTTTTGTAACATTTGATGAAACGTGGGTCCACCATTAAACAATAGTGTTCAGAAGAAGTCTATTAAGAGCAAAAGAACTAGTGGAAGTTGTAATGATAAATATACCCAAGAAGGTGGACTTTAAGAGTCCACATAACTTGAAAAGGCATGCACGGGAATAAAAGCAAGATACTGGAGTTTTTCTAGGTTGTGTCTCCCTTTCTTTTTAAGAAATAATGGTAAACAATAAATAACGACAGAGAAATAACTTGGAAATTAAAGCGGCGCCTAAACGACCTTGGCTATGTGTATGATATATGTGTTAGGTTAGAAACACGCTACTGCGACTAAAGTATTGACTAGACAATGCCTTAGTCATGGAGATTAAGAGAAGATAATTGCGATGAATTGGTCATACTTTCGGAAGAGCTCAAAATGACACCATAAACAATGTCATAGAATGGGCAAGGCGATCAAAAAAGAGAACGGCCAGCATACTTGGAAAAGGAGTAAATAAAAGGAATCGACAAGTTCTGGGAAAATAGGTGAAGACTGTGTTCCTTATAGGATCGATGCGAATCTGTGTAATATATACACAATCTGCTACCAGAGATTTTTTAAAGCCCCATAGTCACTGTTACTTGGCGGATAATTATTAATTTAACGGGAGTGTATGTGTACTTATGAATTATGAAAAAAAAGAACAGAAAATATCTTTTTTTTAAATTAAAAAAAAAAAAAATAAAAAAAAACAAGTAAATTATATGTATAAAAAAAAAAGAAAATTGTATACAAATAATATTGAATTGTTTTTATTATATAAAAATTATATTAAATAAAATTAAAATAATAAAATTGTAGATAGATTTTGATATTAAAGAAAAAATTACGCTAAAATAATAACTTAAAAAAATAATTCATAAAAAACATTTACAAGTCATAACATTTATGTATGGATAAGTTTTCTTGTTTTGATTTTTATTTTAATTTAAAATAAAATAAATTTTTCTAGAATTCTTTTACTAAAACAAAACGGAACACGCCAATATTGATTGTATATTAAGAAAATAAATATTCTATAATACATAAGAATTTTGATTCCAGGTTGCAGTAATAATAAGGTAAGCTTAGAGATATTAATTGTAGAAGAAAAATAAAACTATTAAATTTTTGTTTTATTTAAATTATGTACATTACCATGTTTTATTTTATGTGGTATTTTATTTTGAATATTTATATTTAAATTGTTTTTGTTTTTTTTTTATATTTTTCTTTTAATGAAAATTAAGCAATTAAATATTTATGTTTTAACATTTTAAATTTTGTTTTTTTTTTCATTTTAAAGATTTTTTTGTAGTTTGTTTTTCATTTAGGGTTCAACTGTACATCATGTGGATTCGATTGATTTCTATTCTTAATCTTTTAACGTTTATATTGTAACTACAGTTATTAATAGTATCATTATTATTATTATTATTATTAAAATTCATATTACTATTGTTGTTGTAGTTGCTTGTTTTGTTGTATTCTTCACTTATGCTATTATTTTTATTATTATTTATATATTTATGAGTAAGCTTTTCATTACTCAGTAATGTTTGTTTACATTTATGTTTAAAATTTCCATCTGCAAGAAAAAGAAAATAATAGAAAAAAAATATGCGGTGGACCAAAAAACAAAACAAACAAACAAAAAAAAAAAGAGAGAAAACGTATAAATAATTCAATTAATAATGTATTATTATTAATTAATATTATTAGAAAAAAAAATAATATAATAAAACTGCAGCAGCATATTTAAATGTTAAAATGTTTGAATCACTTCAAGCAAATAAAACATATCCTGTTAAATAGTTTGTAAGAATTTCAAAAGAAAATTAAATTAAAAATTAATCACATCACAAAACAACAATCACTTTGGGTAGAATAGATTATTTTAAATAAATTAAAAATATTAAAAAAAAAAAAATAAATAATTCTGTATACCTTAAAAGAAAACATTCTTCTTTTTACCGAACAACTTATATAGTAAATGCCTAAAACATTAATCTTAATTCTAAATAAATATTAATGAATATGAATAAATGGATTTATTTTTTCTTCTCTTCTACAATCAACAATTAACTCCTCTTCTCTTTAGCATACGAAATACATACAGAGAATTCCATTTTTAGATTTTATTTTTCACATTTACTACTTGCCTCCTTGAATTTCATTCTTTTTTCATTTTTTTTTTTATTTAATTTTTGAATAAGCCTTATTATGGCTTTATTATTGCAAAAGTCAAAAGCAAGTCGAATGATTTGTGAAAATGATAGTCAAGAAATTTAGGCGCTTATGGGTTTATCTCACCTCATAGTAAAAAAAAATCGACCCTTACAACTACGTACTAAACTATCCCGACACTAACAAATAAATATTTTCCCAATTAGTCTAAATTTTTGTAAACAATTTCTAAAGTAAAGTTGTGTTACGAGGTAAGGGCAGGTTATAAACAGCACATAAGTATTAAAGAAACACGAATGACATCTCCAGAGACCAGTGGAGAACCTTGGAATTTTTGCTGTGTAACGAGTAAGCGAATTAGTGTAATAATGGGATTGTCAGTTTGAATTGGGAAAAGCATACGTAAAAGCTGTGAACCCCCATAGATTAGTTCGATAGATTGCAACAATCAAGAGGAACCCGAAAATATAGAAGGTAAAACAAATAGAAAAAGAGAAATTCTATATTTTACCATGCAATATACCTATCAATGCAAACTCCACTACTAGTTATCGGATAATTTCGTACTAAAAATGTATTTGAAAAATGTGAAATTTGAAATGACTTTTGCCACTGCAAGGACAGGACACCGGCATATTACACAATATTCTATGAAAAATTAACCAAAATTTTAAAAATAAAAGCTTTGGATTGTTTTCATATAAATTTCATACGTCTGAAGCGTACGACTTACATTTACGGCGGATGATTTTAAAATTTACATAGTCGAATACAAAAACGATTTACTTTTCAAATCGTTAGGATTTCTCTCAATCTTTTGCATTATTTTATTAATATGGCGTGGTAATCAAACTAGAAAACATTTAGAGGAAGGAAACGAAACAAATTGTTTTTAATTTAATTAATCTGGGTATACTCAAATGTTTGGTCATTATCAAATTGATTTCTATTACATAGCTAGCATAACATGCTTAATTGTTTAGTAAAAAAAAAAAGCAATGATAGGTTGCAAAAGCAGGACACAACTTTTAAAGCCAAATTAAAAGAAAAGGAAAATATATAGGAAAACTTATTTCTTTATATTTTTTTGTAAATTCTATTACAAAAAAAAAGAAATATAAAAGCATTTAAGGAGGCATTAGGGTATTTTTTGTTTTTATTTTTTTTACATAAACAAGTGAATTTATGATTTTGTTTTGAATATAAATCTCAATAAATGGGATGCCTACAGATGTGTTTATTGCTGCCTGTTCCTTGAGTTAAGAAGTTTGCTTTGCGAAATGAGTTTGATAAAATGTCGTTAGTAACAATTTTAATACATCGGTAGACCATTCTATTGTAAAACTCTAATCTAATGGCATTGCTTTAGCAGCACAACTTAATAATCTGAGTAAACCTTTATACATGCATTAAACTCATTGTTCCGGACGTAAATGATAGTTTCTGACGAAGAAATCTTAGTATTACGTAATCTCATACGTATAAGTTTGTCAAGCAGACTAATATTACTAATTAATTAAAAATAATCGATACACGGTAGTGATTGTCTTGACACGAAATAATCTAGGATACTAGATAAAAAAAATGAATTGATTAAACCCAATAACTAACCAATTAAATGAGAAGCATTAGTTGATGTATGCACTAAGTACCCGTATTTATTCTGCCTGCAGTCTTATCCTAAAAAAAAAAGAGTTCAATTTTATACGATGATATTTACATATATTTGCAGATACTATTTGTGTATAGAAATAAATCTGCGTTGTTACAAATTACAAATTCCAATTGGCCTTTTTTTCTTACTATGTATAGTTAAGGTATAACTAGATTCAATAATTTTTTTTTATTAATTTGTTGCTTATTTTTATAACTTTTCTTTTGTATTCCAATATTTTGGAATTGGGGCGGAGCAAAGGTGGTGGTTATGCTATTTTGTGGTTTTTGCTTTATACATTTAAACAATATACAACATTATGTATACAATAGAGAACTACTGCTTGCAGTAGCCAAGGGTCAATGGGTTATGAGATCAGTGGTTTTCTTTGTAGTTGAAGTATTTGCATTGGTATTTGTAGTGGTAACAGTAGCTGTAAGGCTTATAGGTAATGATGAGGCAGTATGGGAAGAGATGTTTAAACTAGGAGGTGTACTATTAAGTAAACGCAGTGGAGAAGTATTGACCGAAACTACGGTACTGTTTACTAGGTTACGTGCAAATGAGGGTGCAATTAGAGCGCAAGAACCAAAAGTGTGCTTTGGTATAGCCTGGTGTGATAGGAATATTGATGTAGCCGATGCTGCTGATGTCAAAGGAGCACCCGTAGCATTGGCGGCTACAGCATTATTACTGTGCATGGAGGATATGGTAGTGGAGGGAAATTTTGCCGATAGAGTTTGTTGAAATGAATTTGGAAGTGTTTGGTTGGTTATAGTAGTACGGACAGACGACATCATAGACAAATTAAGCGGTTCTTTTAAGGGCTCGTCAAGTGCAAACATTTGTTGTATACCTCCACTACAAGCTGAAGCAAACGATAAGTTAGTGGCTGAAGATGAAAGAGGCGGGGAAATGGACGCTGCAGCAACAGTGGAAGAAGTAAGAGAAATATTTACCATGGAAGTGCTAGAGGCTGCTGACGTAGCTGGTGAATTTAGAAAACTTTTACTTGTTGTTGCATCTAAAGGAGTTGAAGTTATTGATTCATTAAACGAATCAGCAATTAGACTACTTTCGTTCATTGCAGTAGTAGTGGGTGGAATGTCAATGGTATGTGTTTCATTACCAAATATTAAACGTAAACGTTTCTTTTGTGGAGTCAATGCACTCACAACTGTATTAGACGGGGGAGGTGGTGGTGGTGTCGTTTCTTTGGCTTCAATTATATTGTTTTCAATGTGATGTTCTATTTCCTCTATTGAAGAAAGGTTACGCCTATGATGTCTACGATGATGATGATGATGACGTTCTTTCGATTTATGACGTTTTTTTCTTTTATGAGGCATTCCCTCTTCAAAATCTAAACCATTTTCTGTTATACCCTCCATGCGTAATATTTCATATTCTACCGGTTCTGAATGTGACGACGATCGACTGCAAGTAGATCCGCCTGTAACACTACTACTTTCATCGCTTAAACTAGTACCCGATTCTATAACTTCATCTAAAATTGGCGATCTTTTCATGCGCAATGTAAGCTTAAGTCTTCTTTCTGGTGTTTTAAGTAAGGGTTCAATGGCAGCCGGCCCATTTGAGCTTGAATTTAATGTAGATTTAATAGAATTGATGCAAAAAGAATTTGTACTACTCGTGTTACTGATAGTTTCACTTTTTGTATGTTGACGCTTGCGCAACATTGTACCAGAAGAATTGTCTGATATCACAGATTCTTGGGAATAACTATTACGACCTCCAGGACGTCTCAAACGATGCTGCAAAGTAGGTTCTTCGATAACACTAATAATATTATTGAATAAACACTTACTGCTACTGTTACAACTACTACTATTAGTACTGCCTTTGGCAACTTCTTCAAATGATTCCATTAGATTCTTTTTATAACTAGGAGAGCTACTAATCAACCTACTATTACTACTATTATGGCATTTTTCTAGGATTTCATTATAATGTAACTTCTCGTTGTTGCCAATACTGATACTACTACTACACCCACTGTCATTACTTTTCATATTACCATTTCTACTTTCTTCGCTCTTCGTAAAAAGTTTCTCATAGTTTGAAGTGGCATTTGTTATTGTTGTTGTAGCTGTTGATGATAATGATGGCGATGGTGATATAGATGATGCTGCTGCAGTTTCACTGCGTTTTGCATGTAAATTATGTTGATGGTGGTGATGACTATGAGTCACTGTTTGACCATTATTTGTATACTTAATGTTAAAATTTGTTAAAGGTTTTGTATGTTTACAATTTACAATTGAATGAGGATTTTCCTCCGTAGATGTCGTTATCGTGGCTGTGCTTGTGGCAGGTGTACTTTCTTCAACTGATGATAATGATGGTGCGGATTGATGATGTCTCAAAACTCTTGTCGCCGTTGAGGTTGTTAACATCGTTGTTAGGGCTCCATTACGCGTTGGGCGTTTTTCGTGCTGCTTAATAGGATCATTTTCATTCGAATGCATATGGTCGTTATGTTGTTGCGAAAAACTATGTAATGTCTCTCCTCCTCTTGATGACAATTCTATATCAGCTTGTTCTGGTTCTGATTCTGAGATCGAAATAATATTTTCCTCACTCTGCTCGGCCAAATGATTATCACATTTTGAACTTAATGCTGCAGCTGCAGTGGAACGGGTATGACGTGTTGTAAGGGTTGTACTGGAACGTGTGTTTTTGCTGGTAGCGTCCATTTTATTGTGTGTCCCTGAAACACCACCATTTTTTCTTTGATTTCTTCTTGTCGTTGTTGCTGCACCAGTTTTAGGCTCATCTGCCATAGCCGCCTTTGCACTTGAACCTCTTGATGTGGCATTAGCTAAACTTGCAAATTCCTCTGTAGACCCTGACGAAATTGTACTACTTGTACTATTAACGCGTGCTGATTTCCTTAACGATTCACGGTAACTGCGTGGAGTGGTTTCCACTGATTTGTTGTTCGATTGTTGTAAATTCGTTTCTTGATGTTCTGTTTGGCCCGAAGACTGCTGCTGCTGCTGCATTTGTGTATTATGGTGAATGTTATGTAAATGATGTGGCGTATGTTGCATAGCATTAGCCATAATCATCTCCGCATCGTATTTTGTCATGCCTTTTTGACGTAGTTCTTGCATTGTTAGTGGTGTTACAACTACCGACGGATGTTTCTTTATACTTTCTGGCGATCCGGCATCTAATTTTTTATTTGCATTACTGTTGACGTTGTTAGTACTAAGATTTGTAGTGACTGTTGTATTCCCTGAGGAGTTATCGCTTAAAGCTCCATTTGTGAGATCTGTATTCGTAGAGTTTGTTGAATTTGCTCGACTTTTAATGCGATTTATGCGATTATCCGTTTCTCTTAAACGATAACCACCACTAGCATTTGGATCTCCCACGACACACGCTCCATTTAGGCCTAAACTCAATGCTGTATCAGTACCATACTGACCATTGCCGCTTTTACCAGCAAATGCTCCCGTACCTCGCCGTTCGCAGGTCTCACATTCGCAATAGCAGTTGCCGTCGCCAAAAAAATCTTCACCATAAAAACAGGTGATTTCTTCTCCAACTTCTATGTCACGTAATACTTTAACGCAGGCAGTGTCTCTTCCGGTGGCAACGAATTTACAATTGGCACGACAATCATGATTTATGTACGCTGCCGGCCCTAGCCACAGTTGGGCACAGTTTTTCCGACAACTATACATAACTGAAAAATCATTTTTGCCTGAATGTAGTAGAGCGGCTTCTTCCGCTTCAGAAAGCTCGGCTATACAGCCCACTAAACACTCAATTTTATCATTCTTTTGCCATCTTTTAGTGGCACATATTTTCGCACCCTTCTGACCTTCGAGCGAATAACGATAACAGGCTTCTATAACAAAACCACTATCCTTATCGAATACCCTCAAATAGCGAATTATCTAAAATAAAGTATTTAATAACATTACTTTGGGAATACCTGTGATTTTAGGAAAACATCAAAACTTACATGATCATGCAGTCTTTTTATAGACATTTTGTTTTTATTTCGATAACTTCTTGGCAACCAAGGCCCACTAAATATTTTCTTGACAGCCCCTTCGTAGTTTTGCGTTTCTATAAATTCATCAACGATGGCTTTAAGTTGGGCCGTATCAACTTTTAGCGGGCGATAGCGAATATTCATTTTGTGCGTTTGGAAACCCAAGTGGGGATCCAATATTAATGAGGTGGCTAAATCATCATTTTCCGATAATTCCTTTGGCGTCATGCCGGTCGATTGAGATAGTCGTGATACAATGCTATTTGTGGAGCCATTGATACCACTGAGAGGCAGGAGGTAACCATTATTCGTACTGCCATTATGTGCATTATAATGACCATTTGAAGACATTGAGTGTGTTTGTTTGGCGGCAGTGGCACCACTACTTAACGTAGTAGAATTCGTAGTAGCGCCTGTGGCAGTGGCAGCCGCTGAAGAATTTCCGTATTTACTAGCAGTTTCACTACGGCGGCTGTGATGTGAACCTACAACCATTCTGTATTTCAGTCTAAAACAATAATAAATAAATTATCGTTACTTTTTCTCTTTGCAATTCAAAAAGTTCAAAGTCAGTTATAAAATAACAGTATTTATTCAACAACGCTGTGTTGTAGCTTAGACAGCAACCATCAACAAAACAGCTGATAGCAACTCTGACAAATGATAGAATGACAACCAGCTGTTCAGTGTCGTATTAGAGAATTAAAGGGTTCAAAAACTAAAATCTTAACCCAGGTTATTACTAAAAAAAATTCAAGAAAAAAAAAACTGTAGTAAAAATTATACTTTCACATTACACATCATTACAATTATAGCATTCGGTTCGAGAATTTCATTTTAATTTATTGAATTTTTTTTTTCATAATTTTTCTTATTCTTTATACATGAATATTCTCTGTCACTGACACACGTTTTCACTTTTCCTTTCTTCGCCATATTTTAGAACATAGAGATCGATTATCGATTAATTTACTTTGTGGTTATAGCTTTAATTTGCTGAACATTTGTTTTTATTTTTAAATCATAATAAAAATTTTAATTTAAATTTCCAAACATTTTTTTTAATGCACAGCTGATTTTCTTAATTTGCAATAAAATTACAATTTAAAAGTACGTTAAAAAATTAATAACATAAAAACAAAGAGCGCATGAAGGAAAAAAACGTAAGAGAGAAATAAATGTGGACAAAGAAAACCCTAAAAATCAACAAAAAAAAATTACACAATTGACACTATATTTATCTCGTTCTAACGTCCGTAAATCATAACACCACATTTATAACACTATTTCTCTCTACCGCGGCGAATTTACAGGAAAAAGACACGATAAAATCAAGAAAAAAAGAACATACGCTCATTAAATACAGATGAAAATGGCGGCGTCGGTTCAATATTAATGATTTTTTTCTTTCTTTAACATAAGCTCAATTCGTTTCTTCTGTATGTATGTACATAAAATTACCTTTATATTAAAAAATATCAGCTTTAATAAAAAAGAAACGTTGCTTTGCGTACGATATTTTCCAATGCAGACTTGTATAAATTTTTTTCTACGTATAATCACTCGGTGTTTGCTTTATTTTCAAGTATACATTTCTGAAATTTTTGTTTAGAATACTTTATTTAATGAATCTGCTAACTTTTCATACCAATTTGTTTAATATTAATGGTCACTTTGTTAGCTTCATTTTGAGATGGTACACATTTTCCGTTTTTTTTATTCACACACAAAGAAAAACACACAAGCCAAACCGATAACCGATGTGTGTCTGGCTTTAAAAGTTCGTTTGCAGAGAATGAATTTTTTCTTTCTGCTTTTCTGAGCGAATTCTCAACTGCAACGTCGCTGTTTTGATGTGACTGCTGCTTGCGACGTCAACGATTATTGGCGAGTTTTAACGCCTTCTTTGACGTCGTTGTCTAAACGTCCGTCTGTCCGTTTGTCTACCTTGTCTGTCTGTCTGCCAGCCAGCCAGCCTGCTTGCTTCTTCTTCGTGTCGTCACACTGTGGCGTGCAAGAAGTTGCGTTATAAGAAAACCCTTTCTTTCTTGCTACAATATCTTAAATTTAATAACACTTTTCACTTTATTTTATTGTTCATGTTGATATAACGACATGCGAACGTAGTGATTTATATAAAAATTATAATAAATTGCTTATTTTAATGAAAATCTTTATAATGAATATTTTTTTTCTGTGCGATTGCTACACACACATTTCAGTTTTTGCAAAAGAACTAGAGAAAAAGAAGAGTATGAATATAGTCAGTATAAAAAAAGAATTGTCTCTCACAGTGAGCATAGTTGTTTTACAAAAGTCAATTTGTACCCATCGAAATAATACGTTAAAAAACACCTCTGTGTCAGTTATATGAATTCATTATGGGGGTTCATTGATTGATTGACTATGTCAATAAGCAAAATTACTACTAAAATAAAAACTCTGTACTCGTTATTTTGTCTAAAATAAAGCATCAGGCAGAAATCCCCATCCAGTCCAGTAACATAAAACCTGTACTCTCTAATGGGAAACTATAATTTTGTTAGTGTTATCGGTATTTAAAATTTTTAAAGAAGTGTGTTGGTAACCATATAGGAAACATGTCATAATTTAAAAATTTTATTTAAAACCCGGTTATTTTTTAAATTTTAATTTGATTATGTCTGAAGTGGAGGAAATTACTAAAGATTTTCGTGATATATTTTGTCACTACAAGGAAAACCAAAATCGTAGTATGTTCCAAGTTCTGAATGAGATTAAAAGCAGTAATTGTAAACATAAGGAACGTACCCTTTGTATTCAAAACAAAATGAACTGGTTTGTTAAAAGACTTTTTGTACAGTATAAATTGAACTCTCTGATATTTTTTAATCATTTTCAAGTATAAGTCGTCCTACCGGATTCTATAAGACGTTATTATGTGCGATTTTCTTCGTTTTAATATCTGCAACGTACGGAATGTGGGTAATTAGACGCTACAATCATGCGAATATATACGGTGGTTGTTCTACATCATTTTTCTGGCCTTTCGAAGACTGTCCTGTGGCCTATTAAAACATAACAATTGTGTGTATATTTGACAAGAAATAAATACTTGTTTTAAAATGGAAAGACTTTTTTACAATATTCTACTCATATGTTGTCACATAACACGTCACACCATACTCACCCTTTTATGAGTTACTACAAAGGTTTTATAAGAAACTTTGTAACGGCGTTTCTTTAAATCATTCTTCTTAGGAATACGAAACTCATAAATTAAGCCTCAATGTAAGTATCGGCCCGTGTGTCCTTTGGAATCCTCTTACCTGCACCTTTGCCTACGAGCAAACAAAGAGCATACCGCCGGAAATGTTTTGTTACTTTCGATAACAGATTCGATTAATCTATTATGATTTCATAATTGGGTTTGTTATTCATATGGTTTTTAGTCATACCAAATAGATAAGATGTGGAAACCAAGTCTCCAAATGATGTTGATTACGCTGAAATTGAAGGAACGAGACAACAGAAACAACAAATTTATTAATTTCAATTTGGAGTTTAATTCTTTTGACAAAAACAAAATGGACGGTGTTTTCGCATTGTTGTATAATTCGTAGTGTGTTCTTTGTTCTTCGTTTATAAATGGTATACACCACAGGAGTATTATTCTAAATAATTAATTTTTGAAGGAGCATGGCAACACTTCATAAAAACAACTCAAACTCACCCTTTTTGGCGGCATTACTACATATTAAATAAGCAGATCAAACTGACCTTTTATGAATATGTTGATAAAAATAAACTTTCGCATATAGATCGAGGTAAGTTCAAAAAATATCAAAATTCATTTGATTTTCACTATCAGCGCAGCAGAAATCATATGTATTCTTTTTCTACACAACAACTATTAAAAAAGCTTGAAGGTTTCATTTTGATGTGTTACTGTGTTAAGTAAAATAAATATTACCAACAAATACATAATTATGATCAGTTAAATTCGATGTGAACAACTATGCTGCTTAGCAAGACTGTTTATATTTCACCACACATACTTTCTTTTACAACTCAGTGAATTTGCTGTAATTCTGAACACAAAAGTTATAACGCATTGGTAGCACTGTCTCTACAGTACATATCGACTGACAAAGGAGTTGAGCAGAAAATTTTTGCTGACAAATTGCTGTAGTGCACTGTTATAATAAAAAAATACAAGAATTTATCGACAAAATTAAAAAGCAATATTTCTAATATATAGGTAAGGGTAGTTTAAAACAAAAACATTTTGTTAATATATTGCTAATAAATATGGCATAGTTTTGGTAAAATTGCCCTGGGCTATAGAATTCGCCGCAATAAAAAGTGACGAAAATAAAAATAAAAGATAACAGCAACAACAAATAGCCATTCGCCACCATTTTCTTAGCCACAAAAGGTTTTATTTTTATTTAACAGTAAATAAAGGAAATTTCTTTTTGCAGTATATTATTATTAAAACATAAACCAAGATGCCGAACATTAAGCTGCAATCATCCGATGACGAGATTTTTGATACTGATGTACAAATTGCAAAATGCTCAGGCACCATTAAAACTATGTTGGAGGATTGCGGCATGGAGGATGGCGATAATGCTGTAGTGCCCTTGCCGAATGTTAATTCAGCTATTTTGCGCAAAGTATTACACTGGGCCAATTATCACAAAGACGATCCCCAACCACCAGAGGACGATGAGAACAAAGAAAAACGTACTGATGATATTTCTTCGTGGGATGCGGATTTTTTGAAAGTTGATCAGGGTACATTATTTGAATTGATTCTGGCTGCAAACTATTTGGATATAAAGGGTCTGTTGGATGTAACTTGTAAGACGGTGGCAAATATGATTAAAGGGAAAACTCCAGAGGAGATCCGTAAAACCTTTAATATTAAAAACGACTTTACCCCAGCCGAAGAAGAACAGGTGCGCAAAGAAAACGAATGGTGTGAAGAGAAGTAATAGTACTGCTCCGTACGACTCGGAAGACCAAAATTGAAAACTCAATACAAAACTTGGAAATATAGAAACTATTATTATTTAAGCTTCTCTATGTCGTATAATTTATTCTCTCTTGTTTCATTTTATTTTTTCATTTTGTACTAATTAAAGCAGCATTTGTCGTCCCATAAATAATATTACAGTTACAAGTTTTAAATTTTGAGAATGCGGACACTTGCTCATTTAATGTAATAAAAATAATTATAAAATAATGACGGTACTTTTTTTTTATTAATAATTCTATGACAGATGACTGATTTATTTTTCCCTCGATCAAATCATTACTTGACCGCGGATGATTGGAGATTTATTAAAACAGTTCTAAATTTAATATTAAGAAAAGATATGACCTCATATAGAATACTTAAAATTAACAAACGTTTTTCAATTCTTCTTATACCCTGTGATTTGCCGTTGTCCAAATGCTTAGTTCCCATAATGTTGACTCGAAAGTCAAAGCTTAGTCAGGCAGGGGAATAGGGAATTCCTGAATTCATGTGGAATTTGAAACCAACGAGTGGCGAAATGAGTTTAACAAGCAGAAAGATTCTTCGTCGCTGATGGGATCAAAATATTTCTGCGTAAGGTGTATTTAGGGAAAATGGAAAAAGCCGGAAACTTCTCAAAGCAGATGCGGTTGAGATAATGAACTCTTGCTAAGTAATTATAATGGGCGGAGATTGAACCTTAAGAGAAAGCTTTGTAGACTGAAGCCTTTAAAAACTGCTTTAAGTACTGTATGTAGATTTCTGCGCTGTGGCGAGCACAGCACAAGAACACCCATTTGGAATTTGTACAGTTTTAAAGCGTTTCAGAAAGAGGCACCTGGATTTGGTCGTATTTTTACGAAAATGATCCAGGAAGAGCTGTTAATGTTAACTTATAAAATATACTAGTTTTTTGGTTTACAATTGAAGATTATGAACTGAATGGTATGTGGTTTCAAAATTCGTCAAGTTATCGCCATGAAACCCCCCAAAATATGCGAAATAATGGTCTAAAAATACAACAAAAGGAATAACTGCCAAACCAATCTAGAAGTGTTAATTTAAATAGCATTTGATCCCTACATAATGGCAAGTTTAAAGTATTAGAGGGAAACAAATTAAGCAAAAAACAGATCATCCTTTAGTTGCAGAATATACTTACATATAATAATTGGGGAGATTTAAAGCATAACGTTTATTATTTAGTTTCCAAGTCTGGCAGCTTAATTTATATTTGGATGAACATATGGCAGCATCCTTTAAGCTCTTTGCAAAAAAATGTCAAATTGTGAGAGAACTTTAATTAATTTCACTTAATTAACATCGTGTCTCCCAAAAAAAGTTTGCAAAAAGTAAACAAATATAAAAATATTATTAAATAAAAGTTGTCAATGTGTGTTGAAGTGAATGTGATAAATTGTAAGAAAAAATTAAGTGAAGTTTCTACAATTGATAGCGAAACTATTAAAATAAATTGTAACCAAAATTAGCCATTTTATAAAATATGTCTGACCACTAACGCCATGTTTCCTACGTTAACGACGGAGTCTCACACACAAAAATCATAGATAAAAATTTATGAATAATACATACGGTATGTATAAATAAACAAAAGGAAAAGAAAAAGGTTTTGCATATTGTATTAAACTACAGAAAATAATAAAAAAGGCAAATGAAAATTATGACCTAAAGAGAATTTTTATAAAGGTTTCATTCGCGCGAAAAAAAACAAGAATTTAACGAGTGACAATAATAACGCGGCCGTATAACAGCTACAACAATATAAGGTTATGAGACTTTAATGACAAAACAACAACAATAATAACAACTGTGGCATAAGTAGCAACAGCTTGAAAAAAATATTCACCCAACAATAATATTGCGTGAACGGCAATTTAAGAAGAAAAAAAAAATCCCTCTTTATTTGCTTTTGTTTTTGCTTAACGTATAAGATTGCTTTAAATTCTTTATTTTTTTTTTTGTTAATTTTTCTTACGCTCTTGTCTTTGATCGTTTGCTTTGGTCTTTGTAGTTTCTAAGTGATTTAATGACGCGTTTGTTTTTAAGCAAACAAAACTCCGAATTCATTTATTTCTTCAGATAAAAAAAGAAAATTCTAAATTTAAACTCAATTGTGCTAATAAATGGTAAAATTAAAAAAAAAAATAATGCTTGATTAAATATGTTTTTACTTGCAAAAGCAATTTCTCATCACATCCAAATAAATGTTTACATTTAACTCAATACCCTAAATAGAGAGCTGAGAGTGATTTTGATTTTATCTCCGGCAAATTGCCTGCCATAAACAAAACGAAAGAATAATAGAAACATACAGTGCTGCCAGATCTTATGTGTTATACAAATTCATTCATAAAAATTGTAATTTCTTTTAGTTTAAATACTGATTAATAATAAATAGTGTTTTTTAAGTGATAAAGTGAAAAATAAAAGTGAAAAAGTGTTAAATAATCAACAAAAAATCATTGCTTAATTTATACATGCTTATGTATAATGGATCATTTTCAATCAACGTTGGATCCACGCAAACAGGAGCTATTGGAGGCGCGATTTATTGGAGCACGGGTAAGTTTCATTCTTTAAATATTTATTAAATTAAGATGTGCGCCCAACCAGATTACATTCTTACAAAACTAGTCAGGGTGCACTTACTATGTATATCAATTCTGACTTGTCAAGCCTTGCGTTTTTAGCCGAGGTCTAGACTTTCTTTAGCTTCTTCTCTCATTAAATTAGAAAATTGAATTTAAAAAATTATTTTGAATATTAAAGAAACAAATGCTTAGAATTAGTCAAGTTGATTTGATGTGTGTGGACCAGTCCCAAATAAGTGACGTTTTTCTGAAGTTATTCTTTTTTATATGTCGGTTTCAAGAGTAAAGTTAAATAAAGCTCGTTTGGGCCTTGTCATTATGTGCGAAATACAACGGCATTTAAATGATGTTGGCAACAGCATTCGGACTTTTTGAAATAGCTCTTTGACCCAATTCGGGCGATAATTTGATGAATATAAGTTTTCAAATGATCCAATTTTAGAGGATTTTGCGCACGGATAAAGTTTTTAATGTAGCTCCACAAAAAATGTTTGACTTCGACATCACATCACATTTTGGCGATCAATTGATGTTGGCAAAACTTGTAATTATTCATTTCACAAAACTTCTCATACAACAGAACAGAAGTCGGAAGTGTTAGGAGGCGCATCGCACCACCCAATCATTCCTAATGCATCATCTAGTTACATTATGGAAAATACAGCCCAGTTTCACATCCGGACTATAATACGCATCAAATAGTTGCTTTTTTAAAATGCCTTCTGGAAGCCCCTTACGATATAACTTTGATTGTTGATGAGAAATGAATCTGTTGAAGAAAATTATGTTCGAAAAATGAGCATTGAAAGCACCTGACAGGCAAGTAAAGGGTAAGCCACCTTTAATTGTTGTGTTGTTTAGACGTTATATGAACGGAGATACAAGTCCAAATGCAAAATGTGACATAATGATTTGTAATATATTGCTGAAAGCAATATGGACACAATAAATTCCGAGTGTACCGTTTCAAACTGTTATCATATATAACTGAGGATAGTTAAAAAGTTGGTAAGGTATAGATGAAACAACACTTCCCAAGCTTTTAGAAGTATGTATATGAATTCATTTAAAAGTGGGGAAATTTGGTGGCTCAAATACGAAAGAAAGATTTTCTGCAAAAACGTTTTAACACCGTTCACTTCTGTTCATTGTTCTCGAGCGACTGAACAGGAAAATGTCAAGCACAAATGATATTAGGCCCTGATAACAACGATCAATGGCTTTGTATTATCGTAGTCATGGTTATGTGTTTAAATTAATCTTATTGAGGCTTTATTTGAGTACTATTAGTTGATGCGCATCCAATAATGTGTCTCAAATAAGTTTATCTACTTCATTTGCCATAAAACCACGTTATAAATGTTATAAAAAGAAATTAAACAGTAGAAGATGTGATAGATCTAATATAATCTTCCTTTTTATATTTTAATTTGTATTTTTTAAGAAATTTAAAAATTTATGGTATACAAATTTTGTCTTAAGTACATTTTATTTCTTTTATCCTAAAATAAAATCTCGGCATATATTTTCTTTCCCATGGCAACACTATTTCAATCTCTCTCCTTTGTGAATTTTCTTTTAACATTTCCCTAAATGTTTTTGCATGATACTATTCTTTTACTTTTTTCTTACGAACTTTCCTATATTTTGACACTGTTGTTGTTACTTCAGCTACAACTAATTTCGTTTTCTTTGAATTTAATTCTCAAAGCTGGTTTACATGGTTGCTTTTAATGTTTGATTGTAGTGTGGCTTGTTTGGCAGGGGGGAGCTCAAAGTTTCAGCGCCGACATACTTTGTGTGATGAGTGCTCTGTCAACTTCAACGTTGGCTCTGTTAAAAATGTGGGTTTTTGTCTTTGCTAGTTAAATTCGAATTTGTCTTCTCACACATGTAATGTTCATAATTGTTGCTGAAGTTAGAGGACGTGTACTTGTCAACTGTGACAAGTACAGTACTTGGAGGTCGAATTGACCCATTGTACAACGTCCTAGCTTCTCACATCACTCGTGTTGTGTGCGTTAATTTTACACATGAGTGGCGGGACCTACAGTTTATTAAAGTCAACTCCGAACGACAGATTTTTGAGAAGCTTTTCATGGCAATTTTTACCCTCAGAGTTTTTTCCAGAAATCTGCTGAGAGGAAGTCGCCGAAGAAATATTTTCATATTTTCGTTTTGATGTCTGACCTGGGATTAGATCTCGGGCCTTTCGTCTAATAAGCCAATACACTACCTACTAGACTACGGGAAATTCAACCATTTCTTTACTAGGCTTTATTAATTACGTTCAATGAGTTATTTTTATTTTAATAAAAACAAATTTAACATAATCTTTTTGGTGGAAGGGTGTTCTAATTATAAGACTGCACCCTTGTTCAGAATGGAGGTTGTCTCCAGCACAACATGTAGATGCTGTGATAAATATCAGAACACATTCTTGGAACCTGAGTGCATACTAAGTGCTGGGCAGGGAATTGGCATTGTTGACATTAAGCAACATACTGAGGTTTGTCGAGGATATAGGGATACAATAGACCGTATGGTCGCAGTAATAAGGCACCTCTTCACCACAATAAATATAAGAAACAGGTAGAGATCAATTCTACAGACAAAAATAATATACAGCAAACAGTACGGCTCATTTAAAACAAAGTAAAGTGCCACATGCAAAAGTAATCGAATAATTTTATGTTATATTAGCTTGTATATCATGGTGTACTCAAGTATTTTTAAACATTTTAAATTATTTAATTATTATTATTTTATTAAATTTTCTATGGCGCATAAAATAACGATTTCGTCTGCATACATGTTCGCCCTGCGGTCAATACCTGTAATCAGATGAACAAAAAATCCTATATTTGGACATTATTTTTCACAAATGCCGTCAATGATTTTAACACTTAAATCATAAGATTTGCCGCAATTAATTGAACCACCTTAAAATATCGGGTTATCCATTTCGTGGTTTCAAAAGTAAACGTGAATAAAACACATATAAAATATTTTTTTCATGATATTTCTTTTTTATTGTTAAGTTTGAACGTTGACATTATGTGTGAAACACTACATCATTTAAATGACCTCCACGCGAAGTGTTGCAAGCATTGATTCTTTTGAGGTAATTTTCGACCACTTTTTGTCACATATTGGGCGGTATCTCAGCCATAACTTGACGAATGTTGGTTTTTAAGTGCTCAAGAGTTAAAGGTTTATCTGCATAAACACGGTCTTTCGCGTAGCCCCACAAAAAAAGTCTAATGGTGTCAAATCGCATGATCTTGGTGGCCAGTTGATATCGCCACGACGAGAAATTACGCGGCTAGGAAATGTCTCTTGCAATAAAGCCATATTCGCTCGAGTTGTGTGGCATGTGGCACCGTCTTGTTGAAACCACATATTCTCCAAGTCGTATTCTTCAATAGCAGGCAAAAAAAAGTCTGTTATCATATGACCATAACGCTTCGAATTGACGGTGACAGTCGTTCCATCATCGTTTTCGAAAAAGTAAGGTCCAATCACACCTTCGGACCAAAGAGCGCACCAAACAGTAACTTTTTCTGGATGTAATGGCCTCTCTTCAATTACTTGAGGATTCTCAGAACCCCAAATACGACAATTTTGTTTATTAACATACCCACCGAGTGTGAAATGTGCTTCATCGCTGAAGAAAATTTTGTTCGATACGTGGCTGTGGCAGAATCACCATTTTTGTAGTAGATTTTGATAATTTTTATGTGTTGTGTGATAGTTAAGCGATCCATTTTCGTCAATGTCAGACTTTCAATTGAAAAGAAAAAAATTGGTTTCACAACTTAGTTTGACAGATGTCGAATTGCAGTCCCATACTTTTGAAACCATGAAATGGATAGCCCTTTATATTTTAAGGGTTTCATAATGAATGTCCTGGTATACAGGAATACAGACGAATTTGCTTGTTCTGGGAAAAAAGAACCGAGAGAGAGAGATTTTTAAAATTGGGTTAATTCTCTGTATTTCATTAAAATGCAAAAAAATTCTGTCCTGCTTTGTTACATTTCTGTCTACATACATACGTACACACATACATCTTGTATTAAGTAGTCAGTCATTGCTTTACCTTGGCCCTGTCTGTGTGTTAAACTCTCTTCTTATATTTCTCTTTTTCTCTAATTTTTGTTGCTGTAGTTGTTATTTTATTTTATAAATTCAAGTTTTACCTTAATTTCAAACTCTCACTCGTACTCTCTCTCTCTATTTTCCTGATGTGCAATATTCCTACATTCTGGTTTTGGCTTCAATTATTCATTTTTGATACCAATATTGTGTGCATGTTGTATTATTTTCTCTTTTCCTTTTTTTTTGGAGTCTGTTTTGTTGCTGCATTTTGGTATTTGTTTTTGGTGTATGCGCAGACATGTTTATTTCGCATTTTGTAAATGGAATAAAAATGTGAGGTTACGTTTATTTATTAATACCCACCAACAGCAGTAGTTATACTGCAAGTGTTGATTGTAGTTGTTGTTGTTGCCGTTGCACAGTAACGGTTTAATGATTTCTTATTTTCTTTTAAACTGTTGAAACTAAATGCAAGTCAGTTAGTCGTTGGTTACAAGTTCTTGGCCAATTTAATACAATTTTTAAGAGTAACCGGTTATGCTAACAGTTGGTTTTAAATTGTAGGGTTTTGATTGAGATTGAGATCTGGTTAATAAATAAATAAATAATAATAAATAAATATTTTAATAGCCAATTTGAATGGAATGGGTATTACTGGAAAATTAAAAAAACAACAATTTTTATTTCAAATTTTTATTGTGTAACTTCTTCGTACAAATCCTTGTACAGTGTTGAAGTATTGGATATTCCAGTTGTCGGTAGTCGGTTGTTCGGCTACAAATTTGATCAAAAATGAAGCCTTCAGTGCATAACATCTGTGTTCTCTGAGCAAACAACTGATATAATTTCGTTATGCAGGTGGCTATAGAATTTAAATTTACACCATTAATAGAGTTCTGTAGAGACCTATGTTAAAGAAAATCTGGTAATGCAAGATCCAGGCTATGTAATGGATGCATTAAAATTCATTAGCCAAGCTCTTTCAGTTTCAATCAGGTCATCAAGTACATATGTTATCATAATAAAACACAAAACTTTCTCTTTTGATCAATTCTGTCCGATTTAATTTAATTACGTGCTTCAATCTCGTTTGTTTTTGACCGTTGAAATCAGAATTAATAGTTTGATCAGGATATGGAAAGTCATAATTATCAATTCGCTTGTAATTCCAACAGATACAGCATTACCTATTAGAAGTCCATCCAGACTTTGTCTTCGTCTGTGAGGCTTCCATTTGTTTTGTCCCAGCTCTTTTTGACACATTACTGTCGTACTGGATTCACTTTTCATCGCCTCATTCGCTTTAGAAATGGTTCCATATCATCCCGTTTTAGCAGCGAATAGCAAATGGAAATTTGATCGATTAAAATTCATGTGGCACCCAAACATCGAGCTTCTTTGTGTATCCAGTATTCCAGTAAATGGATGATCCTCAGCAACGTAAACGCTACTTGTGTACCGGTCTTTTAATTCTTATCTTTTCTATAATCGCTAACGTGGAACAGAATAAAGTGATTTTCATTTAATTTCTAGGAAAGCTTCTGTTTTTTTTTTCTACTCTAAACGTAGATGGACAATAATAAAATAAATATTAGGAGGAGAATATGTATTAAAAAGATTGATTTTCTTTTGGTGTGTAATTTCTCATAAGTCCACATTCGATATAATTCTGGGCTACCACAGTTGGAGGTTATTTCGACCACTCTTCAGTTTTGCCTTCATCTTGTCTGATATGATGTTATTTACTCGGCAAACATTTCGTAGCTTAGGAAATGCCGAATCCGCCTTTTGGATATAATCTAGTGTAACCTGTTTAGATGCTGTTTTGCTGTTTTGGTTTGAAGCTATTGACGTCCGGTCTGGTCTTCTGATCGTTTATAGAGAATGCCATATGGTTGAGAAATTTGATTCACTGCGAATTAAATAATAAAACAGATTTCATTTGTATTTTTCTCTAGAAATTAAAAAAGGGCTAAAGGACTAAAATTAAAAACGACTGTAGTTTTATCAGTTTATCATAGGAATGGTTCAGGTTGCTTACTTATAGAGACTAGCTTGTTTAATTAAGATCAAAGATAGTCTCATTCTCCTACTCGATCCGAGCTCCTGCAGATGTTTTTTAAGCAAAGGTCGAATCTGTCGGCATATCTTCCGTTAGGACAGTGACCACTGCGAACCGTAGTAATGCGAAGAATGACCATTCAGCGTTTAGCAATATTGAACATGCCCCCATGCTACGAAAGAAATTGAGCTTCTCTTCACAACGGCTAGAGAATACACATTTTGACTGAAGCAACCGAAACGCATATGTCCTGTAACATGTCGGAGATTGTGAGCTCTGTACCCTCCCTAGTCTTACCTGTGAAGTCCTTGGCATTCATGGACGAGGACGGATATTGAGATGGTATTCGTTAGGGACTTGATCACTACCTGGCTTACTGACTAAATCCAGTGATTTTCGGAAGAAATCCAATCACCCAACAACACGCTTTCAATATCATCTTGACTTCCGTCTGGATAGATAGATAGATAGATAGATAGGTAGCCTATAGAAAGTCTAAATTCAGAACTCTTAATATGTATCCAACTGTCTACACTGTTTAGTATTTTAAAGCTTTCGGTATATAGATCCAAGGGCTCTCCGGAAATCCCCGGATCATTAAACTAGAAATCTCCTAGTTGGGGGACAACTGAAACAACCTTTTCCATAACAAAACAATTCTTTTCTGGAATTTTTCCAATTTTATCATCTCTATTGTTATCCCCCATTGCATATTTTTTATTTTCTCATTGCGTTTCTTAAACTTTCGAATTTCTACGGACTTTTTCAGAGATTCAGGCGAAAGTATAACAAAAAAGAAAGCAAAAAAATATAGGATTTTAGAGGTTGTTATGCCAAACACATACTAAAGCGATCTAAAAACTAAAAAGGACGAGTGACTGGTGATGACTGCACGTGTATTCAATGTAACGCAACTAAATATTTGCCGCTGCCTAAATTTCCAGAGCTATACCTTTAATTTTGCCTTTCGCCTATTCCTATTGTTGTTGTTGTTGTAATATTGTAGTCGTATTGATGCGCTGCATCCCTACATTAAGTGCTCGTGGTTTCTTATGTGTCTATGTACATGCAATACGAGGCTTTCCAACTTCGTTAATATTAGCGAAAACTGCTGTAATATTTTAAAATTGCGTATTTCATAATAATGGGCACTGATGGGGGCGAAGAAAATGGGTCTTACAGTGTTGTTGGTGATGGCTTTGGCAGTGTTGTTTCTGTTGGTATCGTTTTAGCGATGACATCGTCTCTTGGAGTTACTGCTGTTGGTTGTTGTTGTAATATTTTAACAAGATTCTCAACCTAAAGTTGTATTACCCGAAGAGCCTTTTGTTAATACTTCAGTTAACAAATACTGTTGTTGTTGTTGTTGAGGTGGCTGTAGTAGTGGCAGCTGTGTTTGATTAAAGCGATTTAGTGTGTACGATGGGTGCGTAGCATTGTGCCTGCATACATGGCATGTCTGCAATGTTTTGTGTAAATAGTGAAGGAATTCTAACGAATGCAAGCACAACAACAACAACAACAACAGCCAGTGACAGCGCAATAACAACCACGACAAGTATTGCAAATTTGTTGGCAACGCCATACATTCACTCACTCACTCATTCATGCACGCACGCACTTGTACACTTAATGCTAAACCGATGATAACGTTGAAGTTGTGTAAGTTGTTGTGAGGCGTTGTAGAGGCATATAGGGAGACATATCGTGTCGTGTCTTATTAAAATAGCAGGCGCAGTATAACGCGTCTAATTTCACCAAAACAAAATTCGTTTTGTTTTCTTCTGGCTCCAACGGTCAAACATTGTTCATAGTTCTCCTCCCATCTCTTTCACTTACTCCTTGTCTGCCTCTATTCTTTTTTTGTTAATTTTTTTTTGGTATTTCTGTTCAATTCTTAAATTAGACTAATCAAGCCTTTTTCAAAAATAGTTTCAGGTTTCAGTCCAATTCAGTTTATAATCTTATAATCGAGTGGTCGTAGCAATAACTTCTGGTTGACATTTTCAGTCTTTCCCAAATTTGTATTTCCCATTCGATATTTCTTTAACCTTAAATTTGTTATTCAAATTAAGCACAATGGCAAATGCACTATGGCCTGTAAATTACTAAAATTACGAATATTTTTCTTCATAGTGTTCTTCTTCTTTCGTTTATCTTTGATTCACAATTGAAGGTCAGTGCCTCAAGCATCCTCTCTATTTCCAACATGTTTGATTGGCGTTACTCCATGCGTAGAGTACTGTTTGCATTTCCTTATCAGTCGAACTTTTCCACGTTCTAGCAGGTGCACGAACATGCTGTTCTGTTCCTTAAGGAAGACACCGAAATGTTTGTCAAACAATGTTAACAGTAAGTTTGCGAAGTGCGTGTGACCTATACTCTGTCATTTCCGTTGACGTACCTCAATAGGAGCAGAGATTTGGATTGTGGTTTTAGCAAATTTGATAGAATTTGTACGTTTCCATGTTTTGCAACCATAAAACACACTTTGGCGCATATATCAGATTGAATTTTTCCGATGGCATTGGTAGTGTTGACTGTAGTTTGCGGCATATTTGCATACACATACGATTTAAGAAAATCACACAAAAAAGTCTATCGAACGATCTCACGTGCCTTCAAATCACTCGTGCAGAATATCAAATGTGGCATGATCTGCAAGGCATTAGAACAGTTCTGTTTAAACCGCATGTCGTTGCCAAAAAGAAATTGGTAATTATCGACCTGTAGCTCTTGGTGTTGACAGTGATAGCCTGGCCAACGTCGACCTTCAGGAAATATGGACTGATGACGCCACCAGCTTAAAATCCACACCAAATAGTGGATTTTTTTTAGATGGCGGGCAATCTGTTCCTCTAGAATCTGAAGGCAAATACAGTCCGAAAGTGATAAGAACGAACAATGATCCTGAATATGTTTCTAGTTTTTAAAATGTATACCAACAGCCCATAGTGTTGCCTGCTTAGTATTCTTGAATGCAACTGCAGCATTTAGTTTTTTATTTTTTTTTTTCTTCGTCTGCCTCTTTTTTTCGTTCTGTTATTTTTTGTTGTTTGTTATTCGAGGGTATACCATGTTCAACAAACATCACCAACATCTCTTAAGAGTTGTCGGTAGTTGTTGCAACGATGACTATGTTGGCAAAAACAACAACAACAACAACAACAAGAATAATACTTCAGCTCAACTAAATAGAACAAAACTAAAGAACTCGTAAGGCGTGAAATGTGCACTGCTGATGTTGCTTGCTGCTGCTGTTGGTGCCGAAGGTAGTGGTGGCGGTTGTTGATGGTGGTGCTGGTGGAATTGAAGTTTGAATGGGATGGCCTGATGTGATGATTCGGTCTAGTCTACTACTATTACTTTCTCTTCAACAAAAGCAAAACAAAACAGCATTCAGCATCAGCATAAGTATCAGCATCGGCAACAGCAACTGCAACAACAATAACTATGGCAATAACTAAAATAATACAATATTTGTAGCTACAACTAAAGTTCGTACATATTTGCAAGCACATGTAGACATACATACATACATACGTACCTATCGTACGAGTACTTCTTTCACTAACTACTGTATGCCCCGTCTGATGATGGTGGTAATGCGCTGATGCTGATACTGATGGTTAGTGGCTCTGTGTGTGTGTGTATTGTTAGAGTTGCAACATGAAACGAACAACAACGAATGCTTAAAGTGTGTCTCTGCTGCATACAAACGAGTAGCATGTGTGTTTGTGGAGGAATACTTTACTCCTCGTCGTGTATTGTGCATACACACATTCCTTGCCATTGCCATTGCATCCATCCAACCAACCAAGCAGCCAGCAAGCCATCCATCCATCCATCCATCCATTCGTCCATCCATCCATCCGTCTATCCACATTTATCGATAGTAAAAAGATATTTTTGTGAGATTTTTTCAGTTTATTGCCACGCTCCGCTGAGGTTTGTGGTGTGTATTGGTGTACGTTAAAATCGTGGTCGTCGTCGTCATCGTATCGTCATCGCCTGTAAGTGGTATAAACCGTGTGTTGTATTGTGTGTTGTGTGCAGTGTGTAGTACTATAATACAAAAATTGTGTTTTCATCTACTACAGCAAGAGTAGTGTTTTGCAAATATTGCAAGTAGTGTTCTGCTTCGCTCATTGCTCGTGCTTCTGCATTCCTTTCTTTCTTTAACTCACTCACTCGTTCGCTAGCTCGTTCACTATCATTGTAATAGTTTATAGTTATCATCATCACCATCATTATTTTGTTGTTGTTGCTTGAAAAGTGTTGTCAACTGAGTAGTTTTTCTAATTTTTTTTTTTTTTTTTGAGGTTTAACTCATGTTAACCTTATCGGATGAAATCGTAACATCTTCTTCGATAAACGGGTTAAAGATACCTGCGGTGGAAAAATTTCATAGTTTTTGCCTGTTTATTATGAGGCTAGTGATACTTTCACATCGGTCATATAGAGTTTTCTTGAAGTAGTTTCACTGTTCTGCAATTTAGAACAAACAAAAAAAAAAGCCAGAAATCGCAGAAAGCAGCAAAGGGCCTCGTCTAATTTCTGAAGGCAAACAGTTTCATTGATTTTGCTTTTTTGATAGGCTCAAACATCCCTTGACGTGTGATTATGTTAGCTTTGCCACTGGCATTACTAAAGTGCACCCTCATATCTGTAATATACATATTTGTTCGCATTCATTGCAAGTCTGTGCTTGTAAATCTCTCATGAATGGCTAGTTTTTCTGGCGATATTCCCGTATTATTTAGCGCTCCTAGTTAACAGTAAGAAAATACAAGTCAACGATTCTTTGTTCTTATTTTTAGTTTTTTGCAACCTATTACTGTGCTTAGAAGTTTATTCCGTTCAAATTGTGGTCATTTTATCTCTTCTATACGATTAAAAACACTATTAGCAAAGTAACGGTGCTAGAATCAGCCCTTTGATGCTATTTTGTCTGTAAAAAAAAAAAAACTCTAGCTTGGACTCATCAAAAATCAAAGATGTTTGCTGTCAATAAAAAGTAGAAAACTAAATCTCAAGTAAAATCTTGATGTCCTTTTTCTTCCTCTGTGACCACAATAAAAGTTAGTCTCCATATCGGTAGTACAGTGAAAAAATTTGAACAGACAACACGTTTGCACTATCATTAGCCCCGATTGAGTGAAAGACAGATACGAGACAGTGAACGCTATAAGATTGTGGATGACTACTGAAGTAAAACAGAGGTTAAGATGCCAATAATCAGTGCCAGATTAAAGCACTGTTTACTGTGGTCAGTTTTTTTGATAATCTAATGTATAGATTTGAACATTTGACGTTGAAGATTTGATGGGCAGCACTATTCATTTCGGGAATAAAAAGAAGAAAGAATACGGAAAAGATTTTGAAGATTTGATGGGTAGCACCATTCATTTCGAGAAAAAGAAAGAAGTAAGAATACGGAAAAATGGACCAATAGTTGTGAAAGCTTATTAAAAAACACTTAGAAATGTGCTTTAACGCACAAACTTTGGGCAGATTTACGGCATACCTCCTCACATTTAATATTGTCCACAATTGGCGGATAACAAACGACCGATGAAAGATGCGTTATTTTGTAACATTCTCTAAAGAAACATGAAAAGCACAATATGTTCTAGAAAAATTATGTGTTTTTTAAATAATTTTTGCTTTGCTAGTTTCGAAAATATAAAAAAATTAAATGCAAATGAATTTTCTTTAAAACACCTTAGCGCGCCATATTGACAATTGACAACACTGTTGTTTTGGGTGCTTAAAATTCTCAGCCAAATTTATTCATCACATCTCAACGTCATTATCATTATCATTATCATGATTACCTACGCCGTTGTTATTATCATTAGCATTGGCAAAACGCATTTTGCGCCTTGTGTACGTACTCTTATACACAACCAATGCTGCTGACTCTTATAGAGAGTCTTTTAAGTATTAGTTGATGTTGTTCTTCTCGTTGTTGTTGGTGTTGTTGCAGTAGTTATTGCATTCAGATACCACCAACCATTTTATTAGTTTTAGTAGAGATGTACTCTATTCACTACTCCCATTGCATTGGCTTGTTATTATTTTTCTTTTCTTGTTTTTTTTTTTTTTTTGTTGCACTTCTTCTTTAGTTGCGTTGTATAGTGGTGTTAGTGTTAGTATTACAATATTACTCCGAAAGAGTTATACTACTACACTCTGCCATAAAACTTTGAGCAAAATAAAAAAATATAAACAATTAAAAACAAAAAAAAAAAAAAAGAATTAAATAAAAAACGTTTGAAGAATGAAAAATAAATTAATAGTGTATGAAAGAAATAATATACAGTAAAAAATATAGAAAAATATAATAAATAAACAAAAAAATATAGAAAAGTAAATACGAATGAAAAAAAAACAAAATAATGAAAATGAAAATCATAACGAACTTATACGTGCTGTCTCTCGCTCCCTCTCTGCATCAATTGCATACACGAAACTCTTTATTGACATACTAGTCACAATAAATAATAATGAGAGTAAAAAAAAAAATACAATAATATGTAGATATGTCCGTCTTTGTGCATGAATGTGTGTATAAGAGTGTGTGTATGCCTGTTTAATTTGTTTTGTTTTTCTGCTTTTTTTCGGTTTTTTTTTTCGTTTATTTCTGTGGTCTTTCTCGTTTGCAAATAATTTAATTTTTTTGTTTTGTTTTGTTCATTATAATTGCAAAATGTTTGTGATTTGTTAATAATAGTAAAAAAATAACAAAAAAAAAAAAAACAAAAAAAAATTTGAAAATCAACACAATTGCTTCAATTTTAGAAAGTGTTTGCACGAGTATGCATTGCAACATTATTTTTTGTTGTGGTTTTTCCTCTTCTTCTTCTTAGCTCAGCCAACTAATATTTAACGAAAGAAACTTATAACAAAAAAAAAAAAAAAAAAATCGAAAAGAACCGTCGTTTTAAAAAATATCAACAACATCGACAAAAAAAATCATTACAAATGCCGCTCGTCAAGCAACGCAAAATAAGCAAGATGACTCGCTATAAGGTAAATTAAAATTACTTATTATTGTTATAATTACTGCTAATATTTTAATTACTTTATTTAAACAATAAACACAAGAAATACTAAAAATAAACGTATTTTTTTATTACCTTTTAATTAATTGGAACGCCTTTAAAATTCCTTTCAAATCAGATACTCAAAACATTTTAAACAGTGTTGATGACTTAGCTGTTTTTTTTTCCTGTAAAAGTTAATTTAATTTTCACTTCATGTTTTATTCCTTACAAATGGGCTGCTGTGCGTTTAGTTTGGGAAAGTTATGATAAATTCACTGTGATTAAAATTATAAAGTGTGATGGGAAGAACAATTAAAGAAGAAACTGTGCTTTCAGCCTCTTATTTTGGTTAACATTTTGCAAATAAAATTTAAAAATTTTATACTACATGCATACATATTAATTAAACAAACAATTAAAAAAATTATCAAAGAAATGCAAACTTTAAGAACACATTAGAAAAAACCATACAGCCTCAGCAAATTGTATGTAGGTTAGGTTAGGTTATGTTTAACCGGTAGCCGCCTCAATAGGCGTAGATTACTTGCGTCCTATATCGTCCCGTTGTAACACTCATATTACCTATCCCTTCGTGTTATTACAGCTCCTGGTTGGCATCTCTCAACCATCCCGGAAGCCTTAAGCAAGTGAGAGTTTTTCTGAAATCGCTTCTTATCATACATATTTTATTACAAAATTCTGGATACCCAAGAATTTTTGTTTTTTTGGGTTCCTAAGCTGCGGAAAAATGGCAGAGAAGATGTTCTGTTCTCTCCAATTCTTCTTTGTCGTTGCAGCTTTTCCAGAAATAATTATGAGGGCATACCCAATCTCCTGGTGTGTACACCCAGTGGTGAGTGTCCCGTTATAACTACTATGAGGTGCAATGAAAATTCTGTTCTACATGCCGGGCCAGATCTGTCTGATATCTATACAAGTGGGTTCGGTATCCCATCATACCTTTGCAAATGAATGAAGTTTTTGTGTGACCATTTGTTTGCTCCTCTGTAAAGGAACGCCAATCTCATGTAGGAATACAATTGTATTTTTCGCTTTGCAAGCTTTTGCAAGTGCTATGGCTTTGTTGCTACCTTTGATGTCGCCATGTTCAGGAATCCATATGAGGATAACCGCGAATGTCTTGTTATATCCTAAAGAGCCATCTGGTATTCTTGGACAATTTACGATGGTTGCTTTAGTGCCAGTAAATATGCGTATATCACCATATAATATACTTTGTTGTCGAATTCAAACAGTATAAGACGATATAAGATTCAGCTGTTCTGAAAAGATTCCATATCCATCAGTGAAATCTTGAATGACGTCTCCTGGGGGAAATAAAAACTTAAAAAACAAAAAGTAGTATTTGATGGGACTAACATCTGTCGGTAACCGATCAGGTGTTAAAAGTATCAAATACTTCAATTTACATATATCACCCGTAAAGTGCGATCTCTCGAGAGAAACGATTACATGCACCAAAGGCAACAAAATTTCGATTAAGGTGGTGCACAGTGTTGAATTCTGTCCAAAACTTTGGAAATGTTTGTTACACCTTTCAAAGAATAATGCCAACAGGTGCCATTTAGCCATTTCGGTGATTGACGTTATCTTCACCACTTCCTTACAGAATGATAACGGCAAAGTTGCCACAAAACATAATGTGCTTTCGTGGAAGGCTAGACCTGTCTTTTGCCACTAACATATTGTTTCTGCAAGATTATTTCGTATAGATTTAGTGTGAATTAATGCATATCAGCTAATATTGTTCGTTGTAAAAATTTTTTTTTGGATGACTACGTCTTCTACTACCTTAAGAATGTCATAGTAGAGGGGGGCGTATATTATTTTGTTTGCAGAGTTTGCCGAAGTATGTGGCCTGTAAGAGCCTGCAACTGCTTCTACATTTCGTTCTCTTAACTTGTTAGTTTTCCTGATTAATTCAATGTTAGTGACGGTGTTTCGACCAGAAATTCCACCCTCTGAAGGGCAAAAATTCAATGATCTCTAATCTATATAGTTTAGATCGTTTATTGGTTATTATTATTATTAGCTTTGTCCTCAACTTTGTATGTGTTGAGATTTAAGGAAGAAGTTCCCAATTGTGTTGGCTTCATCTGCTGAATATTGATTTGTAAACTCCTACGATTTGTCTTACTCGTACATTTTATTATGCATATCTTGGTATTTGCGTGATGTGGCTTCAACAAAATGGTCTTTATTGACTGCCAAAGTTCGCAAGACCCTGTTGGAAGACCCCTCATACAGCCATTATTTAAATTTCACTATAAATGACTAGAGCATATATTCAAATGGAGAAAATTTTGCCTCCTTTATTTATGTTCGTTCGTTTCTTTTATTTAAGGGTTGTTTTAAAATATTTTTTTCTAATTTTTTTCACATTTTTTTCATATTTTTTTTAAACTAAAATTCTTTTCTATTGTAAAACTATTTTAAACAACAAACGTACAGACTAGACGTTCGTATTACAAGCAAATAGTACAACAAAAACAAAAAAATTTCTCGTTTTTTACTTAATCGTCATGGTTAGAGAAAAAAGGGGGGGGGGGGGGGAAATGCTAAACGAACGAAACAGACTAAAGAGAGGAAAAAAATAATTCATGCGATTAATTTTTTTGTACTTTAATTGGTTTTTTGCAAAAAACGAAAAAAAAAAAAAACAAATTCAACACACTTTTGTATTTGATTTCGTATTTTCTGTAAAAAAAATTAAAAAAAACAACAATATTGGATATAATTTAATGGAACCACAACGACTTACAATCTCCCTATATTTGAATAGGGTCGTAAGCATTACACTTGTGAGAAATTTAAAGACTTACTTGGTCCCGTCATAAAAGAAAGAGAAAGAGAGAGGGAGAGAGTGAAACTAGCTATTTTGTCTTCATTGGATTATACCCATGGTCTGTCAGCGAAGTGAATGCCCACTTAGGGGGCATGATTGTGTCTAAGGATGATATCAACCAATATCTGGATCCTCTCTCTTATCTCTCAAAGACATAAATATAGAGAAGGAATTGAGAGTGTTGTACAAAGTCGCCAGATAAATGTCGTTCTTAAGGTCAACCCCCACTGTCGAAACCGTGAAACAAAGCCCACTAATAAGTATCTGATATCGAAGGCTTTAACACCTTGGTAACCGGAGGATTTAAAAATGGTTTCGTCTGTCGGTTTATTTGTCTCCGCTTTGGATAATATTGTCGTAAACCTATTCAGATTGTTATAGGAGACCATAAAACTAATCAGTACTGCGGAGAAGTATAGGAGAATAGTCTAATGTCCATGTAGCTGCGTAGGCCAGTAAGGGGTGATTTTTTAAGAGCTATAGGAAAATTTTTCAAAAAAAAAACATAAAATTCAGAAAAATGCATGAAATCTTTATTTGAATCGATAGTACGGTCCATATAATTCAATGTTTGAAGATTATTTCATGCAAATGTTGACCACGACTGCGCCTCAAATGGTCCATGCGCTTAGTCTAATTTTGGCATACTCTTTTCAACATTTCGGCCGGTATCTCACGAATAAATGCTTCAATGTTGTCTTCCAATGCGTCAATTGAAGCGGGCTTGTCTGTATAGACATGAGCTTTAACATAGCCCCACAAAAAATAGTCTAAAGGCGTTAAATCGCACGATCTAGGCGCACAATTGTTACGCGTGCTGTGTGGCATGTGGCACCGTCTTGTTGAAACCACATGTCATGCAAGTCAAGCCCTTGCATTTTGGGCAAAAAAAAGTTGGATATCATCTCACGGTAGCGCTCACCATTCACAGTTACGTTACGATTCGCAGCATCTTTGAAGAAGTACGGTCCAATGATGCCAAATTCAATGATTTGTAAGCGTTGTTCGTTTGTAAGACGATTCATGGTTAAATTATAGACCAAACTAAAGATGTTTGACAGTGAAACAAAACACGAAACGTGCGTGAGCTGTTTAAGCCAGTGTTGCCAAAAAGATAATAGCTAAATAATAGCTATGCAGATATTGCATCGATATCATTTCCCCACACGGAAAAAGTTTCCAGTTGTGCCTCGGGTCAAGGTTTAATTCCGGTAGATGGATGGATGGATGGAGACAAAGACATTTATCATAACGCATTGGTTGTCGATAATATGATCGCTTATATTAATCAGCCAATTAGCAAGTGAGATGATTTCCACATCTTGAGGTGATGCAATGACTTTCAAAATTTTGACCGGTGAGAACAGTTTACCTTGGCGAACTCCTTGTTTAATTCTACATGATTAGACTAAATTCCACGAACGAAGACGTATACATACATATCTTTTATATGCAGAAGGCCAAGAATGAAGGCAGTTGAAAGCTGCTGATGGATGGAATTGATTAAAGATCACTTGATGCGATCAGGGCATCTGCCAATGTTATCATCTATAAATTTGCTGAACAAAGAGAAAGCCAACAATATAAGCAGTATCTGAACGGAATACTAAAAATTATCACTAGTGACGATGAGAACGGAAATTGAAGAGAAGATAGTATTGCTTGGCGGCAGCAATCGTAACCTAGAGAATAAGTATGTTGAATACAACAAAAGACTTTAATAAGGCACAAGAGCGTTAGATAACACGATAACACGTTCGGGATCGGTTGAAAGCAGCAGTCATTGTGCTATTACGCCTATGGAAGACAAGCTGATATTCAGTTGGTTGGAGTGGTTGCGTGCTTAAGGAATAAGACTAGGACGGACAATAGTTGATTGCTTTAAAACTGAATTAACCTTCATTAAATATTAGCTTTATTAAATTGGTAAGAGAGGATTGGTCCTTTTAATTAGAAATAAAACGAAAATTTTCTTTTAATTATTTAAACGAATGAACAAAATTTTCTTTTTTTCAAAATTAATTTTGAAATTTTAATGAAAAATATTTTAGTAATCGTATACACAGTCAATCGTCAAACAAGGCCAACTCATCGATTGCTTCATCCAAAAGGAAGGGATTTAGTTTGACCAACACAATACTCTCAAGTAAATTCTTATCAATACGGCCACTTTCCTTATCCACGGCGTTAGTTACTGATGACATGATCTGTTCCATACTTAACTGCAGTAAAAAAAAATACATTTTTTTATAGGAAATCGTATTAAAAAAAAAAATTCCAATACTTTACCTGTGTAGCGGGCATAGCAAAGCAAATGTTACTTAAATTGTACAGTTCAGGCATCGCGCTCTGTTTCTGCTTCCAGTACAACAAAACATTCGTGTCGACCCTTTGAAAGGGTAGTTGGAGATTTTCAATTTTCGCAAACACATTATAATTGCCACTAGACGACGGCGAGACAAAGTTCTTGATTAAATATTCCTGCAGCAATTCATCCGACAATTCATTGAAATTGTCAACCACTTTATGCTCATCATCATTGCTTTCTAAGCTTTTCGTTTCATCTGCAGTTTTCGTGTTTATTTTCTCATAGAGTTTCTTTAGATAAGAAATGGCTGATAGTTTTTGCATGGCTGTTAGGGTATGATTAAAACGCGGATCGAGATAAAGACAAGCGGCGAATTTTTCATTGTTAAGCATTTCCAAGGTTCGGGCCTCCATTTTCTGTAAAAGTGTGGCGGCTATTACTCTTACATGGGGGTTTAAATGCTGGGCATCATTTATTTTCTCCGTATATATTTTACATTTAAGCCAATCAGCATAAAAGTTGCCATAGTGCAGTGAATGAAATTGAAATTTTTCGGTGATATCCAGTAAGGGCTCAAAAGCAATACAATAGGCTTCAACCATGTCCCAGAAATTATCATGCAATTCATATTTTATGGGATAAGCATCTTCCAATACATCTTTACCGTTTTTAACGTCGGCAATCATAAGAAAAGTGGAATCCCATTTAAAAACACAATCCAATTGTGGTATTTTTAAGTTTTTATCCTCCAGCAAGTCCATATAGCCCACAAAGGGATCTTGTAAACATTTTACAAAATCCCTGCAGCAACTTAAAAAGTATTGTACTTCGTCGCAATCTCTGTGGACGTCTAAAGCACAAACATTAGTTATATGGCTTATATAGGGCTGTAGCTCGATATCGTGGAATACAATTTTGGAGGCGTCTGTACATTCAGGCGGCACAGTGTCTGTACAAGCTGATGTATGCCGGTGTAGCAGACCTTGTTCCGTTGTAATAGTAATTATTTGATCTGGCTTAATATCATACTTTGCTAGGATATTGCCTATCTTAGCAGGTAAATTGTTTTCATGTTCCACTTCCTCTATGCCCAAAAGGCAGCTATGTATCGCACCTTCCTTGAAATATTGAGCCTCGAAAAGTACAAAATGCTGCAAATAATCATTGTTGCGTACTAACGTATCCACTTTAAGCGACAGAAACATATGCTTAAGACCGTCTTTAATGTTTTTACGTATATTATCTGCCACCAGCTTAAGGGCCTCTTTGCATCTGCCGCTACTTAGTCTAAAGACTTGTTTGCTTTCTGCTGTTAAGCCCCTGCATATGGGCTGCATGATATCTTTGAAATTCCGCGAATCGAGTATATCGAATGGCATGCCATCCTCCACCACCAGACCCATATACGAACGTATTAATTCATTTTTATTGATTTCTATCCTTACCGTGGGTATTTTTATTTTGTGCTCCGATGGCAGTTCATTCAAACGGCGTACGCGCTTGTTGAAAATATCCAATTCAATATTGTGCACCTTTTTTATGTGAACTTTGAGATTGAAGGTACGATCACTTTTCAACGTATGCGTACAAAGACGGCAGGCAGCTCGATTATTTACCACTTTGAAATATTTCTCTACAAATAATTTATTTTTTCGTCGTACCATTCCACCCTTCTTCCGTCTTTGCGCGTGTTCCATGCTGTAGCTGTTGTTCTTAACTGTACAAACTATTTCACCACACTGAATACCTCTGTGTACTTGACGTGATATGATAGCTTAAGCAAAGCAAAGCAAAACAGGCAAAGCAAAGCAAAACAGGCAAAGCAAAGCAAAACAAAACAAAGCAAAACAATATGCTTGCTGACGATGATGTCATTGAGCCAATTCAGACGAGAACATTTTTTAGTCGCACAATTTTTGTTCTTTTCAAATCACACGGGATGAATATTATTTTGGCATGAAATGTATACGTATACAAAGCTTTGTATGTATTAGTATTTTTGCATTCATTTGATGTTTTAAAAATGTGCATGTATTAATTTTGTGCTGGTGATGCAGTTTTGTAGCTGGTGGAAACTTTACGGCACCGAAAAACCATTCTCTTCACCCCTCTTGCCTTTAAACTATCATTTTACGCCAGCACAAATGTTCTCGTGTGAATTGGTTCATTGAGTAATCATTGTTGTTTAAAGAAACAAACAGTATAACAATACAGCGAACCTATGAAAAAACACAAGCAAGCAAATATGAAAATAAAAATGGCTTCTTATCAGGGTTTGTTTTTGCTTCACTGTGTTTTGCTTTTTCTTATTTGCTTAACTACAACTAAGAGAAAATAAAACAGCAAAGGCAAACAGCAAAGTAAGAAAAAAAAAAAAACAAAAATAAACTCATTAGCTGTAGTGGTACAGTGAAATGTTTTCTGTTAACGTAGTCAGTCACAGCGATTAATTTCAAACGATAACTACTGCTTACAGCGTTTCAGCTCTTGTGGTTTCTCTTGTGCTTTTGCTGTACTCATATACATATGTATGTATGTACATTGTACAACATTTCAAAGAGAATGGTACAAACACACAGTTAATTTCTATACATTGTAAAAACATTAAGCAGTTCTTTACAAAGTAAAAGAGCGCAGCAAATAAGTACAGCAAAAGCACAAGAGAAACCACAATACATAGTATCAGCAGCAGCAACAGCATTTCGTTTTAACATATAAATGCTGCGGCGAATTCGATTGTACGTTTACGGCGAATATGTATGCATGAGTTTACGTTTAGCAGAGAATATCAAAACAGATAAAAGTAAACAATGCAAGAAGATGAAAAGATTGTTTATGTTTACTTTTTATGCGTGTTTGTTGTTACTTTTACTTATGTACTATGTTCAGACATCCACTTTTATTGAGTCAATATTCGGTTTATTGATTACAATATTTTAAGTGTTTAGACATAACAATATACGCAGTTCAGCTGCTTATGCAATATTCATTTGACAGCTGGTAAACAAAACAGCTGGTTGTTTCAACAACATTGTTCTCGTGTTGTTTGTTCGTTGTTGATATTTCAATTGTCAAATATCAATAGAAAGTGTTTTGTAATATGCTCACTGAACGTACTTATGACAGTGCTGTATTTCAAGTTTTAATCAATATTATAACAATTTATGAATTTATTGAGCAATAATTAATTGACATTTTATATGAAATATTGAGATCAATAATGCAGTTTATTGCGATTTACTCAATATAAGTGCATGTCTGAACATAGTATAAGATTTGACAGTTTTTAGACATTAAAAAAGCAACAAATGAATATTGTTTTTGGAAAAAATCGAAGCGAAATGAGTTGTTGTAATGCTGCTACTACCTGTATAAATATAGATTGAATTCAACAGCACCATGTGCGTGTATTGTTTTTGTTTTAATCTTTTGATGCTGTCAGAAAATATTAAGCATTAGAACTACCACAGTGTACGCAGTTGTTTTGAAGCAAAGAAATGATATGGACGGGGATCACGGTACTTTGTCGGCCACTGAAGGTGCTATGGTGAATTGTTTTATACCTAATAGCGGCTAAAATTCCGGATCAGCATATCTGCCCAGAATACAATATTTCAATGTAGAGTGTTGTATGGCGGCGTACTTTCTGAGACTGTTGATATCGCATCAGATCTAAAGATCAAATCTCCAAAAATGTGGAGGTTGTACATCAGCTGATAAAGTAGGGAATATAGCCCTCTTCACTTGCCAATAACCGTCTCAAGGTCGTCGTAGTCAATTACTCCTTTCCAGTTTAATTTAAGAGAGTTGAGCTTTTAGGTAAAACCTCTGTGCAGAGTGTTGAGACAGGTTATTCCAGTCTTTTTCATGTGACATCACAATGAGCAGCTACATAAGTATGTCTCTTTAAGTGAGCTTTGATTCTAAATTTAGTTTAAGAGATCTCACTCAGATTAAATATGTATGTATGAATCGTTTGCTTTCCCCTTTATAATGCCTCTCGTAAATGTCCTCCCTTTTTTATGAGAAAGTTATTTGTCGGTGATAGGAACAAGTGCAAATCGTAGGGTGTTAAATTTCTCCTGTAAGGATAATACTTAAAATCCTTTTGTGCGGACTACTAAGATATCAAATGTAGCCAATGTGTGTTCGCTGACATTGTCCAGATGAGAAAACCAATTCTTCCTCTCTTGGGGAAAAGCGATTGTGGGTGGCTGCTTTCTTCACTAGTGGTCAATTAAGCGTTTGGAGTTGGAGAACAGTTCACCGTCTATTATCACCCGTAATTTTTTTAAACATTCTTAAAAACCATCCGAACCATTAATCCTTTTAAGGACACTTTTTTCCCACTATATGTTGTATTTAGTAAGTGACACCTTTTTTTATTCAAGTTGAAGTTTCAAACGTTTCTAGAAGACGTATTATCATCTCAGATCTTACTCACGCTAGGCAACATTTACACTCAGGGGCTTTGAATTGTATTGTGTGATTCAATTTACCATCTTAGTTTCGTACGTTATTTGATTCTTTTAATTTCTAAGCACCTCTAATAATAACACCACAACAAAAACAACAACATAATGGTAACACCAACATAAACACCGAATGGCGAAACCACCAACTGACTGTTCTTACTACTTTATAGGGACTGTATGTACAACGACAGCAATAACACAGTGGTAACACTGCAAAGCACAAAAGTCAGTAAACACAACCATAAAACAGGGCAAACCTTAAGTTTTCCTATAGAAAAATAAAAGCGACAACAATTACGAGAAAAATACCTTTTGAAAAACATACATACTTGTACACAGCAGTACTTTCTCCCGAGTTTGATTTTAATATTGTTGCTGTTTAGAGTATTTGCAAGTTCAATGAACTTTTGTTACACCAACAACACGTAGACATGCTTATGTGGCCTCTCTTCGTCAGTTTTGGTCGCTCTGTCTTGTATTTATTATCGTACATGTTATGTTATTTCTGTTGGCTTTATGCTTGTGTTGTTTCTCTGTTGTATTGTGTTTCCATTACTCTAATTCTCGTTCACCGCTGCCATCATCATCAACACCATCATCATACATATTTGCTGTAATTTGGTGTAACTCTGCTGTTTGGCGGTGTTTAACATTTCCATACACATCCATACATATTTATGTACATTTGCCCTGACCTAAAATATGAAAAAGAAGTCTCTTTAACTTCTTTTTCTCTTGCCTTTGTTGTTGTTGCTGGCGCTATATTAAAATGTTGTGGCACAAATTCAACAACAGAACAGACGGCACAGCATCGTGTTGTCGGTTGTTTTGAACGTTATACACCATAAAGCAGCGACTTTTTTTTGTGTGAACTCACCACCATCTGTTAAATATTGTTGCTTTGCTTTGCCAGTGTTGCTTGCAGTCATTTCATTTCTAAATGCTCTCCCGATAATAAGTTTTCAGTGTTTCAGGAAAGAACGCTAACTGCTCTTTAAACATTTCAAAGGAATTGTTTGTCTTGTTGAATTTTCTCTTTTTCTCTCGTCCTGCCACTGAACAATCTATTGAAACATTAAATTAAATTTTCTTTTGTGTAATACTCTTTTGTTTGATGGAGAGAGAGAGGGTCAAAATACATACATAACTTGCCAGAGGAAACTTTGTGGATGTAAATTAATGTTATTCCGTTTAGTTTTACTTTAAGTATTGTACGTAGGTGGGCTGATAATTGTTAACGTGATTTTATATTCCATAATTGATACTCTAGTGATGAAGAGACATAGCGCGTGGAATGATATGAAAACATTATGCTACTGGACCTACCTACAGCTCTGCAGATTTCAAAAGTTAAAGTGATATTTATTAAATGAAACAACGTTACATGGGCATCAAGACGGTGCATCATTGCTGTGTACACATTACCGAAAAAATCGCTTCTGTTAGTTGGCCACCAAGATCATGCGATTTCATGGGGCTTTCTTCAAAGGCCTTGGTTGTAAACGTTGGATATTTGAAAAGAAACTTTCTTCACGGTATCGCTAAGATACCGCCAAAAATATGGAACAAAAATGGTTGAAAACTACATTCAATAGATCGTGTGTTGCAACAAATCCAGAGGTGTGCATTACGATTAAATATGCTGTAGTTAGTGCATAATGGAATACAGATGTTATAAATTGAGGTAGGAACAGAAGCACATGAAAGCCATTTGGCTATCAGAAAGTATGAAAATATATTCTCATATATTCGCCACAGAGTGAGCTGTACCTGTCGACTTTTGATACATGCCTCTGTATAGAGTTGTTGCGGTACATAATTTTAGCATTCGCCCTGTCCGGAATGGTCAGCATGTGAATGTTCCCGGTCGCCCAAAAGCGCTAACTCGTATTAGTTGCCTTAATTCTTCAGGAATAATGATGAAGAGGGATCTTATCTATACGCTCGGCTTCATTCTACCTTGTGAGGTTAGATTCCCGTGTATTGTTGCCTGCAGCTGTAGGTAAAGGTAGATCTGATTTCTAGTGTGTATTTCCAGTTATCCTCATTATGAAGGCATTATTATGATTTAAAGGCACGTGGGGGTCAAGTGAACTAGCCGCCCAGATTATACGATTTGACTCCGTTGGGCTTTTTCTTGTGGGGTTTTCGTAAGTCGCAGGTGTGTGCGAATAAACCACAAAACACAGCAGTCCTCAAAGCCAACGTAACGCATAGGTAGAATTCAGCCTAATTTATGAAAACCTGGACATTTTGGATGCGCTCCACCTAGAGGAGTCGTGGCGGACATTTGAACGATATTATATTCCCCACACAATGGGACCAATAGGTCCTTCAAATGAATAAAAAATGTCGATGATATCTCACACACTTACATACTTAACTGATCACTACAACCCTTTCCTCAGGATTACAACCTAGCTCCTCACATCATCCGTGTTGCGAGTGTTAATTTTATCCATGAGCGGCGGGGTTCTACTGTTGAACGTCGACTCCGAACAACAGATTTTTGAGAAACTTTTTATTTACTCCAGGATTTTTTTTGCCAGTGGACTACTGAGATGAAGCCGTCGAATAAATATTTTGTCATGTTTTGTTTTGTTTGAAATGGTTTTTCACCAAGGGCTCGAGTTTATTAAGCTAACACACTACCTACTCGACTACGGTGACTTCAGATATGCCACACACGCACTTTGTTTTATTTATATTGAACATCCGCATAGGGGAAAGCCTCACTACCAACCTTTTCACACTTCATCAACACAATGTTCCATAAGAGGCGGAGAACAACCGCCTTGTGAGTTCCGGGCAACCATGATCCCTTGAAAGTCTTGTCGATTTTAGCGAAAGTAAGGAAGCTAAAAGGTAAATTTTCAAAAATGAATTTTTTTTGTAAGGGGAACCAGAATCTCGTCCACCGCTTATCATCCTAAACTCCTGATGTGTTTTCGTTGGTAATTATGGGAATATTTCCTTTCCTATTTCAGCATTTAGCGAGTTCAACACTGACGAGTAATAGAGAGAAAAATCAAAAATTATATGAGTATGTATGTATGTGTGTATATATGGACAAATGAGGAATATTTTGGTTGCCTTTACCTATAGTTTGGTGTAGGTCCTATAGAAGCACAGACACACACACCCACAGAGACAAAGGGGCACAAACTCATATACAGAATTTTTTTTCGGCTATTCCGTTTCTAGTATATTTTATTCGTGTTTACTTTGTGTTCGTTCGTGTCTTCTACATTTTCTTTGGTTTTGGGTTTATTGGAATTGATTTTTTTTTCTATCGTTCGTTCGTACTTTCTTCCCAACGATTACGATGGATGATGGTAAGCTAGGGCCTAAAGTTTTGCGTTGAATCGGTGGTTTGTTGTGAACGGCGATGCAATGGACCACCGCCATTATCAGCAACAACAACAACAATAATAATATAAAATAACAATAATAAGAATAAAGCGAAGGCATTCGGTTAAAATATTATTTGGCTGGATGGTTGGTTGGTTGGTTATGTGTGCGCGTGTGTATGATTTTTAAAGCTGTGCTATTGTTGTTGTTGTTACTCTATTTATGTCCATGCTGTTCAGCTCATGCTGAAGATTTTTGATTGCCTTTTCATTGCCTTTTCATTTCCCCCCCCCCCTTATAACTGTACAAGAATTGTATCTTTTCCAAATATTTTGTTGTTGTTTTTTCCCTTGCCAGCCATTTTTTTTTGTATTCCATCCAACACCCAAAATATTCTGCATATGGATACAAAATATCAACGTATTAACAACGGTTTGGGGAGGGGGGGTGGCGTAAAATGCGCTCCATTTCTCTACCTCCCTTTTTAAAGTCAAAAGAAATTGCTACACTCATTCAAATAGACATACTCTTGTACAATACATGGGAATTTATTGCAAAAATTTGTTTTTAAAGCCAAAAAGAGATGACTGTACTGTCTCTTATGTATGTATGTATGTGTGTGTGTGTGCATGTATGTATGTATGTATGTATGTATGTATGTATGTATGTATGTATGTATGTATGTATGTATGTATGTGTGTGTGTATGTATAGGACGTCAACTTGAAAAAGGAAACTCTTGAATTTTATTGCATTTCCCAAGTTTATTATAAACTACAACAACATTAGTAACAAATTTTATATTCGTTTCTCAGCCACCACAACATGAACCCCCAGAACTTCTCTAAGCCTCAGCTATCAAACTTCCAAAACCATTTTCAGTGCCTTTTAAATTCTTTAAATATTTTATTTTTTTTTGCCGAATTTGTAATCCTTCTTTCCATTTTCTTCCTCTACATGATGATTATTTTGTTATCAAGTTCCTTCAAGTTTTTCTGCCCAACATAACACCCAGTACATCTACCTTCGATTTAATTCAAGTCTTCCAAAATATTTGTGGAAAAAGAAGATTTTTTATAAATTGTTTTTAAGAATAAAATTTTCTACTCATTGTGCTAAAAGCCGATGTACTTCGTTCGCTGCATCCATTTCTAATAGGCATTGTTGCCAGATAAATCAAATCGTCAAATATTAGAGAAAAAAAAATCGTCAAAATTGTAAAAAAATCGTCTTCAGAAAAAAAAAACAAGGAATATTTCTTCTGATTTTCTTCCTATATACGACTCTTATATCCGATCGAGAATGGAATACAACTGTCATGAATGGACCGGTGCCTCAACGTTTGTTTTGAGACTTTTCGACCGCGTACAAGCGAAGGTTTTCGTTAATGATGGTAGGGTATCCAACTTTATTGTTTCATTGGAGCATCGTTGCAATGTGGCTTGTTGTGTTTCACAGTTCGATCGCTACTACAACGTATTTTGCTCGAGCGAAAAAAGAGAACTTTTTCCCGAGAATCATCTATTCCTACATAATACTCGTCTTTCTCGGCGGGCACCTTCATTTGTGGTCAATTGGCCAGTGGATCGCACACTGTATTACAGACAAAATTCGTTCTTTAGTCAGACTATTCGTATATGTAACCTCCTTCTTGCGAAGGTTGCAATTGTTTGGCTTTTGAGGGATGAAAAAGGCATTGAATATAGAAAAATCATCATAGGTGTTCCTAAATAATGTAAAAATATAATACTTGACTATTCGTTATTACTAACCTAAATTTGCAATAGAGTAACAATTGCAAAGCAAATACAAAGCTTAAGGAGGCTTTTAAAGTACAAAAGTAAAGAAAATTATGTAAGTTTTTAATTTCCAAAAATCATCAAAATAAGGGCATAAATCGTCAAATCGTCAATATGATATTTTTGGTGCACAAAATCGTCAAAATGACGATAAATCGTCAAATCTGGCAGCTTTGGTAATAGGAGCCTCTAGCGAGCCTACTAGGTGAAGTTAGATTATGTATGCCTTGGACACCAAATATACCCTGCAAGATGAAAAAGGTCTTAAATGGTCTCTAAGCTAGCGAAAAACTGTTGGGAAGAAAATGGTACCTTCATAGCGAGAATATCCTACTGGAACTCCACACCAAAAATCAGACCTGCTTTTATCTACGGATGCAGATTACAATACACGGAAGTCTAATCTCAACAGGTAGAGTGAAGCCTTGTTATACATAAGTTCCGCCTTCATCATGAATTGCGGCAACTATTACGAGTCAATGTCTTTGGGCGATTGGAAACAGTCACATTCTGGCCATTGTGCACGGGATGAATGGTAAAATAAGTGCCGCAGCAATTCTAAACAGACATATATTAGAAGTCGGCAGGTACAGCTAACTGTATAATACTTTCGGACCATTGTAGCTTCTTCCAGGTAAAAGCATCGCCTATATTTTATGTGCTTCATGTTCTACTTTAATTTGAGCCGTTCATTTTGAAAGTGACTTAAGTCCATTTATCTTTAATTTGAAATACTTAAGGTTTTGCGTTTTTATAAAATTAAAAATATACGTAAGATATAATATGGTTGACTTGCAAAGTTAAATCGCATTTAAGGGATTTAATTTTATACATCCTAGTAAAAAGTCGCTATTATTAAGTGTATAATATGACCTTGCTTACCTTAAAAGGACTTAGGTCACTTTCAAAATAGAAATTTATTTTGTTACAAAAAGTGAAAGAGCTTAAGTCCGTTACATATAGCATAAAAAATAGAAAAAAACATTTAAATTATATTTTTAGATAATAGAAATAAATTTATTAACAAGTTATTCGTACACATTCTCAGTATGCGGGAGTGATTTGAAGTAGTTATGGTTTTCCGGAGGTATATACCGCAATAAGTCCATCATGTGTCGGTATTTTAGTGATGTGATGCTTCTTATACTTTTATATAAAGATGGCAATACAATATTCCCAAAATTTTTTAGGTCTACCCCGACGTGGCAATAAATCAAGAATTTTAAATTCTGCGTTCTCATCCATGGTTGTTTTGTATAATATTTTATTTTATATTTTTTTTACTGCGTCCGGCGTTCTCTTCGTATAGCAATATATTTTGCTTATTAAAGTCTCCTAAGTTCCAAAACATTTCGAAAATACGTTTTCTTTCTGTTTCATTTAAATTTTTCAAGCAGTCTTTTCGGCATTGGCAATCTTCATTTTGAAAAACTTTGGCAGGAATAATTTTTTCCGATTGTGTATCGTATCTTTTCCCTGAATTCCGTTTAATTTTACGAATTTTCTGAATACAAGTATCACTTCTGTGTTCTATGAATCCTTCTTTGAAGGTACTGTTTTGTAAATTCTCATTCTCAATTACTTCCTCTTCCTCTGTTGAAGAATGAACTTTTAAAATTCTCTTTCTTTTTTTAAATCTGTTGTGTGAGTTTAATTCCTCTTCACTTTCAGAATCAAGAAATCTTGTTATTTTTTCTTTCCCATGGGTTTAATAATTTCTTTAAATTAAATATTATTTTTTAAATTTCAATTTAATATCAAAACGTAATTTAAATTACCTTCATCACTGCTTTCAACCTTTTGGGCGGCACTTTTTGACATCGTCAATAAAAAGTGGACTTAGGTCACTTTCAAAATTAGGATTTTCAGTATTTATATTATTTTGAAAATGTACGAAGTATATTTCAATACCGATTTATTTTTTTGACAGTTCAGTATAAATTATAAATGTCACAAGTGCCAACTTGATAAAAGATGAAAATGGACTTAAGCCACTTTCAAACTAAACGGCTCATTTATAACATCAATATTCTATTATGCACGAACTACAATATTATTTAATCGTTGTACAATGGGTCAATTCGACCTCCGGGTACTGTACTTGTCACAGTTGACAAGTACACGTCCTCTAACCTAACCTAATCGTTATGCACACCTCTGGATTTGTTGGACGTAGTTTTTAAATACTTTAATTAAACATTTCGGGCAATATCCTAGCGATAGTATGACGAATGTTTCGTATCAACTTTATCTCACTTAATAAATATACAATCAGTCGTGTTGCGGGCCCCATGGCACTGTTTTGTTGAAATCACAGAATGCCCATTTCACAATCTTTAATTACAAAATTTTTAATCTTAAACTGGATCCTAACGTCGCCGTTCAGCGATTTTCTCACTTGAATCGATTGTACTGCTCCAACAATATCTCTTCTTATCCTTTTGCCTTAACAAACTCGAGAATGCTGTTCAGTTATTGTAAGACTAACTCTCTGCCTTGTACTTGTGAAGCATGTAGGCATTGGTGTCTGAAATGTAGGTATTTCCTCAGCACATTCTCATGCTATTTCTGAATTGTATGATGCATGAATTAAATTTCTTTAGGTTAGATTGCTTCATGCCGATCTAGATTGAGAATATCTGCCTTTCTCCATATCTTCAGTCGAGTATACCCTTCCAAAATTTTTCTTAACATCTCTCTGGTCCCATCAGTAGCGTGGAAGTTCCTCTTCTCGCAATCTTATAGCCATAAATTCTCACTAGAGTACCTGATTAAGCTTAACCAGATAATCCCATGTTAATCACGAAACAATCATATTGATGCTGAGTGCTTGGATGAGTACCTAACTGTGATATTGTATTGTCATAAATCGTCTGGTCGCTGTAATCAGTCTTACATCGATACAGGCGATTTATAAAAAGATCGATACTTTTCATCATTCAATCCTGAATCGCCTGCCAAAGGAAAGAGAGAGAGAGAGCGAGATTATGGTTATCGAGACAACTATGAATCTTCTGCCAAAGTTTACTGAGGCAGACTAAGAAAAAAAAAAAGCTTTGCCGTCGAATACGAAGGCGCCCCCTTATAATACAGATGGGGAGTGTGATATTAAATCCATTAGGGCCTCCTAAAACTGCTATTGCTGCACATTCTCTTTGTGCTACAATTACAGCGTGTCAGGCAATTTGTTTATCGTGATAGCGCTTACGCAGGCTTACCCTACCAAGTTATTCCTCATAAGTCATAAGGGGACAATTAGTGGCCGTTAGACATTGAAAATACTTTAGCATTAGCGCTTAAACAAGATCACATTCTTTGAATTGTCTTTCTATCTCTACCTGACGTAATCATAATCGAGTTTGTAGGCTTTAATTGGACGCTAACAGAATACAATCGATTTTAAGAACCACTCAGGGCCTAATCAAATTCTGGTGGAGTAAGGAGCGACAAAGTGCTGAACACACATTGGCATTGTTAAGCTCAGTTGGTAAATGAATGTAAACCGCAGATTAATTTAACTTCCGTTTAAGAACACCACAATGAAGTGGTGAATTCAAACTGAAACAGGCAGCAAGACATTACGTTTTATGTGGTGTATAGAGCACAGGCACCTTGAAACGGTCAAAGTTAAGTTATGTTGCTGCTGCTGCTGCTAGTGATGGTGATGATGAAGCACATGTTACAGATTCCTAGAGACAAGATGTTTTGATTTCAGTTTCCATGTGCTTTTGCCAAAAACTAGTTAAACTTGTTTAAAAAAAAAAAAAAAGCTGACGAGAGTTTACAATCATTGTTTATAGCCAATCATTCACTCACTTATTCACTCACTCACTCACTCATCTGTTTGCTTGCTATTGTAGTAAGCGATCTTACAAATATGCTGTTGATAATGATGATCCCATGATACTTAAAATGCATTGCATTGCAATGCAACGAATGCAACTCAATTGTTGCAAATTGAAGCTGTGCCTGTGAGTGCGATTGTAACAATCAAGGTCAAAATACTGTCATTACCTTGTCTTGTGAGTTCATTTTCTTATTCTCTCTCACACTCACTCTCTTTATGTTATTTTCTAAGATTCTGTTTCTTTTTTTCTTTCGTTTGTGTATTGCGTATGTCTTCTGTTGTGTGTTTGATTTTGAAACTGACATCTGGTGGTGGCCAGTCGGTCTGTCTGTCGTTTAAAAGCCTAGTTAATGGTCACTTGTAAGTCTTGTAATTATGCCCCAACATGGTAGTGAGTTAAATACGACATGCAGCTCAAGCCTTTACATTTGCGTTATTAGAAACAGAATTGCTTGGATTGTTTAGAAGACAAGAATATGTGCCTGTTTGTATACGATGGTTCAAAGAATCGTGTAATTACATTGTCTGGACCTTTCAATGGAAAAAATTTTAAATTTAAATCATAACGACAGATTTTATTCTTCTTAGATGGGGCATACTAAGCTTCTGAACAGAGAGTAATAAAGCTGAAAAATCAAGTATTTTATTAAATATGCCTTCCACAAATAGGATAAAATTCAATGAAATTTAAATAAGTGCTATTTTTGAATGTAGTGGGCTGGATAGTCATAGTATCAAGGATTCCCAAACAGATTTCCTTACGGTCGGGCGTTACTTGGAACCGGAGATATAGGCAATGAAGCTAATTGTTTTCCTCAAATGAGCAAAAAAAAAAGTGTTGTATATAAAAATGCATGTCATCGGCCAAAAAATGTAAGTTATCGACAAAAAAGTGCAAGTCATCGATCAGAAAAATGCAAGTGAATGTTCGCTGTGGTATCACAATGGTACTAGTTGTTGTTGTTGTTGTTGCCCTAAGTGACCCCTCTTCCTTCAAGGTGGTTCGCCACATTACCTCATCTAACCTACACCCGTGACTAGAAATTGGATGAGTGTCTTTCAGTCAAAAATCATGGCGATTAAATGTCTACTCAGTACCAGAGTATTCCCTAAGAATATACTGACTTACTCAGGCAGCTGGTCTGCCATAAAATTCCTTTAGACCGTCATATTAACGTCCACTGGTTGATACTGAATGCTGGTCAGTCAGTGCATTTGATTGCTTGCAATCGTGTAATACGGGTTTGCTGAACCATGTGGCCTGTACTATCGTACTTAGCCTCCCAATTAACTTTAGTAATTTGGCTTTGCTTAGTCCATTAGTTTTCATAATATTCGCTAATGAGTTCGTTCGTGCCTTTGTTGCATAAGAAGGAAGACGAAAGATAAGCCATCAAATCTTCTATTTAAAGGATCGATTTGATACAAATATAATTCCTTGTATTAGATATACTCGATAGTAAAATTTTTTTCCTTCAAACCATGTTACGATTGTGTTTGTACAATGGGTCAATTCGACCTCCGGGTACTGTACTTGTCTTAACTGACAAGTACACGTCCTCTAACCTATGTTACGATTGTTAATTTGCACAAAGTTTTTCACAGTGATTGTGTCAAAATATTTGCTAATTTTCTTAATGTTTACATCTGGTAACACTGTTGCTGTTGCTGTTCCTGTTCTGTCTATCACTATTCACATATCCATTTATGTACTGCCGTTTAAACCGAAAATCATTTTTGTAAGTCGCTTCGTGCGTACTTTTTGGTGGGTGTGTGAAAGTATTTTTTTATGACTCCCACTAGTTTTTTTTTTTGCCTTTGGAATAGAAATTTCTTTGCTTCAGTTTTACATATAAAAGAAAGTTAAATACTAGTATTTGTGTATATAAAGAACTGTTATGTACATACACTATGTACATTTTTATGTATCCATAAATACCTTGTGCTCATACAGTATTTAGCGTACATTGCGGCTTTTTGACAGTGTGGGCTTTTGGTGCATTTTTTTTTAAATAGGTAATCTTGCAGCATTGATAACGACTTTGGACGCTTTTATCATTACCGCCACTTTAGTAATGAGGATTATGACGATGATGATGTCCCGTTATGTTTATCTTGCAGCAAATGATCTTAATCTGTGACTTTTCTCTAACTCTGGAAAAATATGATCATTTCTTCAAGAGGCAATAAAATCGATTAGAACTCTGCGAAACAATTATTTCGTGTCAGAATTTTCTTGGAGGTACAGGTAGTCCCCGACTTACGACCGTTCGACTTACGACTATTCGCAATTACGACCATTTTTTTTTTTTAATTTTTTTCATAGAAAATACTTAAAGAAGATAAATATGTAGTTGCAGGGAATTCCTAAAATATAAATTTTATATATATAAGTAAATATACATATAAATTTTGGGTAGTTTCATTTCTCCTGACCCTCAAAGTTAGTAGTACAGTGTGTAATTATTTTCTGAAATTTGTTTTATATGAAATTCGACTTACGAATTAATCGACTTACAACCGATGACCAGGAACCTATCTCGGTCGAAAGTCGGGGAATACCTGTATTCTACAATTACTTACAAAAATAAAAGGTGGAGTGGTGTTGTAAAATATCTCAACTTCCAAGAAGATGAACAAATCTGCTTCATTCATAAAATTAAAAAACCTCAACTTTCTTCAACTGATCCCTCTATAAAGCCTCCTGGTCTCTGCTTCCCAGAGATCATAATATCAACATTGAATATCATGGGAAGGTTAGGCAGCACCATGCCTTGAGAAGAAGTAGGATTCAATCAGCCAAAGTTCCTCACCACTACAGGTTTTCTTTCATTATTATTGTGCATTCAAAATAATTTCTTGTCTTGGCTTTAAATCTGATCTACGGTGCTAAACTTCTGTTTCACTTACAATTAATGACTTAGATGGAATATGATCAGAAGTAATATGATAGCACTCAGGTCCGTTTCGGAAGCAGGTTAAATTAAATCTACAGGAACCTCGCGTTTATTCAAGCTCCATAAATGCCTTTCATGTTTGCAGTATAAAAGCCCAACGGTCCATAGAGGATGTCCTACACTATTCCAAACTTACACTTAAAAGGTACCTTAGATTGTGATGTAAGATCACCGATATTTCGGAATAACCGAAACCAATCGAACCGAACAATCGACAAATTAGTTCACCTACATCCACAGGTATCTCTTGTTTATTTAAAGACTATCATTTAAAAATAATCGAATTTGCTCAATGGCAACGGTACAGATTACAAACGGATTTATGAGCTTTAATCGTTATTTGGTTCTTTGTTTTGACAGAAATGTGGTTCTAGCCATTACTAAAGCGTCCCTTTCACATTGTCACGGCAATGATAATGATCATTAAACTATAGTCCAATGCGTCAGACATTGTACATATCATATGTGTATGTTATGAACAGCAACCGAACTTTAGTTGCATTGTAAACTGGCAGCTAGAAATTCGAAATTCTCGGATTTTTTTTTTAATAAAATTTTTAAATTTTGACTTTTATGATCTTTGAACGGACTAGACTTTACTCGATCCTTGAGGTACGTTACCTGAAATTTATGCTTTCCAAGGAATAGTTGAGTGTACAACTCTTAGGGCCATTATTACAACTTGCCGTTAAACTTGGATTTAGTTTAAGGTACCTTTAGCTAAAGGGAACTGTAAAGTTACCTTTAACTTGAAGTCGCCGTAGTCTAGTAGGTAGTGTGTTGGCTTATTAGACGAAAGGCCCGAGTTCAAATCCCAGGTCAGACATCAAAACGAAAATATGAAAATATTTCTTCGGCGACTTCCTCTCAGCAGATTTCTGGCAAAAAATTGCCATGAAAAGCTTCTCAAACATCTGTCGTTCGGAGTCGACTTTAAACTGTAGGTCCCGCCACTTATGTATACAATTAACGCACACAACACGAGTGGTGTGAGAAGCTAGGACGTTGTACAATGGGTCAATTCGACCTCCGGGTACTGTACTTGTCACAGTCGACAAGTACACGTCCTCTAACCTAAACCTAACCCGCCTTTTAACTTATTTTCGTTATTACAACTTATAGATAAAATAAAGTTATTTTTTTTTCAAAAATATGGCAGTGCCGGAGCAATGTCGATAAAACTGGTCAATTAAACATGTTTTTTTTAAACGTAGTGGCAACGACGGGTTTCGTTTTTTTGTTGTATATGCTCATTTTGTTTATATTTGAAGTTGCCATATTGAAAATAATATATAATATGGCTAGTTCAAACATGTAGGTGAATACACCGCGCTCATAAAGTGCTACTTATTGATTTATTTTATTGGTCATTACGCTTTAATTAGGATTACAATCTAGCTACTCACACCACCCATGCTGTATGGGATAATTTTATCCATTATTTGGGGAACATACAGTTTTAATTTCGATCCCGAACGATAGTTTTTTGAGAAGCTTTTCATAGCAATTTTATTGTCTCAGAGTTAGCGCCAGTCAACTCCTGCATAGAACAACTGATTCATTTCCATAGTAACTCCAATGTGCTGGCATCCACATTCAATTCATTTTTACGCTCTTTAACCGGCCGCGAGGTTATATTGTGTGATCGAACGTTGGCATCAATAGCTAGGCAAATACAGATGCTCCCTGGCGCCACAAGATGAGATGGTTATCCACTTGATTTTTAAATTAGTCTGAAGACAACTCATGTTTGAACCATCCATGTAGATTCTAAAGTCACACGGATTGATGGAATATTCTATTCCAAGCGTGAAGCGATTTTTTTAGTTCGAAGTTTAGTTATCGCAGTAAAGATTTAATAAATGCTTTAGCATTCCAAACCTCAGGTTAACCTCAACTGTGAGAATATTGGATTTATTGCTACAATTCGGGAGACTTCGACATTGAATTGAATATCGTTAGAGAGTATACAGGAACGACCGTGTTATTTAAGTTAAGTTTGGGGGAGGGGTGTATATATCACATGTGGAAAACTACTAGTGATGCCTCTTTGTGTTAATTCAGTTTAGCTTCGACTGAGAACACAGACGGTTAGAACTGCTTTTTTTTTCGAAAAATTTTAGCGTTTAAATACAACAACTTTAGCATCACTCTTTAAAATTGTGACCAATTCCTCTTAGTATAGACAATAATGCGTCGTGCTGCATGCTGCTGATACATACAGAATATTTTGATATGTATACATACATACATACGCACACACATACATACTCGTACACTCTCTTTATCAATACAAAGCATAAAATCTTTACATACACGGATTTTCGTTAAATTCAGCTTAATTTTGTGTTGTTGTTGTTTTAATTTATTTTTTGAATGTTTAGTATTCCAACTTAATTTCAGCGACAATCGACAAACTAGAGCAACAATAAAAAAAAAACACCAACAACAACAATAACTGTAAAGCCATTCATTCAGCCATAAGTTTTCGAAATCTTATTACGCTGTTTAAGTTAGTACGAGTAACAATAAAAACAACAATAACAGCCTCAGCAATAGCAATAATATGCGTGCGTGTGTGTGTGTATGTATGTATACAACGAATATCATATATGGGTTGTATGTGTAAGTGGCAACGTGCACATACATATATTTCCAGGATATTAACAAAGGCATGTGAACTATTAAATAAGAAGACTAGTGTGGTCCACATATAAACACTTGTTTTGTGTATGTACTCTCTCTCTCTCTTTCTATCTCCCCCTCTTACTTACACTTACTGTCAAATATACACTCTTACGAATAGCTTCTCACGCATAGTTTGGAAGGGAATTGCATTCTGAGCTGCTGCTGGATGAAAAAGAAAGCATCCAGAATGGATGGCTGGATGCATGGAAATGGATTGGTTAGATGTGAAATACTTGCACCTAAACAAACCCATACACAAACACACTCTCCCTCTCGTATGCAAATATATACAAACAAACATATACAAAATGCGTGTGCACTTGTCAAAGAGTGAGTGAGAGTGCACGTTAACACTACCAAGCAACTCCCAACAATTCTTTTCATTTGCCTGTTCGGCTTTCTTACGTTTATAGCCTCTACAGTTGCAAGCAACTAAAAAGCATCATTAAACATATTTTGAATTGGAAATTGGCTGTTGAGTTTTCAATTCAAGGCACGAAATATAGGCAACATTGTCTTTTTTTCATTTTTTTTTTTGTAAAGAAATTCCCATGCTAGGGATATCATGAATAGCACATGTTCGTAGAGACAGGTGGGTGGACTGGTGAACTAAAGCTTAATTTTGAAGTTTGAAATGCTGGTGGGATTCTCGGCGAACTTCCAAATTTGACTTTGAAAACTAAACGACTTCGCAAATTATTTTTTCACGCTTTGAATGCAATTGAGGGAATATCCCATCTTCAGGGTCTACGTGGATGGTACAAACATGAGATGTCTTCGGGTTAATCTAATAATCAATTGGACAACTAACTCAGATCGCACTTTGATTGCACTTTAGAAAGATACCACTCAGTTAGTAAGATAGTATGAATGTAGGATCAAATTGATTACCTTTAGTTTCCTTTCTTGAACGACCTTTATGTAGGCCGTCGACAGGATTTTTAGGCTACAAGATTGGAGTGATGCATATTCTATCCATGGCATGGTAGCATAATTTCTGACTTACTTATCTTACTGAATTGGTCATTAGAATCCCCCTTTAATCGGGATTACAACCTAGCTTCTTACACCACCCATATGGTGTGTTTTAATTTTATCCATAAATGGTGGAATCTACTGTTTAATGTCGACTCCGAACGATAGATTTGAGAAAATTTTCATTGCAATTTTTTGTTTGCTCTTAGAACCTTTGCTCGAAGACTGCTGACAGATCAAGTTGTCGAAGAAATATTTAAATATTTCGTTTAAGTTCGGACTATCTGAGCCAGGTGGCCTGCCAGCAGTCATTTGAAATGTTTCTCAAGTCTGTCGTTGGGAGTCGATATTAAACTGTAGGTCCTGCCACTCACGAATAAAATAAATGACACAGATTGCTTAAATTTCCACAGATTTTAGTGTGTTGACACGAGCAGTGTTGCTATCTTTTAGGTAAGAGACAAAAACCCGTAAAAATCATGAACTTATTTTACCACCCTCGTACCTTAGAACCGTAATTCAGTTTTGTTTTAAAAGAAAACTTTTAAACTTTGAAAAAGAAAAAAAAAAAAAAACAAAGAATAAGCACTGATTTTAGCTCCTTCTACTCATTAGTTATCCTCTGCTGCATATAATGGTTGTGGGCATAAAATCATCGCAACTCATATCTTTATTATCAATATTCTTGTTGTTGTTTCAAACGTCAAATAAATTCTCACATTTGAATATACACACACATATTCATGTGTACAGTACTTATGTATGTGTGAGCATTAAAATAAATAGTTACACATACACACATACACAGAACTCCATATATTTATACAAACGCCTGCATATAACTCTTTGGATTTTTTTTTTTTTTGGAAAATGCTTGCAGTGAGTGCTCTTGCAATGTATTGGAAAATAAAAAAACTTAAGAAAAATGGAAAAAAAAATTTTTTGTTACCTTATACGTTCACATATACATATGTACATATGTACACATGCATATGGAGCCAACATAAATAATGCCAGGCAGTATAAATATTAAAAGCCTATACGACAGAGCGACCACGGTAATCATGATAAACAGAATAACACCACGTAACGTTGACAATAACTTTCGAGAGAAAGAGCGAGAGAGAGAGTGAAAGCGTAATGTGTCCTGGAAGCAACTTCTAACTGTCGTTGCTATTATTATTGTTATTATTGCACTAAAAAATTTCTTCTTCTTCTACTTCTGCTAGTTGCAGTTGTTTTGTTGTGTATATTGTTGTATTGTAACAAAAAAAAAAAAAAAAAAAGCAACAAAAACAACAACAGTAGAACTAGCACTTGTATTAACAACGAATTCAGCGAAATTCCAGGGTACATGTCGGTCGGTCGGTTGGTTGGTTGGTCGGTCGTATACACGGAAAATTGAAATGCGAATTGAATTTTAGGATACACAAGATTTTTTTCCAGCATAGGGAAGCAAAAGTAAAACAAAAAGAGAAAAAAATACAACGAAAACCAACGGTTAAAGGAAAAAAATCGATAAAAGTTGTGAATAAAACAAAAAGAGGAGAAAATAAATTGACAACAACAATAACAACAGGAAATAACTCTGAAACTAAACCAAATTTAGTTTTCATATATAAAACAAGTTTTTTTTCTGTTATTTTTTAGGGCTACACTTTGTTTTACTTGCTAGTCACTCTCTGTCTCTCTCTCTCTCCCTTTCACTCTCTGATACTCCCTCTCTCATCCTAAACCACCTCTCTTGTTATTTTTAATAAAGAATTTATTATTGTTGTTGGCACATATTGTGCATGGTAACAAACAATTTTTTTTTATTTTGTTGTACATACATACACATTTTAAATATATATGCATACAAATGTATGTATGTGTATGCATAAATATATGTATTTTGTATATAAAAATATTTATTGCATTACGAAAAAACACAAAAAGTAAGAAAAATTGTAGCAAAAAAAAAAAACGTACCCAAAAGGGCTTAGCTTTCAAATGACACACACTCTATTAATAATTTCTCTTCACTCCCACTTCCACTCCCACTCTCTCTCTCGCGTCCTTTCTCTTTGCCTTTTATTACACATATTTACATACAATTCTTGTCTTTTTACAATATTTAATCTACATTTATGTATATGCCTGTATCCAGTAGTAAGTATAAGTGTGTTGTTTACATGTGCATTTGTGTGTTTATATGTATGCATGTGTTTGTGTGAGTACAATATTTAATATGTTGCCTGCCTGCCTGCATGTAACTTATTCTCTTAAAAAAATTAAAGAAGAGGACAAAAGAAATACAATGTTATGCCTTTGTTGTTGTTGTTCTTCTTGTAACGCAATATATTTTTACTAACCATACTCACTCACACTTATACACACACACACATATATATTTTACACCCTCACGCACCTGTGAAAATGTGTTGTCTCCTACAATGTACAGTAATTTCCAAAAGTTTATGGTAACAGTGAAAGGAAATTCCGTCAAACTTTGTTGTCACAGTCTAAAGCGAGTTACTATCGCTGCAGATAGTTTTACAGTCTCTGGGCGACTGTACAGCGGTACCGATCAAATAAGTATTTGGGATTCTCGGGAGAAGTGATAACATATTTCCTCAAGGAAATTCAGAGGTTTGGCAAAATGGTGCAGTGCACCTCGTAAAAGACTCCGTAAAAATCTGTATTGACGGCTTTAGATTAAATGGAACTGTAAGTGGTGGAATTTTCGCGGAATCGATTGGAATAAGTCAGCCTGTCTTAGATAAAGAGGTTTGGCAAAATGGTGCAGTGCACCTCGTAAAAGACTGCATACGAATCTTCACTAATGGCTAGAATTTCATCGGAATCGATTGGAATAGGCCAGTCCGTAAGGTTGCCGCATGAAGCCGCCATAGTCTAGTAGGTAGTATGTTGGTTTATTAGACGAGAGCCCATGGTTCTTCATCCCTTACATATGTATATACATACATAATTGGCCATTACAACCCTTCAGTCAGGATTACGGCCTAGCTGCTCACACCACTCATGTTTCGTGCGTTAATTTTATACGTGAGTGGCGGGACCTACAGTTTAACGTCGACTCCGAAAGACAGATTTTTGAGAAAGTTTTTCATGGCAGGTTTATTTACTATCAGAGTTTTTGCCAGAAATCTGCTGAAAGAGCAAAATCGCCGAAGAAATATTTTTTTTTTCATATTTCCTCGTGATGCCTGACCTGGGATACGAACCCGGGCTTTACTACCTACTAGACTATGGCGACTTCATCCCTTGGCTAAGACATTTTGAAAAGATTATTCCTTTGGCAACTTGCTCTCAGCAGCTTTATGGCTAAAGCTCTGAGACTTAATAAAATTGCCATGAAAAGTTTCTCAAATCTATCGTTCGGAGTCGACCTTAAACTGTAGATCGTTCATGGATATTTACATACAAAACATACATAGGTGGAGTGGGAAGTCCTAACTAAAGGGTTGTAATGAAAACTTAAGTGAGTCATAAGGCTGCCCAATCACGGTGGCATCTTTCAGGCAAAGGTATTGGCAATACAGGCTACCATCAATTTGGCGTTGACGGAATTCCTGGCTGCATTCTCAATTACAAACTCTTAAATCCTCCAAGGATTTCCAAAGTTAAGATTCGTCGGAGTGTGCGATGGTTCTGCCGTATCTGAACAGTTCATTCGCTCTACAGTTACCTTGGCATGTCCCTGTGTCTTGGTGCCCACATGTCAAATCTTCTGCTACCACATTGAGATATCTGCGACAACTGTACACCGTGTAGGATTCTTCATGTTTGGCATTCAGTACTTTGATAGTCGACTGGCTATCCATAAGTCTGGTAATATCTCGTGATACTACTATTCTGTAATCAGCTCATAAACATCGATTAACAGTATAAACGCTACTGTTTAACATTTAACAGGGCTCTGTTAAAAAAAAAAAGAAAGAAATTTTCTTAATACCTACGCATACACGTCTATATTTCACTTGAACTTTTCATAATGAAGCCTGGTCGGTTCCTTTCATAAATGTTCTGCAATAAAATACACAAAGTTAGATACAAAAAGAAAGAAATAAAAAAGTCATCTTACTTACCCATCCCATCTATTTATTTGCATTATTTGGAAAATATTGAAAAAGACAGGACAAAAAAATAAAAAAATAAAACAAGAGAATAAAATAAAATCCTACACATTTTATGATGGAAAAGTTAATGTGATTCAGAACGTACGATACCCTACTTACACTACAAGACAATCGAATAGATCAACTCGATAGAAGCCTCAACGAATTCCTTTAGCATCAGTATCAAAAAAAAATCGTGAATAGACAGCAAACAACATAGTTAAGCTCATGTTTAAGAGTTTGTGCTGGGTTGACAAGTATTTGCCAGTAGAACTCACGGAATCGAATGGAACAAAAGCGCCAAAATTCCATTTATTAGCCTGCCTTATACACTATTAGCCTTATGCACTATTTTCCAAATCGTGGGATTAATAAGGGGTGATTTTTTAAGAGCTATAGGAAAATTTTCCAAAAAAAAAAAAACACATAAAATTCAGAAAAATGCATGAAATCTTTATTTGAATCGATAGTACGGTCCATATAATTTAATGTTTAAAGATTATTTCATGCAAATGTTGACCGCGACTGCGCCTCAAATGGTCCATCCGCTTAGTCCAATTTTGGCATACTCTTTCCAACATTTCGGCCGGTAACTCACGCATAAATGCTTCAATGTTGTCTTCCAATGCGTCAATTGAAGCGGGCTTGTCTGTATAGACATGAGCTTTAACATAGCCCCATAAAAAATAGTCTAAAAGCGTTAAATAGCACGATCTAGGCGGCCAATTGACCGGTCCCGAACGTGAAATAAAATGTTCACCGAACTCGCCTCTCAATAAGTCCATTGTTACGCGTGCTATGTGGCATGTGGCACCGTCTTGTTGAAACCACATGTCATGCAAGTCAAGCTCTTGCATTTTGGGCAAAAAAAAGTTGGACATCATCTCACGGTAGCGCTCACCATTCACAGTTACGTTACGTGTACGGTCCAATGATGCCAAATTCAATGATTTGCAAGCATTGTTCGTTTGTAAGACGATTCATGGTTAAATTATAGACCAAACTGAAGATGTTTGACAGTGAAACAAAACACGAAATGTGCGTGAGCTGTTTAAACCAGTGTTGCCAAAAAGATAATAGCTAAAAAATCACCCTTTATAATCAACGTAAAATTTAGGCGCAAACCCGTTGTTCCAATCACAGCTCACATTGCTTTCGGTGACTTCCTCTCAACAGACTTTTGGCAAAAACTCTGAGAGTAAATGAAAATGCCATGAAAAGTTTCTCAAAAGTCTGTCGTTCCTCCTCATGGATAAAATTTACACACAAGCTTGTAATCGTGACTAAAGCGCTGTATTGACCAATTGCATAAAAAACCGAAAATGTTCTGCTTTTTTTTTTTTTGCGATTTTATTTATTAACTTAGAATGCGTAATCCTGGACGCCGCGCTCGGGCGGTGCGTCCGGTACTTTAAATGTTTCTTCTCTCTTGGTAACGGCGAAGAACGTTTGGAATGGACCACTGGTACACACTGGTAAACGCGGCCATATTTATCCTTGGTTTGGTGAATCTTATTCTTTGTAGGGCCCCTGAAACTGAAGAATTTCAAACAAGACTTCCTTCCTTCATCTTAATGGAGACTCGGCCACTACCTATAGAATGTTGTTGTAAAAATCTCATGCTCAACTGCAGTTTCTTTTAGGCTTTCAATATGAAATTAATCGACATCGCTCTAGTTGCTGCTAGTTTTAATGTATTGAGGACTTAATCTACATCGATCATTTAAATGCTTGTTTTAATGAAACTTTTGTTTTCTGTCAAGTGGCGCTTGAATCGCTTTAATTCAACTCGTGACAACTGGAACTCTCTCGCATCAGTTTCTATTTTATGGTGGGGTAAAATGCTGGATTAGGTTATCGTTCCATGGATTAGCTGTCATGTAATCGCTGTCCTAGTTCTCCAGTTCTGTCTTCCTGTGGGCTCTTCCACGAATTGGTCTAATGATCGGTCGGATTGCTATTCGACTAGAAAATTATGGCCTTAAACTAACGAGGTCTTGAGTTTCCTTAAGTGACATTGTAATCTCAGATCACTGGCAGGGATCTGGAATTGATTTTAAGCGGATTTATGTAGGAGTCTTCTGGCAATATGTCTGAGGATTACAAATTACAGTGAAACAACTTTTCAAAACTATCGGTCGGAGATCGTGTGAGAAGCTTGGTCGCAATACTGACTATAGCGTTATAACGGCAATTAATGTACGTTTGTGATTTGAAGAAACAAAAACTTTCTCGCATACAGGGTGGCTGATATAAAATGCAACAAAGTAAAGTGCTATATTTTATTAATTTTTTTATTTTTTTTATTTTTATTGTTCAGAAGCAAAAAATGTTGGAAATAACATCAAATTTTAGAATCAGTTTAGATTTGTTCGAATTGGCCACCTTTGGTACGAATTATGGCCTTCAAACGGCCGACAAAGCCATCACAGGCTGCACGAAAGTGGCTCTGCGGTATTTTGGCCCATTCCCGGCGAAGCGCCGTCTTGAGATGATCGACACTTTGGTATTTTTTAGTGAGAAACTTACTCTCCAAAATGCCGCAGGCGCAAAAGTGAAACGGATTGAGATCCGGAGATTTTGGTGGCCATTGTGCGGTAGAAATGAAACGAGGAACCTCCTTTTTAAGCCATTCTTGGTTAACGCGTGCTGAGTGCGGTGGTGCTGAGTCCTGTTGGAATGTCCATGGTCTGCGGCCGAAATGTTTGTCTGCCCAGGGCTTCAATACTGTCTTTAATAAATTTTCCCGATAATATTCGGCATTTATTTTGACCCCACGGTCGATGAATACGAGCGGGGAGCGACCATCTGCCGTTACGGCGCTTGAGTTCTGGTGGCCAATCGCAGGTGTAAATTTTCAGCTGACCTCTTTGGCAAGTAAACCCGATCATTTTGTTTGTTCACAAACAGCTCAATTTGGAATGGCTTCTCATCGGAGAAAACCAAATTCGGTAACTGGCCACTTTCGTGCAAGCGAAGTAACTCCTTGGCTCTTTCCAGTCTAACTTTTTTTTGTCCATCGGTGAGCTCTTGCACTTTTTGGAACTTCAATGGCTTTAGTCCAAGATCATTTTTCAATATGTGTTGCATCCGTTCTCACGATATGTTCAGCTCACGAGCACTTTTTCTACCACTGCGGCGTGGATTTCGATCAAATCTGGCCTTCACTTTTCGGATCATTTCTGGTGTTGTTACCTTTTTTTTTCGTCAACTATTTGGACGCTATGCAACACTGCCAGTATCACGGTAACGAGCAATGGAACGAGAAACAAAAGATTTATTCACATTTAAATGCCGGAGGGCTCTAACGATAGCCACCCCTGTGGTTTTCCAGCCAAATATAAAGCAATCACACTATCACGCCTAAATTCCTTCACGAATAACTTTTTCTCTGAATGCAATAGATCAAAATGCTTTTGTAAGCTTGTAAATAATAAATCTGTCAGCTGTCAGACGAGCGGTTTACAAATGATAACAACCTGAAGTTGGTTGCAATACATATCAGCCACCCTGTATTGAGACTGGACATTGTATTGTTGCACATATGTATGTCGGAATGTAGATTGTGACTATTGTGGGAGTCGTCAGTATGAGGAAGATCAGTGACTGGTATAACCAAAACTTTCTTTTCGTAACTGGCACCTTAGTGAACGTTTCTTCCATGATCTCGACTGTATTGAAGGTATGTCGTGTTGGCAATCGTTAGGCCAATGTGTGTTGGATTTTTAGGGTTCACGCGAAGGAAAACGAACGCAGAACTGACCTGACTTTTGTCAGGCTCCTTACGAATGTAATTGGTGGACGCCGTATGATGGAATGTCTGTCTGATCGTCAGGGTTGTACACCTGATGAATATTGTAGGAGCTGTTTTGGATGTTTAACAAGAAAAATTGGAACAGAACCTTATGTGTGAATGAATGCCCGCCCGCTTACTTAAGAAACTCAACTAAGTCGACTTTAAATCGTTTGACAGTAGAGACGACAAATATGAATATTTGGCTCTTAATAGTAAAATATCTTGAGGGGGTATTCTTTAAAGGTTTATACTCTCTATCGGTAGCCAACACACAGGCTCTGCTCGGGCTCATTTCGCAAGTTTTCTGCGAATGTTTTCAATTCCCTCAAATGCCAAATTTTATTTCGTACTTTAACAGAAATCACTCGTAGTGTAAAATGTGTACAAATTGTTGCAACGTAAAGACTTTTCAATTCTACTGCCGACACTACTAACACACCTCGTCGTATTGTACTTAGAAAGGTTATAATAAATTGAATGTGGCAGTAGAAGCAGTAGTAGTAGTATAAGTAGTAGTAGTAGTAGAAGTAGTAGCATCAGTTGAAGGCAAATGAGCTAAATAGGAAGCTGGGAAGCGTATGAAAGTGAGAAGAGTGAGGTGGAGAGAGAGAGAGAGAGAGCGACAGAAGTATGTTTAGTTGGTTGGATTTATATTTTGAATAAATAAATAAAATACAATATGTATTGAGAAATATATTTACGTATACGTATGTATATTTGTTTGTATTTGCTTGTATTTGTTTGTGTGTGTGTGTGTGTGTGTATGAATGTGGATGGATTAGTGGGTATGTAGGTATGGTATGGATGTATGTACAGATGTATAAATAAATTAACAACAGAGAGTAAATTCGGTAGGATACCTACCTATACATGTACATACGTATTCGTATACACTATGCACATACACATTTAACCACATACTAAAATAAATACCGACTATACAAACAAACACACACACACATACACATACATTCATATACAATTTTTGGTTATATATTTTATATGGAGAAAGCAACATATAATAATAGTAAATATAGAATATCCTTATTTGCACATGCATACATACAAATCAAATGTATGTATGCGTTCGTGAGTGTGTATGTGTATACACATTTATATTCTTAAGTATGTTATTAAAGTTGTGTATGTGTGCTATCGTTTGGTCGGTTGTTTCGTTGATTCTTTAGTTGGTTGTGTTGGCTGGCTGGTTGGTTGGTTGGTTGGTTATTATTGGGTCCATTTTATACAGGAAACGCACGCCACCGTTTATAGTAGTTGCCAACAACAAATTATACAATATTTCCCTCAATAGTCGTGTAGTTATGGTCCATGTCTCTTGAATCTATGTATGTATGTATATGGGTATGTGTATACATGTGTCAGAATGCGTAGGTAGGTAGATGCATACGTCCGTTATATTATGGGAATAGTTACGTTAATTCTTCCTTTCTCTTTCTTTCTCGCTCTCTTTCTCTGGAAAATTAGAGAAATTCAATTTTATATCAACTTTATTCAAGTCTAATTGTGTATATATGTATGTATACGTGTATGTATGTATGTATATATGTATGTACAGTGGTATTATGTTATAATTATATGTAAATAGCAGATTCCCTATATACTGACATATGTGCGTGCATGCAACACATACTTTAATATATATGTATATACCGTGTATGTTTCGTATATTAAATTATATACTCAACTACTACATGCATACATACAAACGTTTGCATCAAGGATTATAGTGTACAAGCTCACCAACAAAAAAAAAACATTAGAGCCGCTCGCTAGTCGCTGTGTAAAGAACCAATAACGCCTGTAAACTTGCCTGAGATGCAATTATCTTCTCTCGCTCTCTCTCTCTCTCTAAAGGGAATAAAGAAGGATTTTAAACACCATTCACCATTTAAACAAATAATCTGTAGGGCTTTGGTGTAATTGTCCACTGGTTGTTGAGACCTTAAATTTGAATGAAAATTTAATAAAAGAAACTCATCACAAAACAAAAAATATTAAAAAAAAAAACGAAATTGGCAGCATTCATCCCACCCTATCATGTTTGATTGACGATGTATCGTACGAGATTTTCAACGTTTCTAAAGAAGTGGAATCTAAAAAAGGCGGACGTCTCAAAAAACTCCACCAAACAGTGTATAATTCCGGCGTTATTGTCAGCTTTTGAACGTACTCTGGCCTCTCTTTACAGCAATTTGTAACTGAACATTCGCGATAACCTAATATTTTAGAAATGTTTGTCTTGCTGTTTCTCCACTTTTTTTTTAATTAAATTAATTTAACAGACTCTGTTAACATAACAGTCATTGTAAGAAGAAGAAGAAAAAAAAACATAACTTTTGCAGCTAACTTCACACACATATTTGGGTTTGGCATGCATTGAACCCCTTTAGAATCTATTCTCATAGGTAACAGTCAACAAAGTGTAGTCTATTCAATGAAGTTTTTCATTATTCTATAGGGTCTTTAATTAAGAGCTTCGAATTTAAATAAATCAAACTGTGTGTGAGATATCATGGAAATCTTTTATATGCTTGAAAGACCTTTTGATGTCGTTATGTGTGGATTGTTAGAATGGTTTGTCTGAATGCAGCGCATTCCAAATATTCAATCTACCATAACTCTGGTGCATATATCAAGCCGAATTTGACCGATAAGGACTTTGAGACTTCAGTTTGTCTCTGATTCGCATACTCCTGCGACTTGTAGATCCCACAAAAAACAAATCTACATACATACATACATAATTGGTCATTACAACCCTTCAGTGAGGATTTCGACCCAGCTTCTCACACCACTTATGTTGTGTGCGTTAATTTTATACATGAGTGACGGGACGCACAGTTTAAAGTCGACTCCGAACGACAGATTTTTGAGAAGCTCTTCATGGCAATTTTATTTTACTCTCAGAATTTTTGCCAGAAATCTGCTGAGAGGCAGTCGTTTTGATGCCTGACCTGGAATACGAACCCGGGCCTTACGTCTAATAAGCCAACACACTACCTACTAGACCACGGCCACTACTAAAGAAACAAATCAAACAACAAGAAACAAATCTAATCGTGTCAAATCGCATATTCTCGGTGGCCAAACCCAATGTAGCATGAACTGTGTGGCAATAACGCCGTCTTGTTTAATTTACATACAGTTGAGTGTTCATGTCATCCAATGCAGGCCAAAAAAAGTCGGTATTCATCGACCTTTAGTGCAGGTGGAGGCCTGTCAAACGTCATACTCAAAAAAATATGGACCTGAAAATATGGGATCTCATATGATTTCGATAATTTTGTTTGTTCTCCTACCCATTCATTCAGGAATAGGCCTCATGACTAAAGATAATTTTTGATGATAAAATTTAAGGTCAATTGTCAACTGCTTCAGAGCCCTTTCAGCAGACGCGCGTCATTGTCAGTTGTTCTTTACCTTCACTTCCTGTATGTCAGTTTCAAGTCATGGCACAAAATTCCATCAACGTACGGGTCGATGGTTTACTGAAATTTATCAACCACTTTAAGAATAATCTTCTCCAGTGGAACGATTATGGCGATCATAAAATTATTTCCATGCATTGTAGCTCCAACAAAATGACAATTATGAATACTGAAGTACCTATTGGAAGACCCAATACTATGTCCAGAGCTATAGAAACTTACTGCTGGCCTGTCTAACATTTTAAAATACGGAAATTCTTCGTTCCTAGCTTGGTTTTCATACAGGATTGGACATTTTGCTACGCTGGTGGGTACAAGTTTAACGAGATAATCTGATCGTAGTTGTGTGCCTTTTTCAATGCCTAATTCTAGCAATATTAACCTCAGTGGGTCTCTCTCTCTTCCGCAGATTGCTCTGCAATTAATGTGAGACTATTTACGTGATTTGTGGACGACGATTTCTGTGCTTTGTGAACCCAATCAATTAATCAGACATTAAAAGAAACTCTGGTTTCATCTTTCTGCGAAACGAACGAAACTTTTTACGCCAACTCATGATTGAATAGAGTTTTTCATTTGATTTTATTTCATCTTTTCTCATCTGTTATTGTAATTCCATTAAATCCATAATTATTGTTGTCTTTACACCGCCAATCAAACCATCAAGCATCAAGCAAACAACAGTGACTCACAATGACTCTACTATGGCTCTATGTGCCGCTGTATGGCTTTTAGTCAAATCGTCAGTTGCACTATGTGGTGTTGTTTTATTTTTTATTTTTCATATTTTTTTAATTGCTTTTAACTTGAAAACAACTTTGAATTGCTTGCTTTGTTTTTGCCATTTTTTTTTCGTTGTTTTTGTTTTTATTTTTATTTGTTTCACTACTTTTTTACTTGACTATTCCCATTAGAGTTTATTCAACTCGGTTGCCTCTATTTAACGAATTATTTATTTTTTATTTTTAGTTTTGCTTATTTGTTGTTATTATTATATACCATATATATGTATATAGTGTGTATAGTATATACAATTTATTTATTTATTTTTAGTACATACTGTGTGTAAATGATATTGTAGAGTCGTATTTAAGTATAGGTACACAGTACACAGTGGTGGTGGTATATAGGTATCTGGATTCGTAAGTAAGTGTCGGTTTTTGTTTTGTTACTATTTCTCTTCTTCTTTCATTTTCTTTCTGATCTACAGTTTTAGCAATCGAAGAGTAGTATACTGCACACTCTTCATAGATAAATAGATAGGGGGGTGTTCTCAAAGTGAGGGCCAAACAATATTTTTTTCAATTTCCAATTAAAAACTACAATAATCTGGTCTGTCTGTCTGGCTCAAAGTGCAATTTTTGTTGTTGTTATTCTAACGATTTAAAAAAAAAACTTGTTGCTTTGCCATGATCACATTTCGCTTTTTTTTTATCACTTTTTCATCATTTTGTCACTTAATTGATCCTTACAACCCTTCAGTTACGATGCCAACCTAGCTTCTCACACCATCCATGTTGTGTGCGTTAATTTTATCCGGGATCTACATTTTAAAGTTGACTTCGAACGACAGACATCTGTCAAATTAATTGGCATTTATTCAATTTGTTTTGCCAAATGATGCAAATCATCATGCACGACCATAAATAACGACGTGTGTCCGCTGAATGGGTCCTGCAGCAGTTGGCAGGTGAACCTAATTTTCATCAAAAAATCATTTCCAGCGATGAGGCTCAATTTTGGTAGAAAGGGAACGTGAACAAACAAAATTGTTGAATATGGGAAGATACCAATTCACATGAGATCCAAGAAGGTTCAATCCACCCTGGAAAAGTTACTGTTTGGTGTACATTTTGTACATATGGGCCGTAATCGGTCCATATTTCAATAAAAACGACGATGGTTAGGACATCACTGTCAACTTTTGACCTGAATTGAATGATTAGAACCTCAACTACATGTCATTTCAACAGGACGACGCTACGTTTTCCAAAACTCACGCTACATTTGATATTCTGCACAAGCGATTTGAGGCCATGGTCATCCCGTATGGGACATACTGTTCACTTTAAAATTTTCAATTGCAAGCCAAAATAAACTACGGTCATAGCCTTCTCAATTTAGAAAAATATAAACTAATGACACCTTCATACCATAATGCGTACCATATAGCCAGTTTTACAAGGTTGAATGGCTTTTAAACAATCACTTCGGGGTTCTACGAGCCCAAAATTCAAAAATTTTACTTGTTGCCGTAACCAACAATTGTAGAAAATTTTGTTCGAAAACCTGCTACTCTAGCATCCAATCAAAAGACAGGACATAGCAATACTATTTAACAGTCCGGCTGATATATGAGCACTTGGCTCTTTTGAGGTTAAATTGAAGATAATATGGGACCAACTGCAGCAGCCAGATCGGTAAAAATGGTTACCCTCTGTTGGGTCCCAGATCATGTGGAATTTCTAGGCAGATGAGGTAGCGAGGAGGGGAGCCTCAACGCCGCTAATGGCACCAGAACTATTGTGTATTAGGAACGGGTATTTGGAAAGGTGTGCCCAAAGAAACCAAATGGGTTGGATTCAATTAAAACTACAATAATAAGAGAATTGAATCATCCATTAGACTATTCCAGGTATAACCTGAGTTTGGACTTTTTACAGGGCACAGTAGACTCAGCGTAAACTTATTCAGAATAGAGATTGTTTCGAATCCAATATATAGTTCCTATGACGATGAGAATGAATCATCGGACATTAAGGCATAGCAGGAAAAAACTCCTAAGTGCATATCAAGTGCTACGCAGGGATTGTCAATTCTTGAGAACGCAGTGTAATCGACAAATTGATATTGTTACGAAAATGGTGTTCTTAAAATGATAAACAAAAGCTCCAAAAACAAAAATAATGGACTTTTTTACATGATCAACGTATAAACAAAAATATAGCAACAACATCAGTATAAAAAGGGATTAAGAAGTAAACAGGCAACAACAAAGTGCAATATAAAAAAAAGCGAATAAACAGTAAACAGGCAACAACAACACTGCAAGCAAGTTGTTTACATTTATAGAGATTTCGCAAAGGCAAAGACATTCTCCTTCAAGTGCATTCATCAGACTGCTTACCCTGCGGTATAAAAGGCAAGACAGAGCAGGCAACGACGACTCCGAAAGAATTCAGTCAGTCTAGCGTGAAGACACGTTGCGTGTGAAGAGAATAATTGCGGTTTGAAGATCTCTGTTATAAAGATCGATTGAACAATTGTTATTGAGTACGCGGAAGAAGTGTAGTAAAGAATAATAACAATTAAAGCAAATTGTTGTTGTTTAAGTCAAATCGTGAAAGGTGGCACACGGAATTGTGCGAACAATAAAGAATTGATTTGAAACTAAACATATATTTATTTTTATTTTATTCGTAATCTACGAACTCATATTTTTAACGTTTTTAAAAGGGTAAAAACGTAACAATATTATCTTACGCACTTTAGCTAACAGAACAGTCACTTAGGGCAGATTGTGATGATGCTCAATCCTAACCACATCTACAAAGATTCCAGTCACTTGGAATTTCTTTACTAGCTTGCCAATATGACAACCATAATGACTCAGTAATGTTTGACAAGTGATTCCGTTTGAATAATCACTTTTAGGGCCATTATTACAACTTGCCGTTAACTAAAGGGAGGATTTTAACAGGCAGATAAATTGTTTATCATTATTATAAGTAGACAATATGGTAGAAGTGAGTGTTAAGCTAAAGGGAGGATCATCCTACCGGTAACTTTTAAAGTTAAGTTTATGTTTGAACTTGCCATATTATATATTATTTTCAATATGGCAACTTTAAATATAAACAAAATGCCACTGCGTTTAAAAAAAACTTGTTTAATTGAGCAGTGTTATCGACATTGCTGCGGCGCTGCCATATTTTTGAAAAAGTTAACTTTATTTTATTTGTAAGTTGTAATAACGAAAATAAGTTAAAGGTAACTTTACAGTTCCCTTTAGCTAAAAGTACATTTAACTAAACCCAAGTTTAACGGCAAGTTGTAATAAATAACACTTCAGCTTTTGCCAGAACGCCTCTAAATGGATAACCCGCTATTGAGATTTTAAATATCTGTAGGATAGAATTATAAAATTGTTAAGAATTTCGATTTATCATTTTCATTTCATTATTTTCCCATCAAATAATTTTCTTATCTTTTTTTTTTGATTTTCTTTGCAGGTAGGTCCTAGTATTTTGGGTTTACATCACGTTATTAATATCAAATCAAATCGTAATAAAAAAGTCGTAAGTAGTAATAACAAATTATTGTTTGGATTTTATATCATAATTGTATATGCGTTAACAGCTTCCCTCCTTCAGTTTTTATTGTTACGTTTTTCAGGGCGGGCTGATCTTCGTTATGAGTTTTTTTCTATTGAAAAGAGTTTTCGTCTACTGTAGTGCTCATGTGGGAAGACTAGGTTTTTCACATACTGGAACAGGTAAGAGGAAGAGACTAGGATCCAGTTCCTCAGTCATTATACACGAATGCCTATAAAAACGAAGACAGGTTTCTGTATGTAGGTCCTATCTAAATAACTGACCTGACCTAGCGTTGGTGCTGTGTATTACCACCTCAAAATGATTTTAAGGTGTTTAGGGTTGTTAAGTAATTTAATTATGTATTGGAGGCCAAAAAAAAAAAAGAACAGTGTTGTGACTTAAAGACATTCCAACGCTATCTGAGAGTTTACGTTTTACACTTTATGTGGAGGCTCAACAATGTCTCCAAGGAATGTGCTTCAAACTATCGCGCCGTCTCTTTGACAAAATTGATAGACGTTCATCTCATAGGGACTAAGTTTGTTAAAGTAATATCTCCAATGGATACAATGGGTCAATTCGACCTCCGAGTACTGTATTTGTCTTAACTGACAAGTACACGTCCTCTAACCTAATATCTCCAGTAGCAATGGTCTACAAGATTTTTTAAGGCAATTCTTTTCAAGAAAAGCGATCCACCGCTGAGGATTAGGACCTCACCCACTAGTCGGCATAATAATGCTAGTAAGCAGTGAATTTTTATAAGCCTACATACATAATTACTCAGGATCGATTAATAAGAAATTTGCATACGTTTGGCCAGGAAACCAACTCCCTAACGTGTCGTAAAAGTCTAGGCATTCTTATACCATTTTTGAAGTGAACTTGATCGTTTGAAGGGCTATAAGAATCATACATACATAATTGGTCATTACAACCCTTCAGTCAGGATTACTATCTTTCGTCTCACACCACTTATGTTGTGTGCGTTAATTTTATACATGAGTGGCGGAACCTACAGTTTAAAGCAGTGGTGTTGTCGAGCCGGAACGCTCCGGAACGTCGTTCTGGTACTTCCTTTTTGGACAGGAACGCGTTCCGGAACTAAAGATGATTTATGATAACGAGAATTGGAAATGATTTTCGTTTCCTTTCCTTTTTATGCTATATACAGGGCCGATCCTGGCGACGGGCGAAAATTGGGGGAAATCTGCCTCCGCCCGTCGTCAAATTTGGGAAATGAGACCTAAAAAAAAAAAAAAACGCCGCCGCCAGGATTATCATGGAAAATCACCCCCGTCGTTAAATTTGGGACATGAGACCGCACAGATCGGCCCCATATATAATTACATATGTATACGCGTTCCGGTAAAAAAAATTAGCACAACACCACTGCTTTAAAGTTGACTCCGAACGACAGTTTTTTGAGAAGCTTTTCATGGCAATTTTATTTACTCTTAGAGTTTTTGCCAGAAATCTGCTGAGAGGAAGTCGCCTAAGAAATATATTTTCATATATTCGTTTTAATGTCTGACCTGGGATTCCAACTCGGGCCTTCAGTCTAATAAGCCAACACACTACCTACTAGACTACGGCGACTTCATCGCCGGCTATAAGAATCGTTTAACTTTAAAAGTAGTAGCCCTCGGAGGCCTGGAGAATGTTGGGTAATTTTCCTTTTGAATCGATTTTTTAAATTTCAGGTCATTCCATTGATTTTCGCCCTGGTGCTACCATTTTCCAATTTGGAGAAGTCAGTCGATCTTATTTGACATTCGAATAGGCAGTGATTGGATCGGTTCTCCTATCTCCATTGAGATTAATAGTTTGCAGTGTGTGTGTCGAGGATTTCCTGTTATTTGGAATCTATCACGGATATTTTTTTCAATTACATGCCTGTGAAACTATCTCCCAGGTGGCTGAAGTCCAAACAGTATCTTGTATCACCATATTGGCTTGGGAAGTGCTGCCCGATAATATCAGTTTTCCGGTAATTTGTTTTTATATGAAGGCATCTTATTTAGAAAACCAGGTTTCAAGTTCATTAAATATTGTCTCGCAGTGCGATGTGACCACTAACGTACTGCCAGGGCGATCTGATTGGTCGACATATTCGGACCTTCGCGAAATGGATAAACCTTCAACCCGTTGAATTATTGATTTGAATGTGCTATGCCCATGCCCTCTTATATTTCATTTTGTTAAGGAGCTCTTAAGCTTTAATAAACGACAACAACAACAGCAAGAGTCACAAATATGGCCATGAAATGTAGATGAGAAGGATAAGGATGGGTGATGGCGAAAAAAAAGACAACACAATCCAAAAAAGGTCTGGTGTTTGGGGGACCCTTGGTAACAAGAATATTTTGTTTCTTATTAAATGAAAAACACACACACATACACACACCCTACACAAATGAAATGAATTTAAAGAAAATCAAGAACAAGCAAAAGTAACGGAATATAATGGACTTTTTTCTTTTCTTTTCTTTTTAATTTTTTTTTTTGTAAAAAGAAGGCCAGAACAGAAGTTTTTCTTGTTTGTTTTGGAAATGGTTGGCCTGTTTGCCTTTTGTGTCACTCTCTCTCTCTCTCTCTCTCTGGCTCTCTCTTTATCTTCTCCTGTAGATGGTCCTTAAGCTTCGTAGATTTGTTTGAAAAATAATGAAACACGCGTTAAAACGTTAAACAAATGTCAAGTGGTGGCAACAACGAAGACGATGACGACGAGTTGGAGGTTATTGTAGTTTGAGGCGTTGGCATTGGAAATGCTAACAGTATCAGCAACAATAACAATACGAAAATCTTCCAATAGGTTCCAATATGTATATGAATTTTTGTATTTCCTACCCGTCAACATCGTCATCATCATCATCATCATCATCATCTGCTGCTTGCAATACATTTTTCAAATATTTTTCTTTCATTCGTTTGTTTCTCTTTTTATCTGTGCGTTCGTAAGAAAATTCGTTAATAAGTTGCCCTGTGTTTGCCTTTTGCCATCATGTAGTGCAACATGGTGGGTAGCTTGTTTAACAACAACAACAACAAAATCATTTAAACTTGTAACTTCGTTTTTGCCATGCTATTCACTTGGAAATGTAAACTTTCCATGACTGGGTTTTTTTTTTTCTTTTTTTGTTCATCTAACCTATAAAGTCCTCCAATAATTTCCAATTTTTTTCTTTCTTACTTTCTTTCTTTATTTTTCCTATTTCCAAAACACCTTCTTCTCACCGTGAGTGACTTGTGAGCGAGCGAGCGTGTGAGTGATTGAGTGTACTGTACTGACTGACTGTATTTTTGTTGGAATGTCGTCTTTCATTTTGATTTCTGTTCTTTTGTTAAAGAAATGAAACAGAAATTAATTTTTTAATTTAATTATGGACGTAGTTTTTAAAAGGCGTTGTACCTCCACGTTGTACTCCTCTAGACATAGCTTCTAGTCTTTCGCCTAACTTTTCTTTGCCTAACAACCCAGTGCACAATTGTGTTGTTCATTACAAATGTTTTTGGCAGTACAGCATAAAGGTGGAGTTATAACCGAGCTGATTTACTTACAACCTAGCTTCTCACACCACCCATGTAGTGCATATTAATTTCATCCATGAGTGACGAAACCTGCAGTTTAAAGCCGACTCCAAATGCCAGATTTTTGAGAAACTTTTCATGGTTATTTGATTTTTTTTTCAGAGTTTTTGCCAGAAGACTGCCTAAGAAATATTTTTTTTCAGATTTCGTTTTGTTCGATATGTTTGAGCTGGAATTTGAATCACAGGCAAGCTTCGAATAAGCAAACATACTGCCTACTAATCTACGGCCATTTATTGCTGCATTCACTCCTGTTTCTCAGTGTCGTGTCAAAAATTTTTGAGTTTTCTATCCTGGAGAACAGTGTCAGGCATTCGATTGTTGCCACGATGCTCCCGAAGTAAATCTCTACTGAGTTTGGTCTCCCATTATCCTTTCCATAGTCTCCATGGCATTGCTCGCCGCTACCTTCTGTAACGAGTTTAAATTCAACAGAATCCCCAGCGCCATTGTAGTAACAGTGTCAGCCACTCGATTTGCTTAGCCACTATGTACCCGAAAGTGCAGCCCTTGCGCTGACCAACTTCTTCCTTTTCCTTGATTTTGGTGGAACTTGGTTAGTACAGGGACTGCGTTCACCCGTGGTATAACAACGGGCCGCTATGCGTGCTCAAGTGAGCTTTGTGATATTCAGAGCTACCACTCCGACCTAACCTAACCTATGTAACCGAAATAAATCTCGTGTGAGACTTGTCTCCCTTTATCCTATGTGTGTGTAACAGACTTTAATTCAACCGAGCCTTCAGTGCAGTTGTAGGATAAATTCTCATTGCCTGGGTAATACCGACCCATGCCAGTTTTTGTATATTTTCCAATTGTATTAAGGCTTTATTCATAATACTTTCTGCCTGTCCAAACAATAGTCCCATGGGGCACAGTTTGCCTGACTGCATTATGCCCAAGATTTTACTTCAAATTTTCTGCACATCATTATTGCATATATGCCCTCTGCGCCTTCTACGTTAGTTTATTATCCAATTATCTTTTGCTAGCAAATCTTCTTATAACCCTTTACACGGGATTACAGCCTAGCTTCTCTCACCACCCATACAATGTTTGTTAATTTCATCCATTAGAGGCGGAACCTACAGTTTAACTTCGATTCTTGAGAAATTTTTCATAACAATTTCATTTGCTCTGAGATTTTTTTTGCAGGAAACTTCTAAGAGGAGTTATTTATTTTTGTCTGAGCAGCCGAGAGGCCAGAACTGAAGCATGTGAATTTATTCAAAGCACAATTGTTTGCTGGGTTACTGACTGGGTTAGTCACTTTTAATAGTTTTTGTGTATATTTTAATATTTAGTTTCTTTTGTTGTTGTTCGTTATTAGCGTTGCAAATTATATTTAAAAAAAAAAAAAATGTGTCCTTAAATATTTCCTTGACACGCAATAACTTCCATGTGGCGCTTTAAAAAGTTTAAGCAGTGAATTGTTTCCATGTAATTAGACTTTCGTATACACACAAGCCTTGGGAAAAGTGCCATAGTTTTATATGACGTGACATTGATTTTTAAATGAGAAAGAAAATATAAAGAAAATCAATGAATTTGAAATAAATTTAAAACAAAAGAGCTACGAATTTTCTTTCAGCATTTTCTGTAAAATGTTTACGCCGGAGACCTTAAGTTACTGGATATAAAATCGATATGAAACTCGACTTTACTTTGATTAAATGTCCTTGACACCCGAAGAATTCTTATAAAGAAAGAATAGGTTCTGCTGTAATCTATGTAATAGCGTTTGAAGATTTCGGAAGAATTTATTAGATTTTGTATCTCACGTGTATCCCTATTATATGTCCCTATTCCTGTTGCCCAAACGATCTACTATATTGCCCTTAGTCTATATAGATTATCACTATAATATCTCCACATTTCTTTTACCCTGAGGTATCTACGTAGCACTTGATAGGCAAAGTTAGTGTTGCATTAATGCAGCACAGTTTTAAAGTGTGTGGCCTGGTGACTCGCTTTTCGCATCGCAAAATCAACAAAGTGACCTTGAAGTGACCCCTATACAAGGAAAGATTTTTTTTTTTGAATCTGCTATGCCCGATCTGAAAACCGGTTACTATCCTCAGGCTTACTTACTTACATAATTCGTTATTACAACCCTTTAGTTAGGATCACAACCTAGCTTTTCACGCCACCCATGTTATACGTATTAATTTTATACAAGAGTGATGCAACCAACAGTTTAACATCGTCACCGAACGATTTTTTTTATAAACTTTTCATATCAATTTTATTTACTCTCAGAGTTGTTGCTAGAAGACTGCTGAGCGGCAGTCGGCAAAATCAAATTTCGTTTTTGTTCTAGGTGTCTGAGCTACGGTAAATCCGTAGACTACTTCTACAATTAATGCACAGTGATATTCCGGGAAACTGTAGGGCCGACGAGCTCGCCAGAGCTGGTGCGCTCCCTCCGGAATCCTTTTCTGTTGAATTGGGTATGCCACTTGCCTCGGTCAAGCTGGCCATTGTGCGGAAGTTCTTTCGGGACGCCAACCTATCCTGCTCCACCGCTAGACTCACCTGGCCCAAGATGGATAGAAGGCATACCAACCGATTACTTGGTCTCGATCGTGATGTCATCTCGACTACAGTGGCCGTGCTTACAGGTCATTGCGTCATGGGTAGACACGCGGAAAGCATGAGGCTCCCTTTCAACGACTACTGCCGTGGTTGCAGGTCCGCTGAGGAAGAGGAGACTGTTGTTCACTTTCTTTGTCAGTGCCCGTCTCTTGCTAGGTGTAGATATAGGTTATTTGGCGCCCCATTCCTTGTCAGCTTAACGGAGCTATCATCTATTGACATCAAGGATATAGCTTCTTTCATCAAACTTTCTGGCTGGTTTTCCAGTGCGGGGTAGTCGTGCTTTTATTGTGCAGCCCTTGCGCTGACCAAATTCTTCCTTTTCCTTGATTTTGGTGGAACTTGGTTACTACAGGGACTGCGTTCACCCGTGACATCACAACGGGCCGCTATGCGTGCTCAAGTGAGCTTTGTGATATTCAGAGCTACCACTCCGACCTAACCTAACCTTCTACAATTAATACTACCGAAAATATGCTTGAGAGTCATCTACCAAAAACTAATCAATATAAAGTGGTAGTCAGTTCGCTCCTCCTTCACCTGTTGATACCGACGTAACCTAACCTATAAAAAATCATGTCAAAACCTAAAAGGACACAATTTTTAGAGATCAGCCTTAGCCAAGCAGTTGAAAATAAAAATTAATGCTTCTTTAAGACAATGCCTATCCACTTGTAATTTGGATTAGAAACTTTATTATACATACTTCAGTGAGAATGAGTGTGCCAGGAGGTTAGCTTCCATACCGCTTTGGAATCGGAATAAAAGTTTAGAAGCGTATACTCACCGAAAGGAAGTTGGAGAGTATGGAGTTGCAGTTGAGGCTACCTAAACTTTTGTTAGGAATTTATAGTGCTAGAAGATGATAAACGGCCTAGAAGACCCAAAAGATTTTTGTACAGAACACGAATAGCTTTCAGCCCTATTTGTGGATCCTTTAATGAAGAGAACTAATCACCAGAGTACATACATACATATTTGCAAACTGTACTGGGTTAGTGTATTAAAGAAGGAAACACTGGAGGATTTATCAGATAAATATTAAATTTACCAACACTGTACAGCTTCTTAAGGTTTGCCAGGCCAGCAGACGTTTAGTTTAAGTACAATAGATAGTTTCATAGCAGAATGTACTGTAGTATATGTTGAGATAAAGTGCACTCGTTTGTTTATTTTTTTTTGATGTGATTGAGGGTTTAGGGGCTTTTAAAACGATAAATCATCTTGTAATTCTTTGAAGTTATTTCTGTTTTACAACAAGAAATTTTCAATTTTTTTTTTAACACAAAACGTCAAAACATTCGGTTGTTTTGTGCACCAAAATATTTTCAATATGGCGGACTGGCCTTCGTAAATATTGAAAACAAAAAAAAAAATAATTGCAGCAGAACTTAAAAGACGCATAAAGTTGTGAAGATTTTCATACACACACAAACACTCACCCACGCTCCCTTGCAGAGATGTACACACATAATAACGGTAAATATTCATTGACTCTCGTGTACCTTATCAAGGATTCTCATGGTAAGTTTGCCGAAAATCGAATTCTACGAATCCTTTACTCTTTTTGGTGAATACACGCGAACAGAATATTAAATGCAAACTGTAAAGCAAAACAAATATGGTAGAGAAAGAGAAAGAGAGAGAGAGAAAAAAAAAAACAAAACAAAATAACACAATACACACTCTCAATAGATGAATAATACCCAATACTCTAATGCACACACACACATACTATGATAAAATCAAGGCATTTCTCATTGCTTATAGAGAATTCCGTTTCAATTTCTATGCCAATGTTATGGAAGTCAACGAGATTTCCGTTATATTTCGTTTATGTTGTTGTTGCTGTTGCTGTTGTTGTTATTAGCATTGACATTTTGTATGAAGTTCATCGGCTCAAAAATTGCAATTTTATCCAACGCATCGTGGCAACAACATTCGTCGTCCTTAACATTTTCCCAATACTCCGTGTGTTATTTTGCGTGAATGTTGTGTCTGTGTGTACCTATATGTGAGTGAGTGAGTGAGTGTTCCTTTCTGTTGTATTTGACGAAACTTTCGTTAGTATTCGATTCGTACTAGGGCCACATGTGTTTGTCTTTTAAAACTCAACTCGAACTTGTTAAAGAGTTCGGTAACTCGAACAAAACAACAACAACAATAATAATAATAAGAAAATCTATGGAAATAGTTTATCCGGAGTTGTTTTTTTTTTTTTTTTTTTTTTGTTCTCTTTCGGTACCGACAACAACATCGTTAATAAGTATGCGTGAGTGTTAGTCGTGTGCGTGTGTTTAATACGGAAGTAGTGTATATAGGAGGGCGAGTGTAAATTGTTACGTAAAGTTGGAAGTGCACATTTGCTAATGCATCCCGGGAATTTTTGAATTCAACTCGTCGTTTGTGTAGTGTTGCAGCAGATGTGCTCGAAAGTTCCAAAAACAAAGGAGAAACGAAAAAAAACTGAGTGCGTAAGGATATTCCCATGCTTTTTGCCTGTACCTTGTCAACTTCCTACTATTATTTGTTGTTGTTTTTTTTTATTTAGCAAGTGTTTGCAGAAATCCTTTAATACCTGTAGAGGTGTTTTTGTTGTTGTTGTTGTTTTTATTGGTTTATTGTTGCATTAAATCAAAATTTCATATATGCGTACACAACTCGTGCAGCCAGCTCGTTCAATCACCCACACCACCCCGTTTTCTTTGTTGTAGAGAAAATTTATTTTAAAATTGAAATGAGAAAAATAAATTTAATTTTACCGAAATAAAACAGTATTGCGAAAAATAATAGCACTACAGTTATAAGATTTTACTAAAATTTAAAAGTTTTTTTTATGAAAATGGGGACGATAAAATACTAACAGTTTTGATTAGATTACTTGATGCCATCCTAGATAAAAGCCCCAGTGGCTATTGACAAAAAAAAATTCCAGCACAATCGATTTTAACATTTCTTCCAGTCGAGTTAAATATTTCTAGCTGCGGATGCATAAGAATCAAGCGAGTCCTTATCAACGTCAGTGACCTTGTGTTTTCTGTTATTGTGTTTATTAATCAAACTTGTTAGGAGTAGTTAAGGGCTCTTCATTGAATTAAATTTGGTGGATGGCATAAAAATCAAATTCCTGGAACATCGAAGAAGTTTCCATAAATGTCTGCGGCCTTATGTTATGTCCTGATTGAACACAATTCTTTTGTCTTATTAATCTGATCGGTCAGTAGTAACTATGGGTGCTGAGTTAAAAGCTGTTTATACCCGGGATATGAAAATTCTAGTTCATATGTCCTCTAGAAACAGTATATTTTTACAGTTGTCGAAAGCAGAATTCAGCGTTGTGGCTTCTTTGTAATCTCCTTACATACCCGTTTAAAAATGGAATGCAAACTTCATGTGTAAACTGTTGCTTCGAAGATTTTTTATAAGGATTTTCAAATGCTCTTCGAGGGCCTATAGGAGAGGGACAAATGTATATGTAGTAATTTGGTGATTAGACTATAAGATGTTATTGTAAGTTTTTTCCTCAATTACAGTAATCCTTCGATTTATGTTGCCTCGATTTACATTATTGCGATTTCGTCGTCAAATTTTTTGTTCCCTCTGACTTCAATTTGCGTCGTCATTCGATTTACGTCGCCTTTTTTTGGAACCAACTCCGACGTAAATCGAGGGATTACTGTAAATTCATATAACTTTTTTAAGTTAAAAACATGCTACTTTGTAGTATGAGCAATATGAAATTCTATTTACGTCGTTTCAATTTACGTCTCCTTTTTATGGAACCAACTGCGACGTAAATCGAGGGATTACTGTACTCGTATCTTCCTAGACTCTTCTTTCTGATGTTGCACATGCATGGTTAAAATTAACACACACGCACACAACATGGGTGGTGTTAGAAGCTAGGTTTATTTCTTTTTAAACCTTTGTCTTAAATTATGGGGCAATGAAGGGGAGATTAATGTGATGTTTTTGTAACACAGGCTATTTCACTTGCCTGCCTGTTTGCATGGAAAACACAAACAAAAACACTCAATTTTGTTTGCGTTTCCCTTATAAACAGGCAGACAAATGAAATAGGCTGTGTTACAAGAACATCACATATGACGGTCGAATACATTTTGAGCCTCTGCTTTGGAATTCAGAGGTCAAGGCTCAGTTATGCCCGTTTAACGCAGATTATGCCGAAGGAAAGGCTATTCATGTGCTTCAGACCTGTAATTCAGAGACACAGTCTCCGGTAGCTAGACATTGGCATCCTCTTTTCCTCAGATTATACGGCAATGAAGGAGAGACTGAGAATAGCGAATACATCTTGTGCCACTGTTTACTAGCCCAGGGTTTCTTTAATGAAACATAAGGCGAGAGTTTCATTTCATACATTTGTTCGCCTGCGAGATTACCTTTTGACTTTCTCTTCGCCATACCACCTGCCCTTTTTCGGTTACGGTTCATTTTTTTTTTTTTTTTCTATCTTTCGTCTGTCATTTGACATCTTTTTTTTTATGTCCACAATGGACAGTTTTCTGGTCTGTTGATGGACTAGTATTTTACCTTCCTTTGTAACCTAAACTAAGCTAAGGTCTTGGAATATTTTAGCACCTGTAATGAGAAACATAACTCACAGTTGTCGGGCAATACGCGATGGCGTTTCAACATGACCGTTATTAGATTAGAAATGAAAAAACCTCGCCAAGTTTACGTTAGGTTAGGTAAGATGAATAAAGAGCTCCCGGTTACTCCAGTATTTAGGCAATTTGGGATACATACATACATAATTGGTCATAACAACCCTTCAGTCAGGATTACGACCTAGCATCTCACACCACTTATGTTGTGTGCGTTAATTTTATACATGAGTGGCGGGACCTACAGTTTAAAGTCGACTCCGAACGACAGATTTTTGAGAAGCTTTTCATGGCAATTTTATTTACTCTCAGAGTTTTTGCCAGAAATCCGCTGAGAGGAAGTCGCCGAAGAAATATTTTCATATTTTCGTTTTGATGTCTGACCTGGGATTTGAACTCGGGCCTTACGTCTAATAAGCCAACACACTACCTACTAGACTACGGCCCTTTGGGATACCATAATCAATATTCAAACAGAGAATTAAAGATTTCCTGGAGGAAACCATTCCGAGTCCAAAATAAATCAGAAGCGGGCACTGATACATGAGCTGAAAGATCTCTAGCCATGGAATATTAACTCATACATGAATTTTAGAAGAAAATTTGTGCCGAAAGAAAGTTAAGGTTTCGTGATTTCACCATCCACTTGATGCTTTACACAGTTTCCAAGTGCATCAATAATTCGTTTTCAATTCTTCAAGCATTATAAGTGTTAGCAAAGATCCTATCACTGCCTAGACTAACCTTAGAACTCAAAATATCAACTGTGTGCCATGTGCCCTTTGCACTGGTGTTTTCTGTTTTCGCCTTGGTATACATACGATGTTGCGCCTTCGCATAATTTTTTTTTTGTTTTCCAATAGTTTTTCTTTGTACTCAGTTGTGTGTGCTTCCTTTATTCCCCATAAACCTCTCGACTAGGCATGCAACCTTGCACTTGCCAGAATGCACCCGAAACAAAAACAATTAAAAAAAAAAATGGCATCTCTTCCCAGTTTCCATTGGCGTGGTGTTGTAAATGCTCCTGAGTTCTCATTATTCTTTGTTCTTAGCGCGCTGTAATGTTAATGGGAATGGTAATGTTAAATGCGTTGGTATTGGTGGTTGACTCGCAGGTGAAATTGTAAATTTTGAGTTGAATTTTCCCACTTGTTTCTCTCTTTCTCTCTCTTATGCACTTTAGTTTCACTTCCAGTTGAATAGTGTGTGTGTGCCATTTATTATAAACGAAATTCCTGTTACCTTTTGCTTAAGGGTTTATGGTTGCAATAATTGCTGCTGCTAAAATAGTTGCAGTAGCAGAATTAGATACAGTAACAACAACAACCAAACCGAATAATGGTAACCAAAATAACAAACAAAATCCCGAATAAACAATCATGATACCAGGTTAGATTATGTTTTGTCCATCCAGCCTGTCCTGTTAGGTCGATCAGTCCTTGTGCCTTTCGTTAGATGCCATGTAGATGAACTTAACAGTTGTGGTGTAATAATTAGAAGTCATATTAGTTCTGTAATCTCTGAGACTACCAATCGTTAACGAGATGCTGCACAGACTTCATCTATTCCTCTTGGTCATGATAATTTTTAGCGAATTAGAAAACCCTGCAGTCCAGTATCAGAGGATTGGCGTGTATTCTCTTGATATTATACACCCACGACGTAGGTAACTAAAATGATAAAAGTTAGCACAACCAAACGTTGCCTACAGGGTGCGATTCTTTCATCTCTAATATGGATGTGCTGTGTTCTAAACGGATCGCTGGAGATTTGAATTTGAAGAGACTCTTTGTGGTCTCCATTACAGGACCTAGCATTGCCATCTGACAATCGGGCACTGAGCCATTAGAGTATATAGTAGATGTATAGATTCACACTCTGTTCCCAGGTTATGTGGAAATTTATGGCAGTGAACAGGCAAATGAGAAAGGAACTGAGAAAATGGAGAGACGTTGAGAAAGTCAAATGAATTTGAGGCAATCTAAACTTTACTTGGGTAATTACAATGAGAATAGATTTTCTGATTCGTGCATCAGATTATCCAGCAGTAGTTTTAGAGTAGCAGTGGGCCTTTTGTTAGGCTTTTACCGGCTGAACGAGTATCGGAATATGGAATGCCTCAAGCACAATATGCAGATTCTGTGATGAAGAGAAGAAAAAACATTAAAACTTCTACAGCATTAAATGCATCGCAGAAATAAACATGACGATGCTTATTAAGGAATTATTCTTACTGACAGCGAACAATATTCTAAAGTTTATCAGGGCAACAGTATTATGGGAGATATTATAGGGATATCCTCGTATATAGATTAAGGGCAGTACAATAGATCGTATGACCGAAGCATTCGATCAACTCCACACGATAGTTATTATTAATTTCTTAAATTCGAAGGTATTTCGAACTCTGAACCCAACTAGACGCTTTAATTATCCTGAAAGAAGCGTTATGTTTTGTGGGGTGATAGGATTTCCACTGAAAATCCCTTTATTTATTCGAATTGTCAATTTACGTTGAATTCCTAACATTCGTTCTCTTCCACGAATGCTGGGTATTTCTCTGAAAAACATCGGATCACTCAAAAATAACTCTTATATGGGTTCCGGAACGTAGGTCTGGTGCAGAGCTCACAAATCTACGACATGTTGCAGGTCATTGGGGTATCGATTCTCTCAGTGAGTATTCTCCGTTGGCAGTAGGAGGGTACATGCAATATTGCTAAAATATGGATAAAACTAGGACGACCGATTGTCTTTTTTTTCCGTAAATAGCATGGCTATTGGGGTACTCCCCGACTGCTGGTCTATTGGAAAGCATATTACTTGACTTGACATTCTTTCAATTGACTTCTGCAGCAGCTGTTGGTCTAAAAAGGAGGAAGACCCAAAGAGGGTCTGACTACAAAGCACTATGTTGTGTTGATGGAATTCTAAGATGTAGAGGAGTCTCGCAGCTTAAAAAAGTTAATTCTAGTAGAAGGGTCTCTGTGCTTAAGAAAGCTAATTCTGGTAGAGGAGTTTCACTGCTTCAGAAAGCTAATTCTGTTCTGATTAAGGATATTGGATAGTTTCGTGAAGGATAAAACTTAGTAAGTTAGAGGTTGAAGGTAATCGGTCAAATCTTATCTCATCTTCAATGCAACAAGGGAGTCTAGTTCGTGTAAGAATTAAAGCAACAACACTTTCAGTAGCAGACGCAGTTGATCTTCGGGGTGTTCTTTAAGTCATTGCTGAGACTTTGAAAAAGCATTTCGCCAGAACTCCAAAACTATTACTAATTAGCCACCACCAGCTGTCTTTAAATAGTCCTTCTATTTCCTTTAAACGTGTGTGCCGTTTGAAAGGAATGCTTTAACTTTGATTTCCACTTTTTTTTTTGAACTTTTTTAAGTTTTTCATGAAAATTTTTTCTATTCGATACTCATTTCTTATTGTTGTTTTTGCTGCTGCTGCTGCTGCTGTTGGTGAGGCATTTATGTTGGCAACTGAGTTACAGAGTTTGTTTTGTTGTTTTTTCATTGCAACAAAATAGGTACGAAAACAGCGCACAACAAAGATTTTCATGGTTGTGAGTGTTGTTGCCTCCTGTTGAAAGTTGAATATGGAGATGGAATGGAATCGAATGGAATGGTTGGACAGATGTTGGCAATTTCCAAATACCCCACCTCTGCCACGTTTTTTCTGTTGTTGTTATTGCGAATTCATCAAATGCTGGGGCTATTAAAATTGCAACACATTCGTCGTATTCGCATTCGTCGTATTCGCATTCGTCGTATTCGCATTCACTTTCGAAATTCGCTAAAAGCCGTGCTTTACTATACGCAAATATACGCACGTACACATACGCATACCGGTAGTTGGCAACTTGCAACACCTTAAAGATACAGAGTTAGAAAAAGAAGACAAAGAGAGAGAGAGGGAGCAAAAATATTTTTTTTTCTTTCGTTATTATTTATTATAAACCTTACTACTATGGCTATCGACCCCCTCATCAACATTGTCGCTAACATTTGTGTCTGTTGGCAACACCATTCCTCTATGGCTTGAAACTATTTGTGTTGGTGTTGATGATGCTGTGTGATTGTTGTTGTTGTCATCGCTGTTGCTATTTTAGTTTTTAAAGTTCGTTATTTGTGTTACACTTCGTTTAGAGTTCATGATACCTGGTGGCAATCATCCTCCCATTGAAGTCGAACTCTTCTCTTACAACAACTCTACTACTCGACACGACACGACAGACGATCTGATTGTCGATTCTCAATTTTGTTTTTCTTGCTGTTGTTGTTGTTGATGCTGCTTTCTTTCTATTACCATTTTGTTGTTCTTGTTGTTGTTGTTTTTGTCTATTTTGTATGCCAAACCAGACCAAAAACGACAACACAACCAATCAAACCGACAACCAGTCACACACTTATTTAACCCAGCAAGTTGGCCGGCCAAACACATCTTTGCGCCTGCAATCCATTCAATTCAAACCAGCAGCCATCCAGCCAGCCATCAATTCAAGCAGCCTGCTGGCCGACTGCCTTCTATACAAGCAGGCAGCCCAGCCAGTCATTCATTCAAAACTACAAACTGAACTGAACTGAGTTGAACTAAACTAAACCGAACCGACGAAGTAAACTCAACTCTATTCTCGACTATTGCAACTGTGTTGTGTTGTGTAGCACGTCAAGTGGTATGACACAGTGAGCGAAAGATAGAGAGACAGAGAGAGAGAGAAAGTAAGTGAGTGAGTGAGTAAGTAAGTGAGTGTGACATTAAATTCCAAAGTTGTTGTTGTGTTAACAGATAAAGAACAAAAAAAAAAAAAAAAAAAAAAGAGCCACAAACAATATTCGTAAAGGAAGAAGGCCCTTAAAATAAACGAAAAAAAAGAAGGAAGAAGAAAAAAGAAAAGTTTGGAAAGTGCATTCAAAGTTTTCTCTTGTGTATGTATATGTTAAGAGATTTACGTGTTTGTGTATGTATGTGCCACCAATACAATCACCAACAAATTTAAAGCAAAAGTATTGGTGAACGAAACATAAAAATTTTAAAAATAAATTGAAAATGAAATAAAAAACTCTCAAAGGACTTGCGTTGCCAAAGTTTAAAATATTTAAAGTTCATCGTTGCCACCCTTTAAAAATGATGCCATAGAATGTATTGTCATCACTAGCCGCCCTGATGTGGCAAGTATGATCCTGAGAAAATTGTTGGTAAGTAAAGAAGCGTTAACACCAAGCTTTAGTAGAGTCTACTATCTAATAACCACACAATCTTATCAAACTTTTGACTAATGCTGCAGAGAAAAAGGAAATCGGGGCAAAACACAATCTCACAATACCACTGCTCTTCCATACAAGGGTAACAAGTAGCATCACCTCCATTGCACTGTCTACTGTCTTAATACTTAACAGCAGCTTATTACACCGCATTCTTTTGGATTTCTCAACAGCAAAATGGCTGGACAGTACAATAATTGCATAATATGGGTACCAGGTCACACTATTATTCTAGCAGAGCAATGAGTTTACGGGAGAATTGCTATGTTTTGAGAATTTCTTTGAAAATCTGCACGTTTAGGATTGTAAAGGAAAGTCTGCTACAACTCCACCATCGTGGTTGAAGTCAGGGGAGTGCAACCGTACGATATATTGTGCTGTGCCCTCAATCGTAAGGCATTCCAATAATGTTTCCCACAATCCTGTTGCCCTCGCGATCTTTAAGATACTGTTTGCTGTCTCCCAAGTGATTCTTTCTGAGATACATTAACGCCCTCCAGAGCTTCCATGTATGTACGTGCACTGGTACTGTCTCCCCGCCTAATACTTTACAACTGCTCAAGTCATTCTTTTTGACATACATTAACGCCCTCCAGAGCTTCCATGTACATACGTGTCCTGATGATTTGTTTTTCCCATCACAGAGTCTACATATTCGATTTGAAGCGATCACTATTCTTTGAGACTATAGTGGCCGGTTAGATGGTGGATTACTTTTGTTCAGTCTTGCAAAATTCACCTTCACCCCCACGGAAATGTTGTGACGTTATCAGTAACGACGTTCCCCTCATCTGCCTGCTTATAGGCCTGAATTCATGTGGGTGAACTTAGATCCAGCGGTGGGTGACCTAATTTTCCCTGTTCAATTCACTCATCTTGGCCAGACAGTCGTATAGTACTCTCGAGCCAATCTGGTAGGGGCGAAATGGTCGGATTGCGATTTGATTTTCAAAAAGTGTTTCTTTATCCCACCCAGTCTAACAAAGTTGAACTGCACAAATCTGTCCACTGTAGACTTTCGTTTAGAAGATACCCGCGAGTTTTTTTCCGTGGGTTTTGATATTTCCACTCCTGTTCCATTATCTGTCTCTGAAACATGCGTATACCACAGAATGCTCCTTCTCTTAAAAGGGTATACATCTTGGGAATAAGCCTATTAGGGGACGGTGAAGAATGTTGAATTTTAGAAAGTTTAATGGTGGTATCATCATGAGCCACACTGGCCTCTGTGTATCTCTAATTTTTGTGGAGACAAAAATGTTACGAAATATTTTTTTGTCGGACGAACCTCGTATATTGTATGTGCCGTAGTTTAATTTCGTCTACAAACCCACACATGCAACAACAAACTTTTGAAATAGTGATGAACAAATACGAAATTGAAGATGATAAAACACAAGAAAGAAAAACTTTCTCACCTAGAGACTGAATCAGACTGATTGACTGACAGCCTGTCTGATTGTTGCAAGTTGTGAAACAACAATTGAATTTACCACACACACACAAACACACGCGCGCTACTTAAAAAATGCCTTAAACATAATTGTTCATTCGTTACATGCATTAACGTTGATTTACAACGAGTAGTCAGTCAGTCAGTCACTCAGTTACTTACAATTATTATGCTCATCAACACATTCGCTATCCATCCACATCATCCATCCACCAGCATCGTTGGCATCATCATTAACAATTTAATTGTTGTTGTAGTAGTTGTTGTTGTTGTTGTTCTTGCTGCCATAGTTTGTCATTATTGCTCATTAACGCCAACTGCAACATGTAAAACCCATGCAAAACGTAAGCATATGTGTATGTGTGTGCAACATATTTTAAGATTTCCATTATCATACGCCCAGCTTTTATGCAGTCGGTCGTCATCATCATTATCCGCAACAGTATCATCTCGTGAAAATAATTTCTATTGTAAGACACGAGTATAGTACCACGAGTACATTTAGTCGTCAACTCTCGTTTGTCATTTTAAACATTTATCAATCGGCTGTAGTTTTGAATTCGTCAATATGAGTACAATTTGAATGCGATAAAACTTTTCGATAACAAACACACACACAGACATACTTACTAACGTGCGAACAGAAAAAATTTCGATAAAATGCGCATTAAATGTCAACCACTTCTTCGTTCACCCAATTTCCTTTTTCGCGTTTGTATAAGATTTTCTATTAAGAGTTTAATTTCATTTTGCCACCATGTGAATCGCTAAATTAGCATCACTAATGGCAGTGACGACGCCATTTAAAATTAATTGATTGAAATTATTTTGAAATCTTTAAAATGGCCAATAATACCGTTATGTAAGGAGAGAAATTTTCTGTCGTAATTTAGTTTTGGAAGTTTTCTTAGTTCTTTCAGGTAAGGTAAGGTAGGAGGTTATGTTAGGCTAGTCGTAATTAATATTTGAATTGGATTAGATTGCAGGGTTAATTAAGCCGCGAGTTCACTAAGAGGTCTTATTACCGAATGTGAATTGCGGAGCATTCACATAGAAAACCTTTTTCCTTTCCTTTTCTCTTTTTTTTTTCTTTTTCCATTTTCTTCATTTAAAACTGCTTTTATGTTAGTCGTTATGGATTCGGAGGGCTCGAATATGAAGACTGGCACTGTGGTGAAAGTTTACTATGGAGTTGGTATAAAACTGACCTATACACTCTTCTATGAATTCAGGCTGAGGAGTTAATCCGGGAACAAATTGTGTCGGGAAATATGTTTGTTGTTTATATGGACAGATAACCTGTGTTGAATGCAAAGTTGGTTATTATTTCAGCACGATACAGGTTGATACTGTGTTGGATTCCTGAGTATTTTAATGTGTGTGCTAAAGAGGCTGCAAATGTGCTGGTAATAAAAGGTATGAGACACTCGGGCAAGGAATGAGAGATTCGGGATTACAGCATCTTCATGCTACTAAGGCCTTCAGACCCTCTTGAATGTGAAAGGTTTTCCTCTTCCTTAGGCCAACAGCTGCTGCAGAAGTCAATTGCAATGGCCATGCTATTTAAGGAAAGAAGACAATCGGTCGTCGTCGTCTTATCTAGATTCTAGCAATATTGCACTCAGTTCACTGAGGCAATATTGTGAATAGTTCATAGGCTCAGACATATGTACCTCCAATTGCACTCCGCCTAACTCCTTCACTTTGTTTAATTTATAGCCTTTTGGTAACGCAAGACAACGGCCATTAGCTGTAAGTTTGATGTAAGTTTCCTAGTCTCTTTTCATTGTGGCCTGAATAACTGACAATAAATACCCGGCTTTTCGCCTTATCAGCCATAAATGTCGCGTTTTTCCGTCTGTGATGCGCAACTGTTCTCATTCTATTTGCCAGCCTCTGTTAGGAAAAATTATGGCTTCACAAAATCTTCCTTACAGGCACAACAGAGACGTTAATCCTACCGTGTAAGCCGTAATACATTACTTCGCTGTATTGTTCTTTTTCTTTGACTCGGTCGTCTGGCCTTAAAACAATTATCACAGTCAAGTGTAAAAGGAAAATGTGTATTGGGCCCATAGGAACGTATATTGTTGGATTGTTTTTTGCTGGCCAGCTCTGTTACTTATACATCTTGGTGCAACGGAGAATGTTGTTGAAGAATTTTGCTGTTTGACTTACAGACCTTCAAACATCCACCTCCTCCTCTTACCTGTGTTGTTGGCGGCTCGTTGTTTTACATGAGTTTGAGAATCTATACGAGAGAATGTATCTATTCTTTGCTTTTTATCAGGCAAAAATTTCAAAGTGGGTCAATTAAAAATTAATCAAAATGTCATGCTGCCGTGTGATGGACATAAAAACAAATGAACGTCAGTGTGTATAGTATGTCCGTAGAGTGAAACCGTTGAGCTAAAGGCAACTAAGGATGCCAAATATTCGTCACTGGCCGAGTAGTATATTACTTATGCACCATGTTATCGAGCAAAATATTACCATTGGCCCTCTTTTTAAGAGTTTAAAGAGTTAATTGTTGACGACAAGCTTTAAATAAGTGGAATGAAATTGTGAAACAGATCTTCTGTGGATTTTATTGATTCAGATCGAGGCAACACCGTTGGGAACACTGACATCGGTAGGACGAGAGCGATCGGTAACTGTACTAGGCAAAACCAGTGATGGAGATGGAAGGAGAACATAGCGACGATAATAGGTTTTCTGTTGAGAAATTACTGCGTGGATCGGGAAAAGGATGAACCGACAGGACATATTTTAAACAATTGTAAAGCACTGTTTAGAAACAGATTGAACCTTTATAGGCGGTAGATGTTACTATGCAAAGAGTTGCCTCTTCCCCTCTGCTATATGCTGACGGTATTTGTTTCAATTTAAATTCAAAATATCTTTTAGGTTAAATTGTCTGCCATTGGGCAATTTACTAAGCATGATTCAACGGGAAGATTTCCAATGATTTTTAAACTCTTTTGAATTTTATTGCACCATCACCAACCAACCAATGACTTACAATTTAAAAAGATTCGCTTGTCATTGCTCGCATGTCAGGTTACTTTTCAATTGACTCGCATAATAAACTGGGTGAACGAGACAGCCTAATAAGTGTCTAGCATTTGATATTCGTCTCATGTTCGACTACTAACGCCAGTTTGTTCGTTAAAACAGAATTCCAACATTCAAATGAATAGACGAACGGTGAGGCAGACGTATAGACAGACACACACGGTCAGAGACAATAATTTTGCAGTACAAAGTAGCAAAACGACAGCAAAAATTGAAAAATTTTTATCGCAGGCATACGTTCATACTCGTACAAGTCTAAGTTGTTCGTTTAAGTTCAGCATTTATTCGTTTATTCTTTTGTTTTTTTTTTTATTTCGATACTTTCGTCTGTCTTCTATTTTTTTTATTTTTTTTTTATTTTGCAGACACAGCCAACTACAGTGTTTCTTACTCTTTCCATTTCTATTTAATAAAGTAATAATAATCGAGGGTCAGTTGAAAAATTACAATTAAATTGTGTCCTAAAACAAAAGCTTCTTCTATCGGGTCCGCCATCTAACGTTTTTTTTTCAGCTGGTACTTATTTCCTGAATGGTAACACTTAGCTCATGTCTGTTTTGACAGATAATTAGTTTTATCCTTCCGCTGAACGAATATGGTTGTGTATACGCTTGAACAACAACGCTAAGTGGGCCTGCGATTGACTTACAGAAGATGCCGATTTTGGCAAAAAAAAATCATCTTTTCAGATGAAGCTCATTTTGATCTTGGCGGGGTATGTAAACAAGCAAAATTGTAGCATTTGGGGCACAGAAAACCTGCACGCATACATTGAAAAGCCGACGCACCCAAAACGAGTCACTGTTTGTTGCGGACTTTGGTCCAGAGGCATAATTGGGCCATTTTTCTTCGAAAATGAGCAAGGAGTGGCCGTTACAGTCAATGGCGATCGTTATCGGGCCATGTTGAACGAAATTTTGTTCACACAAAATTGAAGAGGAGGATATTGGCAACATTTGGTTTCAACAGGACGGCGCTACGTGCAACACAGCCGAAGCTACACTCGATATTTTGCGCCCTGTTTTTGAAGATCGCATTATCAGCCGCATAGCTGACGTCGTTTGGCCACCTCGGAGCTGCGATTTGACACCGTTTTGGACTATTATTTGTGGGGTGCCGTCAAAGATAAGTGTTTCGCCGACAAGCCAGAGACAATTGACACTTTAAAGGACAATATTCGTGAAGCCATTGGTGAAATACAGCTGCACACAATCGATAATGTGCTTAAAAATTGGACCGATTGTGTAGGCTACTGCATGGCCAGCCGAGGCAGCCATTTGAATGAAATTATTTTCCATTATTAACCGGAAGGATTATACTTTCAATTAAAAAAAGCAATTTAAGAAAATATTCAGTAGTTTTTTTAAAGCATTTTCAAAAAAAAAAAAGTTATTTGGCGGACCCTTTACTTTAAAATTTAAAAATGTTCCAGCAATCATCGTATGGTAAATGTTGGAATCGGTTACACGACGAAGTAGTCAGTGCGGAATAACTACAGACCTGTGTCTACTCTAATGTAGCGAGGAATTAAAAGACATCTCAGTCAGAGTGTCTCTCTTCTTAGTTCTGACGATCGCTCATAGCTTGTGATATACAGAATGTAGAACGCACCACATTCTCGGATATTTGAAGTGACTTGTGTGACTTGAATGGCCAGTTCGTATTTCTTAAATTCCTTAGAGGTTGTCATTGTTGTGGAAGATTATGAATAACAGAGTATTTGTATTTGCAGGAATAACAGGAGAAGGCAATGATAAACTCTGAAATTTAAACTCTTAAATAAAAACGCTTTCGAGTTTTGGGTATTCGCAACGATCAATAAAATACAGAAAATAGAAAGGAACAAAGGAGTTCATTCTGAGCTCTTTTGGACTAAGCTCTGCCAGTGAAACCGTGTTGTAGTACAAGTAAAAGTCTGTCCAAGGTCTGTGGCTTATAAGACGATGATTCAAATTCCAGTTCAGTTGTCATTCGGTGACTTTCTCTCAACAGTTTTCTGTACTCTCAAAGTAATTAAAATTGTCATGAAAAGTTTCTCAAATTGGTCATTCAGAGTCAACGTTAAACTGCAGGTCATGCCACTCTTGTATAAAATGAATACACACATAATGGGGTGGTGTGAGATACTAGGTTGTAATCCTAACTAAAGGGTTGTAATGACCTATTAATTTAAGTTAGTAAGTAAGATGCTTCCAGCAACCTAAGAAATGATAATAGAATCGATGAACGGTGACATCCTTATAGATTGTTCAGAGGAATTTTACTTCAATGTGAAGAAATGTTAGGAGTTAACAGAACAACATGAGAAGGAAAAGAAGAGCACTACAGCCACATCTAAGAACGATAATAGAAGCATACTCTGAAGGTTGACTAACTTGTGAAGCAATACCATATGACAGGGCTACACCTGTTATGTTGTGTGCATGCAGGAATGAGGTGTGCTCACATACATACATAGTACTTATGTGTACAATAGTATAAGCTCCTGCCCTCGTTTTCTGCTGTATTTACAACACAATTTTATTATTTTTTTTTTTTTTTTTTTTTTGATTTCATCTAACCATTCACTCCGTTCTTGTGTGTATCCCAGCTATGCATAGTACAATCTGTACCTATTATCTGTGGGTATAAATGTTTGTAATTTTGTTTTGTTTTCATTATTATTCTACACGTTGTTGTTGTTGTTGTTGTTGGTGTTATTGTATTATTTTTTAAATATTTCTTTTGTATAAACGAGAGCCAGAGATATTAAAATCGTTTTTTTTTTTGTTTGTTTGTTTGTTTGTGTGTTTTATATGCACAAACTTACTTTTTTTGTGTGTATATATGTATGTAAAGACATTATTATTATTATTGCTGCTGCTGTTGTTGTTGTTGTTTATTTGTTGTTACTGCTGTGTGATGTGATTTTTCTATATGATACACTCTCTTCAGTTTAAGTAGCGCCTCCGGAAGTGATGGTTTTGCACAGTTTCTTTCCTTCTCCTGTGTGAGTGTTGTTGAGAAGAAAACTAAAGAGATAAACAACAATAATAACAACAGCAACAAAAACAATAACTAGCAACAACTCAAGTTAAGTTGGGAATAAAATTTTTTAAGAAAATGGAAAACAATATCAACGCCATCATGGTTTTGTTTGAAGCAATCCTTTGAAACGTTTTTTTTTTTTGTTTGTTTACTTTCTAATACACTTGCTCTCTCTATAAGTGAGAGAAAGAGAGAGAGAGAATGAATACTCAAAGTATTCATTTGATATGCTTCTTTTACCTCATCTTCCCAGTTAATGTTGTATGTACATGCTGTAATGGTAGTGTTGTCTGTGTTGCCTGTGTGTGTGTGTGTGTGTGTGTGTTTCTAAACATTTTTTGTTTTAATAATAAACGTGTAAGCGTACATAATTAGTATTTAAATGAATTTGTTGTTGCTGCCATTACATACATATTGCTGTTGTTTATCTATCTTACAGTCTCGAATTTGTTTACAAAACAAGTTTTCTTATCGTGTTTTTTTTTGTTGTTTTTATTTTGTTTTACTCTTTAAAGGAAAATTCACCAACTTATGGTTGGCAATATTACAGTTTAATAGACAACAAACGGCTTTCAAATTTTGTAAATGCAAATAAACTTGAAGCAAAACAAAAAAAAAATAAAATTAAAATTGAAATTGAAATACGCTGGATAAACAAATAAAAGAAAAGTAAATAAATTTTAATAAACTACACAACAATAAAAACAAAATTTATTAACTCAGTGTACATATGTATGTATATGTATGCATGTGTATTTGTGTGTGTGTGTATAAATGTTTTAACAAGTTTATTGTAAGCAACGTGTTCATAAGTGAATCACGTTCATGTGCCTCTGTCTGTGTCTGTTTGTGTATGCCTAGCTGTAAAATTGTAATTTTTCAAGTGTTTAAAGCGTTTAAAGTCAATAATCAAGTAAATTTGCAAATAATCCAACTGACTGACAATCAATAAAGTTGCAGTAATTTGTACGAAATACAAAAAAAAAAAAAAAAAAACATGCCGCTGGAATTGGAATTTACCATGGGGTAAGTCGTATTACCAAACGTTGTTGTACCAAATTGTTGTTGCTGTTGTTGTTTAACTATTAAACTACGATTTTATTTTTATTTAAAAGAAAAAAAAAAAAAAAAAAAAATATTGCCAAACTTGTGGTATCCATTCACACTTACAAATTATTGTTATTTTTCGTTTTCTACAAGTTATTTTTTAATGTTTGTTTTATGACCGCATAAAAATGAGATATGTATACCCCTCTTGAAAGCAAATATGGCTTCCACAAAAAGCATTCGACACGGCTTGCTACAGTTACTTTTTCTCCCAAGTTACACGCCAATCCTACCAGATCTTTTCTGTTTGGCTTGCAGATCTTGTCGAAACAAGACGAATATCATCCGCATAACATAAATGTAATAATAATACTGTAATACTCCACTACTAATAGCTCTTCTCTGCGCTCAAACTCAACTTGGATGATCATGCTGCAGGAGGTAAAAAGTTGACATGATAGAATGCATCTTTCCCGATATGGAAAGTTTAACTGATGCTTCCATTTTTTTTTTTTTTGAAGAATTAATTGTTCAGTACCCCCAACATAACAGTGATGATTCCTGTTATTTGCTTAAAGAACCTCTTTCCTTCTCAATTCTTATCATTCCAGTTGTAACAAATCATAATAGACCAAAAGTGTCAGTGTAACCGCCATTTCTAACGGCGAATCTAATATTCTGAAAAATTTTTACCCGAACTGTAATCGCCTTACAATTCCAAATCTGAAGAAAGAACGTTTCTAGAATTTTTAATTCTCATTGTACTCTGGCGTTACAGTCAATGTATTCTGGCTGTAATTAGGCCTCAAATCATTTGTTAAATTGTAGAAAATAAAGTATCAGACATACACACACACACAGTTATGGTGCCCATTAACACAATCTTTTATCGCTTACAAAGCATCTCCAGCGGTTATAGCACCTCCCCTGTAGGAAATCAAACTAATTTTAAAGTAACTTCAAACTGGTTTTTTAATAAGCACATCTAGTGGATTAAGTGACTTTTTTCCTTGTCGCCGACTCATTATTTTAACATAGGCATGTCATAGGCGGTAGTCAATTGGTCATCTCTGCATGACTTTTAAGTTAACTACAAATTACTTATTTTTCAACCAATTTGTAGTTAAATAAAATATAGTTAATTTAAATATTGGTTTACACTAAATTATTTAAAAACCACTTTTTTTAATTCAATTTTAAACAGTTTTATTTAAATTATATTATATACATTTGTATATTTAAATTTAGAAATAATTGTTATAATACAAAAAAATAATTAAATTAAAAGAAAATTCATGTACATTTCATGACTTAAAATAAAAGTTATAATGAAAAGAAGTTAAATGAAAAATATAAGTATACATTCGAAAGTTTGTACTGAAAGAAAATTTTGTATGAAGTATTAATATTATTCAGTTTTTTTTTTCCAACACAAACGTTATGAAAATGCCGTTTTTTAATAACAGCTAAGGCGTTGAGTAATTCTTTATCTGGGTCATCACAGAGAGGCCGAATCGCATCCATCAATGCATCAAAAACTTCTTCATAATCCTTCAAGCGCTTTTTGCCATGAGTGCCATCAATATTTATAGCAAGAATCAATTCCAGAGATAAAATTCATGGCATTGGTCTGCAAAAATGCACAAAAATTTGGAAAATGATAAAAGTAGAGAAGAATAAAAACTCACGTAAATTTGCTCATTTTCATCGATTATGATATCATTGAGCGCTTTCAGCAATATCACAATATCACTTTTGTTAATTTTATTATAAATTTACAATATTTAATTGGGTTTTTCCCCTTTTTTTATTAAAATTGAGCACCACCTAAAATACCGTATTTGCTTTGATTGACATTTGATTTACTGACATGCTTCCTTTGTTTTATTATTTTTTTTACATTTTCTTATTTTGCTTTTCTTCATTCTTACTTTTGTTTCTATGCAATATGTTTGGTTGATATCTGCATGAGATTTAAACCAATTTGTAGTCATTTGCAAAATAGTTAATTTATAATTTGCGTTTTTATCAACCGACTATTTTATTTACTACAGGGTCGTCAACAGACAATTAAAGCAACACACACACTGAAACAGATAGAGTGGGAGAGAGAGAGAGAGATACTACAAAATGAAATGTAACTGTATATAATAGCAATGTAAGATGAGCCAGAGAATTGTAATCGGTGAACATCGACATCATGATACCCTCCCTCCAATTAGCTATTCGTTTCGGTTCTAATCTCCAACAAACATCATAGGAAGATAGTGCAACGTTACCTCTAGATAAAGAGTAAGACTCTATAAGCACAGTTTCTTACCAATAAGCCCAACACAACAACCCAATACATTATCGACGTATAATTCTAGAAGCTGCTATGGTGGATCACACTTACGCTACATAGGACCGGAACTACTCAGAGCTTCTGACGAAGCGACTAGGACACTCAATGCATGACAGTTTTTCTAGATCATCTATATTGCAGGCATCAAAGTGCCGTTACCTCTCCGACGTTGTTAAGGGCATGTAGTCTATCGGCCACTCTCCTTTTCCTCATTTGCAAGGTGACATGTCCAATACATACAGGGTTTCTTGTAGCCTGTAGCAGAGGCATAAGATTCCCATTATGAAAGTGCAGGAGTAGATCAAGATCTTGCTGAGCTGCGACACAGCATACATACAGTTTCCTAATATCTGTCCACATATTGGAGAATTTAAATCAAATACTCTTGGAGCCCGAAGTATAAATTAGCGGAGAAATCTTTTATCCGTAGTCCAGGGATCAAAAATACAGCAATCTTAATATTAGAAAGCTTGTTCAAGGATGTCAGGAAGTGAAAGGCCAAAAACGTTCTCCTCCTCGTGACAAGAGTAGGCCACAGAGACTAAAGCTCCTTTAGAAGTAATTTTACGGAATGTCAAGAGTTTCGGCATGCCCATTCGATTTAAGTACACAAGTGAGTCTGTCCTCTTCTTATCCATATGCACCTTCCTGTTTCTCAGAACTGAGTGGATAATATCCAAATTAACTGAGGTAATTGGAATACCTACGAGCGGAAATATTTCGAAGATTACAAGCGTCATACCAAACATGGTCGGCTCACCAATGCAAATTCCAACAAGATCTCTATGTCCCATATAAGAGTTATCTTTCAATGAGAAATCCTCGGCGGTCATTTACAAGGACGGACTTTGAAACTAAGTTCGCTAGGAATTTAATCGCAGCCCGACTTTTCGAGTAAATCAGAGATTTTCAGTGAAAATTTCGCCAATCAACAAGCACTGCGCCGCTTTCAAAATAGCCATGAACTGTGTTTTGAAAACACTCAGGCAGCCTATAAGAACATTTTATCGTTGGTCTCATGTAGAAAGGCCCTAACTCACACTTTTTTCGAAATTGATTTTTTTGTGATTCCAATGCATTTAACACAAATACACCTCCTTACAAAAATTTAAGGCGATTTTATCAAAATGCGATTAGGGCCTTTCTACATGAGACCATCGTTATATAATGTCAGGATAATATGGAATAAAGAACACAAACATTTGCAACACACGATCTAATGACAGTACAAGTGGTGGCGTAGGGTAACAAAAATTTTTAATCTAAGCACAGGCATTAAAATCTAAACAACAACGTGGTTTTCTCTTTCACTGACTGTGTATCTCACTCTCTTTCTCTTGATTAAATACGCTGGTATTCTCTATTTATTTTTTGTTTGGAAAAAAAAATGTAAACTCATATTGCAAAAGTTTTGCAGCAAACACACAAATAAAGAGAGTATAATACATACGTACATTGAAAGAGTAGTTATTCATTTGTTGGTCTCTCTCTCTCTCTCTCTTCAATTAGCATGTGTTACAGTGGCTCTCTGTTTGGGGTTCGTTTATTTTTCTGTAGCGTACTGCTGCTATAAACAACATTACGTTAATGTTTGTGTCTGTCTATGGTCTTAAATTACTGGTTGCCTGTTACTGATTTTAGACTGCAACGTCATTGCATTATGGTGATTATTATTAATTATTATAATAATAATATAGGTACAACATAATAATAATAAAATATTATTTGTTGCCTTCTTTTATTATGTTTTCGTTAAATTTCATGTTGTTGTTTTTGGTTTTCTATTCATTATTATCATCATTTATTTAAAAAGTATCTTAAAAGTAATTTACTACTACTGTGCCCCCTCGTACATAGTATAACAACCTCATCATGAGCATTTATTATTAAAATTTAATGTGTGGTATACATATTAACATTAACAGAAGTTCTCCCACACACATGCATTCATACGTACACACCATTGTTTTGAGCCAGTCATCATCAGCGCTCATTCATTTGGTATTTGGTATTATTGTGTGTACACCACTAGTCTAAATACGTCTGACATGTAAACGCATGCCATCGTTTGATTGTTGTTACTGATTTGCTCGTTGTTAGCAGTGATTTTATTTTGTTCTCTCTCTCTCTCTCTTCCCTTCGGCTAAACGCGATTATAAAGAGTTGTTGTTCGCAATACCAGAGTAGCGTAAAAATTAAGTCTCTGTTATGCTATACGAAATACGATTTTTTTAACTGAAATGTAGAATGTGTTCTCTCTAAGAGAGCGGATATAAAAAAATGTGAAATACTTAAAAAAAATAAGTGTACTAGATAGAAAGATACCAATGGTGTTAATTTAGCGATTTTAAACACATTTTTTTTTAATTTAACATAAAAAATTGTAACATAAGGGAAAAAAGATGATAGAAGATTCCTTTCTTAACATATTTGCATCGGGAACCAAGATTTCTGGGTTAAAAAATAACTTTCATTAACATTGGGAAAAGAGATTTTTCATTTTTAAATAATTAAATATCGGGGAAACGATTATTCATTCTCAAGAAATGGTTTCAACCTCTTTCTATTTTCTAACAATTTCTCCATTTTCTAACAAAATTTTAAGAAATTTTTCACCAGGACGTGAGATTCTAAAATCAGAGTAAGATTCTTTAGATAAGAAGCCTAGCCTTTTTTAAGAGCTATAGGAAAATTTTTCAAAAAAAAAAACACAAAATTCAGAAAAATGCATGAAATATTTATTTGAATCGATAGTACGGTCCATATAATTTAATGTTTGAAGATTATTTCATGCAAATGTTGACCGCGACTGCGCCTCAAATGGTCCATCCGCTTAGTCCAATTTTGGCATACTCTTTCCAACATTTCGGCCGGTATCTCACGAATAAATGCTTTAATGTTGTCTTCCAATGCGTCAATTGAAGCGGGCTTGTCTGTATAGACATGAGCTTTAACATAGCCCCACAAAAAATATGACCGGTCACGAACGTGAAATAAAATGTTCACCGAACTCGCCTCTCAATAAGTCCATTGTTACGCGTGCTGTGTGGCATGTGGCACCGTCTTGTTGAAACCACATGTCATGCAAGTCAAGCTCTTGCATTTTGGGCAAAAAAAAGTTGGATATCATCTCACGGTAGCGCTCACCATTCACAGTTACGTTACGATTCGCAGAATCTTTGAAGAAGTACGGTCCAATGATGCCAAATTCAATGATTTGCAAGCGTTGTTCGTTTGTAAGACGATTCATGGTTAAATTATAGACCAACCTGAAGATGTTTGACAGTGAAACAAAACACGAAACGTGCGTGAGCTGTTTAAACAAGTGTTGCCAAAAAGATAATAGCTAAAAAATCACCCTTTATTTAAAACCCACAATCCAACCATTTAGATACGTTAAAGGGAAGAAGATCAATGAAGGTTTCATACCCATCGTCATACATCCAAGACATCAATTAGGCTTGTTGTGCGCTCACCATTAAGGGACGGCAACAATCATTGTTTGCTGTAGGAAGTCTATATCTTATAGAAAACTTTTTTATCTTCTTCCAGTTCATTCCTACAAGACGATTTATGTCTGGTATCATTCCAAAAATATTGGGATCCCTAGTCTACAATGACATTAAAAATATTCCATCGTTTCTATGGCTTTATAAAATGTCCTGCATTCATCATTTATTAATTGTTTATTACAAACATTAAGACAGAATTACAACCTAGCTTTGTACATCAACCAGGTCGTGTATGGTCATTTTATAAATTTAAACCTAACGAACGAGATAAAAATGTGAATGGATTTGTGAGAGGCATGTGTTAACCCGGAGGAAAGTTGTTAGTTATATTTTCAAGTGCAACCAAATAATATGTATATGTAGTGGAAAATATAAAAAAATTATAGCGTCAAATCCCTAAAGACTGCGTATCTAACTTGACAAATATTCTTCTAAAAATGGAGATAATTTCTCATTATTATTAGTGAATCTCATTGGAAAATAGTGAATCCTACTGTAATATTTTTTTGGGTGTATCACTGAAACCTGAAAACAAGCGACATAAACTTTGTTCTTTAGAAGCTGACAAGCAACTGAATGCAATTTTACTCTCTTTTTAACGAACATTGTTGATGTTCGTGTCCTATGTGTGTAAAAAGCCGATGATGTTCTGCCCCCAGTACCGACGTCTGCGAACGACAGATTTGAAAAACTTTTATTGCTTTTACTTTGACTGCTGATAGGATATCGCCGAATGATATATTTTTTTTTATTTTGTTTCGCACGAGATGTCTAAGCTAAGGTTTGAGCCACGCGCTCTAGTCTAATAAGCCAGCATACTACCTACTAGACTACGCCGACTATCAATTGTCAAAATATGTTCCAATTTTATTTTGCATGAAAACGGTTGCAATTGCTACGACATATGTTTCATTTATGAATCTTCATTTACACCTCTTAACACTATTTCTTTGCAAGCCATTTTCCTGCAATGCGGTTTTAGTTTTAGTTTTTTTTAGAAGATTTCTTGCATTCCGTACACAATTTCGCAAATTATACCTTTAAAACATGCCATTAGAAAGTCGGTCACAGTCTTGAGATTTTGCATTTTTTTTTAATTGTGCTAGTTTTCTTAATATGTAAGTTGACAACACTGCTATTCTTTACAGTTTTTTTTTTCATTTAATTCTACTCGCTCTCCTAAACAAAATGTCTCTCTGTTTACGTTTTGTGTTATTATTTATTTTTTTTCTGCTTCTTCTTGATATACTATGTGTGCTTTAGCTGAGTGTATCATTTACGGTTTGTTTAAGATACACACACACACCTACATTTAGCACTGCTCAGTTTTTTATATTGTATGCGCAGCGTCAATTTTTTATGACTGTTACAGTTTTTTTTTTTTTTTTTTTTTTTTTTTTTTTTTTAATTTCATATTTAACGGTTTGTTGCCTCTCTTGATTTTTAATTTATTCCTTTTTCACTTGAATGCACATAAAATTGCCATTATTTTTTTTTTTTTTATTGTATTGCGGTTTCGGTTTTATTCGTTATAAGCTCGTAAATAACAAGTGTTAAATGCCTATTGGGTTCGGTATGGTATTTAAATAAAAATTTAATTAATTGTGACTAAATAAATTAATTTTAATGGCGTTATGATGGTGCTTGCTGAATATATATTTTTTTTTTATTATACCTATTCAATTAATAAAACAACAAATGCTCGCTCTCTTTCGTTTTTTATTATGTACTCATTATTTCAATGCATTGTCTGACGTTTGCTTTCGTTTTGCTTTAAGAGATTGCCTTAAAGAAAAGTGTTGATGGTGTGGTTAAAGTGTGCGTGTATGTGTATGTGTGTGGGTGTTGGTTTTTGCATTTGTTACCCTCTATTAAAATTATAATTTCTGTTGTTATTTCTAAATAATGGCTGGCTGGCTGGCTGGCAGACTGCGGCTATTCATTGAGCATTTTGTGTTGAGTTGTTGGGGCTGCTTAGTTCTCTCTCATTCTCTTTTCATGTTCCACTTCGTGTTTTGTGGGTATACACAATGTATGGTCAGTTTCTTGTGTCTGGTTTCTCAGCGCCTGGTAGCTGACATTCGCATTGTACAACAAAAATGTTTAGCATTTTTATTTAAAATCCAATATGAAATAAAAAAAAAAAAATAAACTAAACAAATAAACAAAGAAATAAAAATAATAATAACAACACAAATGGAACGGACCGGACCCAGTCAATACAAACAAGTTTTTATATTTTCTCGCATTGGAAATATGAACGAGATACCATAATGCTCATTAAATAAAAATTCTTTCCTTTTATAGTTTTTTTTTTCCACGATACCTTTTGTTTGTTTATTATGACTGCCTAAACCCTCCTCTACGAAAATATTTATGCACTCACCCAAATGCGAGTACAAATAACACATCGTCGTACAAGAATTCCCAACGATTGGTGTGTGCCAGCCATATTACTCAACTCGTTGCAATTCCCATCTGTCTCAGCTGTCTAGTCTAGCATTTGATTTTTATTTTGTTGTCTTTTCGTTATGTATAGCGAGTAATTTAAAAATGTTCGCTCTGTTAATTGTCGACAACGACAAGTCAACCCTGTTACTCTCTCTCTCTCTTCTCTCTTTTTCGTTTTATATCGTATATTAACGCCAACGCCCACCCTTTTAAAGGGATTTTTCGTCTTTCTGTATGTGTTTGTTAAGGTACATGCAATTCAGCTGTTAAAATGCCTGAAAGAACAAAACTAACAGCTGAAACCATTTCGCACAGTGGTTAAATGTGAAATAAAAGGCGCGGAAATTTTTAGATCATATAATCTTGAAAATAATGTAAATTGCAGTGTTTTGGGCAACAATAAAATTTTTTAAATCGAAAACTCATATTCATACATAGCCAGCTAGTAGTCAATTCAGGCTATCGCATTGCATAGTATAGTGATGCATAACTTTAGACGAAAGTATACATACAATTGATCTTATTAGGCCTATCAAAGTCGAATTGTAAGATTTGATTAGAACTGCCAAAGGTTAAAATGATGGCGCATCATTGTATTCACCGTTCCACGCCTTCGCCTAGAAGCTTATTTCGGGCTATTGCCACTCTTCATACAAAAAAAAAAAAATAAAATAGAAAGGGAAAGGAAAAAGAAGGAAGAAAGGAGAAAGGGGAAAAAGAGAGAACAAAATCATGAAGAAAAGAGAAAGAAGGGCGAAAACAACAATCAATCTCCATAGCAGCCAAAGGTGAATTTTTCCCTCTAAAGACATCAGCTTAGCCAGACAACCCCGTTTATGAACCTTATTAAGTTTGTAGTCCTTCAGATCTTAAACAAATCGACTACCTAGCCATTTATGCCTACACACCTAGATCAAAAATTGTAACTGTTTCCGTTGCTCCTCCACATAGCCTAGTGAAATCAGAAATATCTCTATTACTCCTGCTGTTTAAAGACGCTATGCCCTGTTAGAACTCCTATAATAGCTCTTTTTTTCCAGCCCGCACATGCTTAGGATTAGTTTTGTTTCTATAGGATTGAGCTCTAGCCATGAGGATCCAACCCTATTGTACAGCCTACTTTTCCATGCATTGTTTAAGACTGAATAGAACTTTTTCTCAGTAATTCTAAAAAAGAAACCCTTTGGAGGTCTCACCGACTTCTCTGTTGTAGTGTCCATAGCTAAGCCTGATCTTGCTAATTAATTCGCAATATAGTCGCCAATATTGCTGCAATGACCAGGTACCCACCATAATCTACTCTGGTCATCCGATATAACTCTTGTGCTCTTCAGTATGTGTTTCCTAACTAGATCTGTGGACTTAACGAACTCCAGAAAGTGCGTTTGAAAAACGCTACCGCCTATATGAAGTAATGATAATGTCGCAAAAATAAAGACCCTACACTCGTGCCTGTCTATTTAGGAGTCTTCAGTAAAAAGAGCATTGCCAGCGAAAAGTTTTTCGAAGACTCTTAAGAGTGTTGGTGTTTAATAACGAGCGGTGCCACTTTCAGATGAGATCTAAAATATATATGTATTTTCATGCTTGGCACCTTTCACAGGCGAGCGCAAAATCGCCGAAGCAATGGCTTAGGCCTATTACAATGTGGCTCCTCGCTTTAGTCTTATAGCTGTTACGAAGGCTAACTTTATTTAACTTTTATTAACAATGCCATACCATCAGCATCACATTTTTTATTCAAAATACTTTCTAAATAACAATATTGGTAGCTCTATCTCATGTTTGAGGTTTAATAATCTGTCTTGAAAATGGATATTGTCTCGCATCTGAGTTGAAAGGGAAACTCTAAATATTTCGCCTATTTTAAAGAACCACACCACTGTGCCCAAACTCAACATATGATTTCATTAAATCTCCCTCTCTTTCTGTCAGTCTATACTTTGAATGTTCAAGACATAAGAAGAAAAACTAGCGCATCATGCGCCGCTCTTTGCACACGGAAATATTTACGTTACGTTTCAGTACATGTACTTGTATGTGTGTGCGAGTGTATTTTTTGTTATCAACAAGCGGCGGCTGGCTGCAAAACTGTTTTCCTTACTTGTTTTCAAATTGAAAAGAAAAATATCGTCTTTCTACGTTTTCATACAACGATGCTGGTGGCCTAATACATTGGCGGTTACACGTAGTCGTCAGATTTGCGCTCGTAACGTAACAAACGAAAAAACACACACAAGTCGAGAGCAACGAAACAAACAGCACACAAAAAAAACACCCAACGAACACAACTAACTACACTACTACTATACACGAATACAATGAAACGTAAGGCATACGATACAAATTCGTTTACTCTCTTGTGAGAATAATAAAAATAATGATTGCCGATTTTAAAATACGAATGATTTTTTTTTGTTGTTTCTTGTTTGGGTTTGTTTACATTTTTATTGCAGTGCGAGTATGAGTTGTATTGGTTCGATTCTCGTGTTCTCTCTCTCTCTCTGTGTTTTTCAGTGGTTGTGTTGCTTGTTCTCACTTGTGTTTGGCATGTATGTGTGCTATGTTGTTTACATTTTATTTTTGTGTGTAAAGTTTTTCCGACCATTTTTGCGCTGAGAACAACAAATGTTTTTTGTTTAAACACATGCCACAACTTGTGCTTGCTAGTTTTTATGTTCGCCTAATTTTTCCCTCGAATATCGAATCTCGATTTCGATGAGATTTTTAACGACCGACATTTTTATAACGATATACTTACTATATATACATATATATATGTATATATAATGACAATAAAATAATTTATAATGGATGATAAGAAACAACAAACAAGCCAGTGAATGTGCATCATCTCTACAAAATAATTGTACACGAGAAAATAATTTTTCAAATTTAATTTTCCACCATATAATGCATGCATGTACATATGCCGGTGTGTGTGTGTGTGTCATTTGTGTTTTGATTTTATTTTTATTCGTGTGAGGGGAGGGAGGTTGGTTGGTTGCTTGTCTGAATATCCAAGATTCATCCATCATAGTAAATTATAATAATAAGCAAAAGCAGTCGTTAGCGTCGTCGCCGCCTTTAGCTTAGGCCGATCAACTAACTTCGTTGCTGTCGTAATTGCACGGTCGTTGCACGACAAATATTGTGTATCATTTTTGCTTGTTTGTCATGGCCGTAGTATTGTTGTAAATTTTATTTTCGTAGACATCAAACGTGTTGTAGCATTTTTTATAAAAAAAATGAAAATTCAAATCAAATATTTTCCGTTTGTAGTATAAAACTGACAAATCGAATAGCCTTGTGTGGGTAACCAATACAAATCAGCCTTTTTTTGCTTAATCGACACCGGTTGACTGACCAGAGATGTCTGGTATGCATGCCAACGCACGACTGACTGACTGATTCAGAAAATATTTTAAAAGTTAAGGTCTTTTGTGTTGTTTGCAAAACTTTTTCATCTACAACAGCCCAACACGAATAACTTGTCGTCGTATATCGTTTAACATTCGTTTTAACATACTTATGGCTTTAATCGTCAATCAGAGTGTATAGCAAAAACAAAAAAACAAAAAAAAAAGAAACAAATTTGCTGACGACGAACTTGGCTGGTTGATGTCTGCTATCGGTGCTTGTTCAGACGAAATCAGTGATGACAACGTTTATTTTGAAAGTAAAAGAGGAAAAAATCGCGAACACGCTAGCGACATATGATACGTATGCTACATCGTTCCGCTACCTCATTGAGATGTATTCACCGTATTGAGGTTCATCACGTTGGAATCTAGTGGTTTGATTGCCGGTTAGGATAATATCCTGTCTGAGGATATTTGCATCTTAAGTTCTCCCCGCAAGTGCGCCTAAAACAGATGAAACAGCAGAAGATTCTGGCATACAGACATTTACAAAATAGTGGTTAAATTACTGAATGAAAAGAATAAGAATTATTGACAACACTTGCGGTAATCAACCAACGAATCAATGCTACAACAACTGTGCCAGAGTTCATTCGTTTTATTTCAATTTGTTTTTCTTTTTTTATTGTTTTCCTTTATTATTCCACCATTCATATGGGGTAACGAATACTCACAACATTAAAAGAAAGAGATCGAGAGAGAAACATTTGGAATGCATGAATAAACGTACCAACCAACACAAACGAGTAATAAAAATACCACAGCGTGCTAAATGTGTGTTGTGTGCACGACACTGGCTGGCGTTGTTTCTTGTTTTTGTCAATTTTGTTTGCCTGATGTTCGTAATGTTCGTTGGTTGTTCGTGATTTCTGAGAGCCTGAACTGTTGTCACCATCAGCATCGGTTTAAAATAGTTGGCCAAACTGATTTGTTATGGGAAATTGTCTATATAGTATACGGATTATAAATAAATGAAATGAATAAGTATTTTTGTTTTCTGATACAGGCTAATAATAATAATGAAGCGATAGATAACATACGCCCCGATAGAAATCATTTGACGCAGTCAGCAAGCCGTCTGTGTAATGCTTACCAACAGGCGGTCGTCGGTCGGTCAACAAACAATAACTGAAAACGGCTAAAGCAATTTGGGCAAAGTAGTCGTTACTAACCGACGAAGATAATAGTGATGGCAAGCGAATCTAGAGACGAGTGTAATGTTAGACCACCTTTTAACAGGTTCTTCTTATAATACACAACAAATAGAGCAACTAAATGCCTACCCTGGCTATAAACAAATGACGAGTGGCATTAAAAAAAAAAAAATGGAAATATCGATACATGGGAACCAACGAACGAAAAGAAAAAGAATAAAAAAAAATGTTCAATTCAATGTTGTCGTAGTCGTCTCCATCATCAGACTGTGCAGTCGCACTATACACAAGTATAGAGGAAACCCCTTAACAACCGATTCAAACAATAACGACAGCAAACCGATTTTACATTTTTATTTTTCGTTTGTATTTTTGCAATATAAACAGAAACAGACATTAATACCTTGTCGTTGATATGCACACTCATACAAACACACACACACACCGTATCAACACACTTCGTATTTCAACGAATTCATTTGCTCCAACTTCAATAACAACATGCACCAGCTTTAAATAATTTGAAACGACTTTAACATACAGAAAAAAAAAAAGAAAAACAAAGAAGAAACCAAAGTTGTACGCCTCCAACTCCTTTAAATGCTACTCAACTCGTTAAAAATGCCCCCACCGAAGTCAAGTATACTCTTTTTACACTACACAGTCACTCACTCACTCATTCATTCTTCCTTCACTTTATTACTCATTCGTTTGTTATGTACGACTGCGTCCGCCAAAACTAAAGAAAAAAATATACCAACGATAACAACCAACAAAACTTAATACTTAAAAAGCGTGTGAATAAAAAAAACAACCACTTCAAACCCCCATTTCGGTTAAGTTGTAACGCCACGACGTTTGCTCTCGCTGCCTAAAGGTGGTATATTACACGACGACTTAATATCGATTGTAAATGTTGAGTGGTTGTGTTACTGTTCTTAGCAGCAAAACAAAATAATACCGACGCTACAAACTCCATGACATGGTGGCAGGCCGTTTTAATCTTCATTAAACAACAAGCAGCCAGTACAGCACGTTGTTGTGTATTTCATTTAAAAAGCAGTGATGAAAACCAAAACACATGATTAGCCTACTAACTAAAGCAAATACAATAACAACAACACTACTAACGAATATTTACGAATCAACAAAACGAATAAAAACAACACAAACCAAGCTGTTCATAAGATACACACTTAACCACCACCAAACCAACTTAAAAATATCCACAGCCATGTTATTTATATTCACAAGAAAATCATAAGCAAAACAAAAATAAACTGCACTGCACTCGCAAGTTTTAACTCTCTTTTACTGTATGCCACCATGTATGTACATATGTATGTTCTCTCATTCTCTGGCATAACTACGGCTCTCTTAAAAATAAAAAAGCTGTTCGACTAGAACAAAAAAAAACACACACACATTATTTTTACACCCTGCCTTCAATGTTAATAAAATACGTTGACGCTGATGACGATGATAATACTGATAATAATGATGGTGGAGCACATAGCATAATGCATTGGTTGGACTCTGCTAAGTGTATATATGTAACTGAGTGTTGTTGCAAAATGCCTACCTCATGACAATCTCATTCTTGTTTGTATACGGCGCTCAGAGTATTTTAAAGTTGTGTTTTTGTTCGTATTTTCTCGTATCGTCATCGTATTTTTTTTCGCTCTGTCTATTATTATTTTTTATTTTTTTTTAACGAATAAAAAAGAGAAGGTCGTTGTGTTGCTTATTGCCATTATATCTTTTATTGTTATTGTTGTTCACAAAGGTAAAATAAAATCCACAACAAAAAAAAAAAAAAAGGAAAACTTGTTTGTTTTGATTGTTGTGTGTCGTTGAATCGTTGGTTTGTTCGTTCGTTAATCTGTTGGTATAGTTTTGCACACTTTGAATATTTTTTTTGCTGTTGTTGTTGTCTTTTTTTCATACTTTTCAAGTGTGTATTATTATTTTACTGTGACAGCTTTAATATTCTGTTTGTAAATATTATGTATTGTTGTTGTATTCTCATTAAACAGGGTGTTTAGAAAAATATAAAAATTTTAAAAATTGTTATTAAAATTGAAGAAAAATTTTAAATTTAAGTTTTTTAGAAATTTGCCGAAAAAAAGATAGAATTAAAAATATGCGGGTATAACTATTTATTTATGTAGTAAATACATGAAAACTTCATGCAAGATGAGATGGTTTAGTACTGCGACCTTATGATCTATGGTACTCTCCCTATAATGTCTGGTCCAAGCCTATTGCTCTGATAAACCTCAGGGTGATGCTCGGTGTCAATAATGATAATTTCCTGCCTAGCAATGGATATCCCCACAGGTGTTTCTTCATGGGCATTTCTTCGATCTATTGTGCTCCCCTCAAACTTTATAAGTTATCCCCATAATATCTTCTTCCAAGCCTATTGCCCTGACAAATCTCGGGCTGCTGCTCTATGTCAACAGTGACATTTCTCTGCCTAGCACTTGATATATTTTTTCCTGCGATGCACTAAAGTCCCACAGTTTTCAAGAACGTGTTCCGATGATTCTTTCTCATCGATACGGAATCTACATAATAATAAGTATACTCTGAGTCTACAGTTCCCTGATATTAAAACGTTTATCATCCTTGTGTTATTCCTGGATAGTCTGATGTCAGATATTCTCTTATTGTAATTTCCCAATAAACTTGTTTCGAAAATAGTCCTTTCCGTTCTCTAACTTCTCGCTCCGACTTCAAAAAAGGGTCCTGGTTCCCTCAGCGGAGTAGAAGATCCCTTCCTCGTCTGCTTGCTCATTGCCGATAATTCCCACATGATCTGGGATCCGGCAGAAGGTAATTTTATTTTCCTTACCTCCTCCTTGTCCTCCAGACAGCGCTATGCTATCTTCGAATTAGCTTGAAAGATTTGGCCGCGGTGGATCGCTGGTGGAGGGCACACGTTAGCCCTTCGTGTGGGATGTGGCAATATATGTACATAGATTGTGGCCTATTCATCTTATAATGTGATGTTTAATGTGATTTCAATTCTCATTTTTGATTTCCAGTAATGTTCGAATTTTTTAATATCTATTAATTGCTTTCTTTATCAAAACTAATAACATTTCTTTTCTTTATTTTTAGGTAAGTTAATTTAACATTACAAATTTGGATTGGGTCTATAAATTCTGATTTTATTTACATGCCGTGTAAGTACAGAAAATATGATTTTTAAGATTTTTTGAAACCCAGTATTCTTTTGAGGTTTGTTTCTCGGGATGTCAGTTTGCATCCCTAAAGAACATTACGTGAACCACTATATCTCCGAACCTTATCTTTTTAGGGTTACTGTTTAGTCTCTAAGGAAGGCTAGTCTACATTTATTTTATACTTTCATTCTCTTACCAACACAGATTTTGTAATATGCGATCCAAGTTATTGAATAGTCAACTGGCTATTTTCAATGCAAATGCAGGCGGGCCCATACGCTTTAATCCGAGAGAATATTTTCTAATAATCAAGATCTTTGCCTGAAGATCCAACGAACTCTAATGCCACTGTTCCTCTTGGAGCGATCTGCGTAAATCCTGATATTGATCGAAACCATTGTTAGAATGGCCCGTTTGCAACCAGAGCGACTGCATTATCGAATTTAATTGGGATTTTTTGTAGAGAGTTGGTCTTGCGGAAGTTTAGTGAGATTTACTTTCTAGTATTACACACTCAAAAGAGCCGCAGTTGCCAGAGCCGAGTGGGACAGGAAGAGAATGTGCACATTGTGCTCCAGTGACTGTAATTTAGACTGATATCTGCATTATTCCAAGCATTCTAATGTTTGTTGTCCTCTCCAATACTGGATCAAACCAAAAAATAATTAATTACGCTCCCCCTAGCAAAAGAGAATTTTACACCTTCTGATGATTGAACTCATGAACTTGTGACAATTTCAAGAGAAATTCCGAGCATAACCTATTAGAGGGCGTGGTAAAACAGTTTACTAAACCGACAGTCAGGATTACAACCTAGCTTCCTACACCATCGTGTTGTGTGTGTTAATTATATTCATGAGTGGCGGAACATACAGTTTTACGTCGACTCCGAACAACAGATTTTTGAGAAACTTTTCATGGCAATTTTTTTTATTTACTCTCAGAGTTTTTGTCAGAAGACTAATGAAACGATGTCACTGTAAGAAATATTTTTCATTTTTCGTTTTATGCGAAATGTCTGGACCACGGACTCTCGTCTAAGAAGCAAACGCACTACCTACCTACTAGACTCCATCGATTTCTGATAGTGTTGCTTTCTTTGATTCAGCCTGTTTCGATTGTTTTTCTGTTATACTTCCCTAAACAAACATGCTGTCTTTATTGAGTACTGCTGCAAAACTAACAAGAATTATTCCGGAAGGTCGGGTGTAAAAGCCTATGCACCACAAAACAACAAAGATTATAAAATACGACAGCAACAAGAAACACACGACCGACTAATCATTTGGGATTATGTGTGGAAGTAGTTGTTGGGTCGCATGCTCGTGTCCCTCGTTTAAGAGACACACTGTAATGGCATGACTGGCTGGCATGGTGCTGTAACCAGACACAGACACAACAAAAAACGCACAACATGTCTGCAAACATCCAGTCAAACCTGTTTCAATGAATTGCTGCACTGTACACCACTGTGGTGGTTGATGATGTTTGCCTGTTGACGATGACGTTGTTGTTTTAATGACTGAGAAAATAAAGAAAACAAAAAATCAAAAACATTCCGGTTCCTTCTTAAAACTGTTGGTGGTACATGTGTGATGCAACCATTCTGTTAGTAAAATATAGTGAGAGAGAGAGAGAGTGAGCTAGTGAGTGAGGGATGTGAGAGTGTAGGTTCTTAAACATTCCAGAAATTCCGTTAGAATCAATACACGATTTTTTTCCCTTTAATTGTACATGTCTGGTCGGGTTTGTTCACGAAGTTTGAAAGGATTTCTTGTTCTAACACATTCAAGAAATTTCGTAATGCTGGTACTCTATACAGAGTAGCCATGCTGTAATGAAATAAAGTCTTTAAAGGTTTTCTTTAAGTAATTAAGGCAAGTTTTTTTTATTTTTTTTAAAGCTTAAATTAAATTAAAAATAAATAAATAAATTAAGAAAATAAATAAATAAAGACTTAAATAGGAAAACCAGTTCCCTTTGAGGGTATTTCCTTTTTATGTTTAGGAATTTATAGATTCAAACGACGATCACCTCTGACACGCCTTCTATACAAATTTCTTCTGAATTCCTGTTGCAGATTTTGTTCGTTCTCCTGTTCCTTTGGGTCATCATTACTGTCCACTAAATTATTTTCCACAACAGGTTCTGTTACAGATTCCTCCACTATTTGATTGTTGTTGTCTTCATCGGGATTTTCTGCATCATTGTTCTCTATGAACACACATTCCGCATTCACGGAGGCACACTCATAGAACGAAGAGGCTTTACCGTTGGGATTTTGATCGTTGGTGAATTTCTCAAAGAAACTTTTGCTCATTACACGGAATGCCATGGAAGTTAAAGGATTTCGGCGTGATTTAAACTCCATTTCACAGATGAAACGACGGCGACAGGCGGGCGTATCTAAACCAAGGAAATTGAACATGAATTCACCAATTCTGGAAAGGAAAAACAAACGGAGTTTTTTGTGGTCAAGGTTAAGAGACGATTTGTGAAACTAACCTTTCCTCGGACATAACCAATTGACGAGCAAGATTCTCTAAAGTGCTGGATTCCTCTTCTTTGGTTTCATTTACGAGTTCGTTACTTTTTTCTTTAGACTGGTGGACTGGGGAGGGACTTCTTTTTTGTCTGTATGCGGGACCATCTGTAGGTATGACATCAGGTGGCACATCGCCTTCGGAAGTAAAGGAAGGTGAACTACCGGAATAAGCGGAATAGGGCTCAAATGAAGGACCACTACTGCTCCAGGAATGATCATGATGATCATGATAATGATCATGGTCAAACGAATAAGGTATGTGATCGTGAGATATATAGGAGCTGTGAAAAGAAGAAGGTTTTAACCTACGCTAGAGAAAATTCAAGTTTTACTTACGAGGGTGGATGTTCCAAAATAACTGGTCCCTCTTTATAGATTCCGCCGCCGCCACATTTGTGAGGCCATAGATAGCGTAGACCCAAGTATACTGCACTGCCAACAAAAAAGGCCACTATAACGATTTTAACCTTAACAGCATAGGCTATAGCCAAGCCGTAAAGACCCCAAAGTGAATCTGTAGATTGAGAATGAAAGAAAGAAAAAAAAAAAGATTTTAAATTTTAACACTTTCACTGTCACTTTCACAGAAAAAACAAAAATTTCCATTAGCATCACTAGCGCGATGGCATCATAGTATTGCATCATAGCGTGCACACTATGTACGTGATCTACCACAATCTATAATTTATAGTCTGTCTCGCTGTTTATTTGTTAAACCAGATCCAAGAATCGAAAACGAAAACGTGAAAAGTGAAAAGTGTGAATTTATTTTTCAAATATCATTTAATCGATAACAATGAAAACGATTACATATTATCAGTAAAAAATAATCGTGATCATAATATTTACAAATCGTTATACAAACTCAACTTTCTTACAAATTTTCCATTCAAACTTTCACACTCTTATTGGAGCATTTTTTTTTTTTTTTTTTTTTTTTCTTTTGGAGTGCCATGTCTCTTAACCTAAACAAAATCTATTTTCTTCTACACCTGGAATCGTATGCTAATTAATGATAAACGTTTAGTGTTGAGAGGTGTCTAGTGTTAAAAGATATTAAAATAGTTTGTTTAAGTTATTCTTAGATTCACAGACTTTTAAAGGTTCTCTGCTAATGGTTATTATGAAATAATTCTGATTTGACCTCGAAAATATGATTATAACATAGGCTCAGCTCACCAGTGCTAATTATTAAATCACTTTTCATCACTTATGAAATAACAAGACAGGCAGGGTTAGAGAAATAACATAAGAACAGGATTTTTACTTTTTAGTTATTAAAGACAAACTTCGTTGGCGACAGAATACGAAGGCTTGAAAGGAGATGAATTGAATGCAACTCTGAAATTACATTAAATCACACAATTCCACTTTTAAATAGAGAGTCAGGGGTAGGAAAGGAGTAACCTAGCTTGCGAACTTTAAATACAAAGGAAAAAAAAAACATTTATTCATGGAAGAATTTGTTATTCTAGCTGGAGAAGCAGAGAAATCCAATCCGTTTTTTATATTTCTAAGGATTTTTTACTTTTACAGGGTTCGGAATACTTAACTCCATAACTTCGGGTTATGGCAGCCGCCGTAGTATAGTGTGTTGGTTTATTAGACTCGAGCCCATGGATCTAACCCTAGCTCAGGCAAGTCGAACTATGAAACAAATTTCGACGGTGACTTCCCCTCAGCAGTCTTCTGGCAAAATATCTGAGATTTTATAAAATTGCCATGACAAGTTTCTTAAATCTGTCGTTCGGAGTCGACCTTAAACTATAGTTCCCGTCACTCGTGGATAAAATTAACGCACACAGCATGGATGGTGTGCGAAGCTAGGTTGTAATCCTGATTAAAGGGCTGTAATGACGAACTAAGAAAGTATTCCTCGGTTGTATTTTGGTTACGGAAAGATGTGGAATTTTAAATGATCACTATTTATCGCTTGAATTAATGCCCATTCACTATTTCTATTTTGAATAGAGACTTTAACACTCGTTTTCTAAGCATTTTGCACTTTGCTTGGATGTTTTTGTTTTCATAACACTTACACAAATGATGGCGATGTCTTCTTCTGGTTCGGGCCTCTTCCTCCAGAGCTCTGGATTCACTTAAAATTAAATCACGTTTCTCTTGTATGTCCGCTGTCTCGGCAACTGCTTGCACTTCAGTGCTCGTGGTGGCATTAAATTTGGCGGAATTTTCTTGGCATAAAACCAATGCAAAATAAATGCACAGAATTACGAATATTAACCACAGAGTGCTTTTATGCATATTTTCTTTCTTTTTAAAAATTTATTTCTTTTTTTATTTCTTTGGACAACAAAATTCAAATCCTTTTTCTCTTTAAATTTTTTTTTTTTTTGTTTTCTCACTTTCGAGTATCAAAACTTTTTTGAAATTTTCCTACACTTTCTTGTAGACCCGTCAGCGTTTAACTGATATCGTTTAACCAGTGAAACGCAGCTTTTTATATGCACTTTAAAATTTTCAAAATGCTTTACTCCAATAAAAAAAATAGATTTTGTTTATGCTTCAAGTTCAAGGTGATAATTGGCTCAGTCCATACAGCGTGTCTGGCTCATCAACACATTACCGTAACTCGCATCACTCGTAATAACGTGCTGCGCTGCTAAGCCCTTAAAAACTATTTTTGATTGATCTTTTTTTTTTTTTTTTATCATCGATTCGTTTTCAATTAATTTTCATTCAATTACGAGGCTGGCTGCTGGCAATTATTTAATCCGCCGCCGAAATGATTCGTAACGGAAACTGGTTTAATGGAAAAACGATTTTGCACCACATCTACATATTACGACATCTCTTGTCTCTGCATTTCTTTTTTCTCTTTTTATTGTTTATTATTTTGGTTACACTTTGTTTGTCCCCTACCCCAGAAATTTTGACGGACCACCAGGGGGAGGAAGGTGTTAAATGAAAATAATTTCTCTTTTATTGTGAAATCAAATGAAATGTGTGAAGTTGTTGAGTAAAAGTGTTAAAGAAAAGCGAAACACAGTAGTTTGTACACAAGAAACCGAAGATAAAAAATTCCCTGATCTGCACTGTACTGGAAATATTATGATGTTTGATGAAGGCCCCTAAGCATGATATCTTAACTATCTGTGTACCCTAACCTATTAAGTGAAGTAATGTGCAGCTGTTTTCCTGTAAAATTAATTCGTGTTCTGTCCTCAACATAACCTCTCTTTTAAGATCAATTTCGAAGTCTTGTTTCTATTGTGACTCACTCTATATCACCCTTGTTGGTATATCTTTTACCACCGCAAAATATTTTTCATGTCTACAATTGGCAATCTCTTAGAAGAGGCCAAACTTCAGGAATAAAATGTGTGTCCGAGTAATTCCAATTTCCCGCAGTTAGTGGTTGGATGAACTGTCGCTTCGTCCTAATGGAACAACACTTTCTTTTCCCATCAAGTGTTGCTTCCTACATACTTATTTACTTAATAGGTCATTACAAGCTTTTAGTTAGGATTAGAACCTAGGTTCTCACACCGCCCAAGTTGTGTGTGTTAATTTTTTCCAGGAGTGGTGAGACCTAGTGTTTTTGATGTCGACTCCGAACTACAACTTTGAGAAACTTTTCATGACAGTTTTATTCGCTCCTAGAGTTATTGTCAGAAATCAACTCAAAATTCGTTTTTTGCAAGACGTCTGAGCTGGGGTTTAAAGGTCGATATCTCAAGTAGCAGTCTAATGCTTGCATTCCATAATTTATACACCCCTTCTGTTGTAAGTCTCTGATAGGAACAAGGTTTTAATTTCCACTGAATCCAGGAGAGGTAACCTATTGAGATGATATCTCAGGTAGTAGTGTTTGCAGAGAAAACCTACAACCCTTCTTTATATGAAGAAGTTTCAACTAATTATTTGGCATGTCGCAGACTCTGGTTGTCCTGCTAATATGCGACCTGAAAAAAAGAATTTTATACGGTCCATATTCGATCTGGCTTCTGCCTAGTTAATCTCAAAACAATCTGATAAATGTGACCAAAGCACTCTCTAACTTCTTTGTCCAGTCGAACACATAATAGATCTCTAGATCAATAAAATCTATTGCACAATAATGCCTGCAGCAACTACGGAATATGTGAGGAAGATTCAACAAAGCACACACTGAGTTGTTGCAGATGCTCTAAGCAGACCCCCAATCAGCCGCGATGCCGATGCTTGGTTATCTGCAAAAAATAGTCATGTGCGGACCTTTAATACCGCTCCGTAGGTTTATGCCAGTGCACACCGAATTTCTTTTACTTTTTTGGGCACGATTTTCTTAAACCAGCGCATTGCTGTGACTGCTCCTTTGGCAACCAAACGGTACTCATTTTGTAAAACCCTGCAACGTTGATTAAACTTTGCCAATACCTTATGCGAGTGACGAAGCAAAAGATGTTCCCCCGGATTGAAGCTATTATTTCGGTTTTAATACTGATTAGACTGAGTCGTTTAAAGCAGGGACCGTAACTGTTATAACTTTTATCGTAAAAGTCAGAAAATAATAATTATGTTTTGATCTTTATTTTTTCGAGCAAAAATAAAAGTTATTTTTTGACTTTTATTTTTCCGAGCAAAAATAACAGTTATTTTTGACTTTTATTTTTTCGAGCAGAAATAAAAGTTATTTTTTGACTTTTATTTTTTCGGGTGGAAATAACAGTTATTTTTGACTTTGATTTTTACGAGCAGAAATAAAAGTTATTTTTTGACTTTTATTTTTTCGAGCAAAAATAAAAGTTATTTTTGACTTTTATTTTTTCGAGCAGAAATTAAAGTTATTTTTTGACTTTTATTTTTTCGAGCAGAAATAAAAGTTATTATTGTTTTAATTCATGATGAATTCATAAAATTTATTAAAAAATTCTTTAAAACAATTAAAGTAAATTATGTTAAACAATTATTAGAATTAAGTTTTGCTATAAATATTAATAAATATTATGAATTCATCATGAATTTTTTTTTTTTTTTTTTTTTTTTTTTTTTTTTTTTTGGCAACATACGGATTGCTCGTCAATCAAGTTAATATTGAACATTAGTGAGAGAGCTTTGTATCGATTGAAACAACTGGTAATCGCACGGTACAAGGACCGGACTACAAGGCGAGTAGGAGAGGAGCTTTTAACTGGTTTGCAACATGGGCTAGAAAGTTGTTGGTTGTGTGGAAGTGAAGCCTAGACGATCTATCGTGATGATCTGACTCTATTTCAATCGCTTGTTATGAGTAGCATCTTTCTGGTTCCATTAAAATACGGGGAATTAACTGGCGCCATCTATTCTGTCAAGAGCATAGAGCAAATCTTCCCACGATCTTGATCTCACTCCAGTTTTTCTCGTTTTGCTGCTTCTTGTGTGAGCAGTCTTTCTTTTCCCATTTTTATTGTATGATTTTATTTGAATCTAGGGCTTACCTGCGTACCTGTAGACAATCGATTGCCTTGTACGTACTACATATTTGAGATGTCACCATTCAAAGGATGTGCCCCGATTAACGCATAACTTTGGCATGGGCATTTGACAAGTAGGTTGTTCGTGCAGAGAGGAAATTATTGAATATCTATGCGGAATAATTGTAATTTTTTTTGTACTTGGCAACCCTGTTTTGTCGTTGAGAGCATCATAAAAATGAAGCATTAAATTGTGGTTTAAAGGCTTAACCGCTTAATTTTATAGAGTGTTTACAACAGCAAATAACCAACCAACCAACCAGCTCTGCTGCTCTGGGGTTTAAATGTGGCAGGAAAATTAATTCTTTTTTGTTGCTGTTGTTGGTTTTAAGAGCAGGTTAATTTGTTAAGTCTTAAGGTTATGAAAATATAATTTTTAAGGCTTTAATTTTTGATTTAAATCGCTATTGTTGGTTCAGAGGTTGTTGCCAACTATGTTTGTACAGTTAACAGTCGCTCAATTGGATTTTTCTCTCTTTAAATTGGATTTTTTTTTCTTCTTTGCAGTTGATGTTGCCTTTATTTATTGTTGTTGTTGCAACATTGGCATAAATAACAACAACAACATTGCAAAAGATACTCTTGATAATTTACTTTTGTTTGTATGTCCCCGTCTGTCCATTGGTATACAAAATTTTTGAATTTCACATGTTCGTGCGCTGATTATTTGATGCGTGGCACTATCCTACAGCAATGACAACAACATCGGCTACAACAATATTAGCAACCTGAATATGCCGCAATACCACCGAACTTGCACTGTCCGGTGCTGTCGTCTCCGCTGTTTCATTTTCTTTGCTTCTTTTTCTTCTTCTTCTTTTTTAAAATACCAACATGAGCACCCGTTTTTTTTTTGTTTTACTTCGGCTTCTTTTTGAATTCCGCCACCTTTTTAGCGCTGCTGTACTCTTCATCTATTTTCTTCATTTGATTCTACATTATCATCATCATCATTACCATCACCATCATTATCGCGAAACGTCTCTTGTCCAAGTACTGGCTGCTTGTGTAACAATTTCTGCTTCAGATTTTTGCATTTTCCTTTTTGCCTTTTTTTTTGACTTTACAAAGGGTTACCATATTACAATAAATTAGCAATTTTAGAGCAGATGTAGTGGAGAGAGGAACTTTTGCTGATTGTATCCTAATTTTTCTAAAGAGTTAGCACGGTGCCTGACGTCCTTATGATGTTTTCTATTGATGTTATATCCTATCTCTGGGATCAGTTTCCTTGGAAGGGTTTAATGCCTCTGCTGTATCAACTGTGAATTGATTTGATGCCAACCTACCATTAGACGAAGTGCCATATGGATAACATTGGTTGGGAAAGACGGTTACCAAAGAAAATAACGTGAGCATCTGCCAGTTATTTAATGCCAACTAACTTACTTAATTGATCATTACAACTCTTTAGTCAGGCTTATTATTGTATTTGCTTATTAAACGCAAGCCCGTAGTTCAAACCCCAGCTTAGATATCTCAAACAAAAGGAAATTAGATAAAAGATTTCTTCGGTGACTTCCTCTCTCAGCAGTTTTCTTGCAAAAACTTTGAGAGTAAATAAAATTGCCATGAAATGTTTCCCAAAAATCTGTCATTCGGAATCGACTTTAAAATGTAGGTCCCGCAACTCATGGATTAAGGTAACATACACAACACTTGAAATTTTTTTTTTTACGCCTAGGAGGAGTAAATGTACCTAACCGCACCATAGAGGAAGTCGTCACGTCTTCCGTGTGTGGGGCCCTCACCCACTAAATCCCCCCCCCCCCCTAGTCCCGTGGACTGTTGTGCCCACTCTGGAACTACGGTGGTATTACTTCGGAGTGGAGTCCTTTTGGCCCTTTGGCCACCTTCATGCTCATATCCGCGTCCGGATTGCGTATTGAAGGTTGAGGAGACTTCTAAGTGTCTCCACAATTCCCTTCGTCCAGGTTCCCGACTGGGATTTCGTTTGACACGTGAGCTAGTGTCATCTATGCCGGTGTGCCTACATGTTCCGCAGCCTCCAGATCTCTCTCTGTTTCAGTCTCAGAATGTGCTCCATGTAATTCGCCACTGAGGCCCAATTCTCCCTACTCGCAATCATAACTCCGACAATGTTAGCGGCCGTGATCGTTCCAATCATTGACGTCAGTACAGAGCGATAGCTCTGCCAGCGTGCACATTCGAAAACAGTGTGTTACTTCCCCTTCCTCGTAAAGACAGTAAGGGGAGGCGGTCTTGCCCAGACATTTCCTAAAATATCCGTGACCCGATAGCATCTGCGTAACGTAGTAGTTTACTTCTCCAAATTTCCGACCAATCCATGGCTTTATTTCCGGAATAAGTCTCACAACACATGGATGGTGTGAGAGGTTAGGTCGTAATCCTTACTAATAAGTTCTAATGATAAGAAGAAAATGAGGAAAGGCATCAGGAGAAATAACTCATCTAAGCCTGGCCCTGTTCCTGTTGCTTTCATATGTGCGGTGCTCTATTCTTGCTAAGGTTGGACAGTACACCTCAGTATACTTCAATGAGGTCTCACTATGGCACTGTAAGCTCTTAAAGTAAGGACCAATCGTAATACCATATTCTGCTCAATAACTCAATGGTGCATAAGTAATGTACTACTCGACTAGCGACGAATATTTGCCATCCTTAGCATACTTTAATTCAACACCTTCACTCTACAGACATATTGACGTTCGTTTCCAGCGTGAACCCCTCAATTCGGCGACCATTCCAGTGATTGTCTTAACTGCTTTTGTGGCCCCATTTAACGAAGATACGAAGGACAGACTCTGTCTCAGATTAGAAGATTAGAATGTAATTTGGCTGTCGTTTGTTTAAAAATTCACTATCAAACTTGAAACCTAGTTTGGTTGCCCTTTTCCGCGAAAGTAAGTTTCTTTTTAATCTACTACTTCCATGTACATATATGATTCGAGGTGCAGTTGGCCAACAATCATTTACCATCTGAAAATTAGATAGTGGTCTATAGGAGTATATGCACTGTTAATGCATAAATATCGTATGATGATTAGCTTACACTCACGAAATTTGAAATTTAAATGAGACTCTGTGTATAATACAGAGTAGAAAATAGAAATCCCACTAAATTTTAGTTTAAATCCTATATTTCGTGAGTTTTGAATTTATTTTAACACTCTATCGCAACACAGTAACCCTGTTAGAGCCATAATGCTGCGCATACAAGTTCACCAAAACAAAACTAAACGAAACAAAAAAAAAAACAAGAAAGTTTAGTACGAACAAGATGAAAAAATCGTTGATTGTTGACTGTTTTATGTCAAATCAACAGCAACAACAACAACAACAACTAGAATAATAACGACGGCAACGCATACATAAATACGAACTTTACTTGCTCATAAATTTTGTTGGAGCCAGTATAACAACAACAACAGCAACATGAATTAAAAAAAAAATCAAGAAATACTTCCCTTACGCACTGCACTTTACTCTCTTTAACACACGCACTCATTGCACACATTTAAAGTGATGCCAATTTTGTTTTACTTCCCTAATATGGTTTACTAAAAAAGCAAATTTTGTTGTGAACGATCCATTGGTACAGAACTTTTGGGATTGCTGAGTGAAAACTGATCCAATTCCGTTTTACGATAATATGAAGATGTAATGCCCAGCCTATGTTATTGTCATGAAGAGGTGTCTTAGTATTGCTACCATTCGATCTATCGTACTCTCTATCTATCTCCTCCCAAACCTTTTGCTCTAACAAATCTCAGGCTACACCTCGATGTCAACGATGACAGTTCTCAGCCTAGCACTTGATATGCAATCAAGTGTTTTCACTTGCGATGCATTTATGGCCCACATGTTAAACGAATGTGTTAAGATGGATCATTCTAATCATCACAAAATCTACATGTTGGGCTCGAAACAACCGCCAATCTGAATAAGTGTATCCTGAGACCACAGTACCGTGTCAAAAAACCGGTTACTAACTTCAGTTTATTGCTGAATAGTCCGATTCATGACTAAGACCTCCCTTTATTGCAGTTTTCCAGTGAAAGACTTGATTGCCTTAAACCCCTTGGTTTGAGAAGAATCTTCACCTCTCTTATCTTCCCTTCCTCGTAAACCCGTTTGCTTGCTCATTGCCGTGAATTCCCATGTGACCGAGCAAAGGATATTTCTTTTATTCTACATAATCGATTCAGCTTCTCCATACAGACATGGCTAGGCTGTACAGTGGTTGCATAAAATTTCTCAGCGAAGTTCTCTCTCATTTTCTACTAGGTTATTAAAGATGTGTGTGACTTTACGTTATCGTGATGAAACTAAACGCCTTTTCTGTTGATCACTTCTGACCGTTTTAATTGAATTTCTGGCTTCAGTCTCATTAATTAGTTGCTGTAGTGATCAGAACCAATCGGTACGACTAGAATTTAGAACTTAATAATGAATAATTCTCTGCCAATCCCACCACACCTTTCTTGGTTTCGATTTTGGCTCTGCCGCCAGCTGTGTGGCTTCACTTTGTTTCATCCATCTTTTTCGCATATTGACGTACGCGATACACTTTTCATTTGAAACTTTTTTCAGCAGTGAGTCACATGTTGCATAATTAATGTTGCATCCAAACGGTTGATCTTCTTTGTGTGTCCAGTTTTCTTCAAATGGTTGCTAATGCCTAGTTCCCTAGCAGTGCCCACTCAAGTTATGGCTCATGGTTTCGCAATTTTGTCCATGATTTCATCTTCAACATTAAAACTATCAGATTGAAGACGAGAAAATCATTTCAGTGGTGTTTGTAGCATTATCCTAAGTTCGCAGCAGCAGCATCGACGTTTGTTTACGCACTGGGTTTAAAATAATCATTTTCATTTGCAACCCATGCATTCTATTTTTAACAGGCGATTAAGCAGCGCTTGCCGCGTCCAATGTGTTTATAACTTGAAGTTTAAAACTAAAATTGATTTTTTAAACTCAATTTTTTGTTTGTTTATAATTTAGTACTGAAATTATAAACAATTCACGTTTATTTTGTTTTCATTTTCAAATTTATTTTAATGTTCAATTCTTTATAAAATATATTCTGACGTGTTTGCAATGCCAAGAGATTGCATCACTGTTTTTACGCACTTAGAAAATATGACTGTGAGAGCAATGGAAGGAGTTCTGTATTGATGATGATATAAGGAAGAGAGAGAGGGAGAAAGTATTAATGGGAGTCACATTTCACACACTGTCTTTTACTCAAAATAACCTGTGTTGGTTCAGTTTCATACCCATATTGAGAAGCAATTGGATAGAGAGTGGGTGTTAGAGTGGTAGTGGCGGAGGGGGAGGGGGACGTATTGAAAGGTATAAAGAACAAGTCTTAAAGGGATAAGTAGTAGTAATACGAGCTGTGTGATGAGAGAGAGAGAGAGTGTGAGAGTATATGCATGAAATATTTGTTTATATCGAGTTGTTCTTGGATATTGTTGTTATTGCGGCAGCAAACATTATTTGGTTTTTAAAATTAAATAAAAAGAAAACGAATAAGACTCGTCCATTGTTGTATGGTATATGATATTGAAAATACATAAACACACATACACACACACATGCATACAACGCGTTATGCAAACAGTATGTGTAAGTAATTCTCTACATTTGCTAAGAAGCTTTTAAGCAGCTCATAACCTAACAATTGCAAGAAAAAAAACTCTGTTGTTATATACGAATGAAGTAAAAGGACTTTAAATGAGTGACAAAGTGAGCGCGAGTGAGAGAGAGAGGGGATGAGTGGGGTAACACAGTGACACCATCATTTTAACAGAGTCAGTCAGTAAACGACTTGATTTTTGTTAGAAACCGAACACACAGCAATGGTGACACAAAGTTAGCGTTAGCGACAGCGACATCGACAACGAGGAAGGCATATACATATGCCACGATATTGTTGCTGGTATTAATAACGACGATAATGATAATGATGATGATGATAATGTTCGCCTTAATGTCAGTATTTTGTTTCTGTTTTTGTTTTTTTTGTTGCAATGAGTGGCATTGTTTGTTGTTTAGAAAAAAAATGCATGCAATTGTGAATTTGGTTGGTTTGTTTGTTGCCACTTATTGTTGCCGTAGAGTGTGTATATATTTTTTTGCTTTTGTTTTTTTATTCGTTATTGTTGTATTACTTGTATCACTAGTTCGTTTATAACGTGCTGCTAGTGTTTGCTGTTATTGTTGTTGTTGTTGTACTATATCTCTAGCCGAGTTTTTGGCATTTGCCTTGGTTTTGTGCTCTTGTAAAAGCGCATCCATACATCAGTCGCGTTTTTCATGCGCAACTGAAACGGTAACGTACGAAATTCATATTTTCCATCTTGAGTTTAATCAACGAACGCAAAAAAAAAAAAAAAGAAAAATTTAATAAAAAAAATAAATAAAAAAAACCCCACAGCCAACTGTATTTCAAAGTCGTGTGTGTGTGTGTATGTTTGTAGGTGTATGTATGTGTGTTAATAGTGGTGAAAAATTCTCCTTTAATTTGTAAACAAAGTTTTGCTGTTGCCAGTATTGTATTCCTGCTAATCTCTTTACATTTTACTCTCTCTCTCTCTCTCTCTCTGCCTTCTCACTCTCGTTATTGTGATTATTTTTTTTATTTTGTCTTTTATATTGTTTTTCCTTTTGCTTGTCAGTGTGTGTGTGTGTGTCTTTAAAAAGTGTAGCCGTGTTTTGGTCTTTATTTCTATTGACAAAAACGAATAATTTTGTTGCGGTTCGGTTCGGTTTTAATTACAATTTTAATTCGTCATACTGTCATACTACAACGTAAACAAGGCGCACACACACACACATGGGAAATTATTAATTTTTCTGTAAAAACACAATACAGGCTTACGGCGTCAAGGCGTATGAATGACTAATTAACGAACTATTTAAATGCAGAATTAAATAAATAAATTTGTTTGCAAAGCATGTTAAAGGCCAATAATAGTTCAAAATTTTTAATGCGAGTGAATCAAGTGACAACAAGTGAGCAAAATTTTGAAATTTCAGGTGACAAATTCTTCTTGTTTGTTCTTATGGTTAGTGTGGCATAGTATCTCAATTGTCTAATAATTTGTGTTTAATGGCAGTAAACTGTCAAAGATTTTGGTAGGATTTGATTTTAACCATTTCGGTGATATGTTTCGGAGTCCGGATCTGAGTGGTATTTCAGAGATGAAATTTTGAAAACTTTATCACAGGCATCAGGAAAGCAAGTGTTAATGTTAATATTTACCTCTCCTAAGATACTTACCAAATAACTTCTTTACTTCCTTAATTGGTCATTACGACCCTTATGTCAGGATTATAACCTATCTTCTTACACCTTTCTGTAAGTCATGAGTGGTGGAACCTACAGTTCGACATCGACTTCAAACAGCATATTTGAGAAGCTTGTTTATGGCAAATAGTTATCCTCAGAGCTGTATTAAGAATAAGACCTGAAGTCGGAACGGCGTTCCCGTATCAACCCTCTCCCCTCATCCCTATCTTCATTATTAAATACTGTTGAAAGGCTTCTGTGGAACTGCTCCTTTTATTCAGATTCAACAAGCTTTGTTGGGACACATAACATTATGGAAATGGAAACATTTCTTGTATGTGCCCGATGTAGTACACTTTCTATTAAATCAATGCTTTGTATGCGCTTCCTGACGATAACAAACCAACTTTATTTACTTTTTTGTTGCCAACAGATTTCAGTCGAAGCATCTCATATCGGCAATACCGCGAACAATAAAATCGTACTTACGAAACGTACTACAAAGTTCCCCTAACTTTGTCTGTCAGATCAGAGTACGAACCATACATACATTACAACGAACGTTTGTTGCAATTCTTGTGTCATATTTTAAAAATGTTTTTTTAAAGGTCAACACTTAGGGTATAGCCCCTATTCATGCAGTGTATTGGGTTGGAATTAAGAAAACAGGTTTCCCGTATTTATGCGGCAAGAAAAATGTCTCCAAGAAGAGTTCATGCAGTGTATTGGGTTGGAATTAAGAAAACAGGTTTCCCGTATTTAAGCGACAAGAAAAATGTCTCCAAGAAGAGTTCCATAAGGATAGTGCAGGTAAAGGACAAATTCTGTCTGTAATGTATTGACCAATCGACCGGAAACGAATTTGCCCTATTGACAGACATGAATTACGTAAAAATAAGCGATTTTCGGAGACAAGTACCTTCCTTTACATTAAAAAAATTTTTAGAGCAGATGAAGGGACTTGTTCCCGAAAATCTCATATTTTTGCGTAGGACCGCCACTTAGCGGTAGAACAGTGAACAAGTCACATTAATGAATCAATAAGGTCCAATATCCTGTTTCATTAATAAGCATCTTTGTCTCTTCCTACACGCGACCGATAATTCTCAAAATGAACTTTGAGATACTGGTTCATACATGAGATTTCAGACCATTAAGAGCTTCTGACTTCTCAAAATATTTATCGCTACCTAAATGTGTGGCATCTGCAAAAGATGACCCTATCGGTTAGAAGTAAAAGCGTAAAGATGATTAATAAAAATCAGATATAGAGTTCGTGTAAGAACAGAACCCTGTGGTACCCTTGAATTCAGTCTGAACTCAGCCGCTGCAATCGATTTCAGTGTCAGGATTGATGACTTTGTATTCGTAATTAATTTTAAAAGTAATCACATTAATTTTCCATACTGCAACATTCGGATCTGTCAGCAGCTGAGCACTTATTTTGTGTCCCCATAACCGCAAACATAATGTCAACAATTTTTCTTACCCTGGCGCCTTGTTCAACAATAAAAGATTTTTTAGACGAATTTTTTTTTTCTGTTTCAAATGATAAATAATGACAAAAATTTCGTCAGCAAATTGAAAAAAAAAACGAATAAAATTAATTTAAAATAAAAATAAATAAAAAAAAAATTCAACAAATTTAAAAATAATTTTCTTTTTTTATGTTGAATTCTCAAAACAAATGATCACCATCATCATCATCATCATGACAATGCGATAATGAATCATATTTTTTTTGTTTTCAAAAACAATGACCAACGATCGTCGATCAAACGAAATCATGTGATTTAACGAAAAAGAATTTTAAAAAAAAAAATAATTTTCGAATAAATTTCAGAGGCAGAAACATTTTTAATGACACGAATTCACAAATTACTGATGATTTAATAAAATTCCTGAATCATTTTGTATTGCTTTTCGTTTTGTTTTTATAAAACTTAAAAGGTTTTCAATTGAAATTCTGATACTACTCGGCTTTTATGTGAAATTAAGGCCCTCAAATACCATTTCCTCGTATTCAAAAGGTGTGTCAATGAGCCTTATTCACCTACAGGTGTATATGTGTATACATAGTAGCCTGTATTCTCTAAACCCCTATGCTTTATAGAGGGCGACAAGGTTAATGTCTCTTTCCTTAGAGAAGGATCTCCTGATATTTGTAAAGGACGTGCACTAAGTCACACTGTACAAGTGCTTATTACAGGCATAGTGACCTATAAGTGCCTTCTAAAATGTTTTTTCGGAGCAACGACAATCTACTCGTGAAGTCGCCGTAGTCTAGTAGGTAATACATACATAATTGGTCATTACAACCCTTCAGTCAGGATTACGACCTAGCTTCTCACACCACTTATGTTGTGTGTGTTAATTTTTATACATGAGCGGCGGGACCTACAGTTTAAAGTCGACTCCGAACGACAGTTTTTTTTGAGAAGCTTTTCATGGCAATTTTATTTACTCTTAGAGTTTTTGCCAGAAATCTGCTGAGAGGAAGTCGCCGAAGAAATATTTTCATATTTTCGTTTTGATGTCTGACCTGGGATTCGAACTCGGGCCTTCAGTCTAATAAGCCAACACACTACCTACTAGACTACGGCGACTTCAATGTAATGTAGGTAATGTGTTGACTTATTAGACGTAAGGCCACGGTTCAAACCTCAGGTCAGACATCTCGATCAGAACGAAATATAAAAAAAAAAACATTTCTTAGGCGACTTCCTCTCAGCAGATTTCCGGTAATTACTCTGAGAGTAAATAAAAATTGCTATGAAAAGTTTCTCAAAAAAATCTATCGTTACAATCTAGCTTCTCACACCAACCATGTGTGTGTTAATACTATCCATGAATGGTGGGGGACCTACAGTTAAAAGTCAACTTCAAACGACCGACTTTTTAGAGAGTATTTTCTCACCTCCACTTTGGATACACTCTCCTGTAGGAGATTCAAGATGGAGTAGGTTAACGAAAGCTTCCTTTTTGGCATAGATATTCTCTTGGTGCCCAATGTGTCCTGTTAGGGATATCAAACTGATCTGCAAAGCTAGTTTGTTAAGCGCACATGTGGAGCGTTAATGTGTAACTGCAAAGACACTGGAGAACAGTTTGTCGGCCTTATTTTGCATATTTCTACTATTTCTAGTATTTTTTTTATAACAATGCGTGGAAAATTGTAAAATTCTTCCTCGGGGTTATTGATTTTTTTTTTTTGATCCAATTATTCCGGAACCTTGTTTCACAAATCTAACTGTCGCTCGCTATTTCCTGATGCAAATTTAAGTGACAAAAAAAAAAAAAAAAAATGATCACCTTTTATGGTTATTGTCTATCTACTATTTGCGTTAATTGGAAAATATTAAATACAGTATTCCCTCGATTTACGTCGTCTCGATTTACGTTTTTTCGATTAACGTCGTCAAAAATTTTGTTTCCTTCAACTTCGATTTGCGTCGTCATTCGATTTACGTCGCCTCTGTTGTTTATAAACAAAATCAGGGGAATTCCCTCTTTAAAAAAATTCAATGCATAGAATAAAAATTTAATTATTTCAGTTTCTTTTTTGTAAAATGTACATAACGCATCTGATAGTATGAGTTATTTGAAATTCGATTTACGTCGCCTTTTTCCGGAACATTCTACGACGTAAATCGAGGGAATAATGTAGCATGACCCATCCTCTCTCCCCCTTTCCATTTTCCGTATTCACCGATCATGATTTAAAAAATAGAAATTATTGTCTGTCTATTATTATTCATATCCGTAGAAAATCAAATGAAAAAAAGTTCTAGAAAATTCAGTTGACGTTTCAGTTTATTTCATGGGGGAAGAGGCGAGGGTGTAAGGGGAGAGGGCTTTAATAATAATTACTGAGTGAGCGATAATATTTATTGGAAAACTAAAATTCTTAATAATTGAAGAAGACAAAAATAGACGAGAATAAAATGGAATTGAAAATGAAATAAAATTAAAAAAATAATAATAAATTAACAACAATAAAAACAACAACAACAACAACATTCGATAAGAGATTTTCGAAAAAGTCACGTACAATGTACATTGTTTTTTTTTTGCTTCTTCTCTTTCTTTTTTCACTATTTTTTTGCTTTCCATTACGGCAGATAAAAATAAATTCGTTCATACGTTCGAGCAATAAACGCTACAATCTAAACAGACAGACATAGTTGTTGTTATTGTTGCTGTTGGGAATGCCAGAACAGGTAATTTGCCTTCTATAATTCGAAAGATCGCAAAATCTTCCATCGTAATCTGTTCGGTTAGGCTGTATTGGCAGCAGTCTTAAAAAGCATGTCTTATTTGGTCTATAAGGTCTCGCTGTAGCAGCGATAGTACCCATTTAGCCATTCAATTATAACTTCCAGCAGCCATATCTCAACAATATAAAGGGTCCGCCAAATAACTTTTTTTTTTTTTTAAAATGCTTTAAAGAAAAACTACTGAATATTTTATCAAATTTCTTTTTTTTATTTGAAAGTACAATCCTTCCGGTTAATAATGGAAAATAATTTCATTCAAATGGCTGCCTCGGCTGGCCATGCAGTAGCCTACACGATCGGTCCAATTTTTAAGCACATTATCGATTGTGTGCAGCTGTATTTCACCAATGGCTTCACGAATATTGTCCTTTAAAGCGTCAATTGTCTCTGGCTTGTCGGCGTAACACTTATCTTTGACTGCACCCCACAAATAATAGTCCAACGGTGTCAAATCGCAGCTCTGAGGTGGCCAAACGACATCAGCTCTGCGGCTGATAATGCGATATTCAAAAACAGGGCGCAAAACATCGAGTGTAGCTTCGGTTGTGTGGCTCGTAGCGCCGTCCTGTTGAAACCAAATGTTGCCACCAATTAATAGTGAAGGTATAGCACTGGCCATTTTATAGTCACCTAGCACCAACTCGTTTCCTTGCCGTTCGCATCTTGAGAACAAACACTACTCCCTCTCTCCCACCTTCCTATAACCCATTTTCCTTAAAACCAGCACAATGCACTGCATGAGTAGGGGCCATCCCCTGAGTGCTGGTTTCACCAAAAAAAAAAAAAAAATATCCTCTTCAATTTTGTATGAACAAAAATTCGTTCACCGATAACGATCGCCATTGACTGTAACGGCCACTCCTTGCTCATTTTCGAAGAAAAATGGCCCAATTATGCCTCTGGACCAAAATCCGCACCAAACAGTGACTCGTTTTGGGTGCGTCGGCTTTTCAATATATGCGTGCGAGTTTTCTGTGCCCCAAATGCGACAATTTTGCTTGTTTACATACCCCGCCAAGATCAAAATGAACTTCATCTGAAAAGATGATTTTTTGCCAAAATCGGCATCTTCTGTAAGTCGATCGCAGGCCCACTTAGCGAAGAGAAAACGCGATTACACAACCATATTCGTTCAGCGGAAGGATAAAACTAATTATCTGTCAAATCAGACATGAGCTAAGCGTTACCATTCACGAAATAAGCACTAGTTGAAAAAAAAAACGTTAGATGGCGGACCCGATATATGATGTGCAAAAGGCTCGCTGGGAATATAACCTAGAAATTATGCATAGGATGTGTACCATGATGATCAGGCCAATTCTGACCCATGGGGCAATTATCTGGGCAGATTGAATTAATCTGAAAAAAGCTCAAGTGGAGTTGGATAAGATACAGAGACTACCGTGTATTGACATAACAAGGGCAATGAGCAAATGTCCCAAAGCGGCGCTAGAAGCTCTATTGGTTTTAAGTACCCTGCAGATCGTAGTAAAGAGCAAATCTTTGGAGTGCTTGGTTGATAGGAGACAAGTTTAATATGAAATTCATTACGTAATCGATTGGCTGACAACTCCCTCCTTAACTGTCCCCTAGAAAGCACCAGTATTAGATTCTATGATACTTGGAAAGTGCTTCGCAACGAGACTTAATAACAAAATAGAATAAAGTAATCTGTAGGCCACTTATTCCCTTAAAAGAGGAACTATTTTGTGGGGTATACAGATGGGTTAAGAGCGGATCTTAGAACAGCATCAGAAGGTTTTGGCTTCAGAATAAAATATTTCGCATGTATCTTCCAAACGAAAGCCTATGTTGTGTTCAATCAACTTGGATGGCAGGTACAAAAGCCAGGGCATATCAATCAACACTATCTGACAGTTAGACTCCCATTCGAGAACTCGACGCTTAAGAGGTTAAATCGAAGACAGTATGGGTTTGTTTAGGTAAACTGGATCGGCAAGGTAGGAAAAATAAGGTTACCCTGTTACGGATCCTAGATTATGTGAGAATTCTTGGCCATGAGACAAGCAAACAAGTATGCTAGGATGATAGCTTCCACACTGTTGCTACAGGTAGAACTCTTCTGTAGTGTTGCGGCGGATCTTGGGAAAATTATGCTCAACGAAACGGCTGTTAAAGAGAGTTTCCTCTCTTTAACTTCGCATATCAAGGGGATTTGCGGCAATTAAAGCCTTTGTGTGGATGTTACAATGAGAGGTGATCTGAGCCATGCATCATATTATCAAAAAATAAGCAGAGGTTGGTCACTGATCTTTTGAAACGACACTGGAGACTCATGGTACACTTATTTCGAGTGGTGGTTGCCTCGAGCCACACATATATTTTCTGTGATGACGAAAATGAATCTTTGGAGCATATTCTTAGAATCTGTGAGACATCAATGCATCCCAAAAGGAAACACCTGAGTGCAATACAAGTGCTGGGCATGTTCATTCCATTTGTCAGGGCAATAGACTTGAAAGAGACATTATACAGGGTGGCTGATATATGCGATGCAACAGTGCCAGTATCACGGTAACGAGCAATGGTACGAGAAACAAAAGATTTATTCACATTTAAACGCTGGAGGGCTCTAACGATAGCCACCATTGGTTTTCCAGCCAAATATAAAGCAATCACACTATCACGCTTGAATTCCATCACGAATAACTTTTTTTCTGAATGCAATAGATCAAAATGCTTTTGTAAGCTTGTAAATAATAGAATGAACTGTCACTGGAATAAATCTGTCAGCTGTCAGACGAGCGGTTTACAAATGATAACAACCTGAAGTTGGTTGCAATACATATCAGCCACCCTGTACGGTAGTCCCAAAAATCCTTATGGTCTAATGATAAGGATTTTATTGAAATCATCTTAAGCCAAACACGTTTTCTAAATGAATTTTGGGTATCCAAGAACCCTTCCTCTCAGGTTGCCAAGTGCGGACAATGACAGAACAGATGTTCTGTGGAAGCACTTTTTACCGTAAGATTTCTTATTAAGCGAGTTAAAAATCATCTAAAGAGCCATCTTTGTTTAGGGTGTAGCGTTACTATCTCTTTATTAAAACAAGGATTTTAAAGACATTTTTTTAACACATTTTCCTTTTAGACAACTGTAGTTAAATTGTTTTCAATTATTACGAATTCTTTAATAATCACGTTAAAAATAAAAACAATTAAAATACGTCGCATTTGTGCCTAGTGAAATCAAACATTTTAAAACCGTTTTACGAAATTATTAATAAATCGAGTGCTTAGTGTTTAAAAAAAGTTTCGACTTTTTCTTGCGATTCATATTGAAAGCTGACTGACTGACTGTCCATTAATACATCACTGAACAATCAAGATCAAGACTTGTGGCAATGCAAAATTGGTCGTACTGGTCATCATCACATCACACAACGAAATTGCCAGTGCTACCGCATCAAGAGAACATTTACTATCGCTACGAAGGTGATTATAATTGCAGCAACGATTTGAAAACCGATTTAAATCATGCATCCGGAGCCGTTTATTATGTCTACTACAAGGATTTTAATGTAAGTTTGTTTTTTCGATTTTAATAAATACTACACGAAGAATTAAATATTCTTTTCATGAAAATTTAGAAAATGAAACTGTAGCTAAGGGTTGCCACCTGCGAATATTCTTTGAGAGCGTGAAACGCTCTTGTCTAATTTGAAAATGTTTCGAAATTTTTGATTTTATTTTATTGGAATTCATAATTCTTTAAATATTTTGGTTCATTCCATTTGTCTACCTCATTTGACTTGACTTTCCATCTGTCAGTCATCTACCTGGTCTGGTTAGTTGGGTGGTGTGATAACTTGGGTTTGTTAATATTTTAATTGAAAATTCTTTCATCATTTAAATGGCCTCCAACCCTTAAAAAATACTATCAAACCAGGATATCATTCTTACTGCGTTTTACAAGGTATTTTTTTTTTTTTTGGTATTTTTCAAGGTTAGGTGAGGGATAGGTTGTTAGCCATGTTGGATTTTGTATTACACCATTTCCAAAATATAGTCATTAAAGAAAGGGTTTATTTTCAAAAATAAAATTCAATAAATCTCACACAAAAATATAATTTTAATGAAACATCTTTTATTTCATTGTAATCGTCCGTAGTTCAATTCACGTAAATTTCGACTCCAACTCTGTCATCCAGTAAATTGATGTTCCTTTTCTTTAATACCTTCTCCCATCTTTAAATTAAAATAAAACAAAGTGGATGTGCGTGAAATATCACACGCCATTATATGTATGTGTGCACAGCTTCCTTTGGTGAAGCTCATCCGAAATGCCAAATTTTCTATAACTCTGATACATAAAACAGGCAGTATTTGACTGATGGCATGAGTTATATTAGTTTGGAAGACTCCTTCGGTTTGTGACTCACCGGCGACTTGGGTAAATCCATGAATAAAAAATCTAATGGAGTCAAATCGCACAATCTCGTTGGCCTGTTTACATCATCTCCACGTGAGATGCGCATGAACACAAATCGCTCGTATAAAATATCCAATGTGGCTAGAGCTGCAAGGCAGATAGCTCCTTTCTGTTTGAGTTTACAAACATACATACATAGTTTCCATTATCATCATTACACCCCTTCAGCTAGGATTACGACCTAGTTTCTCATATCACTTATATTGTGTGTGTTAATTTTATACATGAGTGGTGAGACCGACCTACAATTTAAAGCCGACTTCGAACAACAGATTTTTGGAGAAACTTTTCATTGCAATTTTATTTACTCTCAGAGTTTTTCTCAGAAATTTACTGAGAGACAGTAGACAGTCGTCGAAGAAATATGTTTTCATATTTCTGTTTGCTGGCCTGCGGTTTGAACCATGGCCTCACGTCTAATAAGCCAACGCACTACCTACTAAACTACGGCGACTGTTAGAGTCTAGATTATCCAATCCAGCCCAAACGAAAGTTGGTAATCATCGACCCATAGGTTAGGTTAGGTTAGAGGACGTGTACTTGTCAATTGTGACAAGTACAGTACCCAGAGATCGAATTGACCCATTGTACAACGTCTTAGCTTCTCACACCACTCGTGTTGTGTGCGTTAATTTTATACATGAGTGGCGGGACCTACAGTTTAAAGTCGACTCCGAACGACAGATTTTTGAGAAGCTTTTCATGGCAATTTTTACTCTCAGAGTTTTTGCCTGACATCTGCTGAGAGGAAGTCGCCGAAGAAATATTTTCATATTTTCGTTTTGATGTCTGAGCTGGGATTTGAACTCGGGCCTTTCGTCTAATAAGCCAACACACTACCTACTAGACTACGGCAACTTTATAAAATCGGCCCATAGTGTCCTTCATTAAAAATGATGGCCTGGCCAAATGCGTGATTTTTTCGGAATGTGTTGGACACTCTGGGTTCTCGTACGGATTGGTATCGTCTCAGAATCGATCATTTTGTTTCGTTACGTATCCATTTAACCAATGACTGTCCCAGTAGAAAAAGCTCCTTGTCAAAGTCCCACAAAGAAAGTCTTAACGGTATCAAATCACATAATTCTAGTGGCCAATTAATATCATCAAAACGTAAAATTACTCTTTCTGGAAACCTTTCATTCAATATTGTAAAATTGGTCATCATCGGATGTGTCAGACATAGTACATACATAATTGGTCATTACAACCCTTTAGTCAGGATTATTGACCTAGTTTCTCACACCACTTATGTTGTGTGTGTTAATTTTATACATAAGAGGCGGGACCTACAGTTTAAAGTCGACTCCGAACGACAGATTTTTTGAGAAATTTTTCATGGCAATTTACTCTCAGAGTTTTTGCCAGAAATCTGCTGAGAGGAAATCGCCGAAGAAATACTTTTTGTATTTTGTTTTGATGTCTGGCCTGGGGCTCGAACACTACCTGCTAGACTACGGCGTCAGACATAGTAGAATCGTGTATTTAGACGTTGAACACTTCCTTTTTCATAGAAGACATTCGTTCAAGGACCTCTTACGAATGGTTTGCGATCCATGCAATGCAGAAAGAATACATTTTTTTTGGATCAACAATTATGTATAAAGCCGATCTTCCTGCAAAAGTCTTTACAGCCTCCAGCAACTTATTACGTATTTTTCTAGTTTTCAACACAATTCACTTTATGAGTCAGTAAACAGCAGTTTCCTGGTTGTTAAACGTGATTAAAAAAAAAAAATACGAAAATAATGAGGGATGGCAACCCTGCTATCCTAGAACCTGTTACATTAGACCAATCAGCTGCTTAACTGAAAGAACTTGGTTAATGAATAAAAAGCAAGGAAAACAATAAGAAAATGGGGCCATATGCGCTTTGTGACAGTTCCATATGCAACCTAAAGATACGAAACCAAGTTAAAAAAGAATTTCATGCTTTTGTAGGAGCCAACAGCAAAAGTTGTAGGCTTTGCATAGGGTTTTCGAAATTATTTTTATGGAAATGGTGTTTAAAGCGTAAATTGTGTACTTAAATTACATGGAATTCCATTTCATGTTAATAAGACTCACTTCCCTATATCTCTCTGCCTCACTCTCACTCTCTCTCTCTCTCTCTCTCTCTGTGTGTGTTGTGTGAAATTTCTTTTGAAACTACATATTACCGACTGATTTTTCGCTTCACTTCTCATAGTTTTTTTGGTTTTCATTCATTTTCATGGCACATTCTATCGTATTTCTATTGTTTTCTATTCTTTTCTATTTTAAAACATGCTTTTTTTGCCGTTGCTGCTCATCATTTGAATCGTCTTTGTTTGTTAATTATTTTAATGCGTAATTATTACTTGTTTGCTCTCTTTCTCTTCCTTTTTGATTTCTTGTTCGTATTATTGAAATTCAATATTTTTGCCACTTAAACCTAAACCCTCTTCTGCTGTGTCCATATTTTTCTTTTTTTTTCTTCTTCTTTTTGCTTAAAATTACTTTAAGGGTTGCAATTAAATTCCGTGTTTCTGTTTCTGTTTTCGAAAACATACGCAAATTATTATTTTCCCTTCTTCCCTTCCCCCTGGTCCTTAACATTCATCCTTTTTTTTTGTTTTTGTTTGTTTTTGTTGAAGTTCTTCTACGTCTACCTGGGTTTTCTTAACTTATTTCGGCTTTGAAAAGGTCTTGAAATGTCAATTGCGTTTGAACTGCTGCTAAAAATTCATGAAATTTGCTGTTTTTTTTTTAATTAATTTCTTCCAATTGTTCTTGTTGTTGTTGTTGCTAGTGGTAATGGTGGTGGAAAACTACTCGTTAAATATCGTTTAACATTCGCATTCAGCCTGACCAGCAGCATGAGTCAGTCAGTCAGTTTATATGCCGCATACATACTCGTACATACCCGTACATATGGTTTTTTCTTATTTTATTTGCGTTCCTTTAAATATTTTCGTCTTGATTTAATAACTTTATGAGTAAGGAAACACCCTGTTTTTTTTACAGGGTTGTCAATCATTCTACCACAAGAATGTGCCACCATCAATTGCTAGTTTTAAATACATTTTATTGCGTCACTGCCACGTCATTTAAAGCATCAGCATATTATTATAGCGATTGAGTGCTGTGACCAATAAGATCTATTGTAGGTGTGCCCCTCAATCTATATAAAAAATATCCCTATAATGTAGTCGCCGTAGTCTAGTAGGTAGTGTGTTGGCTTATTAGACGTAAAGCCTGGGTTCGTATCCCAGGTCAGGCATCAAAACGAATATATGAAAAAAAAAACATTTCTTCGGCGACTGCCTCTCAGCAGATTTCTGGCAAAAACTCTGAGAGTAAATAAAATTGCCATGAAGAGCTTCTCAAAAATTTTTAGTTCGGAGTGACTTTAAACTGTAGGTCCTGCCACTCATGTATAAAATTAAGGCACACAACACAAGTGGTGTGAGAAGCTAGATCGAAATCGGCATCAAAACGAATATATGAAAAAAAAAACATTTCTTCGGCGACTGCCTCTCAGCAGATTTCTGGCAAAAACTCTGAGAGTAAATAAAATTGCCATGAAGAGCTTCTCAAAAATTTTTAGTTCGGAGTCGACTTTAAACTGTAGGTCCTGCCACTCATGTATAAAATTAAGGCACACAACACAAGTGGTGTGAGAAGCTAGATCGAAATCCTGACTGGAGTGTTGTAATGACCAATTATGTATGTTATAATGTCTGCCTCGATTCTGTTATCTTGACATAATTCGGGATGAGATTCGGTGCTAACAAGAATAACTCCCTGCCTAGTAATTCTCGCCTTATAGGTCCAAGTACGGTTCTCGTGATTTGTTTTCCTTATTACTGGAATCTATATATTGGCCTAGAAGCCATTCTTACACTTTACAATTGACTTTAACAAGCCCAGTTAATAGGCCGGTTACTATCTCCAGGCTACTGCCGAATAGTCTGATGTATAATTCATATCTCTTTCTAATATCATTAATGAGCAAGGGTGTAGATAGTCTAAAACCTATTTAACTTGAAAAGAATCTTCACCTCCCATTAGCTTTCCTTGTGCCAAGTATACCTGTCCAGACGTCTCGTAGCTCCTTGCTCCACAGAGAGGTTCTGATCTCCACACAGTTATCTGTCTGCTCATAGTCGTGAATTCGCATATGACCTGACATCCAGCAGTATTTAGTGAACTTTTTTCTGTGACCACCTGATTCAATTTGCCTAGTCAACCGCATACTATTCTCGAGCCAATATCTTACGGAACGAAACTGAAATTAAATCTCGAGCGAAAGCCGCCTTGAAGTATGTTCTCTGCAATGAATAATGCCCATAGTTTTTCAGGAAAATTTTGAATCATTCGAATGTAACTTATTTGTGGGATATCGTAAGTAATTACGTTGTCAGAGTGGGTAAAGAGTTCTCTATTTCCCAATTGTCGCAATAGAATGATTATCATCCGGTCGGTTTATATTAAGAGTTGTATGAACAGTATAGCATAGTTCTGTTAAAAAATTTTCAGTTTCCAAAGTAATGATAAAGAAATCATATTTGAAGCTTCTGATTACGATAACACTTTACACTCGGACCTTGCCTTAGACACCTCATTAACGAAACACAGTGTAAATGACTGTCTCTGCACCATGTTCGCACATTACTGCGGTATCTGTGCGCGATAACATACCGAATGTTGATTTTCAAATGACCTACGGGGACATGGTCTTCGACCTGTACGAACAAAGGAGTGTCTAACGACATCTCAAATATCATGATCTCAGTAGCCAACTGACGGCGTCAAAACGTGAAATTATTCTTTCTAACGCAAAATTTGTATTATTGTGCGAATCCTAACACTGCCTTTTTGAAACCCCATTGTCGTCGAATTCATAATATTTAATCGCAGGCCAAAAAAAAAGCCGATTTTCATACGGCCTTAACGGTCTGAATTGATGCAGGTTAATTTTCGAGAAAATACATGTGTAGCAACGGATATAATCACTTCTGACATTTAATTGGTCATTACAACCCTTCAGACAGGATTACGACCTAGCTTCTCACACCATTTATGTTGTGTGTGCGTTAATTTTATATATGAGTGTCGGGCCGTACAGTTTAAAGTCGACTCCGAACGACAGATTTCTTTGAGAAACTTGTCATGGCAATTTTATATACTCTTAAGGGCCATTATTACAACTTGCCGTTAAACTTGGGTTTAGTTAAAGGTAACTTTAGCTAAAGGGAACTGTAAAGTTACCTTTAACTGATTTTCGTTATTACAACTAACAGATAAAATAAAATTAAAATATGGCAGTGACGGAGCAAAGTCGATAAAACTGCTCAATTAAACAAATTTTTTTTTTTTGTAAAGCAGTGGCAACAGCGGACTTCGTTTTTTGTTGTATATGCTTATTTTGTTTATATTTGAAGTTGCCATATTGAAAATAATATATAATATGGCAAGTTCAAACATAAACTTAACTTTAAAAGTTACCGGTAGGATGATCTTCCCTTTAGCTTAACGATCACATCTATCTTATTGGGTACTCATAATAATGAAAAACAATTTATCTGCCCGTTAAAATCCTCCCTTTAGTTAACGGCAAGTTGTAATAATGGCCCTAAGAGTTTTTATCAGAAATCTGGTGAGATAAAGTCACCGAAAAAATATTTTTTCATATTTTCGTTTTGATGTCTGACCTGAGGTTTGAACGTCTAATAAGCCAACGTACTTTCTGCTAGACTACGGCCATTTCAGCGAATTGTTGTGTGAGCTTGACTTTATATGAATGCGGTTGCAAGTCCAAATGCAAAATACGCAATAATGAGGCGATGTCATGCGTCACCACATTTCTAAGACTTTCAGTGCTCTCTTTAAATTTATTTACAACTAGCAGATTGTACCCGACGTTGCGCGGATTATGTAGTTTGGATTAGTTTAAAAAATGAAAAACGTTTTTAAATTTAAGACAGGCATCGTTTGGGAGGTATTTCTACAAAAAAGGTGGCCATGGGACACCCTATTGTATAAATTTTTCTTTAAATTAAAAAAAAAATTATTGGGTCATTTTTGCATTAAAAATAACAATAAATAAAAAACCGGTTTAAAAAATGCAATTTTTCAAATTATTAGGAAACCAGTTTTTTGAATACTCTAAGTCCTAAATATAAATGCACCCCTTTCCCCCTTTTTGGACCTCTTTTGGTTCAACTTTAGAAACGGAACACCTCCAATAGCTATTTGGGAAACTTAGCCAAGCTAAATCGTAAAAAATACCTTTAAAACAGATAAAATACAGCATTTATGCATAAAAGTACTAATTTTTGCCCATTTTTTCTCCCTTTGTCCCATTTTTTCTCCCCTTTTGGTCAAAATTTTGAAAAGATTTATAGCCTATAACCTGCACCGACAAAAGTTCGATCTATATCCCAAATTTCAAGAAAATCGGTCTAGGCGTTCAGGCGTGATTGGCTAACAAACAAACCAACAAACAAACAAACAGACTTACAGATAGATTTATAATATATATTAGGATTAGGATATATTAGGATTCCTTGCACAATGGGTCGATTATGATTAATGTGATCAAAAACAAATTTTAAAAAAATGGTTTGTAGTGATAACTCAGTTTTTAAGCACTGAGGGATAAACGATAGCTATAGCTGTCAGGTTTGTCATGAATACAGATTGACATTGACATTGATCCGATAGATACAGTTTGACACCCGAATTAGTTATTGGCTTATAACTAAGCCAATGAGTGGTGGACCTTAGCCTTCAAGGAGAGCATCCGCATATTTTCCTGTGCTTGATGGTCTAGTGGGTTAGTGCTGTTGTTTTGCATGCAAGCCCTGTTCTTTTAACAACAAATTTTTTACCAAGGTTTTATGTGGAACTGTTGATGTGTTCTGCGTTATTTTGACGTTTGGTTAGTTAGTCAAATAGACGTGACGTTGTGTCTGACATTGTCTATTACATACGTTTTTCTAAAATTTCTTAACTTGTTTTCGTTTTTACAGTATTCCCTCGATTTACGTCGTAGAATGTTCCGGAAAAAGGCGACGTAAATCGTAACGACGTAAATCGAATTTCATATTGCTCATACTACAAAGTAGTATGTTTTTAACAAGGAACTTAAAAAAGTTACAGTAATCTTTCGATTTACGTCACAGTTGGTTCCAAAAAAAAGGCGACGTACATAAATCGAATGACAACGCAAATCGAAGTTGAAGGGAACAAAATTTTTGACGACGCTAATCGAAACAACGTAAATCGAAACAACGTAAATCGAGACGACGCAAATCGAGGGAATACTGTATTTAGAAATTTCATTTGCATTGCAGTGTTGTTGGAAAAATGTGACACTAAGAGCGTGTATAGTAATTGCATGGGGAGAGAGAGGGAGAGCGAATGCATTTGTTTGAATTGAAATTTTTTTTTTTTTCTTGTTGATTTAGGAGTGTGAGATTGAGAGTTTGTCTCTCAAATGAATTCGCTTGGTTGAATAAAATAGTAGTGAATACCCCCCAATAGGTGGGGGGGGGGGCATACAGGCCCCCATGTATAAAAATGAATATGAATGTTTAAGCCACTTTTCTCTTCTTCTTTCTTTTTATATTTTTTTTGCAATTTTTTTCAGCTTTTTTCTCGTTACTTTTGCTCAAAAAAAAAAATTTTTTTTGTTGTTTTTTTTGTTGATTTTTTTATACTTTTTCATAAAAAAAAAGAAAGAAAGAAAGAAAGGAAAGGAAAAAAATATCTTGTGGCTGTCTATTTTGCTTTTTTTTCCATTATTTTGTTTGTTGTAGGTTTACATATGTATATTATAAATACATATCTCTGTATATGTATGTATGTATGTATGTATTAACTTATATACCAATGTATGTATGTAAATATATGCATACTATGTATGTGCATATACATATGCTGCGAGTACATACTTAATTTGTTGCTTTTTTATTTGCATTCTTCTCTCCGTTAGCAGTTTTTCGTATACCCCCTACCCGATAAATTTCTTTTACCCATTTACATACATACATACATGTTCACATATTTATTTATGTATTTATAAAGTATATAATGTATATAATATGTATCATAAACAAATACTTTTTTGTTGTTTTTTTTTTATATTTATTGTAAGTGAATACATACATACTCAATGACTCACGTAGATTGTTTTTTTCTGCTCTCACCATACAGTTTACATACATACATAAATACTTACTTACATAATACATATCCCTTGATTTTTCTCACGAAAAAAACGCATTAAAAAGCTTAGTTAACTTCATGGCAAAACTGGCAGTTATTAGAGAACGAATTGCAATTCGGCAAATCAAAATTCAAAGTGTTTTTTTTAATCATTTGAAGACCTTGAGTTAGGTCTGGCCCTTAGGAAAATTCCTTCAACTTTACTTCGAAACAAGGTCGCTTTGTAATGCTGGTAAATACAATACAAAAGCAAACGTCCAATACAAATACACATGAGGCTGATGAAAAGTTAATTTTGATTCACACTTAACACACACTCACTTCGTAGCTCTTACGAAGTGCACACTTAATTGAGAACAGAATTTCGCAAAAGATTCCTTACTTAAATCCGGGAAATGCTAGACTTATAGCAGAAAGCGTTGTTAGCACCATCCTTGTGCCTACATCATCAAACAACTTCTATAGAAGTCATAAAGAAATATCAGCATCCGCAGATCGTTTATTGCAATTGTAGTCAGATCAGGAGTCAGGAGATCTTTTTCTAAAGTGGTGGTGCTCTATGGAGTATGTATGTAAGCTTTTGTAACCATCTCGTTTTTGCTTTTAAGGGGTGATTTTTTAAGAGCTATAGGAAAATTTTTTTTGAATCGAACTTTATACGGGCATGAAAAATTTCTCAAAAGTCTGTCGTTCGTAGTCAGCCTTAAACTGTAGGTCCCGCCATTCATAAATAAAATTAAAACATACACAGCGTTGGAGGTGTACGAAGCTGGGTTGTAATCCTGACTAAAGGGTTGTATGTAGCGACGAATTAAGTTAAGTAAATAAGTCACTTAAGCGTGATTAGTTTTATAAGAAGAAGGAAAGTTTTATGAAGACAGAACTGAAATACATATGTATTATTTAAGAAGGCGAAGATAAGTGCTGCCAAAGTTCTTTTTTTTTGCTGAATATTAAAGGCAGCCGTGTACAGAGTTCAAGGAATACTCAATTTAACGGCTAGAAAGTTTGTTCTTTTACCTGCTACTAAAAGGTTCCATAAACAGCGCAAGAGAGCTTATGTTTTTGAATTTTAAGAGAGTCTTGCTTGCAATACAAAATTTTCTTATGACGCTTTGTTGAAATTAATATTTTTTTTTTGAAAGGCTTTAATGTTGTTGTGTTGATGACTTTTATTAAATTGTTTTTTGTTGTTATTATTGTTTTGGTTAGAGATAAAAAAAATGTCAGTAAACAAAAACAACACCAACAGTAAATAGCGTTATTGTTTTGTTTTTTTATTTTATTTTTAATTTCTTTCATATTAAAATTTCTTGCCATGTTGCCAAATTTCACTGAGACATTCATATATATATATATATATATATATATACAATAGTAACAACAACAACAACAGCGACAACAAATATTACAATTAAATAATTTTACATTGAATCACATAAAAATCCAACAACAACAACAATAACAATAGCAACAGCAGCGACTTAATATGTTTGGTGGCTAAAAGAATGATGAAAAACAAAAATGGAAAAAAAAAAGTAAATAAAATAAGAAAACAACAACAACAATCAAAAGCAAAGAAAATGGAAAACATAAAGAAAAAAAATAGAATAAAACATAAAAGACCATATAAACTAAGAAGACGAAGAAGAAAAACAAAAACAAAAACAATTACGACAATGATGAAGATAAAATATAAAACAACAACAACAACAACAACAAAAATTGACAAGAAAAAATCCAAAGAATACAAACAAGAGACACACACAAAATAAGATGATGGAAAAGGAACTGAAAAATAACTTTTTTTTTTTTTAATAAATATGTACTCGTACCGTACTATATCTTTCAGAGTTTACATATGTGTGTGTATGTACATGTATGCATTTAAACTACATAGGTATTCTACTTAAAATGGTGCAATGTTGTCACATTTTTGTTGTTGTTTGTTTCAATTTCTTCAACAACCAGTGTTGACAAGTTGAAATTGGTCTCCAATTCATTCAATATGAATACGAAATATGAAACAAAAAAAAAAATTATTCAAGAAATAATAACAACAACAACACATTCGCTATACATTTGAGATAAATAGAGAATAGTGGAGAGAATAAATAATAAAGAATTGGTATTAAAAATAAAAAATGGAAAAAAAATTATTCTTTACAGTTCTTGCTTTTGTTGTTATTGTTACTTGCATTTCATACACTGACAGCTAAAATTTTATAAACACTCAAAACAATTTCTACCTAGTATGTCCCACGGATTATAATGTGTCGACAGTACAATCGAAGGATTTCACCCTGTTGCTGAATTAATCCTAGTGGTGATATAAACTTTTTGTAGTTTTTAATGGTACAAACTGATTAGTCTAAGTAGGCTCACTCAGCATCTTAAGAAACATCAGACATGACATAATGGTAGGCGAAAAGCTTACAGACAGAGAAATCCTGGCGATGTAACCCAGGGGATTCGTTAGGCGATGTCGTGACCTAAGGCAGGGGTTACCAAAAAATTTTTGGTTGTGTATTAGTGTGTAAGAGAGAGAGAGAGAGAGAGAGAGAGAGAGAGAGAAAGCTTACAGCCCTAGAAATATATTAGTAGTATACCCTATTTTGATTTTCATTTCATCAACATACATAAAGTTATACATCTTTGACTTAATAATTACGGAATGTTTTTTAGATCTTTGCTGGCTACTAATTTTGGTTCATAAATTTCCTCTCCTGCTAATAACCAACCTTTTATTTTTTCCAAAATCTTTCAAAATTTCTTTCCACATCATCTAAATTATTTACTTGACTATTAAAACAATCAAAATGTGTTTTAAGAACATACAAGACATTGAATTTTAATGCAAGTATTTTTTAACATAAAATATTTTTTGAGTGTAAACCTAAAAAAAAAATACAGCATCCGCTGACATGTGTGCTTGTCGCAGCCTGATCGACAACTAAATAAAAGAGCATAAACAATATGTGTGAGTTCTCTCTGCACAATTGTGCTATGAAATGGTAATCCCTGACCTAAGGTATCGATTCCCTAAACAGAACTAGTAGGCTATGATTTTGGCAAATGCTTTCCAACCAGACTTAGTAACAAAGGTTAATGGAGTAATTTGGAAGTTGCATACTCTTCAAAGAGGACTTTTTTATGGTATACCCACGAGTTAAATACAGATCTTGGAACAAAGGCAGGAGTTTTTGGTACCAGAATGAAATATTCCGAACCAATGAGGGTTCCAAGCGGAAGTCTACGCCATCGAACGATAGGCTAAATTCAACTTGGATAGAAGGTACAAAAAACTTGACATAGCAATACTATCTGACAGTCAGGTCGACTTTGTAGCACTCAGCTCTTATGACGTTCACAAATCAAGAATCTGCCCCATTACACCGAGTTAGAAGCGTTTTTAATATCAATGATAATAATGGCCAAATCTTTACTAAATTCGACGCCTCCATTCTATAACGTTCTAAGTGTACTTAGAACGTTTTTAATGTTCTTGCATTTTTAAATTCTACGTTCTCTAACTTAAATACTGTCAAAATTTGGTTAAGATGCGCCGATCCGTTCCGAAGTTATAGGGAAAAATCTACTTAGAATACACATATAGTCTTATGTAGCGTGAAAACTTTGAGAGCTCATAACTCAAAACACACTTTTTCGACTTAGAATGTTATAGAACGGAGGCGTCGAATTTACCTTTATTTTCTATCGTCTTTTAAAGAAATTTATTTGCTTTAGGCCATAATACAATACTTTATTCCTGCTATTAGGAGGCACAAGTTGCTTGGCAAACTTAAATCTTTTTCGCATATTCAGTTTATGGAGAAGTTTTATCTTTTATGGACCTTCCTGGTTATAACTTCAGTTTCCCCATGTCTTTTTTTTCTTTTTTTTTGTCTGGTCTTTGAAACAAAAGCGATTATTTTTCAGACGACTAGATGTATAGAACGGACTTAGCTTTGAGATCCGAATTAAAAGTTTTTCAAAATGGTCATTTGCTTCACACTTTCTTTCTCTAATTTTTGCCGATTTCTTTAAGCAGATCATATGAAACACTTTAATTTTGAGAGGGGCTTCTTGATTCCAGCAATTTTTTTGATCGCTAAACCGCTCTTTGCTTTTAAATTTAAAATCCCACTGCTTTTAGTATCTCCCCGACCTAGTTTTGGACTATGAGTAGATTATAATAAGCAGTGGTGTTGTGCTAATTTTTTTCTTACCGGAACGCGTACATATAATTATGTATATAGACTGGGCCGATCCTGGGTAGGCATCCGCTCTGTGCGGTCTTATGTCCCAAATTTAACGGCGGGGGTGATTTTCCATGATAAACCTGGCGGCGGGGTTTTTTATTTTAACTTCCGGAACGCGTTCCTGTCCAAAAAGGAAGTACCGGAACGACGTTCCGGAGCGTTCCGGCTCGACAACACCACTGATAATAAGCATACCTCACTGGGAAGTTGGGTGACTAAACCAATTTGTAATGATTTTTTGCTTTTCTATTTAAATTTAAACACTGTTAATGAAAGTCGCCAGGCATGGATAAAATTAACACACTCGATATGGGTGGTGGTGTGAGAAGCTAAATTGTAGACCTGACTAAAGAGTTGTACTCACTAATCAAGTAAGTAATGAAAGTGAATGTCCCTTTTATACTCTCTTTTTTTTTTCCCAATTTACTCCTTTTTTTTGTACGTTTACAGTGAATCAAGATTCTGGGTTTCCCTGGGTTTGACAGCGCAGCTAATTTTTTTTCTTTAATTAATAGACAGTCTTACAAACTGTATAAATCTTAATATAGGGTTTGTAATCCTTCCATTACATTTAAAAGTTTCAACAATTTCATAAAAATATATGACCAATTATTTAGAAAAATAAAATTATCATACTTTTTTCAGCCAACACTGTGGACTCTATAGGGTTTTTGCATCATTATTAAAGAGAAATTGTATCGACAAATACCTCTTTTTCGCTATAATTTCTGCCAACACTGTATGCAGTTTAATAGAGTTTTAATTCCTTAAATTATCTTTTTAAGAATTAAAATCTGGTGTACTTATTTTAATGACCATGTGTGTAACCAACATTTTTTTTATTTTCTATTTTCAGGTAAGTGTTTAAATCCTTTGAAGGATGGAAAAATCTATGATTTCTGTTTTAATTTGTAAGTATTTTAAAAGTTTTCTTAAGAGATTTAAAAGAAAAATCAGAAGTAAAAAAGCAAAATTATGTTTAAGAAAAAATTTCTATAAATTTCCCCGGAAATTATTTACGCTTTAATTTGAATTTATTTTTCTTTGGTTGTTGTTGTTGTTGTTTTCACCATCTATGCGACACGTGTTTTTAAAATATTCCCAACAATAATGGCGTAAACAAATTAAATAATAATTCAAATAAAAAAAAAAAAAAAAAAAAAAAGGGAAAAAAATGAACAAAAAAAAAAGAATGAAATTTTCCATGACGTCGTTTTGTGAATATTTATATAAATTGCCAGTGCTGTACACAACAAAAAAAAAAAATATTTTTATTTACTTTTATACATGCATACATATGTATGTACTGTACATATGTATGTAAATGTATAATAAAATATAACAATATATTTACACAATTGTGTACGAACGTATGTACACTGATGGTCAAAACACGAACGCCCTTTAAAGGCATATTCTCGAAATATTCCATTGATTGAAGAGTGTGTCCATTTAATATTATATTACGGAAACGGATATGAAATATTTGACTATTAACGCGTGCTAAACCTGAGTATTGCAGAGAGTCCAAGCAACCGCTGAGAGTGACACATTAGTCACGATTTGTAAAAGATTACAAAAGTACTCAGCAGAATATACAGGGTTATCCATTTCGTGGTTTCAAAAGTAAACGTAAATAAAAAGTTTGAACGTTGACATTATGTGTGAAACACTACATCATTTAAATGACCTCCACGCGAAGTGTTGCAAGCATTGATTCTTTTGAGGTAATTTTCGACCACTTTTTGACACATATTGGGCGGTATCTCAGCCATAACTTGACGAATGTTGGTTTTTAAGTGCTCAGGAGTTGAAGGTTTATCTGCATAAACACGGTCTTTCACGTAGCCCCACAAAAAAAAGTCTAATGGTGTCAAATCGCATGGTCTTGGTGGCCAGTTGATATCGCCACGACGAGAAATTACGCGGCCAGGAAATGTCTCTTGCAATAAAGGCATATTCGCTCGAGTTATGTGGCATGTGGCACCGTCTTGTTGAAACCACATATTCTACAAGTCGTATTCTTCAATAGCAGGCAAAAAAAAGTCGGTTATCATATGACAATAACGCTCCGAATTGACGGTGACAGTCGTTCCATCATCGTTTTCGAAGAAGTAAGGTCCAATCACACCTTCGGACCAAAGAGCGCACCAAACAGTAACTTTTTCTGGATGTAATGGCCTCTCTTCAATTACTTGAGGATTCTCAGAACCCCAAATACGACAATTTTGTTTATTAACATACCCACCGAGTGTGAAATGTGCTTCATCGCTGAAGAAAATTTTGTTCGAAAAATTGCCGATACGCACGATACGTGGCTGTGGCAGAATCACCATTTTTGTAGTAGGTTTTGATAATTTTTATGCGTTGTTTGATAGTTAAGCGATCCATTTTCGTCAATGTCAGACTTTCAACTGAAAAGAAAAAAATTGGTTTCACAACTTAGTTTGACAGATGTCGAATTCCAGTCCCATACTTTTGAAACCACGAAATGGATAGCTCTTTATTTTGGCTTCTCCAAACCTCTAAGGCAACGTGGAATGTAGTATTTGTAAAAGTCAACTGGATGTGTGAATGGAAAATGTTGTCTCGACCTATCTATCACAGAGATAGGCACTTACTTAATTACCTCATTAGACATTACAACCCTTTAGTCAGGATTACAACCTAGTAGCTTCTTACACCAACCATATTGTTGTGTGCGTTTAATTTATCCATGAGTGCCTTAACCTCCAATTTAACATACCCTGCGAAAAATTGATTTTTTGAGAAACTCAAAAGTTTTTCCCAGAAGACTGTTGAGGGCAAGTCGTCGAAAGAAATATTTTTATTTCATATCATATTGCGTTTGAGATGTCTGAGCAAGCGGTTAAATCACGGACTCTCGCATAATAAGCCAACATATTACCTACTAGACTGCGACAACTTCATCAGGCAGGAGATACTCATCAAAAACTACCATTTGTCTGAAACCGAAAGTGCAATCAGGATTCTCGAGAACCACTAAGCGAAATTCCAATCAGGAGTCTCCAGAACCACTAAGCGCCTGGAATCGTTAATATATCGCCTGCTACTCATACCTCCGTCGATCGGAGGAACTTCAATAGAGTTCACGAACTAGAGGGATATCAATCTCCTTGGGATGGTGAACAAAGTGATTGCAAATGTTCACAATAAAAGTCGACTGGCAAATATTCTGGCCAACGTCCTGTATACTCACAGAATAAACGTTGGAGTAGCGGTCTTTATTATACCTGATATTATTCGACTTCAAGAAAACCACTCATCCTCATGTAGTACCTCTCCGCATGTGAATGCAAGAACGGAATAGGAACGGAATCTACTGCATTGTGTGCTATGAGTTCGCGAGTTTGTGGGAGTTCGTCACTGTCGCTTTTTCAACGTGCAAATGTGCAACGTTTTGATCGACAGACGTAAATAACATGAAGGGTAAATGGCCGTCTCGAAAATATCATTTACCGCAAAACTTCCATAATGTGTAGTCGAAATTAAGCGAAGGGGCCGAGGGGGAGGGGCCCAAATGGAAGTGTGTGATAATAGTCTAATTATAAATGAAACCAAAACAATGAGGCTCAACTCGGGAAACACTAACAACTGGTGTTGAATCGGAAGTCTCAGTATAAATGAACATGCCGCAGCAGCATTAGCAATCTGGACAGGATGACTACAGCCAACTATGGTATTTTGACTACAGTGGCCGGCCGTGCTTACGGATCATTGCGTCATGGGTAGACACGCCGAAAGAATGAGGCTCCCTTTTAACGACTTCTGCCGTGGATGCAGGTCCTCTGAGGAAGAGGAGACTGTTATTCACTTTCTTTGTCAGTGCCCGTCTCTTGCTAGGTGTAGATATAGGTTATTTGGCTCCCCATTCCTTGTTAGCTTAACGGAGCTATCATCCTTTGATATCAAGGATATAGCTTCGTTTATCAAACTTTCTGGCTGGTTTTCCAGTGCGGGGTAGTCGTGCTTCCGTTGTGCAGCCCTTGCGCTGACCAACTTCTTCCTTTTCCCTGATTGTGGTGGAACTTGGTCAGTACAGGGACTGCGTTCACCAGTGGCATCACAACGGGCTGCTATGCGTGCTCAAGTGAGCTTTGTGACATCAGAGCTACCACTCCGACCTAACCTAACCTAATGGTATTTTGAGAACTGCATTAATTGGATCCAACAAGGCAACGACCAATACAACAAGTGTGAACCTTTCAGCACATCTCAATGCATTAAATTGAATATTTTTTAACAGCTCTGTGCAATCAGTCAACTTGTACGGATACGTATCGTGGAATGCAGTTCGTTTCGATCTCAGACGAATCCAGATCTCTGCCAGACAATGTCTGAGGAGACAAATCCAGTGAATTCTTAAGCTAAACACTATAAAAACATACTCAACGCTAGGCATAATTAGCACAGACTTCAGTTGAGGTCACGACACGAAGACAGAAGTGATGTTCGACCGGGTATTTGCCGCGTAGGCCACTGTTCGATAAAAATGGGATTGTAATTGACTGAAATCTTTGAGAAAACTGTCGGAGGGAATGCCAAAGCACATTTGATGCCGACATCTGGAAATGTTGGTGTTATTGAAGATAAATAAATAGAGGAATGAGCTGAAGTTGCATAAAGCGGATAGAAGGCCTATGGATTTCAATTCTCAAGGCCTTTTACTCCTCTTAGAAACTATGGAAATTTCTATACTAAATTATATACATTCTACAATGCTACCCTATAGGTATGTTTTGTTTTGGTCCCCACTGTTTATTGTCGTAATAGAGTAATTGAACTACAGACTTCACTCTTCATTCATATCGTCTGATTGTACTTTCAGTAGAAGAGTGTAGAAGTCGTCTCGTATGAAATTTATTTCTTTTTTAATTTTATTTATTTATTTATTCTCCTTTTTTTGTTGTTGTTGTTATTGTTTTTGTTTTAATAAATTACAATATAAGAGAAAAAAAAAAGCACAAAATAGCTGAATTATGAATTTCTTTTGTATCCATTATTTGAGTTCAATTCAATTCAGTTTTTTTCAGTTCTGTTCTGTTGTGTTCCATTTTTCTGATACACTTTTTATTCGCTTAATTTGCTTTTAAAGTGTAGTGCTTGTGTACGCACTACTGTTTGCATTTTTATTTTCATTTACACTGCATTACAAAATTGTTCCGTTAAATAATTTTATTGTACAGAAAGGCTGAATAGTAGTTGCTTTAAAAATTTTCTCGGTACTTAATTGGTCGTTACAACTCTTTAGTCAGGATTACAATCTAGCTTCTCACACCAATCGTGTTGTGTGTGTTAATTTTATGGAAGACGGGCGGGACCTATAGGTTAAAGCCAACTTCGAACGAAAGATTTTCGAGAAACTTTTCATGGCAATTTTATTTACTCTCAGAGTTTTTGCCAGCAGACTATACGGAGGAAATCGCCTAAGAACGATTTTTTCGAATTTCGTTTTGTTTGCGATGTTTGAGCTGGGATTTGAACCATGGACTTTGAACGACAGACTTTTTGAGAAACTTTTCATGGCAATTTTATTTATTCTCAGAGTTTTTACCAGCAGACTACAGTGAGGAAGTCGCCTAAGAACGATTTTTTCGTATTTCGTTATGTTTGCGATGTCTAAGCTGGGGTTTGAACTACAGACTCCAGCCTAATAATTCAACACACTTCCTTCTCAACTAAGGTCTGCTCGATATTGTGGAAATAATGCGAGATTTGTAGTTAGGACCTACGAGTGGTAGGAACAATTAAGAACGATAAGTGCTCATCACAATTAAGGGACTTACTAAGTCTCTCACATCCTAACAAATATTAAGTATCAGTTTCGCAGAGGATAGCAATGAAGTAGAATGTGGTTTTAGTCAGTAAAAATCCGACATATTCATTGACATTGATGGCCCGTTTAACCTTCTTCACAAAGGCAAGGCCTGAAAACTGTCTTTTACACAGGACCCGTAACCCATTGATTGGATATTCCGGGTAGTGTTCTCCTGATAATTTGTCTTTATCTATTTGTATTTGTTTACTTCCAGATCTTTGAAAAAAAATATTTTTTTCAGTATGAAAGAGATGTGGTTTTAATGCGCAGCTCTTGTCTAGGACATGAGACAGTTTAAATTGATATTCCGGGCAGTGTTCTTCTAATAATTTACCATTGATTTGTATACCATTACTACCAAAGCTTTCAGCAAATTACTTAAGAGAGGGTCTTTGAAAAAACATATTTTTTTTTTAAGGATGACAGAGATGAAGTGGAGTTTTCGTCTAATAAGCCAATGCACTAACGAGATTATGTTTTCTTTGCTATTCCTGCAAATTTTGGATTGGGCCCCGTATATAATAATGCTTTTAGTACGGATTTTAAAATATTTCATTACAAATTTTCCTTTCGCTTGATGTTGTAATAAAAAATTTTGTTGTGGAAATTAACACCCCGACAATTATTAGGGCTTGTTAGGGTGGGTCGTCAATTGAAAATGAGAAAATTTTTTTCTATCAATTTCTGGTCTTATGATGCCATAGATTCCGGTAGAAAAGAGAAAAGGGAAATTTAATGGCGAATAATGTCGGGTGAATATTTAAACGAGGTTCTAGAAATCGAAGGAGCTAAGCAAGGGACAGGTGGCAAGTGTGGCAGCAGGCATACGAGTACAAATAATATAAAACACAAAGAAGAATAAGAAGAAAACACGAAAATATTTGAATGCAAAAAAAGAGTGTGATTCTGGTGGCAAGCGATGATGATACAGAAAAATATCAAAAAAAAAAAGAAAAACAGAAAAATAGATTGGAATGGCAAAAATAAAGTAAAAAAAGAAGAAAAATAGAATGAAATGAAATAAAAAAAAAATTATCTGTACATACGAATGTACATATGTATGTACATACATATAGACACTTCAGTTATAGATACACATCACCTACAAAGAGTGTAAAAAAATATTAAAAAAAATCGAAAAAAATGAAAAAAAAACGACAAGAAAAAATGGTTAAAATAAACGTTGGAAAGCAAAATTAAACAAAAAAATTAAAAAAAAATGAAAAAAAGACACGAAACGTTCGTTATGACCGTATAGAGTAAAGAGATACGAAAAAATTAAAAAAAAAACAAAAATAAGAACAAGCATAGCAACAAAACAACAATATCAACTACATATAGCAGCAGCAGCAGCGACAGCAACAGCAGCAGCAGCTAAATAATAATAAAAGTTTTAAAAGTATTTATAGCGACTGACGACTGTTAGTAGACTGACGGACACACTCACTCACTCGCTAAGTAACTAACTGGCCTAACTGACTAACTGACTATTTGTCCCAAACGCTGTGGGTTACACTCATTGTCTGTCTGTCTGTCTGTCTATCTATCTCAACGTATGTATGTTCGGTCGTTTGTTTGTATGTTTGTACGTATGTATGTTTGTTTAAAAGAATATATTTTTCAAATATTTATACACTTCGTGTTTATAAAATATGTCTGTATCTGTATCTGTCTCTTTGCCTGTCTGTCTGTCTGTCCATCTGTCTATAGTATGTACAATGTACATGTAAATATAGAATGCTTACTATATACATACATACATACATTGTATATCTCTATGTTGCCTTATATACTACAATACTTTAAATATGTATTATCGTATGTACATACAAGCATATAAAATGTGTGTTGGTTAGCAGGCAAAAGCCTGGTTGTACATAATGGTGGCAGCCTCAAGCTGATGACTCTGTATTCATTCTTTTCATTTCTTTGTTTCTTTAAACAAAAAAAAACACAAAAAAAAACAACAAAAAAAACTTAATTTTTCCTTCTTTTTGGCAGTTTAAGTACCCCAAAAAAACCCCTCTGCAATACACGCTTCTTACCACTTTTTTCTTCCCATTTTACAACACTGTTATGTAATGCACTACAGCGGCAAAAGAGAAGTGAAGAAGATACAGCGAAAAAAAAAAGGCCAAAAAGGAAACGAAAGGTGTAGTTGGTTAGTCTGTCTCCACAAGGTTCATATTAAAACTGAATCCGAATGACAAATGTTTTCTTGTTTGTCTAATGAAATCGTTCACGTAACAAAAATAGAATTTGCTGTTGTTTGTGTTTGTTAGCTCAACGAACAGTTGAAACAGTGTTGCATTCTAAGCTATGCACTAGTAAGTAACCCAGTAAACATTTGAAAGCCAAAACTCTTTTGAATTACCAGACAATTTTTCTTAAAAACTTTACATTTTTTTACATTATTATCAATCGCTATTCATGGATCTGATGTTGTAAAAGGTGACTAAAATCTACGCATAGTTGTCGCAGTCCAGTAGGTAACATGTGTTGGCTTAATAGACAAAACCGAACTTCAGATAACGCCTTCAAAACGCAACATGAAAAAATATTTCTTTCGCTAACCTTCTCACATCACTCGATTTCCACCAATTTGGGTTTAGGAGAAAACATAGTACCATTCAGCAAACCCATAGACTAGTTAATGTAATAAGAAATGCATTCGATGAAAAAAAAGTATTGTTCTGCACTCTTCATTGATGTCTCTCAAGCTTTTGATAAACTGTGGCACGATGGTCTTATACTCAAACTGAAGCAAATATTCCCTGGAAATTTATATGAAACTAGCTGACCCGGCCCGCGTTGCTGCGCCACCAACTAAAATAAATTTGAAGGAAAGACATTACACGAATGTCCAATTAATTTTGAATCATTTTATTGATTTTGTTTCCCGTTCTCCTTATGATTCAGACCAACGGGCTTGAGTAGTACGCATTCGATCAGTTTCTAATCTCACTTTTCGTTGTTCAAGTGGTTCAAGCGAACGGGTCTCAGCGGCATATATTAGAAGATTTTCCAGTCTCAATGCTCGTCTGATCCTGAGGCTCGTAATGCTCTTTTCTTCCGTGCTTGAGGTGTAGAGCGACCAATTGCTTGTCATTCATTTTGAATAATTTTCAGTGAAGCCATCCATTGGAAATTAATCGCACCAACCTCCGTCGACTCATACGCAACAACTTTGTTAAAGAATGCACAGTTTACGATTTAATTCATTTTGAGTAATTTTCAGAGGCGCCACCTATCGGATATTGGTCATACTAACTTAGAAGCCTTCTTCGGCTCATGCGCAATAACTTTGCTAAAGATCATAACATGGTAAAATGCACAGTTTACGACTTAATTGAATTTAAGTAATTTTCAGTGGCGCCCCCTGCCCGAAATTAGTCATACCTACTTAGAAACCTTCCCCGGCTCATGCCCAACAACTTTGCTAAAGATCATTACATGATCAAATGCATAGTTTACGATTCTATAAGGTACATACAAACAAACAAATTGGATTTTAAAATTTAAAAAAGTTAACGAACAAAAATGCACCCACGTAACCTTTACATTGCGAAGAGAGACCTGCCCTGCTATGTATATGCATTAATAATCAGACCAGATACCACAAAGCACTCATGTAAAGTACTTGGGTATACACCTTGATTGTCGTTTAACGTGGAAAATGCATATTGAGTCAAAACTGGCGCAAATAACTATGAGAACTGCCCAAATAAATTGGTTAATTGGTCGAAATTCATCACTTAAGTTAGATTGCAAACTCCTAATATACAAATCATAACCATTTGGTGTTATGGAGTACAGCTATGGGGTACTGCCTCAGCTTCAAACGTAGAGAAAATACAGAGGCGCCAAAATAAAATTTTACGAATGATCACTGCCGCCCCTTGGTATATCAAAAACTCAAATATTCACAAAGATCTAGATGTCCCGCTGGTTAAAATGGAAATTGTAAGACACACTGAAAAATATTTAGATAACCTAGATGACCACACAAATCCATTAGTCCGTGGTATTTTACGTCACACTGGCCATATTCGATTAAAAAGGAAGAATACTCTTGCACTCGGCCGAAGATGAGAGAGATGAATGAGGCCCAATGCTACTTTACTTAATTTTATTTTTACTTTATTTTATACTTTGAATACTTTATTTTATTTGGCAATGGCTAAATAAATATAAAAAAATTTTGTTTTAAGATTTGAATAATTATTGTTAGTTCATTATTAATGAAGGTTCAATAAATAATAAATCAGAAAAAAAAAAAAAAAACTCGAAATCGATATTAAACTGTAGGACATTACATGGGTGGTATGAGAAGCTAGGCTGTAATCTTGACTAAAGTATTGAAACCATCAATTAAGTAACTAAGTAAGGAAAGAATAAGGGGACTGCTATTCCATCCACAATATCTGCTATTAAAAAAGCTGGCTCTGGCTGTGTTACAGAGTATGCAGAGGGCATATTCAAACCTTATCGATTGAAATACCTTTGGTGGAACTCTGTAAGCTGTAACCATGCTAATCTAAAATCATTATCATTGTCGAACACATACACAAGCTCTCTGTGATGATGTTCTAATGAATCAACAGACCTGACTTGGCCTTCCTATTGTCACGAATAAGACCGAAGATGGTGTTTTGTTTTGCGGACGCTATTGGTCTGTTGTGCCACTCGTTATTAATCAACTCCTTCAATGGGCTTCAAAATAGACTTCAAGGTACTAACCCATCTTGTTGTATAAAATTTTCCATAGTTTGCGATACCATTTTGATCACTTGAGAGCCTATTTAGACATTTGAAAAGTACGCTGGTGGTATCAGAGTACATTGTATTTGGATTTTCGATTACAAAGCATCAATAACTTCTTCTTGCTGTCCTCAAACTCTAGCTCAGCTCTCGAACAAAAAGAAACGTGAAAACAATATTTCTTTTAGCCACTTACTCTCAGCAGTCTTCTGACAAAAACTCAGAATTTTTTCAAAAAAATTTGTCGTTTGGAACTCTATACACCGCCACTCATGAATAAAATTAACACCCACAGCGTGGGTTGTGTGTGAAGCTAGGTTGTAACCCTGACTAAAGGGTTGTACAGTGTTGCCAGAAGATTCTGGTGAAAAATCATCATTTTAAGGAAAAAAAATCATATTTTGGGGAAAAAAATCATCACTTTTTAACTTTTATTTGAAAAACATTAAAAAATAAATAACAATTCGAAATAAAAGTGTATTACATTGATTGGTTATCGGGTTTTGTTATCATATACTAACTTTATTCTTGAGGATATGATCTAACCCGATAATCAAACAATTTTAAATTAATTACATGTTTTACCAAAAATATTATATACAAACAAAACAGAAAATAAATATGTATGTTATATATAAAAGACAATTCAATTTAATTCTGACCTTCAAATTGGCCTATGTAGTTTTCAACAACTTTTCAGAAGCCCTAAAAAACAACATAATTTTTATATGAAAGTCATACAAAACTACTTAAATATTTTTGCAATAATTTTGGAACCAGCGGAGACGTTGGACAAATTTTTGCTAGAGAGATGGACCACAAATAAGACTTAAAAATGGGCGAATAAAACAAATTTCCCAAAAGGCACATAGGCCATTTTGCAGGCCAGCCGACGATATGTAAGTAGTAATTTTATAAGGTACAAAAATGAGATCTAAATAGAAAAGTAGAGTTTTGTAAAACTTTTAGTAGTTTCCTATAATAATTTAATTATAATACTGGGAAGGTTTCATATTTTTTACAATTTCTTCATCAATTTTAAGATTATAACAGGAACATCTTTTAACTAGTAAATAATCCTGTATAAACAAAATACCTTCTATATCTGCATTTTTAAGCCTGTTCCTGTACTTAGTAATTAATTCACGCAGTAATTAGTGAATTCAGTTAATTCACTATTGGTAAATTTTGTTTCAGAAATCTTTTTTTTTTACAAATACTCCTAAATATACATCTTCGGCGTTTAAAAAAACCTCTTTATTTTCAATATTTTCCTCAATATTGAAATCAGTGTAGCCAATGTATGTCGCTTTACAAAATTGTCTAATATTTTTAAGTATAAACGTTCCATTTCAGAATACATTTTTTGAATTTGGGAGTTTGTACTTTGAAACATTTTGCTTAAACTGTTTATAACGTGAAGTATCTATATACAAAAAAATCATATTTTTGGAAAAAAAAAAAATTATATTTTTTGGAGAAAAATCATCAAATCATATTTTAGTTAAAAAATCATCAAAAATATGATAAAATCATCATTCTGGCAACGCTGGGGTTGTAATTGCCAATTAAATTAAAAAAAAAAAAACGTCACTAACTGTGTCAATTCAGGGAGATGTGTAAATTTAAATTACAAATTGTAAATAGAATAAAAAAGTAACATTTTTTCAAATGCAAAATAAAAAGTTTTTTTTTTTTTTTTTTTTTTTTTTTATTCAGTTGAGTGTGACACTTTATTTGTTTAAATTCCAACACCGACCACTTACTCACTCTCTTTCCCCCGTTTGTAAACTGTAAACTTTGAAACTTCTAATGGAATACATAGAAGAGAATTGAAGAGTCGAGTGTAGAAGAAACTGTGTGTTAAAAGTGAAATCGAAAAGAAAAAAAAAAACAGAAACAAAAGCAAAAACAAAAACCGATTAATTGTTGTGGTAATCGCAATAATGAGGAGCCATTTTGAAATTAAAACAAGAACAAAAAAAAAAGTTAAACGAATAACAAATTAAATAATGAAGTGACTAAATGACTGACTGACTGACTAATTGACTGACTGTCTGATACGATAGCTGAGGGAGGGGAAGGAAGGTTTGTGTTGAAAAGACGTTGAGATTACAAATATTGACGTTGACGTTCACATACTATGTACAATCAATTGGAATGTGTTGAGAACCTGAGAATAAAAGTTTTTTTTTTTTTTTTAAATAAAAAATCAACAACAATAAAAGATTATACGTATTTATTGTTATTTTTTTTTATTTATTTATTCGGTTTAAATTTTATATTTTTTTTTATTTTTATATTTTTATTTAAAAATATTTCGAAGGTCAAACATGAAACACTGAAAGCGAAAATGATTTCGATTTAAAAAAAAAATTAAAATGGATGTGTATTCATGATGTCATTGAGTTTGTTTTTTTTTAATTTAAATTTTTTTTTCCATAAGGTTTCTGGAGAATTTTTTTAGCCTCTGCTTTCAAACCTTCAAATCCTTATTAATATTTAAGCGAGACAGTGCAAACTAGTTTTTTTTTTTTTTTTTTTCTTTTTTTTAATATCATCATTTTGTTAGGGAAGTCAATTGAATATCAGCACAGATATTTCATCCTACTCCTCACCATCGTTTAGCGCTTCACCATGCTGTGCTGTTGTACTTCTTATAAACTTCTGAACTTTTCGTCAGATATCGTCATATCGCTAGCAATCTTCTTTCCTAACAGCTTAATTGTTAACCACTCCAGAAAAGGCGAATCATTGACATCATCGCTTACACCCTCTAGAGTTTGGGTAACCAAACAAGCTTTATTACAGGGACCTTCGTCGATATAAAGTTCAACTAATGCAACAACTAAAGCTGGCTAATAATTCACAATGCCATAGGTATGCGGATTAAGTGCAACAGCATACAACCCTTCAGACAGGATTTCGACCTAGCTTCTCACACCACTTGTGTTGTGTGCGTTAAATTTTATATCGGATCTGCCATATAACGTTTTTTTTTTTTTTCAACTAGTGCTTATTTCGTGAATGGTAACAATTAGCTCATGTCTGATTTGACAGATCATTAGTTTTATCCTTCCGCTGAACGAATATGGTTGCATCCAATGCGTTTTCGCTTCGCTAAGTGGGCCTGCGATCGACTTACAGAAGATGCCGATTTTCGCAGCTCATTTTGATCTTGGCGGGTGTGTAAACAAGCAAAATTGTCGCATTTGGGGCACAGAAAACCCGCACGCATACATTGAAAAGCCGACGCTCGAGTCACTGTTTGTTCCGGATTTTGGTCCAGAGGCATAATTGGGCCATTTTTCTTCGAAAATGAGCAAGGAGTGGCCGTTACAGTCAATGGCGATCGTTATCGGGCCATGTTGAACGAATTTTTGTTCACAAAAATTGAAGAGGAGGATATTGGCAACATTTAGTTTCAACAGGACGGCGCTACGTGCCACACAGCCGAAGCTACACTCGATGTTTTGCGCCCTGTTTTTGAAGATCGCATTATCAGCCGCAGAGCTGATGTCGTTTGGCCACCTCGGAGCTGCGATTTGACACCGTTGGACTATTATTTGTGGGGTGCCGTCAAAGATAACTGTTACGCCGACAAGCCAGAGACAATTGACACTTTAAAGGACAATATTCGTGAAGCCATTGGTGAAATACAGCTGCACACAATCGATAATGTTCTTAAAAATTGGACCGATTGTGTAGGCTACTGCATGGCCAGCCGAGGCAGCCATTTCAATGAAATTATTTTCCATTATTAACCGGAAGGATTGTACTTTCAAATAAAAAAAGAAATTTGAGAAAATATTCAGTAGTTTTTTTTAAAGCATTTTCAAAAAAGATAAAAAAAGTTATTTGGCGGACTCTTTACAGAAGTGACGGAACCTACAGTTTAAAGTCGACTCCGAATGACAGATTTTTTGAGAAACTTTTTCATGGCAGGTTTTATTTTCTCTCAGAGTTTTTGCCAGAAATCTGCTGAGAGGCAGTCGCCGAAGAATTACTTTTTGTATTTTGTTTTGATGCCTGAACTGGGATACGAACCTGGACTTTACGTCTAATAAGCCAACACACTACCTACTAGACTACGGGGACTACAAGTACAAGTGCAACACTAGCTGGACTTTAATTCTGATTTTTAGAGCAAAACTTTCCTCAGGAATTATGCTCATATCTCACTCAGTGGTTAGGTTAGGTTAGGTCGGAGTGGTAGCTCTGATATTACAAAGCTCATCTGAGCACGCATAGCGGCCCGTTGTGACGCCACAGGTGAACGCAGTCCTTGTACTGACCAAGTTCTACCAAAACCAGGGAAGAGGAAGAAGTTGGTCAGCGCAAGGGCTGCCCTCATTCAGTGGTTTCGTAAGCAAAATTTTCTTTAATGGGGATCGAAGAACCCAAAAGAGATTGTGGGAAAAGTCATTGGCTTCAGAAGAAGTTACTGTTTGAGGGCGTTATGACCTGGAGTTGTCATTGAACTAAAAGAACTTTTGCTCCGAATATAATAAACAAGTTTTCTTGCCCTGTAACTGAAAGAAAGTGTAACTTAACGTTTATCCGTGAAACGGTCGGCTGTGGTATATTTATTAAGAAGGTTCTCATATAAAATTTTTTTAGGAACTGCCGCCTGATGACTAGTGTTTTCCAAGAACAGGTCATGATGATGGTGTTATTCCTGAAAATCTCCTGATTTACACGGACTGTCAGACATGAATACATAAATACACACATACATACATACAAACATAATTGGTTATTAACACCCTTTAGTCAGGATTACGACCTAGCTTCTCACACCACTTATGTTGTGTGTGTTAATTGTATACATGAGTGGTGGGACCTATAGTTTAAAGTCGACTCCGAATGACAGATTTTTTTAGAAACTTTTCATGGCAATTTTATTTACTCTCAGAGTTTTTGCCAGAAATCTGCTGAGAGGATGTAGAGGAATTTTTTCATATTTTCGTTTTGATGTCTGATCTGGAATTTGAACTGAGGGCCAACACACTACCTACTAGACTACGGAGACTTCAAACATGAATGCTGAGGATATCTCAGGGAAATTTCATTGTAAGGTAACTTTACTATTGATTTCGTGACATAAAGATGTAATTGGAAATTGCTGATGAACTGGGCCGGTATGGATATCGTAATCTCCGACATGTTTTGGTGTTATGGGTCATAGGTATTCCGATTGCCTCCGTTCAATTGGATATTATCTAATCGTTTTAATCATTGCCAGCAGAAGGGTACGTGCAGTATTATTGCTAGACTCTGTTGGACAAATTTGAATAAAACGAGAATCAACTCACTTTTGGCCTTAAATCTCATGCCCACCACTGCATAGAGGCATGCCAAGAGCTTTGGCATTTCGGCAAATAACATCTACAAGAGCTGTGCATCTGAGTAGAAGGCAGATACTGTCTTTCACCTCATGTGTCAGTGCCCTGCTCTTGTAATAAAAAGACAGAAGTATCCGACCTCTCAATTCTTCGTTATCCATGACCGAACTCCCAAATATAAAGGTAACTGCAATAGCAAGATTTATTTTGAACTCGGGTTGGGAACTTTTAACTCCCGGTTTTAATATTGATTGTGGTATCACAATGGACTTTAGTGGGTCCTCTTTTTTGAAGGGCATCCGCCGCCTTACCTGACATAACGTTCTGACGCCGTTAGATTTGTTGTGAAAGTACGTCGAAGAGCATGTCTAAACGGATAAACTCCTAAGTTAACGCAAATATACCGTTAGAAATATGAGAAAAGTGGTCGAAAACCACCACTACCAGGTGTGGGGAGAGTACCTTCTTATTCTGATGTCTACATTATTCAGTTCTGTGCAGTTCAAGAATTTATTTTATTATGGAATAAATAAAAACGTGGTGGGATTTTAAATTAAATCAAGAATACCGAAAGCGCAGGTGCAAAGAAACAAAATTCGTGTTCAAGTGCAACGAAAACGCATAATTTTTGGCATTTAAAATTTGGGTTAAATTTTTAAGAGCCAAAGTAGCAGCAGCAGCAGATCAAAATACACGCATACACGCACATTCATTTAAAAACCCATATGATTGTGGATAGAGAAAGAAAAAAAAGTATGATCAAGAAAAAGAGATAATCAAGCTGGCCTGTTCCTTTTGCAAGAGATGTTATAGAGAGACACTCATGTAGTCTTGCAAACAAGTAATATGCGTACGTACACCTACTTATGCATACATACGTACGCATATACTAACACATTTACCAAGGTTTTGGCTCTCATTCATTAACACACACTGGTTTTCATATGGTTATTATTGCTCTCGTTGCTCTCGTTGTTGTTACGAATTATTACAGGCTCATCAGAGTCTGTCGTGTAAAATCCTTGTTAAAGTCGAAAAGAAATGAAAAAAAGAAGGAAAAAAATAATGAAGAAGAGAACAGATGACAGCATTTTTTTCTTTGCTGATGTTTTTGGCAGTGTCGCAGCGAAACAACGGAACGTGCTACAGTTGTATAGTGCACGAGTTTTGTTATCAGCATGTGTAGGTGTATTTGTATGCATATGTACTTGTGTGTGTATGTGCGTATATGTACTATATCGTTATATTCATAAACAAATAAGGGCGTTTCCTGTTATTGTATGAATAATAATTTTTTTGTTCTACCGAATTCTTACTTTACTTGGCATTTTGTTTGGCGGTGTAGTTGTTGTTTTTGTTGTTGTTGTAAAACGAGAACATAAACATAAACAAAAAAACAACAACGCTAAAGATGATACATGATGAGAACATTTACATGCTCTCTTTCACACGCACTTACTCATACATATACATATGTATGTATGTATATATGTATGTACTCTTTTAAAGAACTGCACAACCGCCAAAGGTTGTGATAAAATATAGATTTTCTCACAGCAACAACAGCAACAACCACAAATAACACAGAGAGAGATTTGGTCGTTTTACTGGACAGACTTACACTTGCTGGTTTTTCTTTTTTTTCCTTTTCACCTATTTTTTTCATCGTTCCTTTCTTTTCGTTTTTATTTGTTTTCCTTCAAATAAATTTCAAAAGAGAAATTCTTGTTGGCAATAGATAGTAGCGTTAAATAGTAACACAACGTCGGCCGGTCGGTCGTTGTTATTGTGTTTAGGATCATGTTTTTTTCCCCCCCACACAGGCACACTCACACATAAACAAATTGCCTGACAGATGGCCAATGTCAAGCAACCAAAAAAAAAAACAATTAAGAGAGACATAAACGTACACAATAAATGTCAGTTTAACGAGAGGTTGTCATTAATCATTCACCCAACAATTAAGTTCCGGTTCGGTGTGGTTCTCTGAAATTTTCTTAGAGAGGCTTTGTTTTGGCATCAGTCGTCAAAATATTTCCCGTTTTTTTTTCGTATACAGTGTGTAACAAAACAAAAAGGTGTTTAGAAGAGGTCTCTGCAGTTTTGAGAACAGAAAACAAATTTTGGAAACCAAAACCCGCTTAGTCATCATCATCGTTATTATGTTTTTAAGATTCCATTCAATCTTCGTTTTAGCTGCTTTTGTCGCAAAAGGTGGCCAATATAACTCCCTTTTCATTTAGTCTTTCAATTCTAATTGGCTTTTCTTCAACTCTTTCCTCCTACTGATCTCTGTTGGAGATGATATTCAATCAAATCAAGAGTTCTCCTCCATAGTGAACGATTGATCAATGCCTGTAGAATTGAGGTCTCATATGCCTACAACAAAGAATACGACGTGGATTGTGTGTTGGAAGCGAAAAAGATCATTTTGACTTTCATTTGCAATACCAGCAGTAATTGTTTGATTACTAAGGGGTGATTTTTTAAGAGCTACAGGATAATTTTTCAAAAAAAAAATCACATACAATTCAGAAAAATACATGAAATCTTTATTTGAATCGATAGTACGGTCCATATAATTTAATGTTTGTAGATTATTTCATGCAAATATTGACCGCGACTGCGCCTCAAATGGTCCATCCGCTTAATCCAATTTTGACATACTCTTTCCAACATTTCGGCCGGTATCTCACGAATAAATGCTTCAATGTTGTCTTCCAATGCGTCAATTGAAGCGGGCTTGTCTGTATAGACATGAGCTTTAACATAGCCCCACAAAAAATTAAATCGCACGATCTAGGCGGTCAATTGACCGGTCTCGAAAATGAAATAAAATGTTCACCGAACTCACCTCTCAATAAGTCCATTGTTACGCGTGCTGTGTGGCATGTGGCACCGTCTTGTTGAAACCACATGTCATGCAAGTCAAGCTCTTGCATTTTGGGCAAAAAAAAAAGTTGGATATCATCTCACGGTAGCGCTCACCATTCACAGTTACGTTACGATTCGCAGCATCTTTGAAGAAGTACGGTCCAATGATGCCAAATTCAATGATTTGCAAGCGTTGTTCGTTTGTAAGACGATTCATGGTTAAATTATAGACCAAACTGAAGATGTTTGACGGTAAAACAAGACACGAAACGTGCGTGAGCTGTTTAAACCAGTGTTGCCAAAAAGATAATATCTAAAAAATCACCCTTTACAATCCATTTGGGGATTGTCCACGCAAATCTAATTCTGAACCCGGTGGCTATTTAATGACGCCACATATTCACCATGTATGTACATACATTGCATTGCGCCTTCTTATTATTACCAACTACCTGTAAACGCTTCCTACAGCACGATTAATGAATCGCATGAGGATGCCCTACAACAGATGAAGCCCAGTTAATCTAAAAAAAAAAAAAGTAGGAAGACCTAAAGCTTTGTTCAACACATCAACTTCTCCGCTTCCCGAAGGAAGTCGATCAAAACTTTGATAGGAAAAACTCTGAATTCCCTTGAATCCAATTAAAAACATGCATTGTTTCAATCCATTTCATACATTCAGGCAGTAATGCCCGAGTAGAAAGCTCTTGAAGTTGCCACAGTGGTTGGTAGTATTTTGGCTTATTAGACGCGAGTCTATGGTTCAAACCCCAACTCAGACATTTCGAACAAAACGTAGTCTTCTGGCAAAAAATCGGAGACGAATTAAAATTGCTACGAAAAGTATCTCAAAAATTTGTCGTTCGTACTCGGCGTTAAACAGTACGTCCTTCAACTCATGTATAAAATTAACACACATAACGCAAGTGGTGTGAGAAGTTAGGTCGTAATTCTGACTTAGGGGTTTTTTTTTATTTTTTATTTCATTTAATTCAATTAAAAATGTATACAAAATCGAATAATGCCTCAGCGCCAGTAGGCATTGGAGAGGCTAGTTGGCAACAATAGCCAATTCAGTAAATAAGAGGGAAAAAGCTGTCCAGACTTTATAATACAGGCCTTCTCCTTAAGGGCAAGACTCCCTAGGTCGAATCGCTGCAAACGATTATGGCTTTTCTGTGCTACAAGAGGCGTCGTGTTAATTCTTTATCATACGGATGGCGGTGAGCATATTGGGAAACCAGCCAGAGGTCACACTTTTCCCCTGAACGACAGGATAGAAAGAGATGAAGCCTAAGCTTTGTCATTGCACAACTTTGGGGTTTTTAAAAGCCTACAGGAGCTGTTTAGTTAAAGTGGCATTGAGACTGCAAAAATATTTGAAAAAAATAAAAGAAATTATTGAACAAAATAATGACTCGAAGAAATTTTCGGATTTTTATGACCATCACTGTAAGTTTTCTTTGAAAGTTCTTTTAATTTTCATAACAAAAATTCCATTTTGACTTACAAAATATGCAAATCAAACTGCATTACTGCACCATAACGATGTTCTCTTTCACACTGCACTGCACTACACTAAAAGCTCTCTTTTCACCTCAACTTTCGCTTTAATGTTGAAAACCACTTCTTATAACATAACATAGCAGAACAGAGTACATAAATCTCTAGGCGACAGTCAACTACCATTAGAAGAGTAGTCTTATGACTATGACAGTTGAATTAAAAAAAAAAATCGAATTTTTTTTTGTTTAATTTAATCACGCCATATTCAGGGCTCTATACCAGATTTGAAGAGAGTAACCAACCAACATTCCATATGAATTTGTCCCTGAAATATTTTTTTTCTTTATTTTCTTATACTTTTTATGAGTGTTTGCCATTTCTCTATTACAATTTCATTACATTTCGTATTTTGTTGTATTTGTTACTCTTTTTTTTTCTTTTATGACAAAATATAACTGATTTAGTGTTGTTGTCGTTGATGTTGTTGTTGTTCAATGTTTTTCAACAAAATAACGTTTGTTTTTCGTACTGTGTTGCCATTGCTATTTTGCAAATGTAAACAGCAAAACATTAACAAAATAACAGGACCCGAAGAGGAGAATGAGAACAAAGAGAGTAATAGAGAGGGCCATTGAATATTATAAAGTGGTATGGTATAGTGTGGTGTATAGTGTGCTCTGTGATTGCATGTGTGTGTGTGTGTATGAATTCTTTAATGGTGGCAAATAAATGGCAAATCAATACACAAAATATCATTCTTTCCTTCTTTTATTTTTATTTGTTATTATTATTGTCGTAGTTGTTGTTGTTGTTGTTGTTGGTTTGTTTGTTTATTTCTCGCAATTTTGCAAACTCAGCGAAATATGTCTTGTCAGCCCACAATAAACCAATCAACCAACCAACCAACAAACAAATGTGGCTGGTTTAAACTGACAGGGCAAATGGACAAACCGTCAAACTAACAACCAAAAGGCATACGACGATGACAAGACATAAAGCAAATCAAAGTAAAGCAAAGCATAGCGAAAGAAAACAACGAAACGAAATAAAACGACAAAGAAGTAGAAAAATTTGAAATAAAAAAGCCAAATGACAGGGCTGGACAAAAATTTGCTGATTAGTTTGCTGTGGATATCAATAAAACGGTAACAAACAAACAAATCCAATAAATAAAATCCGACTTATTGTCGCTCAAGCCTATTATAAGATACCCTACATCCATACTACATAATGATAGTGTTATCCTAGTCCAGTGGCTTGTGTATTGGCTTACGAGACAAGGACAAACCTTTTTTGACGACACTGTCTTAAACGGAAGTAATTGATTTAAAATTCGCAAAACTGTCGTTTAGAGTTTCCATCCAATTATGGGTAAAGTTTTGCTGCAGACTGTAATCCTGGCTTAGGGCTTATTACCGCCAATAATGCATGTGAGTGTATGTGTCCATATATCCCATTTAGGGCTTTCAGGTTTTCTTTAATTTACTTATTTAGCTTACTTACTTAATTGATCGTTAAAATCCCTTAGTCTGGATTGTAACCTAGCTACGCACATCACTCATGTTGTATGTGTTAATTTTATCCATGAGTGCCTTGGGACCTAAAGTTTAAAGTCGCCTTCAAACGACAGATTTTTGAGAAAGTTTTCATGGCAATTTGATTTTATTTCTGGGTTTTGCACAAGATGTCTGAGCCAGGGGTTGAACCACGGACTCTTGTCTAATTACCCAATACACTACCTACTAGACTATACTTTCTTTATTTAGGAGGTACGATTCGGTCACTTCCGTGGCAATATAATCTAAAGATCTATTTCATGCATGCTGTGGGCAAGCAGCTTAAGAGAGGAGCGTGTGGAAGCCCACTTAATCTTCGGTTCAGCGACAATACAGTCAGTAGGCGATAAGAAAAACCTTTACTTGATGCCTCAACAACCTTATGTGTGTGGATATCGCCGGATTATTTGGATTCATTTCCATATCAACGACAGTAGGCACTAAGGGTTTAACTGAACTTAAGACGTGATTAACACAACTGAGTTCAGTCAACTCATTCTTGGTGAACAGCTGAAAAATTTGCCTTTCGCGATGTAGCTGCTGTCATAGACACTGCGGTACGATTAGAAAATGTTTTACTAATTCAACAGAGGTAACATATTGTAACTTTTATATTCAAGCCAAATATGGACGGCTCGGTTTCTCATGTCCTCTTTTATTTCAAAGATTAAGAGCAACGTACACAATTTTTATGCTGTAAACACAATAAACGCAACGCAGCACACGCAGCAATTTTGCAACAACAATTTGCTTGTTGTCACGTTGCCTTTAAGCTAATCATTTCCATATACACCCATGTATTCTATTTTCAAGAGATTGCTGGGTTTGCTACGTTTAGCCGGTGCCATTAATTTCCAATCGGTTGGAAGAAAGCATAAGACTTACAAATCTTATATAAAATTATAGAAACAAATATTTGCGAAATAAAGTACAACAATAAAGTAAAAAATAAAAATAAAGGACAACTACAAAAATGAGAAGAACAAGTATACTATACGTATGTAGGTATACAATGAAATCATTTCATTTATTTAATCCAACTAATAATGGCGGACAAACCAAAAACACACAGTCAAAAACAGCCCAAATGAACAGAAAAAGCAGCAAAAAAAAAAAAAAACTGCCACACAAAGTTTCAGGTTACTGTCAAAGTATAAAAGTTCTAATACAGTCCTGTCTCTTGTCTGGTGTATCTCTTTAAAGTCCATGAAAATGTTTTTGTCACCCTCACACACGTGTTTAGCACAACAGAACTTTAAAATTTTAAATTCTTCTTTGAATTCTTTGATTAAAAAGGCAAAGCGAAAATTGAATCAATATTCCCATTTTCATCGTTCCTAAGAGAAGCATAAATATTTCCTGAGTCTACAGCGCCCTGTCAAAAGACAGGTTATTCTGATTAATAACTGAGATCTTCTCTTATTGTAGTTTCGCAATAAAACTTGGGTTTGTCTCAAATCCACTTGGTTCGAGAAATCTTTGCCCCTCTTTATTATCTCTTTCGTTGAGCATGCCTTTACTAACATCTTACTCCACAGAAGAGTTCTTGCTTCCGTCCTTGTTAGCTCTTGTTCTTTCGTATTGCCGAGAACTCCCACACGACCTGGGACACTAACTGTTTCAGCTTCTTCTGACAGTTCCATACTATCTGCGATGTAACCCCATAAGAGTCCAGTGTTCGAAAGGTGGTCTAACTGTCAGATAGTATTGCGTGTCTTTTGTACCTCCTAATCAGGTTGAATTGAGCACATCCTTCAATGGCATAGACTGTCCCTTGAAAGATACGTGTGAGTTTCATCATGGCTGTTGTTCTAAGATCCGTTCTTGATCCATATGATTGCCCTTAAATAGTTCCTCTTTTAAGAGAGAATGAAGCTTTAATTTCGGATTACTATGAAGCACATTCCAAATTCTTAGAGTCTATTGATTCTGTCCAGGGTTTAGTTAAGGAGGGGGCACATGGAGCATAAAGCCACATTTAATTCATTCTATCACTGATTTGTGTGCAGCCCTTGCGCTGACCAACTTCTTCCTTTTTCCCTCATTGTGGTGGAACTTGGTCAGTACAGGGACTGCGTTCACCCGTGGCATCACAACGGGCCGCTATGCGTGCTCAAGTGTGCTTTGTGAAATCAGAGCTACCACTCCGACCTAACCTAACCTAATCACTGATTTGTCTTTTACTCCGATACTGGAGTAGGTATGCTTTACAACTTCTGGATCCCTTAAGGATCCATGCGGTTTGGGTGAGTTCTAGTCGAGGACTGTGGCGATGTCAGTCTGCGGTTTTCTCCATTCACATTTGTTCGCTGAGTTGCTGCCCATAAACGCATGCGTATATATAATGTCACTGTGTGTAGAAGTGAGTAGAATAAAATCGGAGCGTTCGAAATGTAGATAGTGTGTTGGCTTATTAGACGTGAGGCCTCGATTCAAGCCCCAGGTCAGACATCTTCAATGAAACACAATATGAAAAAATATTTCCTTTCTGTCAGCAGATTTTTAGCAAAAGCTCTCGAGAGTAAATAAAATTGCCATGGAAAGTTTCTCAAAAATCTGTCGTTCGGAAGGGACTTTAAACTGCAGGTTCCACCACTCATATATAAAATTAACACACACAACATCAGTGGTGTGAGAAGCTAGGTCGTAATGGGTTGTAATAACCAATTATGAATGGATGTTAGCGACATGTGACACGCTTTCGGCATATTATTGGCAAGATCAGGCTCTAGACAACTTTTAAAGGATGTTAAAAGAAGATGCTCTTTATATAACATTATCTTCTTCTACTTGTTTTTTTTATTTTTTGAAGATTTAATTTTTTTTAAATGCGCTTAATTTAACATAAATTTTCTTCTCTTTTATTTGCAGGTAAGCTTTATAATAGTATTTTAAGGACAAACACACTAGTGAGTATAACTAAACCAAGTTCAATATAAAAAAGATTTCATTCCTTTAAGGTTCTGCTCTAAGAAAGGTTATCAAGGTTTTGTTTCAAACAAAAACAAAAAACGGAGCAAAACTTAAAGGTTAAATTCCGTTTTATTTTCAATGGTCGGTTGTTGTTGTATATCTCTTTCTCTTTCACTCTCTCTTTTGCTTTCTCTCTCTGTACATACATATTTATCTCTCATTTATTTATTTTATGATATTTTTTTCTTGCTCTTGTTCTTATTATTTTTGGTTTCCTATCTCATCGTACTTAATTTTGTGTGGCTGCTTCTGTTGGATGTTCGGAATATACGTTGAGTGTCAGAAATGTGTATGTGTGTGTGTGTGTTGGTCTCTCACTGCCAAAATATAGTGGAAATGAAGTATATTTTCCGGGATTTTAACGGTGCTGTGCAGTCCATTGCTTGGTGTGTGTGTGTGTGTGGTTGGTTAAATGGTGGCAAAGCATTCTCTTAATAAAGTTTTTCTCTGTAAATTTTAAAGCTTTTAGTCTTTAAGGCTTAAAATAAATTTCAAAGAATGATAGAGAGCACGGAAAAGAATAAACAAGTAAAAGAAAAGCAAATAAATATTCTTTCTTTTCTTCTTATTAAAGTTTTTCCAACACACTTTTAACTTTAAACAGTCAAGGAAATTACAAAAAAAAAATCCCAATGGGAGGAACCAAAAAAAAAAAAGCAAAAAAAAATGGAACAAAATATGTTGGAATACATACAACACACATCAAATAAAATGGAATTGAAAGATACGTACACAGAGTATGGTATGGGTTAATACCAATATGGCAGATACGAATTGTCAAAGAAAAAAATACAATGAAAGAATGACATGAAGTGGTGAATGCCCAGTCACCATTCTACGGATGAAAGTCAAATTCATTCCTTATGTAGTATATATAGCTACTGGCTCGTCATTATGTTATTATGAGAAGGAGAATATACACTGAGCACAGACTATGCAGAAGTTAGGTTAGGTTAGATAAGGTGGCGGACTCCCTTTGCAAGAAGAGGTGTCGCACTTATGCCAACATTTAGCGCCATAGTCAATTTACACAAACAATATTAACCCTGGGAATTAAAAATTTCACAGCAGTCGCCGTGGTCTAGTAGGCAGAGTTTTGGATTATTAGACGTGAGGCCACGGTTTAAACCCCAGGCCAGACATCAAAACGAAATATGAAGAAAATATTTCTTCGGTGACTTCCTCTCAGCAGATTTCTGGCTAAAACACTGATAGTAAATAAAAATTGCCATGAAAAGTTTCTCATAAAATTCTGTCGTTCGGAGTCGACTTTAAAATGTTGGCCCCCCGCCACTCATGTATAAAATTAACACACACAACATAAGTGATGTGAGAAGATAGATCGAATTCCTGTGTGTTTATGCGATCAAACATTCCCTAGATAAAAACCAACCCGATTTCAAAATAAATCTTGCTGTTGCAGCAATCTTTATGTTTGAGAGCTCGGTTAAGAACGTCAGTTTTTTTATGACAAGCGAACTCAGGGCTGTAAAACATGAGGTCAAAAACAGTCTTTTCCTACTCATCAAAACCAAAACTCCAGTAAAAGGCACTTGCCGATATGACAAATCTTTCAATATGCCTACCAAGAGGTCAATGGCCAGTAAGAATGTCAATTGTGCAATGGATGACCATGTGATTTGATAATTATGATGACCTAGAAGCCAGTCGGTTTTATTCTTATTCACACTTATCTAGTCTACGAATATTGCACGTGCCCTTCTGAGCCTCCCTGTAAATAATTTCTATTTCTTTATTTTCCTTTTTCTACTTTGTTTTTATTCCCTTTATTGCTTCTATCTACATATCCATTACTTGTTATTATTCAGTTATTCATTTACTAAATTAAGTTAATTATTATGTACATATTTCGTTCCTGTACTTTAACTATAAGATTTTCATCTTGTTGTACATGATTTGGGCAATAATTTCATTAATAAATTAATCGGAAGACCTATGAACTGTAACATGTCCAATCTCCTGTAGCATGTCCAATCTCACTTCCGGAGCTGTGCAGGCCATCAGCAATGTAATTTCCAACGATATCCTCAATTTCCCGGCAGAGTTACCTTTGAAAGATCCGAAATTTCCATGGGAAATACTTGGGAAAACCGTGGCAAAGCCTTCCACAACCTGTTGAAGCAGTTGTTTCTGATCGTTACTGTCTTGATATTGCATCAAGCATTTGTATCAAGCATATGCATCAATCATTTGCATCAAACATTTGCTATTAAAACGACCAGAATTATTCATCAGAAACGATGTTTTCTCTCCTCCTGACAACGCTCTGGAACTCACACATCTTTGATGATCCATCAGAAATTGACGGAACTTGTCTGGGATGTTTTTTTTCGGTGCTTAAACCTGGAAATTGTCGTTATTGATATTGATTTGAATAACAGTATTGAATTGATTCACGCAACTGATAGAAGCATCTGTTAAGCCGCGTACGCTGATTGATCTTAGTTGGGCACTATATATTTTCGAACTGATCTGGGTTCGAGCATTCAAGGGAAAGTCATTGCTGTAGCTTATCATTTGCTTCGTTCTGTAAAAAAAACCCTTTGAGGATGTAACATTTAAGTTCCGGTAGATGCTTGAAAAAGCCAATTGAATCAGTTTTTTTCATTCACGTTCTACGCTGATGTGGATGAGTGAAACTAAATTAAAGATTATTATGTTATATGCTGTCTAAAACACCAGTGAATTGCAACCACTAGAAAATGGCATTCCCTCCCAATGGCTTTGAATAGAATTGAAAGTGTAGCTCATTTGTATGCTATCTGTACACACTCTATATATGTATGTACTTTAAAGTATGCAAGAGAAATACATTACTTGGTTTTATGTACTAACGGCTATTAATTATATACACTTATATATTTAAAGTATATACTTATGTATGTACATACATATGTATGGATTCATATACATATGTACATATATATACATACCATGTATGATTGTATATGTACATGACAGCTTATTAACAATTTTCTTTAGCCAATGCTACTTGCAAAATGTTAATTATTGCCATTACAATAACACCAACAACAATAACAAGGAAATGAAATTAATTATTGTTATTATTATTTAAATATCAATAATAATAATAATGAAACTGTAATATTGTTAATAATAATAATAATAATGAATTTAAAAGTCATTTTAATAAAATTCATTTCGAAATTTCTAAGAATATTTACCTGCGTCAGTCAATTTACAATTTCATGCTCAATAGTTTCCATACTCCCACTCATACTGTATAGTATACACGGTTAGTAATACATTAACACAACCCAGCAAACATTTGTTTGTATTTTTTCTATTTAAAAATCATCCTGAATTTTTTTCCACCCAACAATCCATATGTATTGTTACGTTTTTAACTTTTTAAAAACGTTTAAATATGAGTTCGTTATTTGCAAACAAATATGTGCTTAATTTCAGTTAAACTCTTTATTGTTCGCACTATCTTATGTGCCACTGTTCGAACTTGTATCACGTATATAACAATAACTACAACAATAATCTGTTTATTCTCTAGATCTTTACAACGGCGATCTTCAAACCACGACTGTTTTCTTCACACGCAACTTCACACAAGGCTGACTAAATTCTTACTACTACTCGTCTGCTTTGTCTTGCCTTTTTATATGCTCACGAATCAGCCTGCAAAGGTTCTTGAAGTGGAACGTTCGGGGTTTCGCCTTCTCGAGAATTATATCGCAACACATTGCTTGTTGTTGCGTTTGCTTACTTCTCTGTCTCCTTTTCTCATACTGATGTTGTTGTTGGTTTACTTGTAATAAGTTCGATGTATGTATTAGTGTAGCTGGTAGCTTTTGTTTATCGTTTTTATTGTTAAACGATATTACACAGTTTTCATTTTCGTAACGGTATGTTACTTTATAGCAGTTTCAATTGGCTCCATAAAATGTTTGCTGGGTTATCAAATTTTGTTATTGGAGTACATACTATACCCATAAAACTATCGAGAATACAATTCATATTTAAATATTTGCAACAAATTTACAACAATTATAACAACATATTGTATTTACAGTGTACAGTGTACACTACCTCCACCTGCATCTATCTCTTTACCTTTGGCCTCTCTGTCTCTCTCTCTCTCTTTCTCTGTGTGTGTTCTACATCCGCCGTTACCCTATATACATATGTATGCATGTGCAGTAGTACAATTGTATTGTACAAACATTTTGTATTACAATCCAATCCATATGCAGAGATTTTTGCAATATTTTTACCCAGTAATTATTGATTTTTTTACTCTGCGTTCGGTTTCGTATACCAATGCTCTGAATTTTAAGTGACGCGCCTGTATTGTGAGTGATAGATGATAACAATAACAACAACAACATATGCGATATAAAACTGAAACAATATTCCGTTATCTAGCCCAACACTTTCAATTGTGAAGAGTTGATGACTTTTTTTTTTTTTGGTAAAAAGAAATGAAAAATCTCTTCAAGTATTGCTGGAGGAATAATATGAAGGGGGCCAAGAGTTATGGTCTAAGAATCCAATTTTTTTGTTTGTAAGTGCAGCAATCCTCTCCACAGATATAAAGCCCAAATTGGTTATATGATGAGTTTTTACGGTTTACTCTCAAGTTTTCCTCACACTGTTCACTCTTACGTCCTTTGATGCATTGTGATACCCTGAAAATTTCATCTCTCTCATCCGGGCTCATGTGCATTGCATATGGTGCCCTTGAAAAGCAAACAGTACTCTTTACAAATCTGATAAGTTTCAGCAGGGAGACATTTCCGATTCAACTCCGATCCATGCACACAAAAAATGCTGCACCAGTTATTCAGTCTAAGCAGGTATTGCTGCAATAGTCGTAACGGTCTCGTCAGCCATATGTTTAATTATAACGTGTCCAGTAATTATAGCCTCTTAAAGGCCAAGCTTCTCGCTAAGCAGGCGGCCAAGTTTACTGCGACTAGACTTAATGCTTTGTCTCGCTGGCACATTATACCTTCTGGTCACTCCACTATTCTGGAGGTCGATCCGGTGGCCCCTGTGAACATGGACTATATCACTGCTGAATATTGTTTTGACAGATGTTTCCACTCTCTGATTCCGAATAGGGATGACTGGAATCCTAATACGGTCGTCCCCCCGGAAGTCCTGGACATATATACCGACGGCTCTAAAATCGACAATGGTGTTGGAAGCGGTATCTACTCTGGGAAACTGAACCTGAACATTTCTCTCCGTCTGCCGGACTACTGCAGCGTGTTTCAGGCGGAGGTGATGGCGATCTACCGGGCCGCTCAATGGATCCTTGTCAACGATGCTCCTTTCACTCGCGTCTCGGTCTTCTCTGACAGTCAGGCCGCGATAAAGTCTCTATCGGGTTTCGTGATTAACTCTAGGATCGTTAGGGAATGTCGTCGCTGTCTCGACCTTCTTTCGGGGCGCTTCACCAGTGTCTCTTTGGTGTGGGTCCCCGGGCACAGTGAAATTCCGGGTAACTGCAGAGCAGACGAGCTCGCCAGAGCTGGTGCGCTCCTTCCGGAATCCTCTTCTGTTGAATTGGGTATACCACTTGCCTCGGTCAAATTGACCATTGCGCGGAAATTCTTTCGAGACGCCAACCTATCCTGGGTCAATGAGGAGTCCTGCTCCAACGCTAGGCTCACCTGGCCCTTGATGGATAAAAGGCGTACCAACCAATTACTTGGTCTTGGTCGTGACGTCATCTCGACTACGGTGGCCGTGCTTACGGGTCATTGTGTCATGGGCAGACACGCGGAAAGAATGAGGCTCCCTTTTAACGATTTCTGTCGTGGATGCAGGTCCTCTGAGGAGGAGGAGACTGTTATTCACTTTCTTTGTCAGTGCCCGTCTCTTGCTAGGTGTAGATATAGGTTATTTGGCTCCCCATTCCTTGTTAGCTTAACGGAGCTATCATCCATTGATATCAAGGATATAGCTTCGTTCATCAAATTTTCTGGCTGGTTTTCCAGTGCGGGGTAGTCGTGCTTCCGTTGTGCAGCCCTTGCGCTGACCAACTTCTTCCTTTTCCCTGATTGTGGTGGAACTTGGTCAGTACAGGGACTGCGTTCACCCGTGGCATCACAACGGGCCGCTGTGCGTGCTCAAGTGAGCTTTGTGACATCAGAGCCACCACTCCGACCTAACCTAACCTAAAGGCCAATAAACAAAATTGACCAGAATTGTCAGTGGCATACACAGTTCACGAAAGGTGCCACAAGTCTACGGCTGAACTTTCATACATAAAGTGCCAGAATCATTCTGTGACTTGTTTGCATTCATAAGCCAGGAGCCAAATAAATTGTGGTTCTTTTTCTAGCCAATTTGACACACTCCCAGAGTAGAATGAATTAGAAGCGGCAAAATCATCTGTAAAATAGCGAAGATATGATAAAATGCGCTGAAATTTGGAGGCATCCACTTCCGTTCAGGACACTTTTTAATTGATTGCAAGGAGGCACAGACAGTTGGCTGCCTGAAGATGGCCATGAGGAATTTGGTACAGTGGAAGAGCGGAGAGCTTAAGACGTGCTCATGGGAGGAGATAGGTACCCCGGGGCACATAAATTGACCTTTAAACGGTCAAATGGCTCCCATTGAAATGTCAAAATGAGGGACTACACACAGGTCTTATGATGCCTTCTGAAAAGCAAGAATGAAGGAAAGGTTTAGTGATGAGGGATCGGTTAATGCGATCAAAACTTTGGGCAACGATTCAGCTTTAGGTTTAGTGATGTTCCGATCCATGTCATTACCAAAACAGAGGAGAAAATATTCAGCTTCTGGAAAAACCGAAAGTAGGGAACAACAAACTAAAAATGTAATCCTTGGCGAAGAGTAGAATCGGGATGCTTCTCTCCCATTGACAGAAGAGATTAGAGGATTTTGAACGTTCTATAAGTGGTGTGATGTTAGTCCCCTCTTCCTCAACTCCTAGTCATCTATCAAGTTCGACGGCACAACTAAAAGGGGAATAGACACATCAAGAGATGATCCCTTAACAGTACACTCACCAGCAATAGTATTCCCCTGAATGTCCAAATGACAAAGGCAGATCAATTCCCAAATACGAGTACACTCGTTGTGTTATGAATAATGTAAACGAGGCAGGAATGCTACCACATGGAAATCGGAAGACAAGACGAGTTCATCGGATTGAATACGCCATCGTGTCTCTGTTTGCTTCTTCGTGTCATCGCTCAAACCTACGATCTCTTTATTGCGAAATTCAGAAGCCGTTGCCCAATCTTCTTTAGAAGGTATTCTCGTTTTATAGCTTCTAACGAGGTTCAGAGTTTGATCCTTTCAAATCCGATTAATTTGGAATGGAATGTTTGCTGAATCTTTGTAGGGAATGTGGTAATGTGGCAAAGCCTGCAATTACCGAATATATTTTGTGTCTCTTACCAGATCTACTTACAGGAAGACACAAGATTCTTATTTGGACTTGCTTCAATGGCCTGTTTCTGTCATTGAGAGCTTAATCTCTGGCATTAATTTTGTTCCTCTATATTTTTCTTCTTCATCTCCATGCTTTTCTTCTTTTTTCTTATCTTCTTTACTTCAGACATTCTCTATTCTTAATATTTTCTTGTGTTTATTTTATGTTACCTGCGTAATTGTAGACTTCCTCAAAAAAGCAACCTTTTCTGGTCTTTCGGTGGAGGTGTAGTTGTCCAACTGCCTTTGTAATCAAATCTGGAAATTGTAACGGGTAAACTAAGCTTCTAATGTAGCCTGTTTGAGGATGTCACACAGTGGAAGTCTATTGAAAATATTTTAAATTTAGGGAAGCAATTTCCTTCGCGATCCATCTCTTACGCAGTTTTTCTTAAACAAAACTAAGCATAATTAAGCACTTTTATGATATTTTCTTTGTTTCGAGGAAAGATATTTATTTACTGCAAAGCTAAAGCCTGTAAAAATCGATAACTGCCACCATAAAGTAACCAGCCAGCCAGCCAACCAACCAACCAGCCAACCAACCAACCAGCCAACTTACCACAATCAAACAAAGCAATTGAAATATGCCACACAGTACATGAGTATATTTCCCAGTGAAAACTTACAGAGAAAAATTATTTTTTTTTCTTCTTCTTATTCGTATTCGTCTTGGCTATGACGAACAAGTGAATGTGTCCTCCCCCCCTCGCATAATACTTGTTCCAATATTGACAAACTCTCACGTAGCGACTTTACTCCTTAGCAGAAGTATTATAAACAGCCACCCAATCCGCCTTCCTACTGCATGCATATCTTGTCTAAAATTTTTCACGCGTTTCGTCTGCTGTAAAGAAAAAAATCTTAAAAGTCGTTTTCTTAAGCGTTAAGCGGCGGAACAAATTTAAAGAGCGTGAAAGAAAGTGTAGAGAAACAGTGGAGCACACACACACACACCCACAAAACTTTAAAACAGAAGAAGAAACCATGAAAATATCCTGCGAAATCCAAACGATTTTAACAAGTAAGGACTACTGTTATACATACACACACACTGGAAAATCCGAGAAAAAAATTTTTTGCCATACAGTGTACACTGTGCAACACCTTAATACGTACTTTTTTTAGTACACTTACTAACCGATTATGTAGTTGGTTGGTTGCCCTGAATTTTGTATTGAATTTCTTGAATTGAATTCTTGAGAAACTATTTTCCTTCCCTCTTGCCCCCTTTTGCCCCATTTACTGTCTTGTATATTCGTTCGGTTGTAGCATCATCATATCCGTGAGTCAGTGAGCTCTTTATTCATACGCAAGACCAATCCATGCCACCATTTAGACAATCAGTCGTCTTTCGTTGATAATTTTGAGACCATTTGAGTCAATTTGCTGACGTCTTAGAAATTATAACGGTTATCCATCCCTGTTATCTCCCACTCTCTCTTTCTCTTTCTTTGTCCTAATAACTGTCTTATTACATCACTGTGTGTGTATACGAGTATGTATGGCTTTGTGGCTTTTAACCATCCTTTCGTATGCTCTCGCTACGTGGTACATAACACACGTACGCATACCACTTGCCATGTACAAGTATGGACATGTCCTTGATAGAGTAGGTATTGGTCTGTTCGTCCTGTAGGGATTCATTATAATATTAGTTTTCTCTGTGTTGTTATTTAAATTGAAATTATTGCCATAATAGTGCCGAAGAGTAAACAAAACTACTCTCTTTCTCTTACGTCTCTCTAGCATCTGAATTGTATTTTTCGCATCACCTCTCTCGTCTCTATAAATCATTGTTGGAAGCAGTTCTAATGATTAACATGGTTTTAGGCATTTTGTGAAATACAAACACTTACTCTCACATACATACATACATACATACGCAAAATATGCCTTACCAACTATGAAAATTATGCAATTTTAAAGGTAGGCAGGTCTATTGAAAAGTCACTGAGAACGTCATTTAAACGGAGAGACTAAAGGTTAGGTTAGGTCGGAGTGGTAGCTGTGATGTCACAAAGCTCACTTGAGCACGCATAGCGGCACGTTGTGATGCCACGGGTGAACGCAGTCCCTGTACTGACCAAGTTCCACCACAATCAGGGAAAAGGAACAAGTTGGTCAGCGCAAGGGCTGCACAAGATGAGAGACTAAAAGTGAGAGGAAAGTATTTGTCCAGTCTTCGTATTTGTCAATCACTTTTGCCCCTTGTCCCTCCCTATTTACAATGTGAAGTGGCTTCAGAAGTGAGAACATTTGCTGTAATACTGATTACAATTGCTTTGCCCCTATAAATGCCCCCATTTTGCTAGGCTTAATAGGCCCTATCTAGATGATGGTCGGACAACATGTGGCAGTTGTCGCAATGCGACTTAATGGCCCTTTCACGCTGGCATATTATTCCCTCTAGGCACTCGTAACTAAACCTAGTCTTATTAGAAGATTTCATAGTAGACTTGACGACGCTGCTTCGGCGATTCAAAAAAGTCTAAATGGACGATTCTAAACTTGAGAATAAGGTTGGGCTGTGGAATTATCGGCGAAAAGCTAAGCCTTCGAACATCTTTCACTCCTACCGAAATGACCTTAAACGCGAAGCCCCGATATATCGCTTCGCGGATTTAATAAAGTTGCCACAGTCTGATTATCTCATACTCCACGTCTGTTGAAATTAAGCGCAGGTCTAACACCAAAAATGTCTTGCCTGGAAGGGAATTTTGATGATAAGGTAGGATATTTACGTATTCTGGTACTACAGTCTTGAAAGACCCATTGAAGACGGTATCCGGTGTGGAGGTATTAAGTGTTCTTTACATTACTGATGGATTTAGGTTCTGCAGGTAGAATTAAAATTTTCTGTGATAGCTGAAGGGTCGTGGTGTCCTCTGTTAATAATTCTACCGAAGTCCTGCAATGAAAAGAAGGAAGCCTGTTCTTAAACTGGCAGTACCAGAATACTGGGACATTGTTGGAAATAATGTGTTGGAATCTGTTTCCTCCTGGTTAGACTATCTCAACTTTAGTTTTACAATGTTGGGAGAAAATTATGATCCTCATCAATGCGTGTCATATTTCCCGGTACACACAGTTATGTTCTAAGTGGAACGTGTGCCGTTCTGTGACTATTGGCAAGGTGTTAATCGCCAGATTTTCACATAGGAGGGTATAGAACATTCCAACTGCTGATGTGTAATTTCAAGGACCTCCTGGTCTCAATATGACCTCAACTCTTGTACTCCATTTCCTAACTCACAGCTCTCTGGCCTTGACTAAAAAAATTGTAGTGATACTTCAGAGAGGGACGCAACTAACCTCAACTAACTCAAGCTTCTTGGATTGTTTTGTCAAGCATTTATTCTTAGATGTCAGATTTCTGTTACAAATCAAAGTCAGCAAATTTTATGAATCAACCTGTTCCCTTAATACTATAAATTGTCCACCATTTTGTATTTCATAGGAAATCTATTAAATATCTATGAAAAAATTCTTTTGTCAACTTTTCAAACAGCCCACGTTACAGCAGGATAATGTTGGAAAATTGTTTATTAAAGTTCGTAGAAGTGTAAGTGTTGCCATGTTGTTGCAGCGCCTTCGTTAACATTATAAATTTATTAAGAGTATGTATGCGTGTGTGTATGTGAGTTGGTGTCTTTGGTTTTGTGCGTTCGTGTTTATTTTTGTTTTAAATATAAGCCCCTGAATAAGTTTGCCTGCGTATATGAATGTATGTATATGTGCCAGTGCATGTGCATTATTGTTATGCTCGAGCATGCTAACGTTATGCAAACAAAATAACAAACCAGGAACAAAGAAAACAAAACAAAACAAAAGAAGGAAAAAACAGCAGCTACAAGAAGAATAAACACACCATAAACTTGGCAACATGGTGGATGGATGGATAATAACATCACAACGACAACAAATAGCAGTAACGGGCAACGGCAACAACAACAGCAACATCAATACAGGGAAAGCAAAAGAATCTGGAATGCACTATAAAGTTCGCTCTCTCTCAATGCAGTCATCACACGATGATGTCAATGTTGTTGCTGTTATGGATCTTTTTTCCTTTTTTTTTTGTTGCTTTTGGTGCATTTGTGTTCTTTTAATGGTACATGTTTGAAGAATAAATGTGTGTGTGTGTATATGTCGTTTGGGCATCGTTTTGGCGAAGAAATTCGTGTGTTTAGTCATCGTGGTCGTTGCCATTCATTTTGCCATTAAGCAGGTTCATTTTGACCAACGACAACAACTGCCACAGAAACAACAATAACACAGTAACAACAACCACAACAACAACAACAAAAACTATTTTGCCCTGTCAATACAAAATTATATTCTGGCATGGAAATTTGAGGTTACCAAGTGAACTTCTTTTATTTGCATTTATGCTTGTGGGTGGGAGTATGTTAATGTGTGTGTGTGTTTTTGTAGTTGTAGTTTCCATTTGAAAAATTTTTTTTTTGCATTATTTTTAGAAACACCTGCCTGCCTGCATTTTCAGTAAATTTTACCTTTTTTAAATGAGAACTTTTAATTATTGAATTGAAATTTAATTATTGAAGTACACTCTCCCTCTCACTCTCTCTTTTCTTTTTATAAATTGTTTAAAAAATTCCTGTTTTTTTTTCGCTGTAAGTGTGTGAAATTTTTTATTCGTTTAAATGATCTGTTCAAATGTTCTGATCAATGGTATAGTGTGTGGAAGTTATCATCGTTCAAATATCCGCCAATACAATTTTCTATTACGCTGGCACATAAATCAGGCTGAATTTGACTGATGGCATGTGTTACGTTGGCTTTGTTCTTCGCTATGGTTTGTGGTTTATTCGTATACACCTACGTCTTAAGAAAACTCCTCAAGAAAAAGTCTAACGGAGTCAAATCGCGCAATCTCGGTGTTCAGTCCACATAACCTCCACTTGCGATGACCATGCCCTCAAATCGCTTCTGCAAAATGTCTAATGTGGCATGAGTTGTGTGGGCGGTAAAGCCGTTTCACACGCCGTAAATGTTCGGGAAAAAAGTTGATCATTATCTTATAGTGCATGTCGTTTTCAAGTGAATTTGTAGCGATGACACCTCCAGCCCAAAAGTTACACCAAACAGTGACTTTTTCCGAACGCATTAAACGCTTCTAGATCTCATCTGGATTGATCCATTTATCCAGAAATGGATTACGTCGCTGTTGATGTTTTTTCGTTGAAAATTAGCCAACTGCTCCAGAGCCCATTCGTCGTATACATATCTTTTTGATTTTTTATTATATATACTACGACGTAATTAATACCACACAGGCTCCAATAATGTCACAGAATATATACAGTGAGCGTCAAAAGAAAGTGTACACTATGGATAAAATTCTAACAATCTCAACTCAAGTTTTCCACTTAAGGAGAGTATCCGAAAAAATTTTACAATATTTTTTCTAATTCTTTTCTTCTTGTTTCAATTTTAAAAACTGGCAATAAAATAATTTGAAAAAAAATTAACGGTAAAATATTAATGTATTTTTTTTTTGAATTATACACTTTCTTTTGACGCTCACAGTATGTTAGGCTTCAAACAACCCCTCATTCTCAATAAGTGTACTCTAAGTCTACAGTGGCCTGTTAAAAAGCCGGTCATCAAACTAAGCTTATATCTTGATAGCAAGATGCATGACTCAGATCTCCGCTTATTGTTATTTCCAACAATAGTTTTGATTGCATCAAACCCACTTCGTTTGAGAAGAGGTCTGGCCACGGAAAGTTTCAGGTCTCATCCCATCTTCGGAAGATTATCCGAATTAGCCAAGTATACTCATATGACCTCGGACCCAGCAATAGGTAGCCTTATTTTCGCTACTTTTCCGATTCAAGATATTTAGACAGTCCTATACTATCTTAGATTTAACATCATAAGAGTCGACTGATCGAATGGCTGTCTGACTGCCAGATAGTATTACTATGTCCTGTATTTTGGATCGCCTATACAAGTTGAATTTAGCATATCTTTCGATTAAATATAATTTCCCTCATTTGCCATCTATTTCGCAAAACAGACTGAATAAATGACAACTAATTTCACAGAAATAGCTTCACCACGGTGGCCCTGCCAAAAGATCAGTTATCAACCTGAGGTTAGTCTTGATAGTATGATGCATGACTCAGATCTGTACGTATTGTAATTTTTCAAAAAAAGTTTTGGATAATAGTACTGGCCACAGCAAAGTTCTGGCTCCATCCCCTTTTCGCAAAATCATTTAGAATTCCCACATAAACTGGGACCCAGCAGAAGGTAACCTTATTTTCCTTAAATTGCCAATTCAGCCTCTTCATACAGTCCCATACTATGTTCGGTTTAGCTTTATAAGAGCCGAGTGCTCGAATGTCCTGTCTTTTGTACCTCCATTCCAAGTTGAATAGAGCACATCTTTCAATCACATAGATTTCTGCATGGTCTGGGAATATATCATTCTGGTACCAAAAACTCTTGCTTCTGTTGCAAGATCCAGTCTTGACTCCCTTGTATACCACTAAATAGTCCTTCTTTGAAGAGAGTATGCAGTTTCCATTTTACTGCATTCATGTTTGCTATCAGAACTCGTTGCGAAGCATTTCCCAAAATCATGAGAGTCTACTGGGAACAGTTATCGATTCCTTAGGTAATGAAATCTCCTCATGAATTTCAATATCATGTTAGACCTGTCTCCCATCTACCTAATCCTAGTCTCTCTTTAGTGTTTTCACTATCATATGCAGCAAAATTCCAACAGACCTGTAGGACAGATTGTCCGTCTGCCCTTGTTATACACGGAGAAAATTGATATCAAAGTGAATTAAATTTTTTTTTTTTAATTTAATTTCCAAAACTGAGTTTTTACTTCGATCCAGTATTCAAATATTTTCTATTCATAAAATTCTTTTCTGTGTGTTTTATGCGCTACTTTGTGTTCATATTTTCCAGTTTGTTAGCATTACTTGCGCGGTTCAGTGTATAAATTTCTTTATTACAGCAACAACAACAATTTTCCAACTACTTGCACTCGTACGTACATTATGGTTTTCATTTCATTGTTTGTTTAAATTTTTTCTATGTTTTTGTTGTTTTTGTTTTATCCTATTGAACTTTTTCTCTCGTTTTCTTTGTGTAATTCTGTACATATTTCGTGGTTTAATTGATTTCACATTTTCTCTAGTTATAGTCATTAGTTGTTGTTGTTAGCTGTTGTTAGTTGTGTTATATTGTGTTGTAGTTTTATTGCGATTCTTCTTCGTCTATTGTTGTTAAGTTCAGTGATTGAGATTGTTCGTGGTGAATATGGAATTTGTTTAACTTTATGCACTTATTACTCACACTGTTTAATAGTGTGTTAGAGAAGAGAAACGAAAGAGCAAAAGGAGCGGTAAAAGTTTCAAATGTAAGCAACAAAAGTTAGTTGGTGTTGTTGTATTTTGGTGTATTGGTAGTGTGTAGTAGAAAATTTGCTGTTTGTTTTTCCTCTCTCTCTCTCTTTTCCATTTCAAAGATTGTTTTGCATTTGCGGAGTAAAGGAAAAGAGCTTGAATTGATTCCACTGTGTACTAAATATGTCGTTTTATCGCTTAAGTTGTCGCTTTCGTGTTTTGTTGTTTTTTTGTTTTGTCATCGCCATTATGATTAAAATTTTTTTCATTTCATTTCTAATGGCATTGTTGTGTACGCTCTTAGGTTTATTTTCTGTATTATTGTAGCCGTTCGCTCGTTCTATTGTATCCTGACCAAGTTTTTGTAGTTGGCATGACTGATTTCCTTTTACTCGTTTGTTGTTATTGGTTTTCCTTTAAGTTTGTAGGTTGTTTCGCAAAGTTAAGGTTGAGAAATTTTCGCGTCTTTTAATTGGGGTTTGAAAGAAAAAAATTTTAATTTTTCTAATCAAATAAGTTTTGTTGGACCAAATATGTGTTGTTCTTATCTAGAAGCTGTATACTCTCTTAAAATAGAGACTATTTTGTGGTGGATAGAGAACGTATCATGGAACAGGAGCAGAATTTTTTGATCCCAGATTGAAACATTTCGATCCATTGGGAAAACTCGAGTTTATCTTCGTAGCTAAAGTCTATGCCAGCGACAGATGTGCTCAATTCACCTTGGATAGTAGGTACAAAGCAATAATATCTGACACTTAGGCCACCATTTGAGCACTTGGCTCTTATCAGTTTAAATCGAAGATAATATTGGACTGTGTGGGAAAGCTGAATCGGTTAGGTAGTGAAAATAAGGTTACTCTCTCTTGGGTATCAGTTCAGCAAACAGACGAAATTGTGAGGAGAATAGCTTCCATGTCCACGTGGTGGGGCTAGAATTCTTCTGTAACTGGGGGCAGATGTTTGAAACGTTTGTGTATGCGCAACGGAAGGAAAGCAAAAGCTAGGCACAGACTTTTCTCAAACCAAGCGGGTTTTGAAACAATCAGTAGTTTTGTTGGCCAACTATTAAGGAGGTCTGAGTCATGCATCAGACTATCAAGAAATAAACTGAGTTTTTTAACCGGTCTTCTAACAGGGCACTGTACACTCATAGGATAGTTATTCTGAATGGGTATTGTTTCGAGCTCAACATGTAGACGATGAATATGAATCATCAGAACACATTCTTGGCGCATTCTGTGGGACCTTAATGCATACCAGAAGGAAACACCTGGGTGCATATCAGACGCTAGGGAGGTAATTGTCACACCGTTTTTGACACCGAGAGCAGCATTTTGATGTCTGTTAAGGCAATAGGCTTGAAGGAGATATTTCAGGGATATCCAATAAACTTTAAGGATAATACAATAGGTCGTAATGGTTGCAGTACTAAGGTACCTCATCGCGACAAATAGTTATCTTGTTAATTGCCGGCAATAGAGAAGAGAGGTTTGATCAGTTTGATCCGCCAAACAATTAAATAACTCTTCACCGAATAATGGGATTAAAAAATGTCTTCTAACACTTAAAATGTCGCTTTTGTGTTGCCTGATGCAGTTAAGATTTTCAAAGATATTGCTTTATTGAGAAGATTTTAATATTGAAAGCCGCAATATTATGAAAATCAAATTAATGTGGAATTTAATGAATTTGCCTTATAAAACAAAAATAATAAAACATCGATCAACTTAAAACGCCTCCTACGCATGCATATCCTTTTCATATAATATTTTACCCTGGAAATGCTGTGCCAAAGTCGCCTCGCTTGATATATAAATGGGAACATTTCAACGACTATATACGCGTATATGTATGTGTATGAGTGTAAAAGCATCACATTACTAATGTATGTGAGAGAGTTTATAAAATATTGTTTAAAAGTGTATGTAATGCTGTTGAGTTTCACCATCATCATCATCATATAATGCCACACACAAATAGAGCAACTCAAAATCAAAACTACACATACTGCATACACATGCAAATGAAATGAAATCTTTATACATTCACTTGTTAAACACACTCTCTGAATGCTCATACAATACTTAGCTAAAGAAATCTTGTGTAAGCAGACGCACACTTAAACAATCATTATGAGTTTGGATGCAGTTTTCTAAAGAGAGATAGAAAGAGAGAGAGAGAGAGAGTAAATTCAACAGAAATTGGGGTAAAAATTAATGCAACACTTTTCAATATGCAAAGCCTATAAATGAACACACTCATACACATGCATACATTCATACAACACACTATCACTTTCTCTCTGTCACTCTCACACTCTTTCTATCGACCTTTCTCTGGTGAAGTGTACTTCTCTTTGTAGTTTTTGTATTTAAATAGGATCCCCGTAAATAAATTACCAAGTAAATGTAGAATAAAAACGAAAACTTGTTTACGAGAGTGTGTGTACCATTAAAAAAAACCTTTTGATTGTGTGTTTGAATACTCACAATAAATTTTGTTTTCAAAACCTTTACGTTTATTTTTTAATTTCGCAAAAAGTCATAACGTTTTCTAGCTTTAAGGCATCAGCATTAATTAAAGGAATCTTAAGCTTTTATCTTAAATCAACCAAAATGCCTACTGGGTAGCTATGAGTGCAAAGGAATGTTCCGTTTCTTGCTGGTGTATACATATGTATGGTTTTTCTCTTTCCATATTTGCAAGTGCAAGTACTGTATGTGGTAGTTGCATGTGTGATGTTATTCTTTCCTTTTTTTTTTTGCTATTGCTCGTTAATTTTCGGCTATACTGCTGCGGTTCGCTGCATGAATATTGAGTGTTATCGCCCAAAATATCTGTATTTATTCTACACATACATACATAAAAACATTGTAACTGTTGTTGTTGTTATTTTCATTATTTTTAGCTTTGAATTCGCATGTATTTCAATCACTCGTTTTTTATTTCTCTTCGCTTTTCTTTGTATTATTTTTAGTGCATTTTTTTTCGTTCTGACTGCACTATAAACACATTCCGTATGCATGTGTGTGTGTGTGCGCTTTCTTTGTTCATATATATGTACATACCATGTATATACATACATATGTCTGTTTAGGTGCCTTACACCCACCACACACGAGTACTGCTTTAAAAAGGCATTTGAATTGAAAACATACTGTCAAGTCTCTCTTTCCCTTCTATTAATCCTTTATACATGGTTTTTACTCTTCACACACATACACACTCACTTATTTTTCTTGTTGTTGCTGTTATTATTGCTGTAGTTGTTATGCTCTTCCCCTGTCCATTTTGGTATATGTACCGTTATTTATTAATTCTATAGTAAAATTGCTATTTCACTGTTTCTTAGGAAATTCTTGTCAGAGAAAAATGGAAAGGACGTGTGTAATACAAACGATCTTAACAACATTGACTTGCAGTTTTGTGTCGCAGCTTTTAAAAGAAAGTTTGTCAGTGCAATCTGTAAATTGTTGTTGGTTTTTGTTGTAAAAGAGTATTTATTTTTTAAACCAAGTTACAAAACTTTGCTACTCAATTGCCCATTGAGATCTAAATAAGACCTGTTGGCAAGAGTGATTCTATGCTTGATCTTCAAATTGAAATGATTTTTGCTGGTAACTGCAAGGCAAAGATCAACAAACTTACTGGTGTACGCTACAAATTCCTACACATCATCAACTTACACTTCGTTTTACCCCGATTTACTGCCAGAACCATCTAGAAGGACTCCCATTCAATAATGCTAAAGGCAGCAGTTACATTTCGATTGTTACGTCCAATCATGCCAATATCGTCAGCATAAGCAAGCAATGATCCTACATTGTGGCTAAGGAGACATGTACAGGGTGGCTGATATATAATGCAACAAAGTAAAGCGCTATATTTTTTAATATTTTTTTTAAATTTTATTGTTGAAAAGCAAAAAATGTTGGAAATAACATCAAATTTTAGAATCAGTTTAGATTTGTTCGAATCGGCCACCTTTGGTACGAATTATGGCCTTCAAACGGCCGACAAAGCTATCACAGGCTGCACGAAAGTGGCTCTGCGGTATTTTGGCCCATTCCCGGCGAAGCGCCGTCTTGAGATGATCGACACTTTGGTGTTTTTTAGTGAGAACCTTACTCTCCAAAATGCCCCAGGCGCAAAAGTCCAACGGATTGAGATCCGGAGATTTTGGTGGCCATTGTGCGGTAGAAATGAAGCGAGGAACCTCCTTTTTAAGCCATTCTTGGTTGACGCGTGCTGAGTGCGCGGTGGTGCTAAGTCCTGTTGGAATGTCCATGGTCTGCGGCCGAAATGTTTGTCTGCCCATGGCTTCAATACTGTCTTTAAGACATTTTCCCGTTAATATTCGGCATTTATTTTGACCCCACGGTCTATGATTACGAGCGGGGAGCGACCATCGGCCGTTACGGCGGTCCACACCATTACCATCGGCGGCGCTTGAGTTCTGGTGGCCAATCGCAGGTGTAAATTTGCAGATGACCTCTTTGGCAAGTAAACCCGATCATTTTGTTTGTTCACAAACTGCTCAATTTGGAATGGCTTCTCATCGGAGAAAACCAAATTCGGTAACTGGCCACTTTCATGCAAGCGAAGTAACTCCTTGGCTCTTTCCAGTCTAACTTTTTTTTGTCCATCGGTGAGCTCTTGCACTTTTTGGAACTTCAATGGCTTTAGTCCAAGATCATTTTTCAATATGTGTTGCATTCGTTCTCGCGATATGTTCAGCTCACGAGCAATTTTTCTACCACTGTGGCGTGGATTTCGATCAAATCTGGCCTTCACTTTTCGGATCATTTCTGGTGTTGTTACCGTTTTTTTCGTCCACTTTTTGGACGCGATGCAACACTGCCAGTATCACAGTAACGAGCAATGGTACGAGAAACAAAAGATTTATTCACATTTAAATGCTGGAGGGCTCTAACGATAGCCACCCCTGTGGTTTTCCAGCCAAATATAAAGCAATCACACTATCACGCTTGAATTCCATCACGAATAACTTTTTTTCTGAATGCAATAGATCAAAATGCTTTTGTAAGCTTGTAAATAATAAAATGAACTGTCACTGGAATAAATCTGTCAGCTGTCAGACGAGCGGTTTACAAATGATAACAACCTGAAGTTGATTGCAATACATATCAGCCACCCTGTATGCGTGTATCACACAGTTTCCGTGTCAGTCTTTATGTCCGGGCATCGAATAAGTATAGGAGAAATTTATGAACGAACTTTTAATAAAAACCGATAACCTAGTGGTCCGAATAAATCAAAATATTCTCTGGGATTATTCTACCAGTCTGTTGCAGCTTATAATAAAGAATTCCCCTTTCAATCCCTCCAGAAACACAGCATTACCTTACTTAGTGTCATCCTTGTGTGGCCGCGAAACTATACTTTGCATTGTTCATGAGGTTCTTTTGCACATTATTCTGCTCGGAGCTCGATCACTTTTCATTGCTCGCAATCATTTGCTTTTCAGGTTCATTCTGTTTTAGAAGTGAATCGCACAGGAAAATTTGGTCCTCTTTCATAATTGTCAGCTCAAATCTCAGATGTCTGTGGTTTTTGCAGTTGCTTTGTGCAACAACTTCTTTCCGCATTGTTAAACATTACCGGTTCAGCTAATGATCTGCACAGTCCAAATGTAGGTTAGAGGACGTGTACTTGTCAACTGTGACAAGTACAGTACCCGGAGGTCGAATTGACCCATTGTACAAGAGTCCAAATGTAACAGAGCCTAAGACATCAATGAATTTTGTAATCTCAACTGCTTACTTACTTAATTGGTCAGGAGGATTACAACCAAGTTTCTCACGCCATTCATGTTGTGTGTGTTAATTTTCTCCATGACTGGCAGCAGTTACAGTGTGAAGTCAAAAGATTTTTTGAGAAACTTTACATGGCACTCTCAGAGTGTTTGCCAGAAGATGACTTCTAAAAAAAGGTAAATTCTTTGAACATTTTTATGATCACCTTCACGCCATCTGTTGATTTGCTGTATAATTTCTTATGTTGTGTCATCTTTTGCCATTATTTTTTCACTTGATTTGATTGAACAGTGCGCCATCACTTTACTCAGTGATTGGGAGCAAGACAACAGTATATTCATTAACGAGCACTGAATAAGGAAAATAATCGTTGCTGCTAATGCTGCTGTTACTGTTGTTGCTGTTGGTGTTGCTGCTGCTTTATTTTATAATTTTAATATCCAGCCCAAGTCTATTTAAGCCGCTACACTGAAAATGGTTGGCTTGATAGGATTTAACACGAGATTTGTAGATGACCTCTTTACATCCACATACATATGTACATATAAACGTACTCAAAAGCAGCAGTCGCATCCGACGTCTAAAAGCATTTTGTTTTGTTTTGGCAGTCAGTTAGTAGTGAGCCAGAGATTCCGTGTTAGTTTAATATTAACGTCTTATATCACTGGTTGTTGTAGTTGCTAGTGCTAGTGGTAGTTGTGTGTATTTCTTGTTCTTCTGCATTAAGAAAACAACAACAACAACAACTAACGTGCTGAAAACCTATACGAAGGACATGTTTATTCAAAAGCGCACAAAACAACACGCAGCGTCAACTACGACACGATGACGACGACGACGACGACGTACTTAACACAAAATCATAAAATAATGGCTGGAAACAAAAGTTACCCACTTACCACCCTCCTCCACCTCCTCCTCCCACAACAATCATTCATTCATTCATTCGTGTTGAAAGCATAGGCCAGCAATATTGTTACGTACACTCGAATGGGAAAGCCTTTAGCAGCAGTAGCTACAACAGCACCAGTACAAACAACATGTTTGTAGTTGTAGTCGTCGTAGTCAGTCGATTTGCAACATTTGACTCGTTTGTGGCATCGTGTCGTATCCTTTTTCGTTTTGTTCTGCTTCTTCTTCTGTGTGTTTTCGTCTTCTGTGTGTTTTTGGTGCATAATTTTTCAAGTGTTGGTTCGTTGGTTGGTTAGTTTGTTAGTTAGCGCTGCTATATTTCTTCCTTTGCCAACAACAACCAAAACACACACACACACACGTAGAGACACATTTATCATCTGCATACACGAGTCTGAAGGAGTATTCAAAACGTAGAGAACAAGTCTTTGTTAAACGCGATTTAAGTGAGAACCAAATATCAACAACAGCAACAACTAGTACAACAAAAATTCTTACGCGTGTATTTTTTTTTTTAATTCGTTTGTTTTTATTTTCACTCACAACATTTTTTTTTTTTTTTTTATATTTGCCTTTCCATTTATAAGGCTTCAGTTTAAATGTTAGCAGTGTTGTCAACTTAATAATTAATAACATGTACCAGATAAGACTGATGAAAGCAAACTTTTCCCTTGTTTTTCAAATCGAAGTCTTGTGTTCCGTTCCATTTAAGGTGGTATACTTACTTACTTGCTTCATTAGTCATTACAAATGTTTAGTAAGGATTACAACCGAGCCTCTCACACCAGCCCTATTGTGTGTGTCAATTTTATTTGAGAAACTTTTCATCGCAATTTTATTTTACTATTCAAAGTTTTTGTCAGAAGACTAATGAGAGAAAGTCGGCTACAGAAATATTGTTTTCCTATTTCGTTTTGTTTGCGATGTCAGAGCTGGGTTTTGAACCACGAGCTCACGTATAATAAGCCAACACACTACCTACTCGACTATAGCGACTTCCATTGTTTTTCTTACCGTGTACTGCAGACGTACGATCTATTGTATTCCTATAGGGTCTCCTCCGAGCCAATTGACCTGAGAAATTCTGGGTGCAGCTCGGTGTCAACAATGACCATTCTTTGGCTAGCATTTAGTATGCGCCCGGGTGTTTCTTCCTAGGATGCCTCACAGATTCCAAGAATGTGTTCCGATTATTCAATCTCATCGTCACAACATCTACATGTTGGTCTCGAGGCAACCCCCATACTGAATAAGTGTACTCTAAGCCTACAGTGCTTTGCCATAAAACAGGACACCAACGTTATTTCAGTTTATTTCCTGGATAGTCTGATGCATGACTCAGATCTCCTCTTATTGTAGTTTTCTAACAAAAGTTTTGATTGCCTCAAACCCATTTGATTTGAGAACAGTCTTTGCCTGTCTTTACCATCCATTTCGTTGAGCATCCATTTTCAAACATCCGCTTGCGCTCCACAGAAAAGTTCTGGTCCTATCAGCACCGTGAAAAGCTCTCTTCCTCTTGAGCTCGTCTGCTGGCTCATTGCTGAGGCTTATCACTTGATCTGGGACCCAGTAGAGCTAGGTCTGTCCACTTAGCTGATTCAGCTTCTTTATGTGTTTAGATTATTCACTCTCATCGTCATAGAACCTACACGTTGGGCTTGAGACAACCACCCATACTGAATATGTGTACCAGAGATCAGCAATGAATCGTATTTTCGCTACTCATAGTTACTTATGAAATTTTGAGTATGAGTGAGTCAAGAGTATTAAAATTCAACTACTCTGATTCATTCGTACTCGCTACAACATTGATTTATAAGTACAGGTTGCAATGAGTATGAGTACAACGTTGACATCAAACTCACAACATTCAATTCATTGTTTGATTCATACACCTACTCATTCAGATTCATAAATTTAGAAAAATACTTATAATACTTACGAATGATTCGAGTCACTCGAATCATTCATCAAAATTAACAGTAGTAGTTATTGTTGCATTTACAAAAGAAGAGAAAAAAAAAGACAAAGACAGCAAGCAAAGCACACACACAACCTTCTAGCGAGTATTGTGGTGTTCGTACTCGAATCATACTTATTTTGTGCTTCGTGTATATGTTGAATCATGGAGAGCCGAAATCAACAACATCGTGCGTATTGTTAAGTATGAGTACGATGAGTATTTCTAACTTTGAATATGAGTAGTATGAGTATGATATTAAAATAAGTATGAATGCGTATAAGTAGCGGAAATTATAAGTATGACTCGAATCTACTCATCGTTTTGAATACTCATTGCTGATCTCTGATGTGTACCCTGAGTCTGATGCATAACTCACTCCCTTTCATTGAGAATCCCTTTCCAAACATCAGCTTCCACTCCAACAAGCCCGTCTGCTGGCACATTGCCGAGGCTTACCACTTGATATCTGGGACCCAGTAGAGGATAACCTTATACTGTCCACCTAGCTGATTAAGCTTCTTCAGATACTACCTTCGATTTAACTTCATATAAGTCGTGTGCTCGAATGACGGCCTGGCCTTCAGCTAATATTTCTATGTCCTGTCTTTTGTACCTCCTCTCCATGTTGAATATCGGGCGTGTCGGGTGACGATTTCATTTTACAATATTTCCCCCTAAAGTTACGATAATTGAAGTTGCCATAGTCTAGTAGGTAGAGTGTTGTTGGCTTATTAAACGAGAGATCATGGTTAAAAAGCCAGCTCATCTCGAACAACACGAAATACATCTTTCGACCTCTTCGTTTAAGCAGTCTTCCGGCAAAAACTCTGACAATAAAATAAGAATGCCATGAAAAGTTTGTCAAAAATCTGCCGTTTGGAATGCATATTAAACTATAGGTTCAGCCACACATATTTAGGTAAAATTAACACAAACAACATGGGTGATGTGGGCAGCTACGATGTAATCCTGACTAAAGGCTTGTAATGACCAATTAAGTTAACCAGACCGGTTACATAAATCTCAACTCTAGAACTCGTTGTGTTGGTCTCTCATAACATCGGCAGCATTTGTTGGGAATCCAAAAGAATTCTTTTCAATTTCCATTTCGTGTAATTAAATCATGGAAATATTTTCTCTTACGAGTAGTGTTTGTAATGGTAAAGACACGTTTTTTCAATTATTTTACTGCCTTCTGCAGTTATGTAGTCGTATTAACAACACTGCTTAAGGCTTTTTGTAAACATACACACACACACATAATACAAAACACACTCTCTCTCTCTCTCTCTCTCACACACACAGGGTTTCTTTTGCTTGTATTATTTAAGCATAAGCTTTTAAACTCCCACACTCTATAGTTAAGAGGAGAGCACCATACTCTAGGAATGCCCCTCTTCTATTTGTTTTCATTTTGTTTATAGTAAAAGGGTTGTATGTATGTATGTATGTGCTTGTGGGTCTGTGTGTGTGTGTGTGTGTGGTTGTTGTTGTTATTGCTGTTAAAGCAAACATAAAAACAAATAAAAATAAACAAAACGAAATAAAATGTAATAAAACAAGTCGAAAAACAAAAAAAAAAAAACAAAAAAAAAATACTTTAAGAACAACAACAATAACAGCAGTAGCAGCAGAGGCTATAGAAAAGGACATTATTATTGTAATATTTTTTATTTTTCTGTTTTTTCGTTGTTGGCATTGTTGTTGTTGTTTTCTTATTACTTTGTTTTTGTAAGAGTAACATCAATAACCATAACAAGAGTGAATGTTCGTACGTGTGTGTGAGTGTGTGTGTGTGTATTACACATTCACTTATTCAACCTTTATAAGGCTCTCGCTGTCTCTCTCTATCTCTATCTTACTACTCTCTCTACTTAGTTTCCTTTGTAGAATGTAAGGAAAAAAGGCAAAAAAAATATGAAGCAAATTTGTTTTCTTTTTTAAATTATTTTTTAAAGCACCAACACCACCAACAGCAACAAAACTGTATAAAAAAAATTTTCTCTTTTTTTTTTTTATTAAATATTGTTGTTGAGTGTAATTTTTTTCCGTTCTTTTTTTTATTGTTTTTTCTTATAGATTGGGTGTGGTTTTTACCGTTTAACAGGATTCTTATTTAATATTTCGCGTTTTTTTTTCTCAGTTTTTTTTTCTGTTCCTTCGTTTTTATAACCGTTTCTATATAAATTTTTTTCCTCAGTTTTTTTGTTGTTGTTGTTGTTTTATTTTCTATTTTGTAACACACACGGTTAGTTTATGTCATTTGACGTGTGTCTAAACAAGTCATGTGTCTGTTGCCCATCACAAGTGTTATTTTAAATGTCAAAGTGTTAGTGAGAAGGAAAAATTTTTTGTTTGATTTACACATCAAATGAAAAACGCAAAACGAAAAACCTACAAAAATATTAAATAGTAATTACACTTTAACGCATACGATTGCTGTTAAAATGACGATCAAAGTGTTTAAATCTTGCTGTTCGTTACTGTAAGTGTTGTAAGTATGAATTATTTGCATTTTTATATGAGTATCCAATAGGATCCTTATTTTAGAAGGGCAGCCCCACAGTTACTATACATTTTTGGGGAGGCAATAATAGGGACATTTTGCAAAATTTACTTCAATCAAATATGTGTATAACTTTACTTACTTAATTTGTCATAACAACCCTTTAGTCAGGATTGCAACCTACTTAGCTTCTTTGAACACTCATGTTGTGTGTGTTAATTTCTTCCTTGAGTAACGATATCTACAGTTGAAAGCCGACTCCAAATGGCAGATTTTCTTGAAAAAGTTGCCGCAGGAGTTTTTTTTCAAATTTAGTTTTGTACGAGATTTTTGAGCTGGATTTAAACCATGGTCACGCGTCTAATAAGCCACTAGCTACACACACACACACTAGCTACCTACACGACTAGGGTTACTTGAACTGCTGACGAGTCTTCGTCTTATAATGTCTCCTCCTAGTCTATTGCTTTGACAAAGTTGAGGATACTGCTCGATGTCCTCAATAACAAGTTATAGTGAAGGACTAAAGTCTACATGCAACCACAATTTTTTAAATTTTTTTAAAAACATTTATTAACTGGAAAAGCTAAGTATACAGTTTTATTTTATTAATTAATTTAATTTTTATTTTTTTATGAAAAAAAACTGTATCATTAATTTCTCTATTAACTAAGTGTTTTTTTTAGAATACCATTACAAGGTTCTGCATGTAGACTTTAGTCCTTCACTGTACTACTGCTTGATGTCCACTTGATGACGTATCTTCCTTGAATGCATTAATGCTTCACAAATTCCAAGCATGTGTTCCGATTATTCATTCTCATCGTTACAGAATCTACATGCTGGACTCGAGACAATGTCCATTCTAAATAAGTGTACCCTAAGTCTACAGAGCCCTGTCAAAGGACCGTTTACCAATCTCAGGTTATTTTTTGATACTCCGATGTCCTTCTCTCATTGTAGTGTCCCAACAAAAGTTTGTGTTATACGTACCCCCCCCCCCCCCCCGTCGCCCTTTATAATGGAGAAATATTAAAAACTTAATACACACACTCTAATATAAATAATACCAGAATTCTTTATACTTATGTATTTCGCTTTAATAACAACAAATTTTATTCCCATGAGCAAAAGAAAAAAAAATTCTCTGATTTTGTACAGCAAACAACGAAGACATTAAAAACAGCGAACGAGACTTTAAGAGGAGTAGTGTAGTTCACCAAACCCATTGATTATTTCGTATTTTTACAACACAAAACAAAACAACAACAGAATTAAAAACATTTCTCTCTCATTCACTAACACCTTCTCCTTTTCCGTCCCATAAAAAATAATGCAGTTACAGCAGCAATAACACAAACACAACACAAATAAAAGGACGACAATATTCTGGTTTTATTTTTGTTTTTTTTTTTTTATTCATCTATACTCTCAGACATGATTCTCGTTCATACAGTTGTTGTAGAATAAAATTTTTCTATTTTTCTCTCTCGTTTATTTATTCTCATATACTTTTTCTTATAAATTTAATAATGTGAATATGCTTCTTCTTCTTCTTATTTTACTACTTTCTTTACCTTCTAGCCTCAAACACAAGCTCTGCTCGCTCTCTGTCTTTAAATTTTAGCACAGTGTACCGATTTGTATGTATGTATGTGTTTATTTAAGTCTTTAATTTTGTTTTACTTTAATAATAAAGAGGAATGAGAAAATAGAAAAATATTTTATACTTTAAATAAAGGCAAACACAACACAAGAGTAACAACAACAAAATTTATAATAAAAATTTACCACAAAACTCATCTCACTTAATATTTCATCTACACATCCCACACTCACCTTTAATATTTAATATGTAAAGCTCTCTGCATATAAAACAGAAAAAAAAAATGTATTCTGTTTAGAGGTGAATTTAAATATTAAAATTCTAGGATTTGAGTGTGTATGTGTGTATGTTTAGATTTGATTTTGTTGGCATTTGCTTTCCGTCATACATCCTGAATTCATGCACGCACACCCATCCACAATTGTTGTCATGTAAGAGTGAGTTAAAGGTACCCGAACTTACCACTATGCTTACTACATACACCACCCCCACTTACACACACTCTTACTTTGTAAATCAACGAAATGTTGAAAAACTGTAGTATTTGAATGTCTTTAAAGCATAATAAATCCTCGTAAAAGTATAGAAAACACATTTCATCGTAGTAATACGAGTAGTGCTGGGTGTTGCTGGATATTAAACATAACCTCACATTTTTTTTCTCTTTAACAGAATTTTTTTTAATAGAACTCTTTAAAACCGTTATTTTTTAAAATTTTTAAATTCTTAGTTTCTTACTGTTATTTAATCACTTTAATTCTTTTGTTTAATATTTAAAAACCATAATCCAGAGATGGATAAGTTCAAATTAAATTGAGTATGGTTTTTGCGTCTTGCTACACTTTAGCTTGTCTGAAAGCTGTGGTGTGTATTAATTACATACATAAGTGGCGTGACCAGACCGAACGACAAATTTTGATAAACTTTTCATGGCAATTTTATTTGACTCTCCGAGTTTTTGCCCGAAATTTGAGAGGAAGTCGCCGAAGAAAAATTTTTTCATATTTCGTTTAGTTGGAGATGTTTGACATGGAGTTTGAAACGAGACCTCACGTCTAATAAGCCAACACACTATCTACTAGACTTAGGCTTGCCAGATTCCGATTCGCAAAAAGCTGGACATTGGGTTTTAAAAAGCTGGACAAAACAAAAAAAAAAAGCTGGACATAAAAAAATACTGAGAAAATGTTAATTTTGGTTTTGTGTAAATAATTTTTATTAAAATATAATTTTTATTAAAGTATAACAAATGTACAATCAGTGTTGGCTAACATGATTTGACAAAGTTAACATAAAAAGTATTGCCCAAGTTATTGCAGTGTACCAAAAAAATGTCTATTTAGCTGGACAAATTAAATTTTAGCTAGACAAGCATCAAAAAAGCTGGACATTCCAGCCAAGTCCAGCCAGGCTGGCAACCCTAACTAGACTACAGCGTCTAGACTACGGTACCTCCAGTTCAAGTTAAATTGAGCATATCTTTTGAGTCCTAAGACTTCCCCTTCAAAGATACATATTCGCGAGTTTACCCATGGACGCAAAATACTTCGTCATTTTGGGACCAAAAACTCCTGCTTTTTTTTTCTAAAACCCGTTCTTGGCCCATCTGTATACCACAAAATAGTCCATTTTTTAATAGAGCATGCAGCGTCCAAATTATTCTAATCACTTTTGTTATTAATTCCAATTGAAAAGCATTTCAAAGAATCATAGAGTCTACTGGTTGTGTCCATGGGGCACAGTTTAGGAAAGAAATGTCAGCCACTCGATTCCCTAGGGCAGGTTTGATGCATAAACCCAGAATGTGTATCTTTAGATTATCATTTGTTTCGATCTCTGTAGAATATACACCAGCAAATTGAAATTGGATCAGCTTATCGTTCAGTTCTATATTGATGGCATAAATCGCTTACGGCTTTATTCCAAAAATAGCATACGATTGTCAGTTAAAACATCACGTCATGTTTGATTGAATTAAGCTCATTTCAAATATAAGAAAATGGCGTTTAATTTTGGTCAAATTTTTAACCCAAAACTTTACAAGTGTTTCTAAAGATAGACAAATATTTTTAAATACCAAGCCCTGCATGACATTATCATGTCACTGGCTGTCGGTCATAATTTTTTCATTCAATTGCTAAAAAAAAAAAAAAAAAAATCCTTTCAAAACGTTTTATATTCCCCAGCTCTGCAGTTAAAAATTTCTATAGGATTGCTTTGCTGTGTTTGTTGTGGTGTGAGGTGAGGTGAAGTCACCTCTCTTTTGAGGTTTGAAATGAGTTTACAAAAAACCCATACACAGCATACACATACCATAAATTCAACACAAGGAAGAGTCAGGACAAAAATATAAAAATAAATACAACACTCTCCATATAATTTTGTGCTCTCGTTTTTCTTCTTCTTCTACTTCTTTGTGTAGGTGTGTGTGTGTGTGTATGTGTGTGTTTTATATTTCACATCTCAAACGAGACATCATATGTTTTCCCTTAAGTGGTGGGATTACATGATTACACCAGGATCGTATAAAAACCTGTGAAATGTCTGTAACCGCTACTATAAGTGTGGTATGGGAAGGGGGTGGTGGCGGGAGGAGTATGTACTTTGTAGGTGGGTGCTAAGAAAATTGTTATGAGAAAAACAAATTTTTTACAGACACCCATTAATTTTCATGTGACTAGAAAGTTTATTTTGGTTTTCAAAAGAAAAAAAAAAAAAAGTTTTTTTTTGCTGTTGACTTCAAATGCTGCTACTGCTAACGGCTTGCTGTTGCTCTTTGCTTTTTATATTTGTATGTATGTATGTGTGTATATTTCTTTTTTTGCTATTTTATTATATTTTTCATTATACTACTGCTGCTGCTGCTGTTTACTGGGTTTTATTATTCAAACCCAACCATCATCAGGTCGTCCTGGCTAAACAAAAGAAAAAAAAAACACACACACACACAAAATAGAGAAAAATATTGCAAAAAGGAAACGAAATATTTTTTTTATATTTCACTCTCTCTTGTGTCGGTGTGTACTATAGTATGTGTGTGTGTATAGGTTGATTTGTTTTCTTTTTTATGTCTGTAGGTAAGAAGAACACTTAGTTTTGCATGGCATGGTAAGAGAATCAGTCAGCCTAGCAAGAACAAGAAAAAAAAAAACAAAAAAAAAAAAGAACGAATAACTGAATGTATGAGTATGTGGCTTTTGGTGAGTACAAGTGCGAGTGTTGTGTATACAGGCAGTGAGTGTTTATAGGAATTGTTAGTGTTGGTAGTGACATAAATTTCCGTTTGTCAGACTGTATGGCTGGTTGGCTGGCTGGCTGTTAGTTTGGTTTTGTCTCTTAAACTCATATATTTTTATTACAATATAAATGTATGTATGTATGTGTATATTGGTGTGTGTATTTAAGGGAAAGAGTGTTTATAGTATATATGTTCATGAACAGATTGTCTCACTTTCCATTTGGAATTTTTTTTTTGTGCTTTTTATTCTTTTGTATTCCATGACGAAGGCTTGTTTAGAGATCTATTACTGTCTCTCTTTTTCTTGGCATGTAGTGCATGTGTTCATATATGTATGTATATGTGTTAGCCTGTGTGTGGTAGGAAGCGTATGCGTGAGTTTAGGAAATTTTTATTTGATTTTTTTTTTTTCTTTTTCTAATTTTGTTGCTCCATTTTCTGCTTTACAGACACACACACACACATACACACAAGGAGAGACACAAAGTTTTACTTTGTTTAGCATCTTTTTAGTTTTATGAGATTATTTTTCATTTTATTTTTCTTAAAGTTATTTCAAATTCTTTTTTTTTTTTTCTTTCTTCTTGTTGGCCATTTTGTACACCCTACCAAAACATTTGGTGGCTGCATAAACGATTCAACTGAAAATCTCTTTAAATCTTGTAATCCAAATACAGTGTTGGCCATAATTCGAAAGTAATTTAGCAGTTTGTTGCTTTTTAAGTACAGTGGTGGCCTTATAATTAGAAACGACTTAGCAACTTGTAAGTTTTTTAATTTATTTTCAAAGCTTTGTTACTCATTTTAACTTAAACTTAAAGCTAACATGTTGTATTGTCTTTTTAACTATTAGTTTTAAAATGAGTAACAAAGTTTTGAAAATAAATTAAAAAACATTAAAGTTGCTAAGTCGTTTCTAATTATAAGGCCACCACTGTATATGAAATAATTTCGTTTTCTGCAAATCAATATTTTATCAGGGTATTGGAAAGTAATTTAAACATGCTGGAGGAGGGAGGTGCACAAGAAATTTATATTTTTTGTTCTATCAATTCTTTCAATTAATAAAACCAAGTGTGTGTGTAAGATATTATCGAAATTTTTGGTTCGTTTGAAAGGCCTATGGATGTTATGCTAAGTGGAATATAATATCGTTTAAATGTCCGCCACGGCTTCTCTGGATGGAGCACATTCGTAATGTCCAAATTTCCATGACTTTGGGTAAAAAATCACGCTGAATTTGATCGATGGGGCATGGGTTACCTTAGTTTAGAGGACAATTCTGGTGTGTAACGTATTCGCTTACACCTGCGACTTAAACAATCTCTACAAAAAAACCAGACTAACGGGTCAAACGGTACGATTTTGGTGGACAATTCACATTATCTCCATGTGAGATGACCAAGTATTCAAATCGCTCGTGCAGAATATCCAATGTGGCACCACCTGTATGACACATAGAGCCGTTCTGTTGAAGTCACATGGCTTATGTTCCCATTGCCATAGCTGCCAGATAAATGAAGCATCAAATCGTCAAATATTTGAGAAAAAATCGTCAAAGACGTTCATTGAAATCGTAAAAAAATCGTCAGAAAAAATAAATAAATAAATTGAAAAGTTTTAAAACCAAAAACATATAAAGTCATATGTTAAGCAGCAATAATATTCCATCATCTATACCCATGTGTGGTGTAAATATTAGGGAGGCAGAAGATCTTAACGTTATGGGCATGAAAATTCAAAGTGATGTTCGCTAGAACTGACACATTTTTCAGTGCCTTGGTTTCTTAAGACGCTGGAATAAATACTTCACTTTATCTGATCTACTTACCATTTACACCATTTATAACCGACCTAGAATGGAATGCAACTCTCATGTATGGGTTGGACCTTAACGCCTATTTTGAGGCTTCTCGACCGTTTACAGGAGAGCCCGCAGTAGCTCGTTAATCACGATAGTGTGTCCAACTCCATTGATTCATTTTAGCATCGTTGCAATGTGACTTGCGTTTCAATGTTCTATCGCTACCACAACGGATATAGCTCGAGCGAGAATCATGTATTCCTACGTAACACTCGTCTTTCTCGGCCAGTACATCCATATGTGGTGGATTGGCCAGTGTACCGCACACTGCATTACTACAGACAAAGTTCGTTTGTTAGACGGAATGTTCGTATGTGGAACTCCCTTCCTACAGAGATCTTTCCTGTTACTTATGGTATTAAAATGTTATAAAAATATTCAAAGCTAGTGTTCAAAAACACTGCTCCCTCTTTCCTCCTTCTTATAATAAATTTTCCTAGTTCCAAACACAATGCCATTCCCTGAGTGTTGGTAATATTAGAAGCTATAATCGAATTTTTTAAAATTGTCTGCAACGCCTAATTATAATTTATGCTCAAGTACGATGTTATTTAGGAGTTGTAATTATTTGGCTTTTAAGGGATTAAAAAGGCATAAAATACAGAAAAATCAGCGTAAGCATTCTAATAGTAACAATTGCAAAGGAAATACAAAGCTTAAGGAGGCTTTTAATGTACTAAAGTAAAGAATATGATGTAAATTTTTAATTGCTAAAAATCGTCAAAAAAAGTAAAATAAATTGTACAATCGGTCAATTCGACCTCCGGGTACTGTACTTGTGACAGTTGACAGGTACACGTCCTCTAACCTAAGGGCATAAATCGTCATGTTGTCAAAATGATATTTTTGAAGCTCAAAATCGTCAAAATGACCATAAATCGTCAAATCTGGCAGCTATGGGCCATACCATCCAATTCAGGACAAAAGAAATTAGTTATCATCGACCTATAATGCTCGCCTTTGATATTGACGGCCTGGCCAACGTTGTTCTAAAAGAAATATGAAGCGATGGCACCGCCAGCTCAAATTCCACACCAAACAGCCTTTTTGGTGATGCATTGGACGGACGCCCATGGATTTCATGTGCAAATTCGTACCCATCATCCAGAAACGGGTCTCATTGCTGATTATGAATATGCGCGCGGTACGTTGCCCGAAAAGAGCACCCATTTTGAACATTAGAATGGGTTTTCTCAATGGAAATTTACTCCGATGCTTATTCCGATACCCTTATAAACCTTAAGAGCTCCTGTACTCTTCGTAATCGCGTCCAGATGATGAGATTCGTATAGGATTCGTATCAAAATGGATTTGTTTATGAGTTTTCAAAGTCAAAGTAAAGTTTTTGCAGCTTTGGAAAGGAGAAATAGTCATCCGGGGCTTAAATCCGCGGAATACAAGAGATGAGAAAAAAATTCAAACAGTTGATTGGACTATTGTGTCAAGTTCTAAAATAATAGGATTGCCATCTCTGATTGCCTTAAATTGTTATTTCTTAAATACGCTTATAGTTCACCTCAACGGCCATGTAAGGTTTCTTCAAATTTTTTTTTGAAAATTGATGCAAATTTCTATGCTTTCATTAATGTGGTGAATTTATTTGTACAAGTAGGGTGAATATAATCGAGCTTCATAACTTAAATTTCTATTTTCTTAAAGTTCATCTCCTGTCTTTTTCATATTTCTTTGTATTTGTGGCAATTTTATTCTCTCTTGCCTCCTGATTTTCCTCTTGCAAACTGTGGTGAATATTCAATTACGATTACAGACTTAGTTCAGTTTGTGTAACTCTCTCTATATGTGTGTGTGTGTGTATGGGTACATATGGTGTGTTTAATTCTGTATTTATTTACTTAAATTGTGGTTGAGGTGTGTATCCTGTTTCAGTTAAAATTGTGTTAGTTTTTTAGGGGTTTTTTGTTTCCTTTTTTTTTCTAATAATTAACAATTAATTAGAAGCAGAATTTAAACAAAACCTTATAAGCTAATGTAGGTAATAGTGACGATATTTGACAGTACAAACTAAAAGTATAAAATAAACTAAGGAGTGCGCACAAAAAAAAAATGGGCCTACTTTTAAGCTTATAACTTTTATCATAAGTAATTGAAAAAAATGAATACCGTTACATTGTTTTTGTTAGTCATCTGTTTCAAAATCCACGTGCTAAATGTCATTGCAATAGCAAAATTAGTTTTTTGAAAATGGGCACCCAACAAGAATGTCGTAAAAAAATAATTGAAATTTTCAATGAAAAACCGCGCCGCTTACAAAAAACAATTGCTAGGCTCGCAGGTGTTAACCAAAAAAATAGTTTCTAAGGTAATACTTAAAACAATATAAGGAGTCTTTGAGTATTGAGAGAAAGCGTGGAAGTGGAAGAAAAAAAGGAAGTAAAATAATACGTATTTTTCAAAAAACACCCTAACATGTCTGGAAGAAAAGTGGCTGAAAAAGTTGGATGCTCTGAGACCTTTGTTAGAAAAAAATTTTATACACAAAAGAATTCAAATATTATTTACTTTAATTGAAATATAAAACGAAAAAAATCCGCCACTTAGTTTTATTTCTATAACGAAAAGTGTAAGTCTAGATTTTTTTGTGCGCACTCCTTAAAATTTATTTCTTTCTTTTTTTTTTTAATTAATTTTTCCTTTTTTTTCTATCTTTTCTTTGCAGGTAAGCACATGATTAAAAAAAATTAAATAAATTAGACAAAACCTGTTCTGTAAGTATTTAAAGAATTTCCGTTTAAAATTTATCGTCCTTGAGGCCCTTTACATTGCATAAATTTATTTTCTTTTTATATATGGGAACAGATTTAACTTACTTAATTGGTGCATTACAACTCTTTAAACAAGACTATCGTCTAGCTTCTCACACCATCCATCCTGTGTCTGTTGTAATTTTATTCATAAGTGGCGGGACCTACAATTTAAAGTAGACTCCGAACAATGGATTTTGAAGAAACTTTTCATAACAATTTTATTTACTCTCGAGAGTTTATGCCAGAAATCTGCTGAGAGGAAGCCGCTGACGAAATATTTTTTCGTATGTCATTTAGTTCCAGATATCTGAGCTGGAGCCTATTAGACTTTAATCCTTTAGTTCAGATTACAACCTAGCTTTTCACAGCATCCATCTTGTCTGTGTTAATTTTATCCATGAGTAGCGACACCTAAAGTTTAAAGACGATTCTGAACGATAGATTTTTAAAAAATATCCGAAAGGAAGTCATTCGTTTGGGGTTTGAATCACAGACTCGCGCCTAAAGTTACATTGTACATTCACGAAGTAAATCAGTGAAAATTCTTAACATTACTGTTATATTTTGCTTGTCTATTAAAGAAAAAGTAGTCGCCGTAGTCTAGTAGGTAGTGTGTTGGCTTATTAGACGTAAGGCCCGAGTTCAAATCCCAGGTCAGACATCAAAACGAAAATATGAAAATATTTCTTCGGCGACTTCCTCTCAGCAGATTTCTGGCAAAAACTCTCAGAGTAAATAATAATAAAATTGCCATGAAAAGCTTCTCAAAAATCTGTCGTTCGGAGTCGACTTTAAACTGTAGGTCCCGCCACTCATGTATAACATTAACGCACACAACATAAGTGGTGTGAGAAGCTAGGTCGTAATCCTGACTGAAGGGTTGTAATGACCAATTATATGTATTAAAGAAAAGTTTCTGTAGAGTTTACGGAAACGAAACTGTAACTAGAAATACAATCGGGTAATGGTCTGATAAATATGCATCTCGGGTTGGTCAACCAAGCTTTAAAAATTCCTTTGGAATCATGGAGAAGACTGGCACACAAGCTGCTCAAACATTCTTCTCGAGATAGTTTTATCAAACATTTGAAGAATGTTGGATACATAAAGAAGGAGACGATGTTGCAATGCACTGAAAAATTTAATGAAATTTGTCATTCACTGCCTTAATGGAACATGCGAGCGATGAAAAGTGGAGCTCGTACGACAATAATGTGTGATAAAGATCATAGGCGAAGCAGGATGAAGCTTCGACATTGATGCCAAAGCCAGGTTGTATACCAAGGAAAGCAATACTGTGTGTCTGGTGGCAGTGCAAAGGTATTCTGCATTACGAGGTCCTACAAGCTGGCCAAAAATGGCAAAATTTCGTTAAAGCGAGATTTGTAACCTAAAAGCCTAGACGCACATTGAATTTGAATGTTTTGCTGCAAAAAATTTTTGTTTTTTATTCCACGTATATGGACGAGAAATTTAACAAAAAAAAAAAAAAGTGGTAAAAATAATATTGCATGTGTTGCCAACTTATAAAACATTGCGAGAACAGACACACACGCACACATATACACATCTGTACAAGCAAGTACAACTAACTTCAAGTGAAAATATGTATGGATTTGTGATGTCAAATATGTCAGGCAACACAACACAACGGTTTAGTTATAAAGCAGCAGGGTTGAACTTATGGATAGGCTCTCTCTCTCTCTCTGGTGGTGGTGGAATGCAAGTAAGAAGGTGGCCCAATTGAAATTGGTTGTGTGAAATAGAGCAGTCAGTGAAATAAATGCAGAAACGCATACTCCAAATACCAAATCAGCCAAAAAGGAAAACAAAAAAGTCACATTTTAGGTGGTGGAGAAAAGAAAGAAAGAAAGAAATACAAGTTAAACTAACACAACCCACTAAATAAGCAACCAGCCAGCCAGCCAGCCAGTCATCGATCCATTTATGCATTTATACGGCCTGCGTTCGACCAGTCACACTGACATTCTAAACTCAGTGTTTTGGGGGGTGGTGGAAAGTAAAACTAACGAAAAACGTGTACCCAGTACTGGAAGTTTCAACTTATTTCCCGAAACTATCGCATGCTGCAATATGCTCTGCTCTGCCATTCTCTCTCTCTCTCTCTCTCTGCAGAGTTCACGTGCAGTAACTGCAGTTGCCTGGGTTTTAAAGCAAGCGAGTGTATCCATATTTTAAATTAAATTGTTTCCCTTTTTTTTCTCTCTTGTTGTTGATGTTGCCACATTTAAACAATTTTGTTTTTTTTTTGTTTTTGAATTTGAAAATATTTTAATAGAGAAAAAGAAAAACAACAACAACTACAATTATTTATACAATAACATCCACAAACACCCAAATGCTTCGGTATATACATACATACATCTCTTGTGTATTTCTTTATTAAAAAAAAAAAAAAAAACTACATTCCTGCAGTAGGTATCCACAGCCAGCCTATCTTCATCTAGTCATCGGCTCATTCCATGTCATTCTGTCTGTATCTCTGGTTTTCAAACTAAAAATGAAAATGTTGTTGTAAAATGTAGTGTAGTTTTTTTTTTTTTTTTTTGCAAAAACAACAACAACAACAATTTTGTTTTAATAATTTGATTTCATTCACATTCATATTCCATTTCTGTTTTTTTGTTTTTATTTTTTTTACCTTCTCGCACATACTCTTTATTTTTTATTTTTCTTCTTTTTCTTTCCCCAATTCTCTCCTAATATTTGTTGCCCATCATCCTATTATTCTATGAAATTTTCTATTTCTAAATGCAATAACAAAAGAGAGAAAAAAAAATTGGAAAAAAAACTCGATTAATAGCGTTAGAAAACGTTTCAAACGTTCATATTGATGTATATCTGATCCCCCCCTTTGGATCTGTTGTATGCACTCATGCAGAGAGAAAATTTTAAATTTTTTTCTCTCTTTTTTTTCAGCTACAACCACTGTCTTAAGCTCTTTAAACGAATTTAATTGAAAATTTTTAAATTTAAAAGAAAGAAATCCCTAAAGTTCTATGGGACTCACCTAATCTGCTTGCAAACAGCACTTTCGTTTGCTACTCAAGGACTTAAGCAATTTCAACAAGCAATCTACAGTCTCATGGACCCAGGTATTGACATTATTTTCAATTCTTTTCTTTCTCTTGAGGTACATAATAGGTTGGTACGTGGATGTGGCCATCAACCTGAGGGGATAGGCACACTTATGCCAAGCATGGCCCATTGTGATATCACAGTCATTCATTTAGCCTAATCTTGACAGCAGTCATCTAATAAAGTCCCTTATAAAGGGTCCGCCAAATAACTTTTTTTTTTTTTTTGAAAATGATTTAAAAAAAACTGCTGAATATTTTCTCAAATTTCTTTTTTTATTTGAAAGTACAATCCTTCCGGTTAATAATGGAAAATAATTTAATTCAAATGGCTGCCTCGACTGTGCATGCAGTAGCCTACACGATCGGTCCAATTTTTAAGCACATTATCGATTATACAGCTATTCCTGAGCTGTATTTCACCAATGGCTTCACGAATATTGTTCTTTAAAGCGTCAATTGTCTCTGGCTTGTCGGCGTAACACTTATCTTTGACGGCACCCCACAAATAATAGTCCAACGGTGTTAAATCGCAGCTCCGAGCTGGCCAAACGACATCAGCTCTGCGGCTGATAATGCGATCTTTGAAAACAGGTCGCAAAACATCGAGTGTAGCTTCGGCTGTGTGGCACGTAGCGCCGTCCTGTTGAAACCAAATGTTGCCAATATCCTCCTCTTCAATTTTTGTGAACAAAAATTCGTTCAACATGGCCCGATAACAATCGCCATTGACTGTAACGGCCACTCCTTGCTCATTTTCGAAGAAAAATGGCCCAATTATGCCTCTGGACCAAAATCCGCACCAAACAGTGACTCGTTTTGGGTGCGTCGGCTTTTCAATGTATGCGTGCGGGTTTTCTGTGCCGCAAATGCGACAATTTTGCTTGTTTACACACCCGCCAAGTTCAAAATGAGCTGCCAAAATCGGCATCTTCTGTAAGTCGATCGCAGCCCCACTTAGCGACCATATTCGTTCAGCGGAAGTATAAAACTAATTATCTGTCAAATCAGACATGAGCTAAGTGTTACCATTCACGAAATAAGCACTAGTTGAAAAAAAAACGTTAGATGGCGGACCCGATATATACTCCCAATATCGATCCACAAAATATTAGTGATATCGCTTCCGATATACAGTGAGCGTCAAAAGAAACTGTACATTAGAAAAGAAAAACAACAAAACAAAAATTACAAAAAAAATCGAGATATTGTCAGATTTTTTCGGGCACTCCCCCTAAGTGGTAAAAGTTGAATTTGGTGATTGTAAGAATTTTATTCATAGTGTACAGTTTCTTTTTGACGCTCACTGTAGTTCCCCGATTCTACAATTCTTTCATAAGTCATTGGCCATATGATCAGAAGATCAGAATATATTGTCTAGTAATGATTCCCTTGCAATTTGATCAGGCTATTCCTGATGATATCGAACCCAGCGATCAAAACATTCCGATTCAGTAATAAACCGCTCCATTACTTACTAACTTACTTATTTCGTCTTTACTTACCCTTTAGTCAAGATTACAACCTAGCTTCTTACATCACCTAAGGTCTTGTCTGTTAATTGTATCCTTGAGTGGCAGGACCTACAGTTTGACGAGGACTGAGTATTTTATTTTACTTCTAGATCTTTTGCCAGAAGACTTGCATGGAGTCCTTTCCTGTTTTTCCCATTCTCTATCTCTATCCGGATTCAACGTTTTAGACTTCCCCGACAAATGAAAGTTTTCAAAGGGGCGACTTATATCTCCATTTTCCATTGTTTTATACCTAAACCACGGCCGGATGATCACTCGCTAACTTTCTTCAAAGAAAGTCGCCGTGGTCTAGTAGGTAGTGTGTTGGCTTATTAGACTGAAGACCCGAGCCCGAATCCCAGGTCAGACATCAAAACGAAAATATTTCTTCGGCGACTTCCTCTCAGCAGATTTCTGGCAAAAACTCTGAGAGTAAATAAAATTACCATGAAAAGCTTCTCAATAAAATTAGTCGTTCGGAGTCGCCTTTAAACTGTAGGTCCCGCCACTCATGTATAAAATTAACACACACAACATGAGTAGTGTGAGAAGCTAGGACTGAAGAATGTGGGCTTCTTGGGGACGATTGCTGTAGACTGTCTAATGGTGAAGGTGTAGCACTGGCCATTTTATAGTCACCTAGCAGCAACTCGTTTCCTTGAGATGTCCACAAACACTACTCCCTCTCTTCCACCTTCCTATAACCCATTTTCCTAAAAAACGTTCACAATGCACTGCATGAGTAGGGGCCATCCCCTGAGTGCTGGTTTCACCAGCAAATCTACTCGAAATTGTAGCAACTATGTATGTCGTCTGTATAGACAATTGCCCGATTCCGATCTCACTAACAGCTCCTTTAACACAGGATTCTATTGAAGGAGGGACAGCGCCTAGCTTGTGGGATTGTCCTTTCCATCCACCGATGGAATGTAAATAATTTTCATACCCAGCACACCGCAGTGTCGGTCCAGTGCACAAACTCTGTTCAGTGGAGCTTTTGCGGCACTCTCTATGTCCAATAAGGCAGACAAACGCTCTGCGCTAGCAAACTCTCTATCGTACATGTTAGGGTATGTAAAGTAGCGTGAACAGACCTCTCCTTACAGTATCAGTGCTGGTGTAGGCTAATATCAATGAGTTCCTTCGTGATCTTCAATAGGACAAAGGTAATACTAAAAACCCCGTTGTTAGATTGGAAAATCACTTCAATCGTACAGTTTGCCGTTAGAATGTGATTTAATCGAGAACTGGCAAGTAATATCACTCTAAGGAACCCAATATTACTTCGGTCTCAGTTGCTGGTGAACGGCTGGAATCTTAAATGGTTTAAACCCAGTAATCCGCCATAATTTTTTTTTGGGAAAAAGCATATCTTAGATCCTAAGAGCTCCTCGCTGCATATAACCTTAGGTCATCTAGATAACATATGAAGGCGATAAAATTTGCTTAGAAGATGCCTTTTCCAGGTATTGGCATATAGAAGATCGTGGCCGTTGAGTTTGACTACAGCTTATCGGTCACTGCTGTATCTGTGACATGAAAGACAACAGTTGATCACTTCCCTTACGGCTGTCAAGCCTTAAAACCACCACCATATGAGCTTTAGGGAGTGATTCTTACAAGATTGCTCTGATAAAGCGTGCATTGATTGTGGCGATCTCCTTAGACACAATCTGACAAAATGTCACAGTTTTTTTGCGAGTCGATTGTGATAAATACACCAAACGGTGTCTTGCGACTCTGTTAGACACTCGTGGTACTCACAGGACCATCTTCTTTTCTGGCATCACTAAACTATTTATCTGTAGAAGCTTCTCACACTACCGATTCCGTTAAGTGTCAAGCATCATCAGTTTTTTAAGTTTGTGCTACAGAGAGTAAAGACCGCGTATACCAAAGTGAGTTAAAAAGCATTCTAATGGATAATTTGACCTTTGACCTTGCGTTTGTGGTCAATTTTAAGGTTCAATATACTGGGACAGTAAAGATGGAAGGCGATTGAAGCTACAAAAAGTCTATAAATGCTCAGAGGATCAAAACTTATGTGGGAATACCGTAAAATCCTCATTTATTTTCGCTAAAACTATTGGAAACCATTCTTTGTGTTAAAAGTCCTGGCGGATGATGATGACTCCAACGGAAGAGTATGTTGTACTATGGTTTTGAATTTTCTTCCAACGTGATGTGTGTGTCGCACATAGTTTGCCATACTTTGCACGGTAAGAATTCCATTAAGTCACTCTTTTTTTTTTTTTTTTTTTTTTTTTTTGTCTTGGCCCAACAAAAACATGCACGATTCACCATCACTGGTGCCTACATACGTACTAAACCCACCCCCTTTATTCTCCAACCACTCTCCCTCCGCGGGACTGTCGTAAGGTATTACTTCACGGTGGGCTGGTTCTTCATTCCTCCAGCTTTCGGAGTTCAAGCATAACTTTAAACATTCTCTGGCTGTATTGGCTCCATAGAATCCTAGAATTCAACACCTCTTCCATAAGCCGATTTGGTCCAAAACTCGTTTCCCCGGGACATCTAAATCTGGGGCAGCATGTTAGAATATATTCCCCATCTTGCACCTACAAATCTACACAGTTTACCGTTAAGTCACTCTATAAGCATTTGTATATGTATGTGTGTGTGTACGTAAATACAAGAGTACAAGTGCGTGCACTTCCCTGTTCGTATGGAGGGTGGAGTACATATTTTAAGTTGTTCTATGCACGGATATGAATACGAGAACAAACAACAGCAACAATATGCCTTTGTTCCAGTGCCTACATAACCAAGTATATCCTGTTATGTGTACATGTTAATGCATCCGTCTCTCTTCCTCTGTATGTATGTACATATATTGTATGGGTTGGTGTGTGTGTATGTGTGTGTTTATTATTTGGACTCGACCAGCTTAGTATCATCTTATTTGATTTAACACAGCATTTCAGTTGTTGGTGTTGTTGGTGTTGTTGGTGTTGTTGTTGTTATTATTGTTGTTCTTGCTTACGAGCACCAGGGTATTTCCGAAGCTGGTCGCTTATAAGACTGAGTGCGTGTGTAAGTAAGTAAGTGACTGAATAAGTGAGTGTGTGAGTGAGTGAGTGAATAAATGTTGTATTCAATACAACATTCATTTCTTCTTTCTCTATGCTTCACTTTGATTTCCATTGCAGTTGGAGGTGGTCATGTGCACCGCATAAACCCATGTCCTCAATATTCTTGCAACGCATTTCACAGTGTGTAGTTAAGAGGTGGGGTGGCAAGCTCACATGCCGCAAAGGTGATGGTGGGGTCTATGTGTGCGCCTGTGTGTGTGTTTGCTTTGGGGTGGACTATAACAGAATATAGTTACACTGCGTTGCACATTTTTTGTTTTTTGTTTTTTTATTTTCATTTCCGAAAACAGAATCTCATAAGTACCATAACGAGGGTTGAACAATTGAAATTTCTGGTGTGTGTTAATAAATGTGCACGGGTGTTGTAGAAACTATTCACGCTATTTGTAATAGGGTTATGATCCTAAAACAATATACTTTGTGGTGGTGAACACTGCGACCGACATTATGAATTAGTTTGTCCTTGGAAATCTTAAACACATGGAGTGCGATTGTTACAATAAATTTTACGCTTCTCCACTTTACACCTACAGTGAATGAGAAGTCTTTCCTCGGCTTATAAGAAGGACATTCATCTCAAAACAGTGTTGTCAACCACTCAAAAAAAGCTGGATACACAAAGAAACTGAATGTCATGGACAAGGTAATGTCAAGCTACGCAAGCATTGGCACAGCCCAATAAATCTGTGTTTTTAATGGAATTGGAAGCAAATTATTCATTAAGAGCACGTACAACTTAATCAAAAGATTGATTATGATCTGCTGAACTGCTAACAGTTCAACACATTGATGCTCCGGCAGAAACAGAGAGAGAGTCTCTCTCTTTTTAATGCATCGACCATACAACTGGAAATTTATACCTTTACGGAGCTTTTTCAAATGTATGGCTCTGGGGTATTATTATGGTCATGAAAAGGTGCCTTAGCACTTAGCACTACCACTACACGATCTATTGTACTCCCATCCAACTTTACAGGGTATCCCGGTAATGTTTTCTTCAAGTCTATTGCCCTGACGAATTTCGGGATACAGATCGGTGACAATTCCCTGCTGCCTAGCATCTGCTATCCACCCTCGTGTTTCCCTCTCGGATGCATTAATGGCCCACAGCGTCCAAGAATGTTTTTCGATCATTCATTTTCATCGTCACAGAATCTACATGTTGCTCTCGCAACAACCGCCATTCTGAATAAGTGTACCCAGAGCCTACAGTGACCTACAAATGACCGCTTACCAAACAACCTCAAGTTATTCTAGCGTAGTCTGATGCATGACTCAGATTCCTCTTATTGTAATTGTCCAACAAAAGTTTTGATTGCCTCAAACCCCTGTGATAAGAACAGCCTTTGCCTCTGGGGTACAATGGACAAATATTGTTTTAAGAAGTCCTTTAAGTTTTCTGAGAAGACTGTGCAACGTTTACTGAATTCGTTTGTCTTAAGATGTCGTCTATTTCAGAATCTAAAGAGAATTGTTAACGTTTATTTTATATTTACCCTCCAATTGTCTATCTCATGGAGGACAGATCAGGGTGTTACGTATCTGAGGAGCCTTTGGCTTGTTTTCGAAAGTTGTAGATGCAGTTCAGTCATGAAAAGTTTCTTAAAAATCTGTCGTTCGGAGTTGAAATTAAACTGTAGGTGCCGCCCCTTATGGGTAGAATTAACACACACATGCCATAGATGGTGAGAGATACTAAGCCTGACTAAAGGGCTGTAATAATCAATTAAGAAGCAGAAGCATAGTTTAGAAACTGTGTTCTTTAATGCGGATTAAAGACGATAGAATTCTCTGTAATTGTACGCTACTTTATAGAAAACTGAATATTCGTGGATTGGTTTCTTTTAGATTTTAAACACTCGCTATTTAGTCGCACCTGAAAATTAAAATAGTCTTACGCTGGCCATAGGCTATGATTTTATCTTCGTAAAGCTAAGTCCTCCGTTTTTGTTTTCTGCTTTTCATTTCTTTCATTTTCTCGATCACGTTTTTCGTTGCTTTCTCTCTTCCCTCTACATATTTGGATTTTGAGAGAGACATTGATAACGGAGAGAGCCTTATGTTAGACCCGATTTGGGATATTTATGGACTGATTCGCTTTGCCCTCTATTAGGATGTTGAGAGAGACATTGTTACGGAGAGAGCCTTATGTTAGACCCGATTGGGATATTTGTAGACTGATTCGCTTGCTTTGCATGATCTTCAGCTGCTAAGCGAAAACGCTTATTCGTTTTGTAAGTAAGAGTTAGGGCAGCCATTACCAATTTTTTGTTGCTGCCACTCGTACATAATTTCATATGCTTGAATGTGTGTGTGTATGTATCTTTAGTATCCATAAAGGGTGTTATAGAGAGGCACTTCTCGAGCCTTCTTCAAATGCTGCTGATGCTGCTTAATACCATAGTACATACATACATACATCTATTATGTTCTTGCTGTTGTTGTTGTTATTGTTATGCAAACAACAACAATAATAATACAATTGTTGTTGTTCCAGAGTATGTATGTAAAACAGAATATTGTTAAATAGATTTGTTTCCCTTAAAAACAAAAAAATTCGTTTCTTTTTTTTTTTGTATTTTCTTCTTCGCATAGTTTTCTGAAGAAACAACATCATCATCAGACAGTTGAAAACTGAGTCTCATCACAACATCATGCAACATATTATTATCATCTAACGGTATCAGTAACGAGGTAAAAACTATAGGGCCTCAAACATACACACACATACATATGTACATATATGCATTCATCATTGCATAGATTTCTATGGGAAATCCATTATAAAAGCGAATAATTGTTTGTAGCGAGTATTGTATGTATATTTGAAACGTACACATACATACACGAACCACATGAATATGCTGAACATTAGTAAGTGTGTGTATGGATGTTTGTGTAGTTTTAGCATTTAAATCGGGCCTGACGACGCTGCTGTGTATGTATTTATAAAACGTTGTTTTGTGTAAAGAGTTTTGCAATGATTTTCGGCGAATGCGTATGAAATTATAACGAGAAATCTTACATTTTTGGTGGCATTCACTTACACACACACACATACACATATCCATACCTATAGACACGTACACTTGCTCTCTTTACATACTCTTATAGTAAGTATGTATATCGTGTGTATAAATGTAACGTATTTGGCAACATATTTCATCTCTGCATCATTTCGTAAATGTTCGTACAATTGTTTCGCTGTTGCCGTGTGCTGCTCTCCCAATATATGGCAATTGTAGTTTATAAATGATATTTTGATTGTTGTTGTTGCTGTCGTTGTAGTTGTTGTTGTTGTTGGTATTATTGCTTTATTTTGCTCATGAATATTTCTCCCAGTTTCAGTTATTGTTTATAACAACTATTTCCGTTGTTAGTCTTATAACAACACTCTCTTGGCGACTACATCTGCTGCTGTTGCTCTCCTTTTTATTTCTATTGTAGTTGTTGTTGTTGTTATTGTTATTGCCATTAAATAGCTGTTATTATTGCAAGCAAATGTGTGGCCTCCTAGGTATGGTATACACTTTTTTTGGTGGTTATTGCTGTTGTTGCCTCATGTTTTTGTTTCTTCTTCTTATTATAATTTTTTTTTGTCGGTCGTTGGGTTACTTTCGCATATTTAACAAAAGAGAAAAAAAATTCAGCAAAAAATTACAACAATAACTACGAAAAGATGAAAAAAAAAATAGATGGGCAAAGTGTTGGGAAAAAAAGTGTATTTTTCTTTCTCCAGCTGCTGTTTCTTCTTCATTTTCGTTATTATTTCACTGTGTTTACATTCACATGTCGCTTGTTACGTAATGTCGCTTTGTAGCTTTACATTCTACATTTCTACATTTTCTTTTACACAATCAACATCCACCCGCACAATTGCCGTGTCGAACTGTTGATAACCACACAGCTTCATCAAACGGGAAAGCTACACAATGCCTTAAAAATTTAATTGAGAGTGATTTCATGCTATTGATAAGAAAAACTGTTTTAAATTATAACTGTTAATCGCAAGATATTGTGACTTTGTTGGTTATAATCCACTAGTCAGGATTTCTAGTTGGCATATTAAACGAGAGTACTTGATTCAAACCTCCCCCCCCAGCTCAGACATCTTGAAGAACTGGAAATAAAAATTCATCTGGAAAAAAATCTGGAGAGCAAATAAAAATTTGCAGTGAATAGTTTCTAAAATCCTTTATACTGAGTGGAGGTAAACCTTAAAGTAAAGCTACTCGTGGACAAAATTAATACCACACAGTATGGCTGGTTTGAGAAGCGCTAGGTTGTAATCCTATGGGGTTGTAATGGCCAATTATATATCCATTTTTTTTCTCCTTTCATTATGATCATCATCGAACTCTTTATAGGTCCTAAACTCTTCAGTTTCTTTTTCAAATCGCTCATCCCTGGCCGGGATTTGATTGCTCAGCTAGAGCAATCATTTCCAACAAATCAGCAGCGTATGAATATTTTATTTGAATATTAATTATACGCCACCGTATCCTTATTATCATCAAGAGAAAGTCATAAATGCACTGTCAGCACTGCTTTGCAATGAATTGCATGGAAGAAACGAAAATATTGTGAAAGTTACCGTAGAGTAGACTGCAGTATTTGGGGAGATTTAAAGATTTCTAGGATTTTAGGGTCACTCAACGGCATATTAAAGTTTTGCATGGGAAACGTCAATTTTTTTTTTTGGAATTTTATTAAAGCATACTTGTCATGTTGCCATCGAGCTTTTATAATTTTAATTTGATTTTATTTCGTTTCATTTTGTTTATACACCACGAGTATTCTTTCAATAACAAATTAACTCTTCAGATTTATCATCTACTGTTGCATTACATTACCAGACAATTTCTATTGTATTTGTAGAATAAAAAAAATAAGAAGTAAAAAAAAATATTTTTTTTTATTTTTTTTGATAATTTACGACGTAAAATTTATTTCAGTTGACCTCAATTAGATTTTCCATTTTGTTTGTAATCGCAAGTCACAAATCATTTCTTCAATTCGATTATCGATTATAAAAATTTATTTTTTTCTTGTTCTTTTTGTTCTTTTCATTGTTTTTCTTGTGTTTTTCGTATGCAACAAAGAATAATCGATTCGATTGCAATGACAACTGCATGCATCTTCATTTAGGCAAACTAATTGGATGACAGAATTAAATGAAAATTAGACGATAATCACCAGCATTTTCAGCCAAGCTAAAGCAACATAGTGAAGCTTTAGTTCAAGACTAGAAAGAAGAATAGTTTTGTCATGGATTGGCATTATCATTAATTGTTATTACTATTATCGTTGTGTAAAGGTGCTTTGGTGCAGTGACTCTACAATCTATTGTACTCCCCTTCTACTTTATAGGGTATCGCTCCTCCAAGCCTATTGCCCTAACAAATTTCAGGATTGTGCTTGAAATCAACAAAAACAGTTAGGTTAGGTTAGAGGACGTGTACTTGTCAACTGTGACAAGTACAGTACCCGGAGGTTGAATTGACCCATTGTAGCTTCTCACACCACTCGTGTTGTGTGCGTTAATTGTATATATGAGTGGCGGGACCTACAGTTTAAAGTCGACTCCGAACGACAGATTTTTGAGAAGCTTTTAATGGCAATTTTTACTCTCAGAGTTTTTTGCCAGAAATCTGCTGAGAGGAAGTCGCCGAAGAAATATTTTTTTATATTTTCGTTTTGATGTCTGACCTGGGATTTGAACTCGGGCATTTCGTCTAATAAGCCAACACACTACCTACTAGACTACGGCGACTTCACAAAAACAAACAAAAACAGTTCCTTGTTCACCAACAATAACGCACCCACATGTTTCTCTCTGGAATGCCTTAATTCTTCACAGGTTCCAAGAATGTGTTGTGATGTTCGATTCTCTGCATCACAGTTCGATGTCAACAATTTCCAAAAATGTGTTCCGATGATTCATTTTCATTGTCACAGCATCTACACGTTGTTCTCGAGGCAGCCATTTTGAATAGGCAGCTATACGCTGAGTCTACCGTGCTGTATCTAACGTCCGGTTAACAACCTCAGGCTAATCCTGATGGCTCAGATCTTCTTTTATTGTAATGTCCCAACAAAAGTTTTCGCTTGCCTCAAACCCACTTGGTTTGAGAAGAGTCTTTGTTGCCTCTCTTTATCCTCTATTTTATCGAGCGTACTTTTCCAAATATTCTCCCCCACTCTACAGAAAGGTTGTGGTCCCATCAGCGGCATGAAAGCTCCTCTCCCTGCAAGCTTGTCTGCGTGCTTTATGCCGGTAATTCTTACATAATCTGGGGTCCAGCAGCGGCAGTGTATGGAAGAATTTCAAAACCGCAAAAAATTTTATTAAAAAAACTGTAGAAAATTTTGGAAATTTTGGAAACAAGTCTTGTGCTACCACTTTCTCCGTTCAGGAAGATAACATATGGCAAGATATTCATGCTGTTGCAACAGGTGACTAGGAAACATGGAAATCATACCTTCTCTAAATGTGAGATGATGAAAAACTAAATTTTTGGGCAAAAAACCGATTTTTTTTTTTACAAAATTTCCTAAGAAAACAGTGTTCCACGACTGGTGGAATGGAAGCTTATAGGGTTGCTGTAGGAGCCTATATGCATACATACATACATAACATAATTGGTCATTATAACCCTTCAGTCAGGATTACGATCTAGCTTCTCACACTCCTTCTGTTGCGTGTGTTGATTTTATATATCAGTGGCGGAGGGGCGGGGGGCCTACAGTTTAAAGTCGACTCTGAACGACAGATTTTTGAGAAACTTTTTTATGGTAATTTTTATTTACTCTGAGAATATTTGCCAGAAATGTGCTGAGAGGAAGTCGCCGAAGTAATATTTTCTAGTAAGCCAACACACTACCTACTACACTACGGCGACTTCAATGGACAGCCCATTAAAAATGTAATTTTTGAGCAAAAGAACAATTTTTACAACATTTTTTAAGAAAACAAATGTTCCACGGGTGTAACCGGGTCCGGAATGAAAGCTCATAGTGTTGCCCTAGCAGCTCAAATAGGTTTACCCTTTTTCATGTTTTTACTCTAAATAACGATTGGATATTAACACTAGAAAGACGGACACGGGTCATTTGACCCATTTACAAATCTAACTGCTAATATTTCTCTTATGAATTATATCACAGACTAGCTGACCCGACAGACGTTGTCCTGTCCAAATTAGAAATAATGTTTGTGTTCGATTTGTGAATTTGTGAGAAGCTGTTTGAATTGTGTAAAAATAGTGAAAAAGAGAAAAACCACGTACTTTTAAATGGTAATTTTTATTTATGTAGGTTTGAGGTGTGTTTAAATTACATTTGATTTGGAATTACCCGGATTACCGCCTCACAATTTCCAACTGAAAGTCGGATCGGTAATCATAATGTTACGATACATAAACCAACCACGTCTTTGTAATGGCACCCGACTTGCGGTAAAAAACCTGATGAATAACGTCATCGAAGCAACAATACTTAAAGGAAAGTACAAAGGAGAAGACGTTTTGATACCACGGATCCCAATGGCTCTGACCGACATGCCAATCGATTTTAAACGATTGCAGTTTCCAGTACGGCTTGCATTCGCTATGACAATTAATAAATCTCAAGGGCAGTCATTGCTTCTCGCATGGTCAATTGTATGTCGCCTGTTCCCGTGTCGGAACACCATCAGCATTATTTATTTACGCGCCAGGCAACAAAACTAAAAATGTCGTGTATCATAAAGCATTGCAATGAAGGAAACTACGATATCACTGCAAAGCAACAGAAAAAAGTATTTCTTTATTTTAATTGGTTCCTGAACATCGATCTTTCAATCAAAATGTAAATATAACACCATATTGTAAATATTTTCAAATCAAATGTAATTTAAACACACCTCAAACCTACATAAATAAAAATTATCATTTAAAAGTACGTGGTTTTTCTCTTTTTCACTATTTTTACACAATTCAAACAGCTTCTAACAAATTCACAAATCGAACACAAACATTTTTTCTAATTTAGACAGGACAACGTCTGTCGGTTCAGCTAGTATGTACATAAAATTACCCGACGATTTAATAAAAGTGGGCGAATAAGTGGGAGTATCAGTGGGCGTTGACAATTTTTCTTTCTGTAAGTAACTGTTGTAAACTATTGAGAACATTTAAAAAAAAATAAGACAAATCCGTCCAAACGTTCTAAGATTTTAGATAAATCGAAAAAAAGTGGGCGTGGTCAATTATTCTTTCAGTAAAACTTTAAATTTGATTACTACGAACATGTTTTAAAAAATTTAGCCAAATCGGTGCAGCCGTTTTCCGATTTTAGATAAATCGAAAAAAGTGGGCGTAAAAGTGGGCGTGGTAAATTTTTCTTTCAGTAAAAACTTAAATTAGATTACAACGACCATTTAAATAAAAGATTAGCCATATCGGTGCAGCCGTTTTCCGATTTTAGATAAATCGAAAAAAGTGGGCGTAAAAGTGGGCGTGGTAAATTTTTCTTTTCGTAAAAACCTAAGTTGGACTATGACGAACATTTCAGTAAAAAAATTGTCCAAATCAGTCTAGCCGTTCTCAACTGATGCAATTACCAACGAACCACAATTGATTTTTATTTATATAGATTATATCAGTAATTTTTTTTTTATTTAGGTATTCCAAATTGCAATTATTAAAAGAACTACCTAAAAAGACGGAAAGGGGTCATCTGTGACCCTTCACATCTTTGACTGGCGCTATATATTTTATCGATTACTTTTCCCGTCCTTTATTTTTTGTTTAAGTTTTCTCTAGTATGCCGTAACCAACGCGTACCTTGCTTTTACTTATTTTGATCAGTTTGTCAAAACTAGACTAGACTAGATCTCTTCGGGACAAAGATATTGCAGCGTATTTGGAATCTTTATCAGAAGATCGATCAGGCAATGAAAGCTAAAATGAGTTATTAGCAAATGTAGAAGATAGTGAGTATTACGTTTCAGAAATAAGTTCTAGTGATAATTCGATCGATAATGAACCATTAGGTATGTTATTTATTTACGTAAAAAGAAATTTGATATTATAATCATTTTTCACTCAATTTGAAAACAAAGCGGCCAATGTCGTCAAATTCCATCAATTGTAGAAAATGAACACGACATGCGGTCAGGAGGCGGAATTATTTGGAAGACTTGTTCTCAAAACAGTTCCACACCAGGTCGTCTTGCTGCCCATAACATATTAGTTGTACATCCAGGAGCTCCTCATTACGCAAAACAACGAATTGGTGCTGAATTTACAACAGCCTGGCGACTGCAGATTGATGACACAATTTTGCGTCACATTCAAAAGTGTACACAGGCTGAGGCACATAGACAACTTGGCGATACAAACTGGATTATGTCTTTACAAGAACTGGACAAATTCACCTCAGTTTTATACGCTAGCGGTGCTTGTGGATGTTAAAATATCTCTGCTTTTTTTCACAAACTATGAGAGACTAGAGACCGATTTAAAGAAATAATGAATTATATTCGTTTTGACGTGCGAGAAGAAAGATTAACTAGACTAAAAACAAATAAGTTCGCCTTAATTTCGTATGTTTGGAGCCGTTTTATTTAAAATTGCAAATCTTGTTATAGACCAGCTGAAAAAAAAAACATCGCTGTGACGAACAACTCTTTCCTACAAAAGCAAGATGTAAATTTACATAATATATGGCGAATAAACCCGACAAATTTGGTATAAAATTTTGGCTTTGCATAGATGTCAAATCGAAATATCTGCTCAACGATTTCCCCTACTTGGGAAAAGATGACAATCATCCACAACATTACGCATTACGGAGAGGACATTGTAATGCGTCTAATGGAACCTTTCGTAAACAAAGGGAGAAATGTGACGACTGACAACTTGTTTACCTCAGTGTCGCTGGCAGAGAGATTGCTCTCCAAACGTACAACTGTAGTTGGGACAGTTCATAAAGCAAGACGGGATGTTCCACCGTATGTGAAAAAATTGAAATTAAATTTGCATGCCCATTGAAGTTTTAAAAAACCGAAAATAATAAGTGCCTTCTGACAGTTTACCAAGCAAAGAGACACAAAAATGTTTTATTGCTGAGTACTTTTCAATTTTAAAATTCAAATGTAAATTTTTACTACTAAAACTTGAAGATAGTCAAATGACCCCTACCCATCTTTTAAGGGTTAATTCCATGAAAAAGTGAAAGTTTTAGAAAAAAAATGAGGATTTTTTACAAAAAAAAAAATATTAAGAAAATAATGGGACAACAACACCTAGCACTGGCATTTGTATTCTTATGGTGTTTTCTTTTCTACAATGAAAATGTCACCCTCTTACAAGGTACATTAAAAAAATTGTTGACCAACCCTGTTGACCAGGCCAGACATCAAAAAATAAAAAAAAAAAAAATACAAAAAGTTTTTTTTCGGCGATTTCTTCTCAGTTTCTCAAAAAATCTGTCGTTCGGAGTAGACTTTAAACTGTAGGTCCCGCCACTTATGTATAAAATTAACACACACAACATAAGTGGTGTGAGAAACCGCGGGCTTCTTGGGGACGATTGCCTGTAGACTGTCTAATGGTGAAGGTATAGCTCTGGCCATTTGATAGTCACCTAGCAGCAACTCGTTTCCTTGCCGTTCGCATCTTCCCCCTTTTCACCTTTCCTAAAAAACCTGCACAATGCACTGCATGAGTAGGGGCCATCCCCTGAGTGCTGGTTTCATATAAAAAAAAAAAAAAAAAAAAAAAAACCCCTGTTGTAATGTCATTTTTTATTTGAGAAGAACATAACACAAATATTAAAAAAGGGTATGCCCTGTGTTTACCACTTATTAAGAAAATGAATGAGGAAATGCCAATTTGTTCAAAGGTGTTGCCAGATCGCTAATTTTTCGACTTCATTTTTTGCACGCTTTTTTTATAAAAAAAAAAAAATATTTTAACACTGTTATAAAATTGAATGCAATTTTTTATATTGCGGACCATGTAGCTTTAATAACGTAATATTTCCTTAAGATTACTCCACAAAACAATGAAAAAATTAACTTCAAATTGGATAACAATACCAGGCGACTTTTTTTAAATTTCATCTGGTAGCCCTATAAATAAACAAAAGTCATCTGCTTTACAGGGCATTATCAGCATTCTCGATTTATACAGGGCATTATCAGCATTCTCGATTTATACAGGGCATAAAATGCAATGCCCTCCACCATTGGCAAGTGCGAATTATTTAGAATAAAACATACCACCCTTTTAGAGGGCGAAACATTTTTAAGAAACAAACGCAAAATTGCATTTTGCGTTAATAAAATGCACATTTTTTGGTAGAAAAGAAAACACCATTAATTTATGGCCACCAGTTAACAGCGCCTAATGAAAATTTGTTTTTATAAAAAAAAAACAAAACAAAACCAAACTACACCCACTTGTATTATTTAAATAAAGAATTTATTTATTAATACTCTGCTAATTTATTTATTTATACAACATTTAATTCTTTTTTTTTTTTTTTTTTCTATAAAATTAGATTTTTTTTTTAATTTAATTTTTATTTGGTAACATGCCATGAAATATTTTAAATATTTGTTGCCGTAATAAAACTGAATTAATTTTTATGGAAGAGTCAATAAAAAAAATTAACTGAACAGAAGATATATGTATGTACATATGTATGTGAAGCAGCTTAAAAAAACTGATTTATTTGAAATTAATTTGTAGACAAGGATAATGAAAGCGGAGGAGAGCAGCAAAGAGAAATGGAAAAAGTTTAATTTGTTTTTTTTTTTAATAAATCCTGTGACTTTATGTCACATTGTCTGTCATTAAGTTGACATTTGATTACTTTATTACTGTTTGGCAGCAGTCAGAAGCAGCAGCAGCATCATATTGACTCGTTCATACCGATTTGAGTGACACAAATAATTGGGTGTGTCAGTCAGTGGAATTATGCATTAAAAAACAAAAAAAAAACACGCTGATTTTTTTTTTTTTTTGCTCTCAACTTGGGTGATACAACCAACAGACACAATGTATTCGTGTCGTATACGTTCGCAGAGTACATACACAATCATTATGTATGACTAGCAGTCTGTCTGTCAGTCACTCAATTATTCAGTACGACAAGTCAATATTCATCATTCTCATCATCATCATCATCATCTCTTACTTGCTATTGCGTATAAATAATCATTATTTCACAATAATTTTTAATTTTTTTTATTCTTTTTATTTTTATTTTCAGTTTCTCTATTTGTCTGTCCGTGTGTCCGTTTTATTTTAATTCGTTTCTAATATTTTTTTTGTTTCATTTTGTTTTTTGTTTTCTTTTAATTTTAATTTTTGTTCTGTGTTGCATGTACGTTCATACATATTTCAATATGATGAGTAGTGTGGTCGTTGTTGTTGTTGTTGAGTATTTGTTTAAATTTTTTTAATATTTAATTTATTATCTATCTTTAGTTATTTATCTCTTGATTATTTATAAAAAATTTTTTCGTGACTATTTTTAGCTCAAAAATTTATAGAAATATACAACACATTCTCTAAAAAAAAAAAAAATAAATAAAAAAAATAAAAAAAAATTCTGAAACAGTCATTTGAAATTGATTTCGATTTTTTTTTTCTATCGATTCGATTACATACGTAATAGCTTATGTTCGATGGACAGTTGAAGAGCATTAAGTTGTCTCCAATCTGCACTTGGTTCCAATAGAATGATGCCATCGTATTACTGGTTATGACATTATGAAAGGAAATCTAATCGTTAGAAAATTGTTATTTTGAACAAACCAATCCAATAATGTAATAAGGAGTGTGCAGTAAAAAATTTAGTCATATTTCATATATAGTAAATGCCTTGATTATAGAGACAAAACAAAGCCCAAGAACTGGATGACATTTTTAATGATTTACTAAAGGTTACACAGATCTTCAACCTCTCACCGACTGTGTTTAAGGAAATAATTTTTTTTTTTTAATTTTTTATGACATGAAAGAGGTCGAAGCATATACAGATTATCCAAAGTCAGTCGTACAGGCCTACTTGATTCCAAAATACTGTTAAATATTGAGTACTGATGAGAATCATTAAGAGTTTTTCTGTGACACAATTCAGTCCATTATAAATAGGGCCGTATTAGGTAGTTTGTTGGCGGCTTATTAAACGTGAGGCCACGGTTCAAACAAAATATAAAATAAGTATTTCTTGGGCGACTTCCTCTCTGTGAGAGAATAAAATTGCCATTAAAAGCTCTTCAAAAATGTGTCATTCGGCGTCGACTTTAAACTATAGGTCCCCCAACTCATGTATAAAAATAACACACAACATAAGTGGAGTGAGAAGCTAGGTCATAATACAGACTGAATGGTTGTAATCAGAGAGTGTTCGTATGCATATCATAATTATTTTGTGATTCTTGTAAGGGGTGATTTTTTAAGAGCTATAGGAAAATTTTTCAAAAAAAAAAACAATTAAAATTCAGAAAAATGCATGAAATCTTTATTTGAATCGATAGTACGGTCCATATAATTTAATGTTTGAAGATTATTTCATGCAAATGTTGACCGCGACTGCGCCTCAAATGGTCCATCTGCTTAGTCCAATTTTGGCATACTCTTTCCAACATTTCGGCCGGTATCTCACGAATAAATGCTTCAATGTTGTCTTCCAATGCGTCAATTGAAGCGGGCTTGTCTGTATAGACATGAGCTTTAACATAGCCCTACAAAAAATAGTCTAAAGGCGTTAAATCGCACGATCTAGGCGGCCAATTGACCGGTCCCGAACGTAAAATAAAATGTTCACCGAACTCGCCTCTCAATAAGTCCATTGTTACGCGTGCTGTGTGGCATGTGGCACCGTCTTGTTGAAACCACATGTCATGCAAGTGAAGCTCTTGCATTTTGGGCAAAAAAAAAGTTGGATATCATCTCACGGTAGCGCTCACCATTCACAGTTACGTTACGATTCGCAGCATCTTTGAAGAAGTACGGTCCAATGATGCCAAGTTCAATGATTTGCAAGCGTTGTTCGTTTGTAAGACGATTCATGGTTAAATTATAGACCAAACTGAAGATGTTTGACAGTGAAACAAAACACGAAACGTGCGTGAGCTGTTTAAACCAGTGTTGCCAAAAAGGTAATAGTTAAAAAATCACCCTTTATATGTATGTTGAGTTATGGAGAGTCGAAATCATGGAGTGTTGTTAATTGTGAATATGATGAATACTTCAAACTTTGAATATGAGTTGCGGTTCCATGATAGTAAAATAAGTATGAATGCGTATAAGTATCAGAAATTAAGAGTATGATTCGATTCTACTCATGTTTTTGAATACTCATTGCTGATCTCTGGTTGTAACGAGCAGTTATGTATGTATGTATGCATGTTACTGAAGGCCGACAGTCTTTAAGGAAATATATTTTTTTGCACTTTTCTTATGACTAATGATAGATGCCGAAGTTTATACAGATTATCTAAAGTCAGCCGAACAGGCCTACTTTACTCCAGGATACTGTAGAATATTACTTACTGTTGACAGTCATTAAGGTACCCGAGAAAATTTCGGTATGCAAATCAGTCTATTACAAATAGAGCCAGAATACATTGCACATGCATAAGTGGCTGTTTAGTGCCTGCCTAACTTACAATATTAGCGACTTTATTGCCCTCATTGTCTCACCGTAAGACTTTTGTGTTTTCTGAAATTTTTCTTTTTAAGAAACGACAACGTAGGACAGATATCATGCAATATTTTATTAATCAATCCAATATTATATCATAAGCATTTTTTTAAGAATTTTAAAATTTAATTATTTTAGCTACTCTTTATTGATCAACCTCCCTTTATTTTCTTTGCAGGTAAGCAAGCACATGATGTGATTAGAAATCTTATTCAAGTAACTACCTTGAAAATATTCCTTATCAAGGGAAATGCGTAAGTAAAAATACGTTTGAAATTTTATAAAATGTTCAGCTTTTTCTTGGAAATACACTGAGTCGCAGTATTAAAATAAAATCCTCATTCGGCTTAGTAAACTAATTGTAGGATTTTGAGTGTAGTTAGACTTCGATTCGCAGCTTTAAAGAAATGCTGATATTGGAAAATTTCTGGTAACAATTACACGGTACGACAGTGAAAATACACCCGAGTAACTACATAGTCAACGTCGTTCAGTTAGTTGAGTAGATCTCATAAATATTTTTTTTATATTTCCTGAACCCTCCAAACTTGTTTTATTTGACAAAAACAGTTTTTTTTAATTTACGCACAAATTTCTGGATTACTCAAACATTTCTCACCCGATTTCCAAAATTTAAATCTTGTTGGAAAGGGAAGAGATGGACCTTTAAGTGATCTGTTCGTTTTATTATTCATCGATGTGCGTTTTATTGTGAGTTCGAGTTAAGATTTTTTTTCGAGAACGGTTAAAAAATTAATGCTGTATCAGGAGTAAGTAAGTTAATGTTATTAAACTTCTTTTCTACTGGTCAATATAGTGGTTCAATTTTATTTGATTTTACCACTCATATTGATGTCCGTTAAGTCAATAAATCGTGAGATCGTTTATGGTCTCCACCGTTAAATGTGATAACACTAACGGTGACAATTTTTTTCCGGGGATTTCCCAACGACACTTGTAGCGTATCATTGTGTTTCTCTTTCCTTTTATTTTAATTTTGACGTCGTCAGTGAACAATGAGTACCTACTCGAGCACAATCTAATATTGTATTGTTTAAATAAATTAGAAAACTAAAATTATGGATAAAAAGAAGAAACCCAGTGGTGCATTTAAACGCAAACAACGCCAAGAAAGAGAAGATAGTAAACAAAAATTGCCCAAAATTGACAAGTTTTTTAGTCGGCCTTCTGCAAGTACAGTATTGGCCAAAACTAAAGCACCCCCTCAGTACATTTAGGATTGAACCGTTGTCCGTTTGGCGTGCCTCTGGATGCCTTATGCCATCTGAATCCCTTAATTTAAACTTAGATTCGTCAGAAAACAGCACATTCATCCATTTTTAGACACTCCAGTTGAGATGGGTCTTGGAGAATTCAAGTTTGTCGATATCAAAGGTTTTTTGCTGGTCGTCAACTGAATAATGCGGCCTCTACCGCTCTTCTGGGAATCGTTCTTTCGGTTATTTTTAAATCTAAGCGGTTTCGTACGTGACTAGAAGATGCTGTAGGATCATTTTGGATTGTCCTTTTAATTAAGGAGTCTTCATGTCGCAAGGTTTCACGTGACCTTCCTCCAGAATGAGTAGGAGATGTGCGACCAGTCTGTAAAAATTTTTAAATTACCCTAGAAATAATTGATCTGTTGATTGAATATTTTGCACTCAATTGATGCCTTGATAAGCCTGCTCTCCAATCCAATCATTAACTTAAAAATTAACCCACAAAATTGCAAAACCAAAGAAGATTTATTTGAAGCCGCAAAAATAGCCTGGGATGCAATATCTCCTGAAATAATTAATAATTTAATGTCCCCTATGCCTAAAAGATGTGCGTGTGTCATTCAGAATAAAGGATTCGCAACGAAATATTAATTTCAATAGTTTTTTGTGCACCTTAATTGGGGGGTGCTTTAGTTTTGTCCGCTTATATTTGCGACTTAAAATGTTTTTTTGAATTTTAACTTTTTTTTTTAAATTCTGAATTCCTTAAGTTTGTGTTTTTCAATAATAAGAATATAAATAAATAATAAAAAAAATAAAAATAAAATTTTAATAGCTTTGTTTTCTTAAAAAAATTATCATTTAAAAAAAATGTACTGAGGGGATGCTTTAGTTTTGGCCAATACTGTACATCTTGCCAAAATATTTCTATTGATATTGAAATATTTATGTTTTTTAGAATCTACAAGATATCTGAGTGCAACAATTCAAAATGATTGAGAGCTTTAGGACCAATCTCGAAACCCATCTACTAGAACAAATTAGAGCCTCACCGTTTTTTGCCATCATAATAGATACGACACAGGACATATCGAAAGTAGAATAGCTAAGCATTGTTGTGAGGTATGCAGTAATAACCAGATCGGAAAATGGACAGCCAATTGATATAGAAGTAAAAGAAGTGTTTCTAGGCTTTTATGCAGCCATCAAACATGGCCCAACCTTTATATAATAAACCATTAAATCTTCTCTATGTATTTCGTTTTATTAGCCAAACTTACACCAAGTATTCATTGTAATTTATGTTGTTACTGTTTAATATTTTTATTACCTGCCCTGCAATGCACAAAAAAGAGCTTATGTAGCTTAGCATTTTTAAAGTGCAGTGGTACCTCGATTTTCCGTGATGGTCGGGACCGGAAGCATTCTGTATAATCGATTTTCCCGGTTAATTGAGTCCCAATTTTGGCGAGATATTTTTATTAATTAATAAATGAATATGTACATATTTATATAAAAACTAAATAATTCAAGGATTTTATATACATACATACATGTTTCAAAAATATAAAAAAAAAATTTTGTCAGAAAAGAGTGAACAGTATATAAGGATTTCGTATACTAAAGAGAGAAGTCCCCTTTTTCGCTTATTTGTCCAAAATAATAGAAAAAAATGTTTGCTTATAATCACGGATAATAGAGGTAATCACGGTTAAACGGTGCAGAAAAATTTAAGTCGATCCAAAATAAAATTAAGTCGATACAAAAAAATTTCCTTTTTCATCCCGGATAATTGATGTTGCCGGATAATCGAATCACGGATAATCAAGGTCCTACTGTATTTGTATATTTCATATTTTTATTTGATAAAACCTAATCAGTTTACATAGCAGTGGGGCCCCATTTTTTAATTTACCCCAGGGCACTTGCTTGCCTAGCTACGCCACTGGCAAGTGGTGATACTATTTATGACTTCTTAGTGTTGTAGGTTACAAATAATTAAAAACTTTTTATTTGTGTAACCAAATAGGAAAACAAAAATTGGAAAGATTTTTGAAAAGAAACATAAAAATTGTAATTTTTACAGTCGACTACCGAATGAGTAGCCCAGCAGTCGTTAATCAAGAATTTATTGCCGTACTCGTACCAATCGTCGTGTGTCATTCAAAAAACAAAAAAAAAAAAAACACAAATTTATCAGCACAACAACAATTCACAATTCAATTCAAGGTACTCGTACTCGTGCTCGTACTCATACTGTTTGTCTGTATGTCTTTCTATATCTTGCAAATGTACTCATACATACATATAAACGAATGCAAATATTTAAAAAATTTATTTCATTTCTTTGTTTTTGTTGTTGTTTTTGGTTTTTTCTCTTTTTTTTCAATTTTTTTTTTTTTTTTTTTATTTCTTTCGGTTTTTGATCTTTTGCTCAATGACATGACAATTCGCTTCACTGTAAGCAAGAGGCGGAGAGAAAATGACAGCAAACTAGAGAAACAATTGCATCAGCAGAGATACTTTGTGGTTTTTGTTTTTGTTTTCAACGCCATAAATTTGCATTTCGATGCACTGTATCTGTCTGCCAATTATAGAGTGATTTATTGTTTTGAGAATTGATGGATTTGCATTCTTTATGAAGGTCATTCGTTATTTTCATATATGAAAAGAGATAACTCCTGAGCTCAACACTGCAAAGGAATATGCGAAATCGAAGAAACTAATGTTGAATCATTGATTACATCTACCCTCGGTGTAGCCTATAGTACACATACAACAAATGCGTTCATTTCGTTTTGAGGGATAATAAACCACGAAGAGATTCTAAAGTTCAGCCAACTTAACTTGCATAGGATTTCTCTATAATGTAACGGCAAAACCTAGGTTTGCTGTTCGTTGCTATGAAAGATAATACAGTAAGACCCCGCTTAACGCGGTGGATACGTTCCAATAAGTTCCAGCGCTAAACGAAACAGCGTTAAACGAGGTAACTTAACACGTACATACATATGTAAATACATTGCGATTTCGGAAAATACAGTTGGAATCTATATTCTGGACAGACTAACAAAAGTGCGTTGAAAAAGATACATAGTATACACCGTCGCTATATATGTAGTGCATCGCTTTTGGTTGGTGCATGGCCGTTTCATTTGCACACATATACAGCAAGTATCAATACAGTGTGCGATTTAGGGGAATCCCAATACTACCGCGTAATACTGAATCAGCGTTAAGCGGAGCAGAGGAAAGCGGGGTCTTACTGTACATTGTCTAGTACCTGTCCAGCATTTAATTGTTGCCTTCTGAAGGGCGTTAAACCCTGACAGCTGCCAAGTATATATTCTATTGATTTGTTCTCCTCATTACAGAGTCTATTAATAGGACGTGAACCGCTTCCTATTGTCTTAATTTATAACGCCCGGTTAAACAGACTGTTATTATTCTCCGGCTATGAGTGGATTGTATAAAAGTTTAGATTGTCTTAAGATCGGCGAAATTGAAAAGTCTTTTCGCCAAGTATACCCTTCGAAATTCCTTTTATCTTTCTACAGAAAGGTTCTGACTCCCCTCTTAGCAAACTTATCAAGCCTATTCATTGGCTTGCCAGAATTTGCACTTGACATTGGAATTTATTTTCAATTATAAAATGGGTCGCTCAAACATGTATTTATGATGTCCCTAACGAAGATATTTTCCACATCTGTTCGTGTCCATGAATGCCGATGATTTCTTAAGGAAATTTCCGATTATTTAATGGTCACTCTTATATGGGTGCCTGGACATCATTGGAAATTTCATTGCTCAAGCTGGGCATAGTTGCTCCGATTAACTCAATTAAATTGGATTTTGTCTCACTACAGGGACACTTAATCCCGTTTCCAACAGGAAGGTACTTGGAATATTGATAGACTCTGCCCAACATATCTATTTAAGAGGATGACCACGTCATTTCTATTCTTAAATCACATGGCCATCTGTCGCACGAGAGCGATTCTCAAGGGCCACTGTTCTCTTAGCATTCCCGCAAATGATTTCTGCGGAAGATATGGGTTTGAGGAAGGCGAAGAGACTGTCTTTCACCTCATGTGTCAGTACCATGTTCTTGACATAAAAAGACGGAGATTTTTGAGCTTTCACTTCCTGACAGCCTTGACTGAGATCTGTAATATAAAATGTTTTGCAGTCGTAAGATTTATTTCGGATTCGGATTGGTTTTCTCTAGCAAATGTTTAATGCCTGGATTGTCTATTAATTGTGGGACCTCTTCCTTCAAGTGGTGTTCGCCACCAGCTCAGACTATAATAATGGATTGAAATGTACGGAATAGCTATTGAAAATGTAGGTCTGCTCATACCTGGTAGAAACCAATTAATGTAATAACGGCGGCGAAGGTGCAGTGAAATAGAGATTATTTGTCAAGATTCTATGCTCCTTAGGGAAGCTAGGGGAAATCTGTATATACATACAAACTTATGGTGTTTTCTTTTCTACCAAAAAATGTGCATTTTATTAACGCAAAATGCAATTTTGCGTTTGTTTCTTAAAAATGTTTCGCCCTCTATGTTTTATTCTAAATAATTCGCACTTGCCACTGGTGGAGGGCATTGCATTTTATGCCCTGTATAAATCGAGAATGCTGATAATGCCCTGTAAAGCAGATGACTTTTGTTTATTTATAGGGCTACCAGATGAAATTTAAAAGAAGTCGCCTGGTATTGTTATCCAATTTGAAGTTAATTTTTTCATTGTTTTGTGGAGTAATCTTAAGGAAATATTACATTATTAAAGCTACATGATCAGCAGTATAAAAAAATTGCATTCAATGTTATAACAGTGTTAAATATTTTTTTTTTGTTATAAAAAAGTGTGCAAAAAATGAAGTCGAAAAATTAGCGATCTGGCACCACCTTTGAAAAAATTGGCATTTCCTCATTCATTTTCTCAATAAGTGGTAAACACAGGGCATACCCTTTTTTAATATTTGTGTTATGTTCTCCTCAAATAAAAAATTACATTACAACAGGGTTGGTCAAAAATTTTTTAATACACCTTGTAAGAGGGTGACATTTTCTTTGTAGAAAAGAAAACACCATTACTTACGAAAAAGGTCCTGGTTTTTAGGCACGAAATATTTAATTTCTTTCCTTAATTTATTATTTTTTAATGGGAATTTTTGTTACACAGTGTAAAAATAATAAACATTTAATCAATACAACAAACACAAAAGTCATTAAAAGTGACTGAGAGAAGAAGAGGGTCGGAGGGTGGTGGTAGGGAAAGACAATCAAGTGTTGGAAGAGTGTAGCGCAAAAAGTGTATGAAAATCAACTGAAAAATTTTTATTTTTTTTATTTTTTTGTTTTGTTTTTATAATGAAAATACGAAATTAAATCAATAACAATAATAACAACAACAACTACAAAACAATAGCAAATAAGCACATGATTTGTTTTTACGTCTCTATTCGTCCCGTTACACCTACACACACACATACATATATACAATTATTGATTTCAACGAATCTTATTTGCATAAAAAAGAAGAATTTAAAGAAAAGAAAATATATTAAAAAAATTAAAAATAAATATTATCGTTATTGTTATCGTTATTTATTATCGTTATTATTATTGCTATTGTTATTGTTGTCATTATTTAAATATGCCGTTTTGTTTATTAGAACACCAGTTAGTCAGTTGCACTCTCGGTCGGTTATGACCGCCGACGTCTGCACAAAGAGAACATAATAAAAATGTGAGTGTATTTGTGAGAGGCATGTGCATAAGCCAGAGGAAAATTGTTAATAATATTTTCAAGTGTAACCAAATAATATGTACATACTAGCAGATTGTACCCGGCGTTGCTCGGGTTATGTATTTTGGATTAGTTTAAAAAATGAAAAATGTTTTTAAATTTAAAAAAAAAACAGTGATTCAAAAAATTCAGTTTTGAAACCGGTTTCTTAAAAAATGCACTTTTTCAAATTATTCGGAAACCGGTTTAACAAACAACCCAGTTTTCTGAATACTCTAAGTCTTAAATATAAATGCACTCAATTTGCCCGTTTTTCTCCCCTTTCCTCCTTTTTGGACCCCTTTTGGTCCAACTTTATAAACGGAACATCTCCAATAGCTATTTGGGAAACTTAACCAAGCTAAATCGTAAAAAGATACCTTTAAAACAGATAAAATACAGCATTTATGCATAAAAGTACTAATTTTTGCCCATTTTTTCTCAATTTGTCCCATTTTTTCCCCTTTGGGTCAAAATTTTGAAAAGATTTATTGCCTATAACCTGCACCGACAAGAGATCGATCAATATCCCAAATCTCAAGAAAATGGGTCTAGGCGTGATTGGCTATGCACTCAATTTGGCCGTTTTTGGCCCCTTTCCCCCTTTTTGGACCCCTTTTGGTTCAACTTTAGAAACGGAACACCTCCAATAGCTATTTGGGAAACTTAACTAAGCTAAATCGTAAAAAATTACCTTTAAAACAGATAAAATACAGCATTTATGCATAAAAGTACTAATTTTTGCACATTTTTTTCCCCCTTTGGATCAACATCTTGAGAAGATTTATAGCCTATAACCTGCTCGATCTATATCCCAAATTTCACGAAAATCGGTCCAGGCGTTCAGGCGTGATTGGCTAACAAACAAACCAACAAACAAACAAACAGACTTTTTTAATGTTCTTGCATTTTTAAATTCTTCGTTCTCTAACTTAAATAGTGTCAAAATTTGGTTAAGATCCGCCGATCCGTTCCGAAGTTATAGGGAAAAATCTACTTAGAATACACATATAGTCTTATGTAGCGTGAAAACTTTGAGAGCTCATAACTCAAAACACACTTTTTCGACTTAGAATGTTATAGAACGGAGGCGTCGAAATATTCTTCTAAAAATGGAGATAATTTCTCATTGTTATTAGTGAATCTCATTGAATATTAGTGAATCCTACTGTAATATTTTTTAAAAGCTGACAAGCAACTGAATGCAATTTTACGCTCTTTTTAACAAACATTGTTGATGTTCATGTCCTATGTGTGTAAAAAGCCGAAGATGGTCTTCCCCTGAGTGACATTGTTGCCGACGTCTGGTTATGACGTTGATTTTTTTTTAAACGTCAAATTCTAGCCTCCTCTCCTGCACAGCAGAGCAGTTAACAAATGAATGTAGCAAGTAAAGTGAATAATAATAATAAATACTAAATGGATGAATAAATAAATAAATAAATTATTATTTTTTCTCTTTTTTTATTGTTGTTGTACCAAGTATATGTATGTATGTATGTATTTGTTTTACAAGGTAAAACACAAAACAAAAAAGAATAGAAAAACAATTCAATAAAAAATTCACAATTATTACTGTGTATGTGTAGGTATGTACAATATTTTAAATAACATAATCATACATCTAGTATATGTATGTATATGTATATGTGTACATACATACATATGTACATAAATAGGATCACATTAGTAATTTACCCCGTAGACATTTTTTTCATTTAATTTTTCATTTTTATTTGTTTTTTCTTTGTCATTCTTAATCTTGACAAAAAAAAATTTGTTGTTGTTGTTGTTGTTAACATTTTTGTATGCTTTTTCTTCTTCTTCTTACATTTAATATTAATGACCTTTTGACATTGTCAGAGTGAATGTGAATGTTTTAGAGTCACACACACTTTAATATGTAGATCCACATGTGTACATACACAAATTTTCCCATCAATATTATTAAATTAGGTGAGATTAAATTGGCAATTCCCCTTAAAAATCATAGCTTACTTGTATACAATTTTCTAATTTGGGTGTTGCTTCTCTTCTCTACCCTAAATAAGTACATTGAAGAAGAAGTTAAGTTACATACATTGGCAAGAAGAAGAAGATAGATTTCTAAGATTAATTAGAAATGAATTGCCCTAGAAATTTAGTACTATGTACAGGCATCTGGCAACTGGAGTTTCTGTCTTATATGTAGGTTCTCTGTGGCTCTTTGGCTAAATGTTCTGTCAATAACTTGTGGTTGAAGTGTGTGCTCTTGTCTTCATCGTCATACTTTCGTTTTCAGATATTCCCAGCATCGGAATATCTCAGGTTTTCAAGTGTGCTTGTCTCTTTTTTCCTCATACTTTCGCTTTCAGATATTCTCACCTTCAGGGGGTGTGTACATCAGTTTTCTAAGAAGGAATCTGGTTAAGTTTAAAGGAAAGTTTACTCTGCATATACATATCCATAGCAGTACGGATTTATCGGGTGTGTATACAAGTGGCCTCAAAAGTCAAGCTATTCAACGGCACTAGACGTGAAGATTGTTATGTGCTTTTACTGTCATTACAGTTGACATATGTATCTCTTGAAACAATGGAAAAACTATGCCAAAATTGAAGCTTTCGAATGGACCATCTACGGCGTAGCCGCAAGTTACATAAACATTCCATTCACTTTTGCAGGTTTTCTATGTTTTGTTTAATTTTTTAAATCTAAACTGACAAATACGCATCTATTATGAGCCCTTATATTAATTCAGAGAGTCTTTGGTTCCAGAATCAAATATTCCGATCCAAAGAGATAACTCGCGGGTATCTTTTAAGTCTAGGTCATCGAAAGATATTAATTAATTTAACTTGGAAAGGAGGTACAAAAGTGAGCACGTGGCAATACTAATTGATAGTTAAAAATAGGTAGCCATTCGAGCACTCAGCTCTTATGAGGTTAATTCGAAATTGCTATGTGCACTGTCTGGAGTAAATGAATCGACTATAAGCAGACAGCATAAGATTACCTTCTGCTACATGCCAGATCTTGTAGGAAATATCGGCAATAAGCAAGCAGACAAGAAAGAACCCATCAGAGAAGAACCCTTCTATAGAGTGGAGGAGGAGAATATATGCTTAATGAAAGGAAAGTTAAAAAGAGGCAAAAACTCTTCTCAAAACAAGTGAAATTTCAGGCAATCGAAACTTTTGTTGGGAAACTACAATACGAGCAGACCTGAGTCATGTATCAGACTATTCAGGAATAACCTGAGGTTGTTAACTGGTCTTTTGATGGGGCAATGTAGACTCAAGTTACTCTTATTTAGAATGGGGGTTGTTTTGAGCCCAAAATGCAGATTCTATAACGATGAGAATGCATCATCGGAACATATTCTTGCATACCAGACAGAAGGAAATACCTGGGTGAACATCAATTACTAGTCAGAGAATTGTTGTTCTTGACGCCGGGCAGCATTCTGGAGTCAGGGCGATCATGTCAGGGCGACATGCTATAAGTAATGATGATAAAAGAAAAATGATAGTGTTTAATAAATAAACACAGTATTATTTTTTTTTATTAAATTTTAATAAAAAAAAAACCCGAACGAAATTTAAAAAAATTAAAAAAAAAAGTTCTTTACTTAAAAAACAATGACACTGACGTCTTTAATTAAAAAAAATACCATAAATTTACACCCTTGTTGCCCCTATCGCTACATATGGATGTATATACACATACGTACATATTTAGTTTTTGATCGAACATTTTTTTTTAAATAAAAATTAACGTCATGCATGGCATTATAAAAAATAATAACAACAACAACACTGTTGTACTATTATTTTTTATTAAAAAAAAAATTTATTTAAAAAAAAGCATGAAAAAACACAAAAAAATTTGTTTTTCTTTTTCACAATAACGAAAAACGATTGTTTTGGCATTTTATCTTTACGATATATAAAGTACAAACACACATTCGTGTATACGTACGTACATATGTACACACATCCATATGTTCGTACATACAGCTATGGACATTAAATTAGCACAAAACTTCATTATAAAAACAATCAGATTTTTTATAGTATTTTAGGTCTATTCATAAAAAAATTGAAACATAGAAACTTAAGATACATATTGTTCTTTAAAAAAAAAACAAAAATTTTGGTTAAATTGCCAATCGTCTGCTCATTAAGACCTGCAACATATCAAACGCTAGATTTTAGCTAGATTTCTGGAATAAAAATAATATCCTAATATATATTATAAATCTTTCTGTAAGTCTGTTTTTTTGTTTGTTTGTTTGTTTGTTGGTTTGTTTGTTAGCCAACCACGCCTGAACGCCTGGACCGATTTTCTTGAAATTTGGGATATAGATCGAGCCATTATCGGTGCAGGTTATAGGCTATAAATTTTTTCAAAATTTTGACCAAAAGGGGGAAAAAAATGGGACAAAGGGAGAAAAAATGGGCAAAAATTAGTACTTTTATGCATAAAAGCTGTATTTTATCTGTTTTATAGGTAATTTTTTACGATTTAGCTTGGTTAAGTTTCCCAAATAGCTATTGGAGATGTTCCGTTTCAAAAGTTGAACCAAAAGGGGTCCAAAAAGGGGGAAAGGGGCCAAAAACGGGCAAATTGAGTGTATAGCCAATCACGCCTGAACGCCTGGACCGATTTTTCTTTAAATTTGGGATATTGATCGAACTTTTGTCGGTGCAGGTTATAGGCTATAAATCTTTTCAAAATTTTGACCCAAAGGGGGAAAAAATGGGTCAAAGGGGAGAAAATATGGGCAAAAATTAGTACTTTATGCATAAATGCTGTATTTTATCTGTTTTAAAGGCATTTTTTTTACGATTTAGCTTGGTTAAGTTTCCCAAATAGCTATTGGAGATGTTCCGTTTCAAAAGTTGAACCAAAAGGGGTCCAAAAAGGGGGAAAAGGGCGAAAAACGGGCAAATTGAGTGCATTTATATTTAGGACTTAGAGTATTCAAAAAATTGGGTTGTGCGAGCAAACGTTAAACGCTTGACTATATTTTTCTTTTGGTAGAAGTGGCTTCTTTCGACAAGAGCGTCCAAAGAGCTTTCCGTGATTAAGACGTCATCGTATGAGCCTGTCCGATAAATTTAACCTAAATTGAGAGTTAATTTCGTACAAAATATCGCGTGACGACATGAAAGGCTCCTTCTTTGACATCCGGACAATAGCACGGTTCACGACTTTGGTTGTTTCCTTGACACGTGGCTTTTGTTTTTTGTTTTCTGCGACATTATTATGTTTGCTTTGCAGGAAATGATCACGTTATAAATCATTTTGCGCTAGCAATTCGAAATTTCGGCAATTTCGGCCAGGTTTTTCCCATTATTCCACTAGTCAACGATAATGAGCTTCTCCTCTGGCGACCAATCTTTTCAAAGTCCCATTTTTAAAAAAAAATTACTATAAATGCCATAAAATTAAAAGAATATACCGTAAGAATAAAAATACTTGAACAAAGCTTGTACCTATGCGCGTTGTGCTAATTTACTGTCCAGCTCGAATTTAGCTACTGATACAAATTAGCATTTTTACGATAACGGTAATATTTTTTGTTAAACAACAGCTAGATGTCATCGTGCAACATTCCAGAAAAAAACAATTGGCGTAATTAGGATACAAATGAGAAAAAATTCACAATCAAACTATATATGAATTTTGTGCTAATTTAATGTACATGGCTGTATGTACATATATGTTTACAAAATTTATTTTTTTTTTTGAGGTTTTGTTTTAATTGCTGTTGTTTTTTACTTGAAAAATTGTTTTTTACGTCAAATATTTTTGATTTGCCAATATACGGCATACATACATACATGAGATATTACCCAGCCAGCAATTTTGAAAATTATTAATCAAATTCGAGTCTTTTTTGATTCTTCTGCGCGATTAAAAAGCTCGAATATGCGCTCATTTTCTGATCATAAAAGACTCTGTTGTCGGGAGAAAAAAGTGACTACGAGCGACTCTTTTTAAAAAGTCATTTATGAGTCATTTTCTATATTATTTTAGAGTAATTTTCGACCCTTTTTCTAGTAGCTTTATAATCATTTTGGAATCACTTTCTGATCATTTATTAGTCTTATTTAACTTCGTTTATGATTCTTTTTCGAGTCGTCTTTCAGTCACTTTCTGATCATTTATTAGTCTTATTTAACTTCGTTTATGATTCCTTTTCGAGTCGTCTTTCAGTCATCGTTTAATCGCATACGAGTCTTTTATGAGTAATTTATCTGTATGTTTATGAGTCCTTTTATTGTCATTTATGAGTCATGTTCGTATTAATTTGGACTCGTTTTTAGGTCATTTATGATTAAAATTTGAGTCTCTTCAAGTGTTTTTATTAGGTTTTCTGAGTCCTACGTTTACAACGCCGCGATTTCAAAAATCACGTTCGCATGAACATTAAGTAACAAATAAAGAATATACATATGTTTATATTCGTGATGTATGTACATCAGACATCAAAGTTTATTTAAAACAAATATTTTTTTTTTCGTTAAAAACAAAGAAAAATTTTCTATTTAAAACAAAATTGTACTTTATATCATAGCCATCTTTACATAAATAAAAATTTATACAGAGAAAAGCAGTTTTTAATCATCTATCTGCTCAAAATATGATCATAAAATACGTAATTACAATCACTTTTCAAGCATATGCATGATCTGTTTTTGATTAATCGTTTTTCAATCTTCAGTATAAGTAGAATATAATAATGAATGCCATGAAAGTGAAAAGAAAATGGATGATTAATTTCCGATTGCTATGCAATTTTTTATTGTATTTTAAATCGAACTCATTTTACTCATTGACACGAATCATTTTTGAGTCCTTTTTTAATCGTGCAACTGACTAATAAGTTTTTGATCACCAAAAGTACTCTAAAAAGGCTCAGCAAGGTGATTTTTTTAAAAACAATCTTCCAATTGCTAGCTGGGTAGTTATGCTTTACGTTTTAGTTTTTTTGTTGTTGTTTTATATTATCCTCACTTGATTTTTTTTTTAGTATATAAACAGCAGTTAATTATGTTGTTGTTTTTTTGAAGTTAAGTTGTAGAACATAAAAATATTTACAACATACACGATGGTGTAGTGCAAAAACTAAAATCATAAAAAATTCATAAAATTTAATGAATTGTATGATCATTTCAATTATTGTTAACGGTATGGTGTAGTGGTGGATTACAGAGACGGGTATGTTTTTTTCACACTTGCTACTACGTGTGTATGTGTGCGAGCTTGTATGTGTGCATTACAATTTTCTATTTTAATTTTTTTTTTCATTTACTTGGAGCCAAGTAAAAAAATCTCCATTTCATCTTTCTAAGCTTTCTTGTACAGACATACGATCGTATAGCGGTTATTTTTATTATCTAAAAACAACAACAACAACAGTAATAATAAATATGTATATGTACTATACATACATTCATACATACGTACATGATTATTGTTTATTTATGGGGTGATTGTGTTGTTTTCACAATTTATTGTGATTTAAATTTTTTTATTTAAAAGAATTTATTTTTCGTTTTTTTTTTTTTTAATTTAAAAAAATTTTTTTTGTTTTTCTGTTACATACATATACACACCTATACAAATACATATAAACAAACATTTATATTTATGTATGGATATGTACAAATGTATGTAAGTACATATTTAAAGCATTTTCAACTTTGCAACTAATTTTTTAGTCTCAATTTGCTTGTGCATCATCACAATAAATAAACGGGAAATTATTAAAAAAAAAAAAATCAACGTTTACTAATAACAACAACTACAATTCATTTTATAAAAATATTATTTTTTTTTTCTGTATAAAAATTTATTTATAAATTAATATTTGAAATATTTTACGGTAATAATAATAATAATCATTTACATATCCACACATACATACATACATACATATAGAATATCTCTCATTACGCTCTCTTCAATTTTAGTTATTATCTGTTCGTTTACTTTTTGTTACAATTGTTGTGGTTGTTTTTTTTTTTTTTTTTTGTATTTTCTTTTATTAGTTTTATTTCTATTTTTTATTTTTGTGTTGTTTCTATTTTATACTATGTATGAATGTATGCATGTATTCTTAATTTATTTTATTTGTTTTGATTTTTTTCTTCTACTTTTTTTTGTTTTACTGTGTTTATGTGTCACATCAACTTCGTTTAATTGAGTTTTTGTTCGTCTGCCACTCGTTGTCTGCATTAATTTATTCACTTACACACATACATACATATGTATGTATTCATTTACACACGAGTATTATTGTCTCATATAAGCTAATGATCTGTAAACGCCGTTTATAAACAACCAGTGTTTCAATTTTGTTTGTGTGTAAACAATAATGGCAATTATACAGTGGGTGAAAATTAGGAACGCCTTTTAAATTAGTAATAATACTAATTATAATAATAATAATAATTTAATAAATTGACAGATTTTCAGAATTCAATTGAAATCAAAGGATTTTTTATATCGTTTTCGTTTCATTAAAAAATATCGGAATCTATGTATTGGGTTCTACAGGAATTCGGTTATAAATTTTTCCTTTTCTTATAAAGACTCTTTCCTATCATTTAATTTAAGTATAGGGTCCGCCAAATAACTTTTTTTTTTTTGAAAATGCTTTAAAAAAAACGACTGAATTTTTTCTCAAATTTATTTTTTTTTATTTGAAAGTACAATCGTTCCGGTTAATAATGGAAAATAATTTCATTCAAATGGCTGCCTCGGCTATCCATGCAGTAGCCTACATGATCGGTCCAATTTTTAAGCACATTATCGATTGTGTGTAGCAGTATTTGACCAATGGCTTCACGAATATTGTCCTTTAAAGCGTCAATTGTCTCTGGCTTGTCGGCGTAACACTTATCTTGGACGGCACCCCACATATAATAGTCCAACGGTGTCAAATCGCAGCTCCGAGGTGGCCAAACAACATCAGCTCTGCGGCTGATAATGCGATCTTCAAAAACAGGGCGCAAAACATCGAGTGTAGCTTCGGCTGTGTGGCACGTAGCGCTGTCCTGTTGAAACCAAATGTTGCCAATATCCTCCTCTTCAATTTTTGTGAACAAAAATTCGTTGAACATGGCCCGATAACGATCGCCATTGACTGTAACGGCCACTCCTTGCTCATTTTCGAAGAAAAATGGCCCAATGGTCCAGAGGCACAAAATCCGCACCAAACAGTGACTCGTTTTGGGTGTGTCGGCTTTTCAAATGCGACAATTTTGCTTTGTTTACATACCCCGCCAAGATCAAAATGAGCTTCATCTGAAAAGATGATCGGCAAAATCGGCATCTTCTGTAAGTCGATCGCACGCCCACTTAGCGAAGCGAAAACGCGAATACACAACCATATTCGTTCAGCGGAAGGATAAAACTAATTATCTGTCAAATCAGAAATAAGCACTAGTTGAAAAAAAAACGTTAGATGGCGGACCCGATAAAACAAATTGTGTGTAAGATAACATCGAAATATTTTGTTCGCTTGAAACATTACAACCCTTCAGTCAGTATTACAAACTAGCTTCTCACATCAACTCTGTTGTGTGTGTTAATTTTATCCATGAATGGCTGGACCTACAGCTTAAAACCAACTTCGATGGACAGGTATTTGAGCACCTTTTCATAGCTGTTTTATTTACTGGATTTCTTCCAGAAGACTGCTCAGGGGAAGTCGCGAAAGAAACATTGTTTCACTCTTCGTTTTTTCGCAATGTCTGAGCCGGAGTCTGAATCACGGGCTAGCATCAAATAAAACAAAACTCTACCTACTAAAGTACGATGACTTTGTACCTCTACCCAACAAAAAAAAAACGAATCTGTTCCCTCTGGCATCAGCCAACTAACTATCTTACAAAACCGGACAAAAAACACGTCTCATGTCACATAATATTTTAACAATATTTTCTGCCGTTTATACAATTTTTTTACACTCCTCAAATCTGTCTTTTTAAATAGGTTGAGTTTATTTTATTTGAAAGTAAAATATTTGTTTTAAAGTTTATTTTTTACAAAATTTAAAAAGCTTCTAACAAGATTTATCACAAAATGAGTCAAAAACCTCTATTTTAATTATCTGAAACAGTTTTATCATTGCATTTTTTTTTTTTTGTTTACCGTTCAGACTTTTTATGCAATTTTTCTTTTTAATTCCATGTAATTTTGTTTGCCAAACAAATATTTGTCACCCACTGTTTAGTGACGATGACTTTTTTCTTTTCGTTTTCTTTTTTTAATCGCATACTTAATCTTCATTCTTCATATGCTATGTCTTACGGTACAATTAACAGATTATGTTCAACGATAACATTTCTCTCTCTTTTAATGGACGGACAACAAATTTTTGATCCTTTCGTTCGCACTCTTAATCTGTCAATTACAATTTGAATTATGGCCGAAATAATAAGCACAGAGTTACTATTTTTTTTTTTTTTTTTTTAATAAAATTAATGAAATTCGTAATCTGAGTAAAAAGTTTTAATGGAATTTTTGTTTTTTTACTTTCAAAAGGTTTTCACTTTTTATATGAAATTTTTAAGAGGAAAATGTGTATGTGTGATGATGATTCAAAAAGAAAAAACATGTACACATATTACAGATTTGTGTGTCGTAAAACGAGTACAAATTTGATTTTTGTGTAAAAAATGTATACCTACCTAACATTTTTCTAATTTTTCAATTTCCAACTGTAGCTATAATTATGGCCATGAGTGTACACGTTGCTTTAATAGCCGAAATGAGTCACATGAATTATAATAATAAAATGAATTACGAAAAAGAAATTGTTTTTATTTCTCAAAAAAAAAAAAAAATTGCTGTGAACTAATTTTTGTGTTTAACTGTATTAACAGAATGACCCACCATTAATGAGATTAATTTTGAAAAGGGTGTGTGTATTAAAGAAATCTTGTTATTTTTTTTTCTTTTAATACAATTATAATTATTACTTTTAATAATTAAATTGTTTATATTGTATGTATGTAAGTATGTATGTATTTATAAATAAATATGTACAATACAATACAATTTAAATAAATCAATAAAGTTTAGTGGTGAAAGTCATATTTGGATGTGCTAAAAATAACAGAAAAAAAAATGAAATAAAACTGTAAAAAAGCACACACAAATTGTAGTAGTAGCGACAACAACAAATGGTAACTAATCAAGTTTTATTTCTCGCTCTCACGCTCTCTGTAAGTTTTTGCTCCCCTAACTAACTAACGGGTATTTGAAATTTAAAACAAAATCTCGCAATTATTTCACTGTGATATTGTTGTTGTTGATTTTTGCTGCATGTACATATTTCAACTAAAGAAATAAAACAAACAAGTCACACGTTAGCAACAACAAAAACAACCGAATACAATACAATAACACCATCATCGTCGTCATCATCATCATCAATAATAAAAATAATAACGGCAAAACTACAAAATCTTCAAAACTATTCAATTGCCGACTACCGACAGCCGCCTGCCTACTCGTAAATAGGTACTCGTCTTTCACAATACATTTTCACTTTTACACGAGTACACACAATTGTAGTAAAGCTTACTAGATGTACATATGTATGTGTGTACATGTGTATGTATATTTGGCTAAATATTTAATCGTTTATACCTATTGGATTCATTATGTGGTGATTACGTTTTCTTCTGCTGCCTTGTCCATTTAAAACATTCGTTCGTTCAAACAGTTATTATATGGAGAATATTTAGATTTGTATATTGTATACAGTCAAGGACATAAGTTTTCAGTTTTTGTTTTTTTTTTTTGCACTAAAAATTTAAGTTCCTCTGCAGAAAGTTAGTTCCACATACTGATAGTTCGGCTAAATAACGACTTACGACGGTGTTCCAATGAATCATTAGATTAATGAGCAGCTTGGCCCACTCCTGTACGTTGTGGAGAAGCCCCCAAAATAAAGTTTAAGGCACCGGGTACGTACATTAGATTTGTATTACATTCTCGATCGAATGTATGTAAGTGTGATGTAAATATTAAGGAGATCAGATGGAGTAAAGTATTTCTTACACACCGTCTTTAAAAACCGAGTCATGTACGAAGACTTACGCCATTGACTGTATGTGTATTAAATATAAAGACTATATTGTCAGCCTTTGCAGAATACAGTGCGATATTGTATTCTAATAAGATTATTTTCTCATTCATGTATTAATATTCTGACCCTGAAAACTTTCGAGTGTACTAGAGTAGGTCGCTTGGTAGGTCGGTGTTCTCCTGTAAAGAGTTCTCTGTAAATTCGATTGAAATATGCCTGCTTGGGTAGGACTCTTGGAACGACCACAAGTTCATATTTTTATGAAATGCGGTTTTCATAGATTTACCCGTTTTGGTAGGTGAATTATTTTTAATAAAATTTAACACACCGCGGACACCTGCTGCAAACCAAAGCAGCAGAAAAAAAAACAAACTTCAGCTTAACAGTTGCTGTTACAACCTATTTTTAAATTGCGACGAAAACATAGGGAGAAAAAAAAATAATCGATTTTGCTTCAAAAGCACATTCAAAACAGCAACACTATATACACACACACACACACACACACACACACGCACGCAATACCACCACAAGTTATAATTTAAAAACGGACAAAAACAATTACAAGCTAAATATTTACAGTTAATCCGAAACATTTTAATGCGAATATTTCATCATTTTTTTAAAAGAGAAGAAAAAAAAAACACACGAACAATTCAATCTAACCAATCTATTGCTCTTTTATATCAAATTCTCTTTTATGTACGCAGTACCTACAAACATAAATACATACATACATATATTATATGTATTTATATACTATATAAAGTTTATTGATATAGAAACTGTTATTTACTCGTTTATATGATGTCGTTTTCGTTGTATATACAATTTATGTACCCAATATTTTATTTTTCTTTATTTTTTGTTTTTTTTTTTATTTGAATTTTTTATATACAAGACTCGTACGTGTATTCTCATGCACTGTAATTATTTGTTGTTATTCGTTTAATTTTTTTTTTTCCTCTTTTTGCATTCATTTGTTTATTGCACTTAAATTGAAAAGTATGTACGAATATTAAGAAAAAAAAAAGTAAATAAAATAACAACAAAAAAATGAAATTTGCGTTTTTGTTAAATTAATGAACGCAAATCGAATAAAACTTAATAAACGACAACAACAACAACAACAAAAGGCCAAAAAAAACTCTTCATTTTGATATTTTCTAAACAAAAAAAATTTTCTCAATAAAAATTATACGGTAAAATCTTTGCTCAATCCAATACCGAGAGAGAGAGACAGAGAAAGGGAAGAAGATAGCACACTCCTTAAGTGAGCCAACAAAGTCAACAACATAAACGGATGCTAGAGTTACCACTACCTTTACCTTAAACTCTGATTATTTTACACGTCTTAAATTTGCCATTGTCTAGCTCGTGGTTCAAACCACAATATAGGAAAGATGTGATCACTTTTCGAGCATAAATAACTCTAATTGGCCAACAAATATTCTACTGAACCACAACGACTTTGAAATTTCAAATGAACTCCACAACTGAGCGAACAAATTAAAAGAGGCGAGGCATAGAAAAGAGAGAGTTTGTAAATTACATAGAATAGAATAGAATAGACAAGAGCGTTTCCAGTCTTAGAAAACGTTAGAACGATACGTATCTGGTTTGCGAACATGGAAATGATTAGAAAAGTCGTTTATTTCCTGTAAGCACAACCTAACGGTATTCAACGATTGTTTAACACGTTAACTGCCAACTACGAGATAACTCGTAGATTACGTTCCCTTCTAGGGTGCCAACTACGAGTTATCTCGTACTCACTAAACCTAAACTAAATCAAATGGTCATTTTTTTGCCATTTTTTCTGAAAATTGCCGAGACAGACAAAATTGAGCGATAGTGTTGCCGTATTAGGGACAAATTAAGAGATAGAGAAACTAACAACCATAATACACTACTACGTCGCGTAAAGCACACAAGGAACAACATTTCAAAGGATCAAACAGAGCATATAATAGATTAAAGGGCTTGCTAATGAGCTTCTATAATAAAAATAAAGAATTTTCTTTCGTTTCTTTTGTTCTGCACGGGGTATGCATTAACGCTCCACAGATTTCAAGAATGTGTTCCGATGATGTATTCTCATCGTCACAGCATCATGTCATCATGTACATGTTAAGCTCTTAACAAACGCCAGTCTGAATAAAGAATGTACTCTGCGTCTACAGTCCCTGTCAAAAAATTCTCGTTACCAACTTTTTGTTATTTCTTCGTAGTTTCCCACCAAAAATTTCGATTGCCTCAAGCCCATTTGTTTTTGTCTCTCTTTATTTCCTCTTTCGTTGAGCATTCCCGTCGAAACATTTGCTTTCACTCTACAAAAGGATTGTAGTCCGTTTGGTGGGCATTACCTCCCTATACAACTCATGTATCTCAATTCTATAATACTTTTATCATAAATTTGTCAATGTTTTGTGTGCCACTGTAATGTTGAAATCTATTTTAATTGGAAAACAATATTGGTTGGAAGATTTCATTTCCATTCTTCTATACTTTTAAAGCTACAACCCAGTGTTTTTTTTCCCTCGTTTACACTGTCAAATAGCGGTATATTAACGTACAATGACTGTGTGTTTTGGATTTTCTGCCATCATTTTCTATTTTTCGTTTTTTTTTTTGTTCTTGTTGTTGTCAATTGTGACCACTCACTCATTCACTCACCCGTTCGTTCACTGACGGTGTCAATGTCTATCTAATGTTTGTTGTTTATTGCCTTACATAGACAATATTAAACATTTTTAACGGTAATTTGTTAAAACAATAGCAACAACAATAACATGAAACTACGAAAAAAAAGAAAATGTTCTATTACTTGGAGTATAAAAAAAAAAAAAAAAAATTTAAAACAAAACAAGTTTTTCCAACAATTTTTTTTTTTTTTTTGTGAACATATTCTCTTTTTGATCTCTACTCTACCTCTCTCTCTCTTTGTCTCTGTCTCTGCCTGTCCATTCTTTTATATTAAAGTGTTTAAAGCTTAACAAAATCACATTGTAATAGCCATACGCTACTCTACACTGTACAAAATGTGGAAATTAAAAACAGTTTTTACTTGGACTGTTTTTGTCATTCCTCACGGCCCGGTCTTTCAATATGACAACTACTCAATACAGTTCATTGACATTTTTAATTGTCTTCTTCGTAGAGTATGATAGTTGAGACATTTACTATGTCTATAAGAATCCAGACTTATGGTTAACAACATCTGGTATTTGCCTTTCCAAAGTAGAATTCCAGTATGCCACTTTTAATGGACAGAGAAACCACTAAGGTCCAGTTCATGCAATGCAATTGGAACACAATACACTACAAATCAAACTGGAATACACTACACTCACTACACAATCCGTAAAGCAGACTTTCGTACCAGTGTCTGCAGTGGTGTTGTGCTAATTTTTTTTTATCGGAACGCGTATATATAATTATATAGATAGGGCCGATCCTGGGTAGGCGGCCGCTCTGTACGATCTCATGTCCCAAATTTAACGACAGGGATGATTTTCCATGATAATCCTGTCGGCGGCGTTTTTTTTGTTTTAAGGTCTCATGTCCCAAATTTGACGACGGGGGGAGGGAGATTTCCCCCAATTTTCGACCGTCGCCAGGATCGACCCTGTATATAGCATAAAAAGGAAAGGAAACGAAAATCATTTCCAATTCTCGTTATCAGAAATCATCTTTAGTTCCGGAACGCGTTCCTGTCCAAAAAGGAAGTACCGGAACGACGTTCCAGAGCGTTCCGGCTCGACAACACCACTGAGTGTCTGCAACCATTCTAATTCTAACGATCCATGATCGCGTAAGTACCCAGTAAATTGTTGTTCCCTGTTTGGAAATACCACCACAAACGTTTGCTGAAATAAAATTCTCTGATCGCCAATCTTCAAAATACTAGTATGAACCTAACTGCCCTATTTAAAGAAGAGCCTCTTCAAATAATCTTTGAAAACTTCTTGTCGCAAACACTTTGACAACCACCTCTACAGGAAGTACATATGTACTTCTAAGAGCACATCCAACATCGCAAACCTATGGAAGGCTCTCAATATATCCCAAGAGACACCGTACCCATTACTTTCTCCTACCCGCCGTTTTCTAGGTCTCTCACCAAACTAGGCAGTCATACTTGTGCTAAATGCAGGCAAATTACTCTGAAATTGTAACACGGTTTGCAAACACTGTTTGGGAGGCATATGAACCTATAGAAAGAGAGACTAACTGTGTGTCGTAGAGTAGGGTATTAAAACAAACAAACAAAAAAATTAAATTAAAAAACGCCAGATTGTTGTAGTAAAAGTAACAACAACGACAGCAAACCATGACTGCATTTAAATACAGAAAATACTAACGAACTGAACTGTTTCTCGCCATTGTTGTTGTTATTATTATTATTGTTGATTGTACTATGTATTTGGTTGTGTTATTGTTTTCGAAGATAATTTGAAGTTTTGTAGTCTTTCGATTGCAAAATGGAAATTAAAATGAAAAATAGAATTGAAAAACAACAAAAACAGAGAAAAAAAATAGAAAAAGTCTGTTGTAGCCAAGAGAAAACCATGTTAGGCTAACTATGAAGAAGGGGAGGGAGGCAAATCAACGACAACAAAGAATTTAACAGCAGCAACAACAACATAAACAACAAAACAGCAACCAAATTAACGGCTACAAAAGAAGAAAAAAAAAATGCATTAAAAAATTATTTTTTTTTATTTTATTTCACTACTACCCAGTACACACTTGTAACAAAGAAACACACACTTGTGCACATACACATGATTTGTTTGTAATTTTTCATGGTTATTTCATTATATGCAGACATATGTACATATACAGAAATACAGAGAGAGAGAGAGAACGAGAGGAATGAACTTTTATTAGCTTTTAGAGGCAACATTTTTAAATAATTTCTAATTAATTACACCGTTTACATAGACAATGTACACTATATATGTAAGTATGTGCATACAACGTAATCATTTAATATATTTTCTTATTTTCTATTTTCTTTCCATTGTTTTTCTCTAATTTTTCTTAAATTTTCCATGAAATATGGATTTTTTTTTTCGTTTTCGTCTTTAAATTATAGATTTCCAGTCTATTTTTTATTTTCTTCTCCTTTCTTTCGTTTTGTATTTCAATTTCTTTTTTTTTTTTTTTCATTCCATGTTTATTGCTAACATAGAATATTTCTATGTCATAAGGATGAGAGTTACAAAATCCTCATACTTGCGCGTGTTTGTTTCCAAAGTTCTCTTTAAAAAACCCCTTTTTCTTCTGTGAATCTCACATGTTTTCGTTTTTTTTTTTTTGTTCTTCTTTTGTTGTTGTTTTGTTGTTTCCAATGCTCCCCAAAATCAACCAACTGGCCTCTCTGTATACAAATCTTCGTATCTACACAGTGCTGTTAGTGTTAACAGTGCTTTTTTTTATTTTTTTTATTTTAAGGATGTTGACAACTGTTAAAATGCTTTTTTAATGTTAAGAAAAAGCGCTTAAATAAAGCAAAACAGTAACATGACAGTTAAATGTGAGAAACATTACTTCAGCGGCCACCAAATGATTGAAAAACTTCCTGCAGGTGAGGCATTTAAGTGACTCGGTTCTTTAAGACGGTACAAAAAATATTTCATTCCATCTGATCTCCTTACTATTTGCACCACCCTAACATCCGTCCGAAAAAAAGAGTACAACTGTCCTTGTACGGGACCGATGTCTATTTTGAGGCTTTTCGTCAGCAAACAGGTATGAGCGAAGATGATCTTTAATGACGGTTGAGTATTGATTGATTCTATTCTATTGATTTACCGCTATCTCCACGAAATAAGAAGACTTGTTTCTGAAAATCACACAATCTTACACTCGTCTAACTATCTAACACTCGTCTTTCTCGAAGAGCACATCCGTTTGCAACCAATTGACTAATGGTTCGTACACTGCATTACAGACAAAATTCGTTGAGTATCCAACGCTATTGATTCACTGGAACACCGCCGCAATGTGTCTTGTGTTTCGCAATTTACCGCTACTTCCACAATACAGTAAGACCCCGCTTAACGCGGGGGATACGTTCCAATAAGTTCCAACGCTAAACGAAACAGCGTTAAACGAGGCAACTTAACATATGTAAATACATTGCGTCTTCGGAAAATACAGTTGGAATCTATGTGTATTCTGACTAACAAAAGAGCGTTGAAAAAGATACATAGTATACACCGTCGCTATATATGTAGTGCACCGCTTTTGGTTGGTGCATGGCCGTTTCATTTGCACACATATACAGCAAGTATCAATACAGTGTGCGATTTAGGGGAATCCCAATACTACCGCGTAATACTGAAACAGCGTTAAGCGGAGTAGCGTTAAGCGGGGTCTTACTGTATATGTTAAAGCGAAATAAGGGAATTTGTTTCCGAAAATCATAAAATCTTACGTAACACTCGTCTTACACGCAGAGCATATTCGTTTGTGGTAAATTTACAGACAGAATCTCACTGCATTACAGAAAGAATTTCCATTCTCTAGTAGGTAGTGTGTTGGCTTATTAGACTGAAGGCCCGAGTTCGAATCCCAGGTCAGACATCAAAACGAATATATGAAAATATTTCATCGGCGACTTCCTCTCAGCAGATTTCTGGCAAAAACTCTGAGAGTAAATAAAACCTGCCATGAAAAAGTTTCTCAAAAAAAAAAAACTGTCGTTCGGAGTCGACTTTAAACTGTAGGTCCCGCCACTTATGCATAAAATTAACGCACACAACATAAGTGATGTGAGAAACTAGGTCGTAATCCTGACTGAAGGGTTGTAGTGACCAATTATGTATGAATGTATGTGTACGAGTTTTGGAACTGTCATCATGCAGAGTTCTTTTCTGCCACTTATAATACTAAGAGACCCAAATCGAATGTCCACAAACACTTCTGACTCTTTCCTGCTTCCCATAACCGATTTTCCGAGTTCCAACACAATACGTTGCATTAGGGCAACCTATACGAAAACCCACAACCTACACTGACTAGCATTTTCTATAATAGCGGCTGTAACATTGTCTGTCAGGTTTGCATTGACAGCTCTTGAACTGCCACTGGCTGGCCATATTCTTTTTATTGATGTTACGCGTCGTGAGTTAAAAATGACCGAAAAAATCTCACCAACACGAATTTCGATCATAGAATTCAATAATTTGCAATCGTTATTCGTCTGTTAGTCTATTTTTAATGAAATGGCAAACTTTACGGAGCATATCGCGAAGCTTTTTTTTTATACTGAAAGCAATAAACTTTGAAAATAGAAAAAGGAAAAGAAAAACACACTTTGTAACCGTGACCTAATTCTTGTTCAAACATTTAAATTCGTTAGAAATCCAAGAATAATAATATTACACTGTCTTGAAGTACATTTTTGATCAAATTTAGTACCAAGCTTTACCGCAATCGCATAATATTTTAGTTGATTGTGGCCATTTTTTTAAATACTAGTGTTATTAGAAAAACGCCAAAAAGACAACTCTTACTGCTGGTTTGTTTATTGTCATGATTTTTGTGTCTTTTTGTTGTTGTTGTCGTTTGCATTCTCCATTTTAAACACTCACACATATTTCTACTCTCTTGAGAGCTTTTTGTGTACTCGTGCTCGTGTTGTTGTTTGTTGCTCCACACATGTTTCTTGTTGTTGTTGTTGTTGCTATACTATATGATGTTATTTTGTTGTTGAAAGTGTAAGAGTCAGTCTGTTAAATGCTTTTGGTGGCTCTAATGCCAGCCGAATTTTCTGTGCGCCTGCTATGTACTAAACAAACAAGACAGATTTATGTTGTTCGTTAAGTTTTTCTTTTTTGTTGTTGTTGTTTTTTTTATGAAAATAATAATACTGACTGGGCCGAGGAACTAACTCTCTTAATACGATATCATCATCATCATCATCGGTTGTTGAATTTATTTTTTTAGGTTTTTTGGTTTCGTGCTGTTGTATACCCTGTTGTTATTGCGTTGCTGTTGTTGGCGTTTCCCCCAAATGCTTCCGAAAACAAAACAGTTTTTTTTTCTGTTGTTTTGTTTGTAGTTGTTGTTGTTTTTGTTTGATTTAAACGACAACGGATGGATGCTTTTTTTCGGGTGTACCCGACTAACCAATAAACAGTGTAAAAACGTGTATGAAAGAGTGAATATTTGTGTAAGGCTGGCTTGGCTCACTACTCACTGCAGAGAACAAGTCAGTTGAGAGTGAGTTGAAGAGTGTAATTGTTTAACGGTGTGTGCGTGTGTTTAACAACCAGCTGTTTAACAACTAAAAAAAACAATCCATTAATAAACTTTAATTTAATTGTGGTTTAAATTTAATTACAATTTATTTAAAAATTAAAAGGTTTTTAAATAAAAATTGCTTTTTTTTGTTTTTTTTTTTTCTAAAATTCTAAAGAGAGATTTGAAAAGAAAAAATGGTGTTTTGAGATGCTCTTTATAATTGGGATTGAGAAGCCCGGAGATGATGTCTATAAATACTTGTGCTATCTGTTGTTATTGTTTTTATGATTATTTTTCTCGTTGACGTTTATTTTTTTTTTTGTTTTTTGTTTTGTAGCTTTTAATGTTTCGTTTCGTGTTGCTGATGTTGTCGCCTTTGTTGTTGTTGCTGTTGTTGCTGCTGTTTTTGTTATTATTATTGCTGCGTTTATTTGCACTTAAAAAAAATTATATTATAACGGCATTGGTAAAGAGAGCTTATTTTCAGTTGCCCTGAGAGCATGATACCGTGTGGTTTTCTGTGGATTTTATTCACTCGCCTTTAAACAAAAACAACATTTGTCGGTCGTTTGTTAAATTTTTTTTTTCTTCTTGTTCGGTTTGCTCTCTGCCTCTTACACTTTCCTAGGCATATGCATGGGTTTGTTGGCTGTGTGTGTGTATACATATATTTAAAAAGTTAGTGAATTGTTGTTTTATTTAAAGTGAGACTAGAAATGAAAAAAAAAAAAAACTCACTGTAACACTGTGTTTTTTTCATTGCTGTTTAAATGGCGTACAAAAGTATACATATGTATGTGTGTGTGTAGATATTTTTTTCTTTCGTTTTCAAATAAAAAATCATTTACGAATTAAATTAAACTAAATTAGCATATAATTAAATAATAATCATATTAAACAAAGAATATAAATTAATTATAACAGCTTAAAGTGATAGATAGGTAATCGTTCAAAAAAGATTTTTTCTTACAATTTTTTTTTTAATAAAAAGAATTCCTTCGTAATTAAAATTTTTTGGAGAATTTTGTTTGAATTTTTTTTGGAATACAAGAAAAAATTTTGTTTTATTGCCTGTAATTAAAATATTATTTTTCCACATTTTATCTGCATGTGTGTGTACCTATAATAAAATGAAAAAAAAAAAAAATAAAAAAAATTATTCGGCTTTCAAAAAACAAAGAAAATTTCGATGTTATTAGTCGTGTTTCGTTGGGTTACCCTTTTGTGTCAATACAACTCGTTACTTATTTATTCTTTTTTATTCTCTCGTGATCTATATTTTTTTTAAAACCGTTACACAGTTTTCCACAAAAGTAAAACAACGAAACCATAAAGCTACAGTTGTAGGCAAAAGTAGATGGCAAGTTAAAAGCAACTTATTAGGGGGAAAAAATTTATCGCTTTATTGAACGTTAATTAAAGCGTTAAATTACTTGCTGCTTAAATTATATGGTGTAAAAATCTAATGTGAAGACAGAAACAAGCAGTACCCTTCTTGTTATCAATCCTGGCTTAGTCAGTGCCTGTAATAAATCGCTTTACTTCGTCCATGATGTTGGCGAGACCATAGTTCAAACCCTAACTTAGACATCTGGAACAAAATATGAAAAAATATTTCTTCTGCGACTTGCTCTCAGTCAGTTTTCTGGCCAATCATGGATAAAAGCTAGGCTGTAATCCTGCTAATGGCTTGTAACGACCAATTATGTAAAGTATGATAAGACGAGAACCACCTTTACAAATTATAAAGCAGCCCGCAAAGCATTCCAACCTGATAGAAAAGTACACTCAGATAACATTTCACAGAATAGTGTGATTTTAAAAATGTCTTCCAACAAAGTAAAGCTTAAAATGTCACTCTTAATACTACCAGGGATATTACAGTCGACATTTTGTAGCGAAACATCCGTTATTTCATTGCTATTGCTTTATGTTTACCTCTAAACCCAGTCCGTTTAGTTTTGTTTCGCAATAGCCCGTTCGTTGCCCCAGTAAATGTTTCTTCTGACAGTATGCTATCTGCCCTGCCACACTGGCGTTTTTAAAGAAAGTTTACGCCTTTGCTAGCCTAAGGCTCATTGCATTTTGGGTACTCGTGCAAGGTACACTTGGTAGAGATGAGAAAGAGGTTTTTCTTCACCCATTGGATTTATACCCAGCACTATTCGATGAAGTCATTTTGGGGTATACCACATAGAACATTTAAACAGATTGTCAGGCATGGCCATTAGCAGTCTGGGTCGCTTCATCAGGAGTTCCGGATATGAAGTGAGAGAAAATCTGTGGAAGCTGTGGTATCACAATTGACATCTTGTGTGTCATAAATGTATCTTTAAATTCTTTTTCGTAAACAGCCACCGCTTCCTATCTATGCGAGGTTAGGCGTTACATCTAGTTTCTGTATACATACATACATACATATATTGCGCTCAAACTTCCACTTTAGCAATTAGAATCTGCATAACTAAATTTTTACCTGGTTTGTCATAACCATTGTCATACTTAAGATCAGTAACACCTTCTCATACAGAGTCTAACAACTTTTTTACCGAAATTTTTCACCCTCCTTACATTCCCGTTCTCTAACGCAATATACTGCACGAATAGTAGGAGAGTCATCCCCTGAGTATTGGCCTTAGCTGTACCATGTTTGTGAGACTGAACTAACTTACTAGAGATACAATAGTAGAGGCATCTTATATCATAGAATTCTTTTATCGAAAGCAAAAAAATCTTGCAGTTCCTAGTGGATCGGCAAATCTTGTATCTTCTGTACCTTCTACCTGATTTTTGAAATTCAAATGAAATTAATTAATGCAAAGGACGTATGTACAACTGAATATGTACCTCTGTGGGTGCCTTACAAAATGTACACAAACTTTAAAAAAAAAATTAAAGAATTTTTATTTCATTGCGCTGTAGCGTAGTACTTACATACATACAATGTACGTATGTATGTATGTAGTTGCGTTTTACTTTTCCATGAAATAATTCATTTTGTAACCTTAAAAATTTGTTTTTGGCGTTTCGTTTCGTTACTTTTCGTTGTTTACTACTCCTCTTTCGTTCTCTCTCTCTCGCTCGCTCTTATTCGCGTAAGTTTTATGAAAAATAGTGGAACATTCTTTTGATGTTTTTTGTTCTGCGGTTGTTGGTGTTGTTATCTTGTCGTATAGAAAAATATTTGAAAGATTTTTATTTCATTTTAACTCGTTACTCGTTTAACCATGCAATAAAGAGAAGAAAAGCAAAAAGTAATCAACTCGTTTTTATTTATTGTACAATATTTTTCCTTTTTTTCTTCATTTCTATCCAAAGCAAAAAACACGAGCAGTAAAACCATTTTGATATAAAAAAAAATGTTTTTTTTTTTGCAAAAGGAAAATCGAACATACTTCATACTCTTCTTTAAACTCATATTATATTTACTCTCATTACACAGTAGTGTAGTGTAGTGTAGTTAGGTTCGATGGTGATATCAATGCTTATTTGTTTAAGTCGTTGTTGTTGATTTTGCAGATGATGATGATGATGACGAAGACGACGACCTACGACGACATCTCTCTACTATAACAACGAGTGTTTAATACACAGTATTTCTTTACTTTTTTTTTCATGTTTTGTATTTTTTTTTTTTTTTTTTGTTATTATTGTTTTTATTGTAGCACTGTTAGTAGTAAAGCCATAACGAATCGGAAACAAACATATTTTACATCGGCACTGTGGTGTTATATCGTATTATTGTAGGTTTTATAAACACACACACACAGGCTGGCTGGCTGACTGGCTATTCAATAAAAGAAAATAAAACAATATAATCAAACTTCGTTTGTCGGTTGTACGGTCGGTCGGTCGGTTGGTAGGTTGGTTGGTTGGTTGGATGGTCGGTCGTTCGATTTGTTGGTTGTTTGTTTCGTTATTTGACTGTGCTTATGAATTTGTTTGCACGTTTATAATAATTTAGTTGATTATAAACGCTGATTGTGTCTAGAGAGCGTAAGAAGAGAATATAGATTTTTGTATCGTTATTGTATTTCTTTTTTTTCTTTAATTATATTTCGTGTGTGAGTGCAAACTAATTGTTAAATTAAAATAAACAAATAAAAGTAACACACTTTCCTGTATACATACATATGTGAAAAAAATTAGTGTTAGTGTAAATAGAGAGAGAGAGAGGTAAAGAGAAATTTTTTTGTAGGAATTCTTTTATTGTGACTACGAAATAAGAAAAATTTGAAAACAAATTTTAAACAGAAAAATTTTTTTATCGTATCATTCTCTTACTACTTTCGTGAACCTTTCTCTTTTTTTTCGTTTTTTTGTGTTTTTTTTTTCGTGTGGTGTAAGTGTTGGGTGCATTATTTCGTGAAATTAAATGAGAAGAAAAAACAAAAAACAACCCGAGCCCACATTAAACGATGTTGTTGATATTGTTATTATTGTTTTTGTTTTCTTTGTTTTTTTTTTTTATTTTTATTTTCTCGTTGTTGTTATTACTTTATTTATAAAATAAAGGCATGTATGTGCTGTGTTGTGCATGCCTATTGAAATAAAATGTAGTTTGACTGTTTGTTTAAGTGTGTTTATAAATGTGATAGCAGCAGCAGTATTAGCAGCCTCTCAGCAACAAAACATCAATTATTAAAGTGTAGTATATTTTTTTTTGCTTTGTTATTGTTTTTGTTCTTATTTATTTTTTTTTTTGCGTATATATGGACTTTACTATACAACAACAACAACAAAATATTAATGTACTACACATTTGTATATAAAAAGTAAAGCAAAGAAGAAATAAGTGTTGAGCTCTCCTTTTGATATCGTTTTTCTTTTGGTTAGATTGGTTGGTTGCTTTGAATTCGTCGTTGTTTAGTAGTTAGTCGTTGCCGTATATTTTTCTGGTTTATTTTTTGTTTTTGTTCGTTTGTTTGATTGTTGATGATGGTTACGTCGTTGTCTAAGACACACACTGTTTTAACAGCAACTACAAACACACAACAACAGTGCTAAATGTTCCGACTTACAAACGTGACGTGTTTTCAAAATTTTTTTTTCTATATTTTTATAGTTGTGTGCTCTCTCACATAAAAGTTAATACTTCTATAAGCTAAAAAAATAAAAGAAAACTAAATCACTCAACGGTGTGGTGAGAAAAGGAAGAAAAAAAAATTAAAAGACCAAAGTAATGTTTATAAAAAATGAAAAATTTTAAAACAAAGAATTAAAAATAAAAATTTTATTAAAAAAAAAAGAAGAGGAAATTTAAATGAATAAAAGAAAAAATTTATGTAACACAACAAAAATACAACATAACGTTAGAAAAATGTGTTAATAAAGCAACTAAAAAACAAGAAAATCTTTTCAAACAGCAAACAAAAATGAAATGAAATTCTTAAAATAACGTCATCATTAAGAAAATATATATGTATAAGAAATATGTAGAATACATGCATACATACATACAAACGAGCCTATTATTTAGTGGATACAATTTTATTTATGTAAACGGGTGATAAAAGAAACGGAACGAAAATAAAATATATTTGTAGTGTTTAAATCAACAACAACAATACAAAAATAAAACGAATATAAAAGCAAAAAAGAATAATAAAATAAAGTACAACATAACAGCACACACAATAAGCAGAAGCAAAAGCAGCCAGCAGCTGTCAATAAAGCCGGTTGAAAAAAAAAAGAAAAATATATAAAATACAAAAAAAACAGCTGTTTTGTTTCCTCAAACTCAACTCAACACAACACTCATACTCACTTAACTCATACAATATAAAACGAAAAGAAACGAAGCAAACAAAAAAAGAAAAAAGATTGTTGTGAATGTATGTATTTAAAAATGCATTTCTAAAAGTAACATAAACAGCAAGAGAGAGAGCGAGTTAGAGCTAAGTGAAAGAGAGTATCACTATGTCGTCTGCTGCTCTCTAGTGAAAATATCTTCAAATTTAAAACAAAACAAATCAACTTTTTAATATTCATTCAAAGAGTCTTAATCAACAGTAGAAGAGAGTTTTTTTTGTTAAAAAAAAAAAACTCTCTCTCTGTCACATAACAACATCTATGTCTCTTACATTACCAATGTCGTTAATAGAGACTTCCACCATAACCGAATCAACGAAACATAGAAATTTTCCCAAATTAACAACAACAAATTCCATGGTGGTTATACAAGCAACAACAGCTTCTTTAACAAATCAAACAGCAACAGCAGGAAAAACATCTAATGCCACTGTTAATCATCATCATACTGTAGGAGGAGCAGGAACAACACAAAAAAGATCTCGTAAACGTTCCACTACGGAACTAACAATAAATGCAAGTTTTAATAATACAACAACAACGACCACAAAAAGGAATAGAAAAAATACAATATTACAGCAACAGCATCTTCAACAGCCACAGCCATCATTATTATATGTTAATCAAAGAGTAAGTTTTTGTTTTATACTCTGCTAAACCCCAAACAGAAACCAACCACCACACTTCTTTACATTACATTACAGTCTGTAATTTACAGAGGAGTGTTGTGTTATTCTCTTCTTTTCTTTTTTATTTGTTTCTTTCTTTCTCTATAATAAATTTCTAACAGTATTGTGTAGAAATTTGTAGCACGTGCTTTTTTTCGTATTCTCTGTGTGTTTTCTAGAATACTCTCCCTTAATATAACGAAAATCGCTCTCGCTCTCTCTATCTCTCTCTCTCTGTCTTATAATGCATTTTTTTCTTCCTCTTGTTGGTTGAATTATTTTCTTCACTTCACTTATGAAAAATGTTTAATTTCGATCGTGTATCTATCCTCGTGTGTGTGTGCATAACACAACACAACATATTAAAAGAAAAATTAGAGCAACTGCAAATATAAACAGAGGAGAAGTAGTAGCAGTAAAATAAAAACAAACAAAAGTAGAGAGAAAACAGAAATAAAAAGCAAATGTATGGAATCCAAATTAAAAATATTTCTTGGTTTTAATAAATCATCATCGTTTTTATGATTTTTCATGAACTTCGTAAAGATTTTTTGGTGTAGTTGTAGCAACAAAAAAAAAAAATGGTGAATTCGTTCGTTTGTTTATAAATAGAAAATATCTTTGTTGTCGTCGTCGTACTCCACTTCAATTGAACGCAAAACCACTTAAATGTGTGTATGTGTTATATTGACTGTGCTTGTCATTTCATTGCTGATTTTTTTTTTATTTATTTCCCTGTGGTGAAATACAATGATTCTAAAGTTTTCTTTTTCAAAGTTTGTATTTAAAATTACATATGTACATACATATTTGTATGTAGAAATTAACATTAAATCCTACTACCTATTTGATTTTATTATTTTTTAAAACATTTTTTTGAACAGTCTTTTGAGATGTTTTGTTTAAATTACGCGAGTGGTTTTGTAGTGCAACCAACTTTGAATTACCTACGTACCCACTAGTGTTGCCACTGTGTGCAGGGTAAACTACCATTTTGTTCATTCCTTCCTTTTTAAAGCTTTTATAAAGCATAAATGGAAAAGTTTTTGATTTGTTATCTAATAAATTGTGATATGTTTCTCAAGTTTGCGAAAATAGCGAAGGTAAACTTCACACAAATTCCTGTTGCATCGGATGGAACGCAAAAAATTAAAGTTTTTCATCACAAATTCGAATCAAAGCTCATATTATTTCTCATGAATATGTTGAACATGAGTATGTCACACGAGGGTTGCCTTTTATATTTCGGGATTTGGCAACCCTAGTGTTGCAATCTGCCAACTGACAGCTCTATCGTAAAGCTTGACATTTTTGAGGTTATACGTACTCAGAACGTTTTGACATACGAGCGCTATTCGTGTTGTTTACAGTAACTTAAAAGATTCATCTCGCCCAAAAAATGGAATTAAATCGTGAACATTTTCGTGCGATTATTTTTTACAACTTTCGACGTGGATTAACTCAACAACAAGCTCCATCAAGAACCAGTGTTTATCGATGGTATGGTGAATTCAACCGTGGTCGTAGTTCACTCCAAGACGAATTTCGTGAAAGTCGTCCAAAATCAGTTGTTGTTCCGGAAACCATTGATGCTGTGCGCCAACTGATATTGCAAGATCGTCATGTGACCTATCGTGAGATTGAGACAACCTTAGGCATTAATGGGACCACCATACATTCAATATTGCATGAACATTTGACTGTCAAAAAATTTGTTCGCGTTGTGGATCCCACACAATTTGTCAATCGCTCAAAAAAAGGCTCGTGTCGAGTTACTGTAAACAACACAAATAGCGCTCGTATGTCAAAACGTTCTGAGTACGTATAACCTCAAAAATGTCAAGCTTTACGATGGAGCTGTCAGTTGGCACATTGCAACACTAGGGTTGCCAAATCCCGAAATGTAAAAGGCAACCCTCTTAGATCATTCATCCGTGAGCTTGAATTTTGGAAGACTTTTTACAGCATTTCGGACAATATCTCACCAATAGTAATATTGTATTCCGAAAGAATTCCTAGAGATTGCGAATTTTTCCTCAAAACATAGTCGGCCAATGGACTGCTTCAGAATGAGGGACACACCTTTCAAAAGTTTCAAGGGCACTGTTTTGTTTTCAAACCCATATGTGTACCGACCTCAGTTCGTTTGGTTTGGAAAAAAAATTCCTAGTTATTTGATATTCTTCCAGCTTTTCGGCCGGTACCTATATCACTAATTAGAACTGAAATGTAGTTTTATGGAGTTGGAGAGAGAGAGAGACTTTACGTATTTTGCACAAAGAATTGTCGAGTGAGCCCAGATAGAAAATAGAAGTATGTTGGCGGGCAAAAGAATGCTACACAAAAGGAAAATTCCCGTCCATTGACTTTAAAACTGCAATTTTCATGCTCCTTGAGGAATTACAGACCAATGATGCCGTCAGTCTGAAAACAGGACCTAAAGTTTAATGTCGTCACCGAACGATAGATTTGAAAAGGTTTTTAATGGAAATTATTTACCTATACTCTTAGAGCTTTTGTCAGAAGAATGCTGAGGAGGAGGGCGAGTTAATTAACATTTTTGGCAGCGTTACATGTCACGAAACAGAAAACAATCATCCGTAATATCAATTTTGTATACCCAACACCTATCATTGATGATTCAAAGCCGAACTTCTAATCAAAACCGAATTCAGAATCTGTTTGCTGTGCATAATTTAAACCGATTCAAATCGATATTCTCATGGAATTTTAGGGGCGCACTAAAGTCATGATGAACTTTAATAAATTTTCGGGATCAAAAAATCATAATTTTTTAGAAATTTTCTGTCGATTTTTTAATTAAAAAAGTGCGGAAATTAATTGTGAAAATATTAGAAAAAGTAACGAACAACGTTATTTAATTGCCTACAATTTCTAATGAATTGATCGATAAACCAAACCAAAAATCGTCTTTTCATTCATCATTTATTTCTCTCTGTGTTACTCGTTATCGCAATTACCAAAAAAAACGAAGAAGAATAACAAAAAAAGAAGTAGAAGAACAATAAATTCAATTCTAAAAATATTCCATTCCCTGAACTAAAAATATTTACAAAAAAAAATATTTTTCGTTACTTTTTTTGTTTTCTTAAATTTTTCTTTCTCTTGTTCGACGATGTCTTCACATTTTATATTACAACAAACACAACACAATAACAACAACAACGCCATTAAAGCAAATAATACACGAATTGAAAATAAATAAGAAAAAAAAAGTACAAAACATTTATTACTCTTCGTATGTGTGTGCATCATTTGTATGAGTATGACTGAAACACAGGCAACACCAACAACAACAAAAAAGACACTACACAAAAAAAATAATTCGCATGACGTTACGTGACGCTGTATACGGTCTCCCGACCTTGACTCATCGGCATGAACTGTTAAACTAAAACGTTTTTACACACGAATGAAAAACAAATGCATACCAAACCGAAACGAAACGATATGAAACACGAACCCCCACTATCAGTCAGTCAGCAACGACACACATAGCAGTGTAATCCATTGGTTAAGCTAGTTAGTATAGTAGCAGCAGCTACATCGTTCGTATTTGGTTTGACTCAGACTGTCAGTCACAGCAGTTGTTGTTATCGTTATTGTTGTGTGTAGTATGGAGCTGTGCTCTATCTTTCTACAACCCCAACAACACACACACACACGTTGTTGTTGTTGCTATATTTATGTATATTTCTAAAGAATCATTCATACTTTTTGTTTTTTATTTTCGTTTTTTCATGAAATGCACACACAGATCTTTATTTACTTTTTATTTTTATTTTTCTTTAAATTTGTTTTCGTGTAGGCCTTTCGAGAGCACAATAAAGCTGTATGTAGAGTTGCCAGGCCTGTGTGAAAAAATATATTACATTTTATGGTTGAATTTAATGTGAATAGTGTTGGACAATTAAATTTTAAGTCTTAAAAACAAAAATGAAATTTTATAGTCAAGATCAAGCGCAGAAATAAATTTTTAGTTTTCATATACTATAGTGTGGTACGATATCTAAGCGTATATCGAATTGTTCATTTAGTGGTTTCAGAATCATCAGGAGCTGCATAGACTCTCTGCAGCGTATACGTAGACACAACACCCACCTATACCCGGTTCCGGGCCGCAGCGGCCTAGAGGGAAATTAATTGACGCGGAAGGGTTCGGAGATATCTAAGAAGGAGACGATAGGTGGGATAAATGCGCCCCTAGAAGAATATTCTTTCAATTTGAGAAGAGCAGCATGGCAAATCGTGGATGGTCCACCATACCTGTTTGCCGAAATTCAAAACTCCTAAACCGGGTTCCGGGCCGCAGTGGCATAGAGGGAAACGAACCGACGCGGAAGGGTTCGGAAATATCTAAGAAGGATTTGAGAAGAGCAGCATGGCATATCGTGGGTGGTCCACCATACCTGGTTGCCGAATTTCAAAACTGCTGTGTCCAACAGTGGACAGTGGGAGAACCAGGGAACTACTTGAGTTCGACAAGAGAACAGTTCGTATTCTAACAGGACACTGCGTTATGGCGGTTTCGCTGACAAGCTCGATAATCGAACTTACTTCAGAAGCTGCAATGATGTGCAGAAAACAGAATCGGTACAACACATTTTATGCAAGTAACATGCCCTTCAGAACAAAAGTAATCGGTGTTTGAGCGACAGAACGTCTAAAGATCTGGGCATAGTGGAGAACGTGCCACTAAGGGAACTGGCCGGTTTCATCCGGAGCTCGGAGTGGTTAAACCCACCACTAACGCATCATGACAAGAAGACTTACCGCACACTGGGTACCGAGTGAACTTGCCTGGGAACGGCAAGTTATCCGCTAATCTAGTGGTTTCAGAAACTTTCTTTCATCCAGAATGTCATTTATTTCGAGTATTTTACATTTGTATTCCCTTTTTTGAGTTGCCGTAGTCTAGTAAAGTTCAAATCCCATCTCAGATATCTCAAACAACGAAATAGGCTACTTCCTCTCAACCGGCAAAAACTCAGAGTAAATAATAAATTGCAATGAAAAGTTTATCAAAAAATCTGTCGTTCGGAGTCAATTTTAAACTGTTGGTTCACTCTTTTAAATTGTTTTGCTCTGGCAACATCATATCAATTCGTAGCATTTATATAGAATAACAAATAGCAACAACAATAGCCAACTAATAAATTATTCTTAATCAAATTTGTCAATACAACCTGTTATAATTCCCCTTGAAGAAGAATAACAAAAAAAAAACCCGAAAACAAACGAAACAAATCGAAAACAAACTCATGAATTGCTCGCTTGGAGCAATTAAATTGAAATTCCCCGAATGTATGTATGGATGTCTGATCAAACCGACGTCATACTTGTCTAAACAACAATGTCCATCAGCAACAAATCGTCAAACAACCTTTGCTTGTGGATGCAATAGATATTGGTTATTGCTGTTGCTGTTGCGTGTTCGCCGCCAAACAAAACAATAATACCGAACAACAACACTATTACCACTACTACTACTACTGACTGTGTAACGTCGTTGTTAAGTATAGTGTTTGGTTTTGTAGTGCTTTTCTGCTTGTCACTTTTATTATTATTATTATAGCAGCAGTTTTTGTTTTTGCATACACTTAGTATATGTGTACGTACGTATGTATGTAAGTCGTCTTATCACCACTTGGAGTCCATTCCCCTTTTAAACTAGTTGGACTGGTTTTTGTAGTTTTCGTTTTTTCTTCTTCTTGTTGTTGCTGTTGGTTTTTTGTTTTCACATCTTTGGTTTTGCAAAAAAAAAAAAAAAAAACGATTTTTTCCTTCGTTTTCATATCGTTTATTGGTACGCGAGTACTATAAAATGTGTGTGGATTTACATGATTATTTTGTTGTTATTGTTTTTAATTTTATTTTTCTACATCCATTATATGACTTTGAGTGATGCCAACTCTGTTAGCTGTCAATATCGCGTGAGAATATTTAAAGAAGTACCTTAAAAATGAAGAAGAATTAAATTTTTCTTCTAGTTTTGTTAAACTGTTTTCCGTGCTGTGTTCATTTGTAATAAACTTAAATCACGATGAAAACACGGTTTAAGTCTTTATTGACATAAAAAGAGACAAATTGTGTTAAAAGAAAACAAAAAAAAAAACTACCACTGTCTGAAATAACATTGTTTTGTTTTTATAAATTGCTCTGGGTTAGGCTTTACAGTTATTCTTAAAAAGTTCTTTCGTGAAATCGAATCCGCAACAGATGCATGCATCATATACACATGGTTTGCGTCTTCATTAGTTTATTTATTTAGTATTTTGAAGGGTAAGAAAACTGTCACTTACTCCCCCTTTTAGTCAGTGGCCAAACCAGTGAAAACAATAAAGAAAATGTAGGTAGTAAGTAGCAAAACATAATTCGGATGACGATATCTCAGCAAATAAAACATTGATGGCTTATTGGAGAGCAGCGTTGCCATTTGCCAAGTTTTCCCTTTTTTTCAAGTTTTTGGAGATGCGAAAAAGTTTTTATTAAATTTGTTTTCTAACAAAACAAGTTTTTTCGACAAAATTAAATTTAAAATTTTATTCAATAAATTCAGTATTAAAACAGGAAATATTTAAATTTTTAAATAAAATATTGTGTATTTTATTAGTCCCGGACAAAAAACGCAAAAAAAAAAAACACCAACGGAGGGCACCGGGCTCCGGAATTTCCTTTAAAAATGTTGGTACTTTTGTAGAAAACAAGTTTTCTTTGTAAAAAACAGTTTAAAAAAAAAATCTGGCAACGCTGTTGGAGAGTGTCCAGACTTTGTTGCATTCATTCTAACGTGTACAGTTAGTTAGGTTAGGTGAGCTTAGGTTGAAAGGGTGGTGCATCACAGTAGAGTTTACAGTTCCAAGCCTTTACCCAGAGATCCATTGGTCCATTGTGAAATGAAAATTAATAAGGAAAAAGGGAATTAGAAAGGAGAAGAATGAGAACTATCAAGAAAAGACAGAGAAGGAAAGAAAATCGAAAACGTTAATGGCCCATTAATGACGCCCATAGAATATGCATATGTATTTATATTCCTCTTTAAGTAACCCTCTAGCCAGCCTTCCCCATTTATAACATAGACTACAGAAGTCAGAACATGTACATACGGTTTAGAACCATTAATTGGCCGTTCAAACTCCTGACCAACCAAAATAAATTCAAAAATGTTAAATAGCCATTAAGTTTGTTGCAAAATATGTTGCTTGAATTAGGTAATGATTGCTTTGAATTGTTATTAAGAACCAAATCTCTAGCGAGCTGCAGAAATTGAGTGAAGTGATCACGGAGAACAACCTATAACGAATACAATTTACGCTTGAAACAAGCATTGGTCAAACAACTTGCGCACCATTGGCACGCACCATACTTAACAATGCGCTTCCAACGTTTTGCCCTATCCGTCTTATTTATTATGATATTGTTCCCTTCCAACTACCAATTATTGCTCTTTATATACTTTAGAACAGGCTCTAATTGTCTTGTCTATAGTATGTTTTGAAAATATCATAGCAAATGATGATGATGGACTATGATGTGAATAAATCTGAAAAATCTATTGGAAGGGAAATTAATAAAGAGGGATATCCAATTTAAACAATCGCGTAATTAAAACGCGAAAATGTTGAAAAAATCGCTTGATTTTGTGACTTGAATTTTAATTGTTTGAATGACTTTTCTACACTCTCTGCACTTATAAAATGGATTCACACATACATAAGTACATGCATATGTATATAGAACACATATTTGGAAGGTGAAAAGAGGGATTAGAATATTTAATTATTCTGACATTTCTTTTATTTTATTTTAATTATTAGAGAATAGCCTAGAAAATGCAAACATTTTCAGTTTTTTTTTTTCGTTTCTCTTTTTCATTAATTTCAAATAAAATCAACTAGTCTGGTACACTCGTTTTAATTTGATGTACATTTTCTTTATTCTTGTTGTTGTGTTGTAAATGAGATGTGACCTATTTTTAGAATTTCACCATATAGGGGTGGTTTTTTTCTTATAGACTGATGAGAGTGCATATGGATTTGTGTATGGGTGTGTGTTTAGAGATTTTTTAAATAAATTGGTTTAAAGCTTAAAATATTTTTTCATAAAATATTTAACTTTTTTTTTGTATTAATATTCATTTTGTATTTTTTGTGAATTTAAAATGAATGTTAATGAATGTGGTGGCCCCACTGTGTGTTAAATAATAAAATAATGTAGAGTGTGTATGTAAACTGATATACCGCACTGACCTGACATCTGTTAATTTAACACCTTATCTATCTTGTTTTTATCACAAACATAACAGAATATCGGCAGAAAAAAAAAAAAAAAACTTTTAAAGACACAACACTTTGTTCAATACTTAACAGCTAAAGAGCACGATTTATAAACGGCATGCACATTTCGTTAGACACACTCGCACATAAACAGAGAGAGAGAGAGAGAGGCACGCAACTAATTTGCAATGTTGTTAAAATAAGTATTTACTGCTTTTTTCGATAAGAGTGAATTATGTACGTGATATGAAGGAAATATAATATTTTTGTTAACATTTTTATAATTTATTTAGGTAAAGCATTTAATAAATTAGTTTATAAATATTATTTTAATTGCAAAAGCATTTATACGAAAAACAATTTTTAATTTTTACTTTCAAATTACTTGCAACAATGGCAACCCCTTTGATTAGTTTTTTTTTTTTTTTATTATTTTCCTTGTTTGCTTATTTCTTCGTGTCTTTTATTATGTACATAAATATGTAGGTATATATACAATACTTTTATGTGAGAGATTTATATATATCTACACATACACATGTATACTCATTCATATTGTACGGTTAAACATTTTTGTATGAGAGTCATACACACCACCACTACTAATACTACTACTACTACTGTATCATGACCATTTATTGGTGTATAAAATATTTCTCTTCCTTCCTTTTAACATTATCAACGTCTCGCGGAACAAGACAAGTATTTTTTGCCAATTGCACAAAAAAAAATTCAATTTTTTTCCTTAGCAAAAATTGTGTGTATCTCAGTGTTGTAAAAAAAAAGAAGAAATTGTTGAAAATTAAAAAGTTTAAAAATACATACGAAATTTATTTAAAACAATACAATATCTGTTACTTTTTTCAACATATAATAGCGGCGTTTATATTGCCCAGGTGTAGAAAAAAAAAAAAAGAAAAGAAAATCAGTGTTGCAAAGTGTTTTATTAAATAAAAGAAGTAAAAAAAATTTTAAAGCAGTAAAAAATTTTCTTCTTGATTAATTCATCAATTTCTTTTGTATTTTTTGTATTCTCTTAATGATTTTCGTTAATGGCTGCCGACTTTGACAACGTTAACACGACGAATCAGACGATGAGACAACAACGATGACGAAGTGAAAAATAAAATAAGCAATTATTTTCAGTGCTACTATTAGTTGTTGTTATCATTGCTTTTATTATTGTATTTAATTTTTTTTTTACTTTTCTTTCGATTTTACAAAAAAGACGTGACAATATAACAAATAATAATGGAAATAAGAATTTTTTAATTTCTCGCCCATACACACACGCGTGACAATACATTCAAACATCGTGTATTTATAACGCATTAAAAAAGAAAAATACTTTCCAAAAAGTAAAACAGTGCTCGTAAGAAATTAAATTTTTTTCTGCAAATAAACGCAAAGACCGACCGACCGACCTACCCATTCAACTGTGTTAATTAAATTAACAACAAAAAAAGTGATAAACAATTATGAGCATAATATGGAAAAAATAGGGATTTATGAGCATTAAAAGTTAATCTACTCCATTGTGTTTAAACCATAAACTTTTTTGGTGTAAATTTCGTAATTAAAAAGAATGCGGTGACAAAGTGAAACATTAAATTTTTTCTTCAGTGTAGTGTCTCCTCTTGTTGGGTAGCCATTTTTATTTTTTCCCATGTCTGTTTTAATATTTTGCCTGTTTTCTTTTTTTACATGCAAACCTCTTCTTTATTATTTTATTTGAATTTTTTTTGTGTGTTTTTCTTGATTGTTTTCGCTTCTTCCTGCTATATTCACCACACACCAAAACCAAAAACGTTGGGGTTCTATATAGAGAATAGACAGACATTTCGTTTTCATTCGCGTTTCTTTACGCCGTCATATGTGTGTGAGAAAAAAAAATTGTACTAAAATTTTGTATATACACACACAATATATAATAAAAGTGTTTTTGTTGTTCCTTTTTCATTTTACTACACATCTCTGTATCCCTCTATTACCTCTTTGTTGTTTGTGTATTCCGTGTGCACACAAAATAAATGTTTTAGGGTTTAGCTAGGCTGCGGTGTATTTTAATTCTTTATTAAACTGTTTTGATTTTCGTTTATTTTTTCTTACCACTATTCGTGTTTATATATTTTTTTTTATTATCGTTTAACAACACTGGTTTTCATATTTTAATAGCATAGTGTTAACTCTTTTTCTCTCATTTATAAAGAAAAAGTAAAGAGGGAAAAGACAGCTGTTTAATGAATAAAAGCGAGAAAAAAACGAAAAAAGAAAAAATTTTTGTGTGTACGAAAACGAAAATAATTTTTAATTAAAATTTAAAGAAAAGTTAATAACAAAAATCAAATATACATACCTATAAACTAAAATTTATTTAAAAAATTAAAAGTTTGTTGTTGTGAAAATTGTAAATAAATTTTTGTTGCTAAAATGAAGTTGTTTAAAAAGTGTAAGTCCTTAACAAAAAGATAGAAAAACTATTTTTTTTTAATTTTTCCATTTCTTAAGTATTTAAATTTGTTATTCCCACATCGGGTGTTTTTTTTTAATTCTTCTCTCCCATAGTAGTGTATTTGTTCTTACAGTGATGCTTAATTTAGACATAAAAACTTCAATATAATTGGTTAAGAATTTTTCAATTAAATTAGTGAGAAAAATTTACAAACTTTAGTTTTTCTTGTAAGAATTATAGCGTGAACCTAAATAATATTTTTTGTAAATGCCAACATAACCTTAAATATTGTAAAAATTATTTCAATGACTTGTTTCTGTTTGCAGATGTCCGCCGGCGCTCAATTGCAGATGGCCCCACAAACCTCGACATCTTTAAGCCATCATACAACGCAACAACAACATTTTGCTCCTAATCCACAGCAACAACATTTGTCACAAGTTCAACAACAGCAACAACAACAACAAACACCTTTACAACTACAGCAGCAGTTACAATTGCAGCAGCAGCAACAACAACAGCCTCCACCTCCTCCTTCAACACATTTAACAACGCATTATTCCCAGCCTCCTACACTTGCCACAAACCATCTTCAACAACAGCAGCAACAACAACAACAGCATCATACACCACAAACGCCTCAAGCACCACAACAGCAACAGCAGCAGCCGCAACAACAACAGCAGCCACCAAATCAATTGCAACAAATACAACCGCCCAATATAGTGCCACTACAGCAGCAACACAGTCACAGTCACGGTCATCATAGCGGTGGTGGCCACAGCAGTAATCCTGACTCGAATATGAGCACTGGCTCTTCGCACAGTGAAAAAGATGTCAACGACATGCTAACCACACAGCAACTATCCACAGCAGGAATTCTCCAACAACAAATCGGTCATCTAACGAATACATCAGCGACAGCAATTGGCAATTCATCGTCTGGTAACGGTATGATGAACACTAGCGGTATGGGTATATCGACAGATCTAAATATGCAACAGCAGCAACAACAAACCACAAACCATCATCATCATTCACACGGTCCGCATCATGCGGCAGTACAAGTGACATCACAGCAACAAAACAATTCGGGATCAACAAGCGGCGGAAGTGGTCGCATGGAAAAGTTAGGAAGAACTCCAACCGAACGTAAACGTAAGAGAAAAATTGCCGCTTTGCATACCGACGATAGCGGAGGCGGTGGTGGCGGCGGTCCTGGTGGTGGTGGCGGTGGTAATGGAGGTAATTCAAGCAACGCTTCTAAAGCATCTAAACACAACAATTCATCCTCAGGCTCACAGTTATTAAAAGCAAATTTATCTCTAAATTTAGGTGCTCAATCTGAACGTCTTCAAATGCCCGGTTCTGGCGGAAGTGTCGGTAGTAGTGGAGGTGGTGGTGCAAAAAATGCTCGTCTACTACCACCCGGTAGTGCTGGCTCAGCTAGCGATAAGAAAATCAATGATTATTTCAATAAGCATACTGTACAGTCTGCAGCCACTAATAGTCCAATGCGACATGCGGCTGGGGGTGGCTCCAAGAGTCCCTCATCGGCCGGTGGCCAACAGCAGCCCCCGACGGCGCAGCCTCAACAAGTGCCAACCTCTGTAGGCGGTAATAGCACGTATCCCATGTATCCACCTAGTCCACAACAGCCGCCAATGAACGCACCCGGCATTCCTTCGACACCAACTTCGCAACCCCCGCCTCCTGAATTCCACTACAGTAGTGTAGCGGCCGTAAATAGTGTTGCCGCCAAGCAGCAACGGCAGCAACAACAACCACAAACTTCCAACGCAATGGTTCCTCCACAATCACCTTTAGTGGGTGTTTCCAATGTTGGACTGCTGAGCGGCAGTCACTTGGTGCACAATCCAACGACAGCGGGTGGTTTAATCGGTGCAACGTCCGCAGCCAGTGGTGGAGGAAATGGTCCACCACCTCCTCCTCTGCCCCAACAGCAGACGCAAACACATCAACTTCCCGCCTCTTCCGTTGTTGCCACCACAGTGCAACAGACTCTGACAACCTCGCAACAACAATTGGCTGCAGTAGCAGCCGCACAACTCAACTCACTGCAACATGCCGGTATGCTATCGAATCCCGGTGGTGTTCCCAACACTCCTACCCAACAGCAGCAGCAACAACAGCAACCATCGCTCTCGATGGTTACCAAAGCAACTCAAACCGAACTCTCACTACCCGACATGCAGGAACGTGATACAGAAAACGAAACCAGTAAATCAAAATTGGATGAGATGACAAGACTGTCTGATGAACAAAAATGTCAAATTATTGCTCATCAAAAACTAATAGATCAACATAAATCCCATATAGCCAAGTGTATTGATGTCGTCAAGAAGCTGCTGAAGGAGAAGTCCAGTATCGAAAAGAAAGAGGCCCGTCAGAAGTGCATGCAGAATCGTTTGCGATTGGGTCAATTCGTTACACAACGTGTAGGTGCTACATTCCAGGAGAACTGGACCGATGGTTATGCCTTCCAGGAGCTAAGCAGGCGACAGGAAGAAATATCGTCGGAACGTGAAGAAATTGACCGACAGAAGAAACAGTTGATGAAGAAGCGTCCAGCCGAATCGGGTCGCAAGCGTAACAACAATAACCAGCAAAATTCCAATTCAAATGATTCCTCAAATCTAAATGCTGGTTGTGATCGGCTGTCGGGCAATGACAGCGGCATTGGTGTTACCGCCAGCTCAGGAGGAGGCGGTGGTAGCGGCCGCGGTCTGTCACGTTCAAATTCATCACAAGCTCAAAATCAACTGCTGCACAACGGTGGCAGCGGTACCAGTGGCACTGGCTTGGGCAGTGATCGTCTATCGGATCGTGGTGGCGGCTCTTCGGGCCGTGGCGATAACTCCAATAGTGGATCTGATGCAGCAACGTTCCTTAAACCTGATCCCGTGTCGGGTGTTTATACCGCTCAAGAATATTACGAATACGATGAGATTCTGAAATTGCGACAAAATGCTCTTAAAAAAGAAGACGCCGATCTCCAATTGGAAATGGAGAAATTAGAACGTGAACGCAATTTACATATACGTGAACTAAAAAGGATACTCAACGAAGATCAGGTGCGATCACATTGCTTTTTTTTTTTTCTAAAGCACACACTTTAATTATGTTTTGTTTGGTTTTTTTCAGTCCCGCTTTAATAATCACCCAGTATTGAATGATCGTTATTTATTGCTAATGCTTTTGGGTAAAGGAGGCTTCTCCGAAGTTCATAAGGCATTTGATTTAAAGGAGCAGCGATATGTCGCATGTAAAGTACATCAGTTGAATAAGGATTGGAAAGAGGATAAAAAGGCGAATTATATCAAGTAAGCTGTCATATTTCTATAGGCTTTGTTTTATGTTTTTTAATTATTGATTTTTGATGTGAATCCATTAACACAGGCATGCTTTAAGAGAATACAACATTCACAAGGCCTTGGATCATCCCAGAGTTGTTAAACTGTATGATGTCTTCGAAATTGACGCCAATTCGTTTTGTACTGTTCTAGAATATTGTGATGGTCATGATTTAGATTTCTATCTAAAACAGCACAAGACGATACCAGAACGTGAAGCACGTTCTATTATTATGCAGGTAGGATTTCGAAATATTGCAAAATTTTCTCTACTAATAATCAGGCTGCAAATAAATAACACGAGTGATTATTTCTGTTTTATAGGTTGTTTCTGCATTAAAATATTTAAATGAGATTAAACCACCCGTTATACATTACGACTTAAAGCCGGGTAATATTTTGCTAACTGAGGGCAATGTATGCGGTGAAATAAAGATTACAGATTTCGGTCTATCCAAAGTAATGGATGATGAAAACTATAATCCTGATCATGGTATGGATTTAACCTCCCAAGGAGCGGGAACCTATTGGTGAGTATGTGAGGGTTGTTAATAACAACGTAAGCTATTGTAGTCGTAGTAGTAGACAAAGGGGCGGGGATTTGCATTTCATATTTCCTTTTCAAATAAGTATTAAATTTTTTGTTTTCTGTTTAAACAGAGGAGTGATTGTAACAAGTGTTGAATGTGTGTATTTTTTTTTTTTTTTTTTGTTCTTGTGTAGGTATTTGCCACCAGAATGTTTTGTTGTGGGTAAAAATCCTCCAAAAATATCCTCAAAAGTTGATGTTTGGAGTGTAGGCGTTATATTCTATCAGTGTTTGTATGGTAAAAAACCATTTGGCCATAATCAATCACAGGCAACGATACTCGAGGAGAATACCATTCTAAAAGCAACCGAAGTACAATTCTCCAATAAACCAACAGTATCTAATGAAGCTAAGGTTAGTAAATCAAGCCTTCAAATAGTTTTAGAAATATTTACATTCTGTTCTCTCTCCCCCCCCTCTCTCTCTCACTCTCTCTCTCTGTTTGCTGCTGGTGTAGAGTTTTATAAGAGGCTGTTTGGCTTATCGCAAAGAAGATCGCATGGATGTATTTGCGCTGGCGCGGCACGAATACATACAACCTCCGATACCTAAGCATGGTCGTGGTCAATCGATAAATCAACAGCAGCAACAACAACAGCAGCAGCAACAACAGCAACAGCAGCAACAACAACAATCTTCTGGCAATCAAGCCAACTCTGCCGGACAGACTTCATTTTCAGCGGGCATGTTTGGCAATCTAAATCAATCAAGTTCATCCTAGCTGCACACTAAACGTAATTCCAATTCATAATTGTTAAAGTTAATACAGAGTAATAGTAGTAATAATAATACAGCCAATAATGCAAATAATAACAATAACAACAACAATAATAATAATAATAATAATAGCCATGGTCATGGCGGCCACCACCACCACCTTAATAATCAGAATCAAATAATAACTCCTATTCCTCAACAACAACAGCAACACTATCAGCAGACCTATAACCAGAATAACAATAACAACAACAACAGCCACCACAATAATAGCCATCATCATCATCACCACCATCACAATCATCATCATCATCATACTAATCATACAAGAAGAACCAATAATAAAACAAACAATACAACAACAATTAATAACAGCAGCAACAATAAGAATCCAACAATTAGTAGAAGTTTTAAAAATCATGCAAAAACAACGGCAAACAACAACACCACCGCAGCTAATAATGCCACCGTCGTAGCTATTACCGCCGCCGCCACTACTACCACTCTACAACAAAATCTTCACCATCATACAAAACAACAGCAGCAACAGCATAAAATGCTTACCTTTTCATAATTTTTCTTCTGCGATTCTCTTGTTCTTTTTTTTTTTCGCTTCTAATTTGCTTTAAACAAAATACCAAGAAAAAGCAAAAGAAAAAACCCCAATCATTATGCAGATGATGATAAGGGAGGAACGTATAACGGTACACACACACACACACACACAACACACCGTATATCTTAAATGCAAGAAGACGACATACTCTCACTCACGCGCCTGAACAAGAAAAAAAAAAAACTTACAAAGAAACAAACAGTCGAAGTGTGGCCCATAGGAAAAACTAATTTACACTGCCGTTTGCCAGAATATTTCCTATTTTTTTTCCATTTATGGGGGATACACAAAAAAAAAATATTCAAATTCTAAAGCTGTGGAGTAGAGTATGTATGTGTGTGTGTTCGTTCATAAATGAAAGTTTCTAGAAAAAAAAAAAAAAAAAAAAAAGTATGCAAACGCTGTTATGTTTTATTTGTGGTGGTCGGTTGGTCAGTCAAATTTGTTGAAAGATGCAAAAAAAAAAATGAAATTGTTGGACATAAAAGCTGACTTAAAAAGTTTTCTAAGTTTTCTTCTTCTGCAGTTTATTCATGAAAGATTTTCTCTCCAGTCTCTACAACGGTTTTAAAGTAAATTTCAAATCGAACACTGTAAACAGCAAAATCAGTAAAACGAAACACAGTAATAAGGTAAAGAAAAATATAAATTTTTTTTATTTATACATATATTGTTTTAGTAGATGTTTTTTAATTTAATTTATTAAAAATAATTTAAATGTTATTAAAAAACATTTCAACAGCAGAATGAATACAAACACACCTCCCTCAATGTTATATTTTTTCAAAAACTTTCCAATCTGTAATAGCTCTGAAAGGTAGAATAAGTAGAAAGTTTTCTATTTTTATAATTCAATTTCAGAACAAAAAGTCTTTTTGTATTTGTATTTTATAAATGCATACGAATTTCGATTTAAATTTTCGCAGTTAAAGAAAAAATATTGCATTAAACACGAAATAACTTTTCGAATTTCATAATTTGAAATTCTTTTGACTTCATTTGCACATTTCAAGTCAGTTTACTGCATCAATTGTTAACATTTTAAAAGTATTTAAAGAATTTGGAGAATTGGAAGCGAAGACTACATTCAGTTGTGGAAAGGAAGGAATTAAAAAAAAACGTGGCCTTTTCGATTTCGTTTCTCTCTCTGTCTTTTATCATATTTGTCATATTTTTCATTATTTTCAATTGCAGTTTTAATTGTGATGTGAGTTGTTATTCTATTGTGGTAATATCATGTCACATGGCCATGTCGCAGGACATTTCGGTCTTTGACCGAAATTTGTAAATTTTTTTTCGGTATTTAAAATTTGCATTTTAATTGATCAATACTTTTCTTTCCTGAGAAACAACCTCCAACGTAGCCGTTGTAAACTGCTTTTGGTTTCGAAGCTCGCCTTATCAGAACTGGAGGCCCTACCAATCAGTCCACAAGAGAGTCTATTATATAGGGCAACAGGAAAAACTTTTTTATTGAAAGAAATTCCTTTATGAAGCATTTTCGGCATTAAATGCAAGTCCAAAGCTTAACTAAAATTTAAACCGCTATGAAGTAGTATTTCATTCTGTTGCTTAAAATAAAGTCAACGGGTTAAACTTAACATTTCAGCGATAAGATGTAAAAATTTACACGAATAAATACGCCATCATCAGCCTTATTGCTGGTGTTAAATCGTGACGTTGATTAGTTCTCTTCCGTGTAAAACTAATCAGACTTCTGGTTTTGCTCTAAACAGTGAACTTTTTTTTACTATCGAAAATATTTTATAGAATCTCGACATTGTTCCAAAAATATATTAATACTGACTTGGGTGTCGTCCATACGCTGTTCAAATCATAATTGTATTTCGCAAAAAAAATTTCTGATAATCTACTGTCAAATTCGAAAACATTTCAAAACCATATTTTAAATGAAAATTAATTTTTTCTTTCATTTATTTTCAACTAGCAAGTCAGTTTTTAAAACCTAGCATTATTTTTATTCGAATTATTATTATTAATTTGATTTTTTTTCAAATGTAGACGACCAAAGTGCAAGAGAACTTTGCATTTAAAAAAAAAAAAAAAAACGTTTGTGGCTGGTGTGTGGCATATTTAAAATTAATTTAGAAGTAATGTGTTGAAACCATAATTAAAAAACAATAACACTTGATTAACTAACGTTACATTTCAAAAGATTAGCATGCGGTTAAAACAAAAAAAAAACGATTAAAAACCAACTAAACAAACAGATGAATTAACAAAGAATTTTTAGTGTAAACAAACAAAATAAAAAACACTAAACAATTTGAGGTTATGAGTATAAAATAATAAGAAATTAAATTAAAAAAAGAAAAGAAGTTTTAAACAATTTTAATGACTTGAAAAAGAAAAAGAAAGGAAGGATAAGATTTGATTTGAAAAAAAAAAAAATGAGGAAAAAGTTTACGCCTCTATATAATATACAAAGAAGGCATATGTAATAAAATACACAGAAATAGGATTTTTTTGTTAAATTTTCTAACAAAAGAAACATTACAACTTTCTCTTGAAAAATAAAATTAAACAAAAAATACTATTAAGAGTATAGTAATGGTAAATTAAGTTAAAAAATTAATTAATTAAATAAATAAATAATATTAATTGTATGGATTATTTAAGCCTACTTTTATGATTAATTATAATATTATAAATATATAATATACTATACATATATATATATATAAATATACATAATAATACTTATTATATAATAAATTTAGATATTATTACTTAAAAAACAAAACAAATAAAAAAAAAATAAAAAAAAAAAAATAAGAAAGCTTAGTAAACAAGAAAGAAAAAGAAAAATACAAAAAACAAAAACCCAAAACATTTCAGATAAATTTTTATTAAATTTGAAACAAAACAAAACAACAAAAAACAAGAAAAACAAACTAATTAATTGTAGTATATATTAACACAAGAAAAAAGAAACAAAAATTAAATAAAATCGTCGTATTGTAATAATTACAACAACAAGAAAAATAAGAAAAAAAAGAGGAAAAAATTAAAAAACAAATGGATAAACTAAATTAATCATTAATAGTATATACGTACATATGTATTAAAATATATTTAAAAAAAACAAAAACAACTAAAAATTGTAACATTTATTACATCATTTGTTTATACAGATATAAATCGTGGTTTTCCTTTTTTAAATACACTTTTTTTTTTTTTTTTTTTTGTTTTCTTTCTTTTTTTACTTTCTTCTGCTACAGAGCAAACAAATTAAATCGGTTTTATCACGGTTTAACGAACCCGTTGATGAATTTCTTTGAAAATTTTATAATAAATTAACAACGAATGCAAACTGTTTTCTATTAATCTATTACAAAGTATTTGGAAGTTCATTTAGGTTTCATTCAACAAACCTATGTATAAGACTGAATGTATATCTTGTACAAAAGCAATTGTAATTTTATTTCAGAATCATATTTCGAATTTCTATTACCGCATATTCAGCCTTTATTACAATTAACGAATTTAAATTGAATTTGACAAGTTTGTAATTATTTAAAGAAGGAAATTTCGTTTTCCTCTTTAATCTAGTACAAAATTGTTAAACATTGTTTACAATTCTTAGGTAAATTTGATAATTTCATAATAGTTTTGAAGAAAAAAATGTTTAAATCTATTATAAAATTGTGTAATAATTGAATCATTATAAGGCTCATTCTTATTTTCTTTTTAATTTTCCATTCAGCCTTTATACTTCTTCTAATTAATGATAATCGATATTCGTTAATTTTGTTACAGATTAAAGACAAAAAAAGAGCAAACATTTATTTTCTTTAATCCATTACAAAACTTAAGAAATTCGTTTCTTTTTCTACAAGCAAAATAAAACTGATTGATTTCTATTTCTCGGTGTGGGCTTAATTTTTTTCAATTCTCGTTGATCGTTTTATGTGTTAGAAAAGAAACAGAAGAAAGTTTCCTTCATTATCTTTTCGTCGTCTTTTAAAAACTAAAGGTTAAAACAGTCAGACGACTTTGTGACTTATATTTTTTTTTCTTTTCTTTTTTGTTGGAAATTGTTTCGAAAATTTCGTTCTTTTATTTGCAAAATTTCTATTACAGTTATGAAACTCTTACGTCTTTTGTTGTTCTCACTTGTTTGTTTTTAAAAGAAAACTGAAAATATTTCAAATAACAATTGGTGTGTATTAAAAATGAAATAAAATAAATAAAACAGCTGCATAGAAAGAAACTAAATTCAAATATAATACATAATAAAAAAAAAAAACAAAAAACCAAAATTCCGTTTTATGAAAACTTAATTAAAAAAACAAAAAAAAAAAAACAAAGCAAGAAACAAATGGAAAACTGTAGTTTGAAAATATTAATGATTGATTGGTATGAATGAATACGATCACAAAAACTCAAAAAAAAAAAAAAAAAATAGAAAAACAACTTCCTTCCTCTACCCACAATAACATCCCAACTATAAACACAAAATTGTTCTTCAATAATTCTATGAATAATAATTAAAAATAAAACAAAATAAAAAAAAAAAACAACAACTAGTAATTAAAAGCAAAAAAAAAAAAAAAGAAAAAAGAATAATTATATAATTATTTAAGTTTAGCTTAATGGAAATAAAAACAAAAAAACTACTGCTAAAACAAAATATTAACTGTGTAAATAGTAAATCTCCTTATATATAAAAAAAAAAAGAAAATTAATTCAGAACAATAACCAATTTAAAAAGAAAAAAAGTAAATAAAATTTTTATTTTATTATTATACATAAATTTTAATTATTCTTTTTTTTTATTATTATTATTATTTCTAAAGTTAATAAGATTTTTAAAATAATATTTAAGTTGAAAAGAAATTAAAGAAATTTCCCAAACATATTTTTCCTTTTAATTTATAAGTGAAAAACAAAAAAACAATATACATACTTTTATAAACATTTTATGTTTTTAATAAATTATAAATTACTTTTAAAATAATTAATTACTTTTAATTAATAATTAAAAATGTTTTTTTTTTCATTATTACAAGTTTCTTTTTATTTTATTTTTTTTTTATAATCTTAAACAGCAGTACACATCATCCTTTATTTTTAAAAATAAGATTTTTTTTGCTTATATTTTTGGGTAATTTTTTTTGCATGTTTGCTTAATTATTTGATTTTTTTTTAAATAAATTAACAATTTTTTTCCTTTTTTTTTAAATTATTTTTATTTAAAAGTATAGTTTGTAGAATAAACAAAAAAAAAAACAATTTTTTTAAATTAAAAAATATATATAAAATAAAATTAATATTTGTTGAGTATTTTACTATTATTAAATAAAAAAAAGAATATAAATATTATAAACTTAAAATTTAAATAAATATGAAAAAAACAAAAACCAGAAAACAAAATGAAAATAAATAAATATATAAGAAATTATTAAAACAAAAAAAGTTTCCCTTTAATAGTTATTATTAAAAAAAAGAAAAAAAAAACACACAAAAACAAAAAAGAAAAAAACAATAAATAAATAAATAATAATAATAATATATATATATGGCAGATAACATTAAAATAAAAAATTTCTTAGCATATGCTCGTAAATTAAATTCAATTAAAAAGAAAACTTGAAAAAAAAAAAATAAAATAAAAAACACTTCTAAATACTGGTAACAAAACAAAAAAAAAAAAAAGTACGAGAATAAAATATAAACCAACCATATTAACACTCCTTTCTTAAACCCTGTCTCTAATTCTCTGTCTCTATCTTTAACAATAATTAAACAAAATCTCTATAAAAAAAAACTAAATTTCAATTTCTGTAATTATTATTGTTTAATAAAAAGTAAAATAAAAATTAAAACAAATAAAATAAAAAAAATTAAAGTGTATGCATAAATTAAAAAAAAAAATCTCTAGGATTATCAAATAAAATAAAATTAAAAAAATAAAAAAAAATAAATAAATATATATATATATATACATGAAAAGAATCTTAATAAAACCAACAAACATTACCAATATAATAACAAAAAAAAAAAAAAATTAACATTAAATTGCATTAAAATAAATTTTACTTAAAAAATTAATAAAAAGAAAAAAAAAAACATAAAACAAGCAAGAAAAAAATCTTAATAAATTAAAAAAAAAATAAAAAAGAAAAATCAAGACATTAAATAAAAAAAATTTACAAATTATTTAAAAATATTCATTCATTATATCATTTTCTTGTTTGATTGCTGCTACTACTCCTCCTCTCCTCAAAGTTTTAACAATAACACACGAGTTATCTCCTCTACTCCGTTTAACCAGAAAATGAACATGAATTGTTAAAGCATTTGCTTGAATATTCTTTAAACCTAGAAATCGATGACAAACTGCATTTAAAATGCAAAGGCTTTTTGAACAAAAAAAAAAGAGAGGTAAGTGAGGCATCAAAATAATCCACCATCCTGCATTTATCCGGTTATTGATTTATCCAGCTTAAAAACAACAGTACAATACACAAAAGGCACAACACTAAATAGCAGTAGATTTAGCAATTAGAAATTACACCCTAAATAGGGTGAAAAATGCGTATCCACTGGAGATTGCAGGAAAAACTTCACAACAGTGACCCTGATCCTCTCAAAATTTTGGTCGGGGTTTGGCGAGATGCTAAATACACGTACATATGTATGCATAGGCGTGAATTATATGTCTAGCATGTCGACATGGCACACCTATTGTGATTGTCCTAAGAGACAACATCGATCGAGACAGCAAATTCCCTGTAACTTACAACAACAGCCACTACTCCATTTAAAGTTTTGTCAAAGAAATTAATTTCTTTATAATTTATGCGCATTCAACTGTCACATAGGGATGATGCATGGTATGTGGTTAGATAATGATTATCTTAGTCTGAAAATATTTACAAATTTTCACCGGTATACTGCATTGGAAATGGTGACTATACTATGCCCTAAGCGACAACAACGAGAATTGCTGGAACTTTGTGAAGACAAAGGATGAAATGGAAAAATTAATAAAGACTCAACGGCAAACATGTGGATTGCATCGTGACTGCATTGTTGCTTAAACAATATTCAGCAGACGTAGAAGATGGCCCAGAACCAATTGGAAGGATTGTATTGGATTGCTTGTGTTCCCAATTGGCAATAAAAAACTGAAAAAAGAAGTTCATTTCCAGCTGTAACGTTATTATATGAGGATTATATGTAAGTATACGATATTTTTCTATTTACGACAAACGTATCATGGATTAATAACATCAACAGCTTGAATGTCTCCTGCAACTTTACTTGACAAAGCTATTTGGCTGGCAGGCATTTTCTTGCAAAGGAGTTCAAGGAAATTTAATTGTGCCACGATTATGGTTAGCAACTGGACTTCGGCAACAATATTTTAAAAAGTTCACTTGTTATATAGAGCAACTGAAGTTCGGTTACTGTTTTCGAAAGTCGCACCAGTCCATTAAAAGGAATGTTCGCTTCTGAATACTTGGCCAGCCATTGATTTCAGTTGTTGGTATTGAATTTAGCATGCCAGATCAGTATGTCAGAATCTATCCTACTATTCTATTACACCTCCCGGGTTCTATGTGGCTGAATTATACGATTTAAATACCGAATTTCGAAAATATGTTAGCAATCATGTCTAAATCAAATCAAGCTTAACATGCTGTTATTAAATCCTCTGAAGAGAATATTTATTGCTGCAGACATTAAGTAAGTAAGTACATAAGAAATGGAATTCATATATGATTTCATAGCTTTTATTAAGTGATTACCCTTGGCTTTACAAATAAAAAGTTAATTTTGTTCCTTTGATGCTACATCATAAATTGCTTGAGCCACAGTGGCATCTTCAGCAGCAATTCCTATAAAATAAAATAAAAACAAAATTTATTAAAAATGTTAACGTAGATAATGGCTGCTCTAGTTAAAACTCACCCATTGACTGGAAAATAGTAATGCGTTCAGTTTCCGATCTCCGGCCAGTGCGTATAACTTCGCCAACTTCTCCCACAATGCGAGCCTTGAGATCTTTTAGTTCTACTTTTGCACTCAGCATGGAGTCAACATAAACAACACTGTGATCGTAAATGTCCTGGGCAACTTCACCGAAATGAACCTGGCCAGCACCCACAGCTGGTTTGAGAGAAAGATTACGATTTTACGATCTAAATTTTAATAAAATAATGAAACAAATACTTACTGTTTATATGTATATCTGCTCCCTTAAGCATTGAATAATTTATTAATGCCGTGGGTGAGTAGGTGCCTACACATACCACATCGGCCTGTTGTACAGCTTCTTCCGGAGTGTTACTTACATGTACCTGTAGCGTGTTTGGAAACTCTGCCTGTAGTTTTAAGGCTAATTGTGAGGCTTTTGATTTCGTACGATTAAACAGATAAACATCGCTAACATTGCAAGTCTTACACATCCCTAAGGCATGAGACTCCCCTTGTACGCCACAACCGATTATAGCCAGTTTGATGGGTTTTCTGACGCCTTCTGCGAACCTCTGGAAATACAAATATTTTGTAGCCACAATAGATGCTGCTGCAGTACGCCACGCTGTAATTTCAGTGCCATCCATAATACATTGCAGTTGCCCGGTAAGATTATCGAATAGTAGAATATTAGCCAGTATATTGGGTACGGGCGGTTTTAAATTCTGATTAGAGGCGAAGGATGTCACCAATTTACAGACAATAGTACTTTTATTTTGGCTGTCTGCTGTTGCTGCAGGTGACTTGTAATTGCCCACAAAACCTGGCATACAAAATAAAAGTTTCGAACCGTCACCGCCACAGGGTGTAATAGACCGAGCTGGTTGCAAAGCATATGCTTGCAAAGGCTTTGCGGGATCATATTGTGTTTGGCCAGTAGCTTTTAAAGCTTCCTCTACAGCCTGCGTGACCAGCGGCCAGGTTAACAATTTGGCCACTTCATTCTGTGAAATGTATTTTGGTTGTATACCAGCCATCGTCAGCACTTTGTTCCGCGTTTATTTACACTTTGCAAGTGAATTTAACAAAATAAAATGATTTTGAGCTCTGCATTCTGTTTTTATCGGACCACAACAATAATTTGATTAGAAATATTGGCAATAGTAGTTGTTGTTTGTTATATTATGGAATATTTCTTATCAAGTTTTTATTATAACGAACGATAGAGTTATCGTTGCATGACCATCTCTATGCGTTTGATGAGGTGTTGTTATAATACAGTACAGTAAGGGTTTGTGAATCTGATAAGTTACGATCAAATGTGCAAATAATTTTAATGAAACATGTTCACTGTGTGTGTGTAATTTAGAATTCATATTGTGTGCTAAACACCGGGAGGTCTTGGGTCTCAATGTGTTCGCTCTAAAAAGGAAAGAAAGATGGAGATAGAGCGAGTGAAAGAAAAGTGCAGAAAAAGACTAGTTACGACAAGAATGAACGCACACCGCTTAGACAGTCAAATCTCAGGCGAGCACGGTCACCGTAGACAGGAGAAAGTGTGTTGGTATAGTAGAAGAGAGTTCGTGAGTTCAAAATTTAGGTTTGACATCCCTTAGCAGTCTTGTAAAATCTCCCAAATCCGTATTTCTGAGTCGACGTGAAAATGCAAGTGCTGCCACTCATGGATTGAATTAACACATCAAGATGGGTGGTCTGAGAAGTAAAGTCGTACTTTCGACTAAAGGATTGTAGTGGCCAATAAAGTGAAGTAAGTAAGTGCATGCATATCCACTCTTAATTTAGACTTAAGTCCTTAAAGAAACTCCTTTATCAAGGTATTCAAGCTTCTCCTACAAAAAGTCGGTCAGCTTGCGAGAAGATGATGTATTGTCTACAGCTCCGCCTCATCTCTACATATATGTACTCTGCAGAAATCCAGCTGAGATTAGTATTCTGTAAGATACTGAGTCACCATTCTGACGTTGGCCTCAGTGAACCAAGGCATTGAGACAGTGTTATTGCCGTGTACAATTGGCCAAAAACTCCTAGCTACACAGTACACGTATGTATCTATCTTCTTGCTGAACCCATCTCCCGATAAGTCTGAAACATTAGAAAAATGGGGGAGGAGGACCAACAACCATATCATCAATCGAGTAAGTATCTAATCTCACAAGTCTGTCACTCCTAAGCATACTATTATGTCCGGAGACCCTAAAGTGACTAATCGGATCTGGTCCATAGGCTAATATAGAGTCCTTACAGTCACAAAACACTTGAAATTTATACTAAAACCGATCCCAACGTAGTCAGGGCAGCTATAACTGTTTATAACTTCTTTATTTTTTGTCTAATGAAGCCCTATTATCTCAAAAATTTATTTTTCAGCATGAAACGCCTTATCATACACGGCTTGGGCCACTGTTGCATCTTCGGCAGCAATACCTGTAAAATTTTGAAATTATTTTCTTTCCAAATATCCTCTTCAGTCCAATATAACAAGTCATCATACTCACCCATTGATTGGAAAATTGTAATGCGTTCCGTTTCCGATCTTTGGCCAGTGCGTATAACTTCGCCAACTTCTCCTACAATGCGAGCCTTGAGATCTTTTAGTTCTACTTGAGCACACAGCATAGAGTCAACATAAACTACACTGCGATCGTATATATCCTGGGCGACTTCACCAAAATGTATTTCACCAGCTCCGACAGCTAAAGCCAAGAGGTAGAAAACTTTAAAAGATTTTTTGAACGCGTGTACAATCACTTACTATTTATGTGCACTGCACCATTCTGCAGCATTGAATAATTTATCAAGGGCTTGGGAGAGTAGGTGCCCACACATACCACATCGGCCTGTTGTACAGCTTCTTCCGGAGTGTCACTTACATGTACCCGTAGCGTGTTTGGAAACTCTGCCTGTAATTTCAAGGCTAATTGTTCAGCCTTCGATTTTGTACGATTAAACAGATACACATCGATAACATTGTAAGTCTTACACATCCCTAAGGCATGAGACTCCCCTTGTACGCCACAACCGATTATGGCCAGTTTGATGGGTTTTCTAATGCCTTCCGGAAACCTTTGAAAGTACAAATATTTTGTAGCCACAATAGATGCTGCTGCAGTACGCCACGCTGTAATTTGAGTGCCATCCATAATGCACTGCAAATGACCGGTTTGCTTATCGAATAGAAGAATATGTGCTGATATATTGGGCAGCGGAGACTTTAAATACTGATTCGTGGAGAATGAAGTGCCCAATTTACAAACTACAGTATTTTTCTTGTTACCACTAGTGGCTGATAATTCATAGTTGCCTACAAAACCTGGCATGCATATCAATAGTTTCGAACTATCGCCACAAGGTGTCATTGAACGTGTTGTTTGCACTGAATAGGCTTGCAATGGTTTAACGGGATCATATTCACTTTGCGCTACAGCTATTAAGGCTTGTTCAACAGCTTCATTGACTAAAGGCCATGTTAGTAATTTCTCTACTTCAACGGATGAAATAAATTTTGGTTGTAGACCAGCCATGTTAGTGGAGCAAACGATTAAACAAGACTGTTGCTTATAGATAAAACAATTTTTGAATTTATCAGACAGACCCTTTAAAAGAAAACTGATTAGATTGTCTGACCGGCAAAATGTTTGGCATGAAAGATTTCTTATCTGTTTTCAATTATACAACAACTTCATGTATAGAAAGATTTAGTTAGAAAGGTTTGTGTCTTGAATAAACATCAGATCGTTGAAAACGCATTAAATTAAAATTGTGGATTCTATTCATAGTGTATGTGCAGTTACAATTGCTGTGGTTCCCATTATAATTTTTTAGTCAAGCTTACAACCTAGCTTCTTACACCACTCTTGTGGGGAGTGTGGTAAATTCATTTATGGAGTTAACCATAATCTAATGTCCAATCTGAACGACAAATTTTTTGAAGTTTTTCATGGCAATTCTTACTCTCAAATCTTTTGTCAGAAGTCGACTAAGAGGGGTCATCGAAAGAAATATTTTTTCCATATTTCACAGTTGATGTAGGAATTCCGACTGCTGAGAAAGTAATATTTTTTTCAAATTTCGTTTTGTTCGAGATGTCAGACCTTATACTCGTTATTTCATGGTCCTTCTCCCCGCTCCTCCTTTTGAACAATTACATGCGCCTCCATGGTCTATCTATACGCAAACATGTGGAATAATTTCTGGTACTCATTACTGAACTCTAACTCTCAGAAGAAATAATTCTATTTCAATTCCCCTCAATACCACTTAACTAAAAGCAACAAAGGTCAAGAACAACAACACAAGTGGAATCTGTAGCCATCTTTCTATTGTGGATCGTAAAAATAAATAACGGAAAAAAACAAGGAAGAATGAGATATGTAAAGTAAACACATACAACAGTCATTAAATAAGCAGCACGCTAGACAGAGGAAAAAAATTAAAATTGGCATAAAAGACCAAGATTTCATGTGAAAAAATATGTGAAAAAGGTGATACAATAATCAAAAAGTGAAAATAAAAGAAAAAAAGTGTTTAAGAAAATTTTATTTTAAGGATAAAACAAAAACAAATCAAAAAATTGTTTGTGTTAAAAGAATTTGATTTGATATTCTAAAATATTATAAAAAAAAGCATAAAAAAGAGAAGAATCATACACAAAAAAGTAAAATAAAATGTGAGTGAAATATTCTCAAATATAAAATACAAAATCAAAGTTAAAAGCTAACAGTGTCGCAAATTAAACGGTAAAAAATATGTAAATACATAAAGAAGAGAATCGAAAATGTGCTTTCATACACCGGTGAAAAAATTTTAGTGGAAAAGAAAATTAGGAAATAAAATTTTAATAAAAATTAATAATAATAACACTATGCGACAAAATAAACAAAAATTAAATACACCCGGCTAATGACATAATGTATGTAGGTTGTGAGTTTTTTTTGAGTAGATCTCATAAATATTTTTTTTATATTTCTTGAACCCTCCAAACTTGTTTTATTTGACAAAAACAGTTTTTTTTGGACTTTACGCACAAATTTTTGTATTACTCAAACATTTCTGATGCGATTTCCAAAATTTAAATCTTGTTGGAAAGGAGAGAGATGGACCTTTAAAACGGTATACATATATCTATTATTCGACTTAATATGCTATGAGATTTGATGAGGTAAACTTTGAAAAATCGAATTTTTTTTCATATATTTTCAAGTTTGTCCATTCATATTAGCAAACTTTAATAAAAAAAAATATAGGATAAGTGATAATATTCTTAAAGTTTGTTCTTTTGTGAAGAGATTGAGTTATTATTTGATCAAATCGGACAAAAATTACCGTAGTTATTATTTAAAGAGTCTTATAGTCGAGTGATATTTTATTTATCTAAATTTTTTCAAATGAACTTTTAGTTCAATAATTTTCAGAATTTTTGATGGATCTTGATTGTTTATCGCAAAATATGTCAATTCCACGTTTAAGTGACCACTAGAAGTTGGCCAATGTTTGCGCAAAGAGAAATAATAATATTTGCAAAAAACACAAATATTAGCCGATTTCTGGAGGTCGTACAAACGTGAAGTTGACACATTTTGTGATAAACAATCAAGATCCATCAAATATTCTGAAAATTTTTGAACTAAAAGTTCATTTGATAAGATGACATATATAAAAATTATCACTCGACTGTTAGACTCTTTAAATAATAACTGCGGTAATTTTTGTCCGATTTGTTCAAATAATAACTCAATCTCTTCACAAGAGAACAGACTTTAAGCATATTATCACTTATCCTATATTTTTTTTTATTAAAGTTTGCTACTATGAATGGACAAACTTGAAAAATATGAAACAAATTCGAATTTTCCAAGTTTACCTCATCAAATCTCATAGCATATTAAGTCGAATAATAGATATATGTATACCGTTTTAAAGGTCCATCTCTTCCCTTTCCAACAAGATTTCAATTATGGAAATCGGGTCAGAAATGTTTGAATAATCCAGAAATTTGTGTTTTAAGTCTAAAAAAACAGTTTTTGTCAAATAAAAAAAGTTTGGAGGGTTCGAGAAATATAAAAAACTATTTTTGAGTTCTACTCAACTAACTGAACAACGTGGACTATGTAGTTATTCGGGTGTATTTTCACTGTCGCACCGTGTAATTAATAACAAAAAAATAATAATTGAAAAGTATATTAACACGTTTGCCGACGCTGCAGAAATAGGCAGCCAAATAATTTTGAAACTAGTATGTACACATGTGGTCATTAAAAAAGGTAAGACTCAAAATTTTTCTTAAAAATTTGTATTTTCAAATATTTTTCCGCCTCCGTGTTTAACTGTTTTTTTTTTGTGTATCGGTGGTCAAATTCTTTTCCCTTGGTTTTCTGACATTACGCCCTGCATCATCTACAAATAAATTTATCTTGGTTTCATTGCTCCAGAAAATAGTATGCCATTTTTTGATACCTTCTGGTCCACCCCTCGTCTTGTGATTTTGTGCAAACTTTTTCCCCTTCTGCAAATTTTTTTTTCTCTAAGCAATGGAACTTTGCGAGCTATTCTTCCTGAAAGTTTAATGTCACATAGACGACGCCGCACAGTTCTTGTCGATATTTGATTATCTATTTCAGCGGCGATCGCTTTCGAAGACTTAAAAGGATCTCGCTTAGCTAGCATCGCGATGTAACCGTCCGTAATAGTGCTAGTTTTTCTCACTGCACCACGTTTTTCGACGACTTTTTGAGGCTTGAGAGCATTAAAAACGAAATTGTTAGATCGCACAAGCGCATCAGTTATAAATTTATACGAATTTTTCTGTCCTTGAAGCTTTTAAATGAGCCTTCTCCCCTCCAGTGTATAATGTTGCGCTCAACCCATCTATTGATAATATTAGTATAAAACGGAAGTCTAGTTACCTCAATATTAAATTTATTTTTGATAACAAACCTTAAAATGTTAATTTTATGACACAATTTGCAAAAATCTCCACGTGTTCCTATTTCAATGGCCAGAAATTTTTCTTAGTATTTTAAAAAACCTTTTCATAACAAAACACATTGAAAGTTAACAGAATTTGTTATGTCAAAAGAAAACAGTATTGAGAATTAAAAAAACATACACTTTATTACAAAATTTTGCGATTGGCAAATAAAAAAGCCATGAAATTAGCATCAGTTAAAGGTCGTTTCTATTTTAATGGCCATATGTATGTGTATGTACATATGTATATATATTATTTTATTCGTAACAAATATCAGCAAAGAAACAGTAATTAATGAGATGAATTCAATGAGTTTAAAAGAAAAAACGAAAATAATCCATACATAAACTCAATTTTGCACGTTTCAAGAAACTAGCCCAATTTCAATATTTGGTCCATAGACCCTTATTAGAAAAATAACTTGATTTACTCGGTTTGACATGCTTTCTATCAAATTTTCGATAACATCTTTTGGAATTCGATTCCATTCCGCATTTATATGATACCAAAGTTTGTGCATGTTTGTTGGGGCTGCTTCTTACTGCCCGAACCGTCTTATCACGATGGACCAAAGATTTTCAATCCGATTGAGGTTGGGACTTTTTATAATGTTCATTGAAGTTTTTCTTTCTGACAGTTTTGGGACCGAATGCATTTTTCTTGTCTTCCATTATAAGCCAGACTTTACATCAAAAGAACAGTACTGCTATCGTATTAAATTTTTAAAATTTGAATTTCATGATGAAGATTTCATTCAACTTCGTTTGGATTTAAAACTGGATAGCTTGGATTTGTTGTTAAGCATTTTAAGCGTTATGGCGCTCTACCTCTTTGTAAAATTTAATACAGATGTTGCAATTATTTTTGACTCAGTATTGTCTAAGTTCGTTTTAGAAATAGATCATACTCTGGGCGAACAGTGTGTATGATCAGGAGTAGACGCTCCAATTATGGATGTAGTAGGTTGGAATTAAGACAGGATTTTTCTGCTAGCCTTCTGCATACTTTTAGAAATTTGATTTACATTATCTGTGCTATTTTCTTATCCAGAAGTCGAATATTCTTCCATTAAGTAAATTTTCTTTTTTCTGTAAATGACGCTATTGTGATATTGTCCAGGTTTATCTTCAGGTACATTGTTATGTACCAACGATTTACAATCTCAAGACCATTTTTAAATCATGGCGCAAAAGAGTCTCTTTAAATTTGTTTTTAACCATCAAAATTACATACATACAGTATTGGCCAAAACTAAAGCACCCCTTCAGTACATTTTTTTTAAATTAATAATTTTTTTAAGAAAACAAAGCTATTAAAATTTTATTTTTATTTTTTTTTATTTATTTATATCCTTATTATTGAAAAACACAAACTTAAAGAATTCAGAATTTAAAAAAAAAAAGTTAAAATTCAAAAAACATTTTAAGTCGCAAATATAAGCGGACAAAACTAAAGCACCCCCCAATTAAGGTGCACAAAAAACTATTGAAATCAATATTTCGTTGCGAATCCTTTATTCTGAATGACACACGCACATCTTTTAGGCATAGGGGACATTAAATTATTATTTATTTCAGGAGATATTGCTTCCCAGGCTATTTTTGCGGTTTCAAATAAATCTTCTTTGGTTTTGCAATTTTGTGGGTTGATTTTTAAGTTAATGATTGGATTGAAGAGCTGGCTTATCAAGGCATCAATTGAGTGCAAAATATTCAATCAACAGATCAATTATTTCTAGGCTAATTTAAAAGTTTTTACAGACTGGTCGCACATCTCCTACTCATTCTGGAGGAAGGTCACGTGAAACCTTGCGACATGAAGACTCCTTAATTAAAAGGACAATCCAAAATGATCCTACAGCATCTTCTAGTCACGTACGAAACCGCTTAGATTTAAAAATAACCGAAAGAACGATTCCCAGAAGGGCGGTAGAGGCCGGATTATTCAGTCGACGACCAGCAAAAAACCTTTGATATCGCCAAACTTGAATTCGCCAAGACCCATCTCAACTGGAGTTTTCAAAAATGGATGAATGTGCTGTTTTCTGACAAATCTAAGTTTAAATTAAAGGATTCAGATGGCATAAGGCATCCAGAGGCAGGCCAAACGGACAACGGTTCAATCCTAAATGTACTGAGGGGGTACTTTAGTTTTGGCCAATACTGTACATACATTCCCTGCATATCATTTTCAGATAGTTTTGTCAGTCTCCACATTAGAGGTGATAGGATTCCACCCTGTGGGCATCACTTGTACGCAACGTACTCAATATAATTGGATTCTACATTCCTCTTATTGGACTCCCAACTCTTTATATTTACAGTAGCGAGAAAAAAAAATACAACGCTATGTCGTATGATATTCAATCGAGGCAAATCAATGAATGAAGTTGCTCATCAATTTAATATCAACAAATCAACGGTTTGTCGGATTTCATCGCGATATCGTCATAAAAAGTGGAGTGAAATTGGATAACGATATAAGTTTCGAGCCTCGTTGCATTTTTTTTTTCGCTACTGTATTTTAATTTTTATTTTCCATTAGTTTTCCAAACCCTGAAATTGTCGAAAATTTTGATTATTTTTTTTCTTTCTTGTAACAACTGATTCTGTAACCGTTAATACAAAGTTTAATTGCAAGAACCGTTATGCGTTAATAACCTTGTTTAATAAAGTCATTAATAATCATTAAGCAGAAGAAGAAAAAAAAGAAAAAACAGCCAAAATAAACGGTGAAAAACTTGAATTTTAAGTCGAAAAGTGGAAATTGCGAAATAACAACCGTAACATAGACATTCTGAGGAACATAATTCGTACAATTCCATTGACAAACACTTCAAACGTTTAATTTTTTTCGATTTTTTTTTACCATATTTTTCTTTTTATTGGCTTTTAATAACACTGTTTTGGCCTTGATACAATTAATAAATTTTTGTAAAGTGTGTTTCCCCCCTACCCCGCCTATATGATACCAGTTTCCGATAAGCATCGTATATGTAGTTTTTGTACTGCAGCATTGTCATTAATTTTGAAAATCAAAATTATTTATAAACTTTAGTTTCAATTTATTTTTTTTTTCATTTGCAATTAAAAAAAAAAATTAGAATTTTTATAAAAATTTTTAAAAAGTTTTGGAGTTCAACGGGGCATTTGTTTAAACAACTTCAGTTAAAAGTTTAAAAATTTAAATTAAAATAAAATTTAATTCGCAATGATCTTAGAATCTATGTATATCCTCCCGATTACTTAATTAATTAGCTATTACAAGAATTTAGTCAGTATTACAATCTAGCTTCTCACACTACCCATGTTGTGTTTGTTAATTTTGTACATGAATAGCAAGACATACAGTTTAACAACTGGACGGCGAACGATAGATTTTTCAGAAACATTTACATTTACTCTCAGAGGTTTTGTCAGAAGATTGCTGAGAGAGGAAGTTGACGAAAGAAATTGATTTTTCTAATTTTGATATGCTCGAGATGTCTGAGCTGAGATACCAGCGAATACCTGCTAGACAATACAACTGTCTCCAATGCAATATAAGCAGCAGCACCAACAGCATCCACTACACGCTTTCATTAATCAACGACGAACTGGTGAATTATAGACAATCTCTACCGACCATTAATCCGGACAGTGAATGGATCATTCATCCCCAAATAGTGCATAATCCAACCCAACAACTGTTTTTCAAATCTAACAACATGTCTACCTCAACATAAATAGTTTCCAGCGATCTTCAGCACACACAAGAACCGGCATGACTTTAGCTGTAGATACCAATTCTCCTCTATGACACTTTTTACCGTATTAAGTCCCGCTTAGCCAAACGTCCACGGAACGTATGCTCGTTTTTGGAATACGGAATGCAATCAGAGCTATTATCGAACCGTAATGTAATGTCGATAAGCATTTACATTGCTCTTCATATAAAACGCTAAAAACGAACGTACATTCTGTTACGTTCCGTAGACGTTTGGCTAACCGGCGCTTAAGAGACAATGAGGGCCAATTTCCTATTTGGGAAAGCGCCAAGATATTTAGCCCAATACCACATACTCGTATGTATTTCCTTGAAATTACTGTCAGACAGCCTAACTGTCATCAGCTAGTCCTTTTTCATTATTACAACCGAATGCGACTCCCAGAGAAGTTTGAAACACTCAGTGGTAGATATTTACCAGGAACCACACTTTCTTTGTGTATTTAGGAGAACAATATGTAGGTATTAATAGTTCCATAATAGAATTTATGGATTCACAAGAGCTCTTCTATGAGGTTATTTTAGTCTTCGTGATGTTAATCTTCTACCTATAGAAACAACTCCAGTCTTTACTCATATGAGTGGTCTTTACCCAATTTTTTTGGTGAAACCAGCACTCTGGGGATGGCCCCTACTCACGCAGTGCATTGTGCAGGTTTTTTTAGGAAAATGGGTTATAGGAAGGTGGAAGAGAGGGAGTAGTGTTTGTGGACATCTCAAGATGCGAACGGCAAGGAAACGAGTTGCTGCTAGGTGTCTATAAAATGGCCAGTGCTATACCTTCACCATTAGGCAGTCTACAGCAATCGTACCCAAGAAGCCCGCACCCTTCAGTCCTAGCTTCTCACACTACTCATGTTGTGTGTGTTAATTTTATACATGAGTGGCGGGACCTACAGTTTAAAGTCGACTCCGAACGACAAATTTTATTGAGAAGCTTTACATGGCAATTTTATTTACTCTCAGAGTTTTTGCCAGAAATCTGCTGAGAGGAAGTCGCCGAAGAAATATTTTCATTTTGATGTCTGACCTGGGATTCGAACTAGGGCCTTCAGTCTAATAAGCCAACACACTACCTACTAGACCACGGCGACTTCAAGAAGGAGAACAATATGTATTAATAGTTCCACGACAGAATTTATGGATTCACAAGAGCTCTTCTATGAGGCTATTTTAGTCTTCCTGATGTTAATCTTCTACCTATAGAAACAAGTCCAGTCTTTACTCATATGAGTGGTCTTTACCCAATTGAAAAAGTGCCTTGGGTTTCAGAAAAATTGAGTTCTATTATGTCTTTTGGACATGACTGTTCATCTGTCTGTCGACAAATTCATCGCCCATCCTATAATACATACATACATACATATAGAATTGGTGGTTACAACCTTTCAGTTAGGATTACGACCTCGTTTCTCACACCACTTACATATGTTGTGTGTATTATTTTTATGCATGAGTGGCGACACCTACAGTATTTTTGATAAGCTTTTTGTGTGACAATTTTGTATTTACTCTCCAGAGTTTTTGCCAAAAATATGCTGAGAGGAAGTCGCCGACGAAATATTTTTTCCATATTTCGTTTTGTTGGAAATTCATGACCTGGGGTTTGAACGTCGTGTCTAATAAGTCAACACACTACCTATTAGACTACGGCAACTACCACCCTATAATCCGTTAAGGGAACCGGTTAACATTGCAACTTGCAAAGGAAAAATAAAAAACATTCCTACAAGCAGCATAGGTTAAGTTGAACTGGCAGCCGACTGAATGGGCACAGCATACTGGGGTTCTATAAGGTCCCGATGTAATACCGATATGAGCTATTCTGTCAGTGGCGGATATTAATTGTCTAGCCATTAGTCAATAACGCATGAAAAAGGTAAACTTAATAGAAATTTGTTCTTGGCGACAAATATTTGTTTTCTCTTCAATAAAGTGAATCAGCGGGTCCATAATTGTCTCAAGTTATCATGCCACAGTCAGATAAATATTGCCAGGTACATGACGTCACAACGTAAATGGTTTTTAAAGGTTCTTTGCTGTTTTAAATTCCTTTCATCAACACTGAAAAGGTTACGTTTACGTTGCAGTGTGTTGCGAAATTTTTTAACAAAAAACATTCATTTGAAGATTTATTTTTTTAAAATGCCTTTCAATAAAGCTGCAAAACAACAACAAGTATTGGAAAAACATTTGAAAAAAACTGAAACAATGAATTACAAAATATAAGCACAATCAAGCAAGGAATAGACGAGTATAATCGACCATTTTAAACAACGCCTTCAAATGACCCCTTGAACTGAACTACTTTTATGATTACAATAAACACAATAAATATTATAACAAATATTAAAACAACAACAACAACAAAAAAATAAAATACTATTAAACGGTAAAAAAAAAAAACAAAATCGCTAGCAATATTTGAAATGTTTTTTCATTCACTTGTAAAAAGCGCCCACTTTTTAAAAGATCATGTGGATTTTTGTTAGGCATAATGCAGGTTATGTACGCTACTCAACCATAGAATTGTTACATGGCACAAGTGTTCCGAATGTCTCAGTTAGATTAGGTACTCTAACCTAGTTATTTAGTTGGGTGCCATTCTTTAGTCAGGACTACAACCTAGTTTCACACACCACTTACATATGTTGTATGTTTTAATTTTATACGTGAGTGACAGGACCAACAGTTTAAAGTTGACTCCGAACTTATGGCGATTTTAATTTTACTCTCAGAGTTTTTGCTGAGAGAAAGTTACCGAGAAATATTTTTTTCATATTTTGTTTTGCTCGAGAATCCTATTTGTGGTTTGAACCATGGGCTAGTGACTAATAAGCCAACACATTACCTACTGTACGATGGAGACTTCAGACTATTCTCTGCTCAACTTCTGTGGCAGCAGCAGGGTGAAAAGTGCAGTTTCGAATACTATGCTGGACTTGTATGGATAAGAAGAAGACCGATTGCTGTCTGTCCTTAAATCAAATGGCTTTCAAACGGCATAGGCGACGGAATTATTTAAAAGGCATGCCCATAGACTTGTCTTTTTCACGTATGACTTCTGCAGGAGATGTGGACCTGAAAAAGAAGAAAAGCTCTGCTCTTGAGAATGCTCTTTCATTGAATTCTCAAATATAAAGATTGGTGCAGTAGTAAGATTTAATCTGTCTCTCGGATTGGGGTCCTTTAGGGAATGTTTTGAAATGTGGATCTGAAAGGGAAAAAGAAGGCCGATTGCTGTCTTTCCTTAAATCACATGGCTTTTCATGCCATAAGAGACGGCTTTATTAAAATGCATGCCCTTAGACTTAGCATTCTCTGAAATAACTTCTGCAGCAGATGTGGTTCTGTAGAGGAAGAAGTGCTTTGCTTTTGAGAATGCTTTTTGAGTGAATTCTCCAATATAAAGATTACTGCAGTAGCAAGATTTTATCTGCCTCTCGGATTGGTTTCCTTTAGCGAATGTTTGATACTCAGGATGGATGTTAATTGTGGTATCACATAGGTTCTAAATACTGCCCTTAGTGGGACCTTGTGTTTTAAGATGGGTCCGCTTTCTAACCTAACCTTAGGTTAAGTTAACAGCTTCCCTAAGAAGTAAAGTTTGTTGGGTGGTGTTGCAATACTGATCTTTAACTCTGGATGAAATAGCGGTTTCGGAAATGGACTTGATGAACACCATTTGAACCCATATATTGCGGGCTCTAGAACCATCCTAATCTAACTTACTGTGTTCACTTTATTTAAAATTACCTCGTCAAAAAAAATTTTTAAAAATCAGTCAGAGTTTGTTTGCCACAATCACATGTAATAGCAGCAACTCGTTTCCTTGCCGTTCGCATGTTGAGATGTCCACAAACACTACTCCCTCTCTTCCACCTTCCTATAACCCATTTTCCTAAAAAACCTGCACAATGTACTGTATGAGTAGGGGCCAACCCCGGAGTGCTGATTTCACCAAAAAAAAAATCGTGTGAGGTTTCTATTTAAAACAGTTCGTCAGGCTCATTGTGCTACCATGTCTTGTGAGAGAAAGACGCCGATACACGATTTTAGGAATATCCCAGCCAGCTATGTTCGCTTATGTAAAAGGCAATGTTTTCAAATCACACTTCAAACAGTTCCGCAAGTAATTCATATGCCTTAGGCTAGGTTAGGTTGAAGTGCTAGCTTTGATTACCGAAGCTCACTTGAGCACACATAGCGGCCTGTTGTGACGCCACAGGTAAGCGCCCTCCTTGTACTGACCGAATTCCATTAAACTAGAGAAGAAGTTAGTCAACGTAAGGGCTGCACATTAAAAAATCAGCTTGAAAGTTTAATAAACGAAGTTATATTCTTGACTTCAATGGATGAAGACTCCGTTAAGCTAACAAGGAATGCGCAAGAGATGGGCATTGGCAAAGAAAGTGGATAAAACAGTTTCCTCTTCTTCAGCAGATCTACATCCATGACTCATATGTTTTCGCGTAAGTACAACATTGTATGAGGTAGGAAGCCCACCTACAAGCTGCTTTCCTATCTAGTTGGTGCACAGAAAGAAAAACGGCGTGCTAAAATTAACTTTTCTATTCTCAATTTTAGCCAAAAAACGTGCTTGAAAAATTAAGCCCGTTTTGGCTATTGTTTGCTTAAAACAAGCAAAAAAACGGGATTGATTTAAAAAACTAAACCTTATATTACTAAAATCAACACTAAAAAGCTCAAATCTATTTAAAAAAGTGTTATTTTGAGTTATTTGTTATTTGAGTTATGGAATTGTGGGTTTTTAAGTTCAAAAGTAAAAATTTTAATAATTCTCATTTAGTTCATGTGTATTTATACAATATACATATATCCAACAAAATGTCGTATTTTTCGCAAGTTGCATTTCTTTGGTAGATGACTTGGATTATTCTGGTTGATGACTTGCATTTTTTTTCAAATCAATCGATTTTGGGATTAAATCAAGTACGAGTTCGAGCTTAAATCAAGTTCAAAATTCTTGAAACAAGCTCGTTTTTGGATAAATTTAGGTTTAAATCAAGTACAATTTAGGGCTTAAATCAGTGTTGAAAAATTCAGTACTTAAGTACTTTTTTCAGTACTTTTCCATTTCAAAAATACCGCGACGCTTTTAGTACTTTTTTATTATTGCATATTTTATGTCGTGTGCTTTTCAACTATTAATGCATTAGTAACATAATGCTAAAGGTAGAATTTGTCTTTAGCCCCGGTTAGCCAAATGTCCACGGAACATACGTTCGTTTTTAGAATACAAAAAGCAATGAGAACGTCTGCCGAACCGACAAATGACTTCGGTAATCATTAACATTGCTCTTCATATGCTACAAACGAAAGTATGTTCCATAACGTTCCATCGACGTTTGACTATACGGAACTTTTACGTTTTGTTACGTTCAGAATCAGCAGTTTTTGTTTTACTATATGTGAGGAGTCGTTTAAGGTACGACTTACATGCATTAAATATGAAAAAAAAAAATAGTCTAGTAGGTAGTGTGCTGGATACTAAATGGGAGCCCGCGGTTTATACTGAATGTCAGACATCTCCAAAATAACGAAAAATGAAAAAATATTCCTTTGGCGACCTCATTCTGTCAAAAATTCTGAGAGTAAATAAAATTGCCATGATAGGTCATAATCCTGATTGGCTGTAATGTATGCAGGTATTTTTTTTACAAAAGTACCATTTGATGCGAAAAAGTACTCTTTCAGTTAGAGTTCAGTACCATTTCAAAATTTCAATGTTTCAACACTGGCTTAAATCAAGTTCATTGTGCTCGAATAAAGTACGATTTGCCTCAATTCGATCCCATTTATAAGTACGAAATCTAGCTTAAATCAACTTTATAATTCTTGAAACAAGTGCGCTTAAGGACAGTGTTGAAAAATTCAGTACTTTAGTACTTTTTTCAGTTCCTTTTTCATTTCAAAAATACCGCATTACCGCCGCTATGCTTTCAGTACTTTTTTATTATTATTATATATTTTATTTATGTCTTGCGCTTTTTAATTATAATATTAATTAAAGCACGTTAATGCAATTCTAAAAAAGTAAAATTAGGCTTTAGCCCCGGTTAGCAAAACGTCCACGGAACGTACGTTCGTTTTTAAAATACAAAAAGAAAGCAATGAAAACGCTCGCCGAACCGTAATGTAATTTCAGTAAGCATTTTCATTGCTCTTCAAAAGAACGTAAGTTACATTATGTTCCATCGACGTGGCTAAACGGGGCTTTACGCTTTGTTACGTTCCGGATCAGTTGTTTTTGTCCTGCATGTGTATTAAATAAGTAATAAATAGTCTAGTGGGTATGTGCAGCCCACGATTCAAACCCAATGGCGCAGACTCTATCTCCATCAAAACGAAATATGAAAAAATATTTCTCCGGCGACTTCCTTCTGGAAAAAACTCTGAGAGGAAATAAAATTGCCACGACACAGTTTCGCAAAAATCCGTCGTTCGGAATTGATTTAAATAAACAGTAGGTCCCGCCACTTATGTATAAAATTAACACACACAAAATAAATAAGTGGTGTGAGAAGTTAGGTCGTAATCCTGATTGAAGGGTTAAAATGACCAATTATGTATGTATGTATCTTTTACAAAAGTACTATTTGAAGCAAAAAAGTACTTTTTCAGTTATAATTCAGTACCATTTCAAAATGTCAGTTTTGCAACACTGTGCTTAAACCAAATACATGATAAGATCACTTTGATCCCAAAAAGTCTTAAATCGCGCTAAAATCAACACTTTTGTACTTGGCTAATTCGGGCTTGATTCAACTCTTTTGTACTTGATTCAAGCCAAACCGTACTTACCGTACTATTGTGACCGATATGGATTGATTCAAGCCCGGATGGCTTGATTCTTTTTTTGAGTGTGGCAGATGCAAGATATTTTAAAAACTTCATTGTGTTGCAGGGTATCATATAATTCGTCCTTTTCATTGGTTTTTTGCTTGCCTTTAATGCTGTTGCCTGCAACTCTGTAGAAAATGAAATTCTTTTCAGTATTTTTTTTCTTTTCTTGTTTAGATAAAAAATCTTGAAATAATTATTTCTTGCAAAATTAACTTTAAAAGTCTTTTAATTTTAGATTAAAATAATAAATAAACAAAAACAAAACATTTGAAATGATATTTAAACATTTCAATTATTCAAGTGGTGCTGGTTGGTCTTGGTATGGTCAAATGAAACTGACTATTTTGAATACACGGCAAGAGATCTAAACGGTGTCGATAAAGTCTTTGTTTTATGGTGCTTTAAAATATTTTAAGTCAGTCTTTGCCTGATTGTTGTTTTTGGTTTTATTGTCATTAATTAAGTTGTATGACAATAACAACAGTATGGCAATGACAATTTATTTCCTAATGTATTTGGATTACTTTTTTCAATTGACTTGGACTGCTGCTGTAGAGTTTTTGTTCCGCATAATTGCCCTTGCAGTACAAGAAAGGCAGCCAAGGTATGTTCCTCTTTCAAGAGTTTAAAAGTCCAAGTACCCATTTATTTTTAATAAAATAATTTAATTTAATTGTATTTTTAACATTTTCATGGTATTTATGATGGGTCCCTTTATTTTAATTCCTCACACCCTACAAAATACTATTTTGTTTAATGGAATTACTTGTGACACTAGCTTGATAGCGTAAGCCTCCTCTACTCATTCTTAGGTATAGAAAGTGTCCTCTATAACACTGACTATCTTCGAATAAAATGGACCGTTCTTTGGCAGGAACCTGGACACCCTAACAATAGGATTATGTTAACATTAGGAGAAAATCTGTTATGAGGACCAAGAGAGGTTGTGTTATTTCTATACTTTTATGGCCTTTGATAATTAACGATCTAGTTAAACAGCTGCATGGAATAGGTTTCAAGGCAATACTGAGGGATTATCTATTAAAAACGAAAAAACTTCAATCTTAGGTTAACACTGTTGGAGGACGGTTATTGAATATCCTAATAGGGTCCCATATCTGGATGTTGACTTAGGTAAGACAATATTTTCAAGTCTCCGGCTTGGTGCGGTAATTGGAAAGATACACACTTAGGCCTTATGAGGCCCATTGTGATACCATAGTTTACCATTTTCCTCCATTTCCCGAAATCATTTGCAGCTTCTGGTGAAGCGACTCAGAGTGCCAATGTTCATAACTGCCACTTCGTTTAAGCCCTTTATGTAGTAGGCAACAAATTGCCTTTTCCTTCTGTCCGGCTAGTGCTTGCATAGAATATTTGAAAAATAGTCTTCTACTCTTTTTCATCCCTACAGTTTCTGTAGAAATCGGTTATAATAACCCTTATTCTGGTTGTCGTCGTCGTCGTTACCAAAAATGATGTCGATAAAATCAGAGTCGACAAAATCAGAGTCGACACAACACAATATCGACGGCGTATTGACTCACAGAATACCAAATGTGTGTCGACAGTCATCTATAACTGTCAATAACGACAAACAGAATACCAATTTTAAACTGTCGACATAAGACGACGTCGACGACGACAACCAGAATAAGGGTGAATGTTTTGTCCCGAAATGACTCCAATAAACACACCATGCGTGATCCTTTTAAATTTAAGCAGATATTTCGCGTGCCGTCCAATTAGCTAGATTTCTTGCGCCATTCCGCTCGCGCGTCAGGCTGCCCATCTCATATTGATTAAAACCATGACTGCATTGTTAATTATAAGCTCGGTGAGGACTAATAGGCCGGCCAGAGTTGCTGTGGTAAGACATTCATTTTCTTCATTGAAAAAAGTCGCCGTGGTCTAGTAGGTAGTGTGTTGGCTTATTAGACTGAAGGACCGAGTTCGAATCCCAGGTCAGACATCAAAACGAAAATATTTCTTCGGCGACTTCCTCTCAGCAGATTTCTGGCAAAAACTCAGAGAGTAAATAAAATTGCCATTAAAAGCTTCTCAATAAATTTGTCGTTCGGAGTCGACTTTAAACTGTAGGTCCGCCACTCATGTTTCAAATTAATACACACAACATGAGTAGTGTGAGAAGCTAGGACTGAAGGGTGCGGGCTTCTTGGGGACGATTGCTGTAGACTGTCTAATGGTGAAGGTATAGCACTGGCCATTTTATAGTCACCCAGCAGCAACTCGTTTCCTTGCCGTTCGGATCTTGAGATGTCCACAAACACTACTCCCTCTCTTCCACCTTCCTATAACCCATTTTCCTACAAACCTGCACAATGCACTGCATGAGTAGGGGCCATCCCCTGAGTGCTGGTTTCACCAAAAAAAAACAAAAAAAAAATTAGAAAAATAGTCTTCTACTTTTCTTCATCTCTACAGCTTCTGCAGAAATCGGTTTTAAAGCAATGTCCAGTAACGGCTTCATTCGCATAATAACACATTTTTTGGTCTATGTGCTGGAGGTATGGCCGACATTTGCTCATGGCTAGCGTGTTATCCGATAGATGTCGTTAAAACTTGTATACAAGCTGATGATCCTCAGAAACCTCTACTTACAATGGATATGCTGACTGTATACGAGAGGGATACAAATCGGATGGTATACTGTTTTTCTTTCGCGGTATAAACTCAACTATGATTTGATCTTTTCCTAAGAATGCTGCCTGTTGCTTTGTCGTCTCTTGAATTATGGATTTTGCCAATAAAAAAGGTGTAAACGTTGTCGTCCATACAGGTGATCCATTAGTTCTGGTTAACTTGGTCTCGAACTTACCCGTCTGTCATGTCTTGCTCATAGATCACGCCGTGGAAAAGCGCGCCGTCCAACTAGCTTTCGCTAGATTTTCTACGCGGTACTGCTCGCGCCGGCATAATCCTTAACTCTATTTTTTTGTTTTTTTCTCATTCTGGTAACTTCTAGAACCACACTGTTGGTTTGTTATTGTTTTTTTTTATCTGTTTCTCATGAGTTCACATGACTTAAAACTGGGATTCAAATTGATGCAACAAAGACTAATAAATGCATATGATCACGTTGGTATTGGTGTATGATTAACTGACCAACTATTAAGAGCATGACTTTCACTTTAAAACAAAATTACACAGGTAAACTATACTTTCTTTAATACATCCCACTACTAGTAACACAGTTACAAGGTTTTTCTTTCTTATTAGATCGATGAACTTTTATTTTTATTGTTTATAAATATAAATAAAATAATAAATAAATAAAAATAAATAAATTTTATTTAAACTTTATATCTTAATGTAAATGACCATTAAAAGTCTTATCAGCCCCGAACAGACAACGTTATGATAGAAGTAAAGTGCAATAAATTCTTTTAAGATTTCTTACTGATTACACGAGACAAGTTGTAACAGAAAAAAGAAACAAAAAAAAAAAAAACTATTCTCGTATCTAGTAAAAGTATAACAAAAAGGCTAAAATAAAAAATTAATTCACTGATAACTTTATTCGACACTCTAGAGGTGTGTTTTTCTGATGACTAATACCCGGTTCTTGTCTATTTCGTCCGTTTTTTTGTTGCGTTCACCAGCAAATTCCATATGGAATATAAACACTAACTGAAATGCTATTTTAAGTTTAAAATCAATTTCGATAGTAACCAGGGTAGGCGATGTGTACTGTTTTAAACGGGATAGAGAAAAGACTATTCCTGGGGTTTTATCATTAACGTCGTGAAAAGGTGCCTTAGAACTGCATCCATACGATCTTTTGAATTTTATAGGGTATTCCTTTAATACCTCCTTCTAACTTATTCCCCTGATAAACTTGATGACGCTGCTCGGCGTCAACAATCACAATTCCCTGCCTAGCACTTGATACGAACCCAAGTGTTTCATTTTGGTATGCATTAATGTCCCACAAGTTCCTAGAATATTTTTCGATGATTCATTCTCAATTTCACAGAGTCCGTGTGTTGGGCGCGAGGCAATCCCCATTCTAAATAAGTGTACCCTGAGTATACATATGTAGTCCTGTCAGAAGACCGCTTACCTTCCTCAGTTTATTACGGGTTAGTGTGATGCATCACTCAGATCTTATTGTAGTTTCCCGAAGGTACTTTTGATCATCTCAAAACCACTTGATTTAAGAAGAGTCTTTGCATCTTTTTAGCTTCCACTTCGTTAAGCATATCTTTTCAAATATCCGTTGCTACCAGATAGAAGGGTTCTGTTCCTATCAGCGGTGTGACAGTTTCTCTCCTCACAGAATTCCCACATAACCTGGGACAAAGCAGAGTGTAACCTTATTTTACCCACCTAGTCGATTAAGTCTCTACAGAACTTCTTCCATACTATCTTTGATTTAACCTCATAAAAGTCAAGTGCTCGAATGCTGGCTAGTCTTTTCTAATTTAGATTTGTTACATTTTTATGTCAGTAAGAATAGGGTTAAATAGGTGTGGTTTTCGGACCTAGCCGATGGCTTACATTTTCTTGGGCGATGACTTGCATTTTTTTGGTCAATGACTTTCATTTCTTTGGTAGATGATTTGCAGTTTTTGAACGATAACTTGTATTTTTTTGGTCGATGACTTCCATTTTTTGTACGATGACTTACATTTTTTAGTCGATAACTTGCATTTTTAGTCGATGACTTGCTTTTTTTTTGGGCGATGACTTACATTTTTGTGGCAGTGGCTTGCACTTTTGTCGATGCTAAAAATATTAATTTTAGCCTCTATATTAGCTCCAGCGCCGATATCTCCGGTCGTAAGTAAGGCTCTGCTAACTTTTCTTATGAAAATTCTATACAAAATTATACACGCACCTGCCTTTAATATTTTTGCAAAAAAAAAACCATGTTTGTCTTGCTGTACATACATACGCCCATGTTAACTTAAATGTTAAAAATCAAAAAGACCAGTTCAAAACCTCTTACAAGTTCAAGAAACACCAAAAACAAATTACGAAAGTACAAGCCTTTTAGTTTATTCTAAATTTTGTTGTTGTTATTGTTCTTACTACAGTGTGTTACACTGGGCAACAAAATGAAGTCGGGGTATGTTTCATTAACTATTTCGCAAACCGATTTCAACAGTCAAATCGAACTTATTTTTTGGGTGGAGAAAAAGGAATGTAACAGGGCAGATGAGTCAATAGGGTTGAATATCCTACTGTCATTAATAGCACCTTCGTACGCGCTCGCGAAGAATCTAAGTAGACTTCGAAGTACTGAGATCAGATAAAGTGAAGTGAAGTAATTTAACACAGTCTCAAAAAATTAAGATACTTAAATGCTGCTCTTGCTGCCCTTGGAAAATTTGATGGCACCAATGAATTTTGCCCTGAAATTTGTGTCCAGAACTTTTGGCTCCCCAGTATTTACACCAACCATAGGTATAGACGCCGCCGACGTCTAGTAGGTAGAGTGTTGGCTTATTAGATGTGAAACCACGGTTCAAATCCCAGGTCAGATATCTCCAACGTAACGAAATATGAAAAAAATATTTCTTAGGCGACTTCCCCTCAGCAGATTTCTTCCAAAAACTCTGAGAGTAAATAAAAATTGCCATGAAAAGTTTCTCAATAAAATCTGTCGTTCGGAGTCAACTTTAAACTGTAGGTCCCGCCACTTATGGAAAAAATTAACACACTCAACATAAGTGATGAGTGAAACTAGGTTGCAATCCTGTCTAAAGGGTTGTAAGGACCAAATATGTATGTATAGGTATAGACAAAGTCTTCTCGCGTGAGTAGCGTAGATATTGTGTGCAGTGATTGCCTCAGCTGTCAAGCCCAAGTCTCATCTGCAAATACTGGTGACAGCATATTATTTTTATATGATCATAGAGAGCATTTAACTTCTTTCCTAGCGGACTATCTATCATAGTTTTAAAGGAGACGAAAGGTTCACTAATCACATGATCAATAGTTATGTGTGGTCTTCAGCTTTAGCTTCACTGTCCCCTTTACACTTTATATTTACCCTGACAAGTGTAACGTAAGCAGGGGAAATTAACGTTGGGAAATGTCCAGCATCTCTTAATCAGGATGGATGTTGTCTAAACATCTTCTAATGGTGTTTTCTTTTCTACAAAGAAAATGTTACCCTCTTACAAGGTGCATTGAAAAAATTTTTGACCAACCCTGTTGTAATGTAATTTTTTATTTGAGAAGAACATAACACAAATATTAAAAGAGGGTATGCCCTGTGTTTACCACTTATTAAGAATATGAATGAGGAAATGCCAATTTGTTCAAAGGTGTTGCCAGATCGCTAAATTTTCGACTTCATTTTTTGCACGCTTTTTTTTAAACAATAAATATTTTAACACTGTTCTAACATTGAATGCAATTTTTTATATTGCTGACCATGTAGCTTTAATAATGTAATATTTCCTTAAGATTACTCCACAAAACAATGAAAAAATTAACTTCAAATTGGATAACAATACCAGGCGACTTTTTTTAAATTTCATCTGGTAGCCCTATAAATAAACAAAAGTCATATGCTTTACAGGGCATTATCAGCACTCTCGATTTATACAGGGCATAAAATGCAATGCCCTCCACCATTGACAAGTGCGAATTATTTAGAATAAAACATACCACGCTTTTAGAGGGCGAAACATTTTTAAGAAACAAACGCAAAATTGCATTTTGCGTTAATAAAATGCACATTTTTTGGTAGAAAAGAAAACACCGTAAGGTTTTTGGGGTATGCTTGGCTATATCTTTAAAAAACCTCATTACAGTACTTAAAATAACCACTGAACATCATGTCTGTCATTGTGCGACATTTGGGAACCTGAGACAAGAGATCCTTGGCAAAAACCAGCAATTAACAATAAAGCTTATAACAGTCAAAGATAATTATGTACATCGATAGTAGGGCTGAAAAGCGCTTAGGATTTAGAAGGAGTTTGATATGATAAGCAAAATTATATTACAACTAGCTGACCCGGCGAACTTCGTTCTGCCCGGTACGCAGATCTATCTAGTTCAAAATTTAATCGAAGTCGGTACGTATTTAGGTGAGGCATACATAGAATAACAATATGAGGTCCGAATCATGGGTAGCGCTGACGAAGTTGTAGTTGTTGTACTCGCTCCAAAACAAAAACTAACAGACATACATGTTATTTATGTACATATGTATGTAGTTATAAACCATATTAGCCGACTTATAGGTATCTCTTAAAGAGGGAGGATTACCACGAACTTACCCACCAAATTTTATTGGTCTACGATCTCTATGTCCCCAAATATTCAATTTTAAAGGTTTGCCACGCCTACTTTTTGCTATATCGAATTTTTTTTAAACCATCTAAACCTGATAAGCTTTCGAACAAAAAAAGAATGGTGGTTAAAATCGGTTCAGTAGTTTGAGAGTTATAGGCATCACTTGAAGGGGGAGGGTTGTCACACCCATTTTTGGTGGGATTGTCGATATCAACTCTACGAACTTACCCACCAAGTTTTATTCGTCTACCATCAATATGTACCTAAATATTCAATTTTAACGATTTGCTACGCCCTCTTAACATTTAGGGATATGAAAAATAGATGTTGTCCGATTCTCAGACTTACCCGATATGCACACAAAATTTCATGAAAATCGGTCGATCCATTTCTGAGGAGTTTAACCACTAACAACGTGACACGAGAATTTTATATATTAGATTAGACCTAGACAGTGGCTGGAAATGCATTAAAGTATTGGATATTTTCCGTTCCATACCGTTTTCATTGCTAAGCACTGTTATTAATCAAAGAATATTTTTGAATTCATTTTCCATCAGATTTTTTATTTTTTGTATGTATTTTATAACAAATTTAAATAGTTTGTGGTGTTAACAATAAACATTTGTTTTAAATTTTTTTTTTATCCGTCATTCAATTTAACTGTCAGTGTAGTGTCTGTCTGGCGTTCGGTAGAACAGTCGCGGTTAGCCCCTTTGAACATTAAAACATAATTTGGCATGGGCAAGGTGTACTCAATTCAATATATGAACACGATTTGCATTCATATTCTTTGAGTGTCAAAAATGTTTTTAAATTTTTATGATTTTTTTTTTTGCCTTTTCAATGCAGTGTTAAGAAAAAAAACGAGAAAAAGGAAAAAAAAAATATATTAGAAGTGGTGGAAAGACTTAAAAACAGAAATAGAAACCAAAAGAAACAAAAAATAATAACAGAAATTATTACATGACAACCAACTGTGCAAGGTTAAAATATCGATCAATGCTCTGCTCTGGCGACAATAAAATAAAACCCGTACAGTTACAACAACAAAAAAAAAATTAGACAAAAACTAACTGTATATTGTTGTTATTGCCTGAAAAAACAAAACAAACAAAAAAAAAAACAATGAACATGAAATAAACAGTCGATTAGTGGAAAAATTGTACATGTTCTCGGTGTCTCTCTCGTTTTTTTTTTGTATAAAATTTATGCCTCTGTGGCAGAAGTTGTTTTACCCTAAATAGGCAAGCATAAATTGGAACCAGGGATCAGCAACGAGTATTCAAAACGATGAGTAGATTCGAGTCATACTTATAATTTCAGCTACTTATACACATTCATACTTATATTAATATCATACTCATACTACTCATATTCAAAGTTTGAAATACTCATCGTACTCATACTTAACAATACGCATGATGTTGTTGATTTCGACTCTTCATGATTCAACGTATACACGAAGCACAAAATAAGTATGATTCGAGTACGAACACCACAATACTCGCTAGAAGGTTGTGTGTGTGCTTTGCTTGCTGACTTTGTCTTTTCTTTTCTCTTGTTTTGTAAATGCAACAATAACTACTACTGTAAATTTTGATGAATGATTCGAGTCACTCGAGTATTATAAGTATTTTTCTAAATTTATGAATCTGAATGAATAGGCGTATGAATCAAACAATGAATCGAATGTTGTGAGTTTGATGTCAACTTTGTACTCATACTCATTGCAACCTATACTTATAAATCAATGTTGTAGCGAGTACGAATGAATCAGAGTAGTTGAATTTTAATACTCTTGACTCACTCATACTCAAAATTTCATAAGTACCTATGAGTAGCGAAAATACGATCCATTGCTGATCTCTGATTGGAACATGACTGTAAGACTTACTTAGGGCCAGACACTCTTATAATCACATATCGTTGTTGTTATTAATACGAAGTATAGAGTCACATATTTCAGCATAAAAAGAAGAAACCTGATATTTTCCTTAATTCACGTACATACATATATATTGGGGGTATAAATTAAACGTGCTGAATTTTGATCATACTTTGTGAGCTTAGTGTGCTACAAATTGCCGAACATTGGCTTTGATTTGTTCTTATCTTTCTAGCAACATATGGATTCCGATTCCAAACTGAATATTTTATGAGGCCAAGGACGAATCAAGTTAATTTTGAATACCATATTCTGAAGAAGTCGCCGTAGTCTAGTAGGTAGTGTGTTGGCTCATTAGATGTAAAGCCCGGGTTCGTATCCTAGTTCAGGCATCAAAACGAAATATGGAAAAAAAAATATTTCTTCGGCGATTTCCTCTCAACAGATTTGTGGCAAAAACTCTGAGCGTAAATAAAAACCTGCCATGTAAAAGTTTCTCAAAAATCTGTCGTTCGGAGTCGACATTAAACTGTAGGTCCTGCCACTCACATGAGTGGCGTGAGAAGCTAGGCCGTAATCCTGACTGAAGGGTTGTAATGGCCAATTATGTATGTATGTATATTCTGAAGAAAAGCGAATTCCAATGAGAGCGATCTGCATCGAACGAAATAAATGGCAATTGAATGAAACAATGTCTGAACTATACGACGAATTAGACAAAGCTTTCAATCTCTATTTTCAAAATTAGTTTTAACTGTTATCGCCGCATATCGCTACAAGATGTTATAATAGAATAGTAGGGTTCGCCTATTCTGAGGGTCGATTCAAATCAATTCTCTTCGATATCGCCATCCTAATAGATAAAACACTTCTGATTCCAATTCAGCTAGTTTGTCTCGCATCTCATACCGGGTTATCCATTTCGTGGTTTCAAAAGTAAACGTTAATAAAACACAAATAAAATATTTTTTTCATGATATTTCTTTTTTATTGTAAAGTTTGAACGTTGACATTATGTGTGAAACACTACATCATCTAAATGACCTACACGCGAAGTGTTGCAAGCATTGATTCTTTTGAGGTAATTTTCGACCACTTTTTGAAACATATTGGGCAGTATCTCAGCCATAACTTGACGAATGTTGGTTTTTAAGTGCTCAAGAGTTGAAGGTTTATCTGCATAAACACGGTCTTTCGCGTAGCCCCACAAAAAAAAGTCTAATGGTGTCAAATCGCATGATCTTGGTGGCCAGTTAAAATCGCCACGATAAGAAATTGCGCGGCCAGGAAATGTCTCTTGCAATAAAGCCATATTCGCTCGAGTTGTATGGCATGTGGCACCGTCTTGTTGACACCACATATTCTCCAAGTCGCATTCTTCAATAGCAGGCAAAAAAAAGTCGGTTGTCATGTGACCATAACGCTCCGAATTGACGATGACAGTCGTTCCATCGTCGTTTTCGAAGAAGTAAGGTCCAATCACACCTTCGGACCAAACAGTGACTTTTTCTGGATGTAATGGCCTCTCTTCAATTACTTGAGGATTCCTAGAACCCCAAATACGACAATTTTGTTTATTAATATACCCACCGAGTGTGAAATGTGCTTCATCGCTGAAGAAAATTTTGTTCGATACGTGGCTGTGGCAGAATCACCATTTTTGTAGTAGTTTTTGATAATTTTTATGCGTTGTTTGATAGTTAAGCGATCCATTTTCGTCAATGTCAGACTTTCAACTGAAAAGAAAAAAATTGGTTTCACAACTAAGTTTGACAGATGTCGAATTCCAGTCCCATACTTTTGAAACCACGAAATGGATAGCCCTTCATTACTTTTTAAGTTTCTCGTTGTCGTAATCAATTCTTTTCTTATCGTTGGTAATGCTTTGTTTAAACAACTATCATGTTCATGTGCTGTTCTTCGTTCTTAGATGATTTCTTGATTTCGAGTCGAAATTTTGTTAAAATCAAAGTTGCTATCTGTGCCTAAGTGCTTAAGTCTTCATAAGCAGCACAAGCAACCCTCTGCTCCAACATCTCGAATAAAACGAAATATGAAAAAAAAATATTTCATCGATGACTTTCTCCACAGTCTTTTGAAAAAACTCTGTGAGTAAATAAAATTCCCATGAAAACTTACTCAAAAATCTGTCGTCCGTAATTGACTTTAAAAGGTATATTTCGCCACTCATGAATAAAATTACCACACTCAACATGGATGGCGTGAAAAGCTAGGTTGTAATGCCGATTAAAGTGCTGTAATGACCAATTAAGAAACGATGCTCCAGAACTAACTGCAAGTTCAGATTAACCAGTCCCGACAATTTAAAGTTTAGCATAAAATCCTCTGATTAATTTTACAAAAAGCAAGAATAGCTTCACTGAACTACCGAAACAGATAATTAAGAAAAGTCTGCGTAAAGCCAGAAATAGTGGACAGCGTTTTACTTCTCTTCGATCGATTTATGTATAACCGTAGCAGAATTCAATAGCATTTAAGCGAAGTCTGTTCGCATTTCCACTCATTACAGAATGGCTTGTGAGAGTGTATATACTATATACCAACAGAGTGGTGCATACGGTCAAATTTAAACAGTTGATACGTACTTCTTCCATGCAATTTTGTCCGATAACTGAAACAATAATCACCCTCAGACCAGGATTTGTGAGTGTCCCATAGATAGCTTAGCTTAAACAGTAATTTAAATAAAATAAGCCTCCGTAGTTTAATAGATATTTTATTGGCATACATATTAGACTTGAGGGAAGTCGTCGTAGTCTAGTAGGTAGTGTGTTGGCTTATTAGACTGAAGGCCCGAGTTGGAATCCCAGGTCATACATCAAAACGAAAATATGAAAATATTTCTTCGGCGACTTCCTCTCAGCAGATTTCTGGCAAAAACTCTGAAAGTAAATAAAATTGCCATGAAAAGCTTCTGAAAATACTGTCGTTCGGAGTCGACTTTAAACTGTAGGTCCCGCCACTCATGTATAAAATTAACGCACACAACATAAATGGTGTGGGAAGCTAGGTCGTAATCCTGACTGAAGGGTTGTAATGACCAATTATGTATGTATTAGACATGAGTCCGTGGTTCAGATCCCAGCTAAAATATGACAAACAAAACGAATATGAAAAATATTTTTTCCTTTCAGCAATCTTTTGGCAAAACCTCTGAGAGTAAATAAAATTGCCATGAAAAGTTTTACAAAAATCTGTTGTTTCGAGTCGACTTTAAATTGTAGATCTTGAATATACATGTGTGGTGAGAGAAGCTAGGTTGTAATCCAGACTAATATGATTGTAATGACCAAAAAAGTAAGTTAAGTAAGCCACTAAGTATTGATTTGATTGATGGTTATTTGACTACTATAGCAGGTTCATTGACCAGATTGACACAAAACGACACGGGAGAGTAGGTTATCGCTTCAGGAAATCTGAAGACCGCTTTTCGATCAGAGAAGATAAAGATATTAATAAAATATAAGCGCTATTCGGGTTAAATTCCACAGAATATTAACTCAACCTGAAATAGATTTCAGTTATTTAAGAGGAGGTGAGATTAAACTTATCGTTGACATTTTAACCAAGTTTAGAACAAGTTTGAAGCTTTTTAACGAAATTCTGGAAAGTATCATTTTAGAGCACAAGCCATTTCTAATGGGGATTATAATATGAAACCTCCTATCTAGATTAGATTCATATGAGATATAGTCAACTCAACTAATCGAAGATAGATCTGGATATCTTCGGACATAGTAATTTCCAGGGAAAATTATTTGCCTGTCTGTCGGTGCATTGCGCAAAGTGCGTCTGGCAAGTAGTATAAAAGGAAACTTTGGTTTTTGTTAGGCTAGTGCGTGATAAACTTGTAATCTGTATTGCAGCAGATGTCTTCACTTTATTAAAACGTTTTGCAGTTTTTATTGTGGGCAGACTATTCGGACACCGCTCTATAGAGAAGATTAGGTCGATAACTTAATTCGCTTCTTAAATTTTATTACATTATTATTATTTTTTAGTGCGCACGAAAAAAACTGGACTTACACTTTTCGTTATTATAGAAATAAAACTAAGTGGCGGATTTTTTTCGTTTTATATTTCAATTAAAGTAAATAATATTTGAATTCTTTTGTGTATAAAATTTTTTTCTGACAAAGGTCTCAGAGCATCCAACTTTTTGAGCCACTTTTCTTCCAGACATGTTAGGGTGTTTTTTGAAAAATACGTATTATTTTACTTGCTTTGTTTTGGTTGGCAAATCCTTTTTTTCTTCCACTTCCACGCTTTCTCTCAATACTCAAAGACTCCTTATATTGTTTTAAGTATTTCCTTAGAAACTGTTTTTTGGTTAACACCTGCGAGCCTAGCAATCGTTTTTTGTAAGCGGCGCGGTTTTTCATTGAAAATTTCAATTATTTTTTTACGACATTCTTGTTGGGTGCCCATTTTCAAAAAAAATTTTGCTATTGCAATGACATTTAGCACATGGATTTTGAAACAGATGACTAACAAAACAATGGAACGGTATTCATTTTTTTCAATTATGATAAAAGTTATAAGCTTAAAAGGAGGCCCATTTTTTTTTGTGCGCACTCCTTAATAATACCAAATCGAATTCCGTTATAGTAACTGTAACGCTCATTTCATGTTTAACCAAATCGCAATCAAAAATATTTTTGTTAGTCATAACCCGTTATTAAAGTGGCAATTAAGTTGCTTTTATTTCTCATAAACGCTCTACAAATATTAGCAAAAAACATAGAAAAACAAAAGCAACATAACATATACGAACTATCTTGTCTATCCAACCATCTGTGTCCGTCCATATGTTATGATTGTTCTTTGTAATTCTTAGTATTTTTTTTTTATTTATTTCGAACGTTTAGCAAAGGTGCGGGTGGTGCTGGAGGTGCCCATTTTGCACCAATTTTTTTTGGATTTTCTTACGTTCAGTTTCATTTTGGGCAGCAGCTCATGTGTTGGTGGTGTCTTGACGTGAACTAATAAGCGTGTTTCTTTTTGTTGCTGTTTAATATCAGTATCGTCAGCATTAATAAACTTCTTCTAATAGGTCATAGAAGAATTGAATTTAGGAACCGGTTAAACGATTAATCGGTTAAATGTGGATTATTTTTGAAAATGTGCTTCCACTTTCGTGTAGTTGTAGTATTACAAACCATTAGAAGACTTTGGCGTACCTAACTGGAGGCAATATATGTATATGCCTTAAAGACTTGTCAGTCGATCAACTTGGGCACGGGCTTAAGGCTTGAAAGCGTATCTCTTATTTTAATCCAAAGTTCAATAAACCATAAATAGAAGCGTCTAGCCAACTGTATTTACTTACTTAATTGGTCCTTACAACACTTTAGCCAGGATTAAAACCCAGCTTATCACAGCACCCATGTTGTGTGTATTAATTCTATACACGGGTGGTGGGACCTGCAGTTTAAAACATCAACTCTGAACAACAGATTTGATGAACTTTTAATGGCAATTTTTTAGTTTACTCTCATAGTTTTTCCAGAAGACAGCTGAGAGGAAGTTGTCAAAAGAATTTTTTTTTTCATATTTTGCTTTTTTCGAAATGCTTGAGCTGGGATATGAACCTCAAGCTCTCGCCTAATAAGATCTATTAGACTCGGGCCACTCCAATATTGTGGTTGAGTACTTAAGTCATTTATGAACGGCTAACATGTCATATCCTATCGTATTTCATACATACACATGATATTCAATGTGAGAACCGAGTCCAAAGTTTTATTCTCATCTAGAAAATTAATATTGTTTTCGACAGAGCTTGCAGCAATACGGAAGTAATAGTCAACAGAAAAGAGTTTAAGCTACCAAACATTTAGTATAAGAGGCTTTACTGCCTGCCTCAATGTGCGAATGAAGCATTAGAGGCCAAATTCTACAAGCTGCAAATCTACGATTAATTTCAGAAATTACAAGTTTGCTCAAAAGCCTTAGCAATGCCTTACTTACAGGCATCTCAGAATTCGTTCAGCCCTATCACATGAATTAGCTACAGCCTTGAAAGGTAAAATAGAAGCTCACCTTAAATCCCTGAGTTCAATACAATTTTTAAATTAAAAAATTACTGCTTCGAAGGAGTTTCTTGCTATAAATGCGGTCCAGTCTATAAATGAAATCGCTGTAGTCTAGTGTGCTGGCTTATTAGACGTGAGGCTACGATCAAACCCCAGGTCAATATATTTCCTAGGCGACTTCCTCTCAGAAGATTTCACGCAAAAACCCTGGCAGTTAATAAAATTGCCATGAAAAGTGTTTCAAAAATCAATCGTTTAGCGTTGACTTTAAACTGTAGGTCCCTCTACTTATGGATAAAATTAACACACACATTATAAGGGGTGAGAAAAGCTAGGTCGTAAACCTGACTGAAGGGTCAATGCAGTCTAAGCTTATAAATTTGCAACATTGTGGTTGTAAAATGTATTTACTGTTACGAGAGTGTCTCTATTTAATATACAAAATTTTTTTAGAGTGTCTGCAGTCGAACATCATGTGAGTTTAGTTTGAATATTGGAACACTCGAGTATTTGCAGACGGAAGTGTTACATTAGTTTTAAGGGCAATAAACATGTGTGCCTGCAGGCAATGGAAAAAGCTACAGTTTTCTTGTATAATTGGTTTCCTAATTAAGGACGCTGAAACGATTTGTTAGATACCTGGGAACTAATTATTATTAAAGTTGTCGAAGTACTAAGGAATTCTTAGAAAGGATATGATCGATAAGTGCCCAAGCATTGAGTTTCACGTGGAAGCTTTGTTGGCATACCATTGGGCTTTTGAAAAGCTAATAATAAGAGCTCAGAATACTAGTACTCAAGAACACTGATCGAAAAATTCTCTGTTTGAATGTGCACCAGTTTTAAAATGATTTAAAACCCGGTTAATGTTTGAAATTTGATTTATTTTTTCTCTTGTTGACTACCCTATCCTTTATGCACTAAAATTTTGTTTTGCCTTTTTTTATTTTTAATGTTTTTCCGTGGGGGAAGGGCGGTGTTCTTTTTTTTTGTGATTTTTCTTCTTAATGGCCAACTTACGACAATGACTTGGATCGCGTAGAATTTATATCTCTCTTGTTTTTAATGTATTTTGAATAAAATGATTGAAGTCAAGATTTATGGGTTTTAAGGCAGTAACTACAAAAACAACAACAATAACAAATTTTTTTTTTAAGAAATAGTTAAACTTAATGGCAAAAAACAAAGCCAAAATAAAATAAAATAAAAATTGCAAACTAAAGGCACAGTGGAATAATCCTACCATACAGGGTTATTTTAATACTTTTAAGTCATAGGCTACGAACAGAATGGTGGCAAGGAATTCATACATACATACATATGTACATATGTAATTGGTCATTACAACCCATTAGTCAAGATTACAATCGAGCTTCTCACACCACTTAAGTTTCTTGCATTAATTTTATACATGAGTGGCGGAACGTACAGTTTAAAGTAGTGTCCAAACGACAGATTTCTGTTGAGAAACTTTTCATGGCAATTTTGTTACTCTCAGAGTTTTTGCCAGAAATCTGTTGAGAGGCAGTCGCCGCAGAAATATTTTTTTCATATCTCGTTTTGTAGGATATTTTTGACCTGGGATTTGGACCTTGGCCTCCTGTCTAATAAGCCAATACGCTACCTATTAGACTACATCAACTTTAACTTGTAGACTAAGAACAGAAGGAATTCGAATAATTTTATTTCGTTTCCTTTGTTACAGCGATTTTTTAGTTGCTTCATAAAGCGTATCCCTATTTTCTTATTACCGATAGCTTTACCCGGAGGTCAGTCCCCTAAAACTGGCTCTTCGTTTATCTGTAGTATATCTCTCTATGCAAGTTATCGAGAAATTTTCTATAGAAAATGCAAATCATCGAAAATTTTCCATAGAAAATGGAATTTGTCGACAATTTTCTGTAGAAAATGGAATTTGTCGACAATTTTCTGTAGAAAATACAAGTTATCGACAATTTTCTATATAAAATGGAAGTCATCGACAATTTTATTATAGAAAATCGAAGTCATCGAAAATTTTCTATAAAAAATGCAAGTTATCGACAATTTTCTATAAAAAATGCAAGTCATCGACAATTTTCTATAGAAATGCAAAAAAAACATCGACAATTTTCTATAAAAAATGCAAGTCATCGACAATTTGCTATAGAAAATCTAAGTCATCGAAAATTTTCTATAAAAAATGCAAGTCATCGACAATTTTCTATAAAAAATGCAAGTCATCGACAATTTTCTATAGAAATGCAAAACATCGACAATTTTCTATAGAAAATGGAAGTCATCGACAATTTGCTATAGAAAATGCAAAACATCGACAATTTTCTATAGAAAATGCAAGTCATCGACAATTTTCTATAAAAAATGCAAGTCATCGAGAATTTTCTATAGAAAATCGAAGTCATCGACAATTGTCTATAAAAAATGCAAGTCATCGACAATTTTCTATGAAAAATGCAAGTCATCTAAAATTTTCTATAGAAATGCAAAACAGCGACAATTTTCTATAGAAAATGCAAAACATCGACAATTGTCTATACAAAATGCAAGTCATATACAATTTTCTATAAAAAATGAAAGTCATCGACATCGAAGTCATCGAGAATTTGCTATAGAAAATCAAAGTCATCGAGAATTTTCTACAGAAAATGCAAGTTATCGACAATTTTACTATAAAATGCAAGTTTTAATGATTATTACAGAAAACAGTAGGTTTTACCATAAACCGATAAATCGGGCAATCACTAAACCACTGTACCACCTAATAGACCAACAAAGGTGTGGTTGAACCTTAATATTCTTGATACTTTTTCAATTTTTTTTCGGCTTTTGTTTTTATTCGTAAATTTATTATTAATTTATAGTCATCAATGGTTTTCGACTGTTGCAGTGTGATTTTCACCATATATAGAGTCAAGATTTTTTTGTTTTTTTTTTTCATTAAAAATTTTAAATAAAAATAAAAGGTAGCCATTAAGTTACAAACACAAAAGTTCTAATTGCATAATTTTAGAATACAAAATAACTACTTCGAATGGAATGTGGGACTAAAATATATTTTTTTCATGGTGGGGGCCAAATACGTGTAAAAATTTTCAATCATTTTTTCGCAAGTAATTTCAATGGAAAAATCAAAAAAATTCAATTTGAAAGCAAAACAATGCAATATCTGTGTCAAAATATCTTTAAAAAAAAAAAATAAAATTTTTCCTTTTAAAACAACAATGATGCATAAATTTAATTAAAAACGAAATGGAAAGCCAAGATTTCTTAAAGAAAAGAAAGTTCATGAGGGAATAATTCATATCTTAACAATACATGGGGCATACAGACTTAGATCTCTCACCACACATGGGTGTACCACAAAAACGCAAACTGACTGGGTGGCTGGCTGACTAACTACAGCATCAGTCTGCTGCCATTGATACAGATCCATATGGAGTTTTTGAGAGAGGCATTAAAATATTGCCTTTGAATGTCGTTTAATTGTTATTCCCGTACAGAGTGTGTCAACAACCATCAAAATGTTAAAGAAAAAAAAAAAAAAAAAAACCACTCACTTTGTTTACTGTTATTATTATTGTGTTATTATTTTATTTATTAATAATTTATTTATTTTTTTTCTGTCTTTCTTTTTTTTTTTTTTTTGCTAACAAAGGTTTTCACAGTCACCCACCTCATATTGTGGCTGTCGCATTTACACGATTAAGATGTCAAGATACAAAGAAAACGAAATAAGTCTTGAAAACTTTAAAATGAACTGCAGATTTGCAGTCTAGTGTCGAGAAATGAAAGTGATACAGTGACATTGAAATGGTTTTTGTTTTCTATTTCGATTTTAATGACTCTGACTCTGTCACTTTAAAAAAGAAAGAAAAAAATTCAAAAATTCATTTCGAAACACGCTTTTTATGAATGCACACCCAATCGTAATCAACTACAATTTATAAATTGGAAAAAGTACCAAAATAATAAAGTATCAAGATACTATTTAGGTACTTAAATATACTCACAATATACATAACCTGCATAATTAGTCATTACAACCCTTCTGTCAGGATTATGGCCAGCTTCTCACAACACTTATGTTGTGTGTATTAATTTTTTTACATATGAGGGGCGGGACGTATAGTTTAAAGTAGTTTCCGAACGACAAATTTTTGAGAAACTTTTTCATAGCAATTTTAATTACTCTCAGAGTTTTTGCCAGATATCTGCTGAGAGGAAGTCGCCGTGGAAATATATTTCGTGCAGTTTGAACCGTGGCCTCACGTCTTATAAGCCAGCACACTACCTACTAGACTACGGCGGTTTCAATGACAAAGTAGCGGCGTACTATTTAGGTACCGAAATGTACTCAAATATAGTCAGAAATAAATTCCTCGCAGTAATGGTAAATTGTATAGTGTTTTTGTAGTACTGTTGCGAAGAACGAAAAAAAAAACACAGAATCCTTATTCTGGCAATCAAAGCAATGGACACAATAAAATAAAATTACAAGAGTTTAGGTCAGAAAACTAGGTAAAGTGGCACTTTATGCCGCCGTATAGGTAAGAGGACTACAGAGAAAATTTATGGAACGGCTTCTAACAGCAAGGTATCGACAACTATAACAATGATTTCAAAGATGAAAACAAAGTCCTAACGCTTCGCTGATTTGGACTGCAGTAAAGTGGCTACCATAGAAACATTATCAAATCCAATAAAGAAGGAGATAGAGAACCCCCAGTGAATAGATTTTCCATAACAGCTACATTAGTGAAGCCCAAGAAGTGAGCAATGTTACCATAGGAGAGAAAAGCCATAGACTTTACTATCGGTATTTAAATTTCAATTTGACATAGAGTTTAGCAGAAATGGATGGTGCTGGGAGAAGAAGATTCTAGAGCAGAAACTTTGGAAACTATGCCTTAAAACTACAAGAATACAGTCGAACTTCTATAAAATGAATCAACATTATCCAGAAAAAAAACTTCAACTTATAGAAACTTCAAGCTAAAGAAGCAAAACCTGATAGAATTTCTCTCCAAGATGCTGTTGCTGTGCTTCAACTTATAGAAAATTCAAGTAACAGAAGTTCAAATTGTATTTTTTTTTTAATGAAACCAGCACTCAGGGGATGGCCCCTACTCATGCAGTGCATTGTGCAGGTTTTTTAGGAAAGGTGGAAAGGGGGAAGATGCGAACGGCAAGGAAACGAGTTGCTGCTAGGTGACTATAAAATGGTCAGTGCTATACCTTCACCATTAGACAGTCTACAGACAATCGTCCCCAAGAAGCCCGCAGATTCTCACACCACTTATGTTGTGTGTGTTAATTTTATACATAAGTGGCGGGACTTACAGTTTAAAGTCGACTCCGGACGACAGATTTTTTGAGAAACTGAGAAGAAATCGCCGAAAAAATACTTTTTGTATTTTTTTTTTTATTTTTTGATGTCTGGCCTGGGACTCCGAACCCTGGCTTTTACGTCTAATAAGCCAGCACACTACCTACTAGACCACGGCAATTACAAATTATATATAAATTACAAATATAAATACGAGCAAAATAACGTAACGATCTTATGCTCGGTGTAGTGTAACAGACCAGAGTCTTTGGTGGGAATTGACCCCAAGACCCTCATGCTGATAGTCTAGCGTACTACCAAGGCATCCAACTGCAAGAATAATTACTTACATAAGTTTACTTACATTAGTTACTTACTTAATTGGTGATTGCAAAGCCTTAGTCTAGATTACAAGCTAACTTTTCACAACACCCATGGGGCTGTCTTGAAGTCAAATCCGAACGACAGATTTTTTGTTTTGCCTGAAAGAGAGAGAGAGAGAGAGTGCTGAGAAAGAAATATTTTTTCAAATTACGGGTTTTGTTCGAGATGTCTGAACTGGGGTTTTAACTTCGGGCTCATGAAAGCTCGAGATCTAAAATAAAGGCCACACATTTCAAATGACTATCCAAATAACAATTTGGCCAATAAACTTTGTTATTATTGTAAATATTACAAATGACCCCTATATCGAGCCATAACCGCAAAAATATCTCAAGCGACAAAAACGAAATTTTACAGGGGAAGGTTTTTATTATTTATTTCTTGTGCAAATTAAGTTAGAAAGTTAAACTTTTTTTGTTATAAATTCATAACGGTACAGAGTGTGACCCTGAAATTTTTATAGATGATGCAAATGATGCCAATGAATTTATTTATTACAAAAAACGATATATGAAAAATATGTCGCTTGAGATATTTTTGCCGTTATGGCTCGATATATCAATCTTTTTCTTTTTTTTGTTTTAGAAAAAGTTTTTTAATTTTAACAAATTTGAGTTGCCTAAGCGTCATATATGACATTGTAGAGGCGAGTTGGCATTATTTATAAACTAAAGATATACAAAAGAAATAAGTAACTTAAAATATTAAGTGTTATGAAAGTATTTACATGTATATAATGCAATAATATTATGGAAAAAAATGTTCAAAATTTTGAGTCAAATATCTTTTCAACTCAGATTTAAAAACTGAGAATCTTTCAACATTTTTAAGCCCTTTTGGCAAATTATTATATTCAAACCCTCCAATGTATTCTACTTTTTGCTTTGTGGTTTCTAGTCTGCATCTGGATGTTCTTAAGTTTGAACTGCTTCTCGTATTAAACGTAGTCTGATTTCTCGGAAACATTATTGTATTGTGGCCGATATTTTGGTGTGATTTAAAAACAAAAGTCAACAACTGCATTTTATATAATCCTCTTACAGGCAAGACTGTTTTTACAATATCATTATAAAGTAAAAGTGTTGAAAACATGCGCGGCAAATTATAAACAAATTTTAAAGCTTTGTTTTGCATTCTTTGTAAAGATTTCAGTACTTCCGAATTTTTACACGCATATACTATTGCTAAGTAATTGAGATGGCTATGTATTAACGCTTGGTACAAAGCTAGTTTAGTTCTTGTGTCGAACTTGTTTTTAAATTTGTATAACAAGCCAATTACAGAAGATATTTTAGACTTTAAATCCTGAATGTGCAAACTCCACGTTAGGTGTGATTGCAGCGTTACACCTAGATATTTTATTACTTTTATTACTGAACTTTCATAATTTCTTTCACAATATAGTTTGCTTTAAAATAACATACGTTATTTTATGGTCCTTCCCCCACTCCCCTTTTTGAACAATTACATGCTCTTTCATTGGTCTATCTATACGCAAACTTGTGGAGTAATTTTGTTGTTCATTACTGAACTCTAACTCTTAGAAGAAATAAATCTATTCCAATTCCCCCACCCATACCACGTAACTAAAAGCAACAAAGGTCAAGAACAACAACACAAGTGGAATCTGTAGCTATCTTTCTATTGTGGATCGTAAAAATAAATAAAGGAAAATAACAAGGAAGAATGAGATATGTAAAGTAAACACATACAACAGTCATTGAATGAATTAGCAGCACGCAAGACAGATGAAAGAAATTAAAATTGGTAAAGAAAAGACGTGCAAAGTTTAAATAGAAATAAAAAAATTAATAATAATTAATAATAATTAATAATAAAATAGTTTCAAATTTTTATGTAAAAAAATATGCGAAAAAAGTGATACAAAAATCAAAAAGTGAAAATAAAAGAAAAAAAGTGTTTAAGAAAATTTCATTCTAAGGAAAAAAAAAAAAACAAATCAAGGAAGTGTTTTAGAAAAAAATTTGATTTGATTTGATATTCCAAAATATTATTATAGAAAAAGCATAAGAAAGGAGAAAAATCATTTAAAAAAAAGTAAAATAAAGTAAGTGAAATCTTCTAAAATATAAAATACAAAATCAAAGTTAAAAGCTAACAGTGTCGCAAATTAAACGGTAAAAAAATATGGAAATACATAAAGAAGAGAATCGAAAAAGTGCTGTGATACACCGGTGAAAAAATGTTAGTAAAAAAGAAAACTAGGAAAAAAAAATGATAAAAAAATAATTGATAATAATAATTAATAACAAAATTAATAACAAAAAATAATAAAATAATAATTGAAAAATATATTAACACGTTTGCGGGCGCAAAAAATTTCAGGAAGCTGCAAAAATAGACAGCCAAATAATTTTGAAACTAGTTGCAATATCCAAAATTTGATTTCCAATATAGTATAATAGTTGTTAGAACATTCTACTTTAATAGCTATATACAATGAATGTTATAGCATCCATGACAATATAGGTAATATTTTTCAATCAGTATAACGTGAATGCTATAGCATTTATTTATAGCAAACGAAAGAAAAAAAGATTTATTTATAAAAAATAAATAAATTAAAAACATGATTTCATGCTATGTACATACATATATAAAAACAAACATATGAATTCTGTGGTATTTTTAAAAGCATATTTATTAGATTGTCTTTAAAATCAGAGACAACAATATTTCAATCATTCATCTTTCTATAAAAGTAACAAAAATTCTATACAGAAAAATCTAATAGATATAGTAGAACCTTCTTGAACCAGCGGTGAGATTTTTTAGGTGAAGAATAATATGATAGCATTGATCACATCTATCTATGCTATAAATAGCAATCTCTAATGTCTGAGAATTCTACGTAATAGGAATGCTATTGCATACACGTCAAGAATAGCACCCATATTTTACTCAATTTGACCGTTTAAAGAAATTCTTTACTACGAGGAGTAAAGTAGATTGAAAATACTTAATAAATAAAATATTTATTTCTTCTAAATGTATGTATATTAATTATAGAAACTTAAAGTTTTATAAATTTAAATTAAATAAAAATGACTTTAAAATTTGAATGCTATAGCATTCACGTCATTTTGCATCAATCAATGGAAGTTAATGCTATAGCATTCACGTCCGCGAACGTGTTAAAAAATATAAAAACAAAACAAAAATGATGAGAAATAATAAAGAACAAGGAAAACAAAAATAAAGGAAGAAAAAAAGTGTCCTTACACCGGTGAACAAATGTTAATACTTTAAAAACACGGGCGAGAAATAAAAATAAATATAATCATCGCGGTATATAAATCGGTAAAAAAAAGCGAAGGTTAATATGGAATGTATATCGGTATGGAATGTATTACGGCGCATATATGTACATATATATCGGTCAAAAAAAAACAACAACGTTAGTAATGTGTATAAATGTTAGTGCTTTAAGAAGAAAAAAAAAAGATGTATTTACGGGAAAAAATAGATACAAAGAAATTATAAGGAAAATAATAGCTACATAGCTATTTAATTACGCACCCACATATTTAAAATTCCCCAGCCCCAGCATAAACAGGTATTTATAAACATTAAAATATCTAAAACAATAAAAATATAATCTATAAAACAATAAATACATATTTAAAACCCCTTAAATATTATTTCAAAATGAAATTTTTTTTGCCATTTGTTCTTTACAATCTCTTTCTCACACTATCTCCTACATAAGTTGTGTTAGAAAGGTTGACCCATTAACGTTTTCCTCATAGATTTGCATTTGTTTTAAGCGATCCAATAGTTATAAATTTATTCTTAATATTTACATACTTAAGTGGCAATTTTCTATTGTTTAGATCAACAGTCTGCTCCAGATTCTTCAGTTAAATGGTTTTTCTTCTAGGTGTGAATAATGACAATTCTTTGTCTAACACCTTATATGCTCTCAGCTTTATATATGGGCAATTTCGTGTCAAGTGACCCAATTTTTAAAATCGATGTCTTCCGATTTGGATGAAATTTGCACCAAGGTTAGTACTATTGGATAGTTGGCCAGACACAAATTTTCAGCTCTATCAGTCAAGAACTGCCGGAGTTAGAGGGGGTCAAAGTTGGACATTTTGGTTATACAGGGTTTTTTTAAAATGTGTGTAACTTTTCACCTATTGGTCCTAGCAAAAATTTTCCAAAGGATATTAGATAGCTATTTCTTCAATCTTTCCTTTTCTTTTTTTTTTATTTTTTTTCAATTTGGGCCCTTTTTTTTTTTTTTTTTTTTGCTTAAAAGAAAGCTTATAAAATTTCCTTTAAGGCCTTCATAATCGCTTAATGGGATGCGAGTGGGATATCTATCAAAAAAATTATTTTTTAACTCAAGAATAAAATTTTTCAATATTTGGCACATGTACCATTTTCATTTTCCCCCATTTTTTTTTCGAAATGGAGTTTTTTTTATTTTTCCTCAAAAGAAAACTTGGACCATTTCCTTTAAGGTCTTTGTGGGCACTTAGTAGCAAGAGGCATATCTATAAAAAAAATATTTTAACACAAAACCAAAGTTTTCAAATTTTACCATATGCACTATATTTTTTTTTAATGGATGTTTTTTCTTTTTTTGCTCAAAGAAAGCTTAGTTCTTTTCCTTTAAGAGCTTTGTGGTCACTTAATGGGATGCGAGTGGAAAAACATCATCCTCTTCTGCATTTGGACTTTCTGGCCATCGATTCGAACAGACACCCAGTCTTTCATTCCTGGCATCATTCGACTCATATCATCTCGCTGATAAAATTGAGCTACTAGAGCTTCAGTTTCGCACGCTAACGCTAATCGGAAGACATCGATTTTAAAAATTGGGTCACTTGACACGAAATTGCCCATATGTATCTCTGGGATGATGTGTGTGAAGGTAAATTCAAATTTAACTAGCAAAGACAAAAACCAAAAATTTTAACAGAGCTAACCTTAAAGTTAATAGAGCAACGTTAAGTGGTTAACAGAAAACAGTCGAGGAAGAAATCACCTTTAAAATTGTAATTTTAATTTTCTGATAATTCGGTAATTCTTTTGAAAAACTTCGACAACAAATGTATCAGTATGTCTGGGTAGGATGATTGATATTGTGGGAAAATGGGACTTGCTACCCAGACACTGTTAACGTGGAGAATATTTGAAGCCCGATATCTCAAGTTCCAAAATTATTTGGGATATACCACTTATTGGGTTTAATTGGGGAATCCTTATGCTACAATTTGTACATATATAGTGGGATATCTGCAGCAAGTCCCATTTTCCCACAATATCGTTCAACCTACCAAGACATTCTGATACATTTTTTTTTTAGAAATTTTTCAATTTTCAAAAGAATTACGAATTACTAGAGCAGCTGTTCCACTCAGGAATGTGTGGAGCATAATTTTAAAGGAATGGAATAGGTGTTCCATTGTCTGATATCGTATATTTGGGTGATTTCGTCCTTGACTATTTTCTGTTAACGACTTAACATTGCTCTATTAAGTTTAATGTAGGTTCTGTTAAATTTTTGGTTTTTGCCTTTGCTAGTTAAATTTAAATTTATCTTCACACACATTCTGGGATGTATTAATGCCCACAGATTTCAAGAATGTGTTCCAATGATTCATTCTCATTGTCACTGAATCCATATGTTGGGGTCGAGATAACCCCCATTCTGAATAAAAGTGCTCTAAGCCTATAGTGCTGTGTCAAAACCACAGTTTACTCTAATTTCCCAGAGTTTTAATTGCCTCAAATTCACTCGGTTTGAGTAGGGTGTTTGCCTTTCTTTATCTTACCGTTCATTGAGCATTCCTTTCCACATATCCGCGCCAGCTTCAGAGATGGATTCTTGCTTCATCAGCGTTCTGCGGAAGCTCTCCTCCTCGCAAGATCGTCTGCTAGTTCATTGCTGAGGATTATTTTCCCTGCTTAGCCGTTTCAGCTTCTTCACACAATCACATACTATCTTCAATTTAACTGAGTGTTCGAATGGAGGCCTGACTGTCAGATAATATTGCTATGCCTTGCCTTTTGCACCTTGTATCCAAATTAAATTGAGCATAACTTTAGATAGCAGATATTTCCGCTTGGAAGATACCTGCAAGCTTAGGTATGTGTTTGAAGTATTCCATTTTGGGATCAAAAACTAATGCTTTTGTTTCAAGAACCATTCTTGATCCAATTGTATACCACAAAATAGTCCCACTTTTAAAAGAGTTACTCCGTTCGAAGCTGATAATTTCATATACAGTTGAGCATCGATTATCCGGGATAGTCGGGACCGGGAGCAACCCGGATTATCGATTTTTCCGGTTAATCGAATCACGGGTAATCGATGCTCAACTGTATTTTGAGAAATATTTTTCTCTCTTATTGTTCAGGAACAGATTTGTTTCAATGAGATAAAGTTTAAGTGCTAGACAACAAAGCTAATTTCAAGAGAATTACAAAAAAAATTCGAATAACATAGTAAGACCACTGAGCCCTGAAGTAACTGAAAAGAGAGGGTAACATGGTAACAACGAACATAACATGGGTGGTGTGCGAAGTTAGGTCGTAAACTTGGCTAAGGATACAACTCCGCCAATTATGTAAGTAAATATATTTATAGCGGATACAGTCAATAGGGCAATAAATAAAAACAACAAAATTTATTGCCAATGCTACAGTGAAGAGTAAAACAGCCAGAATGTTAACATTTTGCCACAAAGCCATACAAGATCATAATGTTGTAATTAAGCAGTATACACCATGTGCATATGTATGTTGGGTAGTAATTATAATTAAAAGAAATTATTCAAATGTTTATTGGCAACATTTCAATTTGTTTTATTAATTTCCCGCAATAGTTTGAACATAAAAAATTAAGTCAAAAGTCTTAATAAATATTAAAAACGGTATTAAATACGGTAGCGCAGATATAAAAATTCCTATCTGTTTTGACTACTTTAGGCCATAAATATTGTTGTTAATAATTTTAACAGCATACTTATGAAAATAAATAAACAATTAAATTATGATTACAAATTATACAATCGCTTGATTAAATATAAATTAAAAATAATTACAAACATGAATATGAACAGGAGTAAAATGTAAAATGTGTGCAGCGCAATATTTATTGCAAACATTTATTTTGCAATTAAAAAATAAAAAATTATAAAAAAAAAAATATTTTGTTTTTACAATCTTATCTAAACGGGAACAAAATTTATATGAGTGGATGGCTAGTAAAAGGAAATACAGTTTGAGACATATTATTTCAATTCATAATTTCATAAAATGAATATTGAAATGTTAAGAAAATCATCTCACTGTCTGAATACATATTGTTACGTTTTTACCCTTTTAAAAACGTTAAAAATACTGTCGTTGCCTGCTCTGTCTTGCCTTTTATATCACAAGGGTCAGCAGTCTGATGAATGCACTTGTATGAGAATGTCTTCGAGAAATCTCTATAAATGTAAACAAGTTGTTTATTGTAATTTGTGTATTTTGTTTACGTTCGTCCTTGCAGAGTTGTTATTGCCTGTTTACTTGTCTATCCACTTTTTTTATACTTCACTTTGTTGTTGCTTGTTTACTTCTTTATCCCCCTTTTTTTTATTGATGTTGTTGCTATATTTTTGTTTATTCGTTGGTCATGTAAACAAGTCCATTATTAATGTTTTTGAAGCTTTTGTTTATCATTTTAAGAATACCATTTCCATTTTTGTAACAATATGTTTTGCTTGATAGACTATGTGATATGCTTAAATCAAAAACGACCACAAAGTACCATAAAATCATATAGTTTTAGAATTTAGAGGAGTTATGAATCCCTAACATAGCAGTTTCCAACTTTCATTTCAAATCGTCATTTTTGGTACAAAATTTAGGACAATAGGATCATAACAGTATGTTCGCAAAGGAGTCCAAAGGACAACACTAGTCAAAAACAATGACGGTAGTATCTGAATTCTTCAATTTCCATAGTGTGCTAAACCAAGTCGAAGTGTTATCCATTCGACTAATGATACAAGTCAGTAAAAATTAATTTATTAGATTTCAATGGCTTTAGGGAAAGCTTTTGTCTGCTTATATTAACTAAATATCTTTAGTCAGGATTATGACCTAGTTTTCCACATCACCCCTATTGTGTGTGTGTTAATTTCATCCATGAGTGGCTGCACCTACAGTTTAAAGTCAACTCCGGGCGACAGTTTTTGAGAAACATTTCATAGCCATTTTTATTTACAACAGTACCTTTTAAAAGAAGAAAAAAACGTCTTAAATGAAAAATATTAATCTCCTGTATGAGATAATATCATACAAACTGTTTCTCAGAAGCGCTTGAAGCTCTGCACATCGTTGTAAAGGCCAGAGCTTTAGAGACTATGATTAGGATAATCGGAGGGAAGTCTAACATGAAATACACTAAAGAATGAGACCATTAGCTCGCAGTTTCCTTCTTAACTTTCCCCTGTACAGAACTAGACTAGACTCTATGATCTTGGCAAGATCTTCGCAACGGGGTTTAGTGACAAAAATTAATGGAGTAATCTAGACGCTGCATACTCTCTTAAAAGAGAAACTTTCTTAGGCAATACAAGTGTGTTACGAAGAGATCTCGAGATAGGAACGGAAGTTTTTGATTCCAGAATAAATATTCCAAGTCCATGGGTAAACACGCGAACATATTCCAGGCTGTAAAATATGCCATCGAAAGCTGGGCTTAATTCAACGTGAATAGAAAGTATGAGGCATAGCAATATAATCTGCTGATAGTCAGGCCCCCCATACGATCACTCGGCTTATGGTTTAACTGAATCAGCAAGAGAAACTATAATTAACCTCTGCTTGGTCGCAGGTCATGAGCTTGTGAGGAGACAAACATTCACTCCGTTGATAGCCCCAGAAGCCTTTTGTAGTGTGGAAGCAGATGTTTGGAAATGTATGCTTAGCGAAAGGCGAGGTCAAAGAGTGGCTAAGACGCTTTTCAAGTTAAATAAGTTTAAGGAAATCAAAATGTTGGAAAATTACAATAACAGGGAATCTGAGTCATGAATCAGACTAAACAGAAATAACCAGAGGTTAGTAATCGCTCTTTTGATAGGACTCTGTCGACTCAAAGTACATTTGTTCAGCATGGGAACCATCTTGAACTCAACATGCAGATTTTGTGATAATGAGAATGGTACATCAGAATATATGCACGGAACCCATGAGAAATTAATGCATTCCAAGAGAAATGAGCAGAGAATTAGACTTTTCTGAGCTTAGAAGATACGCTATATAGTATAAGGGGAGTACAATAAATCGCATGATCGCTGTACTGGGGCACTTGTACACCCCAATAATAGTAATAATGTTTGAACCCGCTTCTCTTTTGCTAACACGTCCCCCGAAACGATGTTTCACAAGATATTATTTTAGATGTTCGAACTACTCTCAACTTGTTATCAAGCTTCTTTCAACTTGTGTACTAAGTGCACAGCATTTTGAGTTAAAATTCGTAGAGTCATCGCTTGTATTTTGCTTTCAAAGTTGTATGTACTCGTATAGGCATACGAGAATTGTAGTTTTAGATGTAATATTAAGAAAAAAAACTGCTAACGTCGTAGGGGGTAGAGTATACAAAAATATCTCTTATTACACAGAACATTGGTGCCAGACAAATGCCTTCTGTTAATGCATTAAATTGGCCATAACAAGCAAGCAAAGAACTGGAGTTTCTATCGATTTGAAATTTATTATTCTAAACAGCCATAGAAAATTTAATTATGGGTCTCTGCTAAAAGAAACCCCAAAGAATGTATACAAGTCAAGATTAATTAATAAATTAAAAAACTAAAGCGTAACTAATTATGAAAGAAAAAAAAAAAGAAAAAAAAAATTCAAAAACAAATTTACATAAAACAGGCCCAAAAACAATATTAGAATGTCTTTAACAGCCAATATTAAGGCCTTTGTCTAACTGTTAATTAAATGGTTTTAAAATTCAACAAATTATGGCAACAAAAGTGTTTTCAATAGTTTATGATTGAAGTGATTGAATTGGTTTTGAAATTTTGAAATCTCTGTTCGAATTGATTTGCATAATTATGCGCAACACCCACCCACTGTCTCTATAATTATTGTTAGAGGCAGCATTACAGTGCATTAAGTTTCTTAATTTAATTTCGAAAATAACAGGTGATTGCAAATAGTAATTTTCTTTCTATTCTAAGCTGCCTTAACTGAAAATATCAACTGCATGGAGGCTTTTGGGGTTTTTATGCAAATAAACGAAAGACTTAAGCAACAAACTTGAAATTCTATTCTATACTTTGCCTAGCCATTTAACATGCCTTGTACTGTGCATACAACTATATTAGTCGCGAGTTATTATTATTATTTTAAAATCCATTAACAGTTATGTTTGTGTATTAAGTATGTGTGTGTGTGTTAATTTAATAAAGAATTGAATACATATTAATGAAAATATTTAATAATCTCAACACTTTGTTTAATAAGTAGTTTTATTAGCATATAAATCAAAATTTTATTTCATTCGCACAACAAATGACAACAATTTAAGTGTCATAAAACACACTATAAATCTCATTTTTTTTTGTTCTTTCTTTCATCCACCAGTTTTATGGTTTCTTTATAAAACACAGAACCAGTTTCATATTTTTAATAATTTTAATAAGAATTAATAAATATTTCCGTAAAAATCATTTTAAAAAGCCAAAAACAAATTATGCTAGGCTGCATGGGAAGTATGACATTAACAGTGGCCTTCTTTATGTATTAAGTTTTAGTAGAAAACCTACTACTCGCCCACTGCTTATATGGACTATGGATGGAGTTGATAATCTTCTTAAACAACACTAGTTCCACTACATCTTAAAGCATTAAGACATTTGCAATTGCGTGTTATATTTTCGTTCAAATCATGAGCATTAAACAGAGTGTGCTTCATCCTTTTTGCAACTCTTCAAACAGTATTCGTAAATAACTGATATGACCACCATATCCTGTCTATTATTAAAGTGGCTTCTGACGCCTCTCTCAATGGCCTAATAATTAATGACTAATATTTCTATCCATTATTAAGAGAATTTTCCAACTTCTTTGTCACAAACGTCAGTCTTCCTTCTATGACCATAGTTTCTACCAGTAGTTTCAAACCAGACTTCTTTACCAAAGTTTTTACTTCCTATTCTTTGACTTCGATAGAACTTTTGACACCCCTTCACGTGAAACCATTTGCGGTATTGTGGTGAATAAGCGTATTATTGAAAATAATAACATTCTAGAACTATACACGAAGGCTTGACGTTTACTACTTCCTCAAGGTTAAAACCAGCATACGAACAATCGCCAAAGTCTAGTAGCTAGTGTGTTGGCTCATTTGACGAGATCCCAGCTGAGACATCTCGAACAATGAAATATCCTCTCAGCAACCTTATGTCAAAATGTTTATCGTTCGAAGTAAACATTAAACTGTAGGTCCCGCCATACATAAATAAAATTCACACACTCAACGTGGCTTTAGTGAGACGTTAGGTCGTAATGATGACTAAAGAGTTGTATTGAGCAATTAAGTAACTAAGTAATACTGTTCCCGATGCAGTTCTTGTGTCCATTAGATGCTCAAAACCCTGACAAATCCCAAGTCATGTACAAGAAAACTTATCTAAGCCTTAAAAAGACATCTAATGTTCTGGTGGCTTCTATGTCATTGCACACCGCTTTAATAACATCAACACGAACTAGCATAGGTTGACTGAAAACGCTTCAAATATCGGCCTGGCAGCTAATCTTAGGAAGATAAAATTAATGTGGATAAAAACATAAAACAACACCTCTGTACTCGATGTACATGTTGATAGATAGTGTAAATTTTTTATGTTAAATACAGGGTGTTGATGTTGTCTTAGGTTAAACTGGTAGCCGCCACAATGGACGTACTCCCTCTTGTCTCCCTACAACAATCTATTGCTCAAGTGCAGGCATAATACACTGTTTGAGTATTAGGATATTGGCTGAGTTTTGGTTTTAAAAATAAATTTTTAGATTAAGAATCATAAGTAAACGGGTTTCGGTCTCAAAAGACTTTTGGCGATAAAACCAAAGCTAAACTGCAATGCAATTTACAAAGAAAATAGCGTCTAAGTTGCCTATATATTACTCAAATTATAACTGTTAAATATGATTACGAAGCATAGGATAAAAAACATACTGTTACGAAAATGGAAATTATGTTCTTAAAATGATAAACAAAAGCTCCAAAAATAAAAATAATGTACTTGTTTACATGATCAACGAATAAACAAAAATATAGCAACAACATCAGTATAAAAAAAGGTGATAAAGATGTAAACAAGTAACAACAAAGTGCAGTATAAAAAAAAGCGCATAGATAAGTAAACATGCAACAACAAGTCTGCAAGGACGAACGTAAACAAAATACACAAATAACAATAAACAACTTGTTTACATTCATAGAGATTTCGCAAAGACATTCTCTTACAAGTGCATTCATCAGACTGCTGACCCTTGTGAAATAAAAGGCAAGACAGAGCAGGCAACGGCAGTTTAGAAAGAATTCAGTCGGTCTTGTGTGAAGACATGTTGCGTGTGAAGAGAATAATTGTGGTTTGAAGATCACTGTTATAAAGATCTATAGAACAATTGTTATTGCGTACGCGGAAGAAGTGTAAAGAATAATAACAATTAAAGTAAAGTGTTGTTGTTGAAGTCAAATCATTAAAGGTGGCACACGGAATTGTGAGAACAATGAAGAGTTAATTTGAACGAAACACATATTTATTTTAGTTTTATTTGCAATCTACGAACTCATATTTTTAACGTTTTTAAAAGGGTAAAAACGTAACAATACATACGAACGTGTATGTATACGAGTATAGTTAAACGTATACATATAATGCATATGCAACATATAAAGTGTGTTCAATTGATAATAGTTTAAATATAAGTGTGCATACAATACTGTTGAAAGCTCAAAGGTTTATGTCTGTGTTTCCAAGTAATAATAACCTAAGTTGACTTAAGTCAATTTGAGTTATGTATGATGCCATCATATGCTACTAACAAATCTTTATGTTCACGTGAAATGCCCATTTCTCTAATAAGGTTTTTTAAAAAAGTTATTAATGACAACTATGTTGACCTAAGTCGTAATGAAGCTCCATTACATTTATAATAAGCGCCCCTCCTGAACGACTTGCATTATCATTTTTGATTTTAGGGTTTCCCGTATAAGTGTCTTTATTTTTGCAATAAATTTTTCCTCAGAAGCACTTCTGATGCCAAAAAGTGATTTTTTTCGAACGTATTATTTTCGATTTCGGACCACCGATAAATCCACTTTCACAAAAACATTACTTGTAACTGTTGTGTTCGTTTCTTAAGTCTTTTATTTCATTATTATCTACAATTCAACAATAAATTGTCATAAGTAATGCAAACAAAAACAAAAAGGTGGCCCTTTAAAATCAATTTTAATTACATTTTCTTGTATTACAACGTATTCGTCTTAGGAGGAAATACGAATAAAAATTCCATTTGATTTGCATTGAAAGACAATAATTTCAACATTCACTTGTTATATGTTTATTGGCGAAGTCTAAAGAAGCAAGCAAAAAAAGAAACGCAATTAAAACATGCTACACGAAGGCATTTGAAAATAATAAAAACAGACCTTAACAGCTAAGAAAGTTATCCACAGTTTGGAACGACTGTTCAAACGCCTACTTTAAATTACTTCTTTTTTGTCGATTCTATTTCTATGTTAGATCTGTTGGCAAGGCATAACTGAACCAATAACCAAGATTTTAAATTAATTTGTTATCTAAATCCTTTGACCTGGAAGGAAACAAATACAACCTTTCCAAGCAATAAATGTCCAATAAATAAGTCTGGATATATCACCTCTGTTGTGACCAATAAACGATCTAGAGCTTCTGGTATGAGGCACGTGATTTACAGCATTCGATAGGCGTCTATCTAAAATTCGGCTTTTCCTAGCAGCGGTTTAAAATACCACTTTTAATCGACTCCAGCGATGATGCAATGGAGGTAGAACAGACAGATACTTACCTAATTCGTCATTACAAACCTTTAAACAGAATTAAAACACAGTTTGAGTATGTCTTAGATTTATCCATGAGTGGAGGGACCTGCTGTTTTACTGTCGACACCGAATGACAGTTTTTTGAGAAATCTGTCATGGCAATTAGATTTTACCCTCAGAGATTTTACCAGAAGACTGCCAAGGGCAAGTGGCCGAAAGAAATATTTTGTCTTTGTTCGAGATGTTTGAGCTGGGCTGTCGTCTAATAAGCCAACACACTACCTACTAGACTACGGGACATATAAGGCGCGAAGTAATCCGTCTAACCTCTCGTTCTCATGGCTACCATGGCAACTTAACAAATTCAAAGGTTTTTCAATTTTATTCTGCACTATCCACCAACTGGGAGGCGATAACGCGTAAATTGTGGACAAGTTGCACCTTGTATAGATGTCCTTAGCATTCTATTCTGCTCCAGTATAGCAGTGCACAAATCTCCGCCTGAAAAGCTAATGGCTCGTGACGATAGGCTGCAGTGATGACCATTTTGAAACCATCCTACACAAATCGAAACCACTGATGGAATTACCAAGATTTCATTTCGAAACTAAAAGAATTTTCATCTTGAATCTGCTATAGAAATTAAGTTCAGATGTCTACCAAGAATGCTGGCATGACCAAGTGTCCTAATATCCCGTCTAATATTTCAAAATAACCTTGCGAAGCTACAGAATAAGAAAATTTATAGTAATTAGATGCATGGCCATAGCTGCCAGGTAAATGAAGCATCAAATCGTCAAATATTTGAGAAAAAATCGTCAAAATCGTCAAAGACGTTCCTTGAAATCGTAAATAAATCGTCAGAAATAATAAATAAATAAATTGAAAGGTTTTTAAAAACAAAAACATGTAAAGTCAATGTTAAGCAGCAATAATATTCCATCCATCTATACCCATGTGTGGTGTAAATATTAGGGAGTCAGAAGATCTTAACGTTATGGGCATGAAAATTCAGAGTGATGTTCGCTAGAACTGACACATTTTTTAGTGCCTTGGTTTCTTAAGACGGTGCAATAAATACTTTACTTCATCTGATCTTCTTACTATTTACACCATTTATAACCGACCGAGAATGGAATACAACTCTCATGTATGGGTTGGCCCTTAACGTCTATTTTGAGGCTTCTCGGCCGTTTACAGGAGGGGCCGTAGTAGCTCGTTAATCACGATAGTGTGTCCAACTCCATTAATTCATTGGAGCATTGTTGCAATGTGGCTTGTGTTTCAATGTTCTATCGCTACCACAACGGATATAGCTCGAGCGAAATAAGGGAACTTGTTTATGAAAATTTACGTAACACTCGCCGTACAGACAAAGTTCGTTTGTTAGGCGGACTATTCGTATGTGGAACTCCCTTCCTGCAGAGATCTTTCTTGTTACTTATGGTATTAAAATGTTATAAAAATATTCAAACCTAGTGTCCATAAACATTGCTCCCTCTTTCCTCCTTCTTGTAATATTTTTTCCTAATTCCAAACACAATGCCATTCCCTGAGTGTTGGTCGTATGAAAAAATAAAGGCACTTTGTTCTTCCAATGGTAATATTAGAAGCTATAATCGAATTTTTAAAATTGCCTGCAACGACAAATGATAATTTATGCTCAACTACAATGTTATTTAGTAGTTGTAATTATTTGGCTTTTAAGCGATTAAAAAGCCATAAAATACAGAAAAATCATCACAGGTATTTGAAAATAACTTAAAAATATAATACTTTACTCCTTGTTATTACTAGCGTAAGCATTCCAATAGTAACAACTGCAAAGGAAATACAAAGCTTAAGGAGGCTTTAAATGTACTTAAAGTAAAGACTATGATGTAAATTTTTAATTGCTAAAAATCGTCAAAATAAGGGCATAAATCGTCATGTCGTCAAAATGCTATTTTTGAAGCTCAAAATCGTCAAAATGACGATAAATCGTCAATTCTGGCAGCTATGTGCATGGCACTTGCCACATTAAAGCCAACACTGATAGAATTTTGCACTCTCTCCAATTGATGTTATGCCGTTAATTACTATACTAACGCGGTCTTATTATGGTTTCAGTTCCCAGAGACAATCAAACACCTTGTGACAAGCATAATAAGCCTTTCTATCCTTCAGCACCCAATGTTTTATGCTGCGTCTGCAGATCATTTCAGAATATAGAATCAAATCTCAGTACTTAGGAATCTTAACGCTCCAACTCTACCTTGGTTTTATACGGATTAATCTATAACCCACAACTTATGTGCCACCCACAACTATGAAGTTCAAAACCTCCAATTTGTGCAGACGAAAACACATTCGAGGTAAAGAAAAAATTTTCCGCCTAAGCCTCTACCAGAGATCAGCAACGAGTATTCAAAACGATGAGTAGATTCGAGTCATACTTATTATTTCTGATACTTATACGCATTCATACTTATTTTAATATGATACTCATACTACTCATACTCAAAGTTTGAAGTACTCATCGTACTCATACTTAACAATACGCATGATGTTATTGACTTCGACTCGTCTCTACTTAACATTTACACGAAGCACAAAATAAGTATGATTCGCGTACGAACACTACTATGCTTTGCTTGTTGTCTTTGTCTTTCCTTTCTTCTTTGTTTGTATATGCAACAATAACAAAGGCTGTAAATTTTGATGAATGATTCGAGCCACTCGAATCACTTATAAGTATTATAAGTATTTTTCTAAATTTATGAATCAGAATGAGTAGGCGTATGAATCAAACACATTTCGAATGTTGTGAGTTTGATGTCAACGTTGTACTCATACTCATTGTAACCTATACTTATAAATCAATGCTGTAGCGAGTACGAATGAATCAGAGTAGTTGAATTTCAATTCTGTTGATTCACTCATACTCAAAATTGCATGAGTGCTTATGAGTAGCGGAAAAACGATTAATTGCTGATCTCTGGTCTCTACCTTACTACTCACTTTTCTTATCTTTCCATACTTGCTCATAGAAGAAGAAGTCATCGTCCTGCAGCTTAGCATGGCAGTGATCATTGTAGCTATTGTAGCCAATGTAGTCCATTCGACCTTTATTGGTGTAGGGTGTCATAAAACAATTGAAATTGCAATTACCAGATGAAAGGCTACAGAATAACACAAACATGAAACATAAACAGAAATGGAGAGCAAAAAAATTAAAAGCAAAAAAAAAAAAAACAGAAATTAAATGTAAATCATGGGTGTTGATGAGGGTGGTGTCACGTTTTTGTGATTTTTTGATTTCTTTTCCAGTCCACAGTTAATGGTATTGAATTATTTTCTACAACAACTATAACAGACATGATAATAATAAAAACAAGAACAACATTCATCATCTAATACCAGCAGAAAAAGTATTGAAATTGTTGTTAATAAAATCGTTAATATGACACGTTCAGTGGAAATGATGTTTTTGTCGACGATTGCTGCTTAATCGTTTTGCTTCGATTTTGTTACTGTTTCTAGTTTTTTTTTGTTCGAAATCAAATCAATCAAATTGAAAACGACAATGTAACACAATACAAGAAAAAAGAAAAGAGAAATAAACCTCAGCCAAGTAAGCCAAAATGTCTCATTAATTTATGCCAATTCGAAATATTTTATTTCTTCATTGCTGCATAGCTGCATCCAATATTAAATTTTATTCGTTTTGTACGTTGTTGTCAGTTTTCTTGCTTTTTGCAACAACAAGTAATAGATCACACCCGTTTAAACACAGTAGACTCTAGACTAAATTGTCTTGTAAACTAAAGTAGACGGGGCCAGACCAGCAATAGTAAGTATGCAAGTGTAATAAAGTGGATGCATGGCTATTTAAATACAGAAACTATGCCACCATTAACGGTGACAGCGCTAACCAACTACTGGGTTTTAAACTTTAAGCCAGAAAAAAAAAATCTTCAACGATAAATGAGGGAGAAATAGGAAAAGAAACAAAACAGAAAAAAAATTATCAGTCAGACAATTTCACATGATTGGCACAATTTCAGTCATGTTTTCTTTATGCTTTAAAAACTAAATTTTTGTTAAACAATACCTTCTGCTAAACAGGCCAATAAATAGTATGTAAACGTATGTTTACAGTGTGTTGCAAAAAAAAAAGTACAAAAGAATCGTTGTCAAGTAAAGGAAAAATTAAAAAGTGCAATCGATTCAACATACGGCAGGCGGTAGCGATAAATGATTGATTCTAGTGAGAGTATAGTTTTTAATTGTTCAAATCATAATTACAAATAAATAGTGGGCTTTAGAAAAAAAAAATATTTTCCATTAAATTTTCTTCCTAGGTTTGATAGCAAATATTTGGCTCCCCCAAAGTAAGATCGAAGTCGCCGTAGTCTAGTAGGTAGTGTGTTGGCTTATTAGACGTTGTTTGGTCAGAACAGCGTCAACCTATGTAATATTTTTATGATTATAATTATTAATTCCTTTATTATAATTTTGTCTTATAAATTAAAAAATGAATGCAATCATTTACAGCTCTTTTTTGTTTCTCAGTTTTTAGAACATACGTATTAGTATACACACATTATAACGGGATTACATTCTTTGCATTGCTGTTTAACTTTGTTCATTTGTTCTTTTGGTTTTGTGAATTATTAGCTGTTCAAATCTCAATCAATAAAGATCATAACAAAAAGGTTACAACAAGTGTCTTATTCAACAAACATAAATTTTTTATTGTCACATTTTTTGGCGACCGTGACAGGACATTAAAGTAAAACGAATTTCTAAGTGAATTTATAAATAATAAAATAAATATTAAACAAAAAAAAATAAAAACAATTTTTGAGGAAGACAGTGTGTTAAAAAAAAAAAAAAAAATAAAAAAGATACCAACAACCGTAATAGTGAAAAATTACAATAAAGACTACAAATTTATCGTCATCGTCATCGAATTTACAAGCCATCAACTTCATCATTTGCAAGCCACCACCAATCTCATCGACATTATCATCAACACCACCAATATCATCGGCATTATCATCAACATCATCATTGTCATCGGCATTATCATCAACATCATCATCGTCATCGGTATTATCATCAACATCATCATCGTCATCGGAATTATCATCAACATCGTCATCGGTATCATCATCATCAACGTCATCGTTGCAGTAACGTACAAAGCAAAAGCATTTTTTTCGTCACCTTCTGGTAGGTCAAAATAAAACAACAACAAACGTAAGTAGGAAAAATAACGGCTCTTCGTTTTCTGATCATTTCTTTTATTCCTATTAAAAAACAAGCAAAGTAGATTGCATATACATACACACACAAGTTGTACCAACAGCAGTAAATCATCAGTGTTGGACTTTTTTTTACAAACGGCAGTGTTGGGTAAATTTCGGCTCTTTTTTGGTACTTTATAAAAATTGTTTGGCGTATATTAAATTTCCAAATTAGTAAATTTTATACAATTTTAAAACATTTTACTACAAAATGAGTGTGGAAAAACCGGAAACTTTGACTTCATTAAAGTCACAACGAACAACAATGAAACGAAATATTGCGCAGATGAAAAGTAAAATTGAGAAACATGGTGAATCATCGGATTTTACAACACTAGAATGTAGACTTCAAATTCTTGAGTCATACTTTAAACAAATATGCCACATCCAAACACAAGTTGAAAGATTAGATGAAAATGACACCAGTCGTTCCGATATAGAAGAACTTTTTATTTCTGCGAAGACGAACTTGGTAACCCTTATGAATCAGAAGCGAACGGCCAGCGACATGGATCAAAGCATTTTAAATGCCACTCAACCTATTTTATCGCGACAAAATCGCTTACCTCAACTTAAATTACCTAAATTTGATGGAAAATATTCGGAGTTTTCGCGATTTATAAGTACGTTTAATACTCTAGTGCATAATGAATCACAAATACCAATTATAGACAAATTCAATTACTTACTTAGTTGTCTATCGGGCCAGGCTTTGGCAGTAATTGAACCTTTTCAGGTTATTGAGGCAAATTATCAAAGAGCTCTAGATCGATTAAAGGAACGCTACGATAATAAAGCCTTAATTTTCATCGATAACATCAACTCTTTGTTTTCTATCGTTCCTATCTCCGAACCTAATGCCACATCATTGAGATCCATTATTGATAACGTTGCTAGTCTTCGAAGTTCTCTTCTTTCATTGGGAACAGAGCTTGACGTGATGAACGCAATGATAATTCATGTCGTTCTTTCCAAAATAGATTCTGAATCTAAAAAGGTTTACGATGAGAAACAAGAATTTAAATCTTTGCCTTCCTGGGACGATTGTTATACAATTCTCAATCGCCGTTGCCAATTTCTGGAAAGTCGGACTGCTGAAATAGAATCGTTTCAACAGTACCATCAAAAATCTAAACATAATACTAGACGTCCTAATTCATCGTTAGTAATTTCATCGACCCTTTGTGAATATTGCCAAAATAACCAACATTCTATTGGATCTTGCCCAACTTACCAAGCGTTGCCTGTAGCTCGTCGTTTTGACTTTATTAAAAGTGCAAAACTTTGTATTAATTGCCTTCGAAAAGGACACGCAGTGGCAAAATGTCCTTCAAATTTTCGATGCCGTATTTGTCGTATTTCACATCACACGACATTACACAACCCTAGCTCATCACAGGCACCTGATTCTTCGTTAATCCACCATAGTTCATCATTACCTCAATCACAATCTCATCGTTCATCACAAAATCAGCATTCATCATCAAATATTTCGCGACAACCTCATACCTCATCAACTCAACAATTTTCCTCATCGTTTCAACGTACTGCACCACAACAACAATTGTCGTCAAACCCATCGACTAGTTCTGCTGCAATTCATTTAACTACACACTCATCGTTCCTTACTCGTAGCAGTCAGATTAATCTTTTACCTACAGCAGTTGTGCTTATCAAAGACTTCTATGGTAATTATCAACCTATTCGTGCCTTATTGGATTCTTGTTCGGAACTTAATTTGATAACTCAAGATGCTGCAAGTCGCCTTCAATTAAAACAAACACGATCTCAACAAGAAATCATTGCTGTGGAAAATATTCGTTCTCAACTCAATTTTGTTATTTCTGCCACCATAAAGTCCCGCTTAACCGAATTCGAATGGACTTCTAATTTTTTCGTCACCAAATCTATCTCATCGCTACATCCAGCAGAACGCATCAATACTGACGATTGGAACGTTCCAGATGACATTGAAATGGCAGATCCACAGTTTCACACTCCTCAGCGAATTGATCTTTTAATAAGCGCTGAAATTTTCTTCGATCTCTTATTAACTGGCAAATTCTCCCTCGGACACAATCGCCCTTGCATTATAAATACATCGCTGGGTTGGATAGTAGGCGGTAAGGTGAACAATCAACAGCAGCATCGTTCTTTGAAGTGCAATTTAATCACGAAAACTCAGGACGTGGATACTCTATTGAGGGCGTTTTGGGAAATCGAGGAATTTGCAAAGCCTAAGTCGTCCAGAACCAAAGAAGAAGAACTTTGTGAACAGCATTTCATTAAAAACACCATTTTTACTTCAGCTGGTAAAGTTCAGGTACGTTTACCTTTCAAATCTAATATTTATCAACTTGGTAGTTCATTTGATATTGCTCGTCGACGTTTTCTATTTCTTGAAAAGCGACTTTTAAAAGATGACGCATTAAGGAAAATGTATGTAGAATTTATCGATGAATATATTAACCTTGGTCACATGTCACTTGTTTCCTTTGATAAACTCAACTCTTCGCACTATATAATCCCGCACCATTGTGTTCTTCGTCCTCAAAGTTCATCGACAAAACTCAGAGTTGTCTTTGATGCATCCTGCCGCACATCTACTAACATTTCACTCAACGAAACTTTAATGGTTGGCCCTACTATACAACAGGATTTAGTCACAACAATTTTTGCATTTCGACTAAACAAATTTGCTTTATCGGCCGACATCTGCAAAATGTATCGTCAATTTTTGGTAGACGAAAGTGACCGAAAGTACCAGCTCATTTTATGGAGAAGTAACGTAAATGATCCTTTAAGTTTATATCAGTTGAACACGGTAACTTATGGTACTTCTGCAGCACCGTTTTTAGCTATACGAAGTTTATTTTATATTGCTGAATTCTATAAAACTACCTTTCCAATTGGCTGTGAAGTTCTCAGACAAGATCTTTACGTTGATGATCTTCTTACGGGGGCAGATGATATTGTCGACCTCTCTAAGAAAAAATCTGAATTAATACAGATTTTAGAGAAAGCTGGCATTCAGTTGAGTAAGTGGAATTCAAATTGTCCCAACTTCACGCCATCTGTTAGTGAAATTCCTTTAAAAACAGCTGACGACAATATTACCAAAACATTAGGAATGTCTTGGAGGCCAAAGGAAGATGTTTTCTGTTTTCGTTTCAGTCTACCAAGAGTTGAAGTTCCCACAAAACGCTCCGTTTTATCGACTGTTGCAAAAATCTATGACGTTCTCGGTTTATTAAGTCCAATAGTAATAACTTGTAAGATTTTAATTCAAGAAATGTGGAAACAACATCTGGATTGGGATGCGCCATTAAATAAGCGTTTGGAAAGTCGTTGGCGACAAATTGAAGACAGTTTTTCATTTATTAATCAAATTGAGGTCCCAAGATTTGTTGGAGCTACACCAACGACAACATTTATTGTCCACGGGTTTGCAGACGCTTCCCAATTGGCATATGGTTGTTGCTTTTACGTTTCAGTGGCTCAAAACAATGAATGTAAATCAACTTTGCTCATTGCAAAGTCAAAGGTAGCTCCAGTTGTTCAACAATCTTTACCTCGTCTGGAGCTCTGTGCTGCCCTACTGCTCAGTCAAACTTGGGAAAAAATCAAACACAAATTTCATCGTTACACTTATCGCATTTACCTTTGGTCTGATTCTAAAATCGTTTTGAATTGGCTAAGCAATCACTCATCGTCATATGTATGTTTCGTCGCAAATCGAGTTTCGGAAATTCAAAATCTGACTCACAACATCCCTTGGAGGCATGTGCCTTCTAAAGAAAATCCTGCTGATGTTGTTTCGCGAGGTTGTTTAGGACATGAATTAACATCAACAATTTGGTTCAGTGGTCCAAAATTCATTACAAAAAATGAGAACATGTGGCCTAAAGATAACACTGAAATAGTCAATTTACCTCAAACTGAAATGAGAAAATCCGTTTTTAATACAACTACTGCTAGCGAAACTATTATTCACAAATTAATTTATCGTCAATCTTCGTATCTTCGTCTTCTTCATATTGTCGCATATATTCATCGCTTTTTGGACAAATCAAATCGTAATCCTGTTATATCATCGGAAGAACTACAATCGTCGTTTTGGAGAATTGTGTATGACATTCAACAAACTGAATTCAAACACGAAATCGATCTGCTCAACAGGAAAAGGGTCTTAAAGACAAGTCTTCAAAAATTATCACCATTCCTCGATAAGGTACAATGCTGTAATTCAACATTAATCATTGTCAGAGTTGGCGGTCGGCTAGCAAATTCAGATTTACCATACAACACAAAATTTCCAGCACTCTTACCAAATCATCGTTTCATTCAACTTTTCGTGCAACATCTTCATCGCAAAAATCTACATGCTGGTCCGAAAGCACTCATCGGCATTCTTCGCCAAAAGGTTTGGGCAATCAACGCTAGAGACATCGTACGAAAAGTGGTGCGGAACTGCATCCATTGCTTCAAATATAAGCCCAGACTTTTAGAACAAATAATGGGTGATCTTCCCGCCGACAGATTGAAAGTGCAACGTCCATTTTTCATCACTGGTGTAGATTTCTGTGGTCCATTTTACACTACTTATCGCATTAGAGGAAAACCTCCCTATAAAACCTATGTAGCTATATTCGTCTGTTTTTCATCTAAGGCCATTCATATGGAACTCGTGTCGGATTTGTCTACTAGCAATTTTCTTCTTTGCCTCAAGAGATTTGTCGGTCGTCGTGGCATACCTAAAAAACTTTATTGTGACAATGCGACAAATTTCGTCGGTGCTAACTCGAAGCTTAAAGAATTTGGACAACGTTTCTTCGATGACGCCAATATCAAAAATATGATGCAATATAGTGCTGTAACAGGCTTCACATTCTCTTTCATTCCTCCCCGCTCTCCCCATTTTGGTGGCCTTTGGGAGGCGGCCGTAAAGTCAACAAAAACTCTTTTAATAAAAAACATATCGAAGGCTGGTGTTACATACGAAGAACTTCAAACAGTACTTATTGAAGTCGAAGCTATCTTAAATTCTCGACCATTAACACCTCGCTCTGATGACCCAAACGACGGCGAAGCTTTGACGCCAGCACACTTACTAATTGGATCCTCTCTATTGGCATTACCAGAGGAAAATATGGACAACTATAAAAAGGTCAATTATCTAAAACGATGGCAATTAGTTACCTTTCTCAAACAACAATTTTGGCGATTATGGGTTCGAGACTATGTCTTAAATTTGCAACAGAAAGCTAAGTGGTTTAAACCCTTACCAAATATCAAGGAAGGTGCATTAGTCATAGTATACGAAGACAACCTCCCACCACAACAATGGGTTCTCGCTCGGATCCTTAATATCATTCCCGGTCGTGATGGCAAAGTTAGGGTGGTGGATTTAAAAACACCAAAGGGAACTCTGCGAAGATCTATTCATAAAATTGCACCTCTACCTATCGATGAAGTTAATTGAAAGTCCCTTTCAATGGGGGCAGGATGTTTGGTCAGAACAGCGTCAACCTATGTAATATTTTTATGATTATAATTATTAATTCCTTTATTATAATTTTGTCTTATAAATTAAAAAATGAATGCAATCATTTACAGCTCTTTTTTGTTTCTCAGTTTTTAGAACATACGTATTAGTATACACACATTATAACGGGATTACATTCTTTGCATTGCTGTTTAACTTTGTTCATTTGTTCTTTTGGTTTTGTGAATTATTAGCTGTTCAAATCTCAATCAATAAAGATCATAACAAAAAGGTTACAACAAGTGTCTTATTCAACAAACATAAATTTTTTATTGTCACAGACGTAAAGCCAGGGTTCGAGCCCCAGGCCAGACATCAAAACAAAATACAAAAAGTATTTCTTCGGCGATTTCCTCTCAGCAGATTTCTGGCAAAAACTCTGAGAGTAAATAAATTGCCATGAAAAGTTTCTCAAAAAAATCTGTCGTTCAGAGTCGACTTTAAACTGTAGGTCCCGCCACTTATGTATAAAAATTAACACACACAACATAAGTGGTGTGAGAAACTAGGTCAATAATCCTGACTGTAGGGTTGTAATGACCAATTATGTATGTAAAGTAGGATCAGCTTTGTTATTAGTTGCATTAACCGTTCAAATTGTTGTTTATAAATCGCAAACAAAAAATGCAAGACAACAGGGATTTCAGATTAAGTTAGAGTTAGTAAGTGCACTGTAGTGACGACTAGCTAAATTTCACTTGGAGGTTATTGGATACTTTTTGATCGTCCTAAAGAAGAAAATAGAAAAGCTGGAGAAGAAAAATATTAAAAGTTAGCAAAAGAAAAAGGAAATAGAAATAGTCGAAAGAACAAGTTACATGGTTACGCGGAAAGGAACTTAGGCCTCTCAACCAGCCCTTTCCCATTATAAACTATCGTCTCAAGATGAGAGTTCAAATTATCGCAGATTCCCCCACCCAGAGCGTGGATAGTTACAGCGTAAGAGCTTTATTGTTTCCAACTTCTCTTCATTGCAACATACTCTACAATAATCCGAGCAAATCGGTTCAATGATCGTGGATAGAAGACCGAAGACTTCTGTATAGTCAACATCCCTATCTGTTCTCCCAACTCTTCTGCTCTTTCTTCCTGACCCATCTACCGATAAGAGCAGATTGGTGGATTAAAACCAACCACCAAGTCACACACAGATTGTTAACCGAATATATCAAGAACATTTGCAATCCCGTTCGCAGGTATGCACTATTTCCCGGGGTATTTCCAGTCTAGTTTTAAGGTTCTTATGACTTACACCAGACCTACTCATTCCGCCACAGGCAGCCTGACTGTCAACAAAGATTATATAAGACTTCGTATTTCATGAGGCAGGACTAGCTACTACCCCTCAATGACATTAAAAATAAGAAATTAATTCGATTGAAAGGGGTTACAATTATCATTCAATCTCTACACCTCTGTTCTCCAATCCATCTTCAATCCAGTCGCCTCGGGAGTAGACCTTAGTCCCACAGTGCCTTATTTGCAATAAGAATCTCCAACCTGAGCAGAAACAAAGAAACAAAGCGCCAAAAGTGAGTAAACACCACTGAAATAATTCATTTTCTTAGGATAGCGAGAAAAGTAAATGAGAATAGTCGAATAAATTTCCAAAAATAAAAACGTTTATTTATTCACCCTTATTCTGGTTGTCGTCGTCGTCGTCGCCGTCGTCGTCGTTACCAAAAATGATGTCGATAAAATCAGAGTCGACAAAATCAGAGTCGACGGCGTATTTACTCACAGAATACCAAATGTGTGTCGACAGTCATCTATAACTGTCAATAACGACAAACAGAATACCAATTTTAAACTGTCGACGACGACAACCAGAATAAGGGAGAATATTTATAAAATGTTAAAACAAAAACAACAATTCAATTATTGTTGTGCTACAACAAGTATATTTTTTATAATAGAAAATTAAAAATTATAGTGGGTGTGTTGACTCACTTATGGCGCTCAGTGTATATACACGGTGGCTCTATCAAGAATTCTATTCTCCTCTACAGGGTATAAGGCGTTTAGAATTCCGGAAAGGCGTATAACACGTTGTTTCCAGCAGTCTGATTCACTCAGGCGTATGCCACTGTGCTCCGCACTATGTTGAATGAAACACAAACGAAATGTTTTAAAGGCTTATGTCTCCAGTATGATAATGTTAAATTCCTAGCCTTTACATTTTTTTAGGAAATATACGAAAGACTTAAGACAAGAAGAAAAAATAAAGTTTTGCTTTTCAAGTTTAAAAGTATTTTTTTAGCATTTGAACTAATTGTAAAAAATATTTTTAATTGTATTCTCTTTGTATTAATTTCTCGTATAATTTTCTACTGACTGCCACTGTACTCTCAGCTATGATGCACTCTACATTGTTGCCAATACCAACACCATCACTTACACCATCAGGTTGTAAAGAACAGCAAATAACAGAAATACCATGGATATATCAAAAAAAAAAAAAAAAAAAACAAAAACAAAAACAATTGTTATTGAATTGCCAACAATTCAGCAATGTTTTCTGGCAACAAACATGCAAAATTCACAACATATTGTTGGTAAATAAATTGTCTATTTACACAAGACCAAGTGACACATTTTTGTTAAATGTTGCAGCAAAATGGTGTTGCAATATGTATAAAGCAATACAAAACAAAAAAGATATTCTGTAACTGTATTGGCAAATTAAAACAAAGAAACCCACACATACGGTTATGATGTGGTAATTAAGAAAATTATAGGCTTCAGGCATTTCCTTATTTCTTTTGAAATGTAATTTTTCCATTTACACTTTGTATTTGTAAACTAATTAATTAATTAATAATGCATGTCGATGTGCATTAAATACTACAAAATATTTTAATTAAATTTAAATAAGAAAAAATTAATTATTTTCTGAGATCAAATGGCACCAACCACCAACCACCAACCATTCAATTATTTATGAAAGCGTTAACGTTTTGCTAAACGTTGTTTTAGTGACAAATTATTTCACCTGCTTTATAGAAGAGAAGTAAAAAGTAAATACCTGTTGATATTATGATTTATTATGACATGTTAACACTCTGTTTGTATTATTAAAAATTGCAAAAAAAAAAAACAAAAAACGTTTAAACCTTTAACATGAGTTTTTAAAAGTATTCATTTGATTTTGTCTTTAGGAGGAGGTACTCAGTACCAGCATGTATGCAAATTAAACAAAAGTTTGTTTCTTAAGTCTTTTGTTTGGAATCAACTGTCAGCTTGAAATACATTGTATGTAGTCATTAATATGTTATACGTTTAATATGAGTACATATTAACGTGATAATTATATTGATAAATAGATTCGATTCGATTCTTAGAATTTATTTAATTTTTTTTGTAAAATTATAAGATTTAGGTAACGACCTACTATTATCTTAGAGTTTTTGCCAGAAGACTGCTGACGGGAAGTCGTCGAATAAATGTATTTTTTTTATATTTCATATTGTTCGAAATGTCTGAGCCAGGGGTTAAACCATGGCCTCATGACTAATAAGCCAATACACTCCTACTAGCATTACGTGTCTCTACATAAGGCATTGAGCATGCCTCTCTTTGGTCTGATGGAAAGCAATTTGCATATTCCGGTTCCACTCCTTAGTCCAGGCCAGGAAACAATTGCAGGCATCTCTGTAAAGTATCTGAAATCCAAAGCACCAATGGAACTGATGTACTCTGTAATAGGTCACGAAAGCATCCTACAAAAAGTGGTCTAGCCTGTTAAACCACGGCCTCACGTTTAATAAGCCAACATACTCCTACTAGCATTACGTGTCTTCTACATTAGTAAGGGGACCATATAATCTACATAAGGCATTGGTCATGCCACTCTTTGGTCTGATGGAAAGCAGTTTACCTGTTCTGGTTCCACTCCTTAGTCCAGTCCAGGAAACAATTGTAGGCATCTCTGTGAAGTATCTGAAATCCAAAGCATCAATGGAACTGATGTATTCTGTAATAGGTCACGAAAGCATCCTACAAAAAGTGGTCAGGCCGGTTCATGATAATTGGACGAAATTGAATTAAATTGCATGGTGACAGTCCTCTAACACCTCTGCTCTGCACAACTATATATTATAATGGGTGTCTCAATGAGAGGTCACTTTTTAAATTTATTGTCATTTCTTTTTCCATGCAACTCTGAAATACACAGACACACATACATGCATATCAGAGATCAGCAATGAATCGTATTTTCGCTACTCATAGGTACTTATGAAATTTTGAGTATGAGTGAGTCAAGAGTATTAAAATTCAACTACTCTGATTCATTCGTACTAGCTACAATATTGATTTATAAGTATAGGTTGCAATGAGTATGAGTACAACGTTGACATCAAACTCACAACATTCGATTCATTGTTTGATTCATACGCCTACTCATTCAGATTCATAAATTTTGAAAAATACTTATAAAAATACTTACTCTTTCCCATCTCCCATAAACTATTTTTACGTTTTTAACCTTTTAAAAACGTTAAAAATATGACTTCATAGATTGCAAATAAAATAAAAATAAATTTGTATTTAGTTTCAAATCAATTCTTTATTGTTCGCACAATTCCGTGTGCCGCCTTTAACGATTTGACTTCAATAACAATTTACTTTAATTGTTAATTGAATGTCTTTGCCTTTGCAAAATCTTTATAAATGTAAACAAGTTGCTTGCAGTGTTGTTGTTCCCTGTTTACTATTTATTTGCTTTTTTTATACTGCATTTTGTTGTTGCTTGTTTACTTATTTGTCCCCTTATTTTTTTATACTGATGTTGTTGCTATATTTTTGTTTATTCGTTGATCATGTAAACAAGTCCATTATCTTGTTTTTGGAGCTTTTGTTTATCATTTTTAAGAACACCATTTCCATTTTCGTAACACTATCTTTTTTGTATTCTCTTGAGTGTTGGTGTCAAAAGAAAAAAAAAGTATTTTTATTTTGAAATAAAAAAGTGTGTTTACTTACTGAGGTATCCTCTATTATAACAATTATTGCTTTCTTTCATTCGAAAAATAAAAAGGGAAAAGTACTTTATTTTTAGAGTAGAGGACACCTGAAATTGCCCTCACACAATAGCAACGATTATGTAAAGTGGACGGTGGTATAGGCAAGATGAAGTTAAATATGAAATTGATTAATCTACGGCATCCACTTTAGCCATATTATGCTTATAAATCCATACGCTTAGCACATAAGTTACAGCGCTCTTCCAACCAGAGAACTGCATGAGTTGATTCACTTTCACGGTCCACTCACATGTAATTTGCTTTTGTTATGTTGTTTAACATCAATATGTTTTAATGATATTGCTTTCAGTGTTGATTCTCTAACAACTGAATGTAATATACTCACTTTTGTTTTTTAAGTACTGTTAGTATAAATAAATAAAAAATTCTTACTGTTGTTTGATTGTTTTGTATAGAAATCAAATAACTCACAAAAGCATGCGAAATTTTGAGTTGACATTAAACAACAAGTTGAAAGTCTTTTTAGAAAATTCAATGCAATGAATTCAGAATTATTAAGAAATGTTGAAAATGGAGTTTGCCATGTAAAAAGAAGGAAATTTAAAATAAGTACATTGTTATTTTAAGTATTATTCACTACACAGCTTGTTTCCTGTATCCACCAACCAATTCTTGCTTAGATGAAATTAATTTAAAAGATGTAAAAGCGTTTTGTATTTCCGAAATTACGAAGTCTGTATCGTCTTCTTCAAGACCATTTCATTATACAACGTTTGATGAACCACCACTAGAATTCCAATTATTTTTCTCTAATTTTATTCAAACAAACCTATCCGCTACGGAAAGTATATCCGGTGAAGTAAATCGTTACAGTTGTTAAGAAATGAATATTGGTATGATCTTTGATGTATTGCAATGGTGGCAAAACCACACTCCGGAATAGCCTCGTTTACACAAACTTGCCCGAAAAATTTTGAGTATTCTCGCAAACAGTTCGGCTTCCGAACGCTTATTTTCCGCCGCAGGTAACATAATCACCGAAAAGCGTAACCTTATTGTTCTACAAACTGTAAATAACTTACTTACATATGTAACTTCTTCTTTTCCCAAAATATAAATAAGAAAATAAAAATTCAAATATATTTTGCATTAATTAATAATATTAATATTGTAGTAAATTGTAAAATAAAACTCCTCGGCTCACTTGAAATGTTACATAAAACAATATTTATAAGAAGAGTATTTTAAAAAGTATTCAAAACACTCATACTGATTCGTTGCTTTTGTGAATCATATAAATAAACAGAAGTAGCAAGCAGTGACAAGCAATTGTTGACAACAGGCTCGATAATATGAATCATGTATTAGAATATTTAATTTTTTTACTGCTAAACTATGCCATTTGATTCACAATCATGCAGATCTCTGCTTTCAACTACACATGATTATACGAAACTACAGCCTTGAACATTTAATTATATGAAGCGCACAAAACGATCTATTGGCAGAGGCGGGCGGTATGGTATTTAATATTTCCTTATGATTATTATAATTCCGACAGATTAAACAATTTACAAAAGAATAAATAAATAAATAAATTAATTAATAATTAAGACCTAAAAATATATACAATGTTTCTGTTAATAAATCATTTTGGAATTAAATCTAAAGTTAAAAGTTCAATGGACTCCATTAAGATATTTCAGAGATGTACAGATTAATTTAAAATATTTTTTAATTTTTATTTTCAATTGATTACCCGCATTTAAACGCTGCAAAACTGCAGACATTAAAAATCTTCCGCATTTTATTTGAAAACAATTTAAAATACTTACGAAAAACGCTAATTAATGAGTGTGAGAATATCATTAAAAAACAAATGCTTAATGAAAATTGGCCAGCCAGCTAAAAGGCATATTTAAAATTGGTCAACAACAACAATACAAAAAAAACCTACTTTTACTATTTAAAGCCAAGTAATGTGAATTGTTGTTTTAATTTTTAGATTTTATTTTGATTTGTTTTGACTTTTTCTGTGATTTATCACCGATCAAGCAGTGCAGTTTTCAAGTAAAAATACGCCTTAAAATGTAAACAATTTTGAATTGAATTTTTCTTTGAAATGTAAACCAAAAAAAAAAATGCCAAAAGAAAAAATAAAAAAAAAGATATCGAAAATTATGGTGCGTACGTAATCAATCGATAAATAATTAAAAGGTTGGGCCGCAATAAAAACGATTCCTTTGTTCAAGTGTTGACAGAATTATGAACAAATTGAAAGTCGTTTATTGAAAACCCATTAAGTGTCATATCTTAAGAACAGAAAAACAGAAAAACAAATTCGAAACAAGTGTCAAATTGTCAACAAATTGAAACATAAAACGTGTAATTAAATTGTTTTTAAAAGATAACTTTTTTTCTTCATTTTTCTTTAAACCTCTTAATGCATTTGGAAAATCCAATTAAATTAATTTGCAACGCCTCTATATGCAAATGAAAGTCAACGCTTGGTAGGTAGTTAGTTTGACAATAAAGTCAAATCGATTTATTTCCATAAATTATAACTTAATTAAATTTAATATTGAACTACGATAAGGATGTGACATTCTAAGTTAGTGGGCTTATTAAGAATACTTTTAAATGTTGGCAATAAAACTTAAGCTAAAGCAACAATAAATTTGCTCAACCTAACGACGAAATAAATTTCAAAACAGAAAATTGAATTTGTATGCATCTATTGCAACAATAATGCTATAAGGTGTAGTAAAAATAAATCCATTATTTTAGTAGTAAATTGAAACCATTATTCATGGTATGCTCTCTATTTTTAAACGCAGCTAAGTTTTGCTGGGCATATTCTCTGGTTAATTGATGTTTGCATTGGAAACTAGATTTTCCTACTTCAAAAGTATATAAAAAAACTTCTCCAGGTACTATGTAGGCACTATACAGGTAGTCGTTACATATGAAAGTAAATTTAACCTGCATGGAATACATGCAAAGCAGTACGTTTGGCGTAAGCCAAATATGAAGCGAAGTGGCGATAAGTTAAATATATTGCGCACATTTGTTTCTGCCAGGACTACGATCCGAGGCATTTTGGGAAACTGTAGCTTATCCATAATTGTTCAAAACTACTACAAACATCGGCACAGGCCCCTCATTTCAACATTATTGAACATGTTTGGGAAAAACTTGCCCGTAAGCTCTATAAATCCAGTATCAACACAGTAGAGCAGTTGAAACAAGGAATAAGGCGAGAATGGAATAACATAACCCCGGATTTTTTACGCCAATATCGTGCACTCGATGCCTCGACATTTGGAAGCAGTAGTTAAACCCATATGGCGGTCGAGATTTATAAAAATTAATCAGATTTACGACCGCCATATTGGATCCGCAGTTTTGAATTTTTTAAATCTGAATGAAGATCTATAATCAGCGACCCCCAAAACCCCTAAGTAACAATTTTCCAGTATTTCTGATTAATTTTTAAGGACCTCCGCAATGTGTTTCTTTGTCTCTTGCACCCCTTGACATAAACCCACCCAAAGCCAATCAATTTGTCTTTGGGCTCATTTTAAAGACCAAAGATTAATCGTCAATTTCTGACAATAGCGATGGTTCTAGCACATCAGTGTTTAGCACTACAATTTTTTTAAAAATGGCCAAAAACGCTATTTTTAGGGGTTTCAACCCCCTTTTTGCTCGAAAACCTGACGTGATGGAAAGTTTTTGAACCCACATTCGTGTTACATACATACATACATACATAATTGGTCATTACAACCCTTCAGTCAGGATTATTGACCTAGTTTCTCACACCACTTATGTTGTGTGTGTTAATTTTATACATGAGTGGCGGGCCGTACAGTTTAAAGTCGACTCCGAACGACAGATTTTTGGAGAAACTTTTTCATGGCAGGTTTATTTACTCTCAGAGTTTTTGCCAGAAATCTGCTGAGAGGAAATCGCCGAAGAAATACTTTTTGTATTTTTGTTTTGATGTCTGGCCTGGGGCTCGAACCCTGGCTTTACGTCTAATAAGCCAACACACTACCTACTAGACTACGGCGACTTTGTGTTCAGCGGGCAAAATGCCATCGGAAGTGCCATCTTACTTACTTACTTAATTGGCCATTGACAACCCGATTAACGGATTTCGGCCTGCCGCAACACATCCTTCCAGGCGCCTCTGCTTCTTGTGCGCCTACTCCAGTTGGTCACACCAATCGATGACAGGGCTTCCTCGATTTGGTCCTTCCAACGCATACAAGGTCGTCCTCTCCGACGACTTCCGCAGATCCCCGTATCAAATACCCGTCTCGCCGGAGCATCTTCCTCCATTCGAACGACATGGCCAAGCCAGAGCAGCCGCTGGATATTAATACGCTGCACAACGTCTATGTCGTTGAGGAGCTCATACAGCTCACTGTTGGATCGGATGCGGAAATCATTGTAAACTCGCACTAGAGCGAAGATCTTATGTAGGACTTTTCTCTCGAATACTCTCAAGGCTGTTGCATCATTTTGAGAAACTATTCATAGCAATTTTATTTCCTTTCAGAGCTTTTGATAGAAATCTCCTGAAATACTATCGTCCACATACATGTGTATATGATACAACCTTTAGCGCTCTTTTAATAGAGTACAAGAAGTACATGATGGCGTGCAATATGGACTCCTTGAAGACTGATACCTACCTCTACCTTTTAGGCTACTAAAGGAATTTCTGATTCCTGGATTTTGGATAAGTTATACTTAAGAACTGATATTTATGAGATTCAACTGATGTTTGTAAACTTTCAAATCTCTTTCAAACTCTGACTTTTAAAATGCTTGCTTACGCTATCGCATGCTACTTAAATGTATTTCGTTTACGCAATAAGCTACACAAATATGAGCTTTCTTTAGTGATACCCTATACGGTAAAAGTGCTTTTATTTGCAATTGAAATAATTAGACAAAAATTTCAGAACTTGACAATTTCACGTCAAAACATGAAAATTGATTGTGATTAGATATCAATAAAGGTTTCTAAATGAAATACTTAAAATCTACTCGTCAAAATCCATCATCATTTATTGCAATTCAAAAACAAATTAATCAAAATCCTTAAGATATTTAATACTCAGTGATCTTTTCGAATTTTTCTGTTTTTTTTTCGTATTGCAGTTCATGCTGCATTGAATCACACTCTGGCTTTATCGTTTGTCGTTCGTCTAGTGATTTTGAATTTATTTGCTGAACAGAATTCTTGTAACATTTCAATTTGTCTGTCTGTCTGTCTGCGATCAGCGATCGTTTATGGTAGATGCAGTGTTGAAAATATTAATTTTTTTCTTGCATGTTTTTCTTTGAATTTTCAACGGAAATGATACAAGTTATCCAACAAATATTGTGCAATTTCCCTTTTTTCTTTACTAATAAAGAGACACACAAAACTATACAAACATATTCCATTCCATTTATATGCTGAAGCTGCAAATGGTAGTGGAAAATGCTTCAAAATTATTTCCATATTTGTTGCGGAGTGGAGGTATTTTTTTTTTCTTATTATTTTGTTCATGAGATATTGAAGAAACTTGTTCAAACAACATTTGGAAGATATTGATGTTTATTTTATGGATTCGTATTAACAAATGATAACATTTTAAAAAGTAGGTCTTCAGTATAGATTTCTTGTCCTTTTTGAGGATTTGTCCTCGATATTGTTGTAATCATGGCTTAAGTTCTTGGGGATTTGAGCGAAAAGGTCTCAACATAAAATCAAGTCAGTACTTTAACTGTAGCTATAGTATCAGTAGCTATAGATTGTATATATTTTGGGTGTTAGAAGCTTTTTTATTATTATTTGGGGTCGGGACAACCCCCATTCTGAATAAGTGTACTCGGAGCCTATAGTATCCTGCCGGTTACACAGCCCTGCAACTTTGGACTTTTTTTGCGCAAATAAGATGGCTCTAGGTGTTTCCGAAGGCATTTTGCGCGCTGAACATGAATCTGGGTTCAAAAACTTCCCATCACGTTAGGTTTATAAAAATTAATCGGATTTACTTGAAAACCGCCTTACGTCATACGACCGCCATATTGGATCCGCCATTTTGACTTTTTAAAATCTGAATGAAGATCTGTAATCAGCGACCCCAAAAACCCCTGAGTAACAATTTTTAAGTAAATCTGATTAATTTTTAAGGACCTCCGTAATGTGTTTCTTTTTCTCTTGAACCCCTTGACATAAACCCACCCACCCTACTTTAAGGGTGCATGCAAACAATTTGGGCTTTGGGCTCATTTTAAAGAGCAAAGATCAATGTCAATTTCTGACAATAGCGATGGTTCTATCACGTCAGTGTTTAGCTCTACAATTTTTCAAAAATGGCCAAAAACGCTATTTTTAGGCGTTTCAACCCCCTTTTTCTCGAAAACCTGACGTGATGGAAAGACCTGTAGCCATCTTATTTGCAAAACCCATGCAGGGCTGTGTTATCAGCCTCAGTTTATTCTAATTTCCCAACAAAAGTTTTGTTTTGCCTTAAATCCACTCGGTTTGCGAAGATTGTTTGCCTCTCTCTTTATCTTACCCTTCTTACATCCGCTCAAACTCCATAGAAGGGTTCTTGCCCTATCAACGCTAAAGAAGCAGTTCTCCTCGCAAGATCGTCTGCTTGTTCATTGCGGAGGATAATTTTCTCTGCCTAGCCGATTCAGCTTCTGCAAACAGTCATATATAATACTTTCGATTTAACCTTATAAGAGATGAGTGCTCGAATGGCGGCCTGCTCTTCAGATAATATTGCCCTACCTAGTCTTTTGTATTTTCTCGTATCCAAGTTAAAACATTGTGGAAAGGTATCCTCGAACTTCCATATGTCCATTGGAATATTTCATTTTGGCATCGAAAACTTCTGCTACTGTTGCAAGAAACCTTTCTTGACTCATCTGTGTACCACAAAATATTGTGGGCATGAGAATCTGCTGTGATGTTCGATGATATCGCCACTATGTACCGGGGGCTTGCATTAAGTGCTTCCTATCTTCAAATTTAAATAAAATAAAATGTGCGTGTGATATCACCAACATTTTTCATTTATTTAAACCTATTGATGCTATTATGTGTGGTCAAATCGCTTGATCTTGGTGGTTAGTTTATATCACCTTCAAGTGAGATGACCATGCCCTTAAGTTGTTCGTGCAGAATATCCAATGTGGCCTGAGTTGTGTGACACGTAGCGTCATTCTGTTGTAGGGGTACAGGTCATCTAATTCAGGCCAAAAGATGTTGGTAATCAGAGACCTTTGATAATGATATCGTGGCCAGTGTCATTCTCAAAAAAATATGGGCCGACAGTCTAAAATGCACACCAAATAGTAACGTTTTCGGAATGCATTGGACACTCTCGGATCAAATGTGGATTACTAATGTTCAAAATCAGATAATTTTGTTTGTTCATGAATAGGTTCATAATAGGTTTTGTTTGTTTTTGGTTCAGAAAGAAGATAATTTTTATGAAGAATTGCGAAGTGCTCCAGAGCTTAGTTAGCGAACACATGTCTTTATCTATGGTCGTCCCTGGTGATTTGGCAAACCAAACTGAATAAATGACAACCACTTTGACAGTCCCTAAAGTCCCTGTCTTATCAATAATGAACTGTATTATCGGCATTTGTAAAGAAGTCGCCGTAGTCGAGTAGGTAGTGTGTTGCCTTATTAGACGTAAAGCCCGAGTTCGTATCCCTGGTCAGGAATCAAAACGAAAAAGGCCCGGATTAAAACCCCAGGTCAGACATCAAAACGAAAATGTGAAAAAAATATTTCTTCGGCGATTTCCTCTCAGCAGATTTCTAGCAAAAACTCTGAGAGTAAATAAACCTGTCATGAAAAAGTTTCTCAAAAATCTGTCGTTCGGAATCGACGTTAAAAACTGTAGGTCCCGCCACTCACTTATAAAATTACCGCACACAACATAAGTGGTGTGAGAGGCTAGGCCATAATCCTGACTGAAGGGTTGTAATGGCCAATTATGTATGTATAGACAAGTCACTGAATGTTTATCTTTCTTTTCATTGGACTCTTCTTCATTGGTTTCATCTTCTTCGCTTGTCGCCTAACGCTTAATGCCTAACGTTTCAATTGTGTTTTCATAGTTAATTGTTTCACATTACAATACGAGTTTTGATTTAAGCCGCATTGTTCACACTTTCAAGCATACAAGTTGTTGTTATTGTTGAAGTTTTTCTGCCGTACACTTTAAATGCCGTACACTTTGTTGCCATTTAAATGGTCAAAATGATGATTTTAATGGCTTTAACATCTTGAGTACTTTATTTATATGACTTTAATGTTGTTGTTGTTCATAATCATTTAGAAAAGAAAAAAATAAATAATGTTTACAGTAATGATGACTAGACCATCCATACTGATGATTAACAATTTAAAAACCGCAAAAAATGACGGCGGAAATTTTGGTTGCACTTGATTGGAAACTCTCAGTCGCAGAAATAGAAATAGTTGTAATGATTTGTAATGGCGGTGGAACTACAGTAGTTTTTGTTGTTGCTGTTATGAGTCATACAAATGCAAATACAAATCCAATGAAATTGTTGCAAAACAAATTGATTTTCCAGACTTCATTACTGAAGGGTTTCGTTCATTTCATTTTTAATGAACGATTTCAGTCATATGTGGGAATAATTATAGTTTTAAAAATGTTTTTTAAAAATTATTTTAACATATGAGCCCTCTAGCTAGACTCATTAAGTTCATTCTAATAATTAATTTGCCGTTAATTTTTCTTTTTCTCAAATTTTATGTGAGAAACAGATTTTAGAATACAAAAGAACTTTTGTTTTGCCTCCGTTAATAAAATTAAATGAACACAAGTACGTAACGCGGTGGTCTAGTTAGTAGTGTATTGGCTTATTAGACAAGAGGTTCAAACTCCAGTTCAGACATCTCGCACAAAATCAAATATTTCTTTGGAAACTTTCTCTAATCAATCGTCGATCAAAAAATTCCATGAAAACTTTCTCAAAAATCTGTCGTTCGGCGTTGATTTTAAACTGTTGGGTTCGCCACCCATGGATAAAATTAACACACTCAACACGGGTAATGTGAGTCGCTAGGTTGAAGTCCCGGCTAACGGGTTGTAATCACAAATTAAGTATGAAAGTATGTATAACATTTGATACAATTAATAAGCAGGTTATACTGCATTTGAGCATGGCTGTGGTTGTATGCATACACCACATGGAAAATCAATCCATCAAATCGCACGATATCGGTGGGCAGTTCACATAACCTTCATGTGAGATGACCAAATCCTGAAGTCACTTGTGCACAGCATAAGCTCTATGGCTCGTAGAGCGTTCATTATTTTGAAAACACATACCGTTGGTGTTGAGATCATCCGAATCAGGCCAAAAACATGTCATAATCATTGCCGTTAATTTTTTTTTTTTTTTTTATGTAACCAGCACTCAGGGGATGGCCCCTACTCATGCAGTGCATTGTGCAGGTTTTTTTTTAGGAAAGGTGGAAAGGGGGAAGATGCGAACGGCAAGGAAACGAGTTGCTGCTAGGTGACTATAAAATGGCCAGTGCTTTACCTTCACCATTAGACAGTCTACAGGCAATCGTCCCCAAGAAGCCCGCAGTTTCTCACACCATTTATGTTGTGTGTGTTAATTTTATACATAAGTGGCGGGACCTACAGTTTAAAGTCGACTCCGAACGACAGATTTTTTGAGAAACTGAGAAGAAATCGCCGAAAAAATACTTTTTGTATTTTTTTGATGTCTGGCCTGGGACTCGAACCCTGGCTTTTACGTCTAAGAAGCCAGCACACTACCTACTAGACCACGGCGACCCTTAACCCCCGTTGATTGTGTTGATCTAGCCAATGTCGTACTCAATGAAATACGGAACGACGACGCCGCCAGATCATCCAAATCAAAACAAAAAAATTTTAATTACTAACGCCGTAGATTGTGTTGATCTGGACAACGTCGCCCTCGAAGGAATATGGAACGCTGACGCCGCTAGTTCATCCAAATCAGGCCAAAGGAATTTGATAATCATCGCCGTTGATTGTATTAATCTAGCCAATGTCGTACGCCATGAAATACGGAGCGATGACGCTTCTAGCCTTAAATTAACATCAAGCAGTGACTTTTTCGTGTTGGATGCTGGATGCTGGATGCTCTTTCATTTGATGTGAATTGTTATCATTCCATATTCGATAATTTTGTTGGTTAATGTATCTATTCATCCAGAAATGGGTCCCTAATCGGGGAAGATGATATTTCGATAAAAACTAGGGTTGGAGTTAATAACTCCAATGAAATTGGGTTTCTATATGTTTGTATTTTCAAACTGAAGCCTGTACCATAGAGACTGGCATTATCTTCGATGGACTAGAGATATGAGATCATTAGATAAGCCTTACTTTACACAGATTTTTTTTCCGCCTGGCATTTTTAAACTAAAGGTCTGTCTTTCGATTTTCATCGATTATTTTTTGAATTAATTGCTTTGTATTGTTAAAAACTAAAAGTGTTGTTGTGGCAATTAAATTATTGATTTCTTGATTTTGATCCCATATGCCGTAATTTTACATTTTAAAATCTGATGATCGTTTCAAACTGTGCGATCAAATTCGATATTCGCTTCAAATACTCGTACTAGGCACAACAGCAATGATTTCTTTTTGCATTTTTTTTCAGTTTTTTTTTCTAACTCTTGAAACTCTTGAAGCTCGTAAACGTAAAAGGAAATTACGCATGTTGCACCTGCGCAAAAAAGCACAAACAAATCGTAAAAATGATGAAGAAGAAAAGACTTATGCAAGCATAATTTTCTCATATGCGAGTGAATATGTATGTTTGTCTGTAATAAATGAAAATGCCATAATAATTTAATGGCATTAAAAAGAAAGAAATATTTTCGTAATAAATTTCCAAGCGCAGTAAGAAAATATTCTGTCATCATGATGATAATATTTATGTGGGTTTTCTTTTTTTGGGAAACTAGAGCCTAAGCACTTCGTAGTCGTGCGAATTAATAAAATTCTGTCCTAAAAAGGCTTTCAAAATATTGGAGCCTATGATGCTACAGGTAGTGTGTTGGCTCATTAGGCGTGAGGCCAAGGTTTAAATCTCAGTTCAGACATCCGCAACAAAACGAAATACAAAAAAGTATTTCTTTGATATCTTCCTCTCAGCACGTTTCTGGCAAAAACTCTGAGAGTAAATAAACCTGCCATGAAAAAGTTTCTCTAAAAATCTATCGGTCGGAGTCGACTTTAAACTGTAAGTTCCGCCACTAGTGTATAAAATTAACACACACAACCTGAGTGATGTAAGAAGCAAGGTTGTAATGCTGACTGAAGGGTTGTCAATTGTTGATCAATTATGTATGTATGTATGCCGCTACAGGACTCCTCCAATTATCTCGCCAAATCTGTTTTCTATCTTTGCATGTATCGACATCAATTTGAGCTTTGGACGTTTGATATTGCTGTAAAGTCTTTACAAACAAATTTCATTACTTTTGTTTCAATAGGTCTTGTGATTGCATTCCTAATACCTTTGCCTTCGATGGAAATTATTGTCAGCAATTCAAACTTGAAGTTTACGTTGAGAGTGATAAACCGCTTTTGATAAATGCCTTCGCATGGTATAGCTTTCCTCTAGTCCGCGTCCTATCAGCGATATGGAAGGTATCCTCCTAGTTAGTTCACCTGGCTGCTTATTGAACTGAATTTTCATATACTTGAAATCGAACAAAGGATGGCCCGGTTCCCCTGTCCATCAGGTCTCATGCTAATATTGAGACAACCTATCAGGAACCAAGTGCTTGAATGTCGAACCAACTGTCAGTCATAGTTTGGATTTCGAAAGAGTAAACTTCCGCTTGGCAGACAAATGCAAATTTCCGCATGGGTTCAGAATATTCTATTCCAGGCCTGAACAGCCCTTCCTACTATACCAGTATCATCTTTCTATCCATTTGTACACCATATAATGATTACTCTCTTAAAAGAGTAGATTAGATAAGCAGGTTAGATTTAATTGTCAGTCCTCCTATAAGTTCCCATTGTAATATTGATATTTCTACTTTGTCTTTCAACTATAACTCCTGTCAAGAGTTTTGAAGGCATACACCTTTGGCTAGACACAATCCGTAAATAAATTTTGATTGCCCAAGAATGCTTTGTGTCAGGTACACTGGTTCCTTGTAGATGACAAGGTAGATGTTTTGTGGTGTTAAAAGAGTATATCGCTTCCAAATTACTACAGTCTCGTTCTAAAGTAATTGCTCGAATCGCTCGATTTGTCCTGCATGTTATCTACTGATCAGATACGTGTTAGATTTCTTTGCCATTACCCTAGCCACAGTTTTCATAGATCGGGACTCCTCTACCGTACGCAACGTGCTTCAAGCGCCACTGTAGACCTGTCGATTTACTTTATGCAACTCTAAATGAGATGTTGGCTAATTCTTCCAATGACGTCATAAGTCACAATTATCCCGGTCAGCATCGCTTATACATATTCAATGCATCAATTTCCTGCAAGTCTTCAGTCTATCATTATGGCACGCTTGGCCATGAACTTCTGAAGTTCATTGTACACCAAATCACATTATTGATCACAGGCAAGAGAGGATTACAGGAATTCTTTTAATTGATCAAACAAAACTCGGATATGTTCTGGTAAATTACGTGGACAAATGAATAAAAGAGAGTCTTTGCAAAATCTAAAAACAACGTTGACTAATAGTCGGAATGATAGACCTGTAAACAAGTCCTAAATATTGATTTTAGTGATCAGGCTTTGGTCAATGCTTTGGTCACGATTACAGCCTAATTTCTCACACCAGCCATAGTGTGTGTGTTAATTTTATCCAAGAGTTTCGGAATTTTTGAGAAACTTTTCATGGCAATTTTATTTCCACTCAGTTTAGTTTTTTTAAGAGAATACTGGGGGGGTTAAGTCGCCGAATGAAATAATTTTTTATATTTTGTTTTCGAAATGTCTGAGCTGGAAATTGAACCATGAACTCTCCTGGCCAAAATTCTAGCCAGTAGACTACAGCGACTTTGAAAAATTTAAATTTATTGCTGCAGTAACTTAATTTAAGCATGATATCTAATGCTTAGGCGTTCCTGGGAATTACCTACGATGACGGTTAGTTTAGTCTGCAATGAATGAATCATCTAGGCTTAACGGAGCTATTAGCCATTGATGTCAAGAATATAGCTTCGTTTTTCAAACTTTCGGGCAGGGTGGTCGTGCTTTTAATGTACAGCCCTTGCACTGACCAACTATTTCTCTAGTTTGGTGGAACTCGATCAGTACAGGGACTGCGTTTACCTGTGGCGGCACAACGGGCCGCTATGCGTGCTCAAGTGTGCTCTTGGTATCAAAGCTACCACCCCAACCTACCTACCTACCATCGAAGCGGTAACGTTGCCTATGTTACAAAGGGCAAGAGATAGAAGAGCTGCACGAAAACTAAACTTCTTTCGAAAAGTTCTATGCCTCGATTAGAAGCAGAAATTGAAAATTGCTGTTGGTATGGAAAGGAAGGAAGCTACACAGTATTACTCCTTATTTAGAATGCTAACAATGGCTGAATAAAGAGATGTGTTGTGTCGTTTGCTTTGTTGCTAATTGCAATCCACCAAACACAGAAATCTTAATAAAAAAAAACAATCTTTTGATGGTCGCAATATTGTTACGAAAATGGAAATGGAAAGTGTTTTTAAAATGATAAACAAAAGCTCCAAAAACAAAAATAATCGACTTGTTTACATGATCAACGAATAAACAAAAATATAGCAACAACATCAGTATAAAAAAATAAGGGGACAAAGAAGTAAACAAGCAACAACAAAGTGCAGTATAAAAAAAAAAATCAGATAAATAGTAAACAGGCAACAATAAAACTGCAAGCAACTTGTTTACACTTATACAGATTTCGCGAAGGCAATGACATTCTCCTTCAAGTGCATTCATCAGACTGTTTACCTTGCGATATAAAAGGCAAGACAGAGCAGGCAACGGTGATTCAGTAAGAATTCGGTCAGTCTTGTGTAAAGACACGTGAGTTCAGAAAGAATTCAGTCAGTCTTGTGTGAAGACACGTTGTGTGTGAAGAGAATAATTGTGGTTTGAAGATCTCTGTTATAAAGATCTATTGAACAATTGTTATCGTGTTCGCGGAAGAGTGCAAATAATAATAACAATTAAAGCAAATTGTTGTTGTTTAAGTCAAATCGTTAAAGGTGGGACACGGAATTGTGCGAACAATAAAGAATTGATTTAATAAAACTAAACACATATTTATTTTTATTTCTCTTTTTTTGTAATCTACAAACTCATATTTTTAATGTTTTTAAAAAGGGTAAAAATTGTAACAATATTTTATTTTAATATTTCTTTGGTGTTTTTCAACTTAATTTCAAACTGGAATTAGCACACGTTCCTTAAATGGGGTACATTTTTGCTGATAAACTCGTTATAACTGCAACAGAATGTGATGCCCTCTGCAACAGTGACTCCTAATTGCACGGGACACGTTATTACGTTACAAAACTGAACAGGTTTGCTAACAGTGCCCTCGTGATAAATATTATTCAGTGTCAAGAAGACTAACGATCGTTCTTTAAGAATTTTGTACGTCCACAAGGGTATGGGTATTTTACGATAATCAGCTAAAAACATGGGCACCATTTTATCTTTACGGGTTACCCTATCTTTACCCTTTAGTTGTAGAACACAATGAAGACCGGAATCTGTTCTTGAATCCAAATTACAATCCAATACGCCAGTACATATGGTGCTACCAGCACGGACATTTTCACGGGTCCAATTCTCTATAATGCGCCAATTGCCATTGTCTATGGTGTTGAATTGTGGTATCACATTGATCATACTGAATGAGGCATTTTTCAAGTTTGTTGTTATAAAATCACCGCTGGGCGCCAAATGGCCACGATCAATAATATGATCGTCCCTAGTTTTATTCATATAGCGCTGCTGATTGCCTAGCAATCTCTTAAATCTAGTAAAAGTAAGACCCCTGACGAAGGCATTGAAATCGTCGCCATAAAAAATCTCATCAGGATTGAATTTTAGAAAATTGGGACGATCATCAGCTGGAATTTTGAAACACAGAAAAGTAAACAAATGAATGAATGAATAAATAACTAGGCTTTCAGTGACTTACCATTGGGATAAGCTCTATCAATAGCAAATAACGGTCTCATGTGTTGCCGGTCAAAGCAGACTTGATAGGCCTCGAGAAAATGAGTGACCTTACCCTCTTGAATATTAAAACCAACTCTAAAGAGATCACGGGGGCAATAAGAAACTTTCTCTTGAATTTTGATCGGCTTTAAGTTGTTCGACACATTGCACTGGTCCTGGGGGGGAAGTTTACTCTTAAATCTTCCATTCGGTTGACAAGGGACTGTTATCATGTTATTATTGCAAAACATATGCAGATCACTGTGTGCAGCCACTGTATTCGTTCTCAACAGTTGATACTTATTGTTCGAGACTCTGGTGACCAAAAGACGCCAGTCGTTTACCCAATTTAGATCCCGTAGATTTAAATGACATGATAATGCCGTTATTAACGGTATTAAGTTAAATGCAATTAAAATTTTAATCACACGTATAAACATTTTCTTCTTACGCTTCTGCAAAATTCTTCTTCGTTAGTCTTATACACGGTATCACTACGCTGCTGGTACCTTTTAAACTGAAGCATTAACGTTCAATAACTCACGCTATTTATTAAAGGTTCTTAATAAAGAAAAATCTCATTTGTTGTTATTGTTGTTGTTGTTTAATGTTTAAATTTAACACGATTATTGAAATAGTTGCGGTAAGAAAACTTTTATAATTTTATCGTTCGTTCTTTAACTCCCCTCACTGCTCGTATGGTGCATAGTAATGTTCTATAACGTGACTGTTAGGCTGGTAATTCTCAGTAGCTTACTCATTTGCTTAATTACTCACTGTTTAGTTAAAGAGTACACTGAGAAAAAAAAAAAAATATATTGGCAAGATGGCAAAGGTGAAATCTCTGAAGAATTGAAAACAGTACCTGAAAATATGCGTACCAGCTTTTGCGCTGACCAACTTCTGCGATGAGTTCGTTTGAAATTCAGTGAGTACAGGGACTGCGTTTACCTGAGGCATCACAATGGGCGCCACTATGTGTTCTCAACTGACCTGAGGTGAACAAGGTGATTGCGAGTGTAGGACATATGATCTCGCCGATAGCCTCCCCAAATCAGAAGCTAATTTCCGTCCCAATAAATAATATATTGACTATATCAACCGCCTGCACTAATAATAATGAATCAGGCAGTAGAGTTGCACTCACTTTTATGCTCAGCCTTCGTTGATTTCGAACAAGCACGCGGGAAGCTTCATTGCTGTGTTATGTGGAATGCATCAGGAAAAATCATATCTCTTATCAAGAAATATGGAATCACGGATAAGCTTGGCACCTGGCACGCTAATACCCTACAAGATGCTCCTCCTCAGAGTGTTTTTTTATACTTCACATGCATGGACGCTATTATGCACTGATGCAGCAGCCTTGGGAGTATTCGAGAGAAAAGTTCTACGTAAGATCTTCGGTCCAGTGGGAGTTGGCAACAATGCGCTATATGAGCTCCTCAACCATGTGGACGTTTTGCAGCGTATTAACATCCAGTAGCTGTGCTGGCATGGCTATATTGTTCGAATGGTTAAGGATGCTCCGACGAGATGGGTATTTGATGCGGGGATTTGTGAAAACCCGAGAAGAGGACAACCTTGTTTGCGTTCGAAGAAGCAAGTTGAGAAAGCAGCCAAGTAGTCGATATGTGTGACTCACAGGCGCGCAAAAAGCGAAAGCGCCTGAAAAGATCTTTTGAAGCAATCCGAAATCCGATATTCGGCCAATTGAGTTAGTAAAGGGTAAGCTTGATAAGTTTGATCGTTGATATTTTGCTTTGGAAAAGCTTGACTGTTCGAGTACATCGATATATACCCAGGGAATGGTGTGCTGCTGAGCGGTAATTTGTTAGCCGTAATTTTACCGTGGTCTGGTAGACTATACTATATACATGTATATCCATGAGTGGCGGGAACTACAGTTTAAAATCGACTCCGAACGACAGATTTTTGAGAAACTTTTCATGAGCATTTTATTTACTCTTCTGAGCTTTTACCAGATTTTCGTATTTCGTTTTGTTTGAGATGTTTATGCCAATTTTTAAACCATGGTCTTACGTCTAACAAGCCAACATAAGACTACGGCGACTTTAGGTATCGTCTATTAGACAAGTAAGTCCAAATCCACAGATGTTCACAAGACAGAATCTTCTGTATGTAGGCCCTTAATGTTTTTACAAGCAAATTGTGTTTGAAAAAACTTACGAATATTGTGGTTACATATGAGACCATAGCGACCTCAGGAAACGATACGAATACGCAGGAGCATTCTCTAGAAACCACATGATGATGACCTCGTTAAAACTGCTTTGCTAATGCCATCATCACGGAATTCCTAGAAGGGTTTGATCAATACATAACTATAGAAGAAAAATCTAGAGCTAATAGAAGTGCTATCGTGTTAGTCTACTAAGTATTTTGCTGGCCTATTTGACGTGCATCGTTGGTTGAAATCCCATCTTAGATGTTTCGAACAAAACGATTGCCCCTCAGCAGTCTTCTGGTAAAAACTCTGAAAGTAAAATAAAATCACTAAGAAAGGCTAGGTTAGGTAAGAGGACGTGTACTTGTAATTGGGACAAGTACAATACTCGGGGGTCTAAATGACCCTTGTAATACGGCATTAAGGAGAGAGAGAGGATAAGAAAGGATATAGGGAAAAGGAGAGGAGGTAGGAAAGGGAGGTTAGAGAGACAGACATACCCTCCAACATATCCTGACTGGGATCTGTTGCAGATCTCTGTCAGCGATCTAACCTCGCAGTGCCGTGTAATAAAACCAATAACTAACCTCAGACTGGCCTTATCTAAGCTCAAAACAAACCTGCCCTAGCGCTGTCTGTAGCAGGCAATAGACATCTGCTCTTTCTCCCTGACCCATCGACTGATAAGGCCGTAGAGGTGGCAAATTGGGGGATCGGAAGCAACTATCAATTCGCCCCGCAAAACGTGAACCTAATCTAGCGAGAGCATTCGCCGTCTCATTGTCAAGTATACCGCTATGACCCGGAATCCAACATAACATAAATGCTTTGGTCTGGTCCAGAGATCAGCAACGAGTATTCAAAACGATGAGTAGATTCGAGTCATACTTATAATTTCAGCTACTTATACGCATTCATACTTATATTAATATCATACTCATACTACTCATATTCAAAGTTAGAAATACTCATCGTACTCATACTTAACAATACGCATGATGTTGTTGATTTCGACTCTCCATGATTCAACATAGATTCGAGATTTGAGTAGATTCGAGTCATACTTATAATTTCAGCTACTTATACGCATTCATACTTATATTAATATCATACTCATACTACTCATATTCAAAGTTAGAAATACTCATCGTAGTCATACTTAACAATACGCATGATGTTGTTGATTTCGACTCTCCATGATTCAACATATACACGAAGCACAAAATAAGTATGATTCGAGTACGAACACCACAATACTCGCTAGAAGGTTGTGTGTGTGCTTTGCTTGCTGTCTTTGTCTTTTCTTTTCTCTTCTTTTGTAAATGCAACAATAACTACTACTGTAAATTTTGATGAATGATTCGAGTGACTCGAATCATTCGTAAGTATTATAAGTATTTTTCTAAATTTATGAATCAGAATGAGTAGGCGTATGAATCAAACAATGAATCGAATGTTGTGAGTTTGATGTCAACGTTGTACTCATACTCATTGCAACCTATAGTTATAAATCAATGTTGTAGCGAATACGAATGAATCAGAGTAGTTGAATTTTAATACTCTTGACTCACTCATACCCAAAATTTCATAAGTACCTATGAGTAGCGAAAATACGATTAATTGCTGATCTCTGGTCTGGTCCAAAGGTCCTTAAAGACTCTTCTCACTCACGAATAAGCCGCGACTTAATCATACCGACGCAATGGCACATAGGACAGCCTGACTGTTAACGAAGATCATCTAAGATTCCGAATCCGAAGTGGGTCTACTAGCCTCGACCACAATAGCTTTCAAGATTGTAAAAATCTCCGCATGAAACACGCTGCAGTCATTCTTTAATCTAAAGTGAACTTCAAGACTGTGATCCATACAGAATTGCTAAGAAAAGTTTTTTAAAAATCTGGTGTTTGGAGGTTAAACTGTAGCTCATGGATAAAATTATCACACACTACATGGGTGGTGTGAGAAGCTTGGTTGCAATCCTGACTAAAGGGTTGTAATGGCCAGTTAAATAAGTATATATTGCACATTTTAAAGAGATTTTGTAGGAGCTCTATGATCTTTATGGGAACGATGGGCATATAAAAGGTTTTCGCAATTCTAAAAGAAAAAAAAAATTTGTTGATGGCTTTGCTTACTTCAGTTCAGAGTTCTAATTAAAGTCTTGACATTTGCAAAACACTTATGGGGGTGTGTGTTTTTGTTCATTATTTATTGATTTATTGTTAATTTGTTTAAAAATATAGAATTTAAATTAAACGATTAACAACAATTGAAATATCGTGCTTATGGAATGGAATATGAATTCAAATAAATTTCTTTGAAGACAAAAAGATTTTTCGCAGTCATAAATGCAAACACTATATAAATGAACTCCTTAAACAAATTTATTTATTTTTTTCTTTTCTTATCAGTTCAACAATTAATTTAAATATTAAATAAAATGTGGAATTAAAAAAATTAAAACGATACAATACAGCGATAAAAGAAATAATAAAAGTGAAGGTGGTGGGGGGCGGTTGTGATGGCTGTTGATTTGCTTTTTTTTTTTCTTTCCTAAATTTCGCGGTTATACGCCACATACATAATTTGTATGTAAATGGTTTCGCATTTAAATGGTTAAACAGACCACAATTTTTGACCTTCAATAACGTTACACTTTTATTTTCTGTGATTTTATTTCTCTTTTCAATTTCAAATAATCCACTTCTCTTTTCTTTTATACAGAAAATAGAAACAGAAACGGAAAAAAAGAATTCGATTTCTGATGGATTTGTTTAACATGACAAGTCTTTGTAGAAACATAATCTAATTTTTGTTGAACAAATTGTTTTTGAATTTAAAATTAAAAAAAAAAAAAAAATATACTTTAAATGGAGTACAAACTCCAGAAATTATGCCAATAAATGAGGCAATTGTGTCTGTGACAAGAAAAAAAATTTTTTCATTTGTTGGCCAAATTTGTGTTAGAAATCGTGTTGGAAAGTTGAAAAGACCTTGATTACAAAATTTTTGTTTTTGTAATATTTTTAATACAACAATAAACCGGTATCTCACGAATAAATGCTACAATGTTGTCTTCCAATGCGTCCATTGAAGCGGGCTTGTCTGTATAGACATGAGCTTTAACATAGCCCCACAAAAAATAGTCAAAAGACGTTAAATCACACGATCTAGGCGGCCAATTGATCGGTCCCGAACGTGAAATAAAATGTTCACCGAAATCGCCTCTCAATAAGTCCATTGTTACGCGTGCTGTGTGGCATGTGGCAGCGTCTTGTTGAAACCACATGTCATGCAAGTCAAGCTCTTGCATTTTGGGCAAAAAAAAAGTTGGATATCATCTCACGGTATTATTCGTGAGATACCGGCCGAAATGTTGGAAAGAGTATGCCAAAATTGGTCTAAGCGGATGGACCATTTGAGGCGCAGTCGCGGTCAACATTTGCATGAAATAATCTTCAAACATTAAATTATATGGACCGTACTATCGATTCAAATAAAGATTTCATGCATTTTTCTGAATTTTATGTGTTTTTTTTTTTTTGAAAAATTTTCCTATAGCGCTTAAAAAATCACCCTTTACTACTTGATGATCGCCGCCGTCTAGTAGTTAGTGTATTGGCTTATTAGACGTAAGGCCACTATTCAAATCCCAGGTCAGACATCTTCTACAAATCGAAATATGAAAAAGTATTTTTCGGCCACTTCCTCTCAACAGTCTTCGGACAAAAGCTCTGTGAGTAAAATTAAAATTGTTATGAAAAATTTCTCAAATATCTGACGGTTAAAGTCAACTTTAAATTGTAGGTCCCGCCATTCATGTATAAAATTAACACACACAGCATAAGCGGTATGAGGAGCTAGTTCGTAATTCTAGGTTAGGGCTAGATTGTAATGACCAATTATGTATGTCTGCCGCTCATAAATCTTGTAATCTTAACTAATGATTTGTAATGACCAATTAAGTTAAGTATGTAGGAGAGCTGTCGTTCCTTTAGTGAAAGGTTTATCACAAAAAAAAATCCACAAAAGTAATTAAAACTTATCACAAAGTGAAGACCTTAACGTGACCACTTTTTATGCAATCAGTAAGTGATGATTATGGCCGTCATAATCGATATACTGTGTAGGGAATTGGCAAGAACATAAAGAAATTTAAAGTAGAGATATCACTTTGGGTTGAAAAAGCTGTGACAGATAATTTCAAATTATCAATTCGATGTTCTTTTCAGCAGTTGTGCCTCTTTTGGGCTTTTTAAGGCGTATTTTGCATCTGAATTTGCACTTTCATCAAAAAAAAATAAATCAAAATACATGATCACAATCCTGTACAATTGAATGCTAGAAGAAATAGATTACAATGCTTCAATGATTTTTCCAGCAAAATTTTCTTTAATCCACATTTTACATTTCTTATTGGCTGCGTTAACAAGCAAATAATTGTGGCATTAGTACTTAGAAGTGATTGGGAAAAATCATTTTAACGTTAAACTGTGTGTTTCGGGAGTACTGTCATTAAGCCCTCGGGTATTTTTTTTAATATCTCCGGAACAACCGCTAATGAATACAGAGTACGATAAATAAGATTTTTTATGTCTACAATCGACACACAATAGGGCATATTGCACGTGAGAAATCTTCTCTGGAGGTTTTCTATTCCTGCCTACGCCCTATCAAGCTTCAAAGAAGCTCTCACGTAATACGTTCAACACCTCACGTACCACTAAACCACTTTTAACTCTCTGGTTTTCAGATACTTCACAGAGAAGTACAAACAAATTTGTCTTCAGACTGCACCAAGGAGTCTAGGATAGGCAACCGGCATGTACAAACCCCGCTTTCAATCAGACAAGAGAGTTCCTTTCTAAGGTGAAAATTGGTCGCATGCCCCATGCAAAATGTAGATGGGAAGGCCACCTTTCTTATGTAGATGGCATGTAATGTGATTGCTATTAGGCATGGAATAACGTCAAGTATTTAATCTCCTTCGAGTAAGTCGTCGTAGTTTAGTAGGTAATATGTTGGCGAGCCTGTCGATCAAATCGTAGTTCAGACATCTTGAATAAAACGAAATATGAAAAAATAATATTTCTTACGGCGACTTCCTCTCAACAGTCTTCTGACAAAAATGTTGAGAGTAAATAAAATTCAAATATGAGAAGTTTGTAAAAAATCTCTCGTTCAAAGTTCAAACGTTAAACTAGACCGTGTCCCTGTGAGCGTCAAAAGAAAGTATACAATATGGATAAAATTCTAACAATCAACAAACTCAACTTTTACCACTTGTGAGGAGAGTGCCCGAAAAAATTTGACAATATTTCGAATTTTTTATTTTTTTTTTTATATGATTCGATGTTAAAAATTGGAAATGTAACAATTTTAAAATACAAATAACGATTATTTAATAATGTATAGTTTTTTTATGTACACTTTCTTTTGACGCTCACTGTATGTATATATTGACGAATTAAATAAGTCAGATATTTCCAAAAAGGGTAATTTAACGTGCTGCCGTCGTAAATTGGCCACTTCCATACGACGATTTAAAGCCATTAGGCTTATGTTTGTGGTGCTACTTCGAAGATCTTGTGGGAGCGCATACTTCCCTAATGTTGGAGCATTTGAAAACCATTAATTCAACTGCCGCCAAATATACCGCTTGAAATATGCGACAAAGTAATCGGAAATTACTTCAAAAGGATCGACAGTTGCAAGCAATCCCGAGGGGATTAATTTAATGACATTGTGTTCGGTTTATAAAGGCCAGGGCAAAGTCCAAGCATAGTAATGAAATAAAAGTTTCATCAAAATCTGTAGTCTTGTAGGTGTAATTTTTGCTTATTAGATGTGAGGCCTGGCTTCAAATCCCAGCTAAGACATCTTTAACAAAACGGAATATAAATAAATATTTATTCGACGAATTCCTCTGTCAGCAAATTGCTGGCAGAAACTATGAGTGTAAACTTAAAATTGCTATGAAAAGTTTCTCAAAAAAAGTCTGTCGGTTTCGACACTCCTGTATAGAATTAGCGGACACAACATAAGCGGTGTGTGAACCAGAGATCAGCAATGAATCGTATTTTCGCTACTCATAGGTACTTATGAAATTTTGAGTATGAATGAGTCAAGAATATTAAAATTCAACTACTCTGATTCATTCGTACTCGCTACAACTGATTTATAAGTATAGGTTTCAATGAGTATGAGTACAACGTTGACACCAAACTCACAACATTCGATTCATTGTTTGATTCGTACGCCTACTCATTCAGATTCAAAAATTTAGAAAACCACTTAAAATACTTACGAATGATTCGAGTCAATCGAAAAAAATTAACAGTAGTAGTTATTGTTGCATTTACAAACAAAGAAGAAAGAAAAGACAAAGACAGCAAGCAAAGCAAACACACAACCTTCTTGTGAGTATTGTGGTGTTCGTACTCGAATCATACTTATTTTTTGCTTCGTGTATATGTTGAATCATGGAGAGTCAAAATCAACAACATCGTGCGTATTGTTAAGTATGAGTACGATGAGTATTTCTAACTTTGAATATGAGTAGTATGAGTATGATATTAAAATAAGTATGAATGCGTATAAGTAGCTGAAATTATAAGTATGCCTCGAATCTACTCATCGTTTTGAATACTCGTTGCTGATCTCTGGTGAGAACCTAAGTTGTAATGTAAAGGGTTGTATTTTTGAAACCGTAAAATGGTTAACCCGTTTAGGTGTTGAGGAGGTGTTTACGAATCCGTTTTACTTGTTGTCGTATATCAAAGTCTAAAATTATGAAAATGAATTTTATTTTCTCCGTTTATTCATGTTAAACTTTGGTTTTATGGCGGATATCAAAGCCTTAGACTACTACGATTACTTTGCAACAAAATTACTTCTGTCTCCTACACAAGACTGTTCCACAAAATACATTCGAATTTCTAATTTCCATCTGTAAAGATGGCACTTCCATCTTTGGGAAAAAAAACCTGTTAAAGTCATCGTCATCGCTTTACTATGTCCGCTTTTAAAAGCAATTCCACTCAGGCAGTTTTTAATTTCGATTTTCTGTTTGTCTACGACTCCATTACCTTGTAATTAAGACAGCAGCTAACATACTCGTAATTAGTCTACAACAAAAGCAACAACAGAAACAACAATAGAAAAATTTTATATTAAAATATGAAAACGAAAACCTATGTAAATTAACAAACATTAGCAATGGATTTGGCGCATTAGAAAGAAAAAAAAAGAAAAACACTCACACAATGAAAACTGAAAGAAATGAGATTCGAATTTAAAACAAAAGCTGAGGGAAAATACGATACAAAGTTCCAAGTCCCAAGTTCCAAGTCCGTCAGTTTCACACATTAAATTAATGTGTGTACGAGTATGTGGGAAAAGGTGTGAGAAAATATATTTAAGAAGCGTACTCTGAACAAACCAAGCCCTGACAATGAATTTCATTTTGAATAAAAAGCTCTGCAAAGAAATTTTTGAACCAAAATAACAAAAACAGAAAAAACGGAAAAAAAAACTCCCATGTTGTAGCCGTTATGGAAATGATAAGAAATGAACTGTGAAAACGTATGAAAAAGAAAATTTCACTTTTTTTTCTGTTTTGTTGTTTTAAAGAAGAAATGTTGCATTCATTGGATACATGCATGTAAGGTTAAGGAAAACAACCTGCCTCGTCTTGCAAATAAGTGCATAATTTTCATCATTATCATCATCATTGAATATTTGAATACTCAGATCAAAAGCAAATTAAAATAAAAGTGTTACCCGGCTTTTGTACAGCAGTGTAGTGTAGAAATTTAAAATGAAAATTTATTAAAGCGAGTGGCAGACAGCCTTCCAATGAAAGAAAAATTCTTATTAACATTGTGGTAGCTCTGGGAAAATACGAGATTGGAAGTGATTAAAAGTAAACACTTTTACAACTCTTTAGTCAGGATTATAACCAGGCTTCTCACATCATCCATGTTATGTGTGTTAATTTTTTATCCATTTTATCCGGGACCCTACAGCTTAACTTTTTATAGAAATTTTATTTACCTTCAACGTTTGCCAGATCATTGTTGAGAGGAAGGGGTAGGTAGCAGAGATCAGCAATGAATCGTTTTTCCGCTACTCATAAGCACTCATGCAATTTTGAGTATGAGTGAATCAACAGAATTGAAATTCAACTACTCTGATTCATTCGTACTCGCTACAGCATTGGTTTATAAGTATAGGTTACAATGAGTATGAGTACAACGTTGACATCAAACTCACAACATTTGATTCATTGTTTGATTCATACGCCTACTCATTCTGATTCATAAATTTAGAAAAATACTTATAATACTCATAAATGATTCGAGTGGCTCGAATCATTCATCAAAATTTACAGCCTTTGTTATTGTTGCATATACAAACAAAGAAGAAAGGAAAGACAAAGACAACAAGCAAAGCATTCACACAATCTTCTTGTGAGTATAGTAGTGTTCGTACGCGAATCATACTTATTTTGTGCTTCGTGTAAATGTTAAGTAGAGACGAGTCGAAGTCAATAACATCATGCGTATTGTTAAGTATGAATACGACGAGTACTTCCAACTTTGAGTATGAGTAGTATGAGTATGATATTAAAATAAGTATGAATGCGTATAAGTATCAGAAATAATAAGTATGACTCGAATCTACTCATCGTTTTGAATACTCGTTGCTGATCTCTGGTAGGTAGGTAGTTTGGACTGGTAGCTTTGATAGCAAAAGCTCACTTGAACAAGCATAGCAGTCCGCTGTGACGACACGTGTAAACGCAGTCCCTGCGCTGACCGAGTTCCACTAAACTAGAGAAGAAGTTGGTCAGCGCAAGGACTGCACATTAAAAGCACGATTACTCTACAGTGGAAAACCTGCCTAAAAGTTTAATAAGCGAATCTATATCCTTGACATCAATGGATGATAGCTTCGTCAAGCTGACAAGGATTGGGGAGAATAAATAACCCATATCTGCACCTCGCAAGAGGTGGGCATTGACAAAGAAGGTGGATAACAGTCTCCTCTTCCTCAGAAGATCTGCACCCACTGTAGAAGTCGTTAAATGGAAGCTGCATTCTTTCCGCGTGTCTTTCCATAACACAATGACCTGTAAGCATGGCCACTGTGAACGAGATGACGTTATAATCGAGCGCCGGTAACTGGTTGGTGCGCCTTCTATTCATCGTGGGCCAGGTGAGTCTAGCAGGACTCCTCATTGACCCGGAATAGGCTGGCGTCCCGAAAGAATTTCTGCTCCCAGGTAAGTGGCAAGTCGATTGACGAGGATTCCGAAAGGAGTGCACCAGCTCTGGCCAGCTCGTCGGATCTGAACTGCAGAGAGAAAATCGCTGACAGAAATATTTTTTTGTTTCAATATTTCGTTTTAAAATTTTAAGAGAAATTATTACGGCGTCTTTCGGGAGAAGTTTTTTTAAAGTTTTAATTTTTTACCAAACCCTCGTATATGTTTGTTACCATTTAAATCGATGCATATTTCTTTTACAGAGAAATTGTGGGAGTTGATGCAGCTGGTTTATGTTAAAAATGCTAGTGTTGGTAGCATTTTCTCCACACTCCACTAAACTTTTAAAACCATTAGTCAGTCAAGCAAACAATAAGCGTCAGTAGAAACAAGAGAAGGTTAAAAAGTCAAAGAGATGCAAAAAAGCAGAAAGAGAAAAAAATAAAAAAAAATATGTATTTAATAATTATATTTTTTTTTATTTTTTTTAACATTTATTGTATGTGAATTCTTATTGTTGTTGTTGTTGTTAACATAACAATGAATTTGAAATGAAATAAAATTTTTAAAAAACTCGACAGTTTTTTTATTACGGACCCTGAATGTAGGGAGTGCCTTTGAATCTTTCAAAATGAATATTTTAATTTCATGGCTTAAATTCGTTATTTTTTTTGTTTTATTATCTGATTTACAAATATGTATGTTAACAATTAATTATAAAAAACTTTTGTTTATTTAATTTAAATTATGTTAGAAATTATTAGAAATTCTATCATCTGTTTGTTGTCTAGAGGGTACATACATACATGGTTACTCACCATGAGTTAAACAATCAACTTTTAGGGCACACTGTTCTAAAGATTATCGTAACCTAAATACAGGGTTACTATGTACACTCAAACCTCGTTTTATACGATTAATTCGTTTCGCAAAAAATCGCATAATTCAAATTCGCATACAACGATACACTAGCTTCATACAAAATCCACTAATAGGGATTTAAATAAAAAAGCGCATAAATTCAAATTTAACCCTTAAAATTCAAACAAAATCGCATATAAAAAATCAACAAAAAATGAATCCCTTGCCGAGACCATACAAAATAAGGAAAAAGATAGGAAATAAACAACAACTAATACAAAATTCCAAATAATGAAGAAAATACATAATTTTTCAATAAAATAAAAATATAATATTACTCCACGTCCATAGCATTTGAATAATACTTCATACATCAGAACCGGAAATGCCGAAAAAATTTAAAGATTGTAGTAACTTTGTTACGAACAACACTTTTTTTTTGGATTTTAACATTCAATATTTCCTTAAAATCGTTTTTGGAAAGAAAAAATTTGAGAATTTTGAAACCGCATAAATTTGAATTCGCATAAAATAAATTCGCATAAAACGAGGTTTGAGTGTATATAGTAACGAGGTAGTCGCCGTAATCTAGTAGGTAATTTGTTGGCTTATTAGACTGGGTGACCAGTTAAAATATCGTTTTGTCTGTTAGATTTGTTAGGCAAGAATAACAAGTCAATTCAATAAGGGAATTAAGCAGAGTCCCCAAAATAGTACCAAACTGTATCCTTCATGAAGCTCAGATAATTTTCAATTTTATATCTGAGACATCAGATAGATCCTTGCAAGCAATGTACAGTAGCAGACAAAACTGTTCACAAAAGGATTTTACGCAGGAATTTCTAAATTTTTAATATCAATGTATTTAGATATTTAAGGTAGATTAATATATTTGAGAAGATTTATCAAACTTACATCTAAAAAATAAAATTAATTCAAAATATTTCAATCAAGTAAATAAAAATAATACTTCTTAAAACTATTTTGTGTGTGAACACTTTTGTCGCTCGGACACTACTTATTATTTTTTAAATTAAAATTTTGTATGGCCTCCGCGGGACTTTTTCACTGCTTTTATTCTTTCTGGCATACTCTTTATGAGGTTTTCCAAAATATTTGGATTTATATTTTCCTACGCTAGAAGAGCACGTTCCCATAATTCGTCTAAAGATTTTGGAGGGTCTTTTTCGGCAAAAATCTTTCGTTTCAAAATCGCCCAAAGGTGTTTTATGGGGTTCAAATCTGACCCCATAAGATTAATCTTAGTTTCGTCGGACCAGGTAACTTTCATCCAGTCATCAACAGTGAAGTTTTCGTACGTTTTAGCAAATTTTAGTCTCGCCTTACGGTGCTTTTCGTTTAATAATGGTTTTTTAATAACCGTTTTTGCTTTAAGGCCGCTTTTATTGAGATACCTGCACATAGTTCTATCACTGACGCTTAGGCTATACGGATCATAGCCGGAGATGGCTTCTGCGAACGGCCGCCATAATTGCGTGGTACTTCCAAACTGTTTTGTTTTTTTATTTTATTGACGAGTCCGATTGAAACATTATATTTTTTTGCAATTAAACGATATGAAACACATTTTTTATATCTTCTATGATACTTTTCTTCAAAATAGGATTTATAGCTTTTGCCATTGTAAACTAACTGGAAAGTTAAACAACTACTGTATTTTATATTTTTTAAATTAAAATCAACTTAGTTTTTCATAGTTACCTAATTTTGTTTCGGGTAAATTAAATTTTAAATGTATTGTTTTCTTTTAATCTATAAGCGGACAAAAATGTTCACACGTGTATATTTTTAGTTTTTTCCAAACAAACTTATACAAGTTCCGTTACTTTAAATGCGAGTTACCAGATAACAGTGAGTAGAGTTCTTAACACTTAACAGAAAGAAAATTTTACCAGATTATCTCAATATAGATCAGATCATGAAAAAATTAAAATTTCCTTAAGGCAGTTACGACTATTTGCAAGCTTACCCTTATATTACGTGCATGCTGTTATGCTCCGGTGCGCTTATGATTTGTTTTCGTTTACAGTAACAACATTTTTAAAATTTCAACTTCAGGACGACTATCCGCTTAGACATTAACTGGTAGAAACTACAGCTTGTCTGAGCAAGCCTACAGAGCCATTACTCACAAGGAGTTCTTAAGTATCTTACAGCTCCAATGAACTGCTAGTGAGTAACCCAATGGTTAACTGCTGACTTACCCAAGATTATTTTATGAAGTGTAAAGCAATTGAATGCCGTTTTGGTATCTTCCATCCGATTAAATATTGTTTCAGAAGGTCGTCTGGGCTGCTTTGCTCAATTATTACGTTCGTCTCTGTAGGATTATCATCTGCCTGAAACGACACTGTTGCTGCAGTGACCTCTATTCTCTCAAATATTCAATGTAAACTTGTGTGGCAAACAGTTGGACTGCATTTAATATCTCCTACACGACAGGCACACTAATCTATATTGTCAATGGTTGAATTGCAGCAGAAATCTTCTCTAATGCCTGACGTTATACTGTGAATACGTTGCATACGTCGGAAGTCTTATCGGAAGTACCAATGACAGTGTGGCACAAAATTTACATTTTGACATAAGGTGTGCATCTACTGTTGCGATGCGTACCTGTATCCTAACCTACAGTGAGCGTCAGAAGAAACTGTACAGTAAAAAAATATACATTAATAAATTACCATTATTTTTATATTAAAATTGTTTCATTGCCAGTTTTTAAAATTCAAACAAATTGCAAAAAAAATTTCAAAAAATTTCGAAATATTGTTAAATTTTTTCGGGCACTCTCTTTAAGTGGTAATTTTTAGAATTTTTAGAATTTTATCCATAGTGTACAGTTTCTTTTGACGCTCACTGTATGTATACGTTAGAGACAGTAAGGCATGTTGTTGGTATAAGATGAGATTACTGCATCTCACTAAATTTCCCACTAATTCTTTAGATCTTCTGCAAAGCATATGAAAACTTGTGTAGGTTTTTTTTTATCAATCACAGCATTTGTCATTGGATCTGCGTTTTAGACAATTTGTCATTATCTAAGGTTAATGCTTTTCTAATTACACAAACTGTCAATCATTGTTCGAAGCAGCAGTAGAAAAAACCTGCACCAATGATCTTTTCATGTGAGTGCTGTTGTAGAAGGCTGTTAAACTTTATATTGTAGGCGTCTTGAGGGGTAATATTAGACACTTTATTAACGTAATTTTTTTTTTATTGTTTTTGCATTACTAAATAATATTTATTCATATATTTTATATTTAAAAATAATATTTTATTTATTTTATTAAAAAATTAATCTCAAATAGATTTTATTTGTAATCAATTGAGATTTAATTTCTGCAATTTGAAGTTCTTGTTTTCTGCGTTTCTTTTTTTTTTCTTTCAAACTCGTGTTTTTAAATTAAATTTTCAATTCCAACTGGTTTTGTAATGGTTTTTTGAAAATAATTTTTTAATTTTTTTTTTTAATTTTTATTCGATTTTAATTTAAATTCATCGAGTAACGGTATATTATGCATTCTTAGTTTTTAGTTTGAACTGTGCTTATATGATATACTATCGTATGTAAGTATCAAGTAGTCTAATGACTATTTTTTTGTTATTGTTGTTATAGCAAATAAATAATACAAATAAAAACCTTTTTTTTTAATGCAATTGCATTTCATATGCATTTGGTTTAGTGGGTATTAATATTGGGTAGGAGCAAAAATTATTTCGTTTACAAAACTTTAAAGGATTTAAAGGATTTGTTAATTCTTTTAATGTAGTCGCCTTAGTCTAGTAGGTAATATGTTGGCTTATTAGACATGAGAACAGGGTTCAAACCCCCCATTTAAAAAAATATTTCTTCGGTGACTTTATCTCAGCAGACTTCTGGCAAAAAGTCTGAGAATAAATAAAATTGCCATGAAAAAACTTCTCAAAAATCTGTAGTTCATAATCGACTTTAAACTATAGGTCCCGACAGTCATGTATAAAATTAACGCACACAACATAAATGGTGTTAGACTGTAGGTCGTAATCCTAACTGAGGGTTTATAATGACAAATTATGTATACGTACACACAGTTACTAAAGTATACATACGGTTAAACAATTTCATAAATTTTTTAACTAATCCGTTTTCGTTGAAAATCTTTATAATTGTCTGACATCTTTCCTCGATTTTAAGACGGTCTTTTGCATTGCATTCAGAAATTTCTGAAATTTGTTAATCGTATGTATACTTTTGTGGCCCTGCACAGGCTGCACAGACCCACAAAAGTTAACAAATTTCAGAAATTTTTTAACCAATGCAAAAGACCGTCTTAAAATAGAGCAAAGTTGTAAAGATCTTCAACGAAAACGGATTAGTTAAAAAATTTCTGAAATTTGTTAACCGTATGTATACTTTAGTAACTGTGTGTATGTGTTTAAGTACACTTAGCATGAGCTAACAAATATTTTTATTTTGAATAAAATAATTGAAATACACTAGAGCCCCGACTTGCGTCGCTAATGGGGACCGGAGAATTGCGACGCAAATCGAAACGACGCAAATCGAATCAAATTTTTCTATACAAATGCATTGAAATTCATCAAAATGAAGCAAAAAACTTCATATTTCGGATAAAACAGAATTATGAAAACATTTTTCATTATTTTATTAAGTTCAGTTAAGTTTTCTCTAATTATTATAAAGAAATAGCAAAAATAAATAAAATAAATTAACAAAAAACTTAACAAAAATCAATAAAATTGATTTATAAAAAAAATAAATTTTAAAGAAGAAATTGTGCTTTGTTTAGTTTATGTGGTGCTTTCTTCAGATAATAAATTCAAATCAACAACACTCCATTTGATTACGTGGTCTTACAGGTTTGTTAACAAAAAGGTTTGTTGAATTTTTAGAGATTTTTTTGCTGATATGTTTCCTTGTAACAACTAATGGCTTGGTCAGCAGATACTACTACGCCCACGCTACGATTTTCGTCAGGATCGTTTTCAGAAAATATGTCCAATGCATGGGAAATTAATTGCATAGCTTTCGAAATATTGGAGATTGTTATTTTTTTCCCTCTAATGTATTATCAATTATCATAACATCATCTTCTAAAGCATGCTGAATATTAATGGATAATAAATTTTCATTATCAAGCTCCTCATCGTGAGACAGTAAAAGTTCTTTAATGTCATCCTCTTCCATTCCTTCAAATTCGGCTAAATTTAATCGACGCAAGTTGAAATTGAAACAACGCAAGCTATGTTTTGTCAATTTTTAAAAAGCGACGCAAATCGAAACGACGCAAATCGGATCGACGCAAGTCGGGGCTCTAGTGTACATGATTATAAAGCCACTGAATTTAGAGGTTAAGCTCATTGCTATCATTTTATGTAGTTTACCTTGACAAATTTTCTTATCCATTCTCAGTGGCTAAACATTGTGTTTGAATTAAATGATTGGGACATCAACGATAGAACTGTGCTGCATAACATACAGCTCATGTTACATTGAATATTCTGCATCAGTGATGTAAACTGGCCATTGGAAACATGCGTTTTGACAATGTTAGCCTTTTATGGGGATTTCTTAAGCCACGGGTATATGCAAATAAGCCACAAACCACGGCGGTCCTCAAAGGCAATATAACTTATGCCATCGATACAATTTAGCTTGATTTATGAGCCAGAGACATGGAAAATTTAACATTTCGGATGCGCTCCACCCTGACACTTGTACGATGTTACATAATGGCATCTGTAGATGTTTCCAACGAATAAAAAGTTTTGATATTTTATTTCACTTTAAAAATTGAAAGCGCTTAATGAAAGCTCCGATATATGTATATGATTCATTGACATACAACATACATAACATTACAACTCTTCAGTCCAGATTACGACCTAGTTTCTCATACCACTTATGTTGTGTGTGTGTGTTAATTTTATGTACATGAGTGGCGGGACCTACAGTTTAAACAAGACTTCGAACGACAGATTCATTGAAAAGATATTAATTATCAGTTCAGAAAGCGTACATTGAGGCAAATTCTTTCAAATTCATCGCTGCTGTAGGTTAGAAAAAGTGGCGGCTATTTTGCAGTGAATCGTTGCGATCGTCGTACACTGGAAAGTTTTATGATGATGTCTGAGCCAAGTGTTCAATATACGATCCCGTCTAATAAGCCAGCATACTGTCTACTAGCCTACGGCGAATTCGCATGGGATTCAACTTTCCATATCCGAGAGGATAAAGTATCTAGGGGATCCAAAGCTCTAATGGAAGCACAATATGACTGATAGAGTTAAAAAAGCTACAATAGGGCTTTACACCTGCAAAAGGACTGTAAGAAAGATCTGAGGTGTTCGACCAATCTTCACATAGAGGCTGTATACATACACGTGTATCTGTTTTGCGGGTGGTGTGCAAACAGCACAGCAATGCCACTGCCAACTGGTAGACAGAGAAGGCATTATTTGCTTCTATTAAAGTAGAGGACTAAGATGGTGGCAATAAGTCACATTGGACTATGCAGATGCTGCTATTCTAAGAAGGCATAGTCACATCCGTATCGATTATACGGTTCCTTATAATTTTCTTAATAAAAGGTTCTGTGCAAGCACCAATGCAACTGCCGACTGATAGACAGAGAACGCGCTCTGCTACACTCCAACCAAGGCATTATTTGCTATATTCAATTGGTTTCTCTTTGATCTCCTATTAAATCAGAGAATTGAGACGGTGGCCGTAAGTTACATTAGACTAAGGACATTCTGCTATTCGAAGGAGGCATAAACACATCCGGATCGATTATACGGTCCCTTATAATTTTCTAAATAAAATGTTTGTATTTAGAACTCCAACTAGGGACTTCTGGTCTAAAGATCTGAAGATTCCCAATGGAGTTCTAGAGGTTAATGTCAAAGGCTCAAAGGATTCTGAGTGTTTTTCAAGCTGAGATCAGGTTGACCATTATGAAAGCGTCGCAATGTTAGTTGGGTAGCGGGAATCTCTTTTAAAGTCTCTTGAATTGCTCGTTCAGCCAAGCTGCGATTAAGTTCTTAAAGAGCATATTTGCAACGTCCGTCCTTGTTCGTGAATGTCGAATGCTTTCTCAAAGATTTTTCGATTCATTAAAAGGTATCTCTTATGTGGGTTCGGGACGTAGCGATATTGTTGGATATTATATTCCTGACAAGCTTGCCGAGACCGAATCAACAGACTCAATTTGATCTTTAAATCGCATGGAAATCCATCGTACAATAACGATTCTCAAACGCAATTGTCCATTTGGTAGGCATGCCGAAGTACCTGACATTCCGTCAAATAACTTCTGCATGAGCTTTAGGTCTAAGGAGGAATATAATGGCTTTAATCCCAAGTATAAGTATCCTGCTTTTGTCATAAAAAGATTGAGATTTTAGATCTCCCACCTTGGGATATCCTTGGCCATGTTTTTAATATAAAGATTCTTACAATAGCTTTATTTTGGACACGGGTTGGTTTCCTTTAGGGAATATTTGACGCCCGGATTTAATATTGATTGTGATATCACAATGACTTTAAATGCTGGCATAAGGGGGACCACTACTTTCAAGGAAGATCTGTCCTTACCTAAGTCTAGCCGAGAGAGCAATAAGAGTTGGCTATGAAATCCAATCGTCTACAATAGACCAGTTGGTAAGTAACGAAAAGATTTATATATCGTAACCTCTAGGAAATAACAAAAAAAAAATATAATCACGGTAAAAAAGTCAAACACTGGAAAGTTTTTCTGTTTATTTGGTGTGAACAATACATATGTATGCTTTTTCTCCTAACCAATAATCTTTGCAATTTATGTGTATGCCGTATTAGTTTTATATGCGATTCTGTTTTTTGTGTTTTTGTACTCTACTCTACTCATATTGTTAATGTTCTTAAATTCAATTTTTTTTTGTCGTTCTGAAATTTGTTTTAATACTGAAGTAAATAATATTGTGTTTTATTTTATACAATTGTATAGATTTATTAATATTATTATTATTATTGTTGTTGTTGTTGTTGTTATTGTAAACATAAGCCATACCTTCTTTTATTTTGTTTTTCTAATTTTTTTTTTTATTTCTTGCATTTAATTTGAAGCTTTTTTAGGTGGTGGTTCGTTCTTTGTATCTTAAATGAATATGAATAAGGATTTGTTGTTTTTTGTTTATTTTTAACTATAATTTATTAGATTTTATTGTACGTTTTTGTTTTGTTTATCATATTATTTTGTCTTTTATTGCAAATTATTTATTAAGTTTTGAATTTTTTTTTTAAATTTTTCAATTCCAAAAAACATGTAAAACTTGCCAGCTTTTGGATGCTAGAATAGCAGAACCTGATATTCTATGGAAACGAAATTCTTTTGCAATATTTTTTTTACCATTTTAGTCTAGGTTTTATTGTTGTTGTTATGCATATGAACATAATAGTTGGTTCTGTTGTTTCATTAAAAATTGATTTTTTTCTAAATAAAAATTCTACTTTTTTTTGGGTATAAATGTTGTTGTTGTTGTTGTATTTTTTTGGTCAATTTATTTGTTGTATTTAGAACGGAACTAAAAGTGGTTGTGTATTCATTGTTCATTATAATCTCGGCTTGATTTCAATGGTCAGTCAATTGCAATAGGAGAGCATTAGTAATCGAAAAAAAAAAAACACAATTAAATCCAACCAGTTATGAATATCTATTTTTGTTGTTGTTTTAACAATTATTTTATTGTATTTTATTTAAATATTAACACTACCACCCCATATCGAGTTCGAAATAACTGTAACGACGGGTCAATATTCATTAAAGCCGATTCAGTTTTGACTGTAAACGCTTAAATGTTGCTTGTTCATGGGGCTGCGTATTTTGTTTAAAATATTTCAGGTTTGCTGCTTAAGTCTTTTGTTTTTAAAATTTAGTTAAGTCTCATGAGTCATAAGATGTTTTCTAGACAAAGGCAATTAAAAGAAATTTTAATTTTATCTGAATTGGAAATAATTATGTTATTATGGAAGCTCAATATTTGAATTTAAAGCCTTCAAAAATAGTCTTTTGTGTCTAAAGAATCTGTTGCGTCATTTCAAACAAACCTTATTCGAATATTTTTAAATATGTTAGACTCTCTGGAATGTTTTGATTTTATTTTTAATCTTTTATCAATTTTTTTACTGCCTTTTTTGTTTATTTTTTTAATAAGTTTTTTTATAGTTCAAGTTCATCATTTGGTTGTAAACCTTAAAACCAGCCCAACGAAATTGGTTCAATAGGTAAAGAATTCAAAAAACATGAACCAGTTTTAAAGCAGTTTTATTACAATCTTACTGAAGGGATTACAATACTTTTTATTCAATTAAAAATATTAAAGAAATCTACAGAATTTACGGTCCATGAGAACTAATTGTTTCACAATTAGTCTTTACTAAGTTCATTTTATTCAATGAATATTTATCTGCGTTTAAAATTGAGTGGAAATCCAGCACATTGTCATTATATTTGACTTAGCAGGGGTTAGAGTTAAAGGTTTAACAATAAGAAACGTGCTCACAGTAAATGTTAATCAAAGAAAGAGAACAAATTTCCCTTCTACCAAAGCTGGCTTTGCTACTGCAGTACAACCACAATCCTTTAATCAGTAAGTCAACTTTGTTTATCACAGTAAACAAACAAATAAACATTCTTATCTGCCTTAACTGACTTGGCTACCTTTTCCAACGACTCAATGCAATGCAACCAGTAATATTTTTATTTGATGTTGTCCTTTAATCATAGGGAAGCAACTCATAGTAGATGTCAACCTTGCTTATCATACTAAAAAAAACGGAAAAGCTTTCTCGTCCTTGACTATATTTTGCAACAACTCACCATAATTCAAACATGATTTGTTATCACTTAGCGGTGATGAAAATAAGCGTATTTTGAAATACATGCGTACATACACTGAGCGCCAAAAGTGAGTAAACACCATTGAAATAATTCATTTTCTTAGGATAGCGAGAAAAGTAAATGAGAATAGTCGAATAAATTTCCAAAAATAAAAACGTTTATTTTTTACTTATAAAATGTTAAAACAAAAACAACAATTCAATTATTGTTGTGCTACAACAAGTATATTTTTTATAATAGAAAATTTAAAATTATAGTGGGTGTGTTGACTCACTTATGGCGTTCAGTGTACATATGTACATAGATAATTATCATTACAACCATGCTGTTAGGATTATGACTTAGCTTTTCATGCCACTTATGGTGTTTGTGTTAATTTTATACATAAGTAGTGGGACCTACAGTTTAAAGTCGACTCCGAATAACAGATTTTTTGAGAAACATTTCATTGCAATTTTTATTTACTTGTTGCTTACTTTCTTATTGCCAGAAATCTGCTGAGAGGAAGTCGCCGAAGAAATATTTTTTTCATATTTTGTTGTTAGTTGGAGATGTGAGGCCTCGCCAGTCTACAATCATTGCTATTTGATGTCACCCTTTAACCATAGCCAAGCAGCTTACAGTAAATGTCAACTTTGTTTATCACAGTAAACAAAAAAAAAAAAAAAAAATAAACGTTCTTATCTATCTTAACTGACTTAGCTACCTTTTCCAATAGCTCACTGCAATTCGATCAGAAACATTCTTATTTAATGTTATCTTTTAACCATAGGGGGCAGCAGCACATAGTAGACGTCAACCTTGCTTATCATACTAAATCAAAACTTTTCTGTTATGCAATGACTCACAACAATTCAACGCGTTTTTTTTTTACCATTCAGCAGCGATGAAAATTAGCGTCTTTTGCAATACACTCACAGAAAAAAGTCTACATATGTATAGCGGTGCATGCAGACTTTTTTCCAGCTAATTTTTTTGTAGTTTTCTAATAATTTCTAGATTATATTTTTTTTATATTCTAATGGGTGATTTTTTAAGAGCTATAGGAAAATTTTTCAAAAAAAAAAAACACTAAAATTTAGAAAAATGCATGAAATCTTTATTTGAATCGATAGTACGGTCGATGTAATTTAATGTTTGAAGATTATTTCATGCAAATGTTGACCGCGACTGCGCCTCAAATGGTCCATCCGCTTAGTCCAATTTTGGCATACTATTTCCAACATTTCGGCCGGTATCTCACGAATAAATGCTTCAATGTTGTCTTCCAATGCGTCAATTGAAGGGGGCTTGTCTGTATAGACATGAGCTTTAACATAGCCCCACAAAAAATAGTCTAAAGGCGTTAAATCGCCAATTGACCGGTCCCGAACGTGAAATAAAATGTTAACCGAACTCGCCTCTCAATAAGTCCATTGTTACGCGTGCTGTGTGGCATGTGGCACCGTCTTGTTGAAACCACATGTCATGCAAGTCAAGCTCTTGCATTTTGGGCAAAAAAAAAGTTGGATATCATCTCACGGTAGCGCTCACCATTCACAGTTACGTTACGATTCGCAGCATTTTTAAAGAAGTACGGTCCATTGGTGCCACCAGCCCATAAACCGCACCAAACTGTGACTTTTTCTGGATGCATTGGTAGCTTTTGCAATGCTTCTGGCTGATCTTCACTCCAAAATCGACAATTCTGCTTATTTACGTATCCATTAAGCCAAAAATGAGCTTCGTCGCCGAACACAATTTTTCGATAAAGAAGTGAATCTTCGGCCAACTTTTCAAGAGCCCATTCACCAAAAATTCTGCGTTGCGATAGGTCGTTCGGCTTCAATTCTTGCACCAGCTGTATTTTGAAAAGCTTCACACCTAAATCCTTCCGCAAAATTTTCCACGTTGTTGAGTAACAGAGGCCCAATTGCTGCGAAGGGCGACGTATCGATAATTGTTGGTCATCATTAACACTGGCCGATACAGCTGCGATATTTTCTTCAGTTCGCACTCTACGTGGTTTAATGCCCAACAATGTAAATTTGGTGTGAAATTTTGGTCACAATAGCACGAATAGCCGCTTCAGTGGGTCGATTAAACTGACCATAAAATGGAAGAAACGCGCGATTAACTTTCTTAACAGAGCACGCATTTTGATAATAAAATTCAATGATTAGCAAGCGTTGTTCGTTTGTAAGACGATTCATGGTTAAATTATTGACCAAACTGAAGATGTTTGACAGTGAAACAAAACACGAAACGTGCGTGAGATGTTTAAACCAGTGTTGCCAAAAAGATAATAGCTAAAAAATCACCCGTTATTTAATATTCTTAATTGTAAAAAACTGTATGTACTGTAATGTATGTAGACTTTTTTCTTTGACTGTATTGCTCTCAAATAATTTCGCTTTAAATTGGCGATTTACCTACGTGTACGCCTTCCGGAATGACAATAAATGCTTTCTCATTAGTATTCATTATCTGCTTCTTATTATACGAGTATTCAGTCCTTCATTAAGACATTCCTATCTTTAAATTTGATTAATCCAAAGTGTTTGTCAGATTTAATCAAAATATTCCATACGTCTGAAGGATTTATTGATGCCATTACAAGCCGAATATAACATCATTCATACATATGTCCGCCATGGTTCCTTTGGGAAATGTCCAATTTTCTAAAACTATGGCGAAGCTGAATCAAAGCTGAATTTGACCAAAAGCATGGGTTATGTTGGCTTTGAAGACGGCCGTGGTTTGTGGCTTATTTGCATATGCCCGAGAATTAAGAAATCCCTAAAAGAAAAAGTCTAACAGGATAATATCGCATGGTATGGGTGGTCAATTCACATTACCTGCACGTGAGATGACTATGTATACTCCTCAAATTGGTCGTGTAAAATATCCAATGTTACAAGAGCTTTGTGGCACACAGCGACGCTCAGTTAAATCCATATGACGTTGTTTTCCAAATCTTTCAATTAAGAACGAAAGAAGTTGATAAACATTATAATGCAGTTTCTCACAATATTATTCTGCAATTTTCATTCAGCATTTAGGCTCATTGTGATACCACAATCAATATTCAAACCGGGTATCAAACTTATCCTAGAAGAAACCAACTCAAGTTAAAAATAAATCTTGCTATTGCAGCAATCTTTATACATATTAGAATATGTAATGGGTTTTAAAACAGTCCGTATTTTTATTACAAGAGCAGGGCACTGACTCGTGAGCTGAATGAGAGTCTCTTCCTCAGCTCCTACAGAAATCATTGTCCGGAGTGCACAAAGGGAAAAAACAGTGGCCCGTGGGAATTTCCATTGCGCATCTTTAAATTGATTTGTAGTTTGGCCGCAAAACTTTCTTGGTTGTCAATTTTGACTGGATTACTGGGCTGACTCTTACATATTCACTTGACATTATCGTAAGCAACCCTCTGTTTTCGATTACTAAAGCTATCTGTCTAGGCTCGAGTGGTGGCCATACATTAAACTTATCTTATCTTTATCGTGTCTATCTAATGACATCTAGACCAGTCTAATAAGACTTGTTTCCTGGAGAAGTAAAGGGTCCGCCAAATAACTTTTTTTTTTGAAAATGCTTTAAAAAAAAACTACTGAATATTTTCTCAAATTTCTTTTTTTATTTGAAAGTACAATAATAATAATAATAATAATAATGGAAAATAATTTTATTCAAATGGCTGCCTCGGCTGGCCATGCAGTAGCCTACACGATCGGTCCAATTTTTAAGCACATTATCGATTGTGTGCAGCTGTATTTCACCAATGGCTTCACGAATATTGTCCTTTAAAGCGTCAATTGTCTCTGGCTTGTCGGCGTAATACTTATCTTTGACGGCACCCCACAAATAATAGTCCAACGGTGTCAAATCGCAGCTCCGAGGTGGCCAAACGACATCAGCTCTGCGGCTGGTAATGCAATCTTCAAAAACAGGGCGCAAAACATCGAGTGTAGCTTCGGCTGTGTGGCACGTAGCGCCGTCCTGTTGAAACCAAATGTTGCCAATATCCTCCACTTCAATTTTTGTGAACAAAAATTCGTTCAACATGGTCCGATAACGATCGCCATTGACTGTAACGGCCACTCCTTACTCATTTACTTGAATTGATGTTGATGACGCTTCACGCACACTTTCTGCAACAGCAGCAATATTCTCGGGTGTACGCACTGTTTTTGGCTTTTCACGCTTTGGTTTATCGATGAGGATGCCAGTTTCTTTCACTTTTTTCACAAGATAACGAACATACGGAGCTGACGGTGCTTCTCTTCTTCGAAAATTCGTACGCAATTTTCGCACACATTCTGCAACATTACCATGATTTTCAAAGTAATGTCGCAATATTTCCCAGCGTTGTTCAAGCGTATACACAACCATATTCGTTCAGCGAAAGGATAAAACTAATTATCTGTCAAATAAGACATGAGCTAAGTGTTACCATTTACGAAATAAGCACTAGTTGAAATAAAAAACGTTAGATGGCGGACCCGATACAAAAGAGAAGGCGTAAGATTTCTACGGACTTTGGTTCACAGCATTCGTAGACCGAAGAGGCGTTTGAGTTCGTTTAGATTTCAACGCCTTCATTACTCACCAGATTTTCTTCATTGCTGTAGAATCGTTTCAGAGAGAAAGACATTAATTTATTTCATAAAGGTTTAAGGGAGTGCTCTAGCCTGGATTCCTTGATCCTTATCATTTGTAATCAGCTGAGAGTGGCTTTAATCCATTTTCCTTCTTATTCTCCTCTGTGCATCTCCTGTGGCTTTGATAATAGTTTCAAATTGCTCCTGGTGTTAATTTAAATTAACCCTATGCATACAATTTAAGAAATGTGTTACGCATCCTGTTTAAAACTGTAAATATTTCATATGCGGTAGTGTAGTGTAAAATATTCTTTTGTTTTTTTGTAAATAAAAATTTTTATTAAATTTGTCAAGTTCTTGTTAAAAACCAAATCCGTTTGTAAATTGTTTTGGGATTTTTTTTCAATTATTTTTTTTTTACAAAAACCGCAATTTTTAGCTCAAAATCAATGAAATAAACAGCATTTGAATGTAATTCGGTGATTAATAAAGCCGACACTGCATGTATGTAAGTAACAGTGACTTTAAAACTTTAAAGAGTTTCTGGGTTTAAAAGAGAAAAACTCTTTTAAAAGACAAAACTTCTCTTAAAATCACAGTTAACATAGATATTTATGACGTTTTCTATCATGTTTCCGGCCCACCTCACTTTAAAGATCCCAACAACAACAACAAAAACAACAATATTAAATACATACGCTAAGCTTTTGCAAAATGTTACGTCATAAAATCAAAAGAAGAAAACAAACACAAAAAGAGCATTTTAAGAGCTTAGGGAGCTTAGTGATGGAGCACTGCATTAACAAAAAAAATGTGTAAACAATGGTTGAGTACACTCTACTGGCATGTGTTTGTAGTTGTAATACATAGATGTAAACAATTCTAAGTCTCTCTTGAGAGGCTTTTGGCATATGCTTTTGCTTTGGTTTTGATTTTTTGTTTCGTTTTTAATAGATGGGAGAGTGTGAGCTTGCGTTTGAGTTACAAATAAAGTCAACTCTTTTAATTGTGTCTCCCATAAGGCGAGAGTGTTTCGTATTGTTTTGGTTTTTTTATGTTTTGAGTCTGAGTTGTGTGTGTGAATAGGTGTACTTACTTACATTGCTTTTTCGTTTGTTTGTGGTTTAATTTCGTTGATTTTTGTTGTTATTTTTGTTGTTTGTAAGGTTTTCTGAGTATCAGCACTTGTTGTATGACTTATGATTGCATTTGAAAAAATACCCGTTCAGTCTGTTTAGAAACGATGATCAATTAACAACGTGTTCTACGGAAAAAACGAATTTTTTTTGATGGAAAAAAATTAAAATAAAAATAACGAAAAATAATAACAAAAATAATTTTAATTAATAAAATTATAAATCAATAAAATAATAGTATTAAATTTTAATTAATATTTTCAAGTATTTAATTAATGAAATGTTCTGTTAAAAGTTACAAATGAAATGAAATGAAAAAAAAATCATAATCATCTCAACTACCGTTAACTCCGTTGTATTTACAAATTAATAAAAAACAACAGCAGCCAACGTAAATTTATGCTTTTATTGTGGAAAATAAAGAAGTTTGTTTGTGATAGAAAATCAATGAAGGTTTTGCAAAATTGATTAAAAAAAATTTATTTTTTAAATTTAATATAAAACAACAACAACAATAATATAAAAATATAATACTAATAATATAGATAGATACATATATGCATATGTATGTATGTAAACAAACAACCATGCACATTCCTGTTTTAATACAATTGAATGCATTTTTAGGGTAAAAAAAATCTACTCCAACTCATTCAAATATTTATTGAACTGCAAGTTGTGTGTTTTGTTGTTGTTTTCAATTACGATTTTTGGTTTTGAAACTGTTTTATTTTTTTGTTTTTGCTCTGCTTATTATTAAACGTAACCTAAAACCAACAATAATAATAACAACTGGAATAGCAGAAGCAGCAGCAGCAGTACCAGTAACAATAACAATTACATGAATGTAACAGCACTTCTTAATTTCAAAGAAAAGCGAAATTGAAAAAAAAAAAACATTTCTTGTGTTCATATCGCGTCTATTCGTCTGTCGTTGTCGTCGCGTGTTGTTACCGTTTGTTTTGAAATCGAAAGAAAAAAATTTTAAAAAATAATAAAAATTGTTGCTGTTGTTTAGCATGTTCAACTATAACAACAAGAACAACATTTAACGAGTATTCTGTCAGTTAAACAATTTGTGTAGTTTGAAATTCATTTGAGAAAAAGAAAAAAAAATAAATAAAAGAAGAAATATTTGCTCCCTCTTCCATTATTTTTATTTTTTTAAATTGTTGTTGTGATTTATTGCAAAAATATTATAAAAAAAAGAAGTGCAAATAAAAAAGAATCACATTTGTGTTTAATTTTTAAATCTGGCTGCTTACTCCCTGCTCTTCTCCCTTCTTAAAATATGTTAATTAAACATTTTATTTATTATGTGAACAACGGTTTAATTTAAAGTGTGTGTGTCAGTGTGTGTTTTTTTTTTATAAGAAATTGTCTGCAGTAATTTGGAATAAAATTTTAATTGTGGTAAGTTTTCTTTATTATTATTATTGTTGTTTTTAAATTTTATTCAGTAATTTTGGAAAGCAAATTTTTAACTTAAAATAAAAAATTTACATTTAACATTGATATTCTTGGCTATTGCAAGTCGTCTATGAATTAGTTTTCTTTTTGTTCTTCTTTTATTGCTATTTAATGCGCTAGTCCATATTTCATTAATGTAAGGTTACACTGTCTTCAGAATGTTCTGTAATTAACCTTAGGTTCTTGAGACTAAAAGTCGTCATTATTATACTGTCGGACTACCATGTCCATTACCATTGCTTAATTTTAAAAATAATTTCTTTATGCTACGCAGTATGCATCATCAAACAAACAGAGGGTCTCGCGTGATTTTCGAGAGGTCGGAATTAGGAATTACCACTATAACACTCAAATCACAATCATAATCACATAGTGTACATAAGAAAAGAACATGATTGTGCATGCTCGACGATCACGTTTAGTAAATCAGTAATTATCACCACTTATCTGACATACACATTCTTCGTAAGTATGGTGGAAAGCAAACATGTTTCAACATACTTGTTGGATCCAAGCGACAAATGTAATTAAACAAACAACAATATCAGCATTTGAGCATTCATAAATTCTACTAATACATACTTGTTGCTGCAGTTATACTCCACAGAATGACTTACAAAACGAAGATTGACGAGCACAAATGTGAATGGTTCCTACAAGTCTTGATATCTGTAGCTTCTTTGGCTTTATTTTGTTAATCTATGAGATTAATCAATTAGCCAATCTCTGAGTTTGTAAACGGTTAATCCTTATGATTATCTTGAACCGATCGTGAAATAACTTGGAAGTAATTCATGCTTTTTTGTTAGACATCCAAATGTCAGCAGGTTTTTTCTTTTTTTTTCATTTATAACTATTTTCATAGCCCTTAATGTTTCGGAAAACCAAGCTGATTCAGAGGTAATGAACTCCAATACTGTATATGGTTGTCAAGAACGTTTTAATGTCCTATGACGAATATGGCATGACCATATTCTGAATAAATGCACAGCGAATGAATTGGGCAAACGTATTACAGCCATTGAACTCTCCGGTGTACTTTTTAACTTGGGAATCTTTTTAAAAACCTTCGTACTCGTAATTGACAAAGCAGTTATGGATTCCGTTAACGCCAGATGGGCACTCTCGGATATGGGTAAAACGGCGCGGAAAATCTGGCTGGATAGAAGGCGTAGGAGAAGACTGCTTAAACTCCAAAGGAGTACCCGCGGCGTGGCTTTTGAGACTTTACTGGTCATTGTGTTATAGGCACTCACAAAAAATGCCTAGGTCTTAGACACGTGGGAAATGATTACAGAGATGATGAAAAGTAGGATAATGTTCTTTACCTACTGGGTACAAGCACAGCACTATGTTAGAGAAATAAAAATGCACCTTAGTGTCAACGATGTGGGTAGACATTTTAAGCGAACTACCAGTGATAGACATGTGTAGTCTAAGAGCCGCTTCATTAGAATCTCCGAGTGGTTAAGAGGTTAGGGGAAATGTTGAACTGCGTTATACTTATATGGGCTTTATGTGACTCAAGTTTATCTATACAAATCCTTTGGGTAGACTGCCGTTTCAACCTACCTACCTACCCAAGTCTTTCGGACTTCTGCTCTAAAATAGTTTAATATTCAAATTCCTGCAGCTTCCACTCTCTCTCCTCTTTTGAAATAAACATCTATCCTGGGATTCGTTACCAGAATAATCAAAACAGGTCTACCTACATTCATACCTAACATACATACATAACTGGTCATTACAACCCTTCAGTCAGGATTATGGCGTAGCTTCTCACACTACTGATGTTGTGTACGTTATTTTTATAAAGGGTCCGCCAAATAACTTTTTTTTTTAAAAAATTCTTTAAAAAAACTACTGAATATTTTCTCAAATTTCTTTTTTTATTTGAAAGTACAATCCTTCCGGTTAATAATGGAAAATAATTTCATTCAAATGGCTGCCTCGGCTGGCCATGTAGTAGCCTACATGATCGGTCCAATTTCTAGGCACATTATCGATTGTGTGCAGCTGTATTTCACCAATGGCTTCACGAATATTGTCCTTTAAAGCGTCAATTGTCTCTGGCTTGTCGGCGTAATACTTATCTTTGACGGCACCCCACAAATAATAGTCCAACGGTGTCAAACCGCAGCTCCGAGGTGGCAAAACGACATCAGCTCTGCGGCTGATAATGCAATCTTCAAAAACAGGGCGCAAAATATCGAGTGTAGCTTCGGCTGTGTGACACGTAGCGCCGTTCTGTTGAAACCAAATGTTGCCAATATCCTCCTCTTCAATTTTTGTGAACAAAAATTCGTTCAACATGGCCCGATAACGATCGCCATTGAGCCCAATGAAAAATGGCCCAATTATGCCTCTGGACCAAAATCCGCACCAAACAGTGACTCGTATTGGGTGCGTCGGCTTTTCAATGTATGCGTGCGGGTTTTCTGTGCCCCAAATACGACAATTTTGCTTGTTTACATACCCTCCAAGATCAAAATGAGCTTCGTCTGAAAAGATGATTTTTCTTTGCCAAAATCGGCATTTTCTCTAAGTCGATCGCAGGCCCACTTAGCGAAGCGAAAACGCATTGGATGGTCAATATTCGTTCAGCGGAAGGATAAAACTAATTATCTGTCAAATCAGACATAAGCTAAGTGTTACTATTCACGAAATAAGCACTAGTTGAAAAAAAACGTTAGATGGCGGACCCGATACATGAGTGGCGGGACGTACAGTTTAAAGTAGTTTCCGAACGACAGATTTTTGAGAAACTTTTCATGGCAATTTTATTTACTCTGAGAGTTTGACCCAGAAATCTGTTTGACGACGTACATAAATCTAAACAACGTAAATCAAAGGATTGCTGTATTACTTCTTTAATGATACTGTCTATGGTACTCCTTTAAATAAATGTTTTAAACATTTGTGTAATTGCGAATATAAAATATAAAAAATATGTTAAAATCATGCAAAATTTCTCTAAAATTGCTTTCATTCTTCTGTATTACAAAAAAATGGGTCATTAAGTTAAAAAAAGTGTCCATAAATTATCTGCATTTGATATTCTTTATCTTTCTTTATTATTTATCCTAACAATTAACCCCCGCTCAATTTTTAATTATTTTTATACAAAATTAAACTAATCGTAGTGCGCGGCAAAATCAAATTGAATTAAAGTTGTTCAAACAATACCTGTTCAAACATATATTCACAGACAATTAGTTGTTAATGAATTACAGCGCAGCTGAATGATTTGAAACTTTTTTTATCAATGTTTTTCTTTTGGTCTGCTTTTAATAGCAGCAACAACCAATAATTACTGCTGAATGATATGAATTTTGACAAGAATAACGAAAAAACAGAAATGCACAGAAAACTTGAAAAAAAATTCAATACAAAAAGCATGAAAAAACTTTTCAAAAAGTGAACCGAAACAAATGACTAATGAAGTTAATTTATTAATCAAATATCAACCGTTAAATAATAAAAAACAGAACACAAGAGAATAACGGTTCAAACTAAATTACAGTTTCATTACGCACAAGGTTACCATACAATATATACAAAATAATACACGGGCACTAACAAATCTATTAAAAGTTTTTGACGAATTATTATTACAAAAACGGTTTTAAAATACAGTTTTTGTTGTTGTTGTTGTTTATAAAACTATAATATTTGTGAGAGTGTGAAATCTAAGACCATTTACTATCAAACACACAAAAACAACAACAGCAATAATAATCATAATAATAGCAACAACTAACACACATACATACATTCGTTCATACATATGAAACAATTACCAATTAATGTCTTAAGACCAGAAATCTACAAGATATTGTAAACCAACAACAACAACAACAGCAATAATAATAAAAATAATGTTAACAAAACAAAAACAAAAAAAAAAAAAACGTTTGCAGTGTTGTGTTCTGAAGTTTTTATGTGAATATGACCAAGAGCAGCGGCATTAATGGAACTTTTTCTCGTATTAAACATTTAATAACTGTTTATTAGACTTGAGAGTACATGGAGAAAAAAATAAACAACAAATATATCCCTCTTATCTTGAATAAATTTTCCTTTGAAATTTGTTTCCTAACCAAAGATTCTTTATTCCATTCTTCTCCTTGGTAGCATATGGCTTCCACAAAGCATTTCCATCTTATCCGATTGACTTATGTCAACCGTTGATAAGCTTTAAAAGTCCTTGTTAAGCACTTTGTAAAGCAATAATTTTGAAATGAAATCTCACAAAGTGTTCCATTCAATATCTTTAGATGGTCGTGTTTGTTAAGCGTCAAGCAAATCCACTCACTAGATTGTATTTGAAAGGTTACACTGTAGGTTACATTTTTGGTAAAGGCGCTGCTTAAAACGCTAATAGCTCGCATTAGTTATGAGAATGAACACGGAAAAGTAGAGAATAACATTACAAAATAAAAGATAGAATGTTTCAAATGGTGCCGGTGCCGTATGTTATAATTTCTATGTGATTAGGAAATCCAATTAAATGCTGGTTCTCCTTATTATACTTATTTGTGGTTCGGTCGTTTTTACTCTCATTAGCCACCAGTATGGTATTTAGCCAGTAAGTCTCTGGTGGTCTTCTTCTCCTGCTTTCAAGATTTATTATGTTGACAGAAATTTTAATAATATCGTCGTCGCCTCTTTTCAGTGTGACTCCATAGCGTCACAGCTTATTTTTTATAAAGTTTTTATGATTATGGTGACTTTTATGTCATACATACTTTTTATCTGTCCTTGCATTAAGAGCTTCTTGTCTTTCAATTGAAATCAAATATAGTGTGTGTGAGATATCATCGAAATTTTAAATTCGTTCGGAAAATGTATTGACGCCGTTATTAGCGGAATATATCTCAAATGACTGTCTCGGCTTCTCTGGGGAAGCGAATACGAATTTTCCATAACCCTAGCGCATAAATCTGACTGAATTTAGTCGCCGTAGTCTACTAGGTAGCGTATTGGCTTATTAGACGTGAGGCCACGGTTCAAACCTCAGGTCAGACATCTCGAACAAAACGAAAATATGAAAAAATATTTCTTCGCCGACTTCCTCTCAGCAGATTTGTGACAAATATCCCTAAAAGTAAATAAAATTGCCATGAAAAGTTTCTCAAAAAAATTTGTCACTCGGAGTCGACTTTAAACTGTAGGTTACGCCACTCATGTATAAAATTAACACATACAACTTAAGTTGTGTGAGAAGCTAGGTCGTAATCCTGACTGAAGGGTTGTAATGACCAATTATGAATTAATGTATGTATGTATGTATGTAAATAAATCCGATAGCATGGGTTATGGTCTGCGTTGAGGATTGATGTAGACTGTAGATTGTTCGCATGCTCCTGTGAAAGAGAAAGTCTAACGCGGTCAACTCGCATGTTTACGGTGGCCAGTTCACATCACTTCCACATGAGGTGCCCGTGTCGTTAAAATCGTTCATACAGAATATCCAATGTGGAATGAGCTGTGTGGTACTGAGCATTATACTACTGAAATAACATGTTATTGATGATATCCAGATCATATACATAATTCAGGTCAAAAGAAGATGGTAATCATCAACCTATAGGGCTCGCCACAAGCAGTGTGGGACTGGCCAACGTCTTTTTTAAAGAAATATGGACTGAAGATGCCGGCCGCTTAAAATCCATACCAAATAGTGCCTTTTTCGGTATTCATTGGTCGCTCTTGGATCTCTTGTGCATTAGTATACGTTTCAAATTTAAAAAAATTTTTTGTGTACGTACTATTATCTCTGGAGATGATTTTTTGATATGAAAATTTTATTATTTGCACGTATTTTAATGCTTTATACAAATAAACGACAACTAATTGAATGCTGTAGCTTCAAAAAGATGACCTTTATCAAGCGTCATAGTTGTAAAGACGCAGTTGTAAGACTCCATATTTTTTTACTGTCAGCCAGATCGCTTTACTTTCAAAAATTTTAAAGTGCAGGAGTTAGAAAGAAAAATGAAATCTCTTTATTAGATTTTTTTTTTATTTTACAGGTTATATCATAGTGTACGTAAATAAAAGTGGAAAATTTTAATATTGGCTCCTTATCCTGAGGGCTCTCACCATATTCTGATTATTACCCAGATAATTATTTATGAATTCTTATCTTTTCGCATATTTTAACTTCCTTGAAATATTATTCCACTCTTTTGTAAAAACAAGTTTTATGTGCATTTTACCATTCTCAGACTCGTTCTAAACAAAAGGTCTAAATGACTATACTTTTTCAAATATGGTATAATTAGTCTCTTAATACCCAATAGAACTCGATGCCGGTTTAAGAGGGATAAATCGTCCCTTAATAAGACTACCCTCATTTAAATATCAATACGTATGTACAGTGGCGGCCATGAGATTAGCACACTTGCTACTGCCTATCTTTAAAAGTAAATATTTCCTGTATTTCTTTATTTTTTTCATATTTCTTTTATATATGTGTAACATGTCTTGCTAAGATCACGTCACAATATATTCATTGTCATTCCTATATATATCTTTGCTGTTTTTCTGTTCAGAATAGAATAACCGTCAAAAAACACTGGACAGTATTTTAGCACAAAATAAAAAAAATTTATTCACATTTAAAAAAAGTAACAAAACAAATAACTTATTTCACTATAAACTTAGCACTTAGTTGGGTATCCATTATTTTTTATTACAGCTGCCAATCTCATTGGCATACTTTCCACAAGTCCCATACAGCGCTCTACTGAAATAGCATACCAAGCTTTTTCTATTTCTGTCCATAAATCGGCCAAATTTTTAGGTTTTGCTCTCATTACGTGCTGCCCATCATCATTCCAAAGATTCTCAATAGGCTTGAGATCCGGACGTTAATATTGTTCTCTTCCAAGCAACTCCTCACTAAGCGTAAGGAGTGTTTTGGATCATTGTCGTGCATAAAACTCCACCTAAGTGGCATGGTGTCCTCTGCATAAGGCATTAGTATATTCTGGTATACATATTGGTCCATACACGTATCAATCTTGCATATAGGACCAACGCCATGCCTAGAAAACGCTGCCCACGCCATCACATTTCCTCCACCGTGTTTTATTGTTTTAGAAGTGTACTTTGGATTGTGTTGCATGTTTGGAGGACGCCATACATACATCTTTCCATCCGATCCGAATCTACAAAACTTTGATTAATCACTCCAGAGGACATTTTTCCAAAAAACTAATGGCTTTTCCAAATGCTCGCGAGCAAAGCACAACCGATCCCGTGGGTTCTTATTTGAAACGTGTGGCTTATGCTGAGAAATGCATCCACGTAAATTTTTTTCATTAAGTCTTCTTCTTATAGTTCTGCAGGACACGTTGATACCATATTTTCTTGAAATTTCCCTCTGGATTACGGTGGAGCTTTTAAAAGAATCTTCGACAGAGGTTCTATATATTAAATAATCCTCTACGTGACGTTTTTCTTGGCCTAGGAGCTTGTGTAACATTTTTAAATGTTTCATAATTCCGAATATGGTTTAGTGCATTATAAATCATCTTTCTGGAACATTTCAAATTTAAACATACTTGCTTGCGCTAAAATTGTGACCAGCTTATTTTGCCTATTACTGCACTTAAATGAAAATTTAAAAGAGAATGTTGATAGAATGCAAAAAAATGTAACGAGACTTATTGCAGACACCATAAACAACACTCCCAAGCAAAAATTTTAGTAAATAATTGTAATGAGACGAAATAATTTTCATTTAAAAACAGTAGATATGATTTATGCTAAGCTCATGGCCACCACTGTATGTATTTAAAGAGAAATATTGCAACTTTCCTTAGTTGACTTGTGCTTTACGGCCCAGACATTAAACCTTCTTCTCGATACTCCATGTGGTAGCAAATTTGATCAATGACGATCTTTAATTTTTGTAAATTAAAATCTTTTCTGTCAGTGTATCAACACAACAGTGGTCCTAAACGAGTCACCACCAGTACAGAAACATTTTTTTAGAAAAACAAAAAAAGAAGGGCGTTCCTATATCTGTTACGATTCGAACTTTAAGTTTGCATACCAACCAACAAACCATTTAAATTGGTTGCACTGATACAATGCGTGTGTGTGTGTGTGTATGTGTGTGGAAGTGGTGTCTACTAAAAATTTTTATAGCAGGCGCAGCACTCCTTCGATGTGTGAATGTTGATTTGTTGTTGTTGTTGTTGTTTGTAAGTATTTGTTTGAAACCATTTCTTAGTCAGAGTCGGTCTCTAGTACAAGTACGACGACAATAAGTAAATTTTTTTTATTTTTGTTGTTTTTGTCTTTGTTTTTTTTTTTAATGTTATTTCTGTTTAAATAGTTTTTCTATCAGGTTTTAACTTAAACTTTAAGTAACTGCTAGATTGTTGCATAACAATTGCTGTTTATTTGTTTGTTTTTGTTTTGTTTTTATTTTTTCTAGGAGTAAATAAAAAATAGAAGAAGAAAAAAAAAAGAATTGTAGAAAAGAAAATGTCTTAAACGGAACAACAATTGCTAGAAACATAAGAAATAAATTTTTGAAAATAAATAAATAAAACAGGCTGCTCGCTATCAGAGTTTTAGAAATATTTTCAACTTCACTCTTAGTCGAGTTACTCCACTAAACTGATTTGACTTAACTAAACTGCTCGTAAAGTAAACTTAAATCTGGAAAATAATGCACAGCGAAATATACAAAATATTTCTTGCTTTTTTTCTTTGAAGTCAGTCTTGCACAGTTTTAGTGAAAAATTACAAAAAAAAAAGATTTCGAACAAAAATTCTTGCCCACATGCCATTAAAATGCATGAAATATTGTTAATGCTGCTGTTTTTGTTGTTGATCTTATGCCGTTTAATAACAACAACATCAACAATTATTTTAGTTGCTGTTATACTTGGATTTGTTATTTTTTTTATTCCTTGTTTAAACAAATTAATTTTTAAAATTTCTTGTTTGTTTTTTATTTCTTTTAAAAGTCTGTCTGTCATCATAACATTTTTCTTCAAACAGCTCTATAGTTGGCAGAATCGATATGTTAGTCTCAGTACATTCCCCATTCTAAACAAGTGTACTCTGAGTCTACAGTGCATTATCAAAAGGACGGTTATTAACCTGAGGTTATCTTTTGATATACTGATGAATGATTCTGATCTCTCCTCTTAATGTAAATTTCCAACAAAAGTTTTGATGCGTAGAGCTTCCTTCATTCCAAGCTCGTCTGCTTGCTCATTGCTAAAAATTTCTACATTACCTGGGACCGAGCAGAGAGTGACCTTCTTTTGCTTGTACCTAGCCGGTACAGAGTCTTCATACAGTTTCATTATATCTTGGATTTAACTTCACTAAGCCCAAGTGCTCGAATAGCTGCCTGACTGTCTGATAATACAGCTATGCCCTGTCTTATGTACTCCTTATCCAAGTTGAATTGAGTACACCTTTCAATGGTATAAAGTTCATTTTGGTTGATACCCCCAAGTTTCTTCCTTTTATCCTGCAACCTGCTAAAGATCTGTTTTTGACCCATCTGTGTACTACAAAATAGTCTCTCCTTTGAGAGAATAAAAACGTTCGGAGTCGACTTTAAATTGTAGGTCCCGCCACTTATATATAAAACATAACTAAAGTTATGTGAGAAGCTAGGTCGTAATCCTGCCTGAAATGTTGTAATGACCAATTATGTATGTATGTATGTAAACAACTTCCAGATTAATTCGTTTATTTTTGTTACTAACTCTCATTGTAAAGCATTTCCCAAAGTCATAGAGTCTGCTTGTTCTGTCCAGGGGTCAATCAAGTAGGCTACAGTTACGAATCAATTGTCACATAAAAGCGTAGACACATGTAGGCTTAAAAATTCCTCTTTGCTACCTTTATGAATCTTTCCCCCCAACCCTCGAACCATTCAGAGTTCATGATAAAGCCATTAAGTTTTCTAATATCCGCTCCTGACAGATTGAGGAGTTCAGCTGCATGATAGGAAAAAAAACAAAGTCTTCTTTCTTGATCTTGAACAAAAAGAAAAAGCCGAGGCATTTCTCTCTTGTGCGACATTAAACAGGTAATGTACATATTAGGTGAAAAGTCGTTATTCCTCTTCCTCGTCTCTGCAATTTCCGACGTATAGCCTATAAATGCACAGTAATGCACAGTCCAATAATGACTTCAACCACGACGCTAACTATATTCCTTTGGAGTTCACATTACCCTGTTGTGGCCAGTTTTTCTGTGCTGTGTTGTTAGTATTTGAATCTGTTTATGCACAGTTAATCTTAAACTAGCAGGTCCTTCATGGAGTTCGCAATACAGTAAAGTCGTCCATGTCTAGCAAATTACAAGGCTGGCAGTTTCCCAGAATATCGGTAACTATGTGTTGAAGCTAAACAAGTCTAGTAGGTGGTGTTTTGGCTTATTAGACAAGAGCCCAAAGTTCAAGTATCAGTTCAGACATATCGAATAAAACGAAAAATGAAAAATATTTGTGGCCCCGACTTCCTCTCAGTAGACTTTTGCCAAAAACTCTTTGAGTAAATTAAAATTTCCATGAAAACTCTCTCAAATCTTTTGTTCTTAGTCGACGCAGGACTACCGCTCATTGATAAAATGAACACACACAGCATAGTTCGTATGAGAAGCTAGATTGTAATCCTAACTAAAAGGTTATAATGAAGCATAACACATTCCAGGATGAAATCATTGCATTAGAAGCTTAAGTGTACTATTATTGACTACTACAGGAATTCATACACACATACACATAGTCGACTGCAGATTGGACTGCTGGATTTCATTATCGTGACTCGACAAAGTAAGAAAGAACAAAGAATTTTAACTGTATGTTCAGGCTTAGCCGCATAACTCAATCATCTTCAGTTATATGAGACGATTTTATTTTTTATTGTCATACAGTTGTTGACCTCTTCTGAGCTGATTCTGAACGCTGTCAAGAGCTTTAGAATTTGACGATTTTTAAAGTCTAGTATGCAGTAAAAGAAATGACCACATACTTCAGTTATTTTTTCGTTTGTATAGTTTTTGGTAAACTTGACTTGAAGATGCCCAAGCTAGACTTCTTTACTTGCTCTCACATAACATAACATAATTGGTCATTACAATCCTTTAGACAGGATTACTTCCCCGCTTCTCACACCACTTTGTTGTGTGTGTTAACTATATACATGAATAGAGGGATCTACAGTTTAAAGTCGACTCCGAACGACATGTATTTGAGAAACTTTTTCATGGAAATTTTATTCGCTCTCAGAGCTTTTGACAGAAATCTGCTGAGAGGCAGTCGACGAAGAAATATTGTCTTTCATAATTCGTTTTGTTGGAGATATCTGAGCTGGGGTTTGAAACGTGGCTTCATGTCTAATAAGCCAACACACTACCTACTAGACTACGATGATTTCTTTACTTGCCCTTATCAGGTAGAATTCGTTCAATTGACTGAATTGCTTAAATTTGTACGTTTGGGGGGATGTTTGTGTTTAATTTTCTTAATAAATTATGGGTACTACCTCACGGTGTTTTAACGATTTTGGTTTCTTTCAGTTCACATTTAAATTATTTGCATAATGAGTTAAAATTTTTATTTTTTTTTGTAATTTCATTGAAATTTATGTCATGTCATGTTTACTCCAGATTTTAACATCTTATCCCACAGTTTAAGATCTAATAACCTTATTTGTGTAACAGTATGAGTTTTTAAAATTGAAAACAAAAATTCTTTACGTTACTAAGTTTACTTTACTGTATTTTTAAATTTATTGCTGTGTCTTAACACGTTTTAATGTTTATTTCTTGACAAAAAAATAAAATGAAATATAAACCAAAAAAATAAAACAAATATTTGTTTAATTTACGTATTTTTTTCAATCTTTTTATTTTTATTTGTTTTTATTTTTTGTGTTTCGGTTGATTTTTCCCAGGCGAATACACACGACAATTATTTTCTTAATTGTAGTGTAAAATGAAATAAATTTTAAAAATATTTCTTTTTTTTTTCGTTATTGTTAAGGCAATTTTATTGTTGTTGTTTTTGTTACTGCATGATATGTACGCAAGTATTGTTTTATTTAATAAAGAAAAAAAAACAAATAAAGTTTGTTGCTTAAGTCTTTTGTTTTGCTAACATTACCTCAACTGTTTGTCTGGTGCTCTTTCTTTAATGTTTTTTTTTCTTGTTTTTTTTTCATTTAAAAATTATAACAAATATAGTAATTATTCCTTTATTTATTTTAATTTGATTTGTTATACACACTCACACGCACATACTCGTACACACACGGCATACGTGTAGACATAGAAATCTAACCTTGTATTGTAGTTTTTAACTTTATTTTGCCTTTAATTTTGGGTTTATTGGGAGAGTTTAATAGACGTAAAAAAATAAAAATTTTAATTAAAATCATTACTGCCTGCCAAGCTGAAACAGCCCACTGTTGCTGTTGAAAATGTTAAAAGAAAACAAAAAACAAACGAACGACCAAAAATTTTATTTAAGAGGTGGCCGCAGCCATTTAATTGTTAAATAACATACATACAACAAAGCAAATGCTCCAAATTCATGATTTACAATCAATCAAAGAAACATTTTTCAAAAACTGTTCAAACTGTCTGCCGTAATGTTTGCCTGTTATTTGGGTCTGTGCATGTCCAATTATCTGCTGCACAATTCTGGGTTTAAATGCATGTGATATACATATGTATGGTTTCCAAATATTATTGCCATACTCTTGTATTGTAAATCAAGCGTACAACAAACAACATTATTAGCTGCTGCAGTATTTGTAAATAAAAAAATTTATTTTTTTTTTCTTTTTCATTTATTTTTGCGTAGCCCTGAAACGTGAGAAATCATTACAAAACAACTTTTTTTCTGTGGTCGTTTTTTTTTTTTAATTTTTTTGTCTTAAATGTGGGTGTGTTTGTTTAACATTTCGCTTGGCTTTAAACAGTTTTTTTTTTGTTTTTAATTTTATTTTTATTTTCTTTAATTATTCAAGATCAGGAAACTATTATGTAAACTATGGCTTGTTTATTTAGAATTTTTACTAAACGTGTGGTTCTTTCGCTTGTTATGACATTAAATTCGAATCGAATTGCATTTGAACTGAACTCCAGTAATAATAATAATAGTCCAAGACAAGTTAAGGAAATTCAAAGTGTTACATTTTTATTTCATAAAGTGCTGTTGTTCTGTTAACTATTTTTTTAAAGCAACTTTTTATATTTTAACCCCGTTTATTACCTTGAATTTAATATGTTTTTTTGAATTTATTTCACAGTCTTTTATTAAAGCCCGTTTGTTGCCTTTTAAAAAATCAAAACAAAACAATGGCTTTGTAAGAAAATCAACAATTTCCGTTAATTATATAATAAATTAGAACATGCTTAGGATTAGTAACGGTTAATAATAATGTTTCAAATAAATTCTAAAGTGTGAATAAATAAATCAATTCGTAAATAGTTGGAAAAGAACACCACAACACCAGCACACGCAAGTTGATATCACATGTATTAGCTCTCTACTAATCGTGGCCCTCATGTATTTAAAGGTTAAAAACAAATTGTTTTAATCTAATTTAATTTATTATAAAAAAAATAAATAAAATAAGAAAAGGAAGTTTAAATTTGGATCCATATTAAGAAGAAAATTAAATTAAAAATATTTCGATAACCTTGTGCGTGCCATCAAAAACTTGAATGAAAAATATCTCAACTCATAATGCACGACATTCCTAACCCAATAAGCTTTCAAAAACGTTTATAAAGGTCAATTAGATTTAAAAAAAACTAAATTTGAAGCCTATTTCTATTCTAAGTAGTTAAAAGCAAATTAAATGTGAAACAAACTTTATTAAACACAATGTAAAGAAAAAAAAAAATTCCTAATAAATCATGACTCAGACATATTAAGCATCACTCAGCTGAAAGGGTTCTCACGCAGATCAACACAAGCCAATACAATCTCTGGTCCTGAAACAATGCTCTTTATCGCTTGCTGCTACACTGTGTAGTATTGAGTTTAATAAGCGAAATAGAAATAATTATTTTTGTTATTAACGTCGTGTAGAAGTGCAATCATACGACCTTTCCCTATAATGTCTCCTTCAAGCCTATTGCTGTAACAAGCCTCAGGATGCTTCTCGGTTTAAACAAATATAATCAGCTGCCAATACCTAGTCTAGGTATTCCTTTCTGGGATGCATTAATGTCCCATGTGTTCCAACAATGTGTACCTATGATTCATTCTCATCGTTGTAGAATCTACATGTTAGGCTCGTGACAACCCTCATTTTGAGTTAGTGTGCCCTGAGTCTATTATTATTTTATTAATCTGAAGTCATTTCTTTATGTACTGATGCATGACTCAAATCTCCTGTGGTTGCAATTTTCCAACAAAAGTTTTGATTATCAAACCAACTTGGTTTGAGAAGAGTGAGTCTTTGCCTCTTTTTTTCTTCTCTTTCGTTGAGCATAGCTTTCGAGCCTAAGTCCGAGGATATTTCTGCCACCAGTTCTAAACTGTACAATTTATTGAAGCTTTAACCATTAGCAACTATAACCGATGTTTGAAATCAAATTTCTTATCTTAATCTATCGGCATACTATCGGTTCATTCATTAAGCGCTATCCAGTGTGGCACATATAGTCTGCCTTTTGTAACCACATGTCATCCAATTCTGATCAGAAGAAGTTGGAAATCATAAACCTTTAATGTTGAACACCATACAGAGACTTTTTCAGGATGCATTCTTAACACTCTCGGACCTCATATATGTAGATTGGTATCAAACAAATTTGGTTTGTTTACGTACCCATTCATACAGAAGTAGGTCTCATCGCTGTAAATGATTTTCCGATTAAGATTAGAGTTAACAACTGCTCTAAGGCCCAAGTAGGGAACACACATCGTTGTCTATGGTCATTTGCCTTTAGTTTGTGGATCATTTGAATTTATTATGAGTGCATGCTCAAGTATGGCGCCAAATTCGCCAGGCTGTGGTCTGAGAAAGGTCGAGTTATGCTAGGGCTTGAAGTCTCTTGCACTCTCTTAAGGACAGCAACGATGTTTTCAGCAAGTCTTGTGTTTACTAAACTAGTCGACTCGAATTTATTCACTACATTGCGAATATTCTCCCAGGTAGGTCGATTATGGCAATCGTAAAAATAATACCCGTTTTAGAAAATGCATTTTGATGACACAATTTTATGATTTGCTCCTGTTGTTGAATCTGTCCATGATGCTTTCGAAAAACAGACTGAATAAATGATAACTAAGGCGTCAAAAGTCGAAAGTCAGTTTTGAAAAACCCCATTTTTATTTCTTGAATTAAATTTGTGAACACCGGTTCAAAACGTTGTCTTGTTTCTTGGAGGCAGTTTGAAACCAATTCATTAGTTCTTCGTAAGATGGAATCATGTGTCATCCTCAATGTTATTGAAACCGATAAACTGTCCTTGAGCAACAATAAGGAGCTAGTTTTTCTCGAATCATGTTACACATGACAGGAATTTTTTCTTGAAATTCTTATGACAACTATACTTGACTATGAAGACGCTTAGCGAAGAAATGGTTTAGAGGTATTGCAATCGCAATATGGTAGCCATAAAACTGTTTACCTAATTTTTCTAATAATCAGATGTAAATATTACCACAGGAATTATGTTTAAAGTTTCTATAAAGACACTTAAAGCCGTTGCCTTAATGATGTCTCTGGAGCTCGGATCATTTTGGATGGCAAAATAGCTTAAACAGTGGAAATGGCAAACCATATCATCGAAATGGTAATGTAGTTAGTGATTTACACTCTCAATACAATATCGAATACAGATGGGTTTGTATCCTTACTTACTTACTTACTTAGTTGGCCATTTATAAATCGATTAATGGATTTCGGCTTGTCTCTGACCTCAGGACCTCATACACTTCATTGTTGGATTGGATTCGAAAATCATGGCCAACTCGCATTGGACCGAAAATATTTTCTCTCTAATACTCCCTAGGCTGCTGCATCAGTGCTTAATGGTATCCATGCTTCTGCGTCATAAAGAAGCACGGGAAGGATGAGCGGCTTGTAGGGTATTAGTTTTGTAGAGTATATATTAGTTTTGTATTCAGTCCTTGAAATCACAGAGTCTTGGTATAGACTTGGTCCTAAAACTGGTCTTTACGATGTTCAAGGAATGAAGATACCAATCTGGAAAGAATAAAAGAAGATACAGGATGAAGAACTCCGAACAACAGTTTATTTTATAGCGAAAACTGCTGAAATGTAAGTGGCAAACGAGTAGTATTTTCACTCTAATTAAACTTAATATTCAGCCGAAAACATGGCAGTAGAAACTTAAATCATTAACTGAATGTTAATGATGCAAAACATTTTGAAAGTAAATAAAAAAAATTTCTGAAATTATATTTTAAAAAATTAAAAACTGCTGCTGCACTCAACATTTGAGTTTTGAGTGGCTGTTAAAAAACTTTCGTTTACAAAAAAAAAAAAAAAATGAAATTAAAATTAAACAGAAATTATAAAAATAAAAGCACTTTTATTATAATACGCTTATTAAAATGAAAATGAAATGAAATGAAAAAGATAAGAAAGAAACCTGAATGTTAATGACGTCTCTTCGGTGAACTCTGAACCAGAGGTCAAAAGAACCAACCAACACATGATCAATATGGTACGCCTATGCAGGTATTTAATTACATGAGGGCAACCAGTTTTATATTTTTAACGGATTTCAACTTTAATGTCAATAATTTTAAATTAAATTGAAATCAAATACAGAAGAAATAGAAGAATATCGAAAAATTTATAATTTACGTTGCGGTTGACTGATTGCTGGCTGGTAATGATTGTGGTGGTGGTGGGTCGTACAGCTTGTTCTATTGCTACTGAATTTGAAATCAATAAAAATTACAAAATTTTGTGGTTACCAAGAACCAACACCAACACCAACACCACCACCGTTGTTACCATCAAATGTCGAAAATATTTGGTAATAAAATGATTGGTTGCAAGAGCATAACATTGGTTACGTTGTTTGATTTTCAAGCATAGTCTTACACGTCATATTCTACTTTTGAATATCAAGTTACACAGAAATGTAAACACAAACAATTATGAAATGAAGTTGGTTGTCTTTATTTCGATTTCAAAAAGAATTCTTTTTTTTTGTTCAAAAACTAAAAATAAGCGATCGTAGACTTTAATTCGAAATTTGCGTAATTTGTCATCTGCTTACAGTTTCCTGTTTGGTTTCAAACTGGATTTCATCTGGTCAAAAAAAGAAAAACAAATGTTTGAAAAGCTCATAAAAATGCCAGCCTCCAGGTAGCCGGCATAAGCCTTAATGAATAATATTTTACCCGATGAACATTTTGTTTAAAGGTGGCAGATTAAATTAATGCGTCTTGAGGTTATTATGGCTAGTTTTTCTACTTAATTATCTTTTTTACTTTCGATTTTATCACTTCATTTGTAATATTTTATCATCATTTGTTTGTTAGTTTTTGTTTTTTATTTTCGGCTTCTTTTCTTTTCTGTTTAATTAGCCAAACTGTCTCTCTTTGTGTCTGTATACTAAACACGTCTTAATGATGTTGTATGTTTTGGAAAATTAAATCAAATTAAGTTTTAAAATAAAACAGAAAAAAAGAAAAGAAAACAAAGAAACAAAATTAACTACTTTTTTTTTTATAAATTTTGTTAAGAAAGTTGGAAGCCATTGTTTAGGACATTTAATGGGAGTTAATATTGTCCAAATTAATTGGGCTTAATTAATCAAAACTTTTCGTCTTTAAGGTTAGCGCACGAAAAAATTTGGTCTTATAATTTTCTTTATGAAGACAAAATTTAGTCGCATATATTCTTTCAAGTTATATTGAAATTTAATAAAAGTCTTTTGAAATTAGGGATTAGTTCTAAAATTTGTTGGACCAATATACTTGGAGCAGATACCATAGGGACTTCCAATCATACATGGGCATACTGCATTATAATTCTAATGCATTAAGCTTTTCAGTATTCAGTAAATGTTTACTGGTAATGGAATTTAGATTTCATTTTTGTAACTGTAATTTTTTTCAGTAATCAGTAAAAATCAAAATTTACTGAAATTTTACTGGTACTGCAAAGTGCCCATCTATGCTTCCAATGAATCTCATATATGAATCTCTATACAATGGAACGTATGGTCACAGTAATTCAGTGCTTCAACATACATAATTGGTCATTACAGCCCTTCAGTAAGAATTAGAACCTAGCTTCTTACACGACTTATGTTACGTGTGTGTTAATTTGATATATGAGTGGCAGGACCTACAGTTTTTTAAAATCGACTCTAAATGACAGATCCTTGAGAAGCTTTTTCATGGCAATTTTATTTTTTTCCCTGAGCTTTTGCCAGAAATCTGCTGAAAAGAAATCACCGAAAAAATATATTTTCATCTTTTGTTTAATTGGAGATGTCTGACCTTTTTTCTACTTTTTCTGGAGCTCTTGTCATTAAGCATATGTATCTAGTGTTTTATGTTACCATTTTGCTGGCAGTTCTCCAATTGATATTAAATTTTTCGATGTTGACTCAGTTCGAAGTTTCTTACAGTTTGATGGAACAGGAATGCCTATGTATTATTATTATTATTATTATTATGAAGAGATGCCTTATTACGAATCATTGTGCTGCCCTCGTACTTTATAGGGTATCTGTATAATGCCTCTTTCAAGCCTATTGCCCTGCTCGGTGTCAACAATGAGAACATTTGAGCATAGATTTCCGATTCGAAGATACCCGCAAGTTTCCCCATCTTTTCGAAATATTCCATTCAGGGACCAAATGCCTCCACTGCTGTTATAAGAACCGTTTTTTAACGCATCTGTATATTAGAAAATAGTACGTGTGTGCAAATAAATTCGAATTCAACTAGCAAAGACAAAAACCAAAAAGTTTAACAGAGACAATGTTAAAGTTAGCAGAACAATATGAAGTGTTTAACAGAAGATACAAAAATTCAATTCTATTCCGTAAAAATTATATCCCACGCTTTCCTGATTGAAACAACTTCTCCGCTAATTTGTAAATCTTTTACAAATTTAAACAACTTAGACAAAAAAAATTTATTTGTTTTAACAATGTCTGGGAAAGGACTATATATCCACGGAATCAAGGCTTCCAAAACAAGTTTCTTACGTGGCACCAGAGATATAGGGGACGAAGCTAATAGTTTTCTTCAAATGAGCCAAAAAAAGTGATCTAAATAAATGGGACTAAATCTTATAAAAAAATTGAATTGAATAAATCAGTACCATGAAAAGTTTCGTAAAAATCTGCCGTTCGGAGTAGACTTTAAACTGTAGATCCCGCCAATCAAGTATAAAATTTTATACATACAGCATAAGTGGTGTGAGAAGCTATGTCGTAATTGTGATTAAAGGGTTGTATGTATGTAAGACTTTCATATGACCATAGCGAACAAATAATAAAAATTTTAAATTTTTAAAATTACTTCTTCAATAGGAAATTTAATAACCAGAACAAATTCGTTTTTCCTTTCAGATCAAATCGAATAACACATTATAGTTGGACAAACCACCGCAGCAGAAATATTGGTAAGTGTATTCCATTTATTATTTTTTTTTGTTAAAGTTGAAGTAATTAAACTTGCATGACTAATACAACAACAAATTAATGACAAAACTTTAAAATTCAATCCATCATAACTGACTCTGAACTGAGTCATGTTCCGAAAGGAATGACATGATGATGGATTGCAATTATTATTCAATTGATTGTAGCGAAAACACACAAACTATTCTATTCTATTGAGTTTTCTAATTGAATCTTGGAAATCTATTGTTGGATTCTATTGTTAATCTATTGATCTCAATAACTCCATCATTTTAAACAAAAAAAAACAAAAAAAATGTTAATTGACATACAAATTATTCGATGGAATATTGCTCGTATGTAACAGGAAATTGATAATCAAACTAGAGAAACCAGAATAGAAACTTTAATAACTTAAGAATTAAACAACAACAACAACAACTTACAAGAAAGACATTACGTAAGTTATTCACTTTACGTTTTTCTACAATTTATGGCGAGAAAATAAACGTATTTTTATAATACTTATGCAGATTTGTAATAATTTGTTGCCTTCTTTTTTATTACTTTACTTACGATGATAATTTTTTATTAATAATTTTTTCTTTTTAATTATTGTCATAATCTTCTCATGTAAATTTTAATTCAATTAAACCTCAAGTGAAATCAACACCATTAAGAAATTAATTGCAGTGGAAGGCAATAAAAAAATTGTTTAATTTCATTAGAAATGCTTACGAAACAGGAGACGGAAAGCATTATTCATCGTTTAATTTGTAATAATTTAAATAAGATTCTAATTTCACGGAATTAACGGAAGTCTATCCATTAAATTTATGATTTATAGGCGAATAACTTTTTGTTACTTTGAACCGCAGAAACTGCTGGCCCAAAGGTTTAAGGTCTGTGATAAGGGTTAAGTAACCAGTTTAAACTACCTCTAATCGATTAGTAGGTATTCATTTTCAATGCAATTTCATTTTGTTATTAATTCCAGAGATTTGACGATTTCATATTGTAAGTTTTTCTTCAAATTGTACTATTGCCTGAAGAAGCATTAGCAGCATGAGGAAAACATTTCAGTTTTTAAGAATGAAAATTAAACATACGACCGTAAGAAATAAATTCCAAATTATTTGTTCAAATACTTAGTATTTTATATTTCTCCATGTGGTTTTTGATTTTAATGCTTATGAGCCTGCCAAGGCCTTGTAAATTCATTTCAAGTGCTATTTGAGTCATCAGATTTTGTCTTCTTTTAAATTTTTCCTCTCAGGTGCTCATTAATGACGGTAGGGGTATCCAACTCTATTGATCGTGACAATGTGGCTTGTGTTCCACTTTTCTATTGCTACTACAATGGATTTTGCTCTAGCGAGATGAAGGGACTTATTCCCGAACATCACATATTCTTAAGTAACATGGATCACACTCTTGTTCATATTAAACCAGAATACTCGCGAACATTTTTCTTACTCTAGTGATTTAACTTTCTAAATGGAAGAAAATTATTCTCGAATGGAACGTGTTCTGTTGTAAGAGAATAATACACGTACATACATACATAATTGGTTATTGACCTAGTTTCTCACACCACTTATGTTGTGTGTGTTAATTTTATACATAAGTGGCGGGACCTACAGTTTAAAGTCGACTCCGAACGACAGATTTTTTGAGAAACTTTTCATGACAATTTTATTTACTCTCAGAGTTTATGCCAGAAATCTGCTGAGAGGAAATCGCCGAAGAAATACTTTTTGTATTTTGTTTTGATGTCTGGCCTGTGGCTCGAACCCTGGCTTTACGTCTAACAAGCCAACACACTACCTACTAGACTACGGCGACTTCTAATAATACACGTAATTGGTGTTAATGTATTTTAAATTGCCGTAGTCTGGCAGGTAGTGTGCTCTAGAGAGCGTGTGGTTTAAGTCCCAGTCACGACATATCGATTAAACCAAAAAAAAAAAATTCTTTCAGTAATTTCCTCTCAACAGTCTTCTGGCAAATAGTCTAAGAGAAAATAAACTCTTCCATGAAAAGTTTCTCAAATATCTATTGTTCGGAGTCGACTTCAAACTGTAAGTCACGCCACTCATGAATAAGATTAAGATACGCAACATGCGTGGTGTGAAAAGCTAGGTTGTAACCCTGACTAAGAGTATTGACCTACATATATAATGACCAATTAAGTAAGCTAGTGTTTCAGTTAGATTTATACACATTCCAACCAGTGATGTAGACTTTTTCACTTCCATCAGCTTGGTTTTTAAACGAATGACAGATATTTGAGAAATTTTTCATTGCAATTTTATTTACTCTTCGAGTTTTTGCCAGAAATCTGCTAAGAGGAGAAGTCGCCGAAGAAATATTTTTGCATATTTTGTTGGGTTAGAGATGTCTAACCTGAGAGTTGAATTTGGCTTCACGTTTAATAGGCCAATACACTAGACTCTGTGACTTGAAAATATCTGCAACTACAACCAGAAAAACCAACCGTAATGAATTTTACGACCAGGCACTGAAGAGGCTTATGATACGTTACAAGATACCCTGAATCTTAAAATGCGAGACTTACTGCGGCAATCGTTTTCAGGGTTATTAATCACATCAGTTTTAGGATTTGGCATTCCCTATAGTTTTTAATTTTCTTTGTGGAGTTCAATTTCTTTGTTGTTACAATTAATTCATTGGAATCGAACATTCAATGTACTTTGATTTGACAAAGTTCGCTCTCGCCTATAATGTCCCGGTAGTCTATTGTGCGAGGGTTGATGATTTCCATTGGGACTGGTGTTTAACCCTAAACCGAGCAGAACGTATAACGTTTTATAATAATTAAAATTAATTAAATTGTTATTGTATTGTAATGAAAGCTCTTAAATATTGTGGACTAAAAGTATGGTCAATAATTTTAGATTGTTTTTTTTTTAAGATTTGTAATGTAATGCAATAAATTACACAAATTGCACATTCCCCCAATTGATTGGAACGATTAACACTTTCACAAAAATATTGTACACCGTGTGAGAAAATGTTTCAGTGTTTTTTTTTCTTGTACAGAAATAATTCCAAAACCATTCATTAATTCATACATTCGTTCACTCACTCATTGCCTTTGGGGGGCTACTCTAATAAACAAATCGTTAATCATTCATTAACTAATATTTACAACATTTGCAGTCGTCGAACTATTTTGTTAATGTTGCTTAAAGTTGAGGAAAAATAAAAACAAAAATAAAATGAAAATGAAAATAAGGTAAAGACTTGTTAAAACACTTACCCACATTGCCCACTTCGCCACTTGGCCACTTCGTTTTTTGGCGCAATACCAATGGTAGAAAATATCGTCACTATGACTGATCAAATGTTGGTCAGTGTGGTAAAAATTGTTACAATGAATTAAAAATTTCAAATTTCAAATTGAAAAGAGAAGAAATTCGATACCGAATGACCGAAATTGTAAACAAGCAATAGAACCCCATTATAACTGGTTGTTATTGGCCGACAGTTTTGATGTGCTGTGCCAAAAATAAATTCGTTATTAAATGCCTAACAAATGCGACATAATTTTAAAACCATAGCAGTTGTTTTTTACGGGTGCTAATGTAGGTCAGATAGTGAATCCTCCTTGGAGGCTAAGGTACCATAAGCTAATATCTAAGACGTGGTTCAAACAAATCTTATTGGAAAACACCCCGTCTTTAATAGCACAAGAGAATTCATTAAATACAAAAGAGCTGACAGATAAAGTATGAGCAATATTGAGACACGGTGTACATGGATTACAGGGTGGGCTGTGTAATATTTATTGAAGGTTCTGTTATTTCTTATTGGCTGCCCGACTACTGCAGTGTACAAACCGAGGTCATGGCTATTTTGAAAGCGGCGCAGTGCTTGTCGGGTGGTGGTGTTTTCTCCGAAAATCTCTTGATTTACTCCCACAGCCGGACTGCGATTAAGTTCCTAATGAACGTAGTTTCAACCTCCGTCCTTGTCTATAAACGGCGAGGATTACTAGGGAAAATTTTGGATCATTGAAAGGTAACTTTTATGTGGTTTTCGAGATATAGCAATAAAGTTGCCAATTATATTGACGATGAGCTGGCCAGGGCTGATGCGGAGCACGCAGTCCCCGACTTGTTACAGAGTAAAGGTATTGCGATTAACTCAGTCGAATTCGATATTATCTACTCGTTTTACAGGGAGTCTCAATTTTGTTGGCAGAAGAAGAGTACGTGCAATATTGCTAGCCTTTCCATGACACATATGTATAAGAAGAGAATCGACTCACATGGCCATTCATTGCACAATAGCGACTCTCACATGCCATTGCGCTATTGGTAGGCGTGCCAAAAGATTTGGTGTTCCGGCAAATGACTTCTGCAGGGGATATGGGTCTAAGAAGGAGGAATAGACCATCTTTCATTACATGTTCCAGTGCTCTATACTCTACTCTAATAAGAAAACCACTCACTTTTTGTCTTCCATGGCCGAGCTCTCAAATATGAAGATTGTTGCAATAGCAAGATTTATTTGTAATGCAAAAATATTTCTTCGGCGTCTTCTCCTCTCAGCAGATTTCTGGCAAAAGTTCTGAGAGTAAATGAAATTGCCATGAAAAAGTTTCTGAAAAATGTATCATTCAGAGTCGTCTTTGAACTGTAGGTCCTGCCACTCATGTATAAAATTAACGCACATAATATAAGTGGTTTGAGGAGTTAGGTATGTATTCCTGACTTAAGCGTTGTAATGACCAATTATGTGTATATGTATGTACATATATACATATGTACATATGTATGTACATATATATATATGTACATATATTACAGACTGGCCTTTGGTATATTTACTAAGAGGTGTGTTATTAAATTTTCTTATTGGCTGTCTGATCATTGCAATGTTGTCCGAGAGGTCATGGGTATTTTGAAAGCGGTGCAGTGGTTGTTGGCTAGCGGGAAATCTATTTATTTACTCAGAGAGCCGGGCTTTGATTAATCAATAACGATTGTAGACTCAACCTCCGTCATTGTCATAGGTATTAAATAGGTATTAAAGTCTTTAATTTATAAGCTCTTTGTAGCTCTTTGTAAATTTGTTATTTTCCGGTTACTTTCCAAGCCAATTATTATAACAAATTAGGGTGTTTTTGTTAACTTAATATTCCGTGGATTTAACTGCCAGAAATTGTTTTTATTTTTTTTTTTTAATTTTTTTTTTTTAATTTAATTTTAAAAAACAAATTTCATAAAAATGTATTTCTGTTTCTGGTCTATTTTGATTACTTGTAGTTCGAATAACTTGTTATTGCTGTTAATGTTGTTGTTATTGTTGTTGTTATAGTTGCTATTTATTAACAACAACAATATATTTTTTTTTTCTACATGAAAGAATTTACCTTTCAATTATTGCTTAATTTGTTTCTTAATTTTTTTTTTGATTTTTTCTTGTTTTATTTCATATTATTATGGCGTTTTTTTTTTTTTTTTTTTTTTTTTTTGAAATTTTGTTTCTACATTTTTTGTACGTTTCTTGCTTTTGGCTCATTTACAAAATTTGGTAATCGAAACACTGTAATTCTCTGCTAAAAATATGCAATCAATGAAATAGATTAACACAACAGCAATAACAACAACATTTGTTGCCACTATAGAGCCAATAAAGGGTTTTAAAAACTGAGAACTCAGTTTAAAGTGTTTAAGGTGACCTACTTAAAAACAGCGCAATTGCTGCTACGAAACACCAATAAATTGTTGTAATCCTTTTCAAACAACATTTCTGATGGTGTTAACTTGAATGCAGTAAGACTGCACTGAACAATTTACACTTGGTATGCTAAACCAGAAATATTAGCAACTTATATTTATATTTTAGACTTTAGGAGAAGGAAAACAATGCAGCATTTCAGCAAATTTTATTAAGAAAATACAAAGAAAAAGGAGAAAAAATTAAAGATGGATTACACAAAATAAAACAAAAAACAAAGCAAAGAAGCTAATTTTTGTCACAATTTTTGTTGTGTTTTTTGTCGGCATTTTTGTATGGCATGGCATGGTGTAGGCGTAAAATAACTGCTTTTGGTAGCAAACAAAATTTGCATGTAATGTCAATGAATTTTCCTTTTGCCACTCAGTAAGCCAGCTAGTTGGTAGCAGTGTAAGACAAAACTAATGCCAAAGTTTGTTGCTTAAGTCTTTTGTTTTTCACCAAACATAACAACAAAAAATCTGTCACTACCAGCACTACCAACATCTCTACTGCCATAGCCAGATAATCCTACGCCTGAGATTAATTATTAAAAAAAAATTAAAATAAACAGAAAAACTCACTTTAAAACATTGTTTTGTTGTTATCTGCCTAATTTATTGTTAATTAATTTACAAAAAAAAATAACATCATGTTTATCATTTTGAAACATTTTTAAATTATTAAATTTAAGAAACAAAGAAACATTTCAAGTCGCCTTTTAATTAAGCCACAAATAAAATAATCAAAATTTTTATTCCTCCATTCATTTGTTGTATGTAATTGGAATTATTTTATTATTTGAAAATATTTTCAATTGGTAAAAAATTTTAATTAAATTACAATTCTTTTGTGAAATAGTTGTGTATGGGAAATAAACTTTTTTTTTCTTTCTCGTACCCATTATTGGCAACAATGGTTCAGAATTTTTTCGGCCAATAAAATTTTAACAATTTTATGTTTTTTTTTCACGTATTTTTTTTTAAATTCATTTTCAATTTGTTGCTTAATGCTTAAGCTTACAAATGTACGGTATTTAACGAAATTTCGTTCATTTATTGCGGAACATTTTTTTTTTATAAACGAAATAAATTTAAGAAGAAAACCAAATGTAAATCTTAATTTGTTTCGCGTTTATAAATTAATAGGCTTCAATTCTGCCTCCCAGTCACCTAGAAAATACAACATTAACTGTGAATATCATAGGTAGGTTAGGCTGAATAAGCGCTTGAATGAGAAAACGGTTTAGTGAAGGAAATTCTTCACAACTACACCCAATCCAACAACCAAATTTATTTCTACAGATGAATTGTTGAATGTCTATGCAACGACACACAGAGTGGCATTTTGCCTGAAAACCTGGCCAAAATTAATAGAAGTGTTTTATGAGTTAATGGCTGGAATTTTTTAATAGTGTTAGTGATAGTTAGGCCCAAGGATGAACCCAACTGATTTTAGTTCAAATCGGTCCGTGATTTCGCCTAGCCCCCATACAAACTCCCCTCGAAATTGCACTTATTTACACATAATTATGGTAATTATGCACATAAAATTTAGCTTGGATCAGTTCTGTGTACTAAGAAATCATGGTGTAAAGTTTGGTGAAAATCGGATCACATTTGACCCTAGTCCCCATATAAAGTCCCCTTTAGAAATTCACGTTTACGCTTATAATCGGCTTAAAAACATCGGCATCGTGATGAAATTCGGTATGAACGTGTATTTTGTAAATCTAAATCATATTACCAAATTTTGTTATGTTCGGTCCATAATTGCCCCTAGGTCCAAAATAGGGCCCCTTAAGAAAATATGTTTAGCAATCATAATTAGTTTAAACATTTTATTACCTCGATGAAATTCGACATGAACATGTTTAATATGAATGTGAATCACTTTACCTGATTTTATTATGATCGGATCATAAGTGCCCCTAGGTACCACATACGGTCCATTAAGAAAATCAAACATACATCTCATATTGTTATAACAGTCGAATTAAGTTTTTAATGTTCTATGATAATTAATATTTATTTTTCATTATTTATTACTTAACTTAAAAATACTTGAAAAGTGAAACTAAATACAATCGTTAAAATCGTTATCATTTTCATCATCAATATCAGGAAGGAGTAATTTAATAGTATCTGATGAAAATGCTTTTCTATTCCTTCGCGATTTTTGTGTACTGCAGCTTATAAAAGGGTCACTGTTTAAAAGTAACCTATCAATCGAGCACAACATTACACTGTTATGGCTTTATTGCCTATGACTGTATTACACTGCGTCTAAATTTTAAAAAAATCGCCAAAAATAATTGCGCAAATTTGCGCAAACTTTTTTTTTTTGTTCCTGAATGTAGAGAGTTCATATTTTCTTGTGGTATTTACATTAAACTACTAAAAACTACTTTCACCTTTAAAATCCTTATCTTTTTTTTAGGGAGGGTAAAAAAATGCGAAATTTTTATTATTTTTAAATTTTGAACGAATAATTTTATCATTAATATATGAGATATAGTATATATATATAAAAAAAACTGGAAGTAGCAGTTGCTCATACCTTTCAAATAAAAAAATCAATATAAAACCTCTATTCGTTTAGCCACAAAAAAATATCGTACAAACCTATTAAAATTTCAAAAAAACACCAAAAACGCATTTAATTTTCTTCACTTTCCTGACTTTGACATCGTCTCAAATCTACAAATCTCAACTTGAAGTCGTGAAAATTCACTATATAATGCAGAATTTTGTTGTCTATCGAACTGCATATTTAGTTTCTTAAATTTCTTTAAATTCATTTTTGCCTTTTTGGCCAGATTTTCAGGCAAAATGCCCCTCTGTGCGACAGATAAAAACCTCTAGCCAGCCGCAGTGGACCAATCGCTTAAATTAGATGGCAAACAAACAAATAAAAGTAAGATGGTGAAATGCTGTATGCATCAGCCATATGCATCTGCTCAGACATAACATAACACAAATAATTGGTTATTACATTCCGTCAGTCAGGACTACCACCTAACTCTTCACTCACCTTCTGTTGTGCGTGTGTTAATTTTTTATCGATAAGTGGCTTGGTCTACAGTTACAAGTCGACACTGAGAACGACAGATTTTCAACAAACTTCTCAAGGCAATTTTATTTTTCTGTCAAGAGTTTTTGTCAGAAATCTGCTGAGAGAAAGTCACCGAAGAAATATTTGTTCGTATTTGAATCGTGGCCTCATGTCTAATAACCCCTAAGGCGACTTCCTCTCAGCAGATTTCTATTAAAAAATCTGAGAGTAAATAACATTGCCATGAAAAGTTTCTCAAATCTGTCGTTCAGAATCCATCCATTAAACTGTAGGTTCCCCCACTCATGGATAAAGTTATCATCCACAAAGTTTGTTATTTTAAATGTCACAGTTGCTGCGCCAACTCAGTAGCAGAGTATATTAGATAATGAAATATTTACCGACTGTAAAACAGCCATTAGGTCTCTAGAGAATGTGTACATTACGGAAATGATTGTCCAGGAATGTCAGCCGAAGGTAGCAATAGAGTTGATGCCCTTATAAAAACTCGAATAATACATAATTCGAATGAATTTATGTGCAAAGACTTCACCTCTTTGAATAGAAAAATGGATAAATGTAAAAATTTTTATAGGGACTCTCGATATGCATTATTAAATTGATATATAATGGATATACAAAGAACGAGTTTTGCGTAAATCTATCCAAAATCCATCTCAAAAATCTCATTGTAGTCCTAACAAGAGATTGGCCTCTGGGTACACATGCCGAAGCGTTGAAAATACTACACAACGACTTCTGTAGAAAGTAGAATAATGTAAGAGAATAAGAAAGCATTGATAGATAACCTGAGGCAAACAATTTTTTTTTACATCTTTCTAGATTGATTTTAATTTTTTAATATTTTATTTAAAAAAAACTATCATGAAAGTTGAAATATGTCAGCCAAAACAGGTGACAATAATATAATGGGGCTGTATTGAACCAAGGCAGTCAGATTAAGGTAATCTAACAAGACATGTATACATCGTCTTTACAACATAACTTTTAGACATCAGATAATGATTGCCCTTTTTTAAGAAGTAAAATTAGACAAACAAGTTTTTCATAGCTAAATATCGTATCTGTTTTCTTCAATCTTTACCGCAGGAGTTGTTCTGTAATTATGCAATTTAGTTCCTCTAAGATCTTTGATTATTGTTGCCGCTAAGAGGTACCTGACTACTGCAAACATACAATCTATAGTATTGTATTGACATTTGCCCTGGCAAATGTCAGCAAACTTCTCGGCGTTAACAATTCGCAGTCATACATACATACAGATGTTTCTTCTAGAGATGCATAAATGCCTCCACAGGTTTCAAGAATGTTTTCCGATTATTTATACTCATTATCACAGAGTCTACACGTTAGAATCAAAACAATTGCCATTCGCAATAAGTGCACTCTGAGTCTACAGTGCCCCATCAAAAGGGTGACTGTCAACCTCACATTATTCCTGGATAGTTTGATGCATGATTCAGATCTCTTCTTATTGCAGTTTCCCAAGAAAAGTTTCGATTACTTTAAACCAGCTTGGTTTGAGGACTGTCGTTGCCTCTCTTTGTTTTCTTTTTCATTGAGCTTATGAGCTTTCCAAATATTGGCCCCTACTTCACAGAATTGTTCTGGCTATCAATCAATGGCATGAAAACTACCTTCCTTGCAACTTTTCTCGGCTGCTTGCTCATTGCCGAAAGTACCTGCATGACCTGGGACCTCTTAATTTCCCTACCTAAGGCTTCAGCTTCCCCAGACAGTCCCGTACTGTACTCAAATGGTAGTCAGACTGTCAAATAGTCCTGTTCTTTGTATCTCCTATTCAAGTTAAATTGACAAAATCTTTCGATGGCATAGACTACCGCTTGAAAGATGCATGTGAGCTCGGATTATTTCATTTGGCGACCTATAAAATTCTTGTTCCTATTGTAAGCTCCGCTCTTGATCCATATGTTTGCAATAAAGCATTCCCATTTCACTTGATTAAAAAATCCCATTTGCTCTTTGATATTTTACGCAATTTTAAGTTTTTTTTTTTGGTCAGAATTGCTTATTTATTTATGTTCGAATGGTAGGAATTATTTCTCTTTGCAGATTAGATTACAAAAAAATCTACAATAATTTGCCTTAATTTCAGGATATAATTATTATATTTAACAATAACAATAACAATCTTGATCATTTCCACGACTACTGTCTTAAATCATTAGATAGTAGGTATACGTTTTAGCTTTGAAGCATTAGAAGCTATTGAAGCACAAATTATTTGCTTTCAAATATAATTTAAATTGTGCAACAACTTGAATTTATTGTTGTGTGTGTTGTATTTTGGTTAAAATTTGTACAAAATTTTTGCTGTTTTTTTTTTTTAATACAATTAATGACTTCATTCTAAATTGCTTAAAATAAGATTTTTTTTTGATTTGGCTTAAGACGCCCCACCCACATTATAAATTGGTTGTGTGGCATTTAAATTGTGATATCCTTTTGAAAATTTCGTTTCGTTTTTTGTTGTTGTTGTACTAAAATTAAATTTTTGTTTTTTGATCTTTTTTTTTACGTAATGATTGTGTGCTAAAACTCTAATTAACTTTATCATATCATATCATGGGAGGAAACCTTTAAATAGCAGCTGAAAAACGGAAATTTCAAATGGAAACGTGGCCAAAGTATTGGCCAAAGTCTGACAGACACAGAGCATGAGCATGGCAATAACCTGTTACTTTAAGAATCTTTTACAAAAAGTTCTCAAATAAAACTATCAAATCATCTTGACCAACTTAACTGAATGCGAATTGAATCTGTTTTTCTTTTCTTTTTTTCTGTTAAATTCTCAACACATGAGTTATTATTTGTGATACTTACACACCAGTAAACTATTGTTTACAGTAGAGGCGACTGTTGGAGTTTTATTTTTATTTGGGTTTCTTTTGTATTTTGTGTGGCGTGTTTGTTCAAAACATTTTTGGTCAATTTTAATTCTGCTTGATTGGATTTCAAGCAATTCATTTCATTTTTTTAGAAATCAATACCAATTTATTAACAATGATTCCAAATCGAAAAACAAAATTCTTGCATGCAAACATTACAGCTTTTTGGTTATCTTTTCAAAAATTATTGTTTTTTTGTTTGTTTTTGTTGTTAGGAAACGAAACGAAAAATTACACTTGGTTTGCAATATTAAAAGTAAAACAATTTATAATTATTGTTTAGGTTAAAACGAATTAACAAATAGCCTAAAAACAAGTAATTTTTTCGATTTTTTCCGTTTTCTTATTAAAAATAATTTTGAAAGGTTGTAACCAAACCAACCAGCAGCAGCGCAACATTGAATATCGGCTTGAAATACTTGCAAGAAAAACGGAAAAACAGAAACTGATTTGAAATCTTATAAGATCAGATTAACTGGGTTTAATGTTCAAAAAAAAAAAAAAAACCCGAAAATAATTACGAAATAGAGAATTGCTTTTTTTTAATTACCAAAATTAAATTATCGTTAAAAGTGATCATTTATAAAAGATAATGCATTTGTTTGTTCTATTTGTTCGTTGGTTTGTTTGTTTATATGTACATATGTATAATAAAAGGCTCTGAAACAAAAGACTTAAGAAATAAACTTTTTCTTTTTTTAATGAAAATATTCTTTCTAACCTAACCAAACCTACAATTTTTTTAGTCTTTTAAGAAATCAAATTTGCTTTTTTATTACGCCTCCCTTCTTTTCACAATCAATGGTTTGAAAAATTTAAATTTTAAAATATTTAAAAAAGGATTTTCAAGTTAAAAAGAGTTCCCCTCCTCGCATGCTTATATTTGCTCGCTTATTGCCTAAAATTCCCACATGATTTGGGCCCCCTTATTTTGCTTCTCCAGGCCAGTTCCATATTATCTTCCATAAGAGCTTTATAAGAGCCGAGTATTTGGTGGTCTGACTATCAGATAGAAGCCTCTATAGCACAGGTTCTCATTGCCTTTGTTATAACAACACACGCTAATCTCTGTATCTCGTCCAACTCCAATTGTGCTGTTTTCAGATTTGTTCTGTCTGCCCAGATATTAGTCTCTCACCATCATGGTATAAATTCAATGTATAATACCTGGATTGCATCCCCAATATTTTCTTAGAAGCCTTCTGCAGACCATTTTAGCATATCTGATACTTTCATAGACGCACCTTTTGTAGTCGCCGTAGTCTAATAGGTAGTGTGTTGGCTTATTAGACGCGAGACTGTAGTTCAAACCCCAGTACCGACTTTCCAAAGTAGAAATCTTGGATTCGTTTTTTAAATATTCCGACGGAGACACCAATAAGGAGCAGATCTATTTCAAGCTAATTCCTGCATTGCTTCATTTAAGTAGAAATTACGAAGTCGCCTTAGTATAGTAAGTAGTGTGTTGGCATACTAGGCGTGAGGCCACGGTTCAAATCCCAGGTCAGACATTTTCAACAAAACGAAATACGAAGAAAACATTTCTTCAGTAACTGCCTCTCAGCAGATTTCTGGTAAAATCTCGGAGTGAAATAAAATTCCCATGAAAAAGTTTGTCGTTTAAACTTTAAACTGTAGGTCAGCAGGCACTCATGTATAAAATTAACACACACAACATAGTTGGTGTGAGAAGCTAGGTCGTAATCCTGACTGAAGGGTGGGTTGTAATGACGACCTAGTTTCTCACACCACTTATGTTGTGTGTATTAGTCTTACATGTGAGTGGCGGGGAACCTACAGTTTAAAGTCGATTTCGAACGACAGATTTTTGAGAAACTTTTCATAACAATTTTTATTTACACCTAGAGTTTTTGCCAAAACTATGCTTAGAGGCAGTCGCCGGAGAACAATTTTTTCGAGTTTCGTTTTGTTCGAGATGCCTGGGGTTTGAACGGCTGCTTCATTTCTAATCACCCTTATTCTGGTTGTCGTCGTCGACGTCGTCGACGTCGTCTTACGTCGACAGTTTAAAATTGGTATTGTGTTTGTCGTTATTGACAGTTATAGATGACTGTCGACACACATTTGGTATTCTGTGAGTCAATACGCCGTCGATATTGAGCTGTGTCGACTCTGATTTTGTCGACTCTGATTTTATCGACATCATTTTTGGTAACGACGACGACGGCGACGACGACGACGACAACCACAATAAGGGTGAATAAGCCAACGCACTACCTACTAGATTACGACTAAAACCGTATGGTATTTGTTAAAGAGGTTTAGCTGCTACCGTGCTGTAAAACATAGTATTGCTATGACAGATATCTCTTCTTATTGCCTGTCATATCGATTCCTTTCACACTTTTGCAATATTCGCGCCATAACTATGCTTAGTCTGTGACAGAACTTTTACTTTCTGAAAGCGATGATGATCTCAGTTGATGGTGTTTTCGGCGGTATCGTTAAAAGTTCCTTTTTTTGTACAAATCTACAGCAAGTGATTACATTAGAGATCATAACCCAATAATATCTGCTAGACCGTCATATATTTGTCAAACATTTTTTAACATACATACCAGAGATCAGCAACGAGTATTCAAAACGATGAGTAGATTCGAGACATACTTATAATTTCAGATACTTATACGCATTCATACTTATTTTAATATCATACTCATACTACTCATATTCAAAGTTTGAAATACTCATCGTACTCATACTTAACAATACGCACGATGTTGTTGATTTCGACTCTCCATGATTCAACATATACACGAAGCACAAAATAAGTATGATTCGCGTATGAACACCACAATACTCACTAGAAGGTTGTGTGTGTGCTTTGCTGTCTCTGTCTTTTCTTTTCTCTTCTTTTGTAAATGCAACAACAACTAAGATTGTAAATTTTGATGAATGATTCGAGTGACTCGAATCATTCGTAAGTATTATAAGTATTTTTCTAAATTTATGAATCTGAATGAGTAGGCGTATGAATCAAACCATGAATCGAATGTTGTGAGTTTGAAGTCAACGTTGTACTCATACTCATTGCAACCTATACTTATAAATCAATGTTGTAGCGAGTACGAATGAATCAGAGTAGCAGAATTTCAATACAGTTGAGTCACTCATACTCAAAATGGCATAAGTACTTATGAGTAGCGAAAAAGCGATTCATTGCTGATCTCTGATACATACATAACATAATTGGTCATTACAACCCTTCAGTCAGGATTTTTGACCTAGCTTCTCACACCACTTATGTTGTGTGCGTTAATTTTATACATGCGAGGCGGGACCTACAGTTTAAAGTCGACTCCGAACGACAGATTTTTGAGAAGCTCCTCATGGCAATTTGATTTACTCTCAGAGTTTTTGCCAGAAATCTGCTGAGAGGCAGTCGCCGAAGAAATATTTTTTTTTTTCATATTTCGTTTTGATGCCTGACCTGGGATACGAACCCAGGCTTTACGTCTAATAAGCCAATACACTACCTACTAGAGTACGGCGACTACAACATTTTTTAAACGGTTGCTAAAATCCTTGTCCTTTCTAGACAAAGTTGTTCTGATGCACTTGAAATATTTATTAAGCCTTATGTATACAGTCAATTGCAAAAGTATGTATGCAGGTGAGTTCATAAAAACTATTTAACACATGTGATATTGTTATTGAAAAATTTAATGTTATGTACGTAATACAAACGCTTTTAAAAGTATGATAATAATAATCAATAATAACAACAGAAAATAAAGATAAAAATATTTAATCTTTTTAAGCATAAAATTAATATTTTATTTTCCATTTTGCATTTTCTTTTTTGTTTTTTGATACTCAATTGAGTTTACACAACACAAGGCAAAAAACCGTAAATTAATTTCAAATAAAACTCATTGAGAAAAATCCTAAACGGAAAAGCGGCGTTTTATACTTTTTAAAACCATATTTGTAACCAAAAATAATAAGAAAAATAAAATAAAAGTTTAAAAAAATTACACTCATGCACTACTACTAGTTGGCGTTTTAGGATATTTCATTTCGTTCATTATTCGCAAGCCCATAATTTATGTGGGAATCCATTGATATTTATGGGCATTCAATGAACATTTTCAATGTTTTAAACGGTTTTTTCAAATTATGTTCTGCTTCATTTGGAAGTGAGTTTTCGATTGAAGTATTCTAAGAGGTGTGGCTGTAGCAACTCTACGCAAATAATTTTTTTTATGACAAAAGCGTGATCAATAATTTTAAATTGTTTCTGTCATTTTTCTATTTCTGTTATTTTCTTTTTAAAATAAAATGAAATTCAGTTTTCATTCCCTAATTGGTGGTATTTACTGTCTACAAAACTGTAACCCACTATTGTACTTATTTACTTTAAAATTTAAAAAAAAAAATCCATGTACTCGTATGAAACAGTAGCATCACAACTATTTTGTCCACTACTGTCTTCGACTATAGCACAACAAGTTTGTTAAATGCTATACGCACTCTAAAGGCCCCTTCACACGATCACACAAGTAATATGATCTGTCAAAATTTTGTGTAGAAGAGTACGGATGTGATCGTCTAAACGTACTATGTAATGAAACCATCACACATTGAGAGAAAATACGGATGAAAATTTTGACAGTCGTATGGCTCTCTTCATTTTTTGAAATGATTCAAAAAACAACCAAGTCGCATTAGATCAGGGATATATTTTTATGTAAACACATAGAAAAAAAAAGTGTAACAGCTGTTTTCATTTTACTTTGTTATTGTCTTATACCGATCATGTAAACACAGAAAAAATAATCATACGACTATTATTCTCTTTTTTGAAATACGGATGGAATTTCATTTTACTTTTTCATCAGACTTTACGTATTACTTGTGTGATCGTGTGAGGGGGCCTTAAGTGATTAAGAAGTGCGCACGAAAAAATTTAGTCATACAACTATTTAGCCAGGATTACAACCTAGCTTCTCATTGTAACATTGTATGCGTTAATTTCATACATGGGTGGTGGGACTTTCCGTTTAAAGTCGACTCCAAACGACAGATTCTTGAGAAACTTTCTCACGGCAATTTTATTTACTCTTAGGGTAATTGACAGAAATCTGCTGAGAGGCTGCCGTCGAATAGATATTCTTTCATATTTCGTTTTGTTTGAGATGTCTGAGCTGAGGTTTGAATCGTGGACTCACGTCTAATAGGCCTACACACTACCCACCAGGCTACCGTGACTACAATTTAGTCAGACTTATTGGCATACATCTTTTGCTGCGTTTAAAAAAAATGGATTTATGTTTTTAAAAATGAGCATCGAACAAGAATCGTTTGAGAGAATAATTGAAATTTTCAATAATAATCCGTTTCGTAATAAAAATAGTGGTCCGGCTTTTTGGTGTTGATCGAAGTACTATTCCACTCGAAGAAAGAAAGCAAAGATTTTATCAAAATACTCTAGCAAAACATCCCGGGTAAAGTCTTACCCAAAAGGTCTTATGCTCCGTGTCTTTTCTCAAAAAACCTGAAAAAGATGCTGACGCTCCGAGACATTTAAATAAAAAAAGTGACTGAGAGAAATGCAAATAATTAGCGGGATAACAAAAAAAGTTTACAAAAGAAAGTTTACAAGGAAAATTTGACCTTAATGGGCTGAATAGCCATGATATCAAGGATTGCAAAACACTTTTCCTTACGGTCGGATAACCCTTGCGACAGGAGACATAGCCGACGATGGCAATTGTTTTCTTCCAATGAGCAGAAAAAAAGTGCTCTATATAATTCGATCAAAATTTTATAAAAAATAGACTTGTGGGGGAAATGGACGTAGTGGGCAGGATAGCCATGGCATCAGGGAATCCAAAACAGATTTCCTTACGGTCGGGCGTTAATTGGGACCGGAGATTTAGGCGACGAAGCTAATTAATTTTCTCAAGTGAGCAAAAAATGATCTTTATTAAAAAATGCAAATCATCGAACAGAAAAATGCAAGATTTCAATACGATTCTCAATGCAGGAAATCCACCAGAATGTTCAGAGCTTGTGAGTCATTTAGACAATTAATTTGATTTGCAGTTTCTTGAATTTAAGTCACTGTTCTTGTATACATGGCCCTTGGCAAAAATGACTAGGTTTGCAATTTGTTAAAGAACTGGTAGATCTGAACGTTTGTAAACTTGGCTAGGGGGACGTTCATAGCATAGCATTTTTATACTGAACATTATGCTACCTTGAGCACGATGGATTGATCTAAAAATTTGTAAAATGTACCAAAATTTGTATCTCTTTTGGTATTAAACTTCTCTGTCCTCCAGGAATTTGTTTTTTTTTGAAAATTTTAATTTTATGGCATCTAAAATAGAAAACAGAAAGGGGAAGAAATTGTTTATTTATACTGTAAATGAAATTATAATTGTTTTGAATTTTATTGAGACCCCAAAAAAATGTTTTCTTATTTTTAAAAAATAATCTGGGACTTCCCCTGTCTATTAAGATAGGAAAAAAACTCGAGGCTTATACATTTGTTTGTTAAGCGAAATTCTCCAAAAAGCATTGTCATTGGATGCAAATTTTATTTTTATTCTTACACAATTTAGTCATGGTGCCAAAATTCTAAAAATATGCTCAAGTTTAGCTGATGGGGAACAATCATTAGAAAATACTCTAACAGTGACCCTGTAAATTTGGAACAATACGTTGCATGAAATCTTTAGGCTCACAACAGAATGTATAACCGTAATAATTACTATTCTTCAAAGCTATTGTCGACGGACATGTCACTTGTTGACAGACACCAAGTAGGTCAGGCGGTGTTTTCTGATGATGAATGTTATTGAACTGCAAGAATACTGTACGGACACCATGACGATTCAAAACGATTTTATATGTCCACAACGGTATGGGTATTATGTTGGGCTCCCTTAAGTACATGGCTTTATAATCACCCTGAGAATCGCTCAACACTAAGGGGTACTCAAAAGCTCCACTGCATACTTTTGAGGGTGTGTTAATGGGGTTACGGGCCCATTCCTCCATTAAACGCCAATTGCCATCGTTAATTGTATGGAATTGTGGTATGACGTTAATCATTTTGAATGTGGTGGCTATTAACGAATTCATCATATAATCGCCCACGGGTGCCAAGTGACCACGATCGAATCTCTCATCGCCGGCATTGTCTGGCATATATCGCTGATCGTTGCCCAAAATCTCTTTAAAACGGGCATAAATGTCACGTTTATTGTAGGCTGCAAAAATGTTCCGCGTAAATATGTCATCAGGATCAAATTGCATGCCATATGGTCTGCGTAGAACTGTAGAAAATTTGTAGAACAAAAAATTTTAAAATATTCTCTACAGGCTTTGGGTTAAGAGCACCTACCAAATGGATAGGCTTCATTGATTGTGAAAACAGCACGCTTATGTTCAAAATCAAAACAAGCCTTGAACGTCTCAAAGAAATAGTCTCTGTCCTGACAGTATATTTGAAATCCCGAGCGATACAGGTGGTAGGGGCACAACTGTTTGTTGTTTTCCAATTTCAATTGGGGCAGTAAGTGATCTGGGCACCCTGCCAATGGCAATGGTGGATTAAATTGGCCATTTTCACACGTAACTACGGTGATATCATCACTATTACACACCATGTATAGTACGCTACCATCGTTTACCGTTGGCTCCCGTAGCAATTGTAGATTTTCATTGTCGTAGAGCAGTGCCAGGCGCCATTCATTGCGTAGGTAAGACTCCTGCAATTGACAACTTCCATTCACTCCTGTATTGTATTGAATTAAAAAGTATTTTTTTTTTCGTTAATTATTCCAAGCACTATTTTATTTAACATTTTCAATTTACCATGATTGCATAGCATACATATGATGACTGTGATGATGATGCCAAGGACAGAAGACCATTTCTTATCCGACATTAGCAGCAATTGATTGCCGATAAAATTTTGTATAAAATTGTAGAGAATTTAGAAGCAAAATGTGGGAAAACGAAATAATTTTTTTTCTTTTAATTTGAAATTTATTTGTTTAATTGAAAACGAAAATTGAAAATTGAATAGAATTTGAATTTTTTTAAACACTTTGAAGCACCCAGTTTGGGGCAACATATTGTAATTTTGTTTTGTTATTGAAAGAAAAACTTCCAATCCTTAATAGCCAGGAAAAATAAATACATCGAGCCGGAAACACGGTGCGACAGTGAAAATACACCCGAGTAACTACATAGTCCACGTTGTTCAGTTAGTTGAGTAGAACTCAAAAATACCTTTTTTATATTTCTCGAACCCTCCAAACTTGTTTTATTTGACAAAAACTGTTTTTTTCGGCTAAACGCACAAATTTTTGGATTACTCAAACATTTCTGATCCGATTTCCAAAATTTAAATCTTGTTGGAAAGGGAAGAGATGGTCCTTTAAAACGGTGTACATATATCTATTATTCGACTTAATACGCTATGAGATTTGATGAGGTAAACTTGGAAAATGCAAACAAATTTTCATATTTTTCAAGTTTGTCCGTTCATAGTAGCAAACTTTACTTAAAAAATATTAAATAAGTGATAATATTCTTAAAGTCTGTTCTCTTATGAAGAGATTGAGTCATCATTTGATCCAATCGGACAAAAATTACCGTAGTTATTATTTAAAGAGTCTAACAGTCGAGTGATAATTTGTATGTATGTCATCTCATCAAATGAACTTTTAGTTCAAAAATTTTCAGAATTTTTGATGGATCTTGATTGTTTATCTCAAAATATGTCAATTCCACGTTTGAGTGACCACCAGAAGTTGGCCAATGTTTGCGCAAAGAGAAATAATAATATTTGCAAAAAACACAAATATTAGCCGACTTCTAGAAGTCGTGCAAACGTGAAATTGACACATTTTGTGATAAACAATATGAATAAACAAATAAACACGACTGTTATACTATTTAACTAATAACTACGGTAATTTTTTTCCGATTTAATCAAATGATGACTCAATCTCTCCACAAGAGAACAGACTTTAAGAATATTATCACTTATCCTATATTTTTTTTATTAAAGTCTGCTACTATTAATGGACAAACTTGAAAATATATGAAAAAAATTGGAATTTTCCAAGTTTACCTCATCAAATCTCATAGCATATTAAGTCAAAAAACAGATATATGTACACCGTTTTAAAGGTCCATCTCTTCCCTTTCCAACAAGATTTAAATTTTGGAAATCGGATCAGAAATGTTTTAGTAATCCAAAAATTTGTGCATATAGTCGAAAAAAACAGTTTTTGTCAAATAAAACAAGTTTGGAGGGTTCGAGAAATATAAAAAAAATATTTTTGCGATCTACTCAACAAAACTCACAACCTACACTATGTCATTAGCCGGGTGTATTTAATTTTTCTTATTTTGTCGCATAGTGAAATCTATGCGATAATCAGTCAAAGAATTCGACCAACTTTTACGCGAATGCCTAAAAGACTTTGCGGGGTATTGATAGGAAGATATCTAATGTTGTTTGAAAAAAAAAATGTTTGATATTTTCAGTTCCGTCTAATAGATTTGACTAAAAATCTTAGTCCGACTGAACATCATGTATGAATAGTGCCATGTTTCCATAGTGCCAACATTACAAACAGCTCCAAAGAATGATTTCTATAGGTATACCTAGAGCTTATTCAAAGCCACATCAACCATCATTCCAGGGGATAATGTTGATTATAAGCAACCGGAACGGTTAATTAAAATCAGATGTTGTCATGGCAAGGCATGTGGTAAGAACTGTTCATCGAAATGTGAATGCTCTGCACACTTTTTATGGGAGCAACTCTATACTTCACTTTATATCTCCTCACGGTTCAACTGAGAAACAGATTGACCATCTTGCTATTAAAATTATCTTCAGTATGGTTATCTGACGTAAGGCCACGGTTCAAACCAGGTCAGACATCTTCAACAAAACGTATGTCCCGCCACTCATGGATAGAACTAATGCACACGATATACATAAGTGGTGTTAGAAGCTAGGTCGTAAGTATCGATGCCGATTGTAAAATGTTACTACTTTGTGCCTTAAAATATAAAGTCGACGCCTTAAAACCAATACTACAATACGATATACCTCGGTTGCATAATTCTCGATAATATTCAAACCTGGTTAAATAAAGCTGGCCAGGCATTCGTCCAGTTAAGTACAGCCGATATAGAAAGAAGACATACCTTCATTCACATCATAATCTATGAAGCTGTATTACCTTATACCTGTAAAGCTTGGAATATGACAAAAATACTAAAAGTATTGGCTAATCCATGTCTGATAAGAATACTTATATTCTAATCAAACATCTTCAGTAACCAACGACTATACGATGTCACTGTGTACATTCCAATTCAGTCATAGATATTACGAGGAGTCCAGATAATATTATAGCTGAACTGAATGGCACCCAACAAAGTAGTCTAATAAAAGGCAGTCAAACCGCTTCTAAAGTGGACAGATGAAAAAACTGGCATCGTATATAATTAAATGGTGCACACCCGTGGGGACTCTGTATTCCTTAATATAACCAAAGCATATGTAAGTACATGCAATATCTATAAAGATCAATAGAGCGGATAGGAACGCTATATGCTTTTAAAGGGTGATTTTTTAAGAGCTATAGGAACATTTTTCAAAAAAAAAAACACATAAAATTCAGAAAAATGCATGAAATCTTTATTTGAATCGATAGTACAGTCGATATAATTTAATGTTTGAAGATTATTTCATGCAAATGTTGACCGCGACTGCGCCTCAAATGGTCCATCCGCTTAGTCCAATTTTGGCATACTTTTTCCAACATTTCGGCTGGTATCTCATGAATAAATGCTTCAATGTTGTCTTCCAATGCGTCAATTGAAGCGGGCTTGTCTGTATAGCCATGAGCTTTAACATAGCCCCACAAAAAATAGTCTAAAGGCGTGTGGCATGTGGCACCGTCTTGTTGAAACCACATGTCATGCAAGTCAAGCTCTTGCATTTTGGGCAAAAAAAAAGTTGGAAATCATCTCACGGTAGCGCTCACCATTCACAGTTACGTTACGATTCGCAGCATCTTTGAAGAAGTACGGTCCAATGATGCCAAATTCAATGATTTGCAAGCGTTGTTCGTCTGTAAGACGATTCATGGTTAAATTATAGACCAAACTGAAGATGTTTGACAGTGAAACAAAACACGAAACGTGCGTGAGCTGTTTAAACCAGTGCTGCCAAAAAGATAATAGCTAAAAAATCACCCTTTATTATAAGGACGGCATTTGTATTAGGAAATGTGAGCAACATAAACAACTTTTTTTTTGTATAAGAACACTCGTTCATTGACTAAAACCTGATGGTTAAGGAGTTCCCTACAGTTGGATTAATTATAGAAATTATGCCAGAGTCTATTAAAAAAAATTCTGAAGTTAAACTAACGAAATTGTCCTCTTAAACCTTTATAACACAGATATAGGTGACCAATTTAAGGCAGCAGCCAGTCCTTTCAGTCCTGAAGAATTGTCGCAGATATTTTCCGACAGAATTCGCTGTAGTCTAGTAGTTAGTGTGTTGGCTTAATTAACAAGAGCCCGTGGTTCAAACGCCAGCTCAGACATATCGAACAAAACAAAACTTCGGCAACTTCTTTTCAGTAGTCTTCTGCAAAAACTCTGAAAGTGAAATAAAATTGAAAGCCGCTCAAATCTGCCTTTTCGGATAAAAAAATAACACACACAACATGGGTGGTGTGAGAAGCTATATTGTAATACTTACTAAAGAGTTGTAATTTCTAATTAAGTGAGCAAGTCTGTAGATTGTTAAGAAATTGGAAAATTAAGAACAACTGACCAGGTTAAACACGAGTTCCATAAAATACAATAACTAATGGGTACACTTTAGTGCTGCATTAACCTTGCATGGCTTGGTAGCTATTGATTGAATTCTTGAGTACAAATTACAGCATGCCCTTGATAATGATTATTAACTGCAGAAGTTTCCTGATGTTTTGCGTTATCGAAAGTCTACCAACAATCCTGAAATGCTACTCATTTTGGCTGGTTACTAAGTACTGCTTTGTGGAGTATGGAATTCCTTCGTAATACATTTTGAAAGACTGTATTGACGAGAAACAGGCTGAAATCTTGAAATGTCTAACCGGTTTTAAATTGCGCAGACAAGAGCTACTACCGGTTTATGGACTACAAGGGTGTTATTTTGTTTATTAGTCTATGTGTTTTACTATCAGGGCTCTGTTTTCTGTGGGAACACTACACCTATTTATCTTAGATTAACAAGTTTGTTAGGTTAGGTTAACGGGTACCCTGCCAGTTCACATGCATGTTCACTCTGTGGCCCCTATGACCCATTGTGTTACCCAGGTGGGCCCCCAAAACTTGAGTTTGTTAACAAAAAACATCATCTGACTTTGAAGGCCATACATATTCTATTTTAAGAAAGAACTTTTTTCCAGTATCCTTTTAATTTATGAGTTTCTTTTCTTTAATTCCAAGATATTTTGATAAGAAACAATCCATTATTTTTGTTTGTGTTTTTCTTGGTACATACGAGTAAGCACACTTGTTTTGGCCAGTTTTATTTTGTTTTTATTTTTTTCTTTCGTTTGCGGTATTAATCGCTTTCAATTAATAGAGTCTTTAGAGCAATTGAACCAATTTTGGTAAAAATTTACAGTTCAGTTGATCAATTTCTGTCACCCACATTTGGTAGTAAGTGAACACCAAGTCGTCCATACAATCGAATACAAAAGGCAACACAACAAACGAATCAATTAAAAGCGATTTTTTAGACAACAAGCGGCTTAAATCAATACAAAATCGAAAAGAAACGCTATTAACGTGCGTGCATAGTTAACATGTGAGTGAGTGAGTAAATAAAGTTGTTACAGTTTTTAAGCTAACGATCGATATCCATTAATGGGGAGATAAAAAAAAAAATTAACAACAAATTTGATTTTCGTTAATAGTGGACAGATGCTATATGATATATGTACGAGTATGTATGTCGATATCGATCTATCTTGGGACCAATTTTAAAACGAGTTAATGGTCATATTAAGGCGGAATAAATATTTAGAAAATGTTTATTAAACAATTTATTACACAAATACCGTGTGATACTGTGTTAAAGAACAACATTTTTAATTTAATTTGATAAGAAAACAACATTTGAATTAAACAACAGCACAGTATATACGCGGCGATGTCATTAGAAATTTAAATTTAGAATGTTTTGTTGGAGACTAAATACAATAGTTAGACCACCAACTGGGTGAGAATAATTAAAATATAAACGATTTTGAATTGAATATTCTACTAAGCAAGCCTGGCTAAGGCAAGTAGCAAAATGTTTTAATCAAACTAGCCAATCAAATGCAATGCCAATGTGGCATTGTATGTAGGTCTCTGTAGATACTTTTCCTAAATCAGGAACTCTTGTAACAAATTTATGTACGATTTTCTATGACTGATACAAGAATAAATCAAATGTAACTGTTGTTGTTCTCATTCCTATTGTTGTTTTATTAAAAAAACTGTCAATATGAATTTATTTTATAATTTTTAATTTTTTTTTTCTTTTACAAAATTTATCATGAAATTAACAATTAATCAACGAATTGAAAAAAAAAAACAAAACTGTATTCATGAACATGTATGAACACTTGGTTGGTATCTTGACAGTCCTAATTTAAATGAAAATTAGAGTATACGAGAACCGATTCTTGTTTAGGATAATCGTAATTAAAAAAAAAAGTTATTGCGCATGCAATTGTTTTGGTTGTTGAAAAGGGTGCTGCCACAGCATCCTAAGCAGCACGCTCAGAGATTTACTAAGACAGCTCTAGTAGTTTTAATCTGAGCTATTTATTTATTTCTATATATTTTTTTTTTTATTTATTAGTAGTATTTATAATACTTTTACATTACATTTTCTAAATATTGAAATCAATCATTAATTCAATTAATTTAAAGCCCTAATTTAATTTGCATTGGCATTTCTAATATAATTTGCAACTTTCTTTCTAAAAATGTTATAATTTTCTTCATTTTTTGTACTAAATGGCAACAAGTTATAATTCCTAAGTCCTTTGTAAAATAGCGAACGTTGCGTTGCATTTGTATCTGATCGTTGTAATCTAAATTCATTATTATTCCTTAGATTATAGGGTTGAAAATCGCCAACATATTGCAGTTGCTCTATTAGATATTCAGGTGCATTGCCCATTTCCATTTTCTTGATGAAGGTCAAGGTCATTAATTCTAGTATTTGATGAATGTTCATCCATTTCCATTTCATTCGTTTTCATTCATATGGTTGTAAAACGGTTGCATTTTAAAATTGTTCGCATCGCCTTGTTCTGTAATTTCTGTAACCTGTTTATTTGCGCATCTGTGCAGCTTATATATAATATAGTTGATTCATACTCAAAATGAGGTTTAATAATCGTATTGTATATATTTATTGCTGTTATTATTGAAAGTTTATTTCTAATACGTTTAAAGAATCCTATTTTTTTTCCAATTTTCTTACATACATATTCTAAATGTTCTTTAAAGTTTAAGTCTTTATCTATGTATTAAGAAGTCTTGCGATATCTTTTGGTGTTTTTCTTAATACAGATTTCATAACGAATTTGATAACATTCTTTCCAAAGCCAGCATTAAATAAATGGAGTGTAAATCCTATAACTTCGCATGATTTTCTTGAGAAACTTTTCATAGCAATTATATTTTTCTCTCAGAATTTTTGCCAGAAATCTGCTAAGAGGAAGTCGTCGAAAAAATATTTTTTCTTGCTTCGTTTTATTCGAGATGTCTGAGGTGGGGTCTGAACCGTGGCCTTACGTCCGATAAGCCAACACACTGGCTACTAGACTACGGCGACGTGTGTTAATTTTTTATCCATGATGGACGAAACCTACAGTTTGACGTAATCCTCGAACAACAGATTTGAGAAGCTTTTAAATGGCAATTTTATTTGCTCTCAGAGTTTTTGCCGTAAATCTGCTGTGGGATGATCGAAAAAAGAATTTTTTTTTTTCATACTTCTGTTTTTTTTTTTTTTTTCGAAATGTCAGAGATGAAATTTCAACTCTGGAGCCCTCGTTCTTCCATAGGCCAACCGTTTCATATCGTTAGAGAAAGGCGTTGTCCGCGAAATACGTTACATTATTATACCATAGAAATGCAGTGTAAATTCATTCCTTTTGATTATTCCAGATCACTTTTTCTCTACTTTTGCTTTACGGCAAAGCTAACTTGTATGAATTTTTCAAATTCAACATTTTCTTCATGTATTTTGCATTTAAATTTCGAACGTAAGCAACAATAATTTATTTAATTTTTATTCACAATCTTGCATTAATGTTGTATGATTCGATATATAAATTTTCGCAGTTGTTTTTCGTTGATGATTGATTAATCGGATGAAAGTATAATTTACTTGAATTGTGTTTTACCAAGATTTTTTTTCTTTTCCTCTTTCATTTGATTGTCATTTAAATGTTTGCATTGCATTACAATGACATACGAGTATGTATTGTTGCAAACAGCAAACGGCAGTAATACAGTTTAAATAAGTAATTTGTCTGCCAGCGATTCAAATTTCATAATTTTTCCAAAGAAAACAAAAAACCCAAATGCTCCATTAAACTCTGGTAAAAATAATGATCATCATCATCAGCTTAAAGATAAACATACTTACTCTACATTTATGTACGAGTACATACTCTACTTATTGTTTGCACATAAGCAACATGCAACATGCAAGATATAATATTTATGTACTCGTAATAATCGCATATTGTTTATGTTAATGTCACTGTATATATGTATAGGGTGAGCCATTTAAAAGTTTAAATTTAAAAATTCAATACAATTGTTATTTCTTATTTCATAAGACTGCCACGGCTAACCTCACACTACCTTATTCGTCAATGGCATCACGAATGTTGGCCTTTAAATGCTTAATTGTCTCTGGTTCGTTGGCATAACACTTTTTTTTAACGGCGTTCCACAGAAAATAGTCCAACGGTGTGAAATCTCAACTTCTTGGCGGCCAATTGACATCACCAATTTGCCTAAATAAATTTCCATCAAACGTTTGACGCATTAATCGATTGTGGCATGAGATATGTCGCAAGTTGCACTATGCTGATGAAACCAAACATAGTTTACATCAATACCATAAAGAGCGGGTACAAAAAATCAGTTATCATGATGGGATAGGTGGTCTCCATTGACCGTAATGGTTATGCCGTCCTCCTTTTTAAAGAAATATGTGACAATGATGCCTCTACTCCACAAGCCGCACCAAACAGTCATTCGTAACGGGTGCATTGACTTCTGTAAGACCACGTTTTGCTTATTAACGTATCCACCAAGAAGAAAATGAGCTTCAATCGAAAAAATGATTTTTTTTTTTTTTTGCAAAATAGAGATCATCGTGCAGTTTTTCGTTGGCCCAATAAATCCCAACGTTGCTCAAGCGTAAATCGATTCATAACGTTCAGTGAGGATTATATACTCAATTTTGTAACAGGATAGAATGGCATTAGTATTACTAGATTCAAAATACCTGATGGTTCACATTTAAACCGATAGATGGCCTACCCTATATATGCAGGTATGGGCATACAGTATGGGTGTGTGTCGCTATGTGTTACATATTTATGTAAAATTTTATGGTTTATTTTGTTTCTTGTGTAATATTTTCTTAAAAAATAAAAACAAAAAGAAAATTATCGTTTAAACATCAACTCCAGTAGAGCACTTTAAAACAGAGACAGAGAGAGAGAGAGAGGGAGAAAGAAAGAAAATCTCAATTGTCCACTTTATTTTGTATGTCATAACTGTATGCCATAATAATAATAAACATTAAGTACATATTGTTGTTATTGTTATTTGTATTTGCATTCTGCAGTTTGAAATTATTACAATAATAACAATAATAATGATTAACAACCAGTCAAGCGATATCGAACGGTACACGATAGACGTCTAACAACAAGTGACCAGATGGCTTTATAAGTTAATTTACATACACACACAGATTTTTATTTAAATTTTATAAACATTGTATTGATTTATTGGGGCATGAGGTCGAAAGACTAACGTTTAACAGTGTATCAATAAATTATCGAAAATATTTTAAAGAAAAAAAATTTTAAATTTTTATTTTTTTTGTAAATAACGTTTAAGATAATAAACGAATACAAATACAAACTCTGGTATATCATATGAAATTATTTTTCATTATAGCGCTTTAAGCCGAAATTTAATCATGCCACTAAGAGCTAAAACCCTTCAGCCTTCTTTTTTTATATTCGATAGAAACTTTATTGATGGTACATTTTGTTTTTGGATTTATTGAAACGAAAGCATTAAAGATCTGAATTTTAGCTGTAGGTCCCGCCACTAATATATAAAATTAACATACACAACATACAGTGATGTGAAAAATAATAGGGACAGTGCCCACCCAAACTTACATTATATTTACAACCGAATAAAAAATCGAAAATTCTTTCTGGTTTAAACGATTTATTTTTTCTAAAACGGTAGAAAATGGATTAAAAACAAAATTTTTGCTATTCCTATAATATATTTTGATTTTTTTGTGATTTTGTATGAATTCATATAGTTTAAGGTGTGAAAAAAAATAAGGACACTTCATGAAATCTTAAAGATATAAGTAACTTCAGTAAAACTAAATAGATATTTATACTGAATATTGTTGCATAAAGCCTTAGTGCCACATTAGGACTTTGTTGCGGATCCTTAGTTATCCAGAACAGCAGTACATCTTCTAGACATTGAGTTGACCAAATTTTGTCAAACAAGTAGTAGCGGTATTGCGTTCCAAGCATCCTGTATAAGATTCCAAAGCTCGTCGGAATTTTTTGGACACTTTCCCCTGATTGCCCTTTTAACTTCGTTCCACAAATTTTCTATTGGGTTCAAATCAGGGGACTGTGCTGGCCGTTGTAAAACATTGATATTTTTGTCCTCGAACCATTTCTTTGTGTACTTTGCCGTATGCTTTGATCCTATTTCATTATATTTTGGATACGTTATAGAGGACCCACACCATAACGAGAGAATGTCCCTCATACCATGATGCTACCACCACCATGTTTGACCGTCCTTAAGGTATATTTTGGATTGAATTCTTGATGGGTAGGTCTTCTTACATGGTAGAGAAGAATTCAATCAAGAATTCAATCCAAAATATGAGGTCAAACATGGTGGTGGTACTATCATGGCATCGTGGTCATTCTCTTATTATGGTGTTGGTTTTCTATATCGTATCCAGAATATAATGAAATCGGCTGATTACACTGAAATTTTGCAAAATACAATGCTGCCGTATGCCGAAGAAAATACGCCACTCAAATGGGTCTTCCAGCAGGATAATGACAAAGAAATGGTTCGAGGACAAAAATATCAATGTTGTAGAACGACCGGCACAGTCTCCTGATATGAACCCAGTAGAAAATTTGTGGAACGAAGTTAAAAGGGCAATCAGGGGAAAGTGTCCAAAAAATTCCGACGAGCTTTGGAATCTTATACAGGATGCTTGGAACGCAATACCGCTACTACTTGTTTGACAAAATTTGGTCAACTCAATGTCTAGAAGATGTACTGCTGTTCTGGATAACTAAGGATCCGCAACAAAGTCCTAATGTGGCACTAAGGCTTTATGCAACAATATTCAGTATAAATATCTATTTAGTTTTACTGAAGTTACTTATATCTTTAAGATTTCATGAAGTGTCCTTATTTTTTTTCACACCTTAAACTATATGAATTCATACAAAATCACAAAAAAATCAAAATATATTATAGGAATAGCAAAAATTTTGTTTTTAATCCATTTTCTACCGTTTTAGAAAAAATAAATCGTTTAAACCAGAAAGAATTTTCGATTTTTTATTCGGTTGTAAATATAATGTAAGTTTGGGTGGGCATTGTCCCTATTATTTTTCACATCACTGTATGTGGTGTAAGAAGCTAGATCGTAATCCTGAATGAAGTGCTGTAATGACCAATTGTGTATGTACATATTTATGTGTTATAGATCTGAAACTCAACAGATAAGTTTAGGTCAGGGTGTGTTATTTGGGTAGCCCATTAGTTACCCCAATATATCATATGACCTATTGTGATACTATTAACCCATACTTACTGTGGGCATATAACAAGCTTTTTTAACAGAGGACATTGGCTGTCTTAAAGGTTACGCCTTTTCCTACCATATTCTAGTGGATAGTGTGTTGCCTTATAAGATTGTAGGACCGTAATAAGGAACGAAATATGAAAAAAAATATTTCTTTCGTCGCCTTCCTCTCAGCAGATTTGAGGCAAAAAATCTGAGAGTAAAATAAAATTGCCATGAAAAGTTTCTCAAAAGATATCTGTCGTTCGTAGTCGTCTTTAAACTGTAGGTTCTATCACACATGGAAGAAATTAACACACACAGCATTGATGGGGTCACAAACTATACATAGGTTATTATCCTAATTAAATGATTGTATTGATCAATTAAGTAAATTAGTATTCAGCTTATTGTCCATTTCATTTATCGGGTGACTTTTTAAAAATTTTTAATTTTGAATATTAAAAGCAAAAACAGAGAATTTTCTAAATTTAATGAAATATTTATTACCTTTTCAAAAAGTATTCCATATAAACCAATACCCACGGCAACGTTGTAGATAATTTAAACGTAACCTTTAAGTTTGGCATAAGCATTTCTGCAATTTCGACTGATGTTTCGCTATTGGCAAACGTACTCTGTAGGACTGAAATAAAAAAAAAAAAGTAAAAATGTAGTGAGGTCGTAATGAACAATTGCTCGCCAAACTCTCTTCTCTATAACTTCATGATATATTCTGCTTTATAACATGTGACCATGTCTTGGTGGAAGCACATGTCCATCGGGTTCAATTTTTCCGTTTTAAATACTAACGTGTCTGTTATATATGGCAACCAAACTTGGGTTTGCCATCTGGCAATGCAACTGAAATAATAATTCATGTTGTGTATGGCAACTGATCTCAGTTGCCATTTTGATATAGACTCCAATCGGTTTGCCATAAGCAATAGATCAATAATTTTCTTATGCTACCTGTTTTCATTGACTGCAAATTGCAATTTTCATTGCTGTTGTAAAAGTGCGGATCAATGTTGTCCGGCCCACAAACTTCGGTGCATTGGCAGCTCTTGAACTACTTTTGGAGGCTGTTCATACCGAATCCAGAAAATCTATTTATTAACGTGCTTATTGAGCCAAAAATGAAAAATAATATTTCGAAAGAAACAGCATCAATCACAATTGAGAAAAGCAAGATCGATGGCAAGCACGTCTGCCGCTGAAAAGAACTTAAAAGCTCTCTAACGTATCATACCTTTTACTGATACATTTTCAAACCGTTTTCAATATTCCGAAATTAATGTGATGTTTTTGTAACACAGGCTATTTCGCTTGCCTGCCTGTTTATATGGGAAACACAAACAAAATTGAGTGTTTTTGTATGTATTTTGCATGCAAACAGGCAGGCAAGTGAAATAGCCTGTGTTACAAAAACATCACATAAGACTGCATCATCTGGATGGAAGATTCCACAAGAACGTTCGACATCAGTTCTATTTTGAAGTGAAATTTTATCCATGGGAATAGAAGAATATCGTGGTTGAGATTTCATTGAATTTGACATTCAGTAACGTTTTTCTACAACTAAAACCAATTTGCAAAGATTGTGGAAATAAAATCCTTCAGATATCAAAGCTAAATTGACATGTACGCCTCAATCAAGCTTGGAAATTGGGCAGAATTGTGTTATATCTGTGGCGGATGAGATGTACTAAGTCTTTGAATGGCAATTTTTATTTATTCTCAGAGTTTTTGCCAGAAATCTGCTCTGAGAGAAATTCGCCGAAGAAATATTCAAATGCCTTTTGTTGGAAATGCCTGACCTGGGGTTTGAATCGTGGCCTCGCGTCTAATAAGCCAAACACTACCTACTAGACTAGACTGCGGCAACTACTTTTAATCCAGAATGCTTATGCTAAATCTCTTTTAACGAAAAAGTAAATAAAATTACTCCATTACAAGTAGTACATATTAATACGCATCGAGACTTTTGAAATATTTAAACCTGATTTATGAGTTGCAAAATAAACCAAAGGTCGTTGAAGCGTGGTATGCTAATGCTCTCCACTTAATCAAAACATTCTCTAATTTGTAATATTTTTTAGTATCGGAGTTCATTTGACTGACAAGAAATCAATCCGGCTTCTTACGGACGCAACTATTCGACACTGTGTGATCAGACGAGCATACATAAATTTGAGTACATGTGCTGTGATTACAACTGCTGTAGAAGCTGCTTAGATGGGCAAGAAGTAGAATCGCTACAGCACTTGATACCCCGATTCTTTTGAAGACTTAACTAAGGCACCTCGATACAAGTAGTTTTCAAATCGGATAGCATTTGTCAGTAGAAGATCACAAAGATCACATGGACCTTGATTAGGAAATAAAAAAAAAGTTCGTTTCTTAAATCTTTTGTTTGACAATATGAAGTCAATATGAGTCTTATGGTACTCCAAAAACCTCTTTATCAAGAACAAACATCGTAATAGTTTACCTTAGCAAACCATTTTGAACTCATACTTTAAATTAAAATTTTGTCTCTCTGCGGTAAGTCTGTTTCCATATACTTCTCAGACGTACCCTGAATAAAATTATTCCTTTTTTTTGTTATAAATTTTGTTGGTATTTAAACAAATTTCTGCTAGAGACTCTTTTTTTTATAAATGAAGGCATCCATCCACATTCCACATTTTTAAAGTTCAACGCCCACCAAAAATAATTTTTTTCTGTCGATAACAAAATAGGAAAAAAAGAAGACGAAGAAAAAAAAGCAAATGCCGCAGTGTGGCTGCATTTTCAAATTAAAACAATTATCTGCGGTAAGGCCTCGTGCCAAAGATGCATACCGACAACAACAACAATGTTAAATATTGTATGAACGAAATTATTTTTTTTTTTAATGAAAATTGTTGCATGAGTTTTACACTAAGCGCCATAAGTGAGTCAACACCCACTATAATTTTAAATTTTCTATTATAAAAAAAATACTTGTAGCACAACAATAATTGAATTGTTGTTTTCGTTTTTATTTTTGGAAATTTATTCGACTATTCTCATTTACTTTTCTCGCTATCCTAAGAAAATGAATTATTTCAGTGGTGTTTACTCACTTTTGGCTCTCAGTGTATATTCAATTATTTTTGTTTGTTTTTTTATTACAAGATTGTGGATCTCAAAATGAAATGCAAAAACTCATACTTAAGTGTAAGTGAAATACAAAAACAACAGCTCTGGCTGTAGCAAAGGCTGCAACAATGATAGCGTCTATGGATTTTAAGGAAGTACTTTAAATTGAAAGCAAAACAATGAAGAAAATTAAAAGCGTTCAAGGTCGACTATTAGAAAACCTACAAGAGAGCACACTTCATTGCACATTTCTTCGAGAAAAAGAAGACATTTTTCGATAGCTTGTGTTGGGAAAATGAGTTCCGAAGTTCAGAAAGACTTTTCTTAGTTCCAGAGTTTACTGTCAGCACATAATTCTTTGCCTACAAGAGGCTAGAAAGAGATGATGTATGTGAACGATTCTTCTGAGCGTTATAATTATGTACAGTTCTAACAGAGCCTTCAATATCGTAGGGAGCACATAGTACAACAAACAAGAGCTGCCATTCCCGACTGGGTTTAATTAGTCATTACAAGCCTTTAGTCCAACGCCTTCAATACTTTCTTCCAAGAATCCGAATATGATTGTCATGTACTCACTGATGAAGAATGTCTCAAGGGAAAGCATATTTTTCTTAATTTGAGGTGACTGTGCGGTACCACGACGGGTCGCAGAGTGAGTATATGGGTCAGACTCAATGCCGATCGTACTTTTTTCAACGTTTACGAATAATTCATTTTCGAATACAGAAAACGTAACGCAATCTCCCGAAGCCCATTCTCCGGCTTAAAAGGTTTGGTATCGCGATAGACTCTATGCTCAACAGTAATAGGAGTGAGGAGCCACTCAAGTAAATGAATTTAGTGCGGATTACAACCTAGTTTCGCATATCACCCATGGTGTGTGTGTTAAGTTTGTAAACATGAATGGCGGGACCTACAGTTTAAAGCCGATTCCGAGCTTTTTGAGAAACTTTTCATGGCAATTTTATTTTACTCTCAGAGTTTTTGCCAGCAAACTGCTTTTTTTCGTATTTCGCTTCAGAAGAGACATCTGAACCAGGAGTCGAAACACGGGCGCTTGTCTAATAAGCCAGAACACTACTTACCAGACTACGGTGACGACCGACTAGGTAGGCGTTACCTACATCATCATAAACTTAACATGCCATCTTTATATGTAATAGCGGAGAGTATGGAAATGAGTGTAAAAACCAATAGAGGCCTGATGCCAATATTGCTTGCTTCAGTAGCAATTAAACACATACAAACAAGAGTATTTATTTACAAAAAAACAGCACAACTTCAATTAAATTAATGGCTGCACAAGTAATTTAATGGCCTGAAGGTATAAAAGCCTTAAAAAAAATTTGCTTGAAGTGGGGAAAATCCAATTTTTAGCCTTAAAAAGTGAATGAAAATATTTAGAAACGTCAGATTGAGTTTTACGAATTTGAATTTCTATTTTGTTGTTGTTTTTGTTTATTGGAAATAGCAATTCCTTTCAATTTTAATTGCAACTACCAACAGGAATGAAAATTTACTTGCCGTCCTATGGTGGTGTGGCTTTCCACAAAAGGCAGAAACTATTGCCATTCATTTATTTGGTATGAAAAGTTATGAGAATAATTAATAAACATTTCTTATGGTCGATTTAGTTTAATTGCTTGTAAATTGTAATTCGAATCAATTTATTTATACTCGCGACAATTTAAATATATGTATGTATGCATGCTGAGCTAAGGTTTGAAAAACATATCAAGAAATTGAAATGAAAACCAAAATTGTCATTGTCGTTTTGTGTGTGAACACATAAATTAAAAATTTTCAAATGATTTACAAAATGTGCTAAATTTACCACGTGATTGAAAAAACTCTACTCAGACACTTACTTAAACAGCAGTAGGTAATTAAAGCAAAGGATTAATAAAATGTTGTTGCTCCAGTCTAGCATGTTGTACGTTGGCTTATCTCTCGTCTATTTCGTGGTTCAAGCCACAGCTCAGAGAACTCTAACAAAATGAAATATAAAAAAATATTTGCTTTCGATGACTACCTGTCAGAAGTAGTCTGGAAAAAACTCTCAGAGTAAATAAAATTGCCATTAAAAAGCTTGAAGTCGTCGTGGTCTAGTAGGTAGTGTCTTGGCTTATTAGACGTCTGGCCACGGTGCAAAACCAGGCATCTCTAACAAAACGAAATATGAAAAATTATTTCTCTGATGATTAACTTTCAGTAAATTTCTTGCAAAAACTCTGAGAGTAAATAAAAATTGTCGTGAGCAGTTTGTTAAAAAAAATCTATCATTCGGAGTCGACTTTAAATTGTAGTCGCGCCATTCATGTATAAAATTAACACACACAATATAGGTAGTGTGCGAATAAACCACAACCCACTGCTGTCCTCAAAGCCAGCATAACCCATTCTATCTATCAAACTCAGCCTAATTTATATGCCAGAGTTGTAGACAACGCGGGATATTATTAATGTCCAAAAAACAGTGAAACTGAAGCACACATTTGAACAATGTTATGTTCCACACATAATGGCATCAAAATGTCTTTCAAACGTATACAAAATTTCGATAGTATCTCTCACATATATTTTCTTTATTTTAATTTGAAGAAAAGAAACTCAATGTCTCCCATGCCAATGCAGCTTTAAAGAAGAGGGTTCACATGACCCGAAATTTATTTGAAATTTTTAATGATAATTAGTTTATAACCGACTCCAACTGCTATTACCCCTAGGAACTGTGGGTTTAATTCATATCAGAAATTCTTAATTTACTACTTGATTTACGTTCCCAGCAAATGGTTAAAAACACCCTGTGATTTGTAGAGAAGTTCCAAATAAAAATAAATTTAAAACATCCCTGTGTAGTCAATCAATTCAATTGGAAGCTGATTAAAATTCGAATCAGAAAAGGTTTATGCCTCAGGTGGCCTGTTGGGTGATATTATACGTTCGGATTTAACCAAATGAAACTTTCTTTCCTTGTTTTTTTTTTCTTTGTTTTTTATTGTAACATTTTTACCACATCATTTATCTTTGCTTATGTAATTACCAGCAAACAGAGAAAAACAAAAGCAAGTCAAGCAAAATAGTTGAAAAACACATCAAAATTAGGTAAAACGGCGTTAAATGTGACAAGAATATTAAAAATTTGTAACGCATTGAAAGTGAGACCCACTATTCACTATTAAATGTTACCGCAAGCAATGCTCTTCCTCTTCTTCATTTAAATAGCAAATATGAACAAGTCTGCGCCCTTTATTTTGACAGTCAATTAAGCAGGCAACCATTCATTCATTCCATCGTCATCATTATCATCATCATCATCAACTTAACTGCACTTACGCAACATTTTGTAACACAATTGCCACAAACACGTGATTATTTTTTAAAAAAATTAAAAACAAATTACAGCAGCTATGTACAAAGAAATGTACAAACAAGTCGATAAAATAAAAGTGAAAAGTTTCTTCTTCTGTGTGAATAAAAATTAATTTTTTTTTATTGTTTGCTTGAATGTTTTAGTCACCAAATGACACACCAAATAACACACCAAATAACTTGACATTATGCCAAGCATGCATGTATGTATACTCGTATGTTGCAGTTAAAACTCTTGAATTTAAATTTAAATTTGAATGAAAACGAATGTGAATATGAATAATTAGAGTGAACTCCACGAACACACGTAATCATAATAAAAACAAACAAAAACAAAAACAAAAATTATGGCAAAATGTAATTAGAGGAAGATTATAATCCAATTTGTTTTTGAAAAATTTTGATTTTATTTAAATTTTTAAAGACTTTCAAAAGCCTTCATAAGTGCATGTGTGCTGCAATATTTAATATTTTGCAAGCGTTAGAAAATTGATGATCCACAACAAAAGACTTAAGAAACAAACACTGGATATTATTTGCACTTCAAAAGAAAATTTTTTTTTTCATTTGTTGTTGATTTATTATCCCCTTGTAGAGAAGATAATAAAAGCAATGCTATGGGATATTTCAAAAATCTAAAATGAAAAACAAAATCATTTGAAAAATGTACGAAACTCGCATTATTGGTAACACAATTGTTTGCCAATAATGCTCTTTTTATTGACCGTTATTAAATAAAAAGTGCTTTGCACACCGACATTGGAATTTCGGACGTAATTATCAATATCCGCCTTATAAAACAGATTATAGGCAGTACATACCGTGCTATACAATCCCTGTGAAACTGCTCTTACGGCCTGTGGACTCCAATCTAAGCGGTAATTAATTAACTAGACGGAGTCACAACGCATAGACAGACATCTCGAAGAAACCCGAAATATGAAAAAATATTTCTTTGGCGACTTTCTCTCAGCAGATTTAAAGCAAAAACTCTGAGAGTAAATAAGAATTCTTAAATCCGTCGTTTGTTGTTGGCGTTAAACAGACGCAATATGATGTGGAAAATATTTCACTTGTTCGCTGCTGCGAATGCAACCTTAATAGTATCATACTTTTGCGGCATAGATTTCGAATTTCACAAACTTATAGCGAAACAAGAAATGAAATTAAAAAACTGTAGCTTCTTGACGCAAGGTTATGATGTTATCTCTATGTATTCCTAAGAAATACATTTGTTTATAGATGAGCATTGAGCATTACATTGTAATTAAATGAACTAGTGAGAAGTAAGATTTTGAAATCAAAAGGCTTAAGATACGAATTTTTCTAATTTTAATGCTTTATCTTCCCTTAATGTTTAGGATAAAATACTTGACATATATGAGTGTGTGTGAGGACTATTCATTATTGTTATTGTCGTGTAGCAGTACTAAATTACTACAAACATACAATCCAATTTACTGGGCTAACGAAACTTGATGAATGCTGGTAAATCTGGATGCTCCGTAAAGATAACTTCATTAATAATATGTGATAAGCGTTCACGTGCATCATTCTGAAATGCATTAGCGTCGAAAAGGTGCCTAGTATGAGCTCCAGTATTTTAATTCACCTTGGAATTGTTCGTTTCGCCGCATTTCCAAATGACAAGGGATCGAACTTTGTTGGTTTGCGTAGTTTTTATTTTCCAAATGTTTATTTTGGGACAACATATTAGAGCTTTCGCCTCGATGTTGCTATTACACAAATTAACGCAGAGCGTTTTGTTTAATACAATTGCCTTCAGTGGAGCGCATTTGAGAGGCAGCGAAGTTTCCATTCTAGAGCTTATAATATTATGTTTGCAGGTGTTTTCCTCCTTTTAATCCTCATTAATTCTCGTTTCCTGACGAATTCCTTATCAGTTTTCCTTTCACTATTCAATATTAGGGACGGTGTTCAGCTAGTAAATTTAAAAAATTGGTTAATCTTTGACGCCTAAAATTTGCTCGGGTTAGTTCAGTACCATACTTATGTATGTATTTCCTTTACGCATAATTAGGTCGTTATGTTGATAAGATTGACTGCAGGTGCATTTCCATTGTCGTATTCCTCATTTCGTTAAACTATTTAATTATTTTTTCGTTGTGTATTAGATTGATACCAGAGATCAGCAACGAGTATTCAAAACGATGAGTAGATTCGTGTCATACTTATAATTTCTGATACTTATACGCATTCATACTTATTTTAATATGATATTCATACTACTCATACTCAAAGTTGGAAGTACTTGTCGTATTCATACTTAACAATACGCATGATGTTATTGACTTCGACTCGTCTCTAATTAACATTTACACGAAGCACAAAATAACACTACTATACTCACAAGAAGATTGTGTGTATGCTTTGCTTGTTGTCTTTGTCTTTCCTTTCTTCTTTGTTTCTATATGCAACAATAACAAAGGCTGTAAATTTTGATGAATGATTCGAGCCACTCGAATCACTTATAAGTATTATAAGTATTTTTCTAAATTTACGAATCAGAATGAGTAGGCGTATGAATCAAACACATTTCGAATGTTGTGAGTTTGATGTCAACGTTGTACTCATACTCATTGTAACCTATACTTATAAATCAATGCTGAGCGAGTATGAATGAATCAGAGTAGTTGAATTTCATTTCTGTTGATTCACTCATACTCAAAATTGCATGAGTGCTTATGAGTAGCGGAAAAACGATTCATTGCTGATCTCTGATTGATATACACACTGTATGTAATTCACTTTCGCCGTGAGAGTTTCTTCTATGCGCTGCAGTTTTTTTTTACTGATAATAGTTGCCAATATTATATTCGCTTTATAAATGTCTTGAATCCTATTGCAAGCTGCATCATGGAATTTTAGTAGGGCTGGCACATTAAGGCCTCTATTCCGACTGTCTGTATGAACACATTTATGTAGCGAACCTCGTGATATAACGAGAGACGTCCGCTAATAGTCAAACCAAATAAGAAAAATAAAAACGCTGCTTGACAGATGTGAGGAATGACGTCCCAAGGCCAACACATTCTGAAAGCACTAGTGGCTAGTCGCCTTATAGTGGAAAAAATAATGATTATACTGAAAACATTTGTAGGGCATTTTCATTTAATTTTTTTTTTTTTTGAATAGTCAAAAAATAATATCATTAGGAGGGACAGTAATTGCGATCCGCTAGATTAGATTTTTCTTTGGCAATGATAGGTTGTTAGAAAGAACGTCTTATACAAATTCAAACTATTTTCATAATTAAAAAACAAACAAATGATTTTAAATAGGTACAGTAGGACCTTGATTATCCGTGATTCGAATATCCGGCAACATCAATTATCCGGGATGGAAAAAAAAAATTTTTTGCATCGACTTAATTTTATTTTGTATCGACTTAAATTTTTCTGCATCGTTTAACCGTGATTACCTCTATTATCCGTGATTATAAGCAAAATTTTTTTTCTATTATTTTGGACAAAGAAGCGAAAAAGGGGAATTCCCACTTTAGTACATGAAATCCTTATCTACTGTTCACTTTTTTCTGACAAAATTATTTTTTTTATATTTTTGAAACATGTATGTTAATAAAATCCTTGAATTATTTAGTTTTTATATAAATATGTACATATTCATTTATTAATTAATAAAAATATCTATTAAAAACTAGCCAAAATTGGTACTCAATTAACCGGGAAAATCGATTATACAGAATGCTTCCGGTCCCGACCATCACGGAAAATCGAGGTCCCACTGTACTTGTATTTTAATTTAATTTAATTTTTAAAATTAATTTAATTTTCTTTTTTGTCAAACAAAAGACTTAAGAAACAAACTTGTTTCTTACATTTCACAAGCATGTTTTCCAAGGCTTTTGCTGTGGTGTTGTTGTTGTCTCCTTTTAATGCATTTATTATGTGTAGGAAAGTAAATTATTTTTTATTTTATATTTTAAACTTTAAGTTTACGTAACAATCAAATATTTATGGCATGCGATCAAAGTAAATCATCGCTTAAGAAGAACAAAAAAAATTATTTGAAAAACGTGATCATACCTCCCGGTCATATAACACTTTATATGATGATGATGATTAAAAATGTCTTTCAATATGGGGTCTTTTGCAAAGACGACATTTTTATTTCCATTACATTTCAAACTTAGTCACGATAAATACTCTAACATTTGCGACTATTTATAGTTTTTAGAAAAGCACACACACAAACACATACATACATACTTACACAAGCGCATTATTATTATTATTCATAAATTATCAAAGAGTAGAACGAGACCAAAAGTTTTCATGCCACATAAAGTGACTACACACTGCAGTGACATGAAAAACCCGAAAATATTTCGATCAAGTTGTTGGATTTTTTTTGTTATTGTTGTTATTGTAATCAAATAACAACAAATAATTATAATAATAATAATAAGGTGGAGATCATCAAATATTGTTTATAATAAATATTCAATAAAATGATGCTTTAAAAAAGAAATACTCATAACAAAAGAAAAAAAATTCATTCAAACATAAATTTAAAGGTTAACTGGTAAAACTTTATTTCTTTTTTGTTGTTGTAATTTTACTTTGTAAATAAAAAAATGCAAAATGTTCTGCTTCAATACATAACGATGACATTTCATTATAAAACAAATCTTTTTAAACAATAAAAAAAAAACGTTAATATTGTCAAGGTTTTATATTTGTATACGATTCCTTAGCTAACTATGTAGCTTGTCTATCTTTTTTGTTTCTAAACCAATAACTTCTCCATTACGAGGGGGTTACTGATAATTATGAGCGCGGTAGGTAGAGGTAATATTAAGGTGTAGGTAAACAAAAAAATATTTGTTTTTTCCTTCTTCTTTTCTTCTAATCTATTCATAACTGTATTATATAACATACATACAGTAAGTTTTATATCGCCAATTATTTTGACCATTCAATTGTAGCCAGAAAAACAAATCAAATCGATACAAACAAAAAGAATTGAAAAGGAGTGTCCATGAATATGCAAGAAAAACTAAACTCCCAGGCGAATGATAGAAATCTTAACGAATTTGTTATAATTTTTTATAATTAAAAAATACAATAAAAAAAACAATATTATAGTTTATGTACATATGTATGAGAACAATAACTTTCAATTGAGTTCATTCATTAATTGCATTATTTCATAATCAATTTGAGGAAGCCTCACCCATAACCCCATAACGCCACAACGTTTGTCGAATACTTGTTAGAACTGTAAGCTATTGGCATTTTTTTTTTTCATTTCCTCGAAATTAAAGCTGTTCGTCCATAAGTGTTTAACAAAATTTATGGTCAAGTAATTTTAATTACAACACTTGTAATAAGTAATATAAAATTTGTAGAATTAGATGATATGGATGGTAAAAAAAAATACTAAAGTCTTTGGGCTATTTTTCGCTGATAGACTGTAGGGTACACTGGACAGAAACATTAAATGAGAAATTGTCAAGATATCTTCGTAATGTTATTGAAGCTGTATGTATACATGTGTGTACATTAAAACACATAATGAACTTTCATAGTGAATGTATATTTGATTTAAATTTGCAATGTGATCGTCGGAGTTAATTTTTTTTTTTTTTTTGATACCATCACTGTGGAAATGACCCCTATTCATGCAGTGCGTTGAGTGTTGAAATACAGGAAAGATAGTTTACAGGATAACGAAAAGAAGGAGTAGTGAGGGACAATTTTCTTTTAATTATATACCCTCGTCACCTTTTTTTTCGATAATTACTTTTTAGTAACAATTCTCACTTCCTTTTTTCTATTGTAAGTAATCACATATAATGTCAGATAAACAATCAGTCAATCACAAACACTCAGAGTCCCTGATTTAAATCGAACCCATGAATCGAACTTCTTGAAGTTAAGTACACTACCAACTAGACTGTTGATAGTTTAAGCCCCAGGAAAATTCTAGCAAAATCTCTGAGAGGAGTAAACTAATTGCCATGAAAATGTTTTTCATGACTGCTGTTTGAAGTCGACGTTAAACTGTATTTCATGACACTCATACATAAACTAAACACATACAACATGAGATGATGAGAGGAGATTTAATTAAAATATCACAATATAATCGATCTTTACGAAGAACACTCAAAATAGACTTGTTCAGAATCGGTATCCACTTTAACTTCAGCATGTAGTATATTCTGTGATGATAGGAATAAAACATTTTAAGAAACTGTGACACATTAATGCACCACATCAGCATTGAAGGAGAATTGTTATTGTTGACAACGAACTATATCCGGAAGTTTATTAATCCTGGTAACATTATAGGAATACTCCCAATATATTGTTACGTTTTTACCTTTTAAAAACGTTAAAAATATGAGTTCGTAGATTGCAAATAAAATAAAAATAAATCTGTGTTTATTTTTTAATTAATTCTTTATTATCTGCACAGCTTTTTGTGCCACTGTTCGAACTTATTCTACGTATACAATGATAACTTTCTCAATATGTGCTTATTCGTGATATTTCTCTGCTTACAACCTTTTTGTAAGCAACAACACTTGTTAGTTATTCTTCTTTGCTCACAACCTTTTTGTAAGCACGACACTAACAACTGTTTTCTTCACGCAACTTGTCTGCACACAAGTCTGACTGAATTATAACTCTATCTCGTATTCCCACACCACTGGTTGAATTCTCACTCAATTCAACGCGACGTCGTCACACGACTAACTTAACTCGAACTCCGAGAATCACGTGTCTTCATACACGACTGACTGAATTCTAACTGAATCATCGTTGCTCGCTTTATCTTGCCTTTTATATCACTGGATCAACAGTGTGATGAATGCCCTTGAAGGATGATGACGGCCTTCGGGAACAATCCAAAAATGTAAACATCTCGTCATCATTGTTGTTCGTGTATCTTGTTTACTCTCGTCCAGGCAGAATTGTTGTTGTTTTGTTTATTTGTCTTTCCGCTATATTTTTTATACACGGACGTTGTTGCTATATTTTTGTTTATTCATCGATCTTGTAAACAAGCCTGTTGTTTTTGTTGCTATATGTTTACTTATTTGTTGATCACGTGAACAACTGCATTGTTTTGTTTTTGGAGCTTTTGTTTACCATTTTATGTGTGATCAAGTCCATTGTGTTGTTTTTGGAGCTTTTGCTTATTATTTTAATAACACCATTTCCATTTTCGTAACAATATATAGGTTAAGGGCGCTGTTCAAGTTCAGAAAAAATATTAAATTAAACCAAATCGCACAGAGAGTTGTTTGTAATAAATATTTTCACTCTCTATCTCTCTCTCTCAAGAAGAGAGCTGTCAAATTATTTATAAAAATAGTTTGTCTGGATAGAAATTTTAAGAAGTTACATGGGTTTACAAATTTTCAAGTTTATGGCCTTCACATTGTCCTTTACATCTTAAATTCTTTTTACAATTAATTTTCAATTATTTATTGTGTTAAAAATAAAACAAAATTTCAAAATAACAATCGTTTTTCATTTTGTTTTCTTTTCTTTTCAGATTTTGTCTAAGAACGCTTCGTTAAAGTGTTGCTGAAGTCTATGCAACGTTTCTGATAATGGTGAGTAATTAATTTCTTTTTTATTTCTTTAAATTTTTATTCTATTATTTCTGGAAACAAAAAATCTGATTGCAACAAATGATAGTAGAAATGTTTGGAAAATTTTTAATATGTAAAGTGAATATGCTATAAATAAGCGTCGAATTTATTAAGGTTTTTGTTCTAATCCGTTCCAAAATTTTGCATGTTTCCACCAGGACAACAGGCACACACATTTAGCAGTCAGACCATAATGAATTTCATAAAAATCTATTGAATTTAATCAAAAGTAAACACAAAACACCAAAGCCGCCGTAGTCTAGTGTATTGGCCTACTAATACAAACTCAAACATCTCAAACGAAATATTAAAAAGTAAAATATTTCTTTCCACGCAGTTTTCCTTGACGCAGTTTTCTGGGAAAAACTCTGAAAGTAAATAAAATTGCCATGAAAATTTGCTCAACAGAAATCTGTCGTTCGGAATCGATTTTAAACTGTAGGTCCCCCGGCACTCATGTATAAAATTAACACACACAACATAGGCGGTGTGAGGAGCTAGGACGTTATCCTGACTGAAGTAACAGTAACGGGGGTAATATGCGAAACTAAATTGTAATCCTTATCAAAGGGATGCAGTGACTTAAGGAGGGATGCAGTGACCAATTAGGCTAAGTAAGTAATTAATATAGGGGACTTGAAACTAAGTTTCTCACATCTCTTACGCCCACATCTCTTTATATTTTTTCTGCTTTCTTATTAGGCAATGAATTCTTCTCTCGAAATTAAAATCCTCGCCATTGTAGTGCGGTGTACAATGGGTCAATTCGACCTCCAGGTACTGTACTTGTCACAGTAAACAAGTACACGTCCTCTAGTGCGGTGGCTAGAATCCGTTTGTGGTTGCTTGGCCAGTGGATCACACACTGCGTTACAAACAGCATTCGTTCTTTATCCAAAGTATCTGTAGGTGAACTCTTTTCTGTCTTTCTGCGAATGTCTTTCCTCCGTCCTTATAATGAAAACAGATTGAAATCTAATGCCCACAAACACTACTCCCTCTTCCTCCTTTCCATAAACTATTTTCCTTGTTCCAATACAATGTGCAGTGAATGAGTAGCGGATATCTCATTCTCTTTAATGTAGAAACAATCTTGATAATGAAAAATATGTTCCAAAAAAAAAAAAAAATATGAAATCCATACTCGAATTTAGTAACACTCTTCAAATATTTCATAATTTTCATCATTTTTTTTTTTATTTCTTTTATTAGTTGTTGTTCCGTCTCCGACTTGTTTTAAATTTGTTCACTTGTTTGTTTTTATTCGTTTTTTTTTTTTTTTTCTGTTGAAATTTCAATTCTTTTATGAATCCTCGTGTTAATATGCCGCTACCAGTCTTTAGTTTTTAAGTCTTTAGACTTCAGTTCAAGTGATGCTGTTCATATTTTGTTACCTGCGCTGCTATTGTGTTTGTTACTTAACTTTGTTCTCAAATCCGCCACCCCATCCCGTCCCACTAAAAGTATTGTATGTCAATCCGTCTAACTGTCCGCCTATCCAACTTGTAAGTAGTTGGCAATATAGAATCTCTTTTGTTTTTATAAAAATCAGATTTCTTGGTAACTTAGAAAAGGCGTTTAAGTATGTTATTGTTTTAAATTTTTTTCATTTTCATTTTCATGACAGATTTTTTTACACTGTTTCCATAAGAGAGAGAGAGAGCGGATCTTCGACTCTTGGGTGAGATAATAATACATAAAATAGGAGCTTAAATATCTAACAAAAATACTGGATAGTGAATTGACATGGTGGGCTCATATAGAGATCATTTCAGAAAAGGCCGGACATGCCATAATGGTATGTTGAAAACTTACAGGGAAATACTGGGGAAGTAACCTAGAAATTGTGCATTGAATTTCTACCAGATGATGGGCAAAAGCAATACTGACCTATTGGGCAATTACGTCGGCAGACAAGGAGAATCTGAATACAGTCCAATTAGAGTTGGACACGATACAAAGACTAGAGCGTATTGGCTTAACAGCAGCAATGATAGTCTATAGTACAGCTGCGCTATAAGCTCTATTAGATTTAAGTCAACTGCACATGGTAGTGAAGACAAAAGTTTTGATAGAAAACAATTCTAACATGAAATTCATTAGGGGACCTCAAACATTAAGGAATCGATTGGGTGATTGGTCCATCCTTAACTGTCTCCTGAATAGAACCCGTAGACTCTTTGATTTGGGACTTGCAGCGAGACTTAGCAACAAAAATAAGTAGGATTAGCTGAATACTTTTTTGAAAGAATGACTATTTGGTTGTATAAAGATGAATCACGAACGATTCTTTGGAAAAGAAGTGGGAGTTTTGAATAAACTTGCCCATATCTTCGCAGTGGAAGTCTATGCCACTGAAATATGTGTTCAATTCAGTTGTGACAGGACATAGCTTTACTATCTGACATCCAAATAGCCATTTGAACATTCGGCTTTAATTTTGTGGTATACAAGAATGGGTCAAGAATGGACCCTGGAACAGAAGCAAGAGTTTATGGTCCCAGTATAAAATAATGCGAGCAAATGGGACAAATCTTCCATATTCAAAGACTGTGTCATCAAAAGATGTGCTCAATTCGATGTGGATAGGGAGGGGCTACAAAAGACAGGACATAACAGCCAAATCGTCATTCGAGTGCTCGGCTCTTATGAGCTTAAATTGTAGATTGTATGGACTGCCCCACTTCGGATTCGGAATCTTACGTGATCTTCGTTGACAGTCAGGCTGCCCTATGGGCCATTGCGTCGGTCTGGTGCAAATAGCGGCTCGTTCACGAGTGCAAAAAGTCGTTGAGGACTTTTGGACCGGACCGTATCCGTATGTGCTGGGTTCCGGGTCATAGCGGAATATTGGGCAATAAGACGGCGGATGTTCTCGTTAGGTTAGGTTCGCTTTCTGAGGACGATTTAGTAGTTGGTCCTGACCCCACAATCTGCCACCTCTACGGCCTCACCAATGGATGGGTCAGTTATGTTTCTAGATGTCTATTGCCTGCTATAGACAGTGTGCGAACAGGTTGGCTGCTGGGCTTGGATAAGGCCAGTTTAAGGTTAGTTATCAGTTTTATGACGGGGCACTGCGAGATTAGGTCGCTGACGGGTTGAGAGGTGCTAGGTCTTCGTCAGTGTAGTCGCGTACTCCCTTTTTGTTTTGTTTGGTCTGTGTAATCCCTCCGCTTCCCATTTTCCCTTTCCTACTTCCTCTCTTTTTTCCTATCCTTCCTTCCTTCCATTTTAACCCTTTCGGCCGCATTTAAATTTAACTGTTGCTACCAAGAGAATCACTTATTTTTTCCATACAAAAATGAAGAGCGGGTGTTTCCGCCTTTTTATCGTTAAATCATGGTTTTTAACTGTGGGTCAAATGACGGGAATTCCCGCGATGACGGGAGTTCTCGCAACGTTACCATCTCTTGCATCGTCGGTGTCCTCAGAGCTTGAATATCCTGAAAAATCATCATCCAATGAAATTTCAATATCAGCGGGAATTCCCGTCATTAGTTTAATTAGAGAATAGTGAATGACGGGAATTCCCGCATAACTGCCGAAAGGGTTAAGGACGTTCCGTACAATGGGTCAATTCGACCTCCGAACACTGTACTTGTCTCAGTCGACAAGTACACGTCCTCTAACCTAAACCTATGGGACTGTCTGGGACAACTGAGTCAGTTAGGTAAACCCTCTGCTGGGTCCCATGTCATGTGAGAATTCTCAACAATAAACAAGCAGATTAGCTTGCGAGGAGGAGAGCTTTACACGTCGTTGATTGGGCCAGAAACCTTCTGTAGAGTGGCAGCGGATTGGAAGGCCATGATCAACGGAAGGGAAGATAAAGAGAGATAAAGACTCTTCTCAAACCAAGTGCATTTGGAGCATACGAAATTTTTGTTGGAAAACTAAAATCAAAAGAGATCTGAGTCATGCATCAGACTATCCAGGAATTACCTGAGATTGGGAACCGATCTTTAAACAGGGCACTATAGACTCATAGTCAGAACGGGTATTGTCTCGAGCCTAACATGTACATTCTCTGACGATGAGAATGAATCATTGGAACACATTCTTGAAACTTATGGGGCATTAAAGCGTCTCAGGAATAAATACCTGGTGCTAGCCGAAAAATTGTCATTCTTGATACCGTGTAGCATTCTGAAGGCAATAGATTTGAAGGAGACATTATTTGGATTCCCTATCAAGTTGGAAGATAGTACAATAAATCGTGTTGTGGCAATACTGTTAATCAAGAACTTGTTTCTGTTTTGGAAATGGTGTTTCTTCAGATCACATTATTTTTTTTTTTGTTATTCAGTTGGAAGATTTTTATAAATTCTCTTAACGTCTTTGCCAACTCTGATGCTTCTTGGAAGTGTTTGTAATTTTTTTTTTTTTTTTCTGTTTTCTATAACAATTGTTGTTGCAGTAGCATGTTTGTTGTCAAAAATTTTTTTTTTATATTTTGTGATTCCGATTTAAAATTTGAAAATGTGTGTGCAACATTTTGTTGCATTTTATTTGCAATATTGTATGTATGGAGGTTTGTAAAAGTGTTTGTTGTTTTTATTATTATTATTGTTATTGCTATTGTTGTCATATAGTAGTTGTTGTTGCAAATTGCAAGTTGTGCTTTAGGCCTGGTTAAAATTTATGACATTCATTCAGTATTTCACTCTATTGTCTGTAGCAAAAGGCAAACAAAAATAAAATAAAATGAAAAAATAACAATAAAAACAATACAGACGAACAACAAAAGTACTTTGAAAGCCAAACAACAGTAATACTGTGATCGTATCACCAAGCAACGACAGCTATAGCAACACCACTAGCACCAGCAGCAACAGCAACAGCAAAAAAATTTTTTTGTCGCCGTCAGTGACAAAATGTTGTCGTCATCGTCGTCGCTGTTCTTCTTTTATTTTTTTCATTATTTTCGTATGAATTTTTCAAGTTTTTCTTCTTCTTGTCTGTTTAAGATTTTTTTTTCATCATTTTCTTATTCTTCTTCTTCTTCATTTCGATTTGATTTGATATCAAAAATATTTCATTCATTCAGTTTTTCTTCATTCATTTTCTTCAGTCATTTTGATTTTTTTTTTCTTCTTCTGCTTCATTTAATGTGTGTGTAGTGTGGTGTGTGTGAAATGTTTGTGTGTCTTTATCTTTTTTTCTCAAATATTTTGCATATTTATGGTTGTGTTGTTGTTGTTGTTGTGTTGTGTTCGTTCATGTGGTGTGATGTGATGTGATTTTTTTTCTCCAGTTTTTCTTCATCTTCTTTATTTCCAAGCCATGAACTGATTTTGATGTGAAAAAGAAGCAATTGTAACAACAATAATCATAATAATGATTGCAATTGTTGTTGCTGTTGCTGCTGTTTTTATTATAAAACAAAAAAAAGTGTTGTAAGATTAGTCTTTTAATGGAATGGATTGTGTTTGCAAACAAATATTGACAGAGATGTTGCAAGAGGCTGCAAAATTTATTGATGCCGACAATATTTTATGGTGGATCATGAAATCAATTTTTTTTTTGAATAAAAGCCAATGGAACTAATCAAACTGATTTATTTAGATTAGATCGTCTTCTTGATTTTAGTGTAATTTGTATACCAATTAACATTATAGCCTTTGCACAAACTAACTTCTTCCTTAGTTTGGTGGAAAGCGGTCAGTACAGGGACTGCATTTACTTGCGGCGTCATAACGGGCCTCTATATGTCCTCAAGTGAGCTTTTGGTATCCAAGCTACCACTTCAACCCGCCTACATAACATGATAGCATGGATTACATACATATTTGGTCATTACAATCCTTCAATCAGGATTACAATCTACTTACTCACACCACACATGTTGTGTTGTGGTAATTTTATAAATGATTGATGGGGGGAGGGACCTACAGTTTAAACCGGAATCCGAATGACAGATTTTTTGAGAAACGTTTCTTGGTAATTTTATTTTCTCTTAGACTATTTGCCAGAAATCTGCTGAGAGGAAAGTCGCCGAATAAATATTTGTTTCATGTTTCGTTTTGTTGGAGATGTCTGAACTGGGGTTTGAACGGAGGCCTCATGTCTAATCAGCCAACACTCTAACTACTAGACTACGGTAACTTCAATTGCCTGACATAAGACATATTATTGTTATTATTGTAAGGTACTGCGTCTATACTATTTGTTGTATTCTACACAAACTTTATAGGGCATTCGGTGTCCCGCAATGACAATTCCGTGCCTATACACCTAGTGTTTCCTTTTGGAATACATTAATAACCCAGTTTCCAAAAATATATTCCAATGATTCTTACTCATCGTTGCAGCATCTACATGTTGGGCTAGAGACAATCGCCCATTCTGAATAAGTTTACACTGAATATACAGTGCCCTGTCAGCAGGCCGCTTACTTGCCTCAGGTCATTCATGGATAGCCCAGTTGGTTTAAGAACAGTCTTTGGCTCTCTGTATGTTCACTTTCCTTGAGCATAGCTTTCCAAACATTCGTCTCCACTACACAGCTCGTCTGCTTACCACATCACCTGAGGCAGAGAGTAACCTTTTTTTATCCATCTAGTCGGTACAGTTACATACTATATGCGGTCTAACTTCAAAAGAGCAGAGTGCTCGAATAGCGGCCTGACTGACATAGTGCTGCTATGCCCTGTTTTTTGTACTTCCTTTTCAAGTTGAATTGAGCACATCTTTCGATGGCATAGATTTTCCCATGGGCTACATTATTTCATATTGAGACCAAAAACTACTTCTGCTTCTGTTCCAAAAACTCCTGCTTCTGTTCAAAAAAAATCTGTCGTTCGGAGTCGACTAGGGCACACCACTCATGTATAAAATTAACACACACAACATACATAAGTCGTGTGGGAAGTTACACAGGGCCACAAAAGTATACATTCGGTTAACAAATTTCAGAAATTTTTTAACCAATCCTTTTTCATTGAAAATCTTTATAATTGTCTGACAACTTTCCACGATTTTAAGACGGTCTTTTGCATTGATTCAGAAATTTGTGAAATTTGTTAAACGTATGAATTTTTTTGTGGGCCTGTGTATGTCGTAACCCTGACTGAAGGGTTGTAATGACCAATTACGTATGTAATACGAAGCAATTCAGTTTTGACAGAAAGATATTGCAATCAAATTCTCTGCTGTTTGGAATAATTCTAATATCATCTGTAAAGCGAATAGAAGCAAATAGTTCTAGAGTTTAGCCTAGCCTAGACTAGACTAGCCTAGTTAAAATTAAAAGTAATGTTGTGTTGTTGCTTTAAATTGTAACACATGCTTTGCCTTTCTTTACTGATGTTTCTTATAAAAAAATTTTTCAATTCGTTTTCCAATATCTTCCTTCTTTCCTTTCCATACTCGTACATCTTATGTGCATCAATAAAATAATACTAAAATAAACTATATTAACTACAACAACAACAATCATAACAATAATAATAATAAAACATTACATAAAACGAATTGTAATTGACATCATAAACTCGGGCCAATCTTTAACTCTATCCATTCATCTCTATTCATTTATGAGATTATAAATTTGCCGATAATTTTGTAATTTTTTCTTTCATTCTCTCGCACTCTTTCTCTTGCACACACACAATCTCTCTCCCTCTCTCTCTATCTCTCTGTTTGTGTCTTTATTGCTCATCAATTGCAATTCGTTTGATTTTATTATCAATAAGCGAAGCGATCATCAAAAACTGATGATCATCATCATGTAATCAATCGATGGTGATTAAATAATAAAATTATAACAACAACAACAAATAAATTCATAGCTATAACAACAAAGAAAACAAACAATTATTTAAAGATGATCTTATGGCGAGTGCGCTACTAAATTGATAGTCAAACGTTTGGTTGTACAATAAAAACCAACAAACTGTTGATGCTGCTGGTGGAATAAAATAAAAACAAAATTACACAAAAAATTAAATCACCAAACAGATGCAACACAGTCACTTTGCTGATCTATAACCTCCAAGTCCCGTTCCCTTCTCTAAAACAGTCGACAGACAACAACAACACCAGCAAAGAAAAACAAATAAACAACTGACCAGATATGTATGCATGCGGAATACAAACACTTGTTACTTCAAACGTCAAAAGTGTTGCAAATACAAAAAGAAAAAAGGAGAAAAAGACAAAAAATACAACAAATGCAACCAAATATAGAAGAGGAACCAGTAATGCTAACTTCATTCTTGCAACACAGCAATCTTGGTAGACTTTAGAATATGCTACGACAGTGTTGCAAAATTGAAATTTTGATAGCACTATCAATTGATTGAAACAGTACCTTTTTGTATCAAATGGTACTTTTATAAAAATATATTTATTTATACTTAATACCGTACGGAATGTTAGCATTCGGCAACCTTTCGTCCAAAAAAATGCAAGTAATCGTCCAAAAAAATGCAAGTCATCTACCCAAAATGCAAGTCATCTACACAAAAAATGCAAGTCATCTACACAAAAAAAATGCAATCATCTACCAAAAAATGCAAGTCATCTAAACAAAAAAATGCAAGTCATCTACCCAAAAAAATGCACGTCATCTCAACAAAAAATGCAAGTCATCTACCCAAAAAAATGCAAGTCATCTACCCAAAAAAGGCAAGTCATCTACCCAAAAAAATGCAAGTCACCTAAACAAAAAAATGCAAGTCATCTACCCAAAGAAATGCAAGTCATTGACCAAAAAATGCAAGTCATCTATCCAAAAAAAATACCAGTCATCTATCCAAAAAAATGCAAGACATCTACCCAAAAAAAAAAAATGCAAGTCATCTACCCAAAAAAAAAAAAATGCAAGTCATCTACCCAAAAAAAATGCAAGTCATCGACCAGAATAATTCAAGTCATCAACCAAGATAATCCAAGTCATCTACCAAAGAAATGCAACTTGCGAAAAATACGACATTATGTGGGATATATATTGTATAAATGCTCATGAACTAAATGAGAATTATTAAAATTTTTACTTTTGAACTTAAAAACCCACAATTCCATTTTTTAAAATTAGCTTCTACGCCTACATCTGCGGTCCCAAGTAACGTCTGACAGTAAGAAAACCTGTTTTGGAATCGTTGAGGTCATGGCTATGCAGTCGACTAGGTCCATTGCTTCATTAGGTCCATTGTTTTCCGATTTTGCGTGATTAAAATAGAGAATATTACTTCTTTTTGCTTTATCGCCTATATCTGCGGTCCCAAGTAACGTCCGACAGCAAGAAAACTTGTTTTGGAATCCTCGAGGTCATGGCTATGCAGTCGACTAGGTTCATTGCCCCACTCGGTCCATTTTTTTCCGACTTCGAAAGAGAAATTTTTGAAAAACTTTTCATTACAATTTTATTTACTCTCAGAGTTTTTTGCCAGAAGAAAGTCTCCGGAGAAATATTTTTATTATTATTTATTTTAATGGAGATGTCTGACATGTGGTTTGAACCGTGGGCTCACGTCTAGTAAGCCTGCACACTACCTACTAGACAATTTACTTATTTATATTTAATACTCGTACACATACGGCACGGAACAGAAAAACTAACGTGTTCCCTACATATAAAACAAAAACAGCTGATTCGGAACGTAACAAAACGTAAAAGCCTCGTTTAGTCAAACATCGATGGAACGTATTGTGACATACGTTCGTTTCTAGCATATGAAGGGCAATGCATATGCTTACCGAAATTATATTACGGTTAGATAAGCGTTTTAATTTCTTTACGTGTTCTAAAAACGAATGTACATACCGCGGACGTTTGGCTAATCGGGGCTAAGCCAAAATCTACCTTTAGCATTCCGTTGAACATGTTGCTAATGCATTAATAGCTGAAAAGCGCAAGACATAAAATATGTAATAATAAAAAAGTACTGAAAGCGTCGCGGGGGTACTGTGGTATTTTTGAAATTAAAAAGTACTGAAAAAAGTACAAAAGTACTGAAATTTTCAACACTGTGCTACGACGATATAAAACTTGACTCTCTGCTTGACGTAAGAACAAATTGTTTCACTGCAGAATTAAATTCTCTTTTTTTTTAGTTTGTCAATTGGTTATTTCGAACCTTTAGTCAGGATTACAACGTAGTTTTTCACACTACCAACGTTGCGTACGTATTAATTTAGTGGCGGGACCTATATTATTATTATTTTCTCTGAGAGATTTTGCCAGAAGATTGCTAAGAGGAAGCCGCCAAGAGAAATATATTTTCGTTTTGTTCAGGATATCCGAGCTGGGGTTTGAACCGTGGGGCACATGTCTAATAAGCCAACACACTAGACTGCTAAGACGAATTTTCATTTTGTTCAAGATGTCTGGGCTGATGTTTGAACCACGCGGATCGTGCCTAATAAGTCAACACACTAGACTAACGCGACTTCAATGTTGAATATCATACGGGAAAATGGTAAATTCACTTGGAAATAGGGTTGCCAGATTCCGATTCGCAAAAAGCTGGACATTGGGTTTTAAAAAGCTGGACAAAACAAAAAAAAAGCTGGACATAAAAAAATACAATTTTTGTCTCTGTTGGGACTACAAAATTCGAAATAGTTTGAGATAACTTCTGCGACATCTCCATTTTATTATGTTTTTTTGTTTTTATGTGTTTATCAAGCGAGCGGCTGCCTTCATATTTGATTATAATATCTGTTTGGCATAATTTACACTCTGCCGTGTAATTATCTTTTTTTCTTATCCAATTAGCATATTTTGCTTTTGGACCAGCTTCTCCATCAATATCCATTTCAAGATTTTCTGCAAATTATTTTTATTTTCATGTACAAAAAAATAAAAGCTGTAAATAAAGAAAATGACTATCGCTCGAAATAATATTTATTATCACATCAGCTGTTCAAGTGTTGAGACATGTTGTCAGTGATGATAGAAGAGGGAAATCATAACTTAGTTGTATAACAAATGTACAATCAGTGTTGGCTAACATGATTTGACAAAGATAACATGAAAATTATTGCCCAAGTTATTGCAGTGTACTAAAAAAAATTTCTATTTAGCTGGACAAATTAAATTTTAGCTTGAAACTGGACAAGCATCAAAAAAGCTGGACAATCCAGCCAAGCTGGCAACCCTACTTGGAAACCAGCAGATCAATTGCAATTTAATGAAAATGGTGTCCGACCTTTAACAGGCTTTTGTTCTTCAACCACTGCTGATATATTGCGTATCTTCTTGTCAAACACAAACTCAGTATGTCATGAAATCAGTGCAACTTCTTTGACGGGAGTGCGATCAACTTCTGTTCGCCCAGCGTATATTCTTATATTGGCCAGTTGCTGGTACATCCGAATGCTATACAGCTTTGAGGACAAGCTCTCTAGCGATATTTCTTTCTCACAGCATAATCTTCAGGCGGTATAGGTACTTATTACGGGCAAAATTATCTATAAATATCGCTAGAAATGTTCTCAAGTTGTGTTCACTTACAAAACTAAGTTCGCTCTTCTATCTCTATCAAAATAGATCGATTGAGTCCAATATTTTCTCATCATGTTGACCATTTTACTCTCATCCCTTACGAAAGCAATCAAAAGATGAAATGAATCCAATGAAAATTCTGTTACATACTAACATACCTATGAATGCAGGTATGTTATAGTAGAGTTTATACTTACAGCTATGCATAGACCCCAAATTGTTCAATGGGTTATGAAAAACCATCAATGTTTACTCTGCTCTATAGAATCTTAATAACATTTAAGGGCATAAATAATGAATACTTTTGATAGCCTCCGTTTAACCTAGTTTTGTCATCCAACTTTCTTGAATCAAAGAATTTGTCGGTATGCATATAAAATATCCATTTGGAGCTGACTGAATGCTTCCAAGGCCTGATGGTGGATGTTTGTGATAAGGGATATTGGTATTATTATGTCTTTTTTTTGTGGTATTTTATTTATAAATCCATATAATTAAATTATGTACATGTTTCTTACAACTATATCCTTAAAGTACTTATCCTATACGTATTTAATAAATTCCGAAGGCTTACCAACTAAATGAATTTAAATTGCAGCTTGCCGCATACAGTTATATAATATTAAAAAATTATTTAAATTCCATAAAAAAGGAAAAAGGAAACTTTCTTTTCTTACTAAAAAAAAAAAACTTACATACTAGTTAAATACTTAAACCTAATTAAAGACTAACTAAAAAAAAAAATAATTAACAAAAATAATAACAAAAAGGAAAAATTTATGACAGATAATGACATTACTATGGTATTATATATTATAAGCTATAAGCCAATACCAATCTTCACTATTGAGCAGTGTTATACACCAAGTCACTTATATCGAGACTATTTATCCGTCTGTGGTAAAATAACAGTCTGTCGTCACAGTAGAGTAGTCCAGCGTCCCTCAAAGTTAGTCTGTCCGTCGGTGATAAATATTTGTGGCACCTGACACTCTCGAGATCAGAAGAATTAGTTAGACAATTCCTCACAATGTCGTTCCGCAGATTAGACGTATTTTCCAGGAAGGCAATGGCCGTCCTCATTAAAAATACGTCTATTCTTTCAAATCCCATTTGCTCATAAATAACTGAGCAAGAGGGTCTCCTAAAAACACCGCTGGGGAGCATTCTGGGTCCCAAATTCAGACACGCAGATATTATTCGCCTCTCCCATATCCTAAGTCTCTCCATCTGATGGGATGAAATACCAAACCAGATGGGAAAGGCGTAGGACATGAGAGGTCTGACAATCTGCTTATAAATAAGCAGTCTCACCTCCTTACTAAGACCTCCCTTACGACGCAACAAATTGCAGTAGAAGAAAAAGATCTTCCTCACCTTAACCAAAACATAGTCAATATGTCTGTAGAACTCAAAATTCTCGTGAAAAATAACTCCCAAATATCTAATACTGTGAGTTACCCTAATGACAACACCATCCACCCTCAGAACCGGTATAAACCTCCTCGCATTGGGGAACAAATTCCTGCGCCTCCCCTTAAAAATCATACAGTTCGTCTTGTCCAAGTTCAGCCTCATGCCCCACTTGCAAAAGAAGTCAAAAAGTCGCCCAAGGTATTCGTCCAGTCTCGAGTTAACCGTCGAAGCCCTCGGTCCATTCGCCGCAATCAATATGTCATCCGCATAAATGATCAATAGGTCCTCCCCGGGGGGTTGGGGTATATCCGATAAAAAAATATTGTAGAGAACAGGCCCCAGTAATGAACCCTGAGGAACCCCTGCCTCTACAATCCTCTCCTCAGACAACGTGTCGCCGATCTTCACCCTAAAGGTGCGATTCCGTAAGAAGTCAGCAGTAATCCTACACAATTCCCTGTCAAAACCAAAGGTCACCATCTTGTAAATTATGGCATCCTGCCAAACCGTGTCGAAAGCCTTCGCAAAGTCCAGGTATTATTATGTCGTGAAAACGAGCGACCATATGATCAATTGTACTTTCCCTACACTTTATAGGGTGACCCTAACATTCTGATAAAACTTCAGCATTGTGTTATGTGCAGCAATTACAATTTCCAGCTTAGCACCTAATATGGTCCCAGGTGTTTCTTTCTGGGTTGCATTAATGCCCCTTACATACATACATAATTGCTCATTACAACCCTTCAGTCAAAATTACGACCTAGCTTCTCACACAGCTTATGCTGTGGGTATTAATTTTATACATGGGACCTACAGTTTAAAGTCGATTCCGAACGACAGATTTTTGGCAAACTTTTCATGGCAATGAAGTCGCCTTAGTCTAGTAGGTAGTGTGTTGGCTTATTAGACTGAAGGCCCGAGTTCAAATCCCAGGTCAGACATCAAAACAAAAGTATGAAAATATTTCTTCGGCAACTTCCTCTTAGCAGATTTCTGGCAAAAACTCTGAGGGTAAAAATTGCCATGAAAAGCTTCTCAAAAATCTGTCGTTCGGAGTCGACTTTAAACTGTAGGTCCCGCCACTCATGTATAAAATTAACGCACACAACACGAGTGGTGTGAGAAGCTAGGACGTTGTACAATGGGTCAATTCGACCTCCGGGTACTGTACTTGTCACAGTTGACAAGTACACGTCCTCTAACCTAACCTAACTTTTCATGGCAATTTTATTTATTCTCAGCGTTTTTTGCTAGAAATCTGTTGAGAGACAGACGCCAAAGAAATATTTTTATTCGCATCGACAACACATTTGCCATAGTTACCGGTGTGTAGGGTATAAAAATTCAATTGAATTTCATTCAGCTGATAGAACAGCTTGTGTTGTTGGTTGTGTGCTGTCATTTTGGTTGCAATCGTTGGTTAAACGTTGTTCATTCTCACTAAAAACATCATTTAAAAATAGTTTTTTTCTTCTTCTTCTTAACTTTTCCGTCTTTGTATTTTTAAATTTTTTTAAAACAAAATCCATATTGTATGTCTTAGTTTTCACTACCAGTAGTTTGTTATTTATTTACTGACGATAAATTATGGCATTTTATGGGAAAAAATTGAAATGGAACCGCCGGTAGCCAAATGATGGTGATTGTGATGTGATGATGATGATGACGGTTTTTAATAGGATGCTGTTGGTTTTGTTTGAATTGACTTTTAATTTGGTTTTTTTGTTTTTTTTTTTGCCAATTATTCAAGTTTATTCATTTAAGCCAGTTTGTATTGAACACTCTTTTCTTCCATTACCTACCTGGTCAGGCGATAAGCTGTAAATAAAAATCGAAACAATTATTCCCGTATTTATTTAAGCGTTGAGGCATAGAAACGAAACAAATTGAGCGCTTACCGTACATCAGAAGTGGTGATCGAGTGGCACCATTGCTGAGTAGTTAGCACGGCTTTAAATTTTAATTCAATTTCACAACTTTAAGAGGCTTTTCTTACAGGAAAATATGCGCATTTCTTAAGGATCATTCCATAATTATTTCGGCAGGAAATGGCGAAGCATATGTTTTAAGTTGAGTATTGGAGTGAATGGGTATCTTAGCACTGCGATCTATTGTACTCCACTCAAACTTTATAGGGTATCTTTATAATGTTTTCTCCTAATCAATTGTCCTGACAAACCTCAGAGTACTACTCGGTGTCAATAATACTAATTCCCTGCCTAGCATCTGATATGCACCCAGGTGTTTCTTTGTGAGATGGATTAATACCTACCTCACAGGTTCCAAGAAGGAGATCCAATAATTCGTTCTCATCGTTCAGAATCTACATGTTGGGCTCGACACAATCCTCATTCTGAATAAATGTACTTTCAGTCTGGCTATCAACCAAGTCATTCCTGGATAAACTGATGAATGACTCAGATCTCCTTTTAGTCATGTCATCTGACTGTCTTGGGGGGGGTCCTGATCCATTGTTTATGACTTTCAAGGATTCGGTAGCAGATTACGTATGAAGATGTAAAAGCTGACAAGAGGAATAACGAGGTGGCTTACTAATTGAAGTGCGCACGTTAAAAACAATTTAGAAAATCTACAAAATGGTGTCAAAAGAGCGGAATATCGGAGCTGACTGAAATGTAAGGAGTTTAATTGCATTTTAGGCAAAAATATACGCATCAGGGAGCTGTGATGAAAATAAGAGACGCCTAGTAAACTGTGTTGGATTACTAGACATGAGGCCACAGTTCAAACCCCAGGTCAGACATCCCGAACAAAACGAAATATGAAAAAATATTTCATCGGCGACTTCCTCTCAACAGATTTCTGGCCAAAACTCTGAGCGTCCATAAAAAAATTGCCATGAATAGTTTCTGAACAAAATCTGTCATTCGGAGTCGTTTTTAAACTGTAGGTTCCGCCAATCATGTATAAAATTAACACACACAACATAAGTGGTGTGAGAAGCAAGGTTGTAAACCTGACTGAAGGGTTGTGATGACCATCTTTGTATGTATGTATGTATGAAAGGCGTTTAATTGCACATTGGGCGATAATTTACACCTCAGGGAATAAGAGACCTGTAGTAAAGAATCAAGGTTTTAAAATCAAGTTTTTGAGTCACTTCGTAACCAGTAAATACACATGAGACATAAACCATTGCCTTTGGTTTATGTTGCCAGAATTGAGTACGAAGAAATAGAACGCAGTTGCATCATCTGCAGGCAGTTGTATGTCAAGCTATCTAATATTTTTTGTAATGTGCATGGGATAATTTCTATTGATTACCTTTAAAAGAGACAAACTGCCATCGGCGAGAACTTACTTACTAAAGGGTCGAGATTGGAACCACACTACCCATGTTGTTATATATGAGTGGCGGGACGTACAGTTTAACATTGAATACGAACCACGTCCTGGAGGAATTTTTCACGACAATTTTATTTAGATTTTGCCAAAGGGCTTGCAGATGAGATGTAGTGGTAAAAAGAAATTCCGTTTTGTTCGAGATGCCTGAGCTGAGGTTCAAACCACGGGCTCTTGCTTTAGTACATATTATACTAATATACAGTGAGCGTCAAAAGAAAATGTACACTATGGATAAAATTCTAATAATCTCAACTCAAGTTTTCCACTTAAGGAGAGTGCCCGAAAAAATTTTACAATATTTCCAAAATTTTCTAATTCTTTTCTTCTTGTTTCAATTTTAAAAACTGGCAATAAAATAATTTGAAAAAAAATTAACGGTAATTTATTAATGTATATTTTTTTGAATTGTACACTTTCTTTTGACGCTCACAGTATACTAGGACAGCTGGCACAACAACAACTTACTGGCAATATTTCCTTTCGCTCTATTTATGCTTCATTTAATATCAGCCAGACAACTTCCAGAACTTTGCTTTTCCTATACAGTTTTGTTATTGTAACTTATTACCACTGTTTACTATCACTCTTTCATGGATTTTTTGTTATTGTAAGTCTTTGTTATCATAATTTCTGTGATTGTTAGTGATTGAGATTGGAACCTATCAATATGTGTATATGGTGTTAAAGGTTGCACAGCTTGGCAGTTGTTAAATATTTTAAATCATCCTCTAACATGGAGGTGAACAATAATAATAGTGATGGTTATAATTCGATCATAATGATTAGATAGGCTGCTAAGATTTTTCCTAATTTACCGTGTGGTGTAAAACATTTAATTTAATGATTTTGTTTAAAAGAGAGACTTGTTGCTTAAGGCTTTTGTTATGAAAAGTAAAAAAATTTTACATTTTTTTTTAATTTTCTTAACGTCTTGACTTGACCACACTCTCATATTTAATGTTTTCGTATGGTATTGTGTGTATGTTTTAAATGTTAAAATTAATTATACTCACCATTTTATTAGTTTCAGTCTGTTAAAATCATTTAAATTAGGTTTACGGCATTCTTATGGTCTCAATCATATGTGAGAGTGTATGTACGAGTATGTATGAAACATGCCCCCAGTCTATTGAGGATCATATGGGCTGCAACAAAATGTTGGTGAAACTTTAAATTCAACTTTTGTTGTCTTGAAGTTTTCTCACGCTTTTGAATGAAATTCTAGTTTAGTTTTGTTTAGTTTTAGACTCGTAAATTAATTTTGTATTCTTATAATTTAAACAACAACTAAAGCAACTTGTTGTTGTTGTTGTTGCTTATAAAATATTGTACTGTAATTGTAGTTGTCTACCCTGAAGTCTGGGAGGTTAAATTGTTCTAATCTCAACTACCAGACCAGACTCACTTCATTACATTACAATATCAACTCTCAATACATACTTTGAAATCAAACAGCAAACAAGGTGTAACCAAATGGGATTTTTTAAAAACACAATAAAAAAAAATAAATTTAAATCGCAAAACGTAATCATATGCTTGCGTTCTGTTCTGAATTGTGCAATTCTGTTCAATTCTATTCAGTATTTATAATTGAGAAAATTAAATTGAATTGTTAAGCGTATTTATTTGTTATTCCAGGGCTAGTTTATTGCATAACGTGGATAATCGTTGTGTAGCCTATAAGGGGTGTTGAATTCATTTTGTATCAGCTTTTAAATACATTTGAAATTCATACATACGAGGTAAGTTTAATTAATAATGATGGCACATTAATCTTTTATTCAATTACAATTCGATTGATATAACACATACATAATTGGTCATTACTGCAGTCAGGATTGTAACCTAGCTTCTCACACCAACCATTTTGCTTGTGTTAATTTTATACTTTAGTGGCGGTACCTGCAGTTTAAAGTTGATTCCGAGAACGAAAGATTTTTGAGAAACTTATCATGGCAAATTTTCAATTACTCTTCGAGTTTTTGCCAGAAAACTGTTGAGAAGAAGACGCAGAAAGAAGTGTTATCTTCGTACTTCATTTCATTGCTGTCTGAGGTGGGGCTTGATCCACGGGCACGAACCCCAAACTCATAAGCCATCGCACTATTTACTAAACTATGGCAACTTCTTGAATATTGAATCCCTACCAAATTATATTCGAGACCAGAAACACTGTCGATCGTCCTTAATTTCAGATGATATTCTATTGCAATAGCTTTTTTTCCGAGTGATTGTCACTCTTTGTAGCTTGACTAAAAGCGTCTCTCCAGTTGTAGTAATAAAAATAAGCTCCGAGCAGACATTTGGTCAGCTTAAGTCAATATGGAATTCGCCAATTGTATCACGTCGAATTAAATTAAGTATTTTTTATTCCTTTACTTGAAATTCTGTTTGAATTATAATGCAAACTATTCAAGTTTCTGCAGACAAATATTGGTTAGAATCTTAAGCATTTACTGGCCTACAATAATATCGAACAGAAATTCTTATCTTAAAGAAATCATCATAAACCACAGAATATATATCATAACACGATTCTAGACCTGGACATTTGACACACTATCGAAGGTGGTATCTTCGATCTAAGTTGAATTGAAAACATCTTTCGATGGCATAGACTTCCATTTCTAATGTTTCATTCTGGAACTAAAACTATATGCTCCTGTTTCAATTTTCGTTATTGACTTATCTGTATACCAAAAATTGTTTCATTTCAAAGTATTTCCCTAAATGCTAGAGTCTACTGGTTTCGTGCAATGGTCTAGTAGTTCCCCTTACTCTCTGATACTCTCCACGCTGTTGAAGTTTATAGAACTCTATCCGATATTAAGATACCATTCAATTTGGTTTGGACAGCCTTACTGTAGAATACTGGACATTTGAGGATTTATTCCTTTCATGCTCATCGTACCTAACCCAATTTTGAGCCACATATGATTTACGAAAAAAAAAAATCATGTACCGACCAGAGGTCAGCAACGAGTATTCAAAACGATGAGTAGATTCGAGTCATACTTATAATTTCAGCTACTTATACGCATTCATACTTATTTTAATATCATACTCATACTACTCATATTCAATGTTAGAAATACTCATCGTACTCATACTTAACAATACGCACGATGTTGTTGATTTCGACTCTCCATGACTCAACATATACACGAAGCACAAAATAAGTATGATTCGAGTACGAACACCACAATACTCGCTAGAAGGTTGTGTGTGTGCTTTGCTTGCAGTCTTTGTCTTTTCTTTTCTTTTCTTTTGTAAATGCAACAATAACTACTACTGTAAATTTTGATGAATGATTCGAGTGACTCGAATCATTCGTAAGTATTATAAGTATTTTTCTAAATTTATGAATCTGAATGAGTAGGCGTATGAGTCAAACAATGAATCGAATGTTGTGAGTTTGATGTCAACGTTGTACTCATACTCATTGCAACCTATACTTATAAATCAATGTTGTAGCTAGTACGAATGAATCAGAGTAGTTGAATTTTAATACTCTTGACTCACTCATACTCAAAACTTCATGAGTACTTATGAGTAGCGAAAAAACGGTTCATTGCTGATCTCTGGTACCGACGCATTAATATCGTCATCATTATAGCATGAATTACTTGTTAAAAGCTTGAGATGCTTGTAGCTCTTTTCTCGAGACGTACAATGTTTCACAGATGCACGCTCGTGTTAAACATTATTGCTTTTAGATCCCGCGAAATGTGTTTTGATCTCCTTAATATCTCGAGTTAACATAGGTCGTGTAGCTTATCTTTATGTGTATGAGCTCGTATGTCATCAGCTGTTTTAAACTACAATATGACGAGATCCAGGAATGAGGTTGATAACCGGCGTTTTAATAAATCAGGATACACGTACAGTTGTGTTCAAAATAATAGGAGTGCCCTTCATTTAAAAGCAAAGTTTAAAATTATGAAAAGTAAAAAAAGGAAATATCAAATATTTTTGACTTAAAATTTATTTCTAAATCATTTTCTAATTTTTTAACACTTAATTATTTAGATAAAACTACCAAAAAAAAAACAAAAAATATTTCATGTAAATAAAGCTTACTCTCAAAATTAATTGTTCAAAATAATAGGAGTGTTAGCACACAACCTAATAATTTTTAAACAAAAGGCACAAAAGTTTGATATTATCTTAAAATAGTAAATCTATTTTAGTATTTGGTTGAATAACCTTTGTTTTTAATGACTTCAGCACATCTACGTGGTATTGAGTCAATAAGATCTTGGCATCTTTTGTTTAAATCAATTTGATGCCACGCATCCGCGCACAGTGATCCATAGTTCTTCTGCATTTGAAGGTTGTTTCTCTGCATCATACTTTTTAACATCTCCCCATAGATGTTCTATGGGATTAAGGTCAGGAGACTGAGCTGGCCACGCTATAACCTTTACCCCATTAATCCGAAACCACTCATTTGCCAATTTACTGGTGTGTTTCGTGTCCTTATCTTGTTGGAATATCCATTTTAGAGGTGTGGACAAAGTGCCGACATAGACGTTCCTCTATCCATTATGTCTCTAATTGAATGTATTGGGCCTACACCATTATATGAAAAGCTTCCCCATATCATTAGTTTTGCACCACCATGTTTAACTGTCTTTTGTGTATACTGAGCTTTATATTTGGTGTTGAGCAGATGTCTAACATACTGTCTAGACCCAGTGCCACCAAATAAAACAATTTTGCTTTCGTCGGTCCACAGTATGTTAATCTATTTGTCTTTCAGATATTTGATATGTTCTTGGGCAAACTTTAAGCGTGCTGCTACCTGTTTTTTTTGTCAGCAATGGCACCTTTTGTGGACTTTTTGCGAATAAATTGTTGTCCATCAGACGCCTACGAATAGTAGGGCCACTTACGGCCCTACGATTCAGATTCTATTGAATTTTTTTGAAGACGCCGAAGGATTTAGTTTGCGGTCATCGACAGTTGATGTTTTGCCCTTGTGCCCACGCGTTTCGGGCTTTTTTTTATATTTTAATGCATTTCCGATAATTTGATCGGAGTAACATAAGATTTCTTTAATTTCTTTAATTTCTTTGTTTTGCCTTTTTTGACTTTGAAAATATTACATGGTAGCACTCCTATTATTTTGAACACAGCTGTACATATTTAGAATAGGGGTTGCCTCGAGCGCAGGATAAATATTTTGTGAAGAAGTGAATGAATTATCGGAATACATTTTAGAATCTGTAGGACATTAGTGAGTTAATATCAAGTACTAAGCAAAGAATTGTCTTTGTGTACACTGAGCAGCATCTGGCAATTTGTCAAGATAACAGCCTTGGAGGAGATGTTATAGGTACATATACCCTTTAAAATTTGATGTGAGAATTTGAAAAAATCAGTGTTTGTGTGCTGAGTTAATGCCCATGTCGTATACATATGTACATTAGAGCGACTCAAGTTGTATGGAAGCGAAATTCATGTTCGATGTACCCCCCTAAAAATGAACCTTGGACTTTTTTAAGATGACATTTAAAATATTTCGGCTCCAGCTTTGACCTCTCGTGAGCTGGACCATTTTGAAAAAGGGTCTATTTTTGGATGTTTTGTTAATTTGAGGATCTGTTTCCTTACCAACATATACAATATGTATATCATGAGAAAGGTTTTTTTAAGGCGCGTCCAACTGTATATACAATTTTTCCAAAGAAGATCATCCATGTCCTTTTTTTAAGGATATTCTGTGAAAAAAAACGGTTTTTGAATTTTTTGTTTGGGGTTGTTTGTAATAATAATGCCAAATTGACATATTTTAATCTTTAGTCGATTTAAGTAAATACGGGTCTCACCTTTTTTTGAAATTCACGCTAGTTCGCGTTTTGTAGTAGTTGTAGTTTGTAGTTTTGTAAATATAAACAATAATATTTTATAAATTTTTTTAGTTTGGGAAACAAAAATGCCTCCAAAAAGTCGTGGATCATTTCTTTTTTTCTTTCTTAAGTCCTATTTTCATCCATACATGATCTAGAAACTAAATCCGCTATCATATTAGAGTTACCACAAAATTGCATTTTTATATATTCCAGAGCACCGTGTAAAATGCATCTAATTTGCAAAAATCTAAATTATTTACATACAAAGATGATGTACTTGGTAAAAGAAAAAATTTGATACCCATATGGCCTATTTACAAGGAAGGGTTACCACCCTTTTGTATTTTTTTCAAAACGCTAATTAGCGTGAATTTCAAAAAAAGCTGAGACCCGTATTTACTTAAATCGACTAAAGGTTAAAATATGTTAATTTGGCATTATTATTACAAACAACCCCAAACAAAAAAATTCAAAAACCGTTTTTTTTCACAGAATATCCTTAAAAAAAGGACATGGATGATCGTCCTTGGAAAAATTGTATATACAGTTGGACGCGCCTTAAAAAAACCTTTCTCATGATATACATATTGTATATGTTGGTAAGGAAACAGATCCTCAAATTAACAAAACATCCAAAAATAGACCCTTTTTCAAAATGGTCCAGCTCACGAGAGGTCAAAGCTGGAGCCGAAATATTTTAAATGTCATCTTAGAAAAGTCCAAGGTTCATTTTTAGGGGGGTACATCGAGGACTTTTTTTGGTGAGTCGCTCTAATGTACATACGTCATATTATATCAGATTATTTTGACGGGTGCTTGTCTAATAAAATACGTCATGTTTAATAGATTCTCTCAAAATCATGCTGAAATTTTATACAAATTTGTGTGTAATAGTGTCGGCCGAACTAAAATCTGTGAATTTAAATCCAGAAAAATCAATTTTCTTCATCTGAATTTTCCTGTAATAATTCTTATCTAAAAACATAAAAAAGTAATAAGAATATGATGATGAAAATTTTTAATTACATTCTTTATAAACGACTCTCGCAAGCATTTGATAATTTTTTTTTCTAATTTTGTTTCTACGTATTGAAAACAAAATTAGAAAAAAAAAATTGATTTGACATGACGTTTTTCTTATGAGCAATAGATTTGATTTTTAATCATTTTTATTTAACAATATAATACGTTTTATTTATTTAATATACTCGTAATAATAATAATAAACAATAACAACAACAATAACAAATAAAACAACATACTATTAATTAATTTTGAAGGATTTCAATTCATTGTGGGCCCTCTGTTGAAGAAAAAAAAAAATTATTTTTTTTTAAATATTTTCTAAATAAATTACTTTGATTGAGTAAAACAAAAAAACAACAAAAACAAAAGAAAATAAAATGATTTTAGAATGATGTCAGCTCAGCTCAGCTCAATATTAAATTACCCGCTAATATTTCACTTTAAACCTCGCCGCGGTGTCTTTTTATTGTAATTTTAAATATTTTTTTTTTTTTTTTTTTTTTTGTTTTAAAAAACATTTTTAATTTCATTTTTTTTTTATTTCACTTTTACTTGATTTCCACTTTTAAAAAAAATATTGTGTAACAGAGTGGTTGGTGGCACTTAAAATAATTGATATTTTGCCAACAAAAAAAACAACATTTTTTTATTCTCTAATGATAATGCATCTCAACTTACACTGTCTAAAGCTAACATTTTTTTTTCATATTAATTTCCGTATAAATATGACAGATGGTGGGTGGTTGGTTGGTTGGTTTGTTTGTTTATTCAGCAAATTATTCGTAAAACTAATAATAGATTTAGAAAATATTTTCGACCCACATGTACTATATTCTGTATGGAGAATTTCAATTTCACATTCATCACATTCATCTTTAATCTGGCATTTGTTTTGTTTTGAAGTTCAGATCATTCAGTTTATCTTGAAATTTCAAAGTGTTTTGACTTGCTGCCTTCAACGTTTTGTCATTAAAGTATCCTTAGAAGTGTTTGTGAATTTTAAAACTAATTTTTTATACACATTTTCAAAACCTTAAGGTAAATTTTTGTTTGTTTCATTTTCCATTAAACAAAAAATTCTAATCCATTACATTTAATAACGTATTTAGATTTGCAATAAACTTATGTAAGGTGGCGAACCGCCTTAAAGGAAGTGGTCTCATTTTAACCAGCATTTAGGCCCATTGTGATTGCATCAAGTCGCCGTAGTCTAGTAGGTAGTGTGTTGGCTTATTAGATGTAAAGCCAGGGTTCGAGCCCCAGGCCAGACATCAAAACAAAATACAAAAAGTATTTCTTCGGCGATTTCCTCTCAGCAGATTTCTGGCAAAACTCTGAGAGTAAACAAAATTGCCTTGAAAAGTTTCTCAAAAAATGTGTCGTTCGGAGTCGACTTTAAACTGTAGGTCCCGCCACTTATGTATAAAATTAACACACACAACATAAGTGGTGTGAGAAACTAGGTCAATAATCCTGACTGAAGGGTTGTAATGACCAATTATGTATGTGATTGCACCAAACTTAGTTACATATCTTAATTCGTCACTACAATCCTTTGTCAGAATTACTATCTATTTTCTCTCACCACTCATTTTGTTTGTGTTAATTTTATCCAACAGTGCTCATAAAGAACTAAGGATAACTCCCTGCTATCCTTACTAGCACCAAAGAACATCCTGCAGTTTGTTAGGCCTAAGGTTACGTTAGGTTAGAGGACGTGTACTTTGTCAACTGTGACAAGTACAGTACCCGGAGGTCGAATTGACCCATTGTACAACGTCCTAGCTTCTCACACCACTCATATTGTGTGCGTTAATTTTATACGTGAGTGGCGGGACCTACAATTTAACGTCAACTCCGAACGACAGATTTTTGAGAAACTTTTTCATAGCAAATTTTATTTACTCTCAGAGTTTTTGCCAGAAATCTGCTGAGAGGAAATCGCCGAAGAAATATTTTTTTTCATATTTCGTTTTGATGCCTGATCTGGGATATGAACCTTGGCTTTACGTCTAATAAGCCAACACACTACCTACTAGACTACTTCGACTTCTAGGCCTAAAGAATTGGAAAAAATATTATAGGAATACACAAGCAAAAAAAAAAAAAGCGATGCCCAAGAATTATTAAACGGAGCGACATTTTGAACTGAGGCTGGGATAGAATGACACTATCTTTCTGTAATTTCTGTAAATGTCCAACCAATATACCTAGCTTCCCACACCACTTATGTTGTGTGTGTTAATTGTATATAAGAGTGGCGGGATCTACAGTTTAAAGTCGACTTCGAACGAGAGATTTTGTTGAGAAAATTTTTATTTTATTAACTCTCACAGTTTCGGCTGAGAGGCAGTCACCGAAAACATATTTTTTCATATTTCATTTTGGTTGGAGATGTCTTGACCTGGGGCTTGACCCGAGGCCCAATAATCCAACTCACTACCTACTAGACTACGCCGACTTCTACGTACCTTTTTTAACGTTTAGGAATAATTTATTTTCAAATACAGAAATCGTAAAGCAACCTTACCAAAACCATTCTCCAAGTATCAATTATTATTATATGCTGAGCAGTCATAGGAATGAGGAACGACTACTCAAGTACACCTGTACCTCGATTTACGCGGTAGATACGTTCCTGGCCAATTCGCGTAAATCGAAGTTTACATTTTTGTATGAAAAAACCGCGTAAAGCGAATACCTACTGTAAAAAAGCTTTTTCATTGAAAAAAAAAAATATAGTTTTATACTGTTAATAATTTATTAAAATACTAGCTGTACCCTGCGCGCGTTGCTACGCCTCCAACTAAAACAAATTTGAATCATTTTATTGATTTTGTTCATTTAAAAAAAAATTGACATAAACTTTAAAAATGTAGAGGTTTTCGATTATGAACATTTATTGAAGTGCTGTCGGAAATTGGTAATACCAACTTATAAGCCTTCGTCGGCTCATGCGCAACAACTTTGCTAAAGATCATAACATAATCAAATGCACAGTTTACGATTTAATTCATTTCAAGTCATTTTCAGTGGCTCCACCTGTCGGAAATTGGTCATACCATCTTAGAAACCTTCCCCGGCTCATGCGCAACAACTTTGCTAAAGGTCATAACATAATCAAATGCGCAGTTTACGATTTAATTCATTTATAGCAATTCTCAGTGGCGCCACCTGTCGAAAATTGGTCATACCAACTTAGAAACCTTCGTCGGCTCATGCGCAACAACTTTGCTAAAGATCATGAAATGATCAAATACACAGTTTACGATTTAATTCATTTTTATTAATTTTGAGTGGCGCCACCTGTCGGAAATTGGTCATACCAACCTAGAAACCTTCCCCGGCTCATGCGGAACAACTTTGCTAAAGATCATAACATGATCAAATGCATAGTTTACGATTCTATAAGGTACATACAAACATACATTCATTTTTATATATATAGAAGATAATTTAATTAAAAAAACATAAACATTTATTCCATTAAAAAATACCCACATATATACTATGTACCTCTTTACACAAAACATAAAATTTTTAAGCTAACTTAATCGCTATCATTTTCAACAACAAGTCTTTTTTTTACGAATTTCTATGATTTCCGACTCATCACTGGATAAAGTCATCTCATTAGATTGTGCAATGGTTGAATTAGTTTCAGTTTGAATAGAATATAAGTAAAAAAAATTTTTTTTTCATTTTAAAAACCGCGTAAATTCGAAACCGCGTAATCCTAGTTCCGCGTAAACCGAGGAACAGGTGTATATGAATATAGTCAGGATTACAACCTAGTTTCTTATGCCACCAATGTTGTGTTTGTTAATTTTATTCAATAGTGACTTGACCTACAGTTTAAAGTTTATTGCAATTTTATTAATCCTTAGAAAATTTTATCAGAAGACAAGCGAAAGAAATATTTTTTTTATAATTTCGTTTTGTTCGAGATGTCTAAAGTGGGGATTGAACAGGGGGCTCACGCCGACTATGGTAGTTTCATTTGTTATCGAAAGTCATGTTGCAGAAAAACTGCAAGTCTTTAAATACTGATCAAGTTCACATGGTCTATGGTTCTTATAGAATGAAATAAACAAAGAATAAAAGAACAATGGATTCTAAAGAAAAGAAATACCGCGCTTTTGTTTACAAACAGAATACAAAAGAAAAAAAATTATTCGCAAATTAAAACAATTAAAATTTCTTAGAACCTTAATTGCAAATTTTTTTTCGCTTTAATTTTCATATTGTTATAATTGAAACAAGAAATATTTTTGCAATGACTTTGTGAAAATAATTAATTAATAATTAAGAATAAAAAAATATTATTTATGAAAAAAATTGTTAAACAAGAAACAATTAAACACACGATAAAAAAAACACATACTGTGATATACTTCAAGAATTTTTAATTTTTTTATTTTCTCTAATAAAAATAATTACAATAACTGTGTTAATTAGAAATTAATTTTTCTTTATTTGCAGTTAAAAGCCGATTAATTGCTTAAATGGGCGAATGAATCCTGAATCAGTAGCGGAATACGAAAACAATTTGACTTGAGTGTCAAACAAAGAGCAGAGCAATACAACAGCAGTTACTGTAGCGGCAAACATAACCCAATATGTAATTGATTCTTAGAAACACAGACCAATAAACCCTATAAAAAAAAACAACAACCGAGTAACAAATTCTAATCGTTTCTCATTAACAATCAACTGCTGTTCGAGTTCAACAGTCATTTTTTATGTTAAAATCTTAATGAAGAAACAATAATAACACGACGCTAATATATGTACATACATATGTCATCATTATAGCAAGGAAAAAAATAAAAATAATTAAAAAATTTATACTAACATTACATTAGAGCAGCAACACTTTCTTGAACGTCATTTACTTGTCATCAATTGTCACCCCATAATACTCATTCACCAAAACGCAATAACAACGTTATCCAGCACTGTGACGTCGGCGATAAATTAATTTGTTTGTTTTCGTTTTATTTCTATACGATGCTTTTAACAAATCTAAAATAATTATTAATTTCGGAGCAATTAATAAACATTAACAACAACACCATCCCCCAAATGGTTTTGGTTTAACGAACTTGATTTGATATTCAATTGTTTCGCCATTTTGCGAGAACATTCCAATCGCAACAGCATTAAAAATCGTTTTACAATTTTTGTAAACACACCCTACTGTGATATCAGAAACCAAAAGGTCAGTAAAATTTTTATTTATTTTTTCTTTATAACAATCAAAAAAAAAAAAATATTTGTTTTAAAAAATCTTACAAATTTAGGACTTAAATACTCTGAAATAAGAAATTTTTACCATCTTTCCCACTTACATATATTTGGGGACCCTGTAATTTATATTTTTGCATATTAATTGTTATCAAATCTTTTACCAACGACTCATTATTTCAAGAGGGCAATACAAAATACATAATCCGAAAACTTTAAATCTCGCGATTAAGGTGTATAAAGAAAGAAGTAATGTGGGTGTGTAAGCCAATTGTGACCACCGAAATAAGTTAGCTTAGTATGGGGTATTTTTTAAAGCGCCTCCTATCTATAAATATTGTTACGTTTTTACCTTTTAAAAACGTTAAAAATATGAGTTCGTAGATTGCAAATAAAATAAAAATAAATCGGTGTTTAATTTTTAAGTCAATTCTTTAGTATCTGCACAGCTTTTTGTGCCACTGTTCGAACTTATTCTACGTATACAATGATAACTTTCTCAATATGTGCTTATTCGTGATATATCTCTGCTTACAACCTTTTTTTTGTAAGCAACAACAACACTTGTTAGTTATTCTTCTTTGCTCACAACCTTTTTTGTAAGCACCACACTAACAACTGTTTTCTTCACGCAACTTGTCTGCACACAAGTCTGACTGAATTATAACTCGATCTCGTATCTTCACACACCACTGGTTGAATTCTCACTCAATTCAACGCGACGTCGTCACACGACTAACTTAACTCGAACTCCGAGAATCACGTGTCTTCATACACGACTGACTGAATTCTAACTGAATCATCGTTGCTCGCTTTATCTTGCCTTTTATATCACTGGATCAACAGTGTGATGAATGCCCTTGAAGGATGATGACGACCTTCGGTAACAATCCAAAAATGTAAACAACTTGTTTCCATTTTTGTTGTTCGTGTATCTTGTTTACTTTCGTCCAGGCAGAGTTCTTGTTGTTTTGTTTGTTTGTCTTTCCGCTATATTTTTTTATACACGGACGTTGTTGCTATATTTTTGTTTATTCATCGATCTTGTAAACAAGCCTGTTATTTTTGTTGATATATGTTTACTCATTCGTCGATCACGTGAACAACTACATTGTTTTGTTTTTGGAGCTTTTGTTTATCATTTTATGTGTGACCAAGTCCATTGTGTTGTTTTTGGAGCTTTTGCTTATTATTTTAACAACACCATTTCCATTTTTGTAGCAATATAAATAAAATAAAGTGCGTGTGCTGTAGTCTAGTAGGTAGTGTGTTGGATCAAATCCCAGAATCAGACAGCTCCAACAAAACGAAATATGAGAGAAAATTTCTTCGGCGATTTCCTGAAAAAGTTTCTCAAAAATCTGTCGTTCGGAGTCGACTTTAAGTTGTAAGTCGGCCGCCACTCATGTATAAAATTAACACACACAACATAAGTGGTGTGAGAAACTAGGTCTTAAGCCTGACTGAAGGGTTTTAATGCCTAATTATGTACGAGGGCAGTTCGGAAAGTTCTTAGCCTAGCACAAAAAGCGCGGTATAAACAGAAAAAAGTTAAGTGTTTTGGAAACTTCCATCTCTGTTATGAACACATGTTAAATTTTGTTTCGATCTGGCAACTCCTTCATATAGAAACAGGTGTTCAAAAAAGACGCATCCGCGATTTTTTTTACAATGGAAAAATTTTAAAAATTTGCTGTCATTAAATATTTACATAAAATAGGTTTATCGGGACAAGAAATTCATAATGATATGGTGAATGTGTAAAATGAATGAATTTCTTGTCCCGATAAATCTTTCTTATGTAAATATTTAATGACAGCAAATTTTTCCATTGTAAAAAATCGCGGATGCGTCTTTTTTGAAGAACTTTCCGAACTGCCCTCGTATGTATGTATGTGTGGGAGATATCATCCACATTTTTGATTCGTTTGAAAGACCTATTGATGTTGTTAACATCGTTCAAATGTCTGCCACGGCTTCTCTTATTTGATTGCATTTAAAATTTTAGATTTTCCATAACTCAGGCTGAAATTGTCCGATGGCATGGCATTAGAGACTTAAGAAAACTCCATCATAAAAAATAACACGATCTTAGTGGCCAGTTAGTTTACATTACCACCACGTGAGATGATCATTCTCTCAAATCGGTCGTGCAAAATATCCAGTATGGCATAAGTTGTGTGGCATGTAGCACCGTTCCATTGCAAACACATGTCGTTTGTGTCCCGATCATCCAATTTATGCCGATAAAAGTTGGTAACCATGGACCTAAAGTGTTCCTCGCTGGCAGTGACCTTTTTTAAAGAAAAATGGACCGATGACGCCGTCAGCTCTAATTCAAGGGCAAACAGTGATTTTCTCGGGGTGCATTGGATGCTTTAAGATCTCATATGGATAGGTAACGTCCCCCAAATTTTACAATTTTCTTTGTTCACATACCCATTCATCCAAACATGAGCCTCATAGCTGAAGATGACTTTTCGATGGAAATTAGTGCCAATTGTCAACTGCTCCAGAACTCATTTCGCGAATACTCATTGTTGTCTGAACAAATGACAACTAATTGCTCAGATGTAGCGTCAACAATCGCTATACTTGCCCTTGATAGCTATTCTGTCTTGAAAATAATCAACAAGAATTATATCACGAGCAAAACCTTCTCGGCAAATGGAATTTTCTTCGTCTTCTTTGATTACAATTCTCCCAGCTCCATGCCACTGTTCTAAGTGTTCTTTTTATTAAGTGGTGGCGACCCATTCAATATTGATGGAAATGGTGTAAAAAAGCAATTTTATTACGGTGAATCATGGGCAAACTTTAAACCTTGACAATAACGTCTCGGAGAATATTTTCATGAACAGCATTTGCCTTTTTCATCGCACTCAACAGGGGTATGTTTCTTTAGTTCTTCCTTTCCGTTGGGTTGTTTTTTTTTTCAACAATTTCTTCAGGAAGCTTTTTAAATTTCCAGAATTTAATTGCTGATGGTTGGCAAAACCAGTTGAACACTTTATTTATTTATTTATTTATTTATTTAAGTCAATGGACAAATTCCTTACTGACTAATAACAAAAATAGGTACGAATAAAATTTAATACAATTACAAACAGTTTCTTCAAAAATACAAGTAATTGTTACAATAAAAATATGAAAAGTTATGAATTAAGAAAAACAATAATATTTCGTTTTATAACGCAAGAATTTAAAAAAAATCAACAAAGTCTGACAAATAATTAAATTGACGGCAAATTCTAGTCAACGGATCAGCAACAGCATAATTAGTTCTGCAGAATTGAATATAAATAAGATTATAACAGCGGAAATTACGACAAGGAATATTGAATTTAACCGATCTTAACAGAAATTCACAGCAAATATTACCATTGATCAGGTTAAACAAAAAGGATATATCGTTCGACGGCTCTTAAGGGTAGGTAGTTTTATTAATGCCAGTCTGCTAGTATATGGAGGCAAATCTAAATAATTCCATCCAAGGCCACGCAAACAGAAGAGAAGAAATTGTTTCTGCACAGATTCGATGTGTTCACTGTAAACATCATAGTGAGGATCCCATACAATGGATCCATACTCCAAAATTGGTCTGACAAGTGATACATATAGCTGTTTCGTAATATAAGGATCAGAAAATTCTTTTGCCCAACGTTTTATGAAGCCAAGAGTGCTTCTTGCCTTATTTACAGTCAAAGTGATATGATCATTAAAGTTTAATTTTGTGTCTAATAGGTCGGAGTGGTAGCTCTGATGTCACAAAGCTCACTTGAGCACGCATAGCGGCCCGTTGTGATGCCACGGGTGAACGCAGTCCCTGTACTGACCAAGTTCCTCCACAATCAGGGAAAAGGAAGAAGTTGGTCAGCGCAAGGGCTGTGTCTAATAGGATCCCAAGATTAATAAAAGAGTCAACATTCTCCAATTGATGACCTCCAAGCAAGTAATTAACCGTGATAAAATTATTTCTTGAGAACCGCATACATTTACATTTTTTAATATTCAGCTCCATCATGTTGTACTCGCACCACAACAAGAAATTATTGAGATCATTTTGAAGATACATATGCTCGATGAAATTATTAAAGGAGAGAAAAACTTTTACATTTACTTTAATGTATAACCTTTGATACCTGGTTATACATGTACCCTGATATTGGTTTATTGGGAAATGTATTGTAACACCGATAAACTCATTTAGTGTAGAAACATTATAAATCGCCGCAGTCTAGTAGACAGTATGTGACTTATTAGAGATCGTGGTTTAAAATCCGGCTCAGACATCTCAAACAAAACTCATTTCAGTTGTCTTTAGCAGTCTTCTTCAGAATAAATTAATATTGCCGTGAAAAGTTTTCAAAATCTGTCATACGGATTCGACATTAAAATTTAACTCTCGCCACTTATGGATAGAATTAACATACACAACATGGGTGATGTAAGAAAATTGGTTCTAATCCTGACTAAAGAGCTGTAATGGCCAATTAAGTTAAAAATATTAAAACGAAATTCTTTAAATATTATTGAAATAATGAAAAAAAAATATATCAATATATCAATATCAATATATAGTATATTGAAACGTATTATAACAAGCGAAACAATCCATCCATCATTTACAATTACTGCCGCCATGAAATGCAATTCAATTCATGGAACATGAGTGACAATATTTCGTTTGTCATTTCATGTCTTTACATTTCATGGGTGCATGTCAAGGAAGTCAATATTTAACACTTATTGTCCATTACATTCAGCAATTCAATTCCGTTTGTCTGTCCGCCTTCGCCTCTCTCACATAATGGGGTGTTGACAGAGTGCAGCACATTTGGAAGCGTGTACTTAAAAATCAATTTATTTTCGTTTCTTCTAATTGTTTGCGTGTTTTTAAAGTTTTTTTTTTCAATTTTGTATTGAATTTTATTATAATTGTGTTACTTTATATGTAGATAGATAATTACATGTTGTTATTGTTGTTTTAGCATTATTTTCCAATTAGTAGTTTAGAAAATAAAAGCAAAGAGTCTCTAAAGTCTCTCTCTCATGTTGATAAACTAATTGTAAGCATTTAAGTAAGCTTGACACGTACAAAACACCTTTTCATATCCGAATGTTCTGTACTTTGTTGGTCTGTCTGTTTCGGTTTTGTATATTTTCAAGGGTTGGACCACAATAGGTTTTGTTAAGAAATTTGCTTGCTATTGCTGTGCAGTGCTGCACTTACATGCATATACAGTGCAGCGCACCCACGCATATTTGCATAAAATTAGCATGCCGACATGAAGATAATTATCTTTTTATCATTTTGTTTTTATTGTTCAATTTTATTTTTAATATGAACGACTTAAAAATTTCAAACGAGAATAGAATCTACACTGTTTCCATTAAAAATTAAAAAGGAATACACCTCTGGTAGTGCATATGGCTTTTGTTTTGTTTTGTAATAGTTTCTAGGTTATATTTTTTATATTAATTTTTTTTTTTAAACGCTGTAACACCTTTTTCAATCTGATAAAAATCACAGCGGTGTATGTGGACTTTTTTCTGTGACTGTACTTTACTAAACAGTTTTCCAACAGGGACTTCAGAACTATGACTGTTGATGACGGCCATCTTGCTCAAGCGCTAGGTCTGTCAAATTAGTTGCCACTTATTCAGCTCGTTTGTTCCAAACTACTACGGATGGATATAGTCAATAATACAACGTGTAAATAATAAAATTTGTTCAACAAAATGGGTATTCTGTTCCTACCGAGTGTACCGAGGGCTTTGCCAATTTTACGACGACTATCAACGACTTACCGAGAGTCTATTGGTTCTGTATAGGGTGAAAAGCAAGATCTTCCGAAAATATTGCCGCTGTCCGTGTGTGCGCAGGAGAATCCGATGCAATTGATTTAACTCACCCAAAGTGTAGACCACAACATTGAAAATTTTACATCGTGACTTGGTCCTGTATCCGAATAAAATTCAGCTGACCCAGGTAACTAAAGGTAAACGACCATAGACAACAACGCGTGATGGCTGAATGAGATTCGGTGCAGCTGTCAACTACTGACCCCAATTTTTATCGAAAAATTATCTTCAGCCTTGAGGCCCATTTCAATGGGTACGTGAACAAACAAACAAATCGAATTTGGGATGGCTACCAATTTACATGACGTCCAAAAGCGTCCAAAGCAATAGGAAAAAATCAGTGTTTTGTGGGAATTTTAGGTTGGTGGTGTCATCATTCCATATGTCTCTGAGAACTATGTTGACAAGGCCAAAACTATCAACCGCGAACACAATGGGTCCATGCTTACCTACTTCCTTTGTCCTGAATTGGAGGATGTAGACGCCAATGCCATGTGATTTCAACAGGACGGCGCTATATGCCACACACCTCACGCCACATTGAATATTCCAAATGAGTGATTTGGAGACATGGACATTTGACGTTCAAATAATATAAATTGGCCACTAAGATCGTGTGATTTGATCCCGTTAGGCTCTTCCTTATAGTTGCAGCAGTCTCAAACCACAGCGATCCTCAAAGCGAACATAACGCGTACCATCATCTGTAGGTCACATAAACGGATCAAATGCTCCAAATAACCGACTGATTATAGCAAAAATATATTTGAAGTTAACCATAATGGGTCAATACTGGTCTTTGGATAGAAGTGATTCATCTAACTTTCTAACCCAACTTAGACGATATTTCCTCTGCACTACCAAAGCGGAGTGTAACAGACCAGAATCTCTGGTGGAAATCAAACCCACAAACCTACTCTAATAGTCTAGCCCAATATCCCCAACACTACCGGGGTACTCAATATTATTTTAACCACGGGAGATTAAAAATTCTTTTGCGTGAGCAACAGGTACAAAGTAGTCCAGTACTTCCATCAGACCAAATGCCAATGTTGCAATTCAATCCTTATCAGTCTTATCCATATTGGATATAAAAATAGGGACAGGCCAAATAGTTTTCACTTTTTTTTCTAGGAATTAATTTTAAATTGATTTCAGAAATTAAGGATACTTCGTGACTTACATACATATTTATTTATTGAGATGTTACAAGTGTCAGCATTAATGCTGTGTTTCAATACTATGCAACACTTATTACGATCACACCACAGATTAAATATTGGCCAGAATAGTTTATCTCATGCTACAATTGACCTCAGGCACTCCACATAATACTATCGTGTTAAGACTGCGCCTTAAATGATACGTGTGATGTGATAAAAAAAAACAAAACGGCTAACAATTTATCACCTTTCTATTCTTATACAATAACCACGTACCATTCGATACTCGATACGTACTTACATAATAATCTAGACCAGGTTTCAGATAAAAAATATTTACAATTACAGTTACGGTGACATGTAAATGTAAACAATACATACATATATGCTGGCAGGTAAATTGCTGTCGCCCATGTATGTAATCGTCGTTGAATGTTAATATTTCTTAATACCTGCCTAATTTTTTATCTCAACTGTCAATTGTTTCTGTTTTTGTTTTTGTTATTGTTTTTTTTTTTTTTGTTTTTTATCGCATTCTTTTCACATGTTAAATACAATGTTAGAAGTGTACCTCCCCCTTCTCCTGTTTTACTCTCCTCTGTGAGGTTCTTAATGTGGCTGTTGTGTTAAATACGGAGTTGTGTGAAAAAAGAATTGAAAATAAATGTCACATTAACTAGTAAGTGCCCCCCCCCCCCCTATATGAATACGAAATCCAACAAATCAAACAATTTAAACAAAAAATTGTAAATGTTTTTAAGATTTTTAGATTTCTTTTTCTAAAATTTACACGTTGCGCCAAAAGTAGTGTCATAATGTAGATTGCATGTTGACAGAAAGAAATGAATCGGATCCCAATTGAATACCATCTTTGATGAAAGACCGAATGTCTGTTATCTTAATCTTTTGACGCCTTTCTAAGCATTTAACCGAACTCGAAAGTACACTGTACTAGTTGGGAATACCTACACAATGGTGTTCTTTACTACTAATGTGGAGACTTGTTGTGGATGAACTTTAACCCTTTTCACTCGATTAATTTTCAAGCTCGTTATCTGTCAACTTGTATTTAATTTTAGCTGAATGAATTACAATAAATTACAGTGGTAGAATTCAACGTATTACATTTATTTCATTTATTACTATTATAAAGTCTTTTAATTTTTGTAATCTTTTACATTTTTAATCTTAGCTTTTCTGTTAGAACAGACCATACAATCGTTATGTTTTTTTCCGGATGAGGTACTAAAATGTGAGATTTTCCATTTTCCATTTCTCCCCATCTGATATTGATGGTCGCCCGCGTTTTTTAGCTCTTTGTCTGAAATCTCCCACTAAGGAAAGAACTAACTTACGTATGAAACGTTGATGAGTTACCCCATTCTTATTACATGAAATTTTATACAAAATGTATGAAATAATGGCACTTGTTTTTAAACCCCAGAAAAAAGTTTACGCCCCCCTTTAACAGATTGTCTTAAAAAACATTAGATTGATCCATAATGATCAGCTAGATCAACACACCCAATAAACTTATTGACTAATATGCGAGTTGTAGAGTAAATTAGTATTGTCACCTCCAGTGTGACATAGGAGTGCAAAGGTTTAAAGTGACTCTCTGAGAAACTTTTCATAGCAATTTTATTTGCTCTCAGACTTTTTGTCACAAATTTGCTTTAAGTCGCCGAAGAAATATTTTTTCATATTCGTTTTTTTTTTTTTTTGGAGATGTCTGACCTGGAGTTTGAACCGTGGCCTCACGTCTAAAAGGCCATTATACTATCTACTGGAATATGACTTAAGAAAACTCAATAAAAAAAAGTCTAAAGTGGTCAAATAACACGATCTCGGTGGCCAGTTCATGCAACCACAATGTGATAATATGGTGCAATGTGCAAAATATGGTATGAGTTGTGTGGTACGTAGCGCCGTCTAATTTCAACCGCAAGTCGTTGGTGCCCACATCACCCAATTTATGCCAAAAGAAGTTGGTATTCAATTCATCTAGAAATAGGCCTCATTGCAGATGATGATTTTCGATGAAAATTGGCATCAGTTTTCAACTGCTCCCTAGCTCAAACACATTGTTGTCTGAATAAATGACAACGAATTGCTCAGATATATGTAGCTTCAACAATATGCTCGGAAGACCCTATAGTTTTCGATGATAGCTATTCTTTCTTGAAAACAATCCACTAAAATTATCTCACATGCATAACCTTCACTGTAAATGGAATTTTCTTCGTCTTTGTTGGTTACGATCCGCTCAATCTATACCACTGATTTTACTCTTCGTTTAACTAGTGTCTCCGAGACATCATACAGACAGATCTTGAGATTGTAAGCCACTGGGCTAGACCACAATAGTACCATTTCCAAAAAGAAGGAGACTTCCTAAATAGAAAAAATATTCAATTCCTTGATAAGATGATATTACAGAAAATGGAGGTCAAATATTTAGGAATTACACCGGATAGTAAATTGACAAATCGACGCCTCCGTTAGAATGTTATACATTCTAAGTCGAAAAAGTGTGTTTTGAGTTATGAGCTCTCAAAGTTTTCACGCTACATACGAATAAATGTGTATTCTAACTAGATTTTTCCCTATAATATATAATATAATAAGTTAGAGAAAGTAGAATTTAAAAATGCAAGAACATTAAAAACGTTCTAAGTACACTTAGAACGTTATAGAATGGAGGCGTCGAAATTGCCACTGGATAGTAAATTAAAAAGTTGGGGATACAATTCGCGAATTATGCACTGACTGTATAGCATTGTGGTCAAGACCAATACCCAGGCAATACGGGGCAATTGCCTGGTCAGACAGAACTAATCTGAAAACAGCTGAATTTAGAGTTGAACTACCGTGTGTTGATATAATATATTGTATCTTTTGCATTTTGACATTACATATGCACCACTCGTTAGTTTTGAGTATGGAAATTGTAACTGAAAGAGGCGTGTCCACGATTCACACCACCACCACCAAATATAAGTAAATTCATATCAATTTGGCCTCTTGGAAAAAATCTTAACGATCAATAAAAAAAACTCTTAAGCCCAATTAGATGAATTCAAAACTAAGAACAAGAAGAAGAAGAAAAAAAAATTAAAAAGAGTAAATGAATGGTAATCGTTAGCATTAAAAGAAATCTGTTTTGGAAAAATGCAAAATGATACGTTGACAGGCAAAATAGCGAATTTAAATAACTGGCAGTGTGTGTTTTTGAATGTCAATTTGAAATGAAAAAAAAAAAGGTTTTTTCTAAATAAATTTAATCACTTTAGTTTAGCCAAAGTATGCTTCAATTGTCTCATAATCGGCCATAAATATTTCATATTCAAACATTTCAAATTTTATTTCAACTGCAACAATAAATAAAAATTAATTTGAATTGAAGAAAGAAAAAAAAACAAAACAAACAAACTCAACGTTTTTTATAAAAATTTTATTTAAATTGTGGGTTGTTTTTCTCAGTAGACAGCCGTTAGTAGCGCCAGCAACGTGATTAAATCTTTAATTGAACATTTCAAATATTTTTGGGCATTGAACTGCAAAATTAAATGAAAAATTCATACAATATACACACATACGAGTACATATATCTTGTTTGTGTATTTGTACATATGTATGTATGTGTGAATATTTTTTTAACTTTTAAGGTTACTATTAAAGGTGAATTAAATATTTAAACAGTAAAGTTTTCAATCAATTTTTTATGTTTTCTAACTCCAAGTCATGGATAACTGCTAAAAAGCCATAAAAATATTTATTTGACAACATTGTTCAACAAATTATTAAAAAACTTACATCATATTGGGCTTGTCGCCCATCAACGTAACCATAGTCTCCAAAGCTTTGGTATTTACTTTCATATGCAACCGTCTTGAATCGAACAGAGTCTACAGCGCCGCTATAGGATAGGTTCTCATTGGTCCTGTTATGCCAACACACTTTAGTTTCTGTATACAAACTATAGGCAGACTTTCCCCTTAACAGAACCAGTAGACTCTATGTCTTGAATCAAAAATAAATGGAGCTACATATTCTAGGGACTATTTTGTGATATACACATGAGCCAAGAAGGGACCTAGAAACAGAAATAGAAATTTTTGCTCCCATATTGTAGTCGCCTTGGTATAGTAAGTAGTGTTATGGTTTATAAAACGTAAGGCCACGGTTCAAACCCCTGGTGAGACTTCTCAAACAAAACGAAAAATAAAAAAATATTTCTTCGGCGTCTGTCTCACAGCAGATTTCTAGCAATCGCGAATAAATAAAATTGCCATGAAAAGTTTCTCAAAAATATGTCGTTCGGGAGTGAAAACTGAAGGTCCCACCACTCATGTATAAAATTAATTAACTCAACATACATAAGTGGTGTGAGAAACTAGGTCGTAATCCTGATTGAAGGGTTGTAATGGCCAATTATGTATGTACATATGTAGGGGAAACTTACGGAGATGTTCCTAGCGCAAGACTATACCAATTAAAGAAGCATTCAAATTGGATAGGGTCTAAGTCCACTGCTCTTGGTGTGAAGATGGTAGTTCAATTGATGGGAAACAAGTCAAACATGGCATTCATTAGGGAATTTCAGGACCTGAGGAATCATTTTACTTTCAGATCCCTCCTTTGGAACTTTTGGAAATTCTTTGCAACGAGACAGAAATGAATGGAGGAATTTAGAAGCCGCAGTCTCTGTTAATAACGCAGCTATTTTCTTTTATACAAGATGGGTCAAGATCGGATCTTAGAACAGAAGCAGGAGTTTTTGGCCCCAGAATGAAATATGCCCCGCTCATGGGGAAATTTACGACTCTATGTACTTGAAAGATGTGCTCAGCTCAACTCGAATGAGAAGTACAAAAGACTAGACATAGCAAAAGTGTCTGACAAGCAGACCAACATTCGAGCTTTCGACTCTTATGAGATAGTAAATCAAAGATAGCATGTGATTGTCTGGAAAAGTTTTATCGGCTAGGTAGAGAAAATACGGTTACCCTCTGCTGAGTCCAAAGCTGTGTGATAATCCGCGACAATGAGCAAGCAGCCGGGTCCCAAGTCGTATGAGAATTCTTGGAGTAAGTGGACGAGCTGCTAATGTGGCCCGATCGCTTAGAAAAGTATACACAACAAAAGGGAAGATAATTAGAGGTAAAAACTCTTCTCAAAACAAATGGGGAATTTAAAATAAAAAGAGATCTGAGTCACGCATCAGACTATCAAGGAATTGCCTAAGCTTGATAACTTTTATTTTGACAGGGCACCGTAGGTCCAGAGTACACTTATTCAGAATGGAAGTTATCTTGACTCCAAGTTGTACATTCTGTGGCATGAGAATAAATCATTAGAACACATTCTTTGAATTTGTAATGCGTTAAAACATCCCGGAAGGACACATCTGAGAACACATCGGACGCAAGCCAAGGATTTTGCAATTTCGACACCGAATAGCATCTTGGGATTTTGTCAGGGCTATAGGCTTGGAGGTGATATTGCAGGGATATCCTGTATGGATAGAGGGTAGTGCAACAGATAATAGATATGGTCGCAGTACTAAAGTACCTCTACACGACAGTCATGTAATACATACATAACTGTTCATTACAACTCCTCATTCAGGATTACAACCGTGCTTCTCAGAATTTTATACATGAATGGCGAAAACTACAATTTGAAGTCGACTTCGAACGACAGATTATTAAGAAACTTTTCATGGCGATTTTGATTTACCCTCAGGTTTTTTGTAAGATAACTACTGAGAGGAAGTCGCCGAGGAAATATTTTTCATATTTCATTTTGTTGGAGTTGTCTGAACTGGAGTTTGAAACGAGGTCTCATGTATAATAAGCCAGCACTCTACCTACTATACTTCACTGGCATGTAATGCATGTCTCTGTCACGGTAATGTACCTCAAAGGCAGAAATTTTGCACCTTTGCTTAACTTTATACTCAAAAGTATCGTTCCAATCTGATCACCTAATGTGGTGTATAGTAGCTTCCTTGTTTTAGTGAAGTCGCCGTAGTCTAGTAGGTAGTGTGTTGGCTTATTAGACGTAAAGCCAGGGTTCGAGCCCCAGGTCAGACATCAAAACAAAATACAAAAAGTATTTCTTCGGCGATTTCCTCTCAGCAGATTTCTGGCAAAAACTCTGAGAGTAAAATAAAATTGCCATGAAAAGCTTCTCAAAAAATCTGTCGTTCGGAGTCGACTTTAAACTGTGACCTACAGTTTAAAGTCGACTTATGTACGACACTTATGTATAAAATTAACACGCACAACATAAGTGGTGTGAGAAACTAGGTCAATAATCCTGACTAAAGGGTTGTAATGACCAATTATGTATGTGCTACTGCGAGTGAACAACATCCGAAAATAGGCATAATTTTCATGCAATTTGTTTATTACAGAAATTACAAATTTAAACAATTTTTAATTTTAACAAAATTATCCAGTAATTGTTTACTTAAAACTATGTATTATCATGAAAACATATTAAATGTTAACCAGTGTTTACCAATCTTTATTTATTTTAGTTTTTTAAAAAATTCACTTGTATTTTGTAAACTATTTTTATAATTAACAAAAACAAAACAAAAAAAGTGGTGTAAATTTCATGTTGTGCTGCTTTAAACAATTTTAACGTTTTAATTGAATTATGAAATGAAAGCGTTGAACATTAAAATTTTTAATGGATAAACAACAATTACTCTTTGCAATAAACTATGGGGCACACATATTGCATTAAAAGAAAAACTAATACATTGTAATTGTAATAAAAGAAAATCAAACACCGAAAAATTTTTTAGTTTCATACACTGTTTAAGGAATATATTGAAGGAAAATTCCCCCCATTTTACCCACAATAAATTATTTGTATTATTCTGTTGTCTGTTGAAATATTTTTAAAATTTTTACACAATAATTGATAATTAAAAAAAATATAAATAAACTACGACAACAAAAATACAAAAACAATATAAAATTTGAAATTGTTTATAAACCAAAAAAAAAAAAAATATCATCACCTCACCTCACCGACACCATATCACGTATTACCAAAAACAAAAAAACAAAAAATTTTATGCTTAAAGCGTAACTGGGCCAAACAAATTTAATACACAAAAATAATCAGGTTTATTGTCTACAGGTGCTTTTGCTTTACTTTCACATTAACGTTTAAAAAAAAAAAAATTTTAAAATTTAAAAAAAGTTTTTTTTTTTGATTTTACTTTTCTGTCAAATGTCGCTTTGCTGTGGCAAAGTTCAAAGTAAAAATTCTCCAAAAATTAAATTTAATTATTGTTGATTTTCTTAATAACAACAACAACAACCGCATCTTGTTAATGCCCAAACCATAAAACAAACCCAATGATTCATTCATTAAATATGAACATTTGTTTGATGAATAAAATTTCCAAAAAAAAAATTAACATTTGAAATAATTTTTTTTTTTTTTTAAATTCCTCCAATCCATTTAACAGATAATGAAAGAGGACAACAACAACAACAATATCAACTGCTAATTTGCATGTACAGCAGATTACAACGAAATAGTAAAAGCAGATGTGGTTGTTAATGATACATTTGAATAAGATTCCTTAACCCATTGTTTTATTCCACATTTTTGGGCATATATTGGTGATCGTCTTTTGGAAACTCTTCCTAATGATTGTGTCGAATTTTAAAGACCAAAAAATACTTTCTTCTCCCTCTTACCTAATCCATCATGAAATAAGAAACATCAGTGATATCTCTAGGCTAAGAGTATAACTAATCGCATAAGGACTCCGGCAACTAGACTTAATACAACAACACACTAAGTTTTTATACAGAACAAAGTTCGCTGACAAATAAAGTTGGCAACCCTATTATTCTAGAACTTGCTACACCGACTAAATGAAACTGAAGTAAAGCAAAGAATAAAAAGTTAAAGATCACATCTTTCAAAAGGAATGAAAGGAATAATAAGAATTGATAGGATAAAAATTTTAATATAAAAGAACTACAGAGTCAGATACTAGACTACCTTATTTAAACAAGCATAACTTGTTTCATTCCTCTTGTGCCTAACTTAGAAAAGAAGCTTATTTATGCGTTATAATCGTATGATCTTGAATATATTAAGGCCTAGGAGATCTTATCCCAGGTCATACATCTCCAACAAAACGAAGTATGAGAAAAATATTTCTTCAGCGACTTCTTCTCAGCAGATTTCTGGCAAGAACTCTGAGAATAAATAAAAATTGCCATGAAAAGTTTCTTAAAATCTATCGTTCGAAGTCAACTTTAAGCCGTAGGTCCCGACACTCATGTATAAAATTAACACACACAACATAAGTGGTGTGAGAAGCTAGGTTGTATTCGTGATTAAAGGGTTGTAAAGAACAATTATGTGTGTATGTATGTAAGTGTAGAACATATCTTCTTTTTATTAGGTTAGAGGAGATCTTGCGCATTAACTTGTATTTGGAAATCCCATTTAGGCACTGTAATCAGTATAGTAACTTGTCATTATCCAAATGAAACTCATACGAGAAGACTGACTCTTTCAACATACGATTTCTACAGAGGTTGTATACAATATGGAGAGAGCCTCTCATTCTTCTTTCTTATACTTCTTTATTCCTACCTTGTTCAAGGTTGAGAAAAGGTTCCTGAATTGTGCAACAATTAATGTATCAATTATTTTAAGATTCCTTTCGGTTACCTAACGGTATACATAGCTTCACCCATTTCTACTTGTTTATTGCATAGTTTTCAATATCTTTAATCAAGTTTTCCAATTAAAAAAGTGATTGGTCCTAGGATGATAGGGTTGCCAACTGTTGCTGGCTAGTGGCAGCTAACTTAGTGAAACTGTGTCATAGATTGTTCTTTTGAGTGTAGTGATGAAGAACATTACCCATGAGGTATTGCTGTTTGGCTTTACCAGAATGTTTCAAATTAATGTTATTCTCTACAGCAGTTTGAGGTTAGGTGGCTTACTCAATGGATTATTTGGAAGAGGTTGAAGCGTTTTAATTTTAAAATTTTAAAACTGTGTATTTAAACCTGGATAGTTCGAATTTACTGTCAAGCTCTCTTATCCACTGCTCTAAACTGCAACATCTATCATTAGATATTAGAATTACAAGATAATTCAACAAGTTAACTACAACTACGTTCGTTTCGTCGCTAATAGGTGTTGCAGAGGAAACACATTTTGAAATCAAGTATGTAGGTAAAGTGGTGGTTAATACACCATTTCTGCTGTTCCTTCACAGTCATATAATTTACACTGAGTAAACAGCACTGAAATAATTCATTTTCTTAGGATAGCGGGAAAAGTAAATGAGAATAGTCGAATAAATTTCCAAAAATAAAAACGTTTATTTATTACTTATAAAATGTTAAAACAAAAACAACAATTCAATTATTGTTGTGCTACAACAAGTATATTTTTTATAATAGAAAATTTAAAATTATAGTGGGTGTTGACTCACTTATGGCGCTCAGTGTATATACGCGGTCGCAGTGAAAGTGTAAAAACCATAGCAGCTCACAATCCATTCTCTCATTAATGATGAAAGCTGATGAAATGTTCTCTTAAAACATATCGTATTCCATTTTAAAAGACCCCATCTTTGTCAATGATGGCACAGCTTCTTTAAGAGCAAGTTAACTCAAGTGCATGTCAACAGAAGTCGCCATAATCTAGTAGGTAGTGCGTTGGCTTACAAGACGTGAGGCCCCTGGTTCAAGCCATAGCTCAGACATCTCGAACCAAAGAAATATCTCTTTTGGCAACTTTCTCTCAGAAGTCTTCTGGCAAAAACTCGTGAATGTACATATGTACAATATAATTGTCATGAAAAGTTGATCGGTGTAGGTAGGTCCCGCCTCTTATGGATAAAATTAACACACACAACATGAGTAATGTGAAAAGCAGGGTTGTAATCCTGACTAAAGGGTTGCAGTGAACAATTAAATAAGTAAGCATGTCTATAGTTTTTGTGCTGCAATAGTGGCATAGACTATAAATAAAAGTAAACAATCCTCAGACATTGGTGCTATTTACCCAAACACAACTGTTTGCAGATATGCATATGCCTTCAATCTGCCATTTGTTTATTCATTCATTGATCTATCCGTTCTTGTTATTTATTCAGCAGACATAAAATCGCTTAAAGACAACAGACAACGAACCGCCAAATAAATTAAATTGTGGCCAGTCAAGCCTAGATACGACGACGACATCCACGATGTATAAAAATCAATGAATGTCTACCATTTCGTCTATACTTCCTCTTTTACAATCTGCCCCCTCTTCTCTACTCTATAAGATCTGCAGTATTTTTATTTTGCCCGTATGATCAATATTTAAAAAATAAAAGTTTTGTTTGTGAATAATTTTCGTTGTGAATTTTTTCTTCTTTTTTTGTTTTTTCTCTTAAAACTTTAAGAGAATTTTAAGCGAAATCTTTTGAAAATAATGATAATAAATGCAACGAACATTTTAAAGTAAGACCACAAAGTGGATGGCGACAAGACATGGCATAAACTTAAAAAAGAAAAACAAAATTGACATGAGGGTGGCTGAAATATTGACCAAGTTTTTTGAGGATTTCTTAATCAGTTATGGACGTTGTTGAATTCAATTCGATAAACACAACAAATTACGATGTCAACCATACTAAACAGAAATTTTGAACGAAAGCAATAACTCTTTTTACATTGCAATTCCTTTGTATTCCACCTGCACCATGTTTAACAGGGCTTTGAAGATCTGCAGACTCCAATTTGTGAATGAGCGAACCTTTAGATTCTTTATTGAAATTCTTTGCAGCATAATTGGAGTTGTATTGAGGAATGTGGAATCATTATGATATTCTCAGGTGCAGCAAGTAAAACGAGCCTTAGCTGAAGTGAAGTGTACAGTGAAATTAAGGGCGGGCATAACCAACCATAATTCAAATAAATAATCTTCTTTATTCATTTCTATTCTTTTTGTTCATGTCTTATCAGTTTCATAAATTATGCTTTTTCCGTTTTATCAGTTGATGATCAATCGCCATGGGGTTTAGATCAGGTTAGCGGGTAGCTTGCCATTCATAGGCTAGTTCACTCGGTCGATCATGTGCCCCAGTGAGACACAAAGTCATTATCCGTTAGTGGTGGGTTTTAAACACCCCGATCTTCGGATGAAATCGGCCAGTTCCCTTAGATCCATGCACAGATCTTCAAACGTTCTGTCACCAGTGGTGTTGTCGAGCCGGAACGCTCCGGAACGTCGTTCCGGTACTTCCTTTTTGGACAGGAACGCGTTCCGGAACTAAAGATGATTTCTGATAACGAGAATTGGAAATGATTTTCATTTTCTTTCCTTTTTATGCTATATACAGGGCCGATCCTGGCGACGGGCGAAAATTGGGGGAAATCTACCCCCCCCCGTCTTCAAATTTGGGACATGAGACCTAAAAAAAAAAAAACGCCGCCGCCAGGATTATCATGGAAAATCACCCCCGTCGTTAAATTTGGGACATGAGACCGCACAGAGCGGCCGCCTACCCAGGATCGGCCCTGTCTATACATATAAATATATACACGCGTTCCGGTAAAAAAAAATTAGCACAACACCACTGTCTGTCACCCAAAAACCGAAGGCGTCTGTTCGTTCTAAAGTGCAGGACAATCGCATAAAAGGTATTGTACCGATTCCGTTTCCTCCACATCATGGCAACTTCAGCTTGTCAGCCAAACTGCCAATAAAGCAGTAAAAGGCGAATTCAAGTAGTCATGTGCTTTAAAACAAAGTCTTCTGTGAAAATAAATTCCGTTGTTGTACCTACTCTTTGCCAAGAGGTAGCACTGAATCACGTTTCTATGATATTCGTTATCATAGGCTCCTCTAGGTTTATTAATTAGACAGGATGTGACATGTTATTTCTAATAAGCACTGGCAAAATATACCCAATATTCTATGCAAACAACAATTGAAAAAAGTTATAAAAACACCGACATCCGCGTGGTGCCGCGTTCCATAACTTATTTCCACATTGCAAAAGAAACTTAGCTTTGCTAATAAATTTTCGAATCTTCGTACTCTATGTCACAGTAATCATCCCATTAAAAATTTGTTCTTTTTGTTTTTGTTTTAATAAAGTTTATTCTCAATCTCAATGTAGCTTTTGCAACATGCCCGTGAAATTATGCCCCGCTAAACAAATGTCACCCATGTAATTCACGTCTTCCAAGCAGTCATAGACTCCCCAACGAATGTCTCTAATGCACTGACCCGTTCTTGCTGAAATACCTTGCACGATTATGAATAACTCGTAAGCCTTTAATATCGCTGTATCTAGGATAATAATACATAAAATTGCTATGAAAAAATTCCCAAATACATCGTTCGAAATCGATTCCGCCACTCTTGGATAAAATTAACATACAAGGGTGATGTAAGAGAAGCTAGGTTGTAGGCCTGACTACAAACGATGTGATGAACAATGAAATAAGTAACTCGTAACCGTACATACATACATACATATATTACAACCCTTTAGTCAGAATTTGAACCGAGGCCGCACGTCTAATAAGCCAACACACTACCTACTGGACTACGGCAACTTCAAAGCGATTAACATCAGCTAAAGGCACTTTGTAAAATGCGTAATTTTCTCCGAAACAAATTCATATTTTAGAGTCAAAAGAATACTTAAAGTCCAGGAACTTTAAGCAAAGTGTTGAAGGACATTCAAAAGATTTTTACTTTATTATCCTAAGACTATTGCTTGTGGTCTGCTCGTAAAGTTGACTGCTCTTGCCTTAATTCATCGCATAGAGATACAAAGAATCTTGCATTCAGAATGTTGATAAGGTAACCCACCTTTTTTCGGTAATTTGTAGATGGTAGTGTGTGTTGATAGTTGAACATCTACCTAGAGTACATGCGCGATTGGAAATATAATTTGAGCGCAGATATTTGACAAAATTTTCATCATCTCTTTTGTCATATTGTTGTCCTCTAGGGCCTAAATAAGTTTTTCTATATCGTACGCTTCATTAGTCGCCGTAGTCTAGTAGGTAGTGTGTTGGCTTCTTAGACTGAAGGCCCGAGTTCAAACCCCAGGTCAGACATCAAAACGAAAATATGAAAAAATATTTCTTCGGCGACTTCCTCTCAGCAGACTTCTGGCAAAAACTCTGAGAGTAAATAAAATTGCCATGAAAAGCTTCTCAAAAAATCTGTCTTTCGGATTCGACTTTAAAACTGTAGGTCCCGCCACACATGTATAAAAATTAACACACACAACATGAGTGGTGTAAGAAGTTAGGTCGTAATCCTGACTGAAGGGTTGTAATGTCCAAATTATATATGTATATGTATATCGAATGTTTCAGGCTGTTGATTAAAGATGTCTGTTCTCTTTATAAGATTCTGATTTTTAAAACCTATTTTAGGCCCATAGTTGAAATAGTTAATTGTATAAATTCGATGCGGAATAAAAAATAATTTTATTATCTCTCCTTAAGCCAGCTCATTATGGGTTAATTGTTAATTTTATGGCAAATATTTTACATTCAATTGGCAGGTGCGCCAATTGTGCATTCCTGCATATATACATGCATGCATACGAATTGATTTCTTTTGTTCCTTTTGATTTTTTTCCTTTCCTTTTCGTTGATTTTTTTTTTATTATTTTAACATAATTACGACATGTTGGCCATTTTTGGCATGCATCCGCTATTTTATGTATTCAAGAGTGAATACAAAAAAAAAAAAAAAACAAAATCGGTTTTTAAAATACAAATTAAGGATCTGCCTTCAAATTAAATGAGTTTCAAAGAGTCAAAATCAAAGGGAAATTAATGAGCAACGTATTTAGAATCATGTAGCAGATACAAATACTTGTTGAAATGTCAAAATCTTGTAAATTCACTCAATTCAGAAAGTATTTTTTTTTTATTGACTCTAAGCTTTTAAATCTTAATTCAGTAATTCTGTTTCAAGCCCAAATTTTAATTGCAATGATGCCTGGCTTTGTGAAACAACTCAAATATAAAATACGATGACTAATCAAAAGACCCACCCATATAATTAAAGGCATATGAATGAAAAGTTTAATGCTGAATTTAAAAGCACTCAGGTTAAGGATTGGAAAAATCTACTCATACTGACATTTCATTAACATTGCTTAGCAGACTGATTCAAATTTAAGTTAAGAAGCTGGAGAACTTTCATGCACTTTCAGTAAAGCTAAAGAACCAGGTGCTGTTACAAGGCATCTGCCCTATCAATACTATTATGTTGTTTTAGTTTCATAAGCCAAGTTTTTGTCACGTGAGCAGAAGTTTGGTATACTGCAACAGATTCTAAGGCGGCACGTTTTGTATTTGTCATTGCTTAGTAATAATACTCTCTATATTCTTTCCCTCTTGCAATTTTATATTGAGCTGAAGTAACTTGAACTACCTTAAGCTGTCTAAGCTAACTCTAGTTGACTAGAAAGGGGCGTTAAAGCAATACACCAGTAGAAGAGGAACTGTCTACAAGGTTCAAATTGTACTTAAGGTTACCATAGACACACTTAGGACCCCTTGCGATACTACAATTTTCCATTATCTCCTAGTCCTGGAACCACTCGGAGCTTCTGAGGAAGCAACTCTGGTTGCCAATGTCGATGCGTAGCAGATCCTTTAGATCAGCTCAATGATCCTGACCAATTCACAATTACGTGGTATCCATGTGATGTGGACATTATATCGTTCCGTTACCTCATAGAGATATCTGGGACAGTAGTACACCATCTTGGAACTCATTACGTTGCAATCTCTAACTAAGAAATCTTCCAGAATGGCCGTTAAGGGCTCAATGAAATATCATTAACTTATGTTGAGAGCTATTAAGAACCCGCAATTGTGTGACAGCTTTTATTTTTCGTGACAAAGTTAAGACTACACAGTAAGTTTTGCCATCCAACTGGCCATATTGGTGCCTCAACATCAAAGACACATAGCGCCTCATTGTGATACAAGCCCTAATTAAAGTATGACTCTCTGAGAGTAACTGCAAGCCAGTGAGAAAGTTTAATGAAATTAGTAGTCGAGTGGCATTAATGCATCTTATGTAGAAGCTACTGGGTGCTAGGCAGCGAATTGTCTTTATTGAGAACAGCATCCTGAAATTTATCAGACAATAGGCTTCGAGGAGACATTATAGGGATACCCTACAAAGTTGAAGGGAAGTATGGTCGCAGAAGTATAGTAGATAGGTATCTACAGGCTTGCTAAATGGATTATTTGAAGAGATTTGATTTCAATTTTAGTAGTCGTCGTAGTCTAGAAGGTAGTGTGTGACGTGAGGCCACAGTTCAAACCCCAGGGCAGACATCTCCAACCAAATATGAAAAAAAATATTGATGCGGCTATTGCCTCTCAGCAGATTTCTGGCAAAAAATCTGTTGTTCGGGGTCGACTTTAAACATTGCCTCCTCTCATTCAAAAGGTAACAAAGAAATTGCAATAACGACCATATACAGGATGACCCCAATGACCCAGTCATAAATTTTATTTTAGACAATTAAAGATTGCCATTATATGCGATGATCTGTACTGCATTGTATACAATATGGGTCATGAATAAAAGACCAACTACAACGCTACTGCCGAGACCAATTTTATGAAACGTCACAGTAAAAATAAAATTAAATGGAATATAAATAAACAAATTAGCATAATAAACAGAATAATAACTGTTATAAACTAACGATAATATAACAGTTTATTCTGTACACAAGTTACAGTATTTCGGCTTCGCTTTCTAAGTTGGAAAACTAAAAAACAAAAACAAAAAAGTGTTTTGCAAATTCTATTTTTCAAATTTATTGATGCATAATGAATAATTTTGATTTTCAAATTTCGCTCTTATTGTGCTATTGTGCTGTGAAAATCCAAATTTGGGTCAAAGAACACAGTTACGGTTTAAATTTTTTGGCAAAATCGTTTGGCCATAAATTTTGCCAGTTAAAGTTTTAGTTCAACCTCCAACCAAAACGACAACGGATCACGGTCTCATAAATTACTTTATTTGTCTCGTAAAAAAAAAACATATTTTTTCCCGATGGTTAGTGTTTAAAAAAAATTAGAATTTTTTGTTGTTGCCAATAAAATTTTAATATTCAAAAAAGAGCAAAAACTACCAAAAATTTGTAACAATTTTCAACACCTAAAAGGCGTATTTAACAAAAAAAAAAAAAACTTTTTTAAAATTCTTGCATGCAACTTACCACCGTTTCGTACGCTTATTGATTTCGTTCTGTGCCTATACTTCAAGTGGCATAATTCCCATAATATTTTTAGAAATTTTTTTTTTTGAAAACCAAACCCAAAAACTTCATCAATAAATATTGTGGCACTTGTTGTCGTTTTTTGCTGCATATGCTGTTGTTGCTGCCAAAGGTAAATTGCTCGTATTTAAAGTACCAAAAACTATAAAAAAACAACTACAACAACAACTTTTATATCAACTTTAGTTGCATATGTCTGCTGATTTATTCGACCGAAATCGTTTATTTTTTCCAAACAAAAAAATTTTATTTTCTTTGAATTTTTATTTCAAATTGTGAATGAACGAATGCATGCATGCATGTGTGCTGTGTGAAAAGGTTAGTCATGAATCATTAAATAAATGTTCTGAAATCCCAAAAAAGATTACAAAATAAATCCCATAAAAAGTGGTCAAATTTTTGTTGTAAAATTATTCGCAGTATAACCTCCTTTCCCAAAAAGGGCGTGTCAAATTTCTAATGATCTTTGTAACACTTCTACTTTTAGCAAGTTTTTATTAGATTTCATCTTCTACAGGAGATCAAGAAGCAATTTCAATATCTGGTTTCTATACCAGAAATAATCACCCTTATTCTGGTTGTTGTCGTCGTCGTCGCCGTCGTCGTCGTTACCAAAAATGATGTCGATAAAATCAGAGTCGACAAAATCAGAGTCGACACAACACAATATCGACGGCATATTGACTCACAGAATACCAAATGTGTGTCCGACAGTCATCTATAACTGTCAATAACGACAAACAGAATACCAATTTTAAACTGTCGAAGCAAGACGACGTCGACGACGACAACCAGAATAAGGGTGAATATTAATTATTACCCAGGCATAGACTCCTATTACAATACTTTTTACGTCTTATGTCCACAAAGTCTTAACTTTTCAGTTGGATATGCATATATGCATAATGGGTCATTACAACCCTTTAGTCAGGATTACAACCTAGCTTCTCACACCCTACTTATGTCGTGTGTGTTTATTTTAAACATGCGTGGCTTGATCTACAGTTTAAAGTCGACTCCGAGCAACAGTTTTTTTTTTGTGAAACTTTTTCATGGCAAATTTTTATTTGCTCTCAGAGTTTTTGCCAGAAATCTGCTGTGAAGCATTCGCCGAAGAATTATTTTTTCAAATTTTGTTTTTCTTGGAAATGTCTGACCTATGGTTTGGACCTTACGTCTAATAAGTCAACACACTACCTATTACACTACGGTGACTTGTAATCAATTGGATGTGGCAACCTGATTTAAGATCGCACAAATTAGTGGGTTCGGGAAAATTTCTAACTTCTTTTCTCTCTAAGCAGGGACACTTTTAGGTCTTTGAATATTCAAACGAACTTTTTTATGTATCATTTTTTATTATGTATTATGTGCCGTCAGTTGTAAAATTTTATTTTCACGTCTTTGAATGCGTTCAATGTGTGGCTTTCGATAGCAGTCATCGAAAATTTAACCTCAGAACTCTAGAGGTTATGGCGGGTCACGACGGTTCTCTACGCAATTTGAATATTAACATATACGGTCCTATACTTTAATCAAATCTTAATCAAGCCTTCATCTGCATTTTACGGTTTTGCTTCTTGGATACTTAAAATATCAGTGACATCAGCAACGCGTATGACTGCATGTTAGCCTTAAGATACTACACTTGCGTACACTTTAATAGCTTCAATAGTCTGAATTTAACTTAAATTTTATTTCAATTTATTCGTAAAAACCTAAATGGGTGCCCCGATGGCCCAGTTGGTAGTGTGCTAAACTTCAAGTGCCAAAGGCGTGGGTTCGATTCCCACCAGAGACTCTATGTGTTTGTGATTGTCTGATTGTTTGTTTGATTACATGTGATTACTCACAATAGAAAAAAGAAAGTGAAAATTATTGCTAAAAACCAATTTCGGAAAAAAAGTGTTCATGAACGAATTGTAGCACACTACCACCCTTTTCTTTCTCCCATAAACTATCTTCCTCTTTTAAAAAGTTGGGAGTATTTTGTTGTATACTTACTTACTTAATCGCTCATTTTATCTATGCCCCCATTCATTCACCAGCAGTTTAAAGTCGACTCCAAATAATATTTTTTTATTTTTCGTTTTGTTGATATCTGACCTGGAGTTTGAAACACTGTCTTGCATCTAATACTACAACATCTACTACCTACCAAACTATGGTGACTTTTGTGGTACACAGATGTGTCAAAAACGGATCTTTGATCGGTAGCAGAGGTTTTTCGTTCCAAAACTCTTCTCAATCGAAGTGTGTTTTAAGGCAATCGAAACTTTTGTTGGGAAACTAAAATAAGAGGAGATTTGCGTCATGCATAAGACTACCAAGAAATAACTTCAGATTGGTAACTGATCTTTTGATAGGGCTCTGTAGACATTTATTCAGAATAGGGGTTGTCTTGAACAGAACATGTAGATTCTTTAACGATGAGAATGAATCATCTGAACACATTTTTCGAACCTTGGGGGTATTAATTCATTTCAGATAGAAACCACTTTGTGTATAGCAAGTGGTAGGCAGAGAATTGTCGTTGTTGAGACTGAACAGCATTCTGAAATTTAAAGGCATGTCACAGATTCCGATCGGAATGGTTTTGATTCCGTATATGCAATTCCGATCGATTTTGTTTTAGGTTCTTCAGATTCCGGACGATTTTGTTCATTCCCAAAAATTATAAATTTGCTGCTTTTCAAATAAAGTATGGCAACGTAGAGCATGACAACAAAAAAAAAAACATAATTGGTGAATAAAAAACAGAACCAAAACAATAGAAGAAAAAGGCGCTGATACAAAAATTTTAATTGCAATCGAAAAAAAAAATTAAAAATTTTATATGAAAAATGCCCCTTTTCCCCTTAAAAAAATATAAGTTAATAACACAAAAAAATTTCAATAAATCTGTACTTACATTTTTATAAAACTGAATTAAATGCAAAAATATTTTTGTATTTTCTTTTGTCATTCGTTTGTGTTGCCACCGCTTTAATTTGTTCTACTTAATAAATTTTTGTTCTCAAAAATAAGTGGTTTGCTCAAAAAAATAACGTGGCAATACTTCGATGAAAAAATACATCACTTTGTTTTGTTTTTCTCAGCACGTTTTCAAAATTAAATTTCTTAAGCATAAATATTAAGTAAATACTTAGAAAACCTATGTAATAATAAAATATACCATTTTGTCTTTCAGTTTGACTAAGTTTTATTAATATTTTTCTCTAATAAATCATCAAAAATATCAAAACCACTTTGAAAATTTAAAGTGGTTTTATTCCGAAGAAATTTTTCGTTTTTCGTTTTCTAAAGACTCGACTTTCGGAATTGAAACCACTTTCGATCGGAATTGCGTTCTGTGACATGGCTGTTAGTGAACTTATACAGAATGGGGATTGTCACGAGCCCAATCATCGGAACACATTCTTGATGGATGCATTAATGCATCCCAGGATGATGCTAAGCAGGGAAATGTCGTTGTTGAGACCGAACAGCATCCATAAATTAGTCCGGGAAGTAGAGTTGGAGGAGATTTTATAGAAATATGCCAAAAAGTTCGAGGGGAGTATAATAGACCGTATGGCCTCAGTAATAAAGACACCTCTTCACGACAATAATATTGAACCCCCTTCTTAAATTCCATGGTGTTCAAGAAGACACACTTTTTTAAACTTAAATTCTGTATAAAATGTTATGATTTGCGTATCAATACCTTATTGCCCTTTTGTTTACATTTTTTATTATTTTGTCTAAAACTAAGGTTTCCAGATGCCTCGAAAATGTTTGAATGCAAACCGCAACTGGCATTTGATCACTGTTTTTAATAAAGAATTTTATGCAATCAAGTTTTTTAATTAAATTTTATTGACTGCCAATAATTAAAATTTTACAACGAAGAGAATAAATCATAAAAAAAATTATTATCATATCATGTACGTATGTACGTGTACTATACATATGTACATGCATACATATGTATGTAGTAAGCAGTATATAAATAAATGATAATGCAGTTTACATAGCATATCTATATTTCAAGGTTTTCCACAAGTCATTTTCCATAATTGAAATATTTTCCTTTGTAACTCAACTATTTTAACATTGACTTCCATATCCACACACACACATCTACATACAAAATACACTTGCACACGAGTACAATTGATTTCAATTGAAAAACTAAAATTTTTAAAACAAAAAGAGGAATAAAAGCAACAAAAAATATTTTATTTGTCATTATCATCAACGGATTTGACCATAAACTTGAACGTTACACTAGAGAAGCAAAAAAAAAAATTTTTTTAATTTCATTTGACAAATTTACTGAGTGGCCTTCAACTTCATTTAGTTTTGAGCTTAACAATCTTATTTAAAACGTCTTCGAAGAAAAAAAATAAAAATAAAAACAAAAACAAAAATCAAGAAATGCTTAAAAACATAAAAAAATTGAAAGATTGCGAACCAAAAACTCTAACCAGCCATCCTCCGCTATGTTAAACTCACATGATTTATGGCCAATAAATGGACGGACGACTGTTAGATGGCCTTAAGTATGAGGACTGATCACAACAAAAATAGAAAAAAAAAAACAATAAAAATCTGAAAACTCATTGGCTCTAATAATAGGTGAACGAATGAATGAGTGAATGAGCGGTTGCATCTTGAACTTCTAAACGAAAAACAAAAGAACATAAAAATAATGATCAACAGTATTGTTGGTGTTGTTGGTGCTGTTGCTGTTGCTATTGTCATCTCATAAAACAGCAGCAATATGTATTAGCAAAACACCGATACATCGATACAAACAAAATTCTAACGACTTCTGTAGTTTTTGTTTTGAGGCAAAAAAAAAAACAAAAAAACAGACTTTAATGCCTCTGCCTCTAGCAACGAACTACTGTTTTGCTAACTTCTGACAAACTTTTGCTATTGCTACTGCAGCCGCTTTCAATTTGCTAATCATAGCAGTTGTCTAACACGGCATTCCTTTTATAAACTTAAGCAGACATTTAGTTATCGGCAAAGAACGAAGAAAAATAGCAGAAAAAAATTCTAGTCAATTTTGACAATAGACTGAAGCAACAATACATAGCAACAAAAACTACTTGATGTCATTGCTGGCACATTATATGTATGTGGCACGTTGTAATATTCTTGCTTCGTTAAGTTTGGCTTATAATAAAATTGGTATCGTTATTGTTTTTTGTTCAAAATACATTCACTTTAGTTTAGTTGTTAGCAATAATTGTTGAAATTTATATCGTGTTTTAAGTTTTGCCATTATTTAAGGAGCTTTCTAGATTCTGAAACAAAAATTATATAGTTTTGGTTAGAAAACTGTCATAGAAAAACGGCCTTCATTGCTCTCTTGCTTGTAAGAAAGTCTTGAGGAGAAAATGGAGTCGAAGACGTTAGATCAATCATTTCCTACGGCCACCTAATCTCAAGTTTTTAAGGCAGATATAAAGATCCACCACCATCTACTACATGGGCGCCACTGTGCGATAATACACTCTGGCTTCTAGAGTAAGATCGGAACGTCCATTGGGGGTTAGAAGAGAATGGGAAAAAAATGTAACGCACCTCGTAAATGATTTCATTCACATCTTCTTTCCTTCTTATATACCCACTAGCATTGCATTCTTGATAACCATGCGAGATGCATTAGTCCTGACTAAATAGTCGATAACTTGAGAAATAGAGGAAGTTGTTCTCTACCTCATGTGCCGACTCTCCTACAAAACGCTAACATCTTGAAAATAAACTATCGAGGAGTATTCAGATGTTTCAGCATCCTGTCCATTTAATACCGAAGCAAGAATATCTTGGAAATAACACATTGCCGGGAGATCGAACTTCCCCCTGCTCTGAGTCTTCTCAGGACAGCAAATGCTTTCGTAAGAAGTATCAGAATCCATTTCTGTCAAGACCCCACTAGCTGTTTCATTACCAACGATATCTCTGTACAATACACCATCCTACAATGGAAAACTAGGCTCGAAAAGCTGCTTGGTAAAACCAAAGCCTTCTGCTTGCTTGAATGGCGGAGAAAATTCTAATCCTATAGGCAGGAAAAATTGCAAAAACTATCGCGTAAAAAATCTTTGAAATCTTTGGTATCTAAATGCCGACATTAATGGTTTCTCCATATCATACCCGACTCTTTTCCATTCTTCTCTTTCAGGCGTACACTTAAGCTGCTGATTTAGCCACTGAGTATAGAGTGGTAATGGATGATGATTACGGTCCCTTTGCTCCAATGCTTAGAGATAAAGGATAACAGAAGATGGAGAACGATAGAGTTACCTGGTCTAAAACGCCACTCAAAGTTTTCGTACAATAGAAAGGGGTCTTATGTCTCGGTAGTAGGGTTGCCATCCTGGCTGGACTTGGCTGGATTGTCCAGCTTTTTGATGCTTGTCCAGCTAAAATTTAATTTGTCCAGCTAAATAGAAATTTTTTAGTACACTGCAATAACTTGGGCAATAATTTTCATGTTAACCTTGTCAAATCATGTTAGCCAACACTGATTGTACATTTGTTATACTTAAATAAAAATTATATGTACAGTGGGACCTCGATTTTCCGTGATGGTCGGGACCGGAAGCATTCTGTATAATCGATTTTCCCGGTTAATTGAGTATCAATTTTGGCTAGTTTTTTAATAGATGTTTTTATTAATCAATAAATGAATATAAAAACTAAATAATTCAAGGATTTTATATATGGGCAATTTCGTGTCAAGTGACCCAATTTTTAAAATCGATGTCTTCCGATTTGGAAGAAATTTGCACCAAGGTTCGTACTATTGGATAGTTGGCCAGACACAAATTTTTAGCTCTATCAGTCAAGAACTGCCGTAGTTAGAGGGGGTCAAAGTTGGACATTTTGGTCATACAGGGTTTTTTTAAAATCCTGTTTTAAAAATTGGGTCACTTGACACGAAATTGCCCATATGTATATACATGTTTCAAAAATATAAAAAAAAATAATTTTGTTAGAAAACAGTGAACAGTAGATAAGGATTTCATGTACTAAAGAGGGAATTCCCCTTTTTCGCTTGTTTGTCCAAAATAATAGAAAAAAATTGTTGCTTATAAACACGGATAATAGAGGTAATCACGGTTAAACGATGCAGAAAAATTGAAGTTGATCCAAAATAAAATTAAGTCGATGCAAAAAATTTTCTTTTTCCATCCCGGATAATTGATGTTGCCGGATAATCGAATCACGGATAATCAAGGTCCTACTGTATATTAATAAAAATTATTTACACAAAATCAAAATTAACATTTTCTCAGTATTTTTTTATGTCCAGCTTTTCTTTGTTCTGTCCAGCTTTTTAAAACCCAATGTCCAGCTTTTTGCGAATCCGAATCTTGCAACCCTACTCGGTAGACATAGGTTAGTTAAAGGCACCTTATTTTTTTCTCTAAAATAAATAAAATACTGAAATTTGAACCATCGGGCATATACTCCTCAGATTAAATTTTATACGGAATTAGTGTGCCAACTCTTCGTTATTTTCTTACTTACTTAACTGGTCATTACAATTCCTTAGTCTGGATTACAATTCTGCCCCTCACACCGCACCCATGTTGTGTGTCTTAATTTTATCTATGAGTGGCATATGACCTACATACAGTTTAAAGTCGATTCTGAACGAAAGATTTTTAAGAAACTTTTCATTGAAATTTTATTCATTCTCTCAGAATTTTTACCAGAAGATTGCTGGGAGAAGTCGCAGAAGAAATACATATTTCGTTTCGTTCGAAAGGTCTGAGTTTAAACTATGAACTCTCGCCCCTATAATATCTTCCCAAACCCTTTTGCCTTGACGAACCGTAGAATAGTATCCGCTTTCAGAGAGAATATCTCTGGGATTAGTGTCTGACAGAGATCAGCAACGAGTATTCAAAACGATGAGTAGATTCAAGTCATACTTATAATTTCAGCTACTTATACGCGTACTACTCATATTCAAAGTTAGAAATACTCATCGTACTCATACTTAACAATACGCACGATGTTGTTGATTTCGACTCTCCATGATTCAACATATACACGAAGCACAAAATAAGTATGATTCGAGTACGAACACCACAATACTGGCTAGAAGGTTGTGTGTGTGCTTTGCTTGCTGTCTTTGTCTTTTCTTTTCTCTTCTTTTGTAAATGCAACAATAACTACTACTGTAAATTTTGATGAATGATTCGAGTGACTCGAATCATTCGTAAGTATTATAAGTATTTTTCTAAATTTATGAATCTGAATGAGTAGGCGTATGAATCAAACAATGAATCGAATGTTGTGAGTTTGATGTCAACGTTGTACTCATACTCATTGTAACCTATACTTATAAATCAATGCTGTAGCGAGTACGAATGAATCAGAGTAGTTGAATTTTAATACTCTTGACTCACTCATACTCAAAATTTCATAAGTACCTATGAGTAGCGAAAATACGATTCATTGCTGATCTCTGGTGTCTGATAAGCCTTCGAGTGGTTCCTGTTCCCCCTCATCACAGAATCCATTTGACTTGAAACGACACTGTATTCTGTACAAATATTCTTTAACTCTACAACGCCCCGTCAGAAGGCCGTGTTCTATTATGGGTTGCCTTAAGCAAGACTCAAATTTGTTTAGAAAACTATATTCGTATTCGTATCTCTAGCAGATTTTTGGCAAAAACTCTGAAGAGTAAATAAAATTGCCATGAAAAAATTTCTCAGAGATCTGTCATTCAGAGTCGACTTTAAACTGTAGGGCCCGCCACTCCTATATAAAGTTAAAACTAACAACATGGGTGGTGTGAGAAGCTAGGTCGTTATCTTAACTGAAGGATTGTAATGACCAATTATGAATGTATGTATAATCTATATTCGTACCAGAGATCAGCAATGAATCGTTTTTCCGCTACTCATAAGCACTCATGCAATTTTCAGTATGAGTGAGTCAACGGTATTAAAATTCAACTACTCTGATTCATTCGTATTCGCTACAGCATTGATTTAAAAGTATAGGTTACAATGAGTATGAGTACAACGTTGACATCAAACTCACAACATTCGATTCATTGTTTGATTCATACGCCTACTCATTCAGATTCATAAATTTAGAAAAATACTTATAATACTTACGAATGATTCGAGTCACTCGAATCATTCATCAAAATTTACAGTAGTAGTTATTGTTGCATATACAAACAAAGAAGAAAGGAAAGACAAAGACAACAAGCAAAGCATACACACAATCTTCTTGTGAGTATAGTAGTGTTCGTACGCGAATCATACTTATTTTGTGCTTCGTGTAAATGTTAAGTAGAGACGAGTCGAAGTCAATAACATCATGCGTATTGTTAAGTATGAATACGACGAGTATTTCCAACTTTGAGTATGAGTAGTATGAGTATCATATTAAAATAAGTATGAATGCGTATAAGTATCAGAAATAATAAGTATGACTCGAATCTACTCATCGTTTTGAATACTCGTTGCTGATCTCTGATTCGTACATAAACTTTACAAAATTGATGTTATGATGAGAAGATAATTTTCAAAATTTAATTAAATTCGTTCCGCTTAAAGCTAACCTTCAAAAAAAAACGCACACTCAAACTATAGAAATATTAGCGTTTATTCAGAGATCGATAACCTATTTTCTGATTTTTTGTATACCCGAATCTTACATTCTTCTGTACAACATTACGCGAATTGGCAGCAATAGAGGGTAGCAGTAGTATTACTGCACCATTTAATAAACAATGTGGTGGAGTAGTATACACACTGTAACAATGATTGTAATTTTGCGATAAAAATATCGACAACAAATCCAAACAAAGGCTATAAACTGGTCCATAAAGTGGCCAACAAAGAGAATTTATTTGAAAAAAAAAAAATTAAAAAAAATTTAAATAAAATCATTAAAATAAACAACCTTTACAACAAAATAATAATAAAAGAAACCCGAAAAAAAAAATTCAAATAAAATTGTTGAACTAATTAACACAGCATTATTACCGATACGCCACCATGCTGTGTACCACATTGAACAGCGAGCGGAAAAATATTGTCTTGGAATTCTATTCATTCAATCCATGAATGAATGACTGAATGAATGAATGAATGCATGAATGGAGGAGGTCAATTTTAATGATTGTAAGCGGTGGCACGTTACCTTACCAGCCAGCATCGTTGCGAATGTTTGTTACAATTTTAAACGGTACTGTGGACAACACCAAAAAATAACTATGTTTTCTATGCCACAATATTGTACAAGAAATTGTAGATTTTTTTCGTTTATGTTTTCTGTTTTACAAAACGTTGTTCGATTGCAAAATCTTGCTGTGGTATTTGGAAATTTTTGTTTTTTACTTGTGGACTAAATTTAAGAGATTGATCGAATCTTTATTTATTACAATGATTGGAATAATTGAAACGCAATTAAGGATTTGTGATTCATAAATATTTAATTGTGGCTTGAAATGATGGTCGTCGTGGTGGTATTAAAATATTTTCATCTTTCGAACGTTATAACGTATAAGAAGCGAAAGTAAGAAATGTTAAGGTGAACACACGGGTGTAAGAAATGGTTTTAAAATTGGGAAAAAATTAGAATTTATCCCACGGCCTCTTGTTCCAGTTCTACCTCAGTCTGGACCAGAGATCAGCAACGAGTATTCAAAAAGATAAGTAGATTCGAGTCATACTTATTATTTCTGATACTTATACGCATTCATACTTATTTTAATATCATACTCATACTACTCATACTCAAAGTTGGAAGTACTCGTCGTATTCATACTTAACAATACGCATGATGTTATTGACTTCGACTCGTCTCTACTTAACATTTACACGAAGCACAAAATAAGTATGATTCGCGTACGAACACTACTATACTCACAAGAAGATTTTGTGTATGCTTTGCTTGTTGTCTTTGTCTTCCTTTCTTCTTTGTTTGTATATGCAACAATAACAAAGGATGTAAATTTTGATGAATGATTCGAGCCACTCGTAAGTATTTTTCTAAATTTATGAATCAGAATGAGTAGGCGTATGAATCAAACACATTTCGAATGTTGTGAGTTTGATGTCAACGTTGTACTCATACTCATTGTAACCTATACTTATAAATCAATGCTGTAGCGAGTACGAATGAATCAGAGTAGTTGAATTTAAATTCTGTTGATTCACTCATACTCAAAATTGCATGAGTGCTTATGAGTAGCGGAAAAACGATTCATTTCTGATCTCTGGTCTGGACAGAGATATCGTTAGAAATTAAAGACAAGGAGATCCTCATATCCTTACCTACCATTTTCTGTCCTGTGACTGTCGTTAAGCAGTAAATCCACAGATTTGTTTAAGAAACCTAAACGAAAGATATTTGAAATTCTGCTTAAGCCTCTCTCTCTCTCTGGCCTCTATATGACAGGAGAAGGACACTGAAACTTCTAAGAACCCATTGCCACTCTATTTCTAAATTTGTAGCCGTATATACGAGACAGTAGATAATCGGTTTTTCCAAGAAATCTAAGCGAAAGATATTTGAAATTCTATTTAAGCCTTTCTCTCTGGCCCCTATATGACAGGAGAAGGACACTGAAACTTCTTAGGACCCATTGCCACTCTATTTCTAAACTTGTAGCCTTATAAACGAGACAATAGATAATCGGTTTTTTTAAGAAATCTAAGCAAAGGATATTTGAAATTTTATTTAAGCCTGTGATATTATAAAAGTTCTCTCGCCTCAAGATAACAGGAGCTGGACACAGAAACTTCTATGGATACATTGCCACTCTATTTCTAAACTTGAAGCCGTAGACATGAATCAGTAGAAAATCTGTGAGCATACAGAACATACATATCCAAGAGAGATGTAATTATTTCCTTTCTCTGTGTACATCCAAGTCTTGCAACTACACGCCTAAAGTTCTTTGGGATACCCGTCTCTAGCGACTTAGTTCAGGGCCCAAATCTGCAACTCCTTGATTTTCATAATTTCTAAACCACCTCTCTGGTCTTGATTTGATTTCTAAACAGCATCTATTGAGTTATGCTGTAGAGTGGCTGCTAATTTAATCTAACTTGTCGCACCCTTCCTCGGTTTTCTGGTCGCACAATATTTGTGACAGATTAGAGTGTTTAGGTTAATGAAACTTAACTCATTAGGCCCGTTGAGCCATTACATTTTATTGAAATAGAAAGCGCTAATGTACACCATTAGGAAGTGTTGTCTTTGTCAGGCCATTCAGACACTTTTATCGACCGGTTGCGACAGTTCCGTTAGGGATGTCAAGAATGAAGTAGTCAGTACTCCTGTATGTCATGACGCTATCACTGGGTAGCGACAGGCGGTATTTTCCTATCTCTTCGAGTCGCAATTTCTGGAAAATCCCGCATTTTCTGCCCAAGTAGAGTGTGCTGCGTAAGAACAGAGACCACGTTGTAAATATCCAGCTGTTTTCCCTGGGTCAGCAATCGAGCATGTTCTTTCTGATACCCCGAAGGTGTCTGCCATAAAGTGGGATTGATTCCGAATATTTTCAGCCAAGTTGTGACCAAGGGCGACCCTATGCTCGGATCACCTACGGAGGTTTCTAGTCCGGTAGCTGTTCTGGCGAATACGTTCACAACAGAGTTTTTGGGTAAGTTTCTACCAAATGAATAAAAGTGCAAGAAAATTTAGTTTTTTAAACCATTCGCCATTTCCCAGAGAAATAGGAGACATTCATGGATAAACCTAAACATGGGTCCAGCTTTCGAAAGGGATTTTATACCAAGCTAGCTGCCGAGTAAATCAGTATATTCTACCACTAAATAGCCATTTAATTGTCATGATAACAGCCATAATTTAAAAAAGACACTGGAATGATTCGGTAGCCTAAGAGAGTCTAATAATCATGCAGACTCCATATACACTCCAAAACCCGTTTTCACAATTATCTTTGCTTTCCACCTGTATGTGCTTGGGATAATGGGTTCTAAGTACCTGGTTAGATAGTAATAAGGGCCGCGTTTTACCGAAATTCAATAGAAGAAGTTAATTCAGTAAATGAGACTAAACTGTATAAATCTGGCAACCTTGGGTTTCAAAAGTCACACAGGTTTAACGAGATTTTCTTTGCCTGTTTTAAAGATTGTAAATAATCTAATCGAAGTCGCCGTAGTCTAGTAGGTAGTGTGTTGGCTTATTAGACGTAAGGCCCGAGTTCAAACCCCAGGTCAGGCATCAAAACGAAAATATGAAAAAATTTTTCTTCGGCGACTTCCTCTCAGCAGACTTCTGGCAAAAACTCTGAGAGTAAATAAAATTGCCATGAAAAGCTTCTCAAAAATCTGTCGTTCGGAGTCGACTTTAAACTGTAGGTCCCGCCACTCATGTAATAAGTGGTGTGAGAAGGTAGGCCGTAATCCTGACTGAAGGGTTGTAATGACCAATTATGTATGTATGTATGTAAATAATCTAAAATAGATCGGTCTCTTAATGCACGCTCTCACAGCAAATAGGAAATTCGACTTCCGAATCAATATGAGTTTCTGATTCTTGCATTTGAGGAATTTTCTTTCGTGCAAAAGTTAAACTATTCTTCCGCCTTTACCATCCCAGTCCCAATAAGTATTAACATTGGTTCCCTAAACAAAATAAGACAACCCGAAACAATTTTTTTTCTTTTTTTTTCTTTTCAATTTTCACGATGTGGAATTTTGTTTAACAGGCTGTTCTACTCACTACCTGTGCTTCTATTTTGAAAACTTTCTTAATGGATCCTAAATTGAAAACGCCATAACGTTTTCTACTTTAACGATCTCTTTTACTTTAACAGGCACTTAAAAGTCTAACATACAATCAATTGGTTGTTTTTTTTTTTTTTGTAGTTTCACAGGTCAAATGGGCCAAACGGTTCAAAAAAGTGCTCAAATATATTCAAACTTTTTTCCGCTTTTCTTTTTTTTTATTTTAATTCTCCACAATTTAATCTCTTTTTGAAAATCCTTAAATTTCATGCCATTGTTACGGACTACGATCCACTAAGAGTAACTTTATGATGATTCGTATGATGATAGAAACACACACTAAAGACCCACTGCTACAGCACGTGTTTGCCATCAAGTTAATAATTAAATATCGCCTTCTCACTCTCTTCCTCACTCTTTCGCTCTTGCTTCATTTCAACCTCGTTAAAAAAAAACTTTATGACTGACAGTTACAGTGATAAACTTAACTATGCCTCGTAACGTAACGTTCGAGATGTACGAAAATAAATTAAAAAAAAAAACAACAACAGCACACAATAAAACTTTAAAAAAACTCGTCAGATATTGAAGATTGCAATTCATCGTTGCAACTAATTACCAGGCAAGTCAGCCAACAACCAACCAGCCAACCAACCAAATTGGCAACAACAGCAACAATTGTTTGTTTGTTGAGCATGAACAGCCACAATAAAAACCAGCAACACATTAACAATTACCCCCTCAAAAACAAAAACAAACAAAAAAAGAGACAAAGAAGAAGAAGAAGAAAAAACACATAAAAACTCAGGCAGCAGCTTACAATTATGCTTGTTGAAGATGATGTAGAAGAAGTTGTTGCAGTAACAACAAAAGGCGCTGAACGAACGCTTCAAATGCTAAACGAACAATTTATACCGAAAAAAGCAGTGCTTTTAGGCAGCCAAGCTTAACGAAATTAGCAGAACTTTAAAGGAATAACTTGGTTGTGCCATATGCAATCCATTAATTATGCATTCCTGTAATAATTTTTTATTTTTTTCTTTACTTTAAGGAGCATAAGCCTCTCCTTACTTTCTTCTTTTATTCAGGCTTTTTCAATTCAGTGAACATCATCCTAAAAATAAAGTTCTCTGTAAAAATTTTGTCCGATCAGATCCTACAACTATCGCGACTTCCCACTGTGTTCTTTGCTAATGTAATCCTCTCTGAGGGGTCAAGGGCCAAGGGTTGGTTTATTGTGAGTGACATTGCATACATACATAATTGGCCATTACAACCCTTCAGTCAGAATTACGGCCTAGTTTCTCACACCACTCATGTTGTGTGCGTTAATTTTATACGTGAGTGGCGGGAGCTACAGTTTAACGTCGACTCCGAACGACAGATTTTTGAGAAACTTTTTCATGACAGGTTTATTTACTATCAGAGTTTTTGCCAGAAATCTGCTGAGAGGAAGTCGCCGAAGAAATATTTTCATATTTTCGTTTTGATGTCTGACCTGGGATTCGAACTTGGGCCTTCAGTCTAATAAGCCAACACACTACCTACTAGACTACGGCGACTTCAGTGAGTGACATTGAATCATCTTAAAAACAATGATAATAGAAAATTGTGTACTCTATTCGAACTTGAGTTGTTTGAGATTTAGGCAAGTTGTTTAAGTTATCTTCTCCAAGCCAAGCCTTCAAGGACTGAACCCTATAGCCTATTGTGGCAGACTAAATATTCTACTAGCCTTATTCCGCTTTGAAAACCAACTGGTACTCCTGGCAAAACCTGGCGTTCCCGTAAGCTAAAATAAATAACACGATAACAAAAAAAAAAACCATCGTATTCAACAAATAACTTTTTCCGATTCAACTCCTTTAAACTTTTCGTCATCAGTAGCACCTCTAGTGGCGTATAATAATCATTGCCAACACTGATCTTGATCCTTAACACGCTTACAGACAGGTGCCCTAAAATAAATAGGATTACTAGCCCTGTCTCTCATCGTAATCGTGTTGTGTGCTTTAATTTTGTTTATCAGTCTTCTGGAAACGAAAGATAATCGCTTGGGATTAATTCCGTAAACAGAGTGAATGAGAAAGTAATTCAAAATCTAATTCAAGGACATTTCATATGGATGTTGCACATGTCCATTATTATATCGACGCCTCCATTCTATAACGTTCTAAGTGTACTTAGAACGTTTTTAATGTTCTTGCATTTTTAAATTCTACGTTCTCTAACTTAAATAGTGTCAAAATTTGGTTAAGATCCGCCGATCCGTTCCGAAGTTATAGGGAAAAATCTACTTAGAATACACATATAGTCTTATGTAGCGTGAAAACTTTGAGAGCTCATAACTCAAAACACACTTTTTCGACTTAGAATGTTATAGAACGGAGGCGTCGATATTATATTATATGGCCCTAATAAATTGGCATAATATTCGTAATAAACTATTTGCCATTGCTTCTGAACTCTCTCGTTTAGAATCGACCTTAAATTCTTAATACCATCGCGTCCCATGTTATCCCACACAACATGATTGCTGTTAGAAGCTAGGCTTTAATCTTGTCTAAAATATTTTAATAGCTAATAGTGTATGTATGTATGTATGAAATATTTCCTATCGATTGTTTTACCGATTGCATACTAAGAAATTCACTGTTTTTACTGCTGTTTTGTCTCAGGTGTGATGTGGTAGATTCACTTTCACCATCTACGGTTTCGAAACGGTTCAGAAACTCTTACATGTAGCGGTTGAACAGCTCAATATAAAATCGTGCAAATTTGTTACACGATTGCGTTTGTGATCGATTGAGAGCAAACACTGCACCTATCTCGCTAAACAGTTGGCCATTACGCCAAGGCTTCTACAATATCTCGCACGATATCGGAAGGTTTTCCAATTCTTTAGGCTGCAAACCCACAACTGCGAGAACGTTCGGAATTTTTCGACGTGTACGGCCATAATGAAATTCAGTTATGCACGCTTTTACCATTGAAATTGATTGTGTAGAGTTTACATAGCCTGAGTTTAAGTGACGATTTTTTTTAAACGAAATTCACGTAATTTTCGCTGCAAATATCACAATAGATTGCTACCAATAGCTAGCAAATCGAAACTAAATTTTTAAATGGACCAACGGATACCTATTGACAGGAGTAGTATTGCCATTTCTGTTAAAAGTGGAAAATTAAAAAAAACTTGAACTGATAGACCCGCTCACGAATATCTCATAACCATAAATTCTAGGTCACATAGTTTTTATTCTGACTGAAGGGTTGTAATGGCTATGAATACGAGGTTTGTTCAAAGTGTAAGACATTTAAAAATTCGACTAAAATTGATGCTACATACAATGCATGCGTCTAGACTAATCTGAGTTGAAAATAAACTTTCCTAATACATACATAGATACATACATAATTGATCATTACAGCCCTTCAGTCAGGGTTACGACTTCTAGCTTCTAACACCACATGTGTGGCGAGACCTACAATTTAAAATCGACTCCGAATGATAGATTTTTGAAAAACTTTTCATGGCAAATTAATTTACTCTTAAGATTTTGCCAGAAATCTCCAGAGAATTATTTTCTCATATTTTGTTTTGTTGCAGGTGCCTGAGATTTGAACCGTGGTCTCACATCTAACAAGCCCATACACTACCTATTAGACTACGGTGATTTCGCAATATATTTCCAAAAATGAATCGATTTTATTAAGATTAATCAACGAACAGTGTGATGAATGCCCTTGAAGGATGATGACGACCTTCGGGAACAATCCAAAAATGTAAACAACTTGTTTCCATTTTTATTGTTCGTGTATCTTGTTTACTTTCGTCCAGGCAGAGTTGTTGTTGTTTTGTTTGTTTGTCTTTCCGCTATATTTTTTTTATACACGGACGTTGTTGCTATATTTTTGTTTATTCATCGATCTTGTAAACAAGCCTGTTATTTTTGTTGGTATATGTTTACTCATTCGTTGATCACGTGAACAACTGCATTGTTTTGTTTTTGGAGCTTTTGTTTATCATTTTATGTGTGATCAAGTCCATTGTGTTGTTTTTGGAGCTTTTGCTTATTATTTTAACAACACCATTTTGTTACGAAAATGGAAATGGTGTTCTTAAAATGATAAACAAAAGCTTCAAAAACAAAAATAATGGACTTGTTTACATGATTAATGAATAAATAAAAATATAGCAACTACATCAGTATAAAAAAAGGGATTAAGAAGTAAACAGGCAACAACAACACTGCAATGAACTTGTTTACATTTGTAGAGATTTCGCAAAGGCAAAGACATTCTCCTTCAAGTGCATTCATCAGACTGCTTACCCTGCGATATAAAAGGCAAGACAGAGCAGGCAACGGCAATTCAGAAAGAATTCAGTCAGTCTTGTGTGAAGACACGTTGCGTGTGAAGAGAATAATTGTGGTTTGAAGATCTCTGTTATAAAGATCTATTGAACAATTGTTATTGTGTACGCGGAAGAAGTGTAAAGAATAATAAAAATTAAAGCAAATTGTTGTTGTTTAAGTCAAATCGTGAAAGGTGGCACACGGAATTGTGCGTGTGATTGATTTAAAACTAAACACATATTTATTTTTATTTTATTTGCAATCTATGAACTCATATTTTTAACGTTTTTAAAAGGGTAAAAACGTAACAATACTTTTCGATCAATTTCGAATCTCCAAGTTAGCTAGCTATCAAGCTCTCTAGTGTTCAAAAGGAACAGAGGAAATTATAAATAAGAATGGTTTAATATATGAAAGAAGTTATTAGGTTGGCCATAGTCAACCGTGTTCCGAGGTGACTGACACTATCATGTACATTATTTAGAAACTATAGAATTATTTGTTTAAAAAGGATACGACTGTTTTCAAACCATACTCATGTATATGATCATAGCTGTACGAAATTCAAGATGACTTATGACTTGACTTATTCGTATTGAGTTCAAGCTTCTATACACTTTTTTTTTTTCAATCTATAAGTACTTCAAGGGTTTATACCACAAGAACGGTGTAGTGATTGAGTTTATGAATACAATCCTTTAAATCGCTGGCCATAAACGAAACGATTTAACAGCGCAGAAAACCCTCTAAAATTTAACCGACACTAAAATGCAACATTTTTAAATTGATTATATAACATTGGTTTTGTTTTTTTTTTTTGTTTGCTTTCATTTCATTTCAAAGTGTGGAATAATTTTGTTTGTTAAGGCTGCAATTGAAGATTAATAATGTTTCTGAAAATTAATTTTTTCCCCTTTTTTTTCTCTTTTTTTCCCTCTGCACAGATGAAGTCGTTGGCCTTAAACTTGTTCAAAATTGTTATTCTACTGCTTGGTGCAGTTTTTGTGATGGCTGGCACAGCCACTAGCAGCTCATCTTCTTCAATAGTATCTTTGGCATCAAAATCGTCAAACAAAACGATAATTTCCGCTAAAGCGAAAAGACTAGCGCCAACAACAACACCAATACCGCCATCATTACAAGCGCCACCACAATTACAATTAAGACGTCATACTTTACCTGCCACAATAGCAACAACTGCAGCAACAACTGCAACATCTTCATCATCAAAGTCTTCATCGACACATCTGGCACACAATGGTGGTGTTGTAAGTAGTAATGGTGGTGGCGGTAGTAGAAGGCAACGTTTGCTAATAAACAGGCACGCGGCTAAACAAATTGCAACAACAACAACAACAACGACTACAGCAGCAACAACAACAGCAACAGCAACAAGAAAATTATCATTAAAAATTATGACCAACTCGAAACGAAAACCCATCATAAACGATACAACATCGAGCACATTAGACTCAATAAGTCTAGTGAGGCAAATTGATGCCAGCACAACACAGTCACCACTAGCATCGAAATTACAAAGCGGCGGTGTACGACAACAACGAAGTTTTCATAGCAATGGAGCCCAACCTTATGAAGACAATGATACGAAACGTAAATATAAAGCCTTAGAACGACGTTACTATGCAACACGTTCACCGTTCTCCATGAGCAAAAGTATCAGCACCACCACCAGTACCACGAGCACGACAGGAAAACCACAAGCTCAGCAAGCTAGTGATGGTGTCTTAAGACATCGATACATTGCAACGAATTTAGCTCGTCAACAAGCGAAACCAGCATCATCATCATCATCGTTAGCATCGTTACCGTTAGATGACAATAATCTTAAGACTACAGTAACTGCATTATCTAATGGCAATAGCAGCAGCAGCAACGACAATCATACCAGCAAGTCAGTATTGACAAGTCTTAACAATCAACAGCAGACACCAAAAACGTGAGTTTCAAAAACCAAAAACAAAAAAAAAAATTGTTTGTCTCCCTTCTCTTCTTTTTTTTTTCCAAAATAAAAAAAAAATCATTTCGTTTCCTACATACTGTGAGTCATGAGGTTAGAAGTATAGGTTGATGGTATGTTGGTTGGCTTCAATTCTAAGCGACGGCCATAAATTTGTCTGGCATAGAAATTCCTTAAGAAAAAATTTTTTTTTTAGTTTTTCTTCAGATCTCAACTTGATAGCAACACTTTAATGGTGTTTGAGTTGGTAGAATAAGAAAAAAAATCTGAAGACTTATTTAGATTGCCGATAAGATAGAGTTTTAATAGCCAACAAAAAAAAAAAAAAGATCAAGAATCAGATTGAAATTTTATACTTTGACACACTTTTCAGATTATTTTTATTTTTTTTTTTTATTGAAAAAAATTGTGTGTATGTGGTGGTAAGGAATATTGTTATGTATCGTTAGGTCGTCTGATCAAACAAGGTGCGCAGCACGATATGTACATTAGAATCCATGGCTAATTTGTACAGAATAATAACAGGGAACTGAAATATTAAAACGGGGGAAAAGTACCGGGTTATCCATTTCGTGATTTCAAAAGTATACGTAAATAAAACACAAATAAAATATTTTTTTCATGATATTTCTTTTTTATTGTAAAGTTTGAACGTTGACATTATGTGTGAAACACTACATCATTTAAATGACCTCCACGCGAAGTGTTGCAAGCATTGATTCTTTTGAGGTAATTTTCGACCACTTTTTGACACATATTGGGCGATATCTCAGCCATAACTTGACAAATGTTGGTTTTTAAGTGCTCAAGAGTTGAAGGTTTATCTGCATAAACACGGTCTTTCGCGTAGCCCCACAAAAAAAAGTCTAATGGTGTCAAATCGCATTATCTTGGTGGCCAGTTGATATCGCCATGACGAGAAATTACGCGGCCAGGAAATGTCTCTTGCAATAAAGCCATATTCGCTCGAGTTGTGTGGCATGTGGCACCGTCTTGTTAAAACCACATATTCTCCAAGTCGTATTCTTCAATAGCAGGCAAAAAAAAGTCGGTTATCATATGACCATAACGCTCCGAATTGACGGTGACAGTCGTTCCATCGTCGTTCCATCGAAGAAGTAAGGTCCAATCACACCTTCGGACCAAAGAGCGCACCAAACAGTGACTTTTTCTGGATGTAATGGCCTCTCTTCAATTACTTGAGGATTCTCAGAACCCCAAATACGACAATTTTGTTTATTAACATACCCACCGAGTGTGAAATGTGCTTCATCGCTGAAGAAAATTTTGTTCGCAAAATTGCCGATACGCACGATACGTGGCTGTGGCAGAATCACCATTTTTGTAGTAGGTTTTGATAATTTTTATGCGTTGTGTGATAGTTAAGCGATCTATTTTCGTCAATGTCAGACTTTCAACTGAAAAGAAAAAAAATTGGTTCACAACTTAGTTTGACAGATGTCGAATTCCAGTCCCATACTTTTGAAACCACGAAATGGATAGCCCTTTACTTCTAATGTGACACATTATTAAATCATATCTGATAAGAGAGTGTAAAAGGCTGCTAAGCGACCTTATGTCAGATTATCAGATTCGAATATGCCGGTTACATGGTTATTGTGGCATTGTTGGCAATGTAGTTGCCGATGAATTTGCAAGATCAGGCTCACCTTTGGAGCCTACAACAGAGGAAAAAAACGCTGAGACCACCAATTATCTTCTTTTTTAGAATTATTGAGGAAAGGTTCGATACACATGTAAACCACCGTGCAGTAAGATGTAGAATGAACTGTAGGGTTGCGCCAGCTTTAGGGCCAAAGCTCAATCCTATAGGACCGAAACTAATCCTAAGCATGAGTAGGAGGGAAATGAGAGCTATTATAGAAGTACTAACGGGCCATGGCCCCTTTAGATATAGGATCAGCAGATGAAGTAAGGATATCTCTGATGTCTGTAAGCTACATATGTGAGGAGCAAAGGAAACAGTGTATTATTTTCTATATCATTGTACTTGTCTGCAGGTGCGTCTGCAGGGATGGCTAGGTATTCGATTTGCTTAGGAACTGGTAGATCTGAAGGACTACAAAATTGAGGATCATTTAAGGTTCATAAACGGGATTGTATGCCTTTATAGAGAAAAATTTATCGATGGGTGCTATAATGTCTAACTGTTGTATTCGCCTTTTCTTTCTCTCTCCGTCAATTCTTGATTTTTTTCGCCTGCTCCTCTTTTCTCTTCTCTTCTCCTCTTCATTTTAATTTTCTCGTTTCTTCTTCAATTTTTTTATTTAAAAGAAGTTTAAAAATGGATCAATGAATCTCTGGATGAAGGAGGGGAACTGTAAGTACAATGATGCGCCACTCTTCCAACCTAACGTAATTTACTTCTTCTTTGAAAGATCAATTAGAAATAGATCTCAACTGTTATTCCAACATACAAACAATTTCAAAATCTATAACGGTTTCATAACGGTTTTAAGAGGGACATTGTTCCTTACCTGCAGCCTATCCAGGGAAATCGATGAATATCTCCTTTCTCGTAGTAGTCTGTACTGGGTACTGGACTCTTAATTATATTGGCATGAGGAATAATTATTCTCTCTGAAGTGGGAGGCCACATGAAGTCGACCAACCGACCGATAATAATTCAACTGGCCAATAAGAGATCACACGTAGAATGAAAAAATAAGAGCATATCACTACAGGCTAGTGTTTTCAGCGTTGTAGCTACTAAAATTCGAATATTATAGTTACCCTCGCTTACACAAGATCTTCGACAAGCTGTGTTCAGATAAAACAGCTTCTGTCCTGATCATTTCGAAGTCTTTTTGTCATAGCATAGCAATCTATGAAATCAGAATCTGTATTACATCTGTATTACATTTACAGTTAAAATAATTAATCGCATCTTGCTACTAATTGCCTAGTTTATACGATAAGTGTTTACGTACGACATATAGATATTTCGTATAGAAGACTGGCAACTTGTAAATTGAGAGAAAATTCAAATAGAAATTTAACAGTCCTATGGTACTCTGCGTTTTTTTAAGTTTTGCACTCATTTTACTTTGTTTCGGTATTTTAGTAATTGTGTAAACGCAAAAAATCTGTCGTAAGGTTTTTACTCTCATTTTTAAAATACGGATGAAATACGGATGGTCTGCCTATAAGATTCAGTGTTACAGATTCACTATTTCTAATAAAAATAATTCCTTTCACTTCTATTTCAGACCTCGCATGATACAACGTTTAGTTGCTGGCCACATACAAAATGCCGAGGGTCGCACCAAATATCAAGTATCTTCGGTAACAACAAACAGCACAGTTACGAATTCTACAATGCCTACGAAAATTTCCTCCACTATCTATGAATCAAGACAGCCTACATTACTGAGCAGCAGTTATCGGGATACAAAATTGAATGCAAACATACGAATTGCTTCCACAACACCTTCCGCCACCACCACTACGACAATCAGCACGACAAGATCAACAACAACTAAAACCAACTCAGCTGAACGCGACTATCACGATGATGATGAGGCATTACTTGAAGAAGACACAGGAGATTTTGATAATTGGGATAACGGTATCTTGAGATTAAGTGCTGGCTCTGGTAAGGAAAACAATCTCAAAGGCAAGAAATCAAAAGAAGATTCGAAGAAAACATTAGCCGATCAGGTCAGGGATGGTAAGTATGGTTTAATAGAAAAGGAACTGTTTCGGCGTACACCCAAACGGCCGGGTATTTTAAGTTATTTGCCCAATAAGGAGGTGCCTGAGGATAATGAAAGAAATTTTGGTGGCTTGAACGAGGAAGACATATGGCTGGCCGAAGACCATTTGTTGGTTATTAAAGGCGGCAGTCTAAACGAAGACAACCCCGAAGAGCCTTGGCCGGCCATTGATGATTATAATGTCGCTGGTAGGCAAATTAAAATTCCGAGTAATCCCAAAATACCGCCACCCTTTCCTGTCCAGCTCGAAGAAAACGGCCCCGTACAGCTTATCGGAAATAATAAACTCACGATCGTCTATCCGCTCACTAACGAATCGTTACCAGTTTATACCGTCGGATCACAAGCCCACAACACGCAGTCCACAGATGACAGTGACGACGAGAAAAATTTTATTACCCGGCCGGGAAAGACTAAAACTACTAAAGAGAACCAGCCGACCAACAACAACCCATCGTCCTCACTACCGTGGCTCTTTAACAACCAAACGCTTGCGAGTCCACCATTAAATGCTGATGGCAAGCCCATTAACTATCCCGTATTGGGACCTTTTCTATACGGACGCAATGGTTCTTTGGACAATTTAAATGGTACCGAGGATTTCGATGAAGATGATCCTTCCCTGTACTACCCGCCAGCCTATTCGTTTGTGTATAAGAGCAACTACACGAATCCTGTACCACCGGGTCCCTTAGTTCCTGGTATTGTGGTACCTCCGCCACCCGATCAGTTTAGTAAGTTGGAAAAGAGCGAAAAGGAAAGACGGCCTTGGTACTCCACAACTCAGTCACCACCCGTTCGATACAGAGTTTATAGTACCACAACCGTGTCCCCGGTCACTGCAACAATTTCCACAACGACAACCACTACTACTGCGACCAATCCGCCGTTTCGACAAGTGGTTACCAAAATATCCGAATATTCACCGAAAGTCATCAATATTGTTACACCCGCGCCCAGGCCTTTATATACACCCACACAATCTCCCAGATTTTCCTATAAACCGTCGTCAACATCACCACCATCACGAAATTTCGAACCTGTGCCAGTACCAGTGGCAGTGCCTATACCGATTTATCCGGTCAATGTGGCCCCCAGTACAAGACCAGATATTGTCTCATTTGTACCCACAACACCGGACCCCAGTGTGGAAACTCTGTCCAAAGCAAATCCCATTTACTACGAATATTTTGATTCCAAACGTCAACCGCAGGGGAGTCCAAATGCTATCGATGATTTCCTATCCACCACATCAAAACCTTTGCCTTCAACCAAACCCATTAAATTATATGCCACCAGTAAACGACCGTTTAAGGCTCATGGTGGCCATCATCGAAATTATTTGCCTCAAGTGGCCGCTAATCATCGTTATGTAGAGGATAATGTGGTGGTTATAACACCCAAACCAGAGGTCCGCTATAAACCTCGTCCCATCTATAAACAACGTCCTCTGCAGAACTTTGAACAGGAAGTGAATGTCATACGGGAAACACTGCGTTACTATCAAAATCAGGAGTTGCGTGATAACAACATACCCAGAACACCCAAAGCCAAGCCGGTGTATGATCAGTACAACTATGAGGGTGCAAAAACAGACTCAGCAGGACAATTCCAGCCACCAGTGGAATATGATGGGGAACCATTTAAGCCTATGGTTACCTATAGTCCTGCCGTGAACGATGAAAACGCTTTCAAAGCTTTGGCTGTGGATAAAGTTGGCTCAGAGGATAGTCAACCACAGGGCAGAGAAGACTTTGTTGAAGTTCCTAAATATCCTACCACCACCCTATTGCCGGTACAACCTCAGGGACGTCCTAAGAAACTAAGAATTGGGGCGAAATATTTGCAACAGCCGCCAGCACTGGCACAGCAGCAAGATTATATCAATGCTCCCAGGCAACAGTGGGTTGCCGTAAATAAACAAGAGTTCAGCGAATATCCACAGGCCGAAAGTCCACCACAGAGGGAACGTTATCAGGAACCTTTACGGCAGCGAGAGTTTTCTGGCTATTATTATGGACCGGGTAGGCAAAACAATCGTTTCTATGAGGAGCCTTTTCAAAATATACCACCACCACGCAAGATTATTAATTATCGGCCACAACATCAGGTGCAACAACAGCAGCAGCAACAACCGCAACAGCAACCACAACAAGTTTGGAGCCTGCAAAATGATACGCTCGTGAATGAGTTGCCCAATCGGCCTCCCATTAATCCTGATGCTGAATTTATAGATCCTTATTTGGTAGGACCGTCGGGCAACAATTTTCCCTTTCAACAGCAGCGGTTAACTTATCAACCGCAGCAGCAACAACAACCACAGCCACAACAGCAAGCCCCACCACCACCTCCCATATCTCATCAGTCACAATATTATGCTCGGCCCTTATACCAGCGAATACCCTCAAGGCAATATCAACAACAACCTCCAATACAACATCAGCAGCAGCAGCAGCAGCAACAACAACCACCACCGTTTTCATTAATCAACGATGAACTGGTGAATTATCGGCAACCTCTGCCACCCATTAATCCAGACAGTGAATGGATCTCTCATCCCCAAGTGGTTCGTAATCAACCACAACAACAGTTTTTCAGATCCAACAATTATCGTTTACCACTGCCACCTCAACAACCGCCAGCAGTGCCCATAGCGAATGGTCCTGTGGAACAGGATGTTTATTATTTAACACCCAAGTATCGACGTGCCAATAACTTCAACAATAAAAATAACAGTCAGAACAACAGATATCAACAGCAGCAACAGCAACAACAGCAACAACATGCCAACAATGGCAACAATGGTAAATAGTAGATTAAGTATTCGAACAGAATGAAAAGGAAAAGAAAACTGTTATACAAACTATTATTGTAAGTGAAGAAGGTTTACTATTGTAAGCAAGGATCTTATAAGGGTTTATAATTTATATTAGTTAGCAACAAAGCAAATAAGTGTTATACAAACTGTTATACTGAAAATTTTTTTTTATAAAATAATTAAAGCGGGTTTAGACATTTAAAAAAAAATGGGAATCTTTAATTATTTATAATGAATGCATAGCACATGTTATGCAAGCTGTTTATACAGACTATTATTCAAACTGTTATACAAACTGTTATCTTATACAAACAGATATAAAAATAGCTAAACTATTACACGAACAGTTACATAAACAGATATACAAACAGTTAGATAAAGTGTTATGCAAACAGTTTCCTAATAAAATTAATGGACATTTTAATAACAATAACATTTTAATTGTTAATACTAAACAAAAATTATATAAAAAATATGTAAACTGTTATAAAATGTTATATAAAAAATATGTAAACTGTTATACTATTGCATTATTCTACATTTTCCAGAAATTTGAAATGTTTTAAAAGAAACTTCGTAGAGCGTTTACTACAATTAATATGCAAAGCCCTTTATTTTATTAACTGTTCTACATGGTTTCTTAAATTTACAAAATATTGTACGAACTGTTATAAATTAATTATTTATATAACAAAACTTCTCAATATTCCATTTCTATACAAATTTAACTCTTGGCACAAAGTGTTATATAAGCTTCAACTGTTATACAAGCTCTTTAAACTTTCTAATTTAAAAATAATTTAAAGCAAATATTACAAAAAAAAATATAATCCTGAAAAGCATCTTTTCAAGAAGTACCTTTTTCAAAAGTACCTTTTTCAAAAAGTACTTTTTCATTTCAAAATATTTGAAAATTATTATAAAAAACAATTATTAAATTATTATTGAAAAACTTTTACAAAAATTTGATATTTTTAAAACCTAAAATTGGTACTTATTTTTGGGTTAAAAAAATCTTTTGAAAAATATTAAATTAATTAATTTTTTAACATTATTTATAACAGGTTGTGTCCCGGCAAAAATAAAAAAAAAAATAATTACGAATTTAACTTTTTTAAATAAACAAAAAACATTTTATCATTTAATTTTTTTTTTTGTTTTTTATTTTTCTTCTGCTCCTATTTAATATTCCTTTTTTTATTAATAATTCCTTTAAATAATATTTCATGACCACTAAACTATTAAAACTACTTTCAAAAATGAAAAATGAAAAAAAAAATAAAAAATATATTTAAAACAAAAAAAATAATAATAGAAACTGGTCAAAAATATATTTTATTTTAAAATTTTTTATTTTAAATACCCAGAATAATTTAAATTTAATAATAATATTATATGCACATGTAAATAGTTATTAAGTTTAGTTTTTATTAACATAACAAAATAATATTTTCAATATTTAAAAAAATGTATTTGTTTGTGTATCTCCTTAAATCTATATTTTGTACGTATACTTTCGAGCCATAATTTTTAAGTTTAATTTAAGCAAAAATAAAAATAATTTAATTTAAAAAACAAAAGAAATCAAATTCTAGAATTACATATGTCAACATTTTTAATAAAAAAAATCATTTAAAATATACTCATGTATTTTGTAATTGTAATTATTTTTAATTGTGTACTCCATTGTTATTGTATTTTTGAAGAAAATTAAAAAGAAAATTTAAATTTTATATTTAATTAGTATCGATAAAAAATAAATTATTTTAAAACTAAAAATTCGTAATTGTAAACAAAATACACTATTTTAAATAAGAAATTAATAAAGAATACAAAAAAAGTTATAAATTTAAATATTTTATATTGATTTCTTTTCGTTAAAACACAATCAACACTAGGATTGTTCCTATCACAACATACAACATTAAAAAGAAACGTCTCTTTTCCCAAATGTTTTAACCCTATAACAAAGTAATTACAGTTAACTATTTAATTTAAATTACATTCATTATTAGTCCAAAACTCCAGCTATCATATGCAGAAAAAAATTTTAAAAAATTTTATACACAGCGCGAAATATAAGGCATTATATGCAACAATGCAATTATTTAACATGGTAGGCGTGGCACATGTGGGCGGAAATAAATTTTGCTAAATAGGTGACGTTTTCCCCTATAGTATGGCGAAAATTTAATGTCATTATCTCTTATGGTTTCCGAGTTATAAGCAAAAATGTAAAATTGTTTACCAAAAAACACTTTCTGCTGGATTCTGTTGGCCTGGTATTGGGAAAAAATTTTTGAACGATTTTACTAACTCGTTAGCTGTGCAGATTTCAATGACTGACGTCAATCATATTTTTAGCATGTTTCCAACAAGATTGAAGAAATTTTGCTGAATTTTCTGCCTGCAAAATTGTTCACAAATTTCTTTCCAATACCAGGCCAACAGAATCAAACAGCAAGCAAATTTCGGTAAACAAAAATGTTTAAACGCTTATAACCCTGGATCCAATGGACCTATTAAACTGAAATGGGTGCCATCGGAAAGATCTGAGGTCCTACTTGAAGGTCCATGTCCAAGTCCAAGTGCAAGTCCAAGTGGGACCCAGAAATTTATAGAAGTGTAAATAGAAATATTGAACCTCTTATAACTCTGGATCCAATAGGCCTATTAAACTGAAATGGGTGCCATTGGAAAGGTCTGAAGCCCTACTTTAGGGTCCATCCCCAAGTTAAAGTGTAAGTCTAAGAGGGACCGGAAATTTAACTCCGAAATTGTAAAATAGATTTTATTCACCCACACACAGAAACAGTTTTTCTGTTGAAATTTCTCGTCAACATTTTTTGTCGAATACCAGGCCAACAGAATCAAACAGCAAGCAAATTTCGGTAAACAAAAATGTTTAAACGCTTATAACCCTGGATCCAATGGGCCTATTAAACTGAAATGGGTGCCATCGGAAAGATCTGAGGTCCTACTTGAAGGTCCATGTCCAAGTCCAAGTGCAAGTCCAAGTGGGACCCAGAAATTTATAGAAGTGTAAATAGAAATATTGAACCTCTTATAACTCTGGATCCAATAGGCCTATTAAACAGAAATGGGTGCCATTGGAAAGGTCTGAGGTCCTACTTTAAGGTCCATGCCCAAGTTCAAGTATAAGTCTAAGAGGGCCCGGAAATTTAACTTCGAAAGTGTAAAATAGATTTTATTCACCCACACACAGAAACAGTTTTTCTGTTGAAATTTCTCGTCAACATTTTTTGTCGAATACCAGGCAAACAGAATCAAACAGCAAGCAAATTTCGGTAAATAGAAATGTTTAAACGCTTATAACTCTGGATCCAATGGGCCTATAATCTGAAATGGATGCCATTGGAAAGGCCTGAGGTCCTACTTGAAGGTCCATGTCCAAGTCCAAGTGCAAGTCCAAGTGGAACACGGAAATTTGTAGAAACGTAAATAGAAATATTGAACCTCTTATAACTCTGGATCCAATAGGCCTATTAAACAGAAATGGGTGCCATTGGAAAGGTCTGAGGTCCTACTTTAAGGTCCATGCCCAATTTCAAGTGTAAGTCTAAGAAGGCCCGGAAATTTAACTTCGAAAATGTAAAATAGATTTTATTCACCCACACACAGAAACAGTTTTTCTGTTGAAATTTCTCGTCAACATTTTTTGTCAAATACCAGGCAAACAGAATCAAACAGCAAGCAAATTTCGGTAAATAGAAATGTTTAAACGCTTATAACTCTGGATCCAATGGGCCTATTAAACTGAAATGGATGCCATTGGAAAGGCCTGAGGTCCTACTTGAAGGTCCATGTCCAAGTCCAAGTGCAAGTCCAAGTGGAACACGGAAATTTGTAGAAACGTAAATAGAAATATTGAACCTCTTATAACTCTGGATCCAATAGGCCTATTAAACAGAAATGGGTGCCATTGGAAAGGTCTGAGGTCCTACTTTAAGGTCCATGCCCAATTTCAAGTGTAAGTCTAAGAAGGCCCGGAAATTTAACTTCGAAAATGTAAAATAGATTTTATTCACCCACACACAGAAACAGTTTTTCTGTTGAAATTTCTCGTCAACATTTTTTGTCAAATACCAGGCCTACAGAATCAAACAGCAAGCAAATTTCGGTAAACGAAAATGTTTAAAAGCTTATAACCCTGGATCCAATGGGCCTATTAAACTGAAATGGGTGCTATTGGAAAGGTCTGAAGTCCTACTTGACGGTCCATGTCCAAGTCCAAGTGCAAGTCCAAGTGGGACCCGGAAATTTATAGAAATGTAAATAGAAATATTGAACCTCTTATAACTCTGGATCCAATAGGCCTATTAAACAGAAATGGGTGCCATTGGAAAGGTCTGAGGTCCTACTTTAAGGTCCATGCCCAAGTTCAAGTGTAAGTTTAAGAGGGCCCGGAAATTTAACTTCGAAAGTGTAAAATAGATTTTGTTCACCCACACACAGAAACAGTTTTTCTGTTGAAATTTCTCGTCAACATTTTTTGTCGAATACCAGGCCAACAGAATCAAACAGCAAGCAAATTTCGGTAAATAGAAATGTTTAAACGCTTATAACCCTGGATCCAATGGGCCTATTAAACTGAAATGGGTGCTATTGGAAAGGTCTGAAGTCCTACTTGACGGTCCATGTCCAAGTCCAAGTGCAAGTCCAAGTGGGACCCGGAAATTTATAGAAATGTAAATAGAAATATTGAACGTCTTATAACTCTGGATCCAATGGGCCTATTAAACAGAAATGGGTGCCATTGGAGGTCCTACTTTAAGGTCCAAGCCCAAGTTCAAGTGTAAGTCTAAGAGGGCCCGGAAATTTAACTTCGAAAGTGTAAAATAGATTTTATTCACCCACACACAGAAACAGTTTTTCTTTTGAAATTTCTCGTCAACATTTTTTGTCGAATACCAGGCCAACAGAATCAAACAGCAAGCAAATTTCGGTAAATAGAAATGTCTAAACGCTTATAACTCTGGATCCAATAGGGCTATTAAACTGAAATGGATGCCATTGGAAAGGCCTGAGGTCCTACTTGAAGGTCCATGTCCAAGTCCAAATGCAAGTCCAAGTGGAACCCGGAAATTTGTAGAAACGTAAATAGAAATATTGAACCTCTTATAACTCTGGATCCAATAGGCCTATTAAACAGAAATGGGTGCCATTGGAAAGGTCTGAGGTCCTACTTTAAGGTCCAAGCCCAATTTCAAGTGTAAGTCTAAGAAGGCCCGGAAATTTAACTTCGAAAGTGTAAAATAGATTTTATTCACCCACACACAGAAACAGTTTTTCTGTTGAAATTTCTCGTCAACATTTTTTGTCGAATACCAGGCCAACAGAATCAAACAGCAAGCAAATTTCGGTAAATAGAAATGTTTAAACGCTTATAACTCTGGATCCAATAGGCCTATTAAACTGAAATGGATGCCATTGGAAAGGCCTGAGGTCCTACTTGAAGGTCCATGTCCAAGTCCAAGTGCAAGTCCAAGTGGAACCCGGAAATTTGTAGAAATGTAAATAGAAATTTTGAACCTCTTATAACTCTGGATCCAATGGGTCTATTAAACAGAAATGGGTGCCATTGGAAAGGTCTGAGGTCCTACTTTAAGGTCCAAGCCCAAGTTCAAGTGTAAGTCTAAGAGGGCCCGGAAATTTAACTTCGAAAGTGTAAAATAGATTTTATTCACCCACACACAGAAACAGTTTTTCTTTTGAAATTTCTCGTCAACATTTTTTGTCGAATACCAGGCCAACAGAATCAAACAGCAAGCAAATTTCGGTAAATAGAAATGTCTAAACGCTTATAACTCTGGATCCAATAGGGCTATTAAACTGAAATGGATGCCATTGGAAAGGCCTGAGGTCCTACTTGAAGGTCCATGTCCAAGTCCAAATGCAAGTCCAAGTGGAACCCGGAAATTTGTAGAAACGTAAATAGAAATATTGAACCTCTTATAACTCTGGATCCAATAGGCCTATTAAACAGAAATGGGTGCCATTGGAAAGGTCTGAGGTCCTACTTTAAGGTCCATGCCCAATTTCAAGTGTAAGTCTAAGAAGGCCCGGAAATTTAACTTCGAAAGTGTAAAATAGATTTTGTTCACCCACACACAGAAACAGTTTTTCTGTTGAAATTTCTCGTCAACATTTTTCGTCGAATACCAGGCCAACAGAATCAAACAGCAAGCAAATTTCGGTAAATAGAAATGTTTAAACGCTTATAACTCTGGATCCAATAGGCCTATTAAACTGAAATGGATGCCATTGGAAAGGCCTGAGGTCCTACTTGAAGGTCCATGTCCAAGTCCAAGTGCAAGTCCAAGTGGAACCCGGAAATTTGTAGAAATGTAAATAGAAATTTTGAACCTCTTATAACTCTGGATCCAATGGGTCTATTAAACAGAAATGGGTGCCATTGGAAAGGTCTGAGGTCCTACTTTAAGGTCCAAGCCCAATTTCAAGTGTAAGTCTAAGAAGGCCCGGAAATTTAACTTCGAAAGTGTAAAATAGATTTTGTTCACCCACACACAGAAACAGTTTTTCTGTTGAAATTTCTCGTCAACATTTTTTGTCGAATACCAGGCCAACAGAATCAAACAGCAAGCAAATTTCGGTAAATAGAAATGTTTAAACGCTTATAACCCTGGATCCAATGGGCCTATTAAACTGAAATGGGTGCTATTGGAAAGGTCTGAGGTCCTACTTGACGGTCCATGTCCAAGTCCAAGTGCAAGTCCAAGTGGGACCCGGAAATTTATAGAAATGTAAATAGAAATATTGAACCTCTTATAACTCTGGATCCAATAGGCCTATTAAACAGAAATGGGTGCCATTGGAAAGGTCTGAGGTCCTACTTGACGGTCCATGTCCAAGTCCAAGTGCAAGTCCAAGTGGGACCCGGAAATTTATAGAAATGTAAATAGAAATATTGAACCTCTTATAACTCTGGATCCAATAGGCCTATTAAACAGAAATGGGTGCCATTGGAGGTCCTACTTTAAGGTCCATGCCCAAGTTCAAGTGTAAGTCTAAGAGGGCCCGGAAATTAAACTTTGAAAGTGTAAAATAGATTTTATTCACCCACACACAGAAACAGTTTTTCTGTTGAAATTTCTCGTCAACATTTTTTGTCGAATACCAGGCCAACAGAATCAAACAGCAAGCAAATTTCGGTAAATAGAAATGTTTAAACGCTTATAACTCTGGATCCAATGGGCCTATTAAACTGAAATGGGTGCCATTGGAAAGGCCTTAGGTCCTACTTGAAGGTCCATGCCCAAGTCCAAATGCAAGTCCAAGTGGAACCCGAAAATTTGTAGAAACGTAAATAGAAATATTGAACCTCTTATAACTCTGGATCCAATAGGCCTATTAAACAGAAATGGGTGCCATTGGAAAGGTCTGAGGTCCTACTTTAAGGTCCATGCCCAATTTCAAGTGTAAGTCTAAGAAGGCCCGGAAATTTAACTTCGAAAGTGTAAAATAGATTTTGTTCACCCACACACAGAAACAGTTTTTCTGTTGAAATTTCTCGTCAACATTTTTCGTCGAATACCAGGCCAACAGAATCAAACAGCAAGCAAATTTCGGTAAATAGAAATGTTTAAACGCTTATAACTCTGGATCCAATAGGGCTATTAAACTGAAATGGATGCCATTGGAAAGGCCTGAGGTCCTACTTGAAGGTCCATGTCCAAGTCCAAGTGCAAGTCCAAGTGGAACCCGGAAATTTGTAGAAATGTAAATAGAAATTTTGAACCTCTTATAACTCTGGATCCAATGGGTCTATTAAACAGAAATGGGTGCCATTGGAAAGGTCTGAGGTCCTACTTTAAGGTCCAAGCCCAAGTTCAAGTGTAAGTCTAAGAAGGCCCGGAAATTTAACTTCGAAAGTGTAAAATAGATTTTGTTCACCCACACACGGAAACAGTTTTTCTGTTGAAATTTCTCGTCAACATTTTTTGTCGAATACCAGGCCAACAGAATCAAACAGCAAGCAAATTTCGGTAAATAGAAATGTCTAAACGCTTATAACTCTGGATCCAATAGGGCTATTAAACTGAAATGGATGCCATTGGAAAGGCCTGAGGTCCTACTTGAAGGTCCATGTCCAAGTCCAAATGCAAGTCCAAGTGGAACCCGGAAATTTGTAGAAACGTAAATAGAAATATTGAACCTCTTATAACTCTGGATCCAATAGGCCTATTAAACAGAAATGGGTGCCATTGGAAAGGTCTGAGGTCCTACTTTAAGGTCCATGCCCAATTTCAAGTGTAAGTCTAAGAAGGCCCGGAAATTTAACTTCGAAAGTGTAAAATAGATTTTGTTCACCCACACACAGAAACAGTTTTTCTGTTGAAATTTCTCGTCAACATTTTTCGTCGAATACCAGGCCAACAGAATCAAACAGCAAGCAAATTTCGGTAAATAGAAATGTTTAAACGCTTATAACTCTGGATCCAATAGGCCTATTAAACTGAAATGGATGCCATTGGAAAGGCCTGAGGTCCTACTTGAAGGTCCATGTCCAAGTCCAAGTGCAAGTCCAAGTGGAACCCGGAAATTTGTAGAAATGTAAATAGAAATTTTGAACCTCTTATAACTCTGGATCCAATGGGTCTATTAAACAGAAATGGGTGCCATTGGAGAGGTCTGAGGTCCTACTTTAAGGTCCAAGCCCAATTTCAAGTGTAAGTCTAAGAAGGCCCGGAAATTTAACTTCGAAAGTGTAAAATAGATTTTGTTCACCCACACACAGAAACAGTTTTTCTGTTGAAATTTCTCGTCAACATTTTTTGTCGAATACCAGGCCAACAGAATCAAACAGCAAGCAAATTTCGGTAAATAGAAATGTTTAAACGCTTATAACCCTGGATCCAATGGGCCTATTAAACTGAAATGGGTGCTATTGGAAAGGTCTGAGGTCCTACTTGACGGTCCATGTCCAAGTCCAAGTGCAAGTCCAAGTGGGACCCGGAAATTTATAGAAATGTAAATAGAAATATTGAACCTCTTATAACTCTGGATCCAATAGGCCTATTAAACAGAAATGGGTGCCATTGGAAAGGTCTGAGGTCCTACTTGACGGTCCATGTCCAAGTCCAAGTGCAAGTCCAAGTGGGACCCGGAAATTTATAGAAATGTAAATAGAAATATTGAACCTCTTATAACTCTGGATCCAATAGGCCTATTAAACAGAAATGGGTGCCATTGGAAAGGTCTGAGGTCCTACTTTAAGGTCCATGCCCAAGTTCAAGTGTAAGTCTAAGAGGGCCCGGAAATTAAACTTTGAAAGTGTAAAATAGATTTTATTCACCCACACACAGAAACAGTTTTTCTGTTGAAATTTCTCGTCAACATTTTTTGTCGAATACCAGGCCAACAGAATCAAACAGCAAGCAAATTTCGGTAAATAGAAATGTTTAAACGCTTATAACTCTGGATCCAATGGGCCTATTAAACTGAAATGGGTGCCATTGGAAAGGCCTTAGGTCCTACTTGAAGGTCCATGCCCAAGTCCAAATGCAAGTCCAAGTGGAACCCGAAAATTTGTAGAAACGTAAATAGAAATATTGAACCTCTTATAACTCTGGATCCAATAGGCCTATTAAACAGAAATGGGTGCCATTGGAAAGGTCTGAGGTCCTACTTTAAGGTCCATGCCCAATTTCAAGTGTAAGTCTAAGAAGGCCCGGAAATTTAACTTCGAAAGTGTAAAATAGATTTTGTTCACCCACACACAGAAACAGTTTTTCTGTTGAAATTTCTCGTCAACATTTTTCGTCGAATACCAGGCCAACAGAATCAAACAGCAAGCAAATTTCGGTAAATAGAAATGTTTAAACGCTTATAACTCTGGATCCAATAGGGCTATTAAACTGAAATGGATGCCATTGGAAAGGCCTGAGGTCCTACTTGAAGGTCCATGTCCAAGTCCAAGTGCAAGTCCAAGTGGAACCCGGAAATTTGTAGAAATGTAAATAGAAATTTTGAACCTCTTATAACTCTGGATCCAATGGGTCTATTAAACAGAAATGGGTGCCATTGGAAAGGTCTGAGGTCCTACTTTAAGGTCCAAGCCCAATTTCAAGTGTAAGTCTAAGAAGGCCCGGAAATTTAACTTCGAAAGTGTAAAATAGATTTTGTTCACCCACACACGGAAACAGTTTTTCTGTTGAAATTTCTCGTCAACATTTTTTGTCGAATACCAGGCCAACAGAATCAAACAGCAAGCAAATTTCGGTAAATAGAAATGTTTAAACGCTTATAACCCTGGATCCAATGGGCCTATTAAACTGAAATGGGTGCTATTGGAAAGGTCTGAGGTCCTACTTGACGGTCCATGTCCAAGCCCAAGTGCAAGTCCAAGTGGGACCCGGAAATTTATAGAAATGTAAATAGAAATATTGAACCTCTTATAACTCTGGATCCAATAGGGCTATTAAACTGAAATGGATGCCATTGGAAAGGCCTGAGGTCCTACTTGAAGGTCCATGTCCAAGTCCAAGTGCAAGTCCAAGTGGGACCCGGAAATTTATAGAAATGTAAATAGAAATATTGAACCTCTTATAACTCTGGATCCAATAGGCCTATTAAACAGAAATGGGTGCCATTGGAAAGGTCTGAGGTCCTACTTTAAGGTCCAAGCCCAAGTTCAAGTGTAAGTCTAAGAGGGCCCGGAAATTTAACTTCGAAAGTGTAAAATAGATTTTATTCACCCACACACAGAAACAGTTTTTCTGTTGAAATTTCTCGTCAACATTTTTTGTCGAATACCAGGCCAACAGAATCAAACAGCAAGCAAATTTCGGTAAATAGAAATGTTTAAACGCTTATAACTCTGGATCCAATGGGCCTATTAAACTGAAATGGGTGCCATTGGAAAGGCCTTAGGTCCTACTTGAAGGTCCATGCCCAAGTCCAAATGCAAGTCCAAGTGGGACCCGGAAATTTGTAGAAATGTAAATAGAAATTTTGAACCTCTTATAACTCTGGATCCAATGGGCCTATTAAACAGAAATGGGTGCCATTGGAAAGGTCTGAGGTCCTACTTTAAGGTCCAAGCCCAAGTTCAAGTGTAAGTCTAAGAGGGCCCGGAAATTTAACTTCGAAAGTGTAAAATAGATTTTATTCACCCACACACAGAAACAGTTTTTATGTTGAAATTTCTCGTCAACATTTTTTGTCGAATACCAGGCCAACAGAATCAAACAGCAAGCAAATTTCGGTAAATAGAAATGTTTAAACGCTTATAACCCTGGATCCAATGGGCCTATTAAACTGAAATGGGTGCTATTGGAAAGGTCTGAGGTCCTACTTGACGGTCCATGTCCAAGTCCAAGTGCAAGTCCAAGTGGGACCCGGAAATTTATAGAAATGTAAATAGAAATATTGAACCTCTTATAACTCTGGATCCAATAGGCCTATTAAACAGAAATGGGTGCCATTGGAAAGGTCTGAGGTCCTACTTTAAGGTCCATGCCCAAGTTCAAGTGTAAGTCTAAGAGGGCCCGGAAATTAAACTTTGAAAGTGTAAAATAGATTTTATTCACCCACACACAGAAACAGTTTTTCTGTTGAAATTTCTCGTCAACATTTTTTGTCGAATACCAGGCCAACAGAATCAAACAGCAAGCAAATTTCGGTAAATAGAAATGTTTAAACGCTTATAACTCTGGATCCAATGGGCCTATTAAACTGAAATGGGTGCCATTGGAAAGGCCTTAGGTCCTACTTGAAGGTCCATGCCCAAGTCCAAATGCAAGTCCAAGTGGAACCCGAAAATTTGTAGAAACGTAAATAGAAATATTGAACCTCTTATAACTCTGGATCCAATAGGCCTATTAAACAGAAATGGGTGCCATTGGAAAGGTCTGAGGTCCTACTTTAAGGTCCATGCCCAATTTCAAGTGTAAGTCTAAGAAGGCCCGGAAATTTAACTTCGAAAGTGTAAAATAGATTTTGTTCACCCACACACAGAAACAGTTTTTCTGTTGAAATTTCTCGTCAACATTTTTCGTCGAATACCAGGCCAACAGAATCAAACAGCAAGCAAATTTCGGTAAATAGAAATGTTTAAACGCTTATAACTCTGGATCCAATAGGGCTATTAAACTGAAATGGATGCCATTGGAAAGGCCTGAGGTCCTACTTAAAGGTCCATGTCCAAGTCCAAGTGCAAGTCCAAGTGGAACCCGGAAATTTGTAGAAATGTAAATAGAAATTTTGAACCTTTTATAACTCTGGATCCAATGGGTCTATTAAACAGAAATGGGTGCCATTGGAAAGGTCTGAGGTCCTACTTTAAGGTCCAAGCCCAATTTCAAGTGTAAGTCTAAGAAGGCCCGGAAATTTAACTTCGAAAGTGTAAAATAGATTTTGTTCACCCACACACGGAAACAGTTTTTCTGTTGAAATTTCTCGTCAACATTTTTTGTCGAATACCAGGCCAACAGAATCAAACAGCAAGCAAATTTCGGTAAATAGAAATGTTTAAACGCTTATAACCCTGGATCCAATGGGCCTATTAAACTGAAATGGGTGCTATTGGAAAGGTCTGAGGTCCTACTTGACGGTCCATGTCCAAGTCCAAGTGCAAGTCCAAGTGGGACCCGGAAATTTATAGAAATGTAAATAGAAATATTGAACCTCTTATAACTCTGGATCCAATAGGGCTATTAAACTGAAATGGATGCCATTGGAAAGGCCTGAGGTCCTACTTGAAGGTCCATGTCCAAGTCCAAGTGCAAGTCCAAGTGGGACCCGGAAATTTATAGAAATGTAAATAGAAATATTGAACCTCTTATAACTCTGGATCCAATAGGCCTATTAAACAGAAATGGGTGCCATTGGAAAGGTCTGAGGTCCTACTTTAAGGTCCAAGCCCAAGTTCAAGTGTAAGTCTAAGAGGGCCCGGAAATTTAACTTCGAAAGTGTAAAATAGATTTTATTCACCCACAGACAGAAACAGTTTTTCTGTTGAAATTTCTCGTCAACATTTTTTGTCGAATACCAGGCCAACAGAATCAAACAGCAAGCAAATTTCGGTAAATAGAAATGTTTAAACGCTTATAACTCTGGATCCAATGGGCCTATTAAACTGAAATGGGTGCCATTGGAAAGGCCTTAGGTCCTACTTGAAGGTCCATGCCCAAGTCCAAATGCAAGTCCAAGTGGGACCCGGAAATTTGTAGAAATGTAAATAGAAATTTTGAACCTCTTATAACTCTGGATCCAATGGGCCTATTAAACAGAAATGGGTGCCATTGGAAAGGTCTGAGGTCCTACTTTAAGGTCCAAGCCCAAGTTCAAGTGTAAATCTAAGAGGGCCCGGAAATTTAACTTCGAAAGTGTAAAATAGATTTTATTCACCCACACACAGAAACAGTTTTTCTGTTGAAATTTCTCGTCAACATTTTTTGTCGAATACCAGGCCAACAGAATCAAACAGCAAGCAAATTTCGGTAAATAGAAATGTTTAAACGCTTATAACTCTGGATCCAATGGGCCTATTAAACTGAAATGGGTGCCATTGGAAAGGCCTTAGGTCCTACTTGAAGGTCCATGCCCAAGTCCAAATGCAAGTCCAAGTGGAACCCGAAAATTTGTAGAAACGTAAATAGAAATATTGAACCTCTTATAACTCTGGATCCAATGGGTCTAATAAACAGAAATGGGTGCCATTGGAAAGGTCTGAGGTCCTACTTTAAGGTCCAAGCCCAATTTCAAGTGTAAGTCTAAGAAGGCCCGGAAATTTAACTTTGAAAGTGTAAAATAGATTTTATTCACCCACAGACAGAAACAGTTTTTCTGTTGAAATTTCTCGTCAACATTTTTTGTCGAATACCAGGCCAACAGAATCAAACAGCAAGCAAATTTCGGTAAATAGAAATGTTTAAACGCTTATAACTCTGGATCCAATAGGGCTATTAAACTGAAATGGATGCCATTGGAAAGGCCTGAGGTCCTACTTGAAGGTCCATGTCCAAGTCCAAATGCAAGTCCAAGTGGAACCCGGAAATTTATAGAAATGTAAATAGAAATATTGAACCTCTTATAACTCTGGATCCAATAGGCCTATTAAACAGAAATGGGTGCCATTGGAAAGGTCTGAGGTCCTACTTTAAGGTCCATGCCCAATTTCAAGTGTAAGTCTAAGAAGGCCCGAAAATTTAACTTCGAAAATGTAAAATAGATTTTATTCACCCACACACAGAAACAGTTTTTCTGTTGAAATTTCTCGTCAACATTTTTTGTCGAATACCAGGCCAACAGAATCAAGCAGCAAGCAAATTTCGGTAAACAAAAATGTTTAAACGCTTATAACTCTAGATCCAATGGGGCTATTAAACTGAAATGGGTGCCATTGGAAAGGCCTTAGGTCCTACTTGAAGGTCCATGCCCAAGTCCAAATGCAAGTCCAAGTGGAACCCGGAAATTTATAGAAATGTAAATAGAAATATTGAACCTCTTATAACTCTGGATCCAATAGGCCTATTAAACAGAAATGGGTGCCATTGGAAAGGTCTGAGGTCCTACTTTAAGGTCCAAGCCCAAGTTCAAGTGTAAGTCTAAGAGGGCCCGGAAATTTAACTTCGAAAGTGTAAAATAGATTTTGTTCACCCACACACAGAAACAGTTTTTCTGTTGAAATTTCTCATCAACATTTTTTGTCGAATACCAGGCCAACAGAATCAAGCAGCAAGCAAATTTCGGTAAACAAAAATGTTTAAACGCTTATAACCCTGGATCCAATGGGCCTATTAAACTGAAATGGGTGCCATTGGAAAGACCTTAGGTCCTACTTGAAGGTCCATGCCCAAGTCCAAATGCAAGTCCAAGTGGAACCCGGAAATTTATAGAAATGTAAATAGAAATATTGAACCTCTTGTAACTCTGGGTCCAATAGGCCTATTAAACAGAAATGGGTGCCATTGGAAAGGCTTGAGGTCCTACTTGAAGGTCCATATCCAAGTCCAAGTGCAAGTCCAAGTGGAACCCGGAAATTTGTAGAAATGTAAATAGAAATATTGAACCTCTTATAACTCTGGATCCAATAGGCCTATTAAACAGAAATGGGTGCCATTGGAAAGGTCTGAGGTCCTACTTTAAGGTCCATGCCCAATTTCAAGTGTAAGTCTAAGAAGGCCCGGAAATTTAACTTCGAAAGTGTTAAATAGATTTTATTCACCCACAGACAGAAACAGTTTTTCTGTTGAAATTTCTCGTCAACATTTTTTGTCGAATACCAGGCCAACAGAATCAAACAGCAAGCAAATTTCGGTAAATAGAAATGTTTAAACGCTTATAACTCTGGATCCAATGGGCCTATTAAACTGAAATGGGTGCCATTGGAAAGGTCTGAGGTCCTACTTTAAGGTCCATGCCCAAGTTCAAGTGTAAGTCTAAGAGGGCCCGGAAATTTAACTTCGAAAATGTAAAATAGATTTTATTCACCCACACACAGAAACAGTTTTTCTGTTGAAATTTCTCGTCAACATTTTTTGTCGAATACCAGGCCAACAGAATCAAACAGCAAGCAAATTTCGGTAAATAGAAATGTTTAAACGCTTATAACTCTGGATCCAATGGGCCTATTAGACTGAAATGGGTGCCATTGGAAAGGCCTGAGGTCCTACTTGAAGGTCCATGTCCAAGTCCTAGTGCAAGTTCAAGTGGGACCCGGAAATTTGTAGAAATGTAAATAGAAATTTTGAACCCCTTATAACTCTGGATCCAATAGGCCTATTAAACAGAAATGGGTGCCATTGGAAAGGTCTGAGGTCCTACTTTAAGGTCCATGCCCAAGTTCAAGTGTAAGTCTAAGAGGGCCCGGAAATTTAACTTCGAAAATGTAAAATAGATTTTATTCACCCACACACAGAAACAGTTTTTCTGTTGAAATTTCTCGTCAACATTTTTTGTCGAATACCAGGCCAACAGAATCAAACAGCAAGCAAATTTCGGTAAATAGAAATGTTTAAACGCTTATAACTCTGGATCCAATGGACCTATTAAACTGAAATGGGTGCCATTGGAAAGGCCTGAGGTCCTACTTGAAGGTTCATGTCCAAGTCCAAGTGCAAGTCCAAGTGGGACCCGGAAATTTGTAGAAATGTAAATAGAAATTTTGAACCCCTTAAAACTCTGGATCCAATAGGCCTATTAAACTGAAATGGGTTCCATTGGAAAGGTCTGAGGTCCTACTTTAAGGTCCATGCCCAAGTTCAGGTATAAGTCTAAGAGGGCCCAGAAATCTAACTTCGAAAGTATAAAATAGATTTTATTCACCCACACACAGAAACAGTTTTTCTGTTGAAATTTCTCGTCAACATTTTTTCTCGAATACCAGGCCAACAGAATCAAACAGCAAGCAAATTTCGGTAAATAGAAATGTTTAAACGCTTATAACTCTGGATCCAATGGACCTATTAAACTGAAATGGGTGCCATTGGAAAGGCCTGAGGTCCTACTTGAAGGTCCATGTCCAAGTTCAAGTGCAAGTTCAAGTGGGACCCGGAAATTTGTAGAAATGTAAATAGAAATATTGAACCTCTTATAACTCTGGATCCAATAGGCCTATTAAACAGAAATGGGTGCCATTGGAAAGGTCTGAGGTCCTACTTTAAGGTCCATGTCCAAGTGCAAGTCCAAGTGGGACCCGGAAATTTGTAGAAATGTAAATAGAAATTTTGAACCCCTTATAACTCTGGATCCAATAGGCCTATTAAACAGAAATGGGTGCCATTGGAAAGGTCTGAGGTCCTACTTTAAGGTCCATGCCCAAGTTCAAGTGTAAGTCTAAGAGGGCCCGGAAATTTAACTTCGAAATTGTAAAATAGATTTTATTCACCCACACACAGAAACAGTTTTTCTGTTGAAATTTCTCGTCAACATTTTTTCTCGAATACCAGGCCAACAGAATCAAACAGCAAGCAAATTTCGGTAAATAGAAATGTTTAAACGCTTATAACTCTGGATCCAATGGACCTATTAAACTGAAATAGGTGCCATTGGAAAGGCCTGAGGTCCTACTTGAAGGTTCATGTCCAAGTCCAAGTGCAAGTCCAAGTGGGACCCGGAAATTTGTAGAAATGTAAATAGAAATTTTGAACCCCTTAAAACTCTGGATCCAATAGGCCTATTAAACTGAAATGGGTTCCATTGGAAAGGTCTGAGGTCCTACTTTAAGGTCCATGCCCAAGTTCAAGTGTAAGTCTAAGAGGGCCCGGAAATTTAACTTCGAAATTGTAAAATAGATTTTATTCACCCACACACAGAAACAGTTTTTCTGTTGAAATTTCTCGTCAACATTTTTTGTCGAATACCAGGCCAACAGAATCAAACAGTAAGCAAATATCGGTAAATAGAAATGTTTAATCGCTTATATCTCTGGATCCAATGGGCCTATTAAACAGAAATGGGTGCCATTGGAAAGGCCTGAGGTCCTACTTTAAGGTCCATGCCCAAGTTCAGGTATAAGTCTAAGAGGGCCCAGAAATCTAACTTCGAAAATATAAAATAGATTTTATTCACCCACACACAGAAACAGTTTTTCTGTTGAAATTTCTCGTCAACATTTTTTCTCGAATACCAGGCCAACAGAATCAAACAGTAAGCAAATTTCGGTAAATAGAAATGTTTAAACGCTTATAACTCTGGATCCAATGGGCCTATTAAACAGAAATGGGTGCCATTGGAAAGATCTGAGGTCCTACTTGAAGGTCCATGTCCAAGTCCAAGTGCAAGTCCAAGTGGGACCCGGAAATTTGTAGAAATGTAAATAGAAATTTTGAACCCCTTATAACTCTGGATCCAATAGGCCTATTAAACTGAAATGGGTTCCATTGGAAAGGTCTGAGGTCCTACTTTAAGGTTCATGCCCAAGTTCAGGTATAAGTCTAAGAGGGCCCAGAAATCTAACTTCGAAAATATAAAATAGATTTTATTCACCCACACACAGAAACAGTTTTTCTGTTGAAATTTCTCGTCAACATTTTTTGTCGAATACCAGGCCAACAGAATCAAACAGTAAGCAAATATCGGTAAATAGAAATGTTTAATCGCTTATATCTCTGGATCCAATGGGCCTATTAAACAGAAATGGGTGCCATTGGAAAGATCTGAGGTCCTACTTGAAGGCCCATGTCCAAGTCCAAGTGCAAGTCCAAGTGGGACCCGGATATTTGTAGAAATGTAAATAGAAATTTTGAACCCCTTATAACTCTGGATCCAATAGGCCTATTAAACAGAAATGGGTGCCATTGGAAAGGTCTGAGGTCCTACTTTAAGGTCCATGCCCAAGTTCAAGTGTAAGTCTAAGAGGGCCCGGAAATTTAACTTCGAAAGTGTAAAATAGATTTTATTCACCCACACACAGAAACAGTTTTTCTGTTGAAATTTCTCGTCAACATTTTTTGTCGAATACCAGGCCAACAGAATCAAACAGCAAGCAAATTTCGGTAAATAGAAATGTTTAAACGCTTATAACTCTGGATCCAATGGACCTATTAAACTGAAATGGGTGCCATTGGAAAGGCCTGAGGTCCTACTTTAAGGTCCATGTCCAAGTCCAAGTGCAAGTCCAAGTGGGACCCGGAAATTTGTAGAAATGTAAATAGAAATTTTGAACCCCTTATAACTCTGGATCCAATAGGCCTATTAAACTGAAATGGGTGCCATTGGAAAGGTCTGAGGTCCTACTTTAAGGTCCATGTCCAAGTCCAAGTGCAAGTCCAAGTGGGACCCGGAAATTTGTAGAAATGTAAATAGAAATTTTGAACCCCTTATAACTCTGGATCCAATAGGCCTATTAAACAGAAATGGGTGCCATTGGAAAGGTCTGAGGTCCTACTTTAAGGTCCATGCCCAAGTTCAAGTGTAAGTCTAAGAGGGCCCGGAAATTTAACTTCGAAAATGTAAAATAGATTTTATTCACCCACACACAGAAACAGTTTTTCTGTTGAAATTTCTCGTCAACATTTTTTCTCGAATACCAGGCCAACAGAATCAAACAGCAAGAAAATTTCGGTAAACAAAAATGTTTAAACGCTTATAACCCTGGATCCAATGGGCCTATTAAACTGAAATGGGTGCCATTGGAAAGGCCTGAGGTCCTACTTGAAGGTCCATGTCCAAGTCCAAGTGCAAGTCCAAGTGGGACCCGGAAATTTGTAGAAATGTAAATAGAAATTTTGAACCCCTTATAACTCTGGATCCAATAGGCCTATTAAACAGAAATGGGTGCCATTGGAAAGGTCTGAGATCCTACCTTAAGGTCCATGCCCAAGTTCAAGTGTAAGTCTAAGAGGGCCCGGAAATTTAACTTCGAAAGTGTAAAATAGATTTTATTCACCCACACACAGAAACAGTTTTTCTGTTGAAATTTCTCGTCAACATTTTTTGTCGAATACCAGGCCAACAGAATCAAACAGCAAGCAAATTACGGTAAATAGAAATGTTTAAACGCTTATAACTCTGGATCCAATAGGCCTATTAAACAGAAATGGGTGCCATTGGAAAGATCTGAGGTCCTACTTGAAGGTCCATGTCCAAGTGCAAGTCCAAGTGGGACCCGGAAATTTGTAGAAATGTAAATAGAAATTTTGAACCCCTTATAACTCTGGATCCAATAGGCCTATTAAACTGAAATGGGTTCCATTGGAAAGGTCTGAGGTCCTACTTTAAGGTCCATGCCCAAGTTCAAGTGTAAGTCTAAGAGGGCCCAGAAATCTAACTTCGAAAATATAAAATAGATTTTATTCACCCACACACAGAAACAGGTTTTCTGTTGAAATTTCTCGTCAACATTTTTTGTCGAATACCAGGCCAACAGAATCAAACAGCAAGCAAATTTCGGTAAATAGAAATGTTTAATCGCTTATATCTCTGGATCCAATGGGCCTATTAAACAGAAATGGGTGCCATTGGAGAGGCCTGAGGTCCTACTTGAAGGTCCATGTCCAAGTCCTAGTGCAAGTTCAAGTGGGACCCGGAAATTTGTAGAAATGTAAATAGAAATTTTGAACCCCTTATAACTCTGGATCCAATAGGCCTATTAAACAGAAATGGGTGCCATTGGAAAGGTCTGAGGTCCTACTTTAAGGTCCATGCCCAAGTTCAAGTGTAAGTCTAAGAGGGCCCGGAAATTTAACTTCGAAAGTGTAAAATAGATTTTATTCACCCACACACAGAAACAGTTTTTCTGTTGAAATTTCTCGTCAACATTTTTTGTCGAATACCAGGCCAACAGAATCAAACAGCAAGCAAATTTCGGTAAATAGAAATGTTTAAACGCTTATAACTCCGGATCCAATGGGCCTATTAAATAGAAATGGGTGCCATTGGAAAGATCTGAGGTCCTACTTGAAGGTCCATTACCAAGTCCAAGTGCAAGTCCAAGTGGGACCCGAAGATTTGTAGAAATGTAAATAGAAATTTTGAACCCCTTATAACTCTGGATCCAATAGGCCTATTAAACAGAAATGGGTGCCATTGGAAAGGTCTGAGGTCCTACTTTAAGGTCCATGCCCAAGTTCAAGTGTAAGTCGAAGAGGGCCCGGAAATTTAACTTCGAAAATGTAAAATAGATTTTATTCACCCACACACAGAAACAGTTTTTCTGTTGAAATTTCTCGTCAACATTTTTTCTCGAATACCAGGCCAACAGAATCAAACAAGAAGCAAATTTCGGTAAACAAAAATGTTTAAACGCTTATAAACCTGGATCCAATGGGCCTATTAAACTGAAATGGGTGCCATTGGAAAGGTCTGAGGTCCTACTTGAAGGTCCATATCCAAGTCCAAGTGCAAGTCCTAGTGGGACCTGGAAATTTGTAGAAATGTAAATAGAAATATTGAACCTCTTATAACTCTGGATCCAATAGGCCTCTTAAACTGAAATGGGTGCCATTGGAAAGGTCTGAGGTCCTACTTTGCCTGCAAAATCGTTCACATTTTTTTTCCAATACCAGGCCAACAGAATTCAGCAGAAAAAGTTTTTTGGTAAACAATTTTACATTTTTGCTTATAACTCGGAAACTATAAGAGGTAATGGCATAGAGTTTTCTCCATACGATAGGAAAAAACATCAGCTATTTATCAAAATTTATTTCCGCCCACAAATGTCACGCCTACTAAATTAAATATTGAATTGTTATGTAAAATGCATTGTATTTAAGGCGGTGTTTAAAATTTTTAAAAATGTTTTTCTGTATATGATAGCTGGAGTTCTGGAGAAATAATGAAAGTAATTGAAATAAAATAATTCTTTATATTTATTTTGTTTTTGGGATGAAAAAGAAAAATTTATTTTACATAGTTGTTTATTATGAAACCCCTTAAGGTATGCTTTAATTTTGCAAGTCTGTTATATGTTGTTGGTGTTGGCTGTTTGAATTTTATTATTTTAAACCAGTTTTTATAGTTTTTAATGTAAAAGATAATGTTTGTGCGTACTCTACAGAACTATTTCGTTTTGGTTCTCTAAGGGTTTTTTTTTTACAAGTTTGAGTCTATTTTCCGAGGTAAGTTTTCCAAAATAAATTCATGCCTACTAGCAGAAATATTGCATTTTACATTGGTTATCCCACTTAAGTTTGTATGAACACAATATTGCAAAACAAAATGATATTTTCCAAAAGTCTGTGTTTCATGTCATAGGCTTATTGATCTGCTTTAGTTTAAAAACTAATTTATTGATTCAACTATTTCTAATATTACGAAATCGGATGGAGTTAATGTATGGAAAATATTCGTTTTTCATTTTGAAAGTTGGCATCACTGCTTACAAAATAAATAACTCCTTAAAGTATGCGTTTTTTATTTTTATAATAGAATTTAAACTTTGTGCACAGCTTTCAGCCTTAACTGTTATACAAAAAGCTCTATACACAGTCAAGACAAAATAAATAGCACTTGTTTAATAAAATACACATGAAATGTTTAAAATAAATTTGATTTATACATATTATATAAATTTATGTAACGTTGTTATAATTATATTTCAGTTTTGTTAAGTAAAAATGATGTAAATGGCAACCCCAATTCGCCAGCCTATGGAAACGCATGCGCCAAAATATTTTGACAGTCTTTTTTTCAGGATTTCTTTACAAGTGCTCTGGCAACAATAGTCCATATTCCTTTAGTAGCTTTGATTTTCACCTTGTAATACACTTTAATAATGTGCTAATAAAAGGAATTAAAACGTTTAAAAAATAATAATTAATTAATTAAGCAAACATACATAAAATAATAAACAAAGTGTTATTAAAAGTAAAAATATACAAAATATATGGAATTATACTGGAGATAGAAGAAATAATTTAAAAAGAAACCGACCGAAAAAAAAACCAATGAATTCATAAGAAATAAAACGTCACACTACTACTGATACACAAACGCCAATAAAATTGAAATTAATGAGAAAACGATGACAATACTTACACAAACACAAACACACAGAGAGAGAAACAAACACTTGCATGCACAAGTGTGTAGAGACACTTGGAGACACACATACACTTGAAAAGCAGAACAAATAAGGATATAAATAACGGAACAGCTATAACAACAACAACAACAACCACAAGAACAGCAAGAACATTAAAAATAACAGACACACTCAATACAAAAAGCCCTTTGAGAGCCTAACAAGCAAGAATACCGAAACACAGCAAGACCAGAGAGAGAGTGTGAGTGTGCAAGTGTGCGGGATAGAGAGAGAGAGAGTGAGATAGAGAAAGAGAATATAAAAAGTAAAATCAATTGAAAATACACACAAGTTTTGAAACGGTAAAAGCAAACTACAGAAGAAAAAGAAATTTAAAAACGAATTTTTTTTTTGCGGAATAAAAAATTTCATTTAAAATTTAAAATAAAAAAAATTTTAAAAAAAGAAATTATTTTTTCATAAATTAATAAGGAATTGTTGTACATAAACATTACACGACTACGTTTAACGGTTTTGTTAGTTTCCCTAAAAGGTGAACTTTAAAACTGCAAAGAAAAAAAAGCAGAGAAAATAGGTGTGTAGCCTGTAATTTAAAAAATTTTTTTTAGTAAAGTTTTCCACTACACCACCACCACCACCAGCAGTGATGGCATAGAAAAGGTACAAAAAACTATGACTCAAATATGTTGGTTGTTAATTAGACCACCAATTATTTTTTAAACGATACCAAAAAAAAAAAAAGTAAAAAGATATACCCCAACTCTATCCCCTTCAAAACAAAGAGAGAGAGGGAAAAAAAAGGAACAGAAGACACATTTCACTTACAACATAAATACCGCCCAGGGAAAAATTAATTGATAATAAAAAAAGAAACAACAACAAGAACAACAACATCAAAAAGAGAAGAAAAAAATTCAAAAAAAGGACAACAATTTGGTCGTGTATTTTGGCTTCTATTTTAAAACATCAATCGATAACGATAATAAAAATCAAACAAAACAACAGCAAACCTAATAATAATTTAAAAAAAAAAACACAAAAAATGGTAACAATGTCTACAGAAGTGGATACAACACAGACGGCCATCGCTACCACAGCTACCATGTCAAATAAAACGCCATCGATAACAAATTTGAATAGCTCAACAGCCGCAGCTGACACTGCAACAGCAGCAGCAGTCGCAACAACTGCAACAACAAATGGTTCCGTAACGGAAATGAATACAAAAGCATTAGTGAATAATAATGATAAGAACTCATCATCACCACCAACACCAACACCTCGAACACCATCACCCACAGCCATACCTTCTTCACTAAAAGAAACATCCTGTAAAGAAGCCATCATAGATGCACAACAACAGCCTACCGAAACGGATAATAAGAAATTAAATCCCCAAATAACAATAACCGAATCTGAAACCATCGTTAGCAGTACAAGTCAACCAATAACACCAACCAACACCACCATCAAATGGGAATCAAAGGATAATGAAATTGAAATAATGAAAGAAACAACTTTTGCAGCAACAAACACTACCAATAACAAGCAGAATAACGGGAGCAACACCAACATTAGCTGCAGTAACAGTCCTACTAAATCAAATGATAACAATTGTACAAAACAAGCCAGTACAACAATAGAAACAATAACCTCAGTGGCTGTTAGTGCAGCACAACCAAACAACACAACTACTACTACTGCTACAACAACTAGTGGCTCAATTGCCTCTACGACGAACATTACCACCGCCAATATATCTAACACCACCACCACCAACAACATTACTACCATTGGCACCACCACTACAACCACAACTACAACAACAACAACCACCAATAACAATAGCAAATGCACAAGTAATTCAAATGCAATCAATCAAAATTTGTTGCCCAATTCCATGCAACAAATTGGCAAATCGAATCAATCAAACCAACAACAACCATCATCGTCTACAGCTCAAGCCAGCGGCATAAATACAGCGTCGTCCTCATCATCATCGGCTGGCAGTCATCAGCGGAATAATTTCCATTTGCATAACGTACAGGTCCAGTCCACAAATCATAATAAGAAAAACGAAGATGCTCCCAATATATTGGTTTATAAAAAGGTGAGTCCGAATACCAATCATCAAATAACAAATTATGTTCTTAGCTCTGGACCTAGTCTTTCAGTACAATACGCGTTTATCTATTTCTGCACATGTGAAAAAATTGAATTACCCCAGCATCTACTAAGACGAAGCATAAGAACATTCTAAGCAAGCTTTCACAAAACAGTTTCAGTCGTTTTACTATCGATTAAATTAAGAAAAAAGCTTCTCAAAATACTGTCGTTCGGAGTCAACTTTAAACTGTAGGTCCCGCCACTCATGTATAAAATTAACGCACACAACATAAGTGGTGTGAGAAGCTAGGTCGTAATCCTGACTGAAGGGTTGTAATGACCAATAATGTATGTAAATTAAGAAAATACAATTTCTTACCTTGTGTCCAAGGCTTACCACTCATGTATAAAATTAACACACACAACATGAGTAGTGTGAGAAGCTACGACTGAAGGATGCGGGCTTCTTGGGGACGATTGCTGTAGACTGTCTAATGGTGAAGGTATAGCACTGGCCATTTTATAGTCACCTAGCAGCAACTCGTTTCCTTGCCGTTCGCATTTTGAGATGTCCTCAAACACTACTCCCTCTCTTCCACCTTCCTATAACCCATTTTCCTAAAACCTGCACAATCCACTGCATGAGTAGGGGCCATCCCCAGAGTGCTGGTTTCACCAAAAAAAAAAAAAAAAAAAAACTCTCACTGGGTATGTTATGTTCTTACCAACTAATATCAGCTTCATCGACAGCACCACACTTGGCCGATCTTAATCGAACATTCTTGCATAGGCTGCATTATGACAGTCACCCTACAAAGTTTGCAAAGTTTTGTTGGTAGCGATAGAGCTACCCAGTTCTTTTTGGACAGTAGAATTAACTCAATCATGTACTGTTTGGAACAGAGTTAAGTTATAGCTGACCTCTAAGTAACTTCTATTAATCCATCTTTCAATAGCATAGCTGACATTAGTTTGTAGGACCACTCACCGGCAATACTATCTTCAGAACAAAATCAATTTCTTTTAATTAAATGCAGCATCATTTGCAGGATTTAGTGTGCTGAAGTTGGTCTGAAAAAAAAAAAATATTAAACACAGCTTTAGATACACGTTATTGTATGTAACAAATCAATATTTATCATAGTAGGCGTGGCATTGAAGCCTTCTATCTTACACAGAAAAAAATTTGAGAAAATATTAAACACCACCTGAAATATAAGGCATTATATGTAACAATGCGGTATTTATCTTAGTAGGCGTGGCATTTGTGGGCGGAAATAAATTTTGTTAAATAGCTAATATTTTTTCCTGCCGTATAGTGGAAATTTAATGTCATTATCTCTTATAGTTTCCGAGTTAAAAGCAAAAATGTAAAATTATTTAACAAAAAAACACTTTCTGCTGGATTCTGTTGGCCTGGTATTGGTAAAAAAAATTTGGACGATTTTCAAGGCAGAAAATTCAGAAAATTTTTTCAAATTTTTCAACGCACACACATATGCAATATTTAAGAATTTATTCAATCATGCTCTAAACATGCTAGAAAACTTATTTTCTTATATGAGTCATTAAAATTTGAACAGCAAAAGACTGAGAAAAAATAAGAAACGGCTAAAAATACCTTGAGAGTGTGGCAATTATTAAAAACTTGGGTAACCTTTATCTGCTACTACTAACTATTAATAGGGGAGAAAGGCATTGGGAATATCAGGAATATCTCTGACCATAGGTATATAAAGACACCGTGGTCTAGTAGGTAATGTGTTGGCTTATTAGACAAGAGGCCTAAGTTCAAAATCCAGGTCAGACATCTCTAACAAAACGAAATATGAAAAAATATTTCTTCGGCATCTGTCTCTCAGCAGATGCAAAAACTCTCAGAGAGTAAATAAAATTGTAATGAAAAGTTACTCAAAAATATGTCTTTCAGAATCGACATAAAACTGTAGGTCCCGCCACATCTGCTTATACTTAACACACACAGCATAAGTGGTGTGAGAAGCTAGGTCGTAATCCTGACTGAAAAGTTGTAATGACCAATTATGTATTATGTATGTAACCTCTGTCCATCTTAGTAACTATTAACAAAGGAGAAGCATTAGGTGTAGCCCTAGCCTCGGGGAATATCTTTGAAATATCCCTAACCATAGGTATATGAAATTATATCTGGAAAGGGTAATGGTTAGAGTTAAGGTGATTAAAAATGCTGGAAATGCTACGATGTTCTAGTCAAAAGGTGTTTGGCTCCTCACTGGTGGATGAAGGATTTGAACAAGATTCGAAAGTTGTCACACAGGCTTTGAAATGCTGCACGAAATCCTAAAATTCGAAGAAATGATTTTCATGGTTACACAGAAACTTTCAACGCGAACTTAAAGATAAAGATGATACTGGCGACAGCAGTCAAGCTATAGAAGGGAATAATTAGACTAAGGAGTCTTTAGTCTGAGTAGTATAATGGTGTGTGCAATCAATTAGTACAAGAGAGTAATACCTAATGGACGGAGAGCAAAACATTAGAGCTTCTCATGGACACCCACTTCCTATTGAATTAGGACTCAAGGACATAAGTATTCAGTTCGTGAATGGGACCCCCGTAGGACAGAGATCATTCCTAAGGAGACAATTAAATGGGCAATTTTCGATTTTGAATCATTTAAGTCTCCGCCACCAAGCAGAACATGCATATCAAATCCTTCTTTCTTTTGTTATTCGCACTGCTTTGCTTTTTCTGCCTTTTCAACAACATGTTTGAAGCAACATTGAAGAAATTTATAAATAATGCATGTGTGTGCGTGAGTAGAAAAATTTGAAAAAAAATTTTGCAAAATTTTCTGCCAGGCCAACAGAACATGATAGAAAGTGTTTTTTTTTTCTTTTTGTTAAATAATTTTACATTTTTGCTTATAACTCGGAAACCATAAGAGATAATGACATTGAGTTTTCAGTATTCAATAGTAAAAAGCATTAACATAACATTCCGCCTACAAATGCCACGCCTACCAAGTTAAATACTGATTTGTTACACATAATGCCTTGTATTTTATTTTTTTTTTTTTTGGTGAAACCAGCCACTCAGGGGATGGCCCCTACTCATGCAGTGCATAGTGCAGATTTTTTAGGAAAATTGGTTATAGGAAGTGGAAGAGAGGGAGTAGTGTTTGTGGACATCTCAAGATGCGAACGGCAAGGAAACGAGTTGCTGCTAGGTGACTATAAAATGGCCAGTGCTATACCTTCACCATTAGGTAGTCTACAGCAATCGTCCCTAAGAAGCCCGCACCCTTCAGTCCTAGCTTCTCACACTACTCATGTTGTGTGTGTTAATTTTATACATGAGTGGCGGGACCTACAGTTTAAAATCGACTCCGAACGACAAATTTTATTGAGAAGCTTTACATGGCAATTTTATTTACTCTCAGAGTTTTTGCCAGAAATCTGCTGAGAGGAAGTCGCCGAAGAAATATTTTCGTTTTGACGTCTGACCTGGGATTCGAACTCGGGCCTTCAGTCTAATAAGCCAACACACTACCTACTAGACCACGGCGACTTCTAAGGCGGCGTTTAATATTTTGTGTCTAACCATATAGTGTTTAGCATGTTACCAACCGATTTAGCACAACAATTTTAATCTCCTTCAATTGATTGTGCAGTTAATAAATAAAAAAATGTATTTTGAACACAGTATTGTTGGTCAATGGACCTACAAACTAATATCAGATATTTTCTTGGCTTTGGTAGCCTTTTTTCTTCATCAGTCAGCATCGGCTTCAGAAATGGTTCATTCTGTAATTCAAAAGCAATTCGCAGATGGTCCATGACGTTTTCTTACATTAATTGGTGCAATGCCAATGCAAGGTTATTTTTTTTGTATCTAACCTTAGTCATGTAGTTCCCAATCTTTACAGTGCCATGTTTAGTTTCTGAGCAATTGAAACAGTGCATGCAGTACCGTGCCATGATTATCATTTTTTTAACGTAAATTTTGAGAACTGGATAGCTTTTTTGATATCAAAATTGTAAAACTTATTATGGGTCCCGCCATAAAATTATTTTCTTTTTTCGTTCCTAGATGGAGACGATCATAGAAAAAATGCAGGCTGAAAGCACTGGGGTATCGGTGCGTACCGTTAAAGGTTTTATGACCAAAGTTCCTTCGGTATTTACGGGTGCCGATTTAATATCGTGGATATTAAAAAATTTAGACGTGGAAGATGTTACCGAGGCACTACATTTTGCGCATTTATTAGCATCACATGGTTATATATTTCCTATCGATGATCATCAGTTGACTGTGAAGAATGATGGTACTTTTTATAGGTAAGTACGCCACTGTTTTATAACATGAATGGTCAATATATCTTTTTTTGTAGATTTCAAACACCTTACTTTTGGCCCTCAAATTGCTGGGAGCCGGAAAACACTGATTATGCTGTTTATTTATGTAAACGCACGATGCAAAATAAAACCCGCCTGGAACTGGCCGATTATGAGGCGGAGAATTTAGCCAAATTACAAAAAATGTTCTCCCGCAAATGGGAATTCATATTTATGCAGGTAAATTGAAATAAAACGTAATGAAATTGTCAGATTAAAGAGAATTTATTTTTTTGATATCGTTTAAAGGCCGAATCCCAAAGTAAAGTGGCCAAGAAGCGTGATAAATTGGAACGCAAAGTTTTGGACTCACAAGAACGTGCATTTTGGGATGTACATCGTCCCATGCCTGGTTGTGTAAATACAACTGAAATTGATATTAAAAAAGCATATCGTCGTGGCTGTTCTAGCCATGGTACTGGCTCAGCTGGTGCTGCCGTAACCAAAAATCCTATTGAACAATTAACCCGTATAATAACGCTGCGCAAACAGAAACTGGAACGTAGAACCATTAAAGTTTCAAAGGCAGCAGAGGCGTAAGTAGCTGAGTTAAAATAAAATTTAATTTGAATTCTAATTTGAGTTCCATGCAATTACAGTTTGGTATCATACTATGAGCAATATAATGAATTTGATTACTTTATCACCTCACCGGAATTGCCCAATCCATGGCAAACCGATAGCACTGAAATGTGGGAGGCTGAAAAAAATAGGTAACACGGGGAAATTTGAAAATTTCATGGAAATTTCCATTCATTTTCTTTTCTTTTTTTTTTTACAGTAAAGAGGTACCCATGCGGCGTGTCAAGCGTTGGGCTTTTAGTATGAGAGAATTACTTAAAGATCCCATGGGCAGGGAACAGTTTGCCAAGTTTCTGGAAAAGGAATACAGTTATGAAAATTTATTGTAAGTTAAGGGCTTCAAAAAAAAAAACTAAATCAAATCAAATCGGTTTTGATTTTTATATACTTTCTCCCATAGATTCTGGGAGGCGGTACAAGAAATGAAAGCTTTGCCTCAAAGTGAAATTAAAGAAACTATACAGCGTGTATGGAATGAATTTCTGGCACCCGATGCTCCACGAGCCGTTAATGTGGATTCGAAATCGGTGGAATTGGCTAGAGAAGCGGTAAATTCTCCCAATGGTCCCAATCGCTGGTGCTTTGATGTGGCTGCCGCTCATGTTTATCATTTAATGGAGAGGGATTCATATCCGCGCTATTTGCGCTCTGACATGTACAAGGATTATATCAATTGCTCACGCAAGAAGGTCAAGTCTATACCAAATCTGTTTGGGGTGAAACGCTGAAGTGTGGTTCCCGCGGTAGGTACAACCTCCGCGGCTCATTCATCCTCATCCACATCATCACAGGGCGGTATAGCTGGTGGCATTGCTTCAACTACAGCACATACGCAGCAACAACAGCATCACAGATCATCTTCATAAACTTTCCTTAAGGCACACGGGGAGAGAGAAAAACAAAAAAAAAACCATAAACAACTACACATACAAAGCCAGGAATTGTAGGGTATACAAACTAAAAAAAAAATATAAAAATAAAAATAATAATAAAAACAAAAACTAATTGTGTAAAACATGTTCTTTTTTTAGGTTTTAGATAAAAATTATTAAAAAAAAAAATAAAATTAAAAAAAATAAATTAAAAATAAACAAAGAAAACCTATAGAAAAATTTGAATGTAATTTTTGTGTTAAAAATACATGTAAAAATAAATTTTAAAAAAAAACGAGAAAAACAGGAAAAACTAATAAATTTTAAGTTAAAAACTAAACAACAAAACAAAAAGAATAAAAATAACATAAAAAACAACAACAAATTGAATATAAAAGAAGGAATTTGTTACAAAATATTCGATGTAAAACCATTCCCACAATTGCAAATAACCACCAACACTTTATCAAGAAAATATAGAAACAAAAACAAAAGAAAAACTAAAGAAAAAATAAAAACAAAATGAGAAAAAAAAATAAAAAAAAACATGATTATATTAAAACCCTTCATGGAAACACCCATAATTTTTAAGTTCAATTTAAAGAATCCAACCATTTGTATCATGGTAACAAACCAAACAAAAGACAACAACAACAAAACATACCCACTTAAAAAATCCTTAGATTAATTGTAACGAATTGAATGGAAATTTATTAAAAAGAAACCAAAAAAAAAAAACAAAAACAAAAATCAATAAAAATAAATGAAATCCTATTGAAAACCAACAACAACAATTTTTCTTGTATTAACTGCACAATCATTTTCAAGAAATCTTTTGCTATCCACAGTATTTTAATGGCTACCTCTCTATCGCAACCTTTTTTTTGTGTTCTATAGTCGCCAACTCTCACTGGGTATGTTAGATTCTTACCCATTAATACCACTTGCATCGGCGAAATCGCACTTTGCCTTAATCGAACATTCTTGCATGGCCTGTATTATCACAGTAACCCTACAGAGTTCCTTTGCTATGTGCACTTCTTTCCTCTACCGCATCCTAGTCCTTCTCGGACAGTAGAATTAACTCATTCATGTGCCCTCGGGAACACAGCTCGGTTACAGTAGTAAATACATACATTACAACCCTTCAGTCAGGATCACAACCTAGCTTTTCACACCACTTATGTTGTGTGCGTTACTTTTATACATGAGTGGAGGTACCTACAGTTTAAAATCGACTTCGAACGACAGATTTATTTTTTTTTTTTTTTTTTTGAGAAACTTTTCATGGCAATTTTATTTACTCTCAGAATTTTTGCCAGTAATCTGCAGAAAGAAATATTTGTTCATATTTCGTTCAGTTGAAGATGTCTGACCTTGGGGTCTGAAGCGTGGTCTCACGCCTAATAAGCCACCACACTACCCACTAGACTACTGCGACTTCAGACCTCTAAATAACTTCTATGAATCCATCTTTCAATATCTGACATTAGTTTGTAGGTCCACTCACCGGCAATACTGTTTTTAAAACAAAATTTTTTGTAAACTACACACTCATTTGCAAAATTTCAAGATCGTTGTAGCAAATACGATGTAAAACTGCTTTAAGTGTGCAAAAGCTGGTCAGAAAAAAGAATATTAAACACCACCTTAAATACAAGACATTATATTGTTACGAAAATGGAAATGGTGTTGTTAAAATAATAAGCAAAAGCTCCAAAAACAACACAATGGACTTGATCACGCATAAAAACAAAAGCTCCAAAAACAAAACAATGCAGTTGTTCACGTGATCGACGAATGAGTAAACATATAGCAACAAAAACAACAGGGCTTGTTTACAAGATCGATGGATAAAAAAAAATATAGCAACAACGACTGCGTATAAAAAAATATAGCAGAAAGACAAACAAACAAAACAACAACAACTCTGCCTGGACGAAAGTAAATAAGATACACGAACAACAAAAATGGAAACAAGTTGTTTACATTTTTGGATTGTTCCCGAAGGTCGTCATCATCCTTCAAGGGCATTCATCACACTGTTGATCGAGTGATATAAAAGGCAAGATAAAGCGAGCAACGATGATTCAGTTAGAATTCAGTCAGCCGTGTATGAAGACACGTTATTCTCGGAGTGCGAGTGAAGTTAGTCATGTGACGACGTCGCGTTGAATTGAGTGAGAATTCAATCAGTGGTGTGTGAAGATACGATATCGTGTTATAATCCAGTCAGACTTGTGTGCAGACAAGTTGCGTGAAGAAAACAGTTGTTAGTGTGGTGCTTACAAAAAAGGTTGTGAGCAAAGAAGAATAACTAACAAGTGTTGTTGTTGCTTATAAAAAAGGTTATAAGCAGAGAAATATCACGAACAAGCACATATTGTGGAAGTTATCATTGTATGCGTAGAATAAGTTCGAACAGTGGCACGAAAGTTGTGCAGAAAATAAAGAATTAATTAAAAAATAAACACAGATTTATTTTTATTTTATTTGCAATCTACGAACTCATATTTTTAACGTTTTTAAAAGGTAGAAACGTAACAATATGTAACAATTCAGTATTTATTTTCATAGGCGTGGCATTTGTGGGCGGATGTTGAAAAACAGACGTTTTTTTTCCTAATGTATGGTGAAAACTGAATGTCATTATCTCTTATAGTTCCCAAGATATTTGACAAAATGTAAAATTGTTTAACAAAAAACACTTTCTGCTGGATTCTGTTGGCCTGGTATTGGTAGAAGGAGAAGGTAACCTTTGTAGCTATTAACAAGGGAGAGGGAGGCATTAGGTACAATACTAGTCTCGGGTAGTATCAGAAATTTCTCTGAAATATCTCTGATAACAAGTATATGATATTGTGGTATCTCTGGACGGTGGAATCGATAGACTTTGGGTGGATTAAAAATGCTAGGAACACAAATTGGAATTTCTATGATAATCTAGTCCAAAGAGGTTTGGCCCTACTTGGAACCGAGATTTGAACAAAGTTCAAAAGGCTTTATGCAGACACTGCAAAGCCGCACTGAAATACTGAAATACGAAGAATTGGAAACAAGAGTACAAAGTTTCCCTAGGTATTTACAAAAGAATCCTGAGACGAGCTAAGATTGATTTGTTTAGGAGTCAAATACTACAGGAAAGTAAGGCACCAAGCCTCTGGAATGGGAATATTTATTCTGGCAACATTTTCAGGACACTTGTCCCAGTGACAAACCTCAAAACTTCAGGACTGCATACAGCTATTGTGTGACAGGAAGCAATTAAACAGTCAGTTTTGGCTTTTAAACCATTTCAGTCTCTAAAAACGGACGAAATATGTATAATTTTAGACCAGATTATATCGGACTGAAGTCGTCGTAGTCTAGTAGGTAGTGTGTTGGCTTATTAGACGTAAGGCCCGGGTTCAAACCCCAGGTCAGACATCAAACCGAGATATAAAATATATTTTTTCGGCGACTTCCTCTCAGCAGATTTCTGACAAAAACTTTGAGAGTAAATGAAACTGCCGTGTAAAGTTTCTCAAAAACTTTGATGTTCGGAATAAAATTAACACACACGACATGAGTGGTGTGAGAATCTAGGTCGAAATCCTGACTGAAGGGTTGTAATGACCAATTATGTATGTATGTATAAATGTTATATCGGACTCATTGGAGATATGAACCACACCTAAGGCCTATAGACCCATTCGTTTATCCTCTTTTCCATTGATGAACATGGAGAGACTTATTGATCTTAGTCTACGCAAGTTCTAGTGCAATCTAATCTCTTATCCATGTACGAAACGCATACAATAAGGGGAGGGGTATGTTGGAAACACCTGGCATACCCTAATACGCACAATAGAGAGTTTGTTAACACATAAGGAGTATACCTTTGCTGCCATCATGTACATAGAGAGAATACTTCAATAATATGGAATTGTATGTAGCTAATAGCTAACGCTGACAGGTGGAACATCATGGAGTTCCCCTTCCCATCCCCTTAATGTCCTTTCCTATATGCTTATAGTTACATGGTTAATAAGTTTTACACGTGCGCTGACCAACTTTTTCGATGAGTACGGCGGAATTCGGTCAGTACAGGGACTGCATCTACCCGTCTTAACAGGCCACTATGCATGCTCAAGTGAGCTTTAGTATTAAAGATAACACTCCAACCTAAATTAGACTTAACATACTTTGTGTGATCTTTACTGGCTGCAATTAGTATTGAAAACCAAAAGTTTGAATTACAATTTAGCCTAGAAATACTGGCTAAGTGGATATCGAAGATGGAAAAAGTGATAGATCTTCTCAAAGCCAAAGTGCTAAGGAAGATCTAATGCCATAAGCTCACCTAACCTAGCCGTACACAGCACTGGTATTGAAACTCAAGGTGTATACATACATACATAATTGGTCATTACAATCCTTCAGTCAGGATTACGACCTAGCTTCTCACACCGCTTAGGTTGTGTGTGTTAATTTTATACATGAGTAGCGGGAGCTACAATTTAAAGTCGACTCCGAACGATTAGGTTAGGTTAGGTTAGGTTAGAGGACGTGTACTTGTCATCTGTGACAAGTACAGTACCCGGAGGTCGAACTGACCCATTGTACAACGTCCTAGCTTCTAACACCACTCGTGTTGTGTGCGTTTATTTTATACATGAGTGGCGGGACCTACAGTTTAAAGTCGACTCCGAACGACAGATTTTTGGAGAAGCTTTTCATGGCAATTTTTACTCTCAGAGTTTTTGCCAGAAATTTGCTGAGAGGAAGTCGCCGAAGAAATATTTTTTCATATTTTCGTTTTGATGTCTGACCTGGGATTCGAACTCGGGCCTTTCGTCTAATAAGCCAGCACACTACCTACTAGACCACGGCGACTTCAACTCCGAACGATAGATTTTTGAGAAATTTTTCATGGCAAATTTTATTTACTTTACAGAGTAATTGTCAGAAATCTACTGATAGGAAGTCGCCGAAGAAATATTTTTTCATATTTCCGTTTGTTGGACATGTCTTGACCTGGAGTTGAATCGTGGCCTCACATCTAATAAGCCAACGCACTACCTACTGGACTACGGCGACTTGGACAAGTCCAGGCATATACAGGGTGGGGCAAAAGTCGCGAAGGGATTTGAAAAATTAATAACTTTTCCAATTTAATTTTTTTTTATTTTTCTTTTTAGGACTTGTAAAATAAATCTGGGAGATTAACTATGGAAGGTTACAACGTTATCCAGCGAACCAAAATCATAGAACTTTAGTTTGAACATCATCGATCAATAATTTAAACTCAACGAGCCTATCGTCGTCATTTTAATGTGCGGAATTCACCATCCGAATCAATTAGTGACACGTTTTCAGGAACAAGGCTCAGTAAGGGATCTTTCACGAAGCGGAAGACCACATTCTGTAATTAATGAAGCAAATATTCAACGCGTTCTGGAGAGTGTTGAGGAGAATCCTGAAACATCAACTCGAAGGCGCTCTGCTGAGCTGCAAATGTCTCGGCGGTCTTTACGCAGAATATTAAAGGGAAATTTACATATTTTCCCATACAAGCTGCAGTTAGTGCAAGAACTAAAGCCACGAGATTCCCAAGAACGATTAAACGATTAAACCCCTTCGTCACTTTTGCCCCACCCTGTATTTAATAATTAGATCATGTGGATTATATGAAACAAAGATATCATACTGGCCCAGAATACCGACTACTTTCATTTTTTATTGAATTTAAGGGACTTTTTTTTCATTAAAGAATTGTTTTTTTTATTATTTGAAGGTAACCACCCTTAAGGTATGTAGGTATGAAAATATTGTGTGCATATTAAGTTTTTTAATTTAAAAAAAAAATTTAAATTAAATTGAAAAAAAAAAATATTACAACTTAAAATATCACACATAAGTAGAATTCTAAATAATAAATTGCAATTGTTTATAACTTGCAAGAATTGCTATAAAATTTAATTGTTTACTGTTAAAATTAATAATTTTTTTTACAATATTTCACAACGTTTATCATTTTTGAATTCTCACTTACAAACTGATTCTAAAAATCCCAGAAAATAGAAATTATTTGAAAAAAAATAGGAAAAAAAATTTCAAATCATACAAAATCATGACACACCTCCATAGCAGTTGAGAAAAATAATTAATGACTGCCTGAAGCAACGTTTTTTCCCACAATGAATAGATGTTTACTTATTTTTCATACGGTTTAATTTTAGTGGTAATCAAACATATGTTATTGATAATATGTACATTAGAGCGACTCAAGTTGTATGGAAGCGAAATTCGTGCTCGATGTACCCCCCCTAAAAATGAACCATGGACTTTTTTAAGATGACATTTAAAATATTTCGACTCCAGCTTTGACCTCTCGTGAGCTGGACTATTTTGAAAAAGGGTCTATTTTTGGATATTTTGTTAATTTGAGGATCTGTTTCCTTACCAACATATACAATATGTATATCATGAGAAAGGTTTTTTTAAGGCGCGTCCAACTGTATATACAATTTTTCCAAGGACGATCATCCATGTCCTTTTTTTAAGGATATTCTGTGAAAAAAAACGGTTTTTGAATTTTTTGTTCGGGGTTGTTTGTAATAATAATGCCAAATTAACATATTTTAATCTTTAGTCGATTTAAGTAAATACGGGTCTCAGCTTTTTTTTAAATTTACGCTAATTCGCGTTTTGAAAAAAATACAATAGGGTGGTAACCCTTCCTTGTAAATAGGCCATATGGGTATCAAATTTTTTCTTTTACCAAGTACATCATCTTTGTATGTAAATAATTTAGATTTTTTCAAATTAGATGCATTTTACACGGTGCTCTGGAATATATATAAATTCAATTTTGTGGTAACTCTAATATGATAGCGGATTTAGTTTCTAGATCATGTATGGATGAAAATAGGACTTAAGAAAGAAAAAAAGAAATGATCCACGACTTTTTGGCGGCATTTTTGTTGCCCAAACTACAAAAAAGTTATAAAATATTATTGTTTATATTTACAAAACTACAAACTACAACTACTACAAAACGCGAACTAGCGCGAATTTCAAAAAAAGGTGAGACCCGTATTTAATTAAATCGACTTAAGATTAAAATATGTTAATTTGGCATTTTTATTATAAACAACCCCGAACAAAAAATTTAAAAACCGTTTTTTTTCACAGAATATCCTTAAAAAAGGACATGGATGATCTTCTTTGGAAAAATTGTATATACAGTTGGACGCGCCTTAAAAAAACCTTTCTTATGATATACATATTGTATATGTTGGTAAGGAAACAGATCCTCAAATTAACAAAACATCCAAATATAGACCCTTTTTCAAAATGGTCCAGCTCACGAGAGGTCAAAGCTGGAGCCGAAATATTTTAAATGTCATCTTAAAAAAGTCCAAGGTTCATTTTTAGGGGGTACATCGAGGACTTTTTTTGGTGAGTCGCTCTAATGTACATACTTAATAATTGTAGAATTCAATACTCAAAGTTTTCTAACGCTTCCTAAAGGGTTGAACGCTCGGTCCATTTCAAATCATTGTCAGAGTAAAAATTGACGACGTTAAAATCTTGACGCCGTTAGAATTTTGATGTCGTTAAAACTTTTTTAAAAGGTAGTCTATTCCACCTTCTCAGCAACTCCTGCAGAAGTCAATCGAAGCAATGCCATGTCTATCGGCATGTCTTCCAATGGGACCACGGTCTGGATTGGATTGGTCTGGTCAATAGTGCCACGGATGGTCATGCGTGTTTTAAGCAGAGAAGACAGATCTTGCTATAAACAGTCCACCGAACTATAGATGGCAAAGAAAATGTCCATCAAATTCGTTGAGCTTTCTTAAGGTAGTGTCTTGGCTTATTAGACGTGAAGCCTCGATTCAAACCCCGGGTCAGACATCAAACCGAGATATAAACAAATATTTCCTCGGCGCCTTCCTCTCAGCAGATTTCTGCCAAAAACTGTGAGGGTAAATAAAATTGCCTGAAATCGACTTTAAACTATAGGTCCCGCCACTCATATATAAAATTAACACAACACAACATAAGTAGTCTGAGAAGCTGGGTCGTAATTCTGACTGAAGAGTTATAATGACTAATTATGCATGCGCATGTATGTATACTTCACAATTTCATAACGCTGATATGTCGTCTAGTGGAAAATGTTTTGATTAACTAGATAAGATCTTTGTGTTCAAGCCTTAGTACAGACAAGAGATCAGCAACGAGTATTCAAAACGATGAGTAGATTCGAGTCATACTTATAATTTCAGCTACTTATACGCATTCATACTTATTTTAATATCATACTCAGACTACTCATATTCAAAGTTTGAAATACTCATCGTACTCATACTTAACAATACGCACGATGTTGTTGATTTTGACTCTCCATGATTCAACATATACACGAAGCACAAAATAAGTATGATTCGAGTACGAACACCACAATACTCGCTAGAAGGTTGTGTGTGTGCTTTGCTTGCTGTCTTTGTCTTTTCTTTTCTCTTCTATTGTGAATGCAACAATAACTACTACTGTAAATTTTGATGAATGATTCGAGTGACTCGAATCATTCGTAAGTATTATAAGTATTTTTCTAAATTTATGAATCTAAATGAGTAGGCGTATGAATCAAACAATGAATCGAATGTTGTGAGTTTGATGTCAACGTTGTACTCATACTCATTGCAACCTATACTTATAAATCAATGTTGTAGCGAGTACGAATGAATCAGAGTAGTTGAATTTTAATACTCTTGACTCACTCATACTCAAAATTTCATAAGTACCTATGAGTAGCGAAAATACGATTCATTGCTGATCTCTGGTACAGACAGCGTAAAATCAAAAGATATTTCTTTCTACGGCCACCTCTTAGCATTCTCGAGATTAAACTGTGGGTCCTTCTGTCACTCGTAAAATTAACATACACATGCTTGGTGATATGAAAAGATATCTGTATAGCACCATAGGCCCGCCCTACCGCAAACGAGTAAACTCACTAGAATTTGCAAATAATCCATACAACCTAATTAACCTAACCTTCTTAACAGCCATCATCCATTTGATGTCTGACATCAAAATCCATTGCTCTGTGCTGAAAGCACTCTTAGCATTAAATATTATAATGGCTCGATATTCCAACTATTTATCATCATCAAAACCAAACTGTTTAGGCAGTACTTTACACACATACATAATTGGTTATTACAACCCTTCAGCTAGGATTATGGACCTAGTTTCTCGCACCACTTATGACGAGTGTTTTAATTTTATACATGAGTGGCGGGACTTACAGTTTAAAGTCGAGTCTGAACGACAGATTTTTGAGGAATTTTTCATGACAATTTTATTTGACTCTCAGAGTTTTTGCCGGAAATCTGCAGAGATTCCAATAAGCCAACATACTACCTCCTAGACAGTCTATTGCTTTTTTTTAATTGATGTAATAATAGGCCTTCGAGTAAATTTAAGAGTACATCTAGCATATAAAGTGATCTAGGATTGGTTTATTGCACTAGACTCTATGTCTCTGGTTATCTAGTGGCAACGGCCTTTGTTACAATGTATGAGGTTTCAATATTGGGTGTAATGATAGCTAAATTTGCTTTTTGAGTTCTACTCTTTACCAAGAACAAGGTCTGAATAACTATTCCATGATGTTCATAGTCGCCGTAGTTTAGTAGGTAGTGTGCTGGCTTATTAGACGTAAAGCCCGGGTTCGTATCCCAGGTCAAGCATCAAAACGAAATATGAAAAAAAAATATTTCTACGACGACTGCCTCTCAGCAGATTTCTGGCAAAAACTCTGAGAGTAAATAAAATTGCCATGAAAAAGTTTCTTAAAAAACTGTCGTTCGGAGTCGACTTTAAACTGTAAGTCCCGCCACTCATGTATAAAATTAACGCACACAACGTAATTGGTGTGAGAAGCTAGGTCGAAATCATGACTGAAGGGTTGTAATGACCAATTATGTTGTTGATGTTACTCTCCCCTCCCGCCAAAAAGTATTATGTTGAGGAATAGATTGAAGGCTTTTAATTTTTAAAACTCAGTGCAGTAATACCACCACCAGATCTGGTCATGTTTGAAGATTTTAATGAGTTTGAGTTTAAATGAAGAATAACTACCAAAAAAATGGGTTGTAAACGACCAATTAAATAAAAATGTTGAGTTCCAAACAAAATAAAACGTTTAAAGCGAACATATTTACAAATGTATTAAAAATTAAACCCCTTTTTTGGAACGGGGGAAGGAACATGAGACATACATACATAATTGGTCATTACACGTACAACCCTTCAGTCAGGATTACGACCTAGCTTCTCACACCACTTATGACGAGTGTTTTAATTTTATACATTAGTGGCGTTACCTACAGTTTAAAGTCGACTCCGAACGATAGTTTTTTAAGAAGCTTTTCATGGCAATTTTATTTACTCTCAGAGTTTTTGCCAGAAATCTGCTGAGAGAAAGTTGCCGATTTTCGTTTTGATGTCTGACCTGGGGTCTGAACTCGGGCCTTCAGTCTAATAAGCCAACACACTACCTACTAGACTACGGCGACTGCGGCGGAGGAACATGAGACATTTATTTTAAAATTATGCTCTCCAAATAAAATCATTTTTAAGAACAATTTCATTCATTCGTTAATTGTTTATTAAAAACCAAGAAAATTTTTATTCGCCTCATAAGCATAATACCGACAGTAGGCAGAATTTCTTTTTGTCGCAATTCCTGGTTTGTCAATTAAAAACTTAAATAACGTATGCACGCACGCACGCCTTGTGTTCCATATTTAAAGTAAAATTGGCACATTCGTCAATTAAACTCGAGGCGAGCTTTTTTTTTTGTAAATTTCTTCTTCACAAAATTGTAAATTGCCTTTTGAAAATATGTGTGTCAATGTCTGTTTTCAATAAAAGCAAACAGAACAGGAACAACGAAGAGGAGAAGAGAACAGAAATGTTCCTTAAATATACTCTGCAAGCAGCAACAGGCATAAATTGATAATAAATGTTGGGAATACGAGTAAACACTGACAAATGATTCTCTTAATAAATTCAGAATCTGAATGCGTTATAGTTAATGGAGCATTATTCCAACTGACTGACTGACTGACAGACAGACACTCACAGTCGCATTTACGAATTCAATTGGCAACCAGGAAGTATTTTAACTGTCATCTTTCATGGGAGTCTACTGTTTCTATATGTTTATGATGGGATTTTCCCCGTTTAACGAATGCAAATAGTTGTGTTACTTATTTGATCTCTGATTCTATGGAAATTTAATTAAAATTCTATAACAACAATAACAATAAAAAAATAATAAATATTGTAAATTCCAATAACAATAAGAAAAATATAATAAATATGGGTAGGCTAAGTTAAGTCCTCGTAGCCTAATAGATAGTGTGTTAGCCTATTAGACGTGAGGCCACGGTTCAAACCCAAGATCAGACATCGAAATACGAAAAAATAGTTCTTCGACGACTTCCTCTAAGCCGATTTCTGTCCAAAATTGCCGTGAAAACCTTTTCAAATACGAAAAAATATTTCTTCGACGACTTCCTGTTAGTAGATTTCTGTCCAAAATTGCCGTGAAAAGCTTTTCAAAAATCTGTTGTTCGGAGTCGACTTTAAACTGTAGGTCCCGCCACTCATGTATAAAATTTTAAACGACAGACAGATTCTTTAAAAAAAATTTCATGGCAATTTTTATTTACTCTCGGAGTTTTTACCAGAAATCTGCTGAGAGGAAATCGCCGAAGAAATATTTTTTCATATTTCGTTTTGTTGAAGATGTCTAACCTGGGATTCGAATCTAAGCCTCTCGTCTAATAAGCCAACACATTACCTAGTAGATTACGGTGACTTCATGTTATCGCATACACACTTTATTTTATTGAAATTTAAAGATAGGAATCGCTTAAAAAAAGACCATATAATTCTTATTGATTTAATTCAAATTTATTCTTGTTAGTATCGTTTTTTTCCTTTTTTTTTTTGCTTTAAATATTTATAGTTTTGAGAGCTTTTTTTTTGCCAGGCGTGTAAGCCTAGACCACCTTAACCCTCCGTCATGCACATGTATCTGGCCAGATATTTTACGAATTTAACTGTGATTTAAATATATTTCTAATTTGGCTAGGGGTTTAAGTCTCCAGGTACCCTCTACAAATATTGTTAGGTATCGGTTTATGAAAAAACACATTAAAAAAAAAACAACAAACAAAATTTATGTGGATTTTTTCATCTATACATCGTATACGTAGCGCATGTATCTGGCCAGATACACACACATTTTGTATGAAGAGTACTGTACTTTATTGGTTTTTTTTTTTTGGTTTTTATACATTGGTTCTTCCAAATATTGAAAACCGAATGAAAAACATTCACATCATCAAACAGTTCAACACTCGTTTGGCCATGGAATCGTATTTTGGAAGACCACTAAATGTAAGTTTGATTGATATAACATTTGCCCTTCATTACATCTCATTTTCCTCGTTTTTCTTTTTCATTTCAGTTTCCAGTAGTAGTTGTTAGCTCAAGTGGTGCTGATACTCTACAAAAGAGAAAAAGTTGTCAGCTTTGTAAATTGGGAGATGAAAAAATTCGCCGACTAACTCGTTTTTTTTTGTTCCAAGTGCTCGAATCCAGTATGCCTACAACATTTGAAATCAGAGTATACATTTTTAAGTTGCTTACCTGAAGCTGTGTAAGCCTTTTTTAATTTAGAATTAATTAAAACTTCCTTTGTAACTACTAAATTTAATTGAAATGATCTTTATAACAACTATTTTTTTTTGAATTAAACACAAAAATAAAATTTTTCTTGTTTTATTTCTCATTAAAATTTTTTTTGCACTGGTAGGTGGTTTAGCATGTACTAAGAACAAAAAAAAAAATAGAAAATATATATCTGCCTGGCGTGATAACAGTATAACAATGCAATATTATCACTAAAATAGCATATTTTTCATATAAATGTACTGAAATACATAGTGTATCTGGCCAGATACATGCGCTACGTACGTGACTATCGGAACATGTGCATGACGGAGGGTTAAATGGAAAAGGGGTTATTGCCCTTAATAGTTATTTTTAGTTTTATTGGACAAATGGCCAATAATAAATCACATATTTTTGCAATATTTTAATTTTTTTTTTGCATATAAATTATGTAATAAAGGGAATGACGTCATTCGTCATTCGTGTTTTTTTTTTTTTTTTTTTTTTTTTTTTTTTTTTTTTTTTTACAACGAAAAAGGTTTTAACATATCAGCGTTTTGGTAGATTTATGTCCCTTATACTGTGAGGGCCTGTTCGTAAATGCATCACTGCGCTGCATAATATGATTATTTTACGCTTACACTGCTAATCACATGTTGCTGATGCTTCTTTTTGCTGATTTATTTGTTTGAAAATGAAAAATTATTAATAAATTTGATTTTTGAACTGGACGATAAAACAAATGACAAAATGTTGTTAAATGCACAAAAAAGGAGACATTTAAGGAGTAAAAGAGAAACTTATTGTTAAAACTCTCATTCTCTCTCTCTCTCTCTCACTCATTCAATGCATCAGCCATTTTTATGATTAGTGTTTTGTGTTTATTTGCGCATAATATGATTTAATGTTGCATTTACGAACATTTGACAGCTGCAGTCCTGCCAAGGTATGCATTTATGAACATGATGCGGATAATAATGCAGCGCAATGATACATTTACGAACAGGCCCTGATTTACAAGCAACTTAGTACATTATTCTCACATTCGGGTCATGACTCCCTTAAGGTCCTATAGAAATAGATTGCTCTGCACCTGGATTCACTTTTTAATAAATTCCAACGTGGACACCAATAAGAAGGAGATCTCTTTCAAGCTAATTACCAGATTGGTACATTTACATTGAAATTACGAAGGTGCCGTAGTCTAGTAGGTAGTGTATTGGCTTATTAGATGTGAAGCCACAGTTCAAATCCTATGTCAGACATCTCGAACGAAACAAAATATGAAAAAATCTGTCGATTGGAGTCAACTTTAAACTAAAGGTCCCGCCACTCATGTATAAAATTAACACACACTGAACTGTTATAATGACCAATTATGTATGTATGTTACGACACCCACAAACCCATGCACGCAACGTTCTATACAACGTCCTATACTTTCTTACTACATGGCGGCCTAAGGACAAAGAGTGCCGACTGGCTTTCCATGCAAATACAAATACCGAATATTTTTTTATTATTATTCTTTAGTTCCTCTAATGACCCTTGACCAGTTCTCCATTTTCTTATTCAATTTCAGTTCTTAATTTTTTTTTGCATTGCTTCATTCTAGTTTCATTATCAAGTCTTTTTGACTGTTAAGCAGGTGATTGATTTACTCTAATAAGTCCACAAGCGACTGGATTATCATCTGAAACATTTTGCAAAAATGCAATCATAACTTCAGCTTGCATAAGGAAAAGAAGGTTACTACACAACTGCCTGTATGTTGAAGCCCAATTTTAGGAGGCCACAATAGAAAATATCGGATGGGCCATTTATCGGTTTAAATTTGAAACATCAATTACATCGAATCTGGCAATACTTATGTCATTCTATTCTATCACAAAATTCAGTATATTATCTCCACTGAACGTAATGAATCGATTCATGCTTTGGCAACTTTGGGATTTATTGGGCCAACGAGAAATTGCACGATGATGTATTCGGATGAAGTTCATTTTCTTCTTGGTGGGTACGTTAATAAGGAAAATTGCAGTCTTTCAGACGACAATGTATCCATTACGAGTGACTGTTTGGTGCGGCTTGTGGAGCGAAGGCATCATTGGGCCATACTCCTTCGAAAATGACGAAGTCGCAGCCATTAAGGTCTATGGAGACACCTATCGCACCATAATAACTGATTTTTCGTACCCGCTCTTCATGGTATTGATATGAACGATGTTTGGTTTCAACAGGATGGTGCAACTTGTCACACATCTCATGCCACAATCGATTTATTGCGTCAAACGTTTGATGGCCATTTAATTAGTCGAAATGGTGATGTGAATTGATCGTCAAGAGGCTGCAATTTGACACGGTAGAACTATTTTCTGTGAGGCGCCGTTAAAGAAAAGTGTTATGCCGACAAACCAGAGACAATTAAGCATTTAAAGGCCAACATTCGTGATGCCAATGCCGAGGTACGACCCCATATACCCGAAAAAGTGCATGAAAATTGGTCCAATCATATGAGGTACTGTGAGGCCAGCCGCGTCAGCCATATGAATGAAATAATATTCCATTTCTAACCGAAACAATCGTACTTCACAACTAAAAAAATCAGTTTGGAAAAATTTCAAACCGTTTCTGTTTCATTGCATTTTTAAATTTAAACTTTTAAATAGCCCACCCTATATTTGCTTACTTTTCAATCTGAAAATGATATCCTTATCCTCATAAGTACTCATGAAATTTTGAGTATGAGTGAGTCAAGAGTATTGAAATTCAACTACTCTGATTCATTCGTACTCGCTACAACATTGATTTATAAGTATAGGTTGCAATGAGTATGAGTACAACGTTGACATCAAACTCACAACATTCGATTCATTGTTTGATTCATGTGCCTACTCATTCAGATTCATAAATTCAGAAAAATACTTATAATACTCATAAATGATTCGAGTGATTCGAATCATTCATCAAAATTTACAATCTTAGTTGTTGTTGCATTTACGAAAAAAAAAAGGAGAAAGAAAAGACAAAGACAGCAAGCAAAGCAAACACACAACCTTCTAGTGAGTATTGTGGTGTTCATACGCGAATCATACTTATTTTGTGCTTCGTGTAAATGTTGAGTCATGGAGAGTCGAAATCAACAACATCATGCGTATTGTTAAGTATGAGTACGATGAGTATTTCAAACTTTGAATATGAGTAGTATGAGTATGATATTAAAATAAGTATGAATGCGTATGTATAAGTATCAGAAATTATAAGTATGACTCGAATCTACTCATCGTTTTGAATACTCGTTGCTGATCTCTGGTATGTAGGTTTAAATATGAGTTCCCTTACTATCACAATAATTTTCTAATTTAAAAAGTATTTCAAGTACTTACCTTAGACTTGTCACATTCTCTTTCGTTCTCTGTCTTTCTCTACAACTATCTGCCGCCTATGCAAATACAATACTTAATCGGTATCACTGGTGGTGGTAGCAACTTTATTACTTCGTTCCTATAAAAAAGAAAAAAAAAACATTCTCTTTTAAAGACGGTTAAACGTTTTCTGAATAAGAATTTCACAATTTTCGTTCATTCCATAACACTTGACTTTCAACCAACAACAGCAAAAAAAACAAAAAAAAAAAAAAAAAAGTCAAACTGAATCATTGAATTACTGACATAGTGACTAACAGTCTAACTGTCTAAGCGACTGACTGACTGAATGAATAAAAATGCATGCATTCACGGTAATAATGGAAATAGAAAAACTAAAATGAAAATAAAGTCATAAAAGTCATGAAGTAAACTCAACAAACAATTCAAATGAAAACAGAAAAAAACCCAAAAACGGTTTCCAGTATTTTTTTTTTTTTTTTTTTGTTTCTAATGCGGGAATCAGCAGCAAATACTTTTTATCTTGTGCCGTTAAGGCAGCGATAAAAAGAAGAGAAAAAAATTACGCCAACATCTTGGGCTGACAAGACAACAGTCACGCTAGAACGTTGAACTAATTTTTTTGTTTCTTTCGTGGTTGTTGTCTAGTTTTTGTTGTTGCTATGAACTCCCTCCCACAGTCACATTCATTGATGCCTTCTTGCCAGTCACCCGGCACTTGTGTTTGCGAAATTGCTTAGGAACTGCTGTTTAATCATTAAAAACACATTTCGCTATCAAAGGCTTCCTCTTTAAGGGATTTCTTTTTAAGAATTTTGCAAAAAAAAAATATTTTTTTCCACACGGTTTTTTTTAACCCGAGATTTGATTATTTGGGAGTCAAAATCGTAAACATCTAACATTTTTGAGCGCCACAGAAAACATGGCTTTCGTTGGTGATCTTAGAAACTGTAAATTGCTGATAGCAACTGTACCAAGAAATATGAAAAGAAAAAGGGAAAACAAAATCGTGAAGAAAAATTTTTATGCACCTATACAAAAGAAGAACCATGGCTCAAACCCCAGCCATTAATCGAAATCCAAATTCATTAGGAGGGAGGCCTGATGACCCATTTCGATATTTTCAAAATCTATCTCCCTCATCTAGTCTTATTTATATCCCAAATACAAATTCGACTGTGACATATTCCCAGGCAACCTAGATCTTGAAGGCATCCGGGTGACTTTGTTTAGTTTTCTGTAAAATCGGGCAAGAAGAAAGTGGTTTATAAATTCTTCTTCTTCCTTATCCAAATTGCTGCTACAATATCCGTGTCGTGGATAGCCTATGCTTGGACATACGGCCAATCATACATACATACAGTGAGCAGTACTTACACCCTTTGAATTCGTACTAAGAGCTAAGAAAGTTTTAATTTTTTTCCTCAACATAGTAGGCCAGAGTTTCCAAAATATTTTGTAAATTACAATATCAGAACACCTGCATCCATTTTTTTCTAAAGCCCTGTGTATCTATTAAATACGGGAGAGTATTTATTATTCAGTAGCAATTACATTTCCTCGGATATATGCTAGGTACCCATTCAAGTCGGGCTAGCGTAACAGAACAATTGAGAAGACACCTAGACCTAGTTAAATTGGGATTTGGTGCCTTAGTAACTGAACAGCCTTGCCTGTACGTGTTAATAATCAAAACTTCAGGATTTAATGCGTGAAAGATTCTCCCGAACCAATCGATAGTATAGACATTCGCTTAGATAACTCGTAATTCAGGATACAGTTTAGGAAGCAATTCCAATCAGATATGCTTAACTTTTCCTTTCAAAAAGGGCTCTCCTAGTACTTTACCAGGCTTTGAAAATCAGTACAAGCTTTTGCAATTTGTAAAAAAAGGTGACAAATAAATCCGATATTGATGATGATATTCTGCTATAGGGCTCTGTTAGCGTATAATCTCATGACCTCATGATCTTAAGTGCTGCAGTGATGTCGCTTGTAAATATCATTTTCCATGTGAAAAATTTTCATTGTCTTGGAACAATATTCTTTTCTTATATGCCTCTCCGTACCATCCGATATACGCTTCCCTAGATATTTTTTTCAGTTTCATTGCTTAGTTGTTCGTATCTTTCCATTTCCATTTGGTTGTTCGCAGTTTGCAAAATTCTCCACTGGAAATTTCTTGCAACGACATCTGCAATAATGAGAAAGAAGAGAAGACCACCGAACTGTGGTTCTCGGGGATCTGAGTAGAAGGATTTTTGGGTATCCAGAATTTAATGACAGAGCGTGTCTAGCTAAAGATGGTTTGGATAAAATCCACAAATTTTGGAAAACTATCCATATGGTTCAGAAACGCAAATCAGAGGTAATAATTAAATTTCAGAATAGGTACTACAACGGTTTACAACGAGCCCTTATAAGATGCTACTAAGCTATGTATACTTGAGGCGGCTGCCAATATAACCCAACCTAATCCAATGATTAATTTCCCAAAGGTATCGAGCAGATTACAATCGGACGGCCTTTAGACAAATAGATTATTTGCGAATAACAAGTTTCCCAAGAAAAATAATTCGATAACATGAATGGCAATCGTCCTTCAATTTATGCCTCTCAACCTACGCATTATTCATACGCATAGTTGGGCAGTTTCAAGTGGACATCTATGCGTATGAGGAATTTGATTTGATTTGATGAAAACTTGTGCATTAAAGTTTCCTTTAGCTGTGCAATGGAATTGGTCGCTATCGATAGGTTGCGCACTTACTTATGAAGAACTGAACTCCTTAGCGGTGATTGTTGCTCTTGTTTGAGAGAAAATAAAGAAAGTATTCTACAGATTACTCAGCCTTCGGCAATGATTACAAAACGCCATGAACATTGCCACCAGATATTTGACTATTCTTTCGAATTGAGAATTTGTTCCACTTAATTTTGGTTCATAATTCATACAAATGAAGTAGCCGTAATTTAGTAGGCAGTGTGTTGGCTTTTTAGATGTGAGGCCTCGGTTCAAACCCCAGGTCAGACATCAAAGCGAAAATATGAAAGAATATTTCGTCGGCAACTTCCTCTCAGCAGATTTCTGACAAAAACTGTGAGAGTAAATAAAAATTATCATGAAAAGTTTCACAAAGAAAAATCTATTGTTCGGAGTGGACTTAAACTGTAGATCACACTACATGAGTAGCAGAGATCAGCAACGAGTATTCAAAACGATGAGTAGATTCGAGTCATACTTATAATTTCAGATACTTATACGCATTCATACTTATTTTAATATCATACTCATACTACTCATATTCAAAGTTTGAAATACTCATCGTACTCATACTTAAAAATACGCACGATGTTGTTGATTTCGACTCTCCATGATTCAACATATACACGAAGCACAAAAGTATGATTCGAGTACAAACACCACAATACTGGCTAGAAGGTTGTGTGTGTGCTTTGCTTGCTGTCTTTGTCTTTTCTTTTCTTTTCTCTTCTTTTGTAAATGCAACAATAACTACTACTGTAAATTTTGATGAATGATTCGAGTGACTCGAATCATTCGTAAGTATTATAAGTATTTTTCTAAATTTATCTGAATGAGTAGGCGTATAAATCAAACAATGAATCGAATGTTGTGAGTTTGATGTCAACGTTGTACTCATACTCATTGCAACCTATACTTATAAATCAATGTTCTAGCGAGTACGAATGAATCATAGTTGAATTTTAATACTCTTGACTCACTCATACTCAAAATTTCATAAGTACCTATGAGTAGCGAAAATACGATTCATTGCTGATCTCTGATGAGTAGTGATGTAACACACACAACATCAGTGGTGTGATTAGCTATGAGAGTTTTAGTGACCAATTATATATGTATGTATGTAGGTATCAGAGATCAGCAAAGAATCGTTTTTTCGCTACTCATAAGTACTCATAAAATTTTGAGTATGAGTGAGTCGACAGCATTGAAATTCAACTACTCTGATTCATTCGTACTCGCTACAACTTTGATTTATAAGTACAGGTTGCATGCAATAAGTATGAGTACAACGTTGGCATCAAACTCATAACATTCGAAATATGTTCATACGCCTACTCATTCAGATTCATAAATTTAGAAAAATACTTATAACACTCATAAATGATTCGAATCATTCATCAAAATTTACAATCTTAGTTGTTGTTGCATTTAGGAAAAAAAAAGGAGAAAGAAAAGACAAAGACAGCAAGCAAAGCAAACACACAACCTTCAAGTGAGTATTGTGGTGTTCGTCTGCGAAACATACTTATTTTGTGCTTCGTGTATACATATGTTGAGTCATGGAGAGTCGAAATCAACAACATCATGCGTATTGTTAAGTATGAGTACGATGAGTATTTCAAACTTTGAATATGAGTAGTATGAGTATGATATTAAAATAAGTATGAATGCGTATGTATAAGTATCAGAAATTATGAGTATGACTCGAATCTACTCATCGTTTTGAATACTCATTGCTGATCTCTGGTAGGTATGTAACTGACCAATAAGCTACCAATTGTATCCCTAGCGAGAGACATCACTCCGCTTTGTATGTTCTTGAGATCAATGTATGTATATAAGAGCTCTGTAGATTGGCTTACCCTATATAATTTGGCATTCTTATCTTTCTTTTATTTTTTCTCTTAATTTTTTGTCTAATTAAGGTGTTAACTGGGTTCTTTTTCTTTTTGTTAACTGCAGTTATTTATCTGGAACAAACAATATGAGAATAAAATTGGTTTTTTTTTTTTTTGTTTTTTTTGGGTAAATTTGTTTTGCTTCGTATATTTATCTCAATGTCGTCTGCAATAAAACAATTAAACTCCTCTGCTTGTATTTTCTATTTTTTTTTTAATTTTCTTCATTTCTTAATTCATATTTCTAGATTGATATTAAACATGTGATCGTTTTTTTTTTTTTTTTTTTTTTTTTTTTTTTAAGAATAAAAACGTTTTACGATTTCAACATACTTGTGGAATATTTCTAGACATTTTTGTGATGTTTTAGAAAAATAAAAATAAATTGAACAGAAAATTATGCAGAAAAAGTAGACGATAAAAGAAATTGTTAAGCAAATATTTATAAATTCAGAAAATAAATATCCTGGTATTTTTAAGCATTATTAAAAGGCTTTATATGGTAATATTGTCAATTGTTTTGGCTTTCAAAATACGTAAATTTAAGAAATATTTGCAGGCCACGTCCCATATAAATAAAAAAAAAGTGTCTTACAATGATTTTTTTATTGCAATCGCACAAGGAAAGGAATCTTTAATAATAAAAACTTAATTATAAAGGCATGTTCTTCTCTTTCCTAAAACCTGCACAATGCACTGCATGAGTAGGGCCCATCCCCTCAGTGCTGGTTTCACCAAAAAAAAAAAAAAATGTTCTTCTCTATAGAACTTGTTTCTCTCTAGAAGTTGTTTTCATTCGGACTTATTTCTTGCAATAAAATTCTGTGTCAGATGAAACCAGAGGTGTTGTCGAGCCGGAACGCTCCGGAACGTCGTTCCGGTACTTTCTTTTTGGACAGGAACGCGTTCCGGATCTAAAGATGATTTCTGATAACGAGAATTGGCTGACGTTTTGAAAAAAAAAAATTAAAAAGAATTGCTGATTTGATTGAGACCTAAAAAAAAACGCCACCGCCAGGATTATCATGGAAAATCACTCCCGTCGTTAAATTTGGGACATAAGACCGCACAGAGCGGCCGCCTACGCAGGATCGGCCCTGTCTATATAATTATATATACGCGTTCCGGTAAAAAAAAATTAACACAACACCACTGGATGAAACTCTTTTTCTCCCTGTTGTTTCAAACTAAAAAAGAAAACTTGACTTGATAACCTGTTCAACAAAGCTTTTTATCTGCAAGGATACCATCTGCATATGCCAGTTATCTGAACCAAGCATACCAAATATCTGTACAGCTTAATGTCGTTGTTATCACCTATATTTCACAGTCACAGAGCAGCTTACTTTTTCCACAAGCCATGAATATTCTATGCTTTATTGTTCGAATTTGCCGTAGCCTAGTAGGGCTGAACCCGTGATTCAAAACCCAGCTCAGATATTTCGAATCAAACGAAAAATAAAAAAATATTTTTTCGGCGACTTCATCTCATCAGTCTTCTGGCAAAACCTCTGAGAGTAAATAAAATTGCCATGAAAAGTTTCTTAAAAATCTGTTCGACGTTCGACGTTGAAATGTAGGTAACGCCACTCATAATTAAAATTAACACACACAACATGAGTGGTGTGAGAAGCCAGATCGTAGTAAGTAAGCTTTTAATTTTTCTCGTGTAGCAAATAAACTCTTCGTTTAATACAGTTCAGAGTTCTTGTTTAATCCAATACTACCTATAATGCTGAACTCATAACGTTGTACTTACCCTAGCTCGTACTACCTCATCTTCGTTTTATCTTAGTCTTGAAGGTATTTATAGTTAAGTGAAGGCATTTATAGTTAAGTTAAGAAGGCATTATAGTTAAGTTTGAAGTCGCCGTGATCTAGTAGGTAGTGTGTTGGCTTATTAGACTGAAGGCCCGAGTTCGAATCCCAGGTCAGACATCAAAACGAAAATATTTCTTCGGCGACTTCCTCTCAGCAGATTTCTGGCAAAAACTCTGAGAGTAAATAAAATTGCCATGAAAATTTTCTCAATAAAATTTGTCGTTCGGAGTCGACTTTAAACTGTAGGACCCGCCACTCATGTATAAAATTAACACACACAACATGAGTAGTGTGAGAAGCTAGGACTGAAGGGTGCGGGCTTCTTGGGGACGATTGCTGTAGACTGTCTAATAGTGAAGGTATAGCACTGGTCATTTTATAGTCACCTAGCAGCAACTCGTTTCCTTGCCGTTCGCATCTTGAGGTGTCCACAAACACTACTCCCTCTCTTCCACCTTCCTATAACCCATTTTCCTAAAAAAACCTGCACAATGCACTCTATGAGTAGGGGCCATCCCCTGAGTGCTGGTTTCACAAAAACAAAAAAAAAAAAAAAAAAAAAGGCTAGCAATGAAGAACGCCTTTAGAAATTGTTGACCAACTTTTGTACAACAGAAAGCCTATTTTTTTCATTAGCTCGAGATCGTTTACACACTCAAAATTGTTTAATGCAACTAAAAAACGCCGAAGAATAAACCGAAAACTTTATATAATAAATTATATTAATTATTATATTATATTATATTATATTATATTATATTATATTATATTACATTATATTATATTATATTATATTACATTATATTATATTATATTATATTATATTATATTATATTATATTATATTATATTATATTATATTATATTATATTATATTATATTATATTATATTATATTATATTATATTATATTATATTATATTATATTATATTATATTATATTATATTATATTATATTATATTATATTATATTATATTATATTATATTATATTATATTATATTATATTATATTATATTATATTATATTATATTATATTATATTATATTATATTATATTATATTATATTATATTATATTATATTATATTATATTATATTATATTATATTATATTATATTATATTATATTATATTATATTATATTATATTATATTATATTATATTATATTATATTATATTATATTATATTATATTATATTATATTATATTATATTATATTATATTATATTATATTATATTATATTATATTATATTATATTATATTATATTATATTATATTATATTATATTATATTATATTATATTATATTATATATTATATTATATTATATTATCATATATATTATTTCTAAAGCACTTTTTTTTGTCGGTTGCAAATATCTCCCATACCACCGCATCAAATTTAATGATTGATATCTCATTTTAAAGCTTATATCTAACACTAATAACGAAAAATAATTAGAAATTGAAAAATTAATATTTTCATTGATAAAAATTATATTTTATACAGAACTGCATGATAATACTGTTGTCATTATGATTATATGTTTTTGTTCAAGTGTGATAATACAGGGTCGTTTAATAGTAATGCAGTTTTACATAATATAGTATGTATTAAAATCCATTATGGCAATACCGCTATTTACTATAATGCCGTTTATTACTATGTCAGTTATATATAATATGCATATTAAGTTGTAAAAAGCTGTTTTGGCAATACTTTGCAGTAGTTGTTAGATCAAGTGCGATAAACAGGGTCCCTTAATTGTAATGTTATTCCACATAATATATAAAGTTGTAAAAGCCATTTTGGTAATGTCGTTATTGTCATGGCATTGTTTGTTTTATGAAGTGTAGTAATACGGTGTCTTTTAATATATACATATATATAGTGTCAGCTGATATTTAACAGTTAAAAAGGTTTTAAGAAAAACAAGGTCAAACCCTTCAAAAGGTAGGATTGTATTTACCAGAACCGGTCTTTTCACATGGGCAGTTATACGTGGCTTTTTCTCGAGTGCGTACGTTTAAAGATATTATTGTTTGTATTAAGGATACGTACGGGCAAAAAGTTAACGATGATCATGTCATTACCTCTAACATTGTATTCAAAGAAGTATTATAAAAGCATTTAAACATATGTATGTATGTATATGTATACATATTTACGTATGATATATTATGATTTCTAATATTTTTATACTTTTAATAAAATTTCTATTAATTATTTTCATTTTATGTTACAAAAATGACAACTAACGGTGCGAAATATTCGCACGGGTTATCTAGTATTATATTATATTATATTATATTATATTCCAGTGCGACTACCCGTGCTTCCGTTGTGCAGCCCTTGCGCTGACCAACTTCTTCCTTTTCCCTCATTGTGGTGGAACTTGGTCAGTACAGGGACTGCGTTCACCCGTGGCATCACAACTGGCCGCTATGCGTGCTCAAGTGAGCTTTGTGACATCAGAGCTACCACTCCGACCTAATCTAACCTAATATAATAAAGAACAAGGTATCCATATAATGTCTGCCCAACCCAAACCTGTTGCCTGGCAGAACCTCTGAAATCTGTTCGGAGTCAGTAATATAATAATTGTTTCCAATTGTTTCTTTTTGTCTAAGTTCCAGGTATATGTTCTGGTGATTTGTTTTCCTCATCACAGAACCTACCTATAAATATTGGAACTCGAAGTGATTGCTATTCTACATAAGTTCTCGGTGGCTACAATGTTCGGTTAGAAGGTCGTTTACTATTCTCAGTTTAGTTTCTTGCTATTCTAATTACTTAGCAAAGGTTTCGATTGTTTTAAACTCATCTACATAGTTTAAGAAAAGTCTTCCACACTGTCTAGTTTCTTTTACGCCAAGCATACCCATCCAAACTCCTTTTTCCACTTCAGAGAAAGATTCTAGCTCCATACGCGATACGGAAGCTTGGCTGCAGGCAAGTTCAGCTACCATTTCATATGCTGCATATGTATGTATGTCCCTTAGGGAGTATAGAGGTCCCTATCTATGGCGTAAACATTCTCTCGTAAGATACCTGAGAATTTCCCCAAAATCCCCTGCTCCTGTTACACTATCTGTCTTTGAGTCTTTCGACCATAAAAGAGTATGTAGCTTCCAAATTTATGTATTCAGTAGAATGGATAAATTTTGTCAGTGCTGTCCCGAAGCCCCCGGACAAATTTCGTCTTAGATCCGTCTCCCATTACCCTAAGTATTGCCTCCATGGCTATCATATGTGATGAACTCAAATCCATTAGAGTCTCTAGTGCCGCTATAGGACAGTCTCACATTGCCACAGCCTTTTTCCGACAATCCCGATATACGATCATAACTTTTCAGCTTCATCTCCAAGATTTTCCTGTAAGCCTTCTGTATACCAAAATTGAATGATTTTCCCTTTTTGAAATGTTATATTAGTGCCCTACAATGATTTCCGTTTCAATACTTCTTGCGATGGGTAAGACCTTTTTGAAAGGTCTTATTGGCTTATTGAAGTTTGCTGTGCAACATATGCAACATCTATGCTACACTGCCTCCTTGATAATAAGCAGTTTTCCTAACGGTAAAGTCGTGTAATTTCCATTAAAATTTGTTTAAGTGTGAGTGTAATTCTATGGAATTTTATGAGACTCAATAAAATTCTTTGTTTAAAAAAAAAATTATTATTAAACAAATGCAATAAAAAAAAGAAATATGTTTTCTTAACAACAAGTTTTTATCTTCAAGAGAATAAAACAAATTAAAATAGAAAAATAAACTAATTATGGTGCCGCACAACTAATTGGTAACACAGCAGATAAGGCCACAAAGCAATAACTCAAGATAAAATAAGTCAAGAGGACATACTCGTAAAGCAATTCGTTTTATTTGCTTCACACACATATGTGAGCAAATATTATTTGTATCTGTTTTATGGATACTATAGAACGAGTGGGTTAAAAATTCTATGGGTGCCGTGTCTAATTTGGCGATTCCATGAAAAGTTTTGAAATTATTTTAGACGATAAGGTTCTCGAATCGATTAAAATGATATCAGAGAACTTAATAAATGAGCCGTTTATTTTGAAAGTGGCTTAAGTACATTTTCATCTTTTATCAAGTTGATACTTGTGACATTTATGATTTATGCTGAACTGTCAAAAAAATAAATCGGTATTGAAATATACTTAGTACATTTGAAAATTTTATATCACGTACATAATCAAAATAATATAAATACTGAAAATCCTAATTTTGAAAGTAACCTAAGTCCACTTTTTATTGACGATGTCAAAAAGTGCGGCCCAAAAGGTTGAAAGCAGTGATGAAGGTAATTTAAATTACGTTTTGATATTAAATTGAAATTTAAAAAATCATATTTAATTTAAAGAAATTATTAAACCCATGGAAAAGAAAGAATAACAAGATTTCTTGATTCTGAAAGTGAAGAGGAATTAAACTCACACAACAGATTTAAAAAAAGAAGGAGAATTTTAAAAGTTCATTCTTCAACAGAGGAAGAGAAAGTAATTGAGAATGAGAATTTACAAAACAGCACCTTCAAAGAAGGATTCAGAGGACACAGAAGTGGTACTTATGTTCAGAAAATTCGTAAAATTAAACGGAATTCAGGGAAAAGATACGATATACACAATCGGGAAAAATTATTCCTGCCAAAGTTTTTCAAAATGAAGATTGCCAATGCCGAAAAGACTGCTTGAAAAATTTAAATGATACAGAAAGAAAACGTATTTTCGAAATGTTTTGGAACTTAGGAGACTTTAATAAGCAAAATATATTGCTATACGAAGAGAACGCCGGACGCAGTAAAAAAAAAATAAAATAAAATTTTATACAAAACAGCCATGGATGAAAACGCAGAATTTAAAATTCTTGATTTATTGCCATGTCGGGGTGGACCTAAAAAATTTGCGAATATTGTATTGCCATCGTTATATAAAAGTATAAGAAGCATCACATCACTAAAATACCGACACATGATGGACTTATTGCGGTATATACCTCCGGAACACCATAACTACTTCAAATCACTCCCGCATACTGAGAATATTAACGAATAACTTGTTAATAAATTTATTTCTATTATCTAAAAATATAATTTAAATGTTTTTTTCTATTTTTTAAGCTACATATATGTAATGGACTTAAGCTCTTTTACTTTTTGTAACAAAACAAATCAAGGTCATATTATACACTTAATAATAGCGACTTTTTACTAGGATGTATAAAAATAAATCCATTAAATGTGATTTAACATTGCAAGTCAACCATATATCTTACGTATATTTTTAATTTTGTAAAAATGCAAAACCTTAAGTATTCCAAATTAAATATAAATGGACTTAAGTCACTTTCAAAATGAACGGCTCAAATACAGAAATTGTGGACGTATAATGTAGTTGGTTAGGGTTTTGAATAAGATCTAGGCAAATATAAATAATTCACGTGCGATACCCACGTTCATTTCCGACACATCTTCGAAACCAATAGCCGACTTCTGCTTACATCGTTGCCGCAGTGATCTTGGGAACAGTCAATGAAGCATAAACCTGGAATGGCACTTCAGTGCAAGGTAGTGCCAAATTAATTGATGCAGAACTCTACGAACACTTGCTTAGTGACTCACTTAGGGAAACGTTATTCTGCACTCAAAATTTTGAATAAGGGCCTGTAGACAAAAGGTAGCATTGGAATATGGTACCACATACATACATAATTGGTTATTACAACCCTTCAGTCAGGATTACGACCTAGCTTCTCACACCACTTATGTTGTGTGCGTTAATTTTATACATGAGTGGCGGGACCTACAGTTTAAAGTCGACTTCGAACGACAGATTTTTGAGAAGCTCTTCATGGCAATTTTATTTACTCTCAGAGTTTTTGCCAGAAATCTGCTGAGAGGAAGTCGCCGAAGAAATATTTGTTCATATTTCGTTTAGTTGAAGATGTCTGACCTGGGGTTTGAACCGAGGCTTCACGCCTAATAAGCCAACACACTACCTACTAGACCACTACCTACTAGCTCCTGGTAATACAGAAATAGCCATTATTCCCAGTAAGAATAACAAACCTCAATAGGATCAATTGGAAAATCGACAGGTTAAATAGCTTTATGACGGCTTAGTGGCTCTAAGATTCCTCCACATAAAAGCCATAATCAAAGTTTATTCCACCATCAATTAATAACCTACTCTAGGGCTTTTTACAACAACTAATTGTATTCCCTAATAATTCTAATTCTATTTGCCTCTTCTATGACTGCAATTGAATCTCAAAAAAAAAAAAAAATGTCACTTAAATCATCACACAATTATTATTACATTGTGTCCCCCCCATTAGTTGTTCTTTGTTTGTTTTTTTTCTTACGCTCTCAGAATCGGTTTATTTTTATGGGAGAATGAACAACTGGTATGAGTTTGCATTTTTTATTGTTATTGTTGTTATTGTATTTGTTGTTATTTATGTACATATGTACTTGGAAATGATAACAATCACATTTAGAATCGGAATTGTTGTTAATCTTTGTGGGAGTTGTGTACCTGTTGTTACAACACACAATCACTGATGACACTCATTTGACGGGAGCTAGTAGCGTGTGGCATTCCCATCTCTGGTGAATTTGAAAAATTTCACAATAACAAAAAAAAAACAACAACAAAAATATAACATGTGACTGAAATATAAAATTAAGAAAATTATAAACAAATACGTGTAAAGCGTTATTCATTTTTATGATGTTAATAAAGAGCAGCAATGATATTACAAGATAAAATGACAGGTAAAATCCCTAAATACTGGATATACTAAGTGTTATATATATACGATATTAGAATTGAGGAAAGAGCAAGGTTGTTATGTAAAAGTGGGTGCCAACCCAAAAGAAAATAGACATACTTAAGCCAAGTATGGCTTATACTATGTTCAGACAGGCACTTTTATTGCGTAAATCGCAATAAACGCCATTAATGAGCTCAATATTTCATATAAAATTTCAATTAATTATTGGTCAATAAATTCATAAATTGTTATAATATTGATAAAAAAAAAAACTTTAAATACAACACTGTCATAAGTACGTTCAGTGAGCAGATTACATTTTTCCGAACGCTTTCTATTAACATTTGACAACTCAAATGTAAACAACGACAAACAAAAACTGGAAGATTAGCAGAAAGGTTTGTATTTTATTTTGAGTTTCATTTTCCTCTAATAGTGCCATAAGCAAAAGCTTTCTTTTCTGCAAGCTATCCAGTATTATAAAATTTTTCTTTCTCATCCTTCTGAGAAAAGCCACTTTGGAGTCAAAAGTAGTCCATATTAACAGCAACAGCTCGGCGTTTCGGTTAATCTTTAGCAATACCTTTTTAAGTGTTAAATTGTTTTCCATTTTTTCTAAAATAATTTTTGGCACTAATTTTCGCGATTAAATTAAAAGCAATGTTGTTGAAGCAATCAGCTGTTTTGTTTACCAGCTGTCAAATAAATTTTCGTATATTATATGTCTGAACGCTAAAAATATTGTTCTCAATAAACCGAATATTGATTTAATAAAAGTGCCTGTCTGAACATAGTATAATACTATGTTCAGACATGCACCTTTATTGCGTAAATCGCAATAAACGCCATTATTAAGCTCAATATTTCATATAACGTTTCAATTAATTATTGCGCAATAAATTCGCAAATTGTTATAATATTGAGTAAAACTTAAAATACAGCACTGTCATAAGTACGTTCAGTGAGCATATTACACTTTTCCGAAAACTTTCAATTGACACTTGACAACTCAAATGTCAACAACTACAAACAAAAAACAAACAAAACAAAATAAAAACAATGTTGTTTAAACAACCAGCTGTTTTGTTTACCACTGTCAAATAAATATTGCGTATATTATGTGTCTGAACACTTAAAATATTGTACTCAAATAAACGAATATTGACTCAATAAAAGTGCCTGTCTGAACATAGTATTATTGTGATGCCACAGTGATTTAGTTCCTTTAGTTAATAATGCTGGATAGGCACTTAATAGGTGAAAAGCAGTTTTATTCCCTTCCGCTTCACCATAAGCCATGACCAAGACCAGCCGCCACAAAGAAATGTAAGAAGCAGTTGGCAATGTACGTCTTACCATTCCCATTTCTTTACATCATGTAATCTTCTCAATTCCATCAGGCTCCTCGAGTCAGTAATATTCGATTAATACCATTACCTGCTGAGCCCCCACGGAAAAAGATGGAAACTTGTCTTCAACGCTAAAGTAGTTGTTGTACGCAGTGCATCGGTAATAATAATGGAAGCGGATCTTTGTATCCTCCATATTAAATTGAGTTTCATCCTTTTGCCAAGGAATTTCCAGCACATCAGTCATCCGTATGTTCAAAAAGAAGAAAGGAAAGAAGGTGAAGTATCCCAGAATCTTATATTTGAATTTGTTTTTTTAAGTTTTGCAATCAGTAAAGAACAGTTATGCAGCTGTCCGCAAAAGAATAATTCATTATCGAACAGGCGTTCATTGTAAAACCTGCCTCATAAGACACGAAAGATGTATCTGCGGAAAAAGGCTGGCAAACATGGGATTTATAGGAACAATTCTCTTTAGAGCCCTTCTGGATGCCCTATTAACTTTAATAAAGACTTTCATTTATTTCTGTACTCAATAGAGACACCAGCAATGATAGATCCGATACGAAGTTACGATAGGTGCATTGGATTAATCAGGCTTGACAAATGAAGCCAATACTACTTCCCTTCTTCTTTTTCAATCGATAAACAACTTCTACAGAAACCACTTGTAAGTAAATGGAATCTCTTTCCTACGCCGCAATTTAAGTAGTTCATTGGCACGCAATCCAATTTAGGTCAGGTGACTCTGGCAATGAAGTAGAATTTCTCTTTGTCATCCCAGGATATGTTCTCGAACCAACAGTGGTGGTGTATCTATATTTATGTGAGGATTGGTATTCGGTAGGAGAGTGCGTTCATCAGTAAATTCATTAGCTACGCAATTACTCAGAATATCACTATGACTTGTGACCATAAAGGCAGTCGCAGCATGCGCTAACCAGTTTAAATGTGAAAATTGACAGACATGCTAAATGCTGATGCATTTGCTGATCAATTGGCGATTACCACAATCATAAATATACTACAGTAGTCTGGGAGGACAGTCCAGACAACAATAATTATCTCTGTAATCTTTGGTTATTTTTTCAAGCTGAGATTATAAAATTGTTTCTGGAAATCTCTTAATTTACTCGGGCAGTCTGATTGCGATTAGGTCCCTAATGAACGTAATTCTAACGTCCTTTCTTGTCTATGTACATATGTATGTCGAGGATTTCTCTGGGAAATTTCAGATCATTCAAAGCAAACTCTTATACAAGTTCCGAAACTTAAGGATATTGTTGTAAATTGCTTTACTGACGAGCTGGGCAGGGTCGAAACGGAATTTACAATCTCCCTCATGTTAGAAAGCATACATATGTATTTCGATTGCCTCAGCAAATTTGGATATTATCCACTCTACTCCACAGATTGCTAAACCCTGCTGGACACATATGGATAAGAAGAAAACTGACTTATTTATGTCCTTAAAACGCATTGCCACTGTCTTTTTCGTAAGAATGCCGAGAAACTTGTCATTCTGGATTTCTGCAGGAACCAATGGTCTGAGAAGGAGGGTGGGGCTGTAGGTTACCTCATGTACCAGTGTTCTGTTCTTGTCACATATAGATGGAGGTTTTTAACCTCACATTTTTTGACATCCTTGAACAAGCTCTTTAATATCGTGTCCGCCATCTAACGTTTTTTTTTTTCAACTAGTGCTTATTTCGTGAATGGTAATACTTAGCTCATGTCTGATTTGACAGATAATTAGTTTTATCCTTCCGTTGAACGAATATGGTTGTGTATACGCTTGAACAACGCTGGGAAATATTGCAACATTACTTTGAAAATCATGGTAATGTTGCAGAATGTGTGCGAAAATTGCGTACGGATTTTGGAAGAAGAGAAGCACCGTCAGCTCCGTATGTTCGTTATCTTGTGAAAAAAGTGAAAGAAACTGGCATCCTCATCGATAAACCAAAGCGTGAAAAGCCAAAAACAGTGCGTACACCCGAGAATATTGCTGCTGTGGCAGAAAGTGTGTGTGAAGCGCCATCAACATCAATTCACCGTTATCGGGCCATGTTGAACGAATTTTTGTTTACAAAAATTGAAGAGGAGGATATTGGTTTCAACAGGACGGCGCTACGTGCCACACAGCCGAAGCTACACTTGATGTTTTGCGCCCTGTTTTTGAAGATCGCATTATCAGCCGCAGAGCTGATGTCGTTCGGCCACCTCGGAGCTGCGTTTGGACACCGTTGGACTATTATTTGTGGGGTGCCGTCAAAGATAAGTGTTAATATTCGTGAAGCCATTGGTGAAATACAGCTGCACACAATCGATAATGTGCTTAAAAATTGGACCGATTATGTAGGCTACTGCATGACCAGCCGAGGCAGCCATTTGAATGAAATTATTTTCCATTATTAACCGGAAGGATTGTACTTTCAAATAAAAAAAGAAATTTGAGAAAATATTCAGAAGTTTTTTTTAAAGCATTTAAAAAAAAAAGTTATTTGGCGGACCCTTTATAAAGATTGCTTCAATTGTAAGATTATTTTGGACTCGGGTTGGATTCCTCTGGGGAATGTTTGATCACTGGTTTCAAAATGGGTCTAAATGCTGGCTTAAATAGAATCCGTTTCTTCAAGGGGGTCCACCGCTTTACCTAACGTATGCTAATCAAGACATCATTTTTTCGTTTACATTTTAGATCACTTTGCAGCCAGACAGTTCTGTTTGAATTTTTGTTTTCCTTTTTAATTACGACGGATAGACGGTGATGCTTTGTTTTCTTTTGTTTTTGTTTTTTTTTTTTTTTTTAAACGCCAAAACAATATTTATAAACAAATTGCACATTTACACTGTAACAGGGAATCGTGATATTTTAATTTATTTACCAACACTTCCATGCTTACAATATCTTCCATAATTGTATGCTCGCTCTAACGGTTCATTTAGGATATTTATTACAAAAATTTTCAATGTAAACAAATTCTTCCTACAATAAATGTAAGCAAAGAAAAGGTAAGAGAGCCAAAAGAAATGAGAGTGAATATAATTAAAGTGAAAATATTAGAAAAACTAAGTACATGTTGTAGTTGCTTTAAAGAAAACTAGAGAGAAAGTTTTTTAATTCTTCTTACTGTGTGTATGTGTGATAATCTTAATGCTGTTGCAGCCGAGAGAAGTTTTTAGCTACTGCTACGCAATATCTCTGCTGCTTTTATTTGTTTTGTTTTTCTTGTTCTTTTTCTTGTTGTTTGTGTTGTTGTGATTGAGACGCGTAGAGAATACACATTTTGTGCTAAATAGTAGACACACAACAATAACAACAATAGAGAAGCTTTATAGACTGTTTAACTAAGACGTTAATGTTTGCGTTGACGTTAAAAATACTATAACAGAAGAGGAGGCAGCATTAACAATAACAACAACAACAACAAAAAGGCAACAATTTTAATTAAATACAATAATATATACAAAATTGTTGATCACGTATATTCGTATACATCAGTTTAGATTTAACACTGCTTGACAGCAGAACACGTCGTCGTCGCCGTAGTAGATTCAGTGTTTTTTTTTTTTTGCCTTCTTTCGTTTTTCAATTAATTTTTTTCCTTCTAAAAACGTGAAGAATCTTGAAAAATATTTTTTTTTTTGCGTGTAAAACAAATTTAAATGTTCTTAAACAAAACAATTAAAAACTATGTTTATATTTTAATTGCTTTCAATAACGTTAAAAAAGCATTATAAAAAGTGTTTAACTTTTTATAATAAAAGCGTTTGAAGTAATTTATTTAAGCCGGTTTTTGTTTTTGGTTCTTTTAAATTGTGTGAATTTTTTTTTTGTTTAATAAGGTACGAAAACTTGCCTAAAAAATGTTAAAAAAAATAATTTAAAAAAAATTATTTTAAAAAAATAATAAGAAAACAAAAACAACAAATAATAACAACAAAAAACAAATAAAAAAACACATCGGCACCAAAAACTCATGCAGTGTAGCGCAAAGGAAACAAAAACCCACCAAACCACCATGACAGTCGAAGAAATTTAAATAGAAGCAGTTGTTATTAACTTTGAAAAGCAGAAGAAATATTTTGTTTTAACAAAATTATAAAAGAAAGGATATGAAACAAAAACAAAAATGGGTTTTAAATAAAAATGTTGAAATTAACAACAGAGAATGAATTAAACCGTTAAGCATTAACGCCTGTTCGTAATAGCGTTTAAAATAGTTTGCAACATACTTAGTCTATGCGCATATGTATAGTACGTACCTTTTGATCCTAAAAGAAGCTTGAGTTTCCAGTTAAACATACATTCTTAATCTCACAGCCGAATTTTTTCTCTTGGTAGGTCGATGAAGAGTACCTGCTTCTAAATTTCAACGTGTTGTAGTTCCAATCCAATATTAATCTTGGTTTCTGATTTCACTATCATAAGAAATTTAGTTGCGTTGTATCCTTATCCTGATGTTTTAAGTTGACTTGGACCGTTGGTTCACTAATGGTTGAGCTGGTACAAGCAGGAAAAGACGGAACCATTTGAAATAAATCACATTTGACGTGAAGCACTGAAAATTATTAAAAAAAAAAGAAAGAAAAGAGACAAATTTTAATTTCTTGTAAATTCTCATTTGAAAATTCGGTTTATTCTAAACCTCCCAAGACTAAAATGATCCAAAGGGATATAAAAAATTCAATTTAGCACTTCGGTTGTATTATATTGATATCTCTAATTGGAAATTTAAAATCCACAAAAGTGTCTGTTTTGACGTTGTCTGAAGGGAAGCAGAATAGAATGGAGATTCTCAATTGGAAAGAATTGGAAATTTTTCAACATCACAGTGAAAACATAACACATTTCAGTCTAAAGTAGGGATAGCTACGTATATCGGGTTATTGATTTAGTGGTAATCAATATTACAATAGTGGAAAAGTTTGCCAGTTACGAATATGTATCGTTTTAAAATCGAAGAACTAGAAAAATTTTTTGAAATTAACTACAAAAGCGGAATTTGAAATATGGCCATTTTTTTAAGTATTACACCCTCGGGCCTTGGTTTCTAGTGCCTTTCTAATTATAAGCTAGATATTTATAACTAGTGTTATAACGTAAAATAAATAAATAAATAAATATTACAGTGTGATTATGGTCGCCATAACCTGAATAATCTACTAGGAATCGGCAAGATTATAATAAATTTCAAGAGACTTGATGCGTTACAAATGTGGTCAAACCTGAAAATACTGGTTTTGTTGAAGAAAACGTAGCAAATAATTGAAATTTAATGATTCCACAGTTTTCTCAGGATTATATTTTACGTTTGAATTCGAACTTTCTTAAAGCCAGCAGACTATTCAGTATGGCGTAGGTATAAATATCATGCTAGAACAACAGTTATTCAATGTTGAGTTTGCAAACATAATTTTTTCAAACATAACGATTATGTTAAAAAAAAATTGTCGTATATGGAGTTCGAAGAACCCAGAAGTTACTGTGAAAAGCCATTGTATCCGCAAAAAAAACTGATTTTTTGGTGGTATTATGGTCTGGAAGTGCCATGTGGCATTATTATTAGCGCTATAGACGTTTCATAGGTTAGGTTAGCGGGTAGCTAACTCTGTGGCCATATAGTCCATTGTGTTAGCCTTGTCATGAACCATTAATAGTGGGTTTGAACCACTCTGAGCTCCCAATGAAACCAGTCAGTTCCCTTAGTTTCACATTTCTACACGGTGAACAAATTAGAAAATCAAAAACGTTAAGTTAACTTTGATACTTTCAAAAATTCTGTATTCTATTTAAATTCCCCACGACTGTTTTTTTTTAAGCTGTATCTAATTAATTTTCCAACACTGTTTGTCTTTGAATAGCCAAAACAAAACAATGCGAAGCACTAAAATAACAGAACAACAACAATAGCAACAAGAAAAGAAATAAAATACGAGAACTTTACACAACAATAACAACAATTGCAAAAACAAAACAAAAAAAGTGGTTTAGGAAGACTGATAGACTGACTTGCCTGCCATTAAATACAGTTTATTGGCCTTGACAACTCTACTAACAAGAACAGAAACTAAAGAACAAGCAAAATAAGAAGAAGAAGAAGATCTACTAAGCCTTCTATAACGAGCATTCTAGAAAGTTAAAGAACATCTGCAGAAGCAGAAGTATAAAGAACAAGAAGTTTCGAAAGGAAATTTATTTAATTCCAGCAAAGAAACACAAAAAACACAGTGTAATGAAACATAAAATTTTAACATTAAAAATCAAACAAATCAAACGACGTAATCGATTAAGTTTAATTGAATTTAATGAAAATAAATTTATTCAAAAATAAAACACGAAAAAAAAACAAATTAAAAAAGATTACAAAAAAAATGTTCAAATAATTAATTTTTATTGCCTGTACGGTTGTGTCCCCAAAAAAAAAAAAAAGAAAAACAAAAACAAAAGCATTAAGTAGCCGAAGCCAAGTACCACCAGAAAATTGCTACAGAAAAACAATAACAAAGTGTAACACACATATACACGGAACGCATACAGACAAAAATTAAACATAAAAAGTGCAATAACCCACCCAAATAGAAACATTGCCGCCATTAGCATCAACACCAACCAACATCTTAGTTAATGCTGTTCTAAAAACAAAACCACAGAGCGTAATTAAAACATAGAGTGAGAAAGAGAGAGAGAGAGCAAAACAAACCATAAATTAAACAACTAAAAACAAGCATAAATGAAGAAAAACTAAAAATAACAAAACAGAATAATGTCACACAAAAATAACAACAACAACAATAATAACTAAAAAAGTAAACACCAGCAATTACGAAATTAAACATACGAGAGCAAAAACGCATCGTGTATTAATAATTGTTTGCTCCGTTAAAACCAAAAAAACAAATCTTAAAAAACAAAAAATTTTAAATTAATACAGATCAAAGATCTTTCGTTTAAAAAAAAAAACAAAACAATAACAAATTTAAGTGAAAAATTAACAAACGGAGTATAAAAAATATAAAAATTAATGAAAAGTGTGGCAGTCGCCTGGTAAAAAAAAAATAACAAAAACAAATACACTCACCCACACACACAAAACAAATTTGCATACTCCTCACAAGAACGCTTACTAAAGAATAAAATAAGCACAGCATTTTTAATCACAACAAAGCCTGTTTATCTTTTGGAGGGGAAATAATTCTCTTGTCTGTAATTATTGCGTACTTTTTGCAATTCAAAAACATCCACACACAAAAGTACCATACAAACAAAGTAAGTGAAATGAAAATATTTTTTTTTTAATTTTATTTTAATATTCGTTTTTTTTTCTGTTGAAGTGAAGAGGGTTTAATTTTAAAAATGCATTTTATTTCAAGTATTTTGTTTAGTTTATATTTGTATTTTAAATTAATTTTTTTCAATGATTTTTTGTTTTTTTTTTTATTGTATTATTAATACCATGTGTTGTTGGCTGATGATTACAAATGAAATACTGAAATACTGCAAGCGACATTATTTTTCCGACACTTTCTTTTTTTCCCCATTTTCAAAATAAACTCCAAAGTAATAAAGTCATGCGAAATAAGTTTCCGACAAGTTTGTTTTTAACTGTTATCCATTAGTTTTTGAATGTTTTTATATACAGAACTGCAATATTCAACCCGAGAATTAAACATTCTCTAGAGGAAACCACTTCGTTTTCATAATAAATCTTGCTGTTGCAGCAATCTTTATATTAGAGAGCTCGGAAGAATGTTTGAAAGTGGGAAGTTAAAATCCTTTATCTATTCAAGTCAAGCACAGGGCACTGACACATGAGGTGAAAGACAGTTTCTTCCCCGTCCTCAGACCCACAACTCTTGCGGAAGTAATTTCTCAGAATGCCAAATCTTTTCGCATGCCTACCAAAAGGATAGAGGCCTGAGAGAAATGCTATTATGCGATGGATGTTCAAGCGATTTAAGAATAAAAGTGGCCAGCATAGTCTAACAATATTGCTGCCAACGAAATTGAACCTCTATGTAAAACGAATGGATAATATCCAATTTAACTAAGGCAATCGCATTACCTATGCCCTGTAAAATGTTGCTGATTGCAAGCTTCTTCTCGGTCTTGGACAGCTGATCAGCAATTCAATTTCCAACGATATTCCTATGTCACAGAACCCATATTAAAGTTATCTTTGAATGATTCAAAATTTCCCTGAAAACTCTCGACACTCATGGGCAATGACGGACGTCGAAACTACGTTCGTTAGGAAATTAATCGCAGCCTAGGGAAAATGTAGACACACAACAAACTGCTTGGGAAACATCCTGACCTTTTCTTGGACAACACCATAGTGATCAGCCAGCCTATAAGAATAATTAATATCGAAACCATTAAAAAATGTACAAAAGTCCACCCAATCACGCACATTTTACAAACCTCAAGGGTACCAAAGTATTCCACCTGATCTTTAGACCAGTAGTCGGTTATTGCAATTCAGTGAGCTTCAACTTAGGCATACTTTTCTTCAGCATTTCGGCAGGGGTATCTCATCAATTGCAACTTTAATTTTGTCTTTCAAGGTTGGAGTTGTTTTGTTAGCACAAAAATTTATTTTAGTGGGCTCAAATGACATGATTTCAGCTGCCGCTTGACTGCTTGTCTCTTAGCATGTTCTTTCATTTTTGGCAAAAATAAATCCAGTAGTCACATAGCACGATACCTTGCTTCATTGACTTTACATACATACATAACTGGTCATTACAACCCTTCAATCAGGATTACGACCTAGCTTTTCACACTACATACTTATGTTGTGAATGTTAATTTTATACATGAGTGGCGGCACCGGACAACAAATTTTTTTAGAAATTTTTCATGGCAATTTTATTTACTCTCAGAGTTTTTGGCAGAAATCTGCTGAGAGGAAGTCGCCAAAACCAATCACAAAGACAAGCTAGCTATGAATCTAACCCTGAGTCACCATATTTCCAATGTAAAGAACGCAAACCATTGAAATTTTGTTTTATTTCGTATATAAAAATTTCATTGAAAAAATGTTTTTCCAGCACAGTGTTCTTAAGGCGCCTCACGTTGCTTATCATTGTTGGGTGTTTTAACGACATCACATGTTTTTTTTTTTTTTTTTTTTTTTTTTTTCATTTTATTATTAATTTTTGTTTATATTTAAGGAAGTATTTTTATAATAATTTATTAACAGAATATAAATTAATTGTTGAAAATAAAAACGGCAATTCCAAACGTGCTTAAAATTGTTTAAACACTCTCTTTATATCAACAGAAAAAAATTGTTAACAAATTAAGGGAAATTTTTCCCCATGAAGGGGAATTATTTTTTAAATTATTTACTATGTTTTGTTTAATTTTATCAGCCATAAATCTTTTTCTGTTAATAAATTAATTGCAATATTTATAAAGAAAAAAACACGATATAAAATTAAACAGAATTTATTTATCGGCGAAAAGCTTTTTCACAGAATAAATATAAAAATATAGGGGTTTTTAGTTAATTATTTTTAAAGTGAATTTTGTTTATAAATTATAAAACAAAATACCTGGTATGCTTCGCTGCTGCTGCTGTCGTAGAGCAGCATTTATATGACTAAATATGAACCACTTGGTGAATAGTTGATGAATCTTAATAAAATCGACTTATTTATGAAATACAGTAGCGAGCACAAAAAATGCAACGCCATGTCGTATGATATTCAAGCGAGGCTCGTAACTTATAACGTTATCCAATTCCACTCCACTTTTGTTTTTTTATTCGTTGATTTCTAAATTTTAATAAAAGGCATCATTAAGCGTTCTTGGGCTTCTCTTCCTACTTAATTTTTTTAGATTTATGAAAAAAGTGAAAAAATTTAGCGAGCAAAAAAAATTCAACGCAATGTGTTAAAGGTAAAAGGAGATCAACTAGAGTAATTAAAATAAAAGTTTAATGAAAACTTTGCAAATTGTGAATTTTAAAATAGAAACAGCTGCCAGCAAATAGCAAATTTGCCATTATAAGAGCTTTGGAAGAAGGCAAATCAGTGAAAGAAGTTGCTCATCAATTTAATATCAACAAATCCACGGTTTGTCGGACTTCATCGCGATATCGTCAAACAAATAATGTGGAAAGAAAGAAAAAGTGGTCGACTTCGTAAATCTACTGCCCGCCAAGAACGTCAAATAGTAAAAATAGTAAAAGTTGACCATCGGAAAACGGCAGTAGATGTTAATAATTATGCGAACATGCAATTAGGGGTTTCTATTGGCGTCCACACAGCCAGAAACCGATTAAGAGAGGAAAATTTATTAGCTAGAAGACCAACGAAGAAGTCACTTATAAGTAAAGTTAATAAGAAAAAACGGATTGACTTTCCTGGATAGTATCTGCATTGGTCAAAAGAGCAGTTGGCCAAAGTTTTGTGGAGCGAAGAATCAAAGCTTAATTTATTTGATTTTATTTGGCTCTGATGGGTTAAATTACATTTGTTGGCCCCTAAAACAAATATATTCACACAATTCTGTAAATAAACAACATTCTGTACCATCAGAGATAAATAAATTAAACTTTGATTCTTCGCTCCACAAAACTTTATCCACGTCATCATAATTTCAAATGATTCCAAACTATCATGTGGTAGAGAAATGGAGCGGTGTAGTGGCTAAAGTGCTTGGATACAAACTCCAGCAATAAAAACTCGAATACGAGAGAAGATCTTTAATTTTTAATTTAAGAACAAATTCATCCAGAAATTTCTTAACGTCCTAAGAAAGACTTACTTAATTGGTCATTACAACCCTTTAGTCCATATTACAACCTAGCTTCTCACACCATTTATGTTGTGTTGTGTTAATTTTATAGATGTTAGTTTTGCTTATGGATCCAGAACTTAATTAATTTCATTTAATATGCAATGAGACCACATTTCAAACCCCAGACCAGACATCTTCAACAAAACGAAATATAAAAAAATATTTCTACGGAGACTTCCTCTCAGCAGATTTCTGTCAAAAACTCTGAGAGTTAAACAAAAGCGTCATGAAAAGTTTCTCAAAAAAATCTGTCGTTCGGGGTTGACTGTAGGTCCCCCCCACTTGTAATGACTAATTAAGTAATACAATGGTTCTCGATAAATCTGGTTCAATTGCCTTTCAAATGGAAATATTCAAATGAGCGGATAACATATAACATTTTCCGGTAAATCCCAACAACTAAATGAAGGCGACTAATACCTACAAGATAAAACCAGCACAGGAAAAAGTCTTTAAAAGTTTTTTATTTTGTTTTGTTTTAAAGTTCATTCAATATTACACCCAAACCTGTTTTTACACGGTTTTTTACGCGAATTTGAAATAACACGGTTTTTTTTTAACAAATTTTTTTTTTTTTTTTTTGACTTTTTGACATGTGATAACATAATTGAAAGTGCTGTGAAATTTCAATCAGACCTACAAACATGTATGGCTAGATACAGAGAGCCAGAAGCAGCTTCTGAAGATGTAGAAGTAATAAGTATTTCTACGGACGAGACTGATATTGAGCCATCCCAGCAAAAGAGAATGCGCTTGCTATCAGAAACTGATTCCGAATAAAATAAAAAAATTTTTTTATTGAAAATAATTCCGTTCCTAATTGTCTTAAGAGTTTGATAACTAATTTTATATTTATAAATGGAAGAGAATTTTTAAGTTTTTTCTTTATTTTTTTTTTAAACACAAAATGAAATAAAATAAAAACTCTGTGTATACTATTGAACTAAATCTGTGCGTTTTTATAAAGTTATTCAATTTTATAGGCATATGTAGGCTGCTGCATCAATCCTATGTACATATGTATATCTTTTCAGTTTGTTTACACACTTACATACATACATAATATTTGTCTTTTTTACGCGTTTTTTTTTTACACACTATCCACTGGAACGTATCTACCGTGTAAAAAAAGGTTTGGGTGTATTTCAAATCAGTTCAGTTTTTATGGCCATTATTAAAATTTTTTATTGTAATTTTCCTGCATAATATTGTGTTTATTTTTGCTTAAAAGTGTGCAGCATGTCGGCAATAAAAATATTCACAATATTTAATGGTTGACTTTATAAAAAAAAAAAATATTTAAATTTTTTATAACAAAAAAAAAACAAGAGAGAACTTGCAAATACGAGTACAATATACAGTTAAAGAAAAACAGTTTATAACACCATTTTCAATTTGATAATAATCAACGCTGTATGTATACTTTTTGCTTTAACTGTATCTCGAACTGATCGTTTTCACTTGTGAGCGAATAAATATTGATTTGATCAAAAAACAAAAAAAAAAAAAAAACAACGATAAATATATAAAAAAAATAAATAATGATGAGCAGATAAAATAAAATAAATAAATAAAAATAAACAATTTAAAAAAGCATCGAAATTATTATACACAACAAACAAAAAACATACTTCATTTGAACTTGAAAAAGAAAAATAAAAATAAATAAAAAAAATACAGAAGAAAAATAAGAAAAAGAATTATACACACAGGTGGTGTATAGTACTTACGTATATTATATGAAAGACAATCCATATACAATATTTGCCAAATAAAATTAAATTAAATATTTAAATAAAAGAAAGAGAAGCAAAAGAAATAAAATAAAATAAGTAAACTTACTGAGAATGCTAAAAATAATTCTCTTCTATTTATTTAAAAATTTTAAATTTCACTTTTAACCGTTAAAAATGGTTTTAAATAAAATATAACGGTTTTAATATGTTTAAAAATAAAAACAAATTTTTAAAATAATTATTCACAGTCTAAATTTAAACCACAATATAAAAAAATTTGAATTCAACTTTCTTTAAAAACTTTTCCATTCTATTGTATTCAGACAACCACAATGAGGTCATTAGAAAAGGCAGAGAGTCCCAAATTCTTTACAATAACTTTTACACATTTTACAAGCTTCAATACCACAAATGGAGAAGCATTTTCAATGTTTAGGATGAACATAAGGGATCGAGTTAGGAGAATTTTCCGTTCTCATGATCATGCTAAAAACCTTCAGCGACAGGTACCCATATCTCCTACAAATATTCTCTTTGAGTACTTGATTAATTTGAGTTTTGATAGTATAGCTATATAGATATCCAAAAACCCTACAAAAAGAAGTGTAGAACGTTTAAATCGGGCGACCCTATCGGAAAGTGTAAACCAGCAAAACGTGAGATTAGGATGAATTTTAGTTTTTTTTTTTTCAGTTCAGTTAGAAGAAAAAATTTAAGTATGGCTGCTGTGCTATCAGTGGCTGTCAAATTTAAATTATGACAATAGCTAACTGACAGATGTCTGTTGACAGGTGTAGTGTTGACCTTTAAGTTAAAAGGCGGACAAATATAAAAGTAATTGACTTATACGAGGGTTGCCTTTTATATTTCGGGATTTGGCAACCCTAGTGTTGCAATCTGCCAACTTACTGTAAACAACACAAATAGCGCTCGTATGTCAAAACGTTCTGAGTACGTATAACCTCAAAAATGTCAAGCTTTACAAAAAGCTGTCAGTTGGCAGATTACAACAGTAGGGTTGCCAAATCCCGAAATATAAAAGGCAACCCTCGTAGACCTAGCCAGACACAATATATAAACACTGGGTGGCGAAAACATCACCATCCTATCGGGTGGTGATAATTTTTGCCAAAGGCAGTAAGTTTAAGTTCTGCTTTAATATTCGTGTAAACAAAATCTCCCTCAATAATACATGTACTCCTACGTAACAAATCCCTGTCATGATTAAAGATTAGAAGACCCTCAAGCACCGAAGTATCTACAAACTATGTTCTATGCAGTGGGTTTCAATCGGCTGCCCTTTCTGAGAATTTTGATGCAAGACTTAATCATATTCCCCTAAAATGTACAGACAATACATCCATGGAACCCATGGGGAAATTTGAAAGATGTGCGCAATTCAATCTGGATAGAAAATACAAAGGACAGGACATAGCAATATCAACTAACAGTTAAGCAGTCTGAGCAAGCTGAAACAGGGTCACTAACTGCTGGACTCAGGACATGAACAAGCAGATGAACGTGGTAGGAGTGATGGTTTCACAGCGCTGATAGGACTAGAATCTTTCTGTGGAATGGGAAGGGACTTTTGCAGAAGTAAACTTGGCAAAAGGCAAGACACACTTCTCAAGCTTAATAGTTTCAAGACAATCTATAATTTTGTTGGGTAATGAGAAGCGGTGTGATTCATGCATTAGATTATAAAGGGCTATCCATTTCATGGTTTCAAAAGTATGGGACTGGAATTCGACATCTGTCAAACTAAGTTGTGAAACCAATTTTTTTCTTTTCAGTTGAAAGTCTGACATTGACGAAAATGGATCGCTTAACTAACACACAACGCATAAAAATTCTCAAAACCTATTACAAAAATGGTTATTCTGCCACAACCACGTATCGAACAAAATTTTCTTCAGCGATGAAGCACATTTCACACTCGGTGGGTATGTTAATAAACAAAATTGTCGTATTTGGTGTTCTGAGAATCCTCAAGTAATTGAAGAGAGGCCATTACATTCAGAAAAAGTCACTGTTTGGTGCGCACTTTGGTCCGAAGGTGTGATTGGACCTTACTTCTTCGAAAACTACGATGGAACGACTGTCACCGTCAATTCGGAACGTTATGGTCATATGATAACCGACTTTTTTTTGCCTGCTATTGAAGAATACGACTTGGAGAATATGTGGTTTCAACAAGACGGTGCCACATGCCACACAACTCGAGCGAATATGGCTTTATTGCAAGAGACATTTCCTGGCCGCGTAATTTCTCGTCGTGGCGATATCAACTGGCCACCAAGATCATGCGATTTGACACCATTAGACTTTTTTTGTGGGGCTACGCGAAAGACCGTGTTTATGCGGATAAACCTTCAACTCTTGAGCACTTAAGAACCAACATTCGTCAAGTTATGGCTGAGATACTGCCCAATATGTGTCAAAAAGTGGTCGAAAATTACCTCAAAAGAATCGATTCTTCCAACACTTCGCGTGGAGGTCATTTAAATGATGTAGTGTTTCACACATAATGTCAACGTTCAAACTTTACAATAAAAAGGAAATATCATGAAAAAAATATTTTATTTGTGTTTTATTTACGTTTACTTTTGAAACCACGAAATGGATAACCCGGTATTAAAGTAGTTTGAAGATAGTAACTGGCCTATCGACCAGACTCGGTACAGTAATCCCTCGATTTACGTCGCAGTTGATTCCAAAAAAAGGCGAATCGAAACGACGTAAATCGAATTTCATATTGCTCATACTACAAAGCGGTATGTTTTTAACAAGGAACTTAAAAAAGTTACAGTAATCCCTCGATTTACGTCGCAGTTGGTTCCAAAAAAAGGCAACGTAAATCGAATGACGATGCAAATTGAAGTTAGAGGAAACAATAAATTTGACTACGTAAATCGAAACAACGTTAATCGAGGCGACGTAAATCGAAGGATTACTGTAGACTCAAAGAACATTTGTTCAGAATATGAAACGTCTCAAGTCCAATAAGTAGATTCGGTAATGAGAAGAATGAAACATCAGGACACTTATGGTATTTGGTAGAACTAGGTGTGTGTTAAAAATTAGGTTGCTTGCTGACACCAAAAAATATCCTAAAGTTTGGATGTTTGGGCAACAGTATTGGGAGAGACATTATAGATATACTATTGCAACTCTACGCGGCAATAGTAATGAAACTGGATCACGTGGAAGACTTTACGAATTTCGAAAATAAATTGAAGAGATAATGGAAAAGATTTGAAGAGAAAATGGAAAAAAGTAAACTTTTCACTGGCATTAATGGTCACATTGTATATCTTGGCTGACGTTTTTGGAAAACTGAAAAAATTGAATAAAAACTCCATGATAAAAACATAAAATTGCCACTCATAAACTAAAAAATGTTTGTTTAAAACAAAGCTCTTTTGGTTCCACGCTTATTTATTAAAATTCAAATGAAATCATGCAACATTTTAATTTTTTCCAGAAACTGTCATTTCTTGTATTATTTTCTTTATTTTATTATTTTTTAAATACTTAGAGTTTTTATTGAGTGTCATTAAAAGTTTTAAATTTATATCTTAAATCCGTTATGCCTTAACTAAAGATTAGATATACGAATTATCTGTGACAGATCAGATATTTGTAAGCGTTTTATACTTTTGAAAATTCTTTAATTAGCGGGTCTCATTAATTTTAATAAAATGCGTGTGGCAAACCGTGTAGCAAACATAGTGGAAAATTTCATTGGATTATAAATCTTTAACACACTGTTTTTTTATTTTTAGTTAGTTTTTGTTTTTCAACTTAAATTAATTGCCATAATAAAATAGAAATGTTAAGGTGAAGAAGATATTTAAATAATATTTTCTTTAAAATTATTATTAAATTTACTAAAGGGTGATATTTTAGCTATTATCTTTTTGGCAACACTGGTTTAAACAGCTCACGCACGTTTCGTGTTTTGTTTAACTTTCAAACATCTTCAGTTTGGTCTATTATTTAACCATGAATCCTCTTACAAACGAACAACGCTTGCAAATCATTGAATTTTATTATCAAAATGGGCTCTTGGAAAGTTGACCGAAGATCCAAGCATCAAATCGTCAAATATTAGAAAAAAAATCGTCAAAATCGTCAAAGACGTTTATTGAAATCGTAAAAAATAACCGTCCCAAAGTCGGTACGAACATTCAGTGTGATGTTCGCTAGAACCGACACATTTTTCAGTGCCTTAACCTCTTAAGAGAGTACAAAAAATACTTGACTTCATCTGATCTTCTTACTATTTACACCAATTATATCCAAAACAGAATAAAACTATACAACTCTCATGTATTGGCCGGTGCATCAACGCCTATTTTGAGACTTCTCGACCGCGTACAGGAGAGAGCTAAGTTGCCCGTTAATGACGGTAGGGTATCGAACTCCATTGATTCATTGGAGCATCGTTGTAATGTGGTTTGGGTTTTACTGTTCTATCGCTATTTCAACGGATTTTTCTCGAGCGAAATAAGGGACTTGTTCCCGAGAATCATGTATTCCTACGTAGTACTCGCCTTTTTCGGCGAGCACATACGTATGTGGTCGATTGGACTATTCGTATGTGGAACTCCCTTTGTGCAGAGGTTGCAATTTTTTGGCTTTTAAAGGAATGAAAAAGACATAAGATATAGAAAAATCATCACTTAAATTTTCAATAGTAATAATTGCAAAGTAAATATGTACAAAGCTTAAAGTGTCTTTTAATGTACTAAAGTAAAGAATATGATGTAAATTTTTAATTTCTAAAAATCGTCAAAATAAGGGCATAAATCGTCATATCGTCAATATGATATTTTTGGAGCACAAAATCGTCAAAATGACGATAAATCGTCAAATCTGGCAGCTATGTCTGTGACACTACACCGAGCATATGGTCGAAGTTATTCAGTTCGTAAATAATTAAAATATAATTTGTAATTGTATTGTAATTAACAAATAAATAAATAAATAAATTTTGGGTATTAACAGATCAAATTCTGATGCTAACAGAGTCTATGCTAGAGCTCTTATTAGAGCGATCATAACGTTACACTGGCACTTAGGTATTCATTAGACTATAATGACGAAGAAGGAGTGCAACTACTACTAAATATCTTCTCTATCATTGTCATGGCGCATGGACTATTCAGAGGCAATTTAGATAAAATCTGTGATTCTATAAAAATTATAAAAACAAAATAAAATAGGCACAATGGTAGTTTAATGGAGGCTTTTATATGATCCGAGTAAGCTAGGCTTAAACTTATCAATTTTTTTTTTAAGGACAAGTGAGATAGAATGTAGTGTGCTGTAAATTGTTATTGAATTAGTATTTTTTTGGTAACCTTAATCCCATTTTTTTCCATAATATTTTGTCAATTTAATTTAGCACTTGGGTGCCCTGATGGACTAGTGGGTGGCGTGCTAGTCTATTAATGTTGTATGTTCTATTCTCAACAGAGAGTCTAGTGAAATAGTACTTTAGTGCCGATATGGTCTTTGTCACTCCGCTCGTAATAATTAGAATATAATTTGTAATTGTAAGAGATTAGAGAACATTTGTTGGGAAAGTGAGAAACGAGCCCACTACCTTCACACTTGCGGATTAGCATACATATGTACATAACTGGTTATTATAACCCTTCAGTCAGGATTACTATTACGATCTAGCTTCTCACGCCACTTATGTTGTGTGTGTTAATCCTATACATGAGCGGAGGGGCCTACAGTTTAAAGTCGACTCCGAACGCGACAGGTTTTTGAGAAACTTTTCATGGCAATTTTATTTTCTCTCAGAGTTTTTGACACAAATCTACTGAGAGGTGGTCGCCGAAGAAATATTTGTTTTATATACTGGTTTAAACAGTTCACGCACGTTTCGTGTTTTGTTTCACTGTCAAACATCTTCAGTTTGGTCTATAATTTAACCATAAACGAAACAAACGAACAACGCTTGCAAATCATTGAATTTGGCATCTTGGACCGTACTTCTTCAAAGATGCTGCGAATCATAACGTAACTGTGAATGGTGAGCGCTACCGTGAGATGATATCCAACTTTTTTTGCCCAAAATGCAAGAGCTTGACTTGCATGACATGTGGTTTCAACAAGACGGTGCCACATGCCACACAGCACGCGTAACAATGGACTTATTGAGAGGCGAGTTCGGTGAACATTTTATTTCACGTTCGGGACGGGTAATTGGCCGCCTAGATCGTGCGATTTAACGCCTTTAGACTATTTTTTGTGGGGCTATGTTAAAGCTCATGTCTACACAGACAAGCCCGCTTCAATTGACACATTGGAAGACAACATTGAAGCATTTATTCGTGAGATACCGGCCGAAATGTTGGAAAGAGTATGCCAAAATTGGACTAAGCGGATGGACCATTTGAGGCGCAGTCGCGGTCAACATTTGCATGAAATAATCTTCAAACATTAAATTGGTACTATCGATTCAAATAAAGATTTCATGCATTTTTCTGAATTTTATGTTTTTTTTTTTTTTTTTTTGAAAATTTTCCTATAGCTCTTAAAAAATCACCCTATAGTTACCATGAATTCTTTTGTTTTTTTTTTATTTCTTTTTCTCATTTGCAAACAAACAAATAAAAAAAAAATAAAAACAAGAAAAGAAAAACTGAAATTCACTTCACCTAATATTTGTTTAAAAGCTTTACTACATGTGAAGTGATATGGAAAGGTAATCCAAATGAGAAGAAAAGAAGGTCAACAATTAAAAGACCCTGAGTCTTAACTTTTCGGTTTATTGCTAGCAACACAATTTTCTTTTATTTTTTTTTTTTTTTTTTTTTTGATTTTCTTCTTTAAAAGTCTTTTCTATTCCGGCATTTCAGTTTTTATATCGTTTTTATAAAGAAAAAGGGAAATTTGACCCAAATTTCTTGCTTCACCCAATTCTAGGTCAGAAATAATTATGAAAACAAAATAATAAAAAAGAGACTGACTCCACCGGAAAAAATAAAACTAAACATTTTAATTATTCAAAATTGTGAAATACATATGGACATATAACCAGGTGGCTCAAAAGCAATATCATAATATGAAATGAATATCGTTTTCTGTTTATTTGCACTGTGAAATTGATGGCAACAATAAGTTCGAAAATTATTTACATCACCCTGGCCACCTTCAGAGTGTGGCCTATTCTTATTAATCATTCTTATTATTCTTTCCATGCCTGCAAAAGATTTCATATTTTGCACAAGAATGATCCGCAGTTTGAAACATTAATCCAGGGCTTAACGTGAGTATCGCCATGATTTTTTTCTTTGCTGGAAGGAGGGAAAAAGCATTTATGCATTCATGAAGATCGTCACCATACATGGTATGTCGGACTCTCTCACTGGGTATACCGACTAAAAACCCGCCTTGTCTCCTCACCGGCCCACCGACGTCTTTCGGCCCAGCGTCTGCAGCCGAAGAAAGTGTGTTCGGCATCGTCTAACATTTCCTCTTCCTAGTAGATGCAGAATGGCGAGCGACATTTCCCCATGCGATGCAGATACTCTCTGAAGTATCCATGACCGGTTAGTATCGCCATGATGGCACACCCCATGGTGCTCTAAGCACGGGTGGAAGCAAAGCTTTTACCAACGCCCCCACCACGCACAATGATAAGCCTCATGGTAAGACTGCCATGTTGGTACGTAAGTACCAACTCGAAGCCATGCATTCTTCGTTAGGGGTCGGAGACTATCTAAACTCCTTCTTGACAATGGTTAAAAATGTTACACCACGCCGAGCTTACGCTCTCCCCGCGATTTGAATCGTTTTTTCGCTACTCATAAGTACTCATAAAATTTTGAGTATGAGTGAGTCAACAGTATTGAAATTCAACTACTCTGATTCATTCGTACTCGCTACAACTATGATTTATAAGTACAGGTTGCAATAAGTATGAGTACAACGTTGACATCAAACTCATAATGTATGCCAAACTCAAACTCATAATGTATCCTCATCGAATGTATGCCGATGACGTTCAACTATATATTAGCTGTTTTAGAACTGACATCGATAATTGTGTATTGAGACTGAACCAGGACCTTGACAATATATTTAAATGGGATAGTGCAAATGGTCTTTGCTTGAACGCTGATAAATCTAAGGCTATCATAATTGGGAAAATCGAACTTTTGCCGAACTTACTGCCACCATTAGTCGTTGGAGACTCGCCCATAGAAATAGTACAATGTGCTAAGAACTTGGGTATTACTTTTAATAGTCAACTCTCATGGACTAACCATGTTAATACAATCTGTGGGAAAACGTACGCTATGCTCAGGAATCTCTGCGGGACTCAGTCCTTTACGCCTTTCAATATACGTATGCTCTTGGCGAAGACATACTTAATTCCAACTCTCTTGTATGGCTGTGAGCTTTTTGCTGGCTTGGACTCTGTTAGCAGGAATAAACTTCAGGTGACTTATAACAACATAGCAAGATATATTTTTGGACGCAGTAGATATAGTAGTATCTCGCATTTTTCCTACAAAATCTATAATATGACATTGGAAAGCCTTTTAAAATATCGTATGCTAATTTTCTTGCACAGGATTATTTATTTAAGGGAACCAGATTATCTATTTACTAGACTACAATTCTCTAGAACTAATAGAGGCTATAGGATAAATGCCGTAAAGTACAGAAAACAGGTGTCTGAAAGGCACTTTTATATCAATGCTACTCGTTCATGGAATCAACTTCCTCCAGAAATTCAATTGAAAAGCAATGTAATGCAATTTAAAAAAGCAATTTCAGCATACTTTTCTTTGATTTAGAATTCTAAATCATCATTTAATTTAATCAAACCTAAGGCTAACTTAAATTTAAATCTAACTTAAATCTAATCAATATAAGTTTTGCTTTGTGATGAAATTTACATACTATATATATAACTATTAACTTAATATAATCATAATCATAACGTTGTATAAGCAGTACTATTAAATAAGATTAAATGCTTGTTGTACTGAGGTTAATCAATAAATAAATAAATAAATAAATAAAATAAAAATAAAAAATAACATTCGAAATATGTTTGATTCATACGCCTACTCATTCAGATTCATAAATTTAGAAAAATACTTATAATACTCATAAATGATTCGAGTGATTCGAATCATTCATCAAAATTTACAGCCTTAGTTGTTGTTGCATTTACAAAAAAAAAGAAGAAAGAAAAGACAAAGACAAAGACAGCAAGCAAAGCAAACAGACAACCTTCTAGTGAGTATTGTAGTGTTCGTACGCGAATCATACTTATTTTGTGCTTCGTGTATATGTTGAGTCATGGAGAGTCGAAATCAACAACATCATGCGTATTGTTAAGTATGAGTACGATGAGTATTTCAAACTTTGAATATGAGTAGTAAAGGGTCCGCGAAATTACTTCTTTTTATTTGAAAATGCTTTAAAAAAAAACTACTGAATATTTTCTCAAATTTCTTTTTTTATTTGAAAGTACAATGCTTCCGGTTAATAATGGAAAATAATTTCATTCAAATGGCTGCCTCGGCTGGCCATGCAGTAGCCTACACAATCGGTCCAATTTTTAAGCACATTATCGATTGTGTGCAGCTGTATTTCACCAATGGCTTCACGAACATTGTCCTTTAAAGCGTCAATTGTCTCTGGCTTGTCGGCGTAACACTTATCTTTGACGGCCCCCCACAAATAATAGTCCAACGGTGTCAAATCGCAGCTCCGAGGTGGCCAAACGACATCAGCTCTGCGGCTGATAATGCGATCTTCAAAAACAGGGCGCAAAACATCGAGTGTAGCTTCGGCTGTGTGGCACGTAGCGTCGTCCTATTGAAACCAAATGTTGCCAATATCCTCTTTTTCAATTTTTGTGAACAAAAATTCGTTCAACATGGCCCGATAACGATCGCCATTGACTGTAACGGCCACTCCTTGCTCATTTTCGAAGAAAAATGGCCCAATTATGCCTCTGGACCAAAATCCGCACCAAACAGTGACTCGTTTTGGGTGCGTCGGCTTTTCAATGTATGCGTGCGGGTTTTCTGTGCCCCAAATGCGACAAGATCAAAATGAGCTTCATCTGAAAAGATGATTTTTTTTTGCCAAAATCAGCATCTTCTGTAAGTCGATCGCAGGCCCACTTAGCGTTGTTGTTCAAGCGTATACACAACCATATTCGTTCAGCGAAAGGATATAAAACTAATTATCTGTCAAATCAGACATGAGCTAAGTGTTACCATTCACGAAATAAGCACTAGTTGAAAAAAAAACGTTAGATGGCGGACCCGATATGAGTATGATATTAAAATAAGTATGAATGCGTGTAAGTATCAGAAATTATGAGTGTGACTCGAATCTACTCATCGTTTTGAATACTCATTGCTGATCTCTGGTAGGTAGACAGGTGTCGGTAGACAGAGATAATTTTCAGAGCGGTATTCTTCTTTCTCGTCATTACATACATACACAATTGGTCATTACAACTCTTCAGTCAGGATTACGACCTAGCTTCTCACACCACTTATGTTGTGTGTGTTAATTTTATACATGAGTGGCGGGACCTACAGCTTAAAGTCGACTCCGAACGACAGTTTTTTTGAGAAGCTCTTCATGGCAATTTTATTTACTCTCAGAGTTTTTGCCAGAAATCTGCTGAGAGGAAGTCGCCGAAGAAAATATTTTAATATTTTCGTTTTGATGTCTGATCTGGGATTCGAACTCGGGCCTTCAGTCTAATAAGCCAACACACTACCTACTAGACTACGGCGATTTCTCGTCATTACAGCTCATATATAAGTCGGTTTAAGGCATAAATATAATTGCGCTATGAAGTTACGACTATTTTTAGTAGGACTGATACATACATATGTGTGTCTGGTCTCTGTACCCATGGGTTCATAGGAAAGTTGATAATTTCCTTGCCGAATAAATGATAGTACGAGCGCGATCATTTGTTTGCGACGCATGTGACGAATGACTTTGGCTTTCGCAACACATGAGATCATTAGGTGTTGATCTTACAAGAAAAACCCAAAAAAAAAAAAAATGACTACAATATGAATGCAGTAGGAGTAGTACTTTTGTGCTACCTAGTAATTTTTTTGTTTATATTGTAATAAAAAAAAAATTGTTGATAATGACTTTCATTTCTACAAAGAAAAAAATGTTTGTTTTCTTGAAAAAAAAAAAAAAAAAAAAAAAAAAAAAAAAAAAAAAGATCGCGCTGATAAGAATATTTTATTGTTAATTTATTTTTTATATTTTGTATTTATTTTTAATGAAACAAAATGTTTGATTTCTTATTTTATTTTCATGTTTATTTTTCTTTCTTTATTTCTTTCTTTTCTTTTCAAGGTGAATTTTACCTTGAATGAAAATAAAATTTTTACGTCTTTTTGTTTTTATTTACAGCTTCGCACATTCGTATTTTGATTTCTTCTGATTGTATTTGTTGAAATACATATTTATTTAAATTAATATTCTCCGGAATTATTTCTCAGTTAGACTTAACAGTCCATTAATAATTGAAAGTATTTTCCTTTTGCCATTTCAAATTACGCAAAAAATTTTGACGCGAAAAACCACCTGTTACGAGATACAGTGAAGGAGAAAAGTATTCACATAATTATTGAATTAATGTAGTCTGGTATGCATATATTGTGCTATCAAGGCCATTTTATGTAATATGTTTATTCAACGTTCTATTCAAATTTCTTCTGTAGTTGATGACTTGCTTCTAGTCATAAACACAGTAACATACACAGTAGGCCGATGGTATTGCCTGGGGGTTGTTACAAGTGACAATCTGGATTATCATTTGTAAATGGGTGGAACGTTCGCATGTATCGAAGTTAGACTAAGAAGACTGCGGGAGCCATTTAGCACTAGCTTCAGTCGGGTGGGGGGTTCGTGTCTACTTAGGTCTAACCGAAAATTACACAAAAATTATTATAGACTCCCTGGTTGGAATGGAATTAACTCAACCAGATAACCATACTTTGGAAAATCCGTCGGATGGTTATCCTTAGAAATAACAAAAAAAAAAGAAAAAAGAGAACACTATGGAAATGATCAATTAAGGTCAGCAAAAAGATTCCGAGATGGTATTAGAATCAACGCCTCTTTACCCACCCTAGCCTATATCCCTTTTGGCGCATAAGTGTTCCACAGGAACCCAAAATTACCTCTATCTAAGCGAAATCAACCCGGCATAAATAAGGCAAATAGGCCTAGACTGTAGTTTTTTTTTTTAATATTTAATCCGGTTTTCTGACTCACATTGTAGACTCAATTGGTAGTGGAACAGAGCAGGGTCTGGACTATGAGGCAAGCGAGACAAAAATTCCCAACCTCTAGTTCTTAAACAGTTTTCAACTGGTCTTACAATATATCGTTAAGCGTAGTCATGATAGAAAATTACAATTTTAAATCTGATCACACATTCCAGGCGTTTCTTGGTCAATTCTCACTGCACGCAAATCAAACATATTCTTTGCAGATCGCCAATGATCGTCGGCCAGATATCAATAAATTATAATATTGTAGATTAGACTCTTGTGCCTTATCAATAGAAATACTATTGGGTCCACTAATAAAAGGATTACGTTGGTGATAGCACAACATAAAGACCCAACTTCTTAGATGTATACCTATAAGCCATAGAACATTTCGTTTTTAATTATGGCCCCCTGCCTGCAATCAATGCGCCTACCTACATTAAGGCCATGGATCTCCAATTAATGTTGTGTGTTCTTCTTTCCATAATACAGTCACTTTTTATTCTCTTTCAATACCTCTCGGCTTTGATTCGTGTCATTAAAAACATTTTTTTTTCCAATGATTTTACAAGTCCTTCTAGGTTTTATAGAGAAATGCCAACTTTCTTAATTAACCATTACAATAATCCTTCGATTTACGTTGCCTCGATTAACGACGTTTCGATTTACGTCGTCAAATTTTTTGTTCCCTCTAACTTTAATTTGCGTCGTCATTCGATTTACGTCGTCTTTTTTTTTGGAACCAACTGCGACGTAAATCGAGGGATTACTGTAACTTTTTTAAGTTCCTTGTTAAAAACATACTACAGTATTCCCTCGATTTACGTTGTTTCGATTAACGTCGTCAAAAATTTTGTTCCCTTCAACTTCGATTTGCGTTGTCATTCGATTTACGTCGCCTTTTTTTGGAACCAACTGTGACGTAAATCGAAAGATTACTGTAACTTTTTTAAGTTCCTTGTTAAAAACATACTGTACTTTGTAGTATGAGCAATATGAAATTCGATTTACGTCGTTTCGATTTACGTCGCCTTTTTCCAGAACATTCTACGACGTAAATCGAGGGAATACTGTACTTTGTAGTATGAGCAATATGAAATTCGATTTACGTCGTTTCGATTTACGTCGCCTTTTTTTAGAACCAACTGCGACGTAAATCGAGGGATTACTGTACAGCCATTTAGCCAGGATTACAACCTAGCTTTTAATACCATCCATGTTGTGTGAAATTTAATCCATGACCATGACAGTTTAATGATGACTCCGAACTACAGATTTGATAAACTTTTCAAGTTAAGAGTTTTTGCTGAGGAGAAGTCGCCGAAAGAAATATTTATCTTATATTTCGTTTGGTTTGAGATGTCTGCTGTAGGGTTTGAACCATGGGGTATCGTCTGATAAGCCAACCAACACACTATCTACTAGACTATCTCGCCTACAATTCGTTGTTTTCTTTTTTTGGACTAAACTTAGCGGTCTCTTTATTCCATGTTATTGTCAACACTTCTGAACACCACCAACGATCTCTCCCATGTTGAAATCAATAGAATAGGAGCACATCAAATGATGTTTTGTGGCCACATTTTCGAAGCAAAAAAATCTTTTTTCTTTCCAAAAATTTTATTTAAGAAACAGTTGCACTTTGGTTTTGTTTCACAGTGTTTGATTTTATTTTCGTCTCTAAAACAAACAAAATTCCCATTTAAACAGACAAAAACATCACAAAAATATTTTCCACAATTGTCGCCCACACGTCTATTTCAAATTTTTTTATTTTTCTTCTTAAAATACGACACAATTATTAGAAAATGAATTAAAATTTTATTTTCTCCAAATTTGTTAGTGTTTTATTTTATTTTCAAGTGTTTTTCTTTGTTTTTGTTTTGGTTTTTCACAATTAAATGAAGGAATTAAATCATAAAAAAAACCATGACAAATAAAATTGAAAGAAAAAAAAGATTTTATTTCACAAGTTCCATCAAAAAAAGTGTGGAAATAATATTTGAGCAAACCATTTTATTGATCTGCTATATTGGAACTTGATAAAACGATCAATTTGGACACTAGAAATCTGTTTGCTGTGTGCTTTAAATTTGCATTGAAACTCTAAAACCAGTCCTACAAAAAGTTTGTGATATAGAGTACTAGCCATGTAGAGAGCCATTAGCATTGCGTTAAAGCACGTCATTAAAAATTCACAAAAAAAAAATTTAACTAAAAGATGGCCCCATATAAATTGCAAAGTGTCCATCCATGGTTTGGCCGTTAAAATATCAACTTGGTGCTACGAATTTTAAAAGACTAAAAATATTCCCGATCTTAACTTATACTCACGACGTTCTATTAAACTTGTTGCCAAAAGAGTATGTAGAGAATTCCATTTCCATATGAAAATGGTTATGTTACCAGATAAAATTTACTCTTCTAGGAGAGAAATATATCACTTTCAGTCATGATTACAACCTAGCTTCTCACACCACACATGTTGGATGTATTGAATTATATCCATGAGTGCCGGGAGCTGGAGTTTAATTTCGACTTGAAACGGCAAACTTTTGAGAAGCTTTTCATGGCAATTTTATTTACTCTGAGAGTTTTTTCCAGAAGATTGCTGAAGGTAAGTTGCAGAAAGAAATACTTTTTTCATACGTCGTTACTTCAAGATGTCTGGGCTGCAGTTTGAAACACGAGCTCTCGTCTAATACGCCATTTCACTACCAACGAGACTACGGCAAGAAATATTAACGTTACGAAATACAAAGAGAAGTGCTAGTTAGACCTTACTGAAGCAAATGAAATCGACAAAAATATTTTCCAGCAGGACAGAGACAAATTGTTCCAGCAGGATAGAGGCATTAATTATATTTACATCTCATGTATGCTAGGCATAGCTTTAAAAAGCATAACTCCAAGAACAGAACATTGCAATTGAATTTTAAGTTTCAATTGTAAGATAAGTCAAGTTCCAGATATTAATCGACGTATAGTTAGTCGAGCTAATTGTATTCTTAACTTTCAAAGTAACACAACTCCGGATTTTAATTTCTAGTAAACCTATCTAATAAGTGGCATTAGCTTGAGACGTTTAAGTTCTCATCAAATGAAGCAATCGTTTAATTTCTCAAAGGCCTTATTGATATCAGACAAGCTGAGGAAAGTGATATACGATATACCACAGATTTCACGACAAAGGCAATGAGTATTAAACACTTTTGTTAACTTTTCCGAGATTATTTATCACTCTGTTTCTTATACACAATAGAGTGCTACGAAGTCAATTACTGCGATTTTTAAGGTTCGTAAAAAAAAATGGAAGAGTGTTAGCACACGTGTATGAGTCTGTTTTTAAAAACCCAGCTGCAATTTTAACTACGCATAGTAATGGAGTGATCTATTGGATTGTTCGGAAAGTAATTTCGTTTTTTCCCTACAGCGGATTTAATTGTATTTTTTTGCACTCAACTTCACACTTAAGCCCTATAATTTTTATATGCTTTGAAAGCTCAAATAGTAAGGCTTGTGTGTGAAAAATTATTCCAATTTATTTTGGTTTTTTGGTTGGCGCCCTTTTAAATATGTAGAGCGATAAGCAGTATTTTCGACATATCTTACTGTTTTACTACAGAAAGGGTAAAAATGCTGTTCAAAACAGAAAGAAATTTACCGATGTGTATGGAGAAGATGTGTTGACAGTACGCCAGTTCCAGAACTGGTTCGCTAAATTTCGATCCGACAATTTTCTCGTTCGGGAAGGCCGGTTGAAGCTGATAAAGACGCGAACCGGCGAATAACACGATCGGACTGAGGTTAAATTTATCAAATTCAATACAATTTAATGGTAGTCGCCGTAGTCTAGTAGATAGTGTGTTGGCTTATTAGACGTAAAACCCTGGTTCGTATCCCAGGTCAGGCATCAAAACGAAATATGAAAAAAAAAATTTCTTCGGAGACTGCCTCTCAGCAGATTTCTGGCAAAAACTCTGAGAGTAAATAAAATTGCCATGAAGAGCTTCTCAAAAATCTGTCGTTTGCAGTCGATTTTAAACTGTAGGTCCCGCCACTCATGTATAAAATTAACGCACACAACATAAGTGGTGTAAGAAGCTAGGTCGAAATCCTGACTGAAGGGTTGTAATGACCAATTATGAAATCTACTGAGATTTCCTTTTGTTGGAGATGTCTGATCTTGTGTTTGAACCATCGCCTCACGTCTAATAAGCCTACCTACTATACTACGGCGACTACGATATGTAGGAATCATCAAGAAGCACAACACGGTGACTACTAATGTCACAAATGTTACAAATAGAGATAGACATGACAGTGTAGAAATCCGGTTTCTGTAAGTTTAATTTGGCGTCTACTATTTTTACTTGTTAGAATTAGTTTTGATCTACTTTTGCCATTCCTTTCAACAATTTCCACCTTATTTTCTGTATTGGTTTGCGTAGCTAAGAATGTTGGAGAGACATCTGCTGATTTTTTTTTTTTTTCAGTTTATTCTCACATTTAATGATATTAATCATATTAATTTTCATTATCAATCACTAATGAGTTTAATTACCTGAGAATAATTAAATATAATTGCTTGTAATTAAATAAATGAATACCTGACGGCGCTATATTTTTGTGAAAATGCATTGAACTTGATAATTGAATATGAAAATAAATTTTTAAAATAAAAACAAAAAAAAAGAAATACTTGTTTATTAATATTATAATTTATTTAAACTATTAATTTCATATGACAAGACATTTCTTAAATTAATCTCACAACAAACGTAAGCGAAAATAATAAAATAAATTTTTAATTGTTATCTATCACCTCAGCAGTTTTTGTGTTTTTTTTTTTTTTGACTTGGACTTTATGTAGGTCATCCACACAGATGCGCAAAAAAAAAAACAACAAATTATTAAAAACAAATAGTACATATGTATAGTATAGTATCGTACATATGTTAATATACATACTACAAAAAAAAAAACAATTCTAGAATTATTATTCTTCGAATATGATTTAGAAATTTTACTTGAAATTCAATTTAGTAAGTGTGCTAAATGTCACGTATACAAACAAGGTGGCAAGCACGCTACTAGCCCAATATATAATGAGTGATACGATATTCAATACGATATACATATAATTGGGCAATTCACACGACTTTGTATAGTGTATGTTGTATTGAATACATTTGGTTATTTGTGAACGCTCAATGCTATGCTGTATTGTGCACTTCGTATTCCAAATGTATTTTTTTGGCATTCAAACAATTTGTTAGCACGAAACCAACACAACTTTTGAAAAACATATGAAAACATATACACATTTTTTTCATTCACACAATTTGATAGCGCGAAACCAATACAACTTTTAAAAACATATGAAAAAAATGTGTATAAGTGTATCGGATTTTTACATGAAAATTATCAACAACAATTGGGCAATTCACACGACTTTGTATCGTGTATGTTGTATTGAATACACTTGGTTGTTTGTGAACGCTCAATGCTATGCTGTATTGTGTATTTCGTATTCCAAATGTATTTTTTTGGCATTCAAACAATTTGATAGCATGAAACCAACAATACTTTTGAAAAACATATGAAAACATATACACATTTTTTTCATTCACACAATTTGATAGCACGAAACCAATACAACTTTTAAAAACATATCAAAAAAATGCGTATAAGTGTATCGGATTTTTACATGAAAATTATCAACAACAATTGGGCAATTCACACGATTTTGTATCGTGTATGTTGTATTGAATACATTTGGTTATTTGTGAACGCTCAATGCTATGCTGTATTGTGCACTTCGTATTCCAAATGTATTTTTTTGGCATTCAAAAAATTTGATAGCACGAAACCAATACAACTTTTAAAAACATATGAAAAAATGCGTATAAGTGTATCGGATTTTTACATGAAAATTATCAACAACAATTGGGCAATTCACACGACTTTGTATCGTGTATGTTGTATTGAATACACTTGGTTGTTTGTGAACGCTCAATGCTATGCTGTATTGTGTATTTCGTATTCCAAATGTATTTTTTGGCATTCAAACAATTTGATAGCGCGAAACCAACACAACTTTTGAAAAACATATGAAAACATATACACATTTTTTTCATTCACACAATTTGATAGCACGAAACCAATACAACTTCTAAAAACATATGAAAAATATGTGTATAAGTGTATCGGATTTTTACATGACAATTATCAACAACAATCTTACACTGTTGTATAATCGTCCAACAATATACGCAATACAACGATACAACGCCTTGTGTGAATTGCCCAAATCATGCACTGTTGTAAAATCGTCCAACAATACACGCAATACGACGATACAACGGCTTGTGTGAATTGCTCAAATCATACACTGTTGTAAAATCGTCCAACAATACACTCAAAACAACGAAACAACGGCTTGTGTGAATTGCAAAATGAGTGATATACAGATAAAATATGATTGTTCAGCTTGGTGCTGATGATTAAATAAATTTAAATTTCTTGGACATTCCGTAATTTAAAAAAGTTAAACTCTAACAGACTGGGGCACAACTGTAAACATTGATCAAAATTTATTGGAAAAAAAATTTTACACGATTTTTACTTTCAGCAGTTTATCTCCTTGCCTTAACTCGATTCTTTAGAGTTCCGTTTTGCTATTTTTGCATTACGAAGACTATTTCAATATCATAAGCGCAATGGACAACGCGTCATACATAACGTTCTATAATATATATAAAGTCGTACTAGACCAGGACCTTGAGAAAGGCCCTTCTTAGTAAGTTATCTGAGAGTAACTGACTTTAAGAGTTCCATTTGGATAAAATCGAATGTGACTCTATTCCACCATGTAGAGAATGCAAATAGGCATCTCATTTCTACTTCTGTTTTATTCGGATGGCGAGTAAGAATTTCTGTTTCTTCGACTCTCAAAATATAATCGTCTTTAGATAGTTGATGGAAAGTTAACGAATACATCATATCGTTGTTAGCTGCCTTGCTTTGCTATTGTTGTAATGTATTAAAGACTAAAGAAAGGTGTTGTCCTTCAGGATACATATGGACTATGCTCGAAAAGAACAGGCTAAGAATGAATCATTTTCTTATACTCCTCTCTGAGGAGAAGCACATTCCAGTGTAAGTATACTGCATCGATCAAAACGAATGGTAGTCAGACGGTTACAGTTTGTAGCTGACAGTCAAGTGTTGACTGGTTCTATATTCCCGATATTTTTTGATCAGTGCTTATATTTGCTACAGGGGTCTTGTAATTGTTTGATACCATTTCTATTAATCAAAAAATACTCGAATATTCGGCTTCGTGTGATCAGGCTTCACACACCATTTTTTATTCCTAGTAATGAAGTCGCCGTAGTCTAATAGGTAGTGTGTTGGTTTATTAGACATGAGGCCACGGTTCAAAGCCCAGCTTAGACATCTCGAACAACACGAAATATGGAAAAAAATTTCTTCAGTGACTTCCGCTCAGCAGAGCAAAAACTCTAAGAGTAAATAAAATTGTCATGATAAATTTTCACAAATACCTGTCATTCGAAGTCGACTTCAAATTAATGAATTAACACACACAACTTGGGTAGTGTGAGAAGCTAGGCTGAAGTGTTGTACTAACCAATTAAGTAAGTAAGTAAGAATAATTTTGTTTAATGTGGTTATCACAGTGGATCTTTTCCTAAGGAGTGCGCACAAAAAAAAATGGGCCTACTTTTAAGCTTATAACTTTTATCATAATTGATAAAAATGAATACCGTTACATTGTTTTTGTTAGTCATCTGTTTCAAAATCCACGTGCTACATGTCATTGCAATAGCAAAATTAGTTTTTTGAAAATGGGCACCCAACAAGAATGTCGTAAAAAAATAATTGAAATTTTCAATGAAAAACCGTGCCGCTTACAAAAAACGATTGCTAGGCTCGCAGGTGTTAACCAAAAAACAGTTTCTAAGGTAAGAATAAAACAATATAAGGAGTCTTTAAGTATTGAGAGAAAGCGTGGAAGTGGAAGAAAAAAAGGATTTGCCGACCAAAACAAAGCAAGTAAAATAATACGTATTTTTCAAAAAACACCCTAACATGTCTAGAAGAAAAGTGGCTCAAAAAGTTGGATGCTCTGAGACCTCTGTCAGAAAAAAATTTTATACACAAATAAATTCAAATATTATTTACTTTAATTGAAATATAAAACGAAAAAAATCCGCCACTTAGTTTTATTTCTATAACGAAAAGTGTAAGTCCAGTTTTTTTCGTGCGCACTCCTTATATTCATGTGGGGAAGTATTGTGATTGTTATCGTATTATTATATTAAACGAGACCAATTGCAATTATTCGCTCTAGAGAGACTAGTTATGCAACTAATTATTATTTTTGAATTTTTTTTTAATAAATCAACCAGAAAACAATGAAGTCATAGCAAGCAACCCTTTCTAGAAAATAGCCTCACAGTTATTGAAAAACTTTAATTGTGTTATCATGTGACATTGATTTTTTTTTTTAAATTTCGAGTAATTTCTTTCGAATCTCATCATAATTATTTACAAACCCACTTAGTAATCCACACTTTTGGTTTTTTAATGTAAGTTATCGATTAAAATATTTTTTGTATTGCATATTCAATAAAATTTATTGGAAAGATTTTTTTTTTGTAATAAAATTCTAAGACGGAGAATTCTAACGGAGAAAAATCATTGCATAATAACTTGTTGTTAGAAATCGTTAACACTCGCCCTAACCCCTCCTACAAATGCAATGAATTATTTATAAAAAAATTTCTTTAAAAAAAAAAAAACAATAATTTTAATATAAGCAATAATGAGATTATTTAATACGATAATGGTTAATTAAAGACCCACTTGAATAAACAATTACTAACGACTATAACTTGTTTTTATGTCCAAATATCGCCAAACATTATAGTAAAAATATGAAAAAGAAAAAAATGATTTAAAAAGTAATCAAATGCTCCAAAAGAGCAGTACATTCCAACATAAGTATTCTGCACCGATCAAAGCAAATGGTAGTCGTAGGAGACAAAATCTAAAAGACGGGTGAGGCAAAAGTTCACACCACATTCCAAATGGCTTGTAACTGACTGCGCAACATGCCTTAAGGCATTGTCTGATTCTATATTGGGGATATTTTTTGACCAGTGCTTGCTTCATACAAATGAATTCTGTACGCCACAGGGATGTTGTTATTGTCTGGCGTCATTTCTGTAGTTCAAAATAGATGTGATCTTTCTCCTTTCTTTTAAGACTCTCTCCAGTTGTTTTATTTTTAATTACACTTTTATCGCCTTTAAGAAGAAGAACATTCTTCGATTACACAGCCCTGCATGGGTTTTGCTCCATGGCTCCAGATGTTTCCGAAGGCATTTTGGGCGCTAAACACGAATCTGGGTTCAAAAACTTTCCATCACGTCAGGTTTTCAAGAAAAAGGGGGTTGAAACCCCTAAAAATAGCATTTTTGGCCATTTTTGAAAAACTGTAGAGCTAAACACTGACGTGCTAGAACCATCGCTATTGTCAGAAATTGACAATTGATCCTTGCTCTTTAAAATAAGCCCAAAGCCAAATTGATTGCATGCACCCTAAAAGTAGGGGGTGGGTTTATGTCAAGGGGTGCAAGAGAAAAAGAAACACATTACGAAGGTCCTTAAAAATTTATCAGATTTACTTGAAGATTGTTACTCAGGGGTTTTTGGGGTCGCTGATTACAGATCTTCATTCAGATTTAAAAAATTCAAAATGGCGGATACAATATGGCGGGCGAGGTTTATAAAAATTAATCAGATTTACCTCGACCGCCATATTGGATCCGCCATTTTGAATTTTTTAAATCTGAATGAAGATCTGTAATCAGCGACCCCAAAAACCTTTGAGTAACAATTTTCAAGTAAATCTGATTAATTTTTAAAGACCTCAGTAAGACCTCCGCAAAATGCCTTCGGAAATACCTGGAGCCATCTTATTTGCACAAAAAAGTCAAAATTTGCAGGGCTGTGTTATCGTTCGTTTTTTCGTTGGTTTAATTCGGTTGCCTTTATCAAATTTTACCAACTAAACAGTGTAATAGAGTTGTTATCTGTCGTTTTCTCTATATATTTTATAGAGTTATGTACGTTTAATGTAGTCATGAGAAACCTTACTAATTCAATCTCCTATTCCTTCCTAAAAGGCGCAGTGATCTTATTATCTTATGATGTTCGTTGCTAAATTTATTCACCAAGTTCAACTGACACAATAATTAGAGTCGGCCATCTACATCAGGATTACGACCTAGCTTCTCACATCACTTAATTCATGTTGAATTCATAATATTTATTAAAAAACTCTTTAAAACAATTAAAGTAAATTATGTTAAACAATTATTAGAATTAAGTTTTGCTATAAATATTAATAAATATTATGAATTCATCATGAATTAAAACAATAATAACTTTTATTTCCACTCGAAAAAATAAAAGTCAAAAAATAACTTTTATTTCTGCTCGAAAAAATAAAAGTCAAAAATAACTGTTATTTTTGCTCGAAAAAATAAAAATCAAAAAATAACTATTATTTTTTTCTAAAAAATAAAAATCACGTTTTTAAAAAGCATCGCATTTTATAAAAATTTGGTCCAAGACGATCAAAATGGTATACTTGGTTTTGTTCTCCGACATTTCCTTGCGGTTGCTTTTTTTAATCAAAAATTCAAAAATAACAGTTATTTTCGGTCCCTGGCTATGACCATATGATAACCCACTTTTTTATCCTGAAGAGGGGATTATGAACTGAATGGTATGTAATTTCTACAAAACGCTACCACAAGTCATACAAAATGACCGATTTTAGCTTTATTGCATAATAAGTTTCCATAATGAAGTCGCCGTAGTCTAGTAAAGAGGTAGTGTGTTGGCTTGTTAGACGTAAAGCCAATGTTCGAGCCCCAGGCCAGTCATCAAAACAAAATACAAAAAATATTTCTAAGTTAATAAAATTGCCATGAAAAGTTTCTCAAAAAATCTGTCGTTCGGAGTCGACTTTAAATTGTAGGTCCCGCCACTTATGTATAAAATTAACACACACACAACATAAGTGGTGTGAGAAACTAGGTCAATAATCCTGATAGGTGAATAATAATGACCAATTATGTATGTATGTAAGTTTCCAGGTAGAATAATTTCACCTTGTGGCGACATTAACTGGCTAACAAAATCACGGCGATTTGCCCCAAGACCATATGTACGCGAATAAGCATTTGAAAATGAAAATTCTTTAAGTGATCGACGAAATAACATTCGAAATATATCGAAAAGTGGGCGAAAACTATCTCAAAATCATTGACTGCTGTGATCAATTCAGAGGTGGTCAATGAAATGACGACAAGGCCCAAGTATTTTTAAATCTACCGATATTAAAGGATCGTATTTGCAACTACCATTCACATTTAGAATTCATTATTGAATTTGATGGTTTAAAGCAAAACTAAGACGTATTAGTTGGAATTGAAAATAATACGTTTGAGATAAACGTGTACATACACTGAAATAAAAAAGTATTCACTAACGTATTCCATATTGCTACGAGTGTATAAAATTGTTTACTACAGTAATTTTAGAGACACTTGTTGCCCATGTTCAGTGGGATTTTTTTTTACAATAAAACTATAAAAAAAGAATTTAATTTTTGATACTCATTAATATTCATAAAAAAAAATAAAAAGCCAGACGAGACACTTTTATTTCAATTCAAAAAAAAAAACAATGAAAATTTGAACCAAAAAACAAAAAAATATTTTCCATTTTTGTTCTTCCTTTTCAAAAATGAAATTTCTACAATTAATCGTTTCCAGTAATTATTTTTTTCTTATTTTTTGTTTTTTTTTTTTATTAATGAAACTTCATCGCATAGGAATTGAAAATAATTTTTAATTCTCTGAGGTCTTATAATGTTAATAAGGAAATAAAATAAAATGGAAACGAACATATCTTAACCCAATTGTAATTTGATATTTGGCACAGTTTTGTTTTTTCTTTTTTTTTTTTTAAACAAACTGTGGCAAAAAATTCTACTAGCAGAACAAACATATCTCCGCGCATTTGCTAATAAATAGAGTTACCAGGAAAAGCGTTGGGTATTCTATACTCAATACAGGCTAGACTGTTTGAGCACCCTACAATGATGAATCAAATTTGAACTTATATACAGCCCTAGAGGAAGAAACAACCAACAGATGAGACTCTAGGGCTTGATTAAGAGGGGAAAGAGAGTTTTCTACTGGATTTTGTATAAAATCAGGAAAATATTCCCTTGTGTGAACTTGATAATCATGGCATGGCACTTTTGAAAACACAAACAAAGACTTCATTATTAAATGATTTCGCGGTGCTAAGGTGGCAGATAGCTTCGTACAAAATTTTTGGAACTTACAACGATTTCGAGCTACACAAAAGTATGGCCAGTCTACATTTTCTCAATCCTCCTTTTCTTCCTGTGTATTGGGCGATTGTCTGTCTCTTCCATATCCGTATTTTCCATATGTGAAGAATACTTCTCAGGCAACGTTTGATGTCAGTTTTAAATTTGTTACTTATTGCCACTAACATAAGCCATGTATCGCTTTTATATTTACATTAACTATCCGTACTTTGGTTATAAATGTTACTTGGGGTCCCTTTTGCCTTCTCAAATCGAACATGAATATCCGTTTTGGCATCACTTCTTGAGTATACTTATTATCGAGATGGAGATGACTGTTACGTGGATTATTTGGTCACACATTTATAAGAAAATAGTACTCGTCAGCACATACTTGCATACTTTTCAGTTTGTCTAGTAAGTGGTTACACTTCGTGGAAAACAAGGCATAAGTCTGGTCGCTACGATGTGCCATATTAATTGGATGTGAGAGAAAGGCTTTCGTTTAAAGTCCCTCCCCTATTACAACAATAGTTATGAGAAAAAATATATTCTTCTGAAACAACTGAAACGATCTCAATAGGGTAAGGAAGCACTCCTCCATGCAACACCCTACGGTAAAATACATTGTAATTGGGCCTGCATAAATCAGGACTAACTTCTCTGGGTTCCTTTTTCTCTCAAATTCACTTCAAATACTCTGATGTTTTAGATGATTTCTCTCCATCAACAGGAACTTACATGATTCGCTGAAGCTAATATCTATAACATCTACCAACAAATGCAAGTCATTGACACAAAAAATGCAATTAATCGAACAAAAAAATACAAGTTATCAACCAAAAAATGTAAGTCATAGACAAAAAAAATTCAAATCATCAACCAAAAAATGCAAGTCATCGTCAAAGCTATGCAAGTCATCGAATAAAACAATTCAAGTCATCGTCAAAGCAATGCAAGTCATCGAATAGAATAATTTAAGTGATCGGCAAAAAAAATGAGTTTGATTCGGAGGAACTCAATATGGTCCTGAGCAATAATATTATGGATGGAGTCCTGGCGGTTAGTTTCGAAATGTGGCATCTTTTTTTTCACCGTCTGTTTAGTTTAAAATAATGTTGAATAGGACCTTTAGTATCACACATAGCAGCAAAATCTATATCTAGTGCTTACAATTGGTTGTCATGTCATTTTAAGGCATCTTCACCAAAGAGTCTTGCAATCACTCAACCAGAAAGAGTGTGTTCCCCCAGATATTTCAAAATAGATGCTGAAGATGGAGAATTTGTGCATTGTTCAGTAATTTGACTCTGAAATTTTTTTTCTAGGAAATAGTGGTGAAGAGCAAGTACATATATACATAGTTGGTCAATACGATCCTTTAGTTAGGATTACGACCTAGTTTCTCGCACCACTTATGTTGTATGTGTTCACTTTATATATGAAAGGCGGGGGCTACAGTTTGAAGTCGATTCCGAACGACAGATTTTTGAGAAACTTTTCACGGCAGAGATTTTGCTAGAAATTTGCTGAGAGGAAGTCACCGAAGAAATATTTTTTCATATTTCGTTTTGTTCAAGATGTCTGACCTGGGGTTTGAACCGTGGCCTCAAGTCTAATAAGCCAACACGCTACTTACTAGATTACGGCGACTACAAGTGAAGAGCAAGTGGTATCATTTAACGATTGATTGAGTTTAACTAACTTTGCACTGACAAACCGACAATCTTTGTATAAACCGGCCAATGATGGTCGAACTGCTATATGCTTCAATACTGCTCGTTTAGGGAAGTTACAAACTTCGGGAAAGTTTTCGTTATTGCAGTAATAGAAGGAAAGAGAAGGCAAAATTTAAAAAATGTCAGACTCTAATGGAGTTTTCTTTTCTACAAAGAAAATGTCACCCTCTTACAAGGTGCATTAAAAAAATGCTGACCAACCCTGTTATAAAGTAATTTTTTATTTGAGAAGAACAAAACACAAATATTAAAAAAGGGTATGCCCTGTGTCTGCCACTTATTAAGAAAATGAATGATGAAATGCCAATTTGTTCTAAAGATGACGAAGATGAATCTAATAACTGATTTATTTCAATTTTCGCAAATAAAATAGATGCAGCAATATCCATATTTAAAAATTTAATTTAAAAATATGTTGTATTTTTTGATTTGTTTTCAATAAAATATGTAAATATGAAAAAGGTGTTGCCAGATCGCTAATTTTTCGACTTAATTTTTTGAGCACTTTTTTATAACCAAAAAAATTTTTTTAACACTGTTCTAACACTGAATACAATTTTTTTTTATATTACTGACCATATAGCTTTAATAATGTAATGTTTCCTTAATGTTACTCCACAAAACAATGAAAAAATTAACATCAAAATTGGATAACGATACCAGACGACTTTTTTTAAATTTCATCTGGTAGCCCTATAAATAAACAAAAGTCATCTGCTTTACAGGGCATTATCAGCACTCTCGATTTATACAGGGCATAAAATGCAATGCCCTCCACCATTGGGAAGAGCAAATTATTTAGAATAAAACATACCACCCTTTTAGAGGGCGAAACGTTTTTAAGAAACAAACACAAAATTGCATTTTTTTAAATAAAATGCACATTTTTTGGTAGAAAAGAAAGCACCATAAGACAGGCGGGGATACTGACCACAGCTCTTGCGCTGACCAACTTCTTCCTTTTTCTTGATTTTGGTGGAACTTGGTTAATACAGGGACTGCGTTCATCCGTGGCATCACAACGGGCCGCTATGCGTGCTCAAGTGAGCTTTGTGATATTCAGAGCTACCACTCCGACCTAACCTAACCAGACTCTAAGAAGTTTACAATTGAAAAACTGTTCCGTTGCAATTAAAAATTTGAAAAAAAATTTATTTTAAATTTTTTGAAGTTAATACTGATACTTAGCTGATAAGTGTGGCTTACAAATTTCTATTTACAATGCTGGTGTAAAAACTAATGTTATTGAAATCCAGAGCAACAATGCAAACAAAAACTCTTTATGGGAATATCAAATTTGTTTTTAAAATTTTCCGAAATTTCTTTTTTAAATACCATAAGATTGGCTTTTTTAAAAAGCAGAAACCGTTACAAATTTGCATTGCCTTTAAGACTTTATAACATTTTTTAATAATTTTTTGTTTTGTTTTTTGTTTTGTTTTGTTTTTTGCCATAAACAATATGAATAAAAAATAAATTGGGTGAATAAACAGCCAGCCAGCTGCTACCGTCACGTTTTTTAGTTTAAAGTCCAATGAAATTAAATAAGAGCCCAAAATCTGCCAAATCAGCAAGACAAAAACAAAACTTCAGCAACAACAACAACAACAACGACAACAACAATTGAAAAAAATAAGGAAAAATTATTATTAAAACCACACTAAAAAAAATTTGTAATGTGAATAAAGAATAAATGAATAAAACAATAAAAACAAAACCTAAAAACAAAAACCAACAGAAAGTCAGAATGAATCAAACCGAAAATAAACTCACACTATCACTATTTCTGAGTCATTTAAATGATCTATTGACGGGGTTTCAATAACTGTGACAAACAGTAAACAGTTCCTGCAAATGTCTGCAGTCGCAAGTACACACACACACACAGCACAACAGCAGCAGGCAACAAATATTGCATTTAAGAACTGCATTTGATATTCAATTAAAGGGAGAGACGTTTTGGTTGAAAAAAAAAATCAAAAAAAAACAAGAAAAATAAAGTAGAATATCACCATCATCATCAACATCAACATGATTGTAGGTTGGTTGGTTTAGTTTGACTGTCTGTCTGTCTTTGCAATACTGTGTCGTTAGTTTGTTTGTTGGTTTACTAAGGGTTTTGTAAGTAAAAACTGACTGTCGTTGGTTGAGCAAAAAAAAATTTTTTAAAAAAATAATAAAAAATTAAGTTGCAAATAATAACAGCAGCAGCAACAACAACAACAGCAACCAGAATAATAATTTAAAAATTTCTTTAAAGTTTAATGTAAATTTTAACAGTCAATCAACAACGTTTGTTGCAAAAGGTTTCACATTTTTAACGGCGACTGTTTGTTGTTTAAATCGTTTCGGGCAGAATAAAAAATGCACAAAAACCGTTTACCCGACAAGTTAAAATAATTTCATCAAATTTTTTTTATTTAATACCTACAACTCGATTAATGAAAAGAATAATTAAATATTTAAATGTGTTTTAAAAGAAGTTGTTAAAAATTAAAATTAAAAACAAATTAAATTAAATTAAATATTAGAAGTTATTTAAAATTATTTCCCAAAAAAAAAACGAAAAAGTTTGTTAACAATTTCAAAAAAAAAAAATCGAATTTTAATATGAATTAAAATCATAAAAAAAATTTTGTCGATTTATGAAACTTTTATAAAACATAGTTTGAATGGGAATTTGTTTTATAAACTCTTTATAAATAAAAAATAATTTTTATCAATAAAAGAGTAAAACTTGAATAATTAAAAAAAAAAAAAAATACAGTACTCGCTTACGAATTAGAACCGCTTTGTTTTTGAGGCAATTCTAATTTCTGAATTATTCTAATTTGTGGACGTTTTCTTTTTTTGTACAAGGGTATCAAATTTCACAAATAAAAAAAAACATCAAATACGGAAAAGCGTATATAATTTGGTGATTCCCATTTTTAATTTTACAGAATAAAAAGAATTCGGGGATTTCTTGTGTTAAAATAGCAAAAAAACAAACAAAACAAAAATACGCTCAGAAATTAGAATTTTAAATACGAATTTTAGAGCGTATAATGTATTGCAAGCACTGATTCTAATTTCTGTAATCTCTAATTACTGGAGGATCTAATTTGTGAGCTTCTACTGTATATAAAACAATAAATTTAAAACAAATTAATTCACATTTGTTACTGGTTATCTTGCAAACAATAAATATTATTTATAATAAAACAAAAAATTAAAAAAAAAAAATATTTTTTAAGTTCCCAAATCTGTTGATCTGCAGTATTGATCGTTATTCCCCAATAAGTTTTAAGAATATTTTGAAAACAAAAAATTATTTTCAATACAAATTATTTCATCGTTATAAATAATTCTTTTATTTATTTATTTATTTATTACAATACAATTACAAATTATATTTAATTATATACGAGAGCTGAGTAACTTCGACCATGTGCTCGGTGTAGTGTCACAGACCAGAGTCTCTGGTGGGAATCCAACCCACGACCCTCACGCTAATAGTCTAGCACACTACCCACTAGACTACCAGGGCACTCAATTTTTTTTTTCTTTATTTTTTAACAATTTTACGAAATGAACTTAGAAATAAGGAGTGAGCACAAAAAAATCTTATACCTCCGATTGAAAACATAAAAAATATAATTATGTACTGTTGTTTACTGGACTACCAGGGCACTCAATTTTTTTTTTTCTTTATTTTTTAAGAATTTTACGAAATGAACTTAGAAATAAGGAGTGAGCACAAAAAAATCTTATACCTCCGATTGAAAACATAAAAAATATAATTATGTACTGTTGTTTACTTTGTGTTAATCATTCCTTTAAGCAAACATGGATTAAGTATCATTTCTTTTAGTGGACATCGAATAAGTAACGCGTAATGAATGTCGCCGTTGTCTAGTAGATAGTGTGTTGGGTTGTTAGACATGAGGTCACAGTCAGACTTCTAGAACGAAACGAAATAAAAAAATATTTCTTCGGCTACTTCCTCTTGCTTAGAAACAGCGCCCTTCGAGTATTTGGTGTAGTGGTGGGGATTTTGGTCAAGTATACCCCTTCCAAAATTCTCATTTTAATTGAGTATCCGCTCCTTTTCATCTTTATTTTTTTTTTTTTTTTGGTCGAATATATCCTTCCAAAATTCCATTCCCACTCCACTCAAAAGATTGTGGCCTCCTCAGCGGCATGGAAGTTACCTGTATTCTCAGGCTGATCTGGCAGCTTATTACCGCAAATTTCCACATGACCTGGGTTTAGCAGAAAGTGACCCTATTTCTTCTGCATATTACCGCAAATTTCCATATGACCGGGTAACTCTATTTCTCCTACCTAACTGACTTAGACTTCCATTCTAATTTTGATTCATCCTCATAAGGTGCTGAGTACTCGGATAGAGCCTGGGTTGCACATAGTATTGCTATGTTCCATGCCCTGTACTTACTGTCCAAGTTGAATTGACGACATCTTTTAATGACAGAAACTTTTGCTCGAAAGAATCACGTGTGTTTCCCAAAGTCCTGTGCATATATTTCACTCTGAACCGAATACCGCAGCTTCTGTGTCACTTTATATTCTTGACTCCTTTCTTTACCACAGAATTTCGCTTGTCTTGGAAGTGGTTCTGTCTAGGAGAAACTGACAGTCGTAATGAATCTCGCATTAAACTTGTCTCTCATTAAGTTAACCATAGTCTGCATGGCACTGAATAATAAAGAACGCGGTTAAATCCAACAGAACTTTCAGCGACGTTATAAGACTGGTTACTATTGCTATGATTATATCAACACATAAAATTTTCTGTATCTTATCCAACTCCACGTGGGCTATTTTACAGAATGTATTTATAAAACACAGTGATTTCTGGCACCCACTTATCACCGTTGCCTTGTACTGCCAAGGAATTTGTAAATATTCCTAAACAAGACTTCTCTTTATAGGCTGGCTGACAAAAATGCTTAAATTTTTTAAATTTTCCCCGAGGATTTTCATGATTCTTGACTATGATAAAGGATTATAACAGTTAAGGTGACCAGGAAATATTAGCAGATTTCTAATAAAAACTCTGAGAATAAACAAAATTACCATGAAAAATTTCCCAAAAATCTGTCGTTCGGATTCGACTTTAAACTGTAGGTGCCGTCAACACACACAAAATAAATGGTGTGAGAACCTACGTCATAATCCTGACTGAAGGATTGTAATGATAAGTTATGTATGTGAGGTGACAAGGAAAAGAAGGAAAACATTGTTGCGCAGGATGGCCTTTAGAATGGGCATTAAATGTATTAGAATCCTATTTTGAACACATACATCGAAGAGATTGATTAAATGTGGGAATGATTAAATGGGAAACTAAGTGAACAAAGTAAGGAAAATGATGAGGATTAAGCCTACTTAGTGCTTTACACTTTACCTCATCTGTTTGTCGCATTATCGAGGAATAGATGCCGTTTCCTGTGCAGTAGTTTTTGAATTAGTTGATGGAATTGAGGCTACTCTATGGATGTCGGGTTGTGGATTTGACTCTCACTAAAGATTCAAGACGCTTAGGTTAGGTCAGGTGCCGGACCACCCTTAAAGGAAGGCCTTTACATTGTGATATTGAAGACACTTGCATTTAAGCTTGTAGATCGTTTAGAAATAAAAGAAATTATCCAACACACTCTACTTCTCTATATACAGTATTCCCTCGATTTACGTCGTCTCGATTTACGTTGTTTCGATTAACGTCGTCAAAAATTTTGTTCCCTTCAACTTCGATTTGCGTTGTCATTCGATTTACGTCGACTTTTTTTGGAACCAGCTGTGACGTAAATCGAGGAATTAGTGTAACTTTTTTAAGTTCCTTGCTAAAAACATACTGCTTTGTAGTATGAGCAATATGAAATTCGATTTACGTCGTTTCGATTTACGTCGCCTTTTTCCGGAACATTCTACGACGTAAATCGAGGGAATACTGTATGTATATGTTCCTTTTACTCCTCTAGGAAGCATAGGGCCGCAACAAGCTGTTTCCAATGAGGTCAATCATCAACGCGATGTTTGACTTCGTTCCATTGCAGACGTAGTTTGGATAGTTCGGTTGTGATTTGGCGTTTCCAAGTGTGTGATGGTCGTCCGATACGCATTCTTTGCGATGTCATCTAATGGCTTTCGAAGAATGTGGCCAATCCAACTCCACTTGCGTCTCCTTATTTATCTCTCAATTGGTTGCTGGTTTGTATCTGACCGGAGTTGGGCATTGGATATTACGGAAGGCCAGTAAACACGCAAGATTCTATGCAGGCATTTGTTAACAAATACCTGTAGAGACTGGGAATCGTGCGGTGCCATATTTCACGTTTCGCAATGGATTTAACGCTGGAATTGAAAATTTTAATTTTGATGCGTCTCGATAGGTTAAACTTCTCTACACTCATATTTAATTTCAGCATTTCAACACACTTCACAGCATAAGAAGAAACCAATTTCAAGTGTTGGTTACAAATGAAAAAGAGAAAAAGTTTTTCAAATCATGGTTTTTAATGTCATGTAACGTAATCCCACAATCCCACTTATATAAAACATAAAATACGAATGACTAAAGTCATCTTTTGGAAAAACAAAGGATTTCTGTTTTATGTCTTTATGACATCATAAAGACAGGTTTAATGTGCTTGCCAATATCTGTGATATTTATAGGAAAATAACGCCCTTGCTTCCTGGTCTCTGCAACCTTCAGTAGAACACCTACTTTTGTAAAATTCTTAGCAGGTCATTGTCATCTAAATAGCAACGTGTTTAATTCAATTGAATTCATTAATACATATGTTCAATAGTACAACTTGTTTAATTGTTTATTTATTTAAAACTTGTTTCATTTAATATGATTTATTTTTATTAGTATTACAACCCTCTGACATTCTATACTGGGTACTCGTGTATCCAAATGCAATTTCTAGTTTCCAATCAAACTTAAAATGTCACTCGTAAGCAAGGAAAAAAATAAAATCTTGCCTCTCTCTCTCTATTGCTTTGTTTTAAAATGAAATGCATGCAATTTATATGGTAATTAATATGTTAATTGGATCAATGAATTATTGATCAATACGACGACAACGTTCGATTTTTTTTTCTCATTCAATATCTCGCTCTCTTAAACAGCTGAGCACAGGCCAGGCACAAAATGTCATTTGTGATGTGAACTTGCTGTTGGTGTTTGTGTTGTTGTCGTTGTTGTTAAATTATTATTTAATTTTTATATAATAAATGAATGCGAATGAGTGTGTGTGTGTTTATTTGTTGCTCGTGTTATTTATTTAATAATTCTTTATGTTGTTGTAAATTGCGGAAATATTTATAGCATTTACAACAACAACAACAACACCAAAACGAAGAGATCTTTTTATTGTTTATCAATTTGCCATCGTCATTGTTGTCAACGTCACGATCACGATCATCATGAGCAACATCAGCAGCAGCAGCAGCAACCATGATATTTTCATTGTCAGCAACATTATCATCGCGGCATATGGGGAATGTTTGTAAGAAAGAAAACAGAATCTTATTTTCTTTTTCTTTTAATTTCTTTTTGTTTAAATCTGATTACTTGAAATTGTTTAATTAATACAATGAATTGAATTTTTCTGGTGCTTCCTTCATCGTCACACATGAACGTATGAAGTCTTTAAAAGGCCTTTCCAAATTATACCGATCATCATAGAAGCACTATCAGCCATATAAGCTAGACTTGCAAATTTGGCTTTTTTATTCTGATTCAAGCACAAAATCTATCGTTTGTTTTAGATGAATCAATTTTTATACAGCCTAGCCTTCTCCTCAATAACATTCTTCCACAGTCAGACTATCAGCGGAAAGAAGCTCCATCGTAAACTCAGTTTCCTAGTGTGCTGGTTCCAATCGATAGTTTGTTGAGCAATTTTTTTTTTTTTTTTGTCTTGTAGGACTGCCGCTGTGATCCTAACTTTATCAATTTTTATACGGCCTAGCCTTCTCCTCAATAACATTCTTCCACAGTCAGACTATCACAGTCAGTTTCCAACAGAGATCAGAACGAGTATTCAAAACGAGAGTAGATTCGAGTCATACTTATTATTTCTGATACTTATACGCATTCATACTTATTTTAATATGATACTCATACTACTCATACTCAAAGTTGGAAGTACTCGTCGTATTCATACTTAACAATACGCATGATGTTATTGACTTCGACTCGTCTCTACTTAACATTTACACGAAGCACAAAATAAGTATGATTCGCGTACGAACACTACTATACTCACAAGAAGATTGTGTGTATGCTTTGCTTGTTGTCTTTTTCTTTCCTTTCTTCTTTGTTTGTATATGCAACAATAACAAAGGCTGTAAATTTTGATGAATGATTCGAGCCACTCGAATCACTTATAAGTATTATAAGTATTTTTCTAAATTTATGAATCAGAATGAGTAGGCGTATGAATCAAACACATTTCGAATGTTGTGAGTTTGATGTCAACGTTGTACTCATACTCATTGTAACCTATACTTATAAATCAATGCTGTAGCGAGTACGAATGAATCAGAGTAGTTGAATTTCAATTCTGTTGATTCACTCATACTCAAAATTGCATGAGTGCTTATGAGTAGCGGAAAAACGATTCATTGCTGATCTCTGGTTTCCAAGTGTACTGGTTCCAACCAATAGTTTGTTTGGCAATTTTTTTTTTTTTTATTTTTGTCGTGTAGGACTGTCACTGTGATCCTAACTTTATCAATTTTTATACGTCCTAGCCTTCTCCTCAATAACATTCTTCCACAGTCAGACTATCTGCTGAAAGATATTTCACCTTTGAGTCAGTTTCCAACTGTGCTGGTTCCAATCGATAATTTGTTTGGCAATATTTTTTTTTTTTTTATTATTTTTGTCATGTAGGACTGCCACTGTGATCGTAACTTTATCAATTTTAATACGTCCTAGCCTCCTGCGCAATAACATTGTTCCACAGTCAGTCTATCTGCAGAAAGAAGCTTCATCGTAGACTCAGTTTCCAAGTGTACTGGTTCCAATCAATAGTTTGTTTAGCAATTTTATTTTTATTATTTTTGTCATGTAGTTGGGGCCACTGCGTTCATGCGATACTATTATGCTCTCCTTAATTCATATAGGATATCCGAGAATGTATTAATGCTGCTTAAGTTCCAAGTAAAGGGTCCGCCAAATTACTTTTTTTTTTTGTTTGAAAATGCTTTAAAAAAAACTTCTGAATAGGTATTTTCTCAAATTTCTTTTTTTTATTTGAAAGTACAATCCTTCCGGTTAATAATGGAAAATAATTTCATTCAAATGGCTGCCTCGGCTGGCCATGCAGTAGCCTACACGATCGGTCCAATAATGTGCTTAAACATTATCGATTGTGTGGAGCTGTATTTCACCAATGGCTTCACGAATATTGTCCTTTAAAGCGTCAATTGTCTCTGGCTTGTCGGCGTAACACTTATCTTTGACGGCACCCCACAAATAATAGTCCAACGGTGTCAAATCGCAGCTCCGAGGTGGCCAAACGACATCAGCTCTGCGGCTGATAGTGCGATCTTCAAAAACAGGGCGCAAAACATCGAGTGTAGCTTCGGCTGTGTGGCACGTAGCGCCGTCCTGTTGAAACCAAATGTTGCCAATATCCTCCTCTTCAATTTTTGTGAACAAAAATTCGTTCAACATGGCCCGATAACGATCGGAATTGACTGTAACGCCACTCCTTGCTCATTTTCGAAGAAAAATGGCCCAATTATGCCTCTGGACCAAAATCCGCACCAAACAGTGACTCGGCTTTTCAATGTATGCGTGCGGGTTTTCTGTGCCCCAAATGCGACAAGATCAAAATGACCTTCATCTGAAAAGATGATTTTTTTGCTTAAAAATTGGACCGATCGTGTAGGCTACTGCATGGCCAGCCGAGGCAGCCATTTGAATGGAATTTATTTCCATTATCAACCGGAAGGATTGTGCTTTCAAATAAAAAAAGAAATTTGAGAAAATATTCAGTAGTTTTTTTTAAAGCATTTTCAAAAAAAAAGTTATTTGGCGGACCCGATATATGTTCTCATAATTTATTTTACGCATCAAAAAAATCTACGCATTGTACTCGAAATGATCGCTATTCTAAACAGGCGCTGTTTAAATCTACAGTTCTAGGTGTAACAGACTGGTTATTAACTTCAGGGTACTGCTGGATGTTTCCATGCATGAGCCAAATGTCTTTTTATTGTACTTATGCAGCAAAAGTTTAAATTGCTTCAAATCTATTTCAATTAAAAAAATAATCTCAGCCTGTCGCTATCTTCACTTTCACCAAGCATAGTCTTCCAAACATCTCTTCTCATGTCACAAATAGGTTCAGGCGCTAACGACGGCATGGGAGATCTCCTACTCGCAAGCTTATTTGCCTGCTCATAGCCGAATGATCTGGAATCCACCTAAGGGTTTCCTCATTTGGCGATACTTGTTTCTTATTTACGTTTTATATAAGCAATTCATCTTAATTTACGCTTTCGAATATTATTTACGCTTGGCATCGTATAAAATTAACGCACACAACTTGAGTGGTGTGAGAAGCTAGGCCGTAATCCTGACTGAAGGGTTATAATGGCCAATTATGCATGTATATATTGAATTTTGACTAGTATTTGACCAAAGCTTCATATTCTTTGTTGTGCTGAACAGGATGCTGTATTCTCCGTCTTGTATCTTTACGGCAACCTGTTATGCATTCCTGAGTCTTTGTCATATAAGTGCGCATATCTGAAAAAGGGTTGAATGCCCCCAGGAGTATTCCAGAAGTTGCCGTATTCGTCAACAGGTTTCTGACGTATTTCGTTGCTACTTTTTATTTTCTTTTGTCGTAGATTCTGATATACATATGACTCGACATTCGAACGTATACAGTGAAAGAAAAAAGTCTACATACTCCATTGTGGTATGTTATGTATTTCTAATTCTTCTATTGAAGAACATAGAACTCCACAAAGCGTTTTCTAATTTGTTTCTGTTATTTCATTGCAGTTTCATTAATTAAGACATTCCACTTAAGCAGGTTCTAAGGTGATAGGATTCTTGTATGCTGTTGTCTAGAAATAACGTCTTCTATGAACCTGTATTGTTTGCGATGGTAAGGAATTTTTAGAGTCCTACTCTTTCTTAAGAGATGTTGCTTGCTTTGGCATTCCTAGGAGGTTAGGTTAGGTTAGAGGACGTGTACTTGTCAACTGTGACAAGTACAGTACCCGGAGGTCGAATTGACCCATTTTACAACGTCCTAGCTTCTCACACCACTCGTGTTGTGTGCGTTAATTTTATACATGAGTGGCGGGACCTACAGTTTAAAGTCGACTCCGAACGACAGATTTTTGAGAAGCTTTTCATGGCAATTTTTACTCTCAGAGTTTTTGCCAGAAATCTGCTGAGAGGAGGTCGCCGAAGAAATATTTTCGTTTTGATGTCTGAGCTGGGATTTGAACTCGGGCCTTTCGTCTAATAAGCCAACACACTACCTACTAGACTACGGCGACTGCTTCCTAGGAGGTTCGTTGTTGATATTATTCTCGCTAGGAGGTACAGAATGTTTTAGAAGGACAAGCATTTTCATTTTTTGAAATTCGAAAATCATAATGAATACTTTTTGAATCCGGGTTTGATCGGGTTTATAGTCAAGCACTTTAACCACTACACCATTTCCATCGCCAAACTGAGGTGAAATTTTAATCTTTATGAGATTTCTGAGAGGTTCTGGTGTATTTTGAAACTCACATTCAGCACACTCGTAATTAAACACGCGGAAGCTAACGAAAGATAGCGTAATTTAGACTTTATTTTTAGAATCTGGACTGTGAAGACTCCTTTTGGCAGTGCGATTTTTTTTTTTTTTTTTTTTTTTTTTTGAGACCAACACTCAAGAGATAATCCCTAATCATGCAGTGCATTGTGCTGAAATACAGGAAAGATGGTTTATAGGAGGAAGGAAAGAGGGGTAGTGTGTTACTTTTTTTTTCGAGAATTGATTTCTTAGTAATAATTCTCACTTTCTTTTTTCTATAAAAGTAATCACATTGTCGAACAAACAATTCAGCCAGACAATCACAAACACCTAGAATCTCTGGTGGAAATCGAACCCATGGCCTCGGCACTTGAAGTATATATGTATAGCCCACTACCAATTACGTTTAAATTAACGTGTCTATTTTATTTGTTTTTAGTTCTGTAACATGTTTTCTATTCAAAATAATTATTAAACCCCTCTGAGTGCTCACTCACTGACAAATAAAAATTGCTGGAATTTTAAAAACCTTATTAACCTGTGCATATTTAACCAATTAATGCTTAAATATTCTCAAAAGGAATCTCATGGAGATTTTTTTCAACACTTTTAAAATAAAAAAAAAAAACAACAACAGCGCCATTTATCACTAGCAAATTAAAATCAAAATGAAATGAAATTGATTTATTGCAAGCATTTAAACAATTACTGTTGCTGGCCGGTATACAATTTTAAAAAAATCAGATCATTTAAAAAAATTAAAAATATTTTACATTTTCATGCATTAATTAATTTATTTATTCAATCCCCCCCCTCTTAGGGTTGCCAGAATCCGATTCGCAAAAAGCTGGACATCGGGTTTTAAAAAGCTGGACAAAACAAAAAAAAAAGCTGGACTTAAAAAAAATACTGAGAAAATGTTAATTGTAGCTTAGTCCGTGGACAACGTTGTGGTAAACACAAACCAGCTCCGCCTTGGAGAGTTGTGTTTCAATTTTTGTCTCTGTTGGGACTACAAAATTAGAAATTGTTTGCGACAACTTATGCGACATCTCCATTTTATTATGTTTTTTTGTGTTCATCAAGCGAGCGGCTGATTATAATGTCTGTTTGGCACAATTTACACTCTGCCGTGTAATTATCTTTTTTCTTATCCAATTAGCATATTTTGCAAACTCTTTCCATCTATCGCAGAAAGTTGTGAGACGTCTTTTTGATGGACCAGCTTCTCCATCAATATCCATTTCAAGATTTTCTGCAAATTATTTTTATTTTCATGTACAAAAAAATAAAAGCTCTACGTAATGAAATTGACTATCGCTCGCAATAATATTTACTATGACATTAGCTGTTCACGTGTTGAGACATGTTGTCAGTGATGATAGAAGAGGGAAATCATAACTTAGTTATATAACAAATGTACAATCAGTGTTGGCTAACATGATTTGACAAAGATAACATGAAAATTATTGCCCAAGTTATTGCAGTGTACTAAAAAATTTCTATTTAGCCGGACAAATTAAATTTCAGCTTGAAACTGGACAAGCATCAAAAAAGCTGGACAATCCAGCCAAGTCCAGCCAGGCTGGCAACCCTACCCCCTCTCTTGGCGCACCCTTTGCTTGTGTACTCTCTTAATCTCTACTTTAAACAGAATTTTTTTTAGTCACATGATTTAATAAAAAATTAAAAAAAATAAAAACAAACTTTTAATGACAACAACTTAAAATAAACATCAACAACAACAACCATACAAATAAATTTACAATATTTGTTGTTAATCTTGTTGTTGTTGTTGTTGTTGTTGTTGTTATATTTAATATTGCATTTTCTTATCATTCAACCTCAGAAATTTGCATTTCAAATATATTCTATAAATAAATAAAAAGACAACAACAACAATAATAATATTTCATTAGTAACAGCATACAATAGTTACAACAACGACAATAGCAGCCATGTCAGCAATAGTAAAAGTGTCAGCAACAGTAAGTGAAATGTAATAAATATCTTGGCATACTGAATACAGTGGAATCAAACAGAAATTCTATGCAGAAAAATCAAATAAAAAAAATTCAATTGAAATGGAATAAGTTTCCCGGAATGTATGTCTGTCTCGTAAAGAGCTGGTCAAACCTCTACAGCTGGCCCAAATGCTATCACAATGCTATCCTTCAAGCAATCGTTATCAAAATCAAGACCATAGAGCGACATGACTATTTAAAATTTATTAAAATTTACAGTGGAGCAAAATTCATACCCTTTTGCTGGATAACTGCATAGATTTACGTCCAAATCCTTAGAGGGTAATTTCAAATATAAAACGTAATTCGATTAGCAGCCAGACACAGGAAAATCCAGATTACCAGGTTCCATATTAAACTTATCAGATCATCTCCGCAAATTTAAGATCATGCAACACTCTTACATACATAATTGGTCATTACAACCCTTCAGTCAGGATTACGATCTAGCTTCTCACAACGCTTATGTTGTGTCGTGTTAATTTTATACATGAGTGACGTGACCTACAGTTTAAATTCGACTTCGAATGACAGATTTTTTGAGAAAATTTTCATTGCAATTTTATTTACTCTCACAGTTTTTGCCTGAAATCTGCTGAGTGGAAGTCGGCGGAGAAATATTTTTTATATTTAGTTTTTGTAGCAGATGTCTGACCTGGGGTTTGAAACGTGGCCTCACGTCTTATAAGCCAATATAGTCTATCCACTAGACTACAGCGACATCTTGTAACACTTTTACTACAAAGATATATCAGACAGATAGTATAGACGATGAGTGCTAATAAAAAGGGGGGAAAGACCCTAGAAAAGTCATTTTGTCTGCATATACTCCTTACATAAAATTATTGGCTATTACAGAGCTTTAATTAGGAATACAGGCTGTTTTCACCTATGTTGTGCGCATGAATTGTAATCAGAGTAGTCGTTCGATTGCCAACTACATTAGCTTTTTATAACAATTAGTTACTAGTAGGTAGTGTGTTGGCTTATTAGACGTAAAGCCAGGGTTCGAGCCCCAGGCCAGACATCAAAACAAAATACAAAAAGTATTTCTTCGACGATTTCCTCTCAGCAGATTTCTGGCAAAAACTCTGAGAGTAAATAAAATTGCCATGAAAAGTTTCTCAAAAAATCTGTCGTTCGGAGTCGACTTTAAACTGTAGGTCCCGCCACTTATGTATAAAATGAACACACACAACATAAGTGGTGTGAGAAATTAGGTCAATAATCCTGACTGAAGGGTTGTAATGAACAATTATGTATGTATGTAATTATCTAAATGAGGGAACCACCTAGCTAAAGCGTCATGATCAACAAATATGTGGTCAAAAACAAGTAGAGAATATTGTACGCCTAGAATTTGTCTGCCCTCATCACAGTAGACTACATATAAGATTTCAAAGTAGTAGAGGATGAACACGAGAAATTCAAGACAACCTAGGCGGCCTTGACTATGTCTATCTTCATGCACTTACGGAAACATACAAAACTGCTTATTTAGTGGGTCATTACAACTTTTTAGGCAGGATTACGACTTAGCTTTACACATCACCCCTGTTGTGTGTGTTAATTTTATGTATGAGTGGCGGAACCTACAGTTTAAAGTCGACTCTTGAGGACAAATTTTTTGAGAAACTTTTCATGGCAATTTTATTTATTCTCTGAGAGGAAGTTGCCGAAGAATTTTTTTTTCATATTTTTTTTGTTCGAGGGCCTACACATTACCTACTAGACTACGATGACGTACATAGGCCCGTGAGTAAATCTTTCGACAACTATTATCATTTTTATACACAGAATGGATTTTTTGTTGATTTCTAAAACCTAATTTGAACTCCTTTTGTTTTCGCAAAAAAAATTCAAAAAAATCTTATTGCAAAATTCTTAAACTGCAGATAGTACTGCCAGATTTAAATACAGTTTTTGAGGATAGTGTCAGATAGTCAAACCTAAATTAGAACGCTAAAGCCTACTTTACACTGTCCCACAAGTAATATGATCTGTCAAAATTTTGTGTAGAAGAGTACGGATGTGATCGTCTAAAGTTTAGACTCTAAACGTACTATATAATGAAACCATCACACATTGAGAGAAAATACGGATGAAAAGTTTGACAGTCGTATGGCTCTCTTCATTTTTTGAAATGATTCAAAAAACAAGCAAGTCGCATTAGATCAGGGATGTATTTTTATGTAAACACATAGAAAAAAAATGTAACAGCTGTTTTCATTTTACTTTGTTATTGTCTTATACCGATCATGTAAACGCAAAAAATATAAATCATTCGACTTTTATTCTCTTTTTTGTCAAACGGATGGAATTTCATTTTACTTTTTCATTAGACTTTACGTACGTAAAGTATTACCGTGTAAAGTGGGCTTAAGCATTGTTTATCTGTCAAAAGATGGGCATGAACCATACAAATTACATGAAGCAAATCAAAATATCGTTTTGACTACGCATTAAAGAGTGAAGTTGGCTGCGAATAACAGTTTATTGTTTAATCCTTTGCACTCCCTTGTCGCCCCGTTTGCGACATTTCGTATGTTAGAAATATATCCGTTGTCGCCGCATTTGCGAGACGTTTCTTTAGGAATAAATCCATTGTTGCCGCATTTGCGAGACGTTTCTTTAGAAGTTTGTCAAGCGCATAGTCGATCAACTCGTGGGAGAATTCCGAGAAAATCGATCAAGACCATCCACCTCAAATCAGGAAGCAAGGCTTGACAAACGACTTCGCATCTTGCGTAAGGGCAAAAAAAGAGGATTGCATAGTTTGTTCCAACAGGCAAGAACGAGGGCACAGACGAGATACCGTGAACTTTTGACCTCGAATGCATATGAGCGAGTGCTTTGAAAAATACCATACTTTGAGAGATTTTAAGCTCTAAGTTTGTTATTTTAACCTTAAATATAAGCCACAATATGCTTTATTACAATATATGTAACAATAAATTGGTTTGTTTAATTTTTGACCGTATTTTCTTAAACATTAATGCATATACTTTTTACTAATATACCTCTGGAGTTACTGGTTCCTACTATTGCTTATTAGTAGGCTGGAGTGCAAATGGTTAAAAGTAATGGTTTCATTCATCATTTCATTTCTTTTTGTAGGACTTACTTACAGAGTAAATAAAATTACCTTGAAAAGATTATCAAATATGTCGTTTGGAGTCTACATTAAACTGCAGGTTAGGTTAGGTTAGAGGACGTGTACTTGTCAACTGTGACAAGTACAGTACCCGGAGGTCGAATTGACCCATTGTACAGCGTCCCAGCTTCTCAAACTGCAGGTTCCTCGGATGAATAAATTTAGCACATCCAACATAGGTGAGGTGAGAAACTAATCCTGAATTCCGAAAAAAAAATTCTCAAATACTGCGCAAACCTTTTGAACTCAATACGGCCTTCATTGTCAAATACAATCTCTCTCTATTAATGTTAGTGAACTCGTGGCAATTTCCACGAAATAAATATTTTCTCAGATTATAACAATCCGTCTCACTGTGCACCAGAGATCAGCAATGAATCGTATTTTCCCTACTCATAGGTACTTATGAAATTTTGAGTATGAGTGAGTCAAGAGTATTAAAATTCAACTACTCTGACTCATTCGTACTCGCTACAACATTGATTTATAAGTATAGGTTGCAATGAGTATGAGTACAACGTTGACATCAAACTCACAACATTCGATTCATTGTTTGATTCATACGCCTACTCATTCAGATTCATAAATTTAGAAAAATACTTATAATACTCATAAATGATTCGAGTGATTCGAATCATTCATCAAAATTTACAGCCTTAGTTGTTGTTGCATTTACAAAAAAAAAAGAAGAAAGAAAAGACAAAGACAGCAAGCAAAGCGAACAGACAAACTTCTAGTGAGTATTGTAGTATTCGTACGCGAATCATACTTATTTTGTGCTTCGTATATATGTTGAATCATGGAGAGTCGAAATCAACAACATCGTGCGTATTGTTAAGTATGAGTACGATGAGTATTTGTAACTTTGAATATGAGTAGTATGAGTATGATATTAAAATAAGTATGAATGCGTATGTATAAGTAGCTGAAATTATAAGTATGACTCGAATCTACTCATCGTTTTGAATACTCGTTGCTGATCTCTGCTGTGCACTCACTATATTGTTATTTGTAGGTTATTTAAACCCTGTACATAAGTCATTCTACTCTTTTGCACTTTTTAATGTGTGAGTCAATAAGAAAAAAATGCAAAAAAAAAATAAATTAATATTTAAACCTTCTTCTTTTATTGTCGGTAAATAAAAACAAAAACAAAAATCCTTTCATTATTTAAATAACCGTTGCGTTCGTTGCAACACTTTTATTATTCTCTCTCCTTCGAGTTAATCGCACGTCGTCAAATGACCTTTTCTTATCATACAGGCGACAAGAAAATAAAAACTGTAACATCAACAACAACAACAACAATAAAAAAATCTTATCAACAACAACAATATAATTTATAATTAGTGCCTATGACTGCATTCAACCAATTTTCTGGAACACTATGTCTCTCAATAGTAGCGCAACAGAGATCGTTATCTTGCTTAATCACCTACAGACACTAAACCCCATCGTTCATATCAGTAATGCCATAAAAGGCGTTGAACGAACGATTGTAATGAAATTGTACACTCGAAGAAAAAGAATTAGTCATAATTAGTTAATAATGCAACATAACGAAAATATTTTTGAAATTCTATTTTAAATGGAATATTCGCTTGTGATTAAATGGGAATGTTTTACTGAGGGAAGGTAAAGAGCAACATTATACTTTTGATTCAAATGCTTCTAATGAGGAAGAAAGTGAAGAGTAGATAGACACTTTTACAATGAAAAAGGAAAGGGTATTAGCTTCCAGCTGATTTATAATTGCGGTATTCTTTAATTAGTATCCGAATATTCGGATCCCCGAAGATAGTCTGGATGTTTTTAAGGTTTTATATGTGGTCTACACGATATCTATTGTAAACTTCTATTGTATTCTATTGGCACTTAATTGAATTAGTTAAAATAATTATAAGTCGCCGTAGTCGACTAGGTAGTGTGTTGGCTTATTAGACGTAAAAAGCCCGGGTTCGTATCAGGTCAGGCATCAAAACGAAATATGAAAAAAATATTTCTTCGGCGACTGCATCTCAGCAGATTTGTGGCAAAAACTCTGAGAGTAAATAAAATTGCCATGAAGAGCTTCTTAAAAATCTGTCGTTCGGAGTCGACTTTAAACTGTAGGATCCCGCTCGGTCGAAATTCTGACTGAAGGGTTGTAATGACCAATTATGTAAATAAGACAATGAAATGGCCTTGGTACAAACTCCAGCTAAGATATCACGAACAAAACAAAATATGAAGAAATATTTCTTTCGGCGACTACCTCTCAGTTGTCTTCTGACAAAGACTCTGAATGTTAAATAAAAAATTGTAATGAAAAGTTACTCAGAGTCGACATTAAACTGCATATCCCTCCGCGCCTGGATAGAATTAACACACACATAATGGATGGTGTGAGAAGTTAGGTTTTAATCCTTACTAAAGGACGTTAATAACCAATTAAGTAAGTAATAAGTACCAACAAAGATGACTTAGAATGGCAAAATATAAGCTCTTCAGCATATCAGGTGCTGTGACTACAGTCTTATGCTGCATTACTTAAGTAATTGGTCATTACCACCATTTAGGGAGCATTACAACTTAGTTTCTCACAGCACCCATATCGACTGGGTGCTCTCTCGACGCTGTACAAAAGATTTGAGAAACTTTTCATGGCAATTTTATTTTTCTACAAGAAATTTTGCAAGAAGCCTGAGAGGCTGAGAGGAAGTTCGCCAAGAGAAATATTTTTTAGTATTTAGTTTTTTGTTCGAGATGTTGCAGCTTGGTCTTGAACCACGGCCACACTACAACGGGTCGCTATGTGTGCTCAAGTGTGCTTTCGTAATCAAAGCTACCATTTCGACCTATTCCTACTAAACCTCGCCTTTCTAAGGGATCGTTAAAATAAAATCTTCGTTGCACGTGTCGCTACTGAAGGCCCAACAAAAAGGTTGAGAGTTTATGGATTTATCCACGTATCGCTATTAAAGGCCCAACAAAAAGGTTCAAAGTTTATGGACTTATCCACGTATCGCTATTAAAGGCCCAACAAAATGGGTTGACATTGAAAGTTTCATTTTAAATCATGTGGGTAATGCCAGCCGGTTTGCCGATTTCAGTCTATCTATACAACATTCTTTATTTTCCTTGTAGATGGAATAGTATCAGTGGCTGCTAAATGATTCTGACCCGTGGTATATGTAATATTTTCGATACCTTCTGCGATGATATTATAATAATATACCGCCGATTCAGCAAAAACTTTCGTACTTTCACAAAAACTCTCATGCTGTACTCTAAGGAATAACCTCCTTAACAACAACTATCAAAATATTCACCCTTATTCTGGTTGTCGTCGTCGTCGTCGTCGTTACCAAAAATGATGTCGATAAAATCAGAGTCGACACAACACAATATCGACGGCGTATTGACTCACAGAATACCAAATGTGTGTCGATAGTCATCTATAACTGTCAATAACGACAAACAGAATACCAATTTTAAACTGTCGACGCAAGACGACGTCGACGACGACAACCAGAATAAGGGTGATTATCACTAGAAATTACATGAAACAGTGGAAGACCCGTGGGTGGATTATTCTACTTTTTCGGGGAATTTATAACTTACTTTCTAACTAACTAACTTTCATTAACGAGATATGCTCTCATTTGAAATATTACCCTAGAAGAACGTGTCCGGTAGTATTGCGCCAGTTTATTTTAAAAACGTGTCACGAATTTTATTGTATTATTTATTTGATATCGTCTTAAATGGTATTAATTTCCTACCAAATAAAGGCAAATAATCAGAATTTGTTAATTAAACAAATTAATTGAGTCTGAGTGTCTGTCTGAAAAGTGTGTGTCGTCCGTCTGTTGAATTCAATTTATCATGATTTATTACGTGGCTCAAGTAAATACTTTTTTTTTTTTTTTTCTTTAAATGGGAAAATAAACGCAACACATGTTACTGTTACTGTTAAGGTATCTGTTTTTTTTTATTTTTTCTCATTTGTTCGTAAATTGTTTAAATAATTACAGACTTCAAGTAGAAATTTAAACTGAAAAAAAAAAGATTTTTTTTTTGTTTTAAAGAAAATGGAGAGTCTAATTTTTGACCCAGATTTGAAACGGATTTTTAACAAAACAGACGCTTTTATTTTGCGTTAATGATTGAAAGTGAAGGTGTTTTTAATTAGAAAAAATGTGAAATTTTTTAATAAAAAAAATTAAAAGGTCGTTTACATTACTTACGCTATAGTGAATAGATTCAGGGAATTTTTTTAATTTTTTTTCTTCTTTTCGTGCAACTAACAATAGCAATTGAACAACGAAATTACAAGTGTTTTAGGCTTAAAAGCTTGCAGCAATTTATGACAATTTGTCAACTAAACTAAACACAGTTAAAGTTATTTAAATATCAACAACAATAACAACAAAAACTATAATACAATAATAATAATAATAATAATTCGTTTAATAAATAACAATTCAAAACAAATAATCAACCAAAATGCGTGTCAGTTTACCAGGGGATTTACTAATGTCAACCGTATTCGATACAAGGTAGTAGTATTTAATAACAATTCATTATTTTTTTTTTTAATAATAAATTAAGTGAAAAAAAAATAAAATATAAATAATAAATATGTAATAAAAAAATATCATAATTATAAAAAATGTATTCTAAACTACATGTTCGTGTAAATATGTATATCTAGCAAAGACAAAAACCATATCTTTAGAAAAGCATTTTTGATAAGCATTATCTGCAGGAGGATGGTTTAGCCTCAAAATTAAAGTTAAATAAAATACACATAAACCCATGATTTCAACGATTTGGACCTTGGTCCTTGCCAATATGGATGAAGTACAATGATTTTAAACGACCGCCTTCGTATTAATTGCTCGAAGAACATAGAAGTGATATTAAAAACCCCATTGCATCTGAAAGAACTGACTGTTTGGATGGATATTATGCTGTGGACGTGTCATTGGGTTATATTTTATCAAAACTGACCCTGGCACAATTTCACATACATACATACAAAATTGGTCACTACAACCCTTCAGTCAGAATTACGACCTAGCTTCTCGCACCACTTATGTTGTATGGTTAATTTTATACATGAGTGGCGTGCCCCAAAGTTTAAATTCGAGTCCGAACGACAGATTTTTGAGAAACTTTTCATAGCAATTTTATATACACTTAGAGTTTTTGCCAGAAAGAAATATTATTTCTTATTTCGTTTAGTTGCGGATGTCTGACCTGGGGTTTGAACTGTGGCCACATGTCAAATAAGTCAACAAACTACCTACTAGACTAGACTACTACAGCAAACCTGGAACAACTGTTACAATCAATTCAGACTGTTAAGACCGTATAACAACCAACTTTGTTTGGCCTTTAATTGAAGACTGAAGTTGAATGGTAAACGGTATGTGATTTCAATAAGACAATGCTACAAATCAATTTTGGCTTTATTGTAAGAGAAGTTTCCAGAAAAAGCAATTTCACATTTTTCAAATTGGAAAAAGCAGCATGGAATTCAATAAACCGTCCGTGCTCCAACATACCTGGCCGAATTACAAAACTACTGTGTCGAGCAATAAACAGCAGGAGATTCAGAAATTCTAACGGAGCACTGCGCTATTAGCAGTTTTTCTAACAGGCTTGGTCTAGCCCGTCACTATTACAGCAGAAGCTGTCATGATGTAGAGGAAATGGAATCGATACAATACATTTTATGCGGCAATCTTCTGAAAAAAGTTCTGAAAATAAATAAAAAAGTTTTTCAAAAGTCTGTCGTTGGAAATCGACATTAAACTGTAGATCCCGCCACACATGGAAAAAATTAACCCACACAAAATAGGTGGTGTGAGAAGCTAGGTTGTAATCCTGACTAAAGCGTTATAATGACCAATAGTTCATACTATAAATACACTTTCAAGCCTATGGAATATTGATGGGAAAAGTGTATCAAGCTTCTTAAGCTCTCAAGATTCTTGCAAAACCTGTATACCTAACGTCTCAAATATTATGTTTATGTTGAGATCTGTAATTACATTTTGTATCAAATGGATCTCTATAGGTCAGATACCATGTTTGTTAATTGCCATTCTCAATGAGAAAAAATACAGTGATTAACAATAGTTTTCTACCACTGCAATACAACAGCACTGCCTCGTGTTTAGGCCGATTGCGAGACACTTTGGGTGTTTGTGTATCACTTCAACGATAATAATAAATCATGTCGCAAAAACTACAACTTAGAACTCAAGGCTTGTGTTTACGCCCTCAATTTTATTTTTGTTTTTAGTTTATGTTTCTAAATAAAGCTCGCAATTGAAGTGAATGATAAAAATAAAAACGTGATACTAATATTTATATTATAATTAGAAAAATTATACTCTACATAAATACAATCCAACATACTCGTAAATACGTATGTATGTACGTACGTAATACATAGTTGCATGGTTATATTTATTAACTTATTTATTTATTTAAATATTGTTATTTTCTATTTAATTTAATTTAAATTTTTTTTTTATTATAATTTATTGCAATATTTTTAATGCAGCAACAATACATGCATACAAATAATAAAAAATAGCCGACAAACAAATAAAATTTTTTATTTGATAAACATTTTAACAAAATATATAAAAACAATTAAAAAAAAACAATAACAATAACAACAAAATAAATAAATAATTACATAGTATATTAACACCTTTTGGTTTTGTTTTAATCTTCATTTACTTTCAGTATGGTACTGCAAAATCACAATACAATAGCAGCACGTACGTTAGCAGCAGCAACAAATAATTCAGGAAATACTGCCAACAATAGCAATAATACTGCCCCTAACACAAATTCAGATTCGTTAGGTACCACTGCCGTCTACAGAATGTCACAACAACGGCCCATTGTCGATCTATTGGTGGCCATGATTGCCGTACCCATATTAATATTGTGTGCCCTGCAACTGGAGAAGAATCTTCACGACATGGCCAATAGCCCCGAGAGTAGATGGCTGGTGTTTGCCTTAGGCATTGGCATGCTAATTGTTAGTGTTATCATTTGTGGTTATGTTACGCATCGAATGGGTGTCTGTATTTGGGCTGGACCCATTGATGAAGTGGGCAATCGTACGAGCAGCGGCAGGAGTGCAACGCATGTAAGTATTCTACTTGTTTACCTATTACCATAAGGTACATACATATGTAACTAGGTTATGAAAATTTTTGGTGAAAATCATCTTAAAACGAATGAGAAAATATGTTGACAGAAAAATGGGTCCTCAACAATATGGGTTCAGAATTGAGGAAGAACGAAAGAAGAGTGAAAATTCCATCTCCATTATATCGGATCTTAAGTTAAGCGTGCTCCATCTTCAAATCTTAATAAAATAAAGTGTGTCATGTATAAAGTTAATACACACAACATGAGTAATGTAATGACTGATGGGTTGTAATGACCAATTATGTACATATCTACTATGTATGTGTGTGAGATATTATCGAAATTTTGTCTTCCACGGCTTCTCTGGGTGGATCACTTCCTAAATGTCCAATTTTCCTTAACTCTGCCTCATAAATCAGGTTGAATTTGACCGATGGCATGGGTTATGTTGGCTATGAGGATCGCCATGGTTTGTAGCTTATCCACATACACCTGTTGCTAGTTCACAACACCTCCACGTGAGATGACTATGCCCTCAAATCGCTCGTGCAGAATATCCAATGTGGCATAAGCTATGTGGCACGTAGCGTTGTCCTATTGAAGCCACATGCCGTTATTGTCCAGATTATACAATTCAGACCAAAAGAAGATGGTAATCATCAATCTATAGTGGTCGCCGTTGACAGTGATGCCGCCAGCTCAAAATCCACTCCAAACGGTGACTTTTTTAAAGCATTTGACACTCTTAGATTTCATGTGGGTTGGTAGTGTGATAAATTCGCCAAATTTGTTTGAGTACCTACCCATAAGAATACAAAAGCAAACTTTCCCATTCAAATCGACCATGAAGATAGCATTAATGTGATAACAAAGTCAAACTAGTCTTTTCAAGAGGTTTTACAAAGGTTTATCAAAGTGCATAAACTGTATGATTTAATTAATACGTGATCTATTCACTAATATTTTACACTACAATTATGCAGTCTAATTATGCAATTTACCTCTCTGGGGTGTGGAAGGCGTTTCTAATACAGATAACCAGAGGTTTTAAATAAATCTGTGGAATAAATTTCACCGCTTACATCATACCTAGAAAGGTTAGTTTGTGAGTTTTACTCAGGAGGGCTACAGGCGACAGGGGATCTCCACCAAACTAGTGGTTCTAACTATCATTGGATACAACTAACACACTCACGTTTGTCTCGAAACAGTCAAACATCATAGCTAGAAAGGCAAATTTGTGAATTTTATTCAGAATGGAAACAAAGGACTGGGGATCTCCACCAAACTAGTGGTTGTAACTATCATTGGATACAACTAACACACTCAAATTTCTCTCGAAACAGTATTCCACCAAATTAATGTTGCATTCGTTAGTACGGTTTCATCTACAGTAGTAAGTTAAATAAGCCTGGGACTCCATTTTTGAGAGAAAAAAAAATCCTTTATCATTCTCTTCCCGAAATTTCTGCTTCACATTAGCTTTGAGTACACATTAAAACCGGATCAAGGCAATCTAAGTATGCAAAGTTTAGTTTTATTATGCTTTAAGGACCAAAGTTGTTTGGGTACTCTGGTAGTTAGCTAGTCTATTACCGTGATGGTTGTATGTTCGATACCAACCAGAGGCTCTGGTCTATTACGCTACAGCCAACATAAGTTGCTCAGTTACTCAGCTTGTAACAGTGTTGAAAAATTGAAATTTTGAAATGGTACTGAACTATCACTGAAAGAGTACTTTTTCGCATCAAATGGTACTTTAAAAAAAAAAATACATACATACATTACAACCCTTCAATCAGGATTATGACCTATCTTCTCACACCACTTATGTTGTGTGCGTTAATTCTATACATGAGTGGCGGGACCGACAGTTTAAAGTCTACTCCGCACGATAGATTTTTGAGAAACTTTTTCATGGCAATTTTATTTAATCTCCGAGTTTTTGACAGAATGAGGTCTTTGACGGAATATTTTTTCATTTTTAGTTATGTTGGAGTATCTAGTAAACCAGCACACTACCTGCTAGACTATATTTAATACACGTACGGTACGGAACAGAAAAACTAACGACTTATACGTGTTCCTCACATGTAAAACAAAAACTGCTGATTCTGAACGTAACAAAACGTAAAAGTTCCGTGTAGTCAAACGTCGACGGAACGTTATGGAATATACTTTCGTTTGTAGCATATGATGATGCTTACCGAAATCACATTACGGTTCTTACAGCGTTCTCATTGCTTATCGTTCCGTGGACGTTTGGCTAACCGGGGCTAAAGACTAATTCTACATTTCGCATTACGTTGCTAATGCATTAATAGTTGAAAAAAGCGCAAGACGTAAAATATGTAATAATAAAAAAGTACTGAAAGCGTCGCGGGGATACTGCGGTATTTTTGAAATGGAAAAGTACTAAAGTACTGAATTTTTCAACACTGGCTTGTAATGATTAAGAGTATAATTTGTAATAAATTAACACACACAACATAAGTGGTGTGAGTAGTTACGTCGTAATCCGAACTGAAGAATTTGTAAGGGTATTATAATTAATAAATAAGAATTGGATTATCGATTAAAAAAAAACAATGAAAATTTCGAAAGGGTTTATAAAATTCTGTTTAAATATAATAATTTTAGATTGAACACTGTCAATATTATAACTGATCTTTACAAATATTTATTCTGTCTTTACAGATCAATTCCCAAAATGATATTCTAAGAATAGTGGACTCACTGCCACCCAGCTATGATAGTGTGGTCAAGTTCGATATACCGCCACCACCCTATGACTGCCTTGTCATCGATATGGAACAATGTAAAGATGAACCCGAAACCGAAGATAAACCCACAGTATCAACGAGCAGCTCAACGGTACACATGTAAAATAAAGTATTTGGTGATGGCAATATAACCAGGGAGAGAGAATTGAAAAGAGATTGAAATAATTTTGTTAAACAAAATATTTCTTTAATGCAAAACAAAACAAATGCTATTTAAGCTAAATATTGCAGGATAAGCATTTAAGCAGTAATAATATTGTATAAAATACAAACAACTGCATATTTTAAAAATCTAAAAAAAAAAAAACATGTCTTGATGGAAATGGATCAAGGCAAAGCCTTTTGTTAAGTTTTAAATTGTTTAAAAATTTAGTAACAAAATTGGCTTCAAAAAAAAAAATACATCGAAATTAGTATTTCTTAAAATATTATTTAAAAAAAAAAAAACAAAACTAATTTAAGCAATAAAATATTGTTATTGTATACAATAAATAGCTTTTTCCATTATTTAAAAAAATTTAATTCTAAAGATTTAAATAAGTTTGTACATACATACATACATAAGTCAGCCAGCAAATGAATGCTTTCATTAAAAAGAAAATAAATATTTTTAAAATACGAAAAATGAAAATGTAAAAAAATAAAAATAAAAATAAATTATTCCAAGTATCTAGTCCAAATCTACATAATATAATATGTAATACACTACTTAATAATTATATTATTTTATATATTTTATATGTATACATATAAATACATACCTATGTATTTATATAAATATACATATGAATTCATTTATTATTATTTGTATAAAATAAATTAAATTTTTAATTATTAAAACGATTATAATATAGTACATTAATTGATATACCTTTTAACAAAGTATTCTTAGTTTTAATTATTTTATATTGTAAATACCTGGCTTTATTTGTTTTAAGTATGGTTTTAAAAATATATTTTTGAAAAGTAAACAAAACCCATTAAAAAAACAACAATAATTGAAAAAATTAATCACTTTAATAAACGGTATTGTTTTAAATATAAAAAACTAAATTTGTTCTTCTCATGGTCCTTGCTTTCTGATAGGCTATTATCTAAATTACCTGGTCTTTAGAGATAACTGGATTCCACGTGAAAAAATTTTACGTCAATCTTTACGTCAAATTCGTAAATTTATGTGGGATTGATTTTTTTGTTAACCCCTTCCACAAAACAGCTTCATCTTACACTGTTTTCTGCTGTTAATTTTGCACTTAACTTTGTCTTAACTTTTGGAACATCCTACATTTCTTTTGTTGTGGCAGATCTGCTGCAGGGTACTTACTTAGTGTGATCATTACAACGCTTCAGTCAGGATTACGACCTAACTTCTCATACATAATTGGTCATTACAACCCTTCAGTCAGTATTACGACCAAGCTTCTCACACCACTTATGTTGTGTGTGTTAATTTCATACATGAGTGGCGGGACCTACAGTTTAAAATCGACTTTGAACGACAGATTCTAGAGAAACTTTTTCATGGCAATTTTATTTACTCTCTGAGAGTTTTTGCCAGAAATCTGCTGAAATTCAATCGGCCGAAGGAATATTTTTTTATATTTCGTTTTGATGGAGATGTCTGACATGGGGTTTGAATAAGCCAGCAACCAATTTTATCCATAAGTGTCCGGACCCACAGTTTAATATCGACTCGGAACGACAGATTTTCGAGAAACCATACATGAAAATATTATTTTACTCTCATAGTAAAACTGTTAAGAGGAAGTGTCCGAAAAAAACCCACTATTCAGTTATTTTTGAGATGTCTGAGCGAGGAGTTTAAAGCACAGACTCTCGTCTAATAAGCCAACACACTACCTACTAAACTACAGCGACTTCAAAGGTACTTAGACAATATAAAATAGTGGGCGTGACACGAGTTGGCAGTTGATGTACATAAGTGATAGGAGAAAATGTGCAACTTCTAACATTTTTAGCTACAAAACTTGGAGCGTAAATTCATAGGTCTACTAAGACAATGAGAAGCGTTGGACTACGGTTTAGAGTTCCGGGTATTATTCCTTTATGGCAGTACGTGAGTCAGGGTAAATCTGGTTTGCCTCCTACTCTTTGGAATGTCAGGTGGATGTTCATCTAGAACAACCTGTTGTAACCATATTTATACACCCCATCCAATATTGCCTGCTATTGGTATCCGAAATGGACATTCGGTCAGTAATGGATGGTATTACATCTCCAATGTCGTTTAGATATCGCCGTTTGTCAAATCTAATGGTAATTGGGCAGATGACATTCTGACACAATAGCATGTTCTGTTATCTGACTGGCCGGCTTTGTAGATTTCTCATGGATATGATCAATAAAAATTGTTTTGACACACATAGTAGCAATTCTGAGAGCATTATTCTATGTGGTCTCCCTCAGAGGAGTCCATATTAGGCACCATTGACTCCACAAAGTCTATTCTTTCATTCAATTCTTTTATAAAGGCTCGCAATGGACCAACGGGTCTCTGAGGGCGTGGAATTGTGGATACATAATGTGCCACTCTTCCAACCTACTCCTTACCTTAGGTATATTCTGCACGTTTTTTGATCAACCTCAGCTTCTTGAGGATTACACTCTACATCTGAATTAATCGAATATGGCTTCGGCGTTGGTAAAGTTTCAGAAATCCGAGTTGCTGATGTTTCTGCACTAAGAAATCCTGGATATGACTCCATACCACTTATTGCTTGTATTCCACATACGTCATTCCGTCGCTGTTATTTTCTCATTATACCATGAGAGCTCTCAATCAGGCTACACAACTACTGTTCTGACAAACCTCAACGACCTTTAATAAGTCAATGGACTAAGTAATAAGACGACACGACTAAGTAATAAGAGGTATAAGCATGGGTGGAGGACAGATAGTGGGATATGAGCGTAGTTTCACTCCCAGAGTGAAATATTCGAAACCGATAGTGAAACTCGCTAATATCTTCAAACAAAAAGTCTACATCAACAAAAGATATTCTAAATTTAACTAGCATGAGAGCATCTGGGAAAGCTGGACCCCAGAGAAGGTGGGAATTCCTAACAATGAGCAAGCAGATGTTTTTATAAACAATTTTTATTTTAATCTATCTTTACTTTTCATACATTGATCATTACAACCCTTTAGTCAGGATTACGACCTAGCTTCTCACATCACTTATGTTGTGTGTGGCGGGACCTACAGTTTAAAGTCGACTCCGAACGATGGATTTTTGAGAAACTTTCCATGGAAATTTTATTTTCCATAAATCTGCTGAGAGGAAGTCGACGAAGAAATATTTTTTCATATCTCGTTTTTGTTGGAAATGCCTGACCTGGGGTTTGAACCGTGGCCTCACGTCTAATAAGTCAACACACTACCTACTAGACTACGGCGGCTTCTATCATTAGTTATTTTCTTTAAAGCCGTATGAATTCGAATTGGAAAAGATAACCTATCAAAAGATAACCTATCTTATCAGTCTTCAAAGGGGTATGCTCAGCCCTAAAATAATTTTTACATTTGGGCAATTTCGTGTCAAGTGACAAAATTTTTAAAATCGATGTCTTCCGATTTGGATGGAGACAAGGTTAGTGCACCAAGGTTAGTACTATTGGATAGTAGGCCAGACACAAATTTTTAGCTCTATCAGTCAAGAACTGCCGGAGTTAGAGGGGGTCAAAGTTGGACATTTTGGTCATACAGGATTTTTTTAAAATGTGTGTCACTTTTCACCTATTGGTCCTAGCAAAAATATTAGATAGCTATTTCTTCAATCTTTCCAAAAATAATTTTTTTAATTTTTTAAAAATTTTTTTTTTTTATTTTTTTTTAAATTTTTTTTTTAAATTTTTTTTTTAAATTTTTTTTTTAAATTTTTTTTTTAAATTTTTTTTTTAAATTTTTTTTTTAAATTTTTTTTTTAAATTTTTTTTTTAAATTTTTTTTTTAAATTTTTTTTTTAAATTTTTTTTTTAAATTTTTTTTTTAAATTTTTTTTTTAAATTTTTTTTTTTTATTTTTTTTTAAATTTTATTTTTTTTTTTTTTCAATTTGGCCTTTTTTTTTTTTGCTCAAAAGAAAGCTTATACAATTTCCTTTAAGGCCTTTATAATCGCTTAATGGGATGCGAGTGGGATATCTAACAAAAAAAAATTATTTTTTAACTCAAGATATAAGATATAATACTATCCAATAGTACTTTACCTTGGCGCAAATTTCATCCAAATCGGAAGACATCGATTTTAAAAATTGGGTCACTTGACACGAAATTGCCCATTTATCTATCCTTACTTATTTTCTTTAAAGCCGTATGAATTCGAATTGGAAAATATAACCTATCAAAAGCCAAATAAGGGATTCACTAAAACTCTGAACAGTTTCCAAAGGAGTACGTTTAATCCTATAACCGGACATTATATCCTTTGCACTCATCTCGTCAATGAATTCCGCCAAAATTAGAGAGATGCGGAAGAGTAGAAATCGTTTCGACAAATACTGGTTACAGTCTCAGCGTAGGAACGTAGAAGAAGAAAACATCTCAACATTTACCAGGCAATGGTACTTACTTGAGTTGAAGGAATAAGAATATTTTCATAAGAATATTTTCAACTACAAGTCTTTAGATTTGAATATAAAGCGTAACGTATAACTCTTTGTTTTTTTTTTGTTTTTAGTATTTAAAAAAAAAAAAAAATTAAAAGCGATGGTTTATTTCTTGTTTTTGTAATAATTTTAAACAAACATTTTTATTTAAGTTTCCTTTGTTTCAAGAATATTGTTTTTCTTTTCGTAAATTACAATTATTTATTCATTTAATTAATAAACAAAAAAAGAAAATTAAAAAATAATAATAAAATATTACAATAAAAGTAATTTAAATAAATTATATTGTGTAGAACTATTAATTTAATATTATGTAAATAGATAGTATATGTAATGAAGTGGGGCAAAAAATTGAAAGCAAAAAACAAAAAGTTTTAAAAAAAATGGATTTTGAGAAAATCTTTAAACTCGTACTTCAAATGGCATTTATGTGTGAATGAAAACAAAATAATTTAAAGCTGGTTTTAAGGTGGTATAGCAATAAGGAATAGAAAGGAAATATTGTATAGAGAGCAAATGAGTAAATGAAAAGAAAATAAAATATATAAAAAAAAAAAACATTTAAAAATTTATTGCATGTGGGAAGTATAGAACAGAGATAGAACAGATAACCACAGATATGATGACAATTTTACTTGAAGGAAAACTAAATCAACGGATAACACAACAATATAGAAAATAATTATTATTAGCTGCTGCAGCATTGAAAGCATATTGTAATTAAACTTTTTTTAAAAAATAAAATTATATGTTTACGTGTATGTATTGTGTGTACTAAAAGTTAAGGAGCTAAAAAAAAAAAAGGAAAACGAAATAAAGTTGCTTAAAAACTACAACCATTCATTCTTTCCCATGTATGTCTCTGCTTATAGCATATTATAATGATATTAAGAGTTTAGAGAAATAATAATAATAAACAACATAGTATAGGGCGCCGCCTTCGAGAATTTGCATTTTCTTATTGAAAATCAATTGAATCAATTGAAAAAATGATTAAAAATTAAAAATAGAGTGTATTTGAAGAAGTGATATTTTAAAAATGCTACTCTTACTTTTATGTTACATTGATTGAATTTCTTTTTTAATTTTAATTTTTTGTTTTTGTCATTATTAAGTATATATTTCTAATAATTTCTTAATAAAACATTTACTGGGTGTGGGTTTGTGTGTGTATATAAGACAGAGAAATTGTAAATTTGATTACTTTTTTCCAATGTTTTTTTTTTTTTTTTAATTTTTGTTTGCAAAGGAGGGAGTTTTATTTCGTTTTTGCTTGTTTTAAGTTTTGAGAGTAGTTTTATTAGTTTTTCTTATTGTTGTATTTTGTGTATAGAAGTAGTAATTATGATTAGTTTAAATAACATATTAATTTTTCTTGTTTTTTTTTTTTTTTTGTTCTTTTTTAAATATTATTTCAATTAATTTTATTTTGTATTGTTTAGCTTATAAATCACATTAAGTGCTGTTTGTTTTAATTTTTAGTACGTTTCTATTTCTATTTGATTTGCGGCGTTTGTTGGCCATAGGTTTTTGTTTTCGTCGTCGTCGTCATCTTCGTCGTCAACTACATATGATGCCACTGTGTTGTCATGGTTGACGTAAGTTCGTTTAGACGAGCAATTTCTTCGTGCAGTCCATGACCCAGCCAATTCAAGTGTATTTTACTATAGCGTGCCGGGCACAATCTAAGCGGATTGCCACGTCTTAAGCCCTGATCCGTTTCACCATACTCGTCCAGATAGGGTGGCTGTATGAAACAGCCCTTATTCTTACCTAAATAGACAATCTGACAATCACGTATACGCAGGAAGGGAGCAATCTCGGCACCACAAAAGTAAGCATGATACGTGCAGGCTCCCACATTGCGACCGTCCAAGTCTGGCTGACAGCAATACGATTGAGCGCACAATATCTCACCACACATCAGACACATAGTAGGGGTTTTCATTTCCTCCCGTTCGTTATTGGGACAACTGAAATCGGACACACTGTTTATCAAATCACTATAGTCCTCGGGCAACGACACGAGTTGTGGCACCGGCCTGGTACAGGGCACTATAACCAAAGGATCGCCGGTACGTTTCAATTTTGTAGTGACTACTTCTAGGTTGGTTATGTCATGATGCGAGGCAAACATTTCCATAATAGTGGCAAAGGGTGAAGCATTATCGAAATAGGTTTCCAATTGAGTATTTAAGCCCAAATATTTACACATATTCTCGTAGGTATCACTTTCGATGGTCGATAGAAAGTCCGGAAACTCCACATCGGTAACAAAGTGAAAGAACAAACAGCAGCAGCGTAAAAATTCACGCATTTCCATTTTAATATGATCCAAAATCGTGTATACCATTTGAGCAGATAACATTTCCTTCCGCTGCTCCACCTCATCAGCAGCTGCTTGTTCATCCAACTGCTGTTGTTCTTCTGGCTTTTCCTCCGACTGTTGTGTAACATCTGTCATGCCACTGTCTGTATCATTTTGCTGTTCCGGTTGTTGTGTTGGCGTTTGTTGTTTGTTTGCCTTTTTCTTTTCTTCTTGCTGTTGCTGCTGTTGCTTTTGTTGTCTAGCCTGTACATTGTATTTGTTAAAGAACGCTGATATATTCTCTAGTGATTTTTCGGTTAGACAACAGTAATCCTCTTCTTCGACATCCATTAGACCGTCGCTTGGCAATTCGAATAACACTAAAGCCTTAACAACATTGGCAAGGAAGAAAACTTGTAGCGTATAGAAGTCCATTAAGCTGCCGTTGGCTACAACAGAAATGTCGCCTGAATAATGGGGAAAATGAAATTCGGTTTTAATTTTCAACAAAAAAAAAAAAACAATTCACTTAAAAAGGGACAAACAAAAATAAAAAAAAATAAATAAAAATTTGCAAAAAAAAATTACACTAAAACACAACATATTATCAAATTCACTAAAGAATCTTCAACGATGTATTTAAAAATAGAAAAATGCAATTAATTTTTTCACTCAAACCGATCAATTTATGTGAAGATGGAAGAGCAATTTTGACTAAACACTTGACACAAATCTTGACTAAACACTCTGCAAACACTTTCATTAACACAACACTTTATTACTAGATAGTAGCTGTTTATTATAACGTGCGGCTTAAAACCACTCTTTTTACAATCCTCATCTTAAATGCTTTCAGTAGACTTTAGTAATTTATATCTCGAGCTGTATAAATACCATAAAAGCTCCAAAGGAGGCTTTAGAAAGATTATGAAGTTATAAAACAATATAAAAACAACTCCTTAGCGAAATTGAGTGGTAATGCTAAGACGGAATCAAATATTAACCAATACAACTTTAACTGCCTCAATTGTTTCCAAGGCAGCGGTTCATCGCCTTTGCTATGGAACTTCAACCTTAACGACCTGCTAAAAACCAAGGGGAGAACAGATTGCAGATGACGCTTTGGCAAATGACATTGCAATGGTAACTATCGTACAGGCCAAGATTCATATTTACTTTGTAAAATTCAAAGTTATGCACAGAGATTACTATTTAAATGGAGCAGAAGACAGAATTAGTATTATTCTCTTCGTTGCCTATACATCAACTGGAAAACTCTCACTCTAACTACATATGTACATACATACACAACTGGTCACTACAACCCTTCATTCAGGATTACCACCTAACTTCTCACACCACTTATGTTGTGTGTGTTATTTTATTGTACAGTTTAATGTCGATTCCGAAAGAAAGATTTGATTAACTTTTAAAGGCAATTTTTATTTTACTCTGACCTGGAGTTTGAAGCGGGGTCTCACGTCACTACAATGCCCACCAACACAAACTACCTACTAGACTACAGCGACTTCAACTGATAACCCTCACTCTAACTGATAACGCCAAATATCTTAACAATATATTGGAAAGTAAACTAAACTAGGATATGAGTAGTTTGCTCAGAACACCTAAGGCGTTAGTAATTGCTCTTTATTGCAAGAAGGCAACTGACCTAAACTGGTGTACAGTAAGACCCCGCTTAACGCGGAAGTTACGTTCCAATAAGTTCCAGCGCTAAACGATGCAACTTAGCACGACGACGGAAATCACAGTTGGTATCTTTATTCTGGACAGACTAACAAAAGAGCGTTGAAAAAGATACATAGTATACACCGTCGCACAATACACAATACTACCGCGTAATACGAAAACAGCGTTAAGCGGGGTCTTACTGTATTCACCTTAAAAACTTACATTAGCTACACGAATTTGTAATCAAACTAACTCTACAGTACAGCAACGTGGTTTGGTGGTTAAAACAAAACTTGATTTGAGCGTATTATAATCACAATACGTTCATGATAACAGGTGGTCTTAAAACTACATCACCTAAGGCGTTGTTCACTCTCCCTGACTGACTACTGCAACTAGACAAATAAGTAACTGTAAACACGACAATGAAACTTTATCCCACAATGGCATAGAAGCATAAAATCATCATGATAAAATCGAAGATATGTTTGACTTGAATCGCTTTATTGACTACTCAACACCTATAACCGCTTTCGATACTGATTTTATAACAAAAACACCGGACAGATCCTATTATAACAATGGTTTACATCTAAGACATACTATATACGTAATTGGTCATTACAACCCTTTAGTCAGGATTACGACCTAGCTTCTCACACCACTTATGTTGTGTGTGTTAAATTTGTACATGAGTACATAGAGTTTAAGGTCGACTCGGAACGGCAGATTTTTGAGAAACTTTTCATGACAATTTTATTTACTCGCAAAGTTTTTGCCAGAAATCTGCGGAGAAGTCGTCGAAGAAATATTTTTTTTAAATTTCGTTTTGATGTCTGACCTGGGGTTTGAACCGTGGCTTCATGTCTAAAAAGCCAACACACTACCTATTAGGCTATGGCGACTTCTAAATCTCTATCTCCCTAAGAACACCTAAGCAATTCACTGACGGCTACAGATAAAGCAAAAAAGTCGGAAATGGATTACTCGGAAAAGCTGAATCTTAGATTGTCACCTAAACTATACGAACTTAATAGCAAAGTATAGTGAACAGTGAAATACACAAATTTGTTGACAGTAAAACGTGAATATTCTTTATGGTTCTGATACCGTAACAGTCAATCACGTGTAATTTTGGTTGAATCGCCTCTAATCCTTCAATGTAGATTCATCTTACTCTAGAAAACTATTGAAATATTTCCGAAAAATAATTTGAATTTATACATTCAAAAGGAGTTAAAGGAGTTAGGGGAAAAATCGTTTAAATCACAACAAATTTCAATTTAAAAATCCCAGTTTTCAAAATTACTGACAGATTATTTTGTTTTAAATTTAAATGTATGAGAACTAAATCAAAAATTGTACTCACGTTCACGGGAGAACAGTATGTTGGGCACCATCATTATAGTCGATACCATTTTGCTAAAACAATTCCATTCCAACACTGAATCACCATTATGTTTGAAAACCACATTTAAAAGTTCAGCAACCGGTTTTATTAGACTTTCAAGATCTGTTTGCGTTAAATGTGCTCCGTACAAGCAACAGGCGCGTATTAGGCCACTTAAACAGCTCTTATGACGTATGGACATTTCATCCTTTAATGGTTTGCCTACGGCACGCAAATAAACTTCCAATGATTGCACAGTATAAACGCAAGAATGCCACATGTTTAGGAGGCCGTCTTCTTCATTGCGTTTCAAAGTTTTTATATAGTGTTGAACGAAATTAATCCAACTCGATTGTACTTCTGGACGGGGTATTGGTTGTGCCATTTTCTCAAATTGTTTGGGATCGGCTATAATGTGAGCCTCTTTCAGCGTGGGATACCATTCGGGTAAATTGAATTTCCATAAATTGGAGTCCTCGCTTATGACCAAATTATTGAGTTTGTCACTAAACACACGTATGCCTTCGATCCACAAATCAATGGGAAACATTTCATCACCCGTATGTATGACATTGGGAACAGAGTATTTCGATAGAGGGGCTGTTAACGGCAATACTGTGTTGCTTAGACAACGACAGTATGGGCACTGGAATTCGGTGCTTGGTGCCGAGGGGAAAATTTGCAAAGGATGACGCCTGGGACGTCGTAATTCTTTTGATTCTTCGTTATTATAGTACTCTTGCCAACAGTTGACATGCATGACATGACCACAGCTACTAGTGTGTATGGAGAATGGAAAATTGGATTCAGGTTTCAAAACCTAGAAAATAAATTTAAAATTTTTAGAAAACAATATGTTTTACAAACTAAATATCTTCTAACCTTTGACTTTTGCACAAAGGCCGAATACACTAAAGTAGGACCATCCTTACACACAGTGGCCTCCTCGAAACACAGTATACAATTGTATTTTTCATCCTCGGGCTGTTGCAAACGTCGTTCTACACCTAAACAAGCTATTGAATTATACGCTACAGCTCCTTCCATACAATTGTCATCTTGCCATTCCATAACGGAACCGGCATTAGCATCACCGGCAACATCATTGGCATTGGCAAACATTTCAGCATTTGAGGTCATAAACTGATTTTGGGCTTTTTGCATTTGTGCTAGAATTTTAGCACGTCTTTCGGCAGCCAAGCGGGAACGTTCTTCTTTTTCACGTTTCTCTTGTTCGGCAGATGTTGTGGTATCGTTGGCCGCGTTAGAGTCATCATTAGATGCAGAGCCAGTAGCTAATTCCATATCATCGCTTTGCATACGTTCGCCACCACCTTCCACAGGCTGTTTGGCTTGAAGATCCTTGAATTTTTTAATTGTCCACAAAATGAAATCACGATGGGCCTCCACCTGTTCAAAAGGATAACAAGTTATTGGAAACAAATAAATCTGATAAAGCAATTAAAAAAAATAAATAAGCAAACAAACATACTCTAGGACTGCGTGATAGTTCTTCTAATTTTTGTAGTATCTTGTATTTTTGTGAGCATTGATAGAAGGATAAGAAGGGATAATTTTCCGATTCTTCTTCTTGCAAACCATAGCCTATAAGATGTAAAATCTGAAATGGAAATTTATAAGACAATATAATTGAAACCAATTCGAGAAATAATATAATATAAAAAAATTAACCTTTTGAAGATGATTTTCTTGGAAACTTTTTGTTTTCAGATCCAAAGCTCTTTCCAAAATAGTATTTATCAGATGCATCATAACGTCACATTGTAACAAATTAGCAATTGTCCTAAGCAAATATAAACAAAGAATATGAAGTATTACTACGGAAACTTTCCTTTTTCTTAACTCTACAACTTACACAAAAGCATCCGTTAATTTAGGTAATTTAGGCGGTGGACAACAAACTAATTCGCCTTTATGTTTACGCCTCACACGTTGGGTCTCTTCCGATTTCGATTTATCTTCCTTGGTATAGTGATAGAAGTACATGTTATAATCATCATACAACTCTTCTTTGAGCTCATAAACACCCTTGGCATCGGTTTTTTGGGGTTTCTTAAAAACAGCCACCGAATCAATGACATCCTCTAAGGCAGTGTCATTATTTGAATCAGGCAAGGCTCTACTCAGTTCCGAATGTGAATATGATTTGATACACAACAGTTGTATAATTTCCTTCTTAGTACGATCCTCTTCGGTTACATGGGCTACGCCGGGCATATAACGTTCGCCTATGACAACGATCAACAGTTCCAAGAATTCATCAATCATAGATAGCTGACGTATAAAGTCATCGTCGGTGGCAGGCTCAGTTGTGGTATCTTCATATTCCGGTTGTATCCATTCCATAAGATTGAATTTATTCAAGAGATGTATTATGTATTGATTGCTTTCAATTAGGGAGGCACCAATTTGCATGCCAACAATATCACGATCTAACATTTCGGTGCGACAACGTACATTGCGATAGAAATAGAGTTGATGCAGCAAAGAATAACCATTGCGGCGCCACATACCAGAATGAACCTGAGAATTTCTTAAGATTAATACAAAAAAAAAAAAAAAACAAATTAAACAATTCTTTATGAATCCTACCTGAGCTATCATAACCTGAGTGCATAATATTGGTTCCATAATCTCCTCGGGTGTCTTTTTCTGGGTGTTCACTAAATCAAAATTTAAACCATATTGTCCCAAATGTAAATATATGCCAGCAAAGAAACGTGAAAGAGGCAAATGTATAGACACTGGCTTCGAGGCTACATCATAAATTAAACACTTCGCTATGTGGCCAGCTACAAATCGTGGCTCCACTTTGGCCTGACTGACTATAAAACCATTTTGCAGCAGATTACGCATAACCATTTGATACAATTTCACTAGAACCTCCTTATCGGTAGCGCACCATTCCAATACTAAAGAGATGGTGCTAGCTAGCTTTATGTGTAAATTGAAAGCACACTCCCATTCGGGCTCATAATCCATATGTTGGCCAGTTTGTCGGGTAACCGATTCCATGCCTTGCATAGCATTCAATACACGCAATAAACCTTTACAGCCTTCTATGAAACCCTCACGCAAATCACTAGTCCACACATCTGGCTTGAAACTGAGTATATAACGCAAATCGTAGAGGATGTAAGCGGCTCTTTTAAAATGACTTAAAGTGGACACACTTTTGGAAAAGTGCAGAGTCTTGTTTTGTATAAAGTGCTCTATGGACTTGTGATAGAACGTATGCAGCAGCTTATAGAATATGCCTTCGCGGGCAATTAAGAAATGAGCAATACTGGGTACCGTGAACAGCTGAACACTTAGAGATACTATCGAAAAGGAGTGATCATGATCGTCGCTTATAAAATCCTGTACAATTGTAGCATAATTCTTAGAGAACTCTTGAGCCAAAGCCATTTTATTGTCGTACTCCATTAGCATGCCTGATATCAAAAGCCGATGCCAACAGGTTCGTGCCGTTTTCCACAGTTCCACATCATACTCCAATATATGACGTATACAATATGGCGCTTTTTTATCCAATATTATGCGGGCAAATATCTGTCTAAATGTACTATGGCATACCAGAAACTCCTGAAACCAGGTGAGCAATTGCAAGGCAAATTGCTGACAGGCCACAGCTCTAATGTGCAGCACTGACACGCGTAACGATTGATTCGCGCGACTATTTGGTATGGGAATATTCATAGGCATCATTTGATTTTCAATTGCATCTTTCAATGCATTACATTCACTAAAAGAGTCGCACTTGACAACGGCCCGTCCTTCACGATCAATGCTCGCCACAATTTCGGTGGCTTCTTTATGTTGGACTTTGGCGATTTTCGTTAGTGTCTGTATGACCTGATCAAATGTATGAGATTCGTCGTTATAGAGAACGGTACAGAAATAATCATCACCCACACCATCGCCATCTAAACATTGAAGGCTAGCTTTTGATTCGATTTCCAAATAATTAACACAAAATGATAAAATGGCTACAAAAGCTATTTCACAGCGTACTTTAATGGCATCCGTTATAATAGTACTGTTAGAATTGTTCTCCTTGCCACGCTAAAAAAGAGATGCATTGCAGTGTTATATTTTAAATTTTAAAAACTGAAATTAAAAATTGTAATTATACCAAGTGTTCTTCACAGTAATGATCCTTCTTCCAGGCCTCCTCATCACCACAATCACAGCAACCACCGCCGCCTGAGGTGGACATTTTATATTTGTGATAACGATGAGCCGACTGTTTAAAACAATTGACACACAACACACAGGTGGGATCCATGCCACACTCCCTACAACTGTAGGTGGGCTCACCGATTTTAAACACTTTACCGCATACAGCTGATGTAGCGCCCTCTAGACGTAATTTTTTCAAAAATGTATTGGCATTATCGCCCAACATGAATTCGAGCAGGACATCGATAATGCCTTCTTTAGCACCAGCCTCTTTGAACATACATTTCACTGAAAAGAGAGAGAAACGTTAAGTTTAACAATAAAATTTATTGGATTTTTAAAATTAACAAAAAAAAAAAAGATTAAATTGATGATGACAACGAAGAAGAAGAAGAAGAGTTTAATACGATTTTTATTTTTTTTTTTTTTTTGTTAATGAAAATTATTTGAAAAGATCTCTCTAGGTGTAGTAACATAAATAGTAGAGTGAAGCTAAAGCCATTACTTACAGGTTGGTTATTATATTTAAACGATTTCGTTTGTTTGTTTGTTTTTTAAGAATTTTAAAACAATTATAAAGAATAAAAGCCAATTAAAAAATAATAATAATAATAAAAATGAAACATAAAACATAAAACAGTAAACAAAAATAAAAATAAAAATTTTGTTTAAAATCAAACCAAAATAAACGAAAAAAAAACAAAAAAAAAAAAAAACTTACAAGAACCATCAAAGCCACGTCTATTATTTTTCATATTTTTAAATTCTGACAGAACATCTCGCCCTTAACGATGAAGAGAAAACGAACGAAGGCATTTGTTTGATAATTAGACAAATAAAAAAACAAAAATTATAACATTTCAGAATAATACGAAACGAAGTGAGAAAATTCTCTAATGAAATAAAATACATAATAAATTGGCAAAAATAATAACAATTAATATGGCTGGCTATGAATGGATAAAATGAATGATAATGCTTTAAAAGGGATTACAATTTAAAAGGGAAACATAAATGAATGGATGAATGATATGCGTTTAAGAAAACTTAATTTTAGTGAAAAAAAAAATTGAAGATTACATAGATTTGTTTTAATTTCTCCTTTTAATTTCTTATGTAAAACAAAAAAACACGACTTTATGAGATAATTTTTGTTCCGTAAAAGTGTTTAGCATAGAGGTGAGGAGGCATAGTTCCTCACGTGCAAAGAATCAAGCCCACACTTTTAGCAGGGCCACTTTTTGCCTTTAACAGGGCAAAATTTGCTATTAACAGAGCACTGTAACAGTGTTTAACAAGTAGATTAATCTTCTACTTTGCCATTATTGCAGACTATTGACATAAATTTTAATTCTCATTATGATTATTATTATTTGTGAATAGTAGTGTTGAAATGGTGAAGAATGGAAAGTGCTAATTTTCTCAAATTCCAAATTTAATCCAGCTATACCGCTACTACGGTTCAAAAGAGGACCCTCTGGACTACCATTTCCATATAGTCGGGTAGGTGTTCTATATTTCAGATGTTCCAAAATTGCCACTGATCTTCTAGAGAATTTTCAACCAAAAAAATTGATATTTTCAAAGCCAATTTTCTCAATACGATATCACTTTACGTGTGACTATATTGCTTATTATATTAAGATGCTTCGGAACATTCCTTTGAATATGGTCCTATCCACTTTTGAGTTTCAAAAGTTAATTTCAATAAAACACACATTAAGCTGCGATTTCGACAACATATGTGTGAATATGTATGAAATCCAATATCATTTAAATGGCAGCATTTCGATTGGTTGAAGCAATTGATCCTTTGTTTTCGTTCACTTTTTCGAACATTTCAAGCGATACCTCAGTGATATAGTGATGAATACTGCTTTACAAATGCTCCAACAATAGGAAAGTATTCGTGTTAACATAGTCTTTTAAAGTAACCCCAAAAAGTCTAACGGCGTCAAATCTCGTAATTTTTGTGACTGTAATTGGTACTTCCAAAACGTGAAATTACTCTTCCTGGAAGTTGACAACAATAAATTCAATACCACTAGAGTTTTGTTCGTAGCGCCATCTTGTTGAAACCACACTTATCCAGTTCATAATCTTCAATAACAGACTAAAAAAAAATTGGCTTTAATACTCTGAATAGACGATAACGATTCTTTCAGATTTATTTTCGAAAAAATGCAGCCCAATGACCATAATGTGTCTCAAACGTAGATGCAATGGGATATTAATAACCACTTCTAAGTTCTCTGCTATAATTTTGCATGTTGACGTAACAAACGAGTAAAAAATGAGTTTCAATCCTGAAGAAAATACATGCAAACGTACATTATTGGTCATTACAACGCTTCATTCAGGATTACGACCCGTCTTCTTACACCACCTATGTTGTGTATGTTAATTTTATATATGAGTGGCGGGGCCTACAGTTTAAAGTAGACACCGAGCGACAGATTTTTTCATGAGAAACGTTTCATGCCATTTTTATTTACTCTCAGAGGTTTTGCCAGAATTTTCATATTTCGTTACGTTGCCTCACGTCTACTAAGCCAACATACATGCTACCTACTAGATTACGGCGAATACAAAGAAGAAAAAATTGTTGTTCGAAAAATCAGTATAAAAAGTCTATGCGTATAGCACTCAATCACCATATCTACGGCACATATCTAAATGCACAACCGGTTTTAATTGTTACGTAAATTGCACGGAGGTGCAAATCCAAACACAAAATAGGTCATAATGAAACGCTTCAACAAGCCTGTCCAAATTTCTTTGTCCAACTGCAAATGTATTGTACAGCAGGTGGACTATGATGATTATAATCATCCCGTAACGCACTAATAACAGTCGATACGTTTAAATCACTACTTTTTTAATCAGTAATAACTATCCGTATTCGTAAATGCCTTTCACTAAATAAATGAAAGTTCAGAAGAGAGAGAGTTCAGAGAATAGATAATAGTTAGCAGCCTTGCCAGACCGGTAGTTTTAAAACCACTTGATGGATAACACGATATGAGAACGCTTTCGACCCTTCAGGTCGTCCGTCTATCTCCCGTCTGGCTTGAAATCCATATCTGCATAATTGTACGATTTACTGACTGGAAATTTGCACGTGTTATGTACCGATTTAAACACTATAAAGCTCTCTTCACATGGTTGCAATATCTCCTAAAAATAGCAATGTTAGACATCTAATGATCGTGAATGCCAAACCTTGTGAATTTTAAAAAATTAAAACACCTTCCTTCGAGAAGGTCCCAATGACAGTTGACAACCCTATTTTTCTTAAAGGAACGAAAAATAAAAGAAGGCAATACACAAAATTTCCGATATCTTTCATTCTTTATTAAGAATTAAAAAGTATCTTAGGTAACAATACCTTACTTAAGACTTATGCACTTTTGTTCGCCAGTGTTCAATAAATGTCTGAAGACATTTCATATTTGTTTTGAGTTTCGCTATTCACTATTTTATAAGTGAGCGACTTTAGGTATTTATTCGAAATTGTAAATATAATGTGAGAAACGGTTGTAAATATTAGAAGGCATTTTATCTTTTATTTTATTTGAAAACTAAAATAAACTAAATAGAAAAAAATTTAAAACGGGTCATAAAATTTACATCAATATGTTGTAGTAGTCACAGTAAAATTACATTGACCGATAAACTAAGACACCATTTATTCCCTGATTAAGTTCATACAACTTTTATGAGCCTCTAAATGAGTAAACTACTTAATGCATTTAATGAAAGGTATACTTTCTTTGTTTCTCAACGAACGAACAAAGAAATATTTAATATATGTACGTACATACGTATTTATATTTAATATTTATTCAATAAACATTTTTGTAAACAAATATATACGAAAAATTGTTTGTATTTGTTAGGCATGTCCAGTACTAATGCCAGAAAATTAATAAAATAGAAACCACAGCACAATATCTGCTGGAAGACCAGCTAATTTGCAAATAGTGTTGCTATATGTTTCGAGGTCTAATGTTGTCAATTAATGATGTATAATCTGTGGCTCTAAATTGTATAACAATTGTACATTCACGAGTCCCTGATGTCCTAGTCAAGGAATGTAATTTGGTATTCGCTAAATCCAATATGTTGTTCAGCTCTTGAGCCAACTATTATAGATGATTGGAAAATCAATATCGCCAAGAGAAATATCAACATACTTTCGGATAGCAAAGTGGTGTTTTTGAAGGCTGTAATTCTCACAACGAGCATAATATTCACATAATAAGTATACCAGATTGCCGAATTTACGAGCAACCTTTCCACATTTACAATTTCATTAAGAATCTACATGCTTATCTATATGCCATAGACTGAATTGGCGCCGCATGTGCAGCTCATGATGCATCAAATTGGGTCGAATTTGCATAATCTGCTTAGGGAAAATCTACTCAAATGCACACTTAGAGCTGTTACAGGCGTCATTACTGGAAACGTTGAAGTAGCCAAAATCTAGAAGGTAGGTATATTAACCGGAGCCACGTATTTAAATTTAGTTTCCACAAGAACTGCTTGTCCCTTTTTTTCCTCCTACTATCGATTTAACCAGATCTAGTTGGGTAGGAAAAAATAGCACAATAGCTTTGTGTGTCACCAGTGCAACATATTATAGACATTTTGCACGAATGGCGTAAGTTGAAGGTACAGTTGATACTTAGATCAAGAGTTGAACTGAATTACCTAAAGAAATAGGCAAGGGATCTTGCAAACAAATTGAAATGTATATCCACGTAAAGGTTTAAATTTTGTAACAAAAATCCTGTGGCCAAACTAAAGGATAATATAAACGACGAAAGTTCACATGGCAGAAGTAATATTTTGAACATCAGTGACAAGTAATTGTAATACATTTTGATTAAAACTCTTTGAATTTTTATTTAAAGATTGCAGACATTTTCAAAGAACAATCTCTCTCTATCTGTCTAACTAAGCAAATATGATATGATAGCGATATTTCAAACTGTAGGTATACAAATTCCAAATTTTAACGTCGAAGAACGATAAGAGAACGATAATCTACTATATAAAAATAAGTCGGGTTTTCCTTCCTGACGCTATAACTCCAGAACGCACGAACCGATTTTGACCAAACTTAATATACATGTTCTATGGGGCGTGAGGAGTGTTTCTGTGTAGTTTGAAGTTCGTCCGACAGATGGCGCAATATTTAGTTTTTTTGTGTTTTTGCACCGTAACTCAAGAACTACTGCACCGATTTCGACCCTTTATATACATGCTCTATGGGGCGTGAGGAGTGTTTCTGTGTAGTTTGAAGTTCGTCCGACAGATGTCGCAATATTTAGTTTTTTTGTGTTTTTGCACAGTAACTCAAGAACTACTGCACTATGCTGTGTTTCGTTGAAGGCGTTGGGTCGTTAATCAGCGTGCAGTGGCGTTAATTAGCCCGACACCGACTGAAACTTAACATCTTTTTGTGAAAAAAATATATTAAAAAAAGTAAATAAATATCTATCTATCACTCTTTTTTAAACTCTATTTGCGCAATAAGCCTATTTTATGTTTTGCTGTGTGGCGGAAGCTTATCAGGTTTAGATGGCTTAAAAAAATTCGATATAGCAAAAAGTAGGCGTGGCAAACCTTATATTTAGGGACATAGCGATCGTAGACGAATGCAATTTGGTGGGTAAGTTCGTAGAGTCGATATCGACAAACTCACCAAAAATGGGCGTGGCAACCCTCCCCCTTTAAAAGATACCATAAGTCGGCTAATTCGATCGTTTATAACTACATATGTACATACATATCTAACTTGTATGTCTGTTAGTTTTTGTTTTGGAGCGAGTACAACAACTACAACTACGTCAGCGCTACCCATGACTCGGACCTCTTATTGTTATTCTTTGTATGCCTCACCTAAATAACGTACCGACTTCGATTAAATTTTGAACTAGATAGATAAATCCACACACTTATAGTAAGTTAGTTATTTTTATATATAGTAACTGTTTTATGCAGCGTATTACAGCAAATATATAGTGTGACCTGTTTTGGGCAATAAAAAAATCAATTTTGGGCGGGACGAAGTTCGCCGGGTCAGCTAGTTGTATATGAATTTTATAATCTATTTTTATTAAATGTTTGTAAAAACAAAATTCTATTCAAAATAAATGATACGAATACTGATACTGATGTATGTGTATTATCGATAATACATGTTTTCCCGAAACTAACTGGTAATGTTTTATTGAAAAAAAAGTATGTAATACTTACAACTTCGTGCAGAATCTGAAATAAAGATAAGGGAAATTTGTTATTAAAAATTATTTTTTGAATTTATATTGTTTAATAATGATTTTTTAAGTATTTCAAAATATTTATAAGGAAAGGTTACTAAAATACGAGATTTACTGTGAATACATATTTCTGGGCATGATTGTAACAATTCAAATGTTTGAAAAAACATTACAATATCAACTATATTTATGTCTAAACGTTATGCAAACAAATGTAAGTTTGGATATACCCAACAAAGAAATCTGTTTAAAAACTGTTTAAAAATAGTTTAAAAAAATGGTAAATGGTTCTGTTTATTTAAACAAAAATTGATTATGAACTCCAGGCTGATTAGAAGAACAAACAAAATTATCTATAATACCAGTAATCACAATTCCAATATACAAACAGAATAATCGTGATCTCTGTCATACCCTAAACAGCGGAATATAGTTACACCACCCTGATATCATTGTTCTTTGTTACAATATTATCTATAAAATGTGCTGAAAAAAAAAACACTGACAAACCATTGTCAGAGTAACAGCTGGCAACAATATTGTCAGATATCTGATAAAAAAAAAAAAAAAAATTGGAGAAAAAGCCACGATATTCGGGGGTGTCATAGAATCCAATGTTGTCGGTATTGGTTTTAAAAACGACAAAAATTTTGCTTTGGTGTCATGAAACCCAATGTTATCGGTTTTATGTTCGAACTAGAGTTATTGTCGGTTTTAGGTGTCAGAGAAACCAATGTTATCGGTTTTGTTATTGGAAATAAACCGATCAGCAATTAGCTGACGGATTTTGTTTACGCGCGAAGTTTTTTTCTAGAAGTAGGATATTTTTGCAAAATGTAAGTAAATTATTATTTATTTCAAAAATGTATTCAAAATTTTTGTTTATATTGATTTTAAAACGTGGTTTGGAACGTGAAAGGTGCGCTTTTATTGTGTCTAATACCACACAAAAAGCGTCTTTGTTTAGCCGGTAGTATTCTATGAACCTGCAAAGCAAATTTAAATTTGAACGCACATTATAAAAAATATACATACGCTGTCTCAGGCAGCTCAAGCGGAATGCTGCAGTCTCGCAATGTTTTTCTTCTCAGTTTTTCTAAACTTTCTTCCTCTAGCAGCAAATATAAAACAACAGCAGTGCTCATCCTATTTATTTCTTTTATTTTTTTATTAAAACACTAAAATCCGTAAAATTTTTAACAAACACACTATTTATCATACGAAAAATTAAGTTAAAATTGTAAACAATAATACAAATGTAAACAACAGCTGATTCGAATATCGGTTTTATTTGAGTTCGAAAATAATAAAACCGACTTGGTTTTGTGACACCAAATAAATCCAATATTGGTTTTCAAAAACGACAAAAGGCAAAACCGACTTGGATTCTATGACACCCCTGATTATTGACTCGTCTTTAGAATTTAAGTTCATTTTCGCCCTCAATCTAACGTAGAAAAACGCTGGCAATAAATTTTAAATTTATAATGAAAGAAAATAAGGAAAATTATTTGAAACATTTCGTTTACGAAAAAAATCTCCACATGTAAATATTTAATATTTCGAAACACTTGAGTTGAGTTGAGCTGAGTAGTAATAAAAACAGTAAATAATTTTTAATTTTTATTTTCTTAATATTTATCATGCAATAACCTGACAGAGAAACCGACCGGTTTCCTTAGTACAATATTTTATTATTATTTTATTGAAAAATTCAAGTAAATAACGTGTTTGCTTTTGGTTTCATTTGAAAACACGCTTTCAAAAAATTAAAAGTACAACGTCTGAGATGAAATTAAAAAAAAATTCATTTCACACGCATGTCTTAAAAAGTATCCGAAACCAAATTTAATGAAAAATAAAAAAAAATGTCTCAAGTTTGGACTGAATATTTACGTCCCAGCCATATAGTTCAAGGTTAACGAAATTTTAATTTCTTTTTACAAATTTTACATTTTCTTTATATTGGTTAAGATTTAAATTGTTATATATTAAATACTTGTGTATACATACATAGTATGTGTGTATAGGAAAACGAAAAGATTTTATGAATCTAAAGACAAAGCATCTCCATAATAATTGTTTATAAAAGTGGAAGATGATTCAGTCAATCATTAAACATATAAAAACTTGGCGCCAAATCCGGGGAATACAGCTGCAAAGAGAGTAATTCGCAGCCTAATTTGCCATGAAAAATGTCATGACATTGTCCTGATGCAAAAGAACTTTTTTCTAAATTAAATGCGTTCGTTTCTTGTTTTTTTGCCATGGATTTATTAACTAACGCCAATTCACTTCGAAAAGCCCTCTATTTTTATAGCTGCTTGGTTTCTGATGTGATGTGATGGAACGATTTTTCCTTCACAGTTACGCAAAGACTAGCTACATTCTCTCAGCAGCAATCAGACCCGCCCAGAGCTAAGAATGCTTGATGTGATGCAAATTCCACTGCAAGACAACACACTTCAATCTGGTACAGTAGGTACAAAATCAATATTATGAAGAGAGATATTAAAATTCATGGCCAGTCTGTAAGAGCTTTAGTTCCCACATGAGGACTTCATAGATCTCCTAATGACCATATATGTAGTACATACATACATTAGGATTACGGCCTAGCTTCTCACACCATATTCATAGGCCAAAAAAGTGGAAGATATCGACAAAAAAAAATGCAAGCCTGCGACCAAAAAATGCAAATTATCGATCAACAAATTCAAATCATCGGTTAAAATATGCAAAACATGGACAAAAAAATGCAAGTCATCGGCACAAGAAATGGAACTCATCCACAAAAAAAGCAAGTCATTGACAAAAACAGTACAATGCGACAATTTTGCCCGATTTATATAAAAAACTTTTTGTTACTCAGTTAAACAAAACAATTAGCTTCATCGCCTATATCTCCGGGTCCCAAGTAATGCTCGACAGTAAAGAACACTGTTTTGGAATCCCTGATGCCATAGCTATCCAGCTTACTAGGTCCATATATATAGTGGAATCGTCTTCTCCAGACATTTTCAAAACAAAAAAAATTTTGTTCCTAAATTTTTAAATTTTCAAAACAATTTGCGAATTACCAGAGAAGCTGTTCCACTCAGGAACATATGGGGTATAATTTGTAAGGAATGGGATAGATATTACATACATACAGTGACACAGAAAACTATACATAACCCCCGAAATAATGATTTTCTGTAAAACCTGAAAACTGAATTTTTTTAATTTTTAATAAATGTTTTCTTTAAAAAAAAAATTAAATGGTTGGAAAATGTTTTATTTATTAGAAGGAATAATACGATATAATTTTTTTATCTAAAGATTTTAAGGTTTTACAGAGTCATTTTTTTCGGGGGGTATGTATAGTTTTCTGTGTCACTGTATATTCGTTTTGTTGGTGTTGTCTGATCTGGGGTTTGAACCGAGACCTCATGTCTAAAAAACCAACACACCACCTACTGCCTACATAAAGTTTATTCAAATACACAATTAGAGTCTCGTTGGTGGCGTCATTGCTAGACATTGTTCACTGGACACTCATTCGACATGCGTTTCGTGGCTTGGTCATCTAACCAATGCAGTACATGCAGAGACGAAAAAGATGAGGAATTGTACGGTAAAAGAAAAAAACACTAGGCGAGCTACCAGGCTGTTGAACTCACTGAGTGGTCTGGGCACACTTAGCGGTTTTATTATGATTCATTGTCGTTTCACAACGAGTTACACTGGTATTCTTTGGTGACAAGTCATTTCTACTTAACTAGCTATACATGTAGAAAAGGTTTATATGTAGTAGTAGTAGCGGTTTAATTGAATGATATTCATGACCTTTCCCAAATTTAAGATTTTTTATCGCGGTTTTACACAATATCAATAAAGAATAAATTCTATTTAAATTTCTAAAGCAAATAGTATAAAACGCAGCAAAACAATTACTTTTATTAGCGTTCATATGTTCATACATATGTTTATTATATTTTTGTATTGTGTTGTATTATATGTATATTGTATTTTAATTGCTTACTTTACTATACGATATACAATTATGAAATTGTGAGTCGTGGTTTTAATTGTTTCCTTAAACAATTAACTAAATTTAGAAAATTTCAGTATGTATAAGAAAATAAGTCATAACAAATAAAAACAATAACAATTAAAAGACAAAATAAAATACAATACGTGCATATGTGTACACACAAATTGTTACCACAATAATAATTACGTAGAAATACAATTATATTCTGAATGATTTAAGAGTTTCAACAGTTTCTATTTCTTTTTTATTTTTCTATTTATAAAAAATAAATAAAAATTAATTCATTTTTAAATGGCAATTAGTTAGCTAAAGTTCATTGAACTGTTGTTCTACTAACTTTAATTTCAATTGTAATAAAAGCAAAAAAAAAAAAAACGAAATAAAATCAACAACAACATAAAAGTAGATTTTATTCTCATTGTTGCATTTTTTCCTTTGTTTGTTTGTCAGCTCCTTTTGTTTAAAAGAGCATTAATTATCCTTTTTGTTACGACGTTATAACGTCGCCAATGGCGTTTATAAATTATTTACTGTTACTGCTGGCTTCATGATGAAAACATAATAAAAGCACAAAACAGCAACAACAACAACGGCGACGGCGACGACAACGACAACAGTTTATAAATATTTTTAAAATCTTTGTTGGAGAGTGGTGATTCAATAATATCGAGAAAATTTCATCATAAAAAAACAACAAAATAAAAACCAAATCATACAAAACAGTGTGTGGATAACCCCCACAACCCAACACAAATATTCATCATTTTAATTTAAATTATTTTTTTGATATTGTTTTATTCTTTAAAAATCGGCTTCAAAATTCAGAAAAATTTTTGTTTTAATTCCAAAGTTGCGAATGAATTGGTAAGATAAGGAGAGGCTGCTACAGCTTAAAAGCTGGACCTTAGGGAAGTTGGTGAGACCATCTTTAGTCTTCTTCTTTGGAATTGTTGAAGAAGTTTGCTTTACTCCTAAACTGTGCATGGGAATGTAGAAGGAACTGTATGATTGGAAGAGCCTTCTGATCAAAGCTCAATTCTACAGGAACAAAACTAATTCTAAGCATGAATAAGCGGGTGGTAAGATCTATTAAAGTGGTGCTAACAAGGCATGTCGCAATCTATATATATAAAAATGAATGTGTTTATTTGTTTGTGGGTTTGCTTGTTTGAAGTCTATAGACGACTAAACGGCAGGACCGATTTTCTTGAAATTTTAGCAGTACCTTCCTCTATGTCTGGAAGGAACTATAGGCTAAATTTTATTTTAAAATTTAAAGTTGGCGAGGTGCCCCGCCCACATACCCAATAAGTATTTAATGTCGCATATCTCATAAACTGCAACAGCTAGAGTCCTCAAATTTTGTATGGACGACTTTGACGTATATATGAACAAAATGGGCGAATTGGCTATAGTGGGCGTGTCAGCTTCCTTATGAAAAATATTAAATTAGTATATCTAAGAATATATAACAGTTAGACTCCTAAAATTTTGTCGAACCCACTCTAGTATCAATATAAATATTTTAGACAAATATGGACTGACTAGCAATATGGGGCGTGGCACCTCCCATATCTATCTATATATATAACTAGAATAAGAAATAATTATTATGAAACATAACAAAATAAATATTTAAATATCCAGACTTCTTCTTATTTTATTACATTGAGGTTATTGACTAAAAGTAATAAAAAATATACATAAGAAAAAATGTATATCAATATATTTTGAATATTTATATTTCATATCGACAGGAGTAGCGAAGCACACCGGGTTTTAGCTAGTTAGATATACAATTAGCGGATGGAATAGGGATATCTCTGATTTCTGTAGCTATATGAATGAGCAGAGTAAGCATTAGATCATGCCACTGTTCTTGTTTGCAGATACGTAAGCAGAGATGGCTATGTAGTCGATTGGGAACTGGTAGATCTGAAGGACTACTACAAACTTGAGGATTTAATAAGACTCATAAAGAGCACCTACTGGCCTAGGGGTATCTTCAAAGGGATATTTAATATATGGTGGCTTAATGGCTAGTTGTTCTATTCTTGTTTTTCTCCTTCTTCTCCTTTCTCTTCTCTTTCACCTATCCTTTTCCCTTTTTCATTATTTTTTTTTCCGTTTATAAAGATCGCAATGGGTCTTTGGGTGAAACTGTGAACACAGTGATACGCCAACCAGCAAATCAAATTAACAAGAATTTTGCCAAAACACCCAACATCTCTGGAAGAAAAGTGACCCATTAAGAGAAAAACATATGTATGTAAATACATAGTCGAAGTCGCCGTGGTCTAGTAGGTAGAGTGTTGGCTTATTAGACGTGAGGCCTCGGTTCAAACCCCAGGTCAGACATCTCAAACTAAACGAAATATGAAAAAAAAATTTCTTCGGCGACTTCCTCTCAGCATATTTCTGGCAAAAACTCTGAGAGTAAATAAAATTGCCATGAAAAGATTCTCAAAAATTTGTCGTTCGGTGTCGACTTTAAACTGTAGGTCCAGACAGTCATGTATAAAAATTAACGCACACAACATAAGTGGTGTGAGAAACTAGGTCGTAATCCTGACTAAAAGGTTGTAATAACCAATGTATGTATAAATGTACATATGTAAGTGTGAAGATAAATTCGAATTTGAAAACCAAAGACGCAATCCATAAACTTTAGCAGCACCACATTTGACGTTAACAGAACAAAATTTGCCTTATCAATTTTTTACTTAAAAAATCTCTAGAAGATCAATGGCCATTTTGGAACATATGGGAAATAGTACACCTAGCCGACTATATGCAAATGGTAGTCCAGAGGGGCCTCTTTTGAACCGTGGTAGTGGGATAGTTGTAATACTTATGGCATTTGAGAAAACGAATTTTGAAAAAATCGATTTTTGATCAAAAACATATGAAAATTCTCTAGAAGATCAGTGAGAGAATCAAATGTTGCACTGCTTGTTCAATTAGTAAACGGAGAGTGCTTATTGATTACATTGTTTAAAGTATTAGAGTTCTCAACTATAAAGATTTTACATTTATATTAGCCGGTGAATAACTAATTTTCTTGGAGTCATTACAAATACATGTCAGAGTTGATAAGAACTAGTGATTTAATATAATATAGGTCAATGTAAGAACTGTTATTGAAGTGTACAGTTATAAAACGGTATGTTTGTTGTATGAAAGTAATGTTTATATTAAACAAAGCTTTCACAACCATGCAAACACAGAATCTTCCACTCGAATAAATAAATCAATTCAATTAAAAAATGTTGTTGGGTAATATTCTTTTATATATATTTCCTTATCCATAAAGATAAAATAAAAAATCAACTAAAAGGAAAACAAATAATGTTCTCTTTTCTTTATTATTATTATTTTTTTTTTAATAATTTGCATTATTTTAATTTTTTTTCTCCTTTTTTTCACAATATAATGCAAACGTTTTATTATTGTTGTTTTATATGAATACATGTGTACAATATATAGTATATGTACATACATACATATGTACATACATATATAATAAGAAACGACCCATTTCTGATGCTGTCGCATAAATAAGAACCCAATAATATTTATAATCTTTATCACATTTACACAATTATTTGTTATTTAATAAGAGCATAACATGGATGAAAAATGCCATCAGGTTGTGTATGATGTTAAAAAAATAAATATAAACCCACAGCAAAGAAAAAATATAAAACCTATTTACTTTTATTATTCCTTTAAAATGATTTTGAATTTATTAACACGCTCTTAATATAATATTATACACCCCAAAAACTATGTGAGATATTAAAGCTAAAATCTATTTAAAAAACTGTACTTAATTTCACTTATTTTTTTTTTAACAGAAAATCACTTTTAAATCAAATGGAAATTAAATTCTATTTAAACAACAGAATAAAAGATAAAATTCGAAAGAAATAAAATAAATAATCAGAAAGCAATGAAAAAGTATAACAAAGAATCTCGTTAGAATATAAACAATTCACTTATAATGGGGGATCGGATCGTTAGTCGACCACAAACGGATGTATTTGGTGAAAACGACAAATACAGTATAAAATTTTATAGTCAAACGGGAACAAGTCGCATTATCTTATTAGATTTTTAAATTATATTTCTTTTAACTCCTTTCAGGAACAAAGGATTTCCTTTATATTCTTTAATATTTCATTACTTTGTTTCAGTTTCGTGAATTAAATTTCGACAGCTCAAGGAGTATTTGATATACTTTACCAAGCAACTATTCAATTACTAGATAGCGCTGCCTTATGTCCCTATTAAGCTCGTTACAGATGATATCCATCCTCAATGAAAGGAGCAAGGATTACATACATACATACATAATTGGTCCCTACAAGCCTTCAGTAAAGATTACGGCCTAGCTTCTCACACCACCTATGTATGTTGTGTGAGTTAATTTTTATATATGAGTGCAGTTTAAAGTCGACTCCGAAAGATAGGATTTTGAGGAACTTTATCATGGCAATTTTATTTACTCTGAGAGTTTTTGCCAGAGATCTGCTGAGAGGCGAAGAAATATTTTTTTTATATTTCGTTTTGATATACATATGACTTGTGTTTTGAACCGAAGCCTGACATCTAATAATCCAACACACAGCCTACTAGACTATGGCGAGCAAGTGTTAGGATACTTGCAACTTCTTGATTTTATAGATTCAAAAACTATAATGAACATTTATTCGACTTCTCCGACAGATGAACCTGGATTATTCGTTAAGATTACATTTAATGAAACAATGAAATACAAGGAACTCGTCCTCGATACTCAATAATTAAAAAATATGGTGATTTCATTACATAGACTTGTCATATCCATCATATGCCATAGAGTTGGTGACTTCCATTTATTTAAACTATGGTCCTTTACTTCAGTGTGGAGCCATAATAACTAAGATCATATCATATCCTATAGACAAATAAGATGTTAACATATACGAATTGAAAACGAATAAAAAAATAAATTGAAAAAAAAATTTAAAATGCTTTGGTTCAATTAAAAATATGTATGTACATATATGAAATAAGTGTTTATACAATAAAAAAAACTAGAACCCGAAAACAAATGATCAGTTTTTTTATTTGATCATATAGGCGAATAAGCAAGCTGTTATCATTATGAATCATTATTTAAATTGATGAGTAAGTGATATTTTAAAGCGCAATAAAAAAAACAAATTAGACCATACGTTAAAAAAGCTGTGCTAAAGGTAAAATGTAATGATGACAAAAGTCTTAAAGGTTTTATAAATGAAAATTCTATAAAATTTTTGCATTTACGATTTAATTGCTCTCGTCACCTGAGGTTTATATGTTAAGATCAGATTACTCTCTTCTTTGCCAAAAGACAGTGGAGAAATGTCGCTGAAGGAGATATTTTCTCAAATTTCTTTTGTCCAACTTGTCAAATCAGAAAATACTCACTAGATTAGCTAGAGCAACTAATATTTTATAAACAAAAGTTACGATATACATATGTGCATAACATAAATAATAATTGGTCGTTACAACCCTTCAGTCAGGATCACGAACTAGCTTCTCACACCACTTATGTTGCGTGTGTTAATTTTATACATGAGTGGCGGCACCTACAGTTTAAAGTGGACTCCGAACGACAAATTTTTTTTGAGCACTATCCATGGCTATTTTTTTACTCCCAGTGTTTTGCCAGTATTTGCTGAATGGAAATCACCGAAGAAATATTTTTTTATATTTCGTTTTTTTTTGGAGATGTCTGACCTGGCGTTTGAACTGTGGCCTCACATCTAATAAACCAACATACTACCTACTAGACTACGGTGACTTAAAGTCATGAAATACGATTTACTTCAATTCAAATTTTTTTTTCTTTTTCAAAATTTAATAAAAGGCCTCTTATTTAACGAAAACAACATGTTTCCTCAATCAGAAAAAAAGCCTTAAACATGTAATTCAATAAAATAATTTTTAAAGATGAAAACAACCTCTTTCAGGGATTCGGAAACTCTATATACTCAGAAAAGCATGTCTAATGAAAGAACATTATGAAATTCAATGCCTTTGAAAATAAAAACGATCAAAGTCACAGCAAACGAATACCTAAATTACAGAATACAGTAGTAAGTAGTATTAATTTAATATTATGTATTATTTTTACATTTTTTTTTTTGCATTTACATTTTAATTTACACTTCAAAAAATCTCGTATTGTAGTAGAACTACGTCATAGTATTATTTGGTTTATTGCTTTGTCTTAATTTTATTTATTTTCTGTTGTTTTTTTCAAAAACCGATTGCAAAATCTAGACAAAAAAACCTCTAATGAGACTCTAATTAAACAATAAAAAGCAAGAAAAAGGAAAAAAACAGAAAAAATTAATAAAAGAAACAGAAAACGTCATTGTTAATAACAATAAATTATTATGTGTATGTATGGTTGTATATAATATACGGAAATTCATGGCTATTTATGGTGTTGGCGGAAAATCCTTCAGATATTATAAAACAACTTATTACAGTATCTTTTTTTTTTTTTTTTTTTGCCGCAATAACATGCAACAAGTACTAGACAAAAATAACAACAAAGAAAAAATAGTAAAAAAAAAAATAGCAAACAAGTTTTGAACCACAAAACTTAAGCTGCATAAATAAATTGAATGAATAAATAAAACATTCAACAATGACTTGCTATTATTTATTTAAGAGTATTATTATTATTTTATACAATATTATATATATATATATATATTAATAATATTATATTTTTTGTTTTTATAGGTAGTTTGGTTGTTGTGGAAAACCAAAGAGTAACTGTATAAATAGTAATTGTTACATTATATTCTATCTTGTTGTTTTTAATTTTCAAGTTTATTAAAGATGTGTTTCAAATTCAGCACCATTGAAAGCGAAATAATTTGAATTTTTAATTTTTTCATTGGTAGTTAAGCCATGACGTTAAGGTGCTGGTTATTTGAAAACATTGCATAACAAAGAATAATTAAATCTGTTCAAGAGATAAAATAAACGCATGTTAACGTTTAGAACAAAGTAGGACACAGGTGTTGCATAAAATCTCAAGTTAAATAAATGCATAAGACAATTTATTTATTTTAAAAATCATTATAAAAAGTTTACATGATTAAAGAGCTCGTTGAAATAGTGAAATTTTACAATATTATTAATTTAGCAGTCGAGTTACCAGCGAACAACCGAAACAAAAATATTTATAAATGAAATTATAAAATAATTATTGTCCGTTGTCATTTATAACACTTTTTTTTAACACCATGCAACTCAACTACCATCCATAGTCGGTTAATGTTAATACATTCGACTATCTAGAAGGGTGTATGACATATTCGGAAGTATATCAGAACATGAACTTCATAGATTTTATAATCCCATTGTTGACACTACAGCAATAGCCAATACACAAAAGCATAACTTCAGATTGCAATGCAAACAAGATTTGAATTCAGTTGTGGAATAGCCGCGAGGGAAACAACCAGCCCGGAATGTTCCATTTTGGCTTCAGTTAAAATAAAAATTGTATCGTTCCGATAAATTCAACAGACCTACAAATTAAGTATAAGTGGTATGAACGATAAATCAAGAAAATGATCATCAACACAGTCTAAATTTTAAAAAATATTGAAAGGAGACCTGACAAAATTTTGAAAATAGCTTAAATTTTTATATTGCAAGTATATTAACGAAGACCATATAGTGAAAAGTCGAACCCTTTACATATTACTGGCATACTACTTTCTATACTATCAGAAGGCATGTTGTTCAACTTGCCAAATCAAACTGAGCTCAAATGGTAAATGGAAGGCCAAAAGTATGGCTATTATAGTGTTCTGGAAAGAGTTCTCTTCTCTAAACTGTACCCAAGCTAAGACAATGTAGACTGCCAAAAATCTAGTATTTAGATGATACTGTAAAGTTAGGTAATAGCAAAGAAAATAAAGTATAAAGAATGTGCATCTTAACATATTTTGGAATATTTTTCAAAAATATTTCATGACGCGGGGGGAAAAAGATAGGAGGGAAGTAAACAGAAACGAAGAGCGTAATAATGCGTTGCTCTCATTCTTTGCTCTCATCGCGATGAGATCAAAGACTATATATTTATAGTATAAATATATGAAGATGTTGCTCTGCCAGTGTCAAATTTGTCGATGGCAGTACGGCTACTGCCACTTATTGTACTCAGAGAATTTATTATACTCAGAGAACGTATTGTTCTCCTCTCTAATTTATTCTCATATGCGTGTATACGTGTGTGCTTGTACATTGCCAAATAAAATAATAAACAAACTGAAAGATGTCTTGTTTTCACAAAATGTATGTGAAAATAGCCTGCGGAAAGGAAATATTACCGTTTGTTTTATTGTAGGGTAAGAATATGTGTTTTATTGTTGTAGAAATGAAACTATATCGATTCGCACCGAAATAAAAAATCCACATTTTGTGTGGACATTTGAAACTGAAAAACTGAAAAATTGTTTTATAAAAAGTGTGAATTTAAAAATTGTAGTGCATGCTCAAACAAAACGTTTAATAAATATAATATATAATTAAAATCATAAATCATATTTTTAGAAGATATTGATAGGACTGGAAATATATCAGAAAGTACACATACCCCTGATATAGATGTCGCAGATATATACGATGAAAATAAAGAATATTTTAATGAAGGCACCGATTGTTTTACGTCCAACAATGTGCCAATTGAATTAACATCAAGTCGATATTTTGTTGGTTACATAGCTCAACGAATATCTTGCGTTAAATGTCGTGTGGATATAATCAAACCAGCGTAAATTTTGTCATATCCTTCAGAAATGTTCGTTTATGCAAAAAATTATTTAAAAGATTCCGACTTTGGAAGTTTGTGCGCTCCATCTGATTTATTTTTTGAAGTTTGCAAAATTCATATAAGTCTTCGAAAAAATTTTTTTAGAAAATAAATCTATAAAAAACAAAAAAACATTTGTAGTTGGCCAAAAAATACAAAAAATGCACAAAAACTACAATTTATTCCTTGGTTTGATGAAAATAACGAATGTTATAAACACAGAATGGAGATGCTTAATTTACTAATTGTTGTTTTACTACGGAAGCATTCCACATGGGAAACATACAAATTCAAATTATCCAGTATGGAAAAAGTTAAAATTTTGAACCATTAAAATGATAAATAAATTTAATAAATACTAAACAAAAAAGCACTCGTTTTATTACAACTTCATTCTATACAAAAATAGACACATATGGTAAATACATACATACATAATTGAATAGTAATATATAATTCGGTGCGAATCGATATAATTTCATTTCTACAACAATAAAACACATATTCTTACCCTACAATAAAATAAACGGTAATATTTGTTTTCCACAGGCTAATTGCACATACCTACATTTTGTGAAAACAAAAAATCTTTCAGTTTGTTTATTATTTTATTTGGCAATGTATGTATTCATACATGCACACACGTATACACGCATATGAGAATAAATTGCTTAGAGAAAATAACAATACGTTTTCTCTAAGTATAATAAGTTCTCTGAGTACAATAAGTGTACTGAGTCTTTTTTGTTTTCTTTCTCTCAGTTAACATGAGAGTGAGAACGACGATTCAGCTTTCATAAGAAAGAAGCACAAAATTTTGTCAATTTTAAATACACTGTGTGCAACATCTTTACATATTTATAGTCTTTGGTCAAACAATAACAACGATCATACATATATAATCGTACATACGCATATACATACGTACGATGAGAGCAACACATTGTTACGCTCTTTGTTTGTGTTTATTTTTCTCCTGTCTTCCCTCCCTCATCAAGAAATGATTTTTAAAAGAGATTTTGGTGAGAGCGGGTGTTACTGGTACATCCCGCCATAAGAAATTTTACTTCTACATGATGCGCATTCTTTATATCCATATTCTTTGGTAATAGTGATAAGTGCGCTTCTGAATAAATCGTTCTCGAACCAATTTAATTTCAAATGTTGTTCGTCGAAAGCTCTTTTTTGGAAACTATGGACATGTATTTGGTCACACATTGTTTAATGCAGTGAATGTATGTAAGCCGTTTGAAGTACAGTAGAAGATCACAAATTAGAACCTCCAGTAATTAGAAATTCCAGAAATTAGAATCAGTGCTTGCAATACATTATAGGCTCTAAAATTCGAATTTAAAATTCTAATTTCTGAGCGGGTTGTTTTTTTTTTTTTTTTTTTTTTTTTTTGCTATTTTAACACAAGAAATCCCCAAATTCTTTTTATTCTGTAAAACTAAAAAGGGGAATCACCAAACTATATACGTTTTTCGGTCTTTGATGTTTTTTTTGTCGCATTTATGTATTTTGTGGCTAGTTTATTTGTGAAATATGATACGCGTGTACAAAAAAAAGCGTCCAGAAATTAGAATAATTCAGAAATTAGAATTGCCTCAAAAACAAAGCGGTTCTAATTTGTGAGCGACTACTGTATAATTCTAGAACTTGATTCTAAACTATGGCTCACTCATATCCAATGTAGTGAGTTTTTAAATGAACATTGCGTGCTACGATGTAAGAGTAGTCCTTCCGGACACCAGTACTTCCATCAATTAGATTACATAACAGAGCTATAAGGCTTAAGTTTTAATAACAAAGATGTCCATTAAAGTATTGAATACTTTAGCGGTGTCAGTAGAGATTTAGTGTTTTGGAGATTTCATTTCCTTAACTTATTTGATAACACAAATATTAGAATAAAAATGTCAATTAAATCCGTGGTAACAATTTTTCATTTCACATTTTTGCAAAACTAAAATTTTTCTCTTTCTAACGATGCATCGCTGATTAATCAACATATGAGTTCCTAAAACCACAATTCATGACAAATGGCAAGTTCAATATAAATGAAATCAATCTATTGCTTCAACCTCAAATCTATATCAAGTTCAATAAACAAAAAATTGTGGTTTAGACCACGTTCTCTTTCGTTAGATTGTCGTTACTTTCGAACGCACATCTACTACACTTCACCACACAACAGCGGCAGCAGCAGACGGCATTCATCATCAACAGCAATAATTTAATACAAGATTTAAAAAGTAACGGTAATACTACTCTTCTATGATTTATGATTTACATATACATATGTATGTATGTTAACTTGAACATAAAAAACGTATTTAATTGACTGGAACAATTTTAACGGTACTTACCCACACCTCCATTATCATGTTGAAATTCGAAATATTTTCTTGATTCTTTTTGAAAAAAGTCAATGAAATCCTTATTCTCCAATGTGCCAGCCAAATGTTTAACACGCCAATCCTTTAGGGGTGATTCGGCGACAGGAGTTGGTGGAGCAACAACATCATCCGCAAAACTATCCATATTGATTTCAGTTTTGCAACAAAGACAACAACAACGTTTTTATATAAATTTTCCTCTCCTCTTTGTCTATGTCTATGCAGGCTGCTATTTCTCTTGTTTCTTAATATTTCTTAAGTTTATTTTTTGTTTTATTATGCTTTGTGCATTTATTTTTGTTGTTAATTATTAATGTTATTCTTTTTCTTTTTCAATTGTTTAAAAATTTATTCACACAAATTATTTTTATCTACAAATTTTTTCTTGCGTTCCTATAGAATTTTTTTTCTTGGGCAGCTGTAATCAGAAGAGAAAATTAAAATGAAAATAAATGCACAGAGAGAGGATGCCAAACGAAGATGTCAGTTAAACAGTGTTGCCAAAATTACATTTTGTCTGTGTGTAGGTGTCATGGGTGAAAGAAAAGTACAGCGAGTTGAAATCAGAACATTTTTGTGGTTTTTCGCGGAAGTGAGACAAATTATATTTTTATTTGAATTTAATAAAAAGGTATGTGAAGTAAAATAGTTTAAATTTTGCTTTTGCTTCTCAATGGAATACAGCACTGGAGGTTAGATACATTTTTTTCTTAAGATGGGGTACCGTTGACACGTTTACTGACATTTTATATTGCGACAACTCCGTAATGACAGATTGCATACTAATTCTTGAACACTGAGAGTAAACTGGCACTTGATAAGCCGACAAAATGGAATAACAGACCGCTTACACCGGACATGGGCTACCTAACACTTCCTTCGTTTAACATTTTAAAAGCATATAATTTATATGCAGTTTCAGTCACAAATTAAAAAATTAATACTTTAAGTATAGTGAAACACATTCATGTACATAGTAAAGCGATTATATTATATATATATATATATATATATATATATATATATATATTGATTGCATGTTTAAATAAAACTGCATTTGTTGGCAATAAATGCCTTTTTCGCAGCATTAATTATTGTGATAATAAAGTTTCCGTCTAATCAATACATTTTTTGTTGATTGTGAAATTTTAACAAATTTGTAAATGTAATCCATGAAACGAGATTAATACATTTAATGTTACAATACGATTTCATATTAAATTCTAAAATATATTATAAAAATTATTGTCCATAAAATTTGAAAAATTATTTTAATATACTGAAAAATGATAATTTTTTATGGAAATTTTGTAGGTTACTAGTGAAATTAGAAAACGTTCAACAGCTGATGTATTTCTGAATTTGTTATATGCAAGTTTCCTTTTTCATATAGAAACATAGTAAAAGTTTTGGTTTAATTAGTTTTAATTTAATGTTTTTGAAATCGTTTTGTAAATAGGGCTTGACTCTGCACGAAGCAACAGGAATAATTGTTTAAATAAAGTTACACCTTTGCGGGAATAAAGATTTATTTCTAACTGTTAACAACGTTTTCCACTTTTTAACGAATATAACTGAATTCAGGGTTCATCATAAGGTATTTTTTTTTTCAAATGGATAGATTTTATGGCTCATTGTAAGCGAAAACACCTTAAATAAATTGTTCTTCCCTTTTTTTCACTTCTTTACACCATATAAGGAAACAATTCATTCAATCTAATAAGTACCCACACATGAAATAATTATAAAAGTAAAAAAAAAATTACATTTTGGCAACATTGTTTCTCTGAGAAGTAAAAAGGATTCTTCAATACGATTTTTCTTCTTATTGGATCAAAAATTTGACATTTCTTTGCTTAGTGAAATGATAACACAAATAATTTTTCTTTTAATATTGTAAAACACGCATAACAAAAATCACAGTAAATTTTCTCGTAAAATATTCCAATAAACAAATTTAACTTATGGAACAACATATGAAAACAATTGTTATTAAAGTTATTTTGCTATAAATATTCTGCAAAAATTAATTTTTAATTCAATACACCACCACACTCAGCTGACGTCAACAGCGCAGCTGTTGTTATACAAAACAAACATACGAGCAGTGCTGATATAGCAAGAAAAAACACACAAAAACACAAACACTTATGCAAAATCAAAAATGCTTATTTATAAAACAAAACAAACAAAAAGACAACTTCTTTTTTGTCATTTTAATAAAGAAAAACAGGTTCTTTCAAAACAACAACAATAACAATGAAAACAAACTAATGAAGGTCGTGATTCATATTGTAAAAGATCGTGCTCGAAAAAAATTGTCATTAACCCACAATTATTGAAGAGGGTATCGTTTGTTATTGCTTTTTATTTTTAAATTATTATTCTTGTTTTGCTGTTATTTTTATCACGTTATTTACTCCCCTCACGCACAATACAAAAGGTGTTTAACTTTTCACTTTTCAAATACTTTGTTATAACATATAGAAATTTGTTTTTGTTTTATTTTATTTATTTAGTTATTTTTTTTTTCTTATTTACTGCAATTTTTCCTTTCTAGACGTCAATGTGTTTAAACAAAAATTAAATTTTAAATTCCACGTAAAATTTTTACAACAAAAACAATCGGAAAATTCTTTGTTTATAAGCCTTTGTGTTTAAAAAAAATTGATTTCCTTCTTTAATAAATAATAAAATTCATTTTCACAAAGTCATCACTTATTCTCTTTTTTTGTACACTCTAAATGAAAATTTCCAAATTTTTTTTACAATAATTTTTTTGGGGTTATGTTGCCTACGTTCGTTGTCGACACAACGACAGCACTATCAGCTATAGACAGACAGGCTTATGCAGGCACCACTTTTTTATTATACATTTTGTTGTTTTTCCATTTGGCAGTTTTTTTGGGAAGAAAATTTACTTTCTTCTTTAATATCAATTTCCTAAATATTGCATATCCCGTTTTGTTATGTATGCATGTGAATAAAACAATAATTATTATAATTTTAATACTTTTTTCTTTTTTGCGTATTTAATTTTTGAAACAGAAAATTTCTTTAAACTTTTAGTTTTCTTTTAATTTTGTTTAATTGTAATTATTTTCCACTTCGTTTTACTTTTCTGTTGTTAATTCTCTTTTAATTATAATTATTGTATTGCGAAACGACATTATCGCAATCATATACAAAATAATTATAATTATTTAGTTTAAAAAAAATTTAACAATAAAAGGTTCTCGTTTCCCACTATCAAAAAATAAACTGAACAAGTTGAAGCACAAAGTAGAACTGAGACAAAAAGGAGAGAAGAATAATCACAAAGTTGTTTCAAAAGTGCTTAAAAGGTGTATAAGAAAGTACTAAACCAAATTTAAATAAAATCTGAATTGAATATTTGTTAATAGCACATTTTATTAATTAGATATGTAATTAAAATTTATTTTAACAAAATTGTGTTATTGAAAAGTTTTTATATTTCTTTTTTAGCTACATTAATTGCAACCATGAATTTGTTTGTGTTTAGTGTGGTGAGTTTAACAAAATCGCTTTCTTTCAGCTTTTAAGTGTTGCAAAATTGAAATTTTGAAATAGTACTGAACTATAACTGAAAGAGTACCTTTTTGCATCAAATGGTATTTTTATAAAATAATTTATTACGTTCGGAATGTAATAGAAAAACCATAGTAGAAGAAAAACTAACTAACTACATGTTTCTCATATACAAAACAAAACCAGTTGATTCGAAACGTAAGGTTTAGTCAAAATGTCGACGCAACGGGTTCATTCAGCATCATTGCTTTTCGTAATCTAAAAACGAACATAATACATACGGTTAGCCCCTGGCTAACCGGGGCTAAAGACCCTTTACCATAATTAGCTTAAGTTAGTTAGCCTTAGTTGAAAAGCGCAATCCATAATTGTAAAATAAAAAAGTACTAAAATGTTTTGAAATGTTGCCAGGAAGCAAAAAATCTGAATGAATGAATTCTTTAATAATTTTTCCTGATGTTAAATTTAGATCCGATACGAAATTATACAAAAGTTAGAACGAACAAAAAGCACAAAAAATTATAAATATTTCGACAAAGAATTTCCAATTTGCAAATGCATTTTGGGAATAAAACATAAAAGAAAGAAATTATTCAAAAATTCATTTACAAAATAATTTAAATTTAATTTTTTGTATGCAGTTTTCTAATTTTATTTTTTTAGAATTTTAAATTGTTTTAACATTGTTTTAATCAGTAACCAGACTTATCGGTGAACAGAGATGTAAATTACTTATTCTAGACACTCATCATCCAAATCACGATATATGTATTTATGGTAATACAGTACTCATTTCGAATAACGGCACTTTGGTGAGTTTCGATTTTATTCACCACACCGGATAAATTCACATTTTGGAAGACTCACCACACTAGAAACTCACCATACTTCGATTTTATTTACCACACCGGATAAATTCATCACATTTTGTAAAAACTCACCACACTAGAAACTCACCACAACTACAAAATTCACCACACTTCAAAAAAATGAAATTTTTTTGCTCTGCTCCTTCAACCAGCAGCGAGCACAAACAAACAAACCCTTTGTTGTTGTTTATAAATAAACACATTCATTTCCACACAACCATTTATGTTTTCGTTTTGTCCGAAACCTAGGGTTGAACCCGGGCCCCTCTCTTTTTGGTGAGCAAACTAACTAGTTAGTTAGCTTACCACCTACTTTTTTACCTACACAACATTCATTCATTCATTTTCCACACACATATTAATTACGCCGTTATGTTTTTTGTTTTCGTTTTGTCTGACCTGGGGGTTGAACAGTGGACGTTGGGCGTCTATCTAAAATAAGGCTACTTTAACTTGTAACTATGTACTACTTATTAGACAGATAGACCACATGTAGTAAATTAAACAAACGGGGCTTAATCTTACTTAATAAAACGGAAACGGAAAAAGAATGTGCGAATTATTTATTTTTTTAACGAAAAAAACATTGAACAAGAGGGTATTGCAATAAATATAACATATAAACTAAGAAAATATATATAAAATAAACAACATAACAAAATAAATATTTGACCATTTAAAAAAGTCTGTGTTCCAAACATATTTTACCAAATTTTAAAGCTTTTTTCCTCGTGAACATGGCCACGTACATTAAGGGCCATTTTTTGGGTTCAAGTTTAAACTCGAGATTAGAAGTTAATTCCAGTTAAAACTTCGTTTTCAGTTTTTGAGTTTACTTAATTAATCTTACTGTTAAGCAGTTGGTGGTTTTAAACTTAAGATTATTAACTAACTATCAAAAGTAGTTGACAAATTTTATTTAAAAAAAAGCTTTTAAGTGAGAGAAAGCTGAATAAGACAAATATTTAAGTGGCTATGAATTATATAAAACACAAATTGACAATAGACAAGTCTTAAATTATTTATTACTAGCAGATTGTACCCGGCGTTGCGCGGCTTATATAGTTTGGATTAGTTTAAAAAATTAAAAAAAATTATTGGGTAATTTTTGCATTAAAAATAACAATAAATAAAAAACCGGTTTATCGGTTTCGAAACCGGTTTTGAAACGGAACACCTCCAATTGCTATTTGGGAAACTTAACCAAGCTAAATCGTAAAAAAATACCTTTAAAACAGATAAAATACAGCATTTATGCATAAAGTACTAATTTTTGCCCATTTTTTCATCCCTTTGACCCATTTTTTCCCCCTTTGGGTCAAAATTTTGAAAAGATTTATTGCTTATAACCTGCACCGACAAAAGTTCGATCAATATCCCAAATTTCAAGAAAATCGGTCCAGGCGTTCAGGCGTGATTGGCTATACACTCAATTTGCCCGTTTTTGGCCCCTTTCCCCCTTTTTGGACCCCTTTTGGTTCAACTTTTGAAACGGAACACCTCCAATAGCTATTTGGGAAACTTAACCAAGCTAAATCGTAAAAAATTACCTTTAAAACAGATAAAATACAGATTTTATGCATAAAAGTACTAATTTTTGCCCATTTTTTCTCCCTTTGTCCCATTTTTTCCCCTTTTGGTCAAAATTTTGAAAAGATTTATAGCCTATAACCTGCACCGGCAATGGCTCGATCTATAACCCAAATTTCAAGAAAATCGGTCCAGGCGTTCAGGCGTGATTGGCTAACAAACAAACCAACAAACAAACAAACAAAAAAACAGACTTACAGAAAGATTTATAATATATATTAGGATTTTAAAAAAAATTATTTTTTTTCTAAAAGATCAATAGTATTTCTCAGCTTTTGTTTGTTTGTGTTTATTATATACAAAAGCAAATTGTTATGAAACACTGCAATTTTTGCATATAATTGTGGCAGCCCTACAAAGATTAAACTCCCACTCAAAAAACGAAAACTCAGTTAACTGAAGATTAAATTTAACTTAATTAATCTCGAGTTTAAACTTGAACCCAGAAAATGGCCCTAAAAGTAATCTGTAGTCATATTAAAAATTAATTCTGATCAAATGCAGGCTTCTTTTCAATATCATGCGGCAGTCTTTCCAGGTGTTACAATTGAGGGAATAAGGAGCTTAAATTTATATCCAAAAGAGCCGATTGATTATAAATAAGCATTAAAAAATTGATTTAATAAATAAATTTAAATTAAAATTTAAAATTGAATAAATAAATAGTTTTCTTACTAAAATGCTGAATGAAAGAAAATAAATGTCTGGGAAATGGGAAAATGTCTCGGGCCTTTAGTCTAACACACTACCTACCTACTAGACTACAGCGACTTCTAAAAAAAAAAACACATGTAACCATATAATATTTTATTATAGAGCTTTCATGGTTTAAAAAAAGCTTAACCTCACTCTCACTCCACTTACCAACCAAACGAGTTGAAACATTGTAACGCGGTAACAAGGAACGTAAACAAAAGGATATTTATTAAACGCCATTAAAACAGATACGCATTCAAAAAAGTTACGTCGTCGTCTAAAAACAATTGATTAAAATTACAAATTTAATTAAAATAAAATAAAAAGCCTTTAAAACTTAAAAAGTATTGATTAACGGTGTGTTTAATTATAAATAATTTAAAAAGAAAAATTATAAAACCAATAAAAATCGATAATTTTGCTTTAAAAGGGCAAAAATTGGAAAGGAAAAGTTTGAAAGCAAATTATTATTAAGTAATTGAAATAATAAAAGAGTATAAAAACGAATAATTATGCAATAAATAATTACGTTTTTTACTTAAAACTCTCATCAAAAGAGACGATTATTTTCTTATGAAAAATCGAAGTTCATTAAATGTCAAGGTTAAAGAATTTTAATAGGAAAACAAACCAACAACGTCAACCAAATAATACAATAATACATACAATACAATTTAATTCAACTGCTGCTTGTACTACAAACTGATTTACATCTCCTAATAGACAAATTTTATTGCTGTTAGATCTCAAGCTTTTGATTTCTTCAGTGTCCTGGAATTCTCTCCCCATAATAATTTAATAAATAAACAAACAAGAAACAAAAACAAAACATGGCTAATTTTGATTATAATGCAAGAACAACAACTACAACGACGATAACATCAACGCCAACGTATATTACTCACACAACATCTTTAGCGTCATCGTCCTTATCTTTCTCATCATCATCTTCAGCGTTATCGTCAACCACTGCAACGACTATACTGTCGTCGTCTTCACCAGTGTTGCAAACAAAGTTAAGTTCAGGAAATGTAGTCGCAAATGGATTTTTAATCGAAAATTCAAATATAGTCACAACAACAACACCAACAACATTGCATTCTATTACTCCTAAAACACCATCCTCAACATTACCACCACCCCCCTATCATGCCATTGCTAATTCTTTAAACGAAAAGGAGCAAAAGAAAATTTGTTCTTCTACAACTGCTGCTGCTGACAGTTATTTTCAACAACAAAAATTACTAGGGAGTAAAACGGCGCTTGTCTCTGAAACGATATTAAACGATAAAAATGTAGAAACACCGTTTGATGCATATGGGCCAGCAATGACATTAAATGAACCCCAAAAACCGCGTTGGTTGTCATCACTGCACAGTGTTATTTTCATTATTACCTGTGCTTTGGCTGTATTCATAGTTTTTCGTAATGTTCTTACCTGGTAAGTATAAAAGTATTAAAACATAATAAGAAAAATAAAATAAATAAATAGACATCTATGGAGGTATCTTCTGTTTTCAATAGTAGTATGGTCTCCATGTTGGTTAACATAAAGGATGCAGAGCTTAGAATAGACATGCAATCTGTTCACGCTGGCCACCTTAATCGTAAGCTTAACTTAAGTTTTTGTACAACCGTGTGGTTGTGTCATTGTGAATTACTTATATGACAGAATTGTTAAAATTGAAAAAGAAAAGAGATAATTATTATTGTATATTCTGTGATTATTATCCAACCAACCCCCGAATCGTAAGGTACGTTATTTGTACGTAAAATATATTTTTATATAAAATTCTAATACCCGTTTTTTATTTCTCGTCTTGGCAAATATTTTATTTTATTTATTTTTCTCCCGCTCATCCCCGCATTTTGGTCCTTCCATATGTAGGTCACTGGTTCAAATCCGGTTCGAAGGACCAAAATGTGGGGGTGAGCGGGGAAAATAAATAAAACAAAATATTTGGCGAGATTGCGGGTAAATGAAAATACAAAAGTATTAGTTCCAAAAAGAATTAAATATTATTTGTCCCACAAAACGTACCTTCGGATTGGGGGTTGGATCGAGTAGTAACCTCTTTTCGTTCATATTTATAACAATTCACAATTAGCAAATAATTAACACGGTTGTAGAAGTACTTAAAACTAAACTTAACATTAGGGTGGCCAGCGTGAACACAATCTATACCATTGAACCATGTCACAAACAAATTCGTGAAAAATAAAATACCATAATTGATCCATAATTGATAATTGATCATAATTGTTACAACTAACTAAAAGAAGAATAATAAAACTTACTCTGCTAACGATACACAAACTGAATATCCATCCAATCTTATCAGGAGTAGTAGGATCAAACCAATTGCCGATCTATTTTAAAATGTGTTAAGGAATCCATCCTGTTGTGATCTACTACGAATCGTACGACTTAAATTCCTGGGAGACAAATGTTCACCTATCTGCTTTATCATAGTCCTTGTCTCTTTAACACAACAGTCAGGAATGCTTACAAAATTTTCTTTTCTATACTGATAGCAATCTGATTTCTTTCCATAAATGCCAGTATGTCACGTTATCCCTAACAAGATGATCGTGGAATATCTCAACAAACTGCGTACCGAATTCAGTATATTACACCACACAACCTCATGAATACCGTCCCTCTAATTGTTGTTTCTAATATAATCCACAAATTCTCGATCAGATTTGTCTCTAGAAACAATGTGGTTAGAGGACGTGTACTTGTCCGTTAAGACAAGTACAATACCCGGAGGTCGAAATTGACCCATTGTACAAGGACAGAAACAATGTGCGTCAATCTAATAATTTGATATTGTTATCGTAGAACTATTTCTGAATGCACTCTGATGATCATCTAGAATTTCTATCTTAAAGATACGGGGGGTTAAAGTTCATTGATATTCGAAAGAATGTCACTTACTTCTAACATCGTTTCTTTCTGAAAGTGCCTGCATATAATCCTTATAAATGGTTAAATAGTGATACAGTAGGTCATACATATTATTCACTAGATTATCAAATTAATTCTTAACCGATATGTAGCCAGCCATAAGCAGGCTAAGTCAACTAACTACTCAATTTATTTCTATCCACTAAAAATTCAAAGACCCAAAATCTCCTCATTTGGTCTTATTTGCTTTGCGTCCATTTCATATTTAAACTCAAGCTTATTAAGAGCTTAAATTTTTCACTTAGAGACTGATATCAACCAACTGTCATTATTCTTATACATGCACGTACTCATGTATGTACATACATACATATATACTAACAAACAGGCAATTTAAAAAATATATTTCTACTCGTATGTATCTACAAATTTTGCACGTACCCGTAACTATAGTATTACAGGTCGTTCTTTTTTATATTGTATCTGCTTTGCGATCGTACTCAGTAATGGAGACGATGCACACCACACAGCAAATGTGTATGACGCAGTTTAGTCACTCAGTAGATTTTAATCGATCCACACGAATGGAGGATGGTTCAGTACAAAAATAAAATAGAAATTTTATTAAATTAAAATTAATAAAAAATATATTTAAAAAGCAATTTCATTATAATGGAAAAATTAACAAATGTACCTTTATTCCCCGCCAGGCATTTACAAAGTTTCTGGGGAGCTTCAGGTGATTTTTGGCAAGCCCAGTGGGATAAATTTATCGATATTACAGGTGAGTGTAATTTTTCTCTACTCTAATATATTTTCATTTGCATTAAAATGCAATTCATACGTATAATAGTAGTGTCTCTTTCTTATCTGCAATTACTTGCAGAAATAAAATGTAATAAAACCGTTACAAAATGAAAAGTAAAATCATTGCAAATTAGTATGTATGTGATCTCTAAAATTAATTTCTGTAATGCGAAATAACAAAGAGAAACAAAGAGTATAATATGTGCAGTTTGTTTATCTATCACAAACACAACAAAAAAACAAAAATAATCAAAACAAAACGAATACCCTCCATACAACAATTATCTCCCCCAACGGCAAACAAAGGCATATGTGTGTGTATTCAATTAACATGCAGTTATTGTTTACATCTGTACGCAAACAGTGATGACAAGATAGCCGTTTTTTGCTTTTAGATATTGCCAGAATTTGTTTGCCTAACACGTGAAAAATATAATACAGTAAAACTTCGATATAACGAACCTTGTTATAACGAAAAACTCAATATAACGAATTATTTTCTGAGTCCCTTGAAAAAACCTCTTTACTGCAAAGTTTTTCATACAAAAATACACTATAGCTATAACGTAGAAATACTGAGTCATAAAAACTCTATATAGCGAATAATTCGTACCAAAGCCTTTATACAACGAATTAATAATAAAGCTAAATCAGTCCCGGCTATGCAAAGCCTCTATATAGCGAAGTATTCTTTCAAAAGCCTCTATATAACAAAGTGAGAATAAAAAAAAATTAAATTTTGAGTAACGTTAGTCTTGTTTCAAAAACAACAAAGTCTAAATGCGTTTGCAAGTGCCATTGCAAAGCCTATATATAGCGAAATACTGATTCAAAAGCCTTTATATAACAAAAAACTATAGTTATAACGAATTTTATTCGTATATCTTCTAATTTCGTTATACCAGGGATTTACTGATACATATTTATAACGAAAAAGTAGCTATAACGAAGTATTTTGTGATCCCCTTCAGCTTCGTTATATCGAAGTTTGTCATTAATAATATAGGGTAAGTTAAGCTAAGCACAGGAAATATAGAACCTTTTATAGTCTTTGTTAGTGGCAACTTTTATTGTTACAACAAATAAATAAATACGGCTGGTTTGATTTTAGCTCACTAAGGCCCAAAAAGTGCCACTTTGATCTTAATAATATGGCTGACACCCAAGTCAGTCTGTTCCACCAAAAACCTCTATCTTGCAAATTCAATACGAGTAGACGAATTGTTGAGATGTTTTATCAGAAACGGTAACAGTCGCGCCTTTCGAATCGGCATATGTGTCATATAAGCCATTCTGAAAAAAGTGCTTGCAAAACTTTCGCTACTCACAAAGGTCACACTACAGATTTAAAGGAACTTTATATGTACGTCCTACGTTTTGTGTACCAAGAGTTGGCATCACTTATGCCGGTTGGATAACCATTATCTGAATGGAATTATTTTCATTTCTCTTTCCCCAATAATTTAAGAAGTATTTAAGGGATTTTGTTATGGATTAGGTTTTATAAAAGATGTTGTTGATTTGTTTTCCAAATTTATTGTTTTTTTATAATTATATTCATTCAAATATAAATCAATAATTCTACTAACAATTAATTATTTTAGATAATTTCTTATGGTAGTTTACTATATGCATTGTTTATGTAAATAATGAGAATTATTAAATTATTCATGTGTGAGCAGAGTTCAGTTATTTTTGGTTTTTGTTGACAATTATAAATATAACTCAGTTAAATAAAAATGCTCTCTTTCTCTCACTCTTGTCTAAGTGGTGAAAATAAGTGTATTAAAATTTCATTAATTTATAAATATATGTGTGTATATGAAAATATATACAGTAGGACCTTGATTATCCGTGATTCGATTATCCGGGATGGAAAAAAAACTTTTTGCATCGACTTAATTTTATTTTGGATCGACTTAAATTTTTCTGCACCGTTTAACCGTGATTACCTCTATTATCCGTGATTATAAGCAAAAATTTTTTTCTATTATTTTGGACAAACAAGCGAAAAAGAGGAATTCTCTCTTTAGTATACGAAATCCTCATATACTGTTCACTGTTTTCTGACAAAATTATTTTTTTTTATATTTTTGAAACATGTATGTATGTATATAAAATCCTTGAATTATTTAGTTTTTATATAAATATGTACATATTCATTTATTAACTAATAAAAATATCTATTAAAAAACTAGCCAAAATTGGTACTCAATTAACCGGGAAAATCGATTATCCGGAATACTTCCGGTCCCGACCATCACGGATAATCAAGGTCCTACTGTACAAACATACAAAAGTACAAAGCTCAAGAGATAGAAGGTTTGGAACTAACTTGTCTACAATTATGTTTGACAGACGACGCGGTGATAAAACCTTATGCTATAAACAGGAGTATTGTTTACACCCTCAATAAGAAACAAATCAAATTTAAAAACGGTTACTACCATAAGAATAGAGCTCGAATTAAATCTCAAGGCTTAAGAAGCCTTGATCGATCAAAGAATCCATGTTGCATCACTGAAAGTGGTCAAGGATATATAAAAAAGGTTTCCAGAAATTTGGAACTTATCAAGATCAGCTAGTTTTCTTGTAGGATAGGCACACTGCATTTTATTTAACTTTGTACATACCGAATAATTAGGGATTGATCTCAGTCTTTCAATAAAATTCTTTTCTTTTTGTACTACAGGCGATGATCCCCTAATGTTTTGGGTAATTGGCACCAATATATTTACGATGTTGGTCTATTGGCTAGTTGGCGGTATTTACACATTTATGGATCTGACAAATCGACCAGCTTTTTTACGCAAATACAAAATACAACCGGGTACAAATGAACCCGTAGAGACAACACGTTTACTAAAGGTTAGTGTACAAAAATTAAAATTATGAACAATTGATTTATTTCGTTATCACTTAACATTTTTATTTATTAATAACAGGTCATTTCTAAAGTGGTGAGCAATCAAATATTTATTGGAGTGCCCATATCATTTCTTTCCTATAAATTAATGCAACTACGGGGCCTAAGTTCAATACGTGAACTGCCCACATTCCATTGGGTATGCGTTGAATTGACCGTCTGTATATTAATGGAGGAATTGGGTTTCTACTATTCGCACCGTCTGCTGCATCATAAGAATATCTATAAATTTATACACAAACAGCATCACGAATGGACGGCACCGATAGCTGTAACAGCTCTCTATTGCCATCCTATTGAGCATATTTTTAGTAACTTATTGCCTCCATTTCTGGGAGTATTTCTCATGGGCAGTCATGTGGCCACAGCTTGGTTATGGTTTGCTTTGGCCATACTCTCAACTTTAAATGCCCATTCCGGCTATCATTTACCTTTCTTTCCAAGTCCAGAGGCTCATGATTTTCATCATCTCAAGTAAGTTTGAAAAGAAATAAAATATAAAATTTCTTTCTTTTTAATATTTTTTGGTTTTTTTTTTAACAGATTCAACAACTGTTTTGGTGTCTTGGGCGTACTGGATCGTTTACATGGTACTGACACTTTATTCCGTGCCACCAAATGCTATGCTCGTCATCTTATGATGTTAAGCTTTGTACCACCGCGTGATGCTTTTCCTGATTCCAGCACAAAGTGATTTTAAATATCCGAGGAAGATAAACTAAAACAACGTGACATTAATTTAAGTCAAAAATGTAAAGAAAAGCTTTAAATCGGTTTTAAGAAACCAACACTAAATGAAACTAAACAACCACATTAATGTAGTAATAAGAGATGGATTATAGATGGATAAGTGGAAGACTTTTGATAAAATTTCTTATGCAATATTATTGAAACGACAATGAAAATGGAATTTAAATGAATATGTTTGTTAGAGACAGGCAGTCGGAAAGTGTGTAATCGGTAGACGTAAATATAATTGTAGATGTAATGTTTTATAAAATGGTTATATACGACAACTATACAAGGCATACTTCTTATTAGTCACCTTCATATTGTATGTACAAAATGTTATAAAAGAAAAAAATCATGTAAAAAAAAGAAATTACGAAATAAAGTGTATTTTAATATTTAAAACAAATGTTTTTATAAAAAGAATAACCGAGTTATGGGTGTTTAAAGTTATCGGAATAATTTTTATCTAATACGTACATATGCTACAATGATAAATGCTTTATTGATACAACTGTTGACATTTTAAGTAAGCATAGTACTTGTAAATATTGCAAATAAAATTCTGCATATTTCAATGGCAAGCCAATAAAGCCAACAAGTGTTAGATTAAGGATAAAAAGACTCCAAATAGTTGATTCTATAAAGCAATGATTATGATATTTTTTATTACCCATTTATAAAGTCTTGTTACTTAATGAAATAGCATTCCAAAAGCCTGAAAAAATTATACACAAGGCATATTTATACATGCAGTTTTGTTTTATATATTTATATATGTAGTTTCGGTACAATGTGCGGCACAACCCTTGTAAAACGGCCTATTGGAATTGAAAACACAAGTCTATGCAAGTGTTAATAATATAGGTTATATGACCGTGTAAACCGTGTAAAAAAACCGTGTAAAATAAGGGGATGTAAAAGAAGGGAATGGGTTCCCATGAAAAGTTCATAAATAAAAAATTAAAAGCAGTCAATGTGAATGAAAATAACAAAATTCTATTCGCTATCATAATCGGATGTCATACGTGATCGCCTACGTAAAGCTGGTTCAGAATAGCAATCAACTCCAACAAAATTAGCATTTTCAGTTTCCGATTGGACAGCACTGCGTTTAATAACAAAATCGGTTATTAGCCGTTGTGAGTTAGTGATGGACAGCTCATTGTATAACTCATAGTAACGAGCCATACAAGATTTCAGATTACGTCGAAATTTTCATAAACTTTTCTCAACCGTGCTATATCAAATATCACCGTGTAAAAACAGAATTGGGTGTACGTTGTAAATCCAAAATCACACATACTCTATGGAAAGTCTAATAGGAGCACCTATTCGTGGAACCATTAAACCTATTTGTTGTAAAATTTGGTTGCTTGATTTTAATAAATTTAAATACTCAGTTTGTTTAAATTTTGACAATAATCAACTGACTGATACCTGTTGACTGAAGCACTCTCCAAGACATCATCATCCCTAATGTCATCCATGCCAACCGACTTTAAATCTCTTTGAATATTGTTCTTGTTCACATTGTGATTACTTTTAGAATTCGAATTAAATTAGAAGTTTCAGGCTTCTTTATTGATGGATGACCCTTTAGACAGATAGAATTCACTTTGGTCAGACAATTTCAAACAAACCATCTCTTAAATTGGCCAAAACTCTCTTGAGATAGTTCAGTTATTGACAAAAAAAAATTATTTTTCCTTTTGAGGAGCACAAAATATCATAAAATATCTTCAGCCTCTACTAACAGATGATTCCTCTTCTGTAGCAGGTTCTGGGATGATAGTTCTAAATGGACTTTGGTTCGCGCTTTTGAAGATATCCACTCTGGGGAGTTAGTGATCATCCTGGATGGATTATTATGCCTAAATTAACAAAAAAAAAATTTTGGGAGCTAAAATATAACTTGAAACCGATAAACTTGTGTAAATTACATTTCGATGAAATCGGCAGGAAGAAGAAAGTTAATCGAAATCGATTGGCTCTGTCGCTCAACCAAAAAAAATAGCCCTTGTAAGGTGGTTTTAAAATTTAAGAAGATTAAAGTTTGCAATTGCGTCATCGTGCCTACTACCATTATTTTACAAAGTTCAGTTAGTGCCAGAAATGAAATGAAAATTGAAGAAAGGTCGACAGCTTATTGTTATCATTTATTACAATACAATTACAATTTATTACAAAAGAATTGAGATCTTATGCAATGAACACACTAGTATGTCACACTGACATACTAGCCACTAGACTGCCAATACTACCAATAACTCATTAATCTCATTGTAAATAAAAAATGTTTTAAACGACACCTTTACATTTAGCTCGTGTGGCTGTTTGGTGTCTATTTTAATTTGATGGGGTCCCTGGATCTTGGACTCTTTTCAAAAACTGCTATAAATATGTCTACCGTTTAAAAATTACGATAACGTGATATGTTATATGTGGTTTCAACAAATGAAATTCCTGAGAAGAATATTTTTATGAAATTTTTTAATTTTGTCGTTAAATCGCCATTGGATTATATAGTGAGTAGCCCAGTAGGTAGTGTGTTGACTTATTAGACCAACTATTAATTAAACCACTAATAATTAAAGTTTTGAATTCAATTCCAAAAGTAAAACTCCAGAAGAGGTCTCTCAATTTATAAATTTGAATAATTTTTGTGTTTTCTTTAGCAAATCTATATACATATATAAAAATGAATGTGTGTTTGTTTGTATGTGGGTTTGTTTGTTTGAAGTCTATAGACGGCTAAACGGCTGGACCGAATTCTTGAAATTTTAACAGTACCTTCCTGTATGTCCAGAAGGAACTATAGGCTACTTTTTATTTTAAAATTTCAAGTAGGCAATATCCCACGCCCACATACCCAATAAGTATTTAATGTCGCATATCTCTTAAACTGCAACAGCTAGAGTCCTCAAATTTTGTATGGACGACTTTGACGTTTATATGAATAAAATGGGCGGATTGGCTATAGTGGGCGTGTCACCTCCCATATAAAAAGTATTAAATTAGTATATCTAAGGATATATAGCAGTTATGCCACGCCGGGGAAGGTTTCTAAGTTGGTATTACTAATTTCCGGCAGGTGGTGCCACTGAAAATTACTCAAAATGAATTAAATCGTAAACTGTGCATTCTTTAACGAAGTTGTTGCGTATGAGTCGACGGAGGTTGGTGCGATTAATTATCGATGGATGGCGTCACTGAAAATTATTCAAAATAAATGACAAGCAATTGGTCGACCTACACCTCAAGCACGGAAGAAAAGAGCATTACGAGCCTCAGAATCAGACGAGCATTGAGGCTGGAAAATCTTCGAGTATATGCTGCTGAGACCAGTTCGCTTGAACCACTTGAACAACGAGAAGTGAGGTTAGAAACTGATCGAATGCGTACTACTCAGGCCCGTTCATCTGAATCATTAGGACAACGGGAAACAAAATCAATAAAATGATTCAAAAATAATTGGACATTTGTGTAGTCTTTCCTTCAAATTCAGTTTAGTTGGTGACGCAGCAACACGCGCAGGGTACACCTAGTAATTAATAAAAGTTTAAAATTATCGATAATATTTCCTTTATAGCAGATTTATAAACAAATCATACGATTTAAAAATAATCTGTTTTATTAATGACATGCATTTCATATGAGTAAATTTTTTTTGTACATAAAACAATGGAAAGAAAGATTTAATGAGATTATTGGAATTATCCATTTGTTGGTGGCCATATATCATTTATATGGGTATCAAAGGTTTTACTGAGTATTACGATTAAAAACAAAAGAAAGTACCGAGGGTAATACAAATTCAAATACCAATTCAAATTCATTTTAAATCAAAATACAATTCCTTACATTAAAAGAAAAAAATTTTTTTCGGATATTTGTTATAATTCTTATCGATCGTTAAAACCAATTTGATAAGTATCGGTATATATTTGCTAATTTTGAGTAAAAATTATTCAGGTAGAATGAACTAAGGGGTGATTTTTTAAGAGCTATAGGAAAATTTTTCAAAAAAAAAAACACATAAAATTCAGAAAAATGCATGAAATCTTTATTTGAATCGATAGTACGGTCCATATAATTTAATGTTTGAAGATTATTTCATGCAAATGTTGACCGCGACTGCGCCTCAAATGGTCCATCCGCTTAGTCCAATTTTGGCATACTCTTTCCAACATTTCGGCCGGTATCTCTCGAATAAATACTTCAATGTTGTCTTCCAATGCGTGAATTGAAGCGGGCTTGTCTGTATAGACATGAGCTTTAACATAGCCCCACAAAAAATAGTCTAAAGGCGTTAAATCGCACGATCTAGGCGGCCAATTGACCGGTCCCGAACGTGAAATAAAATGTTCACCGAACTCGCCTCTCAATAAGTCCATTGTTAGGCGTGCTGTGTGGTATGTGGCACCGTCTTGTTGAAACCACATGTCATGCAAGTCAAGCTCTTGCATTTTTGGCAAAAAAAAGTTGGATATCATCTCACGGTAGCGCTCACCATTCACAGTTACGTAACGATTCGCAGCATCTTTGAAGAAGTACGGTCCAATGATGCCAAATTCAATGATTTGCAAGCGTTGTTCGTCTGTAAGACGATTCATGGTTAAATTATAGACCAAACTGAAGATGTTTGACAGTGAAACAAAACACGAAACGTGCGTGAGCTGTCTAAACCAGTGTTGCCAAAAAGATAATAGCTAAAAAATCACCCTTTATATAGCGTTGTTGGTTGATGGCTAGAAAATATAGCAATCGACCCGCCTTGTGAAATATTAATGTTCTTAAAATTATAAATACAGAAATTTTTAAATCAAATCCAGGAGTTAAAAGTACGCATTTAAAGAAATATTATAGGAAAATTAATTTTTTTGCTGGTAAGCATCCTCAACTTTAACTTCAGCAGTTTTATTAAATGTGCAGATCTCCACATAATTAATTCTTTTGGGTCTGATATTATATTAAAGTTAATTCAGTTAAGCAGTTGGTTGGTCTATTTTTTATGTGCTAAGGTGATAGGGTTGTCATCTTTAGTTATCTAGAAATAAAGCCATTTGTGAATATGAATTTGTTGAATCAAAATTCTTTTCAGCTGGCTGTCCCTAAGACACCTCTCGTTCTATTATCTTATGCTAGTAATACGTGTATGTAATTATTATCATAATTATTCTTATTTAGATTCATAGTTTTAGTGCTCAGGTATTTCATGATTATCGCTAGTATTAATAAGAACTTTATATATAACAACAACAACAAAAAACTTAATAATTCTAATTTAATAGTTGTGCTAACAACTACTAATTAGTTATTCCGAAAAACTAGTATGGCTTACGTACGTACATATGGACACAGATAATTTTTTTTTTTTGCACACAAGTGTCATGTACATAAAAAGGTTACACGAAAGCTATGGTCGAATATTGAATACACTTAACGTCAGTAAAATTAAAGCATTTGTGAAATTAATAACATTTCAGGCAATTTATGATTGTCATTCGCCTTCAAAACCTTTTCTCAGATTTAAGAATCGAATCTGGACTATTCTTGTCAGTTTGTTTAGTCAGAAAGAACAATGTCTAGACTATATAGCAAGAGGAATGAAAAATTTTCCATTTATTTTAGGAATCATTGAAATATACCTGTTCTAGTAACCTTTAATTATTGTAGTGGCGGTGATTTTTATCCAACTGAAGAAATTGGCTGGCCTTAGCTTAGCCTATAGCTATCCCAGGACAAGAAATTTTATAACTCCTATTAATCTAGGTACTCTGAATTGTGCTTACAATATTTTGGATTACCGTGGAGTTTCTTGAATGTTCTTCATACATTATAGACAAAGTTATTAAGTTTTTCCTAAGCTTTGACAACAAAAAATTTTATATGTAGTTCCTACAATATAAATAAATAGAAATTAATATCCATTTTTTAACTAAAATCAGTTTTTAATCGACAAATTCCTTAACAGAGGCAAGGTTGGGGCCTTAATTGCTGTACTCATACAAAACAAGTTTACTGATAAGAATTGAACTTGATACCATAATTCGGATTTAACAACTAATGAATTGCGCAGTTTTCTACAGGCACAGTTAAGACATTGATGCATCCCATATATGGTGAAGACCATGAGCTTGTTAAGTTCAAGTAGAAATGGTCTGAGCAGGATGGTAGTCATCCTTAAGGGGCACTCCACTTTTTTTAAACATCTGAACCGCATAAATGTAGCAACTAAAAGGCATCGAAACAGTGAAACATTTTCTATGTCATCATCCATCTTTTGGACTTAGAAGATTCCAAGATTAAGACCTGGTAAAATAGTGATTTTTCACCTCATAGGTGCAGCAATTAAAGCAAATTGAAACAGTAGAACTCTTTCAATGTCATTACCCGTCTTTTGGACTTAGAAAATTCCAATATTATAGCCTCGTAAAATAGACATTTCTCATCTAAAATGAGTGCATTTTCTTAGTTTATATATCCCATTGATAAGTGCACAATAGGCCAACATGATGGCTTGGGGTATGTCTATAAGGCAGGAAACAATCCGTTCTTAGTTGTAGGGAGATGATTTTAAACATTTTGGTTGTTCAAAAACCTTTTTTTTTTTCCTTTTCATCCTCAAATTCATTAGCAGAGATTACTCCCGAAAACGAAGTATTTACGATAAATTTTTGTTCTAAAAAGACAAACGGTTTCTGACGATCTAAAATTTATACGAAAAACTCCCCGTTATTCAAATATTTTTTATTCTTCTCATACAAATTTTCAATCTCCTGAAATCGCTTGCTAGAAACAACGGGATTAATGAAGTAAATTTAATGGTACTTCTGATAATTAAAATTTAAATCATTGTATCGTTCATAATTTAACCGTGGAAACAAACTGAGCAAAATAAACTTTTCGAACAGTTTAACTAACACCTTTTCACGCGACATGGTTGCAAAAATAGGCCACTTGCAAAAGGACAATCAACGCCACCTGGTGTAAAAACAAGGGAATTATTGGGATACTATGTTTAAATTTCCATTAAATAAAAAACTGTATTGTTGTTGATATTTTAACAGACTAATAAACAGTAGATGTCAAGCCTAATAACGGTGTTTTCAATTAGCGTGGCTGTAAAACTAAGCAACTTGGAAAAAGTCTAAATGGAGAACAATTCATTTAACCCAACTTTTCCCATACATTTTCCCGCAATGTTACCTATCGCCTAACTAAACCCAATTGCCTAACAACACTAAAAACTGCGTATAGGTGCTTTTGCTATCAAAAATTATTATTAGAATAGAAAACAAAAAACTACTAGGGGAACTGATAATGGAAATCCATAATACCACATAGAAAGACAGATAAGATTTGTTAAAAAAAAAAAGCAAAAATTCAAACACAATCCATAATACAAATTAATGCCTATTGAATTCAATAAAAAAAAAGAACTCAAACCATTCATTATAAAGTGGCATAAAATTTAGTGATCAGCGAATTCTGAAGATGGCAGCATTAGCGGCAGATTTCATGAGCCGTTTTCAAGAATATTGGAATTATGGCGGTGAAATTTGTCAACAGACATGGGAACGCTTGCTGGACTCAACAAGTAAGTTAATGAACACAATAATTTAATGTAAAATCAATTCTTTAAATTAAAATTTAAAATTTTGTTTATTTTTTAAAGCTGAAGATCCCCTAATAACATGGGTTTTTGGCACCTCGTTGCTAATTTTTTTGGTTTATTGGGGTTATGCACTGTTTTTCACTTTTGTTGATGTCTACAGTAAACCAAAATGGTTCTTAAAGTACAAAATTCAACCCGAACAAAATGTACCGGTGGATAGAAAGAAATTATGGAAGGTAAGAAATAATATGCGTACCCGTAGGTTGATTTAATATTTAAAGGAGAAAACAAATTAATTCGCAAACTCTATCATACGTACATAATTGGTCCTTACAACCCTTCAGTCAGGATTATTGACCTAGTTTCTCACACCACTTATGTTGTGTGTGTTAATTTTATACATAAGTGGCGGGACCTACAGTTTAATGTCGACTCCGAACGACAGATTTTTTGAGAAACTTTTCATGGCAATTTTATTTACTCTCAGAGTTTTTGCCAGAAATCTGCTGAGGGGAAATCGCCGAAGAAATACTTTTTGTATTTTGTTTTGATGTCTGGCCTGGGGCTCGAATCCTGGCTTTACGTCTAATAAGCCAACACACTACCTACTAGACTACGGCGACTTTCTCGCAAACTCTATCAGGATCATAACTTTATCTCCATGGCAATATGATTTGAGATATTACTGTTCCTCAGAAGAGCCGTCAATGCCTAGAATTATAACATATTGCAATACAATTTTGTAACAACAACAACTTAGAATAATGCAAGGGTACTACAGAAAAAATTTCCATTTTTTAATTTCCTGGAAAAAGAAAATCGAAATATGCCTTTACCAAGGCATTCATTCAAGGTATTCCCATGCTAGACTGCTTTGCAGATTGTCTTTTCAATGTTCAAAAAACAAAAAAAAACGTAAGATATGCTTGCTTTGCTATTATGTTTGTTTAAAGTTCAATTCTTATCAAAAAAATTTAAATTTCATGCTTCAAAATTTATAAGTTTTGAATTTGACCTTACAAACTTTTACTTTTTCATTTTTTAATTTAAATATATTTTTAAAATGCAATTTAGAAAGTGATATGCTAAACAATTCCATTAAATGATGTTCTGCACGAGCAAATATATTTTTTTTTTAACAAAAACTGTCTTGCTTCGCAGCAGAAGGAACAGTTAGAAATTCACTATAAACAACTGCCTCTCAGGGCTAGTTTAATAGATAAAATAACTTAGATTAACCAGATTCAATAGCAGGTTTAAACTTAACCCAACTGAAGCAGCTTCAGTTACCTCTAAAAATAATCAATCTTCCATAGAGAATAACATCAGCCACAAGCATTGTAGTACTGCAATGAAACGCCACCACTTCAGGAAGAGCAGAACTCAATTAGTAAAAGTTCGTTACAACTACATTCACACAGTGATTTGATACTAGGCAACCGATTTGAGAAACCTATTAGCCTAGAACTTGCTTGGAAAAAATAATATAAATATAAGAAAAGGTATTTTGTGACCGTCCCATGTTCCCTAGAGGAATGAAAAAGAATATAAAAAAGTTTGTTTCCAATACCTCAGAGCAGATAATATTAATAATTTTGACTAGGAAATCTGAAACGTCACGGTAGATCAATTAAAAAATGAAATCTTCCATCTACTCCAGTAGGTCAGTAACCTGTGAGTAATTCGTTTTTTTCAAAGCTCAAGTTTCAAGTAAAAGCAGTTATCTTATTCAGAACATCCCTAATCTCTGCTCCAGTTTCAAGCCAACTTTCAAGCACTTATCTTATTCAGAAAATCAATAATCTTTCTAAAAGCTAGGCTTCAAATGAAAATCATAACCTTGAACTAGAAACCATTATTCATGCGATGACTCATTATTTAATTAACATTGTCCAAGAGGCCAATAACATTTCAATAATTTACTTTACAAGCTCCAGGCGCATAAAAGAGGTCAGTAACCTCACAGTGATGCACTATACAAAATCGAGAAAGCCAGGAACTGGCCAAACTTTAGATAAGATCAGTAAACTTGTGTTTAATAACTATCTTAGCAAGCCAAAAACTTAGAATGAATTAATAAAAAAAAAAAAACCTTCCAAGACCCATGTTTCGAATAACAGCATTAATCTAGCCCAAGAGGCTAGAAATAATCGTCCAGAGTTAATAGAGAGTTGAACTACACGAAACCAGGACTCGTTACAAAATCCTGATCTTAATTTGATCCCTTTTACAACGTTATATATCTGAAAACTAAAGACACATCTATTCAATTCCACATTTCTCCGGAATGTACATCGAGGTAAAATCCATAATTTTTCTGTTACCATTTAGAATTCAGCAAAAAACAATATTTTTGTCATAATAGTTAGAAAATATGGCTCTGCTTATCTGGATCCACGGAATGCAGAATATTGTAAATCTGTTGTGGGTTTCAATTTAATGGAAATTGATGACGAATATTTTCGAAATATTCCAACTTAGAGTGAATGTGTGCCCCTTTAAATTTCTGGTATTCATTTCGAAAGAATCTAGCAAATCTAACGCAGTCTAGTAAAATGCGATGTGCGAATGTAGTATTGCCTTTATGACCATTTTTAAAGAATGAATTTAAAATATTCGACTCAAAACAGTTAACTTATTAAATTCGTCCGGAATTTCATATCATTCCCCTATCCTACGAATATTTATTTTTATTTTATTAATGATACAAAAAATATATTTATTATTTCAAAGACTCAAAAATCTTTTCAAGTTTACATTAATAATACCAAATTTTATATTCTCTTTCCATTTAGTCCGTCCTCCAAGTTCTTTTTAATCAGCTGGTTGTTACCACCATTACTCTTTACGTAAGCTACCTGATCATGTCACGTTCTTGGAATGCAGAGTCTATACGTCAACTGCCAACAATGAAAAGTTTTATTATAAAATTTGGCCTAATGGTTATATTCGAAGAACCTCTCTTCTATTATGCCCATCGTATGTTGCATCATCGTTCGATTTACAAATATTTCCATAAGAAACATCATGAATGGACAGCACCGGTTGCTGCCATGACATTCTATTGTCATCCGGTGGAACATGTTGTCAGTAATGTTGGTCCCATTGCTTTATTAATGGCTCTTTTGAATGGACATATTCTTCTTGGCTGGCTATTTGCTGTGCTAGCCGTGATCAATTCAATGACAGATCACACGGGTTATTATTTTCCATATTTAGGCAAGGATTCGGTATTATTCCACGATTTACATCATGCCAAGTAAGTGAATAACCTTTATTATAATTTTTTTTTTTTCTTTTTTTTAATTTAAATTTAAGGCAATGAAAGCAAAACTGGGCCAACTAAGTATAGTACTTATAGATGTTATTAAATTTTTTTCTTAAATGATAAGGTATACAGATTGCCAGTTTTTTTTTTTCAAGTCTATCTAAGAATTTAAAAATCAGAATGCCATTAACGCAAATTGATAGGCTATTTTATTTTCTATGGGTTAGTGCCCCATTTGTTCTCATTGTCAACTATTTTTATTTCTTGTATTTTATTTAAAAAAAAAAAAACTTAAAGCCTAACTTAACTTAAGAATTTTTTAAAATTCACTTTCAGATTCAATTATAATTTCGGCGTTTTTGGCTGGTGTGATAAGTTCCATGGCACCTACAGGGAGGATAAGAAGATAGGCGGTGGGCTCGAAAAAAATAAAAAAGTTGGCAAAAAATCAAAATCTAAAAAATAATTAAATGTAAGGCAATAAAATAAAAACTTTAAACAAAAGTTAATTATTTTAATTTTTTTTTCTAATACAATGGACAGTTTCAGTTTTTTCTGTTGTGAATTAATCTTATGTGATACAGATTCAATAATTCAAAAGAGAAAATATTCGTTGGATACTCTACACAACTAAACTAGGCCATAGTTGTCATAAATGGCTATTAAGTTTATTGTGGCGTAGAGGTGCTAGATCTATTGTACTGTCGTCATTCTATATAAGGCAGCATCCCTCAGCATCAGCGCCTCTCTCAACTCTGTTGCTCTGACAAACTTCATTCAGGATGTTTTGCAGTGTCAGTGAGCATTGAACTGCCTACCTAATATTCGATAAACGCCCAGATATTTCCTTGAGAGATGCATTAACACCGCACACTTTGCAAGTAAGTGGTCTGATGATTTATTCTCATCATCAAAGAGTCTAATCATTGTGAGAGGGAACATCGCTGCTCCTGCTTCACTATATCTTTGACAACATTCGAAGTATTTACAGAACAGAAGTATTTATTGCTCCATTCGCTCATTGTCGTTTTGAAACATTTTAAAAAATCATTCTGCCCAGGGGACGGTTAGGAAAGGAGCTGTCAGCTCAAATTGTTAGTGTCCACATTCCATTTTATTAACAATGCCCATTGGGAACTTATTCGATTTATACTAATTCTTGCAAGGTGTTTCCAGAGTGAAAACTAAAAATCAGTTGACAAATATTTTTTTGTACATTTATAAACGGAGGACGAAGAACAAACGAACTTTGAGAGCACAGCAAAGTGTATAGTCATTCCTAATCGTTTTCCCCGTTTCCCCTATAAACGGAAGACTCAGCAAAGTAAATTTAGAACGTGCAAAAGACGTCTAAATACATATTTGCATTGGTCAAAAATTGTAGTACAGAACTTTTACGATATCACACTGTCTGAATAGAATATGTTTATAATATAGGAGGTTTTTTTCGCTACTAGTACATTAATACATTATTATTATTTTGAAAATTGATCCTGACTATGTATTAGTTTATTTTTGTGGTAAATACTAAAATGTGTGATCGGCTCAGATATATGGATCAATAGTATGTACAAAAAAAATTAAAAGTAAATATTGCTAAGAAACTATAAGACCTGGCAACTCTATACTTTTGATTTTCCTAACACTTCCTAAAATAACTGCCTTCTGGAATATGAAAAATGTCAACACATATGGAGATAAAAACAAAAATGAACAATGAGAAAACAACAACTCTCATACAAAATACTCATGCACGCACACATACTGTATTATTGCAACGTTGTCAGATGTTTCTATACACAAAATAAAACAACAGAGGCAAAAGCATTAAATTACTAATAAAAACACGCAAAATAGTGTGAAATAAGAAAACAAACAATAACTTTTTAAATATAATGCACAATTAAAGTGTTTTAAACAGAAAAAATTTGCTAAATTACGAGCTTAAATAAGATGAAATTTGTAAAATTTATGGTGCTATGCATAGGCCTTACAGTAGGCGGTTACCAAGAGACCCACGCAGAGTTAACGAAGCCTTTGGAAAATAATGGAAATACCACAATTGTATCTACGCCTTTGAATGTCAAGGAAAATAAAACTGTAATTGAACTCAATAAAGATATAACAGTTAATACAGGTCTAAATTTGGATAAGACATTGTCTCAGCTAAAAGGTACGGAAGCCTCTTTCAAGCCCAAAGTACGTAAAGTAACACCCGTTGACAATGACGGTTTGGAAGACAAGCAGGTGAAAGCAAATGGGGTAAATAGTACAGTTGCAAATGTCACTATAACGACGACAACAACTACCACCACTACCCAGGCACCTACACAAGTAACGAAAATTTTAGCAGAAGGCGGTGCAGCGGTTGTCTTGGAAAAGCCTGCAAAAAATGACACCGAAAAAGTAACAGTAGCAACAACTGAGAGTAAGAATGCAACGGAAAAGACTTTGGCGGAGTTAAAGCCCAAAATTATTAGTGAATTCAACAAAACAGAAACAACAATAATTAATTCCAAGAATAGCAATGAATTAAATAAGCAAACAAATGTCAATAGCACTACAAACATAACAACACCTACTACAAGCACAACAACATCAACAACTACAAGCCCTATAACAACAACTACGCTTCAAAATACTAATGCAACTAAAGCTAATAACGTCAGCACAACAATTAAACCAACAATTTCTACAGTAAGCTTGAACAGTACTAGTAGTACTACCAGCACGAAACCAACCACTACTACAACTACCACAACAACATCAACTACTACCACCACCACTACTACTACACCTAAACCCAAAAAACCCACCATAACCTATAGCATACCCGACTTTCCCGATTTGGAAAAAGACAATCCCGAATTGAATACTTTATTGCAATCATCGGCATCAGCTTCGGATGGACCATATGCTCAACCCTCACAAGAATTTACAAATAATTCCTTCCACCGTGGTCGTGACTTTATATTGCCCATAGTTTCCATGATTTTCATAATACCACTGGTTATTGGTATTATGATAACATCCTATAGACGTTTCCGTGATTGTTGGTCAACACGTCATTACCGTCGTATGGATTTTTTAGTCGACGGCATGTACAATGACTGACATCATCGCAATCATTTAAGACAGCAATTATTGGCTCAAACAAATAATGGGGATGAAGAGGAACATAATTTTACAGAGATCGATGATAATGGTGATGATGATGATGTTTGGAATATATCTGAAATTGCTTAGCACTGAGATACTAATTCATACAACAAATATTCTGAGTCTTATTCATTTGGAAATTGAAAAATTAGTCATTTTGCTATTGCAAGAATAATTTGACAGAATTTTTTCACAAAACAAATCAAAGAGATCCTCATTATTTAAAATTAAAAGAGTGAGAATTATAATAAAAAAACCTTACAACTTCCCCCCATTTTTATACACAAAACATTTATTATTATATAGAACATATTTAAAAGAAAAAATAATAATTTTTATATAAAATTGGTATACATAATTGAAGAAGAGAGAAAAGAAACTCAAAAAAGCAATATTTAAGCTGAAGAATATCCTTTTTCGTTTTTCCAATTTGAAGAAAAGACTAATTTTCGATGCCAAAATTGTTACTACGTCTTGTTTGCAGTCCGTTTGTTTATTATTATATTGGTCAATAAATAATTTTTCTTAGCCTTTAAGTCACATTTTGTTACAAAAACTTAAAAAAAAAAACATGAAACGATAGTATTTTGAAAATATAGAGGTTTTCTTTACAATAATATATCCTTATATTACCTTTTCTAGTTTATTATAGTCCCTTATAAGCATTTGAATTGAGAGGAAAAAATTTATTAAACACCTGAAGTAATATTTTTGTATTATAAAATTAAAAGACAAAATTTTCTTTATTATACTGTATATGAATTTATTTTAATAAAAATTATCCAAAAAGGAATAATAACTGGTGGCATTGCGTTTAAATTAATAAATAGCATTGATAACTCCACTCTAATGAAAACTCTTAAAAACAATTCATAGAAATTTAAACTCTAAATATTGATTAACGCAATTTTTAAACATAATTTTCATTTGGCTTTGCATGAAAGCAGTTGGAGCATGATACATATGTACCTACAACCCTTGTGTCACGATTACCATCTAGCTTCTCACTTCACCCACATTGTGTATGTTAATTTTATCTACGAGTGGTGGAACCAACAGTTTGAAATCGACTCTGAACGACAGATTTTTGGAGAAACTTTTTATTGCAATTTTATTTACGCTCATAATTTTGCCAGAAATCTGCTGAGAGGAAATCGCCGACGAAATATTTTTTCATATTTCGTTTTGTTGGAGATGTCTGACTTGGGATTTGAAAAGCGGCTTCACGTCTAATTAGCCGACACACTACCTACTAGACTACAACGACAACATGATATTCAAAAATTTCTCTGAATATTTTGTGTTACGGTGTACGGTAGTAAAGACAAAACGATGTGAAGTAAAAAAAGCGACAACGTCAAGTACGGTTGCCATGTAAGAACTGTTATTATCGCCCAGACCGAATTTTTTGTTCAACTCGATTTCTACATAGAAGACACAATTGTAAAGCAAATAGGAAATAGAAATCCTAAACCAGTCTAGCACCATTAGAATGGTTTTAAAATGGTATTCCCTAGAAAACTGACATTCAGGTCGACCGAAAAAACTAAGTGAGTTTTAGGATTCAATATATTGCATTGCACAATTGTTTTATACAAAAAGGGAAAAAATGGATTATGAAAAATAAATAAATATTTTTCGAGAAAATTTCTTATTCAACATATTCACCACAATATTACAGTGTTTTTGCCACCATCATTTCCCCTTTTTCTGGGTATTTCGTTGCGAATACTCCTCCATTTCGGCACTTGCCAGATATTTACCATTTTTTTTTTCTAAACTACAAAACAATTGACTTGTTGAAATTTGTAAGGCGAAATAAGTCATATGAAGCCAGTCACATACACAGAAATAGTGCAGTTTCCGTCTTCAAAATCCAAAAATCGTAAAAATTTAAAACATTTCAGTAAATTCTTCTGGAAATACTACAATATAGCGCCATAAGCCGCTTAGCGATATTGAATTCTTTCATAGATCGACGAAGATATTAAAATTCAGTTACAATTCGCTACAATATAGCGCAATAAGCCGCTTAGCGGGATTGAATTCTTTCATAGATCGACGAAGATATTAAAATTCAGTTACAATTCGCGCTCTATATTTCATTTGTATTAGATTGTGTTACTAAATCTATTACCGTTTCTGATATAACTTTCGATTTAAAATAAATATCCAAAATCTATGCCAATGCTTCAAAATATCTGTAAAAGAATTGAAGCTAACGAATAGTTTATGAGTTAGGGTAGTTAGTTAGGTTAGGTACATTTTAATTGGGAAAGCTCTTGGAATGTTGGAGTAAATACGCCAGTTCGATTGTAGATCTGATCGTAATTCTAAGCTAACCAAACGTAATCAACCTCATTGAACGAATAAACCTTCCTCTTGCAGGGATTTCCGTCTGGACTTGATTTTTTATAATAATGTATAATGTAGCATCCTTCGCCTGACATGTCATAACCAAGTTACGATTACATTTACGTAATTATTCTAATGGAAGTTAAGTTTACCTTTCAAATTTAGAGCAGAGGTATTGTTTATTTACTTTACAGGGTGTCGGAAAATTCGTCTTGCACTTATGCAAAATACTTATTCATGCAAACATGTACAGGCAAGGCACACGTCATTGATTATGTTTTAAATCATGTGAACTGTTCTAAAATAAATGGACCAACCACCAATCACACATTAACGAGAGTTTATAGTATATGTGTCTATAGGGATCGATTTTCTTTTTATCGAAGCATGCACTTTAGAATACAAAAATATTTTCATTTGTTACACCTTCTTGTGTAAATAATTAAAATCATCTTTAACAATAAAATTAAACTTTATGCAACGTAAAGATTTTAATAGTGCATCCTCAGCGGCGAACATTAATATCCGTGATGTTTCGAATTCGAAACAGTTTTGAAATTTGTTTTGGAAATATTTACCTTCAAAGAAAACATAAACTTTTTTTGGAACAAATAGACAAAGTTTAAAAATCTAAACAAAATACTGCACATGTTACACCATTTCCATTTACATTAAAAATAATATTAAATCAGTTTTTGTTTTACTGCTAAAACAGGTAAGTGTCGGGGATCTGGGAAATATGTATTTCAGGCGGATTTGTGCAGAGTATGTGGATATCAGTGTGGTGGTTGAGAACCACGGTTCAAACTCCATATTTCTTCAGGAGATTTCTGGCAAAAACTCTGAGAGTAAATAAAATTTCTACTCATGTATAAAATTAATAAACACAACATAAATTGATGCGAGAAACTAGATCGTAATCCTGACTGAAGGGTTGTAAAGACCAATTTATGTGAATATTATGAAAACAAATTCTTTAATCTAATTGGAAATGGTGTAAAAAATAATAATTATGTACAAGAAATTAAGAGAAAAAAAGAATTTATTAAACTTTAAGTAAACAATTTCCAAAATATCATGCTGGAAGCAAAAAAATATAGACTTGTTCTATATTTAATACATTTTGTAAAAATTCGCCGTCTGTCTGACCGTTTTCCTAATCTGCCAGACGTTTTACTACATAAATATTGAAAAGAATAACGAGAAAATTTTCTTTTGTTGTTGTTTATATTAATCTCTCCAGTTAGTGTATAATGGATAGACTGAAAGGTGATGTTTTATAAACTAAATAAAATTTCAATTCTTTTTTTTTTCTCTACTTGTTATTTGCAAAAGCCGTGAATTTTTCGTATCTCCATTCGGAACGATGCAAATGAAAATATAAATTTTGACGTTAAACATGTTCAGTTGCTGTTCAGTTGTACGCGGATTAAGTTCGTAATAGAAACGGAAGAAGCGAAAAATAAAATAAAAAAAAACGGTCATTTTCTAGAAATCTTTAATTCAAAAGTTTATTTGAAAATGAATACTAATTCGCCACGTTTAAATCGGCCTCGTATTGCTGTTGCACCACCAGAAGTCGTGACACGTTATCCTACAACGGATATACGTACCTCACATACTATAAATATACCACCGGCATTGGGTCAACATATAAATCGTACTTATCAAGGATTAAAAACTTGTAGGTTTAATAAGAAAATTCCGATTAGAATCTGAGTGAAAAATAAGTGATATTTTTAAATGGGAATTTATAAATGAAATATAAAAAAGAAAATAAATTAAAAGTAATATTAATTTTTAATAATTGTAAAAAAGATTAATGAAATTTCCTTTATTCGATTCTTTAACTTTATAAAATTAAAAATTTAAATTTAAACTTAAAAATATTCAAGTATACTTGAGAAAATTATAGTATTGATTTGTACAAGTACAAACCCGATTATTTAGAATAAAACAAGGACAGTACAAATACACAAAAAAGGAATTAAAGCTATATCTCCAGTCTAAAAAATTTTTTTTTTTTGTTTCTTATTTCTTTTCTTGAAATCGACCAACACTCAGGGAATGATCCCTACTCATGCAATGTATTACGTTAGCCCTGTTAAAGTAGGTTGTAGGAAGGAGGACATTACAATATAATAAGAACGGTATTAGGTACATCGAAAACAAGTTTACTTTTTCATTGGAAACTTCTTCCTGAAAGATTTCAATATTAGAAGCTATTTCATAATATCCAAGTCTTCATTTCGCTGAAACTGAAACATTTTTCACTAATTTTATAGATTTCTCGTCTACTACCTGAAAGAGAAATATTGTTTCTGTTAACAGTTGCCAACAGTCGATTCCTATGTGTAGTTCGGTTTATTGTTTCCAAACCTGAAGAAATAGTTCACCAAACAAGAGACTTGAATTCTATTTTACAATTACCTTACAAACAAATCTATTTTGAAGACCTTAACAAATCTTACTTTTTGAAAGACACAAAAAAATTGTGGGGAAATTGAAGATGAATAAAGAGTGTGGCTTGAAGAGGATTTTTTTGAAAATGAACATGATTTTTTATCTTATAATCATAAAATAAATTCACTAATTTATAGGACTTATCTTCGTAATATCCTCCGCCAAAACAATCTTATTCATTGCAAAATACAGAGAAACATTCCCAAGTCTATATAAAACTTCCATCGTGTTTCATGCTTTTGCGCAGCTTTTTCCAAGTTTTTCCGAAGTTAGATTAAAAATAATTGATACAATCTGTCTTAAAACGAATTATTTTACATTCGTCTCTAATTAATTGTCTCTGTTGTTAATTGTCCAGTGTTATGAACAATGCAAACATTTCATGATCAAACATTTCAGTGTTAATGACACAATGCAAACATTTCAAGAGATTTTTTGTTTTTTGGGTTCTTTGGTCGTTTTGAAGGATAACAACCGACTGCGCTCCACATGGACCATACATTTACTTTGCAGTTGACGATTTTAGCTGCTAATTTCCATGTTTTTACTTTTCTATAAATTAAGGATTGTACCATAGTCGTTGCATCGTGATCTTAGTGATCATTTTTATTATACTTTACAACTGTAGCTCAAAACTAAATATTCCTTCTTTGTTCAAAATAAAATATTTACAGTCGCTAAAAAAATTGTTCAAACTGTGTTATTTATTTGCAGTTAATATCATAATAAATTCATATTTTAAATAGCAAATTAATATTTATATTGTTTTATCGCAAAACTTTCCCATTAAAATGGGGATCTCTTACAAACAACGACAAAATCTTAATCATGTGCATGAGAGCAATAAGAAATTTATGATGTAAGATGTATGTATGTATGTATTGTGTAAAAAAATGTTTAATGAGACCACCGAGAGAAACGTTGGAATCCCCAATAGATAAACTTTATAAACAAAAACATACAACTTTACAGTTAGAATAATAAACAAATTTACAAAAAGATAATAAAACAACAATAACAAGAAAAAAAAATAAATAAACAATTCAAAAATTGAAATGTTGAAATCTATGCAAAACGATGTACATTTTACGTAGGAAATCCAAATTCCAAAAAAAATACAGTAGAACACTTTAGACATTGGACGGTATTTGTTTGAATTTGAGCGATTCTGACAATACTATGAGACTAGGCGCTCTAGTCTGCATAGGTTAAATTTTTATAGAAATTTTAAGTAATTAGATTTTGTAGAACAAGCCACTTAAAAGCTATACTCTTTCGAACTACAGCCTGAGCAATATGTAACCAACTGCATATAATCATTGGGGACGCCAGGATGGTGCAATTAATTCAAACAACTCAATATATTATTATTATCAGTAAGCTCTTTATCCTGATCGGATTGTAAGCCCTTTACTCTAATTGGCTTCCTGACAATATTCGTAATAGAATGATTTGCGTGATATTAGCTATTCTTTTTCTAAATACTAAAAATGCTTCAAACTTGGTATTTTGACGAAAATTTAATGTTTCCGAGAATCTTATCCTACTAGTCAGAAACCATTTATCGAATAGAATCATGTGCTTCGCGTTCGATAATAGTGATGTCATTACAGCAGAATTTTAAAGTAATGTTCTAGGCTCTCTATTGTTAAACCTTCTGTATGACGTTATATTTGGTTTGTGGATGCAACAAAGATATTTGGGAGATAGATGTGCACCTCTATGAAAACGTCGACATTAGAGTGATTAAACTCTGGTAAAAATCAAAACAAAATTCGAGTAGTGACTATCAAATCACACAAATTTTTAATTTAACAATTAAATTTGCAATGGTTGCACGATGGCAAAGAAGGTTGTAAACGTGTTGCCCAAATTAGGAGTGACCCAGGGGAAATTGCAAAATTATCAGATTGTTATGGCACAGACTCAATCGTGCTAGGACGGATTGGATACTGCAACTGGAAAGGAAGATTATTAGAACAGATTATTAGCAGGTACCAGTTTTGGTGTGAGTAAGCATCTATGTATATTGGGCCCGGAGGTAGTTGTCTTGGTCATTGGTTACCTGATGCGATGAATTTATATTTCTTCTCTACATTTTACTTCTCCCTTTTGTATCCTCTTTATTTTCTTCCCTTACTTTTTTATTGTTTCTTCTCGTTCTGTTGCTCTCCTTTATTCTATTTACTAGTATTTTTCATTTCCTTTGGTCTACCTTGAAACTGAATATACAAAGGATGAACCTCCTTGTCGCTGGGTAGAATTGTGTTTGTTCAACTACATTTGTAACCGTTTAAATAATTCATCCTGGAAGCAAATAATTTGTGGTGATCCAGATCGAATAATATCAACTGCTTAGTAGTTGCAAAATAATAGTTAAAACAAAAAGGAGAATTATTATGAAAACAATAAAATATGAGAGTGATGAAACAAACATAAGGCCTTGAAAAGTAAATATTCTTTGAAATTTCTGAAAGGAATCAATTCTTGTCAGAAATTATTTTTAGCACACTGTATATTCAATATTCTAGTTGGAGTAGTGGATTTTCTTTGTTTCGGGTTCATTTAAGGGTAAAGTAAACAAAATTCGTGCTCCATGGAAATCTCTCTGTGTGGCAGGGCAGGTGGCAAAATAGGTGGAAATTTCAAATGTATGACTCAAAATCAGTATTTTTGTTTTTATTTAAATAAACAAACAATTCTTTGTGTTAATTATTGATATTTAAAAGTAAATTTGTCATTCAACAGTTGGTATGTATGTAGTTGGTTAAAAAAAAAACAAGAACTTATTTATTGAAAAACAATTAAAGAAAAGCAATAATTTTGTTGTTTGCTTCTCCCACAAGTTTATTAAAAAACTGAATTGATCGTAATGTTTTTATTTAATATTTTTTCTTTTTCTTTTAATTCTTTTTATGTTTTTCAATTACCAATTTATTTACATATGTACGCGTTTGTGTGTTTATTTATAAGGTTGTTTTAATTGTTTGTTTTAATATCAACATTATAATTTATCATACTATAAAAATAAATCAATAATTTTTTTTATTTGGCTTTAAATTTCAGTGTATTTTCATTATTTCATTAAAATAAAAATAAAGAAAACATTAAAGTTTAACAAAACATACGCCAGAAATTCTACAATACAACAAGGCATACAGACATAACGAATTTCAAATACTCTTCACCTTTCAAATATGAATTATTGATTCTGAAGAATTGGATACGAGGAACACCGTACAGACATAATTTGTTTACAAAGAATTATGAATTGATTGTGGCATTCAGGATTACGACCTAGCTTCTCACACCACATGTGTTCTGTGTGTTAATTTTATACAAGAGTGGCAGGACCTACAGTTTAAAGTCAACTCCGAACAACAGATATTCTTTGAGAAACTTTTTCATGGAAATTTTATTTACTCTTAGAGTTTTTGCCAGAAATCTGCTACGAAGCATTCGCCGAAGAAGTATTTTTTCATATTTCAGTTTGTTGGAGATGTCTGACCTGGGGTTTGAACTGAGGCCTCACGTCTAATAAGACAACACACTACCTACTAGACTACATCCATAGTGGTATTCACGAAGATTCGAGATAAAAAAGTAGTAGTAGCAGGAAAGGAATAATAATTCGCAATTTTTTGATAATTTGGGAAGAAGGTGAGAGTTTAACTATTTTCAAATACCTTGAATATATACTGCGCTTTTGATAGGAAATATCATCTCTCATCAGAACATAAAACTGGACTGTCTCGTCAGAATGGAAACAGGCTAACGGGCATGTTGAATTTGAATTTCCTTATTACCTACTTCAAGCGCATGACGGTACTAAGCTTAAGGGCCATTATTACAACTTGCCGTTAACTAAAGGGAGGATTTTAACGGGCAGATAAATTGTTTTTCATTATTATGTGTACCCAATAAGATAGAAGTGATCGTTAAGCTAAAGGGAAGATCATCCTACCTTTAACATTTAAAGGTCACTTTATGTTTGAACTTGCCATATCATATACTATTTTCGATATGGCAGCTTCAAATTTAAACAAAATGAGCATATACAACAAAAAAACGAAGTCCGCTGTTGCCACTGCGTTAAAAAAAAAAAACTTGTTTAATTGAGCAGTTTTATCGACTTTGCTCCGGCACTGCCATATTTTAATTTTATTTTATCTGTAAGTTGTAATAACGAAAATAAGTTAAAGGTAACTTTACCGTTCACTTTAGCTAAAGGTACCTTTAACTAACCCCAACTTTAACGGGAAGTTGTAATAATGGCCCTAAGACTTATAATACCTTTTTAAAGTACTCGTGCTCGTACCACCTTCCGGAACAAAAGAACTTGCTAGATCGGGGGAACTTAAGGGTTAAAACCTTTCTGTAGAATAGGAAGAGAATTTGCAAAGTGCACACTCGGAGAGATGATACAAGTTTAAGATAATCCAAATTTTTTGAATCGGTCATAAATCTATCCAGAACCACTTGGGAATTTCGGACTGAGCATTGAAGACTCAAGGAATATTTGTACTGAATAGGGATCGCTCCAATGAACGAATCACTAGAATACATACTTGGCACCTGTACAGCGGACTAGGGGAGATCTTATTGGGGAACCGTATACAGAATGAGGGCTGTACAATATGTCATTTGTTCACATTACTTTAATAACTCTAGACAACCATGCAAGGCAAACTCATCGCTTGGTTCCATACCATTCGATAGTGGGTCGCATTAACATTACATTTTTTTGTAATTTATTAAAAGAAGACTGAGAATAAGAACATCCATGATTAGGTCCTAAACAGGATATAGAGAGTAATTTAGGCTCTCAAAACCAATAGCGACTAAGTCTACAACATCATTCTGTATACCAGTCTATATATGCAATAACAACGTCACGGTTAAGTAACTATCAAGACACAGAGTATACAAGGGACCGGATACCGATTATTTAAATGTGGTACTACCTTAAAACTGTAAACCAAAATCTTATCACGAAGTATGTTTCTCCTTCGATGATATGTGATAGACCGTTTGTTGCAGTCTTGTCATCTAAAAGGCTTGGAATGCGTTATGGGAGCATTTACGAGTTTATCTTCGAATCTTTCGAATAACGAAGTATATTTCTCCTTCAATATTTGATAGTGTAAATCAAAATCTAACCACGAAGTACATTTCACCTTAGATATTTGATACGCCGTTTGATCCAATCTTGTCATCATTAAGAATTCTAGATTGATCTTCGAATCTCTGAGTTCATCCGTGTTAATATGCTTAAACGCCGTATATAGTTTTGCTTTTAAGTTTAAAGCATGAGGTCTATAAGTGATGACTTCGATATGAACTGTCTGAACAAGAAAGAGAAGCAGAATATTTTCTGCAACTGAGGGGCTACTGCAAGATTAGGAAAATTTGTTTGTTCAATTACATTTCGAGGATTTGAAAGTCTTCATGACGTTGCTTTTGGGAATTGAATCGACTTGAATAACTTGATTTTATAAGAGGAGAGGAAATTATAAGTGTATAGCAAAAAATTTGAGAATTTCGAAACTTGTGAACGAGTGAATTTATCAACAATAAAAACTCAAAGTTTTAAAATTTCATCTGTAGGAAAAACAATATAAAATTGCTGCATAAACTGAGAGTGCTTATTTCGAGAACGTAGAGTCTCCTGGAAATGTACATGTTTTATAAGATTCAATAGATTTTCGTTAATATTTTCTTTTTTATAATTTTATCGTAATTCTTATCGGTTTAATGACTTCATATGGTTGTGAATTTGTAAAATAAATCAAAAATAATGTGCAATTTAGTATTTTTTTTTTTTAATATTTCGTAACAAAATATCATTGTTTGGTTTTGTTTTTCCACCAAAAAATGTTTTTCAACATTTCATTTCAGTTTAATAGTTTCGTAGGTGGAATCTACAGCGGAAGTTTTGATGCAGTTTTATTTAATTTAGAAAATTTTTAAGAAAAAAAAAATGTCATTAGCAAGTGCAACAAGTCGTGCAGTGTGTAAATAGTGAATAATAAAACTGTGGAATGAATATTTCATTTGTTAAGACCACCATTAGTTAGTTTTAAATCCGCGAAGACTCCCTTAGATCAATGTAAATAGTATATCAAGCTAAGAGTAGGGTGCTACAGTAGCCACTATGTTAATACCTATGCCAGTAGCCTAGGGTCTGGTTGTTACCGTCCCCTGGTCTTATATTTATAACACATTCTAGTTCACCACAAGTCTGAAGGACTTTTAGAGTCAATAATAGGTTTTACTACTAGCTACTGCTAACTACCGAAAACAAGTATATCCTCTACAGTAAATTGAAAAAATTACTCACTTTACGATTCATGTGCGAATTAACTGAGTTGGTTTAGCAAAAATAGGCATTCGAACATATTATTGATGTTATAGCTGCAGTGATTACTCCATGAGAAATTGATTTTGTTGGATCCATGGAAATCTTGCAGATACTGTTATGCTTAAAATCAAATGAATTAAAAATTTTACAGGCTGTTTATGGTCATAAACCATTTCTAGTCCTACCTGTTCAGTTGAATACACGTGAACCAAGACTGTGTAAGTCAATTTTATTGCTCGGTCTCTTCACAAATGGCTCGAAAATGAACTTTCTGCTAATAATATTTGCCGGAGCAGCCGGCCATGTGCAAGTGGCATATGCAGATTTATAGAAAAATAACTGTTAACACTTCATGCGATTACAGGTCACGGAATCATTTTTATTCTTATGCAATAATTTTCAAATCAAAGCATTAATGCATTATACTTGCATGTTTCAGCCGAAAATGAAGAAATGAATTGCGTGGAAATTTTAGCAACCACAATATCAGTTATAATCATGGTCTTAACATTTCCAATATCAATCTTCATATGCTTTAAAGTTGTATCCGAATATGAAAGAGCTGTGATATTTCGTATGGGACGTTTACGCAGTGGAGGAGCAAGAGGCATGTACATTTATTGTTAAGAAATTTTGTATCTGTTTATAATATTCTCCTGTAATATTCTCAGGTCCGGGTGTTTTCTTTGTTTTGCCCTGTGTTGATGATTATTGTAAAGTCGATCTGCGTACAGTATCTTTTGATGTGCCACCACAAGAGGTTTTATCAAAAGATTCAGTGACGGTTACAGTAGATGCTGTCGTATATTATCGCATAAGTGATCCTTTAAAAGCTGTTATACAAGTATCTAATTACAGTCATTCCACACGCCTATTGGCAGCCACTACGTTGCGCAATGTTTTAGGTACCCGCAATCTCTCAGAATTATTAACAGAAAGAGAAACAATATCACATACAATGCAAATGTCTTTAGATGAAGCCACCGATCCTTGGGGTGTTAAAGTAGAGAGAGTGGAAATGTAAGTATTGAACTAAATTTCAAGCAACTATTGATTTAGAGATATTGTTTAAATTTTAGAAAAGATGTGTCTTTACCCACTGCTTTGCAAAGAGCCATGGCAGCTGAGGCCGAAGCAGCCAGAGAGGCACGGGCTAAAGTTATTGCTGCGGAAGGAGAAATGAAGTCATCAAGAGCTTTAAGGGAAGCCTCCGAAATTATATCAGCTAGCCCTTCGGCTTTGCAGGTTTGTGTTATTTTTACTTCTTGCAAGTTTTATTTCTGGCATTAATTGGATTTCACTTTACAGCTGCGCTATTTGCAAACATTGAGCAACATATCGGCCGAGAAAAATTCCACTATAATATTTCCTTTGCCCATGGATTTGCTAACACCATTTCTTCTTAATCATCACAATCCACCACAAAACCATTGCTCCCATAAACATCAATGCCAGTGACGTTTACCCTTAAGGCAGTTTTTAAAAGAACTGCAAACCTGCGAATTAAAAAACGAATTTAATAAATAACGAACGAACATTTAATTATATTATATTATACACATAGTATACAATTATACTTTAATTTTATTATAACAAGTAAATTTTATCTTCCAAAAAGCCATAGTTTTCTGTTTGCAATAATTCCTTAAAATCATTTTGAAATTTTCCCGTACCGGCTAAGGTTATAAAGGTGTTTTCCTTTTTACAATTTATGTGAGAAACTATATTCTGTAACTCTGGAGAGGATAAACGTAATGGTTTTATATTTTCTTTATATTTCAATTTTGTTTTAAAATCCGGACATATTTCCGAGCATTTAGTATTTTCTAAGCATTCCGTACTGCAGCACGTTTGTCGAGATAAAAATATATAATTCTTATAGTTCCAATATTTAGTAAAATTATATAAATTATCCCTAAAATATAAATGGTTCAGATCCTTGTAGCAGGCTATATGTACAATTCTAGTCATATCATCTTCATTGTTTAATATATCCATTATAATGGCTATGACAGGTGCCACTGCCACTCCTTGGCTCAGAATTAACAAACATTTCTCTCCGTTAGTATCACTGCGATGCTTAAATGTGCCTATGGGTCCACGAAACTCTACTTCATCATTTATTTGTAATTTATCTATATAGTTAGACATGGGTCCGTTTGGTATTAAATGCACTAAAATTTTAAATTCCATTGCCATATCATCCCACCAATATGGTGAATAAGGACGTAATAAATATTTCTGTCTTAGTTCCACATCATTCCCTTTCACTTCTTTGGCGCCAGCCGTTAACGCTTTCCTCATCATTACATGATAACCAGGATAAATATCCAATATAAAACCTTCATTTCCATAAAGTTTTGATTTAAAATGTAACTCCCACACTGTATCAAGGTTAGGCAGGTGTAAAGTTTTATTTATTAAATAAAATGTGGAATATTTGTTAAGTATATTTTCTTTGCCACTTTTATCGGCTTTAAGAGATTTATCTGGCTTAATGTCTAGCACACAATTTGCACAGCCATTGCCGCAACAATCACTTTCGTTAAAATCATCCATTTAGTAATGAATTTTTCTACTTCACTTTCAATTTACAATTTATAACAACACAGCACTTTTCGCTTAATGAATGGACGCAAACTAATCCAAACCGTGGTATTTATTATATTAATCGATGTGGACAATATGGTAATGGTACATAACAGATGTTTGTAAAAATTCAGTGATGGCAATCGTTTCTTTATTTAAAACCGCCAAAATATATTTTACAAAATAAATATTTCTGTACCAATTCCACATCATTTCCAGCCGTTGCTTGTTCGTTTGTTCAAGAAAACACACCCCGCTTATATGATTTTAATTCTCAAATTCTTTTTCCGTGTATAGTTTTTATAAAGAAAAATTAAACGTGGTTAAAAGATAAATGAATTGAAAATCGTGTTTGAGAAATTTTAGAGATGAAGAAGGAACACAAGCGGGACTTACAGACGGTACGCCAGCTATCACAGGCCCAAAACCCCCCACTCCCCAAAACACCCACAGACCACAACCAGCAATCAATAAATTATTTTTTTAATATGGTTAGTTTTAAGGTGTGGTAAGTTTCGGTATGGTGAGTATTTGTTTGTGGTGACTTTTGGAAAATGAGGTGAATTTCTTCGATGTGGTGAATTTGGTGAAAAGTGGAATTCAAAAAAGTTCCGTTACCTAAAAAAAAAAAAATACACGGTATTATCGATATAGCTATACTTCCATAGTCACACTGCATTACCTGTACTGTTTACGTCTGGAATAAGTGTATTTCACATCGATTAGCAGAGTCATTGGGTTGAAAATCGACCATAAATTATTTCTCTCTTAAACCATTGATTGGAGATGGCACTCATAATATTTGCTGGTAGCTTTTTAAAAATCGCTAACTGGTTCAGTAACAGGACCGAATTGTCATTACTGTTATTGTTTGACATTTTATTTTTTGCTCACATTATTTGTGTAAAAATTTTACAATTGAAAGAATTACATTTTTATTATTCTATTAAAAAAATATATATAAAAAATCAACAAAAATGCATGTAAATAAAGCAAATTGTAAATGAAAATAGAAGAAATATTTACAAACTAAAACAATTAAATAAAATGAAAAGAAAAACTGTGAAATAAGAAAAGAAACAATAAGATTTCCTAAAGCAACTGGTGGTGAGCACCAAAGCAAACCTTAGAGGAGTTACATCAATACCAATGCAATATTGAGTAAATCAAGCTAAAAGAAAGAAACTAAAATGAATTTACAATCTTTATTTCGAGATTTTAATCCCAGGTATGCTAATATATATTTAGTTTTGTATATACATACATACGTACATATGTATATATTTGTACATGCAAAACATGTATAAAAATAAAAATTGATGGCTATATTAACATTAATGTCATTTATATTATTGTTGTTGTTTGTTTGCAGTAAATTTATTGTGCACTGCAGTCTATTTACTTTTGTTACACTCTTTGCCCTACGTCTAGATGGTTATATAGGTAATGCTTACACATTTAATAACTTTTCAATATATACTCATTAATAAAGTTTTTGTAATTTTATTTCTCAAGATTGGCCTTGGTGGGCAATATTTACACCACTATGGATATGGAAAGCAATAGCCGCTTTGGGTGCCACAGTGGGAGCAATTGTATGGTGTCGTTATCCTCATTATAGGTTGCATTCTTTTGCTTTACATCTTCATTTCTTCTTATTACTGTAATATGTACTGTTTTCTATTTCAGACTTGAAGGTGATTCCTATACGCAATTCAAGGCCATGCTGATATCCTTGTCACTGCATTTGATTTTATTAATGTTTGAACTATTGGCCTGCGATAATTTGACCTCCAAACGTCACTTGTGGGTGTTGGTATTTATACCATTAATATTTGGTTCAGTTGCGAGTGTGGGTGCTTGTGTGTGGGCTGTTAAACATGATCGTTCATTTGAGTTGGAATTGTTTTTAGCCGTGAACGCTTTGCAATTTGTTTCGTTACCTTTAAAACTGGATCAGTTTGTAACATGGAACTGGGAAGTGGTATTTGTACCCATGTGGATTGTTATTTGCCTAAGTTTAGTTAGTAAGTTGACTTTACCTGGAGTACTGAATCCATGGTGTGATATTCATTTATTATTTCTTATTGTTTCAGGTGTTTTGTATAATATTATATTTTGTGGCATTATGATGCGTACACCTGAAATATCACTACAACAGAAAAAGGCCGCTCTCAATGCAGCTGTGGGTAATATATGTACGGTGCTGCCCTTGTTGTTCTTTCAAGTAAGTCAAATTGGCTAAAAAATTATATCTGGACTAAGCTTTTATATAAAAATGGGAGAGTGAGATATGATATGATATGTGAAAAGAAATCAGACAAAAGATTCTAATTATAATTACTACCTATAAGTATTCTCCATCATAGTTTGTTAGATTCTAGTGCTCACAGGTCAGCCTGGCTATACAGGACAACACGAACCAGTTACCATTGGTCTTTTGGAAGATTTGACGATACTCCAGCCTGACAGTTAAATAATTTTAGTCTTAAAATTCAGTAAATTCTGCTGCATACACTCTAAACGAGATGTTAAGATAATATTCTACATAGACAACTGCTGCACAAGAAGTTATTAAAAACAAGGGAGGTTTCCCAGAGGAATATTTACAATGTCAACAGTGGTACTGAAACAAATAGAAAACTTCGATAAAGCTATAAAGCGAGTATTTGACAGAGACACTATCAGTTATTGAGAGAAAGAAATTCTTTTTAATATTTCATATTGGTTTTATTTAGAATTGCTCCTTAAAAGTTCGAGCTGTATTATATCCTAATAGAAGTAAAGATAAACGTTTATAGTGAGACAATTGAGATATTAATTCATTCTAAAGACTGATAATAACTTTTAATTTTAAGTTATCTTACTATACGATTTAAATTATCAAACGCCTCCTCTGCAACTGTCTCTTAGAAGGTTGAGGTTGAGACCCTGGGTAGGGGCTTCTTCGAAGGTTTGGAATCTTTGCCGGCGGCCGACTTTAGGGCTCTCCATACATTCATAAATCGTTTGAGCTGGTTGAAAAGTGCTAGGGCATCTAGGTTGTAATCGCGCTCTCTTGTGTGTTTGTGGCCCATGCTTTTTCTTCCCTCTCATATCCTCCATTTCCTACCTCCTCTTCTTTTCCAATTTCCCTATTTCCTTTAGTCTCTCTCCGTTTTAGGACGAAATTACAATGGGTAATTTTGACCTCTGGGTATTGTACTTATCCCAATGAAAAATACACGTCCTCAAAGCTAACCTGACCTATTATACGAAATAAGAATTATAAATGTATTATTTTAAGTTACTCTTTCCATTTGCTCTTATGTTTTGTTTCTTATTTCAGGTGGTGATATGCGATAAATTGGAAGGTGAATTGAAATTCCCCTACATTGTTATATTCTCTCCCCTGTTGGCGTCAATTTTTGCTCTTATCGTCTTGAGTTTCAGTGCTAAAGGTGGCAATAAGTGGTGGTTTGGTATACGCAAATCATTTAGTCAATTCCTACTTTCCGCCATGCCATTCCTGCAAGAGTATGGCAATATATCGTATCATGCTGACAATAGTAATGCACAACAATCACAGCCATTGGATGGTAGTTCAACGTCAAGTACCGTGCACATGGGTGATTTTGATAAACATGATAAGAAAAGTAAAAAATCAGCTAAAAATGATAGCATGAAGCCGGTTGTACCAATAATAAGTATTGATTTACCTGATTGAAATGAAAACAATAAAAACCTACTCCCACCATCTCCTCCCCTACTCGCAGGTAAATTTATAAAAAAAAAATAAAACATTTAAACATTTTACTAGTGTAAGTGTTAGTGTTAGTTAAGTATTGTTTATTTTTAAGAATTAATTTTTTATATTTTTTTAAGAAAAGAAAAAAGAAAATAGTTTCAAAATTGATTGTTTATTTTTATTTAAAAACAGAAATAACTTAAGTGAATCTCAGCATATATTTCTCTTAAGCTGTGTTAATTATTAAATTGATTTTATTTTCTTTTCTACATTTTTTAGAATTTGTTTATATTAATAGTTAAAAGAAATTAATTATTAGAAAATTACTAAAAAGAAAGGAGAAATTAAATAATAAAGAACGTAGTTCTCAATGCAAAATTTTAATTAATATTTTTTAGTTATGAATTGTTTTAGCAAAAGAAAACAAAAAATAATAATAAAATAAAATAATAAAGGAATTACTTCTGTGTATGTACTAGAACATTAGTAAATAAAAAAAGTAAATTGAATATAAAAAATCAAAAAAATAAATATATTTTATTTAAAAACACTTATTTAGACTTAATTGAGTTATTGTAACTGATTTGCTACTGATTGAAGTTTTTCGTGAAGGACATAACAAAAATATTTAATTGATGGAAGTATGTATGTATATGTCCGGTAACTGAAGGAATTGAGCCAGCTTGATTGATCATCCGTCTGGACAACGTAGCAATTAAGTATGCTGAGACGTTTCGGAAGAACTTTGAAAATTGCCAGGACAACGACAAATGGAACCGAAAGCAATTCTCCATTGGTAATAGTTTAGAGAGCTTAGACAGATTCAGCAGTACCAGGTTTTACGGTTTGGACTGCGTAGTTGTCTCTCAATATCCGAAATTGCAGGAGGGTGTTCATTTATAAGTTGTCAAGTGAATTATTATCGATTGATTAAATACAAGTTACGCAAAGTTCTATTACTTTCTGGTAGTGTAGAGCGCTAGACTATTAGTGCAAGAGTAGTGGGTTCGAATTACACCAGAAATTCTAGCCTGTTGCACCGAGTATAAGGTTTAAACTACTCAGCTCGTAATAATTACAATATAATTTGTAATTCTATTTTAATAAATAAATAAATACTTGCATTGTCTATAAATGTACTTTCTGGAGGTAGCTTAAAAATATTTACCTTAAGTGTAGCAGGTGTCAAAGATAATGATAGAAAAATAGAAAAGAGCAAAAAATAAAAGTGTACATTAAAAAGAAAAGAATGGTACAGGAGGTAAGAAGAGGAAGAGAAAACAGGGGTTTATAGTGAGTCATCTTACCAGCCAGCCAGTGTCCAAGATGAATCTCTATAGATCTATGATAGGAACTAAATCTCAAATGCCTTTAAAGATATCCTAGGCCCGTATACTAAGTTTATGCACCGGAATACCACAGCAGACACAAATGATATTTCCAACGATCTCAGGCTACCCTACATCACCGAACAATCTGTATATTTCTCTAAATATTTTGTGTATACAATATTAATAAGATTAGAACTCTTTAGAGTTTGCCCTAACATACATACATATCTGTGATAGATATCCTTCAAGTACCATTTAATCTCAACAAGACCAATTTTTAAAATTAAATTCAATTTAACGTCTTTATTTGTCCCGATTTATTATATTTTCATCTACTACTTATAGCAACCATGTTATTCTCTTTGTAATTGAATTTCTTGTAGCATTGGCAACACCACAAACACAAGCCAATTTTTATTTGACAGGTAACAACGCATACATTTTTCTGTAAAATAGTTTTTGTGTAGAATTTTATTATTTAAAATAAAGAAAATTATAAATTCAACACAATTAAAATATAAATAAAGTGAAACTTTAACAATTATTTGTGCTTAATTCGTACATTTTTCGTTGTTGAAATTTTTACAGCAGCAAACACTCTGTATATATATATATACACTCCTCAAGAAAAGAACAATTGGGAAAAACAAATAGCACAACAAAAAGTGTTTGGTGTTTTTGTCTCACCAATTTTTGTTGAAAAAAATTTAGTGTTACGACAGCGTTTGCAATTTTCAAGTGGCGGTAAGTACCCTCATGAACTCTTTGGAAGCATTTAAATAAATAATGTTCAGTTTTCAACTTTTGTTTTAGGTTTTAAAGTTTAAATAATTAAAAAATAATAAAAGTTAATGAAAAAATTGCGTTAATCGAATTTATCGGGCATTTGTTTAAAGTAAACAAAAAAGTTTAAAAGTGTGTTGAAAAAAAAAAAATCGTGAAGTTATTGTAAAAAGAATCACAAACAATGAATGTCACACCCGGTGAACCCATACCGCCCGGTTTCGAAGATGAGGTCAATCGTGAACCTCAAATACAGTCTTCAGTAGATCAGTATAAAGGTAACGCCTTAATAGGCATTGAATACACCGTCGAATTACATGAGGACGATCGTCATCAACCGGGCTACTTGTGTCTTTTGTGTGATAAGCGTGGCGATCCACGCACCATTATTAATCATTGGTGTTCGTTTAACCACCGCATAAAATATTTAGAGAAACACTATCCCTCCGCTGTAAGGGAATTCCAACCTGTTAAATATAAACCGAATTCCCACAATATAATGATACTTATTGTACAGAGTTTAGCTGAAGCTATAGAAGATCATCATGGTCGCCTAAAAGTAGCGGTAATGAATGCCGATGAGTTTCGTAAACGTAAAACTCTTATAACAGAGCAGATTATTCAAAAATACCACTATGACGAAAAGAATGGACCAAATTTTCTAAACGCTATTGATCGTACATTGTGGGAACAAAAAGGGCCCATAAAAAAGAAAGATGCTAACATGGTAATCAAGGCACCAAAGCGTCTTAACACTAATGCGACCACGTCGAAAGCCAGCAATAATAAAACATCAGCGGCTGATGATAAAAATGATTTGGATGAAATATCCTCCGATTCTGATAGCCAGGGAACTCCCAAGAAACCGAAACAATCTAAGGTACAGGAACCAGCGTTCACAGCTAAAGGACGTAATGCTCCTGTTAAAAATGAAGAGCCTGAAAAAAAGTTGCCTACACCTAAAGAATTGTCTTTGCAGGCTTCTCACATTGCCCAAGAGCGTTATAAGTGGGAAAAGTATCGTTGTATGTTGGAAATTCAAATAAAACAAATGGAAAAAGTCCAAAGTGACTATGAGAAAGCTCCAGAAAAGCACCCCCACTATCCAGAGGAATGGAAGAAGTTTTGGAATCGCCGTTACAAAGAATTACAGGCCGAAAAGATAGTCGATCCCAATAAATACGATTACAAACCTGAATGGATAGTGTTCTGGACTAAGCGCATGAAGGAACTGTTTAATAATGAAATAGAGAAAAAGAAAAAAGAACTAAAGATTAAACTGGGTCTACCCGAAGATGCTGAGGAAAAAGTTGATCAACTGAAAGAAAAATATAAGGTGCCAGTGAATCGTGTAGGCTCTTCCAGTAAATCCAATTCTAGAGGAAATGCAGCTTCAGATGTTATCGATATCAGTGATGATGATTCTCCCCATACTACACGTTACTCAAGATCCAGGCGCACTCGATCCAGATCCCGATCACGTTCGCCAAGAGGCAATCGCCAACGCGATTATAGACGAACACGTTCGCGTTCACGCTCACGTTCGCTTTCCCCGTTTTCAGACGATGAATTTGGAGTTACCAGTCCAGCCGGTAAGCATCATTTACACAAGAAACATCACAATCCTATTAGGCCATATAATATGGAAGGCACTGCGGCCGATTATTATAAATATGGACGTCCATCGCGATATCCACCAGTCGGTCCACCTGTACCTCATTATCCGCTCTCCAGTCATCATTACCGCATCTTGGATCCTAGCAAGATACCCAAATATGAAGAATCTGACTCTAGATCCACTAAAGATTCTAAAGAAGATTCCAAAGAGGAAGAGCCTGATGGCCCCCTTACAGTTGTTGCTGTACTTCGTTTATTGACAGCTCTCGAAGAGCATTTGGGCAGTTTGGGACCCAAAGTTGTTGATCTATTGGGTAAAGCCTTAGCCTTAGAAAAGGTTAAAGGCAATTCATCAGATGATCTTCTATTGAATGAAGATCATTGCGTTTTCTTTGAAACGATTAAAGAGAAATTAAAAGGTTTGCTGATTGCCGATGTCGTTGACGATCCGCAAAAAGTACGTGCCGTCAAAAAAGCCATTAAAAATATTGCCGCTGTTATACATCAAGTGACTACCAGAGGTAAGAATATATTGTACATGTGTACGTATGTATGTATATATATGTGTTTATTTGTAAGTCTTAAAACTTACATTTTAAAGGTTTTAGATTTTAATTTTAAGAAAAAGTAAGTATGAATTGTTTTACAATTATTGATCTCCTAAGTTAGTTTAAGTTAACGTTACGAGGTGTTCGGCGGGTATATTGCGTAAATTTTTCGTGTTGTCATACGGTTTCCTTTGGGTTGTGTTTTAAATAGAAGTGTTTGTTCAAAATAAAACAACAAAACTTTAGTAACCATCTGTCTATGGTAAGAAAAAAAATTAAAAACAAAAGTAATAAAAAAAATCTAAATTATGAATTCTTAAAATTTTATATCGCGCGGTTTTTCATTTCTACACACAGACCAAAACAAAAGGTCTATTGTGAATGCCTTCTGTAGGGAAGGTAATCAATTAAGATATAAAAAGTTGAATTCCCATTGTCTAGGCAAAATATTTCGACTTTGACAGCCTAGTTATTAATTTTTGGAAGTGAGGATCTAAAAGGATTTAATTATTTGCGAGAACATCAAATATGTGTATTGTCTGGATTTGTCATAAACAATTCTAGCTGTTTTAATTGAATTGCTTTCGCCAATCTAGTTAATTGTGCACAGTCAAAATCAAAATCAATTGTTTGGTTAGGTTTTAGACCGCTAGTTCTTGTGGCACCCAAATATCGAATTCTTTTCAAATGATTGGTTGTTGTTTGGTGATGAGTATCTAGTGGTAGTCTCCAAATATTTATTAAGTTTTCTAGCGATTGGTAGACCAGAGCTAAATGAATTTTTAACATCAAAATTATTAGATCGATAACAAACAAACCATTTCGCTGTTGTTATTCTAGTTACAGCATCGTCTATGTAAACTTTAGAAATATTTTCTAGAGCCTGTAAAACAATATTACATTTGAGACCCATCTACCGGTAATTTGTTAATGAATATGTTTTCCAATATGTATCCTGCGACATATCTTGGTTCCGCAAAGGATATGGATGTTTTCTTAGGTATTGACCGTATCATATAGTCTTTAGCCGTCCTCTGTTTGGTTTTCCCTGTGCATTGAAGCTACGAACAACATCAGATGCTAAAAGTTTTCAAAATGATTTGAGTGAAATGTTTGTTAACAATAGTGTGCAGTTGAAAGTTTTCAAACATTTTGCTTTTAAGCTGTGGTTTTTATAGACTGCACATCAGAAGGATGTTGAGAACAATTTTATTTACTTGGTAATTAAAAATATTTACAAGTAAACTACTTCAATATATAAAAAAAAAAATAAATAAACTTCTGAACAAAAAAAAAAAACCGTTACTAAGAGATAAAAATTAATGAATGACTTCATGAATATAAAAAAAGGAAGTTTGTTTGCTTAAATCTTTTTGTAGTGGGTTAACTCCACAATTCGGCAATAGTAGTATGGCTTTGATGATGCAATGTGTGCATTTGTATAATTGTATTCACAAAACGTTTGCAATCAAATTTAAAGAAAAAAATTTTATTGCTTGCCAAAATAACGAAAAAATCGGAAAAACTTATATTTTATTGTGTGCTTTCATAGGTGATAATTGTAATACGGCTATGTTGGCAAAGTTTGAATATATTTAACGCGATATATATATATACATATATATATATTCGTATTTATTTAACGGTCATGTTTTTAAGTCGCTTTGAGTATCTTGCAATACCGCAAGCTGATCTGATCGTTCCGTTCGAAATTAAAAGTAAAATGAGTTAAAAGTGTGAAACATTTGTATTTGTATCAATGAAAGGATTACAAAAAAATAATATCGTATGTCTAATTTACCAAATAAATAAGTACTCTCACTTATATACTGATTTAAAACAATAACAAATTTTTAATATAAAACTTTTGAATATTTCTCCCAATCCCCCATGTAGCCAATACTGCGGACACAGCAAAAGAAAAAGATGAGACCAATAATGAGTCTTTGACTGCAGCTAAAACGACAACTAAAACTACTTCAGGTCCCAATATTAAAGATTTACCTTTCGATCGACAAACTGTTGCTGCTAAACTGGCGGCCGCTTTGGTCATACAAGGCCGTGAAGATGTCTCAACAGCCGATATGGACAAATTGATTTTTATGTTTGTTCTAATGGTTAAACTATCGAAAACAAAACGCGAAGAGGATGGTAAGCCTTTATATTGCAGTGATATTTTACCGCCATTAGGCTTAGCACGTAAACCAACAGCCGGAGTTTCACTAGCTGTTCTGCCGGCTCTTGTTGACGAACTTCTAGAGAGTGAGGTAAACGCTTTGGTGCACGGCGTCGAAGATGAAATTGAAACGGTAACCAATGATAAAGAAACTAAAAATGATAATAACAGCAGTATGTTAGAGTCATTGACTGATTCCGATCTGCAAACGTTATTGCAAAATTTCAAACATTTATCGAGCGAAGAGCAGCATCATCTAATTGCGCATCTTAAAAAATTGGAATCAGCCGATCCAGCGCGCGTAGAAAAGCTAAGAAAATTCGTAAATATTTCTGATTTGACAGGTCCAAAAGAATCACATAATACCTCTGATAATACGCCTACCAAATCATCAAGTTCTTCGCGCTCTAAGACACGTTTTGATGATTCGCCACCTTCTGCTAGTAGAAAAAATAAGAATGCTGGTCCACCCGGCACCGAAGATGATGACAATGATGTCGGTCGAAATCGTGTTAACCCCAACAAATTTAGTTTGGATGATGACGAAGATGATGATTATAATTTTGATGAAGTATTCAAAGCTGCCTCAAGCAACGTAAATCGCTTGTCCGAAGAACACTCACGCCAGTCAAGGAAGAACACCAAATCACCTATAGTACCGGTGTCATCTTCACCCAGTGCTTTGACCTTTAATCCTGCTGGTCTAAAGGGTTCGCTTAATGATACGCACAATTTAATAGCTAATCTAATGGGCTCGTTACAGCAAAGCAATTCAAATTCTTTAGGTTCGACCAATAAATCATCAGCCTCGACGTCTTCTGCAAAGCCTGTACCAAAGCCAGTGCCACCAATAGAACAAGCACAGCCGCAACAGCAACGAATGTTACCACAACCGCAAGTCAATTCAATGGCCTTCTATCAACAGCAGCAGCAGCAACAGCAACAACAAGCCGCTTATGGCGGCCAATATAATCAAATGAATCCAGCAGCTCAAGCTAATTATTACAATTCAATGGGTAGCGGCTATAACCAAAATCCCTACGATAACTATCAACAATGGGGACAAGCTGCTCCCCAACATATGCCACCACAAAATATGCAACAGTTTGGGATGCAAGGTTTTGGCATGCCTCAACAGATGGGATATAACATGTATGGACAAGGACAGAACTAAATTGTTAATGAGTTATCAATTAAAAAAAGGAAATACAATGGGTATATTTGATTAATTTTTTCTAAACTTTATTGAAAATAAATTTGTTTTAATTTTTTGTTATTTGCTTTCTTATATTATTCGTATTCTGCTTTTAATTCTACTCATTCTAATTCCTTAAATATCTTTTTATATACATAGTACATTATTAATAAACTTTTGATGACATGAATCATTTTAAATTAATTGCTGAACACATTTTATTGTAATGAATGTCGAAAACCGAAACCATCAGAAGGTAAGTTTAATATAGGTTAAAATTGTTTTTATAACGGCAAGTGTTTATGGTTCTGATTTTTTTAGTAGCTAATCATAGCTTAACAGCAGCTAAAAACAGTACTTTTATTCCCCAAGAGTTGGAAATTTCACAGTTAACCGTTTGAAATCATGAACTGAATTTCAGTCTTTGAAAATTGGGTCACTTAACACAACGTCAAGAGGCAACTGCAAAAATGTATTTACAATTGACATATTGCATCATAATTTCGCAATATTCATCTAATTTTCATCTTGAATCTGTATAACTGTAAATGTTAGGTTAGAAAATATTTATGAAAGAATAGAATCCAGCCATTACTGCCAGTCTCCCAATGAGAAAGAAACCTTGTTATTTACTGCAATTGTACTGATCGAAACTAGAGGCGAAAAGTACCAGGCAAGAGCAATCATCGACCCTGGTTCACAATCAACTTTTATGTCAGAAAAGTTGAAAAATAAACTAAATTTACCCACCAAGAGAAATTTAGTTCATGTTACAGGCTTGCGTCAAACAGTTTCAGAGACTTCAACCAAAGCATGCTTATTCAATCTTTGCTCCAAGGTGGACCCACAGTTTAAATTAGAAGTCTGGGCACCAGTCTTGAAGACTCTACCATCTAATTTACCACCACAGACTTTAGATTTGCAACATTTCAATGAGACTGCTAAACTAGAACTTGCAGATCCTCAATTCAATCAGAGTAGACCCATCGACTTGCTTATAGGCCTCGACTTAGGCCACTCAATATATTGCATGGACACACCGATGCGGTCTATTAGATCCCTTTTGGCACAAAAAACAGTATTTGGCTGGATTGTGGAGGGACCAATTTCAACAACGACACAACCTAGTACAACAGTGTCATTACTCAACACTACGTCTCTACCAAATCCTCACACGCTTTTGGGAGGTGGAGGAAACCCCAAAAAGGGTTTTGAGGTCAGATGAGGACACATTTTGCGAGAACAACTTCACGTCGACGACACGAAGAAACGACAAAGGAAGGTATATAGTTATCCTACCCTTTAAAAATAGCGAAGAAATAGGAACTTCGAGAAACATAGCGATGGCACAGTTCTTGAGAATGGAACGCACGCTTAGCCAGAAACCCGAACTCAAAAAACAATACGACCAAGTAATTGTTGAGTACCTTGAGTTAGGACATATGAGGAAAATTTCTCCCCTGGAAATCAACACAAACCCAAATTATTACCTGCCGCATCATGCAGTAATAAAACCCGGTTGACAACGAAACTTAGAGTAGTTTTCAACGCTTCTAGCCCGTCTTCAAACAAGAAGAGTTTGAATGACATACTATATCCAGGACCCATACTTCAACAGGACATAGTGCTTCTGATACTGAAGTGGAGATTCTTCCGTTTTGTGTACAACGCAGACATCACAAAAATGTATCGACAGATACTCATTGATCCGACTCAAACCAAATATCAAAGGATATTATTTCGGCAAACGAACTCGGATTACGAACTCCTGACAGTGACTTTTGGTGTCAACTGCGCCCCGTTTCTGGCCATTAGAACCCTTCTTCAACTAGCAGAAGATGTAAAATCAACTCACCCTGTCGCATCAAAAACTCTACAACAAAACATGTACGTGGATGATGTTTTAGCAGGTGGTCACACATTAATCGACGCCATCAAATCAAGAAAAGAACTTACAACAGTTTTAAATCCGCTGGATTTGATCTGATGAAATGGACATCAAATGACCCACGAGTCACACAAGATCTACCAAATGAGACCCTACTACCGCTCGATTGGTTAAACTTGTCAGAAAACACTGGAACTAAAACTCTTGGAATCAAATGGAACATTTCTTCAGACTCATTTACGTTTACAGCACCAGACGTCAAATTAAAAGAAAACTACACCAAAAGAGAAGTTTTATCGACAATTGCCAAATTCTTTGACCCTTGTGGATGGATAGCCCCAATAATAGTAGAAGCAAAATTAATTATGCAAAAGATTTGGTTAGATAAAGTCGACTGGGATGACATACTAAAACCCTTGACTTGTCTACAGTGGCAAAAATTCATAAAAAACTGCCCCACAATAAATATATTTAAAATTCCCCGTTGGATCCAATTTAGCCCGAATTGTAATGTGGAAATTCACGGTTTCAGTGACGCTTCAGAAAAAGCCTATTCAGCGGCCCTTTATATTCGAATACAATCAGAAAACTCAGTATTCACAGTTCTTCATTAAACAAATATCTTTGCCCCGCTTAGAACTTTGTGATCCGTATTATTGTCAAACCTTGCATGTGGAATTATACCAAACCTTCAGATTCAAAATATCAAGGCATATAATTGGACCGACTCAACAATCGTGCTGTCCTGGTTAAAGAAACCCCCTTGCTCATGGAACACTTTCGTTGGCAATCGTGTTTCTGAAATCCTAGATAAGGTTGGAAATCAAAATTGTCAACACATCGATTCAAAAGATAACCCAGCAGATGTAGCCAGCCGAGGATGTCCTCCACAAGAACTGGAAAACCACAACCTATGGTGGTTTGGACCCTCCTGGTTAAGATTGCCTAAAAATCAATGGCCGATATCAACACAAACAGGTGACACAAACCTAGAAGCTAAAACTGTAAAAGCATTTACAACCTCAACACGCGAAGACCCATTAAATCGATTTTCAGACCTATCACGCGCTTATCGAGTACTTGCTTATGTCATACGATTATGGAGAAATACTGGAACCAGAAATCACCCGAGAAGAAATAGATTTCGTCAAACATCGACTCATCATATGGACTCAACAAAATCATTTTCCAGATGAGTACAAACATTTAAAACTTAAGCAGAAAATATCCCCAACCAGCAGTCTTTTGACCTTAAATCCCTTCATGGATCGCCACGGCATTATTAGAGCCAATGGACGACTCGCTCAATCACCCGCATTAACGTACAATGAACGCTACCCAATATTGCTACCTCATAACTCGAAGCTATCACAGCTACTAGTGGAATTTACACATAAAATTACCCTTCATGGAGAAAACCAACTAATGGTTCGAATCCTACGCACAGAATATTGGATATTTAGATTGAAACCCTTGGTTAAAAGCGTAATTCACAACTGTAAAACGTGTGTTTTGTACAAAAAACAGACGCAAAATCAAATAATGGCTTCATTACCAACAGAACGGACAACATTATCAAGACCTTTTGTTACAACTGGATTAGACTACACAGGACCTTTTGACATCAAAAATTTCACAGGCCGAGCGTGTCTTATGACAAAAGGGTACATTTGCATATTTGTATGTTTCGCCACAAAAGCTGTACATCTTGAAGCAGCAAGTGATTTATCGACCCAATCGTTCTTAGCAGCATTTTCCCGCTTCATAGGAAGACGTAGATGTCCCGCACTCATTTATTCAGATAATGGGAAAAATTTCGTCGGAGCAGCAGAACTACTCAGAAAAGATCGTCTAGAATTCATAAAAACTCTTCAAAATCAAGTGACCCATCATTTTAGTCACCAAAATCTTAATTGGAAATTTATTCCCCCAGGAGCCCCACACATGGGCGGCCTTTGGGAAGCCGGTGTAAAATCATTAAAAACTCACCTCAAAAAGATGATACCGAACTTGAAATTCACATTTGAAGAGCTCTCTACAATTCTTACTCGTATAGAATCGTGCCTAAATTCTAGACCCTTAAGTCCTGCTAGCGATGACCCAAATGACCTTAATCCATTGACCCCTGGACACTTCCTTATTGGTAGTGCATTATTGACTCCAGCTGAACCAGATGTAAGCAGTGAAAATCTGACTCTCATCAACCGCTGGAAACGCTTGAAGGTCATCTACCAATCATTTTGCCAAAGATGGAAGTCCGAATACTTGGTCGAACTTCAATGCAGATATAAATGGAAGATTCAGAGTGACAACGTTAAAATCAACGATCTTGTAGTCATTAAAAACAACAACTTGCCACCCAATGAATGGCAAATGGGTCGAATCATCAAAACCTATCTTGGACCTGACCAAAACTGTAGAGTTGTAGATATCAAAACAAAAAATGGAGTCATCACCAGACCAATTACCAAAATTGTGGTTTTATTTTCAAATTAATATAACTTCTAATCATTTACATACACTAATATTGTTCTAATTGTATACTTACAGGTATGGCATCCCAACAACAACAAAGACCCGAACATTGGCTATTTTCGTGCGGAATTTGTCTCAAAGACCATCCCATTCGCACCTGCAGAAAGTTCTTGAGCTACAAACCGACAGAACGATATGACCTTATGGTCGTCAAAAAATATTGTCTGAACTGTCTTGCAAGATCTCACAAAACCGAAGACTGCAAAAATGCAAAAGGGTGTCATATCTGCCAGAGAAGCCATAATACGTTGCTACATGATGCAATGCAATTAAAAGACTCGCAGCCATCAAGACGAGCCGACCCACAGCACTCAAAACGAGCCGACCAACAGCATTTAAAACGAGCCGACCCACGGCCTTCAAAACGAACCGACCCACAGACTTCGAAACAAATCGACCCGGAAACACCTTTGTTCAATTGGAACTTGGTTTTCGTTCCCACCGCCTCCATTAAAGTCAGCACTGGAAATGTTGATACTTGGATCAGCACACGGGCCATCATCAATCGATCCCTAACAACGTCCAGGGTATCTAGATCATTTGTCGACAAATATAATATCAAAACCGTCATGAAGTACGCTCATGATTTTGCTGTTTTTGAGATGCGATCCCATAATGTAAACAATAAATGGTCGATCCAAGTAACAGCCCTTGTGACGGATCTACTTCCAAAGAAGCCCTATTCTGGACCCATCTCAGCTGACCCAACGGAAGATTTTACGCCCAACTCATTGGCTGACATAGACCCTCAGTCCAACACTATTGTGGAAGTGGAAATTGGTAGTGATATTTACTTTATTATACGTCGAGACGGAGCTATCAACACAGAGGTCGGTCAAGTTGTTGCCGAAAAAAGTGTCTTGGGCTATTTATTCTCAGGACCCATTCAAAACCTGTGGTAAGTCTCACCAAGGCATGGGGGCCGGAATGTTTAACGATTAAACATTATATGAGGGAACACCCTTTAAAATAATAGCGGTTTTTATATATGTACATATTTTTTATGCTCTTTGCTTTTGTCATTTCTTTTCTTTCTTTGCTTAACATTAAGATCTTTTGTTCATACAAACACTCTAGTTTCATCATTCAAGCAAACAAGTCTAGTGTATAAATTCAATTTTTTGCAAAATTTAAAAGAACTCAACATAAATAAAATAAAAGTAAAATCAGACATAAAAAAGGTGTGAAGTTAAACATGAAAACAAACAAATAGGACTCTAACAATTAAAATTTGTGAACTAAAAAATAAACTTAATTTGAATTAAAAACAAATATTGTATAAAATAAAACAATAAAACAAACTTATAGTGAATTTAAAATTATAACAAAAATAGTGAGTTTTATTTCAACAAAACAACAAAAAAAAACAAAACCCAAGGAACCAGCGCCAAACATATAATTTAGAACATCCATCATTAAACAGCATGTGTTAAGTCATCCATGAATGGCGGGCCATACAGTTTAAGATCGACTTTGAACGATTGATTTTAGAGAAACTTTTCATGATAATGGTCCTACCATAATTAATTGTTTAGTATGAAAACGATTAATTAGTATAATCAACATTCTAGAATGGAGTTGATTTATAATGGCGCATGGCGACTCACCAAATTTAGCTGATCAAATTTGCATATTTTTTTGTTCTTTGCACAGCAACACATTAATAATGTGAAGGCATTATTTACCAACACAATAACAAAAAAGGTGAGTTTTGAGTTATTTAATGTGTAGCCGGGCAACTTAAAAGTTTAAATTTAACGGCTTTAACAATGATGTCTTATAAAGATAGTATAAACAAAAGCACGTAATACTACGTTTTATTTACAGCTCTGTCTTTGCAATTAATGAGCCAATTCACACGAGAACAATTGTGTTGGCGTAAAATGATAGTTTATAGGCAAGAGGGGTGAAGAGAATGGTTTTTCGGTGGCGTAAAGTTTCCACCAGCTATAACCCCGCATCTACAGCACGAAACTAATACATGCACATTCTTATAAAGAAAGTTTTTTTATTTGAACGATCAAAAACGAATTTGATGAAAAAAGTACTGAAAGCTTAGCGGGGGTACTGCGGTATTTTTGAAATAAAAAAGTACTGAAAAAAAATACAAAAGTACTGAATTTTTCAACACAGAGTCTGTTTTGTTTACAAACAATCTCTTTTAATAAAAATATGATGCGAAAGAAGCAATTGCCAGTCGATAACAATAATTTAAATAAAGTAAAAGGTTAGTTCAAATATTTTTAGCAAATTATAAAAAAAAAGTTTTATAGTTCTGAACATTTTACAGAAATGAATGCAAAAGTTACAGTCCAATATATACAAGAGCAACCACAATTGATACAGAAACCACAAGATTCTGAAGAACATCATCATATGCTTCTTAACACTACACAAGATGATCTGGAGATAGAAAATGTAGAGTATTTGGAGGATAATCCTAATGTAGAAGAATATATAGAGGAGCATAGCGAAAAATATGATTTTGAAGACAATTTCTATCCAAATGCTATACATTGCCTGTTAGATTTATATAAAGTGAAATACGATGGTCTCAGTATAGAGGGAACAGATGCAAAAGTGGCTAATGTATGGCGTGACATATCCAAGAACATGCAGGAGAGTTTCTTTGAGTTTAACGAACGGCAAATACAGCAAAAATTTTTGTTGTTAAGAGAACAATACTTTTCGTTGCAAACGAAAGAGGACATTGAGAATTTCGATTATTTTGAGCAGCTGCATGATATCTATAGAGATCCTAGTAGGGAGAATATTGTTAAAGGTTTGACTACATCAAAACATGAAAATATCTTCTATAAGGACGAAATCTTGTTAAATCCTACTCATTTGGAAACTGATAATGGCCACTTACATCACTTTAAAAGCGATGAAATTGTGCATAAAGAACATGAATTCATTGATATGGTGGAAAAAGAACTACAGGCCATGGAAGACGGTATAAATATAAATGAAAATGTAAATGACAAAGAGCAAAGCGATAATGCCTGTAATACAGTTACTGTCGAACCAAGCTTGGAAGTTACTACGGAAAATATTAAAAACCCTTTAAATAAGAAGGAAGCCACCGAAGAACCGCCAAAAAAGAAGCCAAAATTAATAGAATATTTAAATATCAATGAAAACGAACGCCAAGAGTTCTCTGCGGATAACAACAAAGACTTTTCTTTATTTCAATATAACCAACAGCAGGAAAGAAGGCATCGTGAAAAAATGTCACTGCTAGAGAAATCCTTGCAAATACAAGAACATGCACTTGAACAACAACAAAAATTATTACAAGAACTAATAAAACGTTTGCCTTCTTAATTTGATTATATTTTGTATTTAAGGACTGTACTAAACTCAAATTCATCTGCCAAAGGGCAAATCTTCAAATTCGACTTTCTGTTCTTTGAAGATCATTTGCAGTTCGTGTTGTAAAAGTTGATGTAATGTTTCATCAGTGTGACGATAAACCCACTTTCCCGTTTCAGCCGTTGGTGGTCCCACAAAATCAAAGCGTTTAGGTCCAGTCGTAGGCGAACTTAACCAGATTTGTCTATTAGGTGTTTGACGATTAATAACATAAGTGCCATGGTCAGTGCCTAATTTGACAGTTAGGACGCCATCCTTTAAAAAAAAGAAAAAGTTCTGTTTATAAAGTTAAACGTAAATGGATTGTATAAATTTACACTGTAGGATATATCACTGCCTGGTAAATTATCAGTACTTTCTAGTAACTGTTCGAAATAGTCATTTATAGCATCCAATGTTTCACCGCATACTCTTTCATAAGTGACTTGATCGAGCACCGAATCTACGACATGTTCTGTAGGTTTATTACTCGAGCTGTAGTTCTTGTTTAAGAAGTTTGTTTTGTTACTTGCAGCTATTGCTGGATAAACAAAACGATTACATGTTATTATTGAATAACACTTTAAATTTCTTTGACTTTTTGCAATATTTTTAAACGTAAGTACCGCACGTCTTAACATTTTGACACATGATAGTCTCTCAGCTGTTTATTGTTTTGGTTTTTAACAGCAAAAGACATGATGCCAGATAATTTTAGATAAAACAACGCGAGCATGTTGGATATGTTTGTTAAATTGTTTTTCCTATACAAGTGGGCGTGTAATTTATTTAATCAAGGGTCAGTTTAATTTAAATAAACAATTTATAATGCATAAGAAAAATGATCATTTGATATAAATTTGAATTTTTAATGTGTGAATTTCGTTCGATTATATCTGGCAATAACATTCTATTAATAATGTTCGATTGAAGTACTTTTCACTGCAACCCTGCTATTGTTATTGATTCTTTGACATTTTGATTGCAACAGCACAATGGCGTCTTCGATTTTCTTTTGACAAGTATATTTGGTTATTTTTCTGTGGTGAATGTGAGGAATAATTTTTTTCCTTCAAAAACTAATCAGCATTTAAAAGTACTTCAGTTAATAATACAAAGAAAACAATATCTTTTAGGCAAGAATGTCATTGCCAAGCAACTATAAACAAATAGCACCCGCTCCGGCTACTCCAACTACCGGTAGTGGTAGCGGCGGCGGTGGCAGCAGATCTCGTTCATCTGGTACTGGTAGTGCCGCGGAACGCAACAAGGATAATACACCAATTTTTACCCATAGCAATTATGGTAATCCTGCATTTACACCACAAAAAGCTGGCAAATCGTCTAGCAATAAAAGTCAAGCCGAAAGCCGTGCACCAAAACCTCCCAAACCGCCAGAGAAACCAATTTTGCCCTACATGAGATACTCCAAAAAGATATGGGATAGCGTTAAGGCCCAACATCCCGACTTAAAGCTATGGGAATTGGGTAAGAAAATAGGAGCTATGTGGAAGCAACTGACTGAAGCAGAAAAGCAGGAGTTTGTAGATGAGTATGAAGCAGATAAGGTGGAATATGAAAAGAATTTGAAAGCCTATCATAGTTCACCTGCTTACTTGGCTTATCTGGCTGCGAAGAGTAAAACCAAGGCCGATGGGGATGTTCATGAAACACCATCAAGAGGTGGTGGTGGAAAAGGTCAACAGGAAAGACGTATTGACATACAACCTGCTGAAGATGATGACGATCAAGATGACGGTTATTCCTTTAAGCATGTAGCATATGCTAGATATCTTCGCAATCATCGTTTAATTAATGAAATATTCTCAGATGCTGTAGTACCAGACGTGCGCTCAGTTGTTACCACACAGCGTATGCAAGTTCTCAAGCGTCAAGTTAGTTCCTTAACAATGCATCAGACTAAACTTGAAGCGGAGCTTCAACAAATGGAAGAAAAATTCGAGGCTAAGAAACAGCGCATGATGGAGTCAAGTTTGGCTTTTCAGGAAGAACTTAAAAGACATTGTAAACCGGCCGTAGATGAAGAAACATTCCAAAAGATGGTTCAAAAAATGTACGAAGAAATGAAACGAGAAAGACAACGTCTAATAGATGATCCCAATGCGGTTGCTAATAAGCCAGCACAAACAGCAATAGGAACTCCCGCAGCTGGTTCCTTAACAGCGGAGGCTAAAAAAGAGGCTGCAAACGGAGTAGCACCTCCGCCTAGTGCACCTACTGCTACACAAACTAAACCGCCTCATGAGCAGGCTAGCAAAACCGATCCAGAACCAATGGATATTGAACCTCCAGCTAAACCAACAGCGCCTGTACCACCCAAACAGGAGCATAAAACAGTAGAAATAACAAAAGTCCAAAAAATTGAAAATATTAAAGAACATGGTAAATCGAAGGCGGTAAAAAATCAAAGTGCTATACTAACACAACAACAAAAGCAACAACCACCACCACCTCAACCGCATATTACACCAGCTGTTGAACAACCCATACCAGCAACACAAGGTCCTCCTCATAGTGTACCTGGAGTTCCACCACCATCTGTGACATCTGCTCCACCCACTGGAGTTTCAAATGCGCCACCACCGGCTACGCAGCATGTGCCACCTTCAACGGTGGCTGGTCAACCACCGGCACAGCAACAAATTCCTCCTACCAGTATGCCACCTGTGCATACTCATCATCCACCTCCACCACAACATGGTGGCGCACCACCTCCTTCACATTTGCCGCCGCATATGCAACCTCATCAATCTATGGGTGGAATGCCACCACACAGTGCTTATCCGCAATACGGACCACCACCTACTGGTCCCACACGTTCCCCCTACTATCAACCGCAATATGGAGCTCATCCGCCACCGCCGCAACAGCCGTACGGCCAATATCCTCCCTATTCTCACTACCAACAGCCTTATGGACCACCTCCACCCGGCTCTCATTATATGAATTCAAGGCCACCACCGCAACATAACGGTGCAGCTCCACCGCCACAGCATCAGCCCGGTATTCACTATGGTGAGCACCCTGGTCCACAGTTACCACCAGGACAAGGTGCACCTGGCTTACCACCTCCCGGTCATATGCCACCACATGACGTTTATGGCCAGCAACAACCACCTGGTGCACCACCAACAGGACATCCACCACTTCCGCCACCACAACAACCATTACCAGCGGCAGCGCCAGGCGGCCCTCCACCAGGACCGGGAACCCCACAACCAACCGTTTCAGCACAAACACAACCCCCACCACCTACTCCCGGCGAAAATTCATCAAAAACCGACTCGGAAGAAAATAAAGCAGATTAAAGAATCGAATTGCAGCTATAATGGCAAATTTAACATTTTAATTATAAGTTTAGGCTCTTTTTATATGCTCATTCATATATCGTCTTACCTATAATAATCATTTTTTCCTATAAAGTGTATGTTTTCCAGAGTTCTATCTCTGTATCTTAATCTTTAATAAATGTGAGTGAATACAAATAATTACAACATATATTCTATTAAAAGGATAAAACCCTATATCTGGTGTATAGCGTTCCGAATTAAGTTAGCGAAAACATGTTGTATATCAATTTATGGCTCAGTTATGAACTGAACTTTAGTTGCATTGCTAGTTACCAAAAATAGTATAACGAATGGCAATTGACAACCAAGATTTAAGCAACAACAAAATTAGTTTTTCAGCGCTCTTTTAAAAAGCGCTATGTGGGATTGATAGGAAGGTTAAGTTGACATCTCTGCCTTTACCACAATTTCAGAGGTGCCACTACTTTTGTACAGAGTGTTTGATGTTTTTGCTTTTTTTCAATTTTTTGTAAACTTTATAAGTAAAGCAATATTTAAATTATAAGTATTTATAAATTTTATAAAGAATCCTAAACATCTAATTATACAAGAATATAGAAATAAATAATTTTTAAAAATTTTCTTCCCAAAAAGATCGCGCCTAATATGACATGATTTGATACATAGAGACATTCAACGTCTCTAGCAAGCCGCTGCTTAACTGCAAGCTACAACGACAGCCAAACTATATAACTAACGTCCTAGGAACGCCGTTAATTTATCGGCAACGGTCGGTTTGATTTATTACTGGCGAAGAGTCTCGTGTCATTTTCACTGCGAAATTCGATTTGTTTTTTTATTTCGTTTTCATTTAAGTTTATTTTGCTTAATTTTCTTTTTCATTCCACAATAATTTGGTTCACAAAAACTGGAAAAAGTGGTATTTAAACTCTGTTAATAAATAACAAATAAAAGAATTAAAAAAAACGCACAATTAAGGGCAGCGAAGAGAAAATATATTGTTGAACACCGATAACAACAACAAGAACAAGTATAATTTAAACAAGTTGTTGGTCGTTAATATGCATATTTGAGTGTATGAGTGTGTATTTTCAAGCAGTAAGAAGAAAAAAAGTGCGAAAAAGCGCAACAGCCAGCAGTAGTAGTGAAAGAACAAACAGTGAAGAAAAAAACTCAATTGTTAGACGACGAGACGAGAGACAAAGAAGTTCCAGCACAAAGCGTAAATTGTAAAGAACGCGCCTTTAACTTTCAACTCGTCATTCAAAGATTTTCATTTTCAATAAGATTCCAAATTTAAAAATAAATTAGACAACAGAAAAAGAATTAATTTAACTTTTTTTTATTAACAAATTAAGTGCGTGTGCGTGTGTGAAAAAGTTAACGGTGTAAAAAACAAAAGAAAAATTGCAGCAAAAAACAGTTCTAGACAGACATTAAAAAGGAATTTGGGTTTAAGGTAAGTTTTATTATTTTAAAACTAAAAATAATTTTATACTAAAATGTCTCCTCGATATGTGTAATTTAATATAATTTGTGGCAAAAAAGAATGTCTCTCATTCGTGCTGGCATTTCATTTTCTTTTTTTTATTGTACTCGCTTGCATTTTTGGAATTTAATGGAATGAGTCATGTTGGCAATAATCAGTGCCGGTTTTACATTTTCTTTTGTCTCTTTCGTTTGGTTTTTTTCTTGTTTTTTTTTTTGGTTATTGGCCGGTCCCGTTTTCAATCTCTTTCTTATTGTTCTTATTGTTGTTTTTCCATATATCTTGACAATTTTGACATTGTTTTTACATTCATATTCGTTGGAGTGAGTTAGGGTTGCCAAATAGTTTCTTTCCTTAACTGAATAACATTTAACCCTTTTCAAAGTCATTGACTTTTTAACACACTTTGGTGTTGCTGCTATATTTTCATTATTTTCATTTAGAAAATACCTATATGTTTATATTGTTAAAAATATTAACCCTTAAGTACTGTGAGATTCTTATAAGGATTGTTTTATTTTCATTTATTTGGATAATTTTTTCTTCTGTATTGTATTATTAACATCTAAAAAACGTGACTTTTCATTAATTTCAACCACTTTTTGTGTCTACGATTACTTTACGAGAGTTTATATGCATTTTCTTTGCTTTTGTCTTTTATTTTCCTGAATGGTTGATCTGGTAAAATAAATTAAAAGTCATGGTATGTACTACAATAACGAGATAAGATTGTATTCCAAAAGTATTGAAAAGGCAAATGGTAAAGGTATAGCAAGATTAAGGATAAATTCTTGGCATCTTTAGAACAACGGACTTTGCTTCCACGGAAAAAATATTTCCCTTATTGATGGGTTTAGTTAGATTGCGGAGGCAAGTGAGAAAAGTAAGTCTCTATCCGGCGGCCAGAAAGGGAACCATTGTAGGTACCTTCAATTTCGCATTGCATAGGGATATAATATTGGATTAAAGGCCCAAAACTGCTCTTTTGTTTACGCAAGAATTTAATAAATATTATTTTTTAGTGTAATTTCTGTTAAAAATTTCATTCTTTAATAATTTCTTTGTATTCTCTATATTTAACTTTTCTTTTTACTTGTTATAAGTGTTTGTTTTTTTTTTTTTTGTTATTTTGTTTAGCCTTATCTGTATGGTTTTTACATTTTTCTTGCGGTCTTATACTGTAGAACTGAAGACTTGCTTTCTTTTTTCTCTTACTTTTCCATGCATTTGTCAAAGTCATTCATTCATACAATACAACTTCATTTCAAAGTCGTTAATATTTTATTTTTATGTGGGAAATTTGTCTACTGCTAGTGCAACTCGAGTTGGTATTCAAAATTTTTCGTATAAAATTGGAGATGTTTTGTTCTCCACCATTAAAGATTAGGAATTCTTTCTTCAGATGACCATGTGTGCAAAATTCTCATTTGAATCGATTTGAAATTTAATTTATTTTGAAATATTAACTACCTATATGAGTTTTTATTATACAGAAAAATTTATTATGCTTATAAGACTCTGCAACCAAGAAGTTGTTTTTGCCAAAAAATCTTAAGTTCTAATTTGCTTTTATACTCCTCAAAGAGTTTGGAAATTCGAACAACAATTACGAAAACGTTTTTCAAGTTAATAAACTAACTGTACTCAATAATAATCAGTCATCACCCATGAAAGCCGAAGTTAATTCTGGAAAATAACGAACAACAGCTAGGTAACTTATTTATGAGTCCCAGGATGCAATGGCCAGAGCGAATAAAGAACTCACTATCCCCGAACTCGGCTTAGGTGTTCCAATTGCCTCAGTCAAGCTGGAAATCATCTTGTCGGTGCGTAAGGAAAGTCAAGAATGTGAGTATTTGCGGTATAGATGGACTTTGCTGAATTGAACTAAACGAGAAGAGGACTAATTGTTTTCTTCACTTGGATCCACCACACTATTGTGGTGTTCATAAATGATTGTCCAATTGGAAGCATATCGATAGACTCAGAATTTCCTTGCAAGTTTTAAAACATGCCGCCCTGTCCCACAAAATGTTTCACATGTCTTAACTTGTTTTATTTTAAGGCTTTTGGAGTGTGCGGTGGGTGCATTGATCAGTTTTGTTCATCAAATAAAAATTGTTAACTGTGTAAACCTCTGAAGATTCTGTTGCACTGGTTAATGGATTAATTACCGTATTTTATTGGAAATATTTCAATTTCTTTTATTTTGCTGGAATATTTTTTATCAAAACCAATTTTATAAAAATCTGAAGAACATGATCGTTTTGAAACAATAAGTCTTGAGATTATAAACACTTGACTTGTTTTTCAGTTTCCATTTTTATTATTTTTCCATAAATACAATAATTTGCAAATGAAATGAAACTAATTTTCCATCTCTCTGTCTATCCCCGTCTGTCAATTCATAATTGTATATCCAAAGTCATCACGTGATTGATCGATCGACAACAACGCCAACATTATTATAAACGCCACTTTAAAAAAATTTAAATTGTATTGTATTAAAGAGAACGAATAAATAAAATGAACAAAACGGAGACAATTTTTCAATTGCCAATTAATTTTAATTTCTTTTCTAAACGTTTGTTTGTATTTTCCAAGCATATCTCTGTGAGAGTATTGCAGTACTTTGCAAAGGAGGGTGTTAAAAAGTGTTGCCAATTCTCTTTAAATGGGAAAGTATGAAATAAATGTTAAATTACGATAAAGTTTTGAGGATTTCAATTTTATTTAGATAATGAGCTTTAAAATTATAGAAAACCTTAAAAAGATGTACTAAATCGTATTTTTATTGAAACAATCTGTTTAAACACACACACACACACACACATACAATTATTTGCAATTTATCTCTTTGGGCAGCGAATAATAAATAAACAATAATTGCAATTTATTTATAAAAGATATAAATAGTATTAGTAATTCATAAATTACATACTTCACAGTCATATCTCTTCATTTCAATGTGCCTACAGTAGCGGAAAAAATGGTAGCATAAATTTTAATTTATTTGTGTTAAGTACTAATGAGAGAATCGACACCACTGTTCTCACTCTTGCTATCCCATTAATTTGATTTTACAGCTGTAGGCAAAATAATAGTAGCACTATAGCGTAAGAGGAGTTTTTATTTAGGTTATGAAAAGCTTATTGTTCGGCATCGTGGTGTCCTATTCCACACAGAGGACACGGGTTAGGTATAATGTCGTTTATTGTAGACCAAAACGTAATCAATTCGGGTGCCTCCTTCGGTAACATGGCAGGAAAAACTACTTCATATTCTTTGCTTTCTCTTTTTAAATACAGATTGTTACGATCTTAAAGGCAGCATTTTTGCAGACATATAACTTCATCCTTCTTCCGAAGCAGCTGAATCTTTGTTGGCAATTTGTGATGAAGTGGTGCTCGGGTCGTTCTTGAACATAAATTTAACTGCTGTGTGAAAGGCAATTAGTTTCGCTGATTGAGTAGCATTGAGTAGGACTTCAATGCTCTTTGGAGGTTTGATTGTCTGTATTTGAACACCATCGCGTGCCACATTCAGTTCTAGTCGTTTTATTTATTTTTTTCCCTGCTGGAAGTTCGATTTAAGAATCATAGTATATTCCGCGTAAATCAACATAACTGTTCTTAGCCTTTGCACATTCTACATTAAGTAGTCCATGTTGCCTTTTATTCAAAATAAATAAATGAAAATTGTTTTTATTTAAATGAATGTCTCTTAAAATTAGCATAATCTTGTCATAGTTTTAGACATCACTGTATCTATATACAATACTTTCAAATATTGCTTTGTTGCTGTATGTGTTCCTGAGAATATTCATAATAAACATATTGCACTTTTATCAACCATGTACATACTGCTCCAATAATAACAAACAACAAAAAAACTGTTTGAATTTGAATGTTTATTGATGTTGAGATCACCAAAAGTGGCAGTTATGTTTCTCTCCCTCACTCTCTCTCACAGGTGCGAGCTCGCCTGTACATATAAAAAGCAATGAAATTTTGTTAATGACACAATTACAAATGCAAATACAGACTTTTTTTTCTAAAGAGTATAACTAACATACTCGCATGCTAAGACACTCAGGGAGATGTTGTATAAATATATGCCTGCGCGTAAACATGCAAATTTATTTTTTAATATTGTGGCGTGAATTAATTAGTCAGCATGATATTTTTAGATGTTAGTAACTGTTATCAAATGTTATTAAATTATAATTAATTTCGATACCAAAAAATTATTACGAGTAATTCTATAAACATAAGAGGTACCAAATGCTGCGCGCCAATCTATCAAAAAGAAATGAAATGATTATTTCTGGTCGATGACTCGAATATTTTGCCTATGACTTCGACCTTTTTATTTGATGGCTTGCATTTTTTAGTCGATAATATGCATTTTTTATACAGAGCACTTTTTATGCTCATTTAAGGAAACCAATTAGCTTCGTTGCCTATATATTCTGTCCCAAGTAACACCCGATGTAAAAAAACCAGACCACAAGTCCATTTTTTTTCCGATTTAGCCCGTACAAATTCAAAGGTTTAGCTTCGTCTTCCTTTCACTTTTTCTCCAATTTTTCTCTATTTTGGTGATTATTAAAGATTTTCTGTCTTCACTTTTCCAAGTTTTTCAACTATGTTAACTTAAAGTCTCTTTTAACATAGCTTTCGAACCTAACTACACACACAAAAGTTGTGCCCAATTCAACATGGGCCGGAAGTAAAAAGACGGACATAGCAACACTATCTGACATTTAGGCAGGTCAGTTTTCGGTGAGAGAAGGAGGGTTAGCTTCCACGTCGCTAATGAGGATAGAACTTTTCTATGGAGTAGGAATAATGGTTTGGATCATCATCATGCATTTATTTGATAATCGTTTCTTTGCTAGGCATTGCATCGATAAAAAGAAACATCGATGTTTTCCTTAAATGTCTATCACTACTCTAGATTTCTTCTTTTAAATCGTTTTAAATGCTTTCTTATACAAATTTTAACTACCATAAAATCCGGGGTAAATTTGAATTTCAATATATTTCGTGCGATACGATATAGTGAATCAATTGTGACCTTAAAATTCCGTTATACTATGATAAACAACATAGTTTATCATTTAATTACACAGTTTTTTCAAGCATTTGAATGCTTTTTTATCTTTTCAGAATTATGCCGCTAAACTTAAAAAGGAAATTAATTTTTGTCATACAATAGTTTCACAAGTGTTTTTTAATGTGAATCATTTAAAAAAATTATTTTTATACAATTTACGATATTGTACTACTGTATGTACTTTTTTTTATACGCTATTTTTTTGGTACAACGCGACAAACTAATAACAATCATAACCGTAATTAAATGGTGTTGTTGCTGACACTGTGTTAGTGCCAACTATTTTTACACATTTTAGTACAAGTACTTTAGGTTGGCAAAACTCTGTTATTGATATTAAGTAAATGTGTATGCCTTGATAACATTACATACATACATACATTATTGGTCATTACAACCCTTCAGTCAGGATTATGGACCTAGTTCCTCACATCATTTATGTTGTGTGTGTTAATTTTATACATGAGTGACGGGGGACCTACAGTTTAAAGTCGACTCCGAACGACAGATTTTTTGAGAAACTTTTCATGGCAATTTTATTGCTCTCAGAGTTTTTGCCAGAAATCTTGCTGGTTCATTATTAACACCTTTTCTCTATTGCAACAACAATATTTGAAAAATTGAAGAGAACCATGTTTTTGTGGTATTTACCGTTGCTGAAATACAGTAGTTTTCTCGATTTCCCCTTTTGATATGAATTATTTTGTGTCATCATCTTTTCCATATTGAACCTCAAGTATGTAACATTATGTTCTTTAACAATTTTTTGTTGTTGATAATTTTTGGTTTTTTTCTAAATTTTATTTTTATTATTTTTTATCTTGTTTGAATGGAATCTTTTATTTTTGTTTGTATATACGTACATATATATACTTAGTATAGGTATATGTATGTATGTTTTCTTTAAAAATATTGTATTAGCTTTTCATTTTGGCCAATTAACATTGTATTTTTGTTTTCCTACTTTCCTCTCTTTATGGTTGAGATAAAAGATCATCGTTTGTTTAGTCGTTTAATATTTATTTTAATATTTTGTTTGCTCTGTTGCTGCTGAGTATAGATGACTTTTTCTCTCTCTCTCTCTCTCTCTACATATATACATATATGTATATATATATAAGTATGTACATACATTGATAAAAACCAGTTTTTTCACTACACATGTTTGCTTTTTTTTCCCGTGTTGTTGAGTTTATTTAACCTTTTTTGTTATTGCTAATGCTGTTATTGTTGTTTTAGTTGTGCTGTTAAAACCTTTTGTGTATCATCATTTGCTAAATATACAAAAAAGAGCTCATAACTTTCCAAGTTTAAAAACTAACACAGACCGGTCACCTTTTACACAGAAGTTAGAAAAATTCTTAGAACCCACACTGTTTCACTGGCTTTTTTAAAAAAGCTGCGCTAAGTTTCATCTCATCATTCATTCTGCTCTGCTCTTTTTCTCTTATATAATAATTTTCATCTCTCTTTAAATATTCTCTGCATTTCTTTGCCTGTGTGTTTATGTCGTGTTTTTATTACCGTTTTTAATTATTCTAAAAATAATTTCGTTCGTTACTATGTTTTCATCATTATTTTTGATTATTTTTTTTTTTATTATTTGCTTTTCACTTTTGTTTAATTATTTGAACAAAACCACCTGTTTGAAGTCTGGCTTTTTTTCTTATGCTCTCTTGAACCTATCTCTCACTCTCGTTTTCTCTCTTCGTTTTCTATTCTCTTTAAGGTAGTTTTTATTGTTCGTCACGCAGCAGCAAGTGTTGCTCTGTGAATTGTTTTGAAGTTTTCAGGGTTATGTAGTGTTGCCCCCATAACTTTAAAATTGTATTTGTAACCAAAGTAAAAAAAAGGGTAAATTTAAGGAATTCATAAAGAAAATACATTTTATAACCTTCGCAGCACTAAATTATATTTTAACCAATAAACTTCAACAGGGTCTTTTGAGTTCCATTTGGGCCTAATTGCTGAGAATGGCGTGAATCCCACGAATTCTGATTATTCGCTATAGTTTCTCTTACATTAATTCATACGTTCATAATTGGTCATTACAATCCTTCAGTCAGCATTACGACCTAGCTTCTGACACTACTTATGTTGTGTGTGTTAATTTTATACATGAGTGACTGGGGGCCTACAGTTTAAAGTCGACTCCGAAAGTTCATAATTGGTCATTACAATCCTTCAGTCAGCATTACTACCTAGCTTCTGACACTACTTATGTTGTGTGTGTTAATTTTATACATGAGTGACGGGGGGCCTACAGTTTAAAGTCGACTCCGAACGACAGACTTTTGAGCATCTTTTCATGGCAATTTTTTTTACTCGCAGAGTTTGTGCCAGAAGCCTGCGGAGAGGATGTCGGTGAAAAAATGTTGGAGATGTCTGACATGGGATTTGACCCTGGGCCTCACGTCACCGTACACTGTGGTGACGTAAATGTCTGACCACATCAGTAGCCAATGTACATATGCATGTATATTGCATAGTAGGTCGTTTATGTTGAACATAATCATTCCGTAATTTTTGTAAAGTGCCATTGCACTGTGATGTGTTTGAAACCGATAAATACTTCGAAATAATTGAAAAAATTTGATTTTTTAATTTTATAGAAAACATTTTACTTGAAAGGAAATAACAGTTTGATCGGATGTTATTTTTTTTATCGGCACTGTAAATAGCATGTATGTAAAGATATCATAAACGGTTGAAGAGCGCATTTGCAGCTGCATTTTCAGCAAAATTGACATTATTAGACCCATCACTATTGGCATTGATAATTTCCGTCCTGCTTTTCGATAAGATGTGGGAGATTTTTGTTTTCTTTCTTGCGTTTTAAGATATAATAACGCAAACTTATTATTTTCAAAAATTAAAATTTGGCGTTAAATTCTCAATAATTTGAAAATGCACCTGAATCAACGCTAAAAACAATGCTAAATGTTTCTAGTTGGCAATGCCGACAATGATCTCATACAAAATTAAATCACTTCTAAATACTTACAAAAACAAATAAATCACTCTCTTTTATATTGAAAAGACAAAAAGAGGATAGAGAAGAGAGTACGCTTTCTTTATTATCATTTCATGGCATTGCTTGTAAAAATTTACAACGTTAAAATATATACATATGACAATATGACGATGAGATAACTGAGTAAAACTACAAGTCACAGATATAAGAAGAGTAAATATTAAAAAGAGAAGAAGAGAAATTTAGAGAAACAAACAATAAACAAGTTGCGTGTAATTCTTATTGTTTTTGTGATGTATTGTTGCTGCATATAATAATTATTCATTTTGTATTAAACTTTCGTTGCGAGCACAACGGCGGTTTCGCATGTACAAATATAAAAAACGAAGAAAACAAAAATTACTGTTTTAATGTGGTCGTCGTGATAATTTTTATTTCATCGTTTTCTTTTTATTATCATTCATTATATTATTTTCTTCTTATAAGTTAATAAATCACAAACGGTGTGTTTACAAAAAAAAAAAAAAAAAAAAAAACGAAAAAGGAAAATAAGAAAATAAAATAGATGTTAAGTTTTTCTTCTTCTAGTTGATGAGTTTTCACTCTCTCACTTAATGGTGACTTGTATGTTTAGTTGTTATTGTTGTAAGTTGAACAACATTTATAATATTACAATTACTACGTTTATATCATAGTGTATGTGTGTGTGTGTGTGTGTGTGTGTGTTAAAATAAAGTCTTTTAAAGTGAAAGATAAACAAAATAAATCAAATTTTCTCTCGTACACACGATTTTGTTTAAATTTGTTGTCAATTTTTGTTTCCTTCATATTATTGTTACTGTGAGAATTTTTTGTTTTTTTTTTCGTTTTTATTGCTCATTTTAACGACGACGACTCATGTGATGATAACGATGATGATGTTTAATATGTTTTTTGATGTATTATTGTTAATGTGTGTTGTATATGTAGTGTTTTTATTTTTTATAATTTCCGGCTTGTCACAATGAAATAAAATTCGTTGGGTTTTTATTGTATTTTTTTTTATTTTTTTTTTTAGAAACTAATGTTGGTTGATTTTTTTTTTCTTATGAAGGTGTTGTTAATATCTTATTATTCATTTTATTTTTATGCGAGATTTTCCAAAAAGAAAATAATGAAAGTATTTTTCAGTGTTTGTTCGTTGTCCTTGTTTTTAATTTGAAGTAAAAATAATTAATTGCTATTTGCAAAGCAAATATTCAATTATTTTTTCAAAAAATAAACCATAAATAAAAAAATTCATAAAAAAAAAATTCATAAAAAAAAATTCTTCTACATAAAACTAAAACATCTTAATCACAACAGGTATGTTTAAAAATTTATCACTCACTATCATAATATTATTTACAAAACAAAAAAAAAAAAAAAAATACTTTATAATATCAAATAACGAAAGAGGAGGCCTATAAGTGCTTCTGCCACTTAGATTGTCGTTGTAGACAATCATTATCGATGAATAAATTTGACGTTTGATCGATATATGTATTGGTCTGGAGTACATATTTGAAAATAGTTTTCAGGTTGCTTATACCTACTAATCGAAAAATCTAAAAAATATATTGTCTTAAACTTATAATTTCGTAAAAGTTTTATTTAATTATAAAACTTGGACCGTTCTTGCCATTACATACAGTGTAGCGGTCGGTCATCGATCCTTTCGAGATAGTTTTTGACCACTTTATTCAGGCAGTTAGTTGACTATAGCATGGTGAATGTTGGTTTTTAAATTCTCCAACGCTAGGAGATTAACCGCTTAGACACGGCTTTAATGTAACCAGACAAAAAGAAGTTTAACGGCGTTGTTGCCGCCAAATTCCGAAATTACTCTTTTTGTAAACTTCTTTTGCAACACAGACAAAATCGGTTGTGTTGTATTACTCATGAGAAGCTAGGTTGTAATCCTGACTAAAGGGTTGTAATGACCAATTATGTATGTATGTATGTATGTATTACTCGTGGCATCGTCTTGTTAAAGTCACATATTTTCAAAAACAACAAATCTCATAATCTTGAATTGCAGATCCAAAACGTCGGTTATCAAACTTCAATAGCGTTTTGAATTGACTTTTACGGTTTTTTCCAGCCCAATGACAACTCCTGACCACAATATAAGTACATACGTGCCAAAAAGTTACTTTTTACAGATTTTTTTACTTTTGGATTAACCAACCCCATATGCGACAATTTATCAAGTTGACGTCACCACCGAATGAGAAATTAAACTCCACCAACCATTCAGTCACTAAAGAAGACTATCTACGACTTCGTGAGTGGTCTGTCAGTTTTAATTAATTAATTAAAAATTTAATCTTTATAAAAAAGATAACGTATAGATGCCAATATAACTAGAAAATTTCAATTCAATTCTTTCAAAATCTTGAATTCAACTACGTTTCTCGCATGCTATGCTGTCAAAACTATAATATTCTAGAGGGATCTGTATACAAGCACAATATGTAATTGATTTTCAATACACACAATCTAAAGCGTGACATTTAATTTGTTTCCAATTCAGATGTAATTTTTATCCTTAAGGTTCTGTTGTTTTACTTTCCATGGGTGTAAAGTTTGTCCTCTGCATCTGCTGTCCTGTAAGGGTTCCAGTCTATTGTTTTTATTTGTGATATATTCTATCAACTTTTCTATTTTCATATGATCTGTCGCTGTTGAGTTTTTAAAGCAAAGAGACGTTAGTTATTGTCTTGAGCTAAAATATTTTGAAAATTTTTTTTCGTCCTATGCGATTATCATCCTATTTTGAGGGAAACAGGCTAGCCAAAAAATTGTTCTTTTTTCTTCTTCTTGCTCTGAATGTTGTCTTTTTTTATTGTTATCGAATGTATAATTATGTGTGTGGATGTGGCGACGTCCCAATTAGATTTTTCTACCTGGCTAAAGCGATATTTTTGTTTGTAAAGGGTCCGCCAAATAACTTTTTTTTTTTTGAAAATGCTTTAAAAAAACTACTGAATATTTTCTCAAATTTCTTTTTTTATTTGAAAGTACAATCCTTCCGGTTAATAATGGAAAATAATTTCATTCCAATAGCTGCCTCGGCTGGCCATGCAGTAGCCTACACGATCGGTTCAATTTTTAAGCACATTATCGATTGATTGCAGCTGTATTTCACCAATGGCTTCACGAATATTGTCCTTTAAAGTGTCAATTGTCTCTGGCTTGTCGGCGTAACACTTATCTTTGACGGCACCCCACAAATAATAGTCCAACGGTGTCAAATCGCAGCTCCGAGGTGGCCAAACGACATCAGCTCTGCGGCTGATAATGCGATCTTTAAAAACAGGGCGCAAAACATCGAGAGTAGCTTCGGCTGTATGGCACGTAGCGCCGTCCTGTTGAAACCAAATGTTGCCAATATCCTCCTCTTCAATTTTTGTGAACAAAAATTCGTTCAACATGGCCCGATAACGATCGCCATTGACTGTAACGGCCACTCCTTGCTCATTTTCGAAGAAAAATGGCCCAATTATGCCTCTGGACCAAAATCCGCACCAAACAGTGACTCGTTTTGGGTGCGTCGGCTTTTCAATGTATGCGTGCGGGTTTTCTGTGCCCCAAATGCGACAATTTTGCTTGTTTACATACCCGCCAAGATCAAAATGAGCTTCATCTGAAAAGATGATGTTTTTTTTTTGCCAAAATCGGCATCTTCTGTAAGTCGATCGCAGGCCCACTTAGCGAAGTTGTTCAAGCATATACACAACCATATTCGTTCAGCGGAAGGATAAAACTAATTATCTGTCAAATCAGACATGAGCTAAGTGTTACCATTGACGAAATAAGCACTAGTTGAAAAAAAAAACGTTAGATGGCGGACCCGATATGTATTTATCCATCTAATCTTGGTTCTTATGTTTTTTGTTTGCGTTTTTACTCTGAAACTTCAAAGTAAATATTTATTTATTTTTTTTTTTTGTTGCTATTATATTATTAATGTTGTGGTTTGCCTTTGTTGTAGAATGATTGGGAAATCTCGACTAATTTAAATATCAAAATTTTTCTTCTCTTTGCTTTTTTTGTATTCATTTTGCTCTATTAAATATCGGGGTACTGAATGATCGATTACGTGATATTTGATAATGTTAAGAGCATAAAGTTTGTAAAATATTTCACATGCATATTCATAAAGGCGAATTATTAATCACAATTTTCTTTATCTTAATAATTTCCATTGTGTGTTGGGGTTGTCATAAGTTTTGCTTACTTATTACATTACATTACATATGTAGCTTCTCACACCACCCTTGTTGTTTTGTGTGTTAATTTTATCCACAAGTGTCGGGGTCTACGGGGTTTAACGTGGACCCCGAACTAAGGATTTCTGAGAAACTTTTCATGTTTTCAATATGATTTATTCTCTAGAGTTTTTGCACCAATACTGTTGAGAATTTGTCACTGGAGACATAATTTTATCGTATTTCCTTTTGTTCCGAGAAGAGCGACTTGTGCTTTAAACTACGAGCTCCTCGGATACAATAATCCAATGCACTGCACTATCTACTAGATTACGGCGACTCTAATCTCTTATTTTTTAAATTTCTTTACACTGGTGCTCGCTGTTGTTTAGTTTCGGCTAGTGAGAAGGCTACTTCGTAACGGGTATTTAAATTTTCTGAATACAGGATTTCACAATTTTAAAGTATAGTTTGATATCATTTCCCTGCATAAATTACCATTTCTTCTTCGACAAATTAAAGTTTATTGCTCTGTAGAATATGTATCTAAACATTCAAGTAGCTGTCATCATTTTTTGACCAATGTCAGATAGGAAGGAACCATTCATTCGCAAATCATTAACAATAAACTCCAATTGAAAAACATTTAGAAACCATTAACTACAAAGTTCACTAGGAAGGAAATCTGTTTAGCCTCAATAAAAAAACAACCAAAGTCTCGGTACGGCGTGGTCCTAGTACTTCTGCTACCACTCTATGGAAAATATAATAACAAGCAAGATGTGAATACAGGTAGTGGAGCCCAACGTATTGGATTTTTTTTATTTCACATTCAAACTTAACATACCGGCTTAAGTCGTTGTTAAGGTCATTGCCAAGTGGATGTTACGATGTGCTGTAAAAAAAGAATATTTTTATTGCCAAAGTCTGTTAACCATTTTGACTTTTTCTGGGTATTTTTGTCTTGTCGAATATTTTTCTTCCGTTGAAAATAAAGTCGTAGTTTCATAAAAAAAATTAAGTGTTAATGACCAAGACATGTAATTTATTTGTAAAAACGGAAAAAAAATTTTTTTGAAGTTAAAACTGAAACTGAAATAAATATTATTTATTAAAAAATCCAAAAGTTATAAAAGCATAGAGAACCTGTACGAGTTAAATTAGGTGCCAGTTGAAATGCAATAAATTTTAAAAGAAATCTCTTTAGCAAATGCACATAAAGTTTAGCTTGTTATTAGAGTATTCAAAAACCGAAACCGGGAACCGGTTTTAACCGGTTTTTTTTTTTTACTTTTAAAAACCGACCGGTTTCGAATATTTCATATTTTAGAAGTATTCGACAAACCGTTTTTTTCTGTTAAATACCCGGTTTTTTTTCTGCTCTGAAGTTGGAGAAGTTGTGGCAAAATTGCGAAAATACGTTAAAATTTTCAATAAATCAAACGAAAAGCAAAAACGATTCAGTATTTTGTAAAAAACTAAGAAGGTAAAGAACTTAGATTGGTATGTGACGTAAAACACAGATGGAATTCTTTATCGAAAACCGGTTTTTGGAAAATATCGGTTTTTTGAATACTCTATTTGTTATTCATAATGGAACTGTTGTAAGTCAATTTGTTAGTTTTTTTTTCTATTTGTTTTAACATAAATTTAACAAATGTTTTCCTTTTATTTTTTCAAGTTTTAATATTGTATAATAATATAATAATAATTTTAATATTTAATAACTTTTCAGTTAAAATATTTGAATCAATTTCCTTATAATTGGTCATAGCGAATGGCACCTCCACTCTCTTCGAATTGATAACACTTCTATACTTTTTTTTTATTGATTTTTTTAATTATATTTTCTCTTTTATTATTCATATTTTCTCTATTTGTGTTCTCGAATTTAATTTTGAAAACATTGGCGGGTTTAAATTTCATTCATGATCGGTAGTATTACCATGTTAGCGCTTTTCGCAAATATTGTTTATTTTTGTTTTAAACTTTTTTTTTTATATAGACTCATACCCAACGCGCATATTTTCTTGCAACTACAAACTGAACAACATTGACTCTGTTTTCTTTTTAAAGCTTTTCACAGTTGTATGCTGCCTTTGTATATACATATGTAAGCAAGCATGCAAACATTTCGTTTGTGTTATGTTTCTGTAAATGTCCAGAGAGTTCTTGTGCTCACTTTAGAGATAATAGATCAAATACATACATATATATCTGTGTTAATGCGATGAGTATACTTACATATCGCTCCTTTATTGCAACATAGTCATATCTCAAAAAAAAACTTGAACTTGGCAAAATGCGATTTAAGTTTTCAAGACTTAAGTCCTATGATCTAATTGCCGCAAACACTTTTTGCTATAACTTCGGTTCAGCTTGGGATATAAAACTGATTTTTTTTTCAACATGTACAGAAGGTCTAAAAGAGCAGTTTTGCTTAAGTAACTACAAATTTTTAATTTTTTGAGATATGACTATGTTGCAATAAAGGAGCGATATGTATATAAATGTACTTTAGGTTTAAAATATCGATGATATGCGTTCTTTCTCTTTTAATGCTTCATAAGAAGTAAATGATATATTTATTATATATGCATACTTGTACACACACTCATATATACGTATACATGTATTTGTTTTTATTTAATATCAATTCAATATTTTTTTTTCGCCGATTATATTACTACCGACTTTATTGTATGGTGGCCAGCTGGCTCAGTACCTGCAGCAGCAGCGACTGCAGCAGCTACAACTACTGTTGCTGTTGTTATAATGATAAAGGCGTCTAATGATGATGTTGTGTATGTGTATGTGTTTGAGTGTGAGTTGGTTCTATATTTTACTTCTCTTGTTGAATGTATGCATCATGTATGTGTACTTCGTTTGTGTAAACATATACAAAAGAAAATAACTTCTTTAATTTTTTTTTTGTATTTTATTTGCTGTTCTTAACGTTAGTATGCGCGTTTGTTTAGTTACAGTGAAAAACAATTATGAATGCACGTTATGAGAATGCATGTACATAATGAATAATATGGTGTTCGGTCAGGTCAACATCAGTTCTTTACCAACGAAATGACATTAAATTGCAAACGTGAAATTTTGTAACACGTGGGGTGTTTGAAACTTAAAAATAAAAACTGGCAAAATTTGCAAATATGAATGAAATATTCATTTGAGAAGATAAATTATTCATTAACTTTCTTAAGGTTATTTCATGTCAATGTTGACTGCAGCTAGGTGGCGTGCCTATCGGTGAGTTTCGATTTTGGCATACTTTTTTACGCATTTTAGTTTTCGTTTTGTTGTGTTTTAAGCAATTTTTTTTTTTTTTTTTTTTTTGGCATGTGAGTTATTATTCAAAATGCCTTTGCACTTACAGTGACCGTCGTCAACTGCGTCGAGTGGTGCTTCCACTAAAATAATCCCTCCTCTTCTGGGGATACTCCCTTCTCGGGACGGCTATCTGCATTACTTCGGGAAGGGCCCAGAACGACGTCCCGTTAAGGACCGTTGTCTACTCTCCCACGTCTGGGTACGCCATATTTGAAGCCAGCTTCATGCTATTGGCTCGTCTTCTCATGTATCATTTCGTTGTATTGTGTCAATGTCGACCTTCTTCCTGTGGAGTACACATTAAACGTATCTTCTTACAGCGCTCCATTTCGTCTCGCTTTCACACAATGTTATCGGGTGTAAATTCACCAATTTGCTCTATCAACATGTTCTTCTCGTCTTGCCATTTATGCAATGGAAGAATGTGTGTTCAGCGTCGTCACTCATTTCCTCGCAATAAATGCAGCCAATCACCTTGCCCATGCGGTATAGATATTTTCGGAAATAACCATGACCCGAAAGGAACTGGGTCAGAAAATAGTTAATTTCCCCAAAATTTCTCCGTATCCATGTCTCTATAGACGGAATAAGTCTACAAGTCCATCTTCCGCTTGTTTCCTCGCTCCATCTACTTTGCCATCGCCGTAGTGTTTGAGATCTGAGATCTGCGCTACTAATGGCGAGATTTTCTCTCTTTGTTTTCCAACATCTTCTTCGCTCAAATGCCAGTAGGTCAATAGATATCTCACCGACGATCACGAGGACCGCGGCGCCCGATACGGTGCGGTAGGCCAAGGCAACTCTTAGTGCCGCTGTTCGCTGCACCGCTGCTAATACTTTCCGCTTAGATTTAATCTCCAGCGCATCTCCCCATATCTCGCTTCCATACAGCATTATCGAGTTCGTCGCCGCCATAATCACTTTTCGTTTGGCCTGTGTTGGTCCGCCAATATTTGCCATCAGTCTGCTTAACATGCCTGTTAGTTTCGCTGCCTTGGTAGCTGCATGCTGTATTTGGGCCCAATAATTAAGTCTGCAGTCGAGTGTGTTTTAACCTTGGCTTCAAGGCTAATAAACCATCATACTACCTACTAGACTAAGGCGACTTTATTATTTCTGGTACTGTATACTACTTGCAAGTAATAATCCATTGGGGTTAAAGCGCATAATGATATCGCGTTAAAACCACACGTTAATCAAATACTATATGTCAGTAATCATCGCACAGTACCTTTCTTTATTGACTGTAAAGTGTCTTACCAAACTCATCTCTAAATAGGTTCATGGAATCGAATGTCACATCACATTAACCAATTCATTGTCATCGATTTTTAACACCCTTTATATTCCTATAGTCTTAATAGGATCTTAAATATCGATTGTTTCATTGTTTTTTTTTTTTTTTTTTGTTGTTATCCATAGGGCGAGAGGTTTTATGAGAGATTCATAGGTTAGGTATTGTTAAATCAAAGCTCATTTGAGCATGGGTAAGTTCAACTCTTGCTACAAAACTGCTGCGAGATTTGATCAAAGTTGTTGCATTTGACAACCAGTTTGGACCCGAAACTTACTTCTGAAAGGGATTTGATTACTTCTAGACTGTTAAGCAATGTTAATAATCGACGTCTTATTGCTATTACCTTCGCCTTAAACACACTACAGTAGATAGAGAGACCGAGAGATATCGTATATTAAGCCCTAAGTAGAAAATTGTTCACCCTAACTTATTTCCAATTTCTCTAAAGATATGTCCGAGGATCAGTCTTCTGTGTTTGGAGTTCTAGTAGCCTATCAAGGCTATTATAGGTTCAGAGGAAATATAGTCAATTTCACTTAGAGCCTAGTGATGCTCAGAGCAGATAGAGGAGTGCTCATAGGAAGTAATAGGCCGCATGTAAATGTTAAATAAAGTATTCAATTTCTTGCAAAAATTATGTTTTTTTTTACCATACCAGGTATTTTCTTGTTATCGATTTTAAATTCAAGTCATATTTTTTTTAACTACTTAAATTTACTTAACGTGTTAGTTATTTATGCTCACCACTGTAGATATGTAAGTAAATAAAGCTCAATGTTGTTAGGCCAGCCAGCCATCCAGCAACGAACCAGTCATATACTCGATCAACAGTAACATTGGGGGCTACCGGCGGCAGTCATAACACTTACTGTTACAATAACAACAATACCAACCGTATTGTGAGAGTAAGAGAGCAACGATCACAGCAGCAATCTCGCAAGTCAAGCATACCAACATTGTTGAACTGGTAAAACTGTCAGGCACAATAAAAAGAAGAAGAAAAAAGAGGAAAAAAAAAAAGTCACAATTTTTAACGACACAACACAGCCAGTAACTTTGAATTTTAAAATATTTTCGCCATTTAGTTGGCAGAGAACTTGCTTTCGCGTATGATCGTCCAACATACAGTTGCGGTCGTTTAAATATCGGTAGAAAAAAAAGACAACAACAAACAATAAAAAATAAGTAACTCATCTTAAACTCGGTCAATTCGTGCGGTGCAAAAAGAAAAAAAGTTTAAAAAAACACGAGTATAAAGTAAAATTTTTTTAAAAAAATATTTTTTTTTTGTGTTGTTACTGTTGTAAATAAAAAGGTGTGTTTGAGTAAAAAGAAATTCTAATGTTCAAATAAAAAAATTTTTTTATTATTATTTGAAAAAAAAAAATTTAAAAAATTATGTATTTAAGCTGCTGCTGCTGTTGCCTACAACACTGAAACAACAATTGTTAATTATTTTTTGTTCTTCAACACCGAACTTTTCCAGAAAAAATAAATTTCAAAAAAACCTGTTAATCAAAACGAACTGATGGTGCTAACCATTTTGAAAAACATGCCCAAAATGAATTTTATTTTTTCAAACGATCTTTTTTGCATTAATGTGGGCTGCGGTTCTTTTGACAAATTTTCTCTTTTTCTTTTTTCTTTCTACTTGAAATTTTCGAATTGTTGTTGCCATGAACTTCACCTTAAGCGTGGATTTATTGAATTCACTTTTTTTTTTCTACTTATTGCTCTTTCACCCTCCCTAATTCGTGTATCCATGGCAATTGGAAACTCTCTGTGTTAATGATGAATGAATCAAGTTTCTCTCTGTCTCTCTCGTTCTCTCCCTTTCTCTGTCATTGTATGTGTGCCATTTTTTTGCATAACATCAGATTTTTTTTCGGTTTGGTTTTGGTTTGTTTAATAAATTGGTCAAATTTCCTGGTGTGTTGACTTTAGAAATATAAATTTATTGTGATATAGTACCCAGTCACTCGGTATTAGTTTTCTAAAGAAATCAAATAATGGAATTAAATTCAATTCATATGAAGTAGACATTTATAATAAATATCTTATAAATAATTGAAATAGAATGTGTGTGTGTGTGCGAGTTTGAATATAGAAATTTTCCTTTCTTAGTTGAAAGATTCTTATTCACCAGCATGGCAACTTCGGCAGAGTGTTAAAGTCATGTTGACAATTTTCAAAAACATCTCGAGATTCTAGTAAATAGTGTGTTGGCTTACTAGACGCAAGCCCGTGGTTTAATCCCTCGCTCAGACATCTTGAAATGAAATATGAAGGTTAGGTTAGAGGACGTGTACTTGTCAACTGTGACAAGTACAATACCCGGAGGTCGAATTGACCCATTGTACTAATGAAATATGAATGTCCTATGAAAAGTTTTTTAAAACTGTCTGTGAGTATTTGTGAGAGTGATTGTATTAATTACAACATGGCTGGTGTGAGAAGCTAGGTTGTAGCCCTGACTAAATGGTTGTAATGACCAATTAGGTCTCGAGAAAGTTCGCTTAAACGAATTGATCAAAAGTAAAATACCTTTTTCCGATATTTCAAACGAACTTTGTTAAACTAAATGTTTGCTGTTTTTATTGATTACAAATTGCAATTTTGGGTACAAAGTCGTTATTCCATTCCTGAGCAAAAAACTGATGCAATTAAGTTTAAATTTTCACTATTAGGAAAGTTTTGTAGAGATCGAAACTAATAATAACACTATGCGACAAAATTTAAAAAATTAAATACACTCGGCTAATGACATAGTGTAGGTTGTGAGTTTTGTTGAGTAGATCTCAAAAATATTTTTTTTATATTTCTCGAACCCTCCAAACTTGTTTTGTTTGAGAAAAACTGTTTTTTTTTTTTTTGACTTTTCAAATTTCTGGATTACTCAAACATTTCTGATCCAATTTCCAAAATTTAAATCTTGTTGGAAAGGGGAGAGATGGACTTTTAAAACGGTGTACATATATCTATTATTCGACTTAATATGCTATAAGTTTTGATGAGGTAAACTTGGAAAAATCGAATTTTTTTCATATATTTTCAAGTTTGTCCATTCATAGTAACAAACTTTAATAAAAAAAATATAGGATAAGTGATAATATTCTTAAAGTCTGTTCTCTTGTGAAAAGATTGAGTCATCATTTGTTCAAATCGGACAAAAATTACCGTAGTTATTATTTAAAGAGTCTAACAGTCGAGTGATAATTTTTATATATGTCATCTCATCAAATGAACTTTTAGTTCAACAATTTTCAGAATTTTTGATGGATCTTGATTGTTTATCGCAAAATATGTCAATTTCACGTTAACACGACTTCCAGAAGTCGGCTAATATTTGTGTTTTTTGCAAATGTTATTATTTCTCTTTGCGCAAACATTGGCCAACTTCTGGTGGTCACTCAAACGTGACATTGTCATACTATATATTTTTTTTTATTAAAGTTTGTTACTATGAATGGACAAACTTGAAAATTTATGAAAAAAATTCGAATTTTCCAAGTTTACCTCATCGAATCTCATAGCATATTAAGTCAAATAATAGATATATGTACACCGTTTTAAAAGTTCATCTCTCCCCTTTCCAACAAGATTTAAATTTTGGAAATCGGGTCAGAAATATTTGAGTAATCCAGAAATTTGAAAAGTAAAAAAAAAAAAAAACAGTTTTTTGTCAAATAAAACAAGTTTGGAGGGTTCGAGAAATATAAAAAAGGTATTTTTGAGTTCTACTCAACTAACTGAACAACATGGACTATGTAGTTACTCGGGTGTATTTTCACTGTCGCACCGTGTAATCTAAAGCTACAAGATACGGGCTAACCCTCTGTTACCAGTTTTCTGGCTAAGATTAAACTACAATTGTAATCAAATCTGTCGTTCGAAGTAGACATTAAATAATTGGTTCCGCTATACATAGAGCAAATTATCAAAGTATTACAATGGCCCATAGAGTCTCCGACTAAACTCGATAAATTTAGCCAATAATCCATACAATCTTACCGAAATCTAATGACCGGGTAACATAGTGAATGTGTTTTAACGTCTCAGCCAAGTTCTATCAGTGCCTGTTGGCTCATTAAAGATGAGTTGAGGTCTGGCCTTGAATGATGGAACACAACATCTTTTCTGTTGATCAATTCTGGCCATTTGAATTGAATTACTTGCATCACTCTCGTTAATTGTTAACATTGGAAATCCAAAACAATCGGATTGTAGAGGCTCAAAATGAACAATTCCTTTTCAATTGCACCAAGAGGAGCAATACCTTCATCTTTCTTGGTGTCAATCCTAGCATTTTCACACACTATTGTTGTAGGGGGGATCCACTTACTTAAAATTCGCCATAGTCTAGTAGGTAGTGTCGTCTTATTAGACGCAAGCCCGTGGTTTAAACTTTAGCTCTAACATTTCGAAGAAATTGAAATATGAAAAAGTATTTCCTTTGCGACTTCCTCTCAGTAATCTTCTGGAAAACTTTGAGAGCTAATAAAAATGCCATGAAAAGTTTCTCAAAAATCTGTTTTTCGGGCTCAACATTTAACTGCAGGTCCCGTCACTCACGGAAAAAGTTAACACACACAACATAGGTTGTGTACGAAAATTTGGCTATAATCCTGACCAATGGGTTGTTATGACCACTTAAGTAAGCGATTGCTGTGACGAAGAAGAGGTACATGCCCTTGTTATGCTGCAGAAGATTTAAACAACTGAGCGCTTCTACCATGCAATTCAACTCACTGATTTATCGTAGCCATTCGTTAGGTCACTCAGCGGCTTTAACATGGTTCCGGTCACCTACCATGGTTAGGGAATTAAATCCATTATGTGTTCTCTTATTAAGTTATTTTAAATTCTTTTACAATACTATTACTATTGAATGCATTGCCTTTGTGTGAACATAGGCGGCAATATCAAATAGTTTTATTGTTTATTATTTAATAGTTTTTAAATTTTCAATTGGCAAATTTTGTTTTCTTAAGATTAAAATAAATAATCTCTCATATTCATATTCAGTCTTAATGCCAATAAAGTGCAATTGATTCTTATTCTAACCTAAAAATAGATCTATAAATAGTTTTAATTGTAAATACAGCTGCGCTGCAGTGCAGTATGCGGTATTTAAGATTTATTCCAAACCAAGTTTTGTTATTTCATTTTCTTTGCGAAAGAACAAACAAAAGACAGAAATGAGATGGCAACGCGTTTAATTGCTTTTTAATGGAAAATGTAAATAAATAGTATGGACAACATTGTTTTTCTTTGTTTGTTTTTGTAATAAACGGTTACGGTGTATAATTTTTTTTTTTTGCTATCATTGCAATTGCTGTTGGTGGTGTGGAAGTCCATATGTTTCCCTCTCTCCGCCCCTGTCTTCTTTAATTTTTGTTTTTGCCATTTACAATATTATTCATCATATTTTTTTTTTCCTTACGTATTTTATAAACCAACATGACATACTTTCTCAGTAATCTTGGTGTTTTTTTCTCCTATTTTGTATGTTTGTACATACTTGGTAAATATTTTTTTTGTTTTTGTTTTACTTTTATTGCATACAATTGTATTGTGTATTTACATTCATGCAAAAGTATATGTTACTGTTGTCATATTATTGTATGTGACAAAGCATGTTTGTTTTGTTGTTTTTAAAACAACAACCAACACCATAAGTAACATAGTATTCTTAGATTGTATAGAATAAAACCAGCATTCTCAGAGAACTCAAGACAGCCAGCAACAACAACAACAAATAAGCAACACAGGTTTTTCTAAATCTGTTTTTTTTTACTTATTTTTTTGTGGTATTTTATACTACCATTTACATTAAAATAATGGTAGTAAAGTACTGATAGTGTTTATGTGCGTTGCCATTTGCCAAGTTTTCCCTTTTTTCCAAGTTTTTTGAGATGCGAAAATGTTTTCATTAAATTTGTTTTCTAACAAAACAAGTTTCTTCGACAAAATTGGATTTAAAATTTTTTCAATAAATTTAGTAATAATAACACGAAAAATTTACATTTTTAAATAAAATATTGTGGATTATATTAGTCCCGGGCAAAAGAAACAGGGAAACACCAACAGAGGGCACCGGGCTCCGCTGTTTCTCTTAAAAATGTTGGTACTTTTTTAAAAAACAAGTTTTTTTTTTTTTGTAAAAAAAGTTTTTTTTTTTTCAGAAATAAAAAGTTTTTCAAAAAAAATTTCTGGCAACGCTGGTTGTTAGTTACAACAACAGCATGGCAAATCGTAAACAGAGAGTGTTTAGTTGCGGATTCTCATTTTCAATTATTTTTTCGTTTGAAATTGAAGAAAAACATGTTTAACCAAGGCATAGGCAATGGTGTCTGTATATGGAGGCAGTTCATGTGTGTTATTTTTATTTTGAAGATCGCATGTCATTTCTAAACAACAACACCACCACCAACCACACATTTTACACTGAGAAAAACTCCCATATAAGAAAGAATCCCCATTAATATTTACAAAAACCAGTTGTTTGCCACATAACAAGTGTGTTTTGTTTTTTTTTGTTTAGATATTAAACTTGACAATGTTCTTTTTTTTTTTCTTCGTCTCTATTTTCTGTTTTTTTTTTCTTGTTGCTGCTGTTGCTGGTTGTCTTTTAAATTGTTGAAGATCATACATCACACACATATGTTTTGGTTTTGATTTAATGTTGTGTGTTACCGTTTCTTTTAGCCAACTTTATTACCGGTTTCCTTAACTGAAATTTTCTTGAACGTAAATGTGTAAATTTTTTTCTTTTTTCTTTATTCTTTATTATTTATTGTTTTAATTTCAAAGAAATTTTGTTGCTGTTGCTTCACTATTTTTGGTATAAAAAAAAAGAAGGATTTGGTGCTACAAAAAATTGTCATCAAATGAGAAATAAAAAAAAAAAAAAATAAACAAAAAAAAAAATTAAAATTAAAAAAGTTATTTTGAAATTGAGGTCGATCTTGGTGGCAACAAAAAACTCTAGTGAGAATTTGTGGAAAATTTTAATGGGAAATTATTGTACACAGTGGTGTGTGTTACACTTAATCATAAAGAATAAAAAAAAAATCCAAATAATATGCAGTCAAAAACGATTTTTTTTACATTACGTTTTAATAATAATAATAATAAATTAATAACAATTGGAAGCTTTTTTAAATGTTTTTTACTATGATTCTCGAAAAATTGAGGTTATGTATCGTCGGTAAATGGTTCTTCAAGTAAAATGTAATGCCTCTGATGTTAATTGCAACAGGCATCGCTATAGCGTGTTTGAAAGACAACATTGTAAGATTCACTCTGTTGGAAGTAGAGTTGCCAGCCTGGCTGGACTTGGCTGAATTGTCCAGCTTTTTTGATGCGGGACCTACAGTTTAAAGCCGACTTCGAACGACAGATTTTTTTGAGAAACTTTTCATGGCAATTTTATTTACTCTCAGAGTTTTTGCCAGAAATCTGCTGAGAGGAAATCGCCGAAGAAATATTTTTTGTATTTTGTTTTGATGTCTTGCCTGGGGCTCGAACCCTGACTTTACGTCTAATAAGCCAACACACTACCTACTAGACTACGGCGACTTCAATAATAACAATGGATATTTTAATAAAAATTATTTACACAAAACCAAAATTAACATTTTCTCAGTATTTTTTTATGTCCAGCTTTTTGCAAATCGGAATCTGGCAACCTTAGTTGGAAGGCATTATTACAATTGCAAGATTCTATCATTACCACCGTTTAGTATACATGAGAGTCGGGACCTACTGTTTAACGTCGACCCCGAACGACAGATATTTGAGTTTGAACCACAGTTAGACTCGCGTCTAATAAGTCAACACACTACTACTATAATACGGCGACTTTAAAATCTATGAATCACTCGATTACTTAAATAAGGCACACGTGGTAGTGTTTCATTATTGCGGAACGAACCCAGATAATAGTCAGAAAAACAGATATTGATTTTTAATTAACCCAAATAGCACGTACTCGTACTAATGAATAAAAAACAATACTTTACATTGCATATTTATTCAACTGGTTTTTTTTTCAGTATATTATGAGTCACTTTTATTCTTATTAAAATAACAGACGAGACTGTATTAAATATGGGAATATTTTACCAGCCATCATACATATTAAAACCCGCGGTATTGTTGCACTTACTAAGCCTCAGTTGTTTAGCAAATACAATGACGTGACCACAATTTTAGAAATAGTCAATTAGATAATGTAGAGAATAAATAATTTTGATGTAGCTTTGACCAGATTTTGTGCTTTGTACGGCCCGTTTCCGAAGCCGCCTATCTAGCATTAACGGAATCCATAACTGAGAAAGTAGAGAATTGATCAGAGAGTTCGATGGTTGTGCCCCAACTGGCCAGTTAATCCTCCACTAGGCTATCTATTACGAAAATGTTTTTATTGGCCACAGGCAAATACTGGGCTGAGGAAACTTGTGAAACTTTCTTGGATTAAATTAGATGAAAGCGTTCCAATCAACTATTCGATTTATATGGTTAGACATTAGCCATTACTTTCTCGATAGTCTAACCGGAGATATGTCGGATCGATTACTGAATTCATTAAACTGTCAAACTAGTTTTTAGCTTGCTTGTAAAGGAGCCATTATTTTCAGTGCGAAGGTCTGATGCTGATTTGTAATACAGGTAGTCCCCGACTTACGACCGAGATAGGTTCATATAAAAAAAATTTAAGAAAAAAATTACATACTGTACTACTAACTTTGAGGGTCAGGAGAAATGAAATTACCCAAAATTTATATTTATATTTACTTATATATAAAGGGTCCGCCAAATAACTTTTTTTTTTGAAAATGCTTTAAAAAAACTACTGAATATTTTCTCAAATTTCTTTTTTTATTTGAAAGTACAATCCTTCCGGTTAATAATGGAAAATAATTTCATTCAAATGGCTGCCTCGGCTGGCCATGCAGTAGCCTACACGATCGGTCCAATTTTTAAGCACATTATCGATTGTGTGCAGCTGTATTTCACCAATGGCTTCACGAATATTGTCCTTTAAAGCGTCAATTGTCTCTGGCTTGTCGGCGTAACACTTATCTTTGACGGCACCCCACAAATAATAGTCCAACAGTGTCAAATTGCAGCTCCGAGGTGTCCAAACGACATCAGCTCTGCAGGGCGCAAAACATCGAGAGTAGCTTCGGCTGTGTGGCACGTAGCGCCGTCCTGTTGAAACCAAATGTTGCCAATATCCTCCTCTTCAATTTTTGTGAACAAAAATTCGTCGAACATACGGAGCTGACGGTGCTTCTCTTCTTCCAAAATCCGTACGCAATTTTCGCACACATTCTGCAACATTACCATGATTTTCAAAGTAATGTCGCAATATTTCCCAGCGTTGTTCTAGCGTATACACAACCATATTCGTTCAGCGGAAGGATAAAACTAATTATCTGTCAAATCAGACATGAGCTAAGTGTTACCATTCACGAAATAAGCACTAGTTGAAAAAAAACGTTAGATGGCGGACCCGATATAAAATTTATATTTTAGGAATTCCTCGCAACTACATATTTGTCTTCTTTAAGTATTTTCTATGAAAAAAAATGGTCGTGTGCGAATAGTCGTAAGCATAACGGTCGTAAGTCGGGGACTACCTGTACTGTTTAATTGGGGTTTCACAGTTAATTTCTGGGGTATCGCTTCATGTGGCGCCACAAGTGAGTTTTGATTAAACAAAGCTGCCAATCATTCCTATCGCCGAAAATCACAATCACTTTATAAGTTTTTCGCCTAGCCAAAGGCGGAGATCTTGACATACTCCAGCACGACGGATATCAAAAGGAAGACAATTTGAATCACGTTATATCAGAGGTTAACCGTTCTCTTATAAAATTTCAAATTGAAATTTGCAAAAGATGACACAAAAAACATTTTTATTTAAAGATGACTCTTGTTGCATTCACATGGATTGTGCCACGTTCCGTATTGTACTCTATATTAGTGACCATATTTGTTTTTTAAATGCATTGCTTCCCTTATCTTATACGTTTCTAAGTATTTATTACGGTGGAGTAGTGCATTTAAGTGTCTAAAGTTCAAGCAATAAGATTAATTTTTTTTTTTTTTTGGTTGTTCAGTATAATTTTTATAATTATAATAATACAATAAATTTTTTAAACATTTTTGTTTTTCGTTCTCAAGTTGTCGTTCGTGCTTACAATCGATCACTTGCTGCATCAGTGTTCTTTTAAAGTTTTTTTTTAAGTTTAAGTTCAACAGAAAAAAAAGTAGCAACAACAAAACAATGTTGCGTGTTTATAAAGAAGAATTAATAATTAATTAATTAAAAATAATCACTATTGTTGCTGCGAGTATTATTTTTACAAAAATTGCTTTACAATTAAATCGAATTTATTATAAAATTGTCATGATTTTCTTCAACTGCGAGTATTTTCAAATTAATCAAATCAAATGGGAAAAATTGTGAAAAAAAATAAATTGTAAAGTAAAGAATAATAATATTGGTTGTAAGGGGTGATTTTTTAAGAGCTATAGGAAAAATTTTCAAAAAAAAAAACACATAAAATTCAGAAAAATGCATGAAATCTTTATTTGAATCGATAGTACGGTCCATATAATTTAATGTTTGAAGATTATTTCATCCAAATGTTGACCGCGACTGCGCCTCAAATGGTCCATCCGCTTAGTCCAATTTTGGCATACTCTTTCCAACATTTCGGCCGGTATCTCATGCATAAATGCTTCAATGTTGTCTTCCAATGCGTCAATTGAAGCGAGCTTGTCTGTATAGACATGAGCTTTAACATAGCCCCACAAAAAATAGTCTAAAGGCGTTAAATCGCACGATCTAGGCGGCCAATTGACCGGTCCCGAATGTGAAATAAAATGTTCACCGAACTTTCCTCTCAATAAGTCCATTGTTACGCGTGCTGTGTGGCATGTGGCACCGTCTTGTTGAAACCACATGTCATGCAAGTCAAGCTCTTGCATTTTGGGCAAAAAAAAGTTGGATGTCATCTCACGGTAACGCTCACCATTCACAGTTACGTTACGATTCGCAGCATGTTTGAAGAAGTACGGTCCAATGATGCCAAATTCAATGATTTGCAAGCGTTGTTCGTTTGTAAGATGATACATTGTTAAATTATAGACCAAACTGAAGATGTTTGACAGTGAAACAAAACACGAAACGTGCGTGAGCTGTTTAAACCAGTATTGCCAAAAAGATAATAGCTAAAAAATTACCCTTTATATATTAAAAGATGCGAAATTTTTTTTCCTTTAATTTTGATCATTGGGGGGGAACGTTGATTCAATATAAATTTGTTCACCATCGTCTGGACACTGTTTGTACTTTTTTGGCAACGAAAGAAATGCATCTCTTTAGACTATAAAAAAACTAATCCAGGCAAATTCTTTTACCCGACTCTGAAGTAAACTTTGTGTTACAGACAGTGCTCTGCATCTATCGAAGAATATACATATGTATTATAGAATCAAAGCTATTTGTGTTCAATAGCATTAATGAAATATTAGGATAATATGCTAATCTAAAAGTCATCGTAGTCTAGTAGGTAGTGTTTAGTAGCTTATTAAATATGAGACCATGGTTCAAATAACAGGTCAGATATCTCCAACAAAACGAAATATAAAACAAATATTTCTTCGGCGACCACCTCTCAGTAGTTTCTGTCAAAAACTCTGAGAGAAAATAAAATTGCCATGAAAAGTTTCTCAAAAACCTGTCGCGTTCGGAGTCGACTTTAAACTGTAGGCCCCTCCGCTCATGTATAGGATTAACACACACAACATAAGTGGCGTGAGAAGCTAGATCGTAATAGTAATCCTGACTGAAGGGTTATAATAACCAATTATGTACATATGTATGCTAATCTGCAAGTGTGAAGGTAGTGGGCTCGTTTCTCATTTTCCCAACAAATGTTCTCTAATCTCTTACAATTACAAATTATATTCTAATTATTACGAGCGGAGTGACAAAGACCATATCGGCACTAAAGTACTATTTCACTAGACTCTCTGTTGAGAATAGAACATACAACATTAATAGACTAGCACGCCACCCACTAGTCCTATCAGGGCACCCAAGTGCTAAATTAAATTGACAAAATATTATGGAAAAAAATGGGATTAAGGTTACCAAAAAAAAATACTAATTCAATAACAATTTACAGCACACTACATTCTATCTGACTTCTCCTAAACAAAAAAAAAATTGATAAGTTTAAGCCTAGCTTACTCGGATCATATAAAAGCCTACATTAAACTATCATTGTGCCTATTTTATTTTGTTTTCATAATTTTTATAACGGGTCCGCCATCTAACGTTTTTTTTTCAACTAGTGCTTATTTCGTGAATGGTAACACTTAGCTCATGTCTGATTTGACAGATAATTAGTTTTATCCTTCCGAAGAACGAATATGGTTGTGTATACGCTTGAACAACGCTGGGAAATATTGCGACATTACTTTGAAAATCATGGTAATGTTGCAGAATGTGTGCGAAAATTTCGTACGGATTTTGGAAGAAGAGAAGCACCGTCAGCTCCGTATGTTCGTTATCTTGTGAAAAAAGTGAAAGAAACTGGCATCCTCATCGATAAACCAAAGCGTGAAAAGCTAAAAACAGTGCGTACACCCGAGAATATTGCTGCTGTGGCAGAAAGTGTGCGTGAAGCGCCATCAACATCAATTCACCGTCGTTCTCAACAATTGAACATTTGAACGAATTTGTGTTCACAAAGAGGATTGAAGAGGAAGATATTGGCAACATTTGGTTTCAACAGGATGGCGCTACATGCCACACAGCCGAAGCTACACTAGATGTTTTGCGCCCTGTTTTTGAAGATGGCATTATCAGCCGCAGAGCTGATGTCGTTTGGCCACCTCGGAGCTGCGATTTGACACAGTTGGACTATTATTTGTGGGGTGCAGTCAAAGATAAGTGTTACGCCGACAAGCCAATGACAATTGACGCTTTAAAGGACAATATTCGTGAAGCCATTGGTGAAATACAGCTGCACACAATCGATAATGTGCTTAAAAATTGGACCGATCGTGTAGGCTCCTGCATGGCCAGCCGAGGCAGCCATTTGAATGAAATTATTTTCCATTATTAACCGTAAGGATTGTACGTTCAAATAAAAAAAAGAAATTTGAGAAAATATTCAGTAGTTTTTTTTAAAGCATTTTCAAAAAAAAAGTTATTTGGCGGACCCTTTAGAATCACAGATTTTATCTAAATTGCCTCTGAATAGTCCATGTGCCATGACAATGATAGAGAAGATATTTAGTAGTAGTTGCACTCCTTCTTCGTCATTATAGTCTTTGCAAAAGTCATTGTAAGATGCCTAAATGAATATGTACATAAGTGCCAGTGTAACGTTATGATCGCTCTAATAAGAGCTCTAACATAGACTCTTTTAGCATCAGAATTTGATCTGTTAATACCCAAAATTTATTTATTTATTTGTTAATTACAATACAATTACAAATTATATTTTAATTATATACGAGCTGAGTAACTTCCCTCACGCTAATAGTCTAGCACACTATTATTGGGCACTCAATACCCAAAACTGTCTTTGCTAAATTTTCGGTTTGCGTCTTGGGTTTTCAAACTTGAATTTATCTTCATACGCATCTTGTATTTCTTCACTGAAATTCCTTTTATACCTATCTTATTCTCTTTTTTTCTTTTCTTTTTTGTCATTCTGTAATAATTTATTTTTATTTTATTTGCTGCCGCAGATTTCACAGCTTAGCAATCTTTTTTTTTTTTTTTTTATCAAATTTTCATTGTTTCCATTATGCCGGTGTTTTTGTTGTTTGTTTATTTTTTCTATTTTTCTTCTATTGATTTTTGTTAATTAATACAACATACATACAAACCACCACCAGGTATTTAATTAATAAAACACAAGTCGTTCGGGTACAAATTAAACAAACATCCCCACACATATTTGATTATTTCAAGGTAAAAAAAAAAAAAATAGAAAAAAAAAATAAAATTGTTGTTGTTGTTTTTTTTTTTCTACCCATGGTGTTTGCAAATGAATCATAAATTTTCAACGGCTGTTTTCTGTTTCCTTCAATAGAGCAACTCGCATTATCCATACAAACACTGATTCCACAATACAAATTGCATTTTGTTTTTTTCCAAAAACATTTTTTCACATTTATTTTTAAAAATTATTATTCATTCATTTTCAGCTTTCTTAGAACTTGACTTTATTTTTTTTTATTCTGTTTGTACAGTTTCAACGGTTTTATTTTGTATTTTTAAATGGTTTCTCAACACGTCTTGTTTTTCTTTCTATCTTTTAAAGTGAGTGTACATAATATGTCATGATATTCCCAGTTAGTTGATGAATAGTTTTATAAAAAATTTAATATTAAATCGTTTCAGTTTTTGTTGTTAATTTAAACGTCATAGAAGTCATAAAAACAAAACAAAACAAAAACAATTGAATTTGCCTTGCCACGTAAATTGAACAAGTTATTCAAGTAGACAGTAATTTACCTTCACGTGGTTAGGAAAATAATAAAAAAAAAAATAAATAATAATTGCTTAAATCTATAAATAATACCACCTTGGCTTAACATTTATTTCATTGATTGTGAATACTCTGCTAATGGATCATTAAAAGTAATTACCATTGCTATGGCAATATGGTAAATTCCTTTGTAAAGCCAGTATAATTCGTTTTTCGAGGGCAATCATGCTTCGAATAAAGACGGTAAAATCTTCACTGAAGTTTCTCATCAATTCACTCAACACAAGTTCACAAAGAGAGGCAATAGTTGGCAATCCTATCATTCTAGGACACGGTACAGTAAACTAATAGTCCAATTATCTGGAAAAACAGCTAGTAAAATCTTTTTTAATAACACATTGACTTGATAAAAGAGTAGAAATCGAATTAACAAAAGTGTTTCATCACTTCACTCAACACATGTTTACAGAGTACAACAACAAATAGGGTTGCCATCTGTTTATCTTTATCTCTGTATCTCAATTGGCAAAGAAAACATTTTACAATTGCCCACGAAAGTTTTTCATCATTACGTGGTAGACGTGATAACACAGCCCTGCATGCTAAATGTTGTGAAAACTTTCTCGTTACAATGATTACACAGCCCTGCAAATTTGGACTTTTTTTGTGCAAATAAGATGGCTCCAGGTGTTTCCGAAGGCCTTTTTCTCGAAACCCTGACGTGATGGAAAGTTTTTGAATCCAGATTCGTGTTCAGCGCGCAAAATGCCTTCGTAAACACCTGGAGCCATCTTATTTGCACAAAGAAAGTCCAAATTTGCATGGCTGTGTAATCATTGTAACGAGAAAGTTTTTACAACATTCAGCGACCATAGCGGTTACAGCGAAACGACTAGCGACAAGGAACTTATTGAGAATATGTGAAGGCGTTTTTGTATTTTAGAATTTTGAGGGAGTTCGATTCGAGCATATACGGCACTTTGTGCTTAACGAATAATATGCTCAAGCTGTGTGATTGTGATAAGATGGCTTCAGTGGCATTTCCGAGTAGGGAGCAATGATGAGGTATTAGTAATTTGCCCGAAGGTCATGCAATATTCGTGGACGGCTGGCGGATATAAATATTTTTGTGGATATCCTATACGCATTCTAATGAATGCAGTGTTTTCAACATTAAGGTTTTACAATCATTAAGACAACGCAGCTTAACTGTACCTCGTGGTAAAACACTGACTGATTGCTATGCCGGGTCAAAGCGGGGTTTATTCTGAAGAAATAAGCTCACAATACCCTTAGACATGTAGAGTATAAAACTGTAATAGATACTGTGAGAGAACGGTTAAACTTGCTGCAGGGTTGTGAAATTGCATGTTAGATGAACCGTTCTAAAACTGAATTGGTCCTGATCAAGTGTATGGTGTCTATTGTCTGATTGAGCACTACTTTCTTAGGGCTACGACTATTAATTTGTAAAAGAGATTGATCTCGAGCATTGACTGGCTGCAGAGATTGCTCTACTATTACACCACTTTTTCGGTCCTCTCTATCAACCATGGCTGTTTCTGCTCCCTTTCTTCTTACGTTGTCTGTCTTTTAATTTAGTTTGGTTTATATTCCATGACTACCGTCGACCTGATCTTGAATGAAGAATACGGTCCTCGGCACCTAAAGGTTTAAGTGCCTGGCATTCGATAAATACCCAAATCCATATATTTATCGATAGATTCAGAGAAGAAAATGTGTTTAAATTGTTCTAGAGTCACATTAATAACGCTCCTTCATTTTCTGCATTAAATTTCGGTTGCAGTCAGCACTTGAAAGTTATATGCCCTGCAAATTTCAGTGTCAAGTTCCAAAATATTTTTCAATTGCTAACACTTCCGGCGATGCCTTGCGCATGATATGTTCTATCAAAAATGCCGATATAATGAGCAATTGCTGTAAAGTTCTATTCTTCTTTCTACTTATGGATGGATTATGGGATGGCAAACGAACTTCATTTGCGTTGACAACTGGCAACCGTAAATTTGTGGCAGCCGAAAAAAAATTTACAATTAAAAGTACCGTTGTTTATAACATGGTTTACCAAAAATTTTTTGGTTATGTATTAGTGAGTAAGAGAGAGAAAATAAATTGAGAGAATTGATTTATTTACAGCCATAGAAAAGTGTTTGTAATATACGTTATTTTGATTTTCATTTTATCAACTTACATATGTAAAGCTATCTATCTTTGGCTTAATAATTTTAGATAAATAAAAATAAAATAAAAAAATCCATTTTTTATTAAAAGATCGTAAAGGTATCCATCTTTGGCTTAAAAATTAGACAATGTTTTTAGATAAATAAAAATAAAAAAAATAATAAACCATTTTTTATTAATAGAGAAAAAGCAAGCATTCCAAAGCATTTAAAAAAAATTATACTATGCGACAAAATATATAAGTCATTGAATATTATCAAAAGCATCTTTTAACATACAATATTTTTTTGAAAAAAATGGTAAAGCATCCGCCGCACATGTGTTCTTGTCGCAGTCTGATCGACAACTAAATCAAAAAACACAAGAATGCGTGTGAGTTCTCTCCGCACAATTGTGCTATGAAATGGTAAACGATGGTTTATAACATTGTTTAAAACTGACATCCTATATGGAGTTCGTTCTGTTGCTATCCATAATCGATCTATTCATTAGGGTGTCTATAGATTGTAAATAAATATAAAATAGAATATAATTTATATATAAAATTAATATTTAAATTTTTTTCTTATATTTTTCAGGTAATATTTTTTGTTGTTGTCCATTTAAATCAACTCGTAAGTCTTACAAAATTTTATAATTTTATGATAAATTTAAAAAGAAATCAAAGCAACCCACTCACTATCTTATCTCAATGTATGTTTGTAGAAAATTTTAAATTGATTTTTACAATTTCTTTTACTTTATGTGTAATATAAACTGAACAGTTAAACAGTGTCTATTAAATTCTTTATATAATGCAAAGTACCTTCGACAGACAGACCATTTACACTTATTATAACCCCCCCCTTCCTCTCATGTGTTTAATTTTTTCGTACAGTGTAGTGTTTTGCTTCTCTCTTATTATTTATGATGTCCATAGTGACTGACGACAGTTGTCGGTTTGTTTACATACATTTGACATGTAATTGACATTTATTTGTTAATTGTTTTTGTAAATTGTTTTTGTTTGTTTTTTGCTATTTTAGCAAGCAAAATAAGTATGATTTAATATTTTATTTTTATTACAAAAAAAAAAGCAAATGTTTCCACTTGTATAGAAGAAGGAAAACAATTTTAGTTTTTATAGCCCGCCCGCATAATGGTTTAACACAACTGTATTGTAAGAGAATCAGTGCTGACAACTTGTTATTATTCTTTTATGATGAGTTTGCAATTGCAATTGTGCTACTCTTGAAAGAGTAATGAATGAAAGAGAGAGAGAGAGAGAGAGAAAAATTGAATTTCCATTTTATTATGTTTTATTACTTTAAAATGGGTCAATGATTGCAATATAAATTGAAAGTGGTTAATGAAAATTTTAGCAATTATCTGATAACTGTTCGAAAATTATGTAATTATTATTTTTTTTTTTATAAAAAAATAAATAAATAAATTAAACTCACACTCACATAAAGCAAATGATAATTATTCTGCTGTTCTACTTTTTTATTTAACAATGGAACTATAAATAACAAATGAATAAAAAAAAAACAAAAACAAACATATAAACTGTATATGGAAATTAAATTCTTTACGTACATATGTACATACATATGCATTAATATACATATGTATGTTTATGTATGTATGCATTGTTTTACAAACCTACAGCAGCAAACAAGCAATGAAAAACAAATACAAATTGGAAAAAAAAAACCTTGAAAAACGTGCAAAAATGTTAATAAATATTCAGCGACATGCACAAACATATTCAAAATAAACACTCACCCCCTCCTCCCCCCTCTTCTTTCTCTTATTACAAATATTAAACCGTTAAAGTATTTATAATGTGACAATTGTTTGTCAACCAGCCACCATATATTTTATCTTCTCCATGCTTAATCATATACCCCACTCTCTCTAATACATACAAGCAAAGCATTTTTTTTTTCTTTCTTTTTTTCATTGTATGTGTGAGAAGAGAGAGTGAATTTGTCGTATGCATGTTGATTTTTAATATGAAACTATAAATAAAACTTTAGTTTTTTTTTCTGTTTGTTTATCTTATCAAAGAAACAATTATCATTGACTGAAAAAATAAGAAATAATTTGTTTTTTCTTTTTTTTTATTCTTTTACTTGTACAAAGTTATGGACATTGAAATAAATTCCCATAAAAAAATAAGTTATTGAATATACACACATATTTAAACGCATACAATGAATAGTATGATAATAAAATGTCCATGTGGCATTTTATATGCTGAGAGAGAGAGAGAGTGCAGAATAAGTGCAAGAGAAAAAAAAACCGCAAGAATAAATGAATGTTTAATTTTTTTTTTTTTTTTTAATTATTAGTTGTGACCGCGTTGATCTTTTTTGGCTAATTACAATTTTTAAATTTATTTTGTACTATTAACGTTACTCTTCCATGAGTATTTTTTTATTTTATACATTTAATTTCGTCGTTATTATGAATTTATATTTAATTAGACACATATTTTGTTCACAGCAGTTAAAACATTTTGGAGGTTATGTTAGATTGCGAGGATAGGTTAAAAAAGCTTTTCCACCCAGATACCAAACAATGTCTATTGAAAGTTAAATATAAAATAAAGAAAAAAAAAATATAAGACAGAAACTGAGGAAGAAATACAAGATTTCGCTTTTCAAGGATAACCACGCTTCGAATAAAGCCGGTAATATCTCCTTTTTTCGATTAGCTGGAGAAAAATTTGATTATTGCAACTGAAAGTTGTTGTGTTCACTATGCGGTTGATGTGATTATTATTGAAAAGAGAAAGTTTAAATGAATGCGTGACACTCTCGATAGCGGTGGTGCACCGCCCTTCCAACCTAAACTAACCTACCAATACATTTTTCGGTTTCAAACGTAAAGGTTAATAAAACACTTGGGCTGACTTCCAAAATGTTAGTTGCTTTGTGTTTGAACACAATATAGTATTTCATAAAGCCGCTGTACAAAATATTTACAATGTATACTATTTCAAAACGTCCTCAATGTGTATTTTTAACGCAGTCAAAAAGCAATCAGGCATCGGATTTATAGTTGATGCATTCTTTGGTAACTTTGCATATCTACATAATTTATATACCGTAGTAGAACTGCATACAAACTTTGTATTGATACATTTTGAAAGTCAGCCTTGATGTCGATGAAATCATAATTTCATTATAATGCTCTGAAAGCACTGACTGATTATAATGTAAAGTCAAAACGGCTTTTGTTCTGAAAGAATACGCTCACAATGCTCCTAGACAAGCATAGTGTAAACTTGTGGTGCATTCCGTAACATTGTGACTTTGAGGATACCGAGATCGTGAATAAACTGGCGAAATACTTTCTGCAAGAGTCTATAAGGCCTCCCATGTGTTTTTTTTTGTGTTGATCGACCAGAAAATGAAATATTTCATTTTTCAGCAATCGAACCATTTAACGTAGTATTCGATAATTTTTTCGTACATTTCTTGGAGATAATTTGTCGAATATTGGTTTTCAATTGCTTCAACATTATAGGATTATCCATTTAAACACGATCTTTGATGTAACTCTACAAAATGTCTAACAGCATAAAATACCATTTTGGTGAAATTACTTTTCCTGGAAACTTCTGATGCAATAAAACTAAAATTGGGTGTTTTGAGTGGTTTACGAGGTTGCCTTTTATATTTCGGGATTAGAGAACAAAAACAAATATTAATCATCGAAAATCGCTTTATTGTTTTTCAAAATATTCCCCATTAAGATCTATACACTTTTGCATGCGTTTGCACCAATTGTCGAAGCACTTTTGCCTCTCTGATTGAGGTATCTCCAAAACATGCATTCTTCAGGTGTCGAAAAACGTTGACCTCTCATTTTATTTTTTACGTACGGGAATAAAACGAAGTCATTCGGTGCCAAGTCAGGACTATACGGCGGATGACTCATCAAATCGATGTTTTGAGTACTCAAAAATGCAGTTGTTTGAGCCGATGTGTGAGAGCTCGCATTGTCGTGGTGGAGAGTGATCCGTCTTCGGCGGTTGGTTTTCCTGACTTCTTGGAAGACAACTGGCAAACAAATGGTTGTGTACCACTCAGAATTGACTGTTCTGTGTTGTTCTAGTGGTACGATTGCGACATGTCCAGCTTTTCCGAAAAAACCTGCGATCATTTGCTTGGAAGTGCTTCGTGCGCGAGCAACTTTTGTTAGATTTGGCTCATCTTGAAACACCCATACAGTCGACTGCTGTTTACTTTCGGGCTCATACGCGTAAATCCACAATTCATTACCTGTCACGATGTCATAGACTTGTTTCGTAGCACCGCAATCGTATTTTTGGAGCATTTCTTTCGACCAATCGACACGAGCCTTTTTTGAGCGATTGACAAATTGTGTGGGATCCAACGCGAACAAATTTTTTGACAGTCAAATGTTCATGCAATATTGAATGTATGCTGGTTCCACTAATGCCTAATGGTTTCCGGAACAACAACTGATTTTGGACGATCTTCACGAAATTCGTCTTGGAGTGAACTACGACCTCGGTTGAATTCACCATACCATCGATAAACACTGGTTCTTGATGGAGCTTCATCGCCAAAAATTGAATTAAGTTTATCGATGCACTGTTGTTGAGTTAATCCACGTCGAAAGTTGTAAAAAATAATCGCACGAAAATGTTCACGATTTAATTCCATTTTTTGGGCGAGATGAATCTTTTAAGTTACTGTAAACAACACAAATAGCGCTCGTATTTCAAAACGTTCTGAGTACGTATAACCTCAAAAATGTCAAGCTTTACGATAGAGCTGTCAGTTGGCAGATTGCAACACTAGGGTTGCCAAATCCCGAAATATAAAAGGCAACCCGTATGTTGTCGATTTGTTAATCCTGACCTGCGGGATAAAAGAGGTCTATTATCATACGGTCGTAAAGCCCTAGTTAACCAAAGTTCACATAACGTACGTTCATTTTTAGAATACGAAAAGCAATGAGAGTGATTCCTGAACCGTAATGTAATTTCGGTGAGGATTTACATTGGTCTTCGTATGTTAAAAACGAATGTACGGTCCGTGGCGTTTGGATAATCGGGGCATAACACTCTGAGTTGATGGTAACGGTTTTTTTTACTTTCTCCGAATGCTATGGCTTTCTCACAATCCCTTCTAGGTTCTGCGATGGGTCAATTTTGTTTGTTAAAGTACGAGTGTGAAATGACCTGCATCGCGGAATAAAATTTTGTTCGAAAAATCAGCATTGAAGGCCTGTTGCTACAGCACTCAATGCTCAGTCTGTTGTAATTGGTGCGACAGTTGAACTCTATATATGGATGAAGGTGTAAATTGAAATACGCTTATGTATAATGGTCCATAAGAGGGTATCGATTGCTGAGAATGCCGTGGAATTGACAAATTACTCGTACACTTTTATTAACCTTTCATGTTAGCAGATTTCCTTGGTCTTGGCCTGTATCTATTATTTTGCTTTACAAAAATTAAAAACAAATATTAAGCATGTGTGTGTGTGTTTTTCTTATTTAAATGTTAGTTAAACTTTAATTAATTTCTCCATTAAATAATTTCTTATTTTCTTAGTCCCTTTATTTGCTTTGGCGTTCATTTCGTTGTGTGTTTACATTTTATTAAACTCATGGAACTAAATTTTAAGTCGCTGTTTGTATTGTATTCACCATATTCTGAAAGGAAAAAAGTATTTTAAATATTTGTTAAATACTTAACGAATACTTTAAAAATCCATTAACTATAATTAAAATTACTTTTTTTTTATTTTTATTTTGCTTTTTATTTAAATGACCACCATAACTACTGTTTTAATTTCCAGGGTTTTTGTTTATTTTTGTGGTTTTTAATTGTGAGTAGGAGATAGATGAAGGGAAGGGAGAGTAAATTTTAATTAAAAACACTAACAACAAGCCTTATTATAATAGGGGTTTGTAGGGTTATTATGTTTTTTTTCAGTAGTATTGACCTGTGCCCTCTAATTTTTATGTTATTATGATGGTGGCTCTTGTTGTTTTATCTTTGTACTCAACAACTAGAAGTGTTGTCAACACAATTATTATGTTTTTATAATAAATATTTAAACGTTTTACGTAATTTATACTTAAATTAGCCCTCATTGTTATTAATTTAAATTGTTTAAATGTAAAAAATTTGTAGATTTTTTCGAAGAATAACGGGAAATAAGTTTTAAAAGTAAATACGACCTTTTCATAGGACTTGTATGTTGGAATTTATAAAACGTAATATTTTAAATTCTCGTTTTTACTAAATAATATAGGGTCCGCCAAATAACTTTTTTTTTTTTGAAAATGCTTTAAAAAAAACTACTGAATATTTTCTCAAATTTCTTTTTTTATTTGAATGTACAATCCTTCCGGTTAATAATGGAAAATAATTTTTTATTTGAAATGGCTGCCTCGGCTGGCCATGCAGTAGCCTACACGATCGGTCCAATTTTTAAGCACATTATCGATTGTGTGCAGCTGTATTTCACCAATGGCTTCACGAATATTGTCCTTTAAAGCGTCAATTGTCTCTGGCTTGTCGGCGTAGCACTTATCTTTGGCGGCACACCACAAATAATAGTCCAACGGTGTCAAATCGCAGCTCCGAGGTGGCCAAACGACATCAGCTCTGCGGCTGATAATGCGATATTCAAAAACAGGGCGCAAAACATCGAGTGTAGCTTCGGCTGTGTGGCACGTAGCGCCGTCCTGTTGAAACCAAATGTTGCCAATATCCTCCTCTTCAATTTTTGTGAACAAAAATTCGTTCAACGTGGCCCGATAACGATCGCTATTGACTGTAACGGTCACTCCTTGCTCATTTTCGAAGAAAAATGGCCCAATTATGCCTCTGGATCAAAATCCGCACCAAACAGTGACTCGTTTTGGGTGCGTCGACTTTTCAATGTATGCGTGCGGGTTTTCTGTGCCCCAAATGCGACAATTTTGCTTGTTTACATATCCGCCAAGGTCAAAATGAGAGCTTCATCTGAAAAGATGATTTTTTTTTTGCCAAAATCGGCATCTTCTGTCGCAATATTTCAAAGCGTTGTTCAAGCGTATACACAACCATATTCGTTCAGCGGAAGGATAAAACTAATTATCTGTCAAATCAGACATGAGCTAAGTGTTACCATTCACGAAATAAGCACTAGTTCAAACAAAAAAAAAAACGTTAGATGGCGGACCCGATACAAAAAATTTATAAAATTTAAGTGCAAAACAAAAAAAAAATGAAAAAATCAACAAAATTCTGAGAATAATTTTGTTGAAAAAATATACCGCAAATTAAATAATTTTTGTTTTTTTTTTAACAATTCAAAGTCGTTATTGATTATAATCAAAACACGTAAATATGTCAAGTTCACTGGCGAAACAAGTGTAAGTCAAAGAAAACAACAAAAACAAAAATGATGACAAATTGTTATAAAAAAACTAAACCTCAAAAATTGAAGTCATAAATTTAAAACACTTTCAATGCTTTGTATTTATTTATTTATTACTAAAATAATAAATTATTAATAATAAAAACTATTCATACCTATATCGTACGCTGGTACACAAGGCATAATGATTCAATTTTAAGGAATTTAAACATGTGGTTTTATCTTTCTTACTGTTTTGTTTATACATACAATATTCATTTTCTTAACTGGAACAAAATGATAAAGAAAAAATGTTAACTTTCTAAGATAAAATTGTGATCTCATTAGGTGCTAATAAAGGGAGAGAATTTTTTTTTTTAATTTGCACTTAAATTTATTGTTGTTGTATTGTATGTGCAAGTGTATTCGTTAACAGTTAATACTTAATGAAAAAGCGATAAAATATTTGTTTTTTTTTTTTTTTTTTTTTTTTGTAGAGTCTCTACCAAGTAAAAAAAATGACATCATAAATATTTTATTTTTGAGAAATTCAACAGCATTACGTGTTTAGGAAATTTAATGCTGATTTATTGACAGGATAATGTTTTTGGAATACTACAGAAGAAATCTTTGGAATTTTTGTAAACGACTTCATATGCGATTCGTATTGTATAGGGTACGTTTGTTGAAAGCAAATACAGTATTGTTCGAAACCTAAGCAACTTTTTCCCACTAAGTAACAATAGACTCATATCTTGTCTTTAAATGAATTTATAGAAAATATTTATTTTATTTACTATTACACAATATGGCTATAATCTAAAAATAACAACAAAAATTAAATTCCATTTCTTTGGAAGTTATAATAAAATAAAAACAAAATTAAATTAAAAATTAAAATTAATTAATAAAAAAAAATTAAATTATTAATTAAAATTAACTTAAGCAACTTTTAATATTTGGTATGATATAGATAGATAGATGTTGGTATATGTAGCTTCCCACTCTGATTTTAGACAGTTCATCAACTCCTGTTTATTTTTAAAGCGTCAAGTTCCAACTCTCCGTTTTAAAATGCCGAAGAGGTTCTCTATGGGATTCAAGTCTGGCGATTGAAGTGGCCAATCCAAGACTTGAACCCCATTAGCTGATAACCAATCCTTGACCAACTTCGATGAGTGTTTTGGGTCACTGGCATCTTGAAACACCCATCGAAGTGGCATTTCCCACTCATCATAGTTAAGCATGTGAGTGGCTAAAATGTCTCTGTAAACAAAACGGTACATTTTTGTTTGAATTTCTACAAAGGGACCAACACCACTGGCCGAAAAACAAGTCCAAACCATCACATTGCCACCCCCATGCTTTATTGTGGCATTTGAGTACCGAAGATGTAGCCTCTTTCCTTTTGGTCTTCTCACGTGGCAAACTCCATCTGAATTTAGTAAGTTAAATCAAAGAAAATAAAGTATAAAGAATGTGCATTTCAACATATTTTGGAATATTTTTCAAAAATACTTCATGACGCGGGGGGAAGGAAAGGGAAGGGAAGGAAAGAGAAACGAAGAGCGTAACAATGCGTTGCTCTCATCGTGCGTTTTTGTTGTTTGACCACTTTTTTATTAAATTTTCTGAAATCACTTATTCTGGTCAGTGTTGCCACGAAAAAAAATATTGTAACCAACATTTGTGAAAAAAATTACCAAATAAGAAAAAATATAACCAAAATTAAATTCACAGTTTTTTTATTTTATTTTTTCAAATATAAATTATAATTAATACAACATAGTAAGAAAAGAAACAAAAAATAACAAACTAAAATTTTAGTCTTACTAATTAATACATTTCTACAAACAAAAGCTCTTTTTATAAGAAAAATAAATAACAAAATCCGGAAATTTTGGTTAAAAAAAGGTAAACGGCAACACTGGTTGTGATTAGTGAGCAAGAGAGAGAAAATAAGTTGAGAGAATTTATTTATTTACAGCCATAGAAAAGTGTTAGTAATATACGTTATTTTGATTTTCATTTCATCAACATACATATGTAAAGCTATCTATCTTAATAATTTTAGATAAAGATAAAATAAAAAATCCTTTTTTTTATTAAGAGAACATAAAGCTATCCATCTTTGGCTTAAAAATTATACCTAGTTTTTTTAGATAAACAAAAATAAAAAAACCCATTTTTTATTAGAAGAAAAAATAAAAAAATTAAATACGACCAGCTAATGACATAGAACATTTTTAACATAAAATATTTTTTGAGTGTTATTCTGAAATAAAATGATAACGCATCCGCTACACATGTGTTCTTGTCGCAGTCTGATCGACAACTAAATCAAATAACACAAGAATGCGTGTGAGTTCTCTCTGCACAATTGTGCGGGTCGTAATGTTAAACAAATTTTGATGAGAGCGGGTCGTAATGTTACAACCCGCCATAAGAAATTTTACTTCTACATGATGCGCATTCTTTATATACATATTCTTTGGTTAAATTTAGATTCATCACTAAACAAAACAGTTCTCCATTTGGATATAGTCCAATCCATATGTGCTCTAGCAAAATCCAACCTAAAACAAACAAAAAGTTGAGAAAATCAGAGACTACGTTACAATCAATCAGACAAACCTCTTTTTTAAATGCTTCTTAGTCAGCATACGCTTCTTAGATGGCATGAAGCTCCTTAAGGGGTGGCAATGTGATGGTTTGGACTTGTTTTTCGGCCAGTGGTTATACCAACAACATATTTTCTATAAATTTATTTAAAGACAAGATATGAGCCTATTATTACTTAGTGGGAAAAAGTTGCTTATGTTTCGAACAATACTGTATATCGTATTTGATCGACTACTAACAGAGATTAGCTTAATTCAAGATCAAATAATATCAAAAAAGAAAAAATCTCTTTGTAATTTTTATCTAAAAGTTGTTAAACAAATAAATTACAAAAACGGATATCCTCTGAAAAGTAACATAGTAACAGAATTTGATCAATAACATTTTAATTTACATAAATTACAACATACATCAATTTTTTCATCTGATCCTCGGAAAATTAAATTCGTCAAACCATAATTAAATTTGTTGTTAAATCCAATTCATATTTATTTGAGCAAACTTGATATGATTTTTTTCCGTTCTTTTTTTATTGCACACTTTTAGTTTCTACGACTATATTCTCATTAATGAAAATTTCTGTTTTTGTTTCTCATGTCATTGCTTCAGGCTTTTTTGGATAACTACGTAATATACAGTGGCTCCCAACTTATTTCAACCAGCACCTTAAAAAAAAATTAAGCTCGTTTAATTTCGAAACAAAACAAGATATTAAAAAAATTTGAATAAGAGTTTATAGAATATGTTTAAAAATTAAGAAAAAATGTTTTATTCAGTCTCAAATGTAAACTTACAAATTAAAAACCAAAAATATAGGAACCCAATTCGTCACAGCTTATTTCAACCACTTACTATAAACAAACAATTAAATGATTAATTAACTAATAGTTTTAATTTCAAAATTTAGTATGACCTCCTATTTGCTTAATTACAGCTTTCAGCCTTTTTTGCATTGATTCCACTTCCTAGTGGTTTGGAGAGTTATTTTTGCCCATTTATTTTTCAGAGCTGCTATAAGGTCATTCTTGTTCGAAATCTGGTGTTGGTGGACGTTTTGATCACAAATTGCCCATAAATTTGAGACTGAATAAAACTTTTTTGTTTAATTTTTAGACATATTCTATAAACTCTTATTAAATTTTTTTAAAGGTACTGGTTGAAATAAGGTGGGAGCCACTGTATGTATATTATTTTCCTATGTTTCTTTTAAACGCAATCTTTATAATTTTCTATGAAATAAATAAAAATCAATATTTATTATAAAACTACAAATTACAGAACTACAAATTCTTTAATTTTTATTTTAAATCCATTAAAGTTTAGAGTGCTTTTGATTTCCTTTTTAACCAGTTGTCATAAATGCTCGATAATTTTTGTAATTGCTAATTTAAAGATCTATGATAAAGAGATCTATTAAGAACTCTTATACTCTGAACGCTTTAATGTCCAATTGGAAATCCAATACATTAAAGCATTAATTAATATTTAATTTGTTTTTGTTATTGCTACCAGCGAAAAAAAAACTACATTATGCATATATTATTTAGCTTAATAAAGCGCTTTTATATTAATGCATTGCAAAATATTGCATTGGCAACAGTTGGCATTAGAATTTGGCACAAGAATTACTCATTTGTATACATGAAGTGATCTATTACGGCCTCCGACTCCCTCTCCGTTTTGTTTATAAAATATTGAGTGCTTCAAACACTTACCATATGCCCAATTAGAAAGGCAACAAATTGAATAGACAAAACGGTACCAGGCATTACAACGTTAATTCATTAATTTTTTTTTTTTTAATTTTTAATTGTTTCTGTTGCTACTGGCGTAACAAATGGAAGAAGATTGAGGCAGCATCAAATGCCATCAGTATTTAATAGTTAAGTGTTGCATTTATAAACATTTTTAGTAAAGAAAAGTCATGTAAATGTTTTAGCTCTCTCTCGCTCTCTTGCACTCACACTTTATTTTGTTTAAAAATGCCCAATTTATTCCACAAAAGTTAACTATTGCAGCAGCATCAATTAATTTTGAATTTTTTTTGTTGTTTATGGCGAAGAAAGTGATTGAGTAAGTGTTGCCATTGTGCAATTCTTCAGGAAATATTAAAATGCACACTATGCCTTCTATGAATATTAAAAATGTTTTAAATAGGAAATAGAAATGTTTATTGTTTATACGATAATAATAAAAAAAAAAATCTATTGTTTTGCCATACTACTTGTATACTTTTGTAATTGCATTTTACCTTTGAATTGATTTTGTTTTGAATAACACCCAATTTAAAAGGCATTTGCTTATGAAACGAAACAAATATATTTTGGCAGCCTCTACACTTTATATGAGTAGTTTTTTTTTTCTCTTAAAGAAATTTTATAAAAATATTATTATTATTCCACCCACAAACATATGGTTTTTGATATTATTTAGATATCTACATAAGCTTAAATTGGCGTAGACAATATAAATATGTTGGACTTTAGAGAAAATTGTATTAGGAATTTCACTACAAATTTGCAACAAGCTTTATTAAAACAAATATGCGCCGTTTTGATCGTTAAGTCTTTCCATAACTATGTCAGCTTAGAACTTCTTGGTTTTTTAAGCGAAAAACTAATCTAATTAAGGTTTGCAGATCATGAGAGAATTTTAATTTACACTATTAATCGTGTTGTGTAGAGGGCGAAAAAAATCTGAAACATTCGAGCCTGTGAAGCACATTCTTATCTTTTCTGTAAGAAAAAAAGCAAAATATGCTGGAAATATTTCGAATTTTCGCACACTTCACTTGGATTACATTTCACAGAATAATGCTACTTTAATAATGTTCTTTAACAAAGTGAACCTTAAAATATTGCCTATGAAACAAGCTATAATTATGCCTGTTGCAATCAACACAAAAGAATTTTAATACAGTCGCCAAAACACGAACTGTGGATAAATGCTGGTTTTAATATCACTATGCATTAGACGACATATGTGAATATTTTTGTAAATGAAATCGAAAAACACTTGAAAATAAATATTGTTTTTGGAAAAAATTAATAAAAACCAATTTATTAGTCATAGAATATCTTTGTTAAGAGAGTATTACAGAAACTATAAAAAATATTATTATTAAAATTTCATTTTCTGCTTCCTACGCCTTCTCTATCAGGGGATTTCATTCATGAAATTATTAAAAAATGAAGAAATAAAAAACAAAATATAATTCCCATATTGTTTTTTTTTATATTCAAGTAAACAATTACTCATTAATTGTGTATGAAAAAAAATCTCGAAGAGTTTTTAAATTTCAAATTTATGTACAACACATATTGACATTGAAGTTTTTAGGTTTTTTTTTTTTAAGATGAATTGACTTGTTTTCATGAGTTTGTTTTTTAATGTGTCGTGTAGTCGTCAGTCTAGTCGTTAAAAGCATTTTTAATGTTTATTGTTTATTATTGAACACATTCATACAATACAACAATAATAATTAAAATCTCTGTATAAAAAAAAAAATTAAGTTTAAATATCATCCTAACCTTGTGTGCTCGCTCATCATTTGCTTATTAAAATATTTATTTTTGTATTTTTCCCCTTATTATTGATAAATAATAGTGAAATTGTGTTTTTTTTAATTCCTCTTCACTGCTTGTTTCATTTCTGAGAAGATTTGTAATGTTGTTGAGCTTGGCAACACTAGTTATAATATATACTTTTGAGTATTGTTGTTACCAGACTTGAAGATAAACTGAATTTATTACCGTAGTCTAGTGTGTTCGTTTATTAGACGCAAGCCCGTGTTTTGAAACAGCTCAGACAACGCGAACGAAACGAAATGTGATAGAATATTTCTTACGGTGAGTTTCTCTCAGCATTCTTCTAGCAAAAACTCTGAGAGTAAAATAAAATTGCCATAAACCGGTAGGTCCCCACTTTAAAATGGTAGGGATAAAACATGGCGGCGTAATAAGCTAGGTTGTAATTCTGCCTAATTGCAAAATTATGGCGCAGCACTCCATACATTCAATTTTTTAATTCTATTGTTCAAAAATATTAACTTTATCTAAATATAAAGCAGAATAGAAAAACATCATGAAATAACGGGTTATCCATTTCATGGTTTCAAAAGTAAATGTAAATAAAACACATATAAAATATTTTTTTCATGGTATTTCTTTTTTATTGTAAAGTTTGAACGTTGACATTATGTGTGAAACACTACATCATTTAAATGACCTCCACGCGAAGTGTTGCAAGCATTGATTCTTTTGAGGTAATTTTCGGTCACTTTTTGACACATATTGGGCGGTATCTCAGCCATAACTTGACGAATGTTGGTTTTTAAGTGCTCAAGAGTTGAAGGTTTATCTGCATAAACACGGTCTTTCGCGTAGCCCCACAAAAAAAGTCTAATGGTGTCAAATCGCATGATCTTGATGGCCAGTTGATATCGCCACGACGAGAAATTACGCGGCCAGGCATGTGTGGCATGTGGCACCGTCTTGTTGAAACCACATATTCTCCAAGTCGTATTCTTCAATAGCAGGCAAAAAAAAGTCGGTTATCATATGACCATAACGCTCCGAATTGACGGTGACAGTCGTTCCATCGTCGTTTTCGAAGAAGTAAGGTAGAATCACACCTTCGAACCAAAGAGCGCACCAAACAGTGACTTTTTCTGGATGTAATGGCCTCTCTTCAATTACTTGAGGATTCTCAGAACACCAAATACGACAATTTTGTTTATTAACATACCCACCGAGTGTGAAATGTGCTTCATCGCTGAAGAAAATTTTGTTCGATACGTGGCTGTGGCAGAATCACCATTTTTGCTGTAGGTTTTGATAATTTTTATGCGCTGTGTGATAGTTAAGCGATCCATTTTCGTCAATGTCAGACTTTCAACTGAAAAGAAAAAAATTGGTTTCACAACTTAGTTCGACAGATGTCGAATTCCAGTCTCATACTTTTGAAATCACGAAATGGGTAGCCCTTTATGATCAACAATTTATTTTTTATATGTATTGAATTATTTTTTTTTTTTTTTTTACAAAACGTTTATTTTTTTTGTTTATAGTTACACACAGAAATGCATTATAATCAGTCGTCGGCACAAAGAGAACATATGAACATATAAAGCCGAAGAAAATCTTCCCCTGAGGGACATTGGTGCCGACGTCTGATTATAATTCTTTGTTGTTGCCTTTTTATCAGTAATTGGTGAAAATGATGAAACTGTATGAGATGCGTGTGTATGTACAAGTAATTTGCATTGAACTTGATTTTATTTTAATTTTTTTTTTTTAAATGAGCAACATCAGACTATAGCAGCGAAAGGAACAGCAATAAAATTGAGAGAAAACAAACGAAAAAGAAAAAAAAAAAACTCATGCACGTACAATTACAATTTAGACTGCCGTCTGTTTTTACGTTTTTTTTTTTTCAATCTCTTCACATGAATATTTAAATGTATTCACACATGCACCAAAAAATTGTGAAAATTTTAGTAATGGGTGATTTTTTAAGAGCTATAGGAAAATTTTTCAAAAAAAAAACACATAAAATTCAGAAAAATGCATGAATTCTTTATTTGAATGGATAGTACGGTCCATATAATTTAATGTTTGAAGATTATTTCATGCAAATGGTCCATCCGCTTAGTCCAATTTTGGCATCCTCTTTCCAACAAGACGGTGCCACATGCCACACAGCACGCGTAACAATGGACTTATTGTGAGGAGAGTTCGGTGAACATTTTATTTCACGTTCGGGACCGGTCAATTGGCCGCCTAAATCGTGAGATTTAACGCCTTTAGACTATTTTTTGTAGGGCTATGTTAAAGCTCATGTCTATACAGACAAGCCCTCTTCAATTGACGCATTGGAAGGCAACATTGAAGCATTTATTCGTGAGATACCGGCCGAAATGTTGGAAAGAATTTCATTTGCATGAAATAATCTTCAAACATTAAATTATATGGACCGTACTATCGATTCAAATAAAGATTTCATGCATTTTTCTGAATTTTATGTTTTTTTTTTTTTTTTTTTAATTTTCCTATAGCTCTTAAAAAATCACCCTATATTTCTGATAGACTGTGGCGCAGCATTTGATCGCTCTTATGTATATGTTTATAGCATAACATTAAAAGATATGAGGTTGAAAATATGTCCACAGGTTTTAGGGGACATTTCTTTAAAATAGTTTTACAATGATGAGACATTATGTAAAGCGAACATCATTAGAATTTTAAATTCATAATTTTTTAAACGTTTTACTTGTAAGTTCAATAACTTCTCTTCCGCAAACGTTGGTAAGCCTAAATAGGAAAAGAACAAAGGACACTTTGGCAAACTGTATAAAAAAAATAAAAAAAACATTAAAGAATTTTAGTTATTTTAAGACTCTAAACAAAAGTGATTTAAAGTATAATTTTTCTAAAAATGTCTACTACTCACTGTACTGATCTGGTGATGTAGAAAAAAAGACACCCACTTCTTTACATTGTAAAAGGAACACAAAACTTAACTTTTGACATTCAACTGAATAAAGAGACAAAATCGTCACTTAAATACCGTCATCATCACCAGCAACATCAGCAACAAGATGACTGTCTCGTCTGTCTCTAAACTGTCTAGAATTTGTTTTTCTTTAATCATTAAATGCAGTCAGAGTCAGACAGCCACAGTCACAGTTGCACAGATGCCTGGGTGGATAAAATGAATGAAGATAAATGGACGGAGGGAAGAAATGAAGGAGGAACTTGATAGACACTCTGTCAGACAATAGTTAATTGGCAATGACAATATCTTAAAATAAAAATCACTCTTTATTGTTGTTCATGCCATAGTAATAGTACGTACTCTTGTGTGTCAAGTCTCAAGTCTTTCTTTAATTTATTGCTTAATCGGAAAAAAAAAAGTGTGAAATTAAACGCAAAAAATTTTCAAAAATATTTTTTTTTTTTTTTGTGCGATTAAAACTATTTTTTGTAGATATAAAATAAATGACTACGTCATTTCCTTTTGGCAATAAAACATTTAAAAATTAAACGTCCGTTACGGTAGTCAAGTGCGAAATTCTCTCTCTCCCTCTGTTTTCATTTCAATTTCTATCGAAGCACCCAAACATCCCACTTACACATGCATGAATTTAAATATTAATAGCTGTTTTTTTTGTTGTTTGTTTTGTTTTTATTCTTTTTCTTCATTCATTTATTCAGTCATTCAATCATTTATGCCCACAGGAAATCAATCTGTCGTTGTTTTCTTTTGATGTCGTCATTTGTTTCTTGGCGTTTAGAAAACGCTAAAAATTATTCAAAATATTCATGACTAATGCCATAGATTTGAATGGATTATCGTTAATATTATTATTTCTATTGTCTTTGTTGGTGTTTTTGTATTTGTAACAACAAAAATAAAGCAAATAAGGCACGTGATTTATAAATAAAAATTATAATGAAAACGAAAGCTATATTTAATCGTTTATTTCCTTCATATACTATGGATTTTACAAAAGGTCATACTGTAACAAATTAATGTTTTTAGAATTTTTGTTGAATGTAAAACTTAAAAATTGTGAAATTATTACAATATTCTAGAAAATTTCTTTATAATTTTCACCATCGTCAACTATAGCGCTCTTATTTCTATCTTTCTTTGTAATATTTACGATAGTTTTCTTATTTAAAGAGCTTAGGAAATATAACGTATTTTTTATTTGCTAGGGGGGGCCCCTATCCTTAGTTTCATCGGAGTAGCTTTACTCAAATCTTCTTGTTATTTAGTATTTATATTACAACCTTATGTTCTTTAATGTTCTAAATTAGAAAATATTGTCTCGAGCTCTTCCTCCTATGTTCGACACCAAGCTTTGTGAGATCGTTTTTGACTTGATTTTTCCATTGGAGCCTCGGTCGTGTTCTTCTGCGCTTTGCCTCGGGTACATATTTGTAAGATCTTTTGATCGGAGATCGACAGGTCCAAGCCAACGTAAACGTTGTACTTTAAGGCTTCCAATGACGCCGATGTCAGAGTAAAGTTCATACAGCCTAAGATGTCTACACTCGCCGCCAACGGAAGAAGAAGAATTTTTCTCTCAAAAACTCTAAATAAAGCTTAATCGGCCTGCGCGCATCTGCCTATGCCATCCTAATATATATTATAAATCTTCCTGTAAGTCTGTTTTTTTGTTTGTTGGTTTGTTTGTTAGCCAATCACGCCTGAACGCCTAGACCGATTTCTTGAAATTTGGGATATAGATCGAGCTTTTGTCGGTGCAGGTTATAGGCTACAAATCTTTTCAAAATTTTGACCAAAAGGGGACAAAAGGAGAAAAAATGGGCAAAAATTAGTACTTTCATGCATAAATGCTGTATTTTATCTGTTTTATAGGTAATTTTTTACTATTTAGCTTGGTTGAGCTTCCCAAATAGCTATTGGAGGTGTTCCGTTTCTAAAATTGAACCAAAAGAGGTCCAAAAAGGGGAAAAGGGGCCAAAAACGGGCAAATTGAGTGCATAGCCAATCACGCCTGAACGCCTGAACCGATTTTCTTGAAATTTGGGATATTGATCGAGCTTTTGTCGGTGCAAGTTATAGGCAATAAATCTTTTCAAAATTTTGACCCAAAGGGGAAACAACTGGGACAAAAGGAGAAAAAATGGGCAAAAATTAGTACTTTATGCATAAATGCTGTATTTTATCTGTTTTAAAGGTATTTTTTTACGATGTAGCTTGGTTAAGTTTCCCAAATAGCTATTGGAGGTGTTCCGTTTATAAAGTTGAACCAAAAGGGGTCCAAAAAGGGGGAATGGGGTGAAAAACGGCAAATTGAGTGCATTTATATTTAGGACTTAGAGTATTCAAAAAACTGGGTTGTTTGTTAAACCGGTTTCCGAATAATTTGTAAAATTGCATTTTTGCACCGGTTTTGAAACCGGTTTCGAAACCGATAAACCGGTTTTTTATTTATTGTTATTTTTAATGCAAAAATGACCCAATAATAATTTTTTTTAATTTTTTAAACTAATCCAAACTACATAACCCACGCAACGCCGGGTACAATCTGCTAGTTGAGCCATATAATAACACGAGTTATATCAGAATACACCGTGATTTTAATTCGTCTGGAGAGATCTTTGTCCTAAAGTGCTTGTTAAGACCGAAGTAAGATCTATTCTCAAGTATTCTTCTCTATTTTATATCTAAACTGGTGTTATTCGTTTTACTTGAATGTGGCTATACTGAGATAGTTAAATTGCTTAAAATTGTAGTTGTCAACGTTCATACGCTGTCTCAATCTTATGAATTCTCTATTCTTTAAAATCAACAATTTGGTTTTGTCTTCGTTTACTGTCAAATCCATTTTCACCGATTGTTTTACATTGTGCGGCTAACATACATATTTCCTTTGGTGTAAAATGTGTCTGTCGTATTAACTGTTCCATCGTGCAAGATCTTTTCCTACATAATATTGAAGAGATCATACGATAATCGTTCACCCTAACTAAAACCTCTTTAACTTACGACCTTGTGCCAGTTAATGTCATCCTGGAAAGTCGTATCAGCTTATCAAACCAATTCTATTCCACGTGACCATAGTTTGGTGACTGGCTTTGGAGAAAAATAATATTCAAATCCGGCTTAAACGTATTATGAGGATGGTGGTAATCATGATAACATGTTCTATTAGAACTGCGTCTTATAAAGCACTATTCACTATCCTTAACTGGATACCATCAGACGTATTGGGAAAGCAAATGGCAATGAGACTTAGCGCCTCTATTACATGGAAATATAGAAGCTCTGATTAACCTAGTTACTCTGGATCTAGTTAATCTGGACTACATTATATCTACATATGTATTCAATTTACTATCTATCTTCAATTTACAAAAATATCGGTTGCATCCTATTTTGATCCACATCACACGACAACATCTGATGAGGAATGCTTTCGGAAGTTGCTCATGTTACAATAAGTCTTTTGTATCGGTCTCATTTCAATTATTTCCAAATGCCTTGAGTAATTTTACATATGAATTCCTTTTATTTTAATTTAGAGGCACTCTCTCGCTTTTGTTTTCAATGGCGTTATGTTTTCGTTAAAGTGTTCGACGACAAACCCGAATAATCCTGCTACAAACTACGGAGAACGCAAAAAAAAAAAATATTTCATGATGGTTTTTCAAATCTATAGAATTAAGATGCTTTCTCCAAATAACGTAATATCAACAACGAATATTATAGGTGTGAGTTACGCCGCCTTCTTTTGAAAAAGAATAGGACTTGATCAGTAAAAAGTTTTTCTCTTCTACGTCTGGAAAAGCCGTTGTATCTATGTATGTATATAACGACAGATGGGACGGACTCTGCTATACCAGCTCAATCAATTTGGTTTGGGTGTAGTGGCCATTTCCTATGTGTTTGTCCTACTTACACAAAAACGTTGTGCATCTTTTAAAAACAAATACTAACACATTTCAAAAAAAAAAAAAAAAAGTGCTGCCAATGTATTTTGCAATTACAGACTTCATTCATTAATAATTCATAAAGAGACGCCAGCAAACCGTTTATTACAGTATTTATGCATTTTATTTAGGAAACAAATATTATTTTGCTTAACATTGAATAAATTTTACACAATTCATGTTACATAGTAAATGCAAATGTATAATGAAATATTTGTTTTTTTTTTTTATTATTTTCCATATTTTAACAATTTTTTTTATTGTTTAGTGTCTGTATTGTTTTTGTTAATAAAATCTAACCAAATATAGAAAATAATAATTCAACTTGAGATTTTATTATTTTATTAATCAATAAAAAAAATGATGACGTCTTTTGTTAAATTCCCAATAAACAAAAAAAAAAAAAAAAACTGACAAAACAATTATTAACCTGAACTGTCAGTCAAAACAAAAACTCTACATTCTCCCTCTCTCCCGCTCTCTCTCTCTCTCTCTCTCTTTCTTTCTGAGTGATTATTTACGAGCTGTCAAACTTAACCTCAAACATATAAAAATCATTGATAAATATTTGTTTTTGCTTTTTAATTTTTACTTTTTGTTAAACTTGACTCGTCTATTGTTTTTAAAGTTTATTTAATTTGTTTTCATTTATTTTTTTCTATTTCTTTACAGATCTTTTATCCCCACTAGTGTAAATAAATAAAACGATTTTGTTTGATTTTTTTATATCGATTTAAACGATTTTTTGTTCTAAAAAGTATTTTAAAACAAAATGTCACGCAAAGCGGTAAGTTTACAAAATTTATTTTCATTTTATTTATACTCACATATACATTATTTTAAACTAAATCTACTTACATTAATTAATTATTGAATAAAGTTAAGTATTTAAAAATAAAAACCAAACCAAACAATATACTTACATATATACAAAGTGTTGCCATATTGTGAAAGTTTTTTACAATAGAAAATATTCAGAAAAAGTGTATTTTCAAACAAAGTGAGGTTAGGTTAAATTGGCAGTCGCCTCAAATGGCATTACCTACATTGATCCTATACTGTAATTGCTTTAACTCAACTATAACTTCTGGCTGGAATTTCTCAATCATCCAGATAGCTTTATAAAAGCGTGAATTCTTTCGATATGGACACGTTCTGTCAATAAATTCAAGAATTCTTCGTTTTTTATTCTCAAGTATCGAACTAAGACCGGCATCGTCTTCTTTATCGTCACTACAGCTGCTGCAGAAGTAGTAGCGAGATATTCCCAGCCTCCAGACGTGTGTACTCCTGAGTCAGCTTTCCGGTATACATAACTGTTATTAGATTGCAAACACAAATTTCGTTGTCCGTATATCCATTATCTGATTTAGTGTCAGAAATCATTTCCAAAAAATTAATTTTAATTTTTACAATGACCGACTTAGTGCCAAGATCTAAATAACGTTGAACTTCGTTGAGGCGATCTCAAAAAGAGGATATTTAAAGATAAATCAGGAAACATGGAGCAATTATGGATGTGAGTGAAGTCAGCTGGTAACGATGCAGTTACAATTTATTTTGCGACGCTGAATTTGGCACCATATTTTCAGCATTCCCTTGAGACGGCAATTTATAAATACTCTGAAGATTTCAGAGCCATAAAGTACAGGTAGTCCCCGACTTACGACTATTCGCACTTACGACCATTTTTTTTTTCCAATTTTTTTCATAGAAAATACTTAAAGAAGACAATTATGTAGTTGCGGGGAATTCCTAAAATATAAATTTTATGTATATAAGTAAATATAAATATAAATTTTGGGTAGTTTCATTTCTCCTGACCCTCAAAGTTAGTAGTACAGTATGTAATTTGTTTCTTAAATTTTTTTTTATATGAAATTCGACTTACGACTTAATCGACTTACGACCGATCATCAGGAACATATCTCGGCAGTGATGCCAGGAGATTTTTTCCAAAAATCCCTACGTCAATGAATAAAATAGAATTTAATAACTCATGGCTTAATTTGTGCCTTTTTTTCGTACGTTCATCAGTTACAACAGAAAAAATTCTTTCAGCGTTAGCGTTGGCATCTGGCAAACTTAGTAAAAATTTTATAATTTTTGCAAAATTTTTAAAGATCAAATTGTCATTAAAATTTTTTGATTTGCATATTCAGTTTGTTTCTCATATTCAGAAAAACTATATTCTAAAGTTAACCATTCACGTGTAAGTAAATTTAAGTCAACTTTATACTTATCACATATCAATTTAAATTGATAGACACTTGTTACTTTTTCCAATGGCCACTTCGGGGTTTAAATATTCCATTCCTTTGAGAATTGATTTGTCATTAAGTGGCAGTCTTCTTTGCGTTTCTTCAAGTGCAGTTATGTAGAATTGTAGAAATGGAAATGTTTTCAAGAATTCTTTACATTGACTGTCGACATAAACGTCATCTATTGGCAATGAAACATGAGGTGACCTTATGAAACAATCAATTTTCAAACAATAATTTTTAATAAAATTTTGGCCAAGTTTATAAAAAAAATTTTGTTGACTCTGAATGCAAAAATTATTTCGACTGAAAAAGTGATGATACACTTAAAAAAAATTACACATTTTTTAATTTATATTGGAAGAAAAATAGTTTTTAGATGCTAAAAATTTGAAATTGAAAAAATTCTCTTCAATTCGAAAAAACTAAGAAATCTTTCCCTTTTTCCCTACATGTGAAATTTTCGAAAAAATCCCTACACTTGGCATCACTGTATCTCGGAATACCTGTAATACTAAATTCGTAATTTCACCGCCCTGGATAAAGCTGTTGATTTTAACGCTTTACTCAATTGACGAGAAGCTGTTGACCTTATTAATACGGCGTTCATATCTTCAGCAGCTCCTCCAATTCGGGTATGATTAGATAGCCCAAGTTACAAAAATTGTTAGTGTACTTTATGCTTCCGTTTCGAAACACAGCCATGTTCACATGAACATGGATGTTCATGTGACAAGACAAGTTTAGATAGAGGTCGTCGTCGTCCTTTAGGTGCTCCTGCTGTCTAGCGCCTGTGAGAGAACATCATCAAGAACAATTAAAAACAATATTAGTGACCGATAGGGAAATCCCTTGACTGACACTGGACTGAACTTAAGCATTCAGAATATCTGCCATTAAGAAGAACTTCATATTTAAAGTCGTCATAATGTGCTTTCTTGCAGGCGAACATATTCATTAGCTATGCTATAGAAAGCGGATTACTTGTTATGTAATTTGTTTAAAATTTATTTAAAAACAATACAAAAAAAAAAAAAAGGAAAACACTTAAAACCATTAAATTAAATACCCATTTTATCATTGATTTGACGCGTGTCAAACCCAAGAAACGCGTTTAAACAGGAACATCATTTCCATGCCATGTCTTTTTCTGTTGCCCTCTTTATTTTTTGTTTTTAAACATTCCGTTCACGTCAAAATAATAGACAATGTTTGTTAAGAGTTTTTGATTTCATATCAAAAAACAAAAAAAGTCTTTTAAAGTTGTTTATCAATGGACATCATTATCACGTTACAGTTTTTATGACGATAATGGTTTCAAGCGAATAGGAAATTAAAAAAAGATATTCAAAATTATTTTTGCCAACATTGTTACTTAAAATATTGCTTGCTTGTCATTATAAAGTAAGTAAATCAACTTATTAAGTAACCTGTCGCAGAAAATTTAATCAAATGAAAAATTTTATTTATAAAATACAAAAAAACTATCAATAATTTGATCATAAATCTTTTATAAAATTCCCCTTTTTAAATGTTTTAACGTCATTGTATAGACGTCATTGACTGGGTGCTCGCCCTGCCATTGATTTGATTAATTTAATTTTTCAATTGTTAGCAATTTTTTTTTCTTTCTTTTTTCTAATTCTCAAATACTTGTGTTTTGGTGGGTCTTTATACTTTTTATACGCTACTATATTTTGGTGGTTATATTTATCAATAAAATATCAATAGATTATACGTGTATTCCATTGAAATTGTATATATTTTTCTTTTAATTTTTTTCATTATTATATAACATCTATGAGTGTATGAAATTAATTTGAACCCCAGTAATCATTTTCTGTTGCCATAAATGGCAATAACGAATTAATTTTTATACGCTATACGTGTGTACGTATGTACATTTGATTATGATATTAATTACTTAAATTCCATTGAAATCAGTTTAATACGTAAATAAACTACCATTCCTGGCCGAGTTGTTTGTGAATTTTATTGCAAAAAAAAATAATCATTAACTTGGCAGCACTCATATTTCGCATTGATCAACCTTACTTGCTGCGTGCACTTTGTATACCCAACGGAATAGCAATTGTAAATGGCTTGTTTATGTTCGGAAAACAAAAATAAAACTTGAGGAGTGTGCATTAGTATTGCCAACTTATTTTTAATTTTTCTAATGTGTTATGTTATGAAGAGATTAGGTTTTAAAATACCTCAAAAAATTCTTCACAAGCAATGCTTTGCTCAAAATTCACTGTGTCGCTAAATTGCCGACTTCATTGATTGTTCAAAGAGTTTTCTCCCTAGAAATTCCAAAGACATTTCCAACCTTTACAAGCTAATTAAAGTTAATAATTGTTTTAATAGCCAAAATTCAATCAATGAAAGCCAATTGGTAAAAACAGCGTAACAAGCTTTTATTTAGGTATAATTCCTTTAAATCATTCCCCAAACCTATTTTACCTGGTGACGGAAGAATCTCTTTAAGTTGGTTGCAGAAAAACCTATCATAGATATCTGTGTGATCTAGTGAAACTAATTTTATTTCTTTTATGTCAAGTCCCAAAACAAGAGCTAATAAAAAAAGGTGCCTAACCACCTACAAAAAGCAAAACTAATGTGATGTTTTTGTAACACAGGCTATTTCACTTGCCTGCCTGTTTGCATGGAAAACACAAACAAAAACACTCAATTTTGTTTGTGTTTCCATTTTATAAACAGGCAGGCAAGTAAAATAGCCTGTGTTACAAAAACATCACATAATCTTGGCTTGAACACCGCTTGTGCCGTTTCACCGGTATTTAACATCGAATTAATTTCCTTAACACAAGTTATCCTCTTTTATTTTAGTCAACAACCGCTTTAAAATTGGATTGGCTCTTTTGCGATAGTGACAATTTCATCCTCCTGCAAGTCATTGCATCCCCTTACAAAAGTCCGAGCTACAGCTCTTTTATAAATTTTCAATCGATTGTCTTGTCTGAAATTTCTAAAATGTGGCGTTTCTTCGTTTACTATTTAAGATCAACAAACGTGATCTAATCGTACTAGCAGCAGTCGATCATTTTGATGTAGATAACTTGACTGTTTATTTACAAAACTTCCAACGTTAGGGAAGTGTATGTGCGCACTGCAAGTTGCACGATCAATCTCGGCGGTCAATTGACGTTGCCAAAATGTGAAATTACTCTTTCTGGAAATTTCTCATGCAATAATGCCAAAATCATCGTTTTGTTGAAATCATTTACCGGGTCATGGTTCGGGTATCACACAACCATAGTGCTCTGAATTGACGGTAACGACGCTTCCAGGATCATTTTCGAAAAAATGTGAAATAAAGCGCCAACAACACTCACTTTCTCCGATTTAAACCGCGTTTCCGCAATGTGTTCTGAGTTTTTGCTGATTGACATAACCACCAATTGAGATATGACCTTCCCATCATTGAATAAATTTTTATTCGAAAACTCACTATTGAAAACCTATTGCACTAGCAGCCAGCCAATGGGCATTAGGCGTTTAATTTTTAATGATAAACTTTAGCTCAAGAAATGCTGAAAGCATTATTTGCCTTCATTGCACTCAATTAAGGTGGCCTAGTTACTGTTAAAAATGTTTCATAATTTTCATTCATCGTTATCTAATTTCAAAATGAACCTTCAATAAATATAAACAATTATTAAAACTAATTAAATGGAATGGAAGAAGCACTTTGATTTTTACTTTTCGAAATAAATCATGACAAAATTGCAAACGTACCATTACCATTACCAACCAACCAGCCATTGCAAAACCCTACCTTAAGTATGCCTCCTTCCCATATGGTTGCTACTTTCCCACCTTTCTTGCAAAAATACAACTCTGACTCATACTAACTGCTGAATGAATGAATGCGTGAATCATTGTGTGCGCGAATGTTTTTCTTGTTTTTTCTTTTTAATTCGACAAAGGTGGAGAACACCTTTTTTTCAATAGTTGGGATGATCCAATCGGCAACAATAACTAGTAAAACTATAACGAATGATAGCAAGAAATTAGAAATGTTGTTAACAATCATTGTTTACTGTTGACTGTGTGTCAATACTAAATTGTGTGCCATTTTCCTTAATGGATAGTTCGATGACGATGATGACGATGAACTGCGTGGGAAGTGCAGGCGCGTGCCGTCGTCGTTGTAGATGTAATGTAGTTAGATTAGAACTTAAAAGTAAAAGTGATTTTATTGACCCATAAAGATAAGGAAATAGTAAATAGCTAAAGTGTATTTGAAATTAATTACCGGGCAATAAGAAAAATATAATACTAGTTTGATTTTTGCAGGGCAGGTCAAGTTTTAGTGGTCGTAGTCGTTGTAGTATAGTAGGTAGTGTGTTGGCTTATTAGACGTGGGACCATGGTTCAAATCCCATGTCGGACATGTCTCCAACAAAACGAAATATGAAAAAAATATTTCAACGGCGACTTCCTCTCAGCAGAAAAAATTCTGAGAGTAAATAAAAGGGTGAGGGGTCAACTTTCAAATGTAGGTCCCGCCACTCGTGCATAAAATTATCACACACAACGTAAGCCTGACTGAAGGGTTGTAATGAACAATTATGTATGTGTATATGTAGGCCAAGTTTTATGTGATGTATTGACGAGATGCTTTAATATAGGCAGCCATAATTTTATTATTTTTGCTATGGACTTTTTAATGAGCATATTGTAGGGGTGTCATAAACTTTTTTTCTTCCCTTTCGGTTTCTTATTTTATTTTGTTTGCTCTACTTGAACAAGTGTTTGGTTTCCAATAGCAAGTTCTAGAATGATAAGGTTGCCATTAAACAGTAAATTTGTATTCCAACACAGTGAACAGTAGACCGTATAAATAGTCTTTTGCATAAAGAGTAGTTTAAGGACAGTGCATTTGTTCAGGATATGAATCGGTACAAGCCCAATGTGCAGATTCTGTGATGGTAAAAACGAATCACCAAAATATACATTTGATTATCAATTACTAACACTGAACAGCACCCAGGGGACATATGAGTAGCAGAATATTCCCTAAGTTATACTTATATACTAGGCCATATAATCCCTTCCATAAGTCATGAATGTCGGATATTTCTTTGGAAAATTGCGGATTATTCGAAGATCTCCGTTGTTGGGACCTTAATGTAATTCACCCATGTTGATAACCTTGGCCACAATTAGCCTGGAAATTAGGGGAAAAAATCACTTCTTTGCTAACAGTCCCTGATTTGCGTGATTTTCGCAAAAGATACAACTCGGTGGAGAGGAACATTGGCCGATAAAGGACATTGGCCGGTATATAAGAGAGTTTGCATGGCTGAGACTGAACGACTTCTTTCTAATGGTGCATGTTAATGCCTTTTTAATTAAATGGAATATGGTAACAGAATAAGCCTATTTGAGGAGTCGAGAAGTAACTTAAACTTGTAAAACTAAAAATATTATTAAAATTATTAATTTTCTAAGTTACAAGTTAAGCATCTCTACATATGTATACATAGTTCTCGTACATTTTGAACAATAAGAGCAAGCAAGTCATATTTGGCAAGAGTTTTGTTTACATTTCTCCTGTCTATGGTAGTAAGTCTCTCTCACAATTTGCTTAAGAAAGCATTTTGAGCCTCCCACTTCCCATTTCTCTCTCTCTCTCTTGGTCTCACTCTTAACTGCATTTACTTCAATGTAGTAAACAACAATAAAGTCAATCACTTCAGTGAAAATGTTGTTTGATTTAAATTTTTACTCGTGTTAAAAAAGTTCTGCTTTTATTTTTATCGAACTCTCTAGTGTCAATCAATTTGTTTATTATAATCGTTTACGTTGTAGTTACGTTTTAGTTGCTGTTGTCTGGCGTGTGTTAAACTATTTTAAATTTTACATTTTCTTTCCACTGCCTTCCTTTAGTGTCATGCATGCATGTACACATATGAGCTTGTCAGTCAGTCAGTCCTCATGCAACTAAGTTGCCGTGGTGCCAAAGGTAGAGTTGGTCAATTGGTGGAGAGACAGGGATAAGTTTTCTTTTTTTTTTTTGTTTTAATAGATTTGGTTGTTGGTTTTATTTGATTTTGTTCTATTTTCTTTTTTTATTGTTGGACTACTACTACTACTAATTGTAGGTGTGGTAACATTGTTTTATTGTGAAAAAAAAAAAAACATTAGAACAACAACAACAACAAATAATGACGCAAGAATGAATATTGGTTTAAATGGAAATATTGTATGTTTAGTTTCCAATAAAACAAATCATGGTTCTCTTCTGAACATAGAATATACAAAAAAAAAAGAAAGTAAAGAAAAGAGGGAATCGTTTTCAGTTTTTCAATTTCAGTTGCTTTTCAAACGTCGCTTAGTGAAAAAGTGTTTGAAAATTAAAAATTAAATTACCGTCCGTTAAACGAATTTTTTGAAGTCTCTCGTATATTTCTGTTTTTAATAAAATTAAGCATTAATCCGTTAACAAAAATAAAAACTCACCACATGGTTGTTTGCAAGAATCGTTTACGTCTGCGGCGTATACGTTGTTACGGCAGCAGTTTAAATAACAACAAACCGGTGGGTAATATTTAAAGAAATACAATTAAAATAAATTTAAAGTTAAAACAACAATTTCTACCTTCCATTGAACACAAATATGTAGCTAGAATTTTATTAAAAAAAATATATTTCTAAAGTTTTAAAAACTGTGCTACCTTTTATATAAAATTTAGAGTTCTTAGAATGTAAAATGTAGTTTGATTGTTCTCCATTTTCTTTCCGTTTTTCACTGGTTAAGCAAAATTTCGTCTAACATAACTACATTTTTCCAAATGACAAATTTAGATGTGTTCTACAATTGATGCATCCAGTACAGTAATCGCCGCGGCAAAATGTTATGTTTGGTATGATTGGGAAATTATAATTACCACAACGTTTTATCGAAATGCACACCCAATAGGAATAGCCGTATGGTCTAAACCATTTAGACTTATATGTAACTTCAGGCACTTTCGCTAGAATTTCACAGACGGTCATTTACTCCTCCGAGTCGGTGTATAATTCCAAAGAATTTGGAGGACGATCTTGCCTCACATTCGAACGCAACGGTAAAATATAACATTTTCTTTTTTACTTCTCGCAGATAGAGTTGGGCCTACGGAAGGTGGAGAATTCGTAATTAAATTTGGTAATACAGAAACTTTGCAGTAATAAATTTAATGGATTAACTTAGGCAAAGAAAATCTTGTATGGCGTTGAACACGCTTTGATCTTATGTCTATTACTAGCATGATATGCCTTCAGAAATTTGTGTTGGAAGCTTACGAACTTCTAATATGTTTTGTTTAAAATAAAGTGGCGTTCCCATACAACGAATACAAGATAGAATCTCCACATTGTTGCCAGAAAATCTACTTTTTACATTAAAAAATATTCGAAACAAAAACAAGAGAATATTTAAATTTAACTTTGATTTTACGTACATATGTACATGTCTTTGGAAATTCAATTTGTTTATATTTTTAATCTGCATAACATTTTTACCATGTAGGTTTCACTGCTTTAACGAAACAACTTAAGGTGGACTGTAATCACCTACTATGTAGTATGTATAATGGAAATATACTTACGATTGCTTTAAAAAAACCATTTGGAAATTCACTCTTAAATTTATAAATAAAAGCATATTTATCAATAAAAAGGCTAAAAAAGAAATAACTTTCCAATCTTTATTTACACATTTTTATGGAGAGAAAAAGAAATTTTTTAACATTTATTTACTTCATGCATAAATAATTGAAAAAAAAAACTGTATATTTCGAAGAATATCACGGTGAAGGGCACACGAAATTCGTTATAAACAATTTTTAAACATAATTATTACAATTTTCTATGCCTCATCATGAATGGTGCATTTAAGCCGCCGTTTCACTTGCTGGCTGGCTGTGCATTTAACCTAAAAATGTTAATTGGATTTTATTCACCTTAACAAAATGGTTGTTGGCTGACTGACTGTTGGTGTGGTGGTAATGTAACATTGTTTTTCTATCGCTTTTTGTTTTGCTTTTTCCATTCTATGCAACGTGCAAAAGCTTTTTCTCTTACAAATGTTTGTTTTTAATTATATGCTCAGTGTTTCAAAATAAAAAAAAAAAACACAATAATTTATTTCTCGACAACATTCTTCTTTAGTCCTTAAATAATTACAAAGTAGCAGCAGCACTATGGCAATACTCTTTTGAAAATAAATTGGGCACCACTTTTAAAGAACTCATTTTTCAAACTCTGTTGATAGCGAATATGTACTTATTGTTTGACGTGCTATTGGTATAAAACTTCAATTTCACATTTAATATCTTTGTTTTTGTTATGTAATAATAATTTTGCAGAATATGAAGCTCTTTTAGAGAAAAAAAAACATATCTTCCAAATTCAATCTTTTTGTTATTTTTAAAGCTTAACCCATTCGCTGCCAAGAACGAGTATACTCGTCTTTGACAGGGTATCCCGCACTGCCAAGACGAGTATACTCGTCCTACCTTAAATATGTTATAACATGCAGGCTTTTGAATTAGCAAATTTTTTTTGCCACAAACAATATAATTATGTAAAAAACTTGAAAAATACTACAAATAAATTTTTTTTACAAAAATAATACTTTATTTCTTACTTCTACTAAAAAGTACGCAAATACGAAAAAGGATATCGAGTCCTTCTGCCTTCCTATTGCCAACGATGAGTATACAAGTCTTTGGTTTTCTGCTTGTAAATGATTATGTATGATAATGTATGTGCTCTTACCAAGAAATAACAGAGTTTTGGTAAACAATAACACTCAAAATATAAATGGCAATGGGAATGACTTCATATAATTTAGGCTTGGCAGCGAATGGGTTAATGTCTTTTGACTAGTGTTTTTAAAGCACACACTCATGTTCTCGTACTTTACATAAATATTATCTTTGTTGAGGTTACATTTACGAGTACAGCAACAGTTGTTAACCATAATAATTGACTTGTTTTGTCGTTATGCTAATAATATCCACACGTTCATGTACATATTTACAAACAACAATAACATTAAAAAAAAAAATTACAGTAACGAAATATGTAGCGAATAGAAATTAAAAAGAGAGAATTAGAGTATAATGAGCTGATTAACTACGTTGCCAGAAGCAAATGTTGAAAGTTTCTGAAAATCTGAATTAAAATGTTTTTATGTAATCTATTTACAATTTTTTTTTTTCATTTCATATGAAGAATACATAATACCCTGCAAAATATTTTATTAATTGTTATTAAATAAAAGGTAATATTTAATAATTAATTATTCTTCTATAGCATTGCTTTTTAAAAACAACTCAAATGCAGTTGGAGAAAATATAAAGACTCTATTGGATTTAAATTCATTTCAATTTATAGTTAAGGCTCAAGCTTTGAAGACTATGGTAAGGAGAATGGGCCCAGAGTGAAATATTTCTGTCCCACGGGGAAACTTGTGGGTATATTCCAAGCAGAAGTGTATGTCATCGAAAGATGTGCTCAATTCAACTTGGGTAGAAACCACAAAAGACGGAATCCACTCGTCCTGTTTGAGGTTACATACATACATAATTGGTCATTACAACCCTTCAGTCAGGATTATTGACCTAGTTTCTCACACCACTTATGTTGTGTGTGTTAATTTTATACATAAGTGACGGGACCTACAGTTTAAAGTCGACTCCGAACGACAGATTTTTTGAGAAACTTTTCATGGCAATTTTATTTACTCTCAGAGTTTTTGCCAGAAATCTGCTGAGAGGAAATCGCCGAAGAAATACTTTTTGTATTTTGTCTGGCCTGGGGCTCGAACCCTGGCTTTACGTCTAATAAGCCAACACACTACCTACTAGACTACGGCGACTTCCTGTTTGAGGTTAGCTCAAAGATATTATGTGATTGTATGTGGAAGCTGAATCAACAACCTGTATTGTGTCCTAGGTCATGTGGGAATTCTCCGCCGTTGATGGGGTCAGAAACTTTCTGGGGAGCAGAAAAAGATGTTTGAAGGAGTCTACTCAACGAAAGGAAGATAAAGAGAGGCAAAGACTAAATGGAGTTGAAACGATCTATACTTTTTTGAAATTAAATTTCTCAGGGGATGTCCACTACTCATTGTATCGGAACTAGGAAAATTGATTATTGGTAGTGGCCATCTGATTTTGATCTATTTATAAGTAATAGGAAAGATTTCTAGAGCAAGAAAGTTCCACCTACGGATAAGACGACTAAAGAACGAATTCGTTCTTTTTGACCTGTATGCAATGTACGATCCACTGGCCATGTGATAAAAACCGGATGCTCTCTGTAAAAAAGGCTAGTGTTACATAAGAGTATAAGATTTTCGAGAATAATTCCTTCTTTCGCTAGAGCAAAATTTCAAAGATGCTGCACCATCACCACCTTGTTGTACAATGAGTCAATTCGACCTCCGGGTACTGTACTTGTCTCAGTCGACAAGTACACGTCCTCTAACCTCATCACCACCTTGGTCGGATATACAACCGTATATACGTTATGTAAATAGTAATGAAATCTGTTGGAGATGAATTCAGCATGCATCAGACTATTCAGTAATAAACTGAGGTTAGTAACGGTCTTTTGACAGAAGCCCTAAAACTCAACGTACCCTTATAAAGAATTGGAATCATTTCTAATCCAATATGTATGTATATATGATGATGAGAATGAATCATCAGAACATTTACTTGGGACCTATGAGGCATTAATGCATCCCTTGTAAAAACATATGGGTGCTTTTCAACACTTACTGCCAGGACTGCTCGTATAAGTCCCTGCAACGTAACTTTATACTTATTCTTGTTGTATTTGGATGGTTACTTTGCCTTTGGGAAAGACTTTGCGGCCTAAAAAAAATATTAGAATGTTGCCAGTAAGATGCGATGCTTTATGGGTGTCCATATCCTCGTACAAAAAATTGTCGTTCTAATGGCACCAAGGCAATCTAATTGCCTTTATACAGCAGTACTAAACTTATAATAAATATAATAGATGTTTACTACACAATGTTTGAATGTTGTTAATTGTACAGCTTTTAAAATAAAATATTTTATGCAAATACATATGCATACATATTTTCAAATATACTCATATACTCGTTTCGAAAAAGAATGTGAAATATCCACTCAATAAATATGTACGTGTTCATTTTAATTGAATTATACTTGTTTTGAACTTTCTGGTTATCTGTTATATTTTATATAAAGTTTAATAAATTCGATTTATTTTATTTCATACTCTTTGAATTTTAAAAATATTGCACTTTTAATTCTGGTTTCCTATGAAATATTCTCTTTCAGTAACGCATAAATTAGCAATATTTACTTTGGTTACTCATCGAAAACAAATAATTTTTGCAATGATCTTATTTAAGTAACTATAAATTTCTATAATAGTCTATAAAAGTCTTTATTAGGGCTAGTATGAGTAAAACTTTATGTATTTTATGTTGAAGAACAAATAATTTGCTAAATCCTAAATTGTGTTAGAGGACGCAGACTTGTCATTGATGCAATTATAATGCCTGGAGGTTAAACAGACAATAGGAGAGTTAAAAGAAGAAGGTCCTTCTAACACCTCTCAGCCAACTAGGTTTCATTATAAGTTTCAGGAGAGTCTGTTCAATTATAAATTTCAAGAGAGCCATAATGTCGACTTTATCCAAAACTGTTCTAGCACTATCTATCGACAAGCCATAGCCCTCTAGATACATCACAACCCCATCCATCCTCCCAGCGCTCCTTCACCCTTGTCCCATCTACCGTCAAGGCTTTAAAAGTGGCAGATTGGAGGCTTTGCATCAGCTATTAGACTTCTTACCATCACAAACTAGCCGAGATTTACATCAGGCAGACGTAATGGTCTTTAGGACAACGTAACTGTCAATGAAGATCACATAAAATTCTGAATCTGGAGTGGACATACTACTAAAGAACGTTCAAAATAGCAACAAAAAAAATTCCGCATGAAAGACGCTACATCCAACCCAAAGTAAGGCTTTTGTCAAGTCGGAAGTATTTAAAGAAAATCCTTGGCTCTGTACCTCCACCCAACTTCGACCCATCTGTGAAGATGTAGTACTCCACTCTTCCACAGCTCTATATCCGGTATAAGAATTCTCAATCCAGGCAGAAACATAGCCTGAGACAATATATCGAGCCATAACCGCAAAAATATCTCAAGCGACAAAAACGAAATTTTACAGGGGGTTTTTATTATTTATTTCTTGTGCAAAGTTAGAAAGTTAAACTTTTTTTGTCATAAATTCATAACTGTACTGAGTGTGACCCTGAAATTTTTATAGATGATGCAAATGATACCAATGAATTTATTTATTACAAAAAACGATATATGAAAAATATGTCGCTTGAGATATTTTTGCGGTTATGGCTCGATATCATAAAATTAAATTTCTTTAATTAATTTGTATTTAAATCCTTAAAAACTATCATCAACTTAATTGCTAAATCTGGCAACATTGCCACTTGTTGGCCTAGTTTTTCTTTTACGCTACTCTTCTGTTCATATAACGCGCGTCAATGAGTTTTTAAACTTTATGACAAATCTAAATGATGTAAGTGTGTTTATGATGTTTAAAAAGTTATAAAATTAACACACTTCCTTTAAAAAAAAAAAAAAAATAACAACACAATAAAACTTGTATAAAGTAATTTTAGTTGGTTTTAGTTTTATAGACTCTCGTTCTCTCTTCAACTATTGATTTTAAATGTGAGCTACTAATGTGCCCACCACTCATACACATTTGTTTACACTTTATTATGTTTATACTCATTGATGTGATTGTAATTTTGTATATTGTAGTATGTGCATGCGTATATTCAAGAGAGTGTGTGATATACGATAGTAATAGTTTGTTTTTCTTTGATGTCTCATCGTTGTAGTTGTGGTTTTTGTTTTTATTTTTGAGGTGACATCTCAACTATGAAACGGTAATGTCTCTCTCATTCTCTATAACCAACAATCTTGTAAAGGGGGAGAAATTCCATTACCTACCCCCACATGCATATAAGCGTGACAATGTCCAACTTTCTAATATGAGTAGCAGTAATTGTTTTTTGCTTTTGTGTTATTGTTATTGGCGTTTTTTGTTTTTTTTTTTTCTCCTTTTTATTTACTTTTTGACCAGCCATGCAATCAATAATCCAATTTCAAGTCAATCTAAACACAAACGTTGTATAAACCATGCAACTATGTGCACTTGCATGTCTTTAGGGTATTATTGATAAACAAAACGAATTCTATGTGTGCGAAAGAGAGAGAGAGAGACAGATCCATACAATTTATTTCAATTGATTGATATCTTATTAATTATTCTGTATCTGTATGTATATATATATATATAATTAAATATATTGTAAGCGTTTCTATTTTATTTCCAGTTTTTTTTTAAATTAAAATCATGTTTTTTTTTTTATTATTATTTCAGCTAAATGTCCGTGTTACCACTATGGATGCCGAATTGGAGTTTGCTATCCAGCAAACTACCACCGGCAAACAGCTTTTCGATCAGGTTGTCAAGACAATCGGTCTACGTGAAGTCTGGTTCTTTGGTCTACAATATACCGATTCTAAAGGTGACTCCACGTGGATTAAATTATACAAAAAGGTAAGATTTGTTTTTCTTTCTTTCTATCGTCTTAATTAGGCAATATTTTTATGAAAACATTATTTTAGAAAATTAAATTATAATTATACCATAAAAGATAGTTAATATCTCTAAGAGAGACTAAAATATGAATTATCTTATCGTCTAAAGGCTGGCAACACATCTCTGTAGTGTTGTATTGGATTAACAGGTCAATTTCAATGCAATTTTTTGTGGCAACTTCTCCCCTTTCTGCAGTAAAACAGAGAATTCCACAGCACATAGGGTTGTACTCTTACGAATTTATAATTAATGATACCCACCCTACCCTTTGGTTTCTTTTAAAAGCATCTTAGCAGCTCTAAAACAAAATAAAAATAAACTTTAAAGCAATGCTTTATAACGTAAGATGCGGATGAATTTTCTATTTGATACGTAATCTGTAATAATCCCCCACTGGGATGTTTGGGTTTATATATACATAAAGAGTTACATATTTTATTCGCAACGTAGAAATCTCAGAATGTTGTGCATCCAGTTGTAGAAGATCTGAATATGTACAATTAATTTGATTTTGTTGAAACTTGGGAACACAGGGTAACTATGCCATAAGCTCGTATATAGAATGGGCATAAGACATACAGTCTACTACACATTTACACGCTGGGCGACATTCCGATTGAAAGACTAATATGTCCATTACGTGTGGCAACTACGAATTTGAAATTGCATCGTAGATTTCATCATTCATATCTCCTGAACGCATTCATCAATCTTTCTTGGATAAACGGTCACCGATAAGGCAAGGCTTAGGGAGACCTATTCGTGGAACCTTTCCCATCAACTGACCCGCCAACACTTCAAGGTGGAAAAACATTTTCAACTCTAAATTCACTATCTCCAGGGGCGAACGACAAATTTCGTTCACTATGTATTATTAATTCCTTCTATGGTTTCTGAGGGTAACATAGTCCTTCCAACTGCGTCTGTACAAAAACAATGCTTTAATAGGTTTCCAAATTATGCTGTAGGAAGCACCTTTATTTTCCATGTATGGATTGGCCTACCAATTTTTCGATTTCTATAGTCAGATTCGCTTTCGTCATCATGATTTTCGCAGGGTGTACCCAGTAATTCCATACAAATATTTTTTCTGTAGTCCCACTTGCATAAGAATTTATTATTGTTGTTATTCAGATGAAAAAAAAATCTGCATTGTTTAACATTCCGTTACTATTTATTCACAAAATTATTCCATTCCCACATTCTCATATTTTGTTTCGTTTTATACTGCATAAATAAATAATATTTTTTGACAATTATTGTTATTACTGTTAGCCTGAATCGCCGGCCATAAAAACCATAAAATATTTAAAACGTGTTAAAAAGTATGTGGATAAGAAAACGGCCGATGGTCATCAACATCAAAACGATGAAACCGATGATAGTGATGGTGACGATATGGTGGGTGGCAATATGTATTGCATATAATAAAAAACCCTTCAGTCGAAAATAATCCAATGTAAACTATTAGATTTGCTCTTAATATACCCCTGAAAATATGTTTACTTTTATAGCCAGATTCTTTTAAATGTAATAATTTATTTATATAGGGTGGGCCATTTAAAAGTTTAAATTTAAAAATGCAATTTTAAAATTTTGCCAATTTTTTTTTTTTTTTTGTTGTAACGTGCAATTGCTTCGGTTAGAAATGGAATATTATTTCATTCATATGACTGCCGCGGCTGACCTCGCAGTACCTCAATCGGTCGGACCAATTTTCATTCACTTTTTTGAGTTTATGGGATCGTATCTCGGCAATGGCATCACAAATGTTGGCTTCCAAATGTTCAATTGTCTCTGGTTTGTCGGCATAACAGTTTTCTTTAACGGTGACATGCAGCTTCTTAGCACCCAATTGACGTCACCGTTTCGGCTAATTAAACGGCCATCAAACGTTTGATGCAATAAATCGATTGTGGTATGAGCGGGCAAACCGATTTATTACGTTCAGTGGAGATCATACACTGAATTTTGTGACAATAGAATGACATAAGTATTGCCAGATTCAAAATAACCGATTGTTCAAATTAAAACCGAAAGATGGCCCGTCCGATAAAAGCATTTTATAAATAAAATTTATATTGTAATAGTTTTGTTTTGATTTTAAATTTCCCCGTAGCAGCTTTTTCTATTATTTTTTGTTTTCTTCCATGAAACCATTTTCTTAAAACCACATTTATTTACTTAATTATTGTGTGTAATTGTAATTGATAATAATAATAAATATTGTTATTTATTTTCTTTATATATATTTTAAATACTTTTTTAAATGCTTACAAACAAAAACAAAACATACAGACTGGATCAATGCCATTTTCAACATGGGTAATGAGAAAAGAAAAAAAAAATTAATTTCATTTTCTTTTTTACTTTTCTGTGTAATTAAGTTTTAATTTTGAATTTAATTTGTAATTTTTTTCTTGAATAGTTTTTAATTTTTTTTTTATATAAATTTTCATTTTCCATCATTAGGTCATGAATCAAGATGTTAAAAAGGAAAATCCTTTACAATTCAGATTTCGTGCTAAATTCTATCCTGAAGATGTTGCCGAAGAATTGATTCAGGATATTACCTTACGTCTCTTCTACTTACAAGTTAAGAATGCCATATTGTCGGATGAAATCTATTGTCCTCCAGAAACTTCAGTTCTATTGGCCTCGTATGCTGTTCAGGCACGTCACGGCGATCATAATAAATCTTTACACACAGCCGGTTTCCTGGCCAACGATCGTCTGTTGCCCCAACGTGTCATTGATCAGCACAAAATGTCCAAGGAGGAATGGGAACAGTCGATAATGACCTGGTGGCAGGAACACCGTGGTATGTTGCGTGAAGATGCCATGATGGAATATTTGAAAATTGCTCAGGATTTGGAAATGTACGGTGTGAACTATTTTGAAATTAAAAATAAAAAAGGCACTGACTTGTGGTTGGGTGTTGATGCCTTGGGTTTGAACATCTACGAGCAAGAGGATAAATTGACACCGAAAATCGGTTTCCCCTGGTCAGAAATTCGTAATATTTCATTTTCCGATAAGAAATTCATTATTAAGCCCATCGATAAGAAAGCACCCGATTTTGTTTTCTTTGCTCCTCGTGTGAGGATTAACAAACGTATTTTGGCCTTGTGCATGGGCAACCACGAGTTATATATGCGCCGTCGTAAACCCGACACCATTGATGTACAACAAATGAAGGCCCAGGCCCGCGAAGAGAAGAATGCCAAACAACAAGAACGGTAAGTTTCTTTACACTCTGTGTGGACTTTAAATCCAATTTCTTAAAAACCTTGTTATCTTTCTAAAGTGAAAAACTCCAATTGGCCTTGGCTGCCCGTGAACGTGCCGAAAAGAAACAACAAGAATACGAAGATCGTCTCAAGCAAATGCAAGAAGAAATGGAGCGTTCCCAAAAGGATTTGATGGAAGCCCAAGAGATGATTCGCCGTTTGGAGGAACAATTGAAACAATTACAAGCCGCCAAGGATGAATTGGAATTGCGTCAGAAGGAATTGCAAGCCATGTTAAATCGTCTCGAAGAGGCCAAACATATGGAGGCCGCCGAAAAGGCTAAACTCGAAGAGGAAATTATGGCCAAACAAATGGAAGTTCAACGCATACAAGATGAGGTCAATGCCAAGGATGAAGAAACCAAACGTCTACAAGATGAAGTCGAAGAAGCTAGACGTAAACAGGTGAGTTGAGTATATCGAAATCCGCGAAGAAAAAATTAATTTTAAGTAACGAGTCAATGGTGTTGTATGGTAGAGATTAAAAAAATTGTGATCCTAAATGTGTGCAAATTTGAGGCTACAGAAATTCAAAATACACAATTTTTCGATAATTTTGTAAGGAATCCAAATACTCTGAAGGATGGATGACGTTATACGAATTATAATAAAATTTTTATGAATTTTTATTGTACATCACCATGGAATTAGGTTAGGTCAAAGTGGTAGCTCACTTGAGTATGCGCCGTTATGACGCCACAAGTAAGCGCAGTCACCGTACTTACCGAATTCCAAACTAAGGAAGAAGTTTGTCAAGGGCTGTAAATTAATAGAAACTGAAAGTTTAATAAACGAAGCTACATCCTTGACATCAATGGATGATAATTCCGTTAAGCTGACAAGGAATGGAGAACAAAATAACCTATATCTACACCAACGGCAGAAGTCGTTAGATGAGAGCTGCTGACTTTTTGCGTGTCTTCACATAACGCAATGATCTGTAAACATGGCCAATGCAATCGAGATGATATTGCGATCAAGTCCGGGTAGTTGGTTGGTGCGCCTTTTATCCATCGTGGCCCAAATGAGTGGAAGTGGAGCAAAACTTCTCATTGACCCAGGATAGTTTGGCATCCCGAGAGAATTTTCGCCCAATGGCCAATTTAACCAGCACCAGCTTTGGCGAGCTCGTCGCCCTTGCAGTCGTCTGGAATGTAACTGTGCCTAGGAAGCCAGACAAGTGAGACACTGAAGCGTTCAGAGAGAACGCCAAAATAGTTGCAGCGAATTTGACTGGCAGTTTAGCAAGAAGCACACTCGGAAGCTAGTTAAGCATTGCGAACAAGCCTCTTGTAGGTGTGGTGCAATGACCAGCTGTGATATGAAGTTCTGCAGACCTTCTGACCTTGTCAAGGAGATTGACATTATGTAGTTTGTTCCGAGCAGTCCAGCAGAAAGTAACTTATAGAAGCTTGGGTTCGATGACTGCAAAATAGATCCAGCGCGTGATTTTGGGGCGAAGACCCCATCTGAATCAACTGCTCCTGCAGCAGTAAGCAGCACAGGTCGCTTTGCGTGCCTTAGCAACCAGATTTGCTTTCCAGTTGAGTTTGGTTTCGACTTCGGTACTCAACGTGAGTCTGGTCCCTCCTATGCTAGAAAGGGTGAAAATCGGAATCTTGTATCTCCTAGTGGAAAGAATTGTTCCAGTCTTGGAGGTGTTGACAGACAGTCCAAACTTCCTCCACCAATTCAGTAAAATCGGCAGTGCTAAATTCAGTTCGTCAGATAGCATCTGTGGACATATTCCCGACGCAGTAATGACAATGTCATCAGCGTAAACTATGGCGCTATTACCAAAGGATTCGAGCTTTTTCAAGACAGAATACACCTTGCGGTGTACCTCTACAAACAATTCTCTGACAATAGGTAGTACCCACTGAGGAGGTTACTATTCTCGACTTTAGGAGGGGCGCGATAAACCTAACCAGATCCTGTCCCAGGCTAAGAGAATTAAGAGGCATTACTATATCGTCCGGATTGACGTTATTGAGGAACCAATCAGTGGAAACAGCACTATCCTCTCTCATCTCAAAAAGGAAAAGTCCTTGCACGTTAAAAAATACATTCTAACCATTTTCCTTGAAATTGAAGGTGCGTGTGAGATTTTCCTTGACACACCTTCAATGTCTGCAGCCCTATCTATATCAAAACAGGTTACAATAGCTGGGGAAGTCACGGGAGGCACTTGCGCAACTGCGAGAGTTCTTTCTATTGATTGGAAGGATCATCATGTCAATATTAAAGGTAATGTATCTATGATCCGAGAAGGAGCATTCCTGAGGTACAAACCAGACCTTAAGATAGTCAGAAAAATCGGAGCTTATTAGGGTGATGTCCAACATTGGCCTTCTGTTAGAAGTAAGGAGGGTTGGTTCATCACCCCGATTAGGTATAACTACCTTATTACTAAAATCAAAAAGGTACTCACCGCGATCAATGGAACCGGAACTGCTCTGCGTCGTATGGTGGGAGTTAGCGTCGGTACCGGTAATGACCGGAATCCCACGTAGTCGCGTATCTGCTACCAGTCGACCAATGGGTTTTTGAGGCGTAGAGGGCCCTCATGCGTCATGCGCGAGGTATGACGGCGTGATCCAAAGGGCCATCGAGGCTAGCTTGGTGACCATGGTGACGGTGTTCTCGCCATGTCTGGGGAGGAGAAAAGCTTTAATATTAGTCTTGACCATTACACAAGCCCTAGACTTACCTGTATTTTGCCGTCGATAACCCAGGGTTCTTGGACTAGAACGATTGAATGGGGTCCGATGGGATGGAGTTTGTAAGACTGCACGGGAATCCGACCTATAGATCCTGAGCTCGATTAGGCCGAAGCCTTCTTTATCAGGCCCTCGCGGGTGTTGATAAGCGGAAGAGACTCCATCGCCTCACGGTGATCACCCCAGTGGTGGGAATCCTTGGCTACCCTCCAATTGTCAGTGGGTAGATTGGTGTTGCTGACCTTAAAAATCTTTAAAATGGCTTCAGGGTCAGACGGTTAGGCTTGGATTCTCGTTCTCGATCTGGGGTGATGAGTAATCTGGTCCAGAGGGACAGCCGGCTTATTAAGCTCCATATATCGGAGGCAGGCTACCACTTCGATGTTCCCAGCGCGACAACTGGATAAAGGGCCGGGGTTGGAGGCCATGACCTCAGTAGCCCACTTCCGCTTAGTGGGAGCGATGGAGTCATCCAGGTGGCCATGATCAGTAATTGCCTCTCCTTTATCACCTCGCTGAGAGGTATGGATGACCTGGTGGGATCAGAGCGTCTGGGCTGCGTAAACGAGCGAGATTTAGTAGGGGGAGCCTTGGGGTTGTCTACGTTGATGGATTTGGGAGGCTGGAGGAAAGCGTTTAGCTCGGTAGATCTTTACCACTTAGGGGGCGCTTCTGCCGTGACCGGAGAGGAGGACAGTCATTTTGGTGGGCCTTGGCCCAAGCCAAACGATCCTTCTCATCCTCTGATAGAAGAGCGGGATCTATAGAGCCGATTTTGGCAATGATGCTCATGGCTGACCTCCGAGTTCTATTTGACCTGACACTAGCACTAAGGGTATTGTTGACACCCGAAGGTAGGGGTGGATGGTGTCTCGGACGAAAATTCGTCAGCCAAGGTGGAAAATGTGCCGACAATAGGGGCCAGTTTCGTGACTGGTTCCTTGTGTGCCAAGCGGGGTTTTGCCGAATTCAATGGGACTCCAAGGTCTTTAGAGGTGGGGGTAGCTGCTTTTTTTTTAGCAGAAGCCTGCCTGGAGAGTGTTTTGCGTTCACCAGCGAGGGTGGATGCATACCGCTCACCGTCTCGGGTTAACGAGGGTTTAGGTAAGGATAAATTGGTATTCATGGCAAAAAGTGTCCCCACTCAAAGCCGCTATCCTCGCCCCCAATATGTAGTTACCCAAAATTGTTTCGTGGTTGTCTATGCAACTAAGGAGGCCACGCAAGGAACGTACTTTGGGGCCTGCCAGCGTTTTAGCGGGATGGAGGCGGTTGTAGTCCTAGCCTGGAGCCGTTCACACTGCGGGTTTCACTCCAGTACCGCCGTGCATACGCAACTAGAAAACTACAACCATCTCAAGGTAATCAAATCAGAAACGGGGGGTAGAGTGGTCCAGAAAAAACAGACGAAAAGGGTCGTGCCAAAGGCGGAGGAGTCGGGATCAGCCATAGTCACCCCGGCTGAGGGGGTATTTATTGCCTCCCCAGTCTATTCTAAAGGGCAGGGCTACATCTAGCAGAATGTGACGGTGACTTCACACATCCATCCAGGCGCCTCTGCTTCTTACGCGCCTTTGTCGGTTGGTCACACCAATCAATGCTTCCTCGATTTGGTCCCTGGTCCTCATTGTTGGATCAGATCCGGAAATCGAATGCTCTCAAAGCTTCTGCAGCGGGGCTTAATAGTGTCTATCCTTCTGCGCCTTAAAGAAGCTCTGGAAGGATGACCGTCTTGTAGAGTATTAGTTTCGTCGTACGAGAAAGGTCGCTGCTACTCAATTGCCTATTGAGACCATAGTAGCACCTGTTGGCAAGAGTAATCCTGCGTTTGATCACCAGGCTGAAATCATTTTTGGTGGTAACGGCGGAGCCAAGATAAATAAACTGCTTGACTATATCGAAAGTTATCGGCCGTTATCTGAGATCTAATACATATACTTCGTTTTGTCCTCATTTACTGCCAGACTCATCTTAATAGAGACCCGTTCAATAGTAATATATCGCTTGGTACGCCCTATGATGTCAATGCCGTCAGCGTACGCAAGCAACTGTACACTTTTGAAAAATAGTGCCATTACGATGCACTCCCGCCTTTCGCAGAACGCTCTCCATGACGAAGTTGAAGAGGTCGCATGATAGGGGGTCTCCCTTTTTCAGGACAGGACCATTTTGTTCCAATCGTTGGACACAATAAATGTATAAATAGGAAATAAACTGGTGCATGCGCCCTACCAACTCATTACCTCTGGTTTTAAGCAATTTAGCGAGCAGGCCATCAAAATCTGCAACTCTATTATTCTTAAGCGCCGCAATCTCCACGCCGCCTTCATCGATCGGGTTCAATACATCATCTTTAAAGGCGGTATTGGTGTCGTCATTGTCCCGTAGAAAATTAGAGAAGGTTTCCGTTCTCATCTTTGCAGAAAGACGATCAGGGGCTTACAACCCTTTTAATCTGTAGTCCTTTAAACGTTTGCCGTCTTCGTCAACTTTTGATCTTTATAGAGGCTTGTGTTCTGCTTTTCATTGGATAATGCTTTTACGTGGAGGGCTCCAAGTTATACGCACAACCCAAATTTAAAGTCCAGGGTATTGGAGGGCAATGTACGCATTAGTTAACATTATTACATAAGTTATAATTTATCAACTATTCTTTAGAAATTCAATTGTTTTTAATGTAAAACATGGTTCAATCTTATTGGAAAACATTTTCCCCATTCTATTTATGTTTACACTTTTTTTTTTTTTTTTTTTTTTTTTTCAAATTAATTTTCATAAGTGTTGTGGGAACATATTTATAAAAAGAACTAATTAGTGGATCATTTAAATTAAAACGCTATTTATGAGAACTGTAAAAAATAGGGGGGAAATCAAAGTGATTCATTGTATTACAAACGAATGGGATTAAATCACAAGTCAATTTACAGTTGGTATCAGTTGGAAAACGTTTAGCAGTTACTAAAAATATATTGAACTCGTTTAAGGAAATTATTTTTATAAATATTTTGTGTTTCAAAATCTGGTCTATGCTGGGAAGACATAGGCACATTAGATTCGATTAAATGATTCCTTATAAATTTCTGAATAGAGCATTCAATTTTAGAATTCCAACTATGGACTTCTGGATTGAGGATCCGAAAGTTTCCGATATCACAATCGGCCTAAATGATACCTCTTCCTTTAAGGACAAAAATTTCCCACGACGATAGAAGACTTATATACAAAATTTGGATTAAAAAAGTCTATTCACTTGAAGGTGCATGTTAATATAATAGGAAAAAGGTTTATCGAAAAATGTCTATGAATAATTCAGAGGAAGCTTTCTTTTCTTATAAAAGGCATTAGACTATGGATAATAATTAGTTATTAAGAACTTTATGGTATTAAAAATACTCTCCGAAAAAGAGTTCTAGGTTTTTGTCTCATTTAAATGGTTTTGTGGTTTAGTTTTTAATGGAGCAATCTCTATAGCAGGATATGATACTTTAAAAGATTTATTTTTTAGGCCAAAATGGTAAATTTACACCCATACAATATGTGTACTATATAATACGAATTTTTAAAATGCACTTCTTTAGTATTGAAATTGAGTCTTTGTTTGATTATAAATGTTTTTTATTTAAGGCCGAAGCTGCCGCTGCCTTGTTGGCTGCCTCAACAACACCTCAACATCATCATGTGGCTGAAGATGAAAACGAGAATGAGGAAGAACTTACAAACGGTGATGCTGGTGGTGATGTATCGCGCGATTTGGATACTGATGAGCATATCAAAGATCCCATCGAAGATAGACGTACATTGGCTGAACGTAATGAACGTTTGCATGATCAATTGAAGGTAAGTTTTGATTGGGCTTTAATTGAAAATAACATAACTAATCAATGGATTAATTACAATTTAGGCCTTAAAACAAGATTTGGCTCAGTCACGGGACGAAACAAAAGAAACCCAAAACGATAAAATTCATCGTGAGAATGTTCGTCAAGGACGTGATAAATACAAGACATTACGTGAGATACGTAAAGGCAATACAAAGCGTCGTGTTGATCAATTTGAGAATATGTAAATTAAACTCTAACCTGCTTGTGTATTTACAATTTTAAGCTTGTTAAACGAAAGAGAAAATTAACCAACACCACAAACATTTATAGGTCAGCCAATTTTTATTCCTTTTTATATAATAAAAAAAACAACAACATCTAATCAAAAATAATAATAAATTTAATAAAATTGAAAATCCTAAAAAAAACCCACAAACAACAAGTTTTAAAGTAAATTAAATATCATAAGAAACGGCAAAATGAAAAAAAAAAAAAAAACAAAATAAATAAAAAAAATCCAATCAATACCCTGTTCTAACACTACCGTTTTATTATTATATGAAATAAAAATGCTTTAATTTTTATTATTTTTTGTTTTCAGTTTAAAAGCCTTAAAATCATAAGAATAATATTGTTTTATGCATATTTTTTTCTTTTTAAAAATTATTCGTTTATAACACCCTCTTTCTTTAAACACCCCAACAACATATTCATAATTTTTTAAAATGAAAAGTATAATTAATTAGTAAATGCAAAAGCTCCATGAAAAAATAATTTAAAACAAATATTAAAAAGTCTTCTAATCAAAAGAAAAAAGTTATAAAAAATAGAAAAATGTCGCAAAAGAAACGCTTACATTTTAAAAGAAACAAAAACAAACAAAAATTTAAATAATTAAAGAAGAAACATTTTTTTTTTTAATAATACATAACAATTTTGCATTTGATATACATTTTCATAAGCTTTCTATAACATTTTAGACCTTTTTCTTTGTACACAAACAAAAAAATCTAAATTGTTATGCAAGGAAAGTAGGAAAAGAATACATAAACTTTATTTAATATATTTTTTTGTTTAAATTTTTTTTTTTATATTCTTCTAATTCTTCTACTTCGTACCAATAATCTAATAAAGAGCTACTAAGAAATACACGCCTAAAGAAAACAACTTGAATTTGCAAATAAATTAAATAAAACTGTAACTATACTGTATTCTCTCTCTCTAACTATATCTCTAGACCATTGAATTGCAACAAAACAAAATCCGTCTTCTTTATATAAAACTTAAAAAAAAAAAAACAAAATGAATAGAGAAAAAAACAGCAACATTTAACTACTATTCTTATTATATTATTAATAATTTATCTTAAATATGTTTATTAATTATAATTATTAAATATAGAGTTTTTTTTTTGTGAGAAATTAAATTAAAAGTATAAAAAAAACAAATTTAGTATGTGTATACTTTTAAGGTATAGTTGATGCTTCTTTTAAATATTAATATTATGTTTTATTTTATTTTTTTCTTTCATTATATTAAATAAAACAAAAACCAACCATTAACAACAAACAAGCAAAATATCTTTAAATAATTAAAAAGGAAATGAAATCATTTTTATTTAATTCTTGTTTCTTTTTTTTTTTTTTTCTTCTATTTTTTCAGTTTAATTTTTTAAACAAAACCTAAAAAGTTACAAACATCTTTTTATTATATCGTATTTGTTAAATTAAAGTTAAGTGAGTTTAAAATTTCCATTAAAAATATTTTTTTTCTTTGAAAACGACAAGTATTTTAATAAATTTTAATTTAAAATTTTTTTGTCTTAAATTTGTAGCAACGAGTTTTTAATTAAATTGAATATATACATATATAACAAAAATATATTTATATAATTAATTAAATAAAAAGAAATAATAATATTAAATATATATTTTGTAAAACTACAAAAAAAAAACACACAAATATGTTGTTTAATTTAAAAAAAAACAAGAATTTTTGGTATGATTATTCCACAATTAAAAATATTTATTATAATTATATTTTTATTATAATTATAATTAATTATATTAAAAAATAGTAGTAGTTAAAGAGCTGCTTGACTACAAACCAAAACAACAATTCGAATCCATATGAAGACGAAATAATTCTCATTATGGTTTTCAAATTGAAAACAAGTAAAGGATTTTCTCTTTCAGAAAACCTATTCAGAAAGCATTCTAAAAACGTGAGGTAAAAAGCCACCTCTGGAGAAATCGTAGAACTTAATGAGAAAAAAGTTCCTCACTACTAACTACACCGAATACAGTAATCACTCGATTTACGTCGCAGTTGGTTCCAAAAAAAGGCGACGTAAATCGAATTTCATATTGCTCATACTACAAAGTAGTATGTTTTAAACAAGGAACTTAAAAAAGTTACACTAATTCCTCGATTTACGTCGCAGTTGGTTCCAAAGGCGACGTAAATCGAATGACGACGCAAATTGAAGTTAGAGGGTACAAAAAATTTGACGACGTAAATCGAAACAACGTTAATCGAGGCGACGTAAATCGAAGGATTACTGTATATTTGTAAGTAACGACAGATCACAGTACCATCATTGTAGTACATTTTATAGGAGCCAAAATCAGTTGCTTAACTGGAAAACCTTGATTAACACGTTCACGTCTGTACGTATCACCACTGGCGGTACACTTTCGATTGAACCATTAAACGATATTTATTTCATTTGCAGTGCGATAGAGCGAAAAGAATTGGCTCGCAGTCGCCAATGCGCAAGTAGCATGAATTACATGGCCGTCGTAAACGTGTTAATAAAAACTGAAACAAAACTAAAGCTGCGTGAAGATCTTTGCTGCAGCCCTATGTTCAGGTACAAGAAAAAGCAGTAAAAAACCAAGAAAATGCATTTAAATGATTCCTATTCTTACTCTAAGGCTTACAAATGCATCAAATCTAAAGAAATCAATAATTAGAAATATCAAAGTGCCATACAAAGTTCTTTAAATTTACTTCGATCTGTAACTAATGCCTGGATTTGCGACTAACTAAGAATTTCATTTCTAGACTTTTATACCAGGAAACTCCGGGAATCCATCAGGACATTGAACAAACTGTAGACTTTATGTGTGTGAAGTTAACTAAGAAAGTTATATTGTTGTCACTGTTAAGTTAACATAATTGAAAAATTCAAAACGAAATTTGTAAATAAAATCACAAATACAGAAAAAAAATTTTCGGAAATTTAAAAGTAAGATGAAGGCAAACCATTTAATTTCATGATAAAACAAATATGAAAAAGCCTGTTTTCACATGAGAGATAAATCTGCTAAAATCGTATAAAAAAAGAATGTTGGGGAAGCGGACTTGTGGGCTGTATAGTTATGTTGTAAAGGATTCCGAAATAATTTTTGTTACGATCGGAGACTAATTGAATGTTGTTAGCGAAGCCTTGGACTACAATTCCTATACAGTGTGATGTTTCCACAACGTCCCATTTTGCAACAAAATCCACCATCTTCTCCAGACGTTGTTAATATGGTGAATTTTTTACTCACGATTCTTGAATTCCAAAATCATTTGTGATATACAAGTACTTAGGTTTTATTAGGCACCTCTTGGACTACAATTCCTATATAGAGTGATGTTTTCACCACGTCCAAATTTCAATTCCAAAACTATTTGAAATATACCAAAATAGCATAGGCACTTCTGACATTAACCGAGAAAATTTGCTGGTTCACAGAGCAAGGTTAACTGTTTAACAGAGGCAACAAGTAGATTCGTCTTCTAATTCGCCACTTTTGCAGATGGTTGATATAATAAAATTTAATTCTCATTAGAGCCATTATTATTAAAAGGTGGCCGATGATGTGGTTACTCTGGTAGGTGGAAAATTTTTGCGGCGCTGGGGGAACTGATGGAGTCTGCTCTTGGAATTTTATCCTCTTGGGCTACGAACTGTGGTCTGGGTTTAAATCCCAATAAGACAGACCTCGTTTTGTTCTCGCGTAGATACAAAATTGAAACCTTCAGGTTGCCGAGGCTAGGTGGTAGGGAACTTCCGTTTACTTCCGAGGTCAAGTACTTGGGTGTTGTCCTAGACAGCAAGCTGAACTGGAAACAAAACACTAGGAAAGAATGAAGAAGGGACTGAATGCTCTCTACCAGTGTAGGAACTCCATAGGTAAGAGCTGGGGTCTTCCACCTAGGGCCATTCGCTGGATATATCTGGCGATTGTTAGACCGGTTATTAGTTATGGTTCTGTTGTTTGGTGGTGTGCCTTGGATAAGAGTTTTCAACGGAAAATCTTAGATAAGGTTCAGCGGATTGCCTCCTTGAGTATCACTGAAGTGAGGAAGAGTTGCCCTCAGGCTGCTCTGCCTGACTCCGCTTGATTTGGATGTCAAGCGGTGTGCGGCGCGAAGTGCCATACGTCTGAGGGAATCGGGCTGCTGGAAACAGCGCTCGATAGGTCACTCCAGAGTTCTGAACGTCGTCTTTCCTGATGGAAGGTATGGACTTTCTGAAAAAACCGCCGATTATACTGTGCCTGAGGCTATATTCCTGCCTGGTTTAAGAATGCTTATACCAGAAAGGGCACAATGGAATGGTGGGGTACTCCAGGGGCAGAGAGGTATACCCATCTTCACAGATGGGTCTAAGTTAGGTGAAGGTACAGGTGCTGGGGTTTTCTGTAGAGAACTCGGTCTTGAACTTTACTTCAGGTTGAATGATGACTGCAGCGTGTTAAAGGCGGAGATTTTCGCAATCTTGAAGGCTATTGAGGCCATAGCTGGTGGCCCCACTTCGGATTCAGAATCTTACATGATCTTCGTTGACAGTCAGGCTGCCCTAAGGGCCATTGCGTCGGTCTGGTACAAATCACGGCTCGTTCGCGAGTGCAAGGAGTCGTTGAGGACCTTTGGACCGGACCGTATCCGTGTATGCTGGGTTCCGGGTCATAGCGGAATACTGGGCAATGAGACGGCGGATGCTCTCGATAGGCTAGGTTCGCTTTTCGAGAGCGATTTAGTAGTTGGTCCTGACCCCCCAATCTGCCACCTCTACGGCCTCATCAAAGGATGGGTCAGAGGGGAAAAGCAGAGGCGTGGGGGGAACGGATCGGGTTGTTGTGTTTCTATATGTCTATGGCCTGCTATGAGAACAGGTTGGCTGCTGGGCTTGGATAAGGCCAGTTTAAGGTTAGTTATCGGGGATCTGGAACAGATCCCAGCCGGACTATTGCAGGGTATGTTGCGATGAGGAGGAGGAGTTGGAGACTGTCGAGCACCTCCTCTGTAACTGCGCAGCCCTTAGCAAGTGGAGGTTGGGGACCCTTGACAGGGGCTTCTTTGAGGGTTTGAATTCTGTGTCGAGAGCAGACATCAAGGCTCTCCACAGATTCATTGGCTTGAGATGGTTGAGAAGTGCTAGGGCTTCATCAGTCGCGTTCTTCCTTTTTTGTTTTGTTTGGTCTGTGTAATTCCTCCGCTTCCCATTCTCCCTTTCCTACTTCCTCTCCTTTTTCCTATCCCCTCTATTATCCTTCCTTTTTAAGGACGTTGTACAATGAGTCAATTCGACCTCCGGGTACTGTACTTGTCTCAGTCGACAAGTACACGTCCTCTAACCTAACCTAAGAGGCGGTTGGCGGCGGATGGAGAGAACATTTTCTTAAATCTCAAGATTCCCACTGTGACAGTTCGAAAGAGGACCCTCCGGACTATCATTAGTATATAGTAGGGTAAGTGTACTACGTCCCATATCTTTTAAACTTTAAACATCAATCTTCAAAAGACTTGTTTTAACATAAACGTTAATTTTTTTTAAATGATTTTGTTTAAATTTTTAAATTATGTGGAATATTCCATTAGTAGATCTCAGGATCTATTTAGACATTTTGAAAAAGAATCTCACGGGAAGTGTTAGAAAATTGGACAATAAAGCCGATTACATTTTTGAACAAAACAATGAGCCAAAGCATACTTCACAAATACAAGGCTTTGATGTATAATGCGTGAAATCAATTAAAAACTCCTCCGCAGTCACCATGGCTAAATCCCAGAAAGCAATTTTAGAATTTGTTAAAACGTAAAATACGAAACCACGTAATAACATAAAAGAAAGAATGGGGAAAAATTAGCTACCAATACTAGCCTATCCTCATGATGTAGTAGTCCTAGTGATTGTGACATTTCTGTCCACGATTAGTAAGGCCATGCAATCGGCACTGAGAGGTTTGTGGTCAAGGGTTAGCAGTCAAGACAAGACGGAGATGGTATTATTGACTTGGAGATATAAGGTAGTCGGTTTTAGCTCACTAGTTCTTAATGGAGTAACGCTGAGACTTTCACATGGGGAAAAATACTTGGCAATGAACCTTGACTACAATTTGTAAAGGAGACTGAATATTCAAGAAAAGATTAGGAAAGGTTTCAATGCCTACATGTGCCGAATTTTCATGTTTAGGAGCTGGGGCTCGATCGATTATGGCAAATTGGTTTTATATCTCGGTTGTTAGGCCTGTTCTTACCTATGGATACACGATATGTTGGAATGCATTGGGAACAAGAAGCTATAGGAACATTCTAAAGCACAAAGATACGCTTCTCTCGACATCAGAAGTGCCTGTAGAAGCACACCTTAGGTAGCTCTCAATGGCATCCTTCACTGACTCCCGATTAAGGAATATGTAAAGGTGGCAGATTAAAGCCTCTTTAGATTGGAGAAATTATGTCTAGTAAGCTACTGTGGCGTGAGTCACTTCGCATGCTGAAGAAACTAACGAGCCGGGGAAGGTTTTTTAGACTATCGCGGACTACATGGCTGCAAAAATTCCTTTCTGATATGCACCGAATGTGAAAATAACAGATAGGGATTATTGGAAAGTCGCCGTAGTCTAGTAGGTAGTGTGTTGGCTTATTAGACTGAAGGCCCGAGTTCGAATCCCAGGTCAGACATCAAAACGAAAATATGAAAATATTTCTTCGGCGACTTCCTCTCAGCAGATTTCTGGCAAAAACTCTGAGAGTAAATAAAATTGCCATGAAAAGCTTCTCAAAAAAAACTGTCGTTCGGAGTCGACTTTAAACTGTAGGTCCCGCCACTCACGTATAAAATTAACGCACACAACATAAGTGGTGTGAGAAGCTAGGTCGTAATCCTGACTGAAGGGTTGTAATGACCAATTATGTATGATTATTGGATAGGTGCGATGGAAAGTAGTGTTTTTCAGGCGGAGATTCTGGGGATCATTAAGGCTGGTACGAAACATATATCCAAAAAACCAAGGCTAGGAAACGTATATACGTAAAGATCAAGGTAATAATTTATGTAGATCATGAGAAAACTCTAAAGGATTTGAGAGGACATGTGTTTAGGTGAAATCTGAAAGTAAATGCTGCTAAGCGACCTTATATCAGATTATAAAATTAGATAATGTGGGTAACTGGTCGTAGCAACGAAGTTTAGGATGAACTAACAAGTTCAGTATAAAATTTCAGGTGAAAACACCAGCAGCTTCTTCCTTGGAATTATTGAGGAAAGTTTTGATGCAAGACCGACCGACAACAGCTTTAATTCGCATAAAAACTCACTAACAATTAAAATTTTTCCCTGACAGATGATAGTTTCTGCATTTATTATTGGTGTTTTTAATGTGTGTGAAGATAAATTCAAATTTAACTAGCTAAGACATAAATCAAAACTTTTAACAGAGCTAATGTTAAAATTAACAAATCAATGTTAAGTTAGTAACAGAAAATACAAAAAATAGTCAAGGAAGAAATCACCCAAATATACGATATCAGAGAATGGAATTTGTACTCCATTCCTTAAAAATTATGCCCCACAAAAAAATGTATTCGTTTTAAGAAAGTATGGGTATGTTGATCGATATTGTGGAAAAATGGAGTTTACTGCAAGTGTCTCACTATATAAAAATTGTAGCCTAAGGTGTCCCTAATAAAACCTAATTAGTGATATATCCCAAATAATTTTGGAACGTAAGAAATCGGGTTTGACAAATTCACTCTGTTAACAGCGTCTGGGTAGGATGATCGATATTGTGGAAAAATGGGACTTGCTGCAGGTATCCTACTATATACAAATTGTAGCCTAAGGTTTCTCTAATAAAACACAATAAGTGGTATATTCCACATAATTTTGGAACTTAAGAAATCGGGCTTGAAAAATTCACTCTGTTAAAATATTGGTACAGTGTCTGGGTATGATGATGGATATTGTGAAAAAATGGGACTGGCCTCAGGAGTCCCACTATATAGAAATTGTAGCCTAAGGTGTCCCTAATAAAACCCAATTAGTGGCATATACCAAATAATTCTGGAACTTGAGATACCGGCTTGGAAAATTCACATGTGTGTGAAAATAAATTCGAATTTAAAAATCCAAGACGCAATCCATAAATTTTAGCAGCGCCGCATTTAGCGTTAAGAGTGCAAAATTTGCCCTTAACAGAGCACTGTTAACTGTTTAACAGTATCCATCTGAACAAGGTCACTTGTTTAGGAGTTAATTTTAGGGCATATTCTACGTCTATGCGTACCATATCATACTCAAAGGAGTATTCCAAGGCCTCTTAATACAATCAGCAATATAGTCCCATATAAAGTGAAGGGGTATTGTTAAGATTGGATTTGCAAATATAAATTTTTAGATTGAAAATTCTCTAGAAGATCAGTGGCCATTTGGGAACATATACGAAATAGTACACCATACGGACTACAGTGGCTCCCACATTATTTCAACCAGCACCTTTAAAAAAAATTTAATAAGAGTTTATAGAATATGTTTAAAAATTGAACGAAAAAGTTTTATTCAGTCTCAAATTTATGGGCAATTTGTGATCAAAACGTCCGCCAACACCAGATTTCGAACAAGAATGACCTTATAGCAGCTCTGAAAAAGGAATGGGCAAAAATAACTCTCCAAACCACTAGGAAGTGGAATCAATGCAAAAAAGGCTGAAAGCTGTAATTAAGCAAATAGGAGGTCATACTAAATTTTGAAATTAAAACTATAAAGAAATAAGCTGTGACTAATTGGGTTCCTATATTTTTGGTTTTTAGTTTGTAAGTTTACATTTGAGACTGAATAAAACTTTTTTTTTCTTAATTTTTAAACATATTCTATAAACTCTTATTCAAATTTTTTTAATATCTTGTTTTGTTTCGAAATTAAACGAGCTTAATTTTTTTTTAAGGTGCTGGTTGAAATAAGTTGGGAGCCACTGTATATGCAAATGGTAGTCCAGAGGGTCCTCTTCCTAACCGTGGTAGTGGGATAGCTGAAATATGTCGTCGAGATTTTGAATTTTAAAAAAATCTTCTTATCTTCACGCACATCTTGCTGCAGGTATCTCACTATATACAAATTGTAGCCTGAGGTGTCCCTAATAAAACCCATTTAGTGGTATATCCCAAATAATTTTGGAACGTAAGAAATCGGGTTTGACAAATTCACTCTGTTAACAGCGTCTGGGTAGGATGATCGATTTTGTGGAAAAAATAGGACTTGCTGCAGGAATCCCACTATGTACAAATTGTAGCCTAATGTGCCCCTAATAAAACGCAATTAGTGGTACATCCCAAATAATTTTGGAACTTGAGATATTGGGCTTGAAAAATTCACTCTGTTAACAGTGTCTGGGTAGGATGATCAATATTGTGGAAAAATCGGGATTGCTGCAGATATCAAACTGTATACAAATTGTAGCCAAGGTGTCCATAATAAAACCCAATTAATGGTATATATCAAACAAATTTTAGAACTTGAAAAATTCACTATGTTAACGTAGTAGTACAGTGTCTGGGTAGGATGATCGATGTTGTGGAAAAATGGTGAATTTTTCAAGCCCGATTTTTCAAGTTCCAGGTTCTTTATGAGTTTGTTCAGTATGCCAATCCATAATCAGGAACAACACCACCTCAGTGAGATGCAATGAAAGCAGCTCTAACATTTCATCGGGATTGATGATAACTTCAGGGCCAACTGCAGATAGCCAAACAGTAACTTACTACTCTCTGACAATAATTTGAATGAGTAGCTCTCCACCCAACAGTGACGGAGTGTTTGTGGGCAGAAGGAACCTTACCTTGGTATAGAGCAATAACTTTAAAAGTTTGTGCCATATGAGGAAATGTACAAACCTGACACACCATAGGGAATAAAGCAGCAGTTTTATTGCTGGCTGTTGAAGTCGCCGTAGTCTAGTAGGTAGTGTGTTGGCTTATTAGACGTAAGGCTACGGTTCAAACCCCAGGTCAGACATCAAAACGAAAATATGAAAAAAAAAAAATATTGCTTCGGTGACTTCCTTTCACCAGATTTCTGGCAAAAACTCTGAGAGCAAATAAAATTGACATGAAAAGATTCTCAAAAATCTGTAGACTTTACACTGTAGGTCCCGCCACTCATGTATAAAATTAACACACATAACATACATAAGTGGTGTCAGTAACTAGGTCCATAATTTTTACTGAAGGGTTGTAATGACCAATTATGTATGTATGTTGCGCGAATCTTCACGCAATAACAACTCCTTCTTCTACGAACACAGGACAGATGACTCCTTCACATAGAGCCACACAACATACTAACCCCAATACTTCATCTCGACAACGTCATCAGACAGATCAAACCCATCACCCATATACATTTTCTATCATTTGCCTTTATAGGAGACCAACGGACTATACACCATACTGACAATCACCTAAGCTGTCCACCTAAGATGTCTCTTATATCTTCAGAAAATTTCAACATAATTAGGAAGGATCGAAAGAGAGATAATTGCGACGGTCTCACCTTCAGTTTTGAGCGCAACATCCCCAAATCACCAATGTATACACTTACATACATATTCCGCCCTTCGAGAGTATAGAATACTGCTAACACCCCAACATCTCATATCTCCCTCCAGGATGACAGCCGGATTAATGTGTGAGAACATAAATTCGAATTTAACTAGCAAAGACAAAAACTAATTACATATTTTAACAAAGCCAATGTTAAAGTTAACAGAGCAATGTTAAATATTGAAACATTCTCAATTTTCTTCCAATTCTCCAATAATTCTCATTTTGATCATTATTAGTTGTGAATAGTCGTATGGGATGGTAAACGGGGGTGGAGGGTTATTTTTCCACAATATCATCCCCAGACCATGTTAACAGAACGGATATTTCCAGCGCGATTTATCAAATTCCAAAATTATTTGAAATATACCACTAATTGGGTTTTGTTAGGGACACCTTAGGCTACTATTTGCATATAGTGGGATACCTGCAGCAAGTCCCATTTTTCCACAATGTTGGTTATCAAATTACAAAATTATTTGGAATATACCAGAAGCTGGGTTTAGGCTACTATTCGTATATAGTGGGATATCTGCAATAAGCCCAATTTTCACACAATATCAATCATGCTCCCCAGACATTGTTAACACAAATAAATTTTTTTGTCTAAATTTTTCAATTTACAAAACCATTTTCGAATTACCAGAGAAGCTATTCCACCCAGGAATCTGTGATTTTCTCCAACACATTGCATTAACAGCCTTAATACAGATAAACTTATCCATTATTCTCATTTTAATGCGCATAAATTTCTTTTAATGTTTTAAGTGTTTAACAGAAGATACAAAAAATGGGGCTGGAAGAAATCACCAAAAATATATTTAATCTATTCCTTAAAAATTATGCCCCACAGATTCCTGATTGGAACTGCTTCTCTGGTACTTCGGAAATGGTTTTGAAACGTGATTGCATTAAGTCTGTTAATGCAAGTAAAGGTTGTCGTCTGTGTACCCTCCAGGGCATAAATCGAAAAGCAATGAGAGCTATTACAAGAACATTAACGGGGCTTGACCCATTCAAACACAGGATCAATAGATGGAATAGGGATAACTGTAGGCAGAAATGGCTGTATGTAGTCGATTTGTTGAGGAACTGGTGGATCTGAAGGTTAAGCTTAAGTATCATAAACGTGATTGACTAGCAAAAGGGACATCTTTAGCAGAGTACATTTCCATTGGACATTATCTCCTCTTAAGCCCTAATGTTTAATAAACGTGATTTACTAGCTAAAGGGACATCTTTGCCAGGTTACTTGTCCATTGGACATTATGTCCCCTTAAGCCATAATGTTTGCGAAACACCCCATTTATCTTCTCTTGTCACCCTCTTTCTTTTTTTCATATCCTATCTTTTCTACTTTTCCTATTTTTACTTAAATACTCTTTAGTCACCTTTACTTTATTTTTCTCTTATATTTTCCCCTCTCTGATTGTAACTAAATTTTATAATTTTTTTCTGAAGAGTCACAATGGACCAATTTGCTTCCTGATAGTGGCCTTATTAGGCGGTGCAGTGGTACTCAACTCTTTCAATATAACCTAATGCTATCCATAAGTAAGAAATATTTTCTGATGTTGATTGAAACCGAAAGAGTATTCAAAGTTCAACGCACAGAATTAATATTTTATTAAATAATTAATAAATGGCCAAAAAATATTGCTAAATTTCTATATCTACTGCAAGTGAAAAAAGGTTTTGTACTTACAGCATAAAACTCTTAATATTCTTGATGTCATAGATTACAGCATACTTCACTCCTCTTACAAAGTGGAAGAAATTTACAAATCATTTTCTAGAAGTTCTTATGTTGCTGATGGAATATGTTTGAATTCCATTTTCCAACGAAAATCAATTTTAGGTTATGGACAACCGCCATGTTGATTGCGTAATGAAATCAGTTCAATGTATTCCTTGTTTTTACTTAACTAATATTTACTTTTCAAATATATTTAGAAACACTTGATAGAATTTACACTAGCGCATCACATTTACACACTTTTTTGAAATTTAAATTTATTTTACACATCGTTTTTAATTTTCACAATTTTCAGCTTCTTTTTAACACAAAAAATATTTCTAACGGAATATTTTTTTTTATATTTTCTTCTAAAAAGTAACAAATCATCCACGTTGCAAAAAAATGTCATGTTCTCAGTACTTTAAAAATACAACCATTCACAGTAAATACACTTTGACTCTTGAAAATCTATAAAAATAAAGTAAAACCAAACAAAATAAGCTAACAAAACAATAACAACACACATGTACTCACCTGTTACAGCTATCAGCTTGATGAAAATGTTCAATAATAGTACGTGTGTGTGTGTGGTAATTAGAATCTCTCCTCCTTGCTTTTACCAATTGATTCTAACAAGTAGTAAAACCAAAAAAATATAAATTTGCAATTGCTGCCAAAATCGAAATATTAACAGCATCTGTTCAATAAAACCAACAATTCGCATCATTGCGAATTGTAAAGAAAAAAGTGAACAAATTATTTAGAAAAAAAATGTTTTGCTCTCTGTTGTATGCCACTAACTAACTAACGAGCATGATCAGTATTTTAGTGTAGAAGTTGAATAAAAAATCATTTAGAAAAACAAAATCAAGAAGAAAGTACCATATTCAATAATAATAAATCAATTGTTGTTTAGAGGAAGTAGAATGAATCGCCAACGTACTGTGATTATATTTAAATCAGAATCGGATAGTACCGAAGTGTATGCAGCCGAATTGAAACGTCACCATTTCAATCCCATATTTTTGCCCACACTGGTGTTTGGTTTTAAGAATTTGGAAAAGTTACACGCCAAACTCCAGCATCCCGATGACTATGAGGGTTTGATCTTCACTAGTCCACGCTGTGTAGAGGCGGTGGTCAAGGCGTTGGATAAACAAGAATTGCCGGGTGCTTGGAAAATGTTGCATAATTATGCAGTTGGTGAGGTCACACACAATTTCGCGCTGACAGAATTGCAACAACTGTTTACCCATGGCAAAACAACGGGAAATGCTCGTAATCTAGCTGATTTCATTATTGACAACCATGAGGGTACCAAAGACATGCCATTTTTATTGCCTTGCAGTAATATTGCCCAAGATACTTTGAATATTAAACTACGTGATAATGGTTATCGTGTGGATGCCTGTGAAGTTTACGAAACAAAATGTAGTCCGGATTTGCCAGATCTCATGGATAAGGCTTTACTGGCTGAAAATATCGAATATTTAGCATTCTTTTCGCCTTCTGGTGTCAATTGTACCTACGAATACTTTAAAGCTAAAGGCCTGGCCATGGATAAATATCGTTTGGTGGCCATTGGCCCCAGTACCCGACGTGCCTTAGAAAGCAAAGGTCTGAAGGTCTATTGTACTGCCGAACGTCCTACAGTCGAGCATCTTATTAAGGTCCTTATTAATCCCCAAGAGTGTCGTGAGAATCTGGTAAGAGATTCTCAAGTTTCTTTGCATGAATAGATTAGAAGAGGAGCTGTATGGTAAACAAAGGCTGTTTAACTATTTTACTGTTGTTGTTAATTTATATTTAATATTAAAAACTAATATGGTTATTTATTTTTACGTTTGTACGCTATTCTTTTAACGTATTTGAGAACAAAAAGACAAAAAAATCAAATCAGTGATTAATTCTAAGGAAAATTATTTGTAATAAAATGAAATTCAAAATTTTTTTAAATAAATTTGTAACTTTATTATTTTGATAAGCTTTAATTACATACAGTGAACGTCAAAAGAAACTGTACATTAAAAAAATATACATTAATAAATTATCGTTATTTTATTTTGTTTTTGCCAGTTTTTGAAATTGAAAAAAAAAAATTGAAATATTGTCAAATTTTTACAGGGACTCTCCTTAAGTGGTAAAAGTTGAGTTTGGTGATTGTTAGAATTTTATCTATAGTGTACAGTTTCTTTTGACAATTTAAAGTCGACTCCGAACGACAGATTTTTTGAGAAACTTTTCATGGCAATTTTATTTGCTCTCAGAGTTTTTGCCAGAAATTTGTTGAGAGGAAGTCACCGAAGAAATATTTTTTAATTTTTTCGTTTTGATGCCTGACCTGGGGTTTGAACCGTGGTCTTACGTCTAATAATCCAACACACTACCTACTTGACTTTGGCAAATTCTCCTGTTTTTCTAGGGAGTGATAATAATTTAAGCGAAAGTGATTTTGCAGTTGGTTACAGTACGTACATAGATCCCCCTCGGTTGTGTCATATCAAAAAGATTGTTAAGAGTTGACTTGAAATATTACAAGTGCTTGGAGAGCTCCACCGATGCTCAACAGCAGCATAATATAGCTACAGAATAACATGATGCACCAATTCAAATTTATGATTATAAGAGTGATTTTTGTTTTTCTAAATCTATTGAAAAAATTATATTTTCATCGCGATAAATAAACTGTAGAAAATGAGATTTTCTTAACAAAAACTTGAATTTCAATATTTCCAGTTTAAATAAGCATTTTCTAATAAATGGAAATATGATCAAAAAAAATTTTTTACGTGTATAAACAATTAAAAAGCAGCATTTATTTATAAACAAATTATTTATTTTTTATGCTTGATTTTTTTTTCTTGTTATTTTATAAAACTTTATAATAGTGTAAACAATTAAATAATTTTATAAAATTTATAAGTCTTTTATTTAGTAATTTGGGCAGTGTTACTGACAGCAGTGTTTTTGTGTTAATAATTTTAACTTTTATGTTTAACATTAACGAATACCACAAAAAGAAAAGAAGAACAATTTGTCTAAAGTTTTAAAATACAGAAGTTAACTATCTATCCATAATTGCTAACATTATTTTACTTTCCTTAACGTAAAAACTAAAAACCTTAATTAAATTAGAATTATTTTACTATAATAAAATGTAAATTTGGAGGACATGTATTTACAAAATGAAAAAAAATATCAATCAAGTGCATGAATTTGTGTATGATTGAATAAATTTTAATTGTTAGTAATGCGAGTAGGAAAACAAAATTAGTTAACAACTTTTGTAACGCTTGTTTAGTCTTAAACACTAGTTATAATATAAAAAAATAGTAATAAGAATAGCAAAAAAAATAGAATAGAATAATGAATCGATTATGGATGGCAATCGAACTTTAGTTGTGTTGTTATTGCCGAAGAAATTATTTTTGTTGTCAGCTGCCATCTGCTAATACCAATGTCTGCAATTTTTTGGCAACTGGCAACCTAACTGCAGTTCAGTTGCCACACATAACCACCCCATAAGAATAACTTTGAAATAAATAGCCTTCAGGAGGAGGTAGTAGTAACAAAAGTTACATATTTGACTAGATGAGTAGATTATGAAATAGTTTGCCCTTCTTTCCATTTGTTAAGCAAATCGCTTCTTTTAATAGATGGCAATTCTTCATTAATTTTACGTAAATTAAATGAATCTATAGAGTTTCGCGACGAAAAATTATTGCTAAAATTACAACGACGAGTAAATGAGGGTTGTTTCCAAATGTCCGAATTGCCATTGGAGAAATTATTTAAAGGCGTATTGCTTAAAAGAGATGGTCTGGGCGAAAATGATCCAAGGCGGGGTGAGTCAATGGGTTCAAAACCGTTAACATTGTCACCGATTAATGTTCTTTGCTGGTAGTCCATAGTTAAGTCAGGACATAATGAATTCTCTCGTGAGGTATTACCATTTACTCTTCCGTTTTGAGATTCAAACCCCGATGAGTGCGAAGAGGATCTTGATAAGCTTTCATCCATGGGTGTTGCCAGAGTTGGTACTGGTGTTGGTATAACTAAACCATTGCGTGGCATTTCAGCCACGGGTTGCCTCTGATTGAAATAACCACCCGATAGCCATGAAGCATTGGATACTGTTGTTAAATTATTTGTACTAAATCTGGTGGGTGAGAGTAATCTATGATGAGTGATGGGCCTTTGACCTTGCTCTTGTGGTTGCTGATGATGATAAATAGCACTGCTTGACACAGAAAGAGGTGAAAGCAATCCCGTTTGCCTGCCAGGCACTGTAAAGTTATTAGTATTAACAAACATAGAGCCAGAATTGATTGAATTGTTGGCCGCTGTATAAAACGAAGCCTCATTATCTTGCACGTGATTAAAAAATCCCGTTCTATTAGGCTCTGTAAAGGAATTGTTAAGCACGGCAGAGTGCGCCACCGAAGCGTTCATGCCGAACAAAGTTGATTGCGGTCTTTCTCCGCTATTCAACTCTAAACTAGAATTATATAAACCCTGACGACCTGCCATAGGCACAGGCATGGGTGTGGCAAACATGGGTCTTAACGATTGATTATCTTCTCTGGCATAATTGCGAAAACTTGCATTGGGAGATATTTGGGAACGGGGTATATGATTAAGTGAAAAAACCGACGATGTCAATGGTGCCCTTGTTAAGCGAGGCGAAATTTTTTTCTGCATTTGAAGAGGCGATGTAGCGCGATATGATTTGTTAGAATGCAGAGAATCGTTACTACCATTCAATTGTTGACTTAAAATACTCATAGTGTCCTCATCACTTAGATAATCTTCTGAATAGATTTTATGGAAACTGTTGCCTGAGGTGTCATGTAGCTTAGGAGAAGGTTCCGGTTTTGAAGTAAACGACAATATAAATGTAAACAAAGATGTAAAGAACTTTAATAAAAGGAAAAAGAAGAAAAGAAAATTATTTTACAAAAAATTAAGACAATTTTTTCTAATAAAAACTTACCATCATTATTTGAGGCGTAAAAGTCCAAGTTTGATCAACTAAACCGCCTGCAAAAACACTCCAAATCACCAATAAACCGGTAAATCTGGTCAAACGGAATCTATCTACTATATTATGCATAAAGGCTAGACACAATAATGCAAATGGACAAAAGTTTATAAACGTGGAAGAGAAATTATAATGAGTGACTTTCAAGCCCATAGAATACATGATCATCATGAAGAGTGTACGTGAAAATAAGGAAATTTTTATTACTACCGCATGCTTTTGAATGACATCCATATAGGAGCCCATTACCTTAATAAATGCTATTAAATGTGATGCTATTAGAAATACTTGATGTCCTAAGGATTTGCCTAAAAATTGTGTAAAACTTTCCTCTTGGAGCGTTGAAAAGGCACCAAGTAGACAACATAAATTAATAAATGCAAGTATAGTGATAAGTTTACGTAGTCTTTGTTTCCGTTGCTCCTGTTTGGCATGTTCAATTTGATCAAGATGTGGTTGTTTCAGGGTTTCGGCTCCCTTAATAATAAAATCCAAGAATTTGGAGCCCAATACCATTTTCTTTTTTTCACGCAACACTTTATAGAGATGACGATCACATGTTGAACAGAGGCGATATTCATCTTCCAACTTTGCTCTGTAAGAAATGAAAAGTTCAGAAAATATTTTTTTATATTAAAGTTATTGAAATGTTGTGTTATAAAATATAAGATTTTTAACTAAACAAAAGTTGCTTTGCTATTTAGACTCAATTTTATCAAAGTTTACAAATGTTTTGTTTTCACTTGACAATGTTGCAGTTAACTTAAAAATATTAACGTTAATCATTAAATTGTCGAAGCAAATCCTTTATAAATAATTTACTTTCCAGCTAGTAGACCATTTAGCAAATTGCCAGACAGAGAATGGATGTTATGCATGAACTTTATAAGTATTTGGCAGATGTACGAAGCACACAAGCAACCTTCGATAGGTATAAAGTCCATAAGCAAAGAAACAACATAAATTTGCAGTACAGTCAGGTAAAAACAGATGAGATGCAAACAAATGCTATCAATGTTTAGCGCCAAAATGTTGTAATTTTTTAAATAATTAAAGCGATAATAACAATATATAAAGCAGTTAATCATACTCACTTATAAACTTTTAACTCCTCATCCCAACGCGATTCATTTTTTGGCTCAAATTGTGCTAGTTTTTCCACCTTTAAACGTTGAGCCTCATTGCAAGCTTCACAGAAACCATTCTGGGTTGACTGTTGTTGTAGTCCTAGTGGCTGCTGGGCCACATTAAAACGTTCCGAATTTTGGCTACAATCCAACTGTGCATAGATTTCACGATTATAGTCACCGTTTTTATTGAAACCATTGTACTGTTCACATGATGGGCAAGTCCAACAATTAGCATCTAAGTAGGGCACTTTAGTGTTTTGATTACAAAACCAACAGTTGACACTGACGTTGAAACGTGAACTATAAATAGACAAATAGTAAGCAGACAGGCCATACAATATTAATAGTTGCTTTCAATGTATGCATGTGTATTGAAAACATATAAAAAGGCGCGAATGAAGTCATTAGTATTTAAACTTAATTAACCGGTTTGTTTGTGAAGCACTTAAAACTATTTTTTAATTATTTCTCCATAGATTCTTACCGTATTTTAATATAAAGCTTATAAGTCACTAATAGTACTACAAAACCAATGGCCAGCATTGGTATTATGCTCATGGCCAACGATAGCAGTACATTGTTATTCATATTCTTCTTATAACTGAAACACGACAATTGTTTATTAACACTTTTATCTTTTGTTATTGTCTTTTAAACACTTTTAATTTGTTTAATTAATTTAACTTTATATAAAAGTAAGTATGTATATATTTGTATATTGGAAAAAAGCCGCCGTACGCCTGTCACTTTTAATTTTATTTTTCCTGGTTAGCACGCTGTTTGACAATTAATTAATGAGTGAAAATTATATTCACCACACCGGTTGTTTTATATTAAATATACAGGGTTGAAAAAATTCGTAGTATTTCTAGGTAGGAGAACAATTATTGCATTCAGGTAAATTTAAATAAAATGAGTAAACAATTCTACAACAAAATCTTAATTGCTAATTAATCTTAATTAATACATATTTTGAAAACCCCTGAAATAAATGCACTGGATTATAAAAATCCATGGTATGTCTAGGTAGGAGAGCAATTATCGCAATCAGGAAATTTTGAATGAAATCCATTGAGGAATATTTTTTGAAAAACACAAATATAATCTATAATCCATTTTCATTAAAATCGGAAGAACTTGCTAAAGTTGATATATTTTGATATAAATAACTCAAGGTGAAAATAATTAAAAAAATAAGGAAACAAGTATGTTTTAAGGCACAAAAATACAACCCTGTTGCAATATAATTATTTGCGAGAGACTGCATTCTCAACAGCTGTCAAATTTGCGGGTATGAGAAACTCATTTCAAAACATCGTAGCTGCACGTGTTCTAAAACTAAAGTTTTGATTATTTTTCGATTGTTTATAAAGAAAATTGAATAAAATATATAAAACAAAATGCAACACGATGATGTGAGTAAAACTGAATTAAATATTAAACCAAATTTAATAAAATTCGATAAATGCACTCGTTTTATTTACAGGTTGTTTGGAGCATTATCAATAAGTCTTTTTGCTCACACAAAGTCAAGTAAGTTGCTGTTTAATTTTAAGTTCTCCAAAATGAAAGCATTACTGAAAATGTAAAAAATTTATTTGTTATAGAACTGATACACGCACCTTTTGCCGCCATGAATACAACATAACAGGCTTATGTACCCGACGTACCTGTCCTTTGGCCAACTCACAGTATGCAACAGTTCGCGAAGAAAAAGGTGTCATTTATTTGTATATGAAAACAGCGGAGAGAGCTCACATGCCCAGTAAAATGTGGGAACGTGTGAAACTGTCGCGTAACTTTGAAAAGGCCATACAACAGATCAATGAAAACTTAGTGTTTTGGCCAAAGTATATGATAGCCAAAAATAAACAACGTTTTCTGAAAATCACTCAATACCTGATACGTATGCGTAAATTGAAATTGAGACGACAGAAGTTGATAGTACCTTTGGCTCGTAAGATTGAGAGAAGAGAGACCAGAAGAGAACAGAAGGCTTTGATAGCAGCTAAGATTGAAAACCACATTGAAAAGGAATTGATGGAACGTTTGAAACGTGGTACATACAATGACATTTACAATTTCTCTCAAGCGGCTTTCAATAAGGCTTTGGCTGCTGAAGAGGTTGAAGACGATGAAGAGGCTGAAGAAGATTTGGATGAAGAACATGAAATGGAACACGAGATGGATGAGGAGGCCAAGGAATTAAGAAGAGAGTTATTGGATGAAGAATTTGTTGAAGCCGATTCAGAGGAAGAAGTCGACGATGAGGAGGAAGACAGTGACGATGGTATGAGTGATTCGGGTGAAAAGGAAGAAATCGAAGTTGATAGCGATTTTGAAGTGTCCGATGAGGAAGATGGTGGATCTGATATTGAGGTAAGTAAACAGACGACACATTTTTTTGTAACATTTTATTTAAAACATTAAACGTTTAAACGCTAAACTTTGATTATACGTTCACTATACATTGTGTAATTAAATATAATCAAATGAATAAAATGCAAAAGCATTTTATAATTGAATATAAAATCATAGCTCTTCTTGCAAAGTTAGCCATAATAAAGAGTTCGAAAGATTCTTCTATAAGTAAAGAATTGAAACCATAGTCTTGTTTTAAACTATATAGTGTATAGGCTTTAAAACTAAAGAACTTTATAAATCATAATGTGGTTGTTTCTCCGCTGTTTATGTTGCTTCCCAACTTTCTTTTTAACTTCTTGAGGCTAATTGTGGACATTAATACGGCGATCTGATTTGAATACTACGCTCTTTAGAATTGTAATTTTCATTACTTCAAGTATGGTAGCGTCACCAAATATGTAAAAATGCTAACAAAACAGGAACACTTGCTGCTATTCGTATTAAAATATCACAATGTGGTATTTTTCAGAATTCCAAAAACTAAAACAAAATAATTTTACTTAAAACGAGTTATTGAACTTAAAAGAATACATTTGAAAGCAATTAAGAGAGTACTAGTTGCGTTGTTTCGAACTTTCGGTTCTGATTGTACTAGAAGTTTTGATTTTTGGGTTAAAATTTTGTTTATTAATCCGTTTTACAATTCTTTAAATAACTTAACTTTATTCAAAAATCTAAAAAGACTTTCATTTTATTTTTCCATAGCCAGTATAAGTCATTTTTATTCTTCTTTCCCCTTAGATCGTTTGTAACATTTTTAAAAGGCTTTCTTTTATCAAAATTTGGAATGATATGGTTTTGAAAACTAATCCTTTAGAAGTGTTTTACAACATTTATTTTTGGAAGGGTTTAACTGTCTAATTTACCGGACTGCTTTTTAGCATTCTCTCTTAAATGAAACAATGCGCATGTAAGAGGATGATTTTTTTCGAATCTTTACAATTCCACAGATTTGAATTATACTAATTATTATGATCCATTTTATGCTTTTTGGCAATAACACCACAGGAAAGTTGAATATTGAAAAACGTCAAATAAGCGCTTGAGTATTTGGGGGTTAATTAAACAAAGGATATGATGAGAAACTAGGTCATAATCCTGACTAAAGGGTTGTAATGACCAATTATGTATGTATGTATGATTAACTAGTAATTCTAAAACAAAATAAATAAATAAATAAGTAATGTTTTACAATGGTTATAGGAAAAGCAAAACAAATAAAAATCTTTAATAGGGAAAAGCAATAGTTTGCAATAGTTGTGCTAAGTTAAAAAACCTTAGGATCGCTTAAAGTGTTCCCAATTAGGTGTGATTAGATTTGTAAATTTTTTTAAACATCATCATTTAGGTCTTTGTTGTTCTAGTCTAATCGAGATGGTTGGATCTCAGTAGGCTGTTTACTCAGGGTGTACCTAATTTAATCCCATTTTAATTTTTCCTTTTATCTCTAGTTAAGATATACTAACGTTTGTTTACAATTACTGCACAGTTTCTCTTTAAATATTGTATTCGGTTACTAGATTTTAAGGATTTGTTAATAAACTCTTAGAATTTCGTTCAGTAGTTCATAAGGAATGGAGTTCATTTAAAAAAATAACAGCAATTAAGGAATCTAATTGCATTGATTGCATTGTGAGAATTTAGGTGCATAATCCTGACTGAAAGGTTGTAATGACCAATTATGTATGTATGTATGTATGTAATTGCATTCATCTCTTGCAATTGTTTATTTACATATTTACAGTACTTTTTTCTCTATTTCTTTTCCATTTTGAATATTTCTTAAGACACGTGCGCTCATCTGTTACCTAATATTCACCAAAGAAGAAAAGTTATTTTAATAGTAATCATAAAACTTTAAAGTGGTTCATTGGAGGATTTAATTAGTCTAGCTCTACTATTATTTTTGACCTAATAATGGCAAAAAGAAAGAAACAGATACTTAAAACAATGTAATCATTTCTCTTAGAAAATATTTTGAAATATGAAAAAAAAAGACAGAAAATTTTGAAAAGGTGAAACTATTTATTTGAGGCATTAAATAAATGCCTGTCATATACTTCTTACTACTTCTACTTTATTCATGTGAATGCAGCCATGCTAGTGTATTTTAGCATAATTTTTTCAGTACATCACAAAATAGCAGCTGTAGTGTTATTTGCCAGGATGAAATTGTAGCTAATTTGTTTCAATACACAAGAGGCTTCACTTAACCCCACAGAAAATAGTTTACTGGGATCAAATCTTATGATCCAAAACGTGAGGTTGACTACTCACTAAATACTGCAGCTCCCGAGCTGTGTCTAACTGCTTACAATAACAAATTCGGTAATTTTGAATACAAGTTTTCGATAGAAAAATGGAAACAATATTTCTTACGCAGCTTAACACACAATCTACTGTGTAATAATCTTTGGTCCAATTTTTATCGGCACCAGGACTGTACGTAAAGAAAATTGTCTGGACGGAAAATTCTACAGCACCTGGTTCTAAATCGAAATAACAACCATTGATACGTTCTCATTCCAAATCAATGTCTCCAAGATAGGCAACAGTAGCATCAGTACCATGTTCATTGGAAATAAAATAATTCGCAAAACTTATTTCAGAAGCGAAATCAAATGTCCCCAGTCCTTTGCTTCCGCTGCGTTTTCAACCAATTGCTGAACTAGGAGGGTGACTTTGTGTAGGTTTTAACAACTGTGTCTGATGCTTTAAGCGAAGATATTGCAGATTATGTGTTCATGATCCTGTCAAGATATTCATCGCAGTACTGTAACCTAACAATTGCGAGAATACATTTTTGGTATTTTCATATGTCAGGAAACATTTTTTTTAAACAAGGTCGTATAACTTGCACTGACTTACATTCACTGTGTATTTTTCAAACGTATTCATCAGGTTTCAAAAAGAATTCATACCACTAAACCTCTGCATAGAGGTATTCTAACTAACAAACAGACTTTAAATATGAAATATGCTGTTGTATTATCAGATTTCAACAGTTTTTTTTTTTTTAAAGAGGGTTTTAGGAAACAAATTAAACGTGTGTTTATCTTGGCGTATCAAAACACAAAATTCTGTTACTGTTACTGCTTCTACATACAAGTACAACTGCTATATTGGCTTTTACTTGCTTGTTGACTCTTAATGCTATCGGATGACTGCCTCACTAACCGACTACAATCTCACTATCTCTCCACAAATAAACTTCTCTACTCTACTCTTAAATAACAATGTATTTCTGCTATTATTTGCCACTTAGATTAATCTCTGTGTTGTGTTGTCTGCTTCTTTATTTTGTTCATATTGTTAATAAATTTTAGATTTTTTTTAAACGATTTTTGTTTTTTAATTGAGACTTGCAAAGAATTTCATTCAACAATACACCAGCAACAGTTAGTCAGTCGTCCGGCGCGTTTGATAGTGTAAAGCCAACTGAATATAGAAACACGTTAATTTGTTAATTTTTCTCCAATTAATTCTCGCGCGCTGTTTAAATCATAAATAAAATAGAATTTATCAAATAAGATAACCAGTGTTTAAAGAGATAACAACGGAAATATAAACAAGAATTTGTAAATTCTGTAAATAATATCAAAAAAGTTCTTGTAATTCCTGAATATTGAAAATATTTTTTTTTTTGAAAAAGTGAAGTTTTTTTTAAGAAATTTCTGTTAAAAATGAAATAATTATTGTTTTATATAAATTGTTAAAGAAAATGTTTTATTCTCTGCAATAAAGTGTAAATAATTTGAAAGCAAATAATAAAATAACAATTTTAAAAACAATTACTCCCACAACAGGATACACCAGCGGGTGCTTTTGTACGAGCTCCTAGCAAAACATCATCGAGATCAGCGGACGCCACCGCCAAGAGTAAAGCCAAATCTAATGGTGTTTCCACAGTGTCCGCTAGCAAGACGAAAAGACGCGTTAAAAAGCCCAAAGTTGAAATTGAATATGAAATGGAAACCGAAACAGACCGGCATAGGCTACATAACTGAGGTAGTAATTAATATTAACATCCTTTACGTTTGTATATACATAATTATATAAAGAAAAACACAAAACAAAAGTTAAAAAACAATTAAAAAGTCTTTCCTTGTATGCTTGTGTGCATAGTTTTTATTATTATGCTCTTGATATTTTTTTAATTAGAAAAAAAAAAAAAACTTACTATAAACAATAAAAAACAAAGTCAAATAAAACAAAAATTATTTAATAATTATTTATCCTATAAAAACCTTATTCATTGCATTAGTTTTTAAATGTTTGTTTACACATGAGAGGGAGCAGCCCTGTTACTGGGTATATTTGAAATAGTTTTGTTGTTATAAATCCAATGGAATTTTTTTTTTATATTGAAACCCATTTATAAATATTTATCAATTCTTAATTGTTATTATTTAAAACGTTTGCTGTACATATTAACATTACATCTTAATATCTGTCTTTTGTAACTTTACCTACAAGCTTCCTAGATGTTTACCAATTACATGTAAAAATAAATTTAAAACAAAAGTCCCCCAAATCTGCTTTAATAATAATTACTTCAATTTAATTTGTTTTAACCTGATTCAGTATGCGTCATTTATTTTTTATACTCGTACCTAAGCTACTCCATTAAAATTATCTCGTTTTACAATATTTTTTTTTGTTTGTATGGTGATTGCAATTAAAAAATACAATATTGCAACCGGTTTTTAGAAAACAGAAAATTTTTACAACCAAATTTGTAAAACAAAAATCATTGACCAGCAGTCCCAGTCAATTGCAAACAAAAATGTTTAAAAAAATAATTTTTATGATGCTGGTAAAATGCAATTCATGGTGACATACAGTGGTTTTGAAAACAAATTAAAAACAAACTCAACATGTTTTTCAAATGTTAAAAAATGCTTTCTACACAGGAAGACACTTTTAGGGTTCAGTAACACTAAAATATAGTTTAAGCTAGATGGATGCCATAAAAAGTCATACTATACTTTTTTTGGTTAACGACATTAAATTATCAGTAGGCTCTAGTGCAGTTTCCAACAGCTAAAACACCTCATGGTTTTCGGTTGCAGTAAGGAGAAGGAACTATGTATATTTTCCGGTTCAATATAAAGTCCCATTACTCCTTCCGAATTTAAACTTTCATCACTTAATCGTAGATAGACAAAGAACATGCTGGACATCTTCCACCATGTATTCAAAACGATATAATATGATCTAAAACATACACGTGAACAACTGCATGATATAGAAGCCCAGGTCAGCATTTCGCCTGTCCAGCCAAAGCCAGATGTCGGGTATTAGTGAGTAGGTTTTGCCTGCCACTTGGACCACAAGTTCACTTAGCTGTCAACAACACCTCCGTCACACTCCGTAATGACGAACGCTGTTTCGTTCGAATCAGCCCGGGACAGAGCAAATAATGGATGCATATAAAATAATCATCTACATCACTCCAGTATACTACTTTCTCTGCAGTTATTTTGTTTCTGTATGAGAGAGTAACTTAGCCAACACTTTCTGTGCATAATTCTGCCTTTAGAGATACCAAAATTACTTAGAAATTAATCAGAGGATAACTCTTGCCAACAGATGCTGCCATAGACAATAGCAAAGTAAAGTAAACTTAACTCTTTGAGGATTAAAATAACACTATAAATCGCTAACCTTATCTGTTCTATTACATGACACTGAAATATGAGTATATATAGATGAAAAGCTTAAATGAGTTCCTGATGACAATGTTCTGGAGAGAGTTTCTCCGTAAGACATATTATGTCGAGATGAATACACTAAAGGACGACATATGAGTTGTTTTCGTTACACCAGTTGAGTCCTCTTTCCTTTCCAAATCTTGTATGCAATTGACACCAATTGGTGCCAGAATGCGAAAGGCAAAACAGGGTTGTAATGGCCAACAATTGAATTGTTTAAACTTAAGCTTTTTTAACTTTAAAATTTGTTTAAAAAATTTCCCACAAAAATGTTTGCAAATTGTTGCACTAATTTATTGAAATGCGCCCACTGTACCTACTGCTTAGTGCCTTGTTTAATGGCGATTAATTTTTATTTTATATCCACATACTAAAATTTTATCACACTAAACTTGACCCTGATTATTTGTTGTTTGCTTATTTTTCAATGATTTTCCATAAAATTTATAAAATAATAGAAACTGGCCTTTAAAATGTTTGAGAATGTAACAACACCCAATAACATTTTTGTGGTTTTCTATTAAATTGCCCATAACAAGTGTAGTTTATTGGTTGCTTGCACCGATGTTAAAGATGTTGATAAATTGATTTTAATTAAAGTGGTTAGAACACAATACTATCCTCTTTTTAAGTTGTTGTAATAATTCAATCATTTTAAAGATTTAACAATCGGAAATGCGAAACTGGATATCTAAATTAAAAAAAAAACAATATTTCTTGGTTTTTTGTAGTAAAAAGTTTAAATATTAAGTTTTTCGATAGAAATTCGAAATACATTTCCTTTTCCTGATTGATTTGGGGCAATTTTGTATAACTTTTCTCTGTTAAATAAAATAATTTAAAATATAGAAAAATTAAAATGCATTTTCCGTAAAATGCTCACTGTTTTCCTATTTTATTTAAATTCAATGCACAGTCTTGGTCTGTTTAATTTTAAAAAAATTTTAAGTAAATAATATTTAAAGGGGACAGAACATAATTTTCCCTTATTATTCACGCTAGAGATGATTGAAACTGGGTTGTTGTATGATTTAAAATCCCTTTTTTTTTAATAAATTCAAAGTGAATATTCTATTCACACAGAATTTTTAATTTTCTTATACAAACGCAAAGTAGAATTTAAATTTATGGAGGCAAGCTCCGAGGAAAAAATTATTCACTATAAAGTGGAATAATTTTTAACACATCTTATACTTATACATGGTATTACTACCAGTAAATTAATAAGACGTATAAGAAGGTTGTCTGACTAAAGAATTTTATCTCATAAGAGTTGTTAAAAATTTTTCTTTTACAATAGGCATATTTCGATTCCAAATATATTATGATGCAATCAATAGTTATTGTTTTAATATTTAAATCCATTTTAGCCCACGCAAACTTTTGTTATTAATCACGTCTTATGTACTTACTTACATATGTATGTCTCAATTATGTACAGACCTAATAAAACTTATATATGTACATACATACATATACATTTATACACTATTGGTCATTACAACACTTTCTTAGGGCTACCCATGTTATGTGTGTTAATTTTCTGTCCATGACCAGAGGGATCTACAGTTTAACTTCGACTCTGAACAATAGTTTTGAAAAATTTCTCATTGGCAATTACTGCAGATTGATGCTTTTTTTCAAGACTCAGAATAGACATTTGAACTCGGAGTTCTCATCTAGCAAAATAACACACTAACCAATAGATTAAGACCAATACTTGTACAATATCGCTCTTTGAAAGGAAGATGAACATGAACAGTTAAATCTTGCCGAAAGGTTGACAAGAGATCTTGGCAACGCAAGATAATTTGCCTAAAAGTATCGTATTTTTTTCGAAAAGCTCATCATTTAAAGGTAAAAAACCTTTTTCAAATACTTTAAATAGACATGCAATAGGTTTATATACCGACAAGACGATGTCAATGTTAATCCTTTATTAGGTTTTGGAATCATTTTTGATAGGAATGCTTTTCATCTTTACGGGATATATTTATTTAATACGATTGTTCAACGTTCAAGAAGAAAAAATTAAACTCTAACTTCCGCATTTGGTTCCAAGAAAAAATGGTCCCATCAGATCTAATTTGAGTTCCAATATAAACTGTTTTGGGCGAAAATGAAATCTTAATTAAAAATTCAAAAGAACCCATAAACTTTTCTAACATCGTAGAACAATAGATCAGAAATACATAAAGAAATAATATACCTCTGCGAATCCTCCTAATCCTGAGCAATAAACAATAATTGCAACTTTTCTTAGAAGCCTTATTAGGCAATAACCAGATTATTACACCGTTCACTAACCCTAGATGGCTTATTTAAGTACTAAGCAGTGCAGAGGATCTTTAATTATAAAATCTGACATTCCATAGCTTGAAATTTGATTCCAAAAAAGTCAGAAACATGCTATCTATGACATCAGTGACTAGATTACCTTCGATGTTAGAATGTTTTATCTTTCCTGTATTCCAACACAATGCACAGCATGAATAGGAATCATCTCCTGAGTGTTGATCTCAATATAAAAAAAATGTTCTAGTACTCACACAAGGCTAGAGGGTCCATATATTATGCACTGTCACTACATGTGAAGTCCCAGATTTATCGTTATGGATAGTAATTGTACGTTTCTGGGAACATAGTCCTTTGTTGGTCATTGTAGAGTACATGTATACAATGTAATGACTCCTATACCAGTAAAACTCGGATTCAAAATTAGAGTTAAAAGGGTTTAATATTAAATCAGCAACTACATTATGTTCAATGACTGCATTTCGTACTAAACAGCTAAGGCAAGGATTAGGCATCTGAAAAAAGAATCTATTGCAAACAGACGGCAGAAAACAATCTATATTTCTATTGACCATATGATCGATCAGCTTAAAGGGCCTAACTTCAAACCAATTTTAATTTGAAAGGTAGTGCTCTTTTCTGATTAGTTTTAATATCACATTCGTACATACATATTTCGTTTTGAATGTATGCCTTTTATTTTATTTTTTTTTTTTCGTTGCATGATTTCAGACCTGTCTACTAAATAGTATATCATGTCATATTGTTTTAAACAATATATTATAACAAATAATATCCATTATATATTTTATTATTTTCTTATTAATGTCTAATTAGATTTATTTGAAAATTTTGCAAAGTCATTAAACCATTAAAAAATTATTTTATGAACAAGCAAGAAGCACTTGGAATATAACTACTAACTAATGACCCTTTAAAATATTATTGTGAAGTTCAAATTTAATAGAATGCAACAATTTATTTCAATTAACAATCCTATTTAAATGAAATTAAGAAAAAAACATAAAATTTTAAAATTTGGATCAAGGATCAACTGAATTCTAATACTAAGCTTCTGCTTCTGTATTTAAATAATTTAACTATAGATTTAGGTTTCACAAATACAATATTTTAATACTATTGCTTTACAAACATAATAATTACCGTACTGTACTCATGCATAATAATTAATTTTAAATGCTTATGGCATTTTATTTATAGAATATAATAGTTAATGCATTTTTAAATCATTACATGAATAATATTAAAAATTTAGCATTCTGTATTTGCGTTTTTAGTTTATTTTAAATACGTTCGTTAGTTTATAGGGTTTACAGTTGTAATATCGTATGGAGAGATTGTTTTTTTTTTTTTGGTTTTATTTGATTAGACGTTTAGTAAGAGAATAATAAATCAGTTCTTGTTTGTACGAGGTCTTCTGCTAAGAAATCGAATCTATATTATCCAGGAAATAATTCTCCATTATGTCATTATTAGACAATAAACAGAACATGTAGAACACATCCCTGAATTCCATTAAGCCACACGCAGTGGATTGGTCCTATACATAAAACAATTCGCATATTCCCATTAAGTATACAAATCGCATGAACTTGGGGGCCAATGTAGAAATAATTCTCCATTATTAAACAATGATCAGAAGTATTCAGTCCGTTATTCCACGTAGAACACATTTTATAATCACGTATTCACATTAAATATACTTTAGCATGCGCAAATCGCATGACTTTGGCGCCAATGGAAGTTTTTAAAACATTAGATTAATTGATCACCGCGGAAGTACATTTCAGGATGCATTGGTAGCTCTTGAACTCAATATATTTGGTGATTATCTATAGCTATGGAGTTGCATTGTGTTGGCAGTTGACAACACATGTTTTAAAAATGAAAAACATTCAATCAATCGTAGTATAGTTTTAGCAAAATTACTAGAGGTTGATTATGTGGTCCCATCATTTTACTCTCCGTAAATAGGTAAGTAGAATAGAAGAAGGCCCTAGAGACCACGGGAGCCTTAGCGTTTATCCCTTAGTCAACGTAGTCCCGTTATAAAACTCAGAAGAGGCTGAATCTTGTCTCCCGATAGAGGCTTTATGACATCTTTCAGGGTATTCGACCTTCTTCCATCAAGAGTCGGATTATCACATACGTAGATGCTTCGAAATCTACCCCAAAATCGCGATCTCCCGACAGACAGTTAATGACATCTTTCAGGGTAATCGATCTTCTTCTACCAAGAGCAAGATAATCACATAGATGCTCTATAGCGTCTGAGTCCTTCAAAATCTATCTCAAATCCGTGATCTGACATCAAAATGTCCAATAATACGCCCAGTACCAGTATATACCCTATCGTCGGTAGATAATTAAAGGCTCCCTCTTCTAAACTGGAGGATTTAAAGCAATAAAATCATATCATCTCATTCTCAGGAGTACTACAATGCCCTAGAACCAAACAGAGAACGGTCCAAAAGGCTCCTATACTATCACGAACATCTACATATATGCTAAAGAAAGAATTCTAATTCAGAGAGTTATATATACAGAGTTTTTTACATTAATTTTATTGTTTTTTTGTTTTTAATTTTCTAAAAAACGAAAAATATAATGTCTTACAAGCTAAATATTTACGATAAATATTAAAGAAAAGAACGAAATAAAGAATAAATCCATTAAACGGTGTTCAGATGAAAATTATAAAATTAAATTCAAGACATTTTACAAAAACATATTTAAAGTTAATGTTGTTGTTGCTTGTTATTTTTTTTTTTATTAAGAAAAGCACAATATACTTTGTGTTGTTTCATAACTAACAATTAAAAAATAAAATAAAAAATATTCATACTTATTTCAAAAAGTGCGGGAAAAATAAAAATACATCCAAAAGGGAGGAAAATAGTTTTAGGAAAAATTTTACATTCTTAGTATCTCTCACTGCATTTCATTTTTCCTTAACGATGTTGTTTAATGACTACCATGACTATGTTACTGCTTCCTAAACACGATTGAAGTCCAAGATGATTTCAAACTAAAGCAGTTGATTTTTACATGAGTTTTTCTTATAGGTTTTTAGAAAAAGATGTTGTTTTAGTTAATGCTGTTGTTGTTGAGTTGTTCTTTCGCTGTGACTAAAATTATATTCTATTTTATGCTGGTGCCATAGGCACCAACGCCAATGCTGTGAGCGGCATTATGACATCAGTCTTTGCTACCGGCTGCCTGTCTCAGCAGATCATATATTTTCTCTTTAATCCATTCTTTGTTATAGGGAGCGTAGGTGTTTGTGGATTTTTGGTACACCAGACAACTAATATCGGCCAATTGGTCTAGGAAATCGAACAGTTGGCTAATATCATAAGTAATGGTGGGTGTATTGGGGTTAATACGTTTTAAATGCTCCTCATAAATGCGACAAACACCTTCCATGCACTCATTGACACTGTCGTAGTCGCTGTAGGTGCGTGTTTCTGGACGTGAACCAGGCTGCACTAATAGAATCGTGTGAGACATTTTCTCTTGGATTGGTTATGCTTCTAAAATAAAAGCAGTCTTTTTTTCAACACACCAGGAAACAAAAAAACTCGCGTTTGTCAAGATTTTTCTAGCAAGTCAAGAAGAGTGTTTCATTCGCTCTTTCTTGCCAATAAACTGGAAATATTTAATAGCCAAGTTATTAGCAACAGTTCCAATAGGATTTGTTGTTTTTGTTTACCTACCTTTATTTGTTGTGTGTTGGTTTTAAATCAGCAAAAATTGCAAATATCCCAAGAAAGTTTAAAAAAAAAAAAGTTTATTAACTTTTTGCTTATTCTTCTTGTTGGTAGCTGTCAATTTGTATACGGCATTTTTTATGTGACGGGACTGCCAGCTTGAACTATTTTTATAATAATAAAGAGTTGTATTTTAAAGTACTAGTAAAGCAACAGAAAGAAAAGATGCCATATGTATAGTGTGTTTGTTTTAACCCAATGGCTCCGCTAATGGAGATGAAAATTACTTATTCTAGACACACACCGGTTAATACACTACAGACAATTCGTTGATTTATGTTAATACAATACCTATTTCGAATAACGGCACTTTGGTGAATTTTGATTTTATTCACCACTCTAACGAAATTCACTACAACTTTGCAAAAGTCACCAACTTGAAAACTCACCACACTTCCAAAAAATTCACCACGTTTTAGAAACATTAAAACAAATAACTTTTAATTTGAGGTAGGAGAGAGGTCGTCTCCTCCCGACCGTCCATCATATCAATTAATAACACACACAGATGCCATAAACACACGCTCGCTCCTCCGGACCAGACGACATATTACTAACCCACCAAATCAACAACCCCGTTTCTTCCTCACCCCAACACACACATGGTGCGTACGCACGCACGCCACACTCTTCAGCAAATATTAATTTTTCATTTTTCTGATACGGAAAAAGAATGTGGGAATTTCAACTTAAGTTTTTTGACCGAACAAAAACGAATTTTTCCAACCACCAGTGCTGCCAGATGGAAAAAAATTATAACAAACAAAAACGAATCAAAAAATTTGGGGAATTTTTTTTTATTCAACATATTTTAAATAATTATCATCGTTTTTAGCGTTTTAATTTTTTATTTTTTTTGTCTATTTTTAATAGAGATACCTAAATAGAGACCTTTGTGGGCCTCTACCCGATAAAAAATTCCCAATTTCCTCAAATTCTATAATTTTTTCCATAAGCTTTTGAGACGTACGGGTATGTATAAAAAAATATTTTTCAAGTCCCCCGTGAATTTTGGGTAATTTATTAAACTTTTTTTATCGTTTTTTATTTCAAAAGTTAACTTAGCCTAGCAACTCTACTTTTCTAATGATCATAGAGCAGCACATGGTGAAAATTTATGATCTCATAAGCAACGAGGTAAATTTCAATGTATGCAACAACAAAACACATGCATATAAACACCATATGTTTTCTTTGTCTCGCTCACGAGAGAGAGAATCAACTTAACAAAAAACAATAACAACCAGGTGAATTTACTACGAATAACAGCTGATTGGTAGTGGGGTGGGGAACAAATTGTTTGACAAACTGGACCAACAGCAGTGATACTGCTCTACACAAATACACGAACATCAAAGAAACAAAAACTGAGAGACTAATTTTAGTATTAAACCAACGACGGCTACTTAAACTCCAACAAGAAAAAGAAAACGAAGAGCTAGATAAATTGATTGAAATTTAAATAACGGAAAAAGAAATAAAAAGGGAAGCAATTATTTATTGAAAAAAGTGTATAAAATTTATGAAGAATTTAAATTAAAAGAATGCTAAATCGTTTGCTTGTAAAATAAATTTAAAAAAGTCCAAATTAAAGTGGATTGATTGAGACGCTGCGTGAAAAAAATGGCTTTTTTCTGTTGGTTTTTCAAAATGGAGAATTAAAAGAATTGTGAAACCAAATTTTTTGCTCTTAGAAAAACAAAATTAAAAAAGAAGTGTAAGAAAGAAAACAAGAAAAAAAATTTCGTAATTCTTCAAAGAAAACAAACAACAATTTTAATTTTTATATTAAGTGCGGCAATAAAATAAAAACAAAAAGTGCTTAATAATTCTTTTTCCTCTCTTCGCCATCGCTCTTAGTTTTTATGATATTGGCATTATTGATGTTGTTGTTGTTCTCATCGTAAACAGGTGGTTGTGTCTCGGTATTCTCGCGGACACAGTTAATGTAGCCGTCAACGTCGCGTATTTTAAAATCGTTGTTATTGTGTTGTTGTTATGGCAGTGCGGTGTGTCCATTAGTATTTGTTTTAGTTTCGTTGTAGTTTTAATTAAAATGTACCCACTACAGTGTTTTTTTTTGTTTTAATTTTTCAAGTTCATTGATCGTCGTGCCGGTCGGTTTAACAAAGTTCGTGTAGCATAATTCGTATGAGAGTGCATGGTTGTGTGCATGAGTTTTTATTTATTTTGCATAAGTCAACTACCTTAACCCTCCCCATTGTGTGTAGTTAATAACAGACCAAAAGTCTCGTGCTACTATTGCTTTCTCTTACACTCACTCCCAGTTTCTCTCGTGGTATTTGCAGATAATTTGTATTTATTTCGTTTGTTTTATAAACAAAACAATACAAAAGCCAACAATAAAATAAAGTCAGTGCGTTTGATGTTTGGCAAACATAGTTAGTTCCCGCGTTTTTTCGGCGTCGTGTGTGATTTCGTCTGTGATTTTTTTTTTTTAATTTTTCTTGTTTAAATTATAATTGTTTGTATTTCAATGAAAATAATTATGTTTTCATCGTCGACCACCTCAACAAAACTTAAAGTTAAGGTATATATGTACTATAAAATTCCAAAAGGGAATCAATTTCAATTAAAAAATCAATTTTCTTAAATTTTTTTTCTTTTCAGAGTCCTGAAGAGCCTGCTGTGCCTACATTGCGTTGCCTATTGAATGGGCCTTTTAAGGATTTACATTTTAGCGTTAGCGATCATCGCATTGCTCCTGTTCACGATGTGGTTTTTTTAGATGAACCCGACAATTCAACGGTCACACCTTTAATATATCGACCAAAACGTTCAACAAGTCCTCCGGCCGGAGACGTTCATCAATCAACAGATGACTCGAACGTGTACTATTTTGAAAGGTAAGTGATTTTAATTTCATAGAACTAAAAGAAAACTAATGTAATTCGATGTCTAATCGGAAAAGTGAAAATCTGCCATTTAGAAGTTTTTTTTTATTTTTCGGGACTTCGCATATTAGAATTTTTAAGGTTAGGTGTTCTGTAGGTTAAGTCTTACTAGGTTAGGATTGTATCAGTTTTGCTAAATCAAAGCACACAAAACGACTCGTTGGGCTATCACATTAATGCCTCACGATGCCTCGAGAACTAAATGACAAATATTGACAATACAGTCAACACCAAATAAGCATTTGGAATCAAGCTGAATACCAGGCTGATTCCCACTTGGTCTGTTTCTCAGTGTGAAATATGATCACAATCTCGTCCAGAAGCAAAAAGATTGGGAGATAGTTGCCAGAATTAAAGTCCTTATCTCTTTATATTCAGAAAGTGTTGGACAGAAAGTTTAGCACATTAATTACATGAGGTTTTCTAAAGCAAAAAAAAAGTGGACTTTGCGTTTTGTTACTCATGAGAGATGAATTGGTCAAGGTAGTGTGGTCATTAAAATTTGCACATGCTGCGAAAACAAGAAAAAGGAGAAAACTGTACTTTACCTCTTGGGTACATGTCCAATGTAACGTTGTAAAAGAAAGCACCAGCGCTTCCATTATACGCAAATAATCGTACTGTATTGTAAATAATGGTCCCATGGACATTGGAAATCTAAATGTCTTCATCAGAATCTTTGGATAGCTTTGGTGTTGAATTGACAGGCACTTTTAACTACTTACGTAGCTACCTAATTATTGTAGGAAAACCATTATTTTTTAACACCAGGACCTTACTTTTTTGGTTTTTACTGCTATAGTGTGTTGCTCTTCTTCATGCCATTGGTTCTCTATAGGATTGAAACGTCGGGTGTTATTTTTTTCCAAGCAATGGTGACCTGATGGGTAATTATCGTATATAGAGCGACATTTGTGCCAAATTTATAACCCGCTGAGATTACTTATTACCTGCAGCTAATCGGCGGCTAATCAAGTGCTAACCTGATGTCCACCACTATATGATTTTTACAATCTCGGACATCTCTTCTTTATATTCCTTTTCAAAGAAATTCTGCATCCATTTAAGGGCAATTGATGGACGGGAAATCGTTAAAACCAAACAGTTAAACGAATGATGTAGTCCAACAGTTAGTGTGGTGGCTAACTAGATGAGAGCTCGCGAGTTCAAACTTCATCTCTAACACCTCGAAAATAAGGTATAGAAAGAAAATCATTCTTTAGGTGACCTCCTCTCAGCGGTCTACTAAAAAAGTAAAAAATTGGCATGAAGAAGCCTCTCAAGTCTGTCGTCTGGAGTCAACGTTAAACTGTAGGTGTCATGTCAACTCATGAACAAAAATAAACACACACAGCAAGGGTGGCATAAGAAGCTAGTTCGTAATCTTGCCTATAGGGTTGAAATAGCTGATAAATCAAATATCACACCTTATGCCATGTAGTTAGACCTTGACCTTCTTCTTTTCGCCTGCAATCTTCAAAATATATGGTCACCTATACAATTAAATAGGTCAGTGTTTATTATGCTTCTTCGTGCCCTAAATCAAGTAGTCAAAATAATTTTTATTTCTGCTTTAAAATTACAAGTCATGACCCACTTTCAATCTTCAATGGTTATTAATTTTAATTATTTTTGTTTTACTTTTTTATTTTGTTTTAATGCAATGATAATGCAAAATAATTATTGTAATTGAAGAAATTTTTTTTTATCAATTTATTTTAATTAATACATACCTAAACATGAGTAGGGATTTGTTTGGTATTAAAATATTTACTTCAAAAATCCCATACAATAGAATTATTATTGGTTGTTGTTGTTGCTGTCATCGTTTGTCATGGTTATTAAATATTTATTGTTTTTATTTATTTATTTATTTGCTAATTTGTTGTTCTTGTAAATTGTTTACACACGTATGTATGTACAGTACCGTGCAAAATAATAGCAGTGAAGAGTTTTAAGTTAGACATTGCGTATTATTGTAAAAGTTGTTAAAGAATTGTTTTAAACTATTTTTTAAATTCATTATTTAGTATGTTGTGTATTCATTGAGGTTACTATTTTTTTAATACGACATTTTTACAAAATGTGAAAATGGAAAATTTAAAACTTATCGGAAAATGTGGTTGCTAGAAAATAGCAGTTTTTTTAGAATTTCAAATATTTAGGAAAAAAAAAAAAAAATAAAAACTGTTGTTTAAAATTAATATTTTGTGGAATATCCTCTATTCTTAATTACTGCATTGCATCGACGACCCATGGAGTTAACCAATTTTTGGCATCTTTCTACCGGAATAGCTCGCCACGCCACTCTTCCACCATATTCCATAATTCCTGCTCGTTTTTCGGCTTTGCTGTAAAAACTGCTTCCTTGATGTCGGTCCACAAATTTTCAATGGGATTAAGATCCGGTGATTGAGCAAGCTAATCCATAACATCAATACGATTGTTAGTGAACCACGATTTAGCTGCTCTGCTTGTGTGTTTTGGGTCGTTATCATTTTGGAAAACCCATTTTAATGGCATATTCCAATCCGCGTATGGTTTCATTACATTTTCCAAAATATGAACGTACAGATGGGCATCCATGTTTCCCTTTATCCAAAATAAAGCACCAGTGCCGTAATAGGAAAAACAACCCCATACATTTATTTTGGCACCTCCATGTTTTACAGTAGTTAAAACATTACGTGGTTCAAATGCTGTATTAGGCTTACGTCTAACGTACTGACGGCGACCTTTTGAGCCAAACAGAACAACTTTAGTCTCATCAGACCATAAAATATTACGCCATTTAGATAGAGGCCAATCACGATGCTCTCGGGCAAATTTTAATCTTTTTACAACATGTCGTTTTTTCAAAAGCGGGACTTTACGGGGAGTTTTTGCTGGTAGATTATTGTTAAGTAAAACCCTTCTTATCGTACAAGGATGAACATCAAGATTTAGTTTTTGTTTCAACTCTGTGGCTGAAGTTTTTGGCTCATCTCTTACAGTTCGCAAGATTCTTTTAACCTCAAATTGGCTAATTTTGCTCTTTCTTCCCCGTGTTTCTGCTTTGTATGAGAAACCATTTTTTGGCGTTAGAGATCATTTTAGCTGAACAACCAACAATATCTTGAATAAATTTGTAAGTTTTTCCTTCCAAAAGTAACTTCTTTATAAGTTCTTTAACATAAAAATACTTTTTCCCAAAAAAAAAGTTTAATTTATAAAACAATACAATTATTTTTTAATCTTTTTAATTAAACTGCTATTATTTCGCAAACAAAAAACGAAGTAGAACAGAAGAAATATAACGGTATTTTTTAACGGTTGGTTTTTTTTGGTAAAATATTTTAGTATTTAGGGTTACCGCTTAGTAAGCAATTAATTAAAGTAAAATAAAATTTAAAGAATGATTCATTGGATCAGTATAACATATTTTTTTAAATTGAAAACCCAACTGCTATTATTTTACACGGTACTGTACATATATGGTATCTCTTAGTAATTATTTGTTTTACTTTTTTAATTTTTTTTAATATTAACTAATCAATTATTTATTAATCATACACACACATACGATATACATATGTATGTATGTATGAATGGAATGTGTACAAATTTTATTGTTTATATTTACATACCAAAGCTAATGCCCATTTGAACGTCTATCGACCCTTAAATGTTATGAAAGCTTAAGTTTATGAATAAATGAAGAATTGTATCGTGGTGAAGCAAAATCAATTTCATTGTATTGAATACTCAAATATAAAACAATTACATTTTAATATCAACGCGTGCTAGCGTGGGAATATTTTGAGAGAGATACACATACACTGTGTGCATTTAATCATTTGATTAGCTTCATGAAAGAATCACGTCTGATCAACTCTTATGCCAATATTATCAATCAAAATGTTTCATAATAGACCTCCCAGGTTAGGTTAAGTTAGTTTAGATATTTTTATTATTTATTCTCAGGCATTTTAAGCATTCTGCATTGTAAAGGGTTATCCATGTTGTGGTTTCTAACTTAAAACTGAATAAATCGCACATAAAGCTATGATTTCGATGCAAATTTAATTTCATTGATCCTCCTTGTCATTATATGTATATGATCGCGATCATGTCGCACACCCAGTACAAAAGTGACTCAACTCAAAATTTTCATTTTTCGAGTTTATATGCTTAAACTATGTAGAATACACTTGTTTATCTATAAAAAATATCGGCGTATTTTGTTGTTGTTAACTGTTACTAAAAATGGTCCAAAGATTTTGTTTTTAACTATTTTTAATTAAAACAGAAATAGTTTTTAATCGATTTCTGAAAAATGAAAATTTTGAGTTGTGTCACTTTTGTACTGGGTGTGCGATGTGATTTAAATGACCACCTCTGGATTGGTTGTAGCAAGCGATACTTGGAGGTAGTTTTGGATAAATTTTTCGCACATTACGGTGGTATCTATCTCGGTAGTTACTTGATGAATGCTGGTTTTTATACACTTCAACATTGGTGGATTATACGTAGCCCCACAAAAAAAAATCGAATGGCTTCAAATCATATAATCTCAGTGGCCAATTGATGTCGACAAAACATGAAATTACTGTTGCTGGAAACTTTCCATGCCTCAGCGTTCGCACCCAACAGTAACTCTTCCCGGGATGTAATTGCTCTTCCACAATAGTTAGCGACAATTTTGCTTGTTAACGTAACCACCGAATGACAAAAGAGTTTTATCGCTTAAGAAAATTTCTATCCAAGAACCAACTGGCTTTAATTGCTGCGTGAGTTGGACGTTATATGGGCGGAAAAGGAGATTCTAATGCAAAATACGCCATAATGTGGCCCTCAGACGTTGCGTTTCATTGTGCAACACAGCTGAATAAACAAATTGATCGTTTCCTTCACAAGTTGTTCTCGTATCATCGTGTTGGTCGCCGATTGAATGAAAATCAAAATTTTTTGATTATCAACCAACCAACCAACCCCCTAATTTTACAAATTATTGTATGTACAACTTAATTACATTGTACAACGAATTGCACAGTGTAGGGGTCGCATAGAAACAGGGCACAATTGCTGAGGACACCGTAGAATTGATAAATTCGTATTTTTCGTCATATTTTCTCTCACAGAAGCGATATTTTCGGAAGTGCTTTCAAGACGAAAATTTAAAAGACAGACAATACTGGTAGCGCTTCCAAATCTCTTAAAATTTCTATATAATCTTACCATTTCCTTGCTCTGTAGGCTGATCATGTTAGGTTAGGTTAGTTTACGTTAAATTGGTCCTTTGTTGGCCTTAACCCTTAGCTTTATTAGGATTTGGAACCTATGCAAATCACCTTTGGCTAAATACGTTCTACAAATAATTCCTCACTGCTAAGGAATTCTTCGGCTATTCTTTCTAAGTGCCGTACAACGATAGGGAATATGTTTTGTGATCTCCTATTCTTGTTCGCAGAAGTTCGTATACGAAAACTAATAACAAAGCAAACAATATTGGTAATAATTTAACTTTAAAATATTCTTAAAGAACAACTTAAACAATGTTTTTATAACACATACATATGTGTACAGACATATTGTACTAAAAATAATGAGAAATGCCTCACTCACTCACTATGACTTATTCAATGGTATTCCCTGTTTTTTACTTTTGGCATAAAAATATCCGCCATTAGACTGTTTTAACTGCTGATTTTTTAATTCGAAGTAGGAAGACAATAAAACAACAGAATATTTTATTTAAATATACCCCCAGACAAAATTTATAAACAAGTCACGTTTTATTGTTTTTTTTATTAACAATTGCAATTTATTGTTAAAAACAAAAAACAAAAAACAGAAACAAAAACAATCGAAATTCAAAATAAAACCAAATGAAATGGAAAACGAATAAAATATTCAATGAATATTTGAAAGAAAAACATGAAGAAGAACATGAAGAAATTATTCTTAATAAAAAAAAGTAAAAATAGATTGAAAACCAAAAACGAAAATTATTTAAGAGGCAATGAAATAAAATTTAAATAATAAAACACACCCGAATTAAACGAAGCGCTCAAAATAAAACTTGATTTGAAAGTCATAAATTAATGGCGAATTCATTCAGAATAACAAAAAAAAAAAGAAAAAAAAACAAACAGGAAAAAACAGGAAAAAAGAAGACCTTCAAACTCAGTCAGTACCCATGCAGGTGCAAATTTAAAAATAATTTAAATTTTTTTTTCTAGATATAAAAATACCCAAAGATGCGTGGGGTCAGTAAATTTATTAAGGGCTTAGATATTAAACTTTCTCATAGGCTGCAGAGGAGTATTGCTTGTTGGGTGACGGAATTTACTCGGGCAGCCAGACTGTGATTAAATTCCTAACAAATGTAGTTTAAACGCCAGTCCTTGCCCATGAATGCCGAGGATTCCCACTCTCGAATTTCGAATCATGAAAAGGTGACATAGGGATATCATTGGAAATTGCATTGCTAATGAGCTGGCCGTGGCCGGTATGGAGCTCGCAATCTTCGTCATGTTACATGGCATAGGTATTCCGACTGCCTCAGTTAATTTGAATGTTATCCTGATGCTTAATCTCGTAGGCAGCAGGAGGGTACGTACAGGCTTGGCGTGGCCATTTATCGCACTATAGCGCTTCTCTAGGGCCACTATCCTTTTAGTAGGCATGCAAAAAGACTTGGCATTCCGGCAAATGACTTTTAGGAGTCTGAGGAGGAGAGAGAAACTGTTTTTCGCTTTGTGTGAGAGTGCCCTGCTCTTGTCATGAAAATACGGAGATTTTTGACTTCAGTTTCTGACATCCTTGATCAAGCTCTCTAATATGAAGATTGCTGCAATAGCAAAATTTATTTTTAACTTGCTATTCTATATACCCGGGAGTTTGTTTCAATCTTGTACACTTACGGAAGCAGTGGTGCTAAGATCATGTCAAAAATTATGGAAAATATTGAAATAATAACACGGTTCAATGGCGAAATTTTGTAAAAGAGATTTATTTTTAAAATTATAGAGTGTCTCTATTACGTGGTTCATGCACTGCATTATCATGCAAATTTTAATTTTAATTCATAATCGATAATTTGCAATTTGCTTTTTGTATTGGACTACAAACAGAAACTTGTTATTTTTTCTATTTGTAGTTGAATAAACAAACAAGGCCATTTGAAAATCAACGCGTAAAATATTTCATAACAGGTGTGAATTAACAACACCACAGTAAAATCTTAAAATTTTTTATTGCTTTAAGTTAGTTTCTCTCTCTTTCGTTTAGTTTCGGTGAACCTTAAAAGTATGGAATAGAAACGAAAGAAACAAATTTTCGAAGGTATTTCTTATTGATTTAAATATTTAACTCTTCTTTCTATCCGCAAATGCCATGTGTAAGCAAATATTTTCATAATTGTCGACACAACGCAACATTTGCTCTCTTTTTTTTAGAGTAAATTTGTTATGAAATCTGGCTGTTTTACCACGAACTTAAATAATGAAACATTAAACCGTAAAATTCCTATTCTCCTACGTTGATTTAAATAACGTAGGTTTAGGATAACGTCTAGAATAGGCAATACGGTTACCGAAAGATTTGTACTACAGTATAGTACACCCATTGGTTGCGATTGCTCTCAGCCAAGTGTCAATGTAATGACACCACGTTTGTGTCTCGACCCATTTCAAAAACATTTGACTAACCACGGCAAACTTATCGCTTTTGACGTCTATAGTTACGTTTCTCGATTTATGTCGCATTTTCACACTATGCACGTTGGAATAGATATCTTTCGATCAGGCGAGTTCAGTTGAATGTTAGGAGATTACCTCAGCGAATGCCATTTTTTCTTTATACTTCTACAAAAGTCACTTTGTAGTCTAGATATAGAGATCCATTCTATTTAAGCTAGCATGTCGAGCATTTTACGTTATTTAGTTTCCTGTAGTCAACGTGATTCTCGTGCTGCTATCTTTCTTTTTAAATAAAACTACTGGCCACTCCCGAGCACTAGACTAAATGGTTCAATTGCCCTGCTCTCTTCCGTCTTACTGGCCAGCTCCTTCACCTAATTTCTCTAGTGTTAGTTAGAGTTTATTTTTGATCGTCTACTTTATTGGCATTGTTTTTCCAGTGTTCACCTGAACTGATTTTGATCTGGCATGTCTGAAACGGTAACATAGAGCATTTGCAACTCTTTGACATTGTTTCGTTCTATTGCCGCTAGCCCTACTACTCTTTTTTAAATTGTCCTATCGAATATCTCTAGGCGGATACTCGCTGTCCCTAATCAAACATCATTCACTGTATAGCATCTGCCCTTTGCAACAACATGGTCTAATGATAGTCGACGATGCTCCAATTCTATTTTAAATTGTTAAACGATCTTTTCAAGCTGTACACCTATTTTCGCTTTTACAGATGACGGTAATAAATGCCATTCACACTTTATCAATCTTAAGCCAAGACCTTTTTGGTGGCAAAACTGCTTAATATGAAGGCATCGTTTAAATTTATTTTACGGGGGGTAATCGGCATAATGGATCAGGGAAATAGGATCGATGTAAAGTCACGCAAGTCCCAATGCTGTTTATTAACTAATGAGCAGGTTAAGTCAGGTTAGGTTACGTCATGACGTTAGAGGACGTGTACATGTCACTGATAAAAGTACAATACTCTGTCTCATTGTACATTACACTTACATATTGGCCATTATAACCCTTCAGTCAGGATTACGACCTAGCTTCTCACACCGCTTATGTTGTGTATGCTGAGTTTATATATGAGTGGAGGGAACTTCAGTTTAAAGTTGACTCCGAACGACAGATTTTATGAAAAACTTTTCATGGCAATTTTATTTACTCTTAGAATAATTGTCAGAAATCTGAGAGGAAGTCGTCGAAGAAATGTTTTTTCATTATTTCGTTTTATTCGAGATGTCTGACCTGGGATTTGGACCTTGGCCTCACGTCTAATAAGCCAATACACTACCTATTAGACTTCAGCGTCTTCATTCATTATATTCGTCCTAATAGAAAAATGAAATAGTAGAAGGGAGAAACAAATAGAAAAAGAGAAAGATAGGAGAAGAATAGTAGGAGTGTCGAATAGATTACCACTAAATTGTCCTAGCACCGCCTAACCACCTTAGCCTCATTATAATTTTCAGGAAAGCTAGGATTTAAACCCTCAAAAATCCTACCGAAGGCCCTCAACTTTATCCTACTAAGGGTTGAACAGAAGGGGTGTTCTATAGTCCTTGTACGCCATTAATAAAAGGCCTTCCCAAACGAGACTCTAGGCGTGGAAATTAAATGTGATGATAGCTGGTACCAGCATATTTTTCTCGAAATGAAAGAGCCACTTGATTGCCTTAGTGCCTTTAAGCAGTGAAGGTAAATACTTCACAGTGGATTGTATCATGGAACTGTAGGCCATGTAAAGACTAGATGCACATGGAGGCATTAGTCAACCGCTCTTCATAATCGAAATCTGACATTAAATTTGCAATTCGTTAATTAATGTATTTTGACAAACTCTTTGACATTTTCTTTTAAACTATGTTTAAAGCTCAAAGTTTACTTTGACAAACTCTTGACATTCTATTGTTGCGTGTATACAATCATCGGTAAACGATGAACGAAGAACAAAGTAACTTTGGGAGTACATTAAAGTGTTAACTTATCCTCGCTCGCTTTTCCCTTCTACCATATAAACTCAAGACTTTTCAAAGTACTTTGCAAAATACTTGAAACGTGCAAAAGGATTCTTTTCAAAAAATAAATAGTTTTTGTTGACAATTTTCATTTACCACATGTCATAACAAGTAGAATAACAGCACATATAGAACCCAAGTGGTAAATTTACTACATACGTATTAATGTATTAATGCATACAGTAAAACAGTATGAAGTAAATGGGTGCTAATATACTCGTATACCTTCTGCCTTCGTATTAAATCACACTCATTTGTTTATTTAACACTCAATTAAAGAAATTATGCTCTCTGGCAAATAATTCTTCTCAATAAAAAACCAAAAGTTGACATTTTTAACCCATTCATGTCTAAGCAATTTAAATCGGGAGCTGCGCTTACCCGTGGTGTCACAACGGACCGCTATGTGTGCTAAAGTGAGCTTTTTGTAGCAAAGCTACCACTCCAATCTAACCTCACCTAAGCAATTTAATTGTTTTCATAACTATGGGTGGCCGCAGCATAGAGTGTCTTTTCGCTCTCACTCTCTCTATCTCTCTCTCTCTCTTTTATTATTTTGCATAATTCATTGAAACATTGACCTACAATTATCACAACTTTACAGTAAGAGACACCAATACAAATAAAATAAATATGCGTGTGCGTGTATCATTAATTAGGTTTCGTATTTCGAGTACAACAAAACAAAAATACAAAATAAATAAAACAACAACATCAATAGTAGTAGAATTAGCAGTAGAAAAAACATACTTAAGAAAACAGTTTCAAAAATAAACAAAAACAAGAGTACGTAACAAAAAAAAAAATGCGCAAAGACACATAAACAGACTTGATTTGAACTTGACATTGAACTTCAATTTAAAACCAATTCGTTAGAGGAAAGGCGGCGACAGCTAAACTACGAATAAAGCGAACTAAAAAAACAAATTAATACACTAACAATTAATAGCAGAAGGTCAGACATTGCAAAAAAATGTATAATCAGACGAAAATATATAAAAAAAAAAATAAATACGATTTAATTAATTGGGCAATTCCGTCTTTAACGGGTGATTTTTTTCATTTCAATAATTTGTGTTTTAGTATTGTTTTTTTTTTAGTATAAAAAAGGCATTCGTGAAAGTTTAATACCAAAAATGCTTAGTAAGATTTGCCATTAAACCATGAATAGACTGACATACTGAGTGAATAACGCTGGTCACGTTAATGAAATAATTTTTGAAATGTAAATGGCAGGCATTTATTTATTGCCTTCAGTCAGGATTACGACCTAGCTTCTCACACCACTTACATATTGTGTGTGTTTATTTTATATATGAGTGGCGGGACCAACAGTTTAAAGTCGACACTGAATGACAGATTTTTTGAGAAACTTTTCATGGCAACTTTTATGTACTCTCAGAGTTTTTGCCAGAAATCTGCTGAGAGGAAATCGCTGAGGAAATATTTTTTATATTTCGTTCTGTTTGAGATGTCCGACTTGGGGTTTAAACAATCGCCTCACGTCTAATAAACCAAAGCACTACCTACTAAACTACGGCGATTTCATTCAAAAGCATTTGCGCCCGTGTTCTTCTATTTTTTTTTCGAGTTTTCAAAATTTAAACAGTTAAAAAATTCACCCGTTATAACACTCTGCAACGAACGAGTGCTTAGCACGATTAGCCTAATTTCGGAGATCTTGGCCGATAAGGAAGTTTTTTCTCACAACTATCACGGCCACTGCATTGACGGTTTGTGCGTCTTTTCTTGTTCATTGATCGCACACTATCATTTTTCGGTAAGTAAGAGAGTTGAGGAAATATCCCCTAGACTCTCTTCTTGACTTGGATTTCTATGAATGAGAAGTAGGACCGCATAGAATCTAACGCTTATGAACACTTATATAACATGCCAGGTATAAATCCGGGTCTACGATTGCCGAGACATCGTAGTTTCTATACAATATTAGGTGGTCCAGTTCACCGAGGGGAATATACGGTATGTAAAGTAATGGTTACACTTACTGGGCAGTAATCGATTAGAGTCGATAGATTGGACTACAGTATAATGACTACTGTCTTAGCTGTGACGATGGAGAGGAGGAGAAGACAGTTGTCCATTTACTTTGCTGCTGCAGTCCAGCATATTTAAACAACCACCGTAAGACCTCCGGGATATCATGACTAGGGATAGGATAGAATATGATGACAGCTTCGTGAAATCCAATGCTCAATGGAGCAGAAATAGTGGTACTTTATGAGCGATGTTTTAGAGCTGCTTATTAGTTCTTGACATTAAGGGCTTCGAATTTAAAGCATTACAACCTTAGAATTAAGTTAAAAACATGCCTGAAAGTTAAGATAACAAGTTAACTAAGTAACAAAGCCATTCGCAGGTAAGCGTATCCATCTGTATCCGTTAAAAGTGACAAAGTGACAGAGCTGTTTACACGTTAACTAATTGCTGGATACACTTGCTATTTAATTAATAATAATAATGAATTTAGGCCAGTATGCCACCAACAATGAAGCAAGCTTCAGTGTCAGCAGTTAATAGTGGTAAGAGGTTTACCTGAGTTTCTATTGTGTGGATTGCTATTTGGTAGGCAGTGTACACGCCTTGCAAGTTTAAAGAAAAAAAGCATGAACAAATCATGTTGTAGTTGTTTTCCTTATAATCTTTACAATCTTCAATAATACGGTCATTGTGTATTTATAACGTTGCTTGTAACACTTGGAAATCTGAGTTTGGGACCCACTATTATCCGGATTTCGGTCTGCCTCAGCACATATCGCTGGCTTTTCTTCACCGCTTGGTCACTCTAATCGATGTTAGAGGGTTCTCATCTCGGTCGTTCCAATGCATACCTAGTTGACCTTTACTTCGACAGCCGCTGAGATTCTTATCACAAACTGTTCCCACTAGAATATCTTCTTCCAGCCGATCACCATGCCAAAGGCAGTGTAGTCCATCGATATTAATCCGCTAAGTTGTGTTCATATCGCTGTGGAGCTTATACAGCTTATTAATGGTTCGGACACGAAGTTCAATGCCTAAACGATTGAATATCTTGTGTAGAACTGTTCTCTCGTACAATAGCGATGCAGCAGCGTTGGGAAAAGCTGCGTTTTAAGAGCACAGGGAGGATGAGTGTCAGTTTCGTCAGGTTGGTTGAGGCCTTTAATCGAATAGCTTTACTCCAAAATACCCCTAAAGTAGTTGCATCGTTACGTGGCAACGTCCATGTGGAGTCACTGTAGAGTTCCATTCTCATTGTGCTACAAAGGTCCCTACACAAAGCACATCCCTACCTGTCGATAACGCATAGATACTTCCTTTGAGCCTCTTTTGACTCTTGACCCATTTTGTCAGACTCCCGTTCGATAGCTGGATAGGTTTAAGTGTTTTGGTGTCGTCGGCCTACACAAGAAGCACGACACTCTTCTTGACGAAGTTAAAAATGTCAACAACAAAAATGTTTTAAGTCACCGTGTTTGTCGTTGGGCAACCTAAAGACATAAGATCTGGTAGTCAAATATTTTGCCCGATAAAAAACTTGTCCGAAATGCACCAACGGAAATATGTATAGGAGCCTTCGTGCGAAAGAAATATGACAACGCATTAACGAGGAGAATATTGAGTGAATAGAAGACGTTCACGCCATATACCTCTACTGGGAGTGAAGGAATTAAATAAAAAATAAACTGAAGAGACGACATGATATGGGTTCGCCTTGTCTAAAACCTCGCGTGGTATAAAAAGGTTCGAAGAGGTGTATTCTTATCTTGATGGAGCTTTCGAAGTTGCTCGCCATCATACCTTAGCAGCTCTGCGGGAATATCGACCTTCGACATTCCGGTGTACACGTGATCACATATTGCGCTAACGAAGGTTGTCTTATATTCGATAAAAGAATTGCGTATGTGGACTAGATTTTCGGTGATCTTTTTCAACAAGGAAGCAGTGTAAATATCTAAACGAAGGTAGACTAAGCAGGTTTGAAGCCGCACTGATAAGGTTTAATCAGCGAAATGTAAAGAGAGATCTATCAATTACACAGCAAGCTCGTGAGAACATTATGTGCTACAGAGAGCATATCATAGGGATTTCTTTTTTCTTTTCATAATGGATTTCTTGTTACTACACCTTTTAGTCATATATTAATCAAGAATGTAAAATATTTAAGCAAATTTTTAATTGATTTCCTGAATTTTAATTTCAATTTAATTGTTATTTTTTCCCTTATTTTGGCCCATTTACACAGTCACACACTGGCAAACATGAGAACATGGAAGACTAATAAATAAATAAACAAAAAACACACACAAACATGCAAGCAAACTCGTACAGCCCAATAATTAATCCATTTAACTGTCATATCAATGACACTGGACGGACGAACTCTTGATGATTGGAATTCTTATTTCATTTTTCCTTTTGTTGTCGTCGTCTCTTTTTATTCGTTTAAATCGCATTGATTGATTCTTTTGTTTGTTCTTTAATTTCTTTATTTTTTATTCTTAGTTTACGTTTTTTTTTTCTTTTTCTCTTTTAAATTATTGCCTATCAATGCGTAATAGAATGCCATACTTGAAGGCTCGTAAAACAAAATCTCCTTAAATATACCTGAAATACTCGTACATACATATGTACATGTGGGGTTGGGAGTTGGAGGAGAAAAATTAACCTTACTACAGGGGCCTTATTCGGCTATGGGCTTCGAAAATATTATATTCTGAATATTGGCGGTGAGGAATAAATGTTTGTCTAGTAGGAAATGCAAGCTTTCATTCATGGCCTTTAGCAACACTGTCTATCCAGTGGAATCGGTTCAAATCGCATGATCTTGGCAGCCAATAGACCGTTGCAAAACACATTTATTACTCACAGTTCTCGCCTCTCACTCGTTTCATGATATGGGACACCGTTTTGTCGAAAGCACATGTCAACCAAGTTTATTCATCCCTTTTAGTGTAAAATAGCTGGTAATCATCGCACGGTATACTTAGATTTTGGCTGCAACGCTGCACTTTGCAAAATACAGTGCATATCTCCGAGTGTATTTGGTAGCTTTTAAACTGCTTCTGGCTGCTATTCGCATCAAATACTCCTGTTTGCTGACGTATCCTTATGTATTTACATTACAACCCTTCAGTTAGGATTACAACCTAGTTTCTCACACCACCCATGTTGTGTGTGTTAATTTTATCACCATGAGTGGCAGGACCTACGGTTTAAAGTTGCTTCCGAATGATAGATTTTCAGTAACTTTTCATGGCAATTTCATTTAGTCTCAAGGTTTTTGCCAGAAATCTGCTGAAAGGAACTCCCCAAAGAAATATTTTTTCATATTTTGTTTTGTTCGAGATGTCTGAGCTGGGTATTAAACCAAGGGCTCTTGTCTAATAAGCCAACGCACTGCCTATTAGACTACGGGGACGTAGCCTACTGTAACGTAGTCCAGTTGACCTTTTCACTGAGCCAGATTTGAGCTTCGTCACTCATTTGAAAAGTGGTAACCCCTGACCCCCCGAGTTGGGGCCTATTCCCTTCGTTAATTATGTATGTAGCGAAAAAAGCTTCACAGCCTAAAAAATACACAAACTTTGGCCACGAGTGGCCCATTGTGATACCACAGTCAGTCACCACAGTATCACCTTTTGATGAAATCCCTTAAATTCGCAATGTATACCCTTGATAGGCTGACAGGTTATTCTTTTTCTGTCAGCAGAAAATGTACTTATTGCCCAATTGGCCAGGACCAATGCGTCTTTCATGGGTGCACAGAATGCAACGTCCAATAATTATGCCCTTCTCTAGCATTGTCCAGATTTCCGACTCTATGTTGTCCTTTTCCAAAGCCACTTATGCCGCTTTAAAGCACTCTGCTACTGCATTGTCAGCCCTAAGCTTATAAGTTATCAGAGGAGTTTACAATGTAGCCAAGTCACTCGATAGTTCAATAACTGTACTATATCTGGCCAATTCATACGCTCTTTAGTTTTTCGAAATGCAAACAATGGCATGGTATCAATTTAATATAAAAACTCTACCGCTTTGCCATTTTGATGATAGATTCGCCGCAGTTGTACTGCACCGTCGTTCTATTTTAGAACCAAATGCTTTGACTGCCGCAAGTCTATTGAATTTCAGAATTTTTGTGACCGAAAAAATATTTTTTTTTTTTAATTTTTCATTTCGTTCGAGTTGTCTGACCTGGGGATTGAATCGTGGCTCCACGTCTAATAAGCCAACTCACTACCTACTAGAGTACAACGACTTCAGTAGAATCATTTTTAGAAATGCGGTCATCCTTAATAATCTTCTGCCGTATTGCAGATACTTCCTTTTGAATGACATAGCAAAGGTTCGGTAGCCTTATCGAATGAGCAATTCTTGCTAATTCAGACAAGATGGCTCCACCCACAGCTTCATACAGTTTTGAGCGATCTGTAAAGATGTTGTCTGAACTCGATTGCGAGTTAGACCATTTCCCATTCTCCTTTATCCACAGTTGACGATCCCCTTAGTTATGTGCGCACGAAAAATTGCTTTTATTTTCATTAATTTATGGCCTTTAATTTTAAAAGGCCCTGTTATTGGTGGCTCTGTGCAGATCCTATAAATAAATAAAGTGACATCTTAAGTCACAAAGGTTTTTGTTTTTTCAAATGCTTAAATCATTTTTTACGGCTTCTATAACAATGACATCCGCTTTTCCATCTACAACAAATGATTTCTCATATCTGATGTTATAAAATACGTTCGATTTTTTGTTTGTTTGCTATGATGGGTTATTGGATAGTTAGACTGAATGTGGTGGGTGATGTTGATGGTCTATTCCAATAAAAATTTATTTTCTTTTGCTTTGCCTAGTTTAAGTTTCATTTTCATTTTGTCTTTTAATTTCGAAACGCATTTCGGATTTGGCACGTGAGTCTGGTTGTCATGTAATATTGTTTTCATTTTATTTTATTTCATTTCATTTCGTTTTTTCCCACTTAGTTTTGTAGAACAACAAGCAAAAGTAATAGAAAATTGGAAAAAAACAAAACAAAAGAAAACGAAAACGAAAAATAGAAGAGACGTGAACGAACACAAAGACCTAAAAATATTAAATTTATATGGAGTCCCTTTCAGGTTAAGCGAATCTTTAGAAAAACTAATCCCATTATGTGTCATTCGTGCCACTTGGGTATTAAGAGACTAGGTTAGGCAAGAAAAGTGTGTAAAAAATTAAATTTTTAATTCTTGGTCGACCTTAAGCACCAACAAGAAAGATACATGTAGTCTCCCAAATAACTTTTTATTCCATCAAATTAGAAGACTTTTAATCAAATTGGCGATTCGTTGCAATATAACTTTGCAAGCTAGGCAAAGCGGAATGATAAGCAAATCTTTCACAGCGGACGTTACAGTGAAGGAATGATGTCCCAAGACTAGTTTAGGTTAGACGTCCTTGAGGAGGAAAGAGACCCATGGTGATATCATAAATTAATATCCAACCCGGGGAACAAATATTTCCTATAGTTTAGTCAAGGATGACAGAAAATGAGAGCCTTCGTCTCTTATTGACAAGAGTGGTGCGCTCACATTCTCAGGCACACAGCTCCTGCAGAAGTTATTTCAAGTCTATAGGTATGCCTTACAATAGGCTAGAGGCTTCCATGAGAACCGCATGGTTATGTTAATTAAGGAAAGAAGGCGATTAGTACTCTTCTTATCTATATCAAAGTAGTAAAGTCTAACAATATTTCACGTACCCACCTACTGCCAACGATTTTAAGTCGTCCTGTAAAATGATCAGACAACACCCTGTATAACTGAGGCAATCTAAACACCTATGTCATGTGATATATCATAGATAGAAGGTAGGGCTTTGGCCAGCTCACAAACAATGCAATTTCCAATGATATCCCTATTTCTCGGAAAACATATCAGAGTTAACTTTTTATGATCCGAAATTTCCATGAGAATCCTCGGCATTTATGCTCATGGACGGATGTTAAAACTATGTATGTATGGGACAGCTCAGATCAAGTGGGTTTACTATCCAACTGTTAATAAATATACTATAGACCTGTCGCGCATCCTTGTGTCACCGGTGTAAACCTTAAAGGTTCCACCGGGAACTTCTGTATCTTCAGACCAGAAATTCCTGGTTGAATTTTAAAAATCATTTGTTTTATTTAGAAAGTTGTAAGTAAAGAGTGTGCCTATGTCTTCCCAGAATAGCAGCACGTTCATAGTCCAGATTGGGCCACGATTTGATTGCATTAAATCTGACTGCTACTTACTCAGGCCTCTGCTTTATTAGGAGGTCAAAAAAGTGCCAATTGGGTAAATCGAATAATGTCTTGGTTGGAGTGGAACAGAGCACAATTGTGATCATGAAAGCTGAATGTTTGCTTACTCTATCTATCAGTTGTCAGCGGTGTTGTTGTTTGCGCACCTTCCAACAAATTTGTACACCATAGAGCAAGGTTGGGTACCACCAAGGACCGGTGTTGCAAATATGTGGTGTCTGGTCAGAGAACTCTGATCTTGAATACGGTCCTTTTGCAGGTATAAGTCGCTATTGCTGCATTCCTCTCAATTCACGAGAGGTTCGGATCCAGAATTGTGACCCCTAGATATTTAACTCTCCTCGATAAGGAGAGTTGAAAACCCATTATGGATGAGTGATTAAAAAAGTATCGCCTGGTAAAAAACATCAATTCCGTTTTGACACTTTAATCACTCAATGAGCACCATTCACTTGTTAGGATCTGGCGTATTCCTATAAGGCCGCCGTGTCTTTCCTAGGACACCCCATTAAAGACATACGTTATATACGTGATATGATAGAAAACAGTCTTTCGAGACCCTTCAATTCAATTAAAATTAAACTTTTAACGATGAATGTGAAAAGGGGGGACAAGAAATTAAGCCAAATCTACTTGATTTAACTTTGAAATTGTCTACATTATATTCCTATTGCCTTTATTAGACAGCCTTCAATAGCGTTAATTTGATTTCCTTTGATGTGGGCTTTATCCTCGAGTAAAATAAAACCGTTGTCAGGGCTATTTCCGTCATATTTTAACCCTCACTACTTTTTTTTCTATTTTCTTTTAATGTTTTTTCTTTGTTTCCCTTTTGTGAAAATATTGTCTTAGGCTTTCGACTAGCAACCTAATGACCAAGTTTCTAAATTCACTGGCTCGTATTGTGTTCGCACTAATTAAATTAAATTCAAAATTCACCACACACACTCAAGAAACCTTAGAAATAAACAGAAATGGTTTGTTACTCGGCTAACAAACGAAGCCATAATGGAGGCATTTTCGCTGATTTAATAATTAGTTGACGTTCTGGCGTGATTAAAATCGTTAGGTTTTGTGTTAAAAAAATTTAAAACAATATTTTTCAACAAATTTCATAAATAAAATCGATTTTAATTAAAAATATTTAAAATTTCTATTAAAAAAAAGAGTCAGAAAAAAATACAACTCTGCTTAACAAAATTCCAAAGCGAAAATCGAGAGCTTGCAGAATTTGAAAAATATTCAAATTAATTAAGAAAATTCAACAGGTTTTCTTGAAATAAAATCAATAAATTTTGTAGAAAATTCTAAACAAGAAATTTTAAAAGAATTATCGTGTGTCTGTACAACTTTTGATTAAAAAAAAAAAAAAATAAAAAAATCTTGAAAAAATCGTAACTTTTTCCAAAATGCCCGAGAGTAGTCGTTATTATCAACGCGATGTTGAAGAAATCGAATTTGAGAGTGACGAAGAGGATGATGAAATACAGGGTGTTGGTGTTCGTGTACCACCAAGCAATAGTCGTCGTCCCAGTACCGCTCGAGATTATCAACGTGAAAATCGTCGATACTACGATGATGACGATGATGAAGTATTCGAAGGCGAAGAAGAAGAAGAGGATGTCGAACTTGAAATTGAAAATTTGTAAGTTTAGATAGTGTGTTATAGTATAAAAGTAAACAATAATACAATAAATAGGGTCTTAATTAAAAAAGAAAATTTTAGTATAGCAATGTTATTATTATCACGCACTGTAGGTTGTCTTTTGCGCCTCTGTTTGGTCTCGTATGATAAGTTACTTAGCATAATTTGAGTGCAGAAGATTTTACCAAATTAACTACAATCGCCTAACGGTATCATCCGGATTCAGGCATGCTTATCCGCACTCTGAATGAAGTTCAGTATATCTCTAATAGGAGCAGGTTATCTAAGTTAATGAATACATGATTAGGAAAAAATAGTACAATGTGGTCCTAGTTAGCCGAACACAGTTGCCCAACTATAAGACTACAAGACTGTAGATCCATTCTCTTTCAGACCGATCCTGCAAATCGCTACTACATATCTCCTGGCTAGAGTTAATCAGCGTCCCTGACAAAATTGATCTCCCGAATAAAGAGTGCAATATGGTCCTACAGGTGCACAACTACTAATCCTCCTTCAAACAGATCCAACCACCTGTGCCGAGCCACTAGGTATCCCTGCCTAAATTGATCAGATTGTTCAGTGAAATTTCTTGACGTAGGCGCAGAAAACAGTTACAGTTGTGAACTACTCATCCTCCTTCAAATATATCCCACAACTAATCACACATAAAGCCACCTGAGCCGATCCAGTAGGTATCCCTGAAAAAATTCACCAGATTCTTCAGTGAAATTTTTCTTGAGACATTCCATGCGCATAATTCTAAACCTAATACTAGATCGACGTAGTCACAGAAAAGGTGTGTTACATGTCACATGGACAACTTCGAATAGCTACAGCATGGATAATTCATATGTTCCGACTTACGTCCAACCATAGGTTAGGTTAAGTCGTAGTGGTAACTTTAATACCAAAGCTCACTTGAGCACGTATAGCGGGCCGTTGTGATGCCACACGTAAGTGCAGTCTCTGTACTGACCGAACTTCACCAAACTCATCAAAGAAGTTGGTGGGGGTTGGTCATTACAACCCTTTAGTTAGGACTATAATCATGTTTCTCATACCATTCATGTTGTGTGTGTTAATTTTATCCATAAGTGGTGGGACCTCTTGTTTAATATCTACTCCGAACGACAGATTTCTAAGAAACTATTAATTTTGTTTACTCTTAGAGTATTTGCTAGAAGACTGCTGAGAGGAAGTCCCCGATCTACTAGACTACTAAACTATCGTACAGTCTTCAGTAATTATGTCCATTAAATAATTGGGATTTTAACCGTTCTCTCCCAAAGGACAAGAGGGTTTTTGTTCTTTCCATTGATAAAAAAGTCCAAAGAATTGTGGACATTCTACAAGTAGTGATGTGAGTACACCATCAGGCGTTCCTGTAAATTTCTACCTGAAAACAATGTAATCTTCGCGCAAGATCACACTCATCAGAGTAAATAATTGATTCTGCCAGTCAGTAAGGCAATCTAGTCGTATAGGTCCTTAGAAATTATAGAGTTACGGAGTACAGATAAACCGTTCGGCCCGCACACTACTCTTTGGATACTGCCGTGAACAATACGATAGTGCTTCAGTGTACATGATTTCCTGAGTCTCAACGCCCACTTCACAATGTCTCCATAGTGTCTAGAGCAGCGGAAATTATGTTGCCATTTATAACAAGATAGGATAGTCTTTGCTCCTTATCCCAGAATGGTGACTTAAATGGTTACTTAAACATGGTTAATACAATTTTAAGCGTTTTTTCCTGTAATTCTTGTGATTCTATTTTAGTTTGAAAGCTCAAGATCGTTAAAGAGGTCACTGAAATTTCTTAAATTAAAATAAATTGCTTATTCTCACTTTTATAAGTATACCGCTACACAACGTTGCCATGTTTCTTCTGTGATAAGAACCAAATTCATCAGCAAAATTCTTTGGCCAACTGTTGTTGCTTTTGAACTTTTCTTGTCCAATACAAGAAATAATGGAATGTTGTCGCCAACACTGGCGGTTCTTAATTAATATTAATGAGTCCGTTAACAAGTGAAAATGAAAGAAATTTCACTTTTCGACCAGCATGGTTCATGGTTCAGCATCATTTCTTTCGTCCTTTTTGTGATTTTTTTTTTATCAGATTTGACTGTGTTTTATTTTTCTTCTTTTTTGTATCCGCAATGTATCTGTCACCAATTAAGGTCACACACGTGCAAATAAATCCTGTTTTTCGTTTTCTTTTCGGCATCCTGTTTTTTGTTTTTATTTAATTCGGCATTGCCTTTGAAGTTAAATTTATTTGCATAGGAACGGTTTGGCAATTAACGATTTATTCCGTTTTAGAGTTGTTTTCATTGGCATCCGTATTCTCATACCCTGGACTTTATAGTTGAGTGTTTTCAGTTGTTGGAACATTATAACGTAATAATATTCTTTAATGCCTCCCAGATCTCTACCATTAGCAAGGGAACGAGTTGCAATTCTATACGTCCTTCAATGCCTCCAAGATCTTTAGCGTGCAAGGAGTTGTAATTCTATACGTCCTTCAATGCCTCCCAGATCTCTACCATTAGCGAGGCAACGAGTTAGAATTCTATGCATCCTTCAATACCTCCAAGATCTTTATCATTAGCGTGCAAAGAGTTGTAATTCTATACGTCCGTCCATGCATTCAAGAGCTCTACCATTGGCGAGACAACGAGTTGTAATTCTATACGTCCAGCAATGCTTCCAAGAACTCCGCCATTCGCAAAGTTAAGTTAGGTTAGGTCGAAGGTCACTTGACCACATATAGCTGCCCGCTGTGACGGCACAGGTTAACAAGACAACGAGTTAAAATTCAAAGAAGGTTATGTGAAACGAATAGCCTTAAAGACTTGTTATGAACTCTTATCCATGGAGAGCACAAAAACCGGTTTCTTCCATCGTTTTCGAAAAACAAGCGTTAGATTTCATAAAAGTCCATACTGATCTAATTCTAACAGAACTGTATTACGTAACTTTGCAAGAAGAAAAATTGCCCGATGAATGGCTGCAGGTGATCTCTCTATCCTTATTGAAAATATTAAAAAGTAATGCAAATATCAATCCCTTTAAAAACGCTACTAAAGAAGGTTTCTGTGGACGGAAAAACCAACCTAGTTTCAGATTCGATTGTATATTACAACAAATTAATGAATGGCAGCGATATATGCATGCTTGTTTTTTATGTTACGGCAGCCTTCCTTGGTATCCAGAAGAATTCTCTTTGAGATTGCTTTGGCACCAGAAATGTGCATTAAGGCTACCCACAGTAACAGTCTTAAATGCCGAATACTTTGCAACAACATATCGAATATAGAATCCAAGACTGATATAAAATAGGGTGTTTAATGTCTCTGCCCCTGTTGCCCTAGTGGTGACTCACGGGCGGAATTTCTTTGAATATATTAGAATGTTTGAAAGAACTGCGGGGAATAACGTCCGACCGTTATTCAGAAGATCGGATATGGAAAGGAAACCAAACCTCTTAAGACGAAATGATAAAAACTGAGTAGCTCACAACAATAAAGAATTTCTTAATTACCAACTTATTTGGTCATTTCAATCCTTTAGTCAGAATTACGACCTATCTTCCTACAGCACCTATGTTGTGTGTGTTAATTTTATCTATGAATAGTGGGACCTACAGATTAGTATCGATTCCGAGCGACAGATTTCTGGCAATTTTATTTACTTTCAGAGTTACGGCCAAAAGACTGTTGAGAGGATAAACATTTTTTCATATTTCGTTTTGTTCGATATGTCTGAGCTAGGATTTGAAGAACAGCCTCGTGTCTAATAAGACAACACACTATCTACATTGCAGCATACGCAATGAATTTTTGCTATTTAGGAACTAAAATTACAGCAATTGTTGGCACTGCGGAGAATATCACTTCCCGCATAAATAAGGTCTGAACATTCCCTCAACTCCAAAACATATTATCGTTTAAAAACGAGTATTTTCTGTGGAGTCGAGAATTACAATTTTGAGTAAATTGTTCTGCATTTATTTAAACTAGCAACACACTTTAATTGATAATACCGCGCCATTAATTTCAAAAGATCAAACTTCTAACTTCAACTGACTAACAACCTTAACTTTGTCTCTATTATCCTCAATTTATATTCGGTAATTGAAACATTGCGGAGCTACTCATGTCCAGTTATATTGCACAGTGTCTGGAGTAAGTACTCCATCCATACCCATGCGCATTTAAGAAATCCATCTCTGATCTCTCGCTATCAGACAATAGGCAGTAAGGCTCTCGAAATTCCGTTTAGTTTCACCGCACAGGCGACCATCATCACAGGGCCTCGAAGTATTAGAATGTCTTTTTAAATTTCTGCAATAATACCGGAAACTGGAACGAATAAACAGACGATATAACACCTATTGACCTGAGCACACCATCTTCGATTACATGCCTTGGAGTAACAATAAAATTTTAAATTTTGCAACCTTGTGCATGTAGAAAAAGGAATTTCAACTGATGGAGGAGTAATCGCTCACTATTCTTTTGACATAATGTTCCTATCAGATGAAGCGCTCTCTAGAATTTCCGAGAATAACCGCTTGAGTCCTTTTTAATTAAAATTCATCAAAAAATATTCTGCACATGCAAACGTATTTTTACAGAAAATTTTTCAATAGTTTTACAAGCATTGCCTTTAAAGCTTAAAAAAATGTTGGTTACAAACAATACAACTGAAGAAGTTTTTCAATTGAAATGAAACTGAAATGCAACCTCAGGCAACTTATAGTTACTCCAAAAGAACTTTTATTGTTTCAACAACTTCAAACGCAAAAAAAAAAAAAGAAAAATGCAACACATTTAAAATTTTTTTGTGCAACATTTTGTTACCCTACCACAGCATTAGTAGTGCGGCATTGCGTTCATTTTTGTGAGAGATTAGCAAGAGGTCCAGCCTAGATGTGCATCTATGTAAATAATTTCCAATGCCATCTTTTCTCATACACTTCGGTTATGCAAGGTGGCGGACTGTCCCTTGTAGTAAAAGTAATGTCACAATCAATATTCAACCCGGGGATCAAAGATCAAATATTCCCCAGGGGAAACCACCCCGACTTCAAAATAAGTCTTCTATTGCCGCAATCTTTATATTAGAGATCTTGTTCAGTTTCAGAAAGTGAGAGGTCAGAAACCTTCGTCTTTTCATAACAAGAGCAGGACACAGACCCACAGCTACTAATAAACCTATATGGTTCCTTATTATGGAAATCCTATATGATTTCTTATTACATTTGCATTCATTCTTCTTCTTGCTATCCTTCTCATATTTATTTCTGAAGTTCCTATTGGATTCTATAACCGTCCACTTATCTGATTTCAACGTCTAATCGGTTTATCCTTGAAGATTTCAATCGAGGACAGTTTTATGATATCCTCCGGTGCGTGCATCCTTTCTAACAAAGAGAACATGTGTTGTCATAACAGGGGGGGCAATGAGAACCTGTCTTACAGCAATCCTGGAAACTCTATTGGATTTAAGTCCGCTGTATAAGGTAGTGGAGACCAAAGCTTTGGGAACTATGGTTCGACTGATGGAAGATAAGTACGAGTATGTTATAACATTCAGTAGGTGATTTCGGAATTTAAGGAATCGATTGGCTGACAGCTCCTTACTAAACTGTCCTCTGGAGAGAATCAGTAGACTGTATGATTATGAAAAACACTTCGCAACGAGACTTAGTAACAAAAGTGAATGGAGATATCGGGAAGCTGCATATTTTTTTTAAAAGGTTTAGAATGGATCTCGCAAAAGGAGAAAAATTTTTTGGTCTTTAAATTAAATATTTCAATCCTAAGGGGGAACTCTTGTGTAGTTTCCAATTGGAAGTCTATACCATCGAAAGATGTGCTCAAATTAACATGGATAGGAGTTACAAAAGACAGAACATAGCAATACTATCTGACAGTCATGCTGTCATTCGAGCACTCGTCTCTTATTGAGTTAAATCGAAGATGGTATGGGACTGCCTGTGGAGGTAAAATAAGGGAAAGTTATTCTCTACTGCGACCCAGGTCATTTGGGTATTCTCAGCAATGACCAAGCAGATGAGCTTGCGTGCTGTTGACAGGGCCAGAACCCCTCTTTGCAGTGGGTGCGGATGTTTGGAAAAGTATGCTCAAGGAAAGGGAAAATGAAGAGAGGCATCGGCTCTTATCAAACCAAATGGGGAGCATCTTGAAATTTGTCAGGACAATAGGCTTGATGGAGGGCAAACCTATAAGTTTGAGGGGAGTACAATAGATCGTATAGCTGCAGTACTAACACGACAATTTATACTTTCATATACGAGGGTGTGTTCATAAAATTGGCTCGAAAAATAATTCAGATTGTAGTGTTCCGTGTGGCCGTATCTGACCCACTGTAACTTTCAGAATTGTTATCTTTTACGCACATTTTATTTCGGTTTCCTTTGTATGACCTTTCAATGCATGCGAGAGTGTTATGTGTGAGCATGTGTGTGTGTTTGTGTGAGTAAATCTATTTTAAATATTTCAGTTCAGTACGTAATTCTTAATGCAAAAATAACAGCAAAAAAAAAAACAACAAAAAAAAAAAAACGGAAATTGAATTGTTTACGTTGAATGGAAAAGAAAATTCCTCATCAAGAATTAAAGGAATTGAAAGGAAGGAAAGAATCTTTTTAATTTTCTCGAATAAATGAGTAGAAAGGAAAAACAAATAAAGAAAACCAAACCCCAAATGGATGTTAATGCTGATGGAAATGTAAGAATTTCAGGCGTTCTTTATTTTCATTCCACAAGTTTCTTATATTCGCACATTATTAAATCGCCTATTAATCCTTAAATAAAGGATTTACTTTTACATTTAAAAAAACTGAAATAAAATCCTGCAAATCAAGTATGTGTGTGAAGTTAGCTACGAAAGTTATATTCTTTTTTTTTTTACAGTGAATGTTATCTTAACAGATACTGTTAACTTAACATAATTAAAAAATTTGGAAAGCGAGGAAAGAAATTCGCTTAAAAATCGCAAAAATAGCGATAAATTAGAGAAAAAATGAAAGGAAGACGAAGCTAAACCTTTGAACTTTACAAAAAACCAAAATGTATGAAAATAACAATTTGCTTATTGGAGATAATAAAGTTGAAAAATCAAATATTTTTAGCCAAATATGCCCCCTATAAATCGTGAAAAATTCGATACAATTTAAAAAGGTGCGGTTTTCTGACCTACTGGGCTGGATAGTTATTGGATCAAGGATTCCAAAACAGAGCAAACAAAATGCTCTATATAAATCGCGAAAAATTCGATAAAATTTAAAAAGGTGCGGTTTTCTGACTTATTGGGCTGGATAGCTATTGGATCAAGGATTCCAAAACAGTTTTCGTTATAGTCGGGTCACGACTGGGATCGATTTATATCGATTATTATAGAGCACGATTTATATAGAGCATTTTGTTTGCTCGTATAAAAAAGTTTGCTTCGTCGGCTATATCTCTGATCCCAGTCGTGACCCGACCATAACGAAAACTGTTTTGGAATCCTTGATCCAATAGCTATCCAGTCCAATAGGTCAGAAAATCACACCTTTTTAAATTTTATTGAATTTTTCACGATTTATAGAGGGCATATTTGGTAAAAATATTTGATTTTTCAACTTTATTATGTATCTCCAATAAGCAAATTGTTATTTTCATACATTTTGGTTTTTTGTTCAAAGTTTAAAGGTTTTTGTTCAAAGTTTAAAGCTTCAAAGTTCAAAGGTTTAGCTTCGTCTTCCTTTCATTTTTTCTCTAATTTATCCCTATTTTTGCGATTTTTAAGCGATTTTCTTTCCTCCCTTTCCAAATTTTTTAATTATGTTAAGTTAACAGTGTGTGTTAACAGTGTCTGTTAACATAACATTCACTGTAAAAAAAAAATAATATAACTTTCGTAGCTAACTTCACACACATAATTCAACTTAGTTATGAATGCAAAAAAAAAAAAAGGAACATTTGACTACGATATTTAAACGAATATGGAATGAATACTTCCCATTATCATTTTCCATTTTTCTATTTTTCTATTTTAAATTTAAAAATAAATCTTCTCTCTCTGCTTTGTTTATTCTGAAAGTAATTCATAAAAACAAGAAGAAAAAAATAAAAAGAGAAAATGGCAAAATCCTTTCCTTTGAAGTGGTGATTTATTACTTCATTTAATATTCTTTCATTCTTTTATTATTTTTAATTTCCTCGTTTCTTTGTTTCACATTTTTGCAATTTAAATTAATTTTTTTGCTACAACAACTCTCCACATATAAGTTTATATCACTCTTCATAACCTCGACTTTGTAATTTCAAAATAAAATCACAATTCATTGCCATGTTGCTGGGCTCAACACAGTTGGATTTTTCATTTTGGCTGCCAAAAAAACAAATCCAAAACCATGCCAAGAGAAAAATCCCTGAAAATATTTGAAAAACCTTCTTGCAATGGTATGAGAGTGTTAATACATTGACTAGCAGTTATCGATTAGTGTTTACATATTGTTAGTTAAGTCGTATAACATCAAGAAAATGGTGGGCTCTGTATAAAAATTTCTTCGGCTTTGTTTTGCAAGGGGTAATTGATGGAATCCATCCACTTAAAGGATATTCCTATAAAGTCTCCCTCAAACCTAATGCCCTGACAAAATTCAGGATGCTGCTCGGTGTTAACAATATAAAATCTCTGTCCAGCACTTAATATGCAACCAGGTGTTGCATTCTGGAACGCATTAAAGACCCACAGGTTCTAAGAATGCTACAGTGCCCTCTCGACAGACCGATTAACAACTGCAGGTTATTCCTGGATAGTCTAAAACATGACTTAGATCTCCTTTTATTGTAATTTCCCAACAAGGGTTTTGATTGCCTCAAACCCACTTGGCTTGATAAAAGTTTTTGCTTCTCTTTATCTTCCCTTTCGTTGAGTGTCCTTTTGCAAACATCTGCTTCCATTCCACAGAAGTGTTCTGGGCCCATCAATGATGTGAAAGCTCATTGAATAGTCGTTTGTTTGCTCAATGCCGAGCATTCCCATATGACTTGGTAGCTAGCAGAGGGTAAACTTAATCCGTTTAGCTACCTGATTAACCTGTCTCATACAATCTTCGATTTAACCTCATAAGACACGAGTGCTTGAATAGCGGCCTGACTGTCAGATAATATTGCTTTGTTCTATCTTTTGTAGCTCCTATCCAAGTTGAATTGAACACATCTTTCGATGACATAGACTTAGAAATATTTTACTATGGGACTAAAAGCTACTGTACTCCACATCCTCTTTTGAGAGAATACAAAGTTTCGTTGCGAAGTATTTTCCAAATACATAGTCTGCCGGTCCTGCCAAAGGGACAGCTAAGAAGGCAGCTGTCACTCCATCGATTCGTTATGTCCTGAAATCCCCTAATGAATTTCATATAGCACTTTTATCCTATCACTCTAACAATAGTAAAGACTATCATGTGCATCGGCCTTAAACTTCCAACGCCGCTGTAGGATATGTTCTACCAACACACACAGGTTTATGTATCTTGAATAAAAATGAGTTGGTTACAATTGGCACTTAAGTTGCTTTTGGTTTGACCATTATGGTATACATGCAGTGCGTAATTTCTGGGATGCATCCCCAGAATTTCTCTGCATTTGTACAGACCTTACCCAAGCAGAAGTTTTTCCTGTCACTTGCAATAAAAAACAGATTCAACTCTAATATCCATAAACACTCTGGCAAATAATTTCTTTAGATCTAATACAATAGGGGCCATCCCCTGAGTGAAGGTTGTGTAGCTGTACTGTGCCTCTAAAAGTCCCGATTTTGATTCCATGGCGAAGAAAACGTACATGAAATACGCACCCCAGTGGTATATTTTTCGTAAATCAAGAGGAAAGTTTCTAATAAAACTGTATTTAGTTTTATATGCAAAATTAATTCAAATAAATATTCCAAAATGATAAGAGTAACAGACAGACAGACAACATCGTACAACAATAAATAATGAATCCAACGAACGAATGCAATTCAATTCAATTCAATTGTAACAACATTTGTTTTGCATTTAAATATTGCCAAAGAGAGACTAACTTTCAAGGCATCTCCTTCCTATTTTTTTTGTTAGCTGCCAGTACTTTTCTTTTATCCACTGGCAGTAGTTAACAAGTCATTGCTTTCGAATGCAAAAAAAAAAAAAAAAACATAAAGTATGTCACGAATAGAGAAAGCAATGGAGAGGAATTGGGATTGAATTTCCTGTTTCCCTGTATTTCTTTCGATGTCATGAAGAAAATTCTCCTCATTTGCATTCTGTGTGACTGCTGATCTGTGATGTGCTTGCGTTGGATGTCGTATGTCGTATGTAAATTGTCTGTTTCAGTAGCTATTGTCGTTTGTTTTTGTGTCAGCCTTTGTTTTCATTTTTAGTCTAAATGGAGCACTAAGACGACGTTTAGGATGGCTGTAGGAAAAGCGGAGATGAATATTTAACTGCTGGGGTATCAAGTATTTAACAATTTTCAAATTGCATTTCAATGAAAACAACAACAATAACAATAAATACTAGAGACTAGAGAGAAACTAAAATAAATAATCTCTTATTGATTAAATGTTTAGCGTTCGTAAACAAACAATTGGCAGCTGTTCTCCTCAATGCAAGTACATGGGTGATGTAGTTACAGTCAGCGGTATTTAAATAGAAACACTTGCTGTCGGTGTCATATTACAACTAACTAACTAACTAACTTCCCTAAAAGGGAACGCAATCTACGAGTTATCTTGTAGTTGGCAGTCAACGTTTTAAACATTTCAACATTAAACATAAAAAAATTTAAAATAAACTTCAATCAAAGTGAACGATAACATGAATTACACAGCCCTGCATGGGTTTTGCAAATAAGATGGCTCCAGGTGTTTCCGAAGGCATTTTGCGCCATTTTGAATTTTTAAAATCTGAATGAAGATCTATAATCAGCGACCCCAAAAACTCCTGACTAACAATTTTCAAGTAAATCTGATTAATTTTTAAGACCTCCGTAATGTGTTTCTTTTTCTCTTGAACCCCTTGACATAAACCCTCCCCTACTTTTGGCTCATTTTAAAGAGCAAAGATCAATTGTCAATTTCTGGCAATAGCGATGGTTCTAGCACGTCAGTGTTTAGCTGTACAAAATTTTTAAAAATGGCCAAAAACGTTTTTAGGGGTTTCAACCCCCTTTTTCTCGAAAACCTGACCGCGCGTGTTCAGCGCGCAAAATGCCTTCGGAAACACCTGGAGCCATCTTATTTGCACAAAAAAAAGTCCAAATTTGCAATGCTGTGTTATCGATCATACATACATAATTGGTCATTACTTCTTACCTTTAGTTAGGATTACGACCTAGCTTCTCACACCACTTATGTTGTGTGTTGTAATTTTATGCATGATTAGCGGCACATACAGTTTAATGTCAACTCCAAAAGACAGATTTTTGAGAAACTTTTCATGGCAATTTTATATGCTCTCAGAGTTTTTGCCCGAAGTCTCCTGAGAGGAAGTCGCCGCACACTACCTATTAGACGACGGCGACTCTCTAAATTTCTCGAATTAACGATCACTCTTAAAAAAGTAATGAAATAAAGAAGGTTCTGTTTTAAACATGGCGAAGAACTCAGTCACAGATGGCAAATAATAAACTCCCAAAAATTCTCCAAATTCCCATCAGATACTAAGCATTGACACATGAAGTGAACGATAATTAGCTGCTTAGAAACACAGCTATCCTGCATGCAACGTGGTCTTTGAGAACTGCAAGAGCACAGTTGGTGACCGTGCGATTCAGGGAGCGAAAGGGAGATGGTTCCTATTCAAGCAGTGCATTGTGTTGGAACTAAGAAAATAGATTATGGGAAGAAGGAAAGAGGGTGTGGAGTGTTTGTGGACATTCAATTTTAAAGTTCGGCTAAAGAACGAATTGCGACGATGCTCCAACGGATCAATAGATTTGGATACCCTACCAACTCATTAATGAGCACCTTCGGCCACTTCTCTACGCGGTCAAGAAGCCTCAAAATAAACTTTAAGACACCGGTCCGTATATGAGATTTTTATTCCATTCACGATCAAATGTAAGTGTGATGTAAATAGTAAGGGCATCAGATGGAGTGAAGTATATTCTACACCGTCTTCAAAAATTGAGTCATGTACGAAGACTTACGTCATTGACTGTACATACTTGCTTAGAATCACTTTGTTTTGAGACACTTTGAAGCTTTCAGGGAAGTGTTATTGCTTGCTTCTAAAATTAGGACATTGGGTAGCTTTTACAGGCGGTCCATTGTGACTAGGGTTGCACTGAATAAGTAAATCGCTGTGAAACAGTCAAACAGATTGACCATGTGTAGTTTTATTTGTCGTTGTAGTGTATCTAATTAAAATCCCACGACTGTTAATTTAATTGTTGGTTTAAAGTTGTGTCATACAGACTGCCTGTCAGTTATTGCTGTGTGTTTTATTTAAAATTTGCATTTTAATTCAATTAGTTTTTAAAACACTTCTTCTTCTCAAAGACAACGGGTTCATTCTTCTTTTTTTTTTTCTGTTGAAATGAAATTCAAGAAATTTGTAACGACGTTATCAGAGAGCCTACTGTAGTTTGCTACTGTCATTGCGAATATTTGTTTAATACTTGAGAGTATTTTTTAAAAAGCCGACAAATCTTGCATATTTATTCATAAGTTTTCAATTGTTTATCATATTTTTTCTTGAGACGTTTTCTTTATTTATTAATTCAACTAATTGCCTCCATCGAAATACAAATAAAATGACGGCCAAGTCAATAACACAATTGAGTTACTGATGCAGTTAAATTGTGTTCTCAATGAGGTCGACAAGATAATAAACGATTATTTTAGTTAACATTTAAAATATTTTGGAATTAAACAAGAGCTTATTTCCTTACTTCACTGCATGATTATGCACCCGCAAATGGCAGACAACCCAATTATGTCGATACCACGGCCTATTATGGTGTATTTTGCATTTGGTTTTTCACCTGCCTTGCAACCCATGCAACAATTAAAACTGGCTGAGATTTCAAAACGACTGGGTGCTAAAGCAAAAGAAAGTCAATGTTGATTTTTCCTGCTAAATTTTCTTCGGCTTTTGGAACCTTGGATATGCCAACAAGCGAAATTGTCGCATATGGGGTCCGGAGAACCTAAAAGTGACTGTTGAAATGGCACTGTATACCGTGAAAGGACTGGTTACGACCTAGCTTCTCACATCACTTTTGTTGAGTGTGTTAATTTTATACATGTGTGTCCAGAAATCTGCTGAAAGGAAGTCGTCGAAGAAATATTTTTTCATATTCCTTTTTATTTAAGATGTCTGACCTGGGACTTGAACCATGGCCTCACATCTAAAAAGCCAACACACTGCCCACTAGACTACTTCGCTGCCAATCTCTAGCTGTTGTTACGGAATTTTTCTGCTAATGAAACAGTTCAGACTTTCACTATGAGGATGTCCCAAAATCAATGAATTTCTTAGTTTGAATTGTCTCACCATACAATTTAATTTCCAAATTTAGATCCTTGGAACTGTTTTATATTTTCAAACTAAGGAGTGCGCACGAAAAAAACTGAACTTACACTTTTCGTTAAAGAAATAAAACTAAGTGGCGGATTTTTTTCGTTTTATATTTCAATTAAAGTAAATAACATTTGAATTCTTTTGTGTATAAAATTTTTTTCTGACAAAGGTCTCAGAGCATCCAACTTTTTCAGCCACTTTTCTTCCAGACATGTTAGGGTGTTTTTTTGAAAAATACGTATTATTTTACTTGCTTTGTTTTGGTCGGCAAATCCTTTTTTTCTTCCACTTCCACGCTTTCTCTCAATACTTAAAGACTCCTTATATTGTTTTAAGTATTACCTTAGAAACTGTTTTTTGGTTAAAACCTGCGAGCCTAGCAATCGTTTTTTGTAAGCGGCGCGGTTTTTCATTGGGTGCCCATTTTCAAAAAACTAATTTTGCTATTGCAATGACATTTAGCACGTGGATTTTGAAACAGATGACTAACAAAATCAATGTAACTGTATTCATTTTTTTCAATTATGATAAAAGTTATAAGCTTAAAAGTAGGTCCATTTATTTTGTGCGCACTCCTTAAAATCTTTTTTCCGATCGGTAGTAACACATTTCTTAATAATTAAGTGTTCAAGTCTACAGTTGATGACTGGTTTGAGAGTGTACTTTGGATAGTTCTTACAAGAAAAAGGATAGGGGAGCAATGTTAGTGAATATCGCTTTTCACATCAAGCGTAGAACTTAAGCTATACATATGTATATTCACCACAGAGTATATTTGACGAGCTTTTAAATGAAGCACACTGGCAACGCTATCTTTCTGGCAACGTCTAGTTACCTTGCTGTTGATTTGTTATTATTTTTTCTCTCTTTTCGTTTTATTAGTTAATTAATTAGAATACCTTTCAATTTATTCTTTAATTTTAGTTCTGTTCTATTAATTTTCTCATTTCTGTTAATTTGTTTTTTTTTCTATTTACAGTGATGAGTAAGTACATATTGAATAATTTTTACAGCTGCTGCTCCAAACAAGTGGAACAACCACGGATTCGACCACAAAATGAACCATCGCAACGTATCAACATATGTACATATCTTCAAGACATCTACTATACCAGCGAGGGATTTGAATACTCAACAGTAGTTGCAGTCAATCGAAACGATAACGTTTAATAATCGGTAAGTGTTTAATAATTTCTTTACAAATAATAATCGGAATGAAAATAAAAATAGAATATCTATCAAAAGAAAATTCATTTTTAACAAACATTTGCTTGCTCTTGCTCTCTCTCAGCGCAAATTAAATTCGTATTTCGATAATAATCCCCCAGGTCTCTCTTTTGTTTCTTTTTTTTTTTGTATAACATTTAATGGAATAACAATCGTAAATCGAATGAAAATGAAATTTATCGAAAACAATTTAAAATGACTTCAATTCCCATTTATTAAGGATTTTATATGTTCCGATTAAAAACAAAAAACGAAAAAAATGAAAGAAAATCAAATTTATTTTTAATAACTCCCAGCGAAAAACGTAAGTGAAATAATGGAACTTCTGATATGATATTTAGACTCTAGGATATTAGTAGCACACACAAAACAATTGTATTAAATGGCATTTTTATCACACACGTACATATACAGATGTACATAAGCTCATATAAAAATATAAAATTACTTAAAGTGCATACAACAAAAAAACAATTCAGAGGAAATAATAGCAAGGTCTTTGCTTTGAAAGTCCTTCCGAATATCTTACACAATAACCTACAATATTCCCTATTTTTTGTGATTTTTGGTACCCGGATCGATACCACTATACAGGCCCTTTTTCAGTACATATAAGATTCTCGGATCATTTCTTAAGGTTTCACTTTTCTGTACTGTACTGTTGGAGAAGAATGCTTAAAACGTTTTTTTTTTTTTTTGTTAACTTCCAAGCAGGCCCTATTAAGGGCCTTGCACTTTCTCTCTTGCCTTCTGCATCGTTTTCAATATGAATTTGAACACCTGTATTGGTGGGATTATGACTATTTCTTATGTGTGGGGAGTGCTAGCAATCGTTTGATACAAAAAAAAAATTGGCTATCGAATCAAATATAAATATTATTGGATTAACAGTGTGTCATAAAAGTATTCACAAAGAGATACATTTCTGATAAATTTTAGAAATACTATGAGCTTTAAAAGTTTAGAAATGTATGACCCATGGTATCAAAACAAATATAAATATTGTAAGTTAAACAGTGTGTCATAAAAGTATTTACAAAGAGATAGTCTAGTAGGCTTGAAAAAATATTTTTCTATTGATATTTTTATGGTTTTTTTCTATTTTCTATTATTCTATTCTAAATAATTCTATTTTCTAAATAATTCTACGCTAATTTGTGACAATAAAATTGTTCAATTCAGACTGTTGGAATACTTTTACTGAATAGCACTTTATTTCATACTCAATTCATAGTAAAATTTGATTTATCCTTCATTTTGTATTATTACTATCAAAACCTTTTTGGGTTACCTTCAGCACTGGCTGATGTCCTATTGCGATTGATTTCTATTCTCAAATCAAATTATAGGTGCGTGCAGTAAATTCTAGCAGAATGCTTTGAAGGAGTATGGAACATCAAAATATGAAAGCAGTACTTGGATTTAATTTACTGTTCATAGCGCATGTCCAGAAGTGAGAACTTATTTACAGCGTGAATAATTTTTCGGGATGCTGTTCAGGTCAAGACGGTGATAACTTTATGGCCATGGTTAGAGTTTTTCGCGTAATCCTTTTAATTTTGATATGAACTAATCTGTCAGCTAACCAGTCAATCTGTTTGTTACAGAACATCAGATCATGGCTATGTACTAATGCTGAATAGTCTCTCTTAATCAAATCTTGGAGAATCCTTAGTAAAGAATGCGAACTTGTTTTTCTCCCAAAGTATTTAAAATTTCGTAATTAATACAATGAAAATCATTTTCGCTTCTCCGTGATCATTATCAATAATAAACTCTTTCTGGGAACTTCTCATCTAATGAAGTCTTCTAATATAGCTTGTGGCACCGTCTAGTTGAAACCAAATATCATCCAGTTTGTTATCTTTAACTGTAGTCTTGAAAAAGTCGGTTATCACACGACCATAGCACTTTGTCTTAACGTTAGAGGTTCTTGAAGAGTTATTTTCAAAAATATATGACAGTGTCAGCATCATATATTTTCCATACCATAATTTTGCTTTTCCATATGCATGCAGTCTTTGTTTAAAAACACTTCTGGGTTCTCTTTTCCCTCACGTGCTATAATTTTACTTGTTGATGTAACCACCGTGTGAGAAGAAATGAGGTTAATTGCTGATTACATTTTTTTTTCTTTTTTTTTTTTCGAAAAATCAGAACTGAAAACTTATTATTGTATTACCTACTCAGCATATCTACGGCGTTGTGAATGATCAGCCGGCTTTAATTGTAGCGTGAGTTGGACTGTGTGGCTTGAGGTGCAAATCCGAATGCAAATTATGTGTCAAAAAATACTCCCAATTGCTGAAAACACCCTTGAATCGAGATTATCTTAATTCTAGCAAGGCCGGCTGTTTTTAAAACCATTATCTCGATAACCCGATGTAAGAACTTTCATTAGACAAAATTTGACAAAATGAAGTGGCTGTAGTCCATCAGATAGGGTTTTGAATTATTAAACGAAACTCCTTGGTTCAAGTCCCAGGCTACACATCTCGAACAAAATTAAATTGAAAAACAAAATTTTCTTTAGGTGACCTTCTCTCAGCAGTCTTTTGGCAAAAAGTCTGAGAGTCAATATAATTATCATGAAAAGTTTCTCAAAAAAATCTGTTGTTCGGAATCCATTCAAGGATAAAATTAACACACACAACATGGGTAGTGTGGCAAACTAGGTTGTAATCCTGCCTACAGGGTTGTAATCCTGACCCATTAAATAAGTAAGTAAGAGACGCTCGGTCACATAATATTTCTATTCAACATAAGGCATTTTCATTGCCTAAAAAGTGTTTTCGTCAGCCACGTTAGTGAATTTTAATCACCTCTTTCTTTCCCATTCCAATTTTAACAATTTTTATGAACGCATGCTCTGTAAATAATGTTGGAAAATTACATAGCTAGCAATCCTCCTTTTTAATCCAAAACAATCTTTCGCTTATTTTTCATGCTGAAATTTATGCGAGTTTTTTTTTTAAACCTCCTTAAGAGCATAAAAATGAATGTGGGATTACAATCAATCCAACAATACCTACAATATCTGGGAGTAATAATAATAATTATAATGGAAAAATATTAAAATAAAACGTGTATACAATACGTGGGAGTGTATTAAACGTCTGAAATGAATGACTGTTCGAAAACTCTCACAAAACTCATTCGTTCAGTCGTAATCGTCGTTATTGTGTCATTGTGTCTTTGCAACATCATTGTCATGAACGCCATCATATAGACGACGTGTTCTAAATAATAACAATAATAAACGATAAATGATAACATTTTCAAACCGGATACGGAAATAGAGTATACATATACATATGTACATAACAAATTTATAGTGAGTTGTAATACTAAAACAAGCAACCATACAATCACGCACCTACTCATTCATTCATACATTCACTCATCCATTCATGCACTCACGTCAAAATTATCACACGTACCCCACACATAAATTGTAGTCACACAGTTATCGAATACAGAAATATTACAAACCGTAATAAGATCACATACACATATACGCACATTCCTTCAGTGATTCTGTGAGTTATTGAATCTAAACTACGTTGATATGAGACTAGTTTTTCATGCACACGTATGTCTGATTCATATACGAGGGTCAATTTGGCTTGATATAATGTTTTCAAATTATGGTATAGCATACCACATTATTTTTGTTCTTAACGCTGGATCCAAGATAAGCAAATAGAATAGAAAGAATAGTTATCGGCCAAGTTATCTGGAATCCAATACAACGCATCTCCCTACTTATCGACAACATATACCCTTGTATGCCCTCACTTACTGCCAGACTCATCTCGGTAGACTCCTATTTAACAGCGCTATGGGCAGCAGTAACATCTCACTTGGCACGCCCAAAGATGTTGTCAGCGAACGCAAGCAATTGGACACCTTTATGGTCGCATGGAGAGAGAGCGCTTTATGTGAAAGAATAATTGCTACCTCTGGCGAAGCTGTTGGAATTGCTCAATATCATTCTGCTTAGTCTTATTAGATTCACTGGAACACTGAGCAGCAAAAATATTTCTCCTTATAGAGCTATCGAAAGCTGCCTTATCGATGCTCCAGGATTTGACATAATATCAACTTTTGACAGAATTTTGACAGAATTTTGAATGAATTTTGAATATTTTTGTGGAGTGGTCTTCATTGGATAGAGTTTTTACGTCGTGGGATCCAAGCGTAAATGGATTGTACTGCGCTGCAATTCAGGAGGGAAGCCTTTGACCCCACAGTCAAGAAAAACATCTCCAAGCTTTTTCCGAGTTGGTTATATTGGCTAAGCTCATCTGCGCTACATTAGTAATCACAACTGCTAAGGTTATAGGAAAAAAAATTATCCGACGCCTTTCATATAAAGACCGGACTGAAACAATAAAACTCGTTCTCTGTGGTGATATTAAATCTGATATGAGTATATACCTACATACTCGTACTTAGTCATTACGACCCTTCAGTTAGGATTACAGCTTAGGTTCTCACACCACTTATGTTGTGTATGTTAATTTTGTGCAAGAGTGGCGGGAGCAACAGTATAAAGTGGACTTCGTACGGCAGATTTGTGAAAAACTTTTCATGGCAATTTAATTTACTCTCAGAGCTTTTGGCAGAAGTCTGATGAGGGGGAGTCGCCGATAGAAATATTTTTTCATATTTCGTTTTGCTGGAAATCGCTGGGGCTTAAATCATGGTTTCACGTCACACTACCTACTAGACCACGGCAACTTCAATTTTTATCTGATATTGCACTACATAAGTAAGATCTTGTAGTTGTATTTCGCGACTCCCTTGATCGATTGTGTAGTTGATGAACTTCTACACTTCTACAGGATACCAATTCATACATATTGGTGTACCTCTTACCTCGGTTATACTGTCTTCTAATAGGCCAAGGCATTTTTTATTGGTCACAAACAAATCCTGGAATAAGGGAAAAGTCTTGCTTCATTGCCAGACGGACCTGGCCTAAATTCAAATTGGATCGTAGGGACATCTCGTGTCCCTCACGAGATACACATACAGAGACTTTGCTTATCTCGTAGTGTACTCACGGATCCCTCCCCCAACATTTCATGAATTAACCAACGCGGCAAAGACAAATCCACGCGCCACAAATAAACCAAAATAAGTATTTTCTGTTGTGAAATCTTGCCTCCAAACGTTCATCTCGTATTGGCAATATTTTAAAAACATTTTCTCGTTTCCGGTTTATTATCGCGTACCTATTCGGCAACTTCATTAATTTCAAGTATGTACATGTATACGTAATAAGTGTAATTGTGTCTGTCTATCTGTCCTTGTGATTTTTGGTGGTTTTCTTCTAAGTCTGTCGGGATTTCATATATGAATTCTTCAAAATGTTTAAGGTGCCACATTGAAATTGATGGCAACACAACATTCATACACGTACAATCTAAAGTGGTGCCCTTCACCACGTGTGTGAGGATTTGTAATTTTCATACTTTTCCACTTGATTTGTATTGTTTTCTCTCTTTCTCTTTATATTCACGAGGGTTTCATAACGTGTCAAAGGGACATGCCAATGTATTTTAAAATTTTAAAAATTTCAAAAATTTTCCAAAAATTTCCGCAGAAGCCTAACACGTAGCACGTATTTATGTTGTTCAGGGACAAATGAGTGTAACTGGGTTTTGGGTGAAAGTGAAAATAATTTAAAATGTTTTGGGGAAGTTAAGAAAAACTCACAACGGGGATTGCAGTCTTTTGAAAAAATTTGACCAGAAGATGCACACGATTTTACCAAGTTACTGGGTAGCGAAATATTGTAATTTTGGGTCATCTCGGAATGAAGCCATAGGATGGAATTGAGCGTGTAGCGGATATGTTAAGAGCAATGAATCCAAACGATTTCACTCATAAATTTTGCCACAGTTTTAAATATTTTTTAAACCACCAGTCATGCTGCCAAAAATTTTCAAGGAGGTCATCTGCATAAAAGTAATACCGGAGCACAACTATTATGCAAAAAAGAATTCCTGTTTTAAAAACAGGACATAAGGATACAGCAACAACAATACAGCAATGCCAACATCATTATGGGTTTAGTACAGTTATGTGCCGGAAAATTAGGACTTTAAAATGTCATTTAAGAACCGACACAATAAGAGAATCATTTCCTTCCCATGTTTCAAAACACCAGTACACGGTTGTGAAACGTTAGCAAAATTATAGAAAAAATTAAATTCTTCTCCTTGAATTCCTATACAACTGTATGCGTTAAGTCTTTAACTAGTGACTGCAATAACAAATGAACTTTGAATGCAGTGCTGTAAACCTGTGTATTCTTGCATCTCACATAGGGGAAAAGATTGACATTTTAAAGAATTTTTCGACTTAATTCTCTGGCAATTTGTCGTTGTCTTCAGTTCTTATTTATTTATGCAGAGTATGAATGCACAGAAAAGCGCATTACAAAAATCCAGGAATTGAAACATAATCGCATGCAGAAGAAGACATAGACACTGTACAAATGGAATTTTCCCCGTACAATAGAATGTGGGATTTCAACAGTGAAATTTAAATTGGATACTGTTCATCTAGCCTAGAATAACTGTTTCAATTGAACGAGAATAGAAGTGAATACCAAGGAATACAAAAGAATACAATAGAAAGGAAAACTGCCACTTCGGATGGGAATTTTTAAAGTTCATACTCCCACATAACGTTACTGTTGCAGGTTTAACACACAGATTTTCATTGAAATGATAACAATTATATGCTGTGTTGAATATTTTATTTTTAATACTTTCTTCCGTCTTGGAAAAAATTTTCTTTTAATGGTTACCATATTTCCATAGATTGGAATTTACGTATCAAATGGAGAGGTACCCTACCAAAATTGTGTGGTTGATAGCGAACTCGTTGAGTCTATGGTCAAGTGTCTTGAGAAATAAATATTTTCCAGACTACTGACAATCATTGAGAAGGCCGAAAGGCTAGGTGGATGACAGGTGCATTGCAGTCTGGTAAGAATATTGCTATAAAGGCGATTGGTGGTAAAGAAGAAAATACCTTAAAGTGTGCTTTAAACTCGCCAATCCCTGAGTCGAATAGTCAAAAACTACTTCTCGAACAGAATCAAATGTTATGAATTTGACAAGAGTAAAGAATCAAGCGACGTCGCAGACAGAGTATACTTCTAAGACTACTGTTGTTGGAACGATATGATTCGAGAATTTAGAAACAGACATACGTTGTGGATTTCGCTGATGTTAGAGACATAGAAGATCAAAATCAAGAGACATTATAGTCATAAAACTCTGTCTAGATTTACGGAATCTAAATCCGACATAGAAAAAGACAAAAGTTGTTTTTATAAGCCAAAGAGAAAGAGAGAGAGGGACGCTAATGATACGGATTGGAGTCATTCCTACATCGTCAAATTCCTGCTGCTAATTAAAAATTTAAAGAGTTTCTTGGACCAACGTTAGTTGTCAACGCTAGACTTAGAGGACCTAAACATAGTAAAAGTAAATTATGTTTGGACTGCATTACTCTGTGGTACTGTGTGATTCACCAGATTTTTGTGAAATACAGTCAAGAAAAGGGAATAACAGTCGTTTTTAGAAAAATAATTTTAAGGATGTGTGAAATCCCGATTGAATAATCACATGAGAGTCGTATAAAAGTAGTGTAAGAGTGATATAAGAGTATGTATTATAAGAATGGTATCAGAGCGATGTAAGAGTGGTATAAGAGTGGCATAAGTGTGTTATAAGAGAACTATACAAGATTCCCCAGTGGTAAAAATACCCATTATGTACTCGCTTATCTAAGCGATATTTCGTGACTGTCAGTGGTGATGCTTTCACTTAGTTTTCCACTTAGATTTAACATAAAAGTGTCATAGGCTGCCACATCGGTGTGCTCTCGCTTAGAATGTAAGCCACAATATAATTAGTCTCTATTAACGTTTCACTTACATAATAAGTGGAGTTCTAAGCTGTGTTGATGAGATGCCTATATAGACTTGCAAATTAGAAAGTATTGTATGTAGATTACAGTCCTATTTGCATTTGTAAGTTAAAATACCAGCAAATAGGATTTTTTATTAAAAGAAAAATATTTTTTATTAATACAAAAATTAAATTAAATAAATACGAACTATTAAACATCGTTAATAAAATAATTCAATACTAATTCTAATTCAATAATTACTTTATATGGGAAAAAATTAAAAATGTAGAAATTTGTGAATATTTTTAAAAAATTTTAATTTTGTTCTTTCTTTTCCCTTGATTTTTTTTCGAAAAAAAAAAACTATTTTTATATATTTTAAAGCAGTGCTGCATTTCCTTTTTAAATATTTGAAGAGTATAGCCATCTTCCTTTACAGCTTCTGCGAATGAAAAATAGTAAATTGTAAGTATTTAAATAGGAAAGTGTAAAATAAACTTACCGTATTTTGCATCATGAAGTGACTTGAAGTCTTTGAATCCCCTTTTATCATTTAATCCATCATAATTTAATGATATACATATATATACATCTTTATGCAAAATTCTGTCAAAAATGTTATCTTTATGTATAAACTTTTTCTTTTTTCATTTTCTGTCAATCGCTTTAAATTTCTAGACGAAAAAACTTAAATTTTTATTAAATTCACCTTTTATTAAATCACTTCACTTATAACACTTGATAAAATCAACTTTAAACTGAAAAGAAACATAAATTTTGTTGTTCATTTATTTAATGTAAACAAAAAACAAACGGTTCTTTATTATTCTTCTTTAAATAAAAACAAAACATAACATAAAAATATCAACAGAATCCCTGCTTAAATCGTAAGCGAAGATGCAATTAGTGTGCATTATATGTTCGATTACGCACAGATTATACTCTAAGTACTTAGATCGCTCGCTTAGAATATCATACTCACGTCATCGCATATTGTCTAAGTACTTAGTTTTATTTACCACTGGGTCACTATATAAACTGTTGAAGAAAAATCTGTGTGGGCGAATTGTACAGCACAGACGAAGTATAAAATTTAGAGCCTAATGGTCCTTCAAGATATAGAAGGATTGTTGTAGATATATATGGATATGTCTAAAGTACGGAGGGAGCAGTTACGATTGGACCAAATTATTGTCGATATTCAAAGGAAGGTCAGTCAGATCTACATATTGATAAAGAGTACAACTCAAAAACAATAAAAAAAAAAACCCGCGAAATAATCGTTTTAAAATTATGAGGAGTGTTTTATTGATGATGAGGAAGGTTTTTCGCGCGATCTAAGACTTTAGTATCAAACTTAGAACATGGCTTCCGACTTTATTTAAAATAAATTTTCCTGTACCAAATGTATTTTAAATTACTGTTCCATCGAACTTTTCCTTTTCTTTTCTTTTACTTTTCTTTTCTTTTACTTTTCTTCACATTTAAATACAAATTTAAATGAACTCTACCCTACTCTTCCTCCAAAGATTATACCCTGCAGGAGGATGCAAGAGAAAGGCATTACAAGATAAGACTCTATTAAAAACCAATGCCGTCTCCACTTAGTAGTTTGTTTTCTTAACAACTTACGACAGTTGATACAGCATAACTTTGCTTGCCATTTAATGGACTCGAGCAAGAAAAAGAATATTTTCTCTCAGTTTAAGAGAAGAGGAGAACAATTTTCCATAAAATATTCCATAGGGCTTAAAGTCATTAAAGCCAGGCAACAGAAAAAAATCAAAAAAATGGGGAAAAGTGTGCCATGCAGAACCATATTAAAAAACAATAATAATGCCGTTAAAGGACAACAACAATAATATCATACAGTGTCCTTTAGTAAGAGCACACATACATATGTACATACATGTAGTTGTAGTGTGAGTGTCTGAAATGCCTTTACGTATGCAAAAAGAAAACAACTCTCGTGTATTTATATTGGGATGGCACTGTATTACCTATACACTGATAAAGAACTCTGTGAGTGTAATTTGTGAAAGGAGAACAAAAAAAGAGTGCCAGATAAACAAGACATTTTAAGTCTGTTGCCGACATACACAAGTTTTTTCTGTAGTTTTTCTTCTACTTCCATTGCGAAGTGTTAATAGTGTGGTGTACATAACAACAACACCAGCAATAACAACAATTTAATGATGACAATAAAACCGGAAAAAAACAAGTGAAGACAACTACAAGAATAACAGGATCAGAAAAAAAAAAAAAAAAAAAAAAAAAAACATAGCTTGTGTTACAGTTGTGCAGTAACAAGAAAAACATACAACAACTGGAAAAAAATCTGATTAACCACGTGCCAATGGTTACCCTATGTCAGTCAGCGATGTTTGATATTGTAATAGAGGAAGGTTAGGTTGGGTAGAGTACCCTTCCTGAATGGCAAGGTTCAACTTTGGCCAGAGGCCAGGACCATTGTGATATCACAAGTCAATATTCAACCCGGTGATTAAACAATTCCTATAGGAAACCAACAATACTTCAAAATAAATCAAGAAATTAAGGAGACCTCCTATTTCATAGCAAGAGCCTGACACATAAAACGAACGGTGGTCTCTTGCTCTCTTTCAGCTGCTGTAAAGACATTCTATCGGCGTACCTTTCACAAAGTCCTATGAGAACTGCAATATGGCCACATGATTTAAGAAAAAACGATTCTTGTGGTGTCCTTGTTATCCCTATAAGTCCAGCAGAACCTAGAAAAATTGTACGTAACTTCATGGTACAAACGAAATATTGCCTCCATGTGAAACCACCGGATACTACGAATTTCAATGGACACATTTTATTGAAATCATTTAAAATCGTTGCGCTTCAACGAACTGAAACACACTCAAACCAATTAATACTTCTAATGCATCCCTAAAGTTCTTGAAAAATAAATGACGTCAGATCCCATAATCCTATAATATCTACCATGAGTACGGGGCCTCTGTGACTTGTGTCTCTTATGATCATCATAATCGAGTCACAATTTATCAGTTTCTGTATCATATGGCCTATACTAGTGGTCCTAGCATCTACTTTAAGCGGAGACTCATATTCGAAGCAATCAATCAGGACCCTGCTATACACATCAAGTCAAGTTTCCAATTTCGGCTTTCTTTGGTTGGAAGATGTGTACAGCCATGATCGCCTTGTAGGAGAAATAAAATAAAGGCAAAGAGATGGAATCGTAAGTAGAGAGAATAAGAAAATCGAAACAGAGAACAGATTACCTACGTGATAATGAACGTACCTTAGGATATTCCTAATATCGGGATGAAAGCGCCGAAGAATTCCCTATCCTGTTAGCTGTTTAAATTAAATATAAATTCTTTAAATTCTCTTCACTTTCACACACCCTATATTAGATTCTTGTCAACGAACTGACGTCGCTATGCACTGTGCCATTAATCTAAGCTGATGTTTTTATGCTTCAACAGTAAGCCGGTTCTACCGTCGTAGATATACGGTCAAAGGCTCCTGTCCACGTCTATCCTCCGTCTACTCCCTTTCAATAACCGATTTCCAATGCATCTGTAGGTGCAGGGCGAATCACTCAAAATCGGATTAAAGTTCAGCAAGGCTCCTTTGCTATCAAGTATTCCATTCTGCTCCAGAAAACAATAGAAACTGACCCGATCCGTTCCAAGAGCTATTGTGAAGTCACGACTGGTTCGATCGATTACACCAGATCGATCGACCCAAACACCATCAAGACAGTCTGCTTGTCATCTAAAAGAATCCTCATTAAAAGAAGCGCGAACAGCAATGACCAGAAGAGTTTTTCGCTTGAAAGATGCTTCAATTGTCATCCAATCAATTCGAAAACCTTACAAAATAACCTAAGAAAGGATTTAGAAACACACAGGGAAAGAAAATGTGGCTCCTACGCTTTCCATGCAGTGCGACTCCCTAAAACCTTTTTCAATCCTTTCCGACTTGTAAGACGATTGGAAGGGATGTCTACTTTTTCTTTGGTAGAAGGGAAGTCCCTCACAGCACAGCTCACGACTGCATCTATTAAAACTCCATGCTTTAGGATAGAAAAAATTTCATCGAATTTTTTTGCCTTTTCTTTTCTTGCAATCCTTTAAAGGCAAATCTTTATATCCTAACCATACACGTGTTAGTTTTTGCTTCTAATGCTGCTGTTGTTGTTGTTGTTGTCGTAGTTTTTACTGTTATTTTTCATAAGCAAACCATCACATCATCTGTTAAAAACGAATTTTTTTTCGTTGCCTGCATTAAAGCAGACTTTCATGCTAAGTTTTTCTCTCCTTCCTCTCTGGATTGGTTGTGTTGGTGTGAGCACTTAAGCACGTAAAAGTGTGTAAATGCGAGTGTTAAAGGATATTTCCAAAGGATTATTTTTTTCATGCCCGTATAGAAACAGAGTAATTTTTCTGTTACACTTTTTGTTTCCGGAACTTTGTACTTTAATAGAGCCAGTTATGGATACAATAATAATAACAACAACAACAACATGAAAAAATCCTACATAATGTTATTTGCTGGTCAAGTAATTGTGAAAATGGAAAAATAAAAAGGAAAATTTAAACAAGGATAGGAATGAGAAAGGGACACGGTTAATGGCGAACAGTTAATCAGTTAATTCAAAAAAATACCGTAATATAAGCAGAATTACCGCTATTTTTTAACTCTTTTTCATAAAAATTGCTAATTAGCAAGGGTAAGACAGTATGGGTAGGGTAGTGTCCTGTACAACATCTCCTCTAACATAGAGGCAGACAGTATTATTTCACAGGGTGATCAGTCTGCTGGTAGCTGTTCTACTACTTTCTTATTTTCAATTGGCCGGCATTCCTTGTCTTTATTTTCGTCGTCTTAAGTGAGGACATTTTGTTCCGTTCGACACGGTTTCGTTATGCCATGAGATCAGAGATTCTATTTCCATTCGGAAATTTCCGAATCTAGGCTATTAGAACTCAATGTCTTCTCCAGTTTTGTCTTAATCTTGATGAGTTTTGATGTCCAAGATGATACAGGCAACTCCTAAAGGGTGGGCCATTTAAAAGTTTAAATTTAAAAAATGCAATAAAACAAAAACGGTTTAAAATTTTGCCAAATTTACCTTATTGCTGTGAAGTTCCGGTTAGAAATGGAATATCATTTCAATTATATGGCTGCCACGGCTGGCATCACAATTTCGCCTAATCGATTGTGGCATGAGGTGTGAAGCAAGTTGCACTATCCTGTTAAAACCAAACATCTTTCACATCAATTAATAAAGAGCGGGTACAAAAAATCTGTTATCATTTTGCGATAGGTGGCTCCATTGACCGTAATGATTGGGCCGCGTCCTCATCTTCAAAGAAATATGGGCCAATGATGCCTCCGCTCCACAAGCCACCAAAAAGTCACTTGTAATGGGTGCATTGGTTTCTGTAAGACCGCGTGGGGTTTTCTGAGCCCTAAATATTTTGCTTATTAACGTACCCACCAAAATGAAAATGAGCTTCATCCGAAAAGATAAGTTTTTTGGCAAAATCGAAGCGGGGGTGGTCATGCAGCTTCAACTCTTGAATCAATTGAACTTTGTTGGGCGTCATACCGAGATCTTTTCGCAAAATTCAAGAACGAGTTGATGTTGATGGATTCTCACGCAAACTCTCAGCCACAGCTTCGATGTTTTCAGGTGTACGCACGGTACGGGCACGATCACGTCTTGGCGTATCAACAATTAAATCAGTTTCACGAACTTTAGTAATAAACTGGCGTATACCAGACCCTGTTCGTCCTTGTCTGAGATCAAATTTTGTACGACATTTTCGTGCAATTTCCGACCAATTGGCTTTATTTTCGAAATAAATTTCCAATAAATCCCAACGTTAATCAGGCGTAAATAAATTCCTTACGTTCAGTGGAGATAATGTACTGGATTTTGTGACAGAATAAAATGACAGTGATGTATTGCCAGATTTGAAATAAACGATGGTTCGAATTTAAACCGATAGATGGCCCTCTCCATACTCGTATAACTAAGAAGCGCTGTCATGGATTCAGTTAAATTGTGGTTCAGTTTTCTGTACCTTTGATTTATCCATTTATAGGATCTTTTTTAAGAGCTTTCTATCATTAAATTCAACAAAGTCTGGTGGGTAGTGTGTGACGCGAGTCTGCGGTTCAAACCCAAACTTGCCAGTTTTGCGGAAAAATCTCTGTGAGTAAATAAAATTACAATGAAAAGCTTTAAAAAATCGGTTCTTCTGAGATGACTTTAAACTGTGTAGGTCACTGCCAGAGATCAGCTACGAGTATTCAAAACGATGGGTAGATTCGAGTCATACTTATAATTTCAGCTACTTATACGCATTCATACTTATTTTAATATCATACTCATACTACTCATATTCAAAGTTAGAAATACTCATCGTACTCATAGTTAACAATACGCACGATGTTGTTGATTTCGACTCTCCATGATTCAACATATACACGAAGCACAAAATAAGTATGATTCGAGTACGAACACCACAATACTGGCTAGAAGGTTGTGTGTGTGCTTTGCTTGCTGTCTTTGTCTTTTCTTTTCTCTTCTTTTGTAAATGCAACAATAACTACTACTGTAAATTTTGATGAATGATTCGGGTGACTCGAATCATTCGTAAGTATTATAAGTATTTTTCTAAATTTATGAATCTGAATGAGTAGGCGTATGAATCAAACAATGAATTGAATGTTGTGAGTTTGATGTCAACGTAGTTGAATTTTAATACTCTTGACTCACTCATACTCAAAATTTCATAAGTACCTATGAGTAGCGAAAATACGATTCATTGCTGATCTCTGGTCACTGCATATTAACACATACAACATGGGTGGTGTGATGAGAAGTTAGGTTGTAATCTTGACTAATCTTGTAATGACCAATTAAGTTAAGTAAGTAAGTTATTAAGGAGTGCCCTAATATTGGGTAGTGGGCTAACTGTCTGCCAATATGATTGCCAATATTATAATCTCTTTTTCTCTCATATTTTAATTGTGTTGCTAAAATGTTGTCCTATTTTGTTCAATACAGTGCCAAACAGTGGGACTATGTTATTGACCATTTGACCTGTTCACTTTACTCAAGTATTTGTTTCGTTCGTTTTCCACTTGCTTTTCTAAATTTCCATAAAACATGTCCTTGAATAAATTCCAGGTATATTCCCATATTTATGTTGTAATACACTCTCCTTTTATGTTCGCTCTTTAAGGCGACTTGGAAAATATTGACTTCTTTTTCTAAAGAAATTCTAAAAAGAGTCTTTCAATCTTGTATCGACCTTATTGAGATTTTACAAACATTACAAGGACTTTATTTCTTATTGGATTTGGGTCATTAAAATTCCTCGAATACACACATACACACACTTGTTCTAAGACAGTGAGAATAGAGTGAAATCTCTAACGTCCTTCGTAAGCAGTTGGTTTATCTCGGTAACACGGTTTCTCTGAAATTGAAAACTAAACCACAGCAGTAGCACAAGAACAAGAAATATTCTTTAAAGGAATCGTACGAGATGACAACTTAATAACGCAAGGATAGGGACATACATACGTGTGTACGTGTATGTAAACAAATTGTTCTTTATGTTGCACATAACTTTAACATTTTTCTTCAATTTTATATCGTTTACTTCCTTCTGCGAATCCTTCTAACGGAAACTAAAGTTACGGGATACGACAGCATATCTCTGACAGTTAGGAAGAAAATTCTACTGAATTTTATTTTTTTATTTTTCATTTTGCTGTGTATATTCTTTTCCTTCCGTTTCCTTTATGACGTGGTAGGAGATGATGAAAATTTTGGATTACTAATCTGCCAGACGCGTTTGAATTTCGCATTTCTTTTTGATATTCTCACATCAGCTACACTGACAATTGACCTCCAGGCATTTTTTTCACTTTCGCTGAATTGTGTGTGCTTTGTCAGCAAAATTTTGAAGTTTGGAAGTCAATTAAACGTCAATTTCTTTTTTCAGTGATCAAAAAGAGTTCCAAGTGGATGAAATTAATTTTTATTGCCACTATAAAACGCTTTAAGTTTTAGCCTCTTATGGTTCAATAATAAGAGGAAAACGTGTTAAATTTAGGAATTAATTTCTCTTTTTTTCTTTGAGATTTCCAACAAAATCACTCAGGGAATATGCTTCAGATACGCTCAAAGCATTGACTGCTAAGCTGTCTGTTGTTTCAACACTACAAACTGCGGCAAACAATTGAGAAATGCGCAGTAAATAGGGAAATAATAGCGCTTAGTTAAAAGACAGGCCGAATGATAGATTACAAGTGAACGTCTTAATATCAGAACCCAACATTGATTCTGGTTTATAGACCCAGACTGTAACTGTACCCAAGGTTTGGTTGAAAGCTTGCCTTATTGTTCTCGCTTTAACAGGAGGTTGTCCCCTCAACTTAATTGCAGTTAATGATTACAACCCTTAGTCAGGATTACAACCAAGTTGTGTTTGCTAATGTCGACTCTGAATGACAGATTTGACAAACTTTTCATGGCAAAACACTTCTGAAAGGAAGTAATTTGTTCGAAATGTCTGAGCTGGGGTTTGAACCACGGGTTCTCTACCTAATAGAGTTCTCTACGTAATAAAGTGTACTGAATACTAGAAGCGCATCTCTGTCAGTACTGAGTCTGTGTCTATATCCAAAGTTTGTCTGAAAGTTTGCTCAATTGTTCTCGTTTAAACGGAAGACTGTCCCATTAACTTAATTACGGTTAATCATTACAATCTTTTAGTCAGGATAGCAACATATCTGCGCACACCACCCATGTTCCGATTGCTATCTCTGAACGACAGATTCGACAGACTTTTCATGGCAATTTTATTCACTCTCAGAGTTTTTGCCAAAAGACTTCTGAGAGGAAGTCATTTGTTCTATCTAATTTAAGTACTATGGTCACTTTGTGTTGTTAAAAAGTATACTGAATCCTAGAATCGTTTGTGTTTTGACCCAACCCATGTGCATGCAAAATGTTTGTATCACTGCTCAGAGGAATTTAGATACAATATGATCTCCTTGAGTTTGTTTTGACATATGTACGTCTGAGAAAAAAACGAAACCCATTTTTGTAAAATTTTGACCAATAATTAATCAATGTCTTAAAGGAGCATAGACGTGTTTCTGTTTTCTTATTCGGTTTGCGTGTCATGAACTAAGTTCTGTCAGCTAAGAATGTAGTAATAAGTCATAAGACGATAGGCACGTTGCCACGCAACAACGCTATCAGTAAAGGTATATTGGGTTGTTGTATTGGATATATTTGGTTTGAAACCATGCTTATTAAGTATCATGCTTTTTCAAAAGCAATGACTGGTTTTCTATGAATATCTTTATGTATATTAATCATTCTGAAGGCTACCGGATATGTTTTATGGACGGAGAGTGGATATTCTGGGATGATAAAGTTGTTGTCTTTGTTGTCTGTCATTGCCTACAAGAAACACTTTCTGTTATTTGTCTGCTGCAATAGTTTAAGCAGGTAGGTCGTATAGGCCTTAGAGAGAACACGAAGTGATGCACTTTTTTCGTCACTACACTGGGCCCATCAATTATACTCTCGAAAGTTAAAGACCAAGGAAGGTAGTGTCAGAGGTAGTGATAAGTATTGACTTCCTTAATTTGAAGACAAGATGGACAACGAAGTAGGATTTGTATACTTAAAAAAAAAAAATGAACAAATTTACTGAGTATGTATTTGAACTCACATCCTAAAAAATCCCTTTTTAAAGATTTATTAAAGTTTTTCAAGGTTCTTTCATGTAAAAGTGTCTTTTCTCTCTCTCTCATTCTTCAAATTCTCGTTAAACGTAAACTCATGAATTGCTTTTAATTGATGCACTTAATGAGCCATTTACGTACTTTATTATTATGACCAACGCCACCAGTTAATTGGATTTTTATTGTATTCTAGTCCATCTGCAGTAAAACTAAAGTATGAAAACAAAACTTTTATAATCAATTAAACAATTTTAAGCATTTTTTTTATGTATAGCAATAGCAATAATTTATTTCAATAAAAATTGCAGTGTCGATGGTATCGAATATATTTTACCCTTCATTTAACACAAAAGCCTGAAATGTTGGAATATTTTTCGAATTCCTTTCAAAATAAGCTCGTGTTATACGGCTAAGAGCATGGTGTCCATTATAATGAGAATGTTACGTTAATAAATTTTTATGGACTCACTTTCAATATCTACAGATTTAATCACTTCACTATCCAGAAAATGTTTTGCTCCAGATGCGAGTCACTTTATGGGAGCCCTCTTACTTCCTTAATTCGCAATTACAATCCTTCAGTCAGGATTACAACCTAGCTTCTCATACCACACATGTTGTGAGTGTTAATTTTATTTATGAGTGCCGGTATCTACAGTCGACCCCGAGTGAAAATTTTTTTTCTGAGGAACTTTTCATGGCGATTTTTTTTACTTTCAGAAATTTTCCACAAGACTTCTCAGAAGAACTGGGCGAAATAATATATTTTTTTTTTCATATTTCGTTTTGTTCGAGATGTCTGAGCTGGGGTTTGAACCACGGTCTCGCGTCTGATAAGCTATCTGCGGATAACTTCTGAAAAACTTGTAAATGGCATGATCACTTCTCAATGTACGTCTCTGACTCGACGTTTGTCTTACATTTTTTCGACAGTCTAACGGAGCTATCCCCTCTGTGCTTGTAACAAAGTGCTAGGGAAAAAATAATCCCTGTTACCTAGAATGACACACTGGATCTATACAACAGTGGTCAGGCCTTTTTTAACCTACGGATGTCTAGTATGTTGAGACAATAAACTTGAGATTTGCCTGCATAATTGCTAGTGGACCCTAAGTTTACACCTCTTTCCGCTTAATTTTTATTGTAAGGGAGGATTTTACCACAATCTCTGATTGCCGCCTGGCACTATCATTATAATCGGCACAACCATTGAACTCTTCTTCGAAAATCCCTTTGAGGATTAACGAGCTTATAATCGACAATACACTCATGGATTCTATCAACGTCAGATGAGCGGCGTTGGACAAGATCAGAACGGTGCAGAAAATCTGGCTAAAACTTAATGGAAGGGGCTTGAACGTCTGCGTAAACATCAAAGGAGTACTCTAGGTGTGGTTATTGAAGCATTTATTGGGCATTGTATTATGGGCACTTGACCTTAAGCACTTGGCAAACGATTTCTGCTGAAGTTGCGTAAGTGTCCAGCACTGTGCCGAAGAAGAAAAGACGTCTTGGTCTCCACCACAAGGACGATGAACTAACTGTCAGGCAATGTCAATGCTCATTGGTAGTCTGAGTTTTCAGAAGCTAGATTCATTAAACTTTGGGGCTGATTTTCAGCTTGATTCTACGAGAGCCAGGCTTAAATGCGAAGACCGTTTAATCAGACCTTGTTATTTAGGTTTAACTGGTACCACCATGGGTTGAAACGTGTGCTCAAGTATGTTTTGATTTCAACTAAGTTGTCACTGCCTTCTATCCTATCAAAACTGCAGACGGAAGTTAAAATTTGTAGACAGAAGGGTTTCATAGCCATTCGGGTTTAAATCCGCAGAAGGACCAAATGGAAGAACACTTTGTAGCTTAATTCATAGATTTTCGCCTTTTTTCACGGAACTCACTTTTTTCCATATTCCTCTCAAATCACATGGTACCAGTATACTGCCAATGGCTTCCAAAACCACAAACTATGTAAATGGCACAGTTTATTTAAATTTTGATAGAACGCAACTGACAGATGCGCATTTATAGGAGCAGTGTTGCCCTTGAAGTTATTATTTATTATGAGGTGGCGGTTCGTTCTCATGGTTTATGGAGTCCGCCTATATTGTTGCCTTCAAGCCTATTAGCCTGACAAACTTCAGGATACTGTTCGTTGTCAGCAATGCCAGGGTATGCAACCAGGTGTTTCATTCTGGGATGCATGAATGTCCTATAAAAAGTGTTCCGGTGATTCATTCTCATCGTCATAGAATGTACATGTTGGGTTCGAGACAACCTCCTTGAATTTAAGAAATGCGAAATTCGAAAAGCATGGGTGGTTGATTGATACATACTCGATTGGTGTTCTCAGTCGTATATTTTCTGTACAATACGAGCTGAGGCATTAAGAAAAGTTCACCATAGTTCCAATTTTTTAACATTTAGGACATTGCCCCTCCAAATTGTCGACCCAAAACGCATGTACCTTATTCATTTAAGGATTTCATAAAACCTTTTTTAATTCCGTACTGCATGCTGTAGTTTGTGATGAGAATTCTGTTTTTCAAAAATCTTTGAAAAACTAAAATTCAATGAAAAACTTTTCAAAGTTCATTTTTCTGTTGCCAAAAAACGAAACGCAATATAATCTACTGCACGGCACGGCACTGCACAGGAGAATCCTTAGTTTTTTTTCCTCTGTTTTTCTTTTATCGCTCGCAAACATGCAAACTTCATTCAATTCTATTTCCTATTGTTGTTATTGCTTTTGCTGTTGTCTCCTTTAATGCTTGTTGCTGTCTGCAAAGGATTTAATAACAGCAATTTTCTTCTATTAAAGAAAAAAATATTTAAAAAAAGAAAACGAAAATAAAATGATAAGAAAACATTGTAAAACTTTAATAATAAACTCGTGTATTATTTGGAGATCGTTGTTGTTGTATCTCAAGCAGAGCAGTTAAATTGAAAAGTTATGGCGAAAATTTTTAAAGCAAAAGTGTTGAAAAGCGTAATAAAACTTTAAAAAGGAAAACTTTGGAAGAGAGTTTTTTTTATAAAATATAATTTTTCTTGGAAGTGCATCTACGGCTGTTCACCAACAACCCCTTTGCATTCCTTGTAAGCCGAACAATTTCTTGGCATTTATTTTATTTCTTTTTTTTTTGTATTTCCCTCTGACACTATAAAGCTTTTACGCAGAATTCGGAAATTGTACACACGTTACGCATAGCACTGTAGTCGAGACAATAATGCCATGCTATAATTCTGTGTCGGCCATCCATAAATAAAAGCAAGTAAAAGCAAAAATTCTATAAATTGCTTTAAAATCATGGATCCATAAATACATCACCGAAAAATGTTCAATTCGATTTCAGTTTGCTTTTCAGTGGAATAAATTCACTCTGACTGCGATGCAAGGCCGGTCATGCGGTACTCGCATTGGTAGGGTAGTCAAGTTTATATAGAGAAACGAAGGTATCTGATACAATCTGAGTTGACTTATTTACTTGGTCATTACAACCCCTTAGTCAGGATTACAACCTAGCTTCTCACACTACCCATGGTGGGTATTTGTTAATTTTATCCATAAGTGGCGGAACCTATAGTTTAAAAACGACTCTGAACGAAAGACTTTTTGAGAAACTTAATGGCAATTTTATTTACTCTTATGGTGTTTTCTTTTCTACCAAAAAATGTGCATTTTATTAACGCAAAATGCAATTTTGCATTTGTTTCTTAAAAATGTTTCGCCCTCTAAAAGGGTGGTATGTTTTATTCTAAATAATTCGCACTTGCCAATGGTGGAGGGCATTGCATTTTATGCCCTGTATAAATCGAGAGTGCTGATAATGCCCTGTAAAGCAGATGACTTTTGTTTATTTATAGGGCTACCAGATGAAATTTAAAAAAGTCGGCTGGTATTGTTATCCAATTTGAAGTTAATTTTTTCATTGTTTTGTGGAGTAATCTTAAGGAAATATTACATTATTAAAGCTACATGGTCAGCAATATAAAAAATTGCATTCAATGTGAGAACAGTGTTAAAATATTTTTTTTTTGTTATAAAAAAAAGCGTGCAAAAAATGAAGTCGAAAAATTAGCGATCTGGCAACACCTTTGAACAAATTGGCATTTCCTCATTCATTTTCTTAATAAGTGGTAAACACAGGGCATACCCTTTTTTAATATTTGTGTTATGTTCTTCTCAAATAAAAAATGATATTACAACAGGGTTGGTAAAAATTTTTTTAATGCGCCTTGTAAGAGGGTGACATTTTCTTTGTAGAAAAGAAAACACCATTAGTGTTTTTGCCAGAAAACTGTTGAGAGGAAGTCGCTGTAAAAATATTTTTTCATATTTCGTTTTGCTCGAGATATCTGAGCTGAGATTTGAAACACGGTGTTGAGTCTAATAACTCCTAAACGATACTTGTTGAGCTGAGGCTGGAGCTAGGAAGAATACGATCAAGCTTACACCAGGAAAAATGCTCAAATGAAACGTACATCCCCGCAAAGTTACCACGGAAGCAATAAGGACATTTTTTGTCTGTACAAGGTTCTTTGATAGGAGTTTGGGTTAAAGACCTAGAGTAACTTTTTGCAAAATTCACTTCAGTTGTGGGCAATTAGTACCATTGCCATGTATTGGCATCATGCGGTGAACGAGATTATGCAATAGGGTTGCCTTAGGTATGCCATTGCTTTCGTTTACGATTGAGAGTAACCTCTTTGAAGCGCCGTGAGATTAGATATTTAAGTGCCTTTCAAATCTTACTATGTTACAGTTCGATTCTTCGTAGTGATAATTGACGTCACCAACAATAGTTGACCTTAGAAATAAACCCCCCTTGCCTAAGCTGAAAACTAGAGATATCGGGAGACATTTGAGTGTTTTTTGAAACTTACTATGCAGTTGGATTGTTTGTAGTTATAATGTGACGCCACCAAAAATAGTTGTTCTTAGAAACTACCGAGTAAATATCAATGACCGTGAACACTGGAAAACGAAGTCTATCAACTCTGAATCTCTATGATACGATGTATTAGAGTCTTCCAAGCTGAAAATCCATGGTATTTGAATATATGCGAGCTAAGAAGTTCTAACATCGATATACACATATGCGGCGATAGTCAAGCGGTTCTTAAGCATCTTTCGTCGATCATGATTACCTCGGAAGTGTTAAGTGAGCTCCAAGACTTTCTCAATACGTTAGAGAACTTTCCAATTGTTACATATCAGCAGGAAGAATAGTATGAAAGGAATTTTACAATCGTATCACTGTCCTAATTTTAAATGGTGGATCTCCAATAAAATGCTGTCATTTAGAAGAGTGGAGTTAAGACTTTTAATGGGTTACTTTACTGGCCTTTGCGTTCTGAGACACCGCCTGAGGAAAACTGAAGGTAACGCAGAGTTTTCAGAACATATCCTTTACGATTGTTCTGCTCTCTGCACTTAAGGACTGTACCACGTTGGCGACTTAGTAGTGAGTCCACGTAGGTTTTGGAGCAGAAAACCTCGGAAAACCTTAGGTTGGTTGCAGTTTAAACTTACATATGTGTTAGATCTGGATGGGAGTTCAAATCTGGCTATCACATCGGCTTGTATATTGGCTACATTGAGTTAACAGCTTACATTTCCTCCTCCTGCTCGTAATTCCTGCAGAAATTGTGTTAGAGTTTAGTCTAGTCCACGGGCATTACCCCTAGAAGGCCTGTAAGGAAAGATGAAACGTAGTGGATGTCCAGGTAGAAGTGAAAATATGAACAGTTTTGTGGCTGCTTTGGATTAAGATTGCAGTTGGATTGTTTTAAAACTGCTTCTCACCATAGTTCAACCGTTGCCAACCTATGAGGCTCACTATTGTTCAACCTATGAGGTATTTGAATGCCTATCTCTTGCTAAAGGGTATTTAACTGTAAAGCGTCATGTGAATTTCCCCAGCTCTTTCGGGAATAGTATGCCGCCGTAAGAGTTTTGAATCCAGAATAACCCCGTAGTCGCCGTAGTCTAGTAGATGGTGTGTTGGCTTATTAGACATGAGGCCTCGGTTTAAATCCCAGGTCAGACGTCTCCAACAAATCGAATTATGAAAAATATTTCTTCGGCGGCTTCCTCTCAACAGTCATCTGATAAAAACTCTGAGGGTGAATAAAGGTTTATAAAAAATCTGTCGTTCGCAGTCGACTTTAAACTGTAGGTCTCGCAACTCTTATATAAATTTAACACTCACAACATAAGTGGTGTGAGGGGATAGGTCGTAATGCTGACTGAAGAGTTTTAATGATCAATTATTTATGTATAACGCCCTGGATATGTTGATGTTATAGGATGTTATTGATGACTCCAATGCCGCACACATTAGATGAAACCCTTTAATTTAAAGTATGATATTGAACAGCGTCATAGCTTTCCCATAGCTGAGCCCGGTTCCTCAGAATTTTTATGATATGCTTCTAGCAGCTCATTATGTATAGGTTTAGGCAACCAAAGTCGTTTGAATAACTGATCGTTGGACCAATGAATGTATTGTGTTCATATAAAATATGCAACAAACTGTGAATATTTCTATTAAAAGTCTGAAAGGAACACTGCATTATCATCTCAAAAGAATGCAATTTTTTTCTGTTTTTATAGTCATCTGTAGACGTCTGTAAACAATTCAGCAGAAATATGTTCGCAAAACAATTTCAAAACAAAGTTTCACTTTCAATAAAAATTTTATGGCACCATTGTATTGTCCCAGGCCCGGCCGTATGGTGATTTATTAACGAAGAGGGGTGCCACAACAAAACACAGACATTTTTGTCTTTCTTTGTTCCTTCCTGTACCCCTCTTGTCTATTGGGTTTAGAAATTTTATTCAAAATGAATGTGTGTGAGTATAAACAGCGTCTGTGATTAGTGCGATCAAAATAGTGACGCGTCAATCAAATTTCAATTGTGAATGGATGAATGGGTGTAAAAGTGTTAAATTTTGTTTGTTTTTGTGTTTTTTTTATAAAAGAATTTAATTTTAAAAAAATGTTTTTCAATTCTTATTATAAATATTGGAAAATAAAATTTTTTGCGTGTTTCTTTTCACAAAAAAAAGCAGAAAAATTTTTTTTCAAAAAGTTTATAATTTTGAACACATTTCCAAGGGTAAATACTCAGCTGAATGATTCAATTTTGATTAATTCTTTAAGTATTCAGGCATCATGAATTCACTTCATTGTATAAAAGATTTCTTAGTTTTATTTATGAGCGGAAATAATTAAATTGTAATTTCGTCCTAGAAGAAAGTGAGCGGTTAATGAAGGAGATAGGAAAATTGGAAAAGGAAGGGAGGGTAGGAAAGGGAGGATATAAGAAACAGAGGAAAAAGGATGAACCACTAATACACAAGAGAGCGGGACTACAACCTTGATGCCCTAGCACTTTTCAACCAGCTCAACCTATTTATGAATCTATGGAGAAGAAGCCCCTACCCATATTCCTCAGCCTTTCTCCCACAGCTACCAAGGGCTGGACACTTGCAGAGGAGGTGTTCCATAGTATCCAACTCCTCCTCATCGCAACATACCCCACAATAGTTCGGTTGGGATCTGTTTCAAATCCTTTTCAGCGACCTAATCTCGCAGTGCCCTGTAATGAAACTAATAACTAGACTTAGTCTGGCCTCCAGCAACCCAGTTCTATTTCTGTCTATAGCAGGCCGTAGACACCTACATACATAACATCCTGATCCAGCCCCCCAATGCCTATGCTCTTCCCCCCATCGGCCCAGACAATTAATCCATTGGTCACTATTGGTCTGACCATCATGGTATACATCGGGTGCATAATATCTGGGTTGCATCCAAGAGATTTCCCTGCAATTCTTACGCACATAACAATATGGCATGTCTGATGGTGTCATATATCGATTACTTGGGCATCAAACAACGACTTTGGAATCACTGCAGTGCCTTTCAGTCACAAATCTCGGCCGTTTAAATGATTTCAAGCAGCAGAATGGTCGCTGAGTATATTGAGATCAGCTGAGGCAGGCAACCGCACAAAGTCCCTCGCGAAAGTGATTTTTACGGAAATGCTTTCAAAAACTGTGGTGATAACGAATTAGCCAGAACGGTTACTGAAAGGATGTTACCTGGAAGTCGAAATAGTTCGAAACAAACGGCCATTCCTAATGGCGTGCACCAGCGTCTTCTACTGTATAATGTGTTAGAATAATAGACCTTATTAACTGAGGTATTGTGTTGCATTGTTGTGTAGAGGCAACTGAGACCGAACGATCTACTGTACTGGTTTCAATGTATACTGTACGACAACTCCTGATCTAGTACTTGAAAATTACCAGGTGTTTCCCTCTATAGTAAGTTGCCGCCGCATAGATTAAAAGTTTGTGGAGGGGCAGAACTCCAATCTCGTCATATTATACTTGCCTAGCAATACTTTAGATTGTCTGAAACACGTCTGGCTTAAAAGGAGACTTCGTCTTATTCTATTCTTAGTCATAGAAGTTGCAAACTTCTCTTACAGTTCCACAAGGCTGTTGTGACCTAATCAATTGTGAAGTTTTCCTTCTACGCTTATCTGTCTACACTCTGTACATAACCTGGGATCCACTACAGGGTAACCCTATTTCTTCTGCCTAGCCGATACAAATTGCTCAACAAATCCCACAGTAATTGATTGACTAGAGAATCACATAAAATGGCAGCCTAACTGGCACTAACTAACTAGTACTACTATGTCCTGCACTCTGTGCCTTCTGTTCAAATGGATTTGAGCACATCTCCTAATGTTGTAAACTTCCGTAGACGCTGTAGTGTAGTAGATAGTATCTTGGCTTATTAAGCGTCAGCTCATGGTTCAAAGTCCAGCTCAAACATCTCGAACAAAACGAAAATATTAGAAAATATTTCTTCGGCGACTTCCTCTCAGCAGGATACTGGCAAAACCTCTGAGAGTAAATCAAACTGTCATGAAAAGCTACTCAAAAATCTGTCATTCAAAGTCGACTTTAAAGTGTAGGTCCTGTCACTCATGGATAAAATTAACACATACAATATGGGTGGTGTGCGAAGATCGGTTGTAAACCCAACTAAAGACTGTAAAGTAAATTAAGCAAGGAGGGGTATATTATTGCCAGTACAAGAACACAAACTTGTTCTTAAGTAACTTTAATTTGCTGCGGTCATAAGTCAAGTAATTTCCCCCTACATATGTGTAGGAAATATTTTTTATTATCTTCTCAACATGCTTCTTCTTCTCTTCATAAGAGAGTCATAATGATAATCATTAACATTGTCATTGAAAAGAGAGAATTGAGGTCGATGGAATATTTACCATATTTTAAATGTTTTTCTTTTATGGCGTTTTATGACCTTTTTTTGCCCCTGGTTTAATTAAAATGAAATCGTTAAATATTTTCCTGATTAACTTTAGCCCACAACTACGGTTCATTTGATAACATACGAATATACGAACATACATACATATCACTCACTTAAAAGCATATTTAATAACACAGACTGGATTTTTATTAAAAACAAAACAATATTTCTTGCTCTTTAATAAATGGAGAGAAATAACAGAGAGAGAGAGAGAGAGAGATAGATGGAGAAAATGAATTATTCTACCAAATCGCTCTATAAAATCATTTTATGACAACAAAATACTCATTGTCCTGCTGTGTATTGTTTACATTCTACAGAAATCACACAAGAGAGTGAGAATCTGAAAGATATCCAATCCAATAAAATAAGTGAGAGGGAGGTAGAGAGAGTGAGTGAGAGTGAAAGAGAGAGTTAATTAAGTTTAATATTGCCGGTTTTAATGGACTCAGTCAACCTTAAAATTATTTAAGTGCCACATAAATATCGTTGACAATGTTGTAACATAACATCTACACCCACAACAGCAACAGCAATAAGTTATAAAAATGTTACACATACACACAGGCACGTCCCAAAACTCTTGTAAACAAGACAGTAAAACAAAAATAATGACGACATGTTAATGTAAACAAAACAAAAACCAACAAAAACAAAAACGAACGAAACAAAACAAAACAACACAACAAAAGTAAACAACAAAAGATAACATCACATCATCATTACAAAACATTAAAGAGACGCTTTATTATTATAGAGAGAGAGAGAGTGAGAAACAACAGTACCCCATAACTACATGCATACCAATACATAGGCTGGCATTCAACTCAACGTTAAATAAATAAATACTCTACTCACACACAACACACACTCATGCATATGATATATGACAACGTAAAATGACATTCATCACATATGCGATGGTGATGGCACATTGGGTTTGTAATACCGATTAAAACCGAAATAAAAGGGCACATGTCCTATTAAAAGGACACACGTCCCCTTCTTAGTTTTCCATGTAATTCGATTAAATTTTCTTTAAAAATTTGTCAAAGAAAATGGGGCGGTGTAATGTTTAAAGCGAGAAATTCCGGTCCTGGTTCAGCATAACTAGGGGAAGCCCATAGGGTCGTGTCCTTTGGCTGGTTGTGAGTGAATTGCTGACAAAACTATCTGACACATGCATTGATTGCCCATGATATGCAGGCCAAATGTCTGGGTGACTAGATAAAAACTTAAAGAGAGGCCTAAATGTCTAGAAATTACGCTGGACTTTAATTTACATGAAGGGCTCACAAAGAAAGCATTTCAGAAAAGGCCACACCTACCATAATAGCATGCAGAAGGCTTGCAATATTATCCTGGGGATACAAACCAAGAGTTATGTACTTGATGTATACCATGACGGTCGTTTTAAATTCATGTTGGACAAGAAATAGAGACTAATATGTGTTGGCATAACAGGGACAATAAAAATCTGTGCTATAGTGGCGCTGCAGGCTTTTTAAGTCCGCTACACATGGTAGTGAAAATCAAAGATTTGGAGTCTGCTGCATATTTTATTAAAAGAGGGACTATTTTGTGGTTTACAGATGGGTCAAGAGAGGATCTTGAAATAGGAGCAGGAGTATTTGGTCCCAGAATGAAATATTCAGAGTCGTATCTTCCACGCAGAAGTCTATGCCATTGAAAGGTGAATTCAATTCAATCTAGGTTGGGAGAATAAAGTCTAAATAAAATAATAGTCTTCTCAAACCGATTCGGTTTTAGACAATGGAAGGTTTTGTTGAGAAACTATAATAAGATGAGATCTGAGTATGCATCAGGCTATCCGGGAATAGTCTGAGGTTAATAACCGGTCTTTCGACAGGGCACTGTAGACTCAGGGTTCATTTATTTATAACGAGAGCTGTTTCAAGAATGAATCATCGAAACACATTTTTAGAACCTGTGTGGCATTAATACATCCTAGTAGGGAACATCTCGGTAGATACCAGATGCGGGGCAGTGTACTGCGGCAATCTCGCGCTCTACATGATGGTTTTGTGGCGATTAGAATGAATCATAAGAACACTTCCTTGAAACCTGTGAGGCATTAATGCACGTCAGGAGGTAACATTTTTTCTCTTCGTCTTCCTTTATGCCACTCTGTGTATCGATATTCTGTCATTTGACCAGCAGTTTTCAAAGTTTTTAGGACCTTAACTACAAACCGGTTTAAATTACCAGCGAAAACCTATAAACTGTTAATAAATATTCACATAAAAACTATGTTTAGATGTATGGTCCAAAAAAATTTTAATTTCTTCACAAAAATATAGATTTTTATTCCACCAGATCAGCAAAATTGCCTTATTGTTCTACAATGTAAGGGAATTGCATAAAATGTTCTTACACTGTGTAGCTTATCAGAAATTCGGTGTTGTTCGACTGCACTTCCTTTCTTGGCTTTCTTTTATTTCAGTTCTATTTTTAAAACACACACAATTATAGAATGAAAAAACTAAATACTGACACTTTAACATTTACATCCAACTGTTGAGCTTCCGATTATGTTAAAGACTTATTCTCCCAACACTCCCACTTTCGTTCTCTCTCTGTCTCTCTCTTTCCGTCTTACAATAAAAGAGTGTATAAGAATGGGTTTTTTGTGTAATTTTTGTTTTAATTCCTGGCTTTTATTTTTCACTCTTTATTGCTGGTAGTGGTAGCAAGGAGTTGTAGCCGTTGTTTTGTTTTGAGAATACAAAACACACACACATACACCTTAACACAGTATTAAAGCAACAATTGTTTTTGCTTTCCGCCACCCTCACACTTGCTTTCTTTGTTTCTTTCGTTTTATTGTCTTTAAGGAAGTAAATCATTTGTTTATGATGTTCACTCTCTCTTGGTTTTCTTTTTCCTTCAAAAGCCTAACAAAAGCCCACAAAAGAAGCAACACTTTGTTCTATAAATATAACTGCTTTACACAAATACACACATAGAGAGAGGGGGATAGGGAGAGGAAACAAAACAAAGAGTAAAAATTTTAAACTCAAAATATTTTTCAAGTATTTCGTAGCATAGGGTGATGGTAATGATGTTAATGGTGTTGCTGTGGTGATGGGGTTGCAAGGTCTTGTTTGTTTGAGAGCAAAGAAGCAGGTGAAATTGCGTTAAAAGAGAAATTGTAAGAGTGAAAAATACCGTAAGAGAGCATGTAAATAAAAGTGCTATAATTATTAATCACTTAACGTGACCAACAATATAAAGTCGGGGTAGTTGTAGCGAAAGAAAAATACTAACGAGGGCTGTTATTTTTATTTCCCGAAATGAAATCTAACATTACATGTTAAAGCTTAACATTTTCAATTTGTAAATGGCTGAATAAGCATTCGCCGACAAAGAAGTTTCTTCATTTTCATCAGTTGGATAAAACGTGTTTTATCGGTTCATTCTCTTACTTGTTACTAGAGTGCCAAGAAGTTAGTCGATGCTGTTCGGTGTTAGTACGAACAACTCCCAAAGTTTTCTGAGTTATCTTAACGCCGCACATGATCAACTATGTGCTGCAGTGATTCGTTTTCTTCATAATGCAGTTCAGATATTGGGCTTGAATCGATGAGTATTCTAAAACAAGCATACTTCGAGTCTACAATGCTTCGTTGCTATCGTAATGCTACTTCTGGTTAGTCTAAAATACAACTCCAATCTTTTCTAATTGTAATTATTAAAAGAAATTTAGATTCTCACTAATCCGTTAGAGAGATTTTCTTTCATCGAGTGTACTGCTCCCAACCCCACTTCTTACTTCACCGAAAGCTTGTGGCTTTATCAGGAAGCTGTCTTTTCACATGTTGATCTGCCTGCTCATTGCAGCGAATTGATACATGATTTGAAACGCATGTATCTGTCTAGGTGATGAAGATAACTTCTTAAGAACATAGTGCTCGAAAGGCGGTATGACTGCCAGACATTATTGCTATGTCTCTTCCTGTGTACTTCCTGTCCAAGGTGAATTGAGCGCATTTCTCGATGCCTTAAACTCTCGTTTAGAAGAAACTCACGAATTTCCCAACGGGGAATTTCACCCCGGTACCGAAACATTTGCTTCTGTACCACTGTTTCTATACTACAGAATGGTCCCACTCTTGAAAGACTATATACCAGTGTTCATAATTACTCATTTCGTTCTTATTACTCATTCTCTTTGCAATTCGTTTCCCAAAATCATAGAGTTAACTAATAGGCGACATTTAAGAGGGAAACCGTCCTCTATTCGATTTATCGGGCACTAATGCCCCAAGTCAGATATCTCGAACAAACGAAATATTAAAAAATATTTCTTTGGCGACGTCCTCTCAATAGATTTCTAGAATATCTCTGAGAGTAAATAAAAATAGCCATGATACGTTTCTCAAAAAAATGTGTCGTTTGGAGTCGATTTTGAACTGTAGGTCAGGAATACGACCTAGCTTCCCACACCGCTTATGTTGTGGCGGTTAATTTTATTCATGAGTGGTGGGATCTGCACAGTTTAAAGTCGTCTTAGAACGACAGATTTTTGAGAAACTTTTCATTGTAAATTTATTTTATTCTCAGAGTTTTTGCCAGAAGACTGATAAGTGGAAGTTGCTGAAGATATACTTTTGTTTAATTTCTTTTTGTCTGAGAGGTCTAAGCTGGGCTCGTGTCTAATAAGCCAACACAGTACTTACTCTAGACTACGGCGACTTTAGAAACTATAAGCAATTATTCGTTAGATTACCCTTTAAATACAGGTCCTTAAAAACGATAGCGTTGCCATTTTGAATATAAAGAGACAATTTAGGTTCCATAATGGTGACCAGCAATGTGGGTATATTATACTCTGTTCTTTCTTTAAGAGCAGGCGATGTGATATACATATGCATTGTATGTTGAGTACACAACTTATTCAAAACAATTTTTCATTTAAATAATAAGGTCTGAAGTGCCGCTATCCATATGCCACTAAAAAATAGCTCTTGTTTCGGTTTACACTTTCCTCAGTTCTAATAAATTTTCAACATGTTTTTCTCTTGGCTTTCTTTCTGCTACTCTCTTCTATTTTTGTTCTTGTTTTTGTTCTCATAAAAATATTTTTGCCGGTTTTATGGCACATTTAAAAACCGTAAAAAATTACTGTAAATAAACAAACACAACGATTTCACGCCAAGCAACGGTAAGCAAACAAATGCTTACAGGTGTTTTTCTTTTATGAATTGATGTATAAAAATTTCTCTTTTAGCTACTGCGCAGGCTCTCTCTCTCGCTTGCTGTTTTACTCTCCTTTAAACTGAAAAGCTTAGAGTAAATGCTATAAAAGAAAATTTTTGCAAAGCTTTAAAGATTATCACAAGGATTTCAGCAGCATTTTAGTCTTACACACAAACTTACACAAAGTAAGTAATTCTATGGTATTCTGAGAGAGAGAGAGAGAGAAAAGGAAAGGAGGCATTTTTAATTTAAAAGTAAATATTCAATGAAAGAATTTCAGTTGGTTAGCCGAGCTCTTGTATCAGTTCAATGTAGTCAGTCAGTCAGTGTAATATCAACGTTCGTTCGTAATGCATTGTTCAAACGATTGTGGCGTTTAATTTTAAGATTATTTTTCTGTTGTGTTTTTTGGTTTTAAAGAAAATGAAAGAAAAACAATTAAATTTTTTATTACAACAATCAAAGAAAAACAAACGGAATTAAATAATTTCCAAAAATTTCAATAAAAAAAAAAAATGGAAAATATTAAATGGCCCATGCAATTAAAAGAACGCGTCGGTAGTTGCTTTAAAAATGTTTGTTTTTTTCGGTTTTGAAGTGTTTCTAACAAAGAAATTGTGGAAATATTGAAAAAAAAAAGTAAAAATAAATAGAACGAAAATAATAATAAAATAATTTGCAATACAAATAATTTCAAAATAAATTGTATATAAAAAATAAGACACACAGCGCTTGTAAATATAAAAATACATGATAAATAAATAAATAAAAAAAAAAACTGTTTTAAATAATAAAAATAAAATTAAGTGTAACAATTCGTGTAAATACAATATAATTTTCTTTTTAATATTATTAAAGCATTAAAATAAAACAAAACAAAAAAAAAAAAAGAATTAAAAACCTGCAGAAAAAAATTAAAATTTATAAAAAAAATAAAATTGGACATAAGAACCATTGTATATACTACATAATATGTTTGTTCTTCTTAAAACTTAAAAATTCGCTTAAATAATATGCTACATAAAATAAAAAATTTTTTAAATTAAAAAAATTTTAAATAAAAAAAGTAAAATTTATAATAAAAAAATAAAAAATTATTGAAATAAAATTAATAATAATCGTCGTTTAAAAAATAATTTATTTTCATTCTATAAATTTACAAACAAAAAAAAAATACTTAAAACAATAAAGAAATGTATTTAAAAAATATATACATATTTTAAAAAATTAAAAAAATTAATTTTAAAGTAACAATTAATTAGACTATACTTAAATATTAACAAAAGTATGACAGATATTAAAAAAAATTAAATTATTTTTAAATAAAAAACCAAATAAATTTTTCAAATAAAAAAAAAAAAAAATAAATAAATAACTGATTAGATTATTTTCTTAAAAATTATGACAAAAGTATAAAAAATATTTAAATCAGAAAAATTATATTTTTAATTAGAAACAAAAACAAATTAAAAAAATAACAATCGGTGTACATACTAAATACGAATAAAAATGAAATAATTTTTAATTCAAAATTTATTTTTTTAAATATAAATAATATAAATTTGAATACAACAACCCTTGTGCATATTAAAAATGAAAAAATAATTAAATTTTTCTTTAAATAAATATTTTTTTAATAAAAAATTAGAAAATAATTGAAATAAATAAATATTCAGTGTAAATATTGGTGTTTGTTTCAGTGTAATTATTTTCTTTAATGAATTAAAAATCCAACTACAAAAAATTAAAATTAAAAACAATACAAAAAAAAAATTAATAACAAAAGCACCAAAACAAATTAATCATTTTCATACAAAAAAAAATTATTACAAAAATTTTAAAAATTATATGCGAATAAAAAATTGTGAATAAAAATCTACGAGAGCAACAAATTAAAATAACAAAAAATTGCAAATTTTTCATTGTTCTTGGCAATATGAAAATTTAACCACAAAAAATGTTTTTGTGAAAAAGTAAGAAAAAAAAAATTATTTTTTTTGCACGTTTTTTCTTTAAAAGTTTTCGTAAAGAAAATCATTGGCTAGTCTGTTTTAATTAATAACAAAAAAACCTTAAAAAAAATTATTTTCCTTTTAATCTATTTCGAAACGGTTTTATGGTTCATTGAAAAACTCAAATTTTTGTCACTGTTTTAAACTGAATTAAACGAAGAAAACTGTGCAGCCTTTAGTCCGGTATTAGGGTTAGTGTTAGGAAAGGTGGCGAACCCTCTTAAAGGAAGAGGTACCACTTATGCTGCATTTAGACCCATCGTGGAATCACAATGTATAAAATTAACACACACAACATGAGTAGTGTGAGAAGCTAGGACTGAAGGGTGCGGGCTTCTTGGGGACGACTGTTGTAGACTGTCTAATGGTGAAGGTATAGCACTGGCCATTCTATAGTCACCTAGCAGCAACTCGTTTCCTTGCCGTTCGCATTTTGAGATGTCCACAAACACTATTCCCTCTCTTCCACCTTCCTATAACCCATTTTCCTAAAACCTGCACAATGCACTGCATGAGTAGGGGCCATTCCCTGAGTGCTGGTTTCACCAAAAAAAAAAAAAAAAATTAATATTCAATATTCAACCAGGGGTCACATATTTCTTAGAAGAAACCAACCTGAGTCCAGAATAAATTTTGCTATTTCAGCTCAATTAAGGATTTCAGAAAGTGAAAGGTCAAAAACTTCGTCTTTTTATGACAAGAGCTGAAAGACAGCCTTTTTCTCCTCTTGAGACCTACAGCTCCTGCAGAAGTTATTTGACGGCATGCAAAGTCTCTCCACAAGCCTACCAAAATTGCAAGGGCCAGTGCAAATGTCCATGCTGTTTTACAAACAGAAATGAGTCGATCCTCTTCTTATCCATATGTGTTCAGCAGAGTCAAGCCGCTGTAAAACGAGTGGATAATTTCCGATTTTACTGAGGCAGTCGGGAATAGCATTGCACTGTAACATGTCAGAAATTGCGAGCTGTTTAGGGACTTTGATCAGCTCATACATACATACATACATAATTGGCCATTACAATCTTTCAGTCAGGATTACGATCTAGCTTCTCGCAACACTTGTGTTGTGTGTGTTAATTTTATACATGACTGGCGGTATCTTCAGTTTAAAATAGCCTCCGATCTACAGATTTTTGATAAACTTTTCGTGGTAAATTTATTTAGTCTGCCTGTCTGGTTTGAATCGCGGCCTCATGTCTAATAAGCTAACACATTATCTACACAACACATTATCTACTAATTAATTAGCTCATAAGCAATGCAATTTCCAATGTCCCGAAACCCACTCTTAGAAGATTTACTTTTGAAAGATCCGAAATATCCTCGTCATTCATTGACAAGAACGGACGATGAAAATACGTTTATTAAGGACTTAGTCTCAGCCTAATTGTCTAGATAAATCAAGAAATTTCAATGGAAAATTCCGCCACACAACAAGTTTGGAATAATATTGCAGTAGTCAGGCAGCCATTAAGAAAATTTAATATCAGAACCCTTAATAAAGGTGGTATACCAAAGTCCACAATGTAACGCATTCTTGAACCTCAAGAAGCCCATTGGGAACCTTTGGATCTTTGGCCTATTATTCCGCTATTACATAACGAATAAGCAGCAGGACTGCTTCTACAAAAAATTATGTGCACATCACCTAGACAACCAGTAGGCTATTAAGAGTCATTGTACATGTTCTGCACGAATGTAGTATCAGTTGACCAATCCCCATGAAACAAGGTTGCGTTCAGTTTTCACTGCGTTTTGACGTTGTCCTCGACTGTGAACTACTTGCGTCTTATTCACATCAAGGATTTAACAGCAGGATGTCTTCCGCCAAGCCTGTATGCAGACAAGCATTGAAATCTGTTGTCCGTACAAGCAGAGGCGTAAAAAGCTGCTTTTAAAATCAAGGTCGATAAAACGAAAGTTATGGAAATTAATTGCATTAACACGTCATAACGCAAAATAATGCACCAAAATTTAGAGGACATTCTCTTCATTTTGCTTTCGAGTAAGTAGCCTCACAACGTCTGACGGATATAATTTAATACTGACATCTCTACAAACATTTGTTTGGATAGCCAAATCATCTTTGGCCTTGGCCCTACATAGGAGAATCAATATTTTAATTCCTTCGTGATGTCTAGGATTTTGAAGACCCTCATTCTCAAAATACTCTGGCCAGTGACACAACCTGCAATCACGTCTTATGAGTGCTGGCGAACTTCTAATTAAAACAGGAATTCAGCCGCAGTAACATTGTAAAAATTTGATGGCAACATTATAATTGTTGCTGTGGAGGGAAATCCACAATCGAACAGAAGAATTGGAAGTTCAGTGAATATTAGTGAAGGAAATAGAGGGAGAAGCTGTTGTCCACTGTAAAAAGTCGGAGTCTCTCTATTATGGCATAGAGAATATACGAGACATTGACAAGAACTTTTTAAATTTTAATCAAAAAACAAAGAACTATTAACGGACAGTAAATGGAAACGGGCAAAGAAAGCGGAAATTAATGAATTCTGGCCTAAAGACAACATTAAATGTATTAAAGTGTTGGCAAACAAGTGTTATTAACTTGAAGATCCTTTTTCCTTGTTTCTTCGTTTGTTATTAAAATGTTAACAACTACAACTACAGTAACGACACCAGCAACAACATCTACATAATTGGTATATCAACTGACACAACAGGATATAGAAATGAATTAAAGAGATGGGGAGAGAGAGTAGAAGCGAAAGGAAGAGACAAACAAATAACAGAGGAAAAAAACAATAAAATCCTAAATGTTAGACGGTTAGACGTACGTACACATACATAGACAGGCAGATAGACGGACAGACAGACAGACAGATGAACAGACAAAAAGATACATAAATAGATAAGAACATATTTTTTTGGCTGTATTAGAAACCTTACACTGACACACTTGAACTTATGCTGGTTAACTACTGAAAAGTTAAATTAAATATTCCAGAAGCCTTTCAGAAGGCCTTACAGTTTAGATGGTTTCATTATCATGTAAAAATGATAAGCTTTAGCTACTAATCGGGATAAAATAGCATAGAAAAGGTACCATAACTTCTGTAGCGATAAAATTCCGCCTGAACTTATCTTGTCATCTTCAAGTTGTCGTCGTTTGTCAACGCTGTTTGCTATCTGCTTTCTAATTTACGCGCACTTGCGAAACAAAAGTGTTGAGTCCAGTATACAGAAATCATCATTAAAATAGTCTTTTCACCCACTTCGCGGCCTTCGTTTTCGTTTGTACCTTTTAATATTACACTTCAAAATCGTCTTTTACAGCCTGCGCTCAAACTTACCTGCCAAACTCAACCGTTAAGGCAATTATTCTAAACTCATCTGCAGCGCCGTTCTTTAACCCTTCACGATTCCGGTTTGTATCTTCGAGTTCTTTATTAAGTTGGGTATGTTTTCTACTTCGTATAGTAAGAGCAATTTATTGTGATATTTTTGAACACAACCTCTCTTTGGATGGCTTGCTAGGTTAGGTTAGGTTGTACAAGTTGCTCACAAATTCTCTCCGAGTTCCTTTCGCCCATTGTGAAAAACCGAAAATCTATCTCCGTAATCTCTATTATTATGTACATTCTATGTATTGTCTCCAGTCCTTAAGAACTAACCAGTCCACCTCAAATCAGTTTCGACACTGAAACACTTGCGACGTAGCCCAGTTCTTCGCAATTATCCAAACCGATATACCAGAGTTTATCGTGAATGAATTTCTACCACAAGACAAGAGAGCTCTGACCAGAACACTGCACCACATCTCGTATCTAACGAGATGTTCCCTTGTAGGATGTCTCGTGAATGAATTTCTACCACAAGACAAGAGAGCTTTGACCAGAACACTGCCCCACATCTCGTATCTAACGAGATGTTCCCTTGTAGGATGTCTCGTGAATGAATTTCTACTACAAGACAATATAGCTCTGACCAGAACACTGCCCCGCATCTCGTATATAACGAGATGTTCCCTTGTAGGATGTCTTAATGCCACGCAGGTTCAAAAAACGTGTTCCGATGATTTATTCTCGAAACAACCCCCATTTTAAATAAGCGTACTCTGAGTCTACAGTGCCCTCTCAAACGATTGATTGTCGCCCTCATGTTATTTCTTGGTAGTCTGACGCATGTCTCAAATCTCCTTCTATTGTAATTACCTACCAAAAGTTGTGATTGCCTCTAGTCCACTTGGTTTGAGTAGAGTCTTTCCCTCTCTCTGCCCTTTCGAAACGCATGTCTTTCCGAACATATGCCCGCATTCGACAGAAGGGTTGTAGAACAATAACTGTGTTGAAGCTAACCTCCTCACAAGCTCGTCTGCTTGCTCATTGCCGGGAATTCCGGGAGTCTTTTGCTGTCTTTAGCGGCCCTTTCGAAGAGCATATCTTTCCGAACATATGCCCGCATTCCACAGAAGGGTTGTAGAATAATAACTGTGTGGAAGCTACCCTCCTCGCAAGCTCGCCTGCTTGCTTATTGCCGGGAATTCCCACATGACCTAGGAACCAGCAGAAGGTAACCTTGTTTTCTCTATCTAGTCGAGTCACCTACAGCTCTTAGATTTAAACCTATTAATAGTATTACTATGTTCTGTCTTTTGTTCTACCTATCCAAGTTAAATTGAGCACATCTTTCGATGGCATAAACTTCCGCTTGGAAGATTCTCGCGAGTTTATCCATGGGTTCTGAGTATTTAATTTTGGGGCTTGATGCCTTTCAAGCCGGGCTAGTGACTATTTTAGAATAAAGTGTACTATTCGTCGCACTTCTGCCCACGCATATATTTATAATTAAACTTTCAAGATCTAAATTTTAAACTATAGTCGCATCTATATCGATAGCATAATCCGCAAATTAGTGAACAGAGTCAGAACCCGATACGGTATGGACTCGTCAGTTGCGGGCTAATCCTACCTGGTAGTAATCCTAACCTTAATGTTCTTATCCACAATTCTTGTGAGTATCATGTAACCCGTTCGCTTCCCCAGAAAAGACGTTTGATAGCACATTATTTGAGCCGGTTTTTTTTATGATTCTTTGAGACTGTTGGCCTTTTGAAATGTCGATCGACTTTCGTATTCATTTAAGGCAGTAGGCTTTCAGCTAAGGTTGCAAATGGATCTTGAATTTATATGCTTAGGAGTATTTTAATGGACTTGGGGCCTGACTACTCTCTGTTACCTTCTATTTCTATTTTCCCGGGTTACATATCCTTTGAGGTTTCTTATACTGTCTGCACGTTCTATTGAATTTCTTTTTATTCACTGAATGAAATGGTGGTTTTACAAGTCGCTTAAGGAAATCCACATTTTATTTTGCTGAAGAAAATTTATTCACAAACAACTTTTTATACGTCACAAGCATCATAATCTCTCATTTAAATTTTTTCGTTAACATAAAACACACACAGATACATTTGCCATTTATAGGCAAAAAGGAAAATTTATTTCCAAAATCTAAAAGGCTTGGAAATCCCTTTGAAATTGAGCAAAGCTAAGCAAAGCAAAAGGCACTGTGTTGGAGCCATTCAAAATTGGGGCAAAAACCACAGACCGCCTATCCAACTAGCCATGCCAAACCTCAAAATGCAAAAGAGAGAACAACGAAGAAAAGAAAAAAGACAGAGAAATTTATGAATGAGCATATGAAACAGGACGTTTAAGAAGTGATTGAAAGCTGGTCGGAATCTTTTGTGGATAAGGAAGTTTCAAATGAAGTCACAGACCTATAGGCCGGCCTGATTGAGTAACAGAAAGCCAACGGCCGCATTTAGTTTCGTATATATGCATGTAACGTAATGAAGCCATTAAGAGTTTATTTGGAGTGTATTTGGAGGTAAAGAGTTAAGAAAGAAAGCAAATAATGAAATGATAAGGATATCGGGAGAATTATATTATTTAAGCATTGTGCGGTGATGGTAACTTAAGAAATTTTTTTCGTTTCAAGACATAATTTGTAAACACGTCCAAGGGACTTGTGTGTCATTCCTATATTAAATGAAAAAAGAAAGTGACTCTTAACACGTACAGGTTTTTCGTGTCAAAATTTGAACCATTTGGGTCATTAATTTTCTGTTTGACAGCTATTGTTAGTAGACTACAGAGCGAATTGTAGAGAATATGCTTATTAACCATAGCTAAACTTGATAAATACTATGGCAATTCTTTTCCGTAACAAGTGGGTTGCATTTGCTCGTATGTTCAACAGCAAATTAAAGAAGTTTTTGGAACATTTTGTAATCGTGGCAGGAATGTGAGGTCCACCACAACATAAGAGAGACCAAACAGTAGTCAAAATAATGAATTACTCGGGTTGAATCGGCGCACTAAAGAAGAAGGTGGGTTTGTGATTGATTTTGTGTGTGTGATTAATGGCGGCCCCCATCTTAAATGCTGTAGAGAGGGTTTCTAGGTCTGAATAGCCACCAAGAAGGCTATAACACTTTCAAAACGTTTAATATTCTAATTAATATGACTGATTTAATCTAAAACGATCGAAATTGATCAAGAAAAAGGTTTTTATAAAACAGGACAATGCCAGACTTCACACGTGTGCAGTTTTAATGACAAAAATTCATGGAATTCAACGTCCTTGCTAATAGCTTCCTCGTCCTATCTATTCTCTGGAATTAACCCAGAGCAATGATTTTTTATTTGTTATACTCAACCCTTCTATTAAAGCAGAGGATTGAGTTGGTGTGAGTAGTGCTCAAATCCTGCTTCAACCTGGGCTGCGGACATGCTGCTATTCTTGAAGGACTTGACTTCTGCAGAAGCTGTGGGTCTGAGGACAGAGGGGAGCAGAGTCAATAGACGGATGTTTCTTCTCTATTCTGACATCCTTGACCGAGGGCTTTAACATAAGGATTGCGGCAATAGCAAGATTTATTTCGGATGGAACACTGATTGTGGTATCACAATGACTCTAAGTGGGACTTCTCCCTTCAAAGGGGGACCGCCGCTTTACCTAACCTACCTTCACAATGTACAATTCTGTGAGTTTTTAACAGTTCCTGGCGCGGAAACTTGTCAACTATTGCGCAACTGTTCAACCACTACGCTGTTTGTCTTAACAGGTTATATGAATATTTTATAGACGTTATAGTCGTCGTAGTCTAATAGGTAGTAGTGTGTTGGCTTATTAGACGTGAGACCACGGTTCATACCCCAGGTCCGACATCTCTAACGAAACGATATATAAAAAAATATTTCTTCGGAGACTACCTCCCAGAAGATTTCTGGCAAAAACTCTGAGAGTAAATAAAATTGCCACAAAAACTTCTCAAAAATCTGTCGTTCGGAATCGAATGAACTGCAAGTCCCGCCACTCATGTACAAAATTAACACACACAACATAAGTGATGTGAGAAACTAGGTCGTAACCCTGACTGAAGGGTTGTAATGATTAAAGTATATACTTATATGGACTGGGGTCTTTTAACCCATGAGTAATGGACTCCGAATGACAGAATTGAGATTTGCTGAAAGCCAGTTTGTTATTCTTACAGTTTTTGTCAGTGTAGTGTATTTAGCATAATGTAGTGTATCATAACAAACGTAAACAACACACCACATATATTACACTATAAGATTTAAATTACATTTGCTCTATATTTGTATAACACATTAATTGTAATTCTAAACCCTTAAAATAAAAACAAAGTAAACAAAGTGACACACTTTAAGGGAAATACAATTAGAACAACTGACATGGGTCAAAGCACTTATGAAAGAAATTTATGACTTCAAATTACTCATTTTAAAGTAAAGAGTGGAAATATGAAAAATATTGAGTGAGGTCTTGACCAATCAAAATTCAGTATGTTAATGTAAATGAAAGTTACTATGTAATAGAAAGAGCAAATGATAGATTATTAAGAAATATTGTAAAAATTAGAAATTAGTATAAATAGTAGAAAAAATTAAATAAAAATTTGAAAAAGATCTTGAAGTCAAAAGAATTCATTTTCATTTCTCATTTTCTAACCCAGCACCTTAAACAGTGCAGGGAAGAAGTAAAACTGCTGTGGCTAGACATAGCATTCAAAACTAAACTAGCACAAAACCAATTTTAAATCCTTTTGCCTTTTAAATACATTATATGGCGATCCTGCGATTTCGATCCTGCAGAATTTGATCCTGCCACTTACCTGTTAAAACCTCTTGCCTGTTAAAATTTTTACCCTCCAATCCAGTTAAAAAAAAAAAAAAAAATTCCTGCCACTCTAAACAAAAAACAAATCCTGATGACTGAATCCCAAGAAGAAGATGGCACCGACACCGCACCCGTTAAAGAAAATGCAAAAGGTACAAAACAGCCGTCCGATAGTAAACGATAACTGGTGGAAGGAAGTAGTAAAATATTTATTTTTTTCAATATGTAAGAGCTGTGCTTGTTCAGGTCACCTAATTTTTCTCGTAAATTAATAGTGATGACTAGTGTGGTATATATTGAGAGGTGACAGTTTCTTTATTTGTAGTCAACACAAAGCGTAGGAATAGTTGGGCTTTGTAGCAAATCCTAAATATAATTTATCTTTAACTCTGGTCTCTCTTCAATAATTTACTGGGTACTTAAATTTCTACGGAAGGAAAAATACATGACAACCCCACGGAGCTGTATTCTACAAAAGCGTTCGCTAAAAGAGCACCATTGTTGCACTGGCACTCTTACAATAAATTTTGGCAATAAATCTTAATTAATTAACAAAATATTGTACAATAAAACAAAAGATTTAAAAACAAAAACAAACAGAAGAAAACAGAAAAAGAAAGGATCTTTTCTTCTTTAAATTTTGTTCTTCAGTTGCAAGAGTGACGATAAGATTTGAATTGTTAAAACTGGCAGTCTCTGGCAGCCCTTGCACAGCCAACCACGCTGGCAAAGTTTTTTCTATCTTTTTACGGAGACAAAATATTGTCTTGCCAGAACAAAGAAACAAAAAGAAGAGCAGTTTCTCTCTGAAGGATGAGTTTGAAATAAAACACCAGCAAAAATAACTGAAAAACTTTCAACTCGTGCTTTATAATGAGTTGGTTGGAAACGGGAGATGAATGGAGATGGGTGGAGGAGATTTAGGAGATTTTGCATTGAATTTCATAAACAAATTTGCTACAATTTGTTGCATAAACCACCAGCACTAATAAGAATTGATTAATGATTTTAAAGCATTTATTTCTTGGCTGCTAAGAAAAGAAAGGATATTTAAGGATTTCGCTTTTAAACTAAAAAATATTCGTCTTTATACTGTATGTGTGAGAGAAGATAGGGAAAGGGAGTATCATCATTAGTGACCGTATAAAATTTCAGTTGAAGAGCTTCATTAGACACTTTTGTTTATATTTAAAGGCTAATAATTTGAGAAGGGACATGAATACTTAAGGACACTTTCGTTTTTGAATGGATATAAAGGATAAGAAGCTTAAAAGCTAATAATGATACCAAATCACAGTGGCTAACGTAGGGGATGGTACCTAAAGTGGATTACTGAACGTATACATGAGTGCATAGCATCCCATATTTTATGCGACGTATCCATGTGTTTCTCGGCCTCCCTCTGCTTCTGTGTCCTTGAGGGTTCCGGTTTAGGACTGTCCTAGCGAGAACCGACGCTGGACGTCGTGAAATATGGCCTATCCATGTCCATTTACGTCTACGGATTTTAATTTCAATGTGTATAATGTTTGTGAGCTGCCAAGGATCGTGATTTGATATGTAGTGTGGCCAGAAAGCACGCTGTATTTGACGGAGACATCAGTCTGTAATGGACTGAATCTTGCGGGTGGTTATTTGAGTCAGATCCCAAGTTGTGCAGCCATATAGAATAACCAACTTTACGCTGCAATTGAAGATTTTGATTTTTATCCTAAAGGTGATCTGCCTGGATCTTCAAATTTTATGCAGCGAGTGTAAAGCGCAACGAACATTATTTATATGTGCATCTACATCAGCATTCGAATCGCCTTTTTTTTTTGTTGATAATGTTGCCTACGTAGCAATCACTTTCAACATCCTGAATGGTTTGGCCATTTATTGCTATTGGGCTTGCATTTGTTGTGTCTATACTTAGCAATTTGGTTTTGGCTACATTGATTTTCAGGTCAATCTTTTCAGCGTTGTTCGAAAAACATTTCAGTTTGAAATTCATATGTTCATAGCTATAAGCCAGTAAACATGTGTCAATGTCACCGTGTAAGCTATTAATTGCCCAGCGAATACCGTATGGCGCTCCTCGGTTCGTTGCTTCTAAAGCCGAGTCCAGCAAAAGAGGAAGAGTGTTGGCGACCGAATCTACCTTTGCCTGATGCCTCTAACAGTTTGCCATTAAAGCGGACCGAGCACTTAGCGTTGTTGTATAATTCTTTGATCAAATTAACTATCTTCTCAGGAAATTCCTTTATCAATTAGAGCAGACCATACGGACTCTCATGGAACTGTGTCAAACGCCATTTCCAAATCTATAAATAGAATATAGAGCTGTGAATTGTATTCTACTGATTGTTCAATTATTATGATCGAAGCATGACTGTCCTGGTTGAAAAAAACGCATGCTCTTTGCGAGGAACTGGCTCAAAGCGTTGCAGGATGAGATTCACAATCACTTTGTATGGAATAGTGTGCTATATTTAAAGGCCTTATTGCTCATTGCTGTATAGAGTAGCATTTAAAAAAGATAAACTTAAGAAAAATTCGGGCACTAAACGTCATTCTGTGAAATAGTATTGGATATAAAAAAATGTTATCATCCTTTAGAAGTTGCTCTAAAAAATGCTATTCTTTAAAATAGCATAAGAAATACTATATATAGAATAGCATAAGATATAGGAACTTCTAAAGAGTTATTTTATATAAAAGCATATTATTTAGTAACTCTTCCATAGAATAGCATGGGATGTTTGCTAATATAGAACATCATTAAATGAAAGCCATGTGGCGTTCGGAAAACAATGCTTTAATGTTCTTTCCCTAGCATTCATTTAATAGCATGAGGTTTTCAAAGTTTGTGTAGAATAGCATGAAATCCACAAGCCTTTATGGGTTCTTATATAAAATAATACTAACATAAAAGTTTATTAGCATTTAGTGAGGGAGTAGTATGATATATAGGCCTCATTCTATGTTCTTCATTAAAATAGCATGAAATATAGACACACTAACTGTATCTTCAATTGAGTAGCAGTAACCACAATAATGAATGAAATAGTGTTGGGTATCAATATTTTGGTATTTATTTTAAAAACACAATTAAATAGGAAATAGCATAAGGAATAGCAATTTCACCTTAGCAGAAAAAATCAGGCTAGAAAAAACTTTTCATTTTTGTTAAAAATGAATTCAGTTTTGGTTGTGAAACCTTATTTTAATAAAGAACTGTTTCTAATATTTTTGTACTCAATTCTCTCTCATTTCAGATGTCATCTTTAAGAGTTTCACGAATTGGTATTACCAGACTATATTAGAGCTGCTGTTGGCAACGATTACACAATTTAAACGTTAAGGTAAGCTTTTATTTCATATCACTTTTATGTATAGCTATTTAAGACAAAGTTTGCAACAAATTCTTCTGAACCTTACTGTAGGAATTATTATTTTTCACTTCCCTTTGTCACCATTTGGGAATTACTGTACAGTTTTATTATTTAGTTTTATTATATACATATGTATATATCAGCTATTTATGGCACGAATTACCCTACTATTCTCACGTAATGCACGTGAAATAATAAATTATTTCATAAATATTTGATTTCGAAGTAAAGTGAGTAATTATTTCACTTTCTAACCCCTTGTTTTCACCTGAAATAATAGGGATTTATTGTTTTGAATTTTATTATCACGAATCAATCAATCGATGGGGGGATACACTAATGATGATTAAAATGATTAAAAGCTTAAGTGCTGTACTTTTCTTTACTCACTTATCGATTTATCGATAACAATTACGGAAAAAAAAATAAATTAAATGCAGAACCTTAAATAATTGTATTCAATTTCAAAGGAATGGGAAGAAAACTTATTTTTTTTAACTTTTTCTGCATCTCCGCTTTATTTTTTTTTAATAATGTTTTGAAAAAATAAATCTAAATCCTTTTTTTTATCAATGTTTAATTTTTTTTCTTTTCTATTGCTCAACGTTTTCATGTTAATTTTTTAACATTTTGCAACACTATTTTTTCCTTTGCCATCATAAATTCTCTTCACGTAGTCAGTGTGTTTTACTGCAGACATTTACCAACACTAGAGATCATAAAATTTCGTTTACGGTACAACACACTTTGCTCTTCCACACACCTTCAACATTGTTTTTCTCTACAACGAGCTTTTATTGTTAGTTTGGCTTTGTTTGTATATAACCTTCGATAGCTCAGTTGGTAGAGCGGTGGACTGTAGTGTTTGAAACTTTGAAGTAGAAATCCATAGGTCGCTGGTTCAAATCCGGCTCGAAGGATTGATTTTTTTTCTTAATTTTTTTTTAATTATTTCTTGAGAAATTTTTATATATATATAAATATATATAAAAGTTGTGGTGGATTAAGAGAATGGAAAATAATATAAATTTAATACCTTGTAGCGTTTTATAAAGTTTATCTTAGCCAACTTGTAACTTCTAGTTTTATCTCCTCCCCCTCCTCTCCCTCTCCTTATTAATTTGTTTTAAATAGGTTTCTATTACAAGTTTTACTTGAAACAATAGGCCTCATTGCCCCTTATATTATGCTTTATAAAATGGAAAAAGGGGCAGAAAACAAATAATTGCCTACCTTCAGGCTGTAATTAGGATTGTTTTTATTTATTTTAACAGAATTTCCTTTCAATTTTCAAATCTATTAATAATTAAAACATTATTAAGTTAAAAGCCATGCCTATCCCTACACCACCACCCTTTCCACTATTAACTTTTAAAAGGAGCTACAACAACAACAATAACAATAAATTTCAACAAACTTTTTCGTTTAAAAGTAAAAAAAGAAAGCAGAGAAATTCCTATAAATAAATAAATAAAAAAAAGAAAGAAAAAAAAAAAAAGACGGCATGTTATAAACGTTTGATTAGTTTTAGTTACATATTTCTATGGTCACTACATTTACTGGCACATACATACATATGTATGTATGTATATACATATATTGTAACTGACGCCACACATGTCTCTATTTAATGTATGAGTATGGGTGTATACGTATGTGTGGAGTTGTTTAAAAGCAAAAAACTTTTTAATACTTTCAACGACAGACGCTACTCCCTAACGGACATTTTTTTCCTTTTAAATATTGAGACTTTCAACATCAAAATAGAAACAGTAAAGGAGGGTGGCTACAGACATTACTTGTAACTGTCATTTAAAAGCCAGTTTGTGTTAGTGTATGTGGTGTGTGTGTGTGTTCATATTAAAAGTTAAAGTGTCCACATAATGTCAACATTAGTCACATTCAACAAATCCATTATCGAAAATCGGTTTAGTTAACGAAAATCGAAATCATTTTCATTGACATGGTAGTGTAAATGACTGAATGTAGGAATGAATATAAATTGTAGGAACCCATGAAAATTAAAGGAAAGGAATTCCATTATAAAACCAATGACCGAAAGCCGTGCAATGAGTACGGCCTTACGTAGGCAACTTAGCAGATTTGGACAGAGATTTGGTTTTCTTTCGGAAATTCGAACAAACACTCACATGTGTTATATCTGTCTGAGCGGAGATACGTAGACACTGCGGCACATATACCTAGTTGGTGAGTCTCTGAAGTCGCCAAGAAGTTATTGGTAGAAATTTCAATTCGGCATTAATTTCCTTATCACTGCAGACAAATTGTACAACAAAATGACATTCATACCAGAGATCAGCAACGAGTATTCAAAACGATGAGTAGATTCGAGTCATACTTATAATTTCAGCTACTTATACGCATTCATACTTATTTTAATATCATACTCATACTACTCATATTCGAAGTTAGAAATACTCATCGTACTCATACTTAACAATACGCACGATGTTGTTGATTTCGACTCTCCATGATTCAACATATACACGAAGCACAAAATAAGTATGATTCGAGTACGAACACCACAATACTCGCTAGAAGGTTGTGTGTGTGCTTTGCTTGCTGTCGTTGTCTTTTCTTTTCTCTTCTTTTGTAAATGCAACAATAACTACTACTGTAAATTTTGATGAATGATTCGAGTGACTCGAATCATTCGTAAGTATTATAAGTATTTTTCTAAATTTATGAATCTGAATGAGTAGGCGTATGAATCAAACAATGAATCGAATGTTGTGAGTTTGATGTCAACGTTGTACTCATACTCATTGCAACCTATACTTATTAATGTTGTAGCGAGTACGAATGAATCAGAGTAGTTGAATTTTAATACTCTTGACTCACTCATACTCAAAATTTCATAAGTACCTATGAGTAGCGAAAATACGATTCATTGCTGATCTCAGATTCATACCCAGAAAATGACGTCGAAACCTGCCATAAGAAAATCTTTCGATGAAATCTCCTATAGAACCCACAAAGCATTCTCCACCTCCAAAAATCGAAAAATGTCACAATAATTTATGATCATTGGCATATAATAGGCAACAAAATAATTTATAAACAGTATAGTTCCTGATGACACCCAACATTTCATAGATTTTTATTACTCATATGGGACAGTTTCCTACATTTGTTAATCGTTTAGGGACTTCCGTATTTATGACCACATTATTGTCGTGGACAGATGGTAAAGTACTGCTGACAAACGATCTCTTTTACTCTTCTTAGTCGCTATAGAGTTTTCTTACAATGTTGCCTCCACTCCTGTTGTCATGGACAAAGTTTACAATGCTGTTTTATGTCAGTAGGGACAATTCCTCGTCTAGAGCTTGATACATATCCAGATGTGTCTTTCTAAAATGTATTAAAGCCCCATAGAATCCATATATGTACGATAACGATTCATTTTTCTCATCCTAGAGTCTATATATTGGCCTTGAAATGATCCCTATTCCGAACTACAAATCGTGGTCACAAGACTAGTTACTCTTCTCAGACTACTTTTAGATAGTCTGGGGAATGATTCAAATTTATAATTAGTTGAAGTTTAGTTTGTTTCAAACCCTTTCCGCAAGTATACTCTTCCAAACTTCTCTTCTTATTCCAGACAAAAGTCACATCAGTGGTATCGTTAGTTGCCGATATCCAGCTGAAAATGCCTCTATTTCCCCTACCCTTCTGATTCAGCTTGCCCATAATAAGCTCGAGACAGCCACCCAGGAGCTGAGTACTTCATATTTACTTCATATTCAAGACGTATTGGGCACGTCTTTCTATGACATGGGTTTCAAATATTTTTCTCGAACATCGAGCAACTTGTCTCTTACCCTGCCAATTATATGAACAGGCGACCGCCAACTCTGTCAAGTTTGCTTTGAATATGGAGTGTTCCACACATTTCCAATTTTCATTCAAGCGATAATCATACGGCTGTAGTTCCAAATAATTTGCGAATATTTCTTACAAATTTAAGCGCTTCTTTAAATGAAAAAAGAAATGCAGTTTCAACTCTTTACTCCGTTATACACTTAATATGGAATGACCCATATGTCATAAATTATTTCAGTTAAAATTATTCACATTTCAAAGGGACACTACGAAACTATTGTCATAAAAAGTTTGTAACAAAAACAAAAACAAACAAAAATGGGGATAAATTCTATTGAAATTAATTTCACTTTTTAGGGGGCGGTCAGTCAGTCCATACATGACCGACGACTTTCACAAATAAATGGCATGTCATTATTGCGGATAGACCCACTGAAGGGTATGAATTTCTGAAACACAGTTTGTGTCTGTGGCCATTCATCCTCTGTTTGTCTGTAAATATTTATCTACTGGGCCAAGTGCTGATAACATTGTTTACTGGCAATGGAGCAATGGAGCGACTGTGTGACTGAGTGACAATATTTATCATAAATGTTTATAAATTATTAAATAATAAAACAACAGCAACAACAACAAACACAACGATACGAAAAGTTTTAACAAATAAACCCATTAAAGTCCAACCGATTAAAGTAAGTTTGTTTGTGTGTGTCCACACTTAAATCACATTTTGATAATGGAGGGTAACCACAAAATGAAAGGGTGCCTGAAAACTTCATACACAGTTTCACTAAATGCGAAGGATGTTAACAGGGGGAGAGGGTTAAGCCTTGCCTTTTATTTTTGTTATCAGTCGTGTAGATATATGCTGGCCTTTTAAGGGTTCAATGAAAGCGGTGCGGTCAATAAACTAAAGTTAAACGAATACGGCCAAAAGGACATTTTTTTTTTGCTATAACAGGCATGGAGTTTGATGTTTTCCTTAAATTCGACTATACCCTCCAAAAACTTCATCATTCAATCCCCTTAAAATTTTTGGTCGCATCAGCGGTGAGCTAACCTGCTGCTGGCACTTTTATCTGTGAATTTGCACAAAGCCAATGACATTGCTCTGCTGATTCATCTTGTTCAGTCAGGCACCTGCTAATCTTGAGTCTATCCCATGGAGAAAAAACTTTTTGGCTGTCGATAGATGTATTTATACCACGGAATTGGCATTTTTCTAAAAAGCTTCCATGGATCCTTTCGTTTTAATCGCTTAGCTTTACCCAAAATAGTTCTTCTCTATCCAGGAGATAGTTAAGGAGCCATTCCCTCGATTTTTCAGGTCACGGTGACCTCTGAAGAATTCTGTTTTGCATTATCCTACCCATAGTTCCTATAGTTCTTGTCTTCCTTACCATAAGCCACGAACCCAAATCCAATAGAGCTTCTAGAGCCTCCGTGAGAAAGATAGTCATTGTCGGCGGTATGTCAGTCTCTGTATTTTATCCAACTGTGCCTCACTTGTCCATATTATGGGTCTGGGGATTTCAGTTTGTCCAATTGGATTAACTTCGACGAATCTCGACGAATCTAGTAGAACAGGATTGGCTATGTTTTAAAAAGATGGCAGTTCACTGGAAATTTGCAGAAGCAAGCGAGGAAGATTTGCTCATAACTGAACATGACTTTTACAATTCAGGGTTGCGAAGACTAACTCTTTGGTAGCTCGGTAACAAACTAAAGAGTTAATATATTTAGAATCGAGGGAAAGTGTTACGTTACGGTCCTTGGCTCCAGCTACTTCAAGAGACAGGCATGTTGGTTGTTTTTTCTCATCCATTGTCTTAGGTCAGTTACCTCCTCAAAGAGAACTTTCACACGTTCTTGCATTTCTATTGACTTTTGAACGTTATACGATGAACTTCAATTGTCCTCTTCTTACTGTCTGTCTCAAACACACTCTTGCTCTCTCACTGTCCTGTTTCTGTGTCTTTTTTTTGTATATTTCCTGTGAGCATTAGACCACTTTAGGTTTCTTTCAGAGTATTTGAGAAGCAAAACTGCTCCTAACCAACCAACACTCACTTAATGGCAATCGTGGGACACTTTTATTTTATTTCTTCCACTTGTGGTTGTGCTTTTCATTCTCATTCTCATCTTCATTTTTATTTTATTTTTTTTAATATTTCTCTAAAGTATATGACGTTGTTTGTTATTATCACTTCATACCCAGAGTGTGAGTATTTTTTATTCTTTTAGTTCGACCATCAAAACGTCATTTTGTGCCGCTGTGTACGAGTCCGTTTTTACTTTCACAAGTTGAATGGCACTGAACGAACTGCCAGTTTTTTTTCTTTTATTTCGTGTTCTTCTTTAACGGTCATAGACCTCCCCAATAAACTTGAACGGAAAGAAGCGGCGTCCAAAGCATAAAGTTGTTGCCATAAAAGAAATCGTGTGGGAGTATTTGTGTATTGTGTGTGGAAAAACTAAAATTTTCTTTATTTTCCTTCTCCTCACTTTTTTTATTCTATTTAAGAAAACAGAAATACGCTGTAATCAATAAATTAAGTTCTTTGGACAGAAGGAAAAAAAATATGTTCACGTAGGTCAGGTTTCGAGATACAGTATGTTGGTTATGTAGGTATGTAGGTATGAAGTGTATTTGTTGGGTTTGTAATAATACGGGGGTTTTTTTTTTAACAATTTTTGGGCGTTTATTGTAAAATATTCTTTAATTTTCTACGGTTACAATAAAAAAATCGAATAGAAGTGTTGTTCTAGTAACTGACCGACGTGAGTAGTCGCTTACACTGAGTACCGATATTGCACTGTGTTGTTGTGGCTACATGATGTCAATTTTATCGGCTTGGCAGGCCCTACCAGTAGAAATGCTGCAGCTTGTATTGCTCCTGAGTTCACAGCATGTATTAAACCCCCTCATCGCGGCCTAACAGGAATTGACCCTGAGTGATTGGACCCACACAGGCCTTACATACCACATACAAGTGTAAAGTGTAGTGGGGTGCTTTCTGACATTTTCGATCGTTTTAGGTCTCCGACAACTGTATTCGAAGGAGTATAAAAACGTTTTCCAACCTTGCATTCTAACACATAACTGGAATGTAACCATCTTACTTATGTTGATGATACTGGGTTGATATCCACATACAGGACAGCTTGATAATACAGCCTGAAAAGTACTAATGGTGCATCTATGCCAGTAAGATGAAAGTTATGCGTGTGAACAACTCAGATACTAATCTCCTCATTCTTGATTATAAGCCTGTTGAAGAAATACAGAGTTTTTCTTATCTTAGCAATCGGATCACCAAAAACGGCTATCACGACTTGTTTCTTCAATACTTTGAAAATTATAGCGGCAATTAGCGTGACTCATGCCAGTGGAAGCTAAGAAGAAGTTATCGGATTTAAAACTTTGGCTGTGAAATATTCTGTACATATGGAAGGTGCCCTCATAACTAAAATTACAACGCAGAGTTTTACAAATAGATGCAGACAACCACAAGCTCTGAAGATGCAAAAATGGTGCCAGACATATTGCGGAAATCATCTTACAAAACGTGCCTCGACTGGAATCCACATGGGACCAGTAGCAGCAATCGGCCGTGAGGGATATAGCGAAGAATATCGTAAAACGATATGAATTTTATTGATAAAAATCTAAGCCGACCGTGGATCCAAAGCCTGGCTAAACATCGTAATAAATTTAGCAATTTTTGTTGGCGCTATATGTCTATTGACTAGTGTCAAAGATTTGTAACATAATATTAACTACAGTTAACTATTTAACGAACTTTTCTCATATTTTTCAATATAAAATAAGTGATAATTTTTTGAAATCAAATAATTTTAGGATACTTTGTTCACAAGTAAAGAGTATTCCAGTAAGAGTGGTGAAGGCATTACCTTTTCCCCACGTATATTCTGCATTCACATGGGTTTGGCTGGTTACCCCGGTGTCAACAATTTTTCGTATTTCGTAATGCCTTCACAAACTTTTCCTCACAGATTAAAATCTAAAGATTTAATTCAGTATAAACTTGGCGCGTCAATTGTTTTTAATTTTTATTAAAAATCAAATTAATTACTTTAAAAATTAAAAAAAATAAATTGACAAAATCTACAAATTAATTTGCAACTAAAAAAAATGTTTTGGAAATAAAAACTATTAAAAAATGTGTACGAAATTATATTAAGGAAATTGAAAACTTATTAAAAAATATTTGGAAAATAAATACATAAAAATTAACCAAATAAATAATAAATAAATTATAGAATAAGAACTATTTGAAATTGAAAAAAATAATAAAAATAAATCTAAAAATATATATAAAGTCTAAATCAACGAAAAATAAATAAAATAAGTAGTAAATAAATGAAATAAATAAATAAAAAATAATATAAAAAACATTTTAAAATATAAAGAAATATTAAAAATATGGCCAAATATATAAATAAACAAATAATATATAAATAAACAAATAATATATAAATAATAAATAAATAATAAATAAATAAATAATAAATAAATAAATAAATAAATAAATAAATAATAAATAAATAATACAAAAATAATAAATAAATAATAAATAAATAAATAATAAATATGTAAATAAATAATAAATAAATAATAAATAAATAAATAATAAATTTATAAATAATAAATAAATAATAAATAAATAATAAAAATATAATAAATAAATAATAGATAAATAAATAAATAATAAATAAAAAATAAATAAATAACAAATATATAAATAATAAATAAATAATAAATAAATAATAAAAAAATAATAAATAAATAATAAATAAATAAATAATTAATAAATAAATAATAAATAAATAATAAATAAATAAATAAGAAATAAATAATATATAAATAATAAATAAATAATAAATAAATAAATAAAAATAAATATATAAATAATAAATAAATAATAAAAAAATAATAAATAAATAATAAATAAATAAATAATAAATAAATAAATAATAAATAAATAAATAATAAATATGTAAATAAATAAATAAATAATAAATAAATAATAAATAAATAATAAGTAAATAATAAATAAATAATAAATATATAATATATAAATAAATAATAAATAAATAAATAATAAATAAATAATAAAAAAATAATAAATAAATAAATAAATAATAAATAAATAATAAATAAATAATAAGTAAATAATAAATAAATAATAAATAAATAATAAATAAATAACAAATAAATAAATAATGAGTAAATAATAAATAAATAATAAATGTATATAAAAAGCATATGCATAAAAAATAAATGAAAAGCAATAAAAGATAGGAAATTAATAAAAAAAAATAAATAATACTTAGAACTAAATACAATATAAATAAGAAATAAGTTAAAAAGAAATAAAATAAGTAATAATAAGAATAAAAGAAGTATAAAGAAATACATAAAAAAATAAATAAATAAAAAATAACTAAATAAATAAATAAAATATAATATAAAAGATATTAAAAAAATAAATATATAAAAAATTAAATAGAAAATTAAATAAATAGCTAAATATCGAAAATAAATAAAGAGTGAAAAATGTAAAACATATACAAATTTTTAAAAAGTTAAAAAAAATATGAAAATTATAAAAAAAATATGAAAAGCATAAGAAAAATATAAAAATATGGAAAATAAATTTAACAAATGTTAAAATTATCAATAACAATAGTAATATGAAGAGAACATAAAGTTTTCAAAATTATCTAAAAAAAAGTAAAAATTGTAAAAAATAAAAAAAAAAATTAAATAAAAATTATAAAAAAAAAAAATCAATCCTTCGAGCCGGATTTGAACCAGCGACCTATGGATTTCTACTTTTGATTTCACACGCTACAGTCCACCGCTCTACCAACTGAGCTATCGAAGGCTATATCAGCAGTTTGACAAAAGCCGTATAACAAGACCAGAGCAACGAAATTTTTAGAAAATGCAAACACAAGAACATTCAAACAAAAGAAAAAGTAAAGAAAAAGCAAACGATCAAATATAATTTCAAATACATTGCACGTAAAACCACACAAACACACAACTTAGTAAAAGCAAAAACAGAAACAATAACAACCATTTTGCAAATATGTACAGTAAATTGAATGAGTGTCATCGTCATCTGGAAGTATTCAGTATTAGTAACTGTATGAGGAGGAGTGGAAAGAGAAAGGGAAATAGTGTATACTAATACATAGTTTTAATAGCAATAGTCTTATAATAAAATCAAATAATTACGTAGACACATAACAAAAGAAATAAAAATAATAACAAGCAATTCTGTACATATACAGTGAGCGTCAAAATAAAGTGTACACCACAGTGTATCACTAATAATACCGCGATTAAACACAGATCAAACTTCACAGTGTGTACCACAACAGTTATATACGCCACTTTTTAAGGATTACTCTCTGGGTACTGACTTTCACTCTATTTATACTTATTAATTAACGTTCTGACAACTGCTAGATCTTAACTGTTGATTTGTTATGGTAATACGAACTTTTTTTTATCAGTTCAAATTGCAAGACGTTAAGGTGGACTATCTAAAAAAGAGTAGTATAACTGAATCTGCATATAGCCGATACAAGGAGCGAACTACAACAAGTATATATGAGTTCGAAGATGAAGAGGAAAACGAAGTTTGTACCACTTGCTCAATGACGACCAATTTAGATTTTGAAGATATGCTGGCTTTAATAGAAAACTTGGTAAAAACAATGAAGGAAGGAAGTGGTTTGTTTTTTTTTTTTATTAACGACCAATATTTTTTGGATGGCCCCTACTCTTTCTATGCATTGTGTTGGAACTAGGAAAATAAGTTATGGGAAGAATGAAAGAGGGGGTAGTGTTTGTAGACATTAGATGTTACGTAAGACTGTATAATTTTCGGGAAACAAATTTTCGCTAGAGCAAATCCGTAATAGTAACGATAAAAGTGAAACACAAGCCAATTTGTAACGGTGCTCTAATGAATCAATAGAGTTGAATACTCTACCATTTATTATGATTGTAGAGGCACCGGTCTATACATGCGAGTCTGATATATGAAGTTAGTGTAACCCCAGAAAAGAAAGAAAGCCAGCACTGGTGGAAATTAGAGAAGTACAACAATGTAATGGAATTATCACAAGCTATGAGGCAAATCTAGACAAAAAAAAAAAGTGACGGTACATCACAGAATTCAAAGCGTTACAGAGAGAGACACACCAAACTTAAACTATTTTATCGGTAAGTCTTCTCTCTTAGAGTAAACGGGTGACGACAAATTAAGCAACAATGAAAAATATCAATACCAGTATGGAGTATCACTAGGCGCTATGGCTAAGGCATCCAGTAAGACCATTCGCGATAGCCATAGTAGGTTGGAGTTTAGCACAGCAGGCTCTGTAGTGTAGTAGGTAGTGTGTTGGCTTATTTTTGGCTACTTTTTCCGAAGACTTTTTCTTTCAGCAGTATTCTGAGAGTTACTAAATTGTCCTAAGAAGTTCTCAAAAATCTGTCGTTCGGAGTCGAATTTAAATAGTAGGTTCCGCCACTCATGGATAAATTTAGTACACAAACAATACGAGTGGTGTGAGATTTAAGAGGCTAGCCCTAGCCCAAGAAACCGCCCTGCTGATTTTAAGATCGCCGGCACGTAATTCAGAAGAGGGTCTTACAAAAGTCTATGTTAAATGAAAAAGTGCAGAAGATCGAAATAAAATGTTTTCATTAAAGTGAAATAGTGTTCACTACTAAAGGAACTCTCTCTAAAGAGGTGCAAAAAAGGACATATATTTGCCACGCCACCAAGAGATATCTAGTATTGAACATCAAAAATCTATAAAGCCTAGTGATATACGGATGCCTCTTTGCGACCTTTCAGCAGATTTATAATTTTATTGTCGTTTAAAATTTGTATAACAATTAAAGTGTTTGAATTTTTTTATTCGAAAAATATTACTGAAATGAACATATCTGTGTATGTACATCTTATTTTGATGCGCACTGTAGTAAGTTGAATAAGTATCATCGTCATAGTCATCTTTGGTAAGAAAGAGATCAACAAACACACAGTTTTTTAATAAAAACTGAAAACAACCTCAACAAAAAACAAAAAACAACAACAGAATTATAGTAAATACAGTAAATTAAATGAGTGTCTTCGTTTAGTTTCGGTTTTCGTTGCGAAAAATTAAGAGAGAACACACAAATACACAAACAAACTCAAAAACGATTGTATACAAAATACAGTGAAGTGAATATGTGTCATCGTCAACGTCATCTTCGGTTTTTGTTGGAGAGAGAAAGAGAGTCTGAATGGTGAATAAGTGTTGGTGTGAATAAAAAATAGTATTGTGGGGTCTCTGTAAAACAAGGTAAATGTGAAGTGTGTGTGTGTTTGTATTCCTATAATTGCACATTCTTTTGTTTTGTTTGTATCGATTGTTTTGCCTTCTTTTTTGTTGTTATTAGCTGAGTGCATGTATGGAATTAGACATGGTTGGCTCATGGGAAGAGAGAGAGGCAAAGAGTGTCTTAATTTAATGGCTCCAACTGTTTTACTAGTATACTGTATGGTGAATGGCTGTTGTTTAGATTGTGTGTAGCTGAGGGGAAGTGTGTTTACTTGTTGTTTTGTGTTTTTGACCCCTCTTCCTCTTTTGCAATTGAAGATGCCCCTAGATTTTGTTTTTGCTTTATTTTTAGTTGCGTTTTGTGTTTATTTCTCGTTTCTTTCTCATTATTTCCATAATAATAGAGGAAGAAAAAACAAAAAAAAAAGTGAATGTGTGCTTTGTGGGCAAGCAAAACGATGAAAATTCCATTTTTGCCAGCTGAAAACAACTGCCTTCGATAGCTCAGTTGGTAGAGCGGTGGACTGTAGTTTCGGGGATGCATAAAAACATCAAAAATTAGGTTCGCTTTCGTTGCCCTCAAAAGCAGCGAATCCAACGCTTGTGCAGACATCCATAGGTCGCTGGTTCAAATCCGGCTCGAAGGATTCCAATATTTTTTTTTTAACTTTTCAAACTTTTTTATTCAATAACTTGTGAGTAATGTTTGTATGACTTTCTCTTGGTACAATAATAAGCAAACGATTGCGGAAAAAGAAGAAGAAAATATTTGAATAATAATTTCTATATTCTGTTTTGTTTTTTGTTCCGCTGGTTTATGATTTAAGTTTGCTATTTGCTGGAATGCCAGCAACTGCCTTCGATAGCTCAGTTGGTAGAGCGGTGGACTGTAGTTTCTCGGGAATGCATAAAAAAACACCAAAAAATTCGGTTCGCTTTCGTTGCCCTCAAAAGCAGCGAATCCAACTCTTGTGCAGACATCCATAGGTCGCTGGTTCAAATCCGGCTCGAAGGAGATTCAACTTTTTTGTTTTATTAACTTATTTTTAAAGTAATGAATTTGATTTTTATTTTTTATATTTAATGGTGGGCCTCCACTATCTTTTATTTCCAAAAATTTTATTTTACATTTCAAGTATCACTTTTAAACCTAGCTTAGCAGATATTTTCTTATCTTATCTATTTTGGATTCGTTTACCAATTAATCTGTAGTAACTTTTCCATTGGTGACAAAGTTCTAAACTAGATATGGGGTAGATTGAGGACATTACATTATTTTTTATAAAATATTTGGGTCTCATAAAAACTACATCCAAATCCCATACAAAGTGTTTCAGCGTTTCGATGTGCTCTCTACTTAAATTCATGTGTAAAGTTGACTGGCCCGTAAAGCCATTTTTAATCCTGCTCTAATCAATCTTATCGCGCCTTAAAAGACTCTGCTCCATTCTGTGGGTCGTGTTCTATCTGATAATTTTGCTATCTCTTATAACTGCACATCAAACTAATGCAGTGCATGTTGTGCTCCTGCAGAAACAGTGTGTAATTCCTGCATTAAAGCCCCATAAAGAACCTATAAGTCTTGTACATATGAACCAATATTTGTGTAGCTTGCGCCACAATATGAAATTCATTAATCAACAATTCATTCTAGTAAAGCCGGTGTAATTTTCTTTAACGTAACAGATTCTAGGTTGATAGTGTTGCCATATATTGCAGTTAAGGTACATGTTAACGCTTGATAAAATGTTTAAAGTATTAATCCAGAGATTATATAGGTGTTATCCTTCTTATCACATCAATTTCATTAATCAAAACCATTCTAACAAAGCAGATATTTATTTTGATTTGTCATTGAACAAGTTCTAGAATGACAGGGTCGTCCCACATCCATCGTCATATGTGTCCCGTTTTGCTTTGAAACAACGATCTCTTTTTGAAATTGTGCAGGGGGATTTTGGCGGTTGTATTTGTGTGTATTAAATTGGTCAAGGGAAGCTTTTACGTGTTGGAGAGAGAACTCTTTACTTTTCTCTCTTCTCTCTCCCTCTCTCTAGGGCGTCAAGATCAAGGATGGATTTTTTATTAGCTTGGAAGGGAAGAACATTAGGTTTTAAATTTTTAAAATTCTAAAATCAAAGGGATTGACAAATTTTTATTTTTTTTGTCTTATCCCGGAGGAGGATTCGAACCTTAGAATGTTTTGTTTTGTCCTGCTTGTATAAATTGAGCACTTTAACATCTACACCATACCAGCTGCGTGTGTTTGTACATTGACAACAGTACTATAAATACCTGGTGCTCAATAATACATATGTATGTACATACATATATACATACTTATATGATTTCTCTAAATTCTACACAGAGTTAACATCATGGCACATTCGAGTTATTTAGATTGTCTGGTCTGTACTGTAATTCTGCGCTCATTGTTAAGAGAGTTTTAAAATATGATTCTCGGGATAAATAACTTGTGTAACCATCATGTTTCATCAATTGTAGTGGACCACATTTTAATATCTGGAATAAGTTTACAAGCTCAACGACCGTCTAGTCTGTTTCGCTTCCTTCGTTGTCATTTTCGCAGAGATTTTCTTCTAAATGGCGTATATTTTATCTCAACACTACCGGGTTTTTCTTAGAGGGAATAATCATATCTACGATACCAATTTTTGATGCAGCACTAGTCTCGGGTAAAACTTTAATACGATATTTACTACACATCTTTAAGCTATTTTTTTTTTTTTTGTAAAAATTGATGACATATGCTCCTCTTATTTATTATTGTAAATGTTCTTCCCTTACTGTTGATGCTGATACTAAGTTTGTTACCTCTGCTTGCCTTCAAGCATAGTCCATATGATTTTTGAAGTTAAGACGAGCGCGTCAATCATTACCTCGAGTTGTATGATAAATTCTCAAGGAGTCTGTATTATTTTTTATGCTCTGCCTGATTTACGTTCGTTTATACCAACCAGAGCTTAATCGTTGTAAAGGCTTCTTATCTCGTTTGCGTATAATTGCATGTCTTTCAAAAGTACTGTTTGTCCAACTACCGCAATGTCAATGGCGAATCCCACAATGAATGTCACTTCCTAAATTTTCAAATCAAATACAAAGTCATACATCACTCTCCATTATAGTGGTTTTAAAGCAGTTTCTTGGTGAAACTCTACCGTTTTTGGTTTTTTAACACAGAATCCTGGTCGTCTAGTTGACTATTCGGATTACAAGTAATTCTTCATAGACATCTTGTAAGATTATTGTTTACTTAATTGGCTATTACAACCCTTTAGCAAGGATTACTACCTATCTACTCACACCAACCATAATGTACATATGTCATAATTTTATTCATGAGTTGCGGAACCTACAGTTTTCGCCGGAAGATTGCTGAGAGGAAGTCAACCATATTTATTTGGTTTTTATTCGTGATGTCTGAGCTGAGGTTGGAACCCCGTCGGGCTGCCATCTAATACCCCAACACACTATCTATCTATCTACTAGATTATGGCGACTTCATTTAAATTCTAACCAGTTAAATGCATAAATGTTCTGCTGGTTCACATTTCAGCCTCAAAGCCCTAAAACTATCCCATCTGCCAATAACAGAGTGCGCGCTGAAGCCGAGCGGAGCCGAGCCGAGCTTATTGACGCTTATTTTCATGCGAGAAGAACATTTGGGTATAACACAGTGAATGCGAGAAATCAGCGCTGAAATTCTGTTTATTGCATCTGTTTTGCTTTTATGTCATTTAGGCTTGTTGTTCATTTGTGTTTATAAAATTGCTGTACACTGTAATGGATTCCTCTGACGAAGAGTATTTTGCTTCTCCTAGTGTGATTAATACAATTATTAAAAGAAAAGAATTTGGAAAACATCTAATTACACTAAAAAGGAATGAATTTGGTGAATTTCATCATTTATATAATGATTTAAGAAAATTTCACTTATTATTTGTTCGATATCCATTTTTTTTTTATTTTAAACCATAAAAAAACACGCCTGCACACTAAAAAGTAAACATCAACAATGCAAACAAGCGCGCAAAACGCTTTGAAACTGTTTTCTCGCACTCATCGGCTTTGATCTCTGCTTTTGTGGGCGTTCACTGTGTTACACACAAGCTTATTTGTATTGACTTGTATGTAACCAGTTTTATCGCATTGACAATCTTTATCGCACTGACAATCTCGGCTCGGCTTTCAGCGCGCACTCTGTACGCACCCTAAGTCAATTGTATTGTTTAGTAATGCTTAAACAAATTGCTTCAATTGCTTCACCAAAGCCAAGTAATCGTAGAAAGTTTCATTGTGTCCTTTGATTTGCTTACACACACAGGAATTTTTCTTTGTATCTCTCTAACAAAGCATGCTTTAAGGCTTTATAGTGTAATAGTGTGTGTATTGTTTACAGTTCATAACAATACAACTACAAAACTTAATAACAAAACTAATGGCAAAAACAGGAACAATAACAGCCATGTAATTAACTTTCTTTCAAATGTTGTTGTTGTTTTGGGTTAAAAATAATCACACATTTGCACATACACATACACATTCATACACACACACATTCATACATGAACTGGAAATAATTTTTTTGGCTTTATCTCTGGTCCCGTTCATTTAACACTGGTACGTAAGGGAGAGAGTAGCTTATCTGTAAACAGAGAGAGAAAGAGAGAGTTGGAGAAGAGGCCAACAGAACAATATGAACACACACGTACTGTCACTTGGGCAATGACATTATTGTGTGGTTATCACTTGTACGTCTGTGGCGATGTCTCTTTATCTTCTGTTTTAGTTATTAAACGTTTACATTCGTTGCTCTTATTCTGCTCGTTGCTCTGCTTCAAAATAAAACTAATTTTGGTGGTTTTCTTTCGTTTGTTCTTTTGTTATCAAACGGCATTTAGTTTAATTAGAATTATTTGGGTGAAGATAAGTTAATTGGAAAATTTAGCACCATAATATAAAATTGTAATCGTAACCCTTCTTGGGAACACATCCATGTCTTTCAAAAAGCTTCCATTTCCATATTACGAGGGCATTTAAAACTATCTGTCGAGTCAATTGAGTTGTGGATGCTACGGTTTAAGGAGGAGTGAGTTGGCCCATCGTATGTGTTACAACAATTGAATCGCTTTGTTATCGGATCCACAATTCTGAATAAACGGAATCAGGCTGAAATCTAGAGTCTATATTGTAGCACTAGAAACCAAAGTAAGCATCCATAAAAATAAATATCAGACCTGCAAATGTGTGAGCTGGGAGAGGAGGGATTACATTGGAATGAATATTATTGGACCGTCAGTCCTCATTTAGGCATTCAGGGACACAAGGTCTACGACTATTTTGGCTGTGGTACAGTCCACATTATTCGTTTATCTAGTCACCAGGAAGTATACGAAAATGAAGAATCGAATGATTAAGTCAACCCAGCTAGAGAATAAAATGAGATAAACTTGGAAAATCCAAAATTTTCGCGGGCACTAGAAACCATATGGCATGCTACGGAATAGCGGCACTGTAGGCAAATAACCGCATATGCGGTAGATGATGAACTTGCCAAGTCTGGATAAGAAAGAGAAAACAGAGCAGTATGATAGGTGTTCTTATATGACACTCTACTACGCAGTTGCGTTTAAGGCGCATAAGATCCGCAAATAATTGCGAATGGAGAGAGGATACGTTGATGTCCAGCTTTTGGGGTATTTTATGAATGACACTTTACCAAAAGTCCCCTGTAGTCTAGTAGGTAGCATGTTGGCTTATTAGATGAGACACCGTGGTTCAACCACTGGCTCAGTAATATCGAATAAAGCCAATAAATAAAAAAAAATGTTTTTTTTCGGGGACTTTCTTTCGGCAGTTTTCTGGTAAAAACTCGGAGAGTAAAGAAAATTCTCCTGGAAAAATCTGTCGTTCGTATTCATAGATAAAATTAACACACATAATATGGTTAGTGTGAGGGGCTAGGTTGTAATTCTGACTAAGGGAAAGTAAGCAAACACTTTACGAGACTATTACTCGTCTAAGAGGAGTAGATTGAAAGAAATTGAAGAAATACGTACACGACACTGATTTTCTATGAATTTTGCGCCGTTGGTAGCCCTCATTGATGAGTGTGCAACAAGCTGATGCGTTGATTTACATGGGACAGTCTTCGTTTCGGTGATAGTTCTCTCCAACTTATGTATGGTATCTATGCTTAGTCGTGACTTCTTGTGTCTAATCTCTCTCGATCCATACTTGCTCTTGAGGGTTTGGTCAATCCACCATCGTTTTCTGCATTTGATTTGTTTCTGTATGCATTTTCTGTTGGTGTTGCTGATGGCATTGGGTCAGAATACACTGTAAACGATTCTGAGGAATTCTGTGTGATTGTATTCGATTGTAGTCAGGTTTTACTTTCATATAACACTGTAAACTTTGCACATGCGTTGAATATTATAAATTTGGTTCGCCTATTAATTGTTTACTTGTTGTTCTCTCTTTGTTGAGCCCGCTGTTTTTATTTGTATCTGAGCCGTCATATCATAGTCACTGTAATTGTAGAAAGCAAATGCAGGCCTGTTCTAAGAATTCATGCAAGAATTCATGCCAAGCAACCTTGACTTTACTATTTGCATTGAAATCCAACCACAACCAATCGTAATAGTCAAGCCAAATATAAACAATCGATTTCTTTGTACGAGAATTTTATTTAAAATCCTTTATTTAAAATCCTTGTTTTATTTTAATTGTTAAAAATCAAGTTGATTGTTATTGTCATTTGTAAAAATCGAAAGCATACTTTTGGGCTCACTAACAGCTTCATTTCGGTATTGCATACATTTCAGCATTTGTGTATATTCTAGTGGATTTTGTTTAAATATTTAAATTGTAGAGAATGTTTTGATTCGTTTTCAATTTATCTTACATTTAACAATAAAGAGGAAAGAATAAATAACTTTTTTTTTTTATTTATTTATTTCCCATCATTCTTGTTTTTTGTTTAATTTGGATTGAGAAGCATAAACAAATTTTATTATCAATTTCAAATTGAATTCCAATTCAAAATTCCATGCCTCTGTCCCTTTTTTGTCGTCTTTCTTTGTCTATCACTTGTTATTTATTTAAAACATCCTTTTTCAAAATTCGTATTTGGATTTGTTTTCGTTGTTGCTGTTGGTTTATTTATTTTGGGGGTGGTGGGTAATGGACATCCAACGGATATTATTCGTTCATAAATATTGAAACTGACAATTTGTCAGGCACATCTGTTCGGTATTTACAAGACATAACTTTTCGAAAATAGTATCTACGCGAGTGAGGGATGGGGAAAGGCATAGAGAGAGATAAAGGCATAGAAAGAGAGTTATGGATAGAGAGCGAAAGAGAGGAAAAGAGTATGTCATGCCTCTACTATTAGTTGACTATCGAATTACTCTTTTAGAATATTTTATTTATTATAGACATAGGGAATGGGATAGAAAGAGGGAGAGAGAGAGAGAGAGGATGTTGTTACTAAAAGCTCCAACTAAATCAGTTCAACCCATCCGCACTTGCACTGTGTCACCTATACCGTAAAGTAAAAAACTGACTGTCAAAGAAGCCGAATTCTCCATTAACGCTGTTTAAAACAATAGGGGCCTCTATTGGTACTGTCCCGAAAACAATAATTCATGTGAAAAATGCTCGTGAACTATTACGAGGTACTAATAAAACCATGTCAACTAAGTTAACCAAAAGAGGTTTCCAATGGAAGTCTTGACTTGACTTGACCAATGCCTTTAGGATGACGAACAGGGTGGGTTGTGGTATATTTATTAAGTGTTCTGATGTTAAACTGTTCAGATGTGATGGCTAGTTTAAAGGCGGCGCTATGCTTATTGGGTGGCGGAATTTTCCCGGACAATCCTTGATTTACTCGTATAGCCAGGCTCAGGGAAATTTCTAATCATTCGTAGGTAACTCTTATATGGATGTCGAGACATCGGGATATCGTTAGAAATTGCATTGCTGATTATCTGGCCAGGACCGGTGCAGAACTCGCATTCTTCTACATGTTACAGGGCATAGGTATTCAAATTGCCTGAGTTAAATTGCAAATTATCCACTCACTTTACGTAGAGGCTCAATATCGTTGGCAGCAAGAGGGTACGTGCAATATTGCTTCTCTCTGCTGGACACGTATAAATAAGAAGAGGACCGACTTCTGTCCTTAAATCGCGTGGCTGTCCATCGCATAATAGCGATTCTCACGTGCTATTGTGGTTTTGTTAGGTCGATTTGACTTGACATTTCCGCAAAAGACTTCCGCAAAAGACTTCTGCTGGAGCTGTGTGTTTGTGAAGCAGCAATAGTTTACCTTTAACCTCATGTGTCAATTCCCTGTCATAAAAAGACTTCCTTGTCTGAGCTCTCTAATAAAAAGATTGCTGCAATAGCAATATTTTTTTTTCGCCTTGGGTTGATTTCCTCTGGGAAATGTTTTAATCCTTGTGTTGAATATTGATTGTAGTATCACAATGGACCGGGGTCCAACACCTAACCTAATCAGAGATCATCTAAACATTTCCATGCTTAACCACACCATTGGACAATGTTATAAAAGACGAGTGATGGAATAGGATCATATAGTTGAAAGCGAAACCACATGAGTGATGCCCCAGACTGCCTTCCTCATCAACTAGTCCTGACTGTCAGCATGAGAGATTCGTTTTAAAACATGACTTCCTTTGAATAAAGCTGAAGATCAGTCTGATAGTGTAATGAATCCTATATTCAATCCGAAATCAAGTAGCGTTAGAGTATCTAGGAAGACCAATTAAAAAAAAGTATTGGTTTCGCAATTACCCGGAATATTCTTCTGAACAGAAACCCCCTGTAGTAGTCTTGCAGACGAAGAGATGCCTGAGGGTTAAGGATCGCTTTTCCAAGTATGTATTAATACGTCTTTTCATCCTTGTATGTATTAATGCGCCACAGCTTCCAAGAATGTGTTCTGATGATTCCTTCACATCGTCACTGAATCTAAATGTTGGGCTCGACACAACCACCATTCTGAATACCTATACTCTGAGTCTATAGTGCCCTGTGAAATGACCGGTTACCATTCTCAGGTTATTCCTGGATAATCTGATGCATGACACAGATCTACTATTATTGTAATTTTCGAACAAAAGTTTCGACTACCTCAAACCTCAAACTTGATTTAAGAAGAGCCTTTGCCTCTCTTTATCATCCCTTTCGTTGTACATATCCTCTCTACCAGAAATAACTCCATAAAAAAGATTAGGTTCGATAATCGTCGAATAAATCCAGTCTCAATCTTTGATCAGTTTTCCTATTTCAGCAGTAGGTGGCGCAAACTGTTTTCTCTATAGCCTCATCATTCTAATACAAAGAAGAACTAGGCTTTCCACATGACTGTCAAAATATACAGTGCCCCGATAAGACAGTGCTGAGATGGCATTTGTAAATACTGGTCAAAGCAGAAGATATATTTCTAGCGTTATAGTTTATTGCGGATTAACGTCTTCGCGATATTAGCTTAGTGCCTTCCTTAGCTAAACGCTTGGCAACTAGGTTTCCCTCATTCCGCTTGACCAGTCATCCAATGATTTCGCGGGGGTACTTTTGGGTTCTTTAAGAAAATACATCTAATCTTTCAAATGTCGAAATGTGTAAATGTCTCCGTTCTTCATGCATAGGCTTTCTTTGGCCAAACAATATACCAATTTTCCTTCATTCTTTTCTACCATTAAAACCCCTAAATGTGTGCAACTTTAAGTTTTGAATCCCAATAAATTTTGTTTCAAGCATGTATTTAAGGTTGTTAAGAAGTTGTACCCAAATGAGATACAAATTTCATTTCTATTATACAAGTTCTTAAATTAAAACTTTTAAACAAATTGACTTTAATAAATTAGCCTAAAAGTAGGCAATATTTTCACAAATTGTAACGCCTAAAAGTTTATTTACATTTACTTCCCCTTGTGACTTTTGCTCCTTCCACTCTACGACTTTGTTTACAAGTTTTTCTTAATTATGTTCCTCAATGAATTTGTTTTCCTTTATGTACCCTCTGCTCTTAACTTAAAAGTATGCTACAGTTTTTTCGTTTATTCGTTTAAGTTTAATTGAAATAATGCTAAAGTTTTAATTAATTTTATTAAAGTACCGTCTTGTAAATTTTAAATTTTTTTTTTATGTTTCAAAGAAAGAAAACAAAAATATTCTACAAGAAGGGAAAAAAAAAACTTTTTCGCAAGTAAAGCAATTAACAGCATGTGAAAGGAACACCGCTACTCTCCTACACACGGTTACAAAAGTATGTGGCATGTGTCATGTAATGTTGGCTGCTGATTTAACATGAAACAGTCAGCCTTCAACTTCTTAGCATCAACATCATCATTACCATCAGCATCAGTTTCAGCATGTTGGCTGGTGCTTGTAATGAGTAAATTTGCTCATCGTATCAAGTTTACTTACACACCAACATTTCCAAGCCCATTCATCTCTTGGAACGTTCTCTATGCAAACGATCAAAGTAAATAAATGCTTCAACATTTTTTCAAAATGCCTCCGTGTTCCTTTTTTCTCTCACTTGAATTTGTGTATGTAAAATCATCTTTAGAGGGAGAACAAAAAAAGTTTGAAATATTTTCGTCAAAGAATTTAATGGTATACTTACAGGCGTAGTAGCAAAAAGTAGTGTAATTTAAGGAGTTAAAATGTCAAAAGCTGTAATTCAAAACAAAGGGGTTTATACGTTGAATAGGCTCTTAAAAATTATTTGCTGATTAATAGGCACTGATCACAGATCTGCGGAATAATGTGGTTATAACGGACTGTGTCGTCGCATAAAGGTCTCTTGTTGCTAAGGAGTTCTGTACAACTATCGATGTTTATATTGGTTTTTATTAGCTTTGTGAAGCCTTCAATTATACTATACCTTAAAGAAACTATGCATTCATCAGGGATAAAAATTTCGATATATATTTCGATTAAATAAGTTATTTAAAATTTACAATAATAATAAGAGGTCGGAATAGAAAGTTTTCGATGAGTTTTAAGTCTTTTGGTTTTGAAATGTTTCGCTTAAAAATTTAGTCAGTAAAGTTTAAATAACAAATTTTAATTTGGAAACTTTCGATAACTTTAAAAGTGGTAATACAAAAATTATCATTCCTAACTTTCAAAGTTTCGCTTAGAAATTTTCGATAACTTTAAGAAGTCTATGTTGAAAAAATTCGTTGTTGAAACAATTCGCTCATGAAACTTTTTTTATCGTAAATTTTCGATATTTTTAAAAAATTGCGTATAAAAATGATGGATAAAATTTTGCTAATTTTCGCATAAAAATTTTCGATAACTAAGAAGTCTATATTGGAAAAATTCGCCTATGAAACTTCGATAACTTCAAAACACATAATATAATTGAAAAATTTCGATATCTATGTTAAAAAATTTAAAAATTTCGTTATACAAAACTTTCGATGCATTAAAAAATTCGATTGTAAAATTTTGACAATTTTCGATAACTTTAAAAATTTTCAGCTGAAAAGCTTTGAAAAATAGTTTTTGATAACTTTTCGATTTTCAATAGAATACTTTTAATATCTTTAATATTTCGATTAATATTTAATATTTCGATTCGCAATGTCACTATGCTCCGGTAAAACATGTGCCCATTACACTCTGTTATATCGGTGAGAGTCTTACGACACTTGTATTTCATCCCAGACGCTCTGTCAGCTGCCCGGTTAACAAAATATCATTCTCAGAGATGTTATTATCCTTAATATGGCCTATGCTTTTGCATGACAGAAATTGCAATGATGAAGTAAACTTATCGAATAAACTATATCTGCAGCCTGATCTCGTGTTTGATGTTGTATTGCTAAAGATCAACTAATGTTTGCTTACTTAACCGGATTAACACGATATTTGTGGCAGGTAAACGTGTTCCTGATGCCTATCGTCGTATACTTTTTACCAACAATTTTTAGTTTAATCGCTGCATTGTCAGCTCAGTGCAAACTGTTTCACTATATCCAGGGCATCACATTTATTGTAGTCTACTTAAAGGATTTCTGATTGTAGTCCAGGGTAAGTGTTACTTAAGCGCCTTAAATTACTTCACAATACAATTTTTTTTCTGTTCTCTATGTCAACATCAGACATGTTGTCCTAAATGGAGAATCAAAAAACTTACAAACTAAACGCGTGTCGTCCTTCTTAAGTAAACGTTGCAGACGTGCAGGATAAATTGGAAAAAAAATGTGAAACAACAAGAGTATCTAACATTACACGACGACGACCAGCAACATTCTTCATCTTCAGAGCCTTCATTATTTTTAGAAAATTTTATTTCGTTCAAATTGTAGAATTTTTTTGCAGTCGCATTAAATAAACGCCCTGAAGGATAAGAGACTCTGTACTGCGTAGCATTTCTCTAGGATTTCTTATTTATTTTGATATTTTTCTTTTTGCAGTTGTTCTCTCTCTCTCACTCTGTCTTTTTTGTTGTGAAGAATGTGTCTACAAATAAACAAGATGCTTAAAATTCTATTGTACATAGAGGGGTGGGTGTGAGAAGAAGGTTTACGGGGAAATAATCAAAAAAAAACTTGCATGTAAAGTGAGACATGAAAGAGCAGGGGCGGAGAATAACACAGGCAAGACAGCCATTTGTCTGCTTATCTATCTAACTGTCGTCTTTAGTTTGTGTTTGTGTATATGACGGAAAGATAAATAGCATGTGTTACACGCTGTAAAAGAAGTATCCTTGAGGATTTCAAGAAAAGTAAACGAAATGAACACGAAACTTCAGTAGCACAGCGCTGCGTAAACAACAATTGCTTCAGGGAACATTTAATTGTATTAAATGGCACAACAACTGCATTTTTTGCTTCCTTATCAACTTCCCCTTCGAAAAAGTAAAGGAGAACAAGACGATGAAGGGAGAAGCAGAAGCATGAAAATAAATTTGTTTAACAGAAATTACCACTAGAAAGCAAGAAAAATGTAACGAAATATACATTTTTGTACTTGGATAATAAATTTCGTCGCATATTTTCTAACGCAACCACAAAAACCCCAAAACATGTACATTTGTTGCATATTTTAGGGGATATTTTTATATTTATTGAAGAAAAAGAAGAAAAGAATGCTGAAGGAATTGCTTATTTTGCGTTTTGGAATAGTGAATACAATGGTTTTCTAAATCTTACAGTAAAATTGTTATTGTTGGACCATGTAAAACCCATAGTCTGTATGGGATTGTCACAAACTTATTTCTAGAACTTGACAAAGCCTTTTAAAATGTTCATTTTTCACAATCTGGGTTAAATGTTTTAAAGGAAATTATTACGTTTTCATCAATTATTGTATAAATATAAGCAAAAACATAGTGGTAATAAGCTACAATGCTTGCCCTTATCACGGTTTTTAATAAACGGAACTAGTTTCAAGTTCAAATCCCAGCTTAAAAAAATATTTCTTATATTTCCTCTTAGTAGTCTTCTGGTGCAAACTCTGAGAGTAAATAAAATTGCCATGATGAATTTTCCAAAAATCTGTTGTTCGGAGTAGACGTTAAAATGTAGGTACTTGCTACTCATGGATAAAATTAACACACACAGCATGGTAATCCTGAATAAATGGTTGTAATGACCAATTAAGTATATAAGTTTGAAGTTTTTTTTTATCCCTTCCAAAAATATGAGTAGGATAAATAAAAGTGGATTTGCATATGATAATTTCATCGCTTGAATCAAATTTTTTCACAGATTTCGTAGCTGAATTCAGAAAATAGGTTCACGTACCTGTGTCTGCTATTGCAGTATCCTGTTGCAAAGGAACCTTTTGTTGGGCAAATGCATTGTTTTTCATTTCAATTTTCTATTAAATTGACCCAATAAGGATCACGCACATGCGTCTCCTACTGCATTATCCTGTTGCAAAGGAACCTTTTGTTGGGCAAATGCATTGTTTTTCATTTCAATTTTCTATTAAATTGAACCAATAAGTTAACATAATATTGTTAGGCGCACAAGAACAAACTAAACAGGTAAAACTAAATAAGTAAATAAGATAGACAGACAATAACAAAGTACACACATCGTACGGTACACAGTGTTACATAAGTAGGAAACTACAAGAAAGTATCAAAACAAAGCTAAAAAATCCGACAACAACAGTTAAAGAAAGATCTCGAGGTTAACAGACGTGAAATATTTACATACTTACTTAATTGGCCGGTAACAATCTGATTAACGGATTTCGGCCTGCCTTAACACATCGTTCAAGACGCTTCTGCTTCTTGGGCGCCTTCTCTAGTTGGTCACACCAGACGTAAAATAAGGCCAGACGTGAATAAGTAGAACGAAGAACTGTCAGTCAGTAGTCAATAGTCAGGCTGATCTTTATTCTAGAGTCAAGGAAAATTGGACATTTTGGAAGCGCTCGACCTAGAGAGACCATGCCGGACATTTGAAGGGTGTTGTATTCTACACATAATATATTAATTGGGTGTTTATTTCCCTTACAACAATTTATGCAATTGAAAACCTATGTTTACACTGATAAGCACTGCTTTATCTTAGTATTATTCAGTATTTCATGATGAAGTAAAAACAATTTTACTCTCGAATTTTATTGCGTATTTATAAAGGCATCGACTGCAACTACAATTTATACAGGTTATAAAAATTCTATAAGCAGAATAGCACTGCGTGCTTCTGGTTTCCGAAAATTTATTTTTATTTTAAACATATAAAACGATTAAGATATCATGATTTATGGTTCCAAATAATTCTTCTAAGAACTTAACATAACATTATTTATTGTAATTTTTTAAATTTCTTTGAATGTTAGCGAATGCCTGACGTACATTGCATTACAATAAATTGTTGGTTTTTCCCCTTTTTCTTTTTATTTCTTGAAAAAATAACATTCTTTGTGTGTCATACAATCAATCAGTCTGACGGACAGTCAGGATAGCTATTTTTAGCACAAATATGGTTGGATCAAATGCAATCATAAACTTATAAGGCATACACCAAAGAGGGGTGGATGTGGAGTTTTATTACCACAATGTTATCGTCTCATAGATAGATAACACATTGTGGCGAAAGTAGTAATATTTGTTGTTACGCCTATGAACTTGTTTTAATTTGGTTTGGCAACTTCTAGAACTTACTGTTTATGATTTGTTATTTTTATATTGCTCCCTTCATTCATATTCATATTCTACAAATTTAGTATGAACGTTTGCACGTTATGCGCTTGTACGAAATTAGGAAATTTGATTGCTTCAAACCTGCTTGGTTTCAGAAGAGCCTTTGCCTCTCTTTATCTTCTCTTTCGTTAAGCACACTTTTCCACAGAATGGTTCTGGCCTCATCAGCTAAGTGGAAGTTCCCCTCCTTCCAGGTCCGTCTGCTTGCTCATTGCCGCATGACCTGGAACCCAGCAGAGAATAAAATTATTCCCCTAAACAGCAGCTTCAACTTCTCCACCCTGAAGTGCAGGCTTTCATTTCTTCGCAGATATGCTAGGCTGACTAAAAAGGCCTTTGGTTAACAGGATTCCAATTGTTTTAGATACCTGAACACTGCACCGTGAAAGATGAAAATGCTTCGAATGTATTGGCTTGAAAGGAATCCGTGACACTCTAGATACAGTATTGGCCGAAACTAAAGCACCCCCTCAGTACATTTTTTTTAAATGATAATTTTTTTAAGAAAACAAAGCTATTAAAATTTTATTTTTATTTTTTTTTTTATTTATTTATATCCTTATTATTGAAAAACACAAACTTAAAGAATTCAGAATTAAAAAAAAAAGTTAGAATTCAAAAAACATTTTAAGTCGCAAATATAAGCGGACAAAACTAAAGCACCCCCCAATTAAGGTGCACAAAAAACTATTGAAATCAATATTTCGTTGCGAATCCTTTATTCTGAATGACACACGCACATCTTTTAGGCATATGGGACATTAAATTATTAATTATTTCAGGAGATATTGCTTCCCAGGCTGTTTTTGTGGCTTCAAATAAATCTTCTTTGGTTTTGCAATTTTGTGGGTTAATTTTTAAGTTAATGATTGGATTGGAGAGCTGGCTTATCAAGGCATCAATTGAGTGCAAAATATTCAATCAACAGATCAATTATTTCTAGGCTAATTTAAAAGTTTTTACAGACTGGTCGCACATCTGTTACTCATTCTGGAGGAAGGTCACGTGAAACCTTGCGACATGAAGACTCCTTAATTAAAAGGACAATCCAAAATGATCCTACAAAATCTTCTAGTCACGTACGAAACCGCTTAGATTTAAAAATAACCGAAAGAACGATTCCCAGAAGGGCGGTAGAGGCCAGATTATTCAGTCGACGACCAGCAAAAAACCTTTGATATCGCCAAACTTGAATTCGCCAAGACCCATCTCAACTGGAGTGTCCAAAAATGGATGAATGTGCTGTTTTCTGACGAATCTAAGTTTAAATTAAAGGATTCAGATGGTATAAGGCATCCAGAGGCAGGCAAAACGGACAACGATTCAATCCTAAATGTACTGAGGGGGTGCTTTAGTTTTGGCCAATACTGTAGGTCCGTAGCCATACTGTGCACTGGTGGTCTCAATTTAAGCAAAAATTGAAAAATTGGCAAATGCTTGCAATACTTTGAATACTTTGTTTGAAGGGGTTTCAGACCCACAAGAGCAGCGATCAGTTTCGGGCTTGAACAGCACACAGTTGTAGCAGCACGTTGAATATGAAACTTCTGAAGGATTTTCTGACATGGCATTGCAATTTTTGGTCTTACCTCTACCAGATTACGAATACGTAAAGGAATGTTTATAGATTAAGCCTGCAGGCAACAGAAACAATGGAACGTCTGTAAAGTTCTTGACAGCTTTATAGAGTTTAGAGTCGTACACAGAGACGCAATGTCTTAATAAGGAACATATTTATCATTAAAGTTTGGGCTTGACTTAATAGTCCTTATGGGTTGCGTGCGCAAGGATATATAAAGTTAATTATGACATCCAAACAATCTATATAACCCCTAAACTACAGTTCCATAATACAACATGTCCCTTCTAATTACCGTGTATACACTCATTGTCCTACAACTAAATTTGTTTTGCTTGCGTGCTCTTAAAGACTAATTTCAACATCAAAAGTTTTCTTCAATAGTTTCCTGTTAAAGTCTCTACAGAAAACCAGCAACTTGTTGCTGTTGTTAGCTACTCTCTACAACAACAATAACAAAATGAAAGCTAACAACGTCACTTGTGTTGTGGCCTATATTTTCTAAGCATTCGTAACATTTCTTTGGTCTGTTGATGTCTGCTTTTATTACAATTTTTCTTTTTACAATTATTGAGTGTGGTCCTGTGCCATTTACAAAATATATGTGGGTCGATATTGTCATCTCTTAGGTCTTTTTAAATTGAATGATTTTATGAATTCCATGTTTCCATGTTCCTATGTCTCCTTGTGTTCTGTTTCTTCTTCTATTAAGTGCCACTCTTTCTTTTCTTTGAGTGTGTGTGTCTTACAAATCTTGGCATGTATCACTCACAACCAGCGTTGCCACGACCAAAAAAATTTTATAACCAAAATTAAAATAAAAAATAACCAAATAAGGAAAAAAATAACCAAAAATTTTTTTTATATAAATGTATTTGTTTTTAACAAATTTAAGGTTTAATACAAAAATTTTATTTTTTCTGTATAGTTAATCTCTCATGCCCGAATTAAAACGGGAGTCGCTAAAATTTTTTTGAGTAGACATATAAGATAGAGTTGACCTCAATATCAACTGACAAAAATTTCAATGTCTTAGGTGTCCTGGTTCAAGTGCTACAGGATGTCGTGTATAGGCAACATTGGGCAATGGTGTTATAAATTTAAATACAAGTTGATTTTTTTTTCAAATGTCGTTTATTTCAATTTATGTATGCAAGGATGCAAAACAATTTTTTTGAGGATTGGAGCACAAGTGCACATTGCATATGCTGCATTTACAGGCTTTCCAAAGTCTACATCTGCCCCTTGTTCCCCATTCCGCCTAATGATTATAACCAAATCAAATCGTAGGGATTTTACAGACTGTGCAACATGTGCTCTTTTATAGGGAATTGATTCAGAACCCGTAGAAGGAGCTGGGGTCCATGGAGAAGGTGATGAAGTTCCTGAATTCATTGTCAAATTGTCAAAAGGAGTGATGATGGACAACCTCTCTTTTTTGCGACAACTATAGTTTGACTTGTACAATTCAAGCATCATGTCCGCAAGATCAACACCTCCCATGTGCTTGTTGTAGCATTCTACTATACCTGGACGAGGTATAGTTATGAACTTCTTGTCTTTGCGGTACCATCTCTTGCATTCTTACTTGCATAGTTTGAAACTAGTTGTACCCTCTTATTACATCTTCTTCTTCTTCATTTTTCTCGTCAGCCGAATCATCCCAACCAAATTTTTCAATTTCATCCTGTGTCAGACCGTTTGGGCGCATCTTAGAATGTGAATACAAAAAAATGTTTTTATTTTTCGAAACTTACCATAATACGCATATACGCAACACTACATTTATAAAATTATTACAGACAAACTAAATAATATTTTCAGGCCGGGTTTTTTTTAACACGTCGACTGCCGCGTCAATTTTCAAAAAACTAGCCAAAAATGACAAATTGATTTTTTTCACATTAGTGAGTACGAGATAACTCGTAGTTTGGCTCCCTAGAAGTGAACGCAATCTACGAGTTATCTCGTAGTCGGCAGTCAACGTGTTAAATTACTCACCTACCTTTCATTATTTAGTTGTCGAACTTGGTTTTAAGATGACTTAATTATATTAATGTGTTTTAACACTTTTTAAAATAAGGTTTATTTTGCAAAATGAATTTGTCAATTTCGCTCTCGGGAGAATAACTACTAAGTGAGCACGTGCACAGCTGACTACCAACCAATTAGCTGTAAGCTTAAACAACACATGAGGCTATATTTTTTGCGAAAGAATCAGAATAAAATATTTAAAATAGCTGTACTTAGAGGCTCATAAACACAATGTTGCATTCATCGGGAATGAGAGGGTTAAACTACAAATAATAAATTAAGGTTTTTATTTATTTGTATTAAAATTTTTTAAATATTTCAATTGAACGTAATGAAAACACTTTGCTAACGATTGCAAAGCTTATAATGCAAATTTTCATATAAAATTAAAGAAGTGATTGCTTTATTAACCATAATAAAAAAAATAACCAAAATGAAGAAAAAATACACATTTACACATTACAAAAAAAAATAACCAAATTTGGTTAAAAATAACCAAAACGGCAACACTGCTCACAACATATCCTTCCTTTTACCCTAATAGACAGTGTGGATGTGAGAGTGCTTGTGTTTATATTGTGAAAACATAACCTGCAATAACAAAATAACTATAAAACTAACACAATTATAGGGTTATACATTTAGTGTTATCAAAACCACCATTGCTGGCAATGGTGTCAGCTATTTAATGTCTAAAGGGGCATACATTTAGAAAGAGCTTCTCTATTTATATTTATACAACGTTTAACAATCTAATTACGCCTAAACATACTCAGATATTTACTATAAAAGTGGTGATTCAAAGGTGGCCACTTTGCGATGACTTTGTCGAAAATATTGCTTCTGTTATAACAAATCGCCGTAGCGTAGTAGAGGTAGTATGTTGGTTTATTAACCGAAGGCCCGTGGTTCAATCTACGGCTCAGAGATCTCGAAATGTGAGTAGATTTCTGCCAAAAAACTCTGAAAGTAAATAAAATTGCTATGAAAAGTTTCTCAAAAATATGTCATTTTGAGCCGATTTAAACTGGGCAGGTGTTGCTACTCATGGGTGGTGTGAAAAACTAGTTTGTAGTCCTTATCTAAAGGGTTGTAATGACCGGTTACCAAGTTCGCCTGACTCATGGCTTACTATTGGCCTATTATACATTTGATTATACCTTTCCAACAAAATACAGTCCTATTCATGCAACAATTCAACTCAGCTAACCATTCATAACACCAACAGACGTGTAGACTGGAAAAATTATCTCCAACGATGAAGAAGCTGATTTCTCATACAGTGGCTACACATATCTGGCTCAGAGAACTAAGAAGAGATTGTGAAAATGCATATGGAGAAGTGACCGAACAGGTCAAGGGGTGTCATTGGGTCCTATCTTTTCAGAAATGATCCTAGCAAAGTCGTTACCGTCAATTCCGACTTTTTTCACCTGCAAAATGAATTTATTAATTGGACATTACGTGATTTTAATAAGAAGCTGCCACGAACCACATAACACGACCTATTCGGGTAATTTCATGTTCTGACAACGTCAATTTGCTACTAAGAATATGCGTTTTGATGTCGTTAGGCTTTTTGTCGAACTATGACAAAGACAAGGCTTACGCAGATAATCCACCTAACTCGGAGCAATAGTTAAACTAACATTCGTCAAGTTATCGCTCTAAATGTGCGAAAAAGGTCATCGATACCAAAGGCAATCATTTACTGGACATTGTGTTTCGTACACAGTGGCCAACTTGCAGGATCCAAGCTTTATAATGAGAAACATTTCGTTGTAATAGCTTTATGAGTCTTATTTAACTTTAGTTTTGAAACCTGGAAATGGATAACCTTGTATAAAGGACAGATAACAGTAGAAACTATACAATCTACACAACCTTCATATTAAATACATACAAATACTCACACATACAAAAATTTATTTCCGTATTGACTTAGACGTAGACATGTATTTGCATACAAATAAGCATGAATAAAATAGCAACAACAACTATATTATATAAGGTAAACAGAGAGGGAAAGGAAGAGAGAGAGAAAGGAACGAAAGAGATAGAAAAGGTGGCTATTATTGTTGTGTATTCTCTTTATGACAAGAAATTCGATAATCATCGCACAACAGTAATACACATGCATACTCCTACCATAACAAAAATGTTGTTCAAAATTATACACAGTGAGAGAGACAGAGAGAGAGAGAGAGAGAGTGTATGTGAGAAAGAGTAAAATCCTTTAGTTTTATTGGTGGTTTTTGTGTTGGTGCTTGTGTTTGTATTCGTGTAAGTACTTTATTGTCTAGTTAAGATGTAAAATCTAGAGGAAACCAAAACGTATAACGAAAGCATATGCCTCGAACAAAGAAAGTAAAACAAAAAAGACTCTGAAGAACTATTTTTATGGGAAGGTATCCCTTGAATTATTAAAAGGAAATTAAAACAAAGTATGATTCTACCTTCCTGGCAGAATTATGCGGATTTCGTTCTAAAACAAGCTTCAGTTTTTAATACCAATTATGAATCAAGTAACTGCCATAGTCTAGTAGGTGGTGTTGTTGAGTTCCTGGATTCATACCTAGACTCTGCCGTCTTGAAGATAGATAAGATGATAAGAAGTAATATTTTTTTCAATGACTGCCTCTCTAGCATTCGTTTTGCAAAAGCTGTAATGCTAACTAATTAATATAAAAAAGCGTTGAAAGTTCATTGTTTGTATGTAAAAAATTAGCACTTACGACGTGGATGGAGGGAGAAATCGATTTCTGATAAGCTGTATAGAAGTTTAGTAGGATCCTGGCCTCTGGGTGCACCTGACCGGAGACTGGTAGTACCTTACAACGTCTACTGCTGAAGCTATAATGACGCGAAAGAAGAGCAGACTACAGATCATTTTCTCTGTCATGGTTTGGGATTTGGGACCCGGAGTCGAATAATTCCTGGTTACCCAGAATTTGTAGACAAAAAATTGTGATGTGAATCCCCACCTTCTTAGAGCTATGGTTTAGGAAGGCCAGCCCAAGTAAGCTATGCTTTTGAGTCGCCTGCCAATTTACTTAACCTCACCTTAAGCAGTGAAAAACTCTGGAAACATTAATGATCATGGAAGATGTATGCACCACATTACTTAAATAAGTCTAAGATCTCGCAGACAGTGAAAGTCTTCCTCTTGCAGTAGACATAATATGGGTAACCAATTCGTTCTGACATTCCTCTCACCTTATTGCAACTGCTAAAGGTTATGAGAATGTTAATTTCTAGCCAGAGAATTTTGATAGTGGAGATGTTACTCCATCTGTATTAACACTCATTAATCAATCAAATTAGCATGCGCAACGGAAGAGGGAAGTATGTCTCTCTGTAGAAGAGGAACACCAATGAATCATACCACAGAAGATAACTCATCAGCAGTGTCATTCCTTCGGATGTTGGCATGAGGGAATTCCATTCTTACAAAATTTGTCGTTCGGAGTCGACATTAAATTGTAGGTCCCGCTATTCATGTATAATATTAACACACACAACATAAGTGATGTGGAAAACTAGGTCATTATCCTGACTGAACGGTTGTAATGACCAATTATGTTGTGCTATGACTTAGTTCTCCTACGGAGAAATAGTTTTTGTGGATTGACACCATTGGAGCTTAATCAAGCAAACTTTATAACCCGTGTTCAATCATTTTCCATAATAAATAATTAAGTTTTCTAGAAACGCTCTTGTAACCTAAAAGTATGCCTTCAGTTTTGAAGCTTTTTGAAAGCAACTGAGTGTATACTTCCCTTTTGGAAGTTAAAAACGTTTTTTGGGGTATACTTTGTATCTGTGTATATCACAAATTCAATAAAATTTTATATCAACGAAGTTTACTTGTAATACAATATTGACTGACTTCCAACTTCATTGTTACAGAGATGTTTGTATGTGTTGTTATTATGATTTTTCAAAATTTTAAAGCATACTTTTGTGAGTGCTATGTTTTTTTTACAACTTACAGATATGCGCTCTTAGAATGTAAACATGCCTGTATTACAGTAAGAACAGAGAGGGACAGAAATATCTGCGATACCAATTTGCTATTGATGGAGGTACTTAGTTTCATGCTTTATTCTATTTTTGTCAAAGCCCAAAAGTATGTAACATTAATTTATTCAATGGAATTAAAGAAAGTGATTTTTTTTTTTTTGGTATCACATACATTCTAAGGTTTGATTTTATCATTAAAATATGCAAGAATTTGTTTGAGTTTCAAAATTATTTCCTTTTAGCCTTAAAGTATGCCAAACTTTTGTTGGAATTATTTTGTTAAGAGTTTATGATTTCATTATGTAGAACATTCCTTATGACATTGTCTATAGAATTGAACTTTTCTTTCAATTTCTTACAATTTATTGTATTTATTGTTCACAACTGTATCCAGTTTTAACGTGAAATTGAAAGATTTTACAAAAATAGCCTTTAAATATGCCTGGATTATTGTTTGTTATTGTCTGGTTTCTTAATAAATCGTTTATTGTCTATGAATTTTATTTTTAGAATAGCTCTGCACAATAATTTTATTTTAGCAGCATTTTGCTAGACAGAGACTGTGCCGTAGGAGATGGATGCAGTGGAATAATTGTTGTAGTCTTTGATGTAATTGTCTGTATGTACACATACATAAACCTACAGTTTTGATAAAAAAATAATATCATTTAAATAACCGCCTCTAAATTGTCAATAATTGGACGAAAGTTGCGTTTTTAATGCTCAAATGATCCTCCGCGTAGGTACGATTTTTGAAGTAGCCCCACGAAAAAGTCTAGCGTCAGAAAAACGCATGACATTGGTTGCCAAGTGAATAAAATCTTTGAATTTTTTAAAATTTTTTCTGACCACTAAAAAATTGTTGGATTTGTTGTGTATTGAGGCATTTAAAAAATTATTGCATATTTTAAGGATCCATTTGTTGTAAATACACTGTCTAAGAAGCTGTATTAAGTAAGTGAAGTATACTTTTAGGTTACAAAACACTGTTGCTTAGTTTATTTGGTATTGAATGAATATCTGGCAAATGGCATTCAATTTAATTCGCCTTTTTTCCTTTTGCGGTAATCCGTAAACGATACAAGCGTAGTTTTAAATTCTGTATGAAAAAGTTTTTAAAGGTTTCTCGTTTTCAAACGTACTTACGTACTACGTATTGTGATATTAAAGTTTTACTCTTTTTAGTATTTTGCTTCACAGTTTTAAAGCATTTTTAAGCTCTTAAGCAGCTTAAAAGGTTGCTAATGCAGTCCCTGTGTCTTTATGAATATAATTACATATTGAATACATATATACATGCATACACACCATACCCCGTACAGTTTACTTATACTAGTTTAAGAAATAGATTAATTTCCAAAGAAATCATCATCATCAGCATAATATTTGACATTAGGGATGCTTAAGAGTTCTGCGAAAAAGAAAATATTTCGTAATTTATGGCATTTAACTATGATTTCTTCTTTGTATTCGTCATCAAATTGTAAAATGTATATTTTTTTAATTCCTAAAAGTATACTTTATAATTTTGTTTGATTTTTTAATTACCTTAAGGATAGTCTTTAATTTTTAAGGTTCTTTATAATTTAAATGGAAATTTCTAAGTAAATGAAAGCTAAAATAATATTTTATAAAGTCTACATTTAGGCTGTTTCCTTGCATACACACAGCCCAAATGTAGGCTTTATAAAATATACAAGTTATTGTTATTTTCTCCTTTTATTTTGTTATATATTGAGTGTGATTGTCAGAAACTTAACCAGTTCTTAACTTTTCTTACTTTTCTGGTAACCTATATAGGCAAAAAATCTGTTTATTATTAAATTCAAGTACGAATCAGACTTATTTTAAATACCATTCCATATGCATCGAAACAATTGCTAGTCTATCTATAAGGCTTTTGAACTACAGTGTTCTATAAACTGCTGCTTTCATCTGGTTCTGCAACATGTGGTCGAAAGTTTTTCTATACAATGAATATTCTGGTTTTAAGTCTGATCGCTTACTGCGAGCTAATCCCTCTCCAAACGAAGCAACTGTATATACAGTTGCAGTACAGCTCTCCCGTGTTTATCTGATCCGATTTCTGCAGCTTGTAACAAACTATTCTGTGCTTGCTGACCATTGATCACTACATTTCCGCTTCTGAAAACATATTTTAGCAGTCATAGCAACATTTTGGGGCATATTACTACGTCTCTGATTGAATTGAGCACAGACATAACTACCGGCAAACTGTTTTTGGAGGGCTGTCTAAAGCATTTTTCACGGAAAAGAGAAGAACGGATACGTGTTACAATTTTTACCGGTGGTGCTGGTATTATAGTCTTCACAAATGGATTCAAGATGGCATATAGTAGCTTCTGTGGTCCGATCTCAGTATAGTTAGTAACAGTTTCTCTTATAGTTAGTCTGATATCAGGATCCTTGTCGTGCTTACTAGCAATTCGACCTTAGCTCTTCGATGTAAAGATGAAAGTCTTTAGTATCATCTTAAACTGGGTCACAGAGACGTGGATGAATGAAATACTGCAGATTTTTCTGTGGTAACTCAAGGCATAGGAGAAATTCCATATCCTCTAAAGCTATTGTAATATCTTATGGTCTTGATATGAACGAGACAAAAGAGTTTCGGGAGTAATGCCTCCAATTTATCATCCGTCCGACGTTCGCGACCAAATTATCATTTCTGAAGTTCTCAAATCAATTCTTGTGTCTTGAAAAGAAAGGAAAATGTTCAGAATAAGAAATCGGTTTACTTCAGATGCACCCTTTCTTTGAATTGAAGCAAAATTTTCTTTAAAACTTAATATTTTTAGAGCAAAATAAGTATTTAAGACTCATTTGAAGCTATTAAAGACTAGAACCATTAAAGACTAGAACCATTAACGACAACAATCATGTCTAAAAGATGTGCGAACAGTTGCGAACGACACATTAAAAAATAACATTTATAATCTGTAATTCTATACATTTGGGCGCTTTTACGGAAGATTAATATTTTACTATATATTTCACTGTTTCACTATTTATTTTTCTGCCCCCATTTTTAATTAAATTTTATATGGAAAAACGTACCCTTTGTTGTTCATTGTTCATGTTTAATTAATTAAAAATCAATTTGTTGCATACTTTTCGGCGTCACACAATAATTTACGTATAAACTAATGAATGGAAATTTAATGAAAACGGTTTTAATATTTAATGCAATTACGCTAATGATTAAATTTTAATTGGCTGCCTTTATTAGTTTTGTAATTGGAAGTGGAATACGTTGAGTGTGTTTATGTGTGTCTGTGTGTATTTTGGATGTTCGCACTGCTAACATAATAAGAGAGACAATGACAGCCTTAAAATAGGCAATAATAATTTATTTTGTTGAAAGCTTATATTCCTCGTGAACGGGTTAAATTCAATAGAGAGAATTGTCGGTAATAAGTTTTTGACATTAAATGTCTAGATACGGTGTTGTCAGTAATGTGACAGTCAAGTGTTAATTATACACAACATAAGTGCCTTGAAATAGGCTTTAGATTTTGAGTTTTAAAAAATTTAAATACGATGGTTGTACTTGATATTTAATTAAGTTGGAGAGGCATTCGTCGATTGAAAAATAGTGTTTAAGACAATGGCAATGAAAATAGAAAGAGAAAAGCAATTTCCTTTCGAATTGATTAAAAATAGAGGGAGGTGGTACATATTTCTAGCGGGGGATTGCTTTTCAAATATTTTCCTAGCAATTTCTAAGGCATATTATACAAATCTGTCTTTGAAAATAATGAACGTTTTTGTTTAAATTATTAAAAAAAAATTGAATGCAACGTTTTTGGGATTACATTGACTTTTATTTTTTGGGTTTTCCGCGTAGCTCACATTGAATATTTTTATGCTCTTCAATGGTCTTATAATCACCATGCTTAGTGGTTCCGATAGTACTCAGGCTATACAATATTTGACCACATTGTTGCCATAGCCACCATTTTGTTTTAGAAATATTGACGTAATGACGTCAGTATTCGCCGTGGTCTAGTAGATAGAGTATTGGCTTATTAGACGTAAGGCCACGGTTCAAACTCCGGGTTCGACATCTCAAACAAAACGAAAATATGAAAAATCATTTCTTCGGTAACTTCCTCTCAGTAGATTTCGGGCAAAAACTCTGAAAATAAATAAAATTTCCATGAAAACTTTCTCAAAAATCTGTCTGTGTTCAGAGTCAAATTTAAACTGGAGGTCCCGCCACTCATGTATACAAATTAACACGCAGAACATAAGTGGTATAAGAAGCGCTAGGTCGTAATACTGACTGAAGAGTTGTAATGACGAATTATGTATGTACTCGTATGTATGTATGTAATGATGTCAGTAATTTCTTGCAAATGCTTTGGAAATGTATCATCAGCATATTTCAAGTTGTCAAAGTCTAGGAAGGGTGTAGTCCAATAGATACTCTGTCTGCTATTCAAAGTCTGATGCATTTTGTCTCCACAGTGAAAAGCTTCGGCAACAAGATACATCCATGCTCCTAACAATAGGCAATAGAATTTCTTCCAAAAGCATTTAAAAGTAGGCTACAAAATGTAACAATTTCTTGTTTAATATTTCCCAAGCAAATTTAAGTTCAATATTATTGAAAAGGTGTTTCATTTACGTAACTCCTCATTTTTCTAGGTGTTTAAAATACTAAAAAATTTTGTTCTGCCAATAAATTGTAATGAGAGGGGCATTCATTTTTTTCCATATTTTATCATTAATTTTAATTATGTTTCTAGATTTTTTTTGCTTGCAAATCATGTAAATTGTTCACATAATTACAATAAATATTTGCTTAAATACCGTACGAATTGTGTAAATGTGTGAATTATTGCGCCGCCTAAATATATGCTTTATCATGTCATTGGAAATGTAAATAAAAAGTCAATAGAATTCAAATTTAAATTCGTATTTGAATATTTGAAAATTTACAAAACAAATTACGAGCAATGAATTGCCAAAATTATTGGAATTTTTTTTTTTACTTTCAAGAAAAAAAAATTGTTTTTTCTTTTTCGATAATTTGCATTCTATTTGATTTTGTTGTTGTTGTTGTTTTAATTTTTAATAGCCGCAAACAATTTTCATTTCATTTTTAATGCGAAAAGTTTGGAAAAATTTTATCTCTTTTTCGTTTCATTTTTATTGTAATGAGCCAATATTATGCCAAATGGTATGTAAATTATTTAAAATTTTTTGTTTTTTTTTTTTCAACATGTTATTGCGTTTAAATTTCGAATTTTTTTTTTTTTAGAAATATTCAGGTTAAAGGTCGCAATAGAAAGGGTAAAGAAAGAAAAAATGGGTAACAGGTTATAACTGCTAAAACATTGTGTTAATCGGTTTAATGGTTTCAATATAATCGGTCTGGCAAGGCTGTTCTGATTTGTCGGAAATTCAGGAATATGGATTCGAATATAAAGGACTCACAAAGATGGTTAAAACTGACTACAACAGTGATGATTCCAACATGATCACTTTTCGAGCATCACGGAGTAATTAATATCGTCATAATAGTCTTGCTGTCCAAGGGATTGACATAATTATTAAAAAACTTGAAGAGATTGAAAGCATGTCATATGTGGTCACGGCAGTGCGTAGTTGCAATGTATGTTTACTTACTTGGCCATTATTTATTTGGCACTTACTTAATTAATTCGCCATTCCAACCTTTTATCAGGATTACGATTAAGTTTCTCTTACCACCCATGTAGGGCGTGTCAATTTTATTCATGATTTGCATGACCTACAGTTTGAAGTCGCCTCTGAACGACGTATTTTTAAGCAACTTTTCATGGCATTTTTATTTACTTTCAGAGTTTTCGCCAGAAATCTGCTGAAATGAAGTCGTGCTTACACTCAAAATTCGTCAGCTCGTAGAAAATGAAATACGAAAAAAATATTCCTTTCAGCGACTTTCTTTCCAGCAGTCTTCTGGCAAAAAATCGGAAAGTAAAGATTCTCAATGCTATGTAAAGTTGCTCAAAAATCGAAGTTGACTGCAAACTGTAAATATTGCCGCTCATGGATAAAATTAAGAGCACACACCACGGATGGTGTCAGTAGCTAGAATGTAATCCTGACTAAAGGGTTAATTAAGTAAAGTAAGTCAGCTAACACTATAAACTACCTTAAAAATTATTAAAGTCCCAAACCACCTGTGAGTAGATTTCAGATTCAATCTACAAAAATCCATTCAGGAATCCTGCAAACGTCCCCAGAGTGGATTACATTATCAGTACAATGTCATAGGAATGTTATGTGGTAGGGTCACCTTTGAAAAAAAGTATTTCTCAGTGACAACAGTTCCTCAAAACTGCAACTAACACACATATTCCCCTTCAACTTAGAACCGTAGTCTAGTAGGTAGTGTTTTGGCTTATTAGACGAAAGGCACGAGTTCAAATCCCAGGTCAGATATCAAAACGAAAATATGAAAATATTTCTTCGGCGACTTCCTCTCAGCCGATTTCTGGCAAAAAAAAACTCTGAGAGTAAAAATTTCCATGAAAAGCTTCTCAAAAATCTGTCGTTCGGAGTCGACTTTAAACTGTAGGTCCCGCCACTCATGTATAAAATTAACGCACACAACACGAGCGGTGTGAGAAGCTAGGACGTTGTACAATGGGTCAATTCGACGTCAGGGTACTGTACTTATCACAGTTGACAAGTACACGTCCTCTAACCTAACCTAACCTAGAACCGGCTGCAGTAGACCAATCAAATACTTCTGTAAAGAAACTGCAACAAAACAAAGAACACGTGACAAGAAGATGAGGGGCAAACCTCATCTTTAACCTCTAAGTCACTAGTCTGCGGGAAGGACCGCATACAATTTGTGAACCCTTCAATCAGAATTACGACTTAGCTTCTAACACCACTTATCTTGTGTGTGCTAATTTTATACATGAGTGGCGGGACCTACAGTTTAAAGTTGACTCCGAACTACAGATTTTTCTGGAGAAACTTTTCATGGCAATTTTTTTTTACTCTCAGAGTTTTTGCCCGAAATCTACTGAGAGGAAGTTACCGAGGAAATATTTTTTCATATTTCGTTTTGATGGAAATGTCTGACCTGAGGTTCGAATCATGACCTCACGTTTAATAAACCAATAAACTACTAGACTACGGCGACTACTATTTGTGAACAGATATAGGTTGGAATTGTAAGATGTGGGGTAATGACACTGAAGAGTAGTCAGTTATACCTCTGTTACTCCCCCTGTTTCCCATTTTGGGGCTTTTTCAGATCGCCTTTCCTTTTTATGTTTCTTACTATTTCACTTCCCTATTATTTACAATTTTTATTGGGAATCCGTTTAGTTTGGCTCCAAATTCCGAACGTAGACACAATGTACCATTTGTGGTCTCGTGATCCAGGGTAATTCATCCAATTTCCTACCCTAACCTAGAGCCCCTAATGGACATGGTTTATTGAAGAGCATTGTATTGAATAAACAATTATTTGCCTACAGATTGTGTACCAGGAGAACTCTGAATGACGGAGACAATCATTTTTCTTTAAACCTTTTACTTTAAACAGCTTAACTGTGATTAGTAGTTGAACACATTAGAAACTGATAGAACAGCGACTAATTCCCACTGACTTCCTTTGCGTTAAAATATTAATTCCTTTGAAAACAACTCAACTTCTTAAATTCTAAATTCCATTCCTTGAAGACATGCCACTGCCCACTGCAGCTGGTATTTTAAGTGAAACTTAAAGGATTATAGAGAGAGAGAGAGAGGGAGAGAGAGAGAGAAAAGTGGTTGAGTGTTACAAATAATGGTAAAACGCCTGTGTTGCTGCAACCACATTAAATAACTTTCGTAATCTCTGTTGAGTGGTTCCTTAAGTGGGTGTTTGTTAAATGAGTGTCTTGCTTGCTTGCTTGCCGTAGTAGTCCGTCCATAAAGGAAAAAGCCTTTGCTTTGCTCTGCTCTGCTAAACGATAACACAAAACCATCATAGATAAAATAAAATGAAACAGAAAAGTATAATAAAAAGAAAAAAATGGAAAAGAATATCAAATAAAGTAAAAACGAAATCAAAAATAATTTAAAGTGAAAGCCATGTGTGTAACGACGATTGCTTCTACATGTAGAGGCGTACAGATTAGGGTGGCACATACAGACAGGGGAGAAAAAATTCGTTTTAAAACACGACTACACTGCGCGATATGGAATTCTATAAAGAAATTCGTTTGTTTGACCGCTTGTAGGCGATCAATTGTTTACAGTAGAGGATCAAAAAAAAAAAGATTGAATGTTTAGATAAAACGGTTCAAACTCCAGGTCTGACATCTTTCTTCGGCGACTTCCTCTCAGCAGATTTCTAGCAAAAACTCTGAATAAAAGTTTCTCAAAAAATCTGTCGTTCGGAATCACCTTAAAAACTGTGTCATGCCAGTCATGTATAAAATTAACACACACAACATGGCTGCTGTGAGAAGCTAGGTTGTAATCCTGACTGATGGGTCGTAATGACTAATAATGTATGAAACGTTTAACACTGACGTGACCATCACAAATGTAATAACAGGTTGGAGTTGAAACTTGATTGATGCCTTAATTAGTATTGAGGGGTTGGTGTGGGGGTTGTCTTAAAGTCTATGATGAAATCAAGGTATTATAGGCTTAATCAGCCCAGAGGCATTCAGAGGGCTTTCACAAGGGATTAAATTTTATAAGCCGTAACTCTCTGCCTTTGGATTGATGGAAATTAGCAGCGATTCTCTGATCGGGATTTGGTTCTGACGACTTATTTACTCCATTCGGGTGGTTCCTTTACATGGAAATTTTTTTTCTGAATCGCGCTTTATTCAAAAGGTTTCGCACTTTCGTTTCTCTTGGACAATGCTTAGCCCTTGCACAATCCAAACTGGGCTTCCCAGATGCTCAGCGTCAACGATTTCAGCTTCATTTAAGGATGACATTCAAATCGTTTTATATGTACCACCCTAATACTTAATTGTCGTATAAATAAACTTGATAACCAACCACCAACACACATGGAGGTTTTTCTTTTTCCGTTTCAATCTATTTTTAAATTATTGCTGCGTCTCTAAGCAGATTGTGCGCCTCCTTAGCGCTTTGCCGCAATCATTCGATGACTCTTCTCTATTCATTGCAGTTTCTTTTCCTATTTGTTTTGCGCCTCCTGAGGGTAGCTTTTCTACTAACCAACCAACCAACCAATGGTCGTCATATTTTATTTTATAATAATGATCACGTTAGCAACAGTTTATTTCCGATGACAGACATGTGTGTTGCTTAAGCAACTTAAGCAGGAGGATTTAAATTCAAGAAATTTTTAAAGTTTTTTCTTCCGGGGTATTTTCTGTTTTTTCTTTTTAGTTTCTAGTAAAACTTCTGTTTATAGTGGTTTCTGGATTTGATACTTTTTTCTTCCCCCCCTCCCTTCTCTGTTCATTTTCCACATTTTGGTTTTAACATACATTGACAGTGAAAAGTTTAAAACAATTTTTTTCACTTCTTATGGTTTTAAAAGTTTTTATTTGATGGCATTCCTTAAGAAGTTTATATTTTGTTTAAGAAAAAATACTCTTTTTTTTTTGTTGTTTATATGGAAAAAGTACTTTTAGATGAAAATAAAATAGTATAGGTACTAACATAATCGTCCTTTCATAATGACCATAATGGTCACATATATAGTAAGCAATGAGGCAATTGTCTGGGCAGACAGAAAGAATCGGAAAACAATTCAACTAGAGTTGGACAAGAAACAGAAACTAGCGTGTGTTGTTATAACAGGAGCAATGAGAACCTGTTCTATAACGACGCTGGACACTCTGTTAGATTTAAGTCCACCACACACAGTAGTGAAGACCAAAGTTTTGGTTAGGTGGGAGACAAGTCTAATAATAAAATACATTACGTGAAATCGTGACTGAGGGATTCGATTGACTTAGAGCACTATCCTTAACTGTCAGAACTCTGCACAGTAAAAGGAGACTCTATGATTTCGGGAAGTGCTTCGTAATGGGATGAAGTATGAATGAAGTAATCTTTGTAGCAGCCAACTCTCTTAAAAGAGGGCTGGACATAGCAATACAATCTGACAGTCCAGCTGCCATTCAAGCAATCGGCTCTCATGGGGTTAAATCGAAAATAGTATGACACTTTTAGAATTCTCGGCAATGAGTAAGCAAACGAGCTTGCGAGGAGGAAAGCTTTCACACCGTTGATGGAAGAACTAATCAACGAAAAAGAAGATTAAGACAGTATTAGGCTGTTTTCAAACCAAGTGAGTTTGGAAAACTTTTGTTGGGAAATTACAATAAGAGAGATGCATCAGATTATCAAAAAATAGGCTGGGGTTGAGAACCGCTCTTCTGACAGGGGACTGGAAACTCAGTGTAAATTTATGCGGAAGGGGTATGTCTCGAGCCCAAAAACTATAGATTCTGGGGCTATAACTTATCGGAACACATTCTTGGTTTTTGTGGGGAATTAATTATGCCAGTTTGAGGGGAGTACTACAATACAGCGTTGCCATTTGCCAAGTTTTCCCTTTTTTTTCCAAGTTTTTTGAGATGCGAAAAAGTTTTCATTAAATTTGTTTTTTTCGATAAAATTAAATTTAAAATTTTTTGCAATAAATTCAATAATAATAACACGAAATATTTACATTTTTGAATAAAATATTGTGTATTTTATTAGCCCCGGGCAAAAGAAGCAAGGAAACACAAACAGAGGGCATCGGGCTCCGGAGTTTCCTTTAAAAATGTTGGGACTTTTGTAGAAAACAAGTTTTTTTTTTCCAGAAATAAAGTTTTTTAAAATAAAAAATTGGCAACGCTGGTACAATAGATCACGACAAAAAATAAAAAAAAACTTCCTTTAACTTGATACACTTTTCCCAGTTATATTCAGTTGCTTCGATACCTAGTTTGTGGGGAGAAGTTTGTAACTTCTTAAATTACGTGTTAACGGTAGATTTTACCCTTTCCTGTTCATTGTTAGCCACTGTTTTAATACCGCGTCATTTTTTAAAATTTTAATTTTTTACTTCAACTACCTGTGTATATCACTGAGAGATTAGGTCGCTGACGGGGATCTGTTCCAGATCCCAGTTGGACTATTGCAGGGTATGTTGCGATGAAGAGGAGTTGGAGACTATCGAGCACCTCCTCTGTAACTGCCCAGCCATTAGCAAGTGTAGGTTGAGGACCCTTGGCAGGGGCTTCTTTGAGGGTTTGAATTCTGTGTCGAGAGCCGACATCAAGGCTCTCCACAGATTCATTAGTGGCTTGAGATGGTTGAGAAGTGTTGGGGCTTCAACAGTGTAGTCGCGTTCTCCCATTTTTTTTTGTTGTTTTTGGTCTGTGTAATTCCTCTGCTTCCCATTCTCCCTTTCCTACTTCCTCTCCTTTTTCCTATCCCCTCTGTTATCCTTCCTATCCTTCCTTTCAAGGACGCTGTACAATGGGTCAATTCGACCTCCGGGTACTGTACTTGCCTCTTTAGACAAGTACGCGTCCTCTAACCTAACCTAACCTACCTGTGTATATTGCCTTTTACTCTATTTATAGTTATATATTATATTTTTTCGGCGCGGTAACTTTTGGAGCACACTGTTGATTTGCTAGTTTTTTTTAAAATCCTTTTCCTTTCAATCACGCCTGAACGCCTGGACCGATTTTCTTGAAATTTGGGATATTGATCGAACTTTTGTCGGTGCAGGTTATAGGCAATAAATCTTTTCAAAATTTTGACCCAAAGGGGAAAAAAATGGGTCAAAGGGGAGAAAAAATGGGCAAAAATTAGTACTTTATGCATAAATGCTGTATTTTATCTGTTTTAAAGGTATTTTTTTACGATTTAGCTTGGTTAAGTTTCCCAAATAGCTATTGGAGGTGTTCCGTTTCAAAAGTTGAACCAAAAGGGGTCCAAAAATGGGGAAAGGGGCGAAAAACGGGCAAATTGAGTGCATTTATATTTAGGACTTAGAGTATTCAAAAAACTGGGTTGTTTGTTAAACCGGTTTCCGAATATTTTGAAAAATTGCATTTTTTAAGAAACCGGTTTCAAAACCGATTTCGAAACCGATAAACCGGTTTTTTATTTATTGTTATTTTTAATGCAAAAATTACCCAATAATTTTTTTTAATTTTTTAAACTAATCCAAACTGCATAACCCGCGCAACGCCGGGTACAATCTGCTATTTCCTTTATAGTTTTGTTGTTATTTTTCTTGTTATTTCTAAAAAATAAACTGTAGTATATATTCTGTCTTCGTTAATTAAAATCTAATTTTTCTTTTTCTCTCTTTGTCTCTTTCCAGGTAAGCTCAACTTTATTTAAGGTCAGTATTTTAGTCCTCCCTACAAAATATAATTCTACTCTGAAGCATTATGACGAGTGTGATATGTTTGCGGGCACCTTAAGAAAATAGTGTGTGTGATCTTTGCGTTCAAAGTAATTTAAACCAATTTGGGGCCAAATCGAACTTATAAAACTTTCGGATATAGTTACGGTGACCATCCGTCCACTATTATAGTGGACAGTCCGCTATTTTAACCTCCTGTCCGCTATTTTTTTTGCGTCCGCTATTTGTCCACTATTTTACAACACGTAACTTCTAAAAAGTATTTATTTCCCAAAATGTCCGCTTTTGTCCACTTTTTTCACTAACTCGGTAAAAACGCTTATATTAGCTGGAATTACATATACAATTGAGTTGGAAAATCTATATTTTGTCTATGTTGCAGATGCAATTCTATCTTAGTCTTCAGTTGAAAAGTCGTTAATAAAGGTAACAGAAATCAGAAATATAAATAATAATAATCCTTATAAAAACATCCTGAAATTATTAGATTTCTCATTTGCTTTGCCAGCGTCCAACGCACCAACAGAAAGAGTTTTTTCTATATCTAACAATAATTGGTTTTCCGAAAAATCCCAAATGGGACTAGAGACTTTAAAATCTCTCTTGACCAAAAAATGCAATTTTGAAGTGGACAGGCCCAATACTTTACATTTGTACACATACATACATAATTGGTCATTATAACCCTTCAGTCGGGATTTCGACCTAGCTTCTCACACCACTTATGTTGTGTGCGTTAGTTTTATACATTGGTGGCGGCACCTATAGTTTAAAGTCGACTCCGAAAGACAGATTTTTGAGAAGCTCTTCATGGCAATTTTATTTACTCTCAGAGTTTTTGCCAGAAATCCGTTGAGAGGCAGTCACCGAAAAAATATTTTTTTTCATATTTCGTTTTGATGCCTGACTTGGGATACGAACCCGGGCTTTACGTCTAATAAGCCGACACACTACCTACTAGACTACGGCAACTACATTTATATACATAAGTATATCCATATGTAAGTTTGTGTATATAATTTGTACCTATTTATGTCTGTATTTTAAAAATCTTTATGTAAAATATTAATTATAATAAATGAATTTTTTTTGGTTTTAAATTTTATATATTTGTCCGCTTTTTTCTCAAGGAAATAATGGTCACCGTAGATATAGTGTAGGGCTTTGGATATAGAGTGTGATTTGTCAGCATGCAAAGAGATCAATTAAATTGACGCTGCAAGGCAGCCACATTGGTAATGTCAGGCTTGACGAGAAGTTTATGCTAAAGCATTGCGTCTATTACGAAACTTAAAATTTTAGAGCCTTTAGTGTACGGTTTTTATCCGGGGTTAGGTTAGTTTTAAAAGCCAGGAGATCAGGAAAAGTACACTCTGAGAGCCTTCAATTATGTAGGTTACTCGAAGAGGACAAGAAAAATTTAAAAAAGTGGGAAGCCCCGTTGAGGAGAAAAACAAAACAAAAAGTAAGAATAAGTTGGAGTCTGAGTCAAAGAAAAAAAGAAAGACAGGAAAGGTATCAAAAAAAAAAAATAGGGGAGAAAAATAAGAGAAATTATAGTAGTAGTATCGTCTTATATCAGAGATGTAAATCTCAATTCGTGCAGTTGTAAGTCGTGTTTTATCAACATATTATCGGGTACTAAATCGTACAGTTGAGGTACGAGAAAATTGTTGAGAACGCTTATCTTTCAGAGCAGTTACTTGGGTAGCAACGTTTCCGACAAAATTAAGTGCGATTCCCTCACCTCAACATAAACACTATTCTCAGATACTACTATCCTCAGATTACATTAGTTTAGCCTGATGCATGACTCGTAAGCTCATCTGTCTGCTCATTAAGTTAATAACCATATGACTGGACTGGGTGACCCTATTTTCACTATCAAGCTGATGTCGCATGCCAAGACTGTCCTATACTATTCTCGAGTCTACCTCATACGAGTGTTCGGATTGCGGCTTGACTTCTAGATAATAAAATAGTGTCTCTTCGTCTTTACTTTTCATCCAAGTTGAACGGATCACATTTTTTAATGTTGTCGTAGATGGCAGTGAGTATCTCCATGGATTCTGCAAGATGAGGGAAAAAAAATCATTCAGAGTTCCAAAAGCTAGTATTGAGGAAACAGAAGAACACTTTCTCCCTTTTTTTTAGAAATTGTCATAAAAAAGTGTGCGTGTATTTTTTTTTCTTTATTCTGGTCTTTACTTCACGCTTCTACATGGCAATTATCTACTTACTGTTCTCGTTCCCTCCTCTTATAATTCACTTTCTGGAATTCCAACACAACAACTCCGCTGAATTAGTAGGGGACGTTCCCTCTGTGCTTTACTATTGGAGTGTGAAGGCGCCATAGTACGCAACCAAACGATCTATTGTACTGCCCTCAGTCTATGTAGGGTGTCACTATAATCTCTTCCCCGAACTCATTGCTTTGACAAATTTCAGAATTCCCTTTCTACCACTTGATATGCACCTTCGTGTGTCTTTCTGGGATGCAATAATGCCTCACCTGTTCCGCGTGTGTTGGTCTCAGTTAAAAAAAAAAAAACATCACGTATTAATATGGCTGGAAAGACACCTCATCACTCGTAATGATTTCAATGAAAAATTATCTTCTTTGTGATCGCGATTTGGTTGGTTTGGGCTTATGTTACTCCCGCATGTATAGCAGTCATCTTCTAGCAACTGATGCACTATCTGCACTTTTTAAAGGAAAATTTTCACTAAATTGCTCGAATTGCTTGCCACGTTATCTGATATGACATCTTTAGTTACAACCTCGTTACACCGTTTTCTTGAAAATTCTTGGGAAATAAAATTGAAACAATGATTTCAACCTTAAACATAATTATCATTTTTTTCTTGTCAAAATATTTAAAGAGTTGCTGTTATTGTTGTTACATTTCCCCACACAGAAAAAACAACAGCAAACGAACTTTCGAAAGAATTTTAAATTTTCCTTTCAATCAAAAGAATACTTTTTTTTTGTGCAATAAAGGAACCGAGAATGTTGTTGATTTCTATTGTTAAGTTCAAGCGAAGATTATGACAGAAAATAATCTGTTGTTTTATCGACCCTTAAATCTAATTTGTGAACTGCAAATATTCCGTCTTCAAATCCTTATACTGCCCTACATCCCATTATGATTTCTCTTTTGGTAAAAAAGCTGAAAGAAAAATTTAAATTTTGAAAAGAAATCGAGAGCAGGAGCTGGAAATGGAAAGTCTTGCAGTAACAGTAGACATGGGCATGTGACTAAAACTCTCTGCATACATTCATACTAAAGGGTCCGCCAAATAACTTTTTTTTTTGCAAATGCTTTAAAAAGGAACTACTGAATATTTTCTCAAATTTCTTTTTTTTATTTGAAAGTACAATCCTTCCGGTTAATAATGGAAAATAATTTCATTCAAATGGCTGCCTCGGCTGGCCATGCAGTAGCCTACACGATCGGTCCAATTTTTAAGCGCATTATCGATTGTGTGCAGCTGTATTTCACCAATGGCTTCACGAATATTGTCCTTTAAAGCGTCAATAGTCTCTGGCTTGTCGGCGTAACACTTATCTTTGACGGCACCCCACAAATAATAGTCCAACAGTGTCAAATTGCTGCTCCGAGGTGGCCAAACGACATCAGCTCTGCGGCTGATAATGCGATCTTCAAAAACAGGGCGCAAAACATCGAGTGTAGCTTCGGGTGTGTGGCACGTAGCGCCGTCCTGTTGAAACCAAATGTTGCCAGTATCCTCCTCTTCAATTTTTGTGAACAAAAATTCGTTCAACAAGGCCTGATAACGATCGCCATTGACTGTAACGGCCACTCCTTGCTCATTTTCGAAGAAAAATGGCCCAATTTTGCCTCTGGACCAAAATCCGCACCAAACAGTGACTCGTTTTGGGTGCGTCGGCTTTTCAATGTATGTGTGCGGGTTTTCTGTGCCCCAAATGCGACAATTTTGTTTGTTTACATACCCGCCAAGATCGAAATGAGCTTCATCTGAAAAGATGATTTTTTTTTTGCCAAAATCGGCATCTTCTGTAAGTCGATCGCAGGCAATATTTATCCAGCGTTCTTCAAGCGTATACACAACCATATTCGTTCAGCGGAAGGATAAAACTAATTATCTGTCAAATCAGACATGAGCTAAGTGTTACCATTCACGAAATAAGCACTAGTTGAAAAAAAAGGTTAGATGGCGGACCCGATACATTCATGTAGTAACAGGTGATTTTTTAACCGTTCGTAAATTTGAACTGAATGACTGTCATTTACTTTTTATAGAATATTTTATACAGTATACAGTCATCCTTGAGCTCCATTTTTGGCATAATTTTTTCAGTATTTCAGAACATATCCCACCAATAGCAGCTATTATGTTGTCTTCCAGGGCTGAAATGGTGGGCGTATTGACAAGAAATTGTCTACTGAGGATACAGCGATTGACTTTGGTGACCAAAATGTGAGATTAATTGCTTACCAAACTCGAGTTTTAATAGGTTCACGGTATCGTTTGTCGTGGGAGCTATGGCAGTCTCTTGTCCTATTGATTATCTTATTGCGACTTTCAACGTTCTTGGAGATGTAAAATCCACAGGTATTACCGTCCCACAACACGCAACAATTATTATTTGTCGTAAAGAGTCACAATAGTACTGCAAACATACGATCCCCTCCTTTTTGTAGGATATCCCAATAATGTCTCCTCCAATTCTATTGCTCTGACAAGTTTCGGAATGCTGTTCAGTGTCAACAGTGATAACTCCCTGCCTAGCATCGGATATTCATCCACGTATTTTTTCCTGGGATGCATTAATGCCGCACAAGTTTCAAGAATGTGTTACGATGATTCATTTTCATCGTCACAGAATCTATATCTTGGGCTCGAAACAATTCCCATTCTGAATAAGTGTACTCTGAGTCTACAGTGCTCTATCAAAAGACTGGTTATCAATCTCATGTTATTCCTGGATAGTCTGATGCGTGACTTAGTTTCCTATTTATTGTGGTTATCTCAACAAAAGTTTTGATTTTCTTAAATCTACTTGGTTTGAGAAGACCTTTTGCCTCTCTTTTTATATTCCCTTTTCGTGGCTTATATCCTTTCAAACATCTGCTCCCACTCCACAATATGGTATGGTCTGATTAGCAGGGCAGGCTCCCCTACATGCTCATGCGAGAATTCCTGAAGAAGATCTGGGACCCACGTCCGATTCAGTCCCATACTATCTTTGTTTTAATCTCATAAGAGTCGAGTGCTTGAATATCGGCCCGAAAGTCAGATAGTGTTGCTATGTGTTGTCTTTTGACGTCCTATCCAAGTTGTATTCAGCAAATCTTACGATGGCATGGGCTTCCACTTGAATGATGCATGCGAGTTTCTTTATGGGCTCGATATATTTTATTATGGAACCAAAAACTCCTGCTTCTCTTTCAAGATCCGTTCTTCACCAATCTGTATACCATACTGTATACCATACTGTGTCTTTTACAGTGCGTTCACAGCTCTTGAACTAACTCTGGGTGCTATTGACAACAAAATCAGTAATTCGGTTTGTTAATGAACCCATTGAGCCGAAAATAAGCTTCGCCGCAAAAGCCAACTTTTCGGTGGAAACACATTCATCACGCGGCATGAATTTCGATAATGAAATTCAAATTCAATTCGCCTGTCAGTGGAATGAATGGTGAAATACCAATCCTTACTGCACAGTTTTGAACAGAAATTTGTATTGAAAATCCGAACGGCTAGCAAAAAAATCACCCTTTGTAAGAGTTAAAGAGTATTTTGTCTGTTGCATATATGTATGAGCAGCGTAATTACGTGTCAAGGGATAATAACAAAGAGTTCGTTTAATCATAGAAAATATTTTTTTTTACCAACATGTTGGTTTCAAAATATTTTTACTTGTTTTTTATTTTTATTTGCCATTTCATTTCATCCATTAAACATTTAAAATGCAACGGCAAGAAATTTAATTAAAAAGAGCACCATTTGCCATGCACCCTCCGCTCGTAAAACAAATAAAAAAATTATATTTTCTCTCAATATTCTTTGCTTGGCATTTAATTTCTTTAATACGCGTTATTGGCTGATGGCTGGAGATTAGGAAAAGAATAATGCAACCAACATTGATTTGTAAATACAAACAAAATTTTAGTTTGGTTTATAACTTATTCTCAGATCTATTTAAACATTTTCTAACCATTTTGTTTGAATTATATCCTCAACTAGAAATAAAATTAATAAAGATCCGTCAGCGCGAAGCATTAAATCAAGAAAATACTGTGGCCATTTATTATACTGTCAGGCTAGAATTTGATAGGCATTCAAACGTTTCCTCCTGAGATAAATTCACGTTGAACAAACTCCAATTATCGGATCTTTTAGCAGGTTCCTACGAATTTTTACGGTTGATAACGTCAATCTTGTTGGAGCTACATCAGTCAAATTAATTGTCATTTATTCAGTCTGATTTGTCTTATCACCGTGAACGGATTTAACTTTAACAACACGTGCAAATAATAAAGTTGTGTTGTTCTGTCTGAAGCTAATTTTTTTTACAGAAAAGTCATCTTCAGTGTTGATGCCCATTTTTGGATGAACAAACAAAATTATCGATGTGAGATAATGCCATATAACAGCCAATGCATACCGTAAAAGTCACTGTTTGGGGCGGATTGTTGATTAGAGGTCACATTGGTCCATATTGGTTTGAAAATTACGTTGACCTGGTCATCAATGGCGAGCGCTATAGGTCAATATTACTAACTTCCTTTTGGCTTGCATTAGATGATTAGCATGTGGTTTTAACACGACGACGCTAGGTATCCGATAGCTCATACCAAATTGGATATTCTGCACTTGAGCGATTTGACGTCATGGTCATCTCATTTCATCTAAGTGATGTGAATTTGGCCACTGAGGACATGCAATTTGACCCAGCTGGACTTTCTTAAGACGCAAATGTATGCGAATAAGCCTCAAACCTTTAGCGGTCCTCAAATTCAACATACCTCATGCCATTAGCCAAATTCATTGTAATTTATGAGCCAGGGTCATGGGAAATTGTATCAATCGGACATTTGAACGATGTTGTATTCCACATATAATGGCATCAGTAGATCCTAATACTATGTTCACGTATGCACCTTTATTGCGTAAATCGCAATTAACGCCAATATTGACCTCAATATTTCATATAAAATCTGAATTAATGCTCAATTAAATGCTAATTGTTATAATATCCAGTAAAACTTTAAATACAGCACTGTCCTAAGTACGTTCAGTGAAACAGTGAAAAACAACGAACAAAACAAAAAACAACGAACAAAACAAAAACAATGTTGTTGAAACAACCTGCTGTTTTGTTTCCAGCTGTCAAATGAATATTGAGTAAGCGGAATATTGCGTATATTTATTATACCTGAACGGTTAAAATATTTTTCTCAATTAACCAAATATTGACTCAATTAATTTGCATACGTGAACATAGTATAAAAACGAAAAATTTGGATAATATCTCGCGCACTTACTTTACATTGTTGGTTCTTACAACCCTTTAGTCAGGACCACAACCTAGCTTCTAACACAACCCATATTGTGTGTAAGGAAGCTACAGTTTAACTCTGAACGTTATATTTCAGAAACTTTTCATTTATTTTCCGAGTTTTTGCCAGAAGACTAACGAAGAGGAGTAAGTCAACGATAGAAAGATTTTTTCGTATTTAGTTTTGGCTTGACATGTCAGAGATGAGCTTTGAGCTACGGATGCGTGTCTAATAAGCCAACATACTACTTTCTAGGTTACGGCGACTTCAATATATCACACAAACACTTTGTTTTATTCAAAATTTAATGATGGGAAGCGCTTAAAGAGCTCATGGTTTCTCATTACATAATTTTTTAGCTCTTAGCATTTGGTCAGAAGGTCGGTTACTATTCTCAGACTACATCACCATAGTCTAATGCATGACTCCAATATCTTACCCCCATAATTATCTGGTAAAAGTTTCGATTGTCCTCAAAAGTATTCTTCTTATTCCACAGAAAAATTCGGACTCTATCTACAGCTTAGAAGCTTATTATCCGTCTGCTTATTATCCGCCTGCTTATTAAAGCGAATTTGAGTTTGGAATTCTTTGCACTACAACACTATTTTGTTTACTTTTCAACGCCTAACTGGCTTAGGTTTCTCGACCCATTCCGGCCCCCTCAACCTTCACTTTCTTTCTTTATCATGGAATGCTGATGACATGGAAATTGAAGTCAAAAGACTTGCCTTTAAAATAGCGGTCAAATGACTGATTGTTAGACTGGCAGGCAGCTATTTTTCATCGTTTTAGGGGATTAACTGTTATAAGGGCACTGTTGGTTGGCAGAATTAATCAGGGATGCCTTTCAAAACAACAGAATCGTAAACATTGGCAAAAATACGTTGACACACGTTCACATTACAAGAGTACAAGTACACTGTGGATGCAGTTTACTTTGATTACTTTTCTAGAGCTGTGTTATACACTTCGTTTGGCCTCTCACTCCAGAAAGACAGAGTTTTTCTCTTTGTTTGTGTGGATTTTGTTGTTTTGTTTTGTTATAAAAATTGATTAATGACTCTGTAACTGAACTTTTTCCCGAGAGTTGCCTTTGAACTCTGCTGCTGCATAGGAGGGGGGATATGGCAGAGAGTGAGAGTGATAGAGAGAGACAGAGCGTTGTACACAGGATGTTGTTTAAAGTGTGTATTTTATTGTTGCTGTTGTTATTATTATTGCGTGCATTTAACTTTGACTTGTGTTTACATATTGAAAACAACAAGCTCACATACACAGACACAAATCCCTTTAAGTAGAGAAAAAAGCATATAAAATGGCTTTTGTTTTCAACTCATATTTTTGAAAAACTCAAATATTTGCATAAAAACGAATGAGCTAAACACAGTCATAGATGGGATGCTGGTGCTGCTGCTGTTTCTGCCACTGCTGCTGCTGCTGCACTGTTGATGCCTATACAGTAACAGCATGTTTTGCAGCTGTGTTGTGTATGTCAGAGAGAGAGCCTTAGAGTATACAACAGTAGTAGAAGAGTCTGTTTAAGAACTGATAAACAGTTAGTTCTACACTCTTTCATTTAACCCCTCCGCCACCATATTTGTTGTTTACATTGCATGTTCATAAACCGTATATAAGGTACTCTAAGCATATGGGTCATTCCATTATGCAAAGTTTATAATGCCAATAACTTTAAAACTATTTTATAGATTTTTATAAAAAAGGTGTCAAAGGATAGCTAGAAAAATAAATATTTTATTTCATTTGCAGAAATAATTATTTTTGAAAACAAAAGTCTTTGAAAACTTTAAATAAAAAGTAAAAAATAAAGGGTGGCCATTTAAAAGTTTAAATGCAATAAAAGAAAACCGGTTTAAAATGTTGCCAAATTTATTTATTTTTGTTGTGAAGTGCTTTTGTTCCAGTTAGAAATGGAATATTATTTCATACATATGGCTGACGCGGCTGGCCTCACAGTACCTCATTCGATCGGACCAATTTTCGTTCACTTTTTTGAGTGTGTAAGGTCGCATCTTGGCAATGGCATCACAAATGTTGGCCTTCAAATGCTCAATTTCCTCTGGTTTGTCGGCATAACACTTTTCTACAGAACGTGTCCAATGAAACATAGAAAATAGTCCAACGGTATCAAATCGCAGCTTCTTGGTGGCCAATTGTCATTTCCATTCCATCTAATTAAGCGGCCATCAAACGTTTGACACAATAAATCGATTGTGGCAAGAGATGTGTGGCAAGTTGCACCATCCTGTTAAAACCCAACATTGTTCACATCAATACTATGAACAGCGGGTACAAAAAAATCGGTTATCATAGTGCGATAGGTGTCTCCATTGCCCGTAATGGTTGCATTGGCTTCATTTTTAAAGAAATATGAGCCAGTGATGCCTCCGCTCTACAAGCCGCCCCAAACAGTCACTCGGAATGAGGGCATTGGCTTCTGTAAGCTCAAGCTCGTTGCTTAAGCGTAAATGGTTTCATTACGTTCAGTGGACATAATACTGAATTTTGTATCAGAATGGAAGGACATAAGTATTACCAGATTCGAATTATTCGAGGGTTCAAATTTAAACAAATAGGTGGCCCACTCGATATTTGTCTTTCAATAAAACATTTTAAATATTTAATTTTCTAAGACACACATTCACATACATAAGCTGTAAGCAAAAACGAAAAAAAAATTCAATTCGTAAACATTAGGGTCAAGTACCTACAAAATTTTTATTTTCAGAAAAAAAAAAAAAAAAAAAAAGAGACCGAAGTATTGTTTTTCTTCAATTATTTTAAATATGCAAATCCATCAATTGATTTTGCGGACATCAACGTCAGGTAATTGACCCCATTTAGTCTTATGGTAATTGTAAACAAACAAATTGAAAAACAATTATGCTGCATACTTTAAGGGATTTATAGGGTTAAATTCAAAAGTTTACCAAATCAATTGCCGTACATGAGTTTAAGGTCGGTTGCTGGCGTTAGGCCAAGTCAAATAAATATTTTTGATGGATGGAGGTTTTTTTGTTTTGTTTTGGAAATTATTTTCTTTCGTTCCCATCAAAGGATATGATTATGGAATTGGAAATGTTGCTACTGTAATGCTAACTAAAGTATAGTATATGAAACGTTTGTTTCATTATAATGCTCGAACCTTGCTTTGGGCCTTATGTTGGAGATAAAATGTCATTTCAATAACTGTGTCTGGATTGGTGGCACCAGTTCCGCTTACCTTGGCGATAAAGGAAGGTATCGCTCGAATTAAAGGATTACCCGAGTCAACGGGTCACAAAGAAAAAGTTTAATGGCATCAAATACCATGATCTTGTGGTCCAGTAGCTGAAGCCCTAAATCTAATTGTCCTTTTGGAAACTCAGCCAAAGCAGGGTGTTTAGTGCAACTCGATATCGCCAAACTATAATAAGTACTGACCGGTCTTTTTTCTTCTGGATTCTGTGGTTTTCCCACTATCACTTTTTGCTTCTTTGCGCCCCACATGCTACAATTCGGTGTGTTAACTTAATCACCAAATGAGAAATGAGCACTATCGCGCATCGCGTATATCCGGGCCTTGTGAACTGTCAGCTGTCTTTAATGTTAATGAACTGCCACGAACGTCGTGATATCGGCAATTTCTGATTAGCTGCCACATTTTCTAACGGAAGCGATATTTTCGTTAGTGCGCACGTTGCGATTATAAACGGGCCTGATCAATTGGTTCAAACTGGAGCATTTACTGAAAAAACTTTTGTTGATTATTGTCTCTGCTCTTTCAGGTTGGCTTTGTATACCTTCCCTTGTAGTTTTGAAAGACTCAAATGAGAGTAATGGAACACAATTAAGGGATGTGAAGACCAACCCTTTCACCATAGATGTCGGGACCACCAGATCATGCAGTTAGACTGGAACTTGGCATTGCATTCAGACCCACTAAATAATATTGAATATTCAAACCCCTTGTCGGATATCCCGAACAAAACGAAATATGAAAAAATATTTCTTCGGCGACTTCCTCTCAGCAGACTTGTGGCAAAAACTCTGAGAGTAAATAAAATTGCCATGAAAATTTTGTCGTCCGGAGTCGACTTTAAACTGTAGGCCACACTATTCATGTATAAAATTAAAAGACTGAAGGATTATAATGCCTAATTATGTATGTTTAGAAGCTTAGTTAGTTTGATGAGAAGTGCAATATCTTAGGGTTTTTAGAAAGTCTTCTAGGAGGCAGTTTTTCAGATCTTTAGACAGCCATTAAGTATGCAGCTTATTTTCAATATTTCATTTATAATTTTCGTATACGTTTATGTACTCTGGCTTTAATAGTAAGTGTATGGAATAATAATCATGTTTATGACACCTAAAAGTATACTGTTTTTAATAAATTTTTTTTTATGAATTTTTTCGTTTTTTCCAATAAGTATCAACCCTGCTGTGATTAATATTAGAAGTACATATAATACACGGATTTGTGTTTGCATGCCTTGTATAAACTTATATTTAGTCTGTCCTCTTAAGCCCCAGTGTATTTACCTAAAAGTATACTATGAAATTAAACATGCAATTTTATGCAAATTTGAAAAAAATTCAAATTTTCTTTAGAAACTAATATAGCTGAATGAAAACACTTCAGAAAGGCCTTCTAGTTTTCTTTTTTTTTCTAAGGTTTACTATGCGTTATTTTCTTGGTTGTTTTGTTCTTGATTATTTTAGTTTCCAGCCTAAACGTATGCCATGAAATATTAGTTGTTAGTGTTGCTGTAATTGAACAATTGTATGCGTTGTTGTTTTTTCATTTTTTCTAACCTCAATTTCATTCACTTTAAGCAGAAGGAAAATGTAGGTGAATGCGCTTTTTGACCTACAAAGATCACCATTCACCATCATCAACACCATTGCCATCGTTATAGTCAAGTGGACTGCCATGTTATAAGCCCCTGTTTTTTTAATGCTGAAAGTGCAAAAAAGAAAAGAACAAAAAATAAAAAATAAAAGTAGAAAATACTTAAAATGGCAGAAAATTACTGTTTAAAAGAAATTACAAAAATAAAAAACAAAGTTTCACCAAATAAAGGCATAAATAATGTAGAAAAAACGAATGCAGTCAAGCATAGAAAATAACAAAAATCGTTTAACCCCCTCTTCTACCTGGCTCCTTGAAAATAAGGCGGCGTGTCTAAATGGCATAGCAAAACAGATTGTTTTTCTGTTCAATAAATTTATTCCACATTTAAGCAGCCCAAAGGGGAAAAATCAAGCATAAATATTTGTTTTGTTCTCTTAATCAAGTGCATACTTTAAGGCTGAATATTTATTTTCTTTTTTGTAGCATACTTTAAAGCTTCTTTCATTTAAATATCTTATGGTTTTTAATTTCTACTGCGTTTATCTCTTTGTCTTTTTCGACTTGTGCACATAATAAACCACAAAATAAAATCAACGGGAATTAATTAAAAGGCACCTTAAAGAAACCGCAGAAATTGGATTTTATTTCAACGAAATTAATTTCAAAGCAAAAGCGCAATTAAAACAAATTGAGAAATATAAAGCTTAAAGAAGGAGGCTTCAGTTAATAGCAGGATAAAAATAAAATTTAAACTAAAACATTAAAACTCACACTAGTTACTCAACGAGGTGATGTAAAAGGTCTAATAAAAGCGTAAGGCTTCACATGTATGTGCCTATGCCCAGAAGTTGCCCAATCTTACAAATCTGGTTGGACTGTTAAACTAAAAATATAGACTCAATGTCTACAAATTTTTTCGGGGAGACATTCTATGGATACCCCATATACCCTGAGGCCATTAGAACAGATCGTCTGATTACATTCCTTTAGCACCTCTGCACGACAATATTATTCATTATCCCCACATTAATGTAGGACTGCCATCGCATCTTCTTTTTTTCACAGTTTCGTTAATAAAAAGTTTTGATAACTAAGTCGGTAGTGATTGGTCCACTCTAGCAGTCCAGCTGAATATTGCAATCTTTGTATTTATGGCTTATCTGAATACAAATTACAGCCTGGCTAAGACATGTCGGCCTAATGGAAACGAAAGCTCCAGTTCGAGAGACGTTTAATGTCAATTGCAATTGAAGAAAAATGGAAAAAAAAAACTTGCATAACAGACTGTAGACAAAACCTTGTTTTCTAATCATTAATTAGGTAGTACAAGATCGACAAGTTGCAGATTAACCGCTTAGGGGGAAGCACATGATTGATAGTGAAATTTTTTAAAACGAAGTTCGCCATTCACTTGCAATATTTTTTACCGCATTATGAACAAATTTGTTGGCATGTTTTTTGTGGGAAGTTTTTATTTTTCGTTGATTTTTTATTTTATTTTTATTGTTATTTACATTGTTTCTATTCTACTGGTCAAAAAATCTAGCCAAGCAGGTTCCCAGAAATATTGCCGTAAGAAAACAACTGCTTGCTCTTAAAATGTAAGAGACTTCAATAACCACGAAATAAACCGTCAAGCAATCTTCCTGATTAAAGCAGTTGAAATGGTTAAAATAACCCCAGTGTACGACGGCAGGATATTTACAGTCTCTGCGTACTATAAAGTCAGCTAAGCCCCCGTGGTTATCCATTGACAATTTCCCTGTACTGTACTCTCAAAGGTCTGTCAATGCAGTGCGTATATGAAAAGCATCTTGTCTGTCTGCCACATTCGGTGGGTTTTTGCATGCAGCCATAATTCGTACTGCGTGGAGTGGAATAGAAGTCACATTCATTGATAGAAAACGTTTTTTTAACCGATGTCGGCTAATATTCTTCACTAAATTCGTGATAGCTCGATTTATTCTTTCAGCCTTAACTTAGCTAACTACTGCCAACTACAACTTAAAGCTTAGTCTCGTATTGACCATTATAACTTTGAAATTATCCGCTGGCCACCAATATACAGTTTCTTTTGCTGGCTTTATCTGAGAAAGCTTATTAGTATCGCTTCTGCTTTCTGGCCAGCAGTTCGCTTCAAGCTCAGTCTCGTATTGACCATTATAACTTTGAAATTATCCGCTGGCCACCAACACACAGTTTCTTTTGCTGGCTTTATCTGAGAAAGCTTATTAGTATCACTTCTGCTTTCTGGCCAGCAGTTCGCTTCAAGGCGTTGCTTTAACGCAACAAATGTGATGTTGTTCGCACAGCCCACAATCGACGGATTTTCAAGAATTAAATGCCATATCATCGTACATTGCATTCTACAATGTTCATCGAAGTATAAAACCCTGTGAGACGTCACTGGTAATCCTGTAGTCTCCAACATCTTTGTCTATTCCTGACGCCTGAACCATAGGGAAGGAATGACTTCAACTGCGAACGTCAATAGGAAACAATCAAGCAGCGTCTTCTCCCAGGAAAGACTGAGACTTTAATAAAGTGAGTGGCGTGGGATATTTCACATGAGCGATATTTTGAAGAAGCCAAATCAGCTGAAACGTCAAACCTCATAATCGAATTAATAGTAGCAGTCGCCCTAGTCTAGTAGGTAGTATGTTGGCTTATTAGAGGAGAAATACCAGGTTAGACATCTCGAACAAAGCGACATATGAAAAAATATTACCTCAGAAGTCTTTGAACAAAAATTATGAGAATAAAATAAAATTGCCATGAAAACTGACTTAAAAACCTGTCGTTCAGGGTCGACTTTAAACTGTAGGTACTTGCCACTCATGGATAAAATTAACACACACAACATGGGTGTTGTGATAAGCTAGATTGTGATCCTGACTGAAGGGTTGTAATGAGCAAGGAAGTAAGTTGAGAAATATGGCCACGTATACCATGTGGTAACAAAAATCTGTGAGCCTGAATATATATTGATGCTAAGACAATGCTGCCCATTGGCCGTTTGAGGGTTAACAATATTTATATTATAGAAAAACTGATCCTATTCTCTTGATATCAAACAATTCATTTCAGTCCTTTTTTTCTTTTGCTTTAAGTAAACAAATCCTATTAATTTTTTTTTTTTTATTTTAAATTTTTTAAATTTTTATTGGAAATACGAGTGTATTATTTGCTCTCATGTATGCATGAGTAGTAATAAATATTTTTTTTATTTTCTTTTCTTTTCTTCGTTTTTTATTCAATTTTTATTATGGGAATTAAAAATTCTTATCAGGTTTCGCCAATAAACATTTATTCAAACATTTGCCCTGTTTCTAAGCAACAAAAAAAAAAAATATTTTTTTTAACATGAGATTTGCTTTCAACACACATAAAAATAATTGAAAGCGAAACGACGGAGAAATGAAATTAAAGAAAAATAATGAGAAAGAAAATGGAAAATTTTGTATAATTTTATGGGCAAAATTAAACACTCAATTTATAGCGAAATAAACGGTTTTCAACCACCGCACTTCTAACTAAATGCAACTGAAACGCTAGACGTTTGATGTATTGCACTCACCTCATCCTTATCGTCACGGAGTCTATATGCTGTGCTCGAGACAACCTCAATTCTAAATAAATGTACCCTGAGTCCACAGTGTTCTGTTAAAAAACAGCCTATCAACCTCAGGTTATTCGTGGGTAGTATGAAGCATGATTGGAATCTTCTCTTATTGTAGTTTCCTAACAAAAGTTTCGGTTGTCTGCAAATCCATTTCGTTTAAGAAACGTCTCTTCCTTTCGCTGTGCGTACTTTTCAAATATCCGCTTCCACTGTGCAGAAGAGTTTTAGCTCACGTCTTCGCCATCGTCTGCCCATTATCGAGAATTCCCACATGACCTGGAACGCATCAGAAGGTATGCTTATTCTCCCTACCTAACCGATTCAGCTTCTCGAGACAGTTCTATACTACCTCCAAATCAATCTTTTAAGAGCAGAGTGCTCTACTAACAGTCTAACTGTTAGATAGTATTGCTCCTATGAGAATATCTTTCTATTGCATAGATTTCCGCTTAGAAGATATCAAGATTCGTAGTATAACAAAGAATAGTCCATAGTTTAAAAGAATATACAGCTTCAAGATGATTTAATTAATTTTTGTTACTAAGTCTCGTTGCAAAGCATTTCCTAAAGTCAAAGTCTACTGGTTCTGTCCAGGGGACAGTACAGTTAAGTAGGGAGCTGTAAACCAATCGGTTCCATACTTTCTGAAATCCTTTAATGAATTTGTTGTTAAACTTGTCTTTCAGCCAACTGACCATAAACACCAAAGCGTTCATTACCATATGCAGCGAACTTAAATCTAATAGAGCCTTCAGAGCTTTAGGACAGTTTCTCATGGCCGCAGTTATGCCAACACACACTTGACTCTGTATTTTCTTTAATTCCGTGTGAGCTGTTCTGAAATATGTTCCATCTACCCAGACAATTGACCTATAGGTCACTACTCATCTGAACATCATGGTATATATCTAGTTCATAAGTCCTAGGTTGCTCCTTAGGATTTCCCTACAAGCCTTCTGCATACCATTATTGAAAGTCTGATGGTGTCATAAATCGATTACTTGGACATCAAACACGGACTTTGGAATCACTGCAATAATTTTTAGTTACAGATCTCGGCCATTTAAATGATTTTAAGCAGCAGGATGGTTTCTGACAACATAGTAATCACCTGAGACAGGCAGTCTAGCACAAAGTCCCTCGCGAAAGTTATTTCTACGACAAATGCTAAATTCTTCAAAGATCTTCATCACAAGGGTCACTAGTCTTACGAATACGCATGGAAACTGTGTCGATAACGAATTAGCCAGAACTGTTAATAAAATTCAGGAATACTGCCTAGAAGTCCAAATGGTTCGAAACAAACGACCATTCCTAATGGCGTGTACCAACGTGTTCTACCATATAATGTAACAGAACAATAGGCCTCATGAACTCATGTATTGTATTGCATTGTTGTGTAGAGGTAACTGAGACCAAACGATCGATTGTACTGGCTTCAATGTCTACTGACGATAACTCGTAGCAGTTGAAAACACCCAGGTGTAGTACATTTATGTTGCTCGAGTTCCAAGTTTATGCGCTGGTGATTTGTTCTCCTTGTCGTCGCATCTAGTCAGTGTGCTTGAATCAATTCGTATTTTATGTTTTTGAAACCTACAATTTCCGGCTATATTTGGACATCTAGATGCAAAACTCCAATCTCGTCTTATAGTTATCACAAGCAAAAGGAAGGAAAACTAGTCTGGCTTAAAAGGAGACTCATTTGTTTTGCCGCGTATAAGTTTTCAAACAATCCTCTTACAGTTCTACAGGGAAGTTGTGACCGGTTGTCAGCGGTTTTCCTTCTACGTTCATCTGTGCTCATCCTGCTCTAATTCTCATATAACTCTGGATTCATCACAGGGTGATCCTATTCCCTCAGTCTAGCCGATAAAAATTGCTCAACGAATCTAATAATAATCTCTAGGCAAACACATAAAAGTTCGAATGGCAGCCTAACTATCAGATAGTACTACTATGACCCGTCCTCTGTACCTTCTGTACATTTCATGATGTCGTATACTTCCGAAATCGGTGTAGACTAGTAAAGAGTGTGTTGGATTATTAGATGGGGTTTTAACTCCAGCTCAGACATTTAAAACGAAAATATGAAAGAAAAATGAAAAAAAAAAATTTTTTTTGACAGTCTTCTAGCAAAAACTCTGAGAAGAAATAAAATTGCCATGAAATGTTTCTCAAAATTCTGTCGTTCGAACTCGACCTTAAACTCTAGATTCTGCCAGTCATAGATAAAATTACACACAACTTGGGTGGTGTGATGAGAAGCTACGTTCTAATCCTAACTAAAAGGTTGTAATGAACAATTAAGTTACTTAACTTAAGCAAATTGGCGTGACTTATCCAAGATGGTGTATATTGAGTAAAAGGGGTAAAGGAGAGTACTTTTTGGGACATCATAAGTATGGGTACGTTTTGAGTTTCGTAAAAGAATTCAAAAATACCACAATGATTTATTAATCTAAAGAGATATAAAAGAGAAGAAAAATCAATTCAAAATGTAGAAAATCTGTTAAATTTCAGTAAAATATTCTTTAAAACTGTTTGGTTTTTGACATTGACTTTGTTGTTCTTCGAATCAAATGCTGCGATGCATGTATTTATAGGACATCTCTGCCCTCGGCAATTGATTATTATGTTTGGCCTTGTTAAAGAAAATCTATTAGAGACAATGCCATTAAACAAACCATTACTCAACTTGCTGATTGCTGCTATTGCTGCCAGCTGCTGCTCTCACTGTCTATTGCCTTGAAATACCCCAACTGTCTGGTACTTGAGTTTGGCAAGCGGGTCGTGATATTGTTTATCTCATGCCACGAGACACAGACCGTCCAATTCAAAAGTGAATTATATTGTTATGTTTATGGTCAGCCAATTTAAGGCGTTTATTTTAATTAACACCCCCCCCCCCCCCTTCATTTTATTTGTTTTTTCTTTTGTTTCCATTTCATTTTCAAAAGTTTTTTTTTTTCTTTCTTTAAGAAAATCGTATATTTTATGGGCCAATTGAGTAGTATCTGCCCGTGCCGTGATAATGGTCATAATGATGATATTGCACATCCATCTATGCATTGTATCGACTACAAATTGTTTCTTAGTGATGCATACAAACTGCGGCAATTAAAAGGAACCTCATGGTTTGTTACTCGTTGCTGCGACTAGCAAAAAAAAAGCAAAGAAGTTGAACGCAAAACATTTCATGTATCATTGATTTACAACCGAAGCGTTTATTTTATTTTAATGTGCTGCACTGACTGCCAAACTTAATCGGATCACTTTCATCTTTCCATCCATCACTTCTTCAATGTGCAATTTTGTGCAAACTGTGTTCAAATGATTTCTGTGTTCGTTCGTTTTCTATGACTGTTTAATTTCTCCACGCATTGCATAGATAATTGAGTGTTTAACTGATTGCTTTTTATTTAACGGTTCATTAATTAGCTGTGTTCATTGATTTGCATAGTATTTGAAACAGTGAATACGAGAAATTGCAATAGAAAGGAATTTTAAAAAAAGTACCCATAAAAGTACCCTTTGAGAGGCATCATAAATTTGTAACATTTAGAGATTATTGTTGAACAAAACTAAAGGGAAAAATTTTAAAGCTTCCGCAATTGGTACGAATTTATTTATACCAAAAAAGTACTTTTACAAGGTACTAAATTACATAAATTTTAATGTAATGTTAGGAAAAGTACCAAAAGAGTACCGTACAAAATTGGTCATAACAACCCTTTAGTCAGGATTACAATCTAGCTACTCACACCACCCATGTTGTGTGTGTTAATTTTAGTCATGAGTTGCAGGATCTGCAGTTTAAAGTCAAGTAAAGTCAAGTTAAACTTTACATGGCTATTTTGTTTACCCTCAGAGTTTTTTCCAGAAGTTGACCGAGACTACTACGGTGACTCTGGTCTCTATATGAGAGGATTTATTATTTTATGTTTCTTTGAAAATTTTTTCCTCACCAAGCTGTAAGGTTGCCTTGCAAGACTGGAACTACGACGTTTGTGCTTCAGCGCGCGAGAAGTAAAAAAAGTCTAGCGGCTCCCACGGACTCTCGCCGAACTCTTCTCTCAATTGGTTCATGATGTGGTGTGACATGTGGCAGATATCACATATCAACCAAGTCCATTTCTTTAATTTTAGACAAACATTTTTAGCAACTGTCGCATAGCGATTTTCATCTTTCTTAAAAAAGTACACTTCAATGATAGTGCCGGTCCACAAACCGCTGCATATTGTGATTCTTTCAGAGTGCATTTATGGTGAAATGGTAAAGCTGGCTTATCATTATTGGCACTGTCATATACTAGGAATCTTTTTTAACGCTGAAAAAATTTATATTTGCAATATACATATTAGAAATACATAAAACAGTATCCAGGTGAGCAATTTAATGGTTAGTTCGAGCGTGAGCGGAAAATTTAAAGAGAGTAATATTCCATTAATCTCTTACTTTTTTATTTCCATTTTTTTTCCTTACTTTCTTGGTTTAATTGTTTAATTCCATTCCTTTTTAAATCTTGTAACGCAAATTGTTCTTGAAAATATGCTGCCTATTTTTAGGCAAATTATGCAGATTATTATTCTCTCTTCTTTTTCTCTCTCTCTCCTTTCCCCTTAGACTTAATGTAGGATTTATTATACTTTTTCCATTTTATGTTGTCTCTTTCCACGTTCTAGGCATTGAATTAAAATTCAAGAATAATTTATGGGTTAAAGTTACTTGTAATGCTGCTTCAACAACAACATTTAATCCTTTTTGGCCATTTCTTTTTATTAATTTTTGTCCTTTCTTCAAATTTTTATGTTTAGACTGTATATACCATATATACATACATACATACAGTGGAAAGCAGAAGTGCTAATAATATTGGGTGTTCGGTTATAAAGTCAAATTGTACTCTGTTAACGCTAAAGTAGGCTCTACTCTGCAAATGGGGGTTTGTGTCTTTGGTTTTTAAATTTGAATAATCTTTACACTCATTAACAACTGCTAGGATTGAAGCCAGCAATTCAATTGAAATGGTCAGAACAACAGAAAATGTGGTGTTCCGTCTTACCAACGCCAGATCAAATGCCTCTTTGGTGACCTGTCTGAAGTTTTACTCTGATGGATTAATAACTGATATCTGTAACCCAAAAAATATGAGAAATTTGTCCCTCAAAATCGCACAAATGTTGGTTGAATGAAGCTCGTTTCAAATATAAAAAATTTCTGTTGCACTTTTGGTCAAAAATGTAGACGAATTTTCTCTAGAACCCCATATTCACTGGGCAACAATAATCTTGACAGCTGCTATGTGATTAATATTGTAAAGTGCTATTCTTGCTGTCTTCCAGTTTACAACATATGCAACATGTGCAAAACTGAATACATGTGACCTATTTTTAGTTTTGTGAATTTAATTGAATTTTCTTCAATTATTTGAATGCAAATTCAAGAAAATTGTATATCGACACTTACTCACTTTTGCTCTAGACTATGGTATAAACACATATTGTACATTATCATGTACCCAATTTTGATCCCGACTGTAGTCCGAACAAATATAAATTAGCATGTACTCACTTTTGCGCCCATATCCCAACAAATATTGTACATTAACATGTGCTCAGTTTTACTCCCGACTATATTGTAGATTACAATGTACTCACTTCTGCTCACAACAGTTTTAAATGTCAAAGGTCGAATAAAATTTACACAAACATCATGGTTACTGTTTAAAATGAATTTAATAAATAATAAATGAATAAAAGGCCCTACACTGTTTATAGGCGCCGCCTATTACTATCATAATAATAAGAGTAATACTATGTTAAGACATGCACTTTTATTGAGTCAATATTCGGTTTATTGATTACAATATTTTAAGTGTTTAGACATAACAATATTCGCAGTTCAGCTGCTTATTCAATATTCATTTGACAGCTGGTAAACAAAACAGCTGGTTGTTTCAACAACATTGTTTTTGTTTTGTTCGTTGTTTTTTTTTTTTTGTTTGTCGTTTTTGAGATTTGAGTTGTCAAATATCAGTAGAAAGTGTTCGGAAAATTGTAATATGCTCACTGAACATACTTATGACAGTGCTGTATTTCAAGTTTTAATCAATATTATAACAATTTATGAATTTATTGAGCAATAATTAATTCACATTTTATATGAAATATTGAGATCAATAATGCCGTTTATTGCGATTTACTCAATATAAGTGCATGTCTGAACATAGTATAATGCTATAAACACAAAAAACACAACGCAGTAAATGCAGCAATCTCTCAATTATTATTTTCTATAGCAAACCACGTAACCATGGTTACGAAAATACTACTTTTTAAAAAGAAAATTGAACAAAGTAAACAGTCGCCGTGGTCTCGGTCAGGCATGTCCAACTAACCGAAATATGACAAAATATTTCTTCGGCGACTTCCTCTCAGCAGATTTCTGACAAAAACTCTGAGAGTAAATTAAATTGCCATGAAAAGTTTCTCAAAAATCTGTCGTTCGGAGTCGGCTTTAAACTGTAGGTCCCGCCATTCATGTATAAAATTAACGCACACAACATAAGTGGTGTGAGAAACTGGATCGTAATCCTGACTGCAGGGTTGTAATGACCAATTATGTACGTATGTATGTATGTATGTTATGTAATACGCATGCAGCTTATATATATTAGGCTGCAATTGCAATTTTGTTGTCCTTGATGCTTTGCGTTTATTGTGCTTATAAAGCTGGATTCACCCATTGTTTCGGTACAAAATTTTTGTTCTGAAACAATTTTTTTATATGTAGTTTGACGTTTCTCTCAGCTCGAATTGGTTTAATTTTAATTTTTTTTCTGAAACAATTGTACTGTGCTGCCAGCTATTTTAATTTTTTAAGTAAAGTTGAACTCAGCTGCCACATCATATTATATGTACATTTGTATGTATGTATGTACAATAAAATACATAGTACTTTACGTTTATCCATTTTTTTCACTAAGATTTGTTTTAATTTACAATTTCTTTGTAACACAATAAAAAATATAATCACACTCAAGCCAAGAAAACAAACGAATTGTAATCATCTGCTACTGTGCTGCCTAATAGTAAAACTAACACATATCGTTTCCAAAAATATTTCATATGGTAACCTTGTTTTTACAGAACAATTGTTCGAAGTGGGTGAATCGTTTCAGAACAAACTCTCAAAAAACTGAACTTGTTTCGGAACAAAAATTGGCTGGGTGAATCCAGCTTAAGTCTTGTGAATTCATTTGCGTTTATTTTAAATAAATTGTTCATATACTAATACCAACAACAGCCTGTATTCCAAATAAAAAGGGAAAGAATCTTTCGTTCTCTCTCTCTGTCTATTCATCCTTCTAAGTGAAAGTATTTACAAATTTAAAAAAAAAAGCGAAATCCTAAATGAGAGTTTACAAGGGCATAAGCTGCTAAGAATGAAAAATAAATAAAAAAGAAGAACATCAGGTAAATAATAATAATTGCGATGATAATGACTAGACTCGTTATACGGTCGTGTTTTCGAGAGACGTTCGAGTTTTGCAATGTGTAAACATGATGCATAATGCAACTCTATTGTTAATTGTTGTTGTTGGTTTTTCCTGTTTAGATTTTGTTCAATTGTTTTGTTTTGTTCAATTTCTGTTGTTGGTGTTTTTAAGCTGGATGTAGCAGAGAAAAGTTTTGTTTTTAAAGTAATAAATTGAAGGAGAAGAAAAAATGTAGAACAGGTTGTGTAATTTAATTAAAGTTACTGTAATAGTTTATCTTCAAAACAGAAAAAAACAAAACAAAAACTTCAACTACACAACTAAACTACAATAAATATTGTTGCGTTGAGAAGAATTGTGTACAATAAACCCTAGAAAGTTTTTTTTTTTTTCTATTTGCGTTGCTTTTTCTCTCACAGTTTCTTTTGTTTGTTGGCGGAGTGTAAAGCAACCAAAAAGTTCTTAATTTGCTTGTGTTTTATTTTTGTATTCTTTTAAGAGAAACAAAAAGTTTTTCGTATTCAATAGGGGAAATGCCTTAAGCCCTGTTTGAAATTTAAAAAAAGAACAAAAGAAATAAACAAAAAATAAAAATTAATAAAAAAAAGAGTACTCAATTTGTTTTTAAATAAATAGGTATGTAGAGTTTTTAATAAATAATTTTATAGTGCAATAAAGAATTTTAAAAAATAAGTTTTTCTGCTCCCAAAATATTCCCTACAAGTAAGTAACAACAACAAAAGTATGCAAATAACAGTTTCAAATAGCAGTATGTACTTGTAATATTGTTGTTTATGTTTTTCAATTGAATTTTTTTAAAAACAGTTATTTGTCCTTTATTTTTTTTGTTATTGTTATCACTGATGTACACAGACTACAGCACACATAATAGTTTAAAACAGATTTTAAGTGTTACATCAACAACAACAATAACAATACAAAATACCAAAATCAATGCATTCTAAACTGCTAGTCCTGTTGCTTGTTTACATTTTTATTCAATAAAAAAAAATGAGAGACAATAATGAAAGAATTAGAGTTTATTGTGTGTTGTTAGTGTAAATACATAGTAGTTTTTAAAATTTAAATCTCAATTTAAAACTGTAAATAAATACTGCAGGAGGAACCTGTTTGTTATTGTCGTCCGAATATAAACATTAAATAGGTTTTAAGCCTTAGATCAACAACAGTAATGGAATTATTGATGAACAATGGAAATAATTAATCAATGGCTTTTAAACTAATGCTGTGGTTACTTAAATTTTAATTTTAGCAATAAAGGTGGTCAACAGAGAGTGAAATAGAAAGTTTGTATGCCATAATATTGGTTGTTCTTTTGTACTAATACGAAGGCTTGCTTAAAGATAAGTTTTTAAGCTTCACTTTGTTGCGAGCTTGTACAGTCATAGATGTTCGTTTAATTAAGGCAGTAGTTTTTGCCAAGATTTAATTAATTTCTTATCAGTCCATAACAGCCATTTATCTCTTAAAATTAATTATTTGCGATACATTGATAAAATGAAATGATAGGTTAGGTTAGGTTAGAGGACGTGTACTTGTCAATTGTAACAAGTACAGTACCCGGAGGTCGAATTGACTCATTGTACAACGTCCTAGCTTCTCACACCACTCGTGTTGTATGCGTTAATTTTATACATCAGTGGCGGGACCTACAGTTTAAAGTCGACTCCGAACGACAGATTTTTGAGAAGCTTCTTTTCATGGCAATTTTTACTCTCAGAGTTTTTGCCAGAAATCTGCTGAGAGGAAGTCGCCGAAGAAATATTTTTATATTTTCGTTTTGATGTCTGACCTGAGATTTGAACTCGGGCCTTTCGTCTAATAAGCCAACACACTACCTACTAGACTACGGCGACTGAAATGATACCGAAACGTTTTTTAAACAATGTTATTTTCTTTAGCAATGAAACTCATTTCTCATACGATGAGTTATTGGGCAAAAGCTCTCTAGTGTCGGATGATGTCAATAGGCCCTATTTTTTTTCAAATCACTCTTAAACCATTTTCGTCAATTTCCGGTAATCGATTTTTTAAGGCCTAAAACTGGAGTCCCAGCAGGTCGTTGCTATGAGTCTTACAAAACTCACATACAACGTCGTGTACCGATTCCGTTAGTAAATAAGTGCCATATTGTTTTCAAACTTTTGAATCAAATGGGTTAAACGATTGGTTGGTTAGCATTTTAAAAATTTCACACACACAAAGTTTCGTCCATCTTTTAGATGAAGCACGGAGTTGTGTTTGCCAGAATATAGTTCAATAAAATTTTAAAACTCTGATGGATTTAAGATCACTAAAATTAAAAAAATTTAACAACATTCTTCATTAAACATAAACAATTTATAAAAAAATAACAATATTCGTTTTCCTTGCGCGACAAAACCAAAGCACATATTCTATTAAATTGACAAATATGTACAGTAATCCCTCGATTTACGTTGTTTCGATTAACGTCGTCAAAAATTTTGTTCCCTTCAACTTCGATTTGCGTTGTCATTCGATTTACGTCGCCTTTTTTTGGAACCAACTGTGACGTAAATCGAAAGATTACTGTAACTTTTTTAAGTTCTTTGTTAAAAACATACTGTACTTTGTAGTATGAGCAATATGAAATTCGATTTACGTCGTTTCGATTTACGTCGCCTTTTTCCAGAACATTCTACGACGTAAATCGAGGGAATACTGTAAAAATATTTAATATTTTGTTGTGTATCCCATATTTTTCAAAATCCATAAGATAAGCAGCATATTGGAACGTTTTATCTACAAAGACATATTCCAAAATACTGTACCTGCACGCCATTTAAAAACGTTTTTTTACGCATGATTTTTTTAAAAAACTCTTGAGTGTAAAATAAAATTGCCATGAAAACTTTTTCAAAAAATTGTCAAATAAAATTAATACACAACATGGCTGATGTGAGAAGCTTTGTTTTAACCCTAAGGGTTTCCATATGTCCCCAGTGTAAGGTAAGTCTCCAAGCCATGCCAGTGGCATGTTCACCACCTTGCCCAGATCTTCAAACGTTCTGTTAACCAAAAACCGATTACGGTTGCTGTGAAGTGCAGGGCACTCGCATAAAAGGTGTTGTACTGTGTCCGTTAGTAAGGAAATAAACTGTTCATTTGATTATGGTGTTTCCACTAGTGCCATGTTGTTTTCAATCTTTAATCCTCTTTCAATCAATGGTTGGTTAATATTCCAAAAACCTCACACACATAGAAAGCTCCTTCCATCTCTTAGATAAACTGAATACCGAAGGACCACATAATCGATTGATATAAACACACGCTACTTAAGACCGTTTTTTTTCACTCAAAATAAACTTGTAATTTTTTAATTTTCCTAACAAATAATTGTCTACTCTAGACCTCATAAGTTCAGCATTTAATTTCCACCATATTTTTCACATTAATTTTCATTTTCCAAACTACTTCCATGAAGAGCCATCACCTCAAGAAAAAATGGAAAATCTATGCTGCTAATGTGAATGGTACAACCATTTATTCTGCTTTTCAATTAGCTAAGCAACTAGGTATACAAGAACAATTGAAAAACCAAGAAAAATTTTAAAATCATAACAATTCCAGGAATCAATAACGATCCTTTAAAGGAAAAGTAATTTGCTTTTAATTTAATAAAAAAAAGTGCATTTTAAAAAATGGAATAAATTTAATATGGCATCCATCATATGCTAATAAATGAAGCACAATTTAAGGAGCAACATTTTTACCGCTCAACCGCATTACCTTCCTTCGTTTTTTCACAATAATTTCAATAGATTTTCTTTTTTACTTATTCATGGTATGGTTCCTGGAAAATGTTCGAAAAATTTTATTTACAGTTGGGTTGAGTTGAGTGAGCATTTTTCTGATACTCTTGTTGAGAGAATATTTTCTTTTTATATTGCATACTTTTGTGCGTTTCATAATTGTATTGGAGCACACATGGTATGGTCTGTTGCTCTAACACACGTTTGTTATGCAACAACCACAATATTTGATGTGGACTTTAATTCTGTCGCAGGCATTTGGATAATGAAATTGAAATTCCGGAAACAAGAAAATGTTTTGATATTTCTTCAGTAGCTGTGCACACACTACAATAAATTGCATGGAGAAGAGGAAAAGTCTGACCGATCAATATTTACTAAGGATGGTGTAGAAAAAAAAGAATACGGACATTTAGCATAGGTAGTAGGGGAAACTACGTCATACTATTGGCAAAGAGGTTATGATTGGTATTAATGTAATGCAAATCCGAAACGCAAGCATCAGACTTCATCTTACTCGCCTAAAGTGATCGTTTGGGTAACAATGTGTGCACAGTGCACTACTAGCCCTACACGTTCGAAACTTAAAATTAATCGACTTTAATACCCCTGCATAGCTGCATAGAGATTCAGCCACTATAGAGGATTTTAAGACGATGGAACAAGCATAGTGTGCGTGAGAAATCAATTGGAATTAGGTTGTCTTGTCAAATATTGATTGTAACTGTTGGCGCTGGTAACCAACACCCTCTTAATGGCATCGATTTTCTTCTGAAAAATATAAGATGATCAGCCTATACGGCCCAAAAATCTTCAAGTCTACAGAAATTATACCAGCTGCCATTCCTTTACGCTGCACTTGTAAAAGTATATTTTTTTATCATTTTAAAGAGTTTAAATTTCTGTGAAATTATTTTATAAACACCCTATTGTAGGCTTTGTTTTGTTATTTATTATTATCCCTAAAGGTATGTTGTCTTTCATAATATTTAGTTTAATTAGCCGCATTTCATTTTATTTCCACTCCTAAATTTTCTCTCTCTACATGTCAGTGTCTCTCCTTTTCTCTATCTGTACCTATAGTTTCTAGAGAACAGAAAAACAGGTTGTTTTTAAAACCCATAATTAAAACTTCCCTAAAAGTATGCTGCTTTTATTTTTTCTATTTTAAATAATTAAAACGCCCCTGTGTGACTGCCTGTCATTCTTTAACTACCGACAACAGTTTTAATCTAAACACGCCTCGGGCATGTTTTTCAATGTGATTTCATGACTTCATACCCGAACCGCCTTTTATTTCATACCTCTACACTGCGATTTTTATTGTGGGCTCCTGCGGACACGAACATCTGCTAAAGATTTCGTTTTTCTTTTTTTTACTCTGGTTTTGCCATGATAACATATTTCAACCTGTGGCTTTTGTTCTTCAGAACATGTTTACTTAAAAAAAAAAATTATAATTACGGCCACATGCACAGTTATCCGCGTAATTGTTGGCATAATACAATGGAAATAAAAATTAAAAAAAGATGAGTTTTTAATGACCACCACAACTACCTGTTGATCCTACATAACTCCTGCCTGTATTGCCAGGAAACTAATTTTACTATTTGGCGAGCATTAATTGCTGAAGAAAAATATTTCTCTTGACATATAACAGTTCTATTTTTCCGTCAGAAATCTCCGTCATTCTCAATTTTGACAGACGAGTTATCAGTTTCCATAAAATCTGGATATCAATGTCACAGCAAGGCCTCAATGAGCAAGACTGCTCTAGTTTCGCAGAAGACGCTAATTCCACATAACAAAAAATGGTAACACGATCGTCCTGGAACCTGGTAGAATTAATAAATCAGATTAAATTAAAAAAAAAAAAAACTGGAATAAAGAAACTGAAATAAAACAAAGGAAAAATTGTGAACAAAAAAAAACCATGGGGGAGATTTATACTCCTTTTCTCACGTCGATCATGTTACTGTAATTAACCTTTGAAGTTATTCTGTTATTTACAATGTTTTGTTGATTGCTTTAGTGAATTATTCTACCAGGTCTTAGTCCATCTTGGACTATAGCAGCACCTCCATCACATTATCTTTAGACTCTGGGCAGTTGTGGTTTTCATTTTCTTACGATAGTTACTGAGCATGAAGTCGCCGTAGTCTAGTAGGTAGTGTGTTGGCTTATTAGACGTAAAGCCAGGGTTCGAGCCCCAGGCCAGACATCAAAACAAAATACAAAAAGTATTTCTTCGGCGATTTCCTCTCAGCAGATTTCTGGCAAAAACTCTGAGAGTAAATAAACTTGACATGAAAAGTTTCTCAAAAAAAAAAAATCTGTCGTTCGGAGTCGACTTTAAACTGTAGGTCCCGCCACTCATGTATAAAATTAACACACACAACATGAGTGGTGTGAGAAACTAGGTCAATAATCCTGACTGAAGGGTTGTAATGACTAATTATGTAGTTACTGAGCATAACGTGTTTTGAGGATTCGTTTCCATTGGACTCTTGAAGTCATTTTGGTTAGATATCGCGCCTGTTGCAGAATAGGTAACTCCTGGAACCACTATATTGCGTCTAGGACAATGTTAGGTTACAGTCGATATCTCCACACTCTTTATTAATCGATTTTTCAGGAATATGAATTAGTTTGATGGTGTTATGTACCGTTGGGAGAAAGTTGACATTGTTGGCATTGTCATAGAGACCTCAGGTGTAGATTGATAATTTTTACCTCATCTTACTCACACTATCTTACATCTTTAGTGTTTCCCTTTTCCACTCCCGAATTATGACGACAATCTTTTGCTCTGCCTGAGTTATGTAGGTTGTATTACAAAGACACCGTTTTGACAAATACCATACGACTCGTAATCTCATGTTATTGCGAATCCTTTTCGTCAGATTTGAGGACCTGGGGATGTCATCTGAAGATACTGATGATATTGTTGAGATTCTGAGATTCTGCATAAACCAGCTACCCAAGTCACTGTAACGGTGCTCAACTGTCCCTTTCCGTCCGCCACAGGTACGGCATTGATCAGTGTGGTGTATTCGAATACGGCTGGAAGGCTTAGGAATCGACAAGTGTCCAAACAAAACGGCCACTAATCTTATTACATTCCTTCTACTGTGGCTAACGAGATTAAGCTTTGCGATCTCCTACAGGACTCAATAGTCTTCCAATCGAAATTTTCCCTACCAAAGTAAAAGTCAAAGATTTCGTTGTCAATAGACGTCAAGGGGGATTCTGTATTTGAGATGAATCCCTTGCGTCAAGTCTTCCGCCAATTCGTTCGCATAGAACGTCAAGGAACCAACAAAGATTGGCCTAGACAATAGATATAAATTTACTCTTTCACTTCCTTATCAACCGTGAGACAAAGCGCAAAGAGGGCCGCTTGGCTGTCCCCGCAAATGTAGATGAGCCCTTGGGAACCATAAAAAGATTTTAATAAACAAACGTTCATAATAGCAATGGTTTTAGAGCCTCCTTTAACAAAATTTGGAGCAGTTGAAGGCTTCAGTTAATGGACGTCTTTTGTCCTTAAAAATTACTTTGGTTTCCAATAGTAGAGTCCTTTCGTAACCACCTATTAAATATTTCGTCCAAAGTACTTAGACGTCATGTTCGTTATATTTCGTATGACTTTTTGATACATCCGCCTGATGCCGTCGTGTATGTAGTTGCTGCAGCGCTTTGTAATATCCTTCGATCATACCGTAACTGCGTAAAACTTGTCCAGTGTACAGTTGATCGTCATTCCACTCATTGATGGACACATTACGGTTGAAAGCCTACTTTAATGCACAACATTTTTTGATGAATCTTTTGCTTGCGTAAGTTACGTCTTTAGCTGCTTCAAGTTCATGGTCACAATTAAGACGCTTAAAAATATATTCCAGCTTAGATTGATTCAGGTATTGTCGAAAATACTGAAGATTAGTTAGAATAAGACACCGCAGATCTCATCCCTAAGAAGAATTATGATGTAACCTGTCTAGGCTGGGTGTCCTCCCATAGTGAATACATCGCTATTTTAAAAAATCCATCCACTATATGTGTAACATTGCTGTAAGCACTGGTTAAGCCTTTCTGTATTTAGATTGTAAACACCTTCAATCACTCGGGGATTTCCCAAGAGCAGTAGTTTCCACTCCTGTAAACAGGATTCGTTATTAAACAAAATTAAATTTAACAACGGTGGACCCCTTACCACAACCTTTAACTCCTTTCAAGCACTCCTTTCCAGTAGCGGGGTTAAAAATCCCATAACGTTTGTCTGACTGTAAAACAGCGGTTTGTTTTCGATTAATTTTAAACTTTTATTTTTATTTCTTTTTGTCTCCGTTTTTCTTCTTTCGTCTTTTATCTTTTAAATACGAAACTAATTACGTTGCTCTTGGCGAAATGAGAGACTCTTCGATGGACTCATGGTTTTAATAGCTGCTGCTGTATTTTAATGCCAATTGGGATCTCTTATCCCAAACAGCAAGCGTTGGAGTGTGACGAAAAGTTTCGTCAATGGTGTCATATTTTGATAAAAATGGAAAACGTGCCATTTTAACGTCTTTTTAAGTTTTTATTTTTATTTTTTCCTTTCATTTCATTTCTTTTTTTTATTTTATTTTATTTTATTATCATCAAAAGAATTGAAAAACAAAAAAAAAAAATTAAATAAAAAAGTTCTGCTTCTGAACTGTGTAACTCAACTATTTCACGCAGTCACAAAGACCCATAAAGATATGGACTTGTTGTTGTTGTTGTTGTGGAAAACAAAGAAGTGAACATTTTAAAGTCACTTGTCGTGTCCAATTTCTTTTAAAAGAAAAGAACAAACAACAAAAAATATAGGGTGTTCACACTGAAACTTGTGGTTATACTTGACTCTGTAATTATGACTGCATATGTATACTGTAACTACCATGTCAATACTAAAGCATATGTTAGGGGGTCAAAAACCGTAATAAATCTATGGCATGTGTTGTAAAGTTCTTTCTGTTCCCTTCCCCCACTTCTTAGCAAATGTGTGTAAGAAAAAAACCATCCGGACATTGACTCGCTTTTGGCTTTCAGTTGAGTTATGGCGTTAAATTTCACCTTTTGGCCTTAAAATATGCTTTGTACATACATGCAGTTTAAATACCTAAAAGTATGCAACTTATGTATATGTAGGGTTTTATGGTTAAGCAGCCATTACATATATGTGGCATAGGGAAAAAATTATTTTTATAACAGGTAACTGGAATTGGAGGCACTTTTGTTACGCTTTATCAGGCTGTTATAAGCGGTATATAAAATTTTCTATTAAAGTGGATCAGAAGACCTTTGGAAAATCTATTCTTTACTTCTGTTTATGGGCGAGGGTCGTGTCGAGGACACCCAAAGATAAGAAGTTTTCTTTTCTCCTTGTTTGTTGTAGGGGTTTGAATCTGAAGTTGACATATCACATTCAGGGCCCATATTTTTTAAAATATAGAAAAAAAAGAGGTGTTTTGATGTAGTCCCCTAAATTTTGTCGATGGTCACCGTACCAAATTTCTTTGTGGAGTTGTCTTCAGGTGCACTCAATACGAATTGCAATTTGAAATTCCGTAATAAAGTAAGGCAATCTGTTAAGGAGTCGCCGTGGTCTAGTAGGTAGTGAGTTGGCTTATTAGACGTGAGGCCTCGGTTCAAACTCCAGGTCAGGCATTTCCAACTAAACGAAATATGACAAAATATTTCTTCGCGACTTCCTCTCAGCAGATTTCTGGCAAAAACTCTGAGAGTAAATAAAATTGCCATGAAAAGTTTCTCAAAAATCTGTCGTTCAGAGTTGACTTTAAACTGTAGGTCCCACCACTCTTGTATAAAAATTAACGCACACAACATAAGTGGTGTGAGAAACTAGGTCGTAATCCTAACTAAAGGGTTGTAATGACCAATTATGTATGTAATCTGTTAAGATGCAGGTTACCCCATCTGAGGATCTCCAGAGTCTGAGTCAAATTGAAAATACCCCATCTGAACAGATGACAGATGTCTTGACAATAGATTTCACCCTAAAGCTCTTGTGCCATGCTATACTTTTGGGATTGAGAATATGCCTTATTTTAGCAGATTTCTTCGCTTCCCTGAATACTATAGTATGTTTCGAATCAATGTAATGACCATAAATCATGACGCCGAATTTTTTAGGGTACCTCCTTTAACGAGTACATCTATCTTCTCTGATATTCAAGTCGAAATCAGATCTCTTTCATGATAAACTTTTAACTTTGGTTGGCGTATATACCCGAATTCTTTTGTAACTACTCTCGCAATGATTTGTGAAGAGTAATCTGTCTTAACTGTAAGATTCGCCAGGCCAAAATTTAATAGAAAGCGTACCAGTCAACCTACGCCGTAGGGCTATCTCCGCCAGTTTATCTATTTTTACAGAGCAAGCTTGCGGAGAGACTTTGTTTACCAGTTAACGAGGGTAACGATCGAAAACGCTGCGAGTTTTGCCCATTGAATTTTCCAGTGTGCGTCCCTGGCTTCACACAGACAACAACTTGCTCGATTATCTAACGAAATCATTACTACTTGATGTGGGAACGATCATCAGTTTTTTTGGACATTTAGGATAGGCCCCCTATCTTTGGTGCCCTATAACTGTCTGAACATTTGCTTACATACTGTCATTCTAAGTTGAGACTTCTGAAATTCAATGCCAGCTGTCCCTCCAAATTCTCTGGAATTATACACTGATGACTGGAAGTAAGAGAAGTAAGATGGAAGTAAGAAGACAGGTCTTGGATATCAGAAACTCACATAGGTTTACGGATCACTATATTGTCTTTCAGACCTGAGTCATGACTATCCAATTAAATGGCTGTTCAGTAGCAATATGTGAGCTGCTTACTCCCAGTGTCCGAAACGAATCAATGTCTCACAAAGCAGTATGGACCACAGTCCGTTATGGTGAAGATAGTGCTTGCTTAAGAATTTGCTTTCGCTTTTCATTAGTATCACAGTCCTCGAACACACACAAGCCAAGTATATGGCTTAGGATGTTCAGACCTCTCTTAACCCATACGTGCTTACTGCTGTAACATAATGCCTTCGGTTTGATTGATTATAGAGTAGCGTCATATGGGCACCAAATTTATCTGCTTTTTTAAGCGCATTTTTAGCCCTTTTCTGATTTATTTTATTCTACAAAAAAAAAAAAAAAAAGGAAAACCATGTGAATAAAGGAATAAATAAATAAATGAATGAATGGCTTTGTTTTACAGTTTTCTCTCTCTCTTTTTTTTTTTTTGATGGTTGTGGTCCGTTTGGTTTCTATGGTCTCTGAAGTTTGGTATTTTTCTCGCACATGTTAACATTTCCACACAACAAAGAAAGCAAAAAAAAAAAAAAATGTGGAAAATAAAAAATTATTTTTCGCAGCTTAAAATTTATGACCTGGAAAGGCATAAAAGAATGCCAAAGATATCCTTGGACTACATCCTCACTCTCCGCCAAACGTCAATCATTTTTTATTCGGGGTTTATGGGAAAATCTCTTCAGTCTCGAAAGTATTTTTCCAGCAGGTTTAAGCATGTACTTTGGGCCGCATCTTTTAAGGTCATTCATAATCTGTTGATTGAAAATTTAAGACGTAAAACAAAAAGAAATAGGTTCAGTCCAGTTCTGTCCAGTCTGTGAATGTGTTGTTTTTTATTCGCAATTTTAAAGGATACGAAAGCAATTCCAGTGGCGTGTATATTTGCGCCCTGGATTTGTACCTGCAAGGGATTATGGTAACACAACAACAACTATAAAAACAAAAGAAAAACTTTTTCTTATCGTCTAGACATTATTTAAATTTAAAACACGTCCACCACCTACGAATTTTGCTTTAAGGCGCATATTAAGCATTACACCTGAGTGTAAAGAGCTGACTGACAGTGTTCTCACCATAGGAATCTATAAACTTTAGCCAGAAGCATAAAAAAGATGTGGAAGATGTGTTTTTAAAGCTGCATTTTATGTCCTCAACAGTTACGAAACATTTTAACACTTTATTAAAACGATTGTAAGACAATGTAAACACACATGGGGAAACATTAAAGGTAACCTTTGCAAGGATTTGCGTATATTTTATTAGCCCCAAGGACACTGAAAAACTAAAAGAGTCATTAAAGCATTTCTAATGACTAAACACTACTAAGTTATGGGATTTCAGTTACTCCACTTTCTTGACAGAGATTATGGAGAAATTGCCCACACGATGAACAAGACGTGATCCAGCCATGTTGTAAGAATGTCATCTGAACTACTGGGCGTAAAATGTGATGTCACAAGACCATAACCTAGATGGAGATTGATATTGAAAGAATCTTTACATTGAATTTTCCGAAACCTCAACACAAACCCATTAAACGAATGAACGATACATACCGAAATATCTGATCGTCCATCAAATGCCTCCTGTCTTCGTATTAAAATAAAACAAAATGTGTGTTAGATATTATTGACATTTTTTTTATTGCTTTGAAAGACCTATTGATGCCATTATGTGTGCTATACAGCATCGTTCAAATGTCCGTCACGGCTTCTCTGGGTGGAACGCATTCAAAATGTCCAATTTGCCATGATTTTGGCGCGTAAATCAAACTCTGAGGTTGGGCGATGACATGGAATGTGTTGGATTTGACGACCGATGTGATTTGTTTCTTACTCGCATATACCTACGGCTTAAGAATATCCCACAAGAAAAAGTCTAACGTGGTCTAATCGCACAATCTCAGTGGAATTTTCACATTATCTCCACGTGAGATGACCATGCCATCAAGTCACTCGTGCCGAATATCAAATCTGACATTAGCTGTATCGCACGTAGCGTCATTCTGTTGAAACCACATGTCATAGGTGTCCAGATCATCCAACTCTGGGTATAAGAGGTTGATAACAGAGCCCTATAGTGCTCGCCGTAACAGTAAGTGCCTGTCCCACATCGTAGGCTTCGCCAGCCCAAAAATTCACATCGGCACGCATTGGATGCTTTTGGATCTCATGGATTGGTATAGTCCTGAATCTGTTTGCTCACGTACTCATTAAACCAGATATGGACCTCATCGCTGAAGATGAGTTTTTTTTTTTGATGAAGATTGGGGTCTTGATAACTGACCCTCGCTCCAGAGACCAAACAGCGAACATACGTTTTTGTTTATGGTAGTTTACAATCAGTTCCTGAGTCAGTTGAATTTTGTACAGGCGCAGAACCATGTCGCAACGACTGTGATCGATGAATGGCGGAGTTTTTGTGAGCGATCCGAAATCGACTGTGTTGGATTCTCCAGTATAGCCTCGTAGGCAGCGGCAGTGTTTTCAGCAGAACTTGTGTTTCGTCTACGTTCGGGTGTTGCTTGATCGTTTACTGGACCAGTGCATTCGAATTTATCCACCATATTGTGAATTGTAATCTCGCTTTAACGATTATGGCGATAGTGTTTTAGAATGCTTCCGTCCGTCCTCGGTGATTTGTCAAAACGAACTGAATAAATGTAAACTAACTTGAGAGATGTTGCTTCACCAAGATGACCTCCTTTATCAATTGCCGAAATTCAGAATATCCTGTTAGAGGACTCGATAGATGTAGAATGGTAGGCAGGAAATGGTATTTCTTGTATTTTTATATGACCGAATATAGGTTATCAACTAAACATAGGACACGAATGGTAGAAAGTAACCACTTGTACTTTCTTTTTATTTTTTCTATTTGTTTCTTTCTGTAAAGAAGATTATCTTTGACCAGATTAAAGAAATTTTGAATTGATTTTTACTAAAAACTCTGTACTCATACGCCCTTAGTTTTGTATCTTACGTAAATATTTTTAATAAATTTACTTTTAAAATATTAAAACATTTGACCTTTTTAAGAAAAAAAAAAAAAGAAATACTGTTAAAGACAATTGTAATCATTTTACATTTTTACAAGCCTCTGACCTATTTAGTAAAGTTTTTTTTTTCCTTTTTTCCTTGCAGGTAACTACGAATATTTCCTTTGAAATTATTAAAGAAAACGAATTTTTATTTATTCTTATTGCACAGTAAGTAATCGAAAAATAACAATAAAAACAACAATAATAATAATAATATTTGTTAAATTGAAATATTTTTCTATTTTTATGTAGAAAAATAAATAGAAAACAAGACAAATAAAGTCTCTTTAATTGACAATTAAAGTAAATAAAAAGATAACAAAAGAAACAGAAAATCAATTTCAAATAAAACAATAAATCGAGAACATTTTTAAAAAGGAATTTCAATGTAAAATAATGAAATAAAAAAATTATATAACTAGGTACGAGGGTGGTTTTAACATTTGCAAACTTAAAGAAATCTCATTAAAACTTGTAAACAAAATTCTGTTTAGATGAGACCTACATAGGTTCTTAGAAATAATCATGAACCGCAGAAGACTCAACTTCTTCATTGTTGGCAAATCCTTTATTTTCATAGCATTTTACCAAGATTGGAAAATTGTTGAAAATCCGAGCCATTTTATCTTATCATGCATGATGAAGTGTTCATTAATTTTATTGATTTAATTTTAGAGGATATTGATAAAAATAGAGGACTTGTGGTAAAATAACTCCATCACAGAATCGTTTTTCCGCTACTCATAAGCACTCATGCAATTTTGAGTATGAGTGAATCAACAGAATTGAAATTCAACTACTCTGATTCATTCGTACTCGCTACAGCATTGATTTATAAGTATAGGTTACAATGAGTATGAGTACAACGTTGACATCAAACTCACAACATTCGAAATGTGTTTGATTCATACGCCTACTCATTCTGATTCATAAATTTAGAAAAATACTTATAATACTTATAAGTGATTCGAGTGGCTCGAATCATTCATCAAAATTTACAGCCTTTGTTATTGTTGCATATACAAACAAAGAAGAAAGGAAAGACAAAGAGAACAAGCAAAGCATACACACAATCTTCTTGTGAGTATAGTAGTGTTCGTACGCGAATCATACTTATGTTGTGATTCGTGTAAATGTTAAGTAGAGACGAGTCGAAGTCAATAACATCATGCGTATTGTTAAGTATGAATACGACGAATACTTCCAACTTTGAGTATGAGTATCATATTAAAATAAGTACGAATACGTATAAGTATCAGAAATAATAAGTATGACTCGAATCTACTCATCGTTTTGAATACTCGTTGCTGATCTCTGCTGTAGATTTTCGAGATATCCTAACCTAAAAGCGTAATTAACATACTTTTTTTTTGTTATATTCCAGTGAATATTACGTTTCATTTTTTTTTTAAATTTCGATGTAGTATCTTTATGTACTAACCTTGGGAGTTTTTACAATGATATCTTTTTTTGTCTAGGAAATATTGTTAAATGGAACTTAGTTGGGTAGATTAGAATAATGGCAGTCATAAAAGCATTTTCTGAATTAAAAATCTTGTTAGTCTGTGTTATTTTTAATTAAAAAGAATCCATGGCCTTCTCTTTGTCTTCGTTGGACCCATTTTCACAAGACACTTATTACATCCAGAGAGCGCGCACAATGTTCAACCATGACTACGAATCGAAAAAAAAAAATTCAGCTTTAAAGCATTAAATCATCGTCAAATGTCGTCTATTGAAACATTTTCAGACTGACACTGTTTTTATCCTACTCCTAGCCTAGTTTATATTCTATTGAGTGGTGTGAGAAGCTAGGACGTTGTACAATGGGTCAATTCGACCTGCGGGTACTGTACTTGTCACAGTTGACAAGTACATGTCCTCTAACCTAACCTAACCTTCTATCGATACTTGGTTGTAAAACCTTTTGGATTGCTAAGGCCTCATTTTAAACCTGTCACCTAATATTTTATATTTGCAAACGTAAGAACAGATTCTCCGATAATAGCATCTGAGAGCATTCATTACACAAAGTAGGACAATTTTTTTAAGCTTATAATTTTACTCTGATGATTTAAAAACAGCGCGGAGCCATGTGTTTCAAGTGTTGCAATTTGAATTCTATTAAATTTATCAATCGTTTAAATTAATCAATCCTTTGTATTAAATCAATCCTTTGTTTAATAGTTTTTTTTTATTTATTTAAGCTTAACAACACTATCTCTTTTGTTATACGATCCTTTTACTTTAAAGTTTACAACACAACGCTTTTTACTACAACCGATTAACAACGTTACGCTTTGCTGTATTTATTATTCATTCTTTAGTTTCCATCTGGTAACTTCTAGATTCTCACTGTCGTTTTGTTATTGTTATTGTTTTCTTTTACAACTCTCCTTGTCGTGGTAAGCGGTTTTGTGATTGTTGATGTTTATTTTAATTCTCATCATTTCTCTGGTGTTATTATTTAATTTTCTTGTACTTTTTGTACCAAAAATCCTTTGTTTAATAATTTTTTTTTTATTTATTTAAGCTTAACTCTTAATCTCTTTTGTTATACGATCCTTTTACTTTGAAGTTGACAACACAACGCTTTTTACTACAACCGATTAACAACGTTACGCTTTGCTGTATTTATTATTCATTCTTTAGTTTCCATCTGGTAACGCTTTTACTACAACCGATTAACAACGTTACGCTTTGCTGTATTTATTATTCATTCTTTAGTTTCCATCTGGTAACTTCTAGATTCTCACTGTCGTTTTGTTATTGTTTTCTTTTACAACTCTCCTTGTCGTGGTAAGCGGTTTTGCGATTGTTGATGTTTATTTTAATTCTCATCATTTCTTTGGTGTTATTATTTCATTTTCTTATAATTTTTGTACAAAAAACATATCGTGTTTACACTGTCATCGTTGCCACTTTTTCAAACTACTGTCGCCATCTATACACTAGTGCGTCTAATTTTGTGGTTGCTTTTATGTTTAAAATTATTGTGAACTGATATTGTGTCCTTTTATTCTTCTCCACGCTTTTTCATACTTTCTAGGACTTTGACTGATTTCTTTGTGTTGCCATTGTTTCCATGCTCTTCCAAGTATTATTACTACACCCCCCCTATTCTTCTTGCATAATAGTCTGATGTTGGTTGAAATAAAGTTCAATGATTAAATAAAAATCTTTAAATTTGTTTTTCTCAAACAACTTTACAAAATAGTTCTGAAAACAGTTTTTCTTAAAAACAGTTTTTGTTGTAAAAGTAAAGAAAAAGTAAAAACAGAGAGTGAACTTTTCATATTTCGAAACATGACCTCAGCGATTATTTTGTATCATAGTATTGGGGATGGAAATTAATTTTTTGAGAACAAAATCAAATCAAATGAAGGTTTAATGACAACTTCTAAAGTGCAGCCTATACCAGCTGAACACAGTGTAAATCAAATGGCACCAAGAGTAATCCGAAGGTCCAAAACAAATTTTTTTGTTCAAGTAGTTTTTAAACTTACCATTAGCATAACAAAGTTCAATTTTTTAACTGTGTTGCTCTTCCACGAATATGAGTGATTTAATAATATCTGTTTCGGCCTGCGTAGGTACAGATTCAAATTGTATCTTACAGGCTTAAAACTTTCGATGCAATTTGTAATGATCTTCCATCGAGGAGGCTCACTGCCAAACAATATCAATGTAGGGGGTAGGAAAGGGCATCAATATCAGTAAAATGGATAAGAAGATTCGAGTCACGCTAGCGGATGACTGCAGTCTCCTCATAATCGAAGTTTAGGAATATACAGTGGCGAATATAAGATTCAAAGCCTTACACATAGCCAAGTATTTTTAAAAGTCGTGAGTGATGCATACACGACATCGATTCCCCGACTAGAGGATGTCGGCAAACTCTTAATGAGATGTTGAGCGAACCTTGGTGGATTGATAATGGACTAGCTAGTAGCATTGATGATACCTTTTATACTTAAAGTTGATCTTGACCCCTCACTAAGGATGTTGCCTTGGTTAAGATAGGAAAAGGAAAACTACCCTTGAACGCTGGCCTCTCTATAAAAAAAAGAGGTCATATGGTTGGACCATAATTCACATACTCGTATGCACGTTGAAATAACTACTGGTCTCTGCCTCGTTTTTTTCGTGGTTAGAAGACTATGTCTTACATAACCTTTAGAAGATGATGCATTCACGGGGACGATGGCTATTTAGTCACAATATTCTCCATTAACTCCTTGTCCAATGTTCATTGGGAAAGTTGATCAAGGCAACAGCCTGAGCTAACTAATTAGAACAAATTCTTCTGCTTGTCTTTAATAGAGTTCTCAAACGACATCCTAAGTCGCTCCTCACATTTTATTTATAAGCAGGCAATTGCACGAATTGTGTTCCACAGCAATACTAGTGGTAGTGTAAGCTAGTATTACCTTCCTTCCGAGATGTAGAATAGCACATAATGGCACAGAGAATGTTTAAATCAACTTCTTTTCTTAATATGGTATAGAAAATTTATTTGGCGATAATTAAGAGTTGTAGACATCTAAAGTTATTGATAGTGCCATCTCCGGAATAAGTATAAACGAAATTCCAAACGTCTTTGTTAATTTAGAGCAGGAAGTTGCTTAAGAGAGTTCATACGAAAATCATAAATACATGTAAAGATACCAAAAGTGATGGAGGTGGTTGTGGTTTCCAGACTCCTTTTGAGCTCAGACGTATTTATAAACTTGTAATAGATGACATCCTTCTGATGAATACATTGACGGACCATGGCTCATGTGTGACTCATCGATTTATTTATGTATGAAATTCGACATGCTTCAAGGTTTCATTTACATTTCAGTATGTCTCAAGAAAAAATTGACAAAAAAAATATGATCGACAACGCTGGGAATTAATTCCTAAATCAGTGTTTACCATTTCATAGCACAATTGTGCGGAGAGAACTCACACGCATTCTTGTGCTTTATGATTTAGTTATCGATCAGACTGCGACAAGAACACGTGTGCGGCGGATGTATTAGCATTTTATTTCGGAATGACACTCAAAAAATATTTTATGTTAAAAGATGCTAATATTCAATGCCTTATATGTATGTTATAAAACATTTAAAGAATGTAGGGAATATGTTCTTAAAAGACATTTTGTATGTTAATATCTAAAAAATGGACATAGATAGTTTTATGTATGTTGATGAAATGAAAATCAAAATAGCGTATATTACTAACACTTTTCTATGGCTGTAAATAAATAAATTCTCTCACTTATTTTCTCTCTCTCACTCACTAATACATAACCAAAAATTTTTTGGTAACCCTTGTCCTAAACCCAATAGCGATTGAAATTGCAACGAAGGTAGAAATACATCGCACATCTCGCATATTCAGTATCCAATCTAGAAGACATCAAGTATTGCATACGGATAGACACAGATGTGGATGTCTGACTGTCTGTTTGTCTATGCAAATAGATGTTTGCTTGCATGTACATCTGTTTGTCCGTTATTCAATTAAATATTTACCTTGTTAGCCAAGTTATTTAAACTTATTTTTACTACTTAAGTTTCGTAACAAGAAACTTTTCGCCGGAAAATTATTGTTGCATGAAAGGAAGTTGAAATAGGAAAACTGATGATGTTGGTTTTAGGCAATTGAAAAGGGACGATATGTATGTATGTATGTGTGTGTTTTTAACTTAAATTTTAGTCGAGTTTGCAACTAAATTTTTTTTATTAAAGTGTTGAAAATTCTAATTTGGAACATTACTTTAGTCACCCTAAGAGATTTTTACGATTATGAAAATCCTATTAAACCTACTGCCTTAGTTTACAACAGCAGATTTCAACTATAGCTTCTGCCATTAATGGCTTCTGGGGTAATTTTTCTTAATACATACATAAATACATACGTACATATATAAATAATTGATCATTATAACCCTTTCACGGCCTAGTTTCGGACACCACTTATGTTGTGTGTGTTAATTTTGTACATGAGGGGAGGAACCTACAATTTTAAGTCGATTCCGAACGACAGATTTTTGAGAAACTTTTCATGGCAATTTTCTTATACTCTCAGAATTATTGCCAGAAACCTACTGAGAGGAAGTCGCCGAAGAAATATTCTTTCGTATTTCGTTTTGCTGAAGATGTCTGAGGTTTGAGCCGTGACCTCACACTACCTACTAGACGACGGGGACCTGCTTACGTTGTCCTTTATTTGGTAGCAACCATTGCAGGCAATGGGTTTTGCAACTTTTGGTGTCTTATTGCAATTATTGTTCATGAGATCGTTGAAGTTAAGGTGATTGTAGATCATTACACTCAAGTGTTTGATAGATTTTGACACGCCTAAATCGTATTAAATCTGAGATTTGTTGTGTTTCCTTTATTCTTTCCTGCTATGAAGAGAGGTGTAGTCACTTGCTTTAAAATGAATCCTATGCTCTGTTGGTATTAAACGTGTACTCCTTTGTGGAGCGCGTTAAATTCTTCTCAAAAAAGTCAAGTTTAAAGCCATTTACTCACGTTCATGCCTTTATTTATTCCTTTTTAAAAAAGAATTCTTTTCTCTACTTTCCTCTGTGAAACAAGTTGAATATTTATCGATTACAAACAATACAAGCAAATAAAACAATTTGCAAGAAAATTACAAACAAATAAAACAAAAAGTAATTGTTTTAAGCAAATACTCTCCGAACCCTCCACAATTTGGCCACATCATATTTCTTTCTATTGCGTGCCTTTAAAGCTTAAAAGTGAAGCCTTTTTCATGCCTTGGACTAAAAAGAGAAAAGAAATCACAGATCAATTTACTTAATTGAACGGAACTGGCGTAAAAGAGTCAAAAATAAAGTAAAAACATCACAGAAATTGTTAACGCAGGTTTTTTTTTTGGAAGAAAAATAGTAACACGCTTTGAAACCAAACCGTGCTTTTAAACGTTCTTCTGTTGAAAAGATTGTGGAGAAGTTTAAATAACAAATAAAGCAAGAAAAATGAAATCAGGAATTTAATACATTTTTTGAGCAACTTTACCTTGCATAGTCTTTTGAGTGTTTTGAGCAGTTTAATATGGAAATCAGTTTATTTTTTTATTCTTCTACATCTACGGTAGTTTTTGTATTTTTATAAAGGGTGCACCATTTAAAAGTTTAAATTCAAAACTGCAATAAAACAAAAAGGGTTTGAAATTTTTCTAAATTTATTATTAGTTTTGGTTATGAAGTACAATTGTTCCGATACGAAATGGAATATTACTTCATTCATATGGCTTCCGCGGCATTTTTTCGAATGCAGATACAGAAAATAATCCAATGGTGTCAAATCATAGCTTCTTGGCGGCCAATTGACATTACCATTTCGGCTAATTAAACGGCCATCAAACGTTTAACGCAATAAATCGATTGTGGCATGAGATGTGTGGCAAGTTGGACCATCCTGTCGATACCAAACATCGTCACCATCGTTGCGTATTACGGGTGAAAAAAAAATCGGTCATCATGGTGCGATAGATGTCTCCATTGACCGTAATGGTTTCGCCGTCCTCATTTTGAAAGAAATATAAGCCGGAGATGCCTTCGCTCCGCAAGCCTCAGCAAACAGTTACTCGTAATGAGGGCATTGCCATCTGTAAGACCATGTGTGGGTTTGCTGAGCCCCAAATACGGCAATTTTGCTTTTTAACTAATCAATCACTGTCGCTAATGAAAGTGCTTCCTTAAAACTATTCGACGATATAATCAGAACAATGTTTAAATGAAATTCATTGACTAGTTACCCAAGCGCACATCTGTACTGGGCAGCTAAAAGACGGAGCTTTAAATACGTTGATGGGGAATTTGTTTTTACTCTCCAATGTTCCCATTTGGAACTACGGCAGTTTATGTTCGGAACGACAGTAAAGCAAACAAAATAGGATTAAAAAAATGATGTATCCCAGGAAATTCAAAATCTCATTGCACTTGATCATCGTACCCCTTCTGTATATTTTAAGTTTCTTCATTAATGATAATCGAAAATTGACAAAAGAAAAAAGAATCACTATGGTTAGTGTTCCTCTATTATTATTATTCTTTCTATAGTCTATGACAACCCATTTAATGTCTGTTAATGAAATTGTGGCGTTATTAATTATTTGTATTCGTTTCACTTAAACGTTAACTTCTTGTCTGCTTTTCCTCTTTTGTAAACGAAAAACGTGAAGAAAAACTTAAGCACACCTATTAAAAGTGTTTTGAAACATACATAGCATAGTTCCGCTCTATCTCTATCCACTTTTATCACCATTTTATCGTTTCATATTCGCCAACAAGCTCTAAAACCATGACTGCCAATGAGGCGAAAAATTATGCGAATTATGAAACAAAATGCGCACTTAGAGGGGGAAACAAAACGTAGAAATTTGTCAAGTTCGACTGTATTGTATACTACATTACACAGGCTCTATAATTATTTGTGCTTTTCCTAGTTTCGTATTACTTTGTTGCTAGCGAATTCGTCGTTCTTGGGGGTTATATTCTTGGAAACTTTCTAGAATGTTGTGTTTGGCGAAGAATTTGTGGTCGACGTGTGTTGTTTTTATATGTATATACACCACAAGCATCGGAACCCTATTGGAGTTTAGGCTTAACTTAGGTATTGTAGGCTAGGATTTTAAGTTGACTGAATAAGTCAATAGACATGCGAGTATACACACTTTGCCGCAACAGCAATCCGACTTTAATGATTGACTGTATTAAGGATGCATCATTTTATAGCACAGTCAAGATGCTAACATTTAGCGAAACACCGGAATGTATACACGCAGTTGATAACGTGACGGTCCGAGTTATTAAACTGCTTTAGTAAGCAGGTCTATCTGACATTGCAGCAGAAATATTTCATGCACGTGCATCCACTTATAGCTGAAAGAACTCATTTCAATCTCTGAGTATATCGTGATAAACTCCACACTAATGAAGTTAGTTAGTTAGACTTACGGTGGGTATAGGGTGTACAAAATTAAAGCTGAAGAACGGATAAAATTTCAACAATTCTGTAAATTTTTTTAGGTAAACGTTTTAAGAACTCAGTGATGAAATCGTGTGCAAGAAGAGTCGGATGCCCTCACCTTAGAGTGTTTGAAGTTTATGAAGAACAAGAAATTTAATGAGAGAATTTCTGGTATTTTGTGTTTTTTGTTATGAAATTTAGACCTTAAAGGATGATGGTTAAACGACAAAAACAAAAAAAAAAAAAAAAAAGGAAAAGCTGAAGTTGAAGAAAAATTGTTGGCTTTAGACAAAGTTTTAAAAATTTTTTTTTTCTATTTCACTATGAAAGTATAGAAAATAAAGCATCTTCATTATGAAGGGGCAATTAAACAATTTAATTGAAATTAATTTCTTTTCTTTTTTTCGGAATTTTTTTTACTCAACATTTCAATTAAAAAAATGCAGACAAGCGGAAACTTCTCAAACATCGAAAAGTCGTGGGAGTGGATGGGAGAAAAATCAATAAAAATTTAATTCCAGTCGTTGTAGTGGTAAAAAAACAATCCCACAAGCTGTAGGAAACATCAATTGGAAAAATTATTACAAAATGATGATACTTAAGCATATGCTTACTGGGCCTATATTGTAGCACAAAGCCTTTGAAAAATTTCGATTTTTTTCCCTTCCGGAAAAGGGAAGGAAATAAAATTCAAAAAATATTATTTATTTATTGTGTTGCTTTTATTGTTGTTTTTCGAAGTTTTGAAAAAGTTTTCTTATATTATTTACAATAAATTTTTATTTAATTTTTGTTGCTTTTTTCAGTTTTTTTTTCTGGGCGATTTTTCACAGCATTACACCTGATGGGATTTTTGATAAACTACTACTGCTACTACTGCTGTTGCAACTCCCACCAGTATTCTTATATTAAATTTGCGATCGACCAATAAGTGAAAGGTAAGTAAAGAATTTCACAAAAATATTTAATATTTTCTATATAAACATACACGATGGTTATGCCTCAGCATTATTTGTTAGCCTTAGCCAATATAATACGAAACTTAAATAAAGTTATTAATGGCCTAAGGGGATCATCTCTATGTGTCACACTAATGGTACAAGGAACTAAAAAGCAATTTTTTTGGTTTAAGCATGACCAGTTGGTATAACGATGATTTGGGGGGATTTACAGTAAACCATCGTAAAATGTACGGCGATTGTCTAAATAACAATTTGTATTGACACCATTTCCTCACAATGATTTATTGAAACATTTTCTGTTGTCGAAATTTTTCAATTAATCCCAAAAACAAATTTTGTATCCAGGAACGTTCTTATTGTAAAATATTTTTTTTAAATGAGAATATTCTTGAAAAATTTTTGTTGTTATCGAAAAATATTCTATAGAAAATCTTTTGTTAGCGATTATTTTTGTTAGAAATTTTATTTATTTTATAATTTTTGTTAACAATCTTTTGTTATCTATAATTTTTATATAAAATCTTTCTTTATCGGAAAATGTTTACAAAAATTTTTATGTTATCGAAAATTTTTTTATAGAAAATTTGTTGTTATCGAAATTTTTTATACAAAATTTGCTGTTATCAAATTTTTTTATAGAAATTTGTTTTTATCGAAATTTTTTATAGAAAATTTATTTCATGAAAAATTTGTTGTTTTCGAATTTTTTCTAGAAAATTATTTGTTTTTTTGTTTGTTTTTGTTTTTTTGTTCAATTTTTTTTTTTAATTTGTTGTTATCGAATTTTTTCTAGAAATTTTGTTGCAATCAAAATTTTTTGTAGAAAATTTGTTATCGACATTTTTTGTAGGAAATTAGTTATCGAATTTTTTTGTAGAAATTTTTTTTGTTATCAAAATTTTTTGTAGAAAATTTGTTATTAAATTTTTCTGAAAATTTGTTGTTATCGAAATTTTTGCAGAAAATTTGTTGTTATTGAAATTTTTGTAGAAAAATTTTTGTTCATCGGTAATGGTTTCTAGAAAATTTTATTGTTGTCAAAAATTTTTTGAAAAAATGTTTTGTTATTGAACAATTCTTTATAGAAATTTATTTGTTTATACCCGAAAGAAAAAAAAATATGAAAATATTGTTTTATCGATAACTTTCAAAATAAAACTTATTTCGAAATTATTTCCCTGTTTGCCAGGCATACAATACTTTAAAGACATCATATTTATAACGACCATCGCTTTTATAAATTGCGATACCAGACATAAATTTATAGATCAAGGTGAGCATATTGTAATCAAATGTGTTGGAGTAGAAAACTAAAAATAAATAAATTCGATGGGATTTCATGGGCACCAAAGGGAAATTGTCGATGGAAAGTATTACAAAATAAATATCGAAACAAATACTGGAAAAACAAAAAGTACAACATAAACACAAATGAAATTAAGAAACTATTGGTTTTACTAACAGGCCTTTAAGGCAAAAATCTCAACAAAAAAAACCGAAGACTCAACGAAACCCCAATTGCCAACACCTTCACATGCCCATTTTTTGGTCTACAATCTCCTTCTTTATACACGTACTACACTTACAAATTCCCTTTTGAATAACGGCCACGAAAACATTTTGTCTAGCATTGTACGGACGTGTGTGATAAAGTAGGGAAGAGAATACAATAGAAATTGAAATGTAAAGAATAAAACAAAGCAAAATACAATAATCCTCCGTAACAATCAAGCGAATAAATAAATAAATATCACACTGTAATACAAATTGAATTGAATTGAAAAGGGAATTATTTGATAAAGTATTTAAAGTGTACAGCACGTACCCATAGACCACGTGTAAAATATAGTGACAGGTATTAAATTATCGTACAATAAAAATCTATAAATATCGTAGAACCCGGTTTTCGATTCCAAATGTCTCTACTCCATTGAAAAGGCATAACTGGCGAGACAGTTGCTATTTTAATAAACATTTCGAAAATTTTAAATGCTTTTCAGATCAATTTAGTTGAGATTCCTAGTTCAAATCCCGTCTAGATCAACAAAGCGAAATTTTGCTTTCAGTTACACTTTAAGACAACTACTTGGTGGGTGCTGAGGACTGAGGGTTGAACAGAAGTTCAATCGGTTACGCCTACAATACCATTAAGCGTTGTATTAAGGTGGTAAAAAACTAGACATACAACGGGTTACTAAAATCGACTTCAGCGGCAAAAGAAGGCTGGTATGCAGGCAATGTGCATAGGCAAGAGCCTACGCAAGTAACGAACAAGATCCTATACTCAGTTTCATTAAAGAATCGAAGTTAGTCGTTACGACCGGACAAGAACGTGGCTTAGGCTCACAAATATTGTAACAGTTTGATTTAAAATGTATAAACACAGCCAGTGCTCTGTCCGTATGGAGATTTCTCTTCCTATGGGAGTTGTTTTTGACACAATCTAAACAGATTCAAATTTAATGCTCATAACCACATACCTTCTGTACCCCTCTCACAACTTATTTTCTTTATTTTTATTTATTTTTTAAGCGTTGGTCGTAAATAAAGCAAAAAAAATATTCAGGCGCAACTTCATTCATTAATGTAGGGGTAGGGTCTCCAATTCTCTCCCAAAAGGGACTTACATATATAGAAGTAGAAAGGAAAATTCTTTTGGCCAGCCTATATGTCTTCAAGAGTCTTGCAGTTATATATGTTGAGAGCATTCCAGTATCACAAAGTGTTTAACAACAACAGCCTCACCACCAGTAGGATATTGGGGCCAGGACATGACGAGTATTAAAGAAATGCAGTTGCAGGAGCATTTATTTATTTCTCAAAATCCTTCTATGGTTTGATCGGATTTTACGGAAACAAGGCTTCAAATGCATGGATGCATTGAACACAGACCAAGGAATCCTCCATTACGTCTTGATATTCAATGGATTCTGAGGTACTTGTATTAAGTGTATTCAGCTCAAACATTCAAAGAGTTTTCCTCTTAGGTCATGGTTAATGGCCCCGTCCACGTTATAATCATTTTAATGTCGTCTTTCGTAATTAGAAAATCAAACACGCCCTTAAAGGTTACGCCCACATTACATACATACATACGAAATAGTTCATTACAATCCTTCAGTCAGGATTTCAACCTATCTTCTCACACTACTCTTGTGTTGTGTGTTAATTTTGCACGTTAGAGATTTTTGTGGAGCTTTTCATGGCAATTTTATTAACACTTAGACGTTTTTGCCAGAAATCTGCTGAGAAGAAGTCGCCGTAGAAATATTTTTTCATATTCCGTTTTGTTCCAGATGTCTGGGCTGGGGTTTAAAGAACCACAGCCTTAAGTTTAGTGAGCCAACACACTACCACACACACTACCACTGTGGTACTAGACATTAGCGGCGCTGAAAGAGAACATTGACGAAAGTGTGTCGTACTGATGCGTATTATCTTCAACGTTAATACTTTCGTTTACTTTTCATGTCTGTTCTACCGTTATCATACTAGCAGCGTTTTACGACTATTAAGTCTGTATTTGAAAGACCCTCAAATTGGTTCTCAGAATTGTGAAATTTTAAAAAGGCAACAACAAGGAGACGTCGTTATGCATCTCTTTTGCGTGAGGGAGATTACTATTAAAATTGTTGAGATCATGAGAATATATCCCCTGATTCTAGTGTCCTTGGTCGTGAACTGTTTACAAAACGTGAAAAGTTGGGGCCTCACCGTGTTTGCCTAACTTATGTTTTTATAAAAATTGTTGCAGCGTTAACTATGCTAACCATGAAATTGTCGACGCGTTTGCGTCTGAAGAATTTTTAAATCTTTATCTACGTTTAACTATTTAAAAATTTATTTTTCTTGTAAACGATTTTAAAACAAAGTTTAATTTTATCAAAATTTATCACAAATTATTCATTAAAAAAATTAAAAAAATAAGCAAAAAAATGTGCGTCGGCCGGGAATCGAACCCGGATCAACTGCTTGGAAGGCAACTATGCTGACCATTACACCACCGACGCCTCTGGTTGTGGTATGCCGAAAGACTGTTATGAATTTTGTAATTATTTAAGAAGAATTATTAGGTCATAGGTTTCCTCACATATTGTACACTGCCTCCGTTATCCATCAGATGACGACTCCTATAGTAGTCTAGTCCAGCAATTTAGGAGTTTGGGGAAGTCTGGAGTCATGCCTAAAGTGATTGCTTTTCTCCTCTGGAAATTGCACTTTATGCACGTGATGCAGTCACTTTATTAGTCACTTGATGAAAAGAGTTTTTTTTTTAATTTTATTTTTTCGGGGTCAGAGTAGTATTTAATTCTACACATTTATTCCTTCAGATCCATTGCGATATCATACATACATACATAATTGGTCGTTACAACTCTTCAGTCTGGATTACGACCTAACTTCTCACAGCATTATACATGAGTGATAGGACCTACAGTTCAAAGCCGACTCCGACCAACAGATTTTTGAGCAAGTTTTCATGGCAATTTTCTATTTACTCACAGAGTTTTTGCCAGAAATCTGCTAAGAGGAAGTCTCCGAAGAAATAGTTTTTTTCATGTTTAGTTTGGATGATGTCTGATCTGGTATCACATGACGCTAGTATTCCACTTCCAAGTTTCTCTTCATTATTACTAAGGTTAGGTGAACACTTTTCAAACCCTTTTCTTTTCTACTCCATTCAATCATTGTACCTGGTGAAAGGCTAATGGCTGTCTGTAATTTTTTTTTTTTTTGTAATTTATTGCTGCTGCTAATATTTATTGTTGGGAGAATTTATTTATTTACTTAGTGGAAAAAAAACTTAATAAACCAGCCATAAAGTTATACAAAATGCCCAAAGAAAAAAAGAAAAAAAAAAGGATGAAAGAAATCAAAAGTTATGGCAATAATTGATTTTTTATTTCGAACAATTTAACAAGACCAACAAAGTCGTCTAAAAGGCCTAAAGCAATGGGGGAGACAGTATTCTAAATACTACACAATACCAAGAAGCACTTGTGCCATTATTTGTAAAGCCCTTCTTCAACAAAAAACTACAAAAAAGGAAAGAACATGTGAGAGAATCTTTAATGCGGCGGACTGCCTCTTGATTTATTTCCAATAAAATCTTTATAAATTTTTTATAAGCTTTCAAGGTAACGAAATATAAATAAAAACAACAGGAGAAACAATATAAATAAATTGATAGCAAAACAAAATAAAAGAGAAAGTAAATAAAAGAATATGAAATGCAATAAATAAAATCAGAACATGCACGAAACACAGCAGAAACAGAAACAAAACAGAACTGAAAGCAACGAAAATTTATACAAAAAGCCAGAATATAAATATTCAAAAGCCTTAATGCATCAGGGATTTTTATACACTCAAAAATATTAATAAACAGGAAGATAGAGAGAGAGATTGAGTGATAGAGACAGAGCACTGGGGAAAAGTGCATACTTTAGGAGCTTAACAGCCACTCTCTACTAGGTTTGTTGTTATGAATAAAAATAATAGTGCATACTTTATGTTGTCTAGAAAAGCATATCTCTGCAGGCTTCCTAACTATAATTAGATATTTTGCAAAATGTGTAATTTGCGTTCAATTATGCAGAAAACAGTGCATACTTTAGAGTGCTTAAAAATACCTTGTGGTATACTAGAATTTGAGTTAGAAATTTGTGATAAAATTTTGGTTTAAAAACCATTTTATCCTGCACTGTGTTAAATTTTACGAATATTCAAGAATACATTGAAAGATATCTCTTGAACTCAGCAAGGTCCTAGCAAGTTTCGTTGTTCTGAAAATGTAATCGTGATTTTTCCATAAGAGCGTTTGTAACCTTGGAAATCTCTGTCTTGCACATCTATTGCTATTGATTTATACTCTGTCTCTGGTTGGTACTAAACTCCTATTGTGGCAATCTGGTTCAGTTGATTTTACCTTCACTTTCGAAGCCTTAAAGCGTTTATATTGTTGATTGTAATCATTAGCTTGATTCTAACTTGCATGGTTCTCTTCTTGGGATATAGCTGTTACTTAATGGCCAAAGGTCCTCACCGCTGTACTTAATACATTGCCAAAGAGGGCTTTGTTTTTATACAACGAGATTTGGCAACCCTGTCGTCCTAGAACCTGCTTCTGGGAAATGAAAGTCTTACAAAACAGAGAAAAAATGAAAAAAAAAGGCAAATAGGTGAATGGACTTGTGACAGTCCCTTAATCCTGGACACCTGGAATTTGGACACCATTCTCACTATACAGAGCAATGTTTTTAAAATGGGATATAATTGAAACGTCTTTAATTCTTGGCTATAAATCCACGCCTGGTTGAAATGGTTTCATGTCGCTGATATAGTACCAAAGCTAAGAAATTTCCACCTTCAAAATTTCGGCGATTTTTCCATCTTCGACTGCCTACTATTTGTGGTAGATTGTGCATGTATATCTAATGATCATCCAACACCATTTCGGTAATTTTCTTAACCATTTCTGGCTGGTAAAAATTCAATTGTTCGTTCACTGTAGTATTCTTTTATTTTATGGTCATAAATGGAGAAATTTATTCCCTCGGAATAGAATCTAGCACTTCTAACGTAATCATCGACTGAACCATCTTTATATAAAAATTTTATTTGCAAAATCAGTGTTGTAAACAAGTTGTCCTACTACCTAATTAGCTTGTATAGGTTATTGTAAGTGGTCAGTCCGCTTTTATTGTTGCGAGAATTCAACTTTGTGTGGATGGAAGTTCAAATCAAAATTCAAAACACACCATAATGAACCACAAGTTATGCCTTCACTGTAAATCATATGGAAAATTTATTGTTCTTAAGACATTCCTTCTTCTTTTTTTTCTTTTCTTTTCATTAACAATTTGAAACACATTCCCTCTCTAATGTGCATCTAGTAAAAACCACTCATAAAGAGTAATAGAAAGATTTTCTGCTTCTTTTTCTCGGTCTTTCGTGAAAGCATTATTAAAATGCTATAAAAATATACAATAATTCCCCCCTCTCGCCTCTGGCCTACTTCTTTTAGCTGCCAGGCATGGCACAGTATCCGCCATATCGCCAAGTTTTATTGTTTCATTAAAATCTGATGGATACCAAACATCCAAAGCCATTATCACTTTCCACTTCTCACAAATAAAAATAATAATTGAACGCAAATTGGTGACGTCAAATTTTCAAAACATGTAAGAACAATAACATATTGTTGCGTTTGATCAAAACACCATCGATAATAAATCATCAAAAAAAATTATTTTCAATTAAAATTTAATTTCGAAAAAAGGAAAAGAAAAACATAAAAAACCAAAATATTTAATAATAGAGAACTGAAAAAAATATTTCAATTACACTGTGCTACATATAATGCATCTTTTTTTTTTTAATGGAACCAATAAACTTCGGGAAATACTTGCCAGTTATTGATCGTAAACACTTCGTGTAGAAATCAAGAGTATTTTAAATTTAATATTTAAAGTAAACTGTGTTGCAAAAAAAAAAAAAAACAAAAAAAATTCATCAATTATGAATCTTTTCCTCTTACTTTGTTGATAAATTACACAGTCTTATACAGAAAAAAAATTCAATTTATTCTCATTTTCTCAATCCATTTTAACGAAGTCCCGGATCGAATGAAATATTCATTGTTTTACTCAATAATTCTTTCAGCACTCAACGGGACTGGGACAACTGACGTCATAAGATGCGATAGTTAGAGTACCTGAGTGGACCAGCCTTTTTTTCTTGACATCTAGTGGGTTTACATTTTCCACGGATCCACTCTACTATTGAACTATTGGCATCAGTTTTCTAAGGATGGAATAAAATTTTCAAATAATTTTCTCTTTCATATGTAATGCAAACACTCAGGGTGTCATGATATCTAACATTGAGGAGCTAGGACAATGAGTAAGCTCTCACCTGGTGGACAATTTAAACATAATGTCACTGCAGGTTGTTAGACAGAATGGCTTGGTATTCAGTTGTGCTAATTACCAGTGTGCTCCAACTAAGATGTTCTTGGCTGCACTCATTTGAATTCATTCTGCGTTCCTATTGAAAAAGAAGGCTAAGCTGATGGCAGTTAAATCCTAGCCAAATCTGGGCTATTGCCATGAGGCAATACTGCGAGAATTGATTTAAAGATTCCAACTACGGACTACGGTTCTGATAGAGCCCTTGAAATATATACTGATAGCTCCAAGATATTACTGTGCTGCCTGATAACTGCAATCTTTTCCAGATGGAAGTTATGTTCAAAAAGTCGCAATGTTTGTTGCGTGATGGGATTTTTCCTGAAAATCTCGTAATTTTACAATTGCTTTTCTCGTATGTATTCCCTCAAATGGTTTCTATAGGAGCTGTGGGTTTCAGAAGTTTTACCGTGAAAAGAAGGCGGTTTTTCTTCATTGTTCATTTTCTGTCATCTTTCAATAGTTGCAATAGTAAGATTTATTTAGGAGTCGGATTGGATGATTTCTACATGTAGTATTGGATATAGATCTGACCTACGCGAAGTATGACTTCCAAATCGTGTAATCTTTTGGTTTTGAAAATGGGACTTTTAATTATTTTTAAATTTAAAATTGTGTTTAATCTTGAATTATTTATTGACAGGGCTTGCTTTCAGGCAGATTTATACATGTGTACCCCCAATGTATGCTTTATGAAATAAAAATTTCATTAATTTGCCAGAAACAAAGACCTTTAGAAAAATATTTTTTCAAAAGTTGAATTCCTTTCGAAAATTTCTTTTTTCAAACATAAAATTAATTTCTGATCATACAATACATAAATTGGGTATTTAATCAACCCCTAAAGTATGCTTTGACATCCTAATATAATAAAACAACTAAAAGTATGCTTTAGGAAGCATAAAACACTGAATTATAGTAAGAGTCACACAATTACAATAAATTTTGATCAATAAAATGGAAATTTATGCAAAACCTTGAAAAAAAAACAAAAGAGATGTCCTTAATACAGTATAACAGTAGGTACATACATACACACATATTGTAGTAAAACCATAAAATATGTTGGGAACTACAAGGGAAATTGGAAAATTAAAAAAGTAACCGTAAGAAAAATTGATTTGAATTGAATATCGAAACGTACTGCTCAACCAGTCAATGCAACACAGAAGGACTTACAGTTTACATATGTAAAATAATCATAAATTCTGTAAAGAAAAAAATTTTAAACTTTAAACAGAAATCGAAATACAAATTGAAATCAAAACTTATGGACAAAAACACTATCAACAGTCCTCCTCCGAAACGCTATCAACAGTCCTGCTCTGTGTCTCTCAGCATTTATTGGCAAAAGGACACAAATATAGCGAAAGTAATAAAAAGGACGAAAAAGAAATTGAAATGGAACAAGGCCAGTGAAAGCATACCGAATGAAAATCGCTGTTAAAAATCTACGATTTGTTCTTCAGCAAATGCCAAATGAATTCACTGTGGCACTGTGGAAATTTAAGGCATTGCAACTGGGAATTTCTAGTCGAGTTTTTAGGAGTTTTTTTTTAAATTATTGGAAAAAAATCTCAAAATCCTTCAACTTTGTGTAAAAACGAAGCAGAGATGGGATGCAACTATTAGTTCTAATAGTTACTACAAGGAGTTTGCATTTTCTTTTTAAAAGGTTTCCGTTTTTTTATATGTTGCTGGTTCTAATCCTCTTATGATAACCTGCCAGGACCATGGATAAAGTTTATGAGAACAGGTCGCCCAAGGCTCTAATCTCATTTGTTTCTGTGCGATTATTATACTCCTGCAATGTCTACCCTATAAGCTGTTAATGTCGTTATTTTCTGACAGCAGCACCACCCATTTATGTCGAGACTACTCAAAAGTCATCCGTAAAACACTTCACCGTCTTAAACTTTATGCTCAGTAGAGATATCTCATCAATTTGAATGAAGTGAAGCATAAAGTATGTATGACCTCTGCTAACATACGATATTCTGTGTTGAATCTGTCCAAACGTTACATATTTCTCAGTTTCGAAGAAACAATTCTGCACTCATAACTGGAAGATATCTGTGTGATGTATTACTACAGTTCGTTGTATTCTCTCCTAATCTACATTTCGACTCAGAGTTTAAGAGCATTTTCCCAAAGAGAAGCTTTTTGTTTGTCTTGCAACAAGGTTGCACCTATGAAGCCGGATATTTACCGTCTACTCTTGGATGTTGCAGTAATTTCCTTTTCGAACTCTGTAAGCCCAGAAAATTTAATAAAATGCGCCTGTAGATTTGTATACTTTGCCTTTACAAGCGGATTTTCGTACATATGATGTTATTTTGGTTAGAGTGGGACGGAGCCGTTGTTGTGCAGGCTTAAAACTCTTCCAGCAAATGTTTTAGGTTTTTGTACTGAGTGCAGTGGTAACGTTCCTTTGCTCATTAAAACCTATTCCTTCTCTAGAGGCGGCGTAATGGTGAAGCCTAGGTAGGGGCTTCTTCGAAGGTTTAGACTCTTTATCGAGAGCCGACATTAAGGTTTTCCATAGATTCATAAATAGGTGAAGCTAGTTGCGTAGGGCTTTAGGTTTATATTCCCGCTCTCTTGCGTGTTCGTGGTGCATGTTTTTTCCTCTGTTTCCTATATCCTCTCTGTCCTACCTCTTTTCCTTTTCCAATTTCCCTATCTCCTATCTATCTAACCCAGCGTTGCCATTTGCCAAGTTTTCCTTTTTTTTCAAGTTTTTTGAGATGCGAAAAAGTTTTCATTGTATTTGTTTTCTAACAAAACAAGTTTTTTCGACAAAATTAAATTTAAAATTCAGTATTAAAACAGGAAATATTTACATTTTTAAATAAAATATTGTGTATTTTATTAGCCCCGGACAAAAAACGCAAAAAAACACCAACAGAGGGTACCGGGCTGCGGAATTTCCTTTAAAAATGTTGGCACTTTTGTAGAAAACAAGTTTTTTTTTGTAAAAAGAAGTTTTTTTTCTCCAGAAATAAAGCTTTTAAAAAAAAATCTGGCAACACTGATCTAACCTCTCTCTCCTCTAGGGCGTATTTAGAATGGGTCATTTTGACCTCTGGGTATTGGTACTTGTCCCAATGACAAGTACACATCCTTAAACGTAACCTAACTTCTTCTGAGTTTGGGCGTGAGGTGCTTTAGTTTGTAGTCACTATTCACCCCTATAGTGGTAGGCAATCCTTATGATTTAACTTAGTAGACTGCAAAGGAATGGCTGGACGTTAACAATTTTCCGAAACAATTATTCAGAGGGACTCAACAACCTCAATGACTCCAAAATCTTACTGCCTGCAGCCAACTTTACGAGACCGCTGACATACTTATGACGTGATGTTAAGCTTCTGCGAAGAGGGTCTACTTGGCCATCCGAATCAATCTATAATTCTACCGCCTGTTGTCATTCTCACAGGAGCTCTGAGAGGCACTGAAAGCCGTACAAGTGAGCCCTGGACTATAAGGATGACTTCAAATTTCTTTTTCTAACCACAATATTCAACATTCCCAACCTGAACTTAAGTCATCCAAAAGGAAAAATGTCCCCTAAAATTCATTCATTTGTTAGCGTAAACCCTAAATGGTACTCCTACATGCTTGCACTTCATATGGACCGTCCATATGTCCATAAATGAATACTTTAAAGACTTTTGCTTACTTACCGCCACTAGCAACAACCATAAACTATCGCCAATGGCTACATCCACTGTTAGCATCGGAAATAACTGTTGAGCTCTGTTCCATTACATGTTTTTGCTTTTTTTCTTTTGTTTCAGTCAACAGCCGTAAAATAACTTTCAACAGATGATCATCTGTGGCATTGCTATGTTGTTGCTGTAACAATTACAAAAACTATATGTTTTCCTTGTAGTAAGCCCCAACAACAACAATAAGAATATTTGTTTCCGTTTGTATTACATTTTTTATGAGATTATTTGTGGCATCGTTACAAATCCATTATTAAACAGATGCCCAGATAAATAGTTGAGAAGAACGTACCATGCTTCCATAGCTAGCTGTTGTGCTACCCTGCCGTACCATGATGTGGTATTTGCATTTGTAATGGTAGTTTCAGTACTTTTTAATGCTCCACAGGTTGTTGTAGTTCTGCTTTTTTTTTTTTTCATTTCATTTTGCAATATACTGCCCCAGTAACAGCAATAGCGGTTTAAGCGACTTTGGTTTAAAAAGGAAATGAAAAATTCAAAGGAAGGAAAGTAAATAGTAAAGCAAATTGTGGTGCGGAGAGGGGGTAGTAGGATAGGAGGCACGAAAAGGATTTATTTTATAGTTTTAAAACAATACAAAAGAAAAGAAAAGAAATAAATGAAATGCTGATAACGAGAATACTTATGTGGACGACAGACGTATTGTTTGTTATCATTAAGTAAAGCCAGTGATAATGAATTTGAATTAAAAAGATAAAAAGGAAGTAATCCTTTAAATGAATTTTAAATAGCAATTTGTGGTAACTGAACGCTTAATTTGTGAGTAAGGAGCGAGCTCAACAAAGAATATAATATTCCTTCAAAAAAAAAAAAAAAGGATTGAAGAAGTAATAAGTGCAGGTCAGCCTCAAGACGGCCACCATTGATCTGAGTTTTGATTATGAACCTGAATCTGATCCTCCTAACCCTGTAGTAGTATACAGTTGTTGGTGATTAATAAAATTGTTAATTATAGACCTCAACCTCCTTTCCCTCAGTAGTCTGCCGTAGTTGGCAATCAAATGCTCAATGGACTTATCTTGCTTACAGCAGAATGTGTAGGTATTATGCTCATCCTTTACGAGTGCTTATGGTAAATTTTATTTATTAGGTCCATGCTGCAATCGTATTCCATTCAAAGGCATTAATGTGCAACATCTATTTCAGAGGGACGCTCTCTTATAGGCCGGACAAAGACCTTTTTTCTACCTTCACGCAGTTCCGTCAGGGATTTCTCATATAACAACGCTTGAGTACAGTGTACAGTGACATATTAAGTGAAAGGCACGTTTATACATAACACAACATAATTGGTCCTTACAATCCTTCAGTCAGGGTTACGACTTAGCTTCTCACACCAATTATGTTGAGTGTGGGAATGAGTGGCGGGACCTATAGTTTAAAGACAGAGTTTTTGAGAAACATTTCATGGAAATTGAAATAACTCTCAGAGTTATTGCCAGAAATCTGATGAGAGAAAGTGGCCTCACGTCTATTAAGGCAACTCACTGCCTACTAGACTACGACGACTACAAGGTATACTCTTTATGCAAAAATAGCACAGGAGGTGTTGTCATGCATGGTACCCATTTTCAACAACTCGTCCGCCACGCAGTTTCAGAGTATGTTCCTATGCTCAGGGTCCCAAATTATGGAAATCTTCTTTATCAGCCGTGTCTTGGAAAAATGGGCGACATCGACATAAACAAATCGATCTGACGTTCGATAGGTACTTAATGGCAGTCTGGTTCTCAAATTTTTTTAGTATATATGGAGGAAATACTCTGTAACTAAGCGGCCATTTAATCAACAGTACGGGGATACAATTTTTCCATAAAACTTCCAGACATCAGCATATATTTCAAGAGAATTTGTAAGGCAATCTTACTTCCTTTTCCAGACTGTTTTAAGTCCCACATGTTATTAATATTATCGTCTCTGGATTATTTATAGCAGTCTTCTCTTGTAAGGCCATATCAAGATGCAGAAAAGCCTCCACAACCGCCTGTGGTTCAGAGGCATTTCTATGTTCGAAGTCTAGAGGTAATCGTTGTTTGTTCAACTTTTCCCAACAAACTACAGCGTCTTATAATATTGTAGACCTGGCCATTTAGATGTATATTTTATGGGCCATTTTAAAGCTCAGAACCGAGGACCTACCAATGACTGAAGATGCGGGTTCATATTCAGCATAATGCACCTGCTTTTCTGGCACTTTAAAACAAAATTCTTTTGCGCCATTCTTTTTATCGTTTCTTAACGATTAAAAACATCATGATCATCAACTTCGGAACAGCTACACGATATTGCTCAGCCGAGAGGTTAAAATTGTCTCCAATTGCCATCAAATTTCTTATTAAGAATGCATTTTTATATTGATCTACTTTATGCCCCCTAAAATATGCTCTAAAACTGAATAATCGTTTGAATTTCTTTTAAAACTTTTTTAAAGTTAAAGTTTTCTTTTTGCGGTGATTTTAGTTTAATGAAAATCAACATGTTTTATTTCCCGTAAACATTTTGAATTAATTTTAAAAATTCTAAGAAATATTTTTCCATTGACTTTGAGTGGGAGACAGAAAAAAAAGGTATAACTTTTTTGAAATTTATACAGTGTGTATACATTTAGGCGTTGGAAATATTTATTTTTAACAGAAAAGGAAGGAAAAATTGTCTAAAATTGTTAAGTTTTAAAGAGACAGCGGGTTAAAATGATAGAGAAAAAGAACAACTTTTCTTAACACATTATTTCTAAAGTTTCCTAATGGAAAATAAAGGACAGTGAAATCCTTTGGGATATGATTTCAATAGAAACTTCCTGGAAACATGGGTTTTACTTTAAGGAAATGAACAAAAGAAGTTGTTCTTAAATTTAAAACATCAGTTGCATTGTTATGGCATACATAACAAGCTGCGAATATTTAAAAAAAAAAGTTCCTAAAAGTATGCAACAAAAACGAAAAAGAGAGAAAAATTAAGGTAAAGATAAATTAGGTTACCTTAGAACAACTCAGAACAAACAATGTTTTTAAAGAATTTGAATATTTAATGAAAGAAATTTTTTTTTTTTTTATTTTTTTTTTTATTTTATTTTTTTTTTTATTTTATTTTTTTTTGAGAAACAAAAACCATTTGGGACCCCTTTGGAAAACACGTAACGCTTTGTAAATTCCAAAAGTTTTGTTGTTGTTTTTTTTTCCAAAAACAATTTAATTATAATATTTGCCAAATTTCTTACATTTTCTTTGCTTTATTGATTTATTTTGCTGTAAAATAAAGGGGACCGCTCATTATTGTGTTTTTTTTTTTTTTTTTTTTTTTAAATTTAAAATTCCTTTTGTGATCTCTTAATTGACCTCCGTATTACCGTAGCCATAGCTATAGTCATGGCCACCACCATGACCGACCATCATTAAACCTCATCATCATTATCAACATTTTACTGAATGTTGCTGTCTCCGCATTTAATTTCATTTCGTTGTTTTGTTTTTTCCTTAACCTACGCTTGATTTCATTCAATTTATCCTTGAGCCTTTGAGAGAGTCCTTTTGGCCAAATGACCTTGTAATTTAAAATCCAAAAATTCCATCAACTAAACTCGTCTGTAATAAGTCTGTCAGCCAAACACTCTCACATCTCTTCTCACTCGTCCATTTTACAATATTTGCCCCCGTCTGCATTGCTGTCACACCAAATTCCAATGCTTCGTGCATGAACAATTTTATATTTTTTAAAGCATTTTCTTTTTTTGCAGCATTTTTCCGTTTCTAACATTCTAGAGTATATTTTTAGGCGTTTTATTACGGCGATTATAAGGAAGTATACCCAAGGGCAACTACAAATTCTGTACATGTAACACTTAACGATTTTAAGTGTCTTACAAAGAAAATCCATAAAAATAAATTTACAAATTGTCGAAAAAAATAATGAAAGAGAATTTTAAGGGCCATAACACTAGGCAACAATGTTGGAAAGAAAATTCTTTAAAACAATTTCGGTTAAATTTTCGTTCGCATATATTAGCCTTTATTTTCCTAAAGCCGAAAAGTTCAACGAACTTTTATTCTATAATTTCCTCCACACTCAGACAATCATTCGATCCTGCATTGAACTGTAATCTACTAAGCTGTCTTTTGATTCTGTCTTGGCTACTGGAAACTTCTGTAAAGACTGTCAAATTCCATTCTTCAGACTTGTTTTCTTTATGTGAACCCCGCTAAGATATAAACACTTGCAGTTTCTGCAGTTGATGGCGATTATCGACGTTAGTTTCCATCGTATCTAATTACTGAATTGGGTATTACAACCCTTTAGTCACGTTTATAACCTAGCTCCTCACTTCACCCATGTTGTTGTGTTAATTTTAAACATGAGTAGTAGGACCTCCAGTTTAAACTCCCAAAGATTTTTTTTTAATTTTTCATAGAAATTTTTGCCAGAAGACTGGTGAGAAGTAGTCGCCGAAGGAATATTTTTTCTTATTTCGTATTTGTTCGAGATGCTTTAGCTGGGATTTGAACCATAAGCTCACATCTAATAAGCCAACACATCGCCTACTAAATTAGGACGACTGCAGTGAGTGCAGATTGCCAACCAATAACTTTAGTAAGTATTTCAGGGTTGATTTACTTTATCTCTCACATACATACATGTATGGTCTTCAGACAACCAATCGTTGTTCGTTAGGCAATCTATTAAGCTATCTACAGTGCCATTCGCTATACTCTTAGGGTTCTAAAATAAAATATTTCATTTGTTTTGAGTTGAATCTTTTCAAATCTCATCAAAGATTAGTTCTTATTGGCAACACAAACAATTCTATAAAAGAGTTCAGAAATTTTTTAATTAGTAGGGGAATCAATCCTAAATTCATTCCTAACTCCAATCTTTAAATTCTCAGTATTTCTATGACGTCATATGCACTGTGTTTCTATTGGTTAATGATTGCTTGTGTAGCTATTACAAGCAAGTGAGAAACTACGTCATGTAATGGAAGATGAAGTAACACTTACGTTTTATCATTTCCACTATAACATAACTTTACAACATGATTAGTTTACTTCTCTGCTCTATACTGCATTTTCATGGATTTCTTTTTCGTCAGTTTCCAAAGCATGCCGTTTTTTTTATTATAAAATTTCATATTGACGTGTCGCAATCAATTTGTTCTGAATTTTGCACATTTCAATTCAAATATTATTCCATCCGCAATCAATAATAATTTCTAAAGAATTCCGAAAATTTCCATCAAATAAGGCTGACATGCTGTTTTATTGTCTTAACGTCTCAGAGAGAGAGGACGGGGCAGTAGGGAAACAAAATAAATATTTAAAAAACTAATAAATTTGAAGAATAACATGATGTGAAGCACAAAAATGCAGTTAGTTTAGAGGGATACGAACGACCTTCACATTAATTTTCTGTCAATCAACTACAAAACAAAAAGAAGGGGGAAATGCCATAGAAAAATTAAAATAAAATAAATTTAAATGTGAACAAATGCAATACAAAGGAATTTCACGTTCTAAGGAATTTAGGAATTATTAAAGACAGTTCCTTTAAGAGATCATCAGGCTACAAAATAATCATTTTTCACATCTGTAGTTCATCGGTGTTTACCGGTCCTTCTTTTATCTAAAGCAATGCGCGAAATGTATTTCTCACTTAATTGGCCATTAAGAACCCGATTAACGGATTTAACCAATTTCCAAGCGCCTCAAATTCTTGCGCGCCTTCGCCAGTTGGTCACATCAATAGATGACAGGGCTTCCTCGATTTGGTCCTTCCAAGGCAAACAAGGTTATACTCTCGCCGACTTCCGCAAATCCCAGCTTTAAATACTCGTCTCGCTGGAGCATCATCCTTCATTTGAACGAAGAGCCTATACGTTGGATGTTAATATGCTGCACAACGTCCGTATTGTTGGGAAGCTTACACAGCTCATTGTTGGATCGGATGCGGAAATCATCGCACTGGACCGAAGATCTTACGTGGAACATCTCTCTCGAATACTCTGCTGCATCAGTGCTTAGTACTGTCCATGCCTCTGCGCCATAAAGAAGCGCGGGGACGATGAGCGTCTTGTAGAGTATTATGTATGTATGTTTTGGTCTTGTACAAATAACTTCGACAATAGCTGTAGAGACAAGAAAGAGGAGGAAATTTTTCTTCACCTATTGATACAAACCCAGCCTTATGTCGGTGAACGAGAGAGCATGTTGGTGTCTGCTTGGCGATGGATGATTATAATATTACAATGTGTCTTATGAACTCCTTCATCCTAACATCCTGGGTTGGACTACTTACCATACATACATAATTGGTCGTTACAACTCTTCAGTCTGGATTATGTACATGAGTGGTTAGACCTAAAGTTTAAAGTCGACTTCGAAAGACAGATGTTTGAGAAACTTTTATAGTAATTTTATTTACTCTTAGATTTTTTGCCAGAAATCTGCTGAGAGGAGGAAGTCGCTGAAGGAATATTTTTTTTATATTTCGTTTTTTTCATGGAGATGTTTGACCTGGGGTTCGAACATTGGCCTCACGTCTAATAAGCCAACACACTACCTAATAGACTATGGCGACTTCAACCTACTTACCATAATATCTAAAATTCAAATGGGAATGCTACAGATTAAGCCTTCTTCTTCTTCGAAGTCTCCTACAAAGCAAGTATTCAGATGGCGATCTGACTGTCATATGGTATTACTATGTGTATTACCGTAGTATTACTATGTTTCTGTCTAAGTTGAATTGAGAATATGGTGTTAACTTTCGCATGAGAGATACCTACATGGATTTTAAATATTTCACCTTGAGATCAAACTCCCGTTTCTGTCTTAGCATCCGCTCTCGACTCCATTCGTAGACTAGAATGTAGTCTAAAAATTGTTCCAATCAATCTCTTTGCTAAGTCTGATTGCGAAGCATTTCCCATAATCAAAAATTCTACTGATTACGTCAAGTGGACAGCTAAAGAGGTTGCTGTCTTAAATCTAGCAGCGCTTGTAGCGGAAGTGTAATATACATACATTATTATTGCCAAGTTTATCACAATTGCACCATATTTTAATCTGAAATAAAGATATTTTAAAGTCTCTTCTGGAATTAATACCAAAATGTGAAATTTTTTACGTTTCTTAACATCTTCAACTCCGTTTCGCCTTCGCTTGTATTCTGCGTATTTACTTTTATAATTTTTAAATTAACCATCCAGTAGCGTCAAAAATTCTATTCGATTTGGATGACTTTTTTTTTTCTCAATTTATGACTGAAGAATTCCCCTCTAAATTTTAATTCATGATTAGAAAGCTGGCAACTCTTGAAATGACTGGCTATTAAAGTTGTTGTCATTAATTTGTTAACAATACTCTTATCGTTTAACGAAACGAAATTTCTATTTCCAATCTCATGTTATTCTTCATTCAATCGTTTGTTTTTATTGTTCTTCTTGTCACTATTTACAACACTTCTCTCATTATTGACAAACGTCTCGCAGTCTGGTTAATTTTTATTAGAGAAACAAAAAGAATAATTTTTTTTTTATTGCTTTCTCTCTAAGAGATAAGAGAAGAGCTTATCAGTGCCGGTTAACGTTAATCTCATCGAAAACAAGAAAATGAGTTGTTGTGTAAACAGTTCTCTGCGAACACGAAACAGTGCAAAAGTAGTCTTTGACTCGATAAGAACCACGCGGCATTAATTCACACTTTTTAAGAAATTTTATTTTAATAATGGAACGCTGGCAAAATCGTGTAGCCGTAGTAACTGGTGCCAGTTCGGGCATTGGTGCTGCCTGTGCCAAACTGATTGTAGCTGCTGGCATTAAAGTGGTGGGTTTTGCCCGCCGTACTGAACGCATGGAGGAGCTGAAAAAATCTTTACCTGCCGATCAACAGCAACGCTTTTTCTATCACAAATGTGATGTCTCAAAGGAGGAAGAGGTCAATGCTGCCTTTGAATGGGTCGAAAAGACTTTAGGTGGCATCGATATTTTGATCAACAATGCCGGCACCATTAGAGAGGGCAACTTGGTTGACATGCCCATGAAAGACATTAAAGATGTCGTCAATACTAACTTTATGGGTGCCATTTACTGCACACAGAACGCATACAAGAGCATGAAGGCTAGAAATTCTGCGGGTCATTTGATTTATATTAACAGTACCGCCGGCTTGCCTGGTTACAATCCCGGACACGAATATCCCAGTTTGAATGTGTACACACCCACCAAGTTTGGCTTGAATGCGATTAACGAAATTTGCCGTCAGGAATTGATCACTTTGAAGAAGAAGATCAAGACAACGGTAAGTTGAAAATGGATAGTCGCATGACAATTTTTTTTCGTGTGAAGAACAGCGGGTTTTTAATACCGTTGGGACATGACAAAACTTATATCAGACAAGAGGTAGGAATGTTGGAGACATAGAATTATCCGAATATTGACTAGGCTATGCCAGCTCTAGAGCTATGGTTTACAAATATGGTTTATGACTGTACTATGGCTGGTTTAGCTATAGAACATAAAACTAAGGAGTGACTGAGAGGAACTGATTGATTAATTTTGATAGTGCTTACAGAAATGCTTTGGTTTTTTACAAAAAAGGTGTCTGGTCTATGGTTGGTTAATGACAATGATTGTAATTGATATTCAGTCGTCAGAATCAGCAATCCCAGGCTCTATTAACCAGACACATTTTAGTGGAAAACCAAGGCAGATAATTACTTTCAGTACCTTTAAAAGAAATTCAACTTTAGACCTGAACTTTTGAATAAAAACAGTGACCCTTCGTAATTAATTCCAAACAGGAAAGAAACTTAAAAACTGTTCATTATGAAGATGAACTTTATAGGCTTGTGATCTATACGAACTACCAAATGAGTCATATTTTAGAATCCTCTGTGTACTAAAGGTTTTTCATGGCTACTAAATTACAAAATTAACTTTTACTACCCAGAGTATAAATGGTTTGTGGCTGGACTTTAACTGTGGACTTTAACTGAAGCTTAGGTGCTAGTAGTTAAGCTAGTCTATTTGGAGGAACTGCTTTATAGTGAGTAGAATATTTAAACAAAACTTTTTTTATTGGAGTTACACTGACACTGCAGACTAATTTAGAAGTCAATATTTCTACTTAGATTGTGAAATGATGACTGGTTAGATACCTTGATATGGCAACGCTAAGTTCAGATTAGCTATAGCGGACAAAACTAGCTTCTGGTAACTAAACTACTTTTTCCTGGTAGCAGTCATTGCTAAATTACAAGCACAGACATGCGTAATCGTTTTAAAAAATATGACAAAATAACAAGAAATTTTTCACGTTTTGACCTTAGCACTGAGAGAAATTGCTATCGAAGACTAAAATGTGATTTACTGTCAGTTGATATGGATTATTATTTTAGCAAAATGTAACTGGACTGGACTTAAACTAAAGATAACTGTCTTCACACCATAATCGTTTTAAACCAAATTTAGGTTAGAGGACATGTACTTGTCAATTGAGACAAGTACAGTACCCGGAGGTCGAATTGACCCATCAAATTTAAATCGGACTGACTTTTATTCTCATGTTGATTTTTCACCCCAAAAATGTTCATTCTTAACTCTTACCTTTCGTTTGGCATACGCAGAATATCAGTCCCGGCTGGGTAGCCACCGAAATTGTACCCGATGAAACCAAAGATATGTTGGGTGATGTTATACTCCAAGCTGATGATGTAGCTCATGCTGTCATGTATGCCCTATCCACACCGCCACACACCCAAGTACAAGAAATTACGCTGAGAGCTGTAGGTGAATGGTATTAAATTGAATCGTAAACGATAAGAATTTTTTTTTTTAATTTAATTTGTTTTGTTAAGAATTAAAAATAAAACGCTTTTAAAATATAATCGAAAAAAAAATGGTCCTTAAGGGGTTAATGCTGCATATTTATTTATGATTTCCATTGGAGATTGTCACAATTTTGAGTGGTTTTGTGTGAATAATTGAAATTTTTGTTTAAAATTTTTTTTTCGTTGCCATAATAATGCCACCGCAGTCATGTTCATCACCATCATTATGTTGGTCATTTACATTTGCTATCGATATCGATAACAATTAATTGCTGCTGCAGATTGTTGGTGATTTTAAAATTTTTAATGGTTGCGGTTGTTTTTGTTTTCTCTATTATCATGGCTATTATCATAAGGCCACTGGCACCACGGTATAATGGATCTTATTGCGAGAGAGTTTTTCTCAGTGCAAGGCCCAAGCAGTGTGAGGAATTTAATCCCACTGAAGCTAAGGGCAGGAGATTTGGACTTTTCAACTGTTAGGTGTCACAATTTCCCCCATCCGGTATAGTTGGTTTAAAAATCCATATTAATTAGCAAAATTATTGAGTCAAGTTATATGGACAAGAATTATGCCAAGCGGTGGGGTGTCACCCTTTGGACTTATCTCTGTCCTCGCATTAATAAAAAGTTGTTGAAATTTAATTCAATATTGCGAAATGGTCTTTCATCTCTAATTTCTAAGTTTTAATCGATCAATAGCCGCAGTCTAGTAGATAATGTGTCGCCTTATTAGACATCAGGCCGCGGTTCAAACTCCATTTTGGACATCTCGAGCGAAATATGAAAAAATATTTCTTCAGCTACGGTCTCTTATCAGATTTCTGACAAAAACTCTGTGAGTAAATAAAATAAACATGAAAAGTTTCTCAAAAAGCAATCGTTCGGGGTCGACTTTAAAATGTAGATGGTCCGGTCCCACCACTCATGTATAAAATGAGCACATACATCATAACTGGTGTGAGAAAGCTAAGTCGTAATCCGGACTGAGGGGTTGTAATGACCAGTTACGTATGCATGTATGTAACCAATCTTTCAAATCCACAAAGTCTACGGTAGATGGCATGGCAAAGAGAGACATGAGAAGATAATAAACAAACTTAAGTACCACTTTTACTCATCGAATGAGAATTTCTTGCTATTCAATAATATGCGCCAAGAATTCTGATCTCAAACAGAGACGTGTAAGGAAAAACTGAAGCCAAGAGTAGAGTTGAATTGGCCATATTTTGGCAAGAATATAAAGCTAAGCCTAGTCATAGCCGTGTTAAATCCAAGCCACCATAGTCTTCATGCTTGAGGTGACTTTAAGAGGCAATATATGTTGTAATGGCGCCTTTGTGGAGAATGGTTGAGGTTGGCAGTTAAAATAAACAAATTAAACCAAGTTTAGTACGAAGCACAGCTAATTTAAGATTCGTCTGCCATATTAAATATCTTCATTTCTTCCTTTATGTTGAGGGATAGGTATTCTGTATGTCGATTCAGAATTTGCTAAAACTCCGTAAATTTCCCGACACTCCCTTTCACAAACTCTTAACAGAGTACACCGGTCATTGGGAAATCGTGGTCATTCTTTGAGCTTCTCTGTAGTAGCTGTCAGGGAAACATTCACTAATTTTTTATGTGAATGTCTTATTTTAGTAGCGAAGCGGTTAAGGTTCTTTGCAATGCATTTCTCTAATGATTTGACGTAGTGTGCAAGCCTGGATATTTCTCGAAATTCTCCGTTTTATAAGCAACTTAGTATGATTGTAATCCTTCTATATATTTTTTATTTGAGTATTTAATAACCTGTGGTCGTCAGATGGTTCTTGCTTCTTATTGACTACAAACTAAGCTAACCTTACCTCATGACCCTTCAACTGGTAAAGTCGCGTAAGCCTCTTATTATACAATGTTAGTGTGTTTACGGCCAAAGCGAAAATAAATGGTCACTAGGATTCGCTGGGCTTTGTCCAGTGAGGAGACTGTGCATATCTCCTTCAAGTACTTTGCCAAACAGTGACTTGTTGAAGCGCAATAGGTTGTGATTACCCTAAGACACTTGGCTTGTTTAATCTTAAAACACTTTGGTTCGTGTCGCATGTGAATATTAAGCATTAGGCTGATGGATCGCTTATGACTTTAAAAGAAAATTCAAGGGCTAAATCAGTCAGTTATTTTCGCTCAAGTGTGTCCAAATATTACTTTGACTTGTATTCACTAACAGTTCCTTGTATCCATTCTAAAGTTTCTATAGCCATAGTTCACTACGGCTATAAAGAGTTTGTTGTCATGGACAACTTTGTTGATCCCTCCTTGCACCCTATAATCTAAAATTATTTTGTTCAATTAAAATGAAATGCAAGTCAAAGTATAGATTAACAAATCCGCCTTTTATTCTTAAAATGGTTTAAAGGACTCTACAATTTTTTTTTAAACTGTTGCTATTGCAAGTGCTAGTTATTATCACCCGCTAGTAGTGCTACTTACTATAGTGCCCACCTATAAAATGTAAAACATTTTAAATATCGCGATTTTATTCAATTTAAATTTTGGTTTTTAGTTCTCTTTTGTTGCTGCCATACTGTCAAACCATATCCTCATATTCGTACAATTTTTTTCAATTGAATGTCGGATATGGATTCTGTATTGTGGGGTGGTTTGCTCATGCATTCATGTGCAACACGTTTTATTCAATTATAAAAACGGAAAATTACTCTTCATGTACAACTGACCACAAAAACAAAAAAAAAAAAAGCAAATCAAACAAAAATTTGGTGGAAAACAGAATGCAAAGGGTATTTGGCGCGTGTAAGCCCTAAAGGGTGATCCCCTAAGAGGGAGTAATGGAAAATGGGTGGCGGAGTGTAAAACAATATTTTCTGTACTCACTCTGACACACATCTCTTAAAGATAGTGTCTTAGGTTTGATGCTTTTTTCAGTCTATTTTAGTAGCCTTGTGTACCTGGTTCGTGACACTTTTTATGAAATCATTTTCCTTCTTAAATCGATGAAAATTCTTCATGTATTCTTCAGAGGAAGCCACTTTCCCTTCCACCTTTTTCCCTAGTCTGCTTTCGTTTTAGGCGCTGATTAGATTATGCTGAATACCTTGCCATTGTGGCATTGTAGGATATCAAGTTGATGAATTACCAAGATCAGATTCGGCTTTGGAATCTCAAACTGCGGAGAAGTCGATAACACCACCAACTAATTACTATTACTAAGCAAACGTTCGATTCACTCGTAAACCATGCATGGAGATGTAAAACGGATGTACGTTTGAAACTCAATACTATACGAACGAAACTAATACATACATAATTGGTCATTACAACCCTTCAGTCAGGATTACGACCTAGCTTCTCACACCACTTATGTTGTGTGCGTTAATTTTATACATGAGTGGCGGGACCTACAGTTTAAAGTCGACTCCGAACGACAGTTTTTTTGAGAAGCTTTTCATGGCAATTTTATTTACTCTCAGAGTTTTTGCAAGAAATCTGCTGAGAGGAAGTCGCCGAAGAAATATTTTCATATTTTCGTTTTGATGTCTGACCTGCGATTCGAACTCGGGCCTTCAGTCTAATAAGCCAACACACTACCTACTAGACTACGGCGACTTCAAACGAAACTAATCCTAATCCTAATTTCTGTAGGCTCTGTTCTTAATAAGCAGGGGCAACAATGGATCATTTTTAATGTCACTGTTCTTGTCTGCAGCAGGGATGTCTAGGTAGTCGACTTGTTGAGGAACTGATGGTAGACCTAAAGAGCTACAATCTAGAGGATCTAATAGAGTTCATAAACGGTATTGATTGGCTAGGGGTATAACTTGGAGGGAATATTTATCTGTGGGTGGTCATGATGACGAATTATTGCTCCGGCCTTTCTAATTTTTTTTTTTGTTATTTTCTTGATTTTGTTTTCCCCTCTTTTCCTGACTTTTCACTTTTATTTTTCGTTATCTCATTCCTTTTCTTATATGAAGGGTCACAATCTCTGTTTAAAGTTGTTGAACTGTAAGTACATGGATGTGCCACTCCCCCAAACTAAACTAACATAACATAAATGTTTCGAAATTTTTAATTTAGGCATAGAGTTTCTTATATGTATACACGAAATTTTGAATAAATGTCAGATAATTTTAAAAAATTTTGTCAAAAATTTAATTCAAAAATTTTTTTTGTTTGTTTTCTTCTATTTTCAGAATTGTACTACTTTTGTAAGCAGTGCTGCAATCAATTTAAAACCATCGAATTTATCAAAGAAAATATATTGAAGGTATGTACATACATAAATATTTTCTATTTTAATTAAAAAAAAATCAAGAAAGAAAATAATGAATTCAAGTCAAATTTGCTTTCCATGAAACATTTTGAAGAAGAATTTCCTTTAAGGATATTATAGTCATTGAAACATATTCCATGGAGTTGTTCGTTTTAAATATTTTTAATGCTGGCACCAATTTTATTTTGCATACTTTATTTGAAGTAACCAAATTCCCTACAATACACTACAGATTATTGAATTATATTAATTACTTCTAAGAGCATATGTTACGTTAAGATCTTGACTTAAAGGATTCTTTCGCGAATCCTTTTTTGTGTTTTTCTAACTTTGAGATTAATGGCCCATTCGCGTCCCAAACGTATTGTTTGCACTGCCATCAAATCCATCAGGATTACTTGACTGCTAAATTGCAAGCGTAACAATTTCTCCTTCCCTTAATTCCCTTATGTTCCCATCTGAAGCTATTCCAGTAGCTTTTTCTATCGCTAAGACTACGTCTTTCAAAACACTAGCCTAGTTCGAAAACTTGCCAATGTTTAATTGCCTACAGTGAACTCCCGCATCTATTTTATTGCACATTTTGGATCCATTGTTGTCATTCATCACTCCACCATTTTCTCAAGGGTAAAACTGATATGCAAAACGGTTGGTTCCTGTTTTGTGATCGTCATGGTCAGTCCTAAGCACTACTTATGCGGACATCAGTTGAGTATGAATGTATTAGTTGAAGTGCAATGTACTGAAGTAGTCTCATCTTCCTTCTTACGAAAGAATACGTTACTGAGTCAATAAAATGTGTGATTTTTTGAAATGAAAATTGATTTTTTATTACAAAATCATTTTATTTTTTAATGCACTCTCCTTCTTTTGCTTAACAATGGCTATACTGAGTGCAGCTTTACAAATCCAATATCGGAGTTTATTAAGTAGAGATTTTCACATATTTACTGATGGTAAAGAGGCCTTTAAATCGCTAGAGAGAGTGTACACCAGAGATCAGCAACGAGTATTCAAAACGATGAGTAGATTCGAGTCATACTTATAATTTCTGGTACTTATTCGCATTCATACTTATTTTAATATCATACTCATACTACTCATATTCAAAGTTAGAAATACTCATCGTACTCATACTTAACAATACGCATGATGTTGTTGATTTCGACTCTCCATGATTCAACATATACACGAAGCACAAAATAAGTATGATTCGAGTACGAACGCCACAATACTCGCTAGAAGGTTGTGTGTGTGCTTTGCTTGCTGTCTTTGTCTTTGTGTATTCTTATTTCTTCGTTTGTAAATGCAACAACAACTACTACTGTAAATTTTGATGAATGATTCGAGTGACTCGAATCATTCGTAAGTATTATAAGTATTTTTTTAAATTTATGAATCTGAATGAGTAGGCGTATGAATCAAACATATTTCGAATGTTATGGGTTTGATGCGAACGTTGTACTCATACTCATTGCAACCTATACTTATAAATCAATGTTGTAGCGAGTACGAATGAATCAGAGTAGTTGAATTTCAATACTCTTGACTCACTCATACTCAAAAATTTCATGAGTACGTATGAGTAGCGAAAATACGATTCATTGCTGATCTCTGGTGTACACCCCTTTTAGGATTAAAAAAGTATGCCGGGGGTCTCTGGAGAAGAATGTAATAAAAGAGCTTTCGTAACTGGCAATGGCTAGTATCACAGAAAATGCAAACGAATTGCAGAAAGCGAAGCAAAACGATTTCACACAAGTTTTATTTCTTTCCTAAGGGTTTCTATAGGGGTTACACAAATCGGGACCTCTGTTGGTATATGTAGTACAAAATTTATGTGAAATACAGCCATAATTTATTATTTTAAGGATCTCATTACGGCTCCTATGTATTGACACAAAGCTGACGTTAGGGAATATCTCACAACGACGCTTGTAGGAGCTGTAGAGCCAAGGAAAAAGAGAACATCAGACATCTTCTCTGTTATTGTCTGGCCATTGAGAACTTGATATAAAGGATTCTGGGACACAAAGAATTTATTGTTAGAGAGTGGCTAGCTAAAGATAACTTCCCTTCCCATTGGACCAGAGTAATCGCGATGTCTTTTTGTAGCGGCTGGCAATTTAGCCTAACTCCTCAACGTTTGGACAATTTTTTTTTTTATCAAACCAATCAAAATACAATTCTATTTTATTAATGATAGCTGCCGCCAAATCACTTACCTCCGAAGTACTTATTGAACTCGTGACAAAATCTGGAGAATAGAGCGGATGGTGCAGGTTGTTGTCTAATTTATGGATTTTTGTTATTTTCCTTAACCTGTTAATATTTTGACAGGAGTTAATTGAAAAATGCCTGTTATCAGCTAGCAGTTTAGAGCTTTTACTTAAGAGGCGTGAAATTCCAAATGTCACGGGCTTATACAACCACCGTCCAACCCTCCATTACCTTCCTAAAGTCTGTCAGAAACTGTAGATAAAAACAATTGAAATTCAAATTGAATTCAAGAATTCTGTTAAATTTTCTGATTAATCTGACCACGTATTGGTCCACCCTGTCCATTTACTAAACTTCGTTAGCCATTCCGCAATTGGCTCTCAATGTCTAACAACGACGATACTGGCTATTGCCGTTTAAACCTCAAAACGTTTGTGGTAAATGCATTTTCACCAATATAATGCATGCCAGTTGGCGGCAAAAACTTTATTGGCTGCTGCCTGCCGGTATGGTATACTATATTCGGTGTAACAATAATTTTTGTTGATTTAATTAAATTTTATGGGTTTACTTGACTGTACAGCACAACAGCACTTTAAAGGATTTAAACCAGGAGATTTTTTCTCTCTTCTTTTGTTGTTTTTGTATTTGTAAATAAAAAAAATTTTAAAAGCCTTTTTGTTTAAATATTTATAAACACAGTTTATTTAACAGAAAATGCTCTCATAAATGGATTTGCAAATAAAATGAACTGGTAAAACGCGGTTTTCGTAATTAAAATGTGAGAAAAACAAAAACAAACAGGAAAAAAATATGGTTTTAAAATAATTAATTTATGAAAGCAACAAATTTTTTTTAAAAAAAATCTGTTTTTATACAAAAAAAAAAAATTCCGTAAAAAATGTACTTTAATCGTACGATTATGATGCGTTAAGATTTTAAATAAACAAGTGACGTGTCCACAAGCCATTGACACATTTTATTGTATTTAATTTTTTTTTAATAGGTTTTATTATCAGTTCTTAAGTTTATTAAACTTTTTGCAAAAAAATTTATTAAAAAAAAAAAAAAAAAGAAAAAATATTTCTTTACAGGGGACACCCGGGTTTGAACCGGGGACCTCTCGATCTGCAGTCGAATGCTCTACCACTGAGCTATATCCCCATGTTGTTGTACGTGTATTTAAAGGGTTATAATTACAATTGTTTTCGTTCTTAACTCTATGATCTTACAACATCCATTCATGATACAGGCAAAGGCGCGACACAATTACTGTGTGACACACCCTTTACTCTGTGTGTATCAATTTAACTTTTATCAGCACGAATACGGAGAACAAAACAAAATTTGCCGAAAACTTTCATTTAAAAATAGACAGATTACAGTGTAGGCAAAAAGTAAAAGTAATGTCGACAATGGCTATTCTAACTTTGTCGTTCTCTTTGGTGTTGTATTTCACTTTGCTGTTAAAAAAATAATTTTTATTAACCTTACTTGCACTTCTCCTTTACTCTACTTCTTTCAGTATTATTGGCTTGGATCCGTCTTTTATACTAGTCATGGATTCCTCGTTATCTCTCCCTGGTGTGAACACATTTTGAAAGGAGTTTCACAATATAGAAGATCGCTTCATAGAGAGCTAAGTTTATTATTATATTCCTAGCCCACTTGCAGCCCTTGTGCTGACCAACTTCTCCCTCCTTGGTTCGGAGGAACTTGGTCAGTACAGGGACTGCGTTCACCTGTGGCGTCACAACGGTCCGCTATGCGCGCTCGAGTTAGCTTTTGGTATCAAAGCTACCACATTAACCTAACCTAACCTAGCCTAATCTATTCTGTCCCACTGATTACGGTAGTCCCCGCATATAAGCACCCTGTATACAATAATTCCCCACTTAGGAACACTGCAACTTATGCAATTTTGATTTCGGTTTCAAAATGTACTGAAAATATTTGGCTTTTAAGCATTCCCCGCTTATAAATGCGAAAAAGAGGTACTTCATACCCACTTTGTGATAATTTTCTTTTCAAAATTGAGGGAGCTAGTGCGACATAACGTTTCTGAAATTTTTTATGGGGCCAAAACCAGACGACGTAACCAAAGTGAGGCAACCAATTTCAGATAATTGATTCCTGATAGAAATCTTACAATCCACTAATGTTAGCCTTTCGTAGTCTGTAAAGCTTTTCTTCTATTAATCTGGCCTAGCTCTTCTTCTACTATTCTCCTGGCGAATCAACGACCTGTCTCTCTGGCTAGTTAATGCTTCAATTCGACACTTAAATATGTCCATAAAGTCTGCTGCGGATCCATCTTCTTCAGTAATTTCTTCACAGTGATCTCGAAGTTACACAACTTTCTTCAACACATCAAGTTGTAGAAGATGATTAAAGCCCTGTCCGACCAGCCGTCATTGTGAATGTGCTCTAAATCAGGGATTACCACTTCATAGCACAATTGTGCAGAGAGGACTCACACGCATTATTGTGCTTTTTGATTTAGTTGTCGATCAGACTGCGACAAGAAGACGTGTGCGGCGGATGCTTTTTCATTTTATTTCAGAATGACACTCAAAAAATATTTTATGTTAAAAATGTTCTATGTCATTAGCTGGGCGTATTTCATTTTTATTTTGTCGCATAGTTGGGTTTTTTATTTTTATTTATCTATTACAAATGGTCTCATTTTTAAGCCAAAAATGGATAGCTTTATGTTATTTGAATAAAAAATAAATTGTTTTATTTTATTGATCTAAAATTATTAAGCCAAAGATAGATAGCTTAATGTATGTTGTTGAAATGAAAATCAAAATATCGTATATTACTAACATTTTTCTATGGCTGTAAATAAATAAATTCTCTCAACTTATTTTCTCTCTCTTACTCACTAATACACAACCAAAAAATTTTTGGTAACCCCTGCTCTAAATATAATTATTGTATATTTAGAGCAGGGCAAGAAAATCCGTTAGGAGTTTCAGGTTTGACTTGTTGTACTTGAGAACATCCAATCGGCTCCTAAACTAGGTAGAGATCGTAGCCTTTGTGGGCCTAAACCGTCTTTAATCAGTTCAGACAGTGCGAGCATGAATCTTTTTTTTGAAAGACAAGTCATTAAAAAATGCGTTATATTAGTCAGACATAGCGCGGTATTAGGTTTCCCTAGAATGTCTTCAAGTTCACTTTGAATTCATCATTCAAAGTCTATAGGCGTGTTCAGCTTATACACACTAAAACAAAGTTATTCTTTCTAAGTCATATCCGCATCCAGACAATTTCTTACTAGATTTAGCACACTCTGATTACTTAACAGAAAGTCCACAGAAAGTTATTGCCCTTTAACATCTGCCGAATCGTACAATATCATGTAATGTGTACCTATATTTGAAAATATACTAGTGTCCACAACAATATTTTTTAACTGCGCTATGGGCAATTATTGTCTGTTCGTAAGTTTTCCCTGTTGTTTCACCTAGAGGACCGTACAACCTATTTAATCAATTTTATTTACTCCTCAATCAAACATCTCCGTAATGTGTACAGCTCATACGCGCAGACACAAGCCGAATTATATAGTGTGTCCAGTAGATACGCCTTTAAGGAGCTTGACTTTATTCCCTTAAGAATCATAAGAGCTCTGGTTTCTTTTCTCGCCGGAGTAAGCTCTTGCATCCTGGAATTTTGCAATTTGTGTTCCATTTCCCTCCTTGCAAAAAACCCTTAACCGGAAAATGCAACACACATATTTGACCAAATTCGTGTATAACATATCCTTGATACAGTCTAGAGACATGTGTACCTAAATCTAAGCTTCTCTAAACCGTGACAGTCACAAAGAAAGTTTTGTAACAATTCCCCAATCTCTGACATTTTCTACAATTGCCATAATAAAGGTGACCCATATGTTCCGCAGTATGCCCAAACATGCAGTGCCCAGTTGTTGTGACCATTAGAGGCTTAATGGTTAATGGAATCTCTCCAGAAAACTTTTTGTTTTTGAAAAAAAAAAAACTGATTGAAAATTCATATAAGTGCGTAAAAATGCTGACGTAGGTCTGCCAGATTTCCATCTTTTCCGAAGTTTATTTATCTATCAAGTTCTACAGCGTAACTTAGTCTGTTCCACTGTACAAGAGCAACACTAAGGAGGAAACCCTTTAGTAGCACCCTGGTCAGAAATATCATTTCCTTTCATTCATGAATAACTTGGCACTCATATTAGTTCGATATGATGTTGTCCAAGCTCGGTCAGAGATCAATGGCATCAGATTGTTGCAAGGCTCTTCACGTAAACATTGATAGTCAAGTAAAGCTCACGGCTCTATAAATGTTTTAAACCTCCATCAGTGCAGTCATAGAGCCGTCTCAGAAAAGCGAGGTGTCAAGTTTATCAGAACAAATCCCCGATCTCAATTTTCTCTAGAAGATATTCTATTCATAGAAGTTCCAAAGTCAACTAAAAAATGTCTGCTCACAGGAGCAACATAGCATTCTCCGCCTTAGTTAGGTACTTATGTGCATATACTCGTACATATATACATATAGTTTAAAGATTTTATTGGGTCTGTGTAGGTCTGTGTATCTCTAACATGATCATCTCCCCGGAGTCCTTGGATATATACATCTATAGCTCCAGACTCGATAATGCGGTTGGTAGCGTTGCCTTTTCCGGAAAATTGAACCTGAACATTTCCTTCCGACTACCGGATCACTGTAGCGTGTTTCAAGAAGAGCTATTGGCCATTCACCAACCCCTTCAATGGATTCTCATCAACGGTGCTCTTTACTGCTGCATCTTCATCTTTTCGGATAGCCAATCTACTTTTAGATCGCTTTCGAGCGTTATTTTCAATTCCAAACTCGTTAGGGAGTTTCGTCGTTGTCCCGAAGTTCTTTCTCATTTGTTTGGATCCCTGAACACAGAGACATTTCAGGAAACTGTAAGGCTGATGAGTTCGCTAGAGCAGGTACACTCCTTCCGTAACCCTCGCCAATCGAATTAAATTGGCCATTAGGCAAAAATTCTTCCGGGACGCCAACCTATCCTGGGTAAATAAGGAATCTTGCTTCATTGCCTGACGTACTTGAACCACGATGGCTAGGAGACGCACCAACCAACTGCTCAAACTTAATCGCAATATCATCTCGGCCACTGTGACCATGCTTACAGGTCATTGCGTCAGGGGAAGATAGGCAGAAATACCGCAGCTCCTATCAAAACGGCTTTTGTCGAGGTTATGGGTCTGACTAAGAGAAAGAAACTTTCTTTGTCAATGCCCATCTCTTGCGGGGTGCAGATTTATGTTATTTGGCTCTCTCTCCTTTCCGTCAGCTTAATCATGCACTGATATCAAGGATATGGCTTCGCTTTTTAAGCTTTTATTTAATCATTGTATTCATCAAACCTACAGTATCGGTTGGGCTCTATATAGCCATGGTTGACTGACACAACTAAATATCTTGCCTTGTCATTTTTGATTGCTTAACTTTTCATTCCCTTGTTTTAGCCATTCTACCTCTCGACATTTTAAATGAAAATTAATTTGTTATTGAGCGTGATTTATAGGAAGTTTTATTTTTACTTCTCAATGCTTTAAATTTGGGAAAAGAAAGAAAAAACTTATCCTTATCATCCTTAATTTATGAGCATCACATAAATTCTATTTAACCATCACCGCCACTGCCACGAATGCAATGGTCTTCTATCAATGGACGAAGAAGAAGTTATCCAAGGAAAACTAAGGAATTGCAATAAAATAGTAGTTGTACGATATCAGGTCATTAATTGTTTTATTTTTTTTTTATTTTTCTAATATTAAATAACCTTCTGACATGAGGTCAGAGCAACTGACACTTTACAATATGGAATACAAGATATGGTTGGTGCCTGGAGGACAACAAGTATTCCCATTCCCTTATCAGACACCATGATATATCGTATGAGAAGAAACGTCGTTTCAAAAATTAAATTACAAGAAATTTATGTGTGTACGAGTATGTATGTACTTGGTTGGTTGTGGAGATAAATTTCATTGTAAAGTTAAAACATATCAAATGAAGGAAGGATTCCCAGTGAAAGTTAATTTGAAAACGATAGAAAAACAGTTTTGATGGATTGACAATAATAACGAAAAAGAAAAGCAAACAAATATTTTTCTAGGAGCAAGATTAATTGCTGTTAAAAAGTTGAAATCTCTCAATATGTCCTTTCAAAATATACAGTCAAAGAAAAAAGTCTACATACACCGCTGTATGTAGACTTTTTCTGGGTGGTTTTTATCAAATTGAAAAAGGTCGTGTAGTGTTGTGTACATAATTAGCGAGAAAAAAGTCTACATACATATACCGTTTAAGTAGAATTCTTTTGTGATTTTTTTTACATTTTTGGGAATCCCCGCATGTAACTCATTACCTCTTTCTTTTGTCTTAGTTTACCAGAGACCAATAGCTAATGTGAACAAAATCGAAAACATGAAAATCCTTTTGAAAAATAAGTTCACGTTTCTGTGATTTCACTGTATCTATGTACTTTCGGAAAATGTAACGAAAAAGTAGAGGAGGTCATAGATAGATCCGGGCAGTGTTGCCGTTTTTGGTTATTTCTAACCAAAATTGGTTAATTTTTTGTTCAATGTGTAGGATGTGTAGATTTCTCCGGGTTTGGTTATTTATTTTTCTTATAAATAGAGCTTTTGTTTTGTTTGTAGAAATGTATTAATTAGTAAGACTAAAATTTTATTTTGTTATTTTTTGTTTCTTTTCTTGCTCTGTTGTATTAATTGTAATTTAAATTTGAAAAAAATAAAATAAAAAAACTGCGAATTTAGTTTTGGTTATATTTTTTCTTATTTGGTGATTTTTTTTACAAATGTTGGTTACAATATTTTTTTTTTCGTGGCAACACTGGATCCGGGCGATATAAGCTTAAAAAAAGAACATGGTACTATTTTCATATTTCGGGTACCATTTTTACTCTATGTAAGAGCATGAGATGATCTCCTGACTGAAACATGTGGATCGTAAGATGCTAGTTCTTATAAAAACAATAAAAAAAGGGGACACCCGGGTTTGAACCGGGGACCTCTCGATCTGCAGTCGAATGCTCTACCACTGAGCTATATCCCCACTTATATAACTTTCGAAAATTTAACGGACTTTAAATTACAGTTATTAGCTAATAAACTTATAATTCTCGTTTACAATTTTAAAACCGAAAACAATTTATTTTATTAGAATAATGTATTTAGAATGATTTCAAATTTTTTTTTTTTTGAACAAAACACATAAAAAAGTAAAGAAAAAAAGATTTCATGTAACAGGGGACACCCGGGTTTGAACCGGGGACCTCTCGATCTGCAGTCGAATGCTCTACCACTGAGCTATATCCCCTATTGATACTTTGCCGTTTCGTTCTTTATAGCAACCCCAATGTTCTTATTACATGATTATTATAACAATAATCATCATTAATGTTAATTTATATTTAATTTAACAATTTAAATGATAATTTAACATGAATGTTGTTATATTATTAACAGAGAATTTTTAACAGTGAAGTCATCACAGATACTAAATATGCGGGGGAGTGAGTATAAGCAGCTTTCAAAGTCACTCACTTTAAAATATATCGTGATTGTTTCTTAAAAAAAAAATCTTTTTGTAATTTATTCGTCCAATTTAGGTGTTGTTTTAATATTAAATATTAAATTATTGCTTTTTCGTAAATTTGTTTCGCTATTGCAAATATTTTTGCTTCTAAAAATGTTTAAAAAAATTAGTCTTTTCACAGGGGACACCCGGGTTTGAACCGGGGACCTCTCGATCTGCAGTCGAATGCTCTACCACTGAGCTATATCCCCATGATTTTTGCTTCCGTCCATTTTTGTGGTTTTTAAAGATGTACCGGAAAACAAAAGTGTTGAATATTATGTTTACACTGGCTTCGAATTTACTTTTACCCTCTTAATGCTTTCGTAGCTATTTTTATAATAAGGATTTACCAAATTTCCAAACTCTTCCTTAAACAGATATTTTCTTTTTTTTTGTTCCTTTTCTACTTCTTCTTTTTTTTATTGTCATTAATCAAACTAATTTAATTGAATTATTACGTATTTATTTAATTATTTCCTAACATTTGCACTTTCTATTGCTACAGACTGACATTGTTACCTTCCGTCCTATTTACATTGCATTTACTTCGGGTCTGGCAACTTCTAGAAGTTTACTGTTGATTTGTTATTGTTCCTTCGTTTCTATGTTATTGCAGTTTGGTCTTTGTTTTTCCCTATTTTTGTAATTGCGTCGTTGATTTGTTGATATGTCTTCGCAACATTTGCTATTTAGTTTTTTTTTTAAATTATTTGTTCAGTGTAAAAAAAAAAAGATTCGTAACATTCAAAGAACCAAAGTTTTTCGCTACCATGTCTTGTATATTTAAAAGAAAGGTAGCACGTTATCATCGGTATATAAGGGGTCATATCCCCCAGTCTCGTAGTAAATCTTAGGAGAGTCCGAATTTTATCCTCGAAGAATCCCCCTACCCAGTATATTCAACCTGATCCTACCAAGTTTAGGACTGTTACCGAGAAGCTATTTTATAATATTCAACTGTTTTTCATCACAACATACCCAGAAATAGACCAGCTGAGATCTATCATGGATCCTTGTGACCCTCCTAAACTCGAAATGTTTTGTAGGAAACCTAACCACCAGTCTCACAATACATGTCAGCCATAAAAGCAAGCCGTTTCTATCATTGTCGATAGATAGAACACGTAACTTCCCGTGCAATGCATTCTCCCAGCGTTTTTGTTCCTTTTAACTGACACGTCTCCCGATAAGTCCATAGAGACAGTAATTTGTAACATCATGTCACAATAAAGAAACAAAATTTTTATCGGAACCCATCAGAAACATATTCGATCTGGTCTATAGGCTCTTATGTAGTCTATACAATCACGAACTAGTCATAACTTATACATAATTACCCTCAGAGCAGCGTGCGTGCCTTTCATTAGTAAACGGTGGCTGGGTCTGCTACGGCCTCAAGAGCCTTCAAACTAACAATTATCTGTATTTATCCTATCTATATTCATCCAATCTTAAGCGAATTCCTTACAAAAGACCTTAGCACCAGTGTCTCTACTGTACATATCTGTGAAGATGATTACAATACGATGTATTTAAATACTGTGTTATAACAGTGATAATATAACGTGTATAATTTCGGAAAGGGGAGGGGAGTTTCGAAATTAAACAACTTTAGTTCAGTAAGTTGTGTTAAAAAGTTTGTAATTAAATATGCACAGCTCTCCATCTATATTTCCATGTGAAGATTTTATAAGCCCGACTTTTAACTGTAGTTTTAAAAGTTTAGCAGACCATTTTAATGATTGTCTCATAAAGTTCATTTTAAATGTTGTTTTTTCGATAATTTCCTTCTGCAACCCTTTTGTGTCTCGCTTTTTCTTTAATTCTTTGTACACGGAGTCAATAAACTTCCTACTTTCCTTTTGTTTTGAAAATATTCTCATAAAATCCTCTACCCCTTCCCTTTCCGATTTGTATTTTTGTAGGATCATTTTGTTCTAAAAATAAATGTGCTAAAGGGGACACCCGGGTTTGAACCGGGGACCTCTCGATCTGCAGTCGAATGCTCTACCACTGAGCTATATCCCCATATAGATCCACATTGAAAAACGTTTTATAAATCAAATTTCTAACACTAGGCTTGAAATTTAGAAATCTACTTCCGGGATACTATTCTAAATTTAGTTTTTTTTTCGAAAAATATTTTTCGTAATTCTCTGTTTTCAATAACCCCTTTTTATCTCCCTTTTTTTGAGAATGAATTTCATTCGTTTTTTTCTTAATTGCGATGGATATTCTTAGCTGCTGTAGAACCCTTTCTTTTTTCTTCCCTACCTATTATTCCCTCCCCTTTCATATATATATTTTTTTTTTACCAAAAAAAACTCTCAGTAGGGGACACCCGGGTTTGAACCGGGGACCTCTCGATCTGCAGTCGAATGCTCTACCACTGAGCTATATCCCCCCGTAATTGGGTTTCAGAATTTCAAAATTTTTATGACTATTATTATGACCTGGTGCGAGGTCTTACTTACCTCAAGCTCAAAGCAATTGTCAATTGATATTCAATTACAATACAATTTCAAGATAAGATTGCAGAGAATATCTTAAAGCGAAGCAATAGATAACGGTTTCATTGTTTTTAGAATGTAGCTGAAAATGGTTTGGAAAGCAGCACAACTAAATGCGAGAACTCCAGGAAGATGTCAAGCCTCTTGTATTTCACAGCAACCTGCCAATGTAACAGCAGGAGTTTGTATTGAAGAACTTCATATGAAGACTTAGTTCACATTAAAGTCCTTTTCTATTGACCTCTTCACATTATTTTATTATAACCTTTAAAGGCCTTGCACGCATAACGTAACTTTATCTATAGCCAACATTATCTAGTTATGTAGCCAACATGACTCTAGTCTTCATCAATATTATCTAGTTATGACCTCAAAGGTTTAGCGCGACTAATACACTTCACGAACTATACACTTCCAAAATGTATTCTAATTATGTCAGTCCCACAAATTCACATGAAAATTTAGCCCGGCTTTGTTTCCTCAAGATTGAATTCTTATCGCCTACACTTTACGCCTAAAGTTTTGCAGTTTTTGCAAAAATGTTTGGAACCCACTGATAGGTTTGAATTTCGCATATCGTGCCCACATCTACCAAAATTTTTAACGCTGGTATGCTGTCAGCATAAATTCAGATATGCCTGCTAAATTCCCCGTAATATAACAGCCGTGTAAAGTGGTAAAATTTTAGTTTTTCCAATTTCATGATAAATTCTATATTTTATTGAACAACTCCTATCTTCTCTCAATTTCGAATCAGTTATTCCCCTCCCTATGTAGGATTGTCCACCAATCAAACCAATATGACAGAAAAAAGTTCCTACCTATAGGATATACATACTTTTAAGTCTAGTAACGAGATTTATAAAGGCGACACTGCCATCGGAAGCCCTAGTGCATCCTTGGTCACTGGAACAATGCGTGAAGAAGCTTTTGTAGAGGTTTCATGAAATAAACGAATATGAACAGCTCCCCACAGCAATCGTTGGAAGTTATTTCTTGAGATCGTTTAATCCTGAAACTGGGGTATAACGAAATATCATAGTATACGATTGTCAGTTTTAAAGTCCCGCCATGATAGAAGACGCGATCAAGAAGTGCGAAGACTCTGTCTAAGTCAAACATTAAATTGTATGGACCGTACTATCGATTCAAATAAAGATTTCAAGCATTTTTCTGAATTTTATGTGTTTTTTTTTGAAAAATTTTCCTATAGCTCTTAAAAATCACCCTATAGTAACCCTCAATTAAAGTGACATGAATACTAGCTGGCGATTTGCAGAAAAGCAGCCTAACCTCTAATACATTGCAGTGTAGAGGTCTTATAGAGAGTTCACCAAAATCTTCGGTTTTGTACTTAAGTTTTTGTTTTTTGAATACATCATCTCAAAACGTGAGAATCTGCCGTTAATATTCTATGTGTTCCGGGACATAGGGATATTGTTGGAACCAGGGCTGGTAAGGACCGATTTTCTGATTGCCTCAGTTAAATAATCCACTCGTTCAATTTCGTTGGTAATAATATTACTAGACTCTGCTTGGACACGTATCACTTATGTATATCCTTAAATCACATGGCCACCCATCGTGTAATAGCGATTCTCACGGCCAGCTGTCCTTTTGATATGCAAAGCGAAAGACTTGGCATTTCGGGTCTGAGGAGGAGGAAGATACTATATTTTAGTGTATGTCAGTGCCTTACGCTTGTCATAAAAGTGCGGAGGTTTCCTCTGGGGAAAGTTTGACCACTGAGTTTAATATTGATTGCGGTATCATAATCGGCCTAAATGCTGACCTAAGTGGGACCTAATCTAATTTTCTACAGCAATTTAGGTATTGAATTCTTCCTACATTCTCATTTTCACTGCAGACATTATGTGTGTGAAGGTAAATCAGAATTTTAAAACCCAAGACGCAAACCATAAGTTTTAACAGAAGTTTTTTGGGTATTAACAGAACTAAATTGTATATTAAAAATGTTCTGTCCTCTGTTTAACAGTTCCTATCCGGGTACTTAATTGTTTAGAATATCATTATTTATAGGATGTACATACCAGAGATCAGCAATGATTCGTATTTTCGCTACTCATATGTACTTATGAAATTTTGAGTCCGAGTGAGTCAAGAGTATTAAAATTCAACTACTCTGATTCATTCGTACTCGCTACAACATTGATTTATAAGTATAGGTTGCAATGAGTATGAGTACAACGTTGACATCAAACTCACAACATTCGATACATTGTTTGATTCATACGCCTCCTCATTCAGATTCATAAATTTAGAAAAATATTTATAATACTTACGAATGATTCGAGTCACTCGAATCATTCATCAAAATTTACAGTAGTAGTTATTGTTGCATTTACAAAAGAAGAGAAAAGAAAAGACAAAGACAGCAAACAAAGCACACACACAACCTTCTAGCGAGTATTGTGGTGTTCGTACTCGAATCATACTTATTTTGTGCTTCGTGTATATGTTGAATCATGGAGAGTCGAAATCAACAACATCGTGCATATTGTTAAGTATGAGTACGATGAGTATTTCTAACTTTGAATATGAGTAGTATGAGTATGATATTAATCTACTCATCGTTTTGAATACTCGTTGCTGATCTCTGGTACATACATATGTATATGCGTGGTTATTCATACAAACTCCATGATTATCAAATCCAAACGAAGTTTACAATCCTAATAATTCAATGTAAAGTTATATGGTATTAAAAAAGGGACTTATCTATTCTAAGGGCATCATGTGGCCTCAAGAATGTAGTGCATTATACACAATTTGGTGCAGGATATATTTTCGTTGCTGAATGTTTAACTTGACGTTTCCGTATGTGGGTTCCTGTATAAAACTTGTCTGGTCATTCTTCTCATATTATTTATGGGCTTTGATAGATTTTTTTTTAAACCATGCTTCTCACCACGAAAGGATCGTCCTTATGGTCTTGAAAGAATTTTGCAGATTTTCTTGACACTTGTTTGTGGCCGCAATCTCTCAAAGCAAATACGAATTCTCGTTACACTTTCTATTCCGCCCAACGAATTCATAGTGGGCTTAGTTAATGAAGCATCCATTTTGCCTATTAGGCTTCCTAAGTAGCATAATGTGTCGATATCTTTAACAAGAAAGTGTTGTTTAACTAGTCTAGTCTATTTTCATGCACAAAATAGATGTTGAGAAGTAAGAAAATATTTAATTTCAAGAAGAATTGTTTAGTTTGTGTATGCAAAACTTACAAAAAAAAATCGTTCCAATCAGGGGACACCCGGGTTTGAACCGGGGACCTCTCGATCTGCAGTCGAATGCTCTACCACTGAGCTATATCCCCGCTTATATATTGCCCTTGAAAATTTTGAATTTTTAATATTTTTTTTTTTTAATAAAATTCCTTAAAAAAACAATAAAAAAAAACAGAAGAAAACGGAATCCATAAAAGGAAATATCCAGTGTACACCTGTTTAAATATCTTGTTTTTAAATTTAAAAATAAAAAATAAATTTTTAACCCAAATATGTAAGAAAAGATGATAAAAAGTTATTAAAAAAAAAAAATAAAATTTAAAGTGTAAAAAAATATTCGAAAAGAATATGACAAGAAATCATATTTAATGACAGTCATTTTGTTTGATGACAAACGCACACATTTACACGCCTACATACAGTTCAAAGAAATTTATTCGTTCAACGACTCTTTAAAAAAAAGAAGACTGAGTGATAACGTTTGTCAATCAATTCGATAATGTTGTTGCTGATGATGGTAATGATGCTAATTTTGATATCTTTTGGTAAATTACCTTAAAATTGTTGTAAATTTTGTGTCTTTAAGTTCTGTTATTGTTGTTGTTGCTGTTGCTTTTGTTATTGTTGTAATAATCTACTTATTTATGCAAATGAGTTTTTGATGATTCAGAATTTATTTCTTTTGCCAGATTTTTTGTTTCCTTTCTCATCAACAGTTTGGTAACGTTGCGTGGAAAAGGATGTCGGGTTGATAAGTTGCCTTCAATAGCAAAAAATTTATTGCAACAATATCTTACAGGGGTATTGTTTTTTTTTTTTGTATAACAATTTGTAACCAAAGAACCAAGCATTGGAGAACAACATTGATTTGTTAAAAAAATAAAGAAGACAAAATGACTTGTAAAATGACATCATAATTGTGAAGTTCATAAATTTACGAAATTTTTTCTTTTTAAAAGATTTATGGAATCTATAGAGTGGGAAATTTACTTAAACTTAATTTAATTAAACTTAAAACAAAAACGGTTGCCGTTAAAAATGAAATATTTCATATATGTTATGGCTACCGCGTCTGGCCTCACAGTGCCTCATTCGGTCGGAGCAATTTCTGCACTTTTTCGAGTGTATCGGCTCGAATCTCGGCAATGACATCACGAATGTTGGCCTTTACATGCTCAATAGTTTCTGCTTAATAACACTGCTCTGCATAACACTTTTCTTTAACGGCGCCCCACAGATAATAGTCCAACGGTGTCAAATCGCACGGCCAACTGACATCACTATTTCGGCTTATTAAACGACCATCAAACGTTTGACGCAGTAAATCGATTGTGGCATGAAATGTATGACAAGTTGGACCATCCTGTTGAAACAAAACATCATTCACATAAAAAAAAAAAAAAATCGGTTATCATGGTGCGATAGTGTCTCCATTGACTGTAAGGGTTGCGTCGTCCTCATTTAAAAAAAAAAAAATATGTGCCAATGCTACCTCCGCTTCACAAGCCGCACCAAACAGTCACTCGTGATGGGTGCATTGGCTTCTGTAAGACCGCGTGTGGGTTTTCTGAGCTGCAAATACGGCAATTTTGCTTATTAACATACCCATCAAGATGAAAATACGCTTCATGCGAAAGGATGTTTTTTTTTTTTGTCAAAATCGATATCATTTTGCAGTTTCCCGTTGACCCAATAAACCCCAACGTTGCTCAAACGTAAATCGATTCATTACGGTCAGTGAAAATAATATACTGGATTTTGTGACAGAATAAAATAACATAAGTATTGCCAGATTGGAAATAACCGATGACTCAAATATAAACCGATAGATGACCCACCTTATATAAAGTCAAGCATGATGTTGAGAATAATTCTTGACAATTTTTTAAGTAAATTTTATTTTATAAAAGGACTCTCTAAGATATCTCTGTTGTGTCTTCTCCAGCCCTGATGCCTGGCTATTATTTGATAAACACTCAGCTGTTTCCTTCTGAGATGTATTAACTTCGCACAGGTTCTCCAGTTATGCATTCTACATTCGTTCTCCTCATCACAGATTCTATGTATCTAAGTATTCTTTGGGTCTGCTATGCTTCGTCAGATTTCTGATTGTTTTTCTCGCACTACTTTATGATCCATTACATATAATTTGTTAGCTTCTAACACCACTTGTGTTGTGTGTATTAACTATTGTGCATGGGTGGTGGGACCTTCAGTTTAAAGTCGATTCCGAACGACAGATTTTTTTTTAGAAACTTTTCATGGCAATTTTATTTTACTCTCAAAGTTTTTTCATATTTCGTTTTATTCGAGAAGTCTGATCTTATGTTTAATAAGCCAATACACTGCCTATTAGATTTCTACATAGTCTGCCCCATAATAGTTTAGGTTATCTAAAACCGGTTCAGAGTGAGGAAAGTATATTGATCGTTCCGTTTTATTCGAGTATATCCTTCCAAACAGCTCTTCCTAATCCACAGAAAAAATTCTGACTCTAAATTCCTCCATGAACTGAGAACCAACAGATTTTGATTAAGCTTTCCATTCTGATTTTGAGTCAACCTCATAGAAGCTAAGTGTTCGGATGGCAGCTTGACTCAGATATTATTGCTATATCCTGTCCTTTACACGTCATGTTCAGGTTGATTTTTAAGAAACATTTGTTCCGCATTGTCTATGAATACTTCACTTTAGAACATCCTCCCTTCTGTTACACTCTATGCTCTTGACCCCTTCGTACACCAGAGAAACATCACTTTTTTAAAAGAGCAAGTAGCAATGAAATTATTCCCTTGACTTTTATTACTCATTTTCGTTGCAAAACATTTCTCGAAATCATAAAGTCTACTGTTTCTGTTTAGGGGACAGTTAAGGAGTGACCTGTCAAGCGTTTGATATTTCAGATCTCGTTGTCTCTTGAAGAATCTTACGTTAGACTCTTGTTTTTATCCTAACCACCCTCTCCATGACGAGATTTTCACTACCACATGTAATAGGCTCAAATCCAATAGAGCCTCCTAATCTCATTATATTACAGGTTGTCACAGTCAGTCATGGGTATTCTATACTCGATATATTGAAAAAATTTCAGTTATTGTTGTTTAAACATCGATCATAATCGTTTTAATCGTCACGTTCTGCACTTCTGCTGTGGCGGGCACAGGCAAAGCGTCAAGTTTTTTATACGTATTTTCTTCAATCGCTAGCAAAAGTCGATTTCTTCTAGGATTTCTGACATTGTGAATTTCATCTCTGGCATTAGCTAGCTTGTAAGATGAGTTTGTTTCTCTCTGTTTGCTTTCTCTCTTTCACTTCTAGATCACCTATCCTTAGAATATTTCATCTCATTTCCCGCACTTTTCTATTGTTTATCATTTTTATTATCTCTCTTTCGATTTGTTCCGGATTTCTGGACTTTCTTCCTAAATTAACTACCGTAGCATCATCTTTACATTCCTTTAACTGTTTGTCACAGTGCTTTGTTAACTGTTGAAATCTCTCCCCTTTATGGAGCGCATGAGCTAATATCCGTTGAATATTTAAATTCTGTTTAAATTCTAGAAAATATTGAAAACTTTTCTCTAAAATATTCTCTTAAAAATTCTGTTTAAATATTCAACAAAACCTGTCAAATATGGTTTAGAAAAAGAAGAGAATTTTCCATGAATTTAAGGTTTTCATACATACACACACACACGCGTACGTGTATGCTTAGAAGAACACATTAATATGCTCTTAAAAGGCAATCAATTTATAAAACACAAAAAAGTACTTAACAACAACAACAACAACAACAGCAAGAACAATGACTACAAAAAAAAATAATTGAAACAACTATAAACACATTAAAGATTCAATCATTTGTCTAAAAATTACAAAAACGAAAGAGAGAGAGGGAGAGAGAGATAGAGATAGAGAAAAAATTGAGGAATAAAAATTAACCGTAAATTACAATGACCATTAACCAGGAGGAGAACAGACAACAGCAACCAGCAAATATCTTGAAAAAAGGAAAAAGAAGAAAAAACAACAGGAAGTGTCATTTCCATTATTGGCTTCAATATGTTTCCTGTATGTGTGTATGAGAGAGAGAGAGAGAGAGAGAGAGAAATTGAGTGTAAATTTGTTACATGAAACTTTAATGGTTTATGGTCCTTTAACTTTGACACAATTCTTGTAAGCTGCTACACATACACTTACACATACACTTACACATACACTATTTCTATACGCATATACAGTATGTGGAAAAAGAAAATTTCCGGGTTAAATAATGCAGCTACGCTGTGTCTTTACTGTATGGGATCAGCAACTCACTCACTAGTCAGTATCTATGGGCGACTTGTAGGACTGTAGGTGATGCCACACATTATAACAATGACATTATAACAATGGCTCGAAATTGAATGTAGTTGAGTATAGTGGAGTATAGGTAGCTTGTAGAAGTAAGCGGGCACAAATCATTGCAGCCTCCTTAAGGCCTGCGATGAAGATTGTCGAGGGTAACAATATCTCTGGGAAATATATTGCCATTTTTTCTAATGGCCAGGTTGCAGTCAGTGCACTAGTTTCTACCATAATGGTATTACAACAGTTTACGACCGCCGTGAGACTGTATACGATATGGCAAAGCGATACAATTTTCACATCACATGAGTACTGTCGACAGACGGTGGTTTTTCGGCACACTTTCAGAGTACCTATTCTGTGGTGTTGTCAGTTATTCAGCATATCAAATAATGTACTTCGCAAAAGAATTTTTACCTCCAGACATCTGACGCACACCTGTTAATTGGCCATTAAAGCTCTAGGCTTTCAATGCTGTTTATCGCCGAAATATTGCACAAAATCTGTGGACAAGAGTCCAAAAATGCTATTTTGTTGTAAATATTCGAGAGGCAGCATAATTCAAATTAGAATAACAATATCATATGAGAACACCACCAAAAGTGGATTACAATAACAAATCAACAGTAAGTTCTTGAAGTTGCCACAACGAAAACGGGAATACTCGTTATTAAAAGGTAAAAACGTATGAATATTTCCTTTAAAAGACTGAATGATTGATAAACTAAATGCAGGTGTACACTTTATTTTAAAGCGCACAGTAGATGGAAACCAAATCAAGCAAAGATTTCATTTTAAATACAGTTTTTAGAAAAAAAGCAAAACAAAAAAGAAAAAAAATGGCAAAAAACCAAAGATTATACACACTATATCTCTCTCTTTCTATCTCCTTTTTTCAATTCACCAACACATTCAAATGTTTTTTGATGTCCAAGTAATCTTTTGTTTTCATTCAATGCTTAATACATTGAAACATGCATTAAAAATCAAAGGTTTTATGACTGTGCTTGGCAAGTGGTATAGAAACAAGAAAAAAAAAAACGGCAACAACAACAAAATAGTGTGTAATGTCCTGTTTGTTTGCCAGTTGTTGCTGCTATTGTTGGTAATTAAAACCGTTGTGTAAGTAAGCTTTACATGTTTTCTCTCCTTAAGGGCAATCTGAAAAGTATGCTTTGAATTATTTTTCAAGTTTTTTTTTTTTTTTAATTTAAAAAGACACAATAACGGTATAACTGTTAGTTGTTTTATAATTACTCTTCACAAGCATTTGTAATGGTGACCAACGCAATTAAAATCGTGTGACAGAATTGTATTGTGTTTATTATTATTGCTGTTGTTAATGTTAATCTCTTTTAATGTATCCTTTAATCTCTTTAGTATAATGTTTATTTGTGTGTGTGTGTGTGTGTGTGGGTGTTAGAGGCACATTTAATATTTTTATGACCCAATCAACGGCAATTTATATCCCTGTAGTAATTTTAATGATCGTCTTTATTCAAAGCTTGTAAAATTCGAATGGATTTTTTAAACTGTTCTTTACTCTGGATGGTATTGAAGTTAAAAAAAATCCGGTGGCATTAAACGAATTTACGTAAAAATTTCAAAACGCTTGCGAAATATTTTATTTTTGTAACATACATACGTACATAATAGGTCAATACAACCTTTTACTCAGGTTTACGACCATTGTTTCTCAAACCAATTATGTTGTGTGTGCTAATTTTATACATGAGTAGCGGAGTCATTCGACTTCGAACGACAGATTTTTTAGAAACTTTTTCATGGCGATTTTATTTACTCTCAGAGTTTTTGCCAGAAATCTTCTGAGAGGAAGTCGCCGAAATATTTTTTCATATTTCGTTTTGCTGCGGTTTGAACCGTGGCCTCACATCTAGTAAGCCAATATACTAACTACTAGACTAAGGCGACTTTTTATTTTTACTAGAAATTCTAATTCAATGGCTCTAAAAATTACTAGAATTCCTAGTGAAAGATGAAATTGAATTGGTGTCTGTTTGTCTCTAATTGATACTCTTCTCCGATTTGATGTATAAGTATGATGATGACTTGGAAGTCAATGCTTTTCACCGATTAGTTACTGCAGTTCCTTAAGGGAGGATCGTTGTTGCCTATGCGAATATAAATTTCTTTTTTTTTACTACCAACCTTCAGGGCATTGTATTGGAACTAGGGAATTACATATGTTATGGGAAGGAGGAAAGAGCGAGTAGAGTGTGTGGATATTCGATTTGAATCTCTTTATATCATAAGTGACAGGAAAGACCTCTGCATGAAGACACTCCCACATACGAATAGTCCGGCTAAAGAACGAATTTTGTCTGTAATGCAGTGTGCGAGCGATCCACTGGATGTGCTCGGCGAGAAAGGCGAGTGCTAAGTAGCAAAACATGATTCTCGGGTATTTTGCTAGAGCAAAATACGTTGTAGGTTCTTTCCCACCACTCATGTATTGAATTAAAACACACAAAATAACACAACCCTCCTGACTGGAGGGTTGTAGCATAATTCTCATACGCCTTCCGTACGTTTATTAAAAAAATAACTTTTTTTTATGCCATAGCATTCGATAGAAAGTGCTTTAAACTTTGAAAAACTTTACAATATTCTTGTCTTTTTTTTTATGCCAAAGTTATTAAAACTCTTTTGCATAAAGAGAAGGTGGTTGAGTGGTTGCTTGGTATACCCGGTGTGTTTTGAAATGAAACGATATGCAAATTATTTTGAAACGCATGGACGGACTGTTTATGACCGCTGCAAAAATTCACCACCAACCAACTGCTGTGTTCACTTTAATGGCAAGTGGTACGCTAGACAATGTTTCTGTTTGCCTAAAATGGCTAAAAACTATGGCCACTGTACTATGTGTTTTTAAAAGCCCTTCTCACAAAGTATCGTCGTTAGTTTATTTGTTTGCCATTTGGCTTTAATAATTGGGTCAACAACTACAAACTAGAAAAGGAGGGCAATATAATCGAAACCACGAAAATTTCAAATTGAATGTTAAAGTCACTTAGCTAAAGTGGGGAAACAAATTTTGTTTTCGTTTAGCTGTAGGAGCTACGTTTGGATTAAAAATTGGAGTTTTTTCTTGCTTTCATTTTGTGGGTAATTGGTTCCCCTATTAATGCTTTTGAGGTATTTTCTTTATTGTTTTTTCGGCTTTTTGTGGCACAAAATAATTATTGCTTCATGGAAAAACCAATGATTTGTTAAGGTTCATACACGTTACTTTGCTATGCATATGTTATGGATGTATATAGTGTTTGTCATGCCTTTAAATACATAACAGTTTTCCAACTCACCTTTTGGATCCATTCAGAACCTATTTTTTTAGACAACATAATAAAAAACATTATAATTGCCAGAAAAACGGTTCCAACATTCTAGTAAACGAATAAATATGTAGAAGATGTTCAGGTTGCCATTGTATTTCTGCCGATGTTCTTTTGAAAAGCAAATCTTATAGATTCAATAAAAGACCACGGAGGTACTTATTCATAGAGGATTAGCCTCATATCTTAGGTTTAAAACCTCACTGCAACATGTGAAATTTAGATGATTTAAACGGTTGAATAAAACACACAAATAAAGCAAAGATTTTGATAAAATCATAGACTTTGCCTGGATCTTTGCATTACGTACGATCGCCACTATATTATTTGAATGACCGTCGCTAGATTGGTTGCAGCAATTGATTCTTTAGAGATGGGTTTCCACAACTTTTAGCGACACCTTGTCGAATGCACATTGGTTTTCATAATATTCCAAATTTGAGATGTTACACGAATAGACAGGTTATTTGACGTATCTCCACAAGATTATTTGATCTTGGACTGACCCATTGACTGCAGCTTAAACGCGAAGTTACTCTTTATGAGAAGATCTCAGGTAATAAAACCAAAATTGGACATGTACACAAGACGTTACATCAAATTACAATGATAAAACAACATAGGGAGAGCCAGAAGTCTGGAAGTTGCCGTACACCGAACTTTGATAGTATAAATAAAATGAGAGGTAACATTATACATATTGATAGCACATACCGGTCATAATCTTCATAATATTCAATTACAAACATACATAATTGGTCATTACAACCCTTCAGTGAGGATTATGACCTAGCTTCTTACATTACCCAGGTTGTGTGTGTTAATTTTTCCATTAGTGGCGAGACCAACAGTTTAAAGTCAACTCCGAACGACAGATTTTTTAAGAAACTTTTCAAATTTTATTTTACTCAGAGTTTTTGGCAGATATCTGCTACACCAGTAACATACATGCATACATACATACGTAATTTGTTAATACAATCCTTCAGTCAGAACTACGACCTAGCTTCTTATACCACTTCTGTTGTGTGTCTTAATTCTACACATGAGTGGCGGGACCTAGTGTTTAAAGTCGACTCCGAATGACAGATTGAGAAACTTTTCATGACACTTTATTAACCCTCTGCGCTGAGAGGAAGTCGTCGAAGAAATATTTTTGTCGTTGGAGATGTCTGACCTGGGGGCTTAAACCGTGGCCTCACGTCTAGGAAGCCGACACACTACCTACTAGACTACGGCAGCCTTTTTCCAAGTCATCAAATTCAGCGATATTAATCATGATGACTTAAAAAACCTTCTTACAACTGCAGAAGTCAGCGTTCAACCGTTCTATAATTTATTTTGGATTTTGTGCTATTCACTCTAGTTTTGCAAAGAATTTAAGGAATTCGATAATTTAACAGATACAGTCAGAGAAAAAAATCTACATCACCGATGGATGTTGACTTTTACCTGCTAATATTTTTTTTTTTTGTAGTTTTCTAATAATTTCTAGGTGATATTTTTTTGTATTCGTTTTTGTCTTTAACCTTCCTATACCCGCGCGTTGGTCTGTGAGACCGATTTTTTTTATTATTGCGATTTTTTTTTGTAAAAAAAAATAGTGCCAGTAAGTTGATATCACTGGTAGCTTCATTATTCGTAATAAGCTTTGTTTTTGCATCAGAAAAAATTTTTTGAAATAGTACCAAGGATATAGGATTTTCCATTGTCGGTCTCACAGACCAACGCGCGGGTATTGGTGTTTCACTTTTTGGCGCGGGTATAGGAAGGTTAAACATTCTTAATTCTAACTGCCTTAAACAACTCTATAACACCTTTTTCAATTTGATAAAAATCATATACACCACTGTATGTAGACTTTTTTCTTTGACTGTATGATGTACGTTCGTACTGTACTATACCACGATCCTTACAAATTTTTCATTGAATCATAAAAATTCACATATAAGCGCCATGAGTTGCGAAAGCCATAAACGAAATGCTTTTTCCAGAAAAGAATGCAAATTTTTCAAAATTAATTACGAATTAATTGGTAGTAAAATTTCTGCACGACACAGTATTTTTGTTGGAAAATTTTGTCATTCAAACCAAAAATGTTTATTATTGCACTTTAAGCTTTTGCTTGGTAATCCTTTTGTAAAAATTAGAAGGAATTAATACAGGAATTTAAATAAATATGCAGGAAAATTATGATTATTTTACAACAAAACATAACAAAAGATTATACATTCCTTTTCACTTTTTTTTTCCTTTTCTTAACACAGAAAAGATGACATTCGTTCTGTCATATGCAATACATGACCTACTAGGTACGGGTATTGTAATACACGTAGAGAGGGAGAGAGAGAGAAAGAGTGAAAGAAAGCAGGGGAAGTCATACATTTAAAGGATTGAAAGTCAAAGGGAATATGACAGGTTCATTATTATTTTACTATCCACCTCAAGATGGATGATAATGTCAAGAAATGTTAAGAAAATTTTATGAAATTGTAAAGAAAAGAGTTTGTCCGTCTGCAGGATACTCTACATCAGTGTTCAAAGATTTCTGTAACCCTCAGTGTTAGGCCCACTACTCGATTACTATGATATTTTGACATACATTATCTGATGCAAAACACAAAAAAGTATTCACTCTTCTCATTAAATTCAGTCAAGGATTTTTTTAAAATAAAATTTTGAAAGACAGCTTATTCAACCTATGCGTCATAAACTCTGGGTGTATTTCATGGTCATTACCATCCTTCAGTCAGTATTACGACCTATCTTCTCTCTCCACTTATGTTGTGTATGTTATGGTGTTTTCTTTTCTACAAAGAAAATGTCACCCTCTTACAAGGTGCATTAAAAAATTGCTGACCAACCCTATTGTAATGTAATTTTTTATTTGAGGAGAACAAAATACAAATTTTAAAAAAGGTATGCCCTGTGTTTACTACTTATTAATAAAATGAATGAGGAAATGGCAATTTGTTCAAAAGCAGTTCAATGTAAATAATAATATTTAAAATTATTTAATGTTTTATATTTATTAACGTTAAGGTTATAGATTTAAAAATATGTTGTATTTTTTGATTTGTTTTCAATAAGATATGTAAATATGAGAAAGGTATTGCCAGATAGCTAAATTTTCGACTTCATTTTTTGAGCGCTGTTTTTTATAACCAAAAAAAAAATTTTTAACACTGTTCTAACACTGAAGGCAATTTTTTTTAAATTACTGACCATGTATCTTTAATAATGTAATGTTTCCTTAAGGTTACTCCACAAAACAATGAAAAAATTAACTTCAAAATTGGATAAAGATACCATGCGGCTTTTTTTAAATTTCATCTGGTAGCCCTATAAATAAACAAAAGTCATCTGCTTTACAGGGCATTATCAGCACTCTCGATTTATACAGGGCATAAAATGCAATGCCCTCCACCATTGGCAAGTGCGAATTATTTAGAATAAAACATACCACCCTTTTTGAGGGCGAAACATTTTTAAGAAACAAACACAAAATTGCATTTTGCACAAGCACAATGCACATATTTTGGTAGAAAAGAAAACACCATTAATTTTATACATGAGTGGCGGTACCTACCGCTTAATGCCGACTCCGAATGGCAGTTTTTTTGAGAAACTTTTTCATGGCATAAGGGTGTATTAATTTACCATATTGTTGCAAAGACAGAATGAACAGCAAAAGAGAAAAAAACAGAAAATTTTACAACAACAAAACAACATAGAAACTACTGTAACACATGTTTACAATAATAAAAGAACTACTAAATTAGGAGACTTTTCTCAAAATTAATGTGAAACTATCCGAGTAAGTTGAAACAGTTGCTCTCTGCTAAATCCCTGGTCATATAGGAATTGGGGAAAACGAACGTATTCATCCTCTATTGGATCCCTGTACATATATGAATTCCGTCTTCTCACACCACACATGTTTTGTGTGTTAACTTTATACATGAGTGGCGGGATCTACAGTTTAAAGTCGACACCAAAGGACAGGTTTTTAAGAAATCTTTCATGACAATTTTATTTACTCCCAGCGTTTCTAACGGAAGACTGCTAAGAGGGAATCGCCCACCAAAATATTTTTTAATTTTTGTGTTGTTCGAGTTAAAGCTAGAGTTTGAACCACGGGCTCTCATCTAATAAGTCAATACACTACCCCCTACACTACGGCAACTTTAGAAGACTCTGTTGGGATATCTTGTACAGGTCCAAGGCTATACAATAGATCATATGGTTGCAGAATATTTGTACATCTTTACGACAAATCCATAAAGAGACTATGCTCTAATCATACAGAGCATTGCGTTGAAATTAGAAACAGAAGATTGTGAGAGAGAGGAGTGACAGGAAAGTGGAAAGAGGAAATTTCTGGAAAAGTGTTCCGCATACGAATTGTGTTGCTAAAGAACTGATTCGAGCCGTAATGCCACATAAAAATGTCGAAAATGTTTGATTTTTGGAAGAAGTTCTTCTTATTCCAGTAGAGCACATTCCATTAAAAATCAACAATCATTTGAACACAATTCACATTTCGAAGGTGCTTTAATGATCCGTTTGAGTTAAATAACACAAAGCAAATTGAAGTTGGCTAGTTCTTAGAAGCAGTGTCGCACTAGGTTGCGTGTAAAACATTTAACCTCTACCAGGACAGCATAATGTCAAGAGAAAGTCTTCTCGTAGGGGTCACGCTCTAATCACTTGGAATACACGAATTTCCTTTCGCATCGTCATTTCATTTGTCATGGAGTTGTTGATCAGATAGGAGTAATTTGGATGAGCAGAGGAACTATAATGTAGAGTGAGAATAAATTTGTTCTAAGTGGGTGTTTTGAAAATGCCTTTCGTTCTGTTGTCTCTTAACTGATGCAAAGAAATCTTTTAATTACTAATATACAATCGTAGTTAGTTCACCATTGAATAATGAGAACGGATGAGAGACACTCCATTTGTTCTATTTCTAGTTTGCACAACATTTTTTATTTCTCCTCAAGTTAAGAGTCAAATCAAAGGTTACGAAATCAAGAGGAGTAACAATATGTGAGAAATCTTATTTCGGTTGGGTGCTTTCAATCCACCTCTCATTGTTTGATTTCGATATGTTGCAAACATTACAACACAATCAATATTGTTTTACAGCCTGAAGAATACTTGTTTAGAAATTAGTTTCTTAAGAACTGACAGTCAATTATACACGACATTTACAAAATTTCTTCTTTGTTTTTAACATGACTTTATGTCAGTAGCATTTCGTATTTCGTACGTACATTTTAATAACAATTTCTTATTATTTTCCAATATGAGTACACATTATTGAACACAGAGTATAGTATGGTATTGGGCTGATACATGAACTTCAAAATGCCTGCATGGGAGGGGGTACATAGATATTTGCAATTACATACGTATGTGCCCACAGCCAAAAGGCATTTAAGACTTAAATTACCCATCCCTTATCCATATTGAACAGCATTTCGACAACATTATTAAAGTTTCGTATACGTTTCACCGAACATTAGAATTGTAGAGAGTTTTTGTGGTTCCACTACTCTAGAGTCTTTGCGTGCATCTTTACTGAGTTCGATTAAAATTAAATTCCACATGGGCGCAGGTATTTCTTGCAAAATTTGTGTTATCGTTGAGAAGGTACTCTTGTGGTGTAAGAATAGAGCGAAATGATATTGTGGTGTTTTTGTAGTACAAAATGTCAGCAATTTCATGTGCTAACAGTACTAAAGAGGGAAGAGATTTTTGTTCCAGTTTAGATTAGTTTTTTGAAAATTTGGTGTATGAGATTTTTGTTTTGTTTTTTGTTCTGCAATTACCGGACAATGGCAAAAAAGGTATCTCAAGGTCTCCTCCTTTTCTTCTCCGTCATTGTTGTTGCAGCAAAATACACTGTTTCCCACATGTTTTCATAACCAAAAGTGACTTGTTATGAATTTTAAGAAGTTTTTAAGATGGGTTCTACAGATCGTGTCGCAAATCATGTCTTCTGTATATTCAATAAGCCAGAGGTCTTGTTACAGGTCTTTGTTTAGCTATCAAATAAAAATATCTTTCCAATAGTATCCTAAACAGAACACGAACCGCGGAACTATTCGCCATACTAAATTGGTTATCTACTAAGACTATCCTCGAGCAGCAGGCCTAGGGGTGCCTGCAATCAGGCTGCACTCGATAAACTGCTGGGGCCTAAGCAATGCAATACTTATGCTAGGGTCATAGATTCTTATTCTAGGGTACCAATAACACTAACTATTCGATCTGGTGCTTAGACACCGTCATCACAAATAGGGACTACTGAAAAGCAAAGCCACATTGTCCTCCTGCAAGGACTTATAAATCTTATAAAAACTACCGAATCTGTGCAGTGTATTCCAGTCGAATAATTTCTAAGAATATCCCAATATATCCCGATAGCCAGGCTGCCTTAAAATGCTTTTCGAACGTCATGTTGACGTCCAATTTACATCCATGATTGTCACCTATTTCTTCGGGGAATGAAACTGAAAACTAAGTTAAAAATTAAGGATAAATTCCTCTTCTTGACTAACACTTCCTGCAATGATGGTCCTATTCGTCTGCCAGGCTGAGCTGGCCAGAGAGGGAAGACAGAACACCTGACTTTTTCGTTCTTCCAAGCATTTTCCTTGGTGTCCCTCTCCTTAAGGTACATTGCTTAATTAAAACGCGTGTGAGTATATTGGGAACCCCATTCTTCACATTTGTGAAGGAACTAAATAATGCTAAGATAAAATACTTTGAATGATATATAGGAGAGCCTGGGTGATTTGAACTAGAGAATTTTTCTTAAAGTGCATCAGCACCATTCATATCCTGTGATGCCGACTTTTTCAAGTAATAAGTTGCTCTAATAAGAACCTAATTTCACGTTTTCATTCGTGGTCAATTGGATTCGAGAGATATCAGCGAAATCAGAAATCCATAACTAGGTTTATTATGCGACTATGGCTCATTCGCTTTAGTTGTGTCGCAAGATTTTATAGAAACATGGGCGTTGGTAATCAAGTGGACTAATATTATCAATTTCCGATACATCTGGCCTTTTGTATCTACGGAAAGGAGTAAAGCTCTCTTGACATTAGGCTTCTGATGGGTAGTATACCCATGTTATGATCAAGGCCTATTGCAATGTCACTGAAAAATTCGTGATTTTCGCGAGGACTACATTGATTACGCATTCCCTTTTTAGGGTGGTCTCTTTAGTTTGCGACTCTCGCTTAGACATTCGCTTTAGTTGTGTCGCCAGATTGATGAAGAGGACTATGAAGAGGACTAATGCTCTTTTAACATTATATTTCTCACGGGTATAATTACTCTGTGGAGTGTTTGGTATGCTCATCTTATGTTTAAGATCCGTCGTAAGGAAAAATCTATGAGATTTATGATTCTATGTATTAAAACATTTCTATGACCGCGTCTTGTGTGGACAATTCTTTGGTGGCATGTAAGACGCACTAATTTTGAGAACAGAACCATTTTTATTTGAAAAAGAATTTCAACACTTTAAGACTAATGCTGTCAACTGTCCAATCTGTTGTCCTTACTGAAACTTCTGCAAACTTCTGAAAAGAACACAATTTTCTTTGAGGAATTTGCAAAAAAAAAAAAGAAGTTTCATTCCAATTAAAAGCTTTAAAGCCAAAAGAAATGTCAACCAACCACTCTGACTGAGTACGTAAATTCAAAATAAAAATGTTTCTTAAATGAAATTTTCTTTTCTTTTTTCTCTATTCTAGCATAAGTTCCGTAAATAAGGTGGGTCCAGGCAATTGTTATTTTATTTTTCGCTCTTTTTTATATTCAGGTTGATGGCTGTCCATTTCAGTGATTCAGCCCATGACAAGCATTTTGTTTGCTTTTAAAAGAGTCATAAAATAAGTCTTTAAAACGTAACGTAATGTAACGTAACGTAACTGAACTGAGCCAATTATTTTTAAACCCTCCAACCAACACAAACACTCGCACCATTCGAACAGAACATTAGTTTTAATTTAAAAAGAAGAGGGGGAGGGTGACGATGAGTGAAGGGGGACAGTCATGCATTTATTTGATTAGTCCGCTAGTTTTTTTTATTGTTATTGTTGTCGGTTTTTAGTAGTTTTTTAAATAATGTTTGGCTTATTTCCATACTCTTAAAACACATACGAGGGTGACCCCAAATTGTTCATTTTAATTTCTTAACGCTTTACTTAATTGCAAAGTTTTCCAGGGGATTAGTGGGGAACCTGCTTTTTAAAATAGTCATCAATCATAAGTTTTTACGTATAAAATAATCTGAGGGAATTATAATTATATTGAATATCTTAACTGGAGCAGAGTCTCTATTGATACGATTCTCGTTGCAAACGTTTGGCTTGGTACGCATCTCTGAAAGAATAAGCAACAAAAAAAATCTTCCATCATGGGTGATGAACCAAGTGATCACCCGCAATTATCAGTGCGATCCCTGCCACTGTGTGTCGTGTGTCGGTATCATGTATGGAGGCTACCCTCTACTTGGTCCCAGGTCTCAGTAACGAACAATTGGACGATCTTGCGAGAATGCGAGCTTCTACTACGCCGACGAGACCAGAACTCTTGTGTGGAGGGTAAGTGGATGTTTGGAAAGGTATGTTCAACGAAAGGGAATATAAAGAGAAGCAAAGACTCTATTCAAATCAAGTGGGATTGAGGCAATCAAAACTTTTGTTGGAAAATAAGAGGAAATTTGGGCCATGCATCAGAATATCCGGGAATAACTTAAGGTTGGTGTCCCGTCTTTTGACGGGGCACTGTATATTTTAGTGCACACTTATTCAGAATGGAAGATATCCCAACTCCAATATGCAGATTCCCTGACGAGGAGAATGAATCATCGAAACACATTCCTGGAACTTGTGGAGCTTTAAAGCCTCTCAGGAAGAAACACGCGAATGCATATCAGGTACTAGGCAGGAAATTGTCATTGTTGACACCGAAGGTATCCTACAAATTGTAACTTCACTTTTAGGTAACATTATAGGGATAGCCTATAAAGTTTAGAAGAAGTACAATACACCGCATGGTCTCAATACTAAGACATCTCATCACGACTATAAAATATCATAGCGCTCTAAAAACAGCTCAAATAATAACTTCTCCAGTCTTTGAATGAAGTTGTTGAAATTGTCGAACTGATTTTCCATAACCAGTGCAATACAATTGAAGAGAATATGGCGACAGCAGATAATATCCAGTGACCGGAATAGAAAGGGACAAACAAACAGCATCTTCTTCGGTCTCAGAATAAATGCGAGTAACTCTGCGATAAAAACGGATCTGATTTCATCCAGATCCGATCTAGGATCAGCACAATATAATCGTATAAAATGCATCCACAGCGGATAATGTCCAGTTAGTCTGTACTGGCTCGCTCAATTGTCTTTCGAATGATACAGATTGAGAACCTGCAATGTGGTCCTAGTCAACGTAAATCAATTTTTGAAAAATGTCGGTAGATTCATACTCCGGAGAAGACATCTCGGGAAGAATCACTCAATATGATCAAAACATCAGGATTTGGTGAGATTCCGTCCATGGCATTACCAAGCAGAGGAAACGTTTACAAACCTCTGAGAAGATTGTAAATACGGATGTGCTGCAGACAACAGCAACAGCTTGGTTTCAATGGACATGGAACATCAAGGAAAAAAGGCGATCAGTAGCGAAGAGGAAACTATACGTTCTATTGTTCTAGCCACTTATTATCCAAGTGAGGAGGAAATAGAAATGCTGCTTAATGTGGGCAATGGCTCATACGTGATGATTTTTCATGCAGACTGAACTGTTGTTCCTTTGATAAGAATCTCTTCTAATGCTTTGAGTGTCCTATAGACTTGGATGCGAAGTTGAGAACCCTTCGATCCATAAGCGATGTATAACACTTTTTGAAATGTCTATCACTTTAGCTAATTCACTTATCTTCAGTGGACCGCCATTTCAGAATTTTTTTATATCCTTTCTGTCACAGGCACCTTGGTCAACTACTACCTTAATGGACATCTAGAACGTTAACATATAAACGAAGAAATAGGCTTCTCCAGAATAGAATCTTACTCAGCTTAAATATTGATGGAGCCTTTTCCGAGAGTTTTATTTGCATTGCGACTTTTCAATTGAAAGTTTTGACTTATTGAAGGGGTGACACTTTTTCCCCTTCTCAATAAATTTGCTGGGAACGAAACAATGTTGTGCCTATGTTTTATTCGATTGAGGTTCTCACTTTGCATTGAAAGATTTTCTTTTTAAACAACAGCCGTCATCTTTACATCACGCAGGCTAATTATGGGGTCACCCTCGTACATGCAGAGACCGACTCATGTGTCCTTATTTAATACCATTTGTAAGTGTATGTTTGTTTAATTTTCCTAGGGATTCATTCCTTTGAATTCTCTTTTTTTTTGCAACATTATAAAAAGGAATTGTTTTGCCAGTGAACATGAAACCAGAGCTGGAAGTGGGTTGTAACAAATGCCACAAAAAAATAACGAATAAAAGGAAAAGAGGAGAACGAGTAAAGTATTTCATGAATTTAGGTTTTGCGTGTTTCAAAAGAACAAAACAAAATAAAACTTTAAAACGAAGAGATCGGGGAAAAGAATAATTATGAACACAAAAAACAGAAAGGCACAGGAGGAGAGGAAGGAGGGGTCTGAAAGTGTATAATTTCTCTACTTTACAACAAGTGATGTTAATTAAAAAATTATAGTCTGGCTTTTTTGTTCGCCAAAAAAAAAAAAGGCAACAAAAAAAGAAGGCAAACACAGTGAATGTAATGTTGCCAGCACAATCAAATGGAAAATTTTTATGATTCTTTAAGTTTTTACATGAAATGCAGAAACGAAAAAACGGATTTAAAATCACTGCAAAACATGATAAATGATGGATAAAAATAAAATATTTCCAACTCATACACGAAACCATAAAAACCAAACAAAAATTACAAAAGAGTGCCGTCAAAATAGGGCTGAAAGGCAATGTCCTATATAATCTTTTCAGAAAAACACATGAATACCTCTCCCAGATACCAGTACTGCTTGATCTAGAGTGGAACTCAAAGAGCAAAGTACTAATTCACCACTACAGCCAATACAACAACCAAATATATTATAATGTGGCCATGAGTGGGAGGTTTTTAGGTTTCTGAATGCTCGAAAATGTGTCACTGTCGAATGTGATAGGCATTATCAGGAGCAGTGGTTGACTTACAAGGAAATCACATGAAATATACGCGATATGGGATTGGGGACGTGAAATTTTTGCGGCATCAGATTGGACTTCCGTGCAAGATTTCATATTTTTCCAGATCTGAAGATGTTATTTCCACACTTTACTAACTATGCAGAATGGTAGTGTGAATAAGTCTGAAGTTGTATAACTTGAACTTAGAAGTTAGGAACGAGAAATTCTGAATCTCCTGAACAATTTCACTTTTCGGGTAATCCTCTTGTACTCTTATTGTGTAATCAGATAGAGAGAAGTCTAAGCCAGAAATCTCTTTCTATGTGTGAACTTCTATTAAAAGCTGAAGTGCAAATGATTTGATTTTATAGGACCAACGCTTAGGCGTTTTTTACCAGAAATATGTTGAGAGAAATTTTTTTTTTTTTGTGGGATATGTCTGACCTGGAGTTTAACCCATTGCCTCACGTCTAATAAGCCAACACACTATCTACTTGACTGCAGCAATTTCAATTATGATGAACAAAGATCAGATTACAATAACAAAACTGCTTACAAAGACAACTACAATAACAAATCAATGGTAAGATTCTAGAAGTTACCAGACTGAAAATTATTGAAGAAGTAGACCTAAAAATAAAGTTTCCAGTGAGTTGCAGCGCTACGTTATCGTTAACAACATCAGTTCCATTCTAGGTCCTTTTTAGAGATCATCGTTAGAGTAATACGCCATTTATGTAGTCGGTCTGTATTGGGAGTAATTATCTTACTTGATTTGCCTTTTTTGTATTTTTTTTTTTTTAATTTTCTATCTTCATAAAGTTTTTTAATTTCTCTCCTTGTACTTTTATGAAAAGCCCTTCAGCAGTTTTAATTGCGTTTTAATTTTGTTTTTCATTAGACTTAATGGTTAATGGCCCCTTAAAATAGGCATTTATTTATGAGTTTTGTTTTGTTACTCTTTCTCTTTTCGTTTGTTTTTTAATTTCTCTTATGGGCATATTTTTCTCTCTCTCTCTCTCTCGATCTGTCACACTGCCATAGAACCTACATTTAATGAAGGGTGTTGCTTACAAATTAATGTGTTTTAAGCAGAAAATGAAAAAAAAAAATGCCCAGAATGAATGAATGAAGGGATGGAAATTTGATTATTTTTAATGTTTGGAAAAGTTTTTTTTTTTTAATTTTTATTTTCTAATTTTGTTTTTTTCTTTCATTCGCAATCTAGATTTATGTTTTAAGAGACTGAAATAAGTTTAATGAGATTAAATTATGCGGAATGCTTAATTAGTTCAGATTGTAATGCATTTAGAACTCTCACACCACTTGGCACTCAATACTCGTATGTACGAATTCTTATAATGTAGGGCGTTAATCATCATTTCAAATTAGAAATTAAGGCCATATTTTATTATGTGTTGTGTGTCCTTCCTTCTTTTGGGAATATTTGTTGTATGTGCCTCTTAAAAAAAATATTTTTGTGTTGTTGGCTCCTTTTTTTTTTTATTCATTTTGACTCCCAAAAGTCGAATAAACAAAATTTCCAGTCTGTCACACATTAAAATGCTGGCAAACCACGTCGGCAATTCTACTTTTTCTTATATTTTTTTATTGTTGTTGTTGTAAATAATGCAACCAACTGTCATAATATTGTTACTCGTGTGTGTGTGTGTTTATGTGACTGACATTTTTTATAATTTACTTTGAAGGCAACAAAAGAGTAACAAAATTTTAATGTGTTACACATACTTTATAGTTTATATTTCGAAAACACACAAAAGGGACACGAGCAAAAAAAAAAGGAAGTAACAATGAAAATGACATAAGAAAACCAGGCCAAGAAATGTCAAATTCATGATGAGTCAGTTTAAATTTTTAGTAATGGAAACTTTAATATTTGAAAACTTAAAAATCTTTAAAACAAATGAAAATTTTGATTTATTTCGGTTTAAAAACCAGATACGTACATATTATGCTGGGGGACAAGTTCAACATGAAAGACATTTGTGAATTTCGAAGGAATCCCCTTCAGTCAGACTACGATCTATAGCTTCTCACACCACTTATGTTGTAAGTGTTAATTTTGAAACTGGAGTGGCGGGACCTACAGTTTAATGTCGACAGATTTTTGGAAAACTTTTCTTGGCATTTTTTTTACTCTCAAAGTGTTTGCCAAAAAACTGTTGAGAGAAGTTGCCGACGAAATATTTTTTCGTATTCCGTTTTATTGAAGTTGTCTGCCGTGGAGTTTAAACCGTGGGCTCCCGTCTAATAAGCCAACACACTACTTGCTAGACTACGGCGAATACCGACACTGCGGACTCAGAATACATTTATTCAGAATGGCCGACATCTCGAACCCAACTGTGATGACAATGAATCATCGGAACATATTCTTGGAACTCCTGGGACATTAATAATACCAGGCCTAAGTACCTGGGAGAATGTCAAGTGCTAGGCAGGCATTGGTCACTGTTGACTCCGAACAGCATCTCGAAAGTTGCCAGGGAAATAGGCTTTTGGGGTAGACAATATAGGGATACCCTATAAAGTTTGAGGGGAGTGCAATAGATCGTATAGTTGTAGTACTAAGGCAACTCTTTGCAACAATAATAGTCCCCTGAGCATAAATGTCTCGCATCACACGACTACCTATACGGCGCATATCCCATCTAAAATACTTTTAAGTTTGTCCTCTGTTGCTTTAAAGAGCAACGATTACTTCGACTGTTCTTTAAAACTACAACAGGACATGGCGCATTTGAAGCCTTTCATACAAGCTTATATAAAATAGTTTAAATCCTTATGAAAACCGACCTTAGTCTCATCGGTGAGACACAGCCACATTTCTATGGAAAAGTCGAAGAAACGTTCATGAAAACAGCAGGGCCCTGGTGGCCATTTAATTTATATTTTATTCCATTCATAATCGGAAAATCTCTTCATTACTTTACGATCCAACAAAAGGATCGTAACAAACTCAAAAAATTCGGGTTAATATTTCAAAATAAAAAGTATATTCTTACTGAGACTCCATTTACTTCGACTACAGTGTCTATAAGTTACCATTAAAGACGGCCTTAACTAACACAGATTGAAAGAAAACAGTTTTTTTTTAGTTTAAGACATAAACATTCCCATCCCTGCAATGATTGTTTTCATCCGATACGGAGGAGATCCGTTATTGAAAAATGTTGATCTATTAAGTCAACTGACTGTTGTTATTCTGTATTGCAATACCGAGACGAGTATTATAACGTAATCGCGATAACAGTGGATTTCTGAGTACTTCGAAATAAATTGAAAGGCATGACCCCCATCATTAGTAACGTCATGTTAAAAATGAAGTTAAAAAAATGAATAATATTTGTTAACAAATACATACACAATAATTGTATGTATGTACGTTATGAGAACATTGTGTGAGAATGTATTGAATTGAATTTTTCATACCTACACACACAGACATACACACAACACTAACCAATGTTTACAGGATATGAAAAAAAAACACATACTGACAGTATGAGCACGAAGAGAATATAAAAAATGTTGTGTTCTTTAATAAAAAAAAAAAAAAAATAGGAACATGACAAGCAAAATTTGTTTATTTTATATTCACAATAAACTACGGCAGCCATTCCATATTCCCATGCATATGCCCTTAAATGCAGAGCCTTTAAAGTATTGAAACATATTTTGACAGCATTTTTCAGAAAGGCTTCAAAGAGAAGGGACTAGCTTATAAGCTTCAGTCTATTTTATTATGTTGCAAAGGCGCTAACAAACTACGACGATCGAGTTTACAGGGTACAGGATGTGTCCTGTTTTTTTGCATTTCCCTGCCCTTTACACGTACACAGAATTTCCCTCTGAGATAAATTAATACCGCACCACAGGTTCTAAATATATGGTGATGATTCATTCTCTTTATCGCAAAATGTTTATCTTGGGTTTGAGACGATTCCTATCCTGAACAAGAGTTCTTTCAGTTCCGATTACTATTTTCAGGCTGTTATTGTATAGTTTGCCTATGAACAACGAAATCTCTTTCCAGCAGAAATTTAGAATGTCTTAAACCTGACTGGCCGAGAATTTTCTTCTCTTCAAATCTTTCCTTTCGACGAATATTCTGATCCCATTCACATAATGGAAGCTTTCGACCACTACATCAGAAGCACTACTTCAGATATGCTCTTTTAGTTGAGATGCTAAAATTTCCAGTCCTATGCATAATTCAAATCCCTTGCCATTGTAATTACATACATACATAATTGGCCATTACAACCCTTCAGTCAGGATTACGGCCTAGCTTCTTACACCACTCACGTTGTGTGCGTTAATTTTATACGTGAGTGTCGGATCCTACAGTTTAACTTCGACTCCGAACGACAGATTTTTGAGAAACTTTTTCATGGCAGGTTTATTTACTCTCAGAGATTTTGCCAGAAATCTGCTGAGAGGAAATCGCCGAAGAAATATTTTTTTTCATATTTCGTTTTGATGCCTGACATGGGATACTTTACTCTTTACGTCTAATAAGCCAACACACTAGACTACGGCGACTTCATTTGAATTACCGAACAAAAATTTAGATTATCGCAACACATTTGGCTCCGCCTGTCTCCATGTTCCTTGTCGTTGATTATATCCAACATTCTTCTCATTTCACAAAAAGGTTCTGCCTGTATCAGCGACATTCAAAGTCTCCTCATTATCTTATCTGCCTGCCGGTTGCCGCGAATTTCCACATGATCTTGGATCCAGTGGAAGGTAAACCTATTTGCCTTGTCTAGTTGATTCAACATATTCAGACAACTCCTTACTATTCTCACGTCAACATTATAAGGGCCGAACGAACGTATGGCGGCCTTGTCTGGCTAATAGATTAGCACACTACCCACTAAACTAGCAGATCATCATATAGCGGACGGTTTATTTTTTTACCATCTAATATCTATTCTGTCGTAACTATAGTCCTTTTCTTATCCCTCAATACGTGGAGTTCACCTCATTACTTTTATGAATTGAGTAGGTTAAATTGTTTTAGCGTTGTGAGCATGGATCGCTGACCAAGGCAAGGGCAGTAAAATAATATTTTTCTCTCTCATATGTGATCCACTGACCATTTTTAAGTAAGATCTTGTGATCACAATGGATTCCAATGCGCTCAAATGTTAATGTCGTTCCCAGTCAAGCCTAACTTAGATGATGTGTCAACTGTTATTTTGAATCGACTACGAAGTCGTCGTAGCTTAGTAGATAGTGTGTTAGCTTATTACACATGAGGCTACAGCTCAAATCTTAAGCCAGACATCTTCAACAAAACGAAATATGAAAAAAAAAACTCAGCAGATTTGTGGCAAAAGATTTGAGAGTAAAATAAAATTGCCATGAAAAGTTTCCCTCAAAAATCTGTCGTTCGGATTCGACTATAAACTGTGGGTCTCGCCACTCATGTATAAAATTAACACGTACAACATAAGTGGTGTGAAAAGCTAGGTCGTAATCCTGACTGAAGGATTGTAAGGTCTAATTGCATACATTGGGTAGTCTGATACTGTCGATATATGTGAATACAATGTATCGGACGTTGCTTAATACTTTCATCAGAGAACTTTTTCTATCAACGCTAAAGTCTAATTTTTCTCTCTCTTATTTTCTTACAACCATTTTTCCAGAGCCGTAGTATCTCCTACCCGCTGATAGGTTTAAATCGTTGTGGGCGCAAGAAAAATTTCAATATTTGAAGTAAAGAGTTTAGTCAACTTTTATAGTTGTTGTATGCTATTGTTCTACAAGCAATAAATTTTTTTCTTATTTTTTCTTTTGAATTCTATTAAAATTTAAATTTTCTTACAATCAAAACTAACCAGTTTTTCTCTTCTCATTCTTTTTTTTCAGGTAAGTTATCCGAATATTATTGATGTCTTGTATTCGTAAGTAAGTAAGAAAGTTCACAAATAATTTTTGCAATTATTTTTGAAAGTTTTCTCTGAAGTAGAAAAACTCCAATGCTCCAATAATGAATTTATACCTTTAAGTGGATGTATGCCCTTCACAGATCCCTTAAAAATGGTCGCACGCGTCCCTATTGGAATATAAAGTTTTGAATAAATGTGAAATGAGTTTGAGTATGTGTAAACGTGTATGCAATCTACACTCCACTTACAAGTCACTCACATTAACCCACACACACTACGATATACATATACTCTGACATTATATTTATGATTCTGTCTATGCAAATATATGTGCGTATAGCGGTCTGTTGTGACTGTGACTGTGCCTGTGCCTGTGCCTGTGTTTAGGTTGCCAGTATTTATTATGACATACAAAGCGTGACTTTTTCTTTTGTTTTCCGAGTGAGAGAGAGAGAGAGAGAGCGTGAGAGAGGGGAAGTTGCCTCTTTATAAAACACATGAAACACAAATGAACTGTTTAAATGATAATGCAGTGTGTATCCTCTGTGTTTATATCATTATTACAATATTATCATAAAAATGTATGTTCCTTGTTTTTTTCAATTTTTTTCTGTTTTTGTTTTCGTTTTCGTTTCAAACTCCTCTCACAGGCATAATAACTGAAAATATTTTTTTTTTTTTTTTGAATTTTTTCTTTTTGGTATCCTTAAAAGTCTCACATTAGACATGGGCGACAGGATCTCCTAAATGACTGACTGAATGAATGACGACTGTAAGAGACAGTGTATTTTGTTGATGTTCTTTTCTTTTTCTCCTCCATTCATTTTTTTCTGTGTTGTGTTGTTTGTATTCCAAGTCACTTGTCATATTTTACATGATGTTGAATGAAGGTGCTTATACATCATCATCGTCAATGTGTTGTTATTGTTAAAGTTGTTGTTATGTTGTTGTTGTTCACATTCAGTCATTTATAATTTATTTGAGGTTAAACAGTGGTTTGCCATAATCGTCGTCATAATTTTTATTATAATGGATATGAATGAATGACTCAAATGAAACCTTAAATATATTCTCTGTATTTGCAAGAGGACACTTAAGACGAGGGCGACGAAAACAAAACTAAAAAAATTTCTAAAAAAAAGTTTTTGTCGGCATTAAGCGGGTATTATATGCCCTATAAACTATAAAAGATAAACTTGAGGAAAACGGTGCATATCGTCAGACTTCTTAGGCAGCAATTTACAAAATTTGCTACACTTGAAATTTGTGATTCCAAATTAGATGATTTTTATGCCAATTTTTGTACTCATTTTCGTAGAGCAGGAACGACTGATAAGAGGGGAGTGTACGGGAAATACTATTATGTGGGTACACAAAACTTCTTTCATGCACTCCACGTTGACCGCTATGAATACTTGTCAGATCTCTTATTACCATAAAGGGGTCAAATTGGAAGTGCTGTTGAATGGGCTCCTGGCTTGTGCTAACGCTTTCACATTTTATTTATGATGGCTGTTTTGACGTGAACTCTTTTCCCCACTTGTAAGCAGGACGACCTTCTCAATAATAGTTATTGTTTCTTTTTTAATTTTCCCCTACACAGGACCAACTCTCCGACATAGTACGTTGAAACGTACAGATATTATCCACTCAAACTCGTTGATACTAGAACATCACGTGCAATATTGCTAGACTCTGCTGGACACATGTGAATAAGAAGAGAACCGCCTTGTATTCTTAACCTTCCTACACCCGAGCGTTGGTCTGTGAGACCGATTTTTTATTATTGCGAATTTTTTTGTAAAAAAATAGTGCCAGTAAGTTGATATCACTGGTAGCATCTTAATTCGTAATAAGCTTCGTTTATGCATCAAAAAAAATTTTTTGAAATAGTACAAGGATATAGGAGTTTCCATTGTCGGTCTCACAGACCAACGCGCGGGTATTGGTGTTTCACTTTTTGGCGCGGGTATAGGAAGGTTAAATTGTATGGCCATCAATGGCACAGTAGCTGTCCTCACGAGCCACTGCCCTTTTGGCAGGCATACCGAAAGACTTAACATTTTGTCAAATAAGTTTTGCAGGAAGTGTAGGCATGAGGAAAAGGAAGAGCTTGTCTTTCATCTCATGTGTAGTGCCGTGCTCTTGTCATAAAGAGACGGCGGTTTTAACTTCTCAGTTTCTGGCATCCTCGACCGAGTTCTCTAATGTTATCGATTGCTGCAATAACAAATTTTATTTTGGCTTTGAGTTGGTTTCCTCTGGGAAATGTTTGATCCTCGGGTTGAATATTGATTGTGGTCTAATTGGGACCTCTTTCTTGTGCTCATATTTTGGGTCTTCTTAAGCTACGGTTATCAAACTAAAGCAGTATGCTGTTTGAATCAACCATCTTCTCATAAATTTTTCCAGAATTCTTTTACTAATAAAAAGTAAGCAGGATCCAAGTTAAATTTTTACTAATCAATCACATAGAAATTTAATCGACTCAATATATTTGAATCACGTCAAAAATCACACCTTTTTAGTGTTCGCCTTCAGCCTATAAATCTTACAAGAAAAATTGTTGAGTTAAGTTGACGAAAAGAACGTAATGCAACCATGGTCCACATCGGTAATTTATTTTGAATTCAAAGATCTTTCAATAACAGTTATAATGTTATGAACATTCCAGTTCAGTTGAAATAAAAATTTTGGACAAACTTTTTCTGTGAAAAAAATAATTCAATTATAATCGCTCTTGAATGCTTGTTTTTGTTTGCTTCGTATAATTTAAAATCCACGAAATAAATTAACAAAAAAAATTGAATTACAAAACAGAATTATTGGATAATTATGGCATGATTACAGCTGATGGTCAGAGAGATAGGGCAACAGCAGGCCCTCGTACTCCACTTAAAAACTCATTAACAAAAAAAAAACTCAATGAAATTAAGCAACAAAACAAATTAAAAATTGAATTCAATTAGAAAATTTGAAAATTCAAAAATACAAGTCTTTAAACGCAGTAAGGTTTTGGCCTATTAAAACGGCAAACATAATAGAAATGTTTCGAAGACAACGTGTTGCCCTCAAAATAATTTTATTCATAAGTTTTCTACCCCAAACATGGATGGTAAGGAGAATAATACAATTTTTTAAAATTGAAACAATTCATTAATCAATCAAACAATTATTCTCTCTTAAAAGTACTGTTATCAGTTGAAAATGTTTTCATTTCGCACAACGGAATCACCGGACTATCGCTTTGCCATGACGTTGCATAAAAATCAAACGCTTTCATCGGTAACTCACGTCCTTAAAGAAGTAACCGTACCCATGTGGAATTTGATTTTGGTCCAGTACAACAACGATGTAAGACGTGGCTCCAAAGTGGATCCCAAAAAGATTCTCTACAATTCCACATACAAAGTGTGTGACTTTTGGCGTACTGTTAAGCGCATACGCATCTTCAATAATGTCGCCCAAATGCTCTTCAATAAAAAGGGCATGGGCAATATGAGTCTCAAGTGCCCCTTGGAAGTGGGCACGTATGTCATGTTGAATATTCATGTACCACCGGATACGGGCATTTTGAAATACATGTATTGGCCCAATACGCTCTACACTCTATTTGGCAATGTCTACTCGCAGTTATCGGACAAGAGAATGATTCTCAAATGTACCTACGAAATTAATGCCACTGTTGTTAAGTCTTGCTAGTATTCTTGCTGCTGGAAATCCCCTGAAGTGTGGATTATAATAATAACAAATAAAAATAGATTTTAAAAAATGGTAACCAGGTTAGATTAGACAGGCAATACATAGCCCTATGAAATCTCATTGAACTTTGTAACGTTTATACAATAAAATTTCCAGTTTCGTTTATTTTTTATCGTTGACTTGTTTCAGTTTCAGCAATATTTTTCCCAGTTAAGCAGTAAACAAGATTAGTCTCTTGTAGAAGGTTCTAGGATATCAGGGTTGCCAACAGTATGTAATATAGAAGCAGTATCCTTTGTGAAAATGTATTGGGGTATTGAATTGGAAGAGGAAATGACTCTGCTTAACATAGCTATACTCTCTTGGTATTTAATTGGTTTTGAACTGATTGAAGGGGTTATGAAGTCGCCTATATGTACTTGAGATATTTGGGTTTGTAGTTAAGCACTTCAAATGTTACTCCACGCCATCTTGTCGTAACGCCGTAATATCCCCAAACAAATCACATTTTCTACGAAAACCTATTGGTTTCATAAAGCATCTACCGGAAGTTCTGAAGTAAATGACCAACTAAAAAATTTCATCCTCAGAATCAGAGCCTGTAGCCTTTCGCCAAATTGCACAGAGTGTCGTGCTTGCAAAGTCCTTAGCATGTAACCATTTCAACGACTGTCATTCACAGGCCTCAATCCGCTGAAAATCCTGTATATGGAGGTTTCTCAAGAACTCTTTATCAAACTGAGCTAAAAATAGGTTAAGGGAGGAAAGTGTCGCTTTCTCTTCGCTCTTTTAAAAGAGTTCAAAGTTGGTACTACTCTAGTGAACTCAACAACCATACTATTTGAACGACTGAGACAGGCTATATACTAGTAAATATGCTGCTCTTAGGGTAAAATTGAAAAAACTAAACTTAGTGTCAGACACTATCAAGTCTATTCAGATCTCTTTAAGTCGTTCACCGAAATCTGAAAGTTAAAGCAAATAGGAGATCGATTCTGCAAGGTGAGAAGCATGAATGAACTCCTGACTTGTGCTAACGCTTTGGCAACTTAGTTGTGTGGGCTATTTTTCCCTTAATTTCCTACCGCATGTGTGTAGCAGAACTTTTTTTTTGAAAATTGAATGAAAATTTCGAAATTTAAAAAGCCTGAATCAGCGTGGTTGTAAAGATTCCATTTTTTTTTAGACCAAATAGGGTATGTAATTACAGTTTCTGTTTGGCATCTCTCAACCATCCCAAGAGTGTTATGAGGGTATGAACTTCTTCAAATCGCCTTTGGCTAGATATGTTTTGTCATTAAATTTCGGGTAGCCAAGAAATCTTCTTTTTAGGTTCTCAAACATGAGACCAGAGGATATATTCTATTCTCTTCTTCTTCTCGTCGTTGTACATAATTGGTCATTACAACCCTTCTGTCAGCATTATTGACCTAGTTTCTCACACCACTTATGTTGTGTGCGTTAATTTTATACATAAGTGGCGGGACCTACTGTTTAAAGTCGATTCCGAACGACAGATTTTTTGAGAAACTTTTCGTGGCAATTTTATTTACTCTCAGAGTTTTTGCCAGAAATCTGCTGACAGGAAATCGCCGTAGAAATACTTTTTGTATTATGTTTTGATGTCTGGCCTGGGGTTCGAACCCTGGCTTTACGTCTAATAAGCAACACACTACCTACTAGACCACGGCGACTTCCTCGTCGTTGTAGCTTCAGCAAAAGTCGTTATGATGTATTCGGTCTACGGGCATAGACACCCAGAGACCAGTGTCGCTTAATATCTGCTATAAGGTTGCACAGATCAAATATTGATAGACGTAATAAAAGTCCTGTTCTACATAAATCCATATCGGGCCAGATCTGTCTGATGCCTCAACAAGTAGGTTCATTATCTCATCTTACCTTTGCCAATGAAAGGAGTTTTTGCGTGTCCAATGTCGAATGTCTCGACATCTTAGCCAGAAACACCCGGCATTCCTGGACAAACTTAGGTGATTGACCCAAAAAATTCTTCTTTTTGTTTCAATGTTTTCTCATTTGCACAGATCCAAAGAAATCTGTATAATCGAGTGCATTGTGAGCACATCATTTTCCTCTGTACGCTCTTGTTTAGTCTCAACAATCTGACAGTCTTCCCCATATTCCGAGCCTACCGCTTTTTATTTTTAGAGTTCCAGATAATATTTTAAAACTGAGTAGTTTAAATCACTTTTTTGTACCCCGAATGTTTACTACTTGTGACTCTCTTGTCACTCTTGTCTTGTTAATTTTCTTTGTGAAATCCTTTGTTTCTTTCTCTGTAGAGGCCAATCTAATGTAGGAATGCAATTGAATTTTCCGTCATGCCAGTTTTTGCAAGCGTATCAGCCTTGTTGTTACCTTCGACGTCCCCATGTCCAGGAACCCATATGAGTAATAGCGCTCAGTTTTAAAATTATTCTCAACATTAAAGCTTTACCACGCACATCATTTTATCGACGTAAGCTTAGTTTTATGATTATAGATAAATAAATAAGCTTAACATCCTTGACAAGGGCATAACGAAACTAAAATGCAATCCTTAAAATCCACTTTTTCTCCTAAAATCCCGTACGGAGTGCAATGGCGGCTTGTAGAATTATCAGTTCTTATGTTTTTGAAAATGTAAGACAGCGTACAGTTACGATGAATTCAGAGCGTTCTTTTGAGATGTTTAACGATTATCTCTTGGTGCCTGAACGGCGAAACTCTCGTGGCTGTAAATAAAGAGTATAGTGCCAGCAGAACGAAGAAACATCACACTCGTCCAATACATCTTGGCTATGTCTTCGTTACGTTTTCTCTTCAACCTTGACCTCTAGATGAAGTAATACAAATTGCCTTCCATACAGTTTAATCGAAGATTTTTACCAATAAATTGACTTTAAAATAAAACTCCGTAATTATAGTCTTTACGAAGTCTATCCGCTGAGCCATCATTAGAAATTTGATTAGTCGGTTGAATGATCCATCCTGTACGTAAACCCAGTTTAAATCTAATTATCGGAGCTCATACTATTCTCATTATTTTCAAAGTTTAAACGTAATGCTCCTTATAAATACCGATAGGCGCTTTGGTGTAGGTGAAATGCGCCTGAAGAAATTCCTCAATCTTTTTTAGTAGACTTAGGTCCTCTTCTCATCCCCTGCTTCTTAGAGAAATGCTTGACATATTGCAAAACAAGTCACATTTTGAAATGCATATGAAATGTTTTAGAAATGAAAAATGAAAAGAAAGGAGAATTATTTTTAAATTATAAGACAGAAGATAAAAACAATAACAAAAGCTACTACAAAATCTTCTTCAAAAATATGCCACTTCTAGAGCGGTTGATAAGTGTTTTGAAATGCTTTTCAATGTTTTGTTTTTAAATCAAATAAAATTTTTATTTTTAAAGAAATGGAAAGTAAAATGAAATGAAACAAAGTGAACCATAAAAGCTTTAAAGAAAAACAAATTTTGATACGAGGGCAACCTAGCAAAATATTTGTGTAGTTAGTTACGAAAGTTATGTTTTTTTATTTTTTCGGTGAATGTATGTTAACAGGGATGTGGACTATGGCAACTACATAAACAGTCTTAAAACTTTCACGGGAGACGAACATTTTGTGGAACTCGATGAGGTTATAAAGCCGTCCCCAGAGTCGCTGGTTTAAAGTATCAAAGCTCTTCTGTCTATAATCTGGTAAATAGTTGGTTGCTTCGCTAACACTCCTAAATTAACAACATGTTTAGCACAGGACTATTAGCAACCGATTGCCGGGTTTTTTGTCTCCTGAGTTCTGTGCCAATTGCGCCAGATTGTGTTGATTTATTTTGTAGGACTCTAGATTAAATAAAAATCAGGTTATCTAATTTTGTAACCTCTCTCGTAAAAATATAATTTCATTTTGCGGCCATTATTACAACTTGCCGTTAACTAAAGGTAGTATTTTATCGGGCAGATAAATTGTTTTTCATTATTCTAAGTGGACAATACGGTAGAAGTGAGCGTTAAGCTAACGGGAGAATCATCCTACCGGTAACTTTTAAAGTTAAGTTTATGTTTGAAATTGCCATATTATATATTATTTGCAATATGGCAACTTCAAATATAAATAAAATTAGCATATGTATGTGCAACAAGCAAAAGAGGCCTGTCGTTGCCACTGCGTTTAAAAAAAACTTGTTCAATTCAGTAGTGTTATCGACATCGCTCAGGCACTGCCATATTTAAAAAAAGTTAACCTTATTTTATTTGTAAGTTGTAATAAGGAAAATAAGTTAAAGGTAACCTTACATTTCCCTTTAGCTAAAGGTACCTTTAACTAAACCCAAGTTTAAAGGCAAGTTGTAATAATGGCCCTTAGAATCATAAATTCACAATCAACACATATATTTAAGATTTCAAATACAATGTTTCTATTGAAATTCTATGATTTTCATTTAGCTGTGTTCGTCTTCTAGAGGACTCATCGTTATTTTATATTCCATCCACTCGATGTATGGCTTTAAAGAGAAGGATTTCCTTTTTTTTTAATGCATTTCGCAAAAACTTATAAAATTTCTGCAATATTAAATACCCACGAGTTGTGTGTGGTTTGACATTCATTCATATTCAAAGGAATGTACTTATACAGCTGTATGTATGTACATATATAGACACCCACACATATGAATTATTTACAATCCTTGTGTCATAATGATACTGATACCGATGCCATAAGGTTCATACAATACAAGAGTTATAAAATATGCTAAGAATTCATATGAAATGAATATCTTTGATGAGTTTCTTTAACACAGCACTTTGTATATGATGTTGATTATTTTATTATAAACTATCTCTAGCCTGATGTGCTTCGCTATGAACACATATTAATCAAATGAAATTAAAAGTTTTGCGTATCAAAAGGGTACGCCATCTACCGATTTAAATTTGAACCATCGGATATTTTGAATCTGGCAATACTTATGTCATTCTATGAAGTCGCCGTAGTCTAGTAGGTAGGGTGTTGGCTTATTAGACGAAAGGCGCGAGTTCAAATCCCAGGTCAGACATCAAAACGAAAATATGAAAATATTTCTTCGGCGACTTCCCCTCAGTCGATTTCTGGCAAAAACTCTGAGAGTAAAAATTGCCATGAAAAGCTTCTCAAAAATCTGTCGCTATTTATAATAATTATTTGGTGCTGACATCAATTAGAAGTTGTATCCTTGACTATTACTCGAAAAGGGCAAATTACACATGAAGTGCTATTTAGTCCTATATTCTCTTAAAGCTTACCTGGTCTTACTTGTCCCGAATATAGCATCAGTTGCTCCAGAGAGAGGAAGCATCCCTTTTGTTCGCTGTACATACTGTACTTGCCGATAAGAGATCATGCCTGGATATAGTGAAGCACAGTTTAATGACCCTTGTTGTAGCTCTGACATTGCGGGGGAGAAGCAGTTTTAATTACTTTAATTGCAACTATTCAGCTCTTATACAGAATTGCAGTGGAATCTTTGGCCAGTAATTCTTAGGCAACACTTGCAGGATGTTATGTATTTATCTAGGGCATATGCTTAGATATCTCAACCTAGCGAAATGGATTTGAGTTGCACACAGCCTTTTGCGGTTCGAGTGAGTGGTAAAAGTGCAAAGGAACACCTTATTGCTAGAGCAGGTACGTAAACCGACCAACCAAGCAATTGTAATAAAGAGTGAAAGAGAGAGTGAGGGGGTGGAGATGGCACAGAAACCAACAACAAACAAAAGAGAAGAGCAAACAGAGCTGCCTATATCAAGTGGATTTTAAGCGTTATTTATTTAGAATCCCAGAAAGAGAAATTTTAAATTTAATCATGGGTTTAGATTCAGAGATTTAATACAAAGTAGTACGAATTCAATATGATCGTTGGTGGTCGTACAGTGAGTTGATTGAATTAGAGGTGTATGCTGTCAAATCGAAATTAGGTGCTGGATGCAGTAACAATCTTGAACAAACTCTATACGCGAGGTCAAGGAATGTCAAGTAAATCTTAACAGCAAGTTACATCATCTCGATGTCATTGAGAGTGATCTGAACGCCGTAGAATTCTAAATAACTGGCCTAAGATTAAGAAGTTTAGCGTCTTGATGCCTCATTTGCTTTGCTTTGAGTACAGCTGGTCTAAGAGTTGAAAATGCTAATGTAAGTTGGTTGAATCTGAATATGCTGTGATATGTCAGTTCTGGCCTTTTTCGATAATACCAGTCCCCTCCGTACAAACTGCTCTTGAAATTTTTACGCAAATCTCAATATTGCACTTCTTTCTGACTGCATTGAAGCATCTTTTAATTTCAAAATTTTTTTCTTCTTCTTTCATATGGAAAGACCCATAACCATACGTGCACTATTTCTGTTTCCGTTTTAACAAGCTCCATGCAAAGCATACAGACTTGCATACCCGCTCATATTTACACACACACACTCTCACATAAATACATATGCAGTCTTCTGACACTGTTATAAATTTTTCTTATTGCACATACACTCGTACACATTTATATAAAAACATAAACTGACATTACATACATATGTATGTATGTATGTGTAGATAAGGTAAATGAAATGGCAATAAAATATTTAATTTTGCTGCTGCTGCTCTACAGGTATGCTTCAAGTGTGTTCATTGTATTCTCATATACTAGAAGCTTTTATTGTGTGTTTAGTGCGCTCAGTTGCTACTTAAACCAACAAAAATAACAACAACAATAGAAATTGTATGAGAGAAAACAAAATGAAGGGGAAAATATTCCAAAAAATATTCTGTATACATACAGTTATGAACATATAAGTAGCACAAACTTAAATTGTGTTTTTATGTAAGGAGAAGATAAAACGAGGCGAATTTGGACAAATTTCTGCTAAGGCACTGTTCTTATATAGAAGCATTTCAAAATGATTAAGTTTGAACAGAACTCATAAAGAAAAATTCATAATTTTGTTGAGAAATACCTTACACAATGACAGAACAAAAATTAGGAGCATGGCACGACTTCTGTTCAACGACCTGGAGATCAAGATTTCAATTCTCGGTACACCCAGAAGGTAGAAAGATATGTTTAATAGCAACATTATGCTTGGGGTGTAGAATTCTGTCCTTCAAAGTAATAAAAATGTTCCAGATCCGAAATATCAATTTTCTATGGCTGGGCCTATAAATCACCCTGAATTTTATCGATGGCATCAGTTATGTTAGTTTTGAGGATCGATATGATTTGTGGCTTATCCGCATACACTTGCGATTTTAGAAAACATCCTAAGAAAAGGTCTAACGGTTTCAAATCATACGATCTTATCGCTTTCATGTGATTTGATCACATACCTAAATCGCTTGTGCAGAATATTGAATGTGGTATGAGCTACCGAGCAAGTAGCGTCGTCCTGCTGAAACCACAATATTTGGTATCCAAATCATCTAATTTAGGTCAAAATATGTAGATAATCATCGACCTAAAGTGCACGCTATTGACAGTTATGACCTAGGCAATGTCGTTCTCAAAGAAATACGCATCAATGACACCGCCAGCCTAAAATTCATACCAAACAGTGACTTTTTCGGAATTCATTAGATACTCTTTGATGTCATGTGCACAGGGTATCATCACAAATTTAACAACTTTTCGCATACACGTAACCATTAGGCCAGAAATGGGGTGCATTGCTGAACATGTTTTTTCGATGAAAATTGGGGTCAGTATGCCAACTGCTCAACGAGCATACGTCATTGTCTATGGTCATTTGGCATGGAAATTTGGCATAACAGAAAGAATAAATGAAAACAAAATGGCTGTCATCTACTGTCAAAGTTCAAAAGTTCCTATTGGAAGACTCTATAAAAGCAAAAAAATCGAAAAATTGAATTGAAAAGAAAAATTTAATCGAAATATGAATATTTTGAATAATAGGGGGTCGCCGTCGTCTAGTAGGTAGTGTGCTGGCTTATTAGACGTAAAAGCCAGGGTTCGAGTCCTAGGCCAGACATCAAAAAATAAAAATAAAATACAAAAAGTATTTTTTCGGCGATTTCTTTCCAGTTTCTCAAAAAATCTGTTGTTCGGAGTCGACTTTAAACTGTAGGTCCCGCCACTTATGTATAAAATTAACACACACAACATAAATGGTGTGAGAAACTGCGGGCTTCTTGGGGACGATGGCCTGTAGACTGTCTAATGGAGAAGGTATAGCACTGGCCATTTTATAGTCACCTAGCAGCAACTCGTTTCCTTGCCGTTCGCATCTTCCCCCTTTCCACCTTTCTTAAATGCACAATGCACTGCATGAGTAGGGGCCATACCCTGAGTGCTGGTTTCATAAAAAAAAAAAAAAATATTAAAACAATTTTTGAGTGTAAGACATTTCAATTGTGTTTATATTAGATGAATATTTAAGAAAAATATTGAAATGGTTGTGTTGCCTCTATTATTTCGTACAACACTGTAAACATAAGAGGATGCATACTCTCCTTTATGCACACACACACAAAAACTTTTGTTTGAGAAATGAAATGAACAGAGAAACTGAAACTAAACTATATTTGTAAATACAATATATCATACACGCATACATGCATACATTCGTGTATAGTAAAAAATATGTGCATATATGTATGGATATGTTTTAACAATCTCTCAACGAAAAATATAGCAAAGCAATGAAGCAGAATAAGAAAAACAAAAAAAGTTGAAGTACTAATACAAGGCTAAGAGCATATGTGCTCTGCTTGTTACAAAACAAATACATACTCACGTACACACAGGCCAATGTTATAGTAACAGAAACAAGAAAGGAAGTGAGCAAAATATAAAATATTAGCGAATAAAAAACAGTAATGCTGGCCTTTAAAAAATGTCTCACTCTCTCTCTCTCTCATTTCCAAAAATATATGAATTACAATAACAATTGCAACTCTGCTCGACAGCAGATAATAAACAGCCGTCTCTTTAAAGAAGAAAACACTCCATTAAGGTTTACGAATAAAATAAAAATATTTTCAAACGTTTTCCACAAAAGAGAAATAAAATAAGGGAAAGGGGGAAAAGTGTGGTAGGAAAAAAAATTAATTTTTGGCGTAAAAAGATTTTTATTGTCCTCTCAAAAGATACCCATTTTAAATAAATCTTGCAATCGTCTGCTGCGTCAAACTGTGCTCTCTAAACGAACAACTCTTTTAAAAGCCAAATAAAATTCAAACAAACGTTCTTGTATAATACCCCTCTACTATGTTTTGAGAGAAATGGTTTGAAAAAATTGATTTCATTTCATAAAGAGATAAAGGCAATACAGCAACACATCAAATATTTGCAAAATTGGTTGTGAGAGGAAAATAAAATAGAGTAACCACCTGACAGTAACTACACTGTGAAACAGAACAGGGTGTGATGGATGACCACATCGCGTAAACCTTTCTTTACGGAATTTCTCACTAAAAAGTAAACAAAGTTTTGAAATTAATATCGATTGGATATGTAATTTTCAATTATATACTCGTATGTTCATTACATTATTAGGTATAGTAAAAAGAAATTCAATTAATCAAATTTAAATCATTTCTTTTAAGTCAAACAATCATAGTGGGAAAAGCATTCTGGAAAAAAAGAAAGCTTGCAGAGAGTGCCAGTATCACAGACTACTTCTACATAAATGCACATCACATAAAGAGCACACCTTATTTGGGTTTTATAGGGTTTCATTGTGATCCGACACTACTCATTTACTTTACAATTTTAACCCCTAGTTGGCATCTCCAAGTTTTATTAAGATTTGGAATCTATTCACATCACTTTTGGCTAGACACGTTCTGTCAACAAATTTTATTTTTTTGACAATGACGAAGCAGAAGATTTTCTGTGGTCTCCTGCAAAAGTTACTTTGGTCCTTCCAACGCAAATAATATCATCCTCTTCACCGATACCGGAAATTCTCGCATCAAATACCCGTCTCGCCGGAGCGTCCTCATCCATTCGAACGACATGGCCGAGCCAGTGTAACCGCTGGATGTTAATACGCTGCACAACGTCTACATCGTTGAGGAGCTCATACAGCTCATTGTTGGATAGATTGCGGAAATCATCGCAAATTCGTAGTGGACCGAAGATCTTCCGTAGGATTTTTCTCTCGAATACTATCCAGGCTTCTGCATCAGTGTCTCAGCGCCATAAGAAAGTACGAGGAGGATGAGCGTCTTCTAAAGTATTAGTTTTGTCGTACGAGAAAGGTCTCTGGTATTGCAATTACAATTGCCTATTGAAATCATAGTAGCACCTGTTGGAAATAGTGATCCTACGCTTTGATCTCCAGTCTGACATCATTCTTATTAGACGGCAAAGATAAACAAATTCATTGACTATATCGAAAGTATAGTTATCGGCCGTAACCTATGATCCAATACCCCGCATATCCCTACTTGTCTACACCATATACTTCGTTTTGCCCCCAAAACTTTTGCTTCTACAAAAGTTACTGTAAAATATACTCAGCCTCCCGGCATGTGCATCCAGACTCGACTGAATCTGCTATTAAGTACCGGAGATGGTATGTGGTCAGGTTTAATGCATATGTCCGTATCAGACCAGATCTTTCTGGTTTCTCTGTAAGGGGTCTTTTATCACGTTTTTTTTTTGCCTGCTCCTCTGTAGAGGAATACCAATATCATGTATGAATGAATCCCATTGATTTTTTCGTTATGCCAGCTTTTACAACTGCGTCGACTTTTTTTGTTAACTTCTATGACCCCGTTTCAAGGAGGTCAGGTGAGAGTACTACTTATATACTTACTTAATTTGTCATTACAATACTACTACGTAGTTTCTCACACCACTTACATTGTGTGTGTTAATTTTATATGCATGAGTAGCGCCCCAACATACAGTTTATAGTCGACTTCAAACGACAGATTTTTGAGACTCTTTTCATGCCATTTTTATTTATTCTCAGACTTTTTGCCAGAAATCTACTGACGTGATAGTAATTGTCAAATATCTTCCCCATACAGAAATTCTGGAATCCCTAAGAATGGCATTTGATACATAGGACATTTAGGGGGTTTTGATACAACATCAGAATAAAAATTTGTTTAATATGGAATGCCAATAAGGACAGAACTACCCCGTATAGGCATTAGGATTCGATTTTTAATTTTTAATACTATTTTACGAACTAGAACTACCCCGTCTAACCATTAGGATTCGATTTTTCATTTTTAATGCTATTTTACGATTTGAATATTATCTTCAAGAGTGAAAGCAGGCAATTTTGCTTATTCAATTGTCAGATTTTTATCTGCTCTAGACCTTACTTCCAGGCACTCCTGCTTCGAGCGGTTACGCCACTTGGGCGTCTTCAATTTGGACCTTTAAACGGAGGCACCGGACACAACCTTACTCTACGCAGGCGTCCGCAGATTCTACGCAGGCGTCCGCAGATTCTTGCCTTTGATCCGCACAACACAATAATCGCGACAACATAGCCTCTGGATGCTAATGTGCTGAACAATATTAATGGCGTTGAGCAGCTCATAAATACCATTTTTGATGCGAATGCTAAAAACATCACCAATTTGCCTCGAATCGATTAATACTCATTCAAACGATTTCTGTTCATTCTAAATTCGAATCGCCGAATGTTGGGCTTATTATTACATACTTAAATAATTGGTCATTATATCCATTCAGTTAAGATTACGACGTAGTTTCTCACATTACTTACGTTGTGGATGTTAATTTTATACGAGACCTACAGTTTAAAACTTTTCATTGTAATTTTTATTTACTCTCAGAGTTTTTGCTAGAAATCTGCTAAGAGGCAGTCGCCGAATAAATATTTTTTTCATATTTCGTTTTGTTGGAGATGTCTGATCTGAGGTTTGAACCGTGGCTTCACGTCTAATAAGCTAATATACTACCTATTATAATTAAATTAAAAAAATGAACAGAATTTCATGAATATATCCCAATTATACATCTAAGCAAACAATAACAAATAATAGGCAAAATGGCAACACTGAAACAGACTCCACGATTACCACCATATGAATGTGTCTGAAGCTCTGAATATTTCTGACTTCTAACAATAATGATTGACTTTGAGTAAAAGAATAATTGCCTTGTGAGAGCTTGAATTAGTAGATCCATAGAGAATAATACTCTTTATTATACTTATGTATATGTATAAACACCTATGTACGTATATACATACATAACATAATTGGTCATTACAACCCTTCAGTCAGGATTACGACCTAGCTTCTCACACCACTTATGTTGTGTGCGTTAATTTTTATACATGAGTGGCGGGACCTACAGTTTAAAGTCGACTCCGAACGACAGTTTTTCGAGAAGCTTTTCATGGCAATTTTAATACTCTCAGAGTTTTTGCCAGAAATCTGCTGAGAGGAAGTCGCCGAAGAAATATTTTCATAATTTCGTTTTGATGTCTGACCTGTGATTCGAACTCGGGCCTTCAGTCCAATAAGCCAACACACTACCTACTAGACTACGGCGACGTATATAAGTATGCAATTTATTAACACACTCACTCATGTATTCTCTTCAAACTTTTCATATTTCAAGGGAAAACTGTTAAGTAGCTATGAGTGCTTGTTTTTCTTCACATTTTTGAAAAATATTTTAAATTTTATAGGAAATTTGTGCGTGTGTTTGTAAGTAAAGGAAATAGAGATGAAAGAGAAAAAAGAAAACATTTTTCTTTCCTTTTTGTAAAATGCCAATCAGAATTTTTGGCAGATATTTGCATTCTATTGAAAATAAACAGAAATTTTATAAAAAAAAAAAATAGCAAATGAAGCATAAGAATAATTTTAAATCTTAAGATTATTTTTAAATTATAATGACTTAATCGGATCACTACGGAGGAATAGTGAGAAATGTTTGAGTTTTATTTACTTGATAGCATGAAAGCATAGTTTAGATTTTTGGTACTATTATACAGGGACTATACCCTTGTAGGGTGTCTAACATATTTAAAGCAACTATTGAATGCAAAAATCTCTCTCTCTCTCTTCCTCTTTCTGTCTCTATAAATAATTGTTGTAGAATTAGCCGAACGTTCACGTTACGTATGTTTGTTTGTAGCACGCGAAAGGCAATGAGAACGATTACCCAACCGTAAGGGAATATCAGTAATCGTTTGCATTATTTTCGAATGCTATCAACGAACGTACGTTCCGTTACTACATGGTTTAGGACATGGTTTCTCTTACGTAAATGTTAGGTTAGGTAGCGGACACCTTCAAAGAAAGAGTTCCCATTTAGGCCAGCATTTAAACTCATTGTAATGATTATAATCTTGTGGTAGCGTAAACGTTACGGTCGATTTCAATCGTTGATAGTTACTAAAAATACATAAACGTGTCATTTGATTTTAAAAAGTGTCTGATTATTATTTTTTTTTTTATTAAATTAGAAACTGATTGAATTTTAAAATAAATCGACAGTCCATACATTTTGTTGACAACACTACTTGAAAACAAAATTATAATTTCTTTGACACTTGATACATAGAACCAGAAAAAATCGATTTTTTTTTTAAATTTATCTGTAATCCAACATATATGTACGTTTACAAAAGATTATCTCACTTATTTACTTAATCGGTCATTACTACCCTACCGAAGTCATCGTAGTCTACCATGTTGGCTTATTAGACGTGAGGCCGCATTTCAAACGTTACCACAGATATCTCCAACAAAACGAAATATAAAAAAATATTTCTTCGGCGATTTACTCTCAGTAGATTTCTGACAAAAACTCAGAGAGTAAATAAAATTGCCATGAAAAGTTTCTCGAAAAATCAGTCATTTCGAGTCGACTTTAAACGGTAGGTCCCACCATTCATGTATAAGATTAACGCACACAACGTAAGTGGCGTAAGAAGATAGGTTGTAAGAGTATCTATTTCAGGGATTACCATTTCATAGCACAATTGTGCATAGCGAATTCACACACATTGCTTATGCTCTTTTATTTAGTCGTCGAACAGACTGCGACAAGCACACATGTCAGCGGATGCCATGTTATTTTTTTTTTTTAGGTTTACACTCAAAAAATATTTTATGTTAAAAAATCCTTGTTTTTAAAATTCAAAGTTTTATATGTGCTTAAAACACATTTTGATTGTTTTAATAGTCAAGTTAATAATTTAGGTGATATGGAAAGAGAACAACTTTTTTATAGACATAAAGCAATATTTTGGAAAAATTAAAATGTTAGATATTAGCAGGAGAGGAAATTTATGAACCAAAATTAGTATCCAGCAAATATCTAAAAAACATTACCTAATTATTAAGTCAAAGATGTATAATTTTGTGTATGTTGGTGAAATAAAAATCAAAATAGGGTATATTACTAACATTTATCTATGACTGTAAGCTCTCAACTTATTTTCTCTCTCTTACTCACTAATACACAACAAAAAAAAATTTTGGTAATCCCTGATCAATTTAGATATAAACTGGGTAATGAAAACGAAACAGCTGATCGGCAACGTATACTTAAGAGTTTCAATATGCTAAAATGCTTAAGTATCGCATTGATTACAGCAGTAACTCCCATATATACTAATTACTTCACTTTCTTTGCTATAAACACAAATAAATGCAATGCAGCAAGCTCAACAATATTGCAATTGCAGCCTAAGGTAAACCTGCATGCACCATTAATTATAATAAAGGCAGCATTAGCATTAGCTAAACAAATAAAAAATAAGCAGCAGCCAGCCCGGCAGCCATATGAATGCAATAATATTCCATTTCTAACCGGAACAATTGTACAGGTGGCGCAAAAGTAAACTTCCGATGTTTTTTGGCTGTAATTAAAAAAAAAATGAAAAACTTTGATTCTTCTTGTGGATTATTTTTATTTGGTCTTTTAATTTTTTTTACATCAAGTCGAGAATATGATGTCATGTAAATGGCCGCCGCCACAGTTGATTGTCATTTGAGCCCTTTTTATGGCATTTTCCATCACTTTGCCCAAAACTTCCGGGGATAGGTCCTCACATTCTTGACGGATATTGTCTTTAAGTGCTGGAAGAGTCTGAGGCTTGTTGACATAAACCCGCGACTTCAAAAAGCCCCACAAAAAGAAGTCTGGAGCGGTCAAATCAGGCGATCTTGCTGGCCAGTGCAAATCGCCAAAACGGGAGATTAGGCGCCCGGGAAATGCATCCTTCAGCATATCGGTTGTGGCACGTGTAGTGTGTGCCGTTGCACCGTCATGTCGGAACCACATGTTTTCCAATCCCAATTCATCAAGTTGCGGCAAAAAGAACTCGTTGATCATTGCTCTGTAGCGCTCACCATTCACAGTAACCGTTTGGCCCGCGACGTCTTCGAAGAAAAAAGGTCCGATGACTCCTCCAGCGAAAACAGCACACCATACAGTGACTTTGAGCGGGTGTAATAGCTCTTCGTGGGTTACACGCAGATTTTCAGTGCCCCAGAAGCATAAATTTTGCTTATTTACGTACCCGCTAAGATGGAAATGGGCCTCATCACTCATGATTATTTTTGATGAAAAATCATCTTCCACTTGGTGGTGATTAAGGATGGCTTGAGCGTATGTTAGACGCGATTGGCGGTCAGCAGCTAACAGCTGATGCACCGTCTGGACTTTGTACGGAAACATCTTCAAATCTTGTACCAAAATTCGCTGTAAAGACCGTCGACTGATACCCATTTGCGTGGCACGTCGTCTGGTCGATGTCGACGGCGCTTCCATGACATCCTCGGCTACAGCAGCAATATTCTCTACAGAACGGCTACTCCGGGGTCTGCCACGCCTGGCAGCATCTCGTATTGTGCCAGTCTCTTCGAGGCGAGCGGCTAAACGTCGCACTGTTTCACCAGTAGGCGTTGGACGGCCAGGAAATCTGCGACGAAATTCACGTTGTGCCAAAGTCACCGACCGATTATTGGTCAAATAAATAGTCAGCAATAGTCCGCGTTCTGGATCAGTGTAGCGTAACATTGTTTATTAACGTGTATTTCGCATGTGTTTACTACACAAATGTCAAAACAGAACTGACATTAGGGACCAATCGCAAAATTTATAGCATTTTCTGATAGGAGGATTACTTTTGCGCTACCTTGTACTTCGCAAGAAAAAAATAAATTTGCCAAAATTATAAATATATATGAATAGATTTATGCTTGAGCAACGTCGGGATTTAGTGGGCCTACTGCACGATAATGTCGATTTTTCAAAAAAAAATCATCTTTTCTGATGAAGATCATTTGCATCGTGATGACTACGTTCATAAATAAAATTGCCGTATTTGAGGCACAGAAAACCCACACGTGGTCTTACAGAAGCCAATGCATCCATAACGTGTGACTATTTGGTGTGGCTAGTGGAGCGGAGGCATTATTGACTCAATGGAGACACCTGTCGCACCTTGAAATCAATTATTTTGTACCCACTCTTCATGGTGTTGATGTGAACGATGTTTGGTTTCAACAGGATGGTGTAACTTGCCACACAACTCATGCAACAATCGATTTATTGCGTCAAACGTTTGATGGACGCTTAATTAGCCGAAATGGTGACGTCAATTGGCCGCCAAAAAGCTGCGATTTGACACCGTTAGGGGAGAAGTGTTATGCCTACAAACCAGAGACAATTGAAAGATAGCTGCGTTGCGTTTATTGAGTTTATAGCATTACTCTTCATTTCTCTCTCAAACTTAAAAGAAGACTGTTTAGAGAAAGATCGTTTACCGTAGCTCATTTTAATTTTAAATTTCAAAATTAAATTGTTTGTCTTATTTTGTTTTGTATCCTTTTTTTTTAATTTTAATTAAATTTTTCATTAACACTTTTAAACTTGACTCACATATAATGGTAATAATAACAATAATAATCACAATAACAGCGCAATAATAATAATAATAAACATAATAATAATTACAAACAACAACAACAACACACAAAAAAAGAGGAATGAAAATGAAAATAAAAATAAATATAAAAATAATTTATATTCTCCATAAAAATGGAAATTGAATACACAATATTTCATTAATATTTATGAGTCAGCAATAAAAATAAACCCAAAAAATTAAAAAAGAAATTGTGGATCATATTCGCAGTCGAAAGGTAAAAACAAAAAAATATTTAATTTTCATATTCAGATGGGTATGGGCGGGCTTAAAAAAACCTTCAAATTAAATGCATTATTCAACAGTCGTTATCATTTTAAAATTTTCGTGAGTAAATTCTATTCCCCCTACGATGTCCTGGTTATGGCAAGCACTGTAAGCAAGTAAGTCTGACTAGCTTCTTAAAAGAGCCACCAACTCTATCTCTACATTGTTGGCAAATTTGTTAAAGTCAAACGATTATTTCAAGTTTAGCAAGAGAAATCATCCGAGATAGCCAAATTTGTTGAATAAATGCCGTAGCGAAGCAATACATACATACATACATATGTACATACATACATATGTACATACATACATATGTACATACATACATATGTATGTACATACATACATATGTTTTTTTTTTGTCTTGAGCCGGAGGTGGTAATCTTCGAAAGATACTTTTGTTCCAACAAAAGCATGCACGATTCACCATCACTGGTGCCTACGTACTAAACCCACACCCTACACACTTCAACCACTCTCCCTCCGCGGGACTGCCGTAAGGTATTACTTCGCGGTGGGCTGGTTAGCTCGAAAGCTTTATCACATTATGTCAAATTTCGCCTACGTTCCTCCAGTCTTCGGAGTTCTAGCATTACTTCAGCCATTTTCTGGCTGTATTGGCTCCATAGCGTCCTAGATTTCAAAAGCTCCTCCATGAGCCGGTTTGGTCTTAATCTAGTTTCTCCGGGCCATCTAAATCTGGGGCAGCATGTTAGGATATGCTCCGCATCCTCCTCTTCATCTATACAGTTTGGGCATATAGGGGAAGTATCATGTCCAAATCTGTGCAGGTACTTCCTAAAACGTCCATGACCAGTTAGGAACTGGGTCACGTAGTAATTCAGCTCGCAATGTTTGTTTTCCATCCAAGGGATTATAGAAGGGACAAGGTGAAATGTCCATCTTCCCTTTAAACTGCTCTCCCATCGTGACTGCCATTTGTGCATGGAAGTCCTTCTTTCCTCCGCTTTTATAGCCGCTGTCCGTCCTGGATACTCGAGACGGCGAAAGTATATCCGCCTCATCTCATCCGCCAATATGTCTATTGGTATTGCCTTTGCCAATACCAATACCGCTTCATCAGATACTGTCCTGAAGCCACTTATCCGTCTAATCGCGCTTAGACGATACACCGAGGACAGTATTCTCCTTGTCGTCCCCACGGAGAGTGCCTCCGACCATATGGGGCAAGCGACGTTACTACCGCTGATATTATCCTCCTCTTGAATGGACCTGGTCCTCCAATATTTGGCATCATCCTCGCCAGTGCTCCCTGCGTTACAGATGCCTTTTCGCTGATGTACTTTACGTGCTCCTTGAAATTCAACCTGTCGTCGATAATCACTCCCAGGTATTTTATCGCCCTCTTTGATTCGATCTCCGTGCCTCCTACGGTGACTTTCATCTTCTCCACTATCTTCCGGCCACTTATCAAGACGGCTTCCGTTTTATGTGCAGCAAGTGTCAAACCTGCCTCATCCAGCCATGCTCCAACATTTCGAATCGCTGTGTTAGTTTTCTCCTCTATTTCTTTCACCGTCTTAGCTACCGAGACTATGCCAATGTCATCTGCAAAGCCCACAATTGTAGTCCCGTTTGGCAATCGCAGTCGAAGGACTCCATCTTACATAATGTTCCATAGTAGTGGGCCAAGTACAGAGCCCTGCGGGACACCCGCCGTCACTACGTATTCCTGCTCTCCTTCATCCGTTAGGTATATTACCTTCCTGTCCTGAAAGTAATTGTTCATAAGTATAGCGGCGTAGCCATGTTAAAGAGGGCTCTCATAATACATACATATGTACATACACAATTGGTAATTACAACTCTTTAGTCACGATTACGACCTAGCTTCTCACACCATTTATGTTGTGTGTGTTAATTTTACACATGAATGTCGGCACCTACATAAGAAGCTAGGTAGTAATCCTGATTGAAGGGTTGTAATTGTCCAATTATGTTATGCAATCGGCACTGTAAACATTTAGACATGAAAATGTGTGTCCATATCATTTGGCTGCCTAAAATAGCAAAAATAGTTTACTTTACATGTCCCGCAAGACATGTGATTTGCTTTCTCTGCAGTTGACATCCGATTATTGTAGTTTAATTGTTAAAAAATAGTTGCAAGAGGACTCAACCATTTCGCCCAAAAACACTCAAATAAATCGTTTTTTAAGTTTTCATGAAATCGTTCACTAGTCAAACTACAGTTTATCAATAATGCGCAGCTTGATCATGGGGTGGGGGCATGCATGAGATCTCTCAAACTCAAGCTGTTCCTTCTTTGATATCATTGTCAAATTTTACATTTCAAATTTAGCAGAACTGTTGCCATATTACTGCATTATACTTTCACTCACTCAAACATTCATCAGAGGTATTCCTGTGGTGATTCAACAAAATGTGGTCTGTTGACAAAAATCACTCAAATTGAAATTAATTTTAATTTTTTTTTTTTTTGGTCTTTGTCCAATCGACATTTTCAATTGTGCTCATTAGCTTACCACAACTGTTTACATCGACAATTATAGACAACATTCGGCCAATACGAATGAGTGATAATAAATTCCCTTTCAGAAAAAAACAATGTATTGCACAAGGATATTTTGTGGTTTCATCTGATTATTTCACTGATTCTCATGGATTCATTGTGTATCTCTCTTCCACAATCTCTCTCTCTCTTTCTCTATCATTTTGCTGTTGATTTTTAAATTCGGTTGAAGAATTTTTTGCAATTTTATTTCATTTTTCATCTTTTTTGCCTTTTTCTGTTTAAAAATTTGTTTTACGGTTGACCCAACCAAATATTTGTCTTCACATTTATTGGCAAAGTCTAGCAAAAAAAAAAGAACAAAAAAAAAACCAGAAAAATAGATGAGCAGGAGAACAAATGGCCAAATATGTTCACACACATGCATTAACAAAAAAATATGTGGGCATCACAAATGCAAATGAACTCATTTGTAGAGAATCGGTTTTGTTTTTTGTTACAATATGTGGGTTGTTTCACATGAGAATGCTAGCCAGGAATAGTAGACGAGAAACGTTAAAGAAAGTTGAGTTTTGGGCAGTATTCCAATTACCGCCATGGAAATAGAAAGCGACAATAGGATCCAATTGCAGTGTTCTGTCCATGGCGTTCAGGCTAAATTTTAAGTAGTACAACTATTCTGTGTTCTTCCACAGGAAAACCTGCAAATCTTTCCTCCTTTGCCAGCAGCCACATTGTGACGCAAATGTCGAATTTCCAGGTGACAGTATCTAAATCCATCGTTTTTATTCCATTAGTGCTTTCGAGTCTAACGATGCCTCTGTATTGTCTCCTAACGTCGGTGAGTTGCTACTAATCGACAACAGGGTCCTTATAATGGTTTCTACTGTGATGAGCAAAATTAATGAATTATACCTCGAATCGCCGTCGTCTAGTAGGTAGTGTTTTGGCTTAATAGACGTTAGGCCACGATTCAAACCCCAGGTCAGACATCTCTAACAAAACGAAATAAGAAAAAATATTTTTTCGGCGACATCCTCTCAGCAGATTTCTGGCAAAAACTCTATATAGTAAATAAAATTGCCATGTAAAGTGTCTCAAAAATCTGTCGTTCGGAATCGACTTTAAACAGTAGGTCCCGCCACTCATGTATAAAATTAACGCACACAACACGAGTGGTGTGAGAAGCTAGTTTGTAATCCTAGCTGAAGGGTTGTAATGACCAATTCTGTATGTATGTATGTATGTACGTATGTAACCAATATGTCGGCAATGACAAAAGAAAAATTTTGATTTAAAAATTGAATGAAATTTTGAATTTACAGTCAGAAAAAGGAGAATAAATAGAAAGATTTAAACTCTTGGCAAAAAATGTTTTCATTTCAATATGGAATGCCTTGCCTGCCCCCTAGATAAACATGTAAATGTGCTTGTAAAGTTAACATGTGTACAAAATTTTTTGTTTTTTTACACCCGGTCACAAGTGGTTACATTTATAGACACATTTTCAAAAACATGTTTAACACATTTGCCAACACACTCTCATACATACACACCTATGTACATAACCACACATTGACAGCCATTTATACATACACATACATACATACATATGTAGTGTGTATTTACAAGGATATGCTATGCAAATATCCTTAAATAATCATTTTGTGAAACATATTTTTTCAATTTAGTTTGTGCAGAAGAAATGAAAAAAGTTTTTTATTCCATGTTTTCATATCTATTTTTTGTGTTATTTTTTTTTTTTTTTTTTTTTTTTTTTTTTTTTTTTGGACAACTTGACATGGGTTTCTGCGACCTTAAGTGTCTAAAGAATCAGCCTATTGGCCTATTCCATTACCGTTGAAGATATTCAGTTTTTACACTTTAAACAATGATTGTGTTTGATTTTGTCAAGAATTTTAAGGAATCTTTTTTTTTTTTTGGTTTGTTTCGTTTTCCTGTGTCAACTAATCAGGATGTCCTCAATATATTTTCAGAAACTTGAATATTATTACAAATCTAAATTGAAAACGATTTAAATTTTATTTAAAAATTTTCTTTTTTGTTTCTTTTTGAAAATGTTCTCTTCTTTACATATTTAAACATTTTCTGTTTTTTCTCTCTTTTTCCAGGTAAGGATAACAAAAGACGAAACCTTACAAATTATAATCTTAAGAGGTAATTATTTCAAATCTTGCTTTGTAGCACGCTACTCTAAATTCATATTAAATATGCTGCTAATGTAATACCACAGTGGTTTACAGGGCTCGAAAATTTAGTTTTGTTTAGCGGACACCCCCTATTTTGATATGATTTTTTGTAATAAGTTCACAATCTCTAAGTGGGCCTGTAAGACTTTTCTCATGCCAAATGTCTTTGTCTTTGTTGACGCCAATTAGAATCCTGAAATTTGTCAGGGCAATTGCTATTACTTTCTTTGCATGGTATTACTTTTTTCATGGTACAAATTTGTTCACTGGTAAACATAATTTTTCTGGGCAAATTTTGAGCCTGCTTCACCTAAAGACATATCATATTGTCCGATAGACGAACATCCTGGTAATACCGAGCGCGCTGAGGTTTATTGTACCGCACCTTAATAGCTTCTACAGCAAAAATGTTCTCGTTATCAGATCACTACATGGTGAAAACCGAAATATGTAATTTAGAATTACCAGTACTAAATGATGCTTTTACAGATTATATTACATAAGCAATATATTATTTCATTCTTCTATTATAGGGTGGGCCTTTTAAAAATTTAAATTTCAAAACGCAATAAAACGAAAACGGTATAAAATTTTGCCGAATTTATTTTTTTGTTGTGAAGTACAAGTGTTCCGGTTAAAAATGGAATATTATTTCATTCCTCACAGTACCTCATTCCATCGGACCAATTTTCGTGCATTTTTCAAGTGTTTGGAGTCGTATCTTGGCAAAGTCATCACAAATGTTGGCCTTCAAATACTCAATCCTCTCTGGTTTGTCGGCACAACACTTTTCTTTAACGCCACCTCACAGGAAATAGTCTAACGGTATCAAATCGCAGCTTCTTGGCGGCCATATTAAACTGCAATGAAACGTTTGAAGCAATAAATGGATTGTGGCATAAGATGTGTGGCAAGTTGTACTATCCTGTTGAAACCAAACATCGTTCATATCAATACCATGAAGAGCGGGTACAAAAAAATCGGTTTTCATGATGCTATAGGTGTCTCCATTGACCGTAATGGTTGCGCCGTCCTCATTTTCAAGGAAATAGGGGCCAATGATGCCTCCGCTCCAAAACCCGTAATGGATGCTTTGGCTTCTGTAAGACCACGTGTGGTTTTTCTCAGCCTCAAATGCGGCAATTTTGCTTATTAACATACCCATCAAGATGAAAATGAACTTCATCCACATCATCGTGCAGTTTTTCGTTGGCCCAATAAATGTCAACGTTTCTCATGCTTAAATCGATTCAGTACGTTTAGTGGTGATAATATACTGAATTTTGTGACAGAATAGGATGACATAAGCATTGCCAGATACGTAATAACCCATGGTTCAAGTTTAAACCGATAGATGGCCTCCCAATAAGTTGATTGTGTTCAATATCTATGTTTCTTAATATAACACAATCTGTCAATAGTCAGTTAGTGTTTGTCCCATTCCATTCAAAACAATTTTTTGTGTCATTTTTCGACATCATCAATAAGAAAAACAGTGTCCATTAAAACTTTAAATCCTATTCATCATTATTAATTAAAAAACTTTTACTGTTTTCCCCTGTCTTCATTATATGGTAGCCTTTTTCATTAGTTTCCTTAAGATTGGTTTGCAGGGAACTTATCTTTTGTGGAAAAGTCAATTTCTATACAAAATTGTTTTCTTTAAATGTTAATTTAACAGAATGACAAGAAACATGTACATAAGTACCAGCTGTGCTTATTTTTAAAAGTTTTTTTTCGGAAACGAATCGATTTAAAAAAATATTTTTAAAGAAAATTAAGGCTGGCATAACGCATTGAAATTCAATTTTAAATGAATCTTTAGCAGCTTTTTATGTTTGCTTGCGATACGCTTTAGAATATTCGTTTTCAAAACATTAGTTGACATATTTAACCATAGTACAGTCAATGCTCGGTACAACGAACGATATATTGTCAGGCCCTTTTTCACTATAACGAAAAATTCGTTATATCGCAAAGTTTTTTTTATCAAAATTTTATTAAAAAAAAGAAAAGTACATATAATTAATTTTATTAAAAATATATAGATATGTCCTTAAAATAACGTTTGATAATCAATAAGTGAGTATTAAAATTATTTAAGTTGGTGGAAAAAAATCATTTATAGACGTTAGTTTACAAGTAACTCATTTGAAGAGCTTCTTCCTGTATTTCTCGAAGTACTAATTGTTTTTGTATTTAAATTTGCTTACATTTGGAAAAATTGTACTTAATAGTCTGACTCCACGTCTTATACACTGTACTTCATCCCCTTGAAAAAGTTTAGAAAGGGGGATCTCGTCCTCATCATCAGACTCAAAATTTTCCAAAAATAGAATTTTTTTCCAACATTTCGATAATGCGTCCTCCTTAACATTGTTCTAGGCGAGACCAATCAAACAGGATGCATCATAAAGAGAAAGACTTTTTAAAAAATTTATGATGTCATCTGTTTCAAATGCCACTATTTTTGAAAGGAGGCTATTCCTGTAGTGTAATTTGAGTAAGAGAATGGCGTTTTGGTCCATTGGCTGGATAAGAGGAGTCACGTTTTTTAAATCATTCGTTATACTGAGCTTGAAAATTATAAAACATTCGTTATATAAGGTAGTCAATGTAAGAAATTTACTCATTCGTTATATCCCGAATTCGTTAAAGTGAGTATTTGTTATACCGAGCTTTGACTGTATTGTACATATTATTGTTTAAGGGAAAATGTAGAGCAAGGAATCGCGATTGACAAAAAAATAGAAAATTTATGGTTTTGAAATTGTTTAATTTTAATTGAAGGCGGCCGTAGTCTAGTAGGTAGTGTACTGGCTTATTAAACGTGAGGCCACAGGTTAAATCCCCGGTCAGACCTTTCCAACAATCGCAGCAGATTTCTGGCAAAAAGTCTGAAAGTAAATATAATTGCAATGAAAAAGTTTCTAAATATTCTTTCGTTCGTGATTGTCTTTAAACTGTAGGTCCTGCCACTCATATATAAAATTAACACACACAACATAAGAGGTGTGAGAAACTAGGTCGTAATCCTGACTGAAAAGTTTTAAAAGACCAATTATGTTACGTATTTATGTACACAAGACCACAATAATATCTTGAAGCATATTCAGGTCTTGTATTCCGTATAAAAATAAGTACGTATTTAGCTATGACAACTAATTTTATCTCTTTTGGTATTAAAATTTTACAGAAAATGACTTTCTCCCTTAACCAAGTTTAAACGTTTCGCTTTTTTGGTGAATTTAAACTGGCAACTGTTGTTAATTTGCTTACTTTACAGAATGAAATTCACACAATCATTATTGGTGTTGGTGTCGTTTCCGTTACTCAGTACACATGTATAAGTTTTAAACTTGGTAAGCATATGTAGGTGTATATGCCCTGGTGGATATTTGTTTATAAGCAAGAGATGATAATGGCATCACTCACACTCTCACATATGTACACTCCTTCTTATTCTCCCGTTAAATATTTAAAACAACTTATGCCAGGGTTAATGAAAGAATTTCAAAACAAATACACACACATGCTTTTAAATACACACACATGCTTTTAAATACACAGCCATATGCTTGAGTATAAAAAAAAAATTAAAACACATGGCGCTCATGCCACCACCACATCGTCATAGAATATAAAGTCATTGTCTTAACGTTATAAAGCAGAAGAGAAGCGTGAACACTGTTTCCTTTGTTTGACATCCTTTTAACACTAGAAAGACGGACAGGGGTCATTTGACCCATTTACAAATCTAACTGGTAATATTTCTCTTATGAATTATATCACAGATTTCGTACTTCTTGACTTTTAATAATACTCCGTAAAATTTAATTTAAAAGTATTTCTTTTTTATTTAGATACTCCAAATTGCAATTATTAAAACAACTACCTAAAAAGACGGAGAGGGGTCATCTGACCCTTCACGTCTTTGACTGCCGCTATATATTTTATCAATTACTTTTCCCGTCCTTTATTTTTTGTTTAAGTTTTTTCTAGTATGCCGTAATGTAATTTCAGCCAACGCGTACATTGCTTTTACTTATTTTTATCAGTTTGTCAAAACTAGACTAGACTAGATCTCTTCGGGACAAAGATATTGCAGCGTATTTGCAATCTTTATCAGAAGACCAATCAGGCGATGAAAGCGAAAATGAGTTATTAGCAAATGTAGAAGATAGTGAGTGTTACGTTTCAGAAATAAGTTCTAGTGATAATTCGATCGATAATGCACTATTAGGTATGTTTTTTTTATTTACGTAAAAAGAAATTTGCTATTATAATCACTTTTCACTCAGTTTCCGAACAACGCGGCCAATGTCAAATTCCATCAGTTGTAGAAAATGAACACGACGCGGTCAGCAGGAGGAATTCTTTGGAAGACTGGTTCTCAAAACAGTTCCACATCAGGTAGTCTTGCTGCCCATAACATTTTGGTTGTACATCCAGGAGCTCCTCATTACGCAAAACAACGTATTGGTGCTGAATTTACAACAGCCTGGCGACTGCTGATTGATGACACAATTTTGTGTCATATTCAAAAGTGTACGCAGGCTGAGGCACATAGACAACTTGGCTACACAAACTGGATTATGACTTTACAAGAACTGAACAAATTCATCTCAGTTTTATACGCTAGGGGTGCTTCTGGATGTAAAAATATATCTGTAAATGATTTATGGAACAAAAAATGGGGAGTTGCTTTTTTCACAAACTATGTGTAGAAACTTGAATCAGAAATAATGAAATATGTATATTCGTTTTGACGTGCGAGAAGAAAGATCTACTAGACTAAAAACAGATAAGTTCGCCTTAATTTCGTATGTTTGGAGCCGTTTTATTGAAAATTGCAAATCTTGTTATAGACCAGGTGAAGACATCGCTGTTGACGAATAATTCTTTCCTACAAAATCAAGATGCAAACTTACACAACACATGGCGAATAAACCCGACAAATTTGGTATACAATTTTGGCTTTGCATAGATGTCAAAACGAAATATCTGCTCAACGGTTTCCCCTACTTGGGAAAAGATGACAATCGGCCACAACATTACGTTTGGAGAGGACATTGTAATGCGTCTAATGAAACTTATCGTAATCAAAGGGAGAAATGTGACGACTGACAACTTTTTTACCGCAGTATCGGTGCCAGAGAGATAGCTTTCCAAACGTACAACTCTTGTTGGGACAGTCAATAAAGCAAAACGGGATGTTCCACCCTATGTGAAAAAAATTTAAATTAAATTTGAAGTTTCAAAAAACCGAAAATAATAAGTGCCTTCTGACAGTTTACCAAGCAAAGAGAGACAAAAATGTTTTATTGCTGAGTACTTTGCAATTTTAAAATTAAATTTTGAAATTCAAATGTAGATTTTTACTACTAAAACTTGAAGGTAGTCAAATGACCCCTACCCGTCTTTTAAGGTATATAAATTCTCCCGTCTTTCTAGTGTTAAAAATAATTTTTTTAAATAAAATTTTAAGCGTAGCTGATAGTATTTTTTTTCTTTCGCTTTTTTCTCCTTCACTAAATGCAGGTGTGTCAGCTTTAGAAATATTTTTGAGTGTCTGCATGTACATACATCCATATGTATGGTATGCGTATGTATGTATGTAAATTTTCTAAACAATTTTCTACAAAGTTTTAAAAGTTTTTTTTTTTATTCCAATAGTTTTCATTTTAATGTTTCAAGTCAGGAAAGAAATTGTTTCCTTCAAAGTATTTTTGTTTGTTTGTGTGTGTTTTCATGGCATCATCATCTTTAACTTTTTTATTGAAAAAAAAAAAGTATTTTCTTTTAATATTTTCAAGTATATGTTGATGTATTTTAGAAATAAAAAAACGAATGTTTTTAAAAACTCTGTAATTGCATTTGCTTCCTTTGAAAAAGAAGGTTTTTTATAGACTCGTGTATATTGATTGGAAAGTTTTTGGGTGAGAGTAGATTTTTTCTGTTTTTATTTTTGTTTTGATTTTTTAAAAGGTTTTAAACTGATTTTAAATGGATTTTCTTCTACAGATAACAACTTAAAAATTTTTTTTTAATAAAAACTTTATTCCACTTTGCTTTCAAATGCATTTTTAATGAATTTTTTTTTATTTTTCTAAAAAGCTGAAAAAAAACTTAAACATTTCTGTGCACACAACTTTGTGACGCATTAAAACGATTATTCACAATGTGGAAATCAATTAAAAGAAAGAAAAAAAAGTCAAATTATCTGCAATTGCGTGTAATTTCTCAATTTATTTTGCTCCTATAATTTTAGGGAGGATTTCAGGATTTTTATTCGATTCTATGTTCAAAATCAAATCACTTATTGGTCTAGTAAGAGATTAAAAGTACCTGATAACATCCTTGGCCGCTGTAGTCTAGCAGGTACTTTGTTGGCTTATTAAACGTGAGGCCACAGTTCAAACTCCAGGTCAGACATCTCCAACAAAAGGAAAATATGAAAAAATATTTCGTCGTCGACTTCCTCTCAGTAGATTTCGAGCTAAAATCCTGAGAGTTAATAAAAATTGCCATGAAAAGTTTCTCGAAAATCTGTCGGTCGTAGTCGACTTTAAACTGTAGGTCGATTGTGTTTCTATTCTCAGGCCGTTACTGTATAGTTTAACTGACTCAAATCTCTTTCAATTATAATTATCCTGCATAAAATTGTTTCATTTGAGTTAGAATTTTCGCCTCTCTTTACCTTTCAACGAGTATACCTTCGTTTTCATTTTCCACAGAAAGGCTCTGACATTATCAGCGGTTAAGAAACTCCAGCCCTGGCAAGCACTATAGCCAGACAGTTGACCCCATTGGAATATCCTTTAAGTTAAAATGCTAAAAATTTCAAAAATATTACTCGGTAATCTCACTCATGACTGGAATCTTGACAGTATAAATTAGCTATTGTTGGTTCCAATATAACTGATAGGCTCACATGATCAGTATCTTCCCAGATCTAATGAAGATGAAAAAATAATGAACCTCGTATGTATTCGTACTCGTACATGTAGGAGTGTAGCATATGTACATAATTATTTATGTGTATGTTTCTTTTGTTTATTTTATTATTTTGAGGATAATTATAACATTTAATTTCGTTTATCTTTGAAATGTTTAAGCCAAACTTTTAATTTAAATAATTAATGTGTGTTGGCAACATTTAAATAATGGTCAAAAAGCACAAACACACAAACAGCACCCACACATACATACACTACCCACACATACAATTGTGTATCTGGCTAAAATAACTTGTGGCTATGGATACTTTAGATTAGATATGATCAGTCATTCATTTATTCATTCATTCATTCCTATATTCATTCACTCGTTCAATGTGTGGGCGAGCTGTTGGCTAATGATGGTATTTCGGGTATTTAACTGAGCACAAGCTGTTGTTATTGTGGCTACTCTATTGTAATTTCCAACAAATACTGTGTCCATGCACACATATACATACATAGGCATGAAAATATATTTTAGAAATGGAATTTAGCAAGGATATGTAATTAAAATGAAGACATTCCTTTAGCGTTGGCAGCAATTAATTTCACACATTAAACTTGGTTAGGCAAGACAAGACACAACACAACACCAAATAGACCAACAACACGAAAAGGCATGAGAGAACAATTCTACAAAACAGCACATGTGAAGAGCCCAGCAATTCTTTTTAATGGCAAATTTGAACGGAAATGGAAAATTCTCACGGATCACGCTGTGTGAATCCATGAGGGTTTTGTGTTCTTTTGGAAGCAGCAAAAACACGTACATCTTTATAATAAAACATCATTAATCTCTGCTCATTAAGGTAAGGCAGTGAGTGACCGGGTGAGTGCTTTCATGCACGAACAAAATCATGATGATTTATGAAAATTAAAAATCTAAACAATAAACAAAAAAAAAAAAAATCATGAATAATCATGTCCATTCTGGCCTCCAATTACACCTTAATTCCTTTGTTAAGTACTTAAGCACACAATACATATGGTCATTTGAATAGTTTCGTTTAAGTTTTCCAACTGAGCTGCGAGCATGTGTGTCCATTATTGAGATCTCAACTAGTCACGTGATTAAATGAAATTTATTATCACATCCATTGTTTGTTGTTGCTCTTACTTGTTTAACTTTAAATGATGGTCGCTTTACATTCGGCTGCTTAAATAATCAGACCATTAAATGGCCCCCCCACCCGCATTATTCCGGGTGTCTTCTTTGTTTTTTGTCTTTGTCCGCAAACCTTACCTCTTCAGTTAATAAATTTTCCAACCTTAAGCAGTAAAACAAAGCTCTGCCTAAAATTCATTACATTTTCACATGATTTCGAGTTCAATTTAAGGATATCAAATGAACATTTTTCTCTTTTCTTTTTGGATCATTAATTGGCTTTTATGAGAAAGAGAAAGCAATGTAAAAAACAAGCAATTTTCACTTACTTTTGGCTTTGAAAGAGAATAAGGGGCTCGGTATGGTAATAAAATTAATGACCTTGAAATTGTACACTAAAGTGAGTACTTAGTTGACATTATTTATACGAAGCACACTTCATTTTTCTTTATACGTTTTCAGTCTTTTAATTTTGGGCCACAATTATACAATATGCCTGACAGTTGAGCGTTGACAGTCTTAAGGGGAATGGGAGCTTAATAAATAATATTTCATTATTTATTATGATTAATTATGTTAAAATTCTTTAAAAGTAAAGTGCCATCAAATGGGTTGGAATCTTTTTTGTATAAGAGTTTTATGATCCGTATAAGAGTTTCAATTATTCCATATATGAGTTTGTATTACTCCGTGTAAGAATTTTTTGTACTCCGTATAAGAGTTTTTACCTCGTTTAAGAGTCGTTTTCTATCCATAAGAAGTTGTTACTCCGTATAGAGTTTCCTATCCATAATAAGTTGTGAAACTGTCCTTTACTAAGCTGCAGTGTATGACACTTATAATTAATTTGTAATAAACATTTCTATTTCTAATTTTTGCTTTACATTGAGAAGAGATTTGAATTATGCATTAGACTATCGAGTATCCATACATACATACATAATTGGTCATTACATGTGTTACATGTGTGTTAATTTTATATATGAGTGGCGGAACCTACAGTTTAAAGTCGATTCCGAACGATAGATTTTTTGAGAAACTTTTCATGGGAATTTTATTTACTCTCAGATTTTTCGCCAGATTTTCCTCTCAGCAGGAAGTCGCCGAAGAAACACTTTTTCACCATTTTCGTTTTGATATCTGACCTGGGGTTTGAACACACTACCTACTAGACCACGGCGACTAAGTAGTTCCTTACACAACAATATAATTTTGTTAGGGTACAACACTTAGAAGATGTGGAAGGGTAAGGTGATCCTGTGCGAGCCTTTTCGGTCTGAATTCTAAGCTGATTTGTTGCATGTATTATATGATTATTAAGCTGGTGATTGCATATAAATGGCCTCAAGAAAATCCACACTGGCTTGTCTGGCATTCATTTGGAGTTATTCATAGTTTTTTAACTTCTACCACTGAGAGAATAATACATCAATACTCTCTACCCATCTCTGGGAAGTTTTGTTCTACGAGGAATGCTTTAAAATGCAATACCCATCTAAGCTAGAACTAAGGGACATGAGTGTTCGATCAGGTCGTGTGTTCGATCAGGGTGTGTTTGATTACAATCCACTAAACAGGTGTGCGACAGACAGAAGGGTATAAAATATGTTTCTTCATAGAGGACTTGATCCCAGTGGCTTAAAGCGGATGGATCAAAGACTTTAGTGTACTGGCGGAATTTTTTAAAACTAAAGCAAGAGTCTCTAGATCTATGGACAAATGACCCCGGATTTTTCAAGCTTAATCAAGGGTCGATCTGAGCGTTAAGTACTAGAAATCGGAATGGCATGGTCTGTGCCAAAAACTGATTGTAATTTGTAATCCTCTACGGAATTGAATCTGATGCATTTATACCGTGTGATGCCGTTTAAATCATAAATAAGAAAAACAAACTTAAACTTTAACTTTGTTTTTAATTAAATTTCTATGAATTAATTATTAGCAGGAACTGCTCTTTTAATTCCATTAAGACGCTTCAAAAATGTTCACACATTCTCTAATTTTCTTATTAAATTTTGTTTCCCTTACAACAACAACAAAAAACCCAGAGACAATAGACGTCCTCGATATGCAGAGACAGTACAGAACAGAGGTGGGAGAAAGAAAACAAGTTTTTCTTTTTATCAATTATTTGCAGAGGATATTTGAAGGGTTTTATTGATTTTTTTTTCTTGGCCCTTCTTAATACTCATATAAGTATATGCGATGTGAGTATTTATTTTCTTGTTGTCATTTAATAAAACAAATTAAAAATGCTTTTAAAGAAATTAAATTCTTCTTGGCAGACATAAAATACAATAAAAATGTCCAAAATATACTGAGGGAAAGCAAAGTCAAATAAAATCCCTTTTTAAGGAAACTCTTTTTCTAAATCGAAATCAAATATTTCATCTTTCCATTCCATGCCATAAATTTCTTTGATTGTATTGATGGCTTTGTAAGACACATACGACATACTTATTTAAGTGTGCGTCTGTCTATCTGTTTGTCTGTCACACCCAAAAGAAAAGGATATGCTGCTGGTAATAGACTTTGCCGGGGAGAGAAAATATTTTGACAAGATAGACAGCCAGCAGTCAAGACGGGAGATTGTTATTGAATCTCCATGCACTGTATTGTGACACATGAACGCGAGGCGAGAATGTACTGTGGTTTGAGTTTTTAATAGTGCCGTCTAGGTTGTGACAGAAATTTGAAAATTCAAACATACACAAGCTGCACAAGATCATAGAGCAGATCTTTAAAATTTAATTTTAAAACAATTTACGGCAGAAAAGCTGAGTTGTGTTGTTGGATTACGAGAACATGCCAATTTGATTAAGAGGACACAATAGAAATCTTTATTATTTATATAGAAACGGTATGCCATTTAAAAGTTTAAATTTAAAAATGGAATAAAACAAAAATGTTTTGAAATTTTGCCAAAATTTATTTTTTGTTGGGCAGTAAAATTGTTTCAAATAGAAATGGAATATTATTTCATTCATACGGCGGCTGCCGCGGATGGCCTCACGGCACTTCATTCGATCGGACCAATCTTCGTGCACTTTTCCGAGTGTATGGGTTCGTATCTCGGCAATGGCATCACGAATATTGGCCTTCAAATGCATAATTGTCTCTGGTTTGTCAGCATAACACTTTGCTTTAACGGCGTCAAATCGCAGGTCTTTTATAAACATAGTATCGCTACTAAATGCCTCTTTTCCTTTTGTTTTTGTCACAGTGTTTTTTTCTGGCGACAGTGGAGATCGCTTCCGCACTTAGACTATTTATATTTTCTGAGTTTCACATTACATGAGAACAACTACGTTTATTTACCTTGAATTAGAATTAGCTGTCCGTCATATTTTTCTTATGCTACCCCACCGACCTTACCGCTTCCGCCATAGTTGTTCATAATTAAATGGGTTCAACTGTCCGGTCTGTGCCTATGCGCAAACATTTTATTTCCTTCCTCCACATGTTAATAGCAGCTCTAGTCCGTGTAATGGCAATCACATCTTTGTACGTAGCATAACTCAATCTGCGTTGTAAATCTTTTTCTATGCCCCTGGCTCTGTAGTACAAGAGTCAATGTGGATTGTATACCTATACCAGGAGAGCTATGGTGCAAGCATGAAATCTATTCCACTCATTCACAAAACTATGGATCTACTCAAGTGCCTCTAAAGAAAACGTTGTTTTAATGAATTTCAGCTTAAAACTTTAAAATTAAAAATAGGTGTTCTGCACTCTAAATTCGCTTCTGATTATAGATATTATACAGCCATAGGTCGGTGATAAAATCTAATTGTGTTGTGCCCTCACCAATGAGAGATCGCAACTTGCTTAGTAAAATAGGACAGCCGTATCGTGCAGGTATTTTTTGACCTTATTTTTATCCACTCATTCCTCAAATGAGAATTGTTTGATAAAGTGACATCCATTATGTTTCAGCTTCTCATGCGTCTAAAAGTGTTTTATCGTTTAAATTTCCTCTCCATGTTTCTAAATTAATTGCTATTCTCAGTATCTAGGCGATTCAAATGCATTTGTAAGGTCGAATACTGCGCAAGCACACCCATTATTCTGCTCAGATCACTCTTAATACAACTTAATAGACTCATGACCTTTCCCATATGTGGTTTTTCATTAATAGTAGCTTAGTGGCATTCATTCTAGTGGCTTATTTAATATATCATTGTTCCATTGGTTTTATTTGATATTTTATCCCCACTGCTTTAATTCAGTTTTCATTTCCTCGAAAGGTTTTGAATTTTCTTTCTAACTTGTAAGTTCCGAGATTCACAAGGTTAGATTAGGTTAGGTTAGAGGACGTGTACTTGTCAACTGTGACAAGTACAGTACCCGGAGGTCGAATTGACTCATTGTACAACGTCCTAGCTTCTCACACCACTCATGTTGTGTGCGTTAATTTTATACGTGAGTGCCGGGACCTACAATTTAACGTCGACTCCGAACGACATATTTTTGAGAAACTTTTTCACGGCAAATTTCATTTACTCTCACAGTTTTTGCCAGAAATCTGCTGAGAGGCAATCGTTGAGGAAATATTTTTTTTTTCATATTTCGTTTTGATGCCGGACCTGGGATACGAACCCGGGCTTTACGTCTAATAAGCCAACACACTACCTACTAGACTACGGTAGTAGTCACCTTAGTTCAATAAGTAGTGTTTTTGGCTTACTAGACGTTAGGCTACGATTCAAACCCCAGGTCAGACATCTTCAACAAAGCGGAATATGAAAAAATATTTCTTAGGACTCTTCCTCTCAGCAGATTTCTGACAAAAACTCTGAGGGAACAAATTGCAATGAAAAGTTTCTCAAAAATGTGTCGTTCGGAGGCGACTTCAAACTGTAGGTCTCGTCACTTATGGATAAAATTAACACTCATAACATAAGTGATGTGAGAAGGTAGGTGGTAATCCTGACTAAAGGGTCGTAATAACCAATTATGTATGGATATGTATGTACTTGTCCAAACACTCACTGGTGACTAGGAACCTCATATTATACCTGACACGAAATCGTTAATTCCTTTACTAAAACTGTTCTAGACCTTGAGTCCGTAGTCCTCTATACTTATTAGTACCTAGTTTGTTACCCGTTCTGTTCAACCCGAGTATAAAGCAATTTCCAGGCAATATATTGTATATTCCTAGAGGTTGCCAATTTCGTTGGGACTCTTTAGCAAACAATATTCGGGCCAATATTTGCTGCTGTGTCTTTACAGTTGAGTTCCAGCGCAAGGATTACAACCTCTTACAAGCCTCTCTTTCAATTCTTTCCTTCATGATCTATTTCCGGTTACAACACAATGTACAATTTGAGTAGAGGTGGTCACCATGTATTGCAAATAATAGTCAGTGTATATTCCCTGTTATTAAAGATAAACTTCATTACTCTACCTTGCTGTATGACTTACTTTAATCCCTTTTTTTTTTGTGGAGGCATTACAATGGAAATCGACAAACATGGAAACCCTTTTAATATGCTACGGACTTATCTTTTTCACCATTTTTAATTGAAATCAAGAAAGTCAATTTCAAATTATTTAAAGAGTGTCATCCATCCGACAGACGTCAATATTTTAATTTTCAAACACTTCAGCAGCAGCAGAAGGTATTTCCATTTCTGTTGCCTCGTTTATAATGAGTAACAATGGCAACACATCCGTATTCTGTTATACTTGACCAACAACAAGTTTTTAAAGAATTCAGAGAGAATTTATTTCATTTCGATTGGATTAATGAAATGCATCTGATAAAGTTTTAATTTAATGACGTCAGGAGTGACATACAAATGCAATTGCATTTACATATGCAATGTTGCATGAAAGAAATAATTTTCAATACGAAATCAGTAAAGTAGTGCGGTTTATGTGTAGAGGCTTGTGTGTTGAATAAGTGTAATAAGGAGCAGTATTTCATGCAATAGACTTCATACATCTGGAGATTGGGCTCTGAAATTAATTTTCTATTGGCCCTAATTAAGAATTTAATTAGTAATAATCACTTAATCAATGGCCAATTAAATAGTTTCTAAAATAAAAACCAACATTGAGTAGAAGATTTTATTGATTTGAAGTTTTTGTCGTAAAGTAAAAGATGAATTAAATCGTAAAACTGTGCCCAGTGGCGTCTCAAATAATAGTTAACGGAATAGAATTATATTTGCTTTACAAGTATGCAACCACAAAAGTTATCAAGTGAGTGTTTAAATAGCACAGACATAAACCATTCATTTCATTGTCCATAAATTAGAACTTTGAAGAAAGTAATCTCATAGACGCATACATTCATACATAATTGGCCATTACAAACCATCAGTCAGGATTACCAGCTAGTTTCTCACACTACTTATGTTGTGTGCGTTAATTTTATACATGAGTGGCGTGACCTATAGTTTAAAGTCGATTCCGAACTACAGATTTTTGAGCAGCATTTCAATGAATTTCATTTTATTTTCTTTCAGAATTTTTGCCACAAATCTGCAGAATAGAAGACGCCGAAGAAATATTTCTTCGTATTTAATTATGTTTAACGTCTAATAAGCCAACACACTACCTACTAGACTACGGTGACTTCAGCCCAGACATAAACCATTTATTTTGATGTCCATAGATTAGAACTTTGAAGAGGGTAATCTCATCATGCCTAACAGAGATCAGCAATGAATCGTATTTTCGCTACTCATAGGTACTTATGAAATTTTGAGTATGAGTGAGTTAAAGAGTATTAAAATTCAACTACTCTGATTCATTCGTACTCGCTACAACATTGATTTATAAGTATAGGTTGCAATGAGTATGAGTACAACGTTGACATCAAACTCACAACATTCGATTCATTGTTTGATTCATACGCCTACTCATTCAGATTCATAAATTTAGAAAAATACTTATAATACTTACGAATGATTCGAGTCACTCGAATCATTCATCAAAATTTACAGTAGTAGTTATTGTTGCATTTACAAAAGAAGAGAAAAGAAAAGACAAAGACAGCAAGCAAAGCACACACACAACCTTCTAGCGAGTATTGTGGTGTTCGTACTCGAATCATACTTATTTTGTGCTTCGTATATATGTTGAATCATGGACAGTCGAAATCAACAACATCGTGCGTATTGTTAAGTATGAGTACGATGAGTATTTTTAACTTTAATTATGAGTAGTATGAGTATGATATTAAAATAAGTATGAATGCTGAAATTATAAGTGTGACTCCAATCTACTCATCGTTTTGAATACTCGTTGCTGATCTCTGATGCCTAATCATATTATTTAAAATAAATTTGTTGTTTTTCTCCGTTGATCCGTTAATAACTTTACTCAGTCCAATCTTTTCTGAATGTTATTGTAATGCAAAGCAATTCATTCGATCTCCCACGATCTGCCCGGTTACTTTTCATATGTTGCTGCCAGAAGCAGCTCATTTGATAAAGATCTAAGGATTGTTGTTCTAGAACGGTCTTTAGATCGGCTTCAGATATCCGCGTGCACTTTATTCAGAATGTTGGAGAACGATCTGATGCCTAAAGATTTCCAGTGGATTATTCCTGTGATCACGGTATACATATTAGGCCTCAGATCCCTGTTCTTACCAAGGCCCTCTTTGACCCTTTTCCAATACGCCTCTGCAAACCACCATACTTCATTTAAAATCACAAAAAAGGACTTCTTCATCGAGTATTCTTCTTCTCGTCCATTTCCTTCATGAATTTAAAACGAAAAATGGTCTTCAAATCTTGAATAAATTTTGAAAAACGGTTTCTGCTTTGCCTTACTTATCAGTTTTTATCACTTTTCTGCAGATTTTTTATTGCTTTTCTCAAATTCAATTATGCATCGTTTTGTTTCGAAGCGATCTCCTCATTTTTTATGTTCCTTCCATCGACTGAGGTTATTGTTTTTGTTGCTGCCGTTTATGTTTGAAAATTCATGGGGGGAGAGGGGAGTATTTAATGGGTCTTTTTATGCCACTATTTTAGTTCACTATTTCACTTGCATTTCATTGAAATTCAATCTGGTATGATGGTATTATCAGTGAATTACGTATTGCAGTTTGTATTGCATTTCATGTTGTTGTTGTTGTTGTGTTAACCACCATAAAACTTTTCTAATCCGTTTAAAGTAAAGTGAGAGGAAGAGAGAGATAGAGAGGGGAGAGAAACACTATAAAGGATACAACTTTGAGCGTGTGTGTTGTTTTAATGAGGCTTAAAAGCTTTCCAATAATTTCATTAGAGTGTGAATTGCAGTGAAACTTTGTTTTGTTTTTATGAGAGTTCAAGAGTTTTTCGCTCCTCTTTCTCCTAAATAGGATAATTGATAAAATTACGCAATATTTCCATCTAAAGAGCAACAACAACAACAACAAGGATAATGAAAGATTGCAAAATACAAATAGAAAATGGATAAACAAAACAAAACAAAAAGCAAAGTTAAACTAATAATGTTTGTTGCTAATGAATTGAGTATTTAAACTGTTTTGAATGATTTTAATCAACTTAAAGCATACGAGGGCTGTTGGTTTTATTCTAATTAAAAGTGGTAACATTCAGTTTCAACGTCCCACAGCGTATTGTCTTCTTGTGGAAGCTTTTATGGAAACGGCTGGTCAACTTAAAAGGGTAGACACACAGTGTAGAGTTCTCTTTACTCCTGCTACCATCCAGAGCTCATGATAAAGCCGCCGATTTTACCAATATGCGTGTGCTCCTTTTGTGTACCCAGTAGGTGAAGAATTATTTCCCTTCTTCTCACATCTGGTGTAGAAGTCATTGTTGGCGAGACAACCAGGGCTAATACGTCTTGTATAAGTACTCAGTAAACAATATCCAACAAGATTGCTAAGGATGCTGTATGATGTGAATAGTGTGCTGCTAAGAGAACGTGTGAGAACTTAATGTCCTTACAAATGCATGGCTAACCGAAATTATGCTGATATGTTTACAGTACAAATTTCCCTTTCCAATAAGAATTATCAGATTGTATTGCTATACAAGGTCAGAACCCTTACTGAGCAGGCATATACTGGCTGTTATAGGAAGAAGACTTGGCTCGTTTTTGATCTTCTGAACATGAAATCATATCCCTAAGTGGCTGTATATTTTTCCTTTTCGCTCCTTTAAAGGACATGGACGCGTGGAATGAGTGACTCAGGCAATCATTTATTGCTGCCTGCCTTGACTTTTGTAAATATTCTGTACACCATCAATTACTTCCTGTTCTTGAAATTCGATCAAACTCCTATTAAAACGAAAAAAGGAGATGGATTGAGAACACACTGCAAAAATCCGATGGCAATACAGTGCACTCGCGGTAACGTGAACAAATTAAAACCAAGGGAGTTCATGTTAGCGAAATTATTCACGTTAGCGATTGTCAAATTTCATGAAAAAAATATCAAATTTAACAATATAAATCTGTGTTTTACATGCTTGAACATGAAATTCTTTTATTATTATTTACATTATTAAAATATAAAACTAAAATTTTAATTAAAATCCATTACAAAACAAAACGAGATCACGAGAAAATATCTACTGATTTTTTCAACTTTTATTGATATTGCATATTGATTGACTTAGCGACATTATACTTTTTTGCTAAACTAGTCACACTTGATCCTTTTTGCAAACTATCTAAAATGTCTGCCTTTTCTTTTAACTCCAAACATTTAGATTTTTTTTTACATTCATGCCGACTGACTCACTTCACATAAGAAACTAAATTCAAATTTCTTTGCCATACAAACAAAATAATTTAGGGGATATACACTCATTATTTATATAAGGGGATTCCCAAAATTTTAAAATTCGAATTTAATGTATGTATTTCAATGTTGTCTACATGCTTAGAAAATATATACAGTGAAAAAAATTGTTCACGTTATAGAACTTTCTGTGTTTGTTCGCGTTACAGAGTAGTCAACGTATAAAAAATCTTGTTCACGTTAGGCGGTGTTCACGTTACCGCGAGTGCACTGTATTACGAAAGTTGCTATATGGCAGAGAGGAATCTACAGGAAAGCCTTCCCATACCCATTGTGATGAAGCCAAATATTGTCTTTGGGCAGACGTAATTATAGACAATTTGTCCAAGTGGATCCCCATAGAAACAAATAACAATCTACTAAAACTAGCTATTCATCTAACCCCTCGAAAATGTAGAGACTTTCATTTACCTCGTCTCTATCTATAATTTTTAAAAGAATAGCTTATCTTTCAACTTGAACTACGAAATCAATTTGCAATACGATACAGAGGTCATCGCAACTCTTTAGCAGATGATATTTCTGTATAGAACGTAGGATCTCAAAGAATGTCGGTACGTAACCAGTTTTTGGCAATCGTTTTTTGTCCATATTGATAGACTTTCGGACTCCACGTATTAGTAAAACGACGCATTAAGCCCCTTTGAAAACCGTAATCAATTCTAAGTTAATTAGAATCCCAATTGAAAGGTCAATGGGGAGATTGTCTGCATATTACCAGTGATTTCTTATTCCTATTCATAAAGTTGCATATACAGTGAGCATCAAAAGAAAGTGTACACTATGGATAAAATTCTAACAATCTCAACTCAAGTTTCCCACTTAAGGAGAGTGCCCGAACAAAATTTTACAATATTTCCAAAATTTTCTAATTCTTTTCTTCTTGTTTCAATTTTAAAAACTGACAATAAAATAATTTGAAAAAAAATTAACGGTAATTTATTAATGTATATTTTTTTGAATTGTACACTTTCTTTTGACGCTCACAGTATATGATACTGGCCTCTGCAGTTTAAAATCAAATAAATGGCTGGTGCTACGATGACTGAGACACATTTTATAGCAGCCCTTCACTCCTTATAGGAATTTCAGAAATAAATAAATACAGCCCCTGTAAATTGCGCGACGAGATCTTTGATCGTAGTGAATGCCTGACCTTCAGTTAAGTTCTTTGTTCATGCTTTTTAGCTTTCGAAGAAGATGAGTGATGTGCTACTCAGCAGATCTATTGGTTTCACGGCATTCTGGTAATAATGGGTGGGCCATCTATGGGTTTATATTTGAACCATCGGTTATTTCAAATCTTCCAATACTTTTGTAATTCTATTCTGTCACAAAATTTAGTATGTTATCTCCACTGAACGTTATGAATCGATTTACGCCTGAGCAACGTTGGGATTTATTGGGCCAACGAGAAATTGCACGATGGTGTCGCTATTGCCAAAAAAAAATTATCTTTTTGGACGAAAAATTATCTTTTGATGAATGAAATTATCTTTTTGAATGGGTACGTTAATAAGCAAAATTTCCGTATTTGGGGCTCAAAAAACTCACACGTGGTCTGACAGCAGCCAATGCACCCATTACGAGTGACTATTTGGTGCGGTTTGTGGAGCGCAGGCATCTTTGGCTCATATTTCTTTGAAAATGAGGACGGCGCAACCATTACGGTCAATGGAGACACCTATCGCACTATAATAAACGATTTTATTGTACCCGCTCTTCATAGTATCGATGTGAAAGATGTTTGGTTTCAACAGGACACACATCACATGCCACAATTGATTTATTGTGTCAAACGTTTGATGGTCGCTTAATTAGCCGAAATGGTGATGTCAATTGGCCGCCAATAAGCTGCGATTTGACAACGTTGGACTATTTTCTGTGGGGCGCCGTTAAAGAAAAGTGTTATGCCGACAAAACAGAGACAATTGAACATTTGAAGGCCAACATTCGTGATGCCATTGCCGAGATACGACCCCATACACTTGAAAAACTGCACAAAAATTGGTCCGATCGAATGAAGTACTGTGAGGCCAACCGTGGCAGCCATATGAATGAAATAATATTCCATTTCCAACCACAGCAATTGTACTTCACAACAAAAAAATATATTTAGCAGAATTTCGATCCCTTTTTGTTTTATTACATTTTTAAATTTAAACCTTTAAATGGCCCACCCTATAGTAAATGAAAATTTGTGGAGAAAATTTTATGAGGATTTTTTTACATTTTTTTACACATGATCCAATAGGAATTGTTTTTTTTTTTTTTATTTCACTTTGCTGTTGCTGTGTTGTTTGACAATTAAAGCAATTGACTAGATGAGGCATAGCCGTGACTAAACTTTTTTCATTCACAAATACAATCAGCTATTCCGACATCTTGCCAAGTTCCTTAATTGTATCGTTTCTTTTAATGCAAATAGCCTTAAAGGATTCATTACACGATTAGTAGAACAATAAAAAAACACTTGAACTCTTGAAAATCTTGTTATCGACTGATTTGAATTCGAAATATGAAAATTTTAAACCAAAAATTGAGTGTGAAATATTGTTTTTCGTTTTTCAATTGCCAAGTAAGTGATGGTTAGTAGCCAGTATTACTTACGTTCATTAACACATTTTGGTTAACAAGATGTGATGAACAATAGCCAATAATAACAACAACAGCAAATTACCACATATTTGTTGCTGGACTTAAAGTACATTCACAGTATGGCAGGGTATTTAGTCAGCCAGCCATTCAGTTGTTGGCAGAGTCAGTCAATAATAAAATGAATTTCATTTTATCGCCTTCGTTTTATTTCTTTTTCGACTGTGTGTTCTAATAATTAACACCTGATTTTGTGAGTCTTAACTGTGAGATATTTTAGTGAGATGTACTATATGTACATGAGAAGCAAGAGTGAATGCCACTCTTTTTGGTTTTTTTTTTTTGTCATACTCGGCTTATATCGCATCTTTAAACACAACATTTTTGATTTATTTTCGTAGCCAAATAATTTTTATTTAAAAATTTTGTTTTTTTTTTCCAACAGATCATACGTTTTATAAGCCTTGTTTTCTTTTATTTTATTTTTTTTGCTTTTTTTCCTCCCATAAAAACGTTTTGAAAACGTACTTGGCATCTGTTTAGAGCCTCTTGTTAATTTATTTTTATTAATATGACCACCAATGCATGGTTTAGAGTGTGTATTGGTGTCTTAAGTATTTAGTAAAATATTTAACAAGTTTTTGTTAACAAAAAAATAAAAAAAATAAAAAAAACATATTAAATCTGCTAAATGGCCCAAATTTCCATCAACTAAAACACTACCAACATATTCTCAAAAAAAAAAAATACGAAACCTGACACTAACTTGTTAGTTTTTCTATAATTTTTTCCATTGATAGAAGGCGCAATAGACTCTGTAGTTTTTGTCTCTTTCTCTCTTTAAAATTGAAATTGAGTTTGAAATCAAAAATGAAAAGCATTGTTTGTGTTGCAAAGGTTTTTAATTTTCACTGCGACTACTGCGAATGTCTGTTTAATCCATTTGCGCGCTACACTGTTAAATTTTATTCACAAAGAAATGGTAACAAGAGGTGAACTAGAGAATGGTGACAGAGAAAGAGAGAGAGAGAGAGAGAATGAAGGCAAATACATGTATGTTAAAAACAAAAGGAACAATGATTTGAAACCTTGAAAGAAATTCCTTCTTTGCACATTCGAATTCGTCCAACAAAAGTCGAACAGTCACAGGGAAGATGTTCTATCTTCTCCAATCTAAAATCCGGTTGAGATCTATGCCAGATCCTTGTGACCAGACAGCGCAATGTTAGCTAAGTTACCTATTTGACTGTCTCATGATAGTCAGCAAATGACCAGTTTTACCACAGTCAATCGGTTAACAATGTCAATTGGTGGCCTTCTCACGTCTCAATTCTAAAATTTTGGGTGAAATCTATCCCAGATCCCTGTGATAAAGCTACACAATGTCAGCAAAGTAACCTTGTTATGATAGTCGTATTCATTAGTTAGCAGATAACCAGTTTTACCACTGCCTATTGATTGCTAATGTCAATTGGTGGCCTTTGTCCATTGCCTGAAACCCATCAGTTATAAGATCTACGCCAGATTCCAGTGATCAGACACTACAATGACAGTGCTCGACTGGCAGATAATCAGTTTTACCACCGTCTATCGGTGGCCAATGTCAATTGCTGGACTTTGCTCGTTCGTAGAAACCCAGCCCTAATGAGATTATGGTGGTAGCAAATGAGAGTACTTGGATTAGCAATCATCTCATTCTTAAAGAAGAGAACCTAATTTAGCCAGGGAATCAGCTAAAAATATCGTTTCTGTTAGAGAAAGTACATACATAATTGGTCATTACAACCCTTCAGTCAGAATTTCGACCTAGCTTCTCACACCACTTATGTTGTGTGCGTTAATTTTATACATGAGTGGCGGGACCTACAGTTTAAAGTCGTCTCCAAACGACAGATTTTTTGAGAAGCTCTTCATGGCAATTTTATTTACTCTCAGAGTTTTTGCCAGAAATCCGCTGAGAGGCAGTCGCCGAAGGAATATTTTTTCTCATATTTCGTTTTGATGCCTGACCTGGGATACGATCCCGGGCTTTATGTCTAATAAGCCAACACACTACCTACTAGACTACGGCGACAGGCACTGTTCGAGAAAGTATGAATTTGATTTTGTGTCTCCGGTCGCCGTTGTCTAGTAGGTATATTACACGCAAGGGCATGCTTCAAACCCCAATTCAAATAGCTCAAACAGAAATGTGCTAAGAGGAAGTCGCAGAAGAAATATTATTTCTTGTTTCGCTTTGTTGCAGATGTCTGACCTGAGGCTAGAACCGTGGCCTCACGTCTAATAAGCCAACACACTACCTGTTAGACTACGGCGAATTCCGAGAAGAACCCTTAACTTTAATTCAGCGCAGTATAATCACATGATTACTGATTTTTTTTAACCCTGCAATTACAGATAATGAACTGCACGGTATATGGCTCGTGGCACCACACGAAATAAAAATTTCATAGAAATTATAGCTTTGACGTTACTTCTCAAGTCTGGATAATTTAATGAATGAGAAGGGATAGTCTTCTTTTTTTTAATAAAAAGAAACCAAATTTCAAGAGTTTGGAAAAAAAAAATTTCAATTTAAAAAAAAAAAATTTTTTTTTTTTTGTTAAATTTTATATTTCAATATAAAAATTTCCATTTTGCTTTTTAAATTTGCATGTTTCGCAATTTAATATTGTATTGCGAAATTAAATATTCGAACGAATGAAAGAAAACAACGACGAGAATTCCTTTATCCAAATACGGATGTTATATGCCAGTTCAGTTCCATGCTTTCCTTCTTTTTTTTTTTTCTCCATTTATTTTATTTATAATTCCTTCAGGTGTTTTTATTTTTTTGCACAAATTCAAATACAATTCCACGTTTTACGTTCTGCTACTGCTACTGCTATGTCTGCTGAAACAAAATGAAGAAAAAGAAAAATTAATTTTTTTCCCCAAAAATTCAAATTTGTTTCAATGGATGGATGGAACAGAACAGAACACATGCAGTGTGTTGTCGTATGACAAACATTTCGTTTCATTTGTATATTCACTAATGGAGCTGTGTTTAGTGTTCTGAATACAGTATAAAAAAAATTTGGTTCAAATTTAGTCAGTCGCAGTCGTTGGCGTTGGCAGTCAGTCAGTTATCATTCAAGTGTCGGCTTTAATTTTTAAAAGGTGTGAAATGACACCAGAAATGAGTAAAAAAAAAAACTGAAAGAGAAAAACGGTAGCATATTTTTAGGGGCTCTAAGTACAACGGATGTGTTTTGTACTCACTCAGCTATGGTTAAAAATAACGAAAATAATTATTTATCAAAGGGAGAGAGTAACGTTTTAACTGGGAATATAGTCGGGCATAAGTCTTCTCTGTTTTTTTGTAACTGTTACTCATGACTTATGGCTGTGATAATATTACCAAAATACAGCAACAAATACAACTATAATAACAACAACAATAATAATAACAATGATGGTGGTGATGATGTAAATGACGACGACGACGACGATGACGATAATAGGCAACAATGATAACAGCGAACATGACAGCGATAATGTTTATTTAAGTGCACAGTTACTTGCACAATTGAGCAGAGACACACAGAGAAACTGACAGACAGCTCTCTCCCACTCATCGTATTTATGAGGAGTTAAAATGTACGAAAAGAAAAAAAAATATTTTTTTCTTTAAATTCGCTGTAAATGGTAACCAAAAGGAGTGAGAAAATTACAATAAAGGCAACTACAAAAATAGCAACAAATAACGGTTAAAAGTCAGAATTTTAAATTTCAAAAAAAAAAATTCAATTTATGGGATCTTAAAGCACCACACCACACATGCAATAAAGTTGCCACATGAAATTTATCACACTTTTGACTGCCAAGTCACATTATTCATGGTTTATGGTTCATAAAAATAGGAATAAAGCTTACGCAGAGAAGGCTATATAGGGGATAATAAAATTATCAATTGATTGTAATAATAAGAAGAAGAAAGAAGAAAAAGTAGAATTAACATTAAAAAAATTTTTAAATTTTTGGGTTGTCGCATATGATTGATACATAGACTTTAGGAGAAATGGAACTCCAGTGCACTGACAGTACCTCTTGGAGAACAACAAGAATCGTGTGGAATTAAATGAGAAAACAAAAACTCTACTAACTGTAGGAGGGAGTGTAACAAGCATAATTACTGGTCACTGTTTATTGGACGTATGTATGATGTGTAATAATGAGGAAATGGTGTAACACATTTTTTGCGACGGCCTTGCTTTATGGAAACCTAGACTTAGGCAGGTATCGGTGCACGTCTATTCTCTGATGTGGAAAATCTCAATAACAAATTTTGTTGTCTTTTCACGGTTCACGTATATTTCTATTGAATAAATATTTCTTCGGCCACCGATTTCTGGTAAAAACTCTGAGAGTAAATAAAAAAATTGCCATGAAAAAGTTTTACCGTCACCGTCAATAATCGCCCATTTCCAATATTGAAGTCGCCGTAGTCTATTAGGTACTGCGTTGACTCATTAGACGTGAGGTCACAGTTCAAACTCCCAGGTCAGACTATTCCAACAAAACGAAGTGTGAAAAAATATTTTTTCGGCGACTTTCTCTCAGCAGATTTCTGGCAAAAACTATGAAAAGTTTCTAAAAATCTGTCTTTCGGAACCGATTTTAAACTGTAGGTCCCGCCGCCACTCATGTTTAAAATTAACACACACAACATAAGTGGTGTGAGAAGTTATGTCGCAATCCCGACTGAAGGATTGTAGTGACCAATTACATATCGCTCCTTTATTGCAACATAGTCATATCTCAAAAAAACTTGAACTTGGCAAAATGCGATTTATAATCTATGATCTAATTGCCTAACTTCTAATTGCTATAACTTCGGTTCAGCTTGGGATATAAAACTGATTTTTTTTCAACATGTACAGAAGGTCTAAAAGAGCAGTTTTGCTTAAGTAACTACAAATTTTAAATTTTTTTGAGATATGACTACGTTGCAATAAAGGAGCGATATGTACATATGTATATACATAATTGGTCATTACAACCCTTCAGTCAGGATTATGGACCTAGTTAGTTACACCACTAATGTCGTGTGTGTTAATTTTGTTCACGAGTGGCGGGCCCTACAGTTTAAAGTCGACACTGAACGACAGATTTTTAGAGAAACTTTTCGTGGCAATTTTATTCACAGTCAGATTTTTTGTCAGAAATCTGCTGAGAGGAAGTCACCGAACAAAAATTTTTTTATATTTCGTTCTTGTGGAGATTTCTAACCTGGGATTTGAACCGTGGCCCTACGTCTAATAAGCCAACACACTACCTACTAGACTACAGCAACTTCTAACCAATTATGTATGTATCAGAGATCAACAATGAATCGTATTTTCGCTACTCATAGGTACTTATGAAATTTTGAGTATGAGTGAGTCAAGAGTATTAAAATTCAACTACTCTGATTCATTCGTACTCGCTACAACATGGATTTTTTGTTGATGACTTGGTTTTCTTGGTCGATGAATTGCATTTTTTGGTCGATGACTAGACTTTTTTTTTTTGATTACTTGCATTTTTTTAGTCGATGGCGTACATTTAAGGGATGATGAAGTAGCTGAGGAAAAGCCAGAGAGCTTAAAGTAATTTCACGTGACAATTCCCTGTTGTATAGTGTTAGCCATTAAGGTTATTTTAGCCAGTAGGAACGCATCATATATCCACCTCTCTTGATATACATACATATGTAGATGTTAAAGCTCTTTGATATTTGGAATAGTTTGCAAAATGTAAGACAAATTCACTTTATGATACTACATACAGTTTACTTGAACCTGTACCTGGACCTTTCCTTCACATTTTAAACTCAAAATAATCCAATAATAAACATATCAACTAGGAAACATTCCCTTGTAGAGCGGATATCATTTTCATGATTATGCAAGTATTTGTACGGTCTTAAAGAAAATATCTGTGTGTTTGTAGAGTTAAGTCATAGCACATCCTGTGTTTTTGTTTTTGTATTTGAAATTGTATTACAAGGATTGTATTAAAACTCTTAAGCTATCCTTCATGTTGCGTCATTAAAAATTGCCTGATATACGGGTATTAATTGACACAGTAGAAAAAAGTACAACATAACTAAGAAACATCAATGATTTGTAATACGAGAAATCGTATAACGATGAATGGCGTATAAAGTAAATAAATATTCCTTTAATAGATTTGTAATAGAGTAATAGTCTCACTATGTGATGTCTTAGAAATAACGTCATTTGCTTTAGTAAGGTAATCGATATTTCTTTCAAAACAAGGAAATAACCTCTGTTTGTAGGTGCTTGTCAATAACGACAATATTCTGCGTTCCAGACAGAAATCTGAACATGAAGGCTGATAATCTTGTGCATTAGATTTGCAACAATTGAGGTCTTTCAGCCTTTCATCATTTAGGTCAAAGTTCACATACAACTACATTTGAGCATTGAAATGACTGCGTAGTAAGAGTAAGGCCAAGTAGTTGTTTAATTTTTAAAGGTGATGTAATAACCAATCAAAATGAAACACTACAGATGGCGCCTTGTGGCCTTGCTTTCCATTATGAGCATTCTTGAGAGGGGTTCTATGACCTTAGTCTGTACTCGATTATTCAAATTATACACATTTCAACGATCACATACAACTTCACAATACAGACAATACAAAACGGAAATAAATTGTTCAACTCGTCTTAATGAGCGATCATATTATGCCTATGCCTTAGTGGAATTCATTTTGATTTCAAATTTAAAACAAATGTTTTATAATCCGCTCAGCATGCTATTTAAATTTGTGGGTTTTAATTTAAGTTAGGGATTTTACCTACAACTTATTGTATTATAATGAAGCCAGACGTATACTTTATATTTCATTCAATATTCCTCTAATATGTTACGTATACGCTTTAGAGTTTTTTGATTTTTCGATTTTGTGAAGGCAACTGCAACTGCGGCAACTTAAAAGCGATTATTTTGGCTTGAGTTGTTGTGCTCAGTCCAATTCCTAGATACTTTCTTGTAGTCAAATGCTCACTTGAGCAGCCATGAGAGCTAACTAGCAGGTTTTGATTAACCGGTCTAGACAATCAACAACAGGACTTTGCTTGGTTCCGTTGCTCTACCGAGAAAGGAGGTACCAAATGAGAGCAGTACTCTATTCCTCTTCAACCTATCTACAACCACTGCAGCAGTCGTTTGCGTTCAGCAAAGTCTGTCTGCGTCTCTGTCATTACCCCTATTTTAGTTTAAATCATATCCAATCCAATTTTCTCAGTTGAAATACCGTTGTTAAACAGAGTCTAACTAATATTTTCGTATATAAAAATGGAAAGTTTAGTATTTAGTAGTTACCCCATCACAATATGTACGATGAGTATTTCTAACTTTGAATATGAGTAGTATGAGTATGATATGAAAATAAGTATGAATGCGTATAAGTAGCTGAAATTATAAGTATGACTCGAATCTACTCATCGCTGATCTCTGGTATGTATACATATATGAAAGTTAAGACGCCATATTAACGCACGAGTTCTTTAGGATGCTAGAATAAACAGGAGAGATTATACAAATCGTACAGAGTTCTAAAGGAGACTTTGAAGAAAAATTGAAAAAAAACAAAAAATCATTGTGTTTCACTCACGGCCACAGGCTTATTGACACTCCCGCTTAATTGTTGTTGTGCTATTATCCATGGGATTTTCGAAAGACACTCTTAACCATGAAGTATTTATTATAGATAAGCAAACATTTTAAATTTGTTTCTTTAATTTCTCAAACACATGATTTTAAATTTAATAAAAATGCATTATTTTTATAACATTTGATTGGATTTTATTTGCTATCTTTATGCATCAAACACTATATGTATGTGACCTGTGCCCAATATTCTATACTCTTCAAGGAATGTCTTTTTAATAGAAGCATGTGTGCTGAAATTTCTTGAAAACAATCTTTTGAATTTATTTGCAAGAATTTATTAAATTTTAATGCATGTATGCGTGTGTGTCACCATAAACTTTTTTCTCTTCCTTTTTTTCTTCATAAACTTAATACAACAATGTGTGTTTGCGTGTGTGTGTTTATTTTATTTTTATTAGAAAATGTTTTTGACAATCGTAATATTTTGTTCAAATATGTATTCAAATAGATTGTGAAATGCGTCATCCAGAATATGTACATACGTCCATAAACAAGATTGCATAGCAAAAAAAAAAATAATTTTTTGAAAATTTTTCCATTTTTTTCTCGCTTTTCTATAGAAGAAGAAGTTTCGAATGTCATAAGCAAGGCAACCAAAAAAAAACACGAATTCTTATTAAAGCAAATACATACATATGTGCGTAGCTACAGGAGAAGTTGGAAAGTATTTCAAGTCTCTAAGCTAATCTAGGCGAAAACCTAGCTAAAACGACTCGTAAAGCAGTTTGCACCACATGCTGCTTCAGTAGCTCAATTGGTAGATGGTCTTTGACCCGATTATGTTCGCTGGATTTGTTGCGAATGGTTTGCAAACCTAATCCACTTTTTTGATTTATCTTCTGGTGGACTGAACTCAATAAGAATTATATTGTGAAGAAAGGCTTCTTAATTAAAAGAGGAGAACTGTTGTGATACAAACTATGTATACATTAAGCACTACCCCTATAAAAGCCCTTTTTGTTATGCTTAATTGGCTTTAATTTAGATTACTTGTCAGAAAACAAATGGTAACATGCCTTGTCACCCTAGTATTTTATTCGTTTTGGAGACCTCACTTTTCTATCTGAAGATTCCCAGGCATTGACTGAAATTGACTTTATCTCGGCTCAACCTAGTCTCGATAGTAGATTTTATTCTGAAATTCCTAAATGAGAAAATTGGTCCTCTGAGATTGTTGGCTTTGGGGATTCTGCCAAAGTCTACATAGAAGGTTCTATGTCGATTGAGCTATGGAAGTGCGTTTCACGCCAAGTTAATCATGCTACGAAAAGTATCACCAGCAGTTAGCATTCGACAATCTTCAGGTTTAAATTGATTGTCATCTACTGCAACTCCTTTGATTTTCTGCCATGGCAATCTAATATGGATTCCTGGTCGTAGCGAGATTACGGGTAATTGAGTAGCTGATGGATTTACTAGAGCCTTACTAAATACTAATCCGTTGGTGTACTTCTTAACACCATGAGGCTCTTGAAAGTTTCATATTAACTGCTGACAATTACTGAGCTGAGAAAGGCTATTGCTTTATAGTCAGATTCAGTAGGGAAAACTTGAATAGGAAGCGTACAATAAATAGTTTAAATTGGATTATAGGCACATCTCTGCCATCATTGTTATGAATCTTATGGATTGGTAGATACGCAGACAGACTTTTCTTACCTACCAACTACTTTTGCAATGTTTATAGATCGGTTAAGCATGTTTGATTTATTTGCCAATATTTACCAATGGCTCAACGCAGACTCTTATTAAGATCGATCAACCTTTCGATACTAGATATCGGATTGATCACTGAAATTTGTTCAATGTTTGGACTGGTTTTCAGTTTTATTGTGGAGGTTAGAGACAAACTAATTTTTTTCTTTCTTCTAATTAGAATAGAAAGATATTTCAGTTATGCGTCAGACTATCTAGAAGTTGCTTGAGGATAATAAGCGGTTTTCTGGACTGCGGACTATGGAAGTAGACTCCAAAAATATTTCAGAATAAGTCGTGCTTCAACTCCAATACACTAGAGCCCCGACTTGCGTCGATCCGATATGCGTCGTTTCGATTTGCGTCGCTTTTTAAAAATTGACAAAACTCAGCTTGCGTTGTTGCAATTTCAACTTGCGTCGATTAAATTTAGCCGAATTTGAAGGAATGGAAGAGGATGACATTAATGAACTTTTACTGTCTCACGATGAGGAGCTTGATAATAAAAATTTATTATCCATTAATATTCAGCATGCTTTAGAAGATGATGTTATGATAATTGATAATACATTAGTGGAAAAAAAAATAACAATCTTTAATATTTCGAAAGCTATGCAATTAATTTCCCATGCATTGGATATATTTTCTGAAAACGATCCTGACGAAAATCGTAGCGAGGGCGTAGCAGCATCTGCTGACCAATCCATTAGTTGTTACAAGGAAACATATCAGCAAAAAAATCTCTAAAAATTCAACAAACCTTTTTGTTAACAAACCTGTAAGACCACATAATCAAATGGAGTGTTGTTGATTTGAATTTATTATCTGAAGAAAGCACCACATAAACTAAACAAAGCACAATTTCTTCTTTAAAATTTATTTTTTTATAAATGAATTTTATTGATTCTTGTTAAGTTTTTTTTTTTTGTTAATTTATATTTTTGCTATTTCTTTATAATAATTAGAGAAAACTTTACTGAACTTAATAAAATAATGAAATATGTTTTCATAATTCTGTTTTATCCGAAATATTAAGTTTTTTGCTTCATTTTGATGAATTTCAATGCATTTGTATAGAAAAATTTGATTCGATTTGCGTCCTTTCGATTTGCGTCGCAATTCTTCGGTCCCCATTAACGGCGCAAGTCGGGGCTCTAGTGTATATAGATTTTATGAAAGGAAAACTCAGGCATCATCGCGAATACTTGGATTCTCTGTGCCTGTCAGAAGGTAACAGCTGGGTGCTTATGAAGTACTAGACTAGTTATTCTTGCCGATACCGAACAACATGTTCGCATCAACAACTTTGTCAGGGCATTGGGGAATACCCTACAAAAATTTAGGGCTTTGCAACAGATCACACTCCCACTACTCTGTAGACAAAATAACAATGAGGGCGTCATGCTAGAAGTCGTTGTAGTCCAGCAGGTTGTGAATCGCGACTCAAACACCAAAATATGAAAAAAACATTTCTTCGATGAAAAAAGTTTCTTAAAAGTTTCTTTCTTCACCACTGCTATGGTACATTACAATTGACAGTCTCCTGAGTACTGTAACTACGAACAGAGCGATTTTAATAAGCTACAAGGACAGTTCAAGAGGTTGGGTGGGTCTTTCTAAATTTGTTGTCTCTTAACTGCAAGTGGGACACTGCGACTTTCAACAGGCACCTGTCCGTTGACTTCTGTGAAAATTATAAACAATCTTCTTCATTTAGTTCGTGTTTAACAGCCACTGGAGTCGCCGTAGTAGTGTGTTGATTTAGTAGACGAGAGCTTATGGTTCAAAATTCAATTCCGATATGACCGACAAAACGAAAGATAAAAAAATATTTCTTCCGGCAACTTCCTCTCAGCAACCTTCTGGTAAAAATTCTGAGAGTAAATATAATTACCATGAAAAGTTTCATAAGAAGCTGTCGTACGAAGTCAGCTTTAAACTGCAGGTCCAGCCACTAATGGATAAAATTAACAAATACCAGATGGTTGATGGGAAAAACTAGGTTTTAATCCTGACGAAAGAGCTGTAATGCCTGCTTATGGTAAATATGCGTAAAATATTCAAAACCATGCTTGATAGTTCCCAAGTCTGTTAATAACCCTCTCATGTGCTTGTATGAGAGTGTATATTTCTTGGTTGCCCTGATTAATATGTAGAGCGTAATAAAGAGAAGAAGAAGAATTATTTGTAGTTTGACAAATAAATTGCGCAAATAAGAATTTTTATAATCGCATAAAAAAAAAATAAAATGAAGGCAAACTAAAGCAAAAACTAAAAAAGAGAAAAATATTGTCAACACAACAAGAGTGACAAAAAGAAAAATGAATTTTTGAATGGAAAATGTATGTATGTATAAATATGCAACAATAAGTGCTTATAAATAATAAATATGTTGACTTATGAGTCTCCAATTGCTTTTTACCATATGTGTTTAATATTTAATTTTTTTTTTCATCTTTTCCCACCCTAACACCACTCGCTCGTTATCTGTCATTAACTCTCTGAAAAACTTAACTTTTCTTTGCCATTCTATGGGCCAATTTGATTTTTTCAAAATGAAAATAAAAAAAAAACGACGGAGAATAACTTGTAAGAATTTATGATTATGTTCTCTGGTTGTTCTGGTTCAAATATCTATTCATGATTATGTTTACTTTCAAATAGCAAAACACATTAGAATAAAAAAAAAGAAACTACGACTAACTTTAGTTACTTGGATTAACTTTTACACACACTCTTGCCAATACACAGAAATTCAAGGGAAGTCAATCGAAAAGAATAACAAAAAAAAAGTAGAAAGAAGAAGAGTTAATGGATATGCCTTTTGAAATATTGATGAAGTTGCTCAAATTTAATAAGGTTTTTAAGGCATTTTTTTATTCTTGCCACACATACGAGTATAAACAAAGTTGCGAGCACAAAATAACAATAATAACTGAATATTCAAGTATCTCTTGTAAGGATAAATGATAAGGAATACAAAAAACTACACAATTTCGAACAGCCAAAGTTATATCAAATAGGGGAAGGTATGCCAACCAGAAAACCTGCTTCATTTTCTTTAATACAAACAAGCTTATAAATTGACTTTTTAATTACAGAGAATATGGTAGAGAAGGTAGTAGTTTGAAGCCTAATTCATGTATTCCTGCAGTGGCAACTGCATGCACATGGGTGTAGTCATGCATTGTACTGGTGAAAAACAATTTCCACCATTGATTGCATTAAACTCTGAAGATTGTTGCCAATTTGTCTGCATTGGTAGACAAATCCACTTTCTTCAAGGACGATTCGTGGCTGATCCAGCTATTTTGACTGATGTTTAATCTCTGGTATGTTTTGGTGGATTGACATCATTTCGCCTGTGGCTACGTGTCAGTTCCGCAGTTGAACAATGTCAAACACTCCGACAAAGTTGTCACATAATTTCATATGTGATCAACTGTTTGCAAACGTTAAAAGCTTTGGCATTAATATTGTTATTATCATAAGGTACATACACTAAAATATCGCGACCTATTCAGCCGCCCTCAATTCATCTTCATCAATCTTCTTACAGTGAAGTACCTCAAGCTGATGTTTGATGACAGTAAAGCTAACTACAAGCCAATGCTTAATCAACACTTAAAGTGGTTTTCCTCTGAAATACTTTAACATCGTACAGTTCCAAGTACATATCGACGCCTCCATTCTATAACGTTCTAAGTGTAGTTAGAACGTTTTTAATGTTCTTGCATATATTGCAAAATATTTCTTTCGGCGACTTCCTCTCACTAGATATCTGGCAAAAATTCTGAGAGTAAATAAAATGCCATGAAAAGTTTTTCAAACCTGTCGTTCGGAATCGACATTAAACAGGACCTACAGTTTTATACAACATATCGACGCCTCCATTCTATAACGTTCCAAGTGTAGTTAGAACGTTTTTAATGTTCTTGCATTTTTAAATTCTACGTTCTCTAACTTAAATACTGTCAAAATTTGGTTAAGATACGCCGATCCGTTCCGAAGTTATAGGGAAAAATCTACTTAGAATACACATATAGTCATATGGCGCGTGAAAACTTTGAGAGCTCATAACTCAAAACACACTTTTTCGACTTAGAATGTTATAGAACGGAGGCGTCGATATGTGCCCTTGTGATATGTATTCCTAATCGCACGCTCCACATAGTGCACAAATGTTTTTTAGATTTACAATGCATGGTCAGAAGCCTAGTGACTGTTCTCATGCAACTTCTGCATGATCTAAATCAAGGCTTAAATCTCTTCAAACTATAACTATCTACCAAAAGTTTAGATTGCCTTAAACCTGTTCGATTTGTGAACAGTCTTCTCTGCTTTTTATCTCCTCTTCCGAAACTCTTTACATTCCACTCTCTACTTCTCTAATCGAGCGGTAGTCTGCTATCATTGGCTCTTGCTCTCAATTGGCCTTTACAACCCTTTGGTCAGGATTACGAGATAGTTTCTCACAGCAATTATGTTGTGTGTGTTAAATGTAATCATAAGCGGCAGGACATACAGTTTAATATCGATTACGAACGACAGATTTTTGAGAAACCTTTTAACAGCAATTTTAATTTACTCTCAGAGCTTTTGCCAAAAATTGGCTGAGAGGAAGTTGCTGAAAGAATATTTTTCATTTCGTTTTGTTGAACATGTCTGAGCTAGATTTTGAACCTTGGGCTGGCTCTCGTCTTTTAAACCAACACACTACTTTTTGGACTACATCGACTTCAATGCCTGTTAAACACAAACAAAATTACAAAGATTGTTTCAGTTTTAACAGCAGCCAATTGACAAATACCTGTTGAAAGTCACAGTATTCCATTTGCAGTTAAGAGGCAACAAATTTAGAAAAACAAGAACTTATTAAACCGCCCTTATAGCGTACTAATATCCCCCTTTTCGTAAGGATTATTATTAGTTTTGGCAGAATGATACAAACCTATACCCAGTTATGGTACTTAGGAGACTGTCAATTGTGGTGTTCCATAGCAGCGGCGATACAGAGTTCCTTGTAGAATACTGTGTTGCTTCTTATGGTTCACATCGAAATGTGTTACACTGCCATTTTGTAATCAATTCCTAAAAAGAACAAAATAGTGATAACAATTAAACTTTTCCGGTTTTTCTATGGGCTATACTTCCCCCGTATGTCGTTTGTACGCGGTGTGGCAGCACGTGTTTTTCTAACAATAAAATAAATTCTCTTTTTACATATTATAAACCATTAAACCATGTATTCGTATTAAATGCGGGTATAAAATATCAAAAAAATGTTTCCATTTCAATGTTTATGAAAATGAGAATTGACATTGAGAATGGATAAGTATTCTTATGTATAGATTTGGATTTTATAACGATTTAAATCTGACACTATCTCGCTGCAATCCATAAAGAAGTCTAACGACATCAAATCAATCGCAACATCTTAGTACTCAATGGCCGAACATGAAATTATCCTTTCTGTTAACTTCTCATGCAATGAAGCCAAAATCGATTGTGTTATGAAGTACATGGCACCGTTTTGTTGAAACGACATGACGTTCAGTTCATAATCTTCAATTGCAGTTCAAAATAAAGTAGGTTTCGTACGGCTATAGCCTTCTGAATTGAGTGTAACAGTTCTTCTAGGTTCATTTTCGAAAAACATACTGCTCAATAGCAACTTCAGACCATAATAAACACAGTAAACAGTTACCACTCCCGGATGCAAGAGCATTTCCACAATCACTTCTGTATTCTTCAATCCCCATAAATGTGTGTGTGTTGAGTGCGAAATCAGCTCCAGAACTAAAGAAAATGTTGTTTATAAAATTAGCATTGAAGGCCTGTTGTTCTAGCAATCAATCAGCATACCAACGGTGTTGTGAATGGTCATGCATACATAATTGATCATTACAATCCTTCAATCAGAATTACGAGTGTGTTGGCTTATTAGACACGAGGCCGTACTGCGAGTCCCAGCTCCGACAAAACGAAATATAAATATAATATTTCTTCCTATCAGAAGTCTTCTGGCAAGAACTTTAGAAGTAAATAATTTTTCTCAAAAATCTATTGCTTCGAGTCGCCTTTAAACTGTAGGTCTAGCCACTCTTGGATAAAATTACTCACACGCAACTTGGGTGATGTGAGAAGATAGGTTGTTAACTTCACTAGAGGGTTGTAACGACCAAGTAATGACCAACAAAGTGTACATTATGATGATGCATTTGTATTTGTAAATGGAAATTGGGACGACAAAATGAAAACTGACAGCCTTGCTAGACAGGCGATTTTGAAACCACTAAGTTGATATCACATACATTTAAGATGATAGAGTTTCATAGGTTATAAAAAGATTTTCTTCATAAAAGTAGGCTCCTGTATGAACTAAACAATTGGGTGCTGTGTTAAAGGATACATGATTGTATTCTTTTGGAACACATTACTGGGAGTTTATAAAGTTTCGGAACTTAGTCGGCGTTCGCAAGATAAGAGTCTTATTTTTAAGATTGCTAGTACATAAGCAAGCGAGACGAGGGTCAAAGAAACGCACATACACTATGTTATACTGACGAACCTTAGGCTGATGTTTGATGAACTGTAAGTCTAACTCTAAGCCAGGGTTTACCATTTCATAGCACAATTGTGCAAAGAGAATTCACACGCAATTGATTTAGTTATCGATCAGACTGCGACAAGAACACATGTGTGGCGGATGCTTTATCATTTTATTTCAGAATAACACTCAAAAAATATTTTATGTTAAAAATGTTCTATGTCATTAGATGGCCGTATTTAATTTTTTTTTTTATTTTGTCGCATGGTACAATTTTTTTTAAATGATTTGGAATGCTCGCTTTTTTTCTATTAATAAAAAAATGGGTTTTTTATTTTTGTTTATCTAAAAAAACTAGTTATAATTTTTAAGCCAAAGATGGATAGCTTTATGTTCTTTTAATAAAAAAAAATGGATTTTTTATTTTATTTTTATTTATCTAAAATTATTAAGCCAAAGATAGATAGCTTTACATACAGCTGCGGTCAAAATAATAGCACCACGTTCAAATGTTTATTAAGTCCGTTCACATCTGCTAAAATGTTAGTCCAATTTAATTCAAAACTCAATAAAATATTCTTTTATTTACGTGGTTTATTATCATAAAAAAATAAATTGCTTTCTTTCAATAGATTAAACTTTTGTAACTAATTAATAAAAAAAAACTTAAAAATTGCTCAGTCAAAATAATAGCACTTCAGGTAATTTTTTACAACAATTAGTTGTGTTACTAAAAATAAAATAAACATAATTAAAATATTTCACAAGGATATCTTGTAGATTAATTGAAACATTTTGTCAGTATTTTGTTCGTGTCCCTCATGCGCTATTACAGCTGCGCAACGCTTTCCCACCGAATCGACCAAATGTTGACATCTTTCAACTGTAATGGAACCCCAAATTTTCTGAACGGCTTCCCAAAGGTCTTCCTTCAACACTATTTGGTTTTATCGCAGATACTCCTTTCTTTATGTCCGTCCACAGATTTTCGACGGGGTTCAAATCCATGGATTGTGCAGGCCACTCCATCATACTGATTGAGTTCTCGCTAAACCACTTTTTTGCCATTTTGCTGGTGTATTTTGGGTCATTATCTTGCTGGAAGATCCACACCAGCGTCATTTCGTAGGAAGCGTACGGTAACATTATTTCATCAAGGATATTAACATATTCCGATGCATCCATGGTGGTTTTTATCCAATGTATGGGGCCTACACCTTGACATGAAAAACAGTCCCATACCATAATACTAAAGCCACCATGTTTGATAGTTTTTGTTGTGAACTGGGGCTTGTATTTACTATTAAGTGGCATGCGAACAAAGGATCTGGAACGCTTTCCACCAAAAAGAGCAATTTTGGACTCATCTGTCCATAGCACGCTTCTCCACGTTTTCTTGGGTAAATTTACATGTGCTTTAGCGAACGACAGCCTTCTTGCAACATGCTTAGAGGAAAGGAGCGGCACTTTTTGGGGACTACAAGCGTTAAGATTGTTGTCTCGTAGCCTACGACTATTAGTTTCCATGCTTGCCGGCACATCTGACTCTTTTTTGAGTTCCGTAGCTGGCATAAACGGATTGCTTTTAGTCCTTCGAACTAAACGTTTTAACATTAAGGGTGACAAAATTCGTTTCCTACCACGGGATTCAGCTTTTGGATCATATCTTAAGGCATTTATTATCATTTTGTCAGAATAGTCCAGCAATATTTTGATTTCGGAGTACTATTTCCCTTCGGATGACAATTTTTTTTTATTAGTACACGTTTTGCTGGCGTACAATGCTTTTCGCGACCCATTGCTATGCAATTTTAACAAAAATATCGAATAATTCAACACAAAATGCACCAACAATTGTAATTCTGTTCTTTTCAATTGTAATTTCTTTTCGTTGATACTTTTTTTACCTAATTTAAATTGACTGGTGCTATTAAATTGACTGCATGAAAAGCGAAGTGTTAATAAATGATCATTCATTACTAACCAACGATTACAAAATTTAAGAAAAAATACACGCTCTCTAAGAGAACACAAAATATGTAACTGTTTTTTGCACTGAGAAAAAAATAATAGTAAACTGGTAAAATTTTTACGGCTTTCGAAACAGATTATTGTAACTGGTGGTATTATATTGACCGGCACTGTATTAATGTTGTTGAAATGAAAATCAAAATATCGTATATTACTAACACTGTTCTATAGCTGTAAATAAATAAATTCTCTTAATTTATTTTCTCTCTCTCCTACTCACTAATACACAACCAAAAAATTTTTGGTAACCCCTGCCCTAAGCCAATGCTTAATCAGCACTTAAAGTGGTTTTCTTCTGAAATGATTTAAAGGCCCACAGTTCGAAGTATGTGCCCTTGTGATACCTTTTATTCATCGCACGCTATACATCGTGCACAAATGTTTTCTAAATTTACAATGTATGATAAGAAAACTGGTTACTATTCTCATGCTACAGCTGCATGCTCTGAATCAAGGCTTAAATCTTTTCCCGCTATAAATACCTACCAAATGTCTTCGCTTCTTTTTATCTCCTTTCCAAACTCTTCTTTCCACTCCACAGAGTGGAGTTTCTTCTCAAATCTAGCGACTGTCTGGTATCAGTGACTTAACAGTCAACTCTCAATTGGTCATTACAACGCTTTTGGCAGGATTACAACCTAGTTTTTCACAGCACTCATGTTGTGCGTGTTAATTTTAGACATAAGTTTATACTTTAATTTGTCATTAGCAATGCACACATGCATACATACAATTATAATTAACAAATACGGTATTAAGCTTGTATTGTGTGAAAGCCAAAAATGGTTCAAAGAAGAATCCCAAAATTTTAAAAATAAAACTTTCATCGTGTGACACACATACTTCCTTTTTTTTTTTTTTGCTTATTTATTGTATTAATTGACGTCATTAGATGACATTACAAATTTTAAAAACTGTCTTCTGTTAACCAATTGTATTGTTTCTGAATTAATTCAGATACTATATAGGAAGCTTTAGACCATATACTAGAGTTTCTAATTTCCCAAACTTTTTCGCCTCCCGGGAAATGAAAAATAAAATTTCTTAATCCCGGGAATTCCCGGGAATTTGAATTAAATTTGAAAAAATAAATATTAGCTAAAATTTAAACACTCCTTTTAATAAATAAACCCACATTTAAACAAAAATAAACATTTTTATTCAATTTTTAAATAAAAAACAATAAATAAAGAAAAAACAAATATTAAAAAAAGGAAGCGTGTAATAACGTAGATTAATAAAATTTTAGGGATTTTAATTATTTTCCTTTCAAAAAATAAAATTTTAATTATTAAAGCATTCAAAAGTTCATCAGATGTTCTATTTCTTATTTTTGTTGATATGTTGCCTTGCTACAGAAAATACTCGTTCACTTTCTGTTGATGTGGATCTCACAGATAGCAGTGCATCATACAAATGTTTCAAGTTCGTCGTACGATTTCCTGTTATTTCAAATATACCAAATTCTTTCTTTAACACATTATCAGGCTTCTTTTTTTTCTTTGGATTTAATGTTGAATTTGTTATAGACTTTTCAAGGTGTTCTTTAAATGTGTGTGTTGAGGTTTCATCTTCTGATTGTAGTGTTTCGTCGTCACTATGATTTTCCATTTCAAAAAGTCTTTTGTACATTTCTTCAGCAGTTAATAATAGGGTCGTTTTATTTGGATAAGAAAAATTAATCGATTTATAATCATCCGGGTTTTTTAAAAATTTTAGTAAAGAATATAATTTAATTTCTTTTCTTTCATTTTTTATACGGCACTTTAGTGATGCCAACAAATTTGTTGATAATATGTTGTTTTTACTTTCCAATTCTTTATAAAGCGTTTCAAGGATGATTTCTGCAGTCAGTAAATTGCAATCTCTTCGCCCAAAGGCCTCTACAGCTATCTTAGCTGGGTTTAAAACTTAGTATAAGTCATCCAAAATCGATATGTATTCATCACTCCACATGTTGATTAAATTGAAATCTATCAAACACTTCTTTATAAAATTTTTGGCCTTTAAGAAATTCTCAACCATAGATAAGTATAATTGAATTCCAACGCTTTCTTACATCTCAGCCCAAATGAATTTGTTTTCCAATTTCTGATTTAGCATATTGTTGTAACGAAGCTGTTTGAAGTGAGCTCATTTTAAAAACTTTAAACTTAAAAATAAAAATCATTTAAAATTCCCGAAAATTCCCGAAGAAAATTTCCCGGGATTTACCAAAAAATATTTCCCGGGAATTCCCGGGATTTTTTTCCCGCTTAGAAACCCTACCATATACCCACTCATAGTTGAACCACATAACACTAGACGGTTTAAAGTTCATTGTCAAACAAAAAATCCCCGAAAAGAAACCCAATTTTTTAATTTAATCTGCCCAACAATCCAAAGAAATAAATTTAAAAAAAAGAAAACTTTAAAGTTCCCCATTCTCTATTCCATCTTCAGTGAAAAGAAAAAGTAGAAGAAAGAAACTGAAAAACATACACATAGGACAACAAATTTTGTATTAAAAAATATGAAAAAAGAGTCCAAAACTTTGTTTGTAATATTCCCACAATAAGAAAAGAAAAAATAAGACAAAAAAAAAGTTTTTAATAAGTTTTCTTGTTCTCTCAGCATTATTTGATTTTGTTTTGTTTCCTCAGTTTTCCTTATTCAAATTAAATTCTCTTAGAAAAAGCGGAAATCATCATCAAGTCGCAGATAACAAAAAAAAAAAACATAAAAAAATATTTACATGATGAAATAATAGAATTCCAAATTTTATTGATGCTTTCATTTTTTTTTTATTTTTTATTTTAAAAGCAAATTCTGTGTTGAATACAAAAGCCACAAAAATATTTTGCAAAAAATGGAACAAAAAAGGAAGAAAAGTGACGGGAAAGCAAATTTCTTATTTACAAAACGATATAATAAGTCTGTCAATCATACATACATACTCGTAATAAGTAACGAGATAAACATTTTAAGTTCTTCTGTTAAATAACAGAATTAAAGCATTTGATTAAATTTAATTTAAACATACGATACGGGGCATTTTTCTCAGGGATATTAAATAATTGCAGTGCCCTGTATTTCTACGGTATGCACTCTAATGTCTCCTTGAAACCTATTGCCCTGACGGTACGGATACCGCTCGGTGTCAAGGACTATTCCATGCCTTGCACTTGATATACAGCCAAGTATTTTCTTTTGGAATGCACTAATGTCTCACAGGTTCTATAAATGTATTCTTATCATTACAGAATCTACATGTTTGTCGAAACAACCACCATTCTGAACGAGTGTACTTTACTCTCTTTACTCAAACTCAGGATTGTCTGATACATAACTGGTCATTACAACCTTTCAGCCAGGACCTCAACCTAGCTTCTCACACCACTTGTGCTGTGTGTGTGTTAATCTATCTATCTATCTACTATATATATAAAAGTGGATGTGTGTATGTATGTAACGTATGGACTCCAAAACGGCTGGTCCGATTTTGATAAAATTTTTAGGGAATCTTCAGAATATTCAGGCGGGTAACACTGTGAAGTCTAATTTTTTATTTCCGGTCTGTGGGCGGAGGGTCGTGGCAAAATCCAATTTGTTTGTTTGTATGTACCTTATAGAATCGTAAACTATGCATTTGATCATGTAATGATCTTTAGCAAAGTTGTTGCGCATGAGCCGGGTAAGGTTTCTAAGTTGGTATGACTAATTTCCGGCAGGGGGCGCCACTGAAAATTACTTAAAATCAATTAAATCGTAAACTGTGCATTTGATCATGTTATGATCTTTAGCAAAGTTATTGCGCATGAGCCGAAGTAGGCTTTTTAGTTGGTATGACCAATATCCGATAGGTGGCGCCACTGGAAATTACTTAAAATGAATTATACCGTAAACTGTGCATTTGATCATGTTATGATCTTTAGCAAAGTTGTTGCGAATGAGCCGAGTAAGGTTTCTAAGTGAATATGACCAATTTCCGTCTGGTGGCACCATTGAAAATTACTCAAAATGAATTAAATCGTAAACTGTGCATTTGATCATGTTATGATCTTTAGCAAAGTTGTTGCGCATGAGCCGAAGAAGGTTTCTAATTTGGTATGACCAATATCCGATAGGTGGCGCCTCTGAAAATTACTCAAAATGAATTAAATCGTAAACTGTGCATTCTTTAACAAAGTTGTTGCGTATGAGTCGACGGAGGTTGGTGCGATTAATTTCCAATGGATAACGTCACTGAAAATTATTCAAAATGAATGACAAGCAATTGGTCGCTCTACACCTCAAGCACGGAAGAAAAGAGCATTACGAGCCTCAGACGAGCATTGAGACTGGAAAATCTTCTAATATATGCCGCTGAGACCCATTCGCTTGAACCACTTGAACAACGAAAAGTGTGATTAGAAACTGATCGAATGCGTACTACTCAAGCCCTTTCATCTGAATCATAAGGACAACGGGAAACAAAATCAATAAAATGATTCAAAATTAATTGGACATTCGTGTAATGTCTTTCCTTCAAATTTATTTTAGTTGGTGGCGCAGCAACACGCGCAGGTTCAGCTAGTTTTATATATGAGTGGCGGGACCTACAGTTTAAAGTCGATTCGGAACGCCAGATTTTTGAGAAAAGAGTTTCTGTCAGAAATCTGCTGAAAGGTAGTAGCCGTAGAAATTATTTTTTTCTTCTATTAGACTAAGACGACTACAGGATAGTCTGATACATGACTCTTTTCTCTTTCTGTTCTAATTTCCCAACAAAAGTAGTGATTTCCCATTTGGTTTGAGAAGATTCATTGCCTCTCTTTATATTCCTTTTCGTTAAGTATAACTTTCCAATTATCTGTCACCACTCCACATAAAAAACTGATCCCATCAGCAACGTTTAAGCTTCGTATTCCTGCTCATTACCCCATGAAGGTAACCCTATCTAGCTTCCTTATTTTAGTTTACCAACGGCTCGGATGGCGGTCTGAATGTCCTAGAGTATTACTTAGTACCCTCAGTATTCATGTTGAATTGAACACATCTTACGATGGCACAAAATTTCCGCATAGAATATACCCGCAAGTTTCTGAATGGGCTCGGAATATTTTATTACGGGGCTGAAAACTCCCACTCCTGCTCTTTTACATCTGTTCACAAACGTCATCTTGACTTTTATCTCCGTCCATGTATTCTAAGATATTTTTCGGATCATTTAAAGGTAACTCTTATATGGGTTCCAAAACCTAGTGAAATCACCGAAAATTGCATTGTCTGATGAACTGGCCAGAGACGGTACCGAGTTCCCAACTTCCGATATAGGAATGGGCAGGCATTCCAGTTACCGCAGTTTATCTGGATATTATCCATTCGTTTTTTTCTTTTTCACAATGAGGACAGGTGCAATATTGCTGAACTCTACTGGACTGAATTGGTTGCGATCAGGGCTTCTTCTCTTCTTTCCCTAAAGGCCACTGCCCTATTGAAAGTAATGCCGTTAGATTTAGCATTCCCTAGAATGATTTCCGTAGTAGCTTTGGATCTAATAAGGATCTTTGGATCTATCTTTCTAGTTGTTAGTGCCCGATTCTTGCTATGAAAGGGCGGACTTTTCCGATCTCCCCCCTTTTTCTGTCATAAAAATTAGTGGAGATTTCGAGATTTATTTTAAAGTTGGGATGCTTTCCTATAGGAGGCACTATTTAATCCACGTATTGAATATTGATTTTTGATATCACAATGGGCCTAAGTAGACCTTACCCCTAACCTATGATGCTGTAAAATTGTTATTTTCATTGTTTGTAGTGAAAGAATTAAAGAAAATTAGTTTCAAGCCGCCTTAGTCTAGTAGCTAGTGTGTCGGCTTGTTAGATATAAGACCTCGGTTCCAACCCCAGGTCACACATTTCCATCAAAATGAAATATGAAAAAATATCGCTTCGGCGATTTCCTCTCAGCAAATTTCTGGCAAAATCTCTGAGTTTCTCAAAGATCTGTAGCTCGGAGCCGACTTTAAACTGTAGGTTCCGCCACTCATGTAGAAGATTAACGAACACAACATAAGTGGTGTGAGAAGCTAGGTCGTAATCCTAACTAAAGGATTGTAATGATAAATTATGTTTGTATGAATGTACAGTGGCTCCCAGCTTATTTCAACCAGCACCTTTAAAAAAAATTAAGCTCGTTTAATTTCGAAACGAAACAAGATATAAAAAAATTTGAATAAGAGTTTATAGAATACATATGTTTAAAAATTAAGAAAAAAAGTTTTATTCAGTCTCAAATGTAAACTTACAAACTAAAAACCAAAAATATAGGAACCCAATTAGTGACAGCCGTGGAAGTCGCCGTGGTCTAGTAGGTAGTGTGTTGGCTTATTAGACGAAAGGCCCGAGTTCGAATCCCAGGCCAGACATCAAAAAAAATACAAAAAGTATTTCTTCGGCGATTTCCTCTCAGCAGATTTCTGGCAAAAACTCTGAGAGTAAATAAATAAAATTGCCATGAAAAGTTTCTCAAAAAATCTGTCGTTCGGAGTCGACTTTAAACTGTAGGTCCCGCCACTTATGTATAAAATTAACACACACAACATAAGTGGTGTGAGAAACTAGGTCAATAATCCTGACTGAAGGGTTGCAATGATCAATTATGTATGTAATTAGTGACAGCTTATTTCAACCACTTACTATAAACAAACAATTAAACGATTAATTAACTAATAGTTTTAATTTCAAAATTTAGTATGACCTCCTATTTGCTTAATTACAGCTTTCAGCCTGTTTTGCATTGATTCTAATTTCTAGTGGCTTGGGGAGTTATTTTTGCCCATTCCTTTTTCAGAGCTGCTATAAGGTCATTCTTGTTAGAAATCTGGTGTTGGCGGACGTTTTGATCACAAATTACCCATAAATTTGAGACTGAATAAAACTTCTTTGTTTAATTTTTAAACATATTCTATAAACTCTTATTAAATTTTTTTTAAAGGTGCTGGTTGAAATAAGGTGGGAGCCACTGTATATACATATGTAGTTTGAAGTTCCAAAAAAAGTGAAAAGTCTCAGCCATTTTCCCTTAAGAAATATTACAATATGAAGACATTTTCTACAAGTGAAGTGAAGCGTATTGAGTTGAGTCTGTGCATGAGTGTAAGTCTTAAAAAGATGTGTTTGTGTACACAAGTCTTTACGTTTTCATATCGTTGGTCTCATGTAGAAAGGCCCTAACTCACACTTTTTTCGAAATTTATTTTTTTTTTGTGATTCCAATGCATTTAAAATAAATACACCTCCTCACAAAATTTAAGGCGATTTTATCAAAATGCGAGTTAGGGCCTTTCTACAAGAGACCAACGATATGTACATTCTGATAAGTGAGAAGTGAGTAGAAAGAGCCACTTAACCCTTTAGTCTACTTTCGTTTTTACTTGTTTTTCGATTTTATTTTGTTGCTATATATTTTGTTTTTGTGTTTCTTCCTTTTCAAGAATTGCAACAATTGATTGAATGAGTGGCAGGCAGAGTGTGATGATTTATCAAAATCATGTCATCAATAGTTTTGTTTCTTTATGTTCTCTTTTTTTTTTTTGTTACATTCATCATCATCGTCATCATCATCATCAGTGACTGAATTTTGAAAGAAAAATGAATGAAAATCAATTGAAAATCTGAAAGAAAAAAAAAAACGGAAAACAAATTTTGAACAATAGAATGTAAAATAAACAAGAAATCATAACAAATGTGAACAAAATTCTCTTTTTTTTTCATTTCTTTTTATTTTTTTTCTATTTTTCTTGTTATACATGATTTTTTATGAAAGCTACCAATATACATACATATGTGGAGTGGATTTGTAATCCATTTTTGAAAGCTACATATCTCGTCTTTTTTATCTTTTTTTTTTTTTTTGTTCACTTTGTTTCCATTTCTAGGAAATTTTTTATTAGCCAAACTCAAGTTCATGATTTGAAAGAAATTTTCAAACAAAAAAAATTTTTGAAAAAAAAAAATGTCAATTTAATATTATTTTCTTTGCTTTTGTTAACAATATTCTTGAAACTTTTCTAATATTTTTTTTAAGAAAAATTTAAAAATGCATTCAGTTACGTAAATAAAAAAAACTTATGATTTAAGCAAAAATCTCATAGGCAAACACATTCATCAACTGTAAAACAAAACACCTCTTTAAAAAGTTTAAAAGCAATGAATAGCTTATGAAAAGCACGTGCCTACCAGCATGGTAGGTTTAAATATCACATGACTTAATACATTAACAAATATGCTATGTATTGCAGAACAAGTTCGTTTTAATATTTGAACAAATGTCTAGAATGTTTAACATTTAAAAAAATTTCCAATCCAATACATACATCGTAACATACATAAATAATCGGTATTTACAATCCTTTTGTCAGGATTTAGCGTCTCACACCATTTAAGTTGTGTGTGTTAATTTTATACACGAGTGGCGGAACCTACAGTTTAATGTCGACTCCGAACGACAGATTTTTTATTTTTGAGAAACTTTTCATGGCAATTTTATTTACTCTCCGAGTTTTTGCCAGAAATCAGCTGAGAAGAAGTCGCCAAAGAAATATTTGTTCATATTTCCATCCTTTTATGACAAGAACAGAGCAGTGATACATGAGGCAAAAGAGAGTTTATTCCTATCCCTCAGTTGCACAGCTCCTGCAGAAGTCATTTGCTGCATTGTCAAGTCTTTCGGCATGCCTACGGCAGTGGCCATGTGTGTTTTATGGATGGAAATGAGTCTTTTCGCTTATTATCGAGTAGGGACATGAACCAATCCATCGGCAAGTTCGTTGCCAGCGTTCCTGAAAGCATCCTAAATCCAACAGAGCACAATTTTTATCGTCATATTGGCAATTATTTTTCGGGCAATTTAATTAAACAGTGCCTGGATAGTTGGACAGAAACTGCTAAATTTATTTGCGACCTATCTGTGAGAACGTTTTAGCAATAAGGTTTTAATCTTTGCTTTGGATACATTGTATATAAAACATGCATTGTCCAGGGCAACATTAGTTGCACTTTGTTTAGATGGCTTCTAAGCTTGCTTACGAAATAAGTTCTCAATTTAATTACAAAACTTTAAGAGTTCATCTGTCTTTCTCTCTTGTAAAAACTTGTAAATGAAAAAGGAAATTGAAATTTTATTCTCCCAATGGCAAAAGGTTTTCCAAATAGAAAAATAATATTTGTTTTTAATTTATGGACACACTTTATGTTACACACTTTTTTTAATACTTTTTTATTGAAAAACTCATTTTTTCATTTCATTAATTGGGAAAAACAGAAAACGAAAGAAATATATGTACAAACATATTAAATACAAATAGAAATTGATTCTGTATTGGGAAATATTTGCTTAAAGAGGATATAAATCCGTATGAATTCATAGATACAGACAGATACCATGTTGAATCAAACGACATCTGGTCACGAACTTTTGGAACTTCTTCAGGTATTATACATACATATTTACCGTGGCTCCTGATGTAGTCTTTACAGTTGCAGGATATCAAACAGTATCAATCAATTATTATAAATATGGGTTGATTGGTTTTGCAATTGATACTGTTTGACCCTCCTTGTGAGGAAGTCGAAATGCCAGGCTTGCCCCTTATGTCAGCTTTCAAATGTGCTCCTGAGATAGCAGAAAGAATCGACATTGCCGCACTGTCATTTTGTAAATGTAAGTAGAATTGTTGTTAAGACAACAACAATGCCATAAGGCCGAGGTTCAAACCCAGACAACTCCAACAAAACGAAATATTAAAAAATATTTCGCAGGCGACTTTCTCTCATCAGTTTTCTAACAAAAATAAAAATAAATAATTATATAAAAATAAAATAAAGTTTTTCCATGAAAAGTTCCTCAGAAAATCTGTTGTCCGGAGTCGTCTTTAAACTCTAGATCTCGCCGCTCATGGATAAAAGAAACACACCCAACATGGGCGTTATGAAAAGCTAAAGGACCAATTTAGTAGGTGTTAAACCTTGGCATTTTTATGCAAAAATTAATGCTACATGGCTTTGTTGTACATTTCCCTAGTACTAGTCTGCTATCAATGACCGTCAAACACCAACTATTTGCTACAGTTTGTTCAAATGTGGACAGGAGCCAAGTGTCCGATGCATGATGACAGAAATCGAGATGATAAAAAACTCACGGTCTTATTACAGATGGATTATTATTATTGTGCTTAAGGTTACCACAATTCCAAGTAATCTAGTCTCAAATGCCAGAGAAAGCGAAAGATATTTTCAAATTTATAAAATTAAGAGGCCTTTTAATTATACATGCATACATAATTTGGTCATTACAACCCTTCAGTTAGGATTACGATCCACACCAGAGATCAGCAATGAATCGTATTTTCGCTACTCATAGGTACTTATGAAATTTTGAGTATGAGTGAGTCAAGAGTATTAAAATTCAACTACTCTGATTCATTCGTACTCGCTACAACATTGATTTATAAGTATAGGTTGCAATGAGTATGAGTACAACGTTGACATCAAACTCACAACATTCGATTCATTGTTTGATTCATACGCCTACTCATTCAAATTCATAAATAAATTCATAAATTTAGAAAAATACTTATAATACTTACGAATGATTCGAGTCACTCGAATCATTCATCAAAATTTACAGTAGTAGTTATTGTTGCATTTACAAAAGAAGAGAAAAGAAAAGACAAAGACAGCAAGCAAAGCACACACACAACCTTCTAGCGAGTATTGTGGTGTTCGTACTCGAATCATACTTATTTTGTGCTTCGTGTATATGTTGAATCAAGGAGAGTCGAAATCAACAACATCGTGCGTATTGTTAAGTATGAGTACGATGAGTATTTCTAACTTTGAATATGAGTAGTATGAGTATGATATTAAAATAAGTATGAATGCGTATAAGTAGCTGAAATTATAAGTATGACTCGAATCTACTCATCGTTTTGAATACTCGTTGCTGATCTCTGATCCACACCACTTATGTTGTGTGCGTTAAAAACATGAGTGGCGGAATCTAACAGTTTAAAGTCAACTACGAATGACGGATTTTTAATAGCAATTTCATATGTGCTCTCAGAGTTTTTACCAGAAATCTGGTGAGAGGAAGTCACCGAAGAAAAATTCTTTCCATATTTCGTTTAGTTGGAGATGTCTGACTTGGAGTTTGAACCGTGTCTTCGTATCTAGTAAGCCAACATCATACCTACTAGACTACGCCATTTTCAAACTAATATTCTTAAATCTTTCACTACAAACAATGAAAATAAAAATGTTACATCATCATAGGTTAGCATAAGGTCTACTTAGTTTGACCCATTGTAATACCACAAATTAATATTCAATACGGAGATTAAGTAGTTCCTGTAGGAAACCACAGTGCCTTTTAATCTCCATATAATCCAGTCCTGCCCATGTGTAGCTAGAAAAATTAAACCGACACAAAGCTTAGAGAATAATTAGAGGAGGAAATGATGTCTAACAGTCCCATATTGACCCACCTCAAATTTTTACTGGCTATAAATATTCTTTTAATTCAATTTTTTGATAAGTTGTTATGGAAACATTTTTAAAATGGTGAATAAATAATGGTTTTTCAGTGACTTCTCCCCTCTTAAAAGAGTAAATTTTCAATCAAACTTTTATTTTTTTTTTCCCCTCCAGGAGAAAACTTTTTCTCAAACACAAAATTTCTTTTCTCAAACAAAACTATAAATTTTCCTCATGCCACTCTCTTTGCTCTGCAGACTGACTGCCTTATCACGGTATGGCTGGAGGCAGGCATAAGAAAGTTTTTTAAGCGTCTCAATATTTGACGTTTAAAACACTTGAAAAACTCACAGATTAGTTTTACCACTTGTACCGAAAGAAGAAAAACGCAAGAAAAGGATAATTTATTAAAAACGAAAAAGAAAAATAAAGAAAACAAAAAATTCATAATGATTTATGAGGATCCGTAAGAGCGTTTTGTCATTTAAAACGTAAAACAAATTGTTTGAAAAAGTATCGCTAAAGGGGGTGGTAGTAGTTGGGGGAGAAATGAAATAAAAAGGGTTTTTGAATAAAAATTTACGCGGAATTTTTTTAAATTGTTTGCAAATTAAAATATTTAATTAATATTAAATTATTTTTCTCGTTTACTTTTCAATATATTTGCAGGCCATTTATTGGAAATTCTCATGAAAAGTTTTTGCGTTCACCACTTAAAAGTTCGTTCATGAAGACCCTCAAAAAAAAGTGCTGAGCAAATGGAAATTTTTTGAGTCAACAGAAAAAAAAATGCAAAAGATTTAGGAATACAACAAAATCTTTTATTCTGAACTGCTACCCAAAGCAAAAATTATTTTATTCTTGAACCCAGCAAGAAAGAAATTGCGCCGCAACAGCATAATAAAAATGGGATTTGATGAGTTAATGGCCGCCAGCGTTTTAACAGCAGCAATAACCGCAACTATAACTACAACAATAGCCGTAATAGTAAAAGTAACTGTAAAATTCGCAACAACGAATTCTACGCAAATTGCTAAAAACGCTAGCCGCAACAACAACAATAACAATCAACAAACAAGCAACAGCAATTCTAAAACAGCAATTAAAATCCATATAAGCCTGCAAATAAAAAAATCCAACAAATTACTGCCTTTACTTGAAACTCTTGACAAAGTTGTCATTCCACTACAACAGCGGCTACAACTACAACAAGTGAATGCAACATCATTGTTGTATAAAAAACAAAAACAACAACAGCAGCAACCAATTTATTGCCCTGACAATAAGAAATTGATGAAAAACTCTCTCAATTTCCAATTCAACGCAATCGAAATCTGGTCGAAAAGCTAAAGATTTTAACAACCACAACGGAGAAGAAAATCCACAACAAAAAGAAAATTTTATTTAAATTTGCTTAAAAAACTTATTGATTGTCGCTAATTTAAACGATTCCAATATGCAACGTTTACGTACGACATTTACGCGTTCGCGTACACCAACTGGTGCCGAAATGAAAACCCAAAACAGTCTTGAAGTACCAAAACAGGTGCGTATGCTGTTTAAATAGAAACAAAGATATTGAATGAATTTTTTTTTTTTTATTTATGTTTTCACTTTTATTTATTTAATTAAACTAACTTTCCTAACATAGCAATTCTATGGAACTTACAATTTGGCTGACCTTACAGAGAAAATTGAAATATTTTAAAAAATATTGTCTTCCTTTTTCTACATATTTGAGACGACATACAATACCTTTGATATTCTGTTTATAGCATGACCTTTACTAGCTTCTTAAAATAGTTATTAAGATTTTACTGCTTTTAGGCAAACGTGAAAAATAGAAAATAATCTAAGGAAACTTAATCTGACGATATTACATAACATAATTGGTCATTACAATCCTTCAATCAGGATTACGACTTGGCTTCTCACACCACTTATGTTGTGTGCTTTAATTTTATACATGAGTGGCGGGACAGTTTAAAGTCGACGAATTTTATTTACTCTCACGGTTTTGCCCACAAATCTGCTGAGAGGAAATCGCCGAAGATATATTTTTTTTCATATTTTGTTCTTATATCTAACCTGGGGTTTGAACCGCGGCCTTACGTCCAAGGCTGTTGAGAGAAAGTCTTTGAAACAAAAATAATCACAAAAAACCGACACATAACCTTGTTTCAGTCTTCACCTTTTAATCTCACATGTGAAGTGCTCAACTAACATACGAAAACTTGGCTTAATTGTTGAGACACTTTCTCCATGTCGCTTTTATTCTACGAAGGTGGCTCAATAAGTCCTTAACAAAATTGTTTTATTTCTCAATATAGTCGCCTACGTGGGCTCTATACACTTATAAGGGGTGATTTTTTAAGAGCTATAGGAAAATTTTTCAAAAAAAAAAAACATAAAATTCAGAAAAATGCATGAAATCTTTATTTGAATCGATAGTACAGTCCATATAATTTAATGTTTGAAGATTATTTCATGCAAATGTTGACCGCGACTGCGCCTCAAATGGTCCATCCGCTTAGTCCAATTTTGCCATACTCTTTCCAACATTTCGGCCGGTATCTCACGAATAAATGCTTCAATGTTGTCTTCCAATGCGTCAATTGGAGCGGGCTTGTCTGTATAGACATGAGCTTTAACATAGCCCCACAAAAAATAGTCTAAAGGCGTTAAATCGCACGATCGAAGCGGCCAATTGACCGGTACCGAATGTGAAATAAAATGTTCACCGAACTTGCCTCTCAATAAGTCCATTGTTACGCGTGCTTTGTGGCATGTGGCACCGTCTTGTTGAAACCACATGTCATGCAAGTCAAGCTCTTGCATTTTGGGCAAAAAGGAATAGCCGAATAGCCGCTTCAGTGAGTCGATTAAACTGACCATAAAATGGAAGAAGCGCGCGATGAACTTTCTTAACAGAGCACGCATTTTGATAATAAAATTCAATGATTTGCAAGCGTTGTTCGTTTGTAAGACGATTCATGGTTAAATTATAGACCAAACTGAAGATGTTTGACAGTGAAACAAAACACGAAACGTGCGTGAGCTGTTTAAACCAGTGTTGCCAAAAAGATAATAGCTAAAAAATCACCCTTTATTTGTTTGTAAAATCATTTCCTGATTGCAGTCAAGTTTCTATCTGCTGAACCATTCAACTTTACTTTTCTGATTAAGAAAATTTGGGTTGAGATTCGGTTTCATGACATTCACAAGAAATCGGTCTTTCGCACACATAACTTAATAAATTCTGCGTCGTGACTAGGTTCGGCACCCGTACAATATTATGTTGACATAGAAACTGATGATAAACAAGCATAGCCATCGATTTATGTTCGTTGAACGGACTCTAAAGCAGTTGGCAACTGAACATAATTTTCATCGAAAAATCATCTTCGGTGACGACGCGGCCCATTTTTGTCGTTCACAAGAACTTGGCCTCGTGCAGACCAAAATTAAACCAGATCCGGCACCCGTTCAAAATGCAGTTGATACAGAAACTGAAGATGAACGATCAGTGCCAACGACGTATGTTCGCAAAATGGGTTGTGATGAACATTATTTTCATCTAAAAATCATTTTCGGTGATAATACAGCCCAATTTCTGTGTGAATGGGTACCTGGACAAACAAAATTGTGGAATTTGAAAGCTACCAATCCATATGAGATCCAAGAGCATCTAATCCATCCCAAAAAAAGTCACTATTTAGTGTGGGTTTTTGTTTGGCGATGTCAAAGGGTTCATATTTCTTTGAGGACAATGTTGGCCAGTCCATCACTATTAGCGGTGTGCACTGAAAGTCAATGTATACCATTTTCTTGTGGCCTGTATTGAATGATGAGAACACCAATGACATTTGGTTTCAAAAGAAGTGCCACACTGATCATGCCACTTTGTATATTCTGCACGAGCGATCTGAGTTAGACATCTCGGGTTGATCACAGAAATCGTGCAATTTGACCTCGTGATCTCGTAGCTGTATGCGAATGAGCAATTAACGACATACATAACATATACATATACATAATTGGTCATTATAACCCCTCAGTCAAGATTACGACCTACCTCTCACACCACTAATATAGTGTGTGTTAATTTTATACATGAGTGGCGGGACCTACAGTTTAAAGTCGATTCCTAACGACAGATTTTTTTTGAGAGATTTTTCATGGCAATTTTCTGCTGTGGAATCGGAGGAAGTCGCCGAAGAAATATTTTCATTTGGGATTCAACCGAGCCCTCACGTCTAGTAAGCCAACACACTACCTACTTGACTACGGCGACTTCTGACCAATTATGTATGTATATATGAAAGTTAAGACGCCATTTCAACGCACGAGTTCTTTAGGATGCTAGAATGAACAGGTGAGATTTGATTTGTGCGGCTGAGTAATGAAAAATTGTTCCTTTCGAATGCACTTCACTCCCAAAAAATTACGGCTGATAATCAAAGATATAATATTCCACACATAATCGAATCAAAAGGTCTGTTAAACGAATAAACATCTAGTTTGAATCCACCTTTTTCTTTCAGTGGTATACTAACGCCACACATGTGTCAAGTATGTTCGCCGATAATTCATTATCATGCTCACAGGATCTACATGTTAGGCTCGAGCCAACTTCCCGTTCTAAATAATTGTACTTTGAGTCTAAAATTCTCTGTCAACTGGTAATCAACCTCAGTTTATTCCTTGAGTAGAGAAGAGACTTTGACTCTCTTTATTTTCCCTTTCGTTGAGCATACCTTTCCAAAAATCTACCCCACTTCACAGAATGATTTCTTTTAATTAATTTTTACCTCACACAGATGCAATGACTGTATAGAAAATAAAATTTAATACGATTTGCTTTAAATGCCGTGCAGGAAAGAGAGAATCCTTTAGTATTTCCTACATTTACTAAGTAATTAATGCTTTAGAAATGTCCTTTTAAAAATGATTTCTTTATTCTTTAGTTTTATGTTTCCTACTTTCCCCCCCTTCCCACACAGATTTAATTTCTTTTATTGTTTCATTTGTTATGGACTGCAATATAATTTTATGGCCCCAAACTGTAATATGACGAATGGAATTTGTTTTTATTTTTTTCTGCACTCAATCCTTTATTGTCCTTTTTTTTTTTTTTTGGGTGGGAATAGTTTTACTGCCATGTCAGGATATTTGAGAGCATTCAACATAAAAAAAATTTCAGCCGAAATGAATAATAAATGTGAGGTAATTAAAATGATACAACAACAACGACAAAAAAGAACATAAAAAATATGCCAACAATGGAACACATTTAACACATTTTGGAAATAACAAAAACCAACTAAAGGAGGAGGACTAAAGCCGTAAAAACGAAAACTCTTAATGTGAAATATGGACACAAAAAATATGTGTTTCATGAATAACATTTAAAATGAAAACGACAAAAAATGGTTACATTGAATTGTTATTAATGTTATCCTCTCGTGTATGTATCGGGTGGGTTATCTATCGGTTTATATTTGAACCATCGGTTATTTTGAATTTGACAATACTTCACTGCCATTCTATTATGTCATATAATTCAGTATATATTATTACCACTGAACGTAATGAATTGAGAAACTGCACGATGATGTAGATTTTGTCAAAAAAAAAATATCTTTTCGAATGAAGCTCATTTTCATTTTGGAGGGTACGTTAATAAACAAAATTGCCGTATTTGGGGCTCAAAAAACCCAATGCACTCATTACGAGTGACTGTGTGGTGCGGCTTGTGGAACGGAGGTAGCATATTGGCACATATTTTTTTGAAAATGAGGACGACGCAACCATTACTGTCAACGGAGACACCTATCGCACCATGATAACCGATTTTTTTTTTGACCACGCTCTTCATGGTATTGATGTGAACGATGTTTTGTTTCAACAGAATGCTGCAACTTGCCACACATCCCACGCCACAATCGATTTATTGCGTCAAACGTTTAACGGTCGTTTAATTAGCCGAAATGATGATGTCAATTTGGCCACCAAGAATCTGCAATCTGCCACCGTTGGACTATTTTCTATGGAGCGCCGTTAAAAGAAAAGTGTTATGCCGACAAACCAGGGACACTTGAACATTTGAAGGCCAATATTCGTGTCGCCATTGCCGAGGTACGACTCCATACACTTGAAATAATGCACGAAAATTGGTCCGATCGAATGAGGTACAGTGAGGCCTACCGCGGCAGCCATGTGAATGAAATAATATTCGATTTTTAACCGGAACAATTGTACTTCACAACAAAAAAAACAAACTTTTAAATTTAAAATTTTTAAATTTAGACTTTTTAATGGCCCACCCTTTGTACATAAGAGTATATGTGATACATAATAAATACCAACAATAAAAAAAAAATGTTGCATGTTGTGGATGTCATATCAGGAAGAGTGAGCGCATGTTCGTATAGGAAAATGCTGCAAATTTGTTGGTTGATGTACATTTGCATACTTTTTTGTAGTTTTTTTTTTCTATTTTATAACTCTGTAAACCTCTGTAATAGAATAGTCACTGGAAAGTGCTTGGAAAACTCGTGTCTCATATATTCTCGTTTATAAAAACGATGTGAATAAAGTCAGTTTTTACTGCAAATTGTTAAAATAATCACGGTTTCTGCTTACTGAATAGAATACGATGAGGAGGGACAACGTCCCTCTAAAGAAAGTTTATAGTTACCGGAATGGTTGGTGGAGTATCAAATATACGATGTCTTTTTTAAATTAATATCATTAGTAGGTAGTGTATTGGGTTATTTGAGGTGAGACCACGGTTAAAATCCCCGGTCAGACATCTCCAACAAAACGAAATATGAAGAAAATATTTCTTTGGCGTCTGACTCTCAGCAGATTTCTGACAAAAACTCTGAAAATAAGAAAAAGTTGCCATGAAAAGTTTCTATAAACAAATCTGTCTTTCGGATTTGACTTTAAACTGAATGCCCCGCCATTCATGTATAAAATTAAAACACACAACATAAGTGGTGTGAGAAGCTAGGTCATAAACCTGACTGAAAATTTGTATTTACCAATTATGTATGTGTATATGTAATATCGCTCGTATATGCAAACCTTTGAGACAACGGCACCCACTTGTTCGAATATTTTATGTCGTCCGTACTGCCTGTTATTGAACGGGAACATTCTATTAAGAGCACCAAGAAACCACAGGTAAAAGCACTCTTTTAGTGCTCAATTTTTCAAACCCAATTTCATAGATAGCGCAGATAGCGAGACAGACATTTACATCTTGAGCACACTTAGCCGCCCGATGTGATCCCTTGCAAAACAGTGCCTCAGTGCTAATTGAAAATTCCAAACAGTAACGAGCTAAGTAGTAATTTGAAGGTAAGCGATGTCTGTTCATTTCGCAATGGGGCGAAAATGTGTTACTCTTGCTATCCAATTTAAGCCAAATGGGTCTGGCAATGAAACAAAATTTTTCCTTGGCCAATAAATACTTTTTATTGATTTTCATGATATAAAGTCGCCCGTAGTCGTCTAGTAGGTATTGTGGTGGCTTATTAGACATGAGGCCCCGGTTCAAACCCTCCAAGGTCAGACATCTCCAACAAAACGAAATATTAAAAAAAAATTTCTTCGGCGACTTCTAAAAACAAATAAACATAAATTTGTCGTGCAAAAGTTTCTCAAAAATCTGTTTTTTGGAATCGGCTTTAAGCATTATGATTTTAAATGAATGAATCTTAGGTTTATTTAATATATAAGAATATCTTAACGCTTTGCCCAACGATGCCAATCCAAATCTTGCCTTATCTATATTTCAAAACTTCTACTTCTGTTCCTTTCCATGCTAGATACTATGCTACCTTGCGCAACCTGTTCTCCGCTTAGGAGAAATATTGTTCGTTTTATCATTTTTATGCGCTTCAATATTGTTTTTTCCCAAATTTATTGTTAGGCCCACTCTATCCCATAAGTCTAAATTAATTTGTTGAACACCAGATTATAGCTGTGACATCATGAACATGTGGTCAATTTATACGACATTAGATTTCAAATTGGGACTTTGTCATTTTTCCAGGGAGGATGTAGAATTTGTAGAATATTGAGAGGTGAGTTGGGAACATCGCACTATATTGGAATTGTAGTCCAAAGAGTCCCTAATAAAACCCACGTAGTAAATTTTTTAATTTGAGAAAGTTTCAAGTTGCCGCCACCGCCCACCCTCCAAATACAATATAATTTACATATTCATAAATAGTAATGAACTAAATGAGAATTAATTTTGGATTTCATATGTGTCTGAACGACTATGTATGTCATCAAGAATTAACAAGAAAAAGTATTTGTAGCTGACAAACCACTCACACTCTTGTTGATCGTAGCACTTATATAGAATTCTATGTGTATGTAAACGTAATTTCTAATTTAGCTGTGTAGTAAAGGCAATACTCTCAATGTTAATAGTAACAGAGCAATGTTATGCGCTTATTTGTTGTTTATGTAATCGTCGTAGTCTAGTAAGTAGTTAGACCTATAGTAAGTAGGCTTATTAGACGTGAGGCGACAGTTCAAACCCCAGGTCAGACAACAACTCTGAGAGTAAATAAAATTACCATCAAAAATTTGTCGTTCGGAGTCAGCTTTTACCGTAGGTTCCGCTACTCATGTATAAAATTAACACACACAACATAAATAGTGTTGAGAAGCTGGGTCGTAATCCTGACTGAAGGGTTGTAATGACCACTTACTATGTACAGTGGCTCCCACCTTATTTCAACCAGCACCTTTAAAAAAAAATTTGAATAAGAGTTTATAGAATATGTATGTTTAAAAATTAAACAAAAAAGTTTTATTCAGTCTCAAATTTATGGGTAATTTGTGATCAAAATGTCCGCCAACACCAGACTTCGAACAAGAATGACCTTATAGCAGCTCTGAAAAAGGAATGGGCAAAAACAACTCTCCAAACCACTAGAAAGTGGAATCAATGCAAAAAAGGCTAAAAGCTGTAATTAAGCAAATAGGAGGTCATACTAAATTTTGAAATTAAAACTATTAGTTAATTAATCATTTAATTGTTTGTTTATAGTAGGTGGTTGAAATAAGCTGTGACTAATTGGGTTCCTATATTTTTGGTTTTTAGTTTGTAAGTTTACATTTGAGACCGAATAAAACTTTTTTTCTTAATTTTTAAACATACATATTCTATAAACTCTTATTCAAATTTTTTTAATATCTTGTTTCGTTTCGAAATTATACGAGCTTAATTTTTTTTAAAGGTGCTGGTTGAAATAAGTTGGGAGCCACTGTATGTATTTATGTATTGATTTTCATGAACTCTTGGGAGAATTGTATTGTCAAGCAGCAACTGTTTACATTTGCTTCAACCAAAAAAGTTCAGACACCAATAATTCGTTTAACAGTTCCCCACATAAGATTCTAAATTTAATGTAAATGCACGCCCCATTTCAATATTTGGCTTTCATACACACGAGAATACCAGCAGTAAAAAACATCAAAGATAGGTCATGAACGACAATCTTCTCAAAAATAGTAGGGCACCAATAAGCACGGTTTCTTAGCACATCCACTTCTTCGAAGCGCTGAAGAAGAGTCCGATTATGCCGATGATGATCCACAAACCGCGCTAACCAGAGCATCTATGATCTGCCACTTTGCACTTAATTCGACAATTCTGTTTATTGACTTACCTACACATACCTGACATACCTACCTATTGTGCTGAAAATGAACTACGCGGCTGAATATAACTTATCGATAAAAACACATTTTTCTCAGAATACGAATTTTGATTAAAAAAAAAATTCCGTGCTTATTTGTTAGCCTCTTCTTGCTAAAGTGGGAAAACTTACTGAGCATTTTTGACTTTTTCACATGTCACGAATCTTTTTTTACACGCGGTAATCAAATAACAAAAAATTAGCAGAACTATCTAATTTCCACTCTTGTTTTAAAGGTACAAATATTTGTTGGATTTTATTTATGTAGCTTAATATGTCAAGTGTAGGTCCTACTGACCTGTCTAATATATTTTGTTTAAACTTGGGAGACGACCAGTAGTTACACACCTCCTATACCACTTCCACTTTTTTCCTTTCGTTCTTTGATTAACGTTTTTTCCTCAGACCTAGACAGAGAAGCCTGTGCTTGTTTTATACTGTTATTTCGTTCATTACAAAAGTATACGTAAATCCGCCCTTATACTTGAGCATCTTCTTTATCAGGCTCACCTGGTGAATAGAACGTAGTGATAACTGATCAACAGATCCGCCCTCGTATATAAGTATATATATGTTTCGATAGAATTTATTTAACATCCCAAAAATATCAGTGCAAACATAATCATCACATGCATCTCCATTGCACTGATTAAACTTCTTCTATGATAGGCGAAGCACAACACAGTAACATAACGGTTTTATCACTACGAGACATACTCAATCACTCTCTCATTCTTTCATGTAGTAAATCAAGCTCTCTGTCTATCACATCATATGTACGTCACTCTCACTGACATTTTCTGTCAAAACAATAGCAATAACAACAACAGATATCACACTGATAATAATACGAGGTGATGATGCGAATGATAATTGAAAATATTGGAAATACGAGTTATTTTTTTTTTTTTTTTGGATTCCAGTAATAACAATATGACTGACATTGTTGACAGTGATTATGGTGATGGTTTTGACGTTATTCTGTGTGCAGTGCACTGCATTGCATTGCATTCATTTCGACTTAGACAATTACCCAAATGAGTGCATAATCTGTGTGAGAAATGATTTCAATTCTGCTGCTTCAATTCAAATTCAACACAATGAACGTGCATTTGCATTTGCATGGGCATGTTGTGAAAATGTTTGTCGATTTTTAGTTGACTTTTCAAATTTATGTTGGTTGTTGTTGTTGTTGGCCATTGCTTTTAATAAAATTAAAAATGATTTCAATTTCATAAATATTTATGGAAACATTTTAATGAAAATTAATTTCATACAATCGTTTTAATATCGAAACTAGCTGACCCGGCGAACTTCGTCCCGTCTAAAATTGATTTTTTTATTGTCCAAAACAGGTCACATTATAAATTTATTGTAATACGCTGCATAAAACAGTTAAATAAAAATAACTAACTTACTATAAGTGTGTGGATCTATCTATCTAGTTCAAAATTTAATCGAAGTCGGTACGTTATTTAGGTGGGGCATACAAAGAATAACAATAAGAGGTCCGAATCATGGGTAACGCTGACCAAGTTGTAGTTGTTGTACTCGCTCCAAAACAAAAACTAACAGACATACTAACATGTATATATACATAAGTAGTTATAAACCATCGAATTAGCCAACTTATAGGTATATTTTAAAGCGAGAGGGTTGTCACGCCCATTTTTGGTGAGTTTGTCGATATCGACTCTACGGACTTATCCACCAAATTGCATTCGTCTACGATCACTATGTCCCTAAATATAAAATTTTAAAGGTTTGCCACGCCTACTTTTTGCTATATCGAAATTTTTTTAAACCATCTAACCCTGATAAGCTTTCGAACAAAAAAAGAATGGTTAAAATCGGTTCAGTAGTAGGTATATTTTAAAGCGGGAGGGTTGTCACGCCCATTTTTGGTGGGATTGTCGATATCGACTCTACGAACTTACTCACCAAATTTTATTCGTCTATGATCAATATGTACCTATATATTCAAATTTAACGATTTTCCAAGCCCTCTTAACATTTAGGGATATGAAAAATAGATGTTGTCCGATTCTCAAACCTACCCGATATGCACACAAAATTTCATGAAAATCGGTCGATCCATTTCAGAAGGGGTTTAACCACTAACACCGTGACACGAGAATTTTATATATTAGGTAAAGTACAAAGTTTCGATATAGTAGGAGGGTGGGTACAAAATTGTTCCAAAGAAATTCTATTCGTAAGACGAAGGAAAATTTATATGAAAAACAAAAAATCCTTGAATTATTTCCATACAAATTGACGATCGTTTCCCAGGTGAAGATATTTGATTTTAACCCATCAACGTCCTGTCTGTTTATGTCTTTCTCTGTGTACTCTATGCATATGGGCATGGACCTCTCAACACGCCATTTGAACTTGAAAGTTCTTAGCTAGATTTTCTACTCTACTAGTCGCCCATCCTCCACGTGCTTTTTCTTTATGGCATAGAAGCATGGACGCTATAAAGCAGCGATATTAGCAGCCTTGAGAGTATTCCACAGAAAAAGCGTACGTAAGATCTTCGGTTTAATGCGAGTTGGCGATGATTTCCGCATTTGATCCAACAATGAGCTGTACGAGCTTCTAACCGATATTGACGTTGTGCAACACATTAACACGTATTTGATGCGAGAATTACCAAAAGTCGATGTAGAAGATGACCTTGTCCGCGTTAGAAGGAACAAATTGATCATGAAGTAAGTCGCCTCAGTCTAAAGTTGTAAACCTGACTAAAGAGTTGTAATGTCCAATTAAGTAAGTAAGTTATTGGTATGACCATGCTCCGAAATTGTGAGTGTGTTATTCATTTCACCGCCCTTTCACTTCAATCTTTAAAGTGTCCGGAGTATGATTCACGGAAATATAAACTCATCACAGAAAATACCGTCTCTAACATCGAGTTTAATGGTAATTTTGATAAAAACGCAAAATAATTAAAGGAAACTCATTGAGCTCCTCGCACAAGTTTGAAACCAGAGTTCCTGATACTGTTCTTGCCTGGTAGAATAAGGAACGATGTACCAAAGGAGTCAGTTCTATCGTTTTCTCCATAAGCCCCATTCTTATGTATTGATTCGAGAACTCACAAATCGAGCCTACTGAGAATTATGAACCCTATTACCCATTAACTAACTGCCAAAATAAACTCATTTTATAACAAATCCTTTCCATTTTTATTATTTATTGTACGAATATTTTACATTGTTGCAGATCCTATAAAGGACTCATGCAAGTCCTTCTATGGATTTCCAATTGTAAAATTATTTTTTTCTTTAATTTTTAATTTCTTATGCATGATTTCATATATTTTTTTTTAACAATATATCCACTTTTACCCTGAAAATGATTACAAGAATGGTTTCTACATTTTTAACTGAATTCACGTAAATTTTAATGAGATTTTCTCTCTGTTTCTCGTTTAGGTACGCTCTGCCTCGTTTGACGAAATGCAACTGGAAGCACAACGCATGTCTTCACACTTTCTCAAACAGCAATCATCGTCCGATGAACGATCTTCGGAAGGGGGATTTCTACAAGTCCCTCAAGCCACACATACTCAACGCTCACATTCCTTTGATTCGGCAGCGGCTTCGGCGGGCAGTGATGATTCGGGTACATTTTTGGAGGTGCCACGCAAGGGTAAAACACGACGTAGTTCTGCCACCAAAACACCACCACCCTGTGTACACTGTCTGTATTTGGAGGAGTACGAAAAGCAAATGGCTGCTGAGCAACGTTACATGATCGACAATCGAGAAATGAAAAATCTCAGCTTCAGTTATACCAGTTCCGAGGTAAGTGATGCGGAGGAAGATGAAAATGCTGGCGCCTTGGAAGAGGAAGCAGAAGCTGGTGGAGACGTGGATGCCGAAGGAGATATTGAGGAAGAGGCAACGGATGATGATGCCAATGCCGGTACCGAAGATGATCTAGTGATTGGTGGAACAATAGATGTGTATGACGATGCGGCCTTGGAAATGGATATACGCTTGGGTGGCATGTCCAGCAATATAGATGAGGCGAGAGCCCGTTTGCCCAGACAAATGAGAAGGCATACCATAGGCAGTTCGGTTACCACATCCGAAGATGAGGGTCTGGAGGAATCAGAACATGATTCACCACATTTCGGTAATACACTAATGCCACCGCCACCCACAACGCCCTGCGGCATAACATTTACTTTATCGCCGACCAATGGCGACTATCCGCCATTTCTTGCCTACACATTCCCCATTGCCCCCGGCTCACCGCCGGTATCACCTTTATTTGCTTTGTCGGTGTGCGATAGTCCAATTATGGAGTTGCCACCACCACCGCCTATATCACCTTTAGAATTACTGCCGCAGCCACCTTCATTCGATTTAACTCTACCGCCACCACCAGCCTTTAGTACAGATCTTCCAGCCTGTCCTGCCTCTGCCTCAGATACAACGACTACTTTAGATGATAATGCCAGCAACTTCACAACTATGCCACCCTTGTCACCCTCTGCGACAACACCACGACCACGTAGACGTTCCATTTCCCGCCAAGAAGCCATATTCGTTGAACCCACTGGCAATTCCTTGGAGAATGTCTCGCAAGAGGAACAACACAAATCGTCTGTGGATGCTGTCGACTCTGTCGATGAAATCTCCACGATGGCCACGTGTGGCTCACCAACAGCTGCTAAGCACGCATTAGTTGTACGTGATATTTATCTAACGGTACCTGATTTAAGACGTGATCGTGCTGCGTCAGTTGACTCGTGCTTTTCCAAAGTACCATCCGGCAGTAAAACGGAAGAGCTACAACCCAGTGACGGTTGTTTTCTGGCGGTGCCCAACATCAATGCAACACGTTCACGTTCGGTGGACATTGTGTTGCCAACGGATGAGCAGGCACGTTATAAGGCTTTAGCCATGGCCGGCACGTCTGCTATGTATGGCGATGGGTATGTTCTCTCTTCATTTACTCTGTAGTTTTGTATTGTGTTTGGTTGATGTTGTTGTTAAAATGCTTACTTTTGCCCTGCTTTTCGGGGGAAATGTAACAGTTAATGTGTGTGCGTGTGTGTTTATTATGTTTTTTATTTTTTTTCCCCTCTTTTTCTCTTATTTTCGTTTTCATTTTTCTAGCTTTTTTTTGGTTAAATTATGTTGTTTTTTGCACTTTTTACGCTTATGGGGGGGGGGTGTCATTTACAGATGCTGAGTTCAGCACAATTTTTAAGTCGAAAGAAAATAATTTCAATCGAAATAATATCGTTTAAGCGTTTAAATTATTAATTTTTTTAAAACGTAACTTAAGAGGGGATTTTATTCTTGGAATAACAATTGATAAGGAAATTTTCCCAGCCAACTTTAAAGGAATTTTCAAAGACTCTGCTGGAATTGTCAATAAATTTTTGATGAATTTTTTTTTAATCTCAAAAAAAAGGATGTCTTTTCTAAGGTCATGGCTTTTCTTAAACAGATAAATTTAGAATTTTCTCTGTTGTATGAGCAACTGATGCTTTTTATATTTAAAAACATTGTGTAGACAATTGTACATCAATAATATTCTTTGCAGCCAGTAATTCGTTTATCGTTTCCCAATTATGGTGCAAAAGTTCTTCCAATTTGTTTAACTGTAAAGATTTTATCACACTCTTTTCTTAAGTCCAATTTGCCAATTTTCGTTTATTTGTGAATTTCATAAGAAAATTAGTTTTCCTTTTTATCTCCAGCAAAAACAACAAAGACCGTCTTTGTTGCCGTCCACATAATGGAATGGAATATACTTTTTTTGGTTGAAATTCCAAAATCAATACCAATTATAGTCACATGTTTGCGATTTTGAATATTCATATGCCAACAACAGTCAATAACAGCAACAATATTTCTAACCATCTACTAAACGAATGTATGCATGCATGCATGAATGAATGAATAACATTCTTATGCTTACAATTACATGAAATAATCAATATTATAATATGATCATTATCATCATCATAATTCTGTTAAAGTGAATTGCTTTTGTGATTGTTGATATTACAAAACAACAACAACAACTACAACAATAATAAAAAGTTTTTTGAGTCCTAAAATATAAAATAGAACTGAAATAAAGCCGGGTATTTACAAATAGAAATGGTTAAAATGATAGAACATAAAAGTACTTTTTAAGTGCAGCCCTTGAGCTAACCAACTTCCTCGATGAGTTTGGTGGAATTCCATCAGTACAGGGACTTTGTTTACCAGTAGCGACATACAATGGGCCGCTATGCATGCTCAAGTATGCTTTGGTAATCAAAGCTACCGTAAGGACCTAACCTAACCTAGTACTTTTTAAACTTTTGATTATAAATTTATTATTTTGAACATTTTTGCTAACAAGGATAATGGGATTCTGAGCCTATATTTTCTCTATAATTGATTTCATGCCTCAGACAATGGGCACTTTACACTTTACCATGCCATTTTAATGTCATGCCTTTTAATTGAAGTCGCCATAGTCTATTAAGTATTGTGTGGGCCTATTAGACGAAAACCCATGGTTCAACCCCCTGTTCAGAAATCCCGAAACGACTTCCTCCCAGCAGTCTTCTGGCAAAAAAACGTTTTGAAAAGTTTTTCAAAAATCTTACGTTTGGAATCGATTTTAAACTACAGAACCAGCCACACGTGAATAAAATGAACATACACAACATAAGTGGTGTAATAAAATGGGTTGTAATCGTGGCTATAGGGCTCTAGTGACCAATATACATATACTTCGTAAAGTCCATGATGGCGTTACTTTTAAATTTTATGTCATTTAATAATGGATTCTCGTCTGAAAATATTTAAAAAAAACATTCAATTTTACATGTCGTTTCATCCAACATACAAATCCCAACCTGTTTTGGAAAATTATTCAAAATTTCAAAATGCTTCAGATATCTGATATACGAATCGAAATCAACCGGAATCACCAAAGGATTTCGATCCAAAAATATTTACGTTTTTTTCACAATTCGAACTGAAAGAGTAACTATAGTACAAAATACAAATTGATGAGCCTAACCAAGACTACAACGGCGATACAATCAAGATGTCGAAAGAATGATGATGTAACCGGTTTACTTTACTTTAAAGCTAGACAGTCACCGTTCGACGATTTGTTGCTTACAACTGCAGTGATCGATTGTGACGCCTGTAAATCTTGGTTAGAAGGTTCCAAATTTAACAACAAGATTTCGAAAATTTTAAATAATCTTTTGCTCCTTGTTATTAATAGCAATCCTGCAAATATCGTGACCAGAAAATTTTTTCATACATTCCTTCAAAGCTATGACAATGGCTACAAACTAGTGCTTCATCTTGTTCTTTAAAGTTCAGATTAATTTTTATTCTTCTTAGGCCATAATAATTTCATTATTATGCAAGTAATGCTAGTCAATTAATTCCGTTTTTGTCGACCATTTCATTTCCTTGACTGTCTAAGTGGTATTGATTCTATGGTAGTGTCGTAGTGCAATTACGTACATATATCACATTGTAGATTTCCCTAAGTAAAGTTACAATTCAACAGCAAGGTTAGATCAACTCAGAAATCTGCCGGTTTTTTAAAGGATATATTAGCCTCCCATTCTCCTACTTTTACAAGGCACTGCTGACATGTCCGATTCCATATTTATATCATCCAACTCCCCAGATTTAGCAAAAGTTTGTTTTTCTCGTGAAGTGCCAGTTTCAAATTGGTTCAGAAACCGCATGATTAACATCTAACGGAAGACATTTTTCTTACCATCTTTCATACTGTCTTAACTGATCATTTCAATCCTTTAATCAGTATTACAGCCTAGCTTCTCTTACCACCCATGTTGCATGTGTTAATTTTATCCATGAGTGGCGCGACGTACAGTTTAACGTCGGTTTCAAACTACAAATTTAGGAAGCTTTTTCACGGTAATTATTTATGCTCAGAGTTTTTGCCAGAGGATTGCTGAGTAGACTATATAAATAACTACATACATACATAATAATTGGTCATTACAACCCTTCAGTCAGGATTACGACCTAGCTTCTCACACCACTTATGTTGTGTGCGTTAATTTTATACATGAGTGGCGGGACCTACAGTTTAAAGTCGACTCCGAACGACAGTTGTTTGAGAAGCTTTTCATGGCAATTTTATTTACTCTTAGAGTTTTTGCCAGAAATCTGCTGAGTGGAAGTCGCCGAATAAATATTTTCATAATTTCGTTTTGATGTCTGACCTGGGATTCGAACTCGGGCCTTCAGTCTAATAAGCCAACACACTACCTACTAGACTACGGCGACTTCTATAACTACTTTATTTTATTTTTGTTTTTTTTTTGTTTTTTGGAATGCCAAAGTTGATGTTTGAATACATCTTCCTCAAGGCTGAATTCAAAAACTCACATTTACCTTTTACATGAAATTTTAACTTCAAAAAATTGTTCCGACTGATATTAAAAATTTTACATTTCAAAGACCACGAAACTATGGCTTCCATTTAAAGCTCTGTTGCAGTCGTCAGCACTCTATGCGCTGACAGTTGTGATGATATAGCCGTGCTAGCTAAGTTGTCAGCTTTGATCGCATAATGTGTATGATTGTGTGTAGTGGTACTGGTTTCCATATTTCGCGACTATAACTTAAGATCGACTTAACATTTTTACTGGAAAAGTCTTCTGCGATGAGAGCGAGAATACTTTTTATTCGGCTTTGATTTTATCCTGTCCTGCCTGACATTATTTTCAAATCCATGTTTAAGAGCAACGGTGAAATTGCTACCTTAACGACATCAAGTCTTCAGTTGACATTCTGGCATTCTTAAATTCTTATGCGCCAACTGGAGATCATAATTTCAGAGTTACGATCGTAATGAACCAGCGTTTCCGATAGTAGTTGATGATCTTTATCATCCTAGTTTTTTAATCTTGAGCCGATCTTCTAAAACTTTTTGATCCATTACGGGATGTGAAATATACTTAGTGCAGAAATTGCAGAACGTTTTGCGTTCTATATTCATCGAATTACATTTTTTGTAAACTCTCATCCACTTATTTCGATTCCAATAGGTACGCTACCCATTGACAAGGTCCACAAGTTCGCTAACAAATAAAAAGGTTTGATACTCAGTCTTCCAGTTGTTGCTTATCAGCTTCACTAGCCCCACATATGTAGGTAATATCTCTTCTATAAGATTGTTGGCCTTTCTGATGCTTATACTCTAAGTGTGCTATATTTTTTGTTTTGCCTGTAACTATTTTAACTTATGTACGAGTATTTAGCAGGAATATTTAATTGTTCGTGTGCCTTAAACTAAATGATTTCATTAGAATTGGCAACAATTCAATGCTGAAATCTCTCTTAAGCATTAATATTCGCAATGAGCCTACAAACATTGCAAACGGAAGGCACCTACGTAAGCCCCTAACACATTCCCAACCCCTGCCATACTCAACATGAAAAATTGAGCTAAGGAATCACTTACGAGTAGAGTTTGTTTTAATCGCATAGGGAGGCCTCTAACTCCTTTTTTACACAAAGGCGAAGAGGGAAACAATAATTCTCAAATACGCAGTGAAAGAAAATGAAAACGATGAATGAAGATGAAGAATAAATTCCATTCCATTTAAATGGATTTCTTGAGTAAATTCTCTTTTTTTTTTTTTTGCGGCGTAGAAGAAGATTTTTCCCTTCACCACAGTGTAGAGCATGTGCGTAAGTTTTGATTGTCGACAAGAAAACAAACACAGTACCAGAGATATGGCAGGGTTAATGAACTTATTATCTATTTAAGGAGGTCAGGATTAAATACAATTATTTCAAACCAAAGATAGACGAAGAAAAAACCAAACAAAATATAAATTGATGCGTAGCATCATCATACAATAAAATATGCATGCCTTACAAACAGCAAATTTATTGCTCTCTATTTACGATTATATTACTCTGTGGACTTTATTTATGGTCACTATTTAAATATTTTCCTACAAAATAATCCACAAACATGTATTCGTCGTCCTTCTCCCCAGTCCCAACCACAGATGCCAAACTGATTATAAATGATTATAAATGGAAGGCAATTACTAGAGGAAAAGACATACTGACACACTCTCCCATTGTAATACAAACAATACTACAGAGTGGCAAATAAATATCGTCTTTACGTGAATTGATTTTGATTTGTTGTAGGAAATAAAAAGGGGATATCGATTTCAAGGAAAAAAAAAAACGCTTTGATTTGAAGAAAGGAAAGTAATGACCATTAGCCGTCGTAATTTACCAATAAATTGACACTTTCTAGCTTTGTTGACGTTTTGTCCGAAATCATGTTGAAGAGCTGCGGTAACATATTGTGGCCAGCACCGCCTAACACCAATAATTACAGAGATTCTGTATCTAAATTTTATTTTCTTTAAAAATTCGTGTATCTGCTTCCCTATCAGAGATCAGCAACGAGTATTCAAAACGATGAGTAGCTTCGAGTCATACTTATAATTTCAGCTACTTATACGCATTCATACTTATTTTAATATCATACTCATACTACTCATATTCAAAGTTAGAAATACTCATCGTACTCATACTTAACAATACGCACGATGTTGTTGATTTCGACTCTCCATGATTCAACATATACACGAAGCACAAAATAAGTATGATTCGAGTACGAACACCACAATACTCGCTAGAAGGTTGTGTGTGTGCTTTGGCTTTTCTTCTCTTTTCTTTTGTAAATGCAATAATAACTACTATGTACTGTAAATTTTGATGAATGATTCGAGTGACTCGAATCATTCGTAAGTATTATAAGTATTTTTCTAAATTTATGAATCTGAATGAGTAGGCGTATGAATCAAACAATGAATCGAATGTTGTGAGTTTGATGTCAACGTTGTACTCATACTCATTGCAACCTATACTTATAAATCAATGTTGTAGCGAGTACGAATGAATCAGAGTAGTTGAATTTTAATACTCTTGACTCACTCATACTCAAAATTTCATAAGTACCTATGAGTAGCGAAAATACGATTCATTGCTGATCTCTGTTCCCTATATGCCAAGTCATAATCGTATGACGTTGTTTTACATTACAATGCAGCGCAAATTATTTAAAAAAAAAAAACAAGATCACTAACAATAATTGCACGTTTTTCATATTTGTATCGTCCAACTACATACATACATAATTGGTCATTATAACCCTTCAGTGAGGATTACGAACTAGCTTCTCACACCACTTATGTTGTGTGCGTTAATTTTATACATGAGTGGCGGGACCTACGAATCTCCGAAGGACAGATTTTTGAGAAGCTCTTCATGGCAATTTTATTTACCCTCAGGGTTTTTGCCAGAAATCTGCTGTGAGGCAGTCGCCAAAGAAATATTTTTTTATATTTCGTTTTGATGCCTGACCTGGGATACGAACCCGGGCTTTACTTCTAGGGCGACTACAACCAACGTCCAACTACTTACAAATGAAATCTCTCTACATTTGTCAGCATTTGCACTAACTAAGCCAACATCATATTATGGCATTACTTCTTCGCCACCCCAATTGAACAACGGCAATGTAAGGTTCTATATTTTGTTGAAACATGCTGGTACCATTATAACCTAAAAGGCCAATTACGTTATTATTATACTCTGTTGTTATAAAAATGTGTCATTTTATCATTTCTCCTACACATATGTACGTACGTATTGTTTGATTATTCGCTTCAATCATAAATCAATTTAAGGGCCAATATATTTAAGGTTTACAGGGTGTGGTGGTCATGTATTCTCAAATAATAAGAGCATCAAATGACAAATGATTTGCAAGCCAAGATGGAGTTTTTTGAATATTAATTTAAAAAAAATTAAACGAATGTATGTACATAAATGCTCTTATGAACCAGAGATGTTTTTTCATTTTATTTATGAATCTATGAACAGGGTAATGAAACAATTCAGGAAAATGTATTGTAGTACAGTTCTTTCTCTATTACTATCGCTAATTTTGAGAACATTCTCTTGTAATGGCCACTATTCTCGTATAACACCAGAAGTGGTTTAACTACTTTGAATATCTAGTCTATTAAGCTTCCACAGATTGTGTAATACAATCTTCGATTTAACCAGAAAGTAGGTCCCGCCACTTATGTATAAAATTAACACACACAACATAAGTGGTGTGAGAAACGGGCTTCTTGGGGACGATTGCCTGTAGACTGTCTAATGGTGAAGGTATAGCACTGGCCATTTTATAGTCACCTAGCAGCAACTCGTTTCCTTGCCGTTCGCATCTTCCCCCTTTCCACCTTTCCTAAAAAAACCTGCACAATGCACTGCATGAGTAGGGGCCATCCCCTGAGTGCTGGTTTCATAAAAAAAAAAGTATTGCTACATATATCTCGTCCTTTGTATCTTCTATCCAAAGTCAATTATGCAAATTTCCCTGGCATAGACTTTAGCTCTTCCCACCAGCTCGAAATATTACATTCTGGGACTAAAAATGTTTGGCTCTTTCCTTGGGATCTTGATCCATCCTTCACCCATCCAAATACCAGAAAATAATTCCTCTATTAAAATAGTATGTAGCTTCCAGATTAGTTCATTTATTTTTGTTGCTAAATCTCGTTGCATACAATTTCCCAAAATCATAGAGTTTGTCAGTTCTGTCTGGTGGGCGATTAATGAGAGCTGCCTGTCGGTGGATTCATTGGGAATCTAAAGTTAAGCTTGTCTCCCATTATTGTAATCGTAATCTCCAAAAATTTAGTTTTCACTTCCAGCGCTGCCGTAGAACAAATCCTCATTGCCCCTGTCATACCGCCACATGTTAGGGTCTGTATCTTCTTCAACCGCATTTGAGCTGTTTTCAGATTTGTTCTGTATGCCGAGACTATTATCACTATTGGTGTGATTATCATACATACGAGTACATACGTAATTGGTCTTTACAACCCTTCAGTCAGGATCACGACCTATATTCTCACACCACTTATGATGTGTGTGTTAATTTTATACATGAGTGGCGGGGCCTACAGTTTAAAGTCGACTCCGAACTACAGATTTTTGATAAACTTTCATGACAATTTAATTTGCTCTCAGAGTTTTTGTCAGAAATCTGCTGAGAGGAAGTTGCCGCAGAAATATTTTTTTTCGACATGTCTGATCTGGGGTTTAAACCGAGGCCTCATGTCTAATAAGCCAACACTCTGTCCACTAAACTACGACGATTCACGACTTCATGGCTTACATTTTCTGCATAATTCCTGGATTACATTCACAGTATTTCCCTGCAAACCTTTTCTACGTTATTACAATCATATGAGCCCCCCTAGTACTATCCATTAATATACCTAGTTTTTTGACATCCATTTTCTGTAATATCATCCAGACTTGGAGTCGAATATTCTTTCATTTAGAAAGTTTTCTAATTCTTGTAAATGACATTATTAAGATCTTGCCCGGTTTTATTCTGCACCACAGACATGTAATCTTAAGGCTTCTTTGAATGATGTCGCAAAGAGTCTCTTCAAAATTGCCTTTAACCATCAGAACTATAGTATATTATCTGCTTACCCTTAGCAATCGATCCCAACCTCAAATAGTTTCATACACAATTAAGCTCTATATTGGCGGTAAAAGGACACCACCCTTGAAGCATGCTCTAGTTGTAATGACCATTATTCCCTCCTGCACTGAACGATAAAGATGGAAATTATTTTTCCAGAACCTATACTTGACTATTTCTTCGGTCCGCTTTCTTTTAAAAGCACTTGTGTAAGTGAATTTAAGGATTTTAAATTGATTTAGGAAATGGTGTGTAGTAGTCAGGCAGAGTTAAACGAAAACAGTATGATATCCATACTATGGAAGTGAAATTCAATATGGAAATTTTATTCATTAAATATTATTTCCCCCACAGGTATATACGAATTCAATCTGAAGTTGAAGTCAAGCACGAATATTAAGTTTCTGTTGGTATGCCTAGAAAACATTTCTCTTCTATTATAGAGTACACGATAGTCGGGGGTTTCGATTACATTTACCATAATGCCACATTCATTGTATTCCTTATTAAAATTGAAAATAAATTTTCCTTTTTAAATTAGAAGACCTAAGAATTAAATAGGATTTTAAGGATACTTTGCTTAAAAGCTTTTATTTTTGATTACCAAAGTCTGTGTGACGTTTCAAGTAGTATGTACATACGTGTAGGAAAATCAATGCTCAGTATTAGTACATGAATGCGTTAATTTGTGCACGTGTTTTTTGCACATCTCCCCTTCGCTAAATGTATTAAACGCTGTCTATGTATATGGTATGTCAAGCTGCGAATGTAATAAGAATTTCACGTACTTCCACTTTATGCCACAACTTAGTCCCACCGCATGTTCACTTACTACTCACTTCACTTCACTTAATAAATAATTTTCAGTGTGTGTGAGTGTGTGTGTATATGTATGTCATTATCCAATTTGGCAAATTGTTTTGCGGATAAAATTATTTTATTGATCAAATTTTGCAGCTGTCAGTCACTCGAGTCAGTCAAAAACATGTGCTCGTTGTGGTGGCAGTTAAACGTATTTGTGAAACGTTATTAAAATTAAGAATTGATTTGTGAAAGAAAGAAAAACACCCAAAGACACAGAACAGAGTATCTAATGACCCACGAAATGTTTAAATACAATGTTTACTCTTCACAGTGGGGTAAGCTTCTTGTCAGTAACAGATTGTAAATGAAAGGAATTAAATTTCCTAAGAAAAATGCTTAAAAGCCGGAAGTATTGTAAATGAAAAATTAATGGATGGCATAGGAATGAGAGCAATTATAGAGTCTTTGGAAATTACTTCAAACGGTTAGTGTAATCGACCAAGAATGTCAAGTACCTCTAGTAGAAACAGAGAGAGTTCCTGGAATAAAGAGCAAATGACTTGGGTTACAACAATCTAGACACTGTAGAAGAGTCAAATGTTACTATTCTACTCTAGCAGCATGCAGCTGAGCAACTTTCCATTTTCGACACTCTTGATAAAGTTTTATCAGCAAACTAGACACTATAGAATAGGCAACTGTTATTGTCCTACTCTAGGAGCATGCAACTGAAGAACTTTCCATTTTCGAAACTCTTTTTGAAAAGTTTTAGAAGTACACTGTGGATGTAGGCATAGCTTGAATTTAAGATCCATATTCGAGCCTGATCTCAGCAAAACTTTGCAAATGTTATAAGCATTAGACACTCGATATTTTTCTTGGTAAAAGCAGAATATTTTTTAAGATAGAGTCATTTAAGATATCACAGAGTATTTTGTTAAACGAAAAAGAAGAAAAGATTCTTTAGCAAGACACTTAATTGCAAGTGACATCGGGTCATCACACACCCGATAGTTAAAATAAACAGTCTTGTATTAAGGAGTGCGCACAAAAAAATCTGGACTTACACTTTTCGTTATAGAAATAAAACTAAGTGGCGGATTTTTTTCATTTTATATTTGAATTAAAGTAAATAATATTTGAATTCTTTTGTGTATAAAATTTTTTTCTGACAAAGGTCTCAGAGCATCCAACTTTTTGAGCCACTTTTCTTCCAGACATGTTAGGGTGTTTTAGAAAAATACGTATTATTTTACTTGCTTTGTTTTGGTCGGCAAATCCTTTTTTTCTTCCACTTCCACGCTCTCGCTCGATACTCAAAGACTCCTTATATTGTTTTAAGTATTACCTTAGAAACTGCTTTTTGGTTAACACCTGCGAGCCTAGCAATCGTTTTTTGTAAGCGGCGCGGTTTTTCATTGAAAATTTCAATTATTTTCTTACGACATTCTTGTTGGGTGCCCATTTTCAAGAAAACTAATTTTGCTATTGCAATGACATTTAGCACATGGATTTTGAAACAGATGACCATCAAAAACAATGTAACGGTATTCATTTTTTCAATTATGATAAAAGTTATAAGCTTAAAAGTAGGCCCATTTTTTGTTGTGCGCACTCCTTAAATAATTGGTGGGTCATCTATCGCTTTAAATTTAAACCATCGATTATTTCGAATCTCGCAATACTACATATGTCATTCTATTCTGTCACAAAATTCAGTATATTATCTCCACTGAACGTAATGAATCGATTTAGGTTTGAGCAACATTGGCAATTTTCGATTTTGTCAAAAAAAAAAAATCATCCTTTCGGATGACCCTCATTTTCATCTTGGTGTGTACGTTGTTAATAAGCAAAATTGCCGTATTTGGGACTCAAGAAAGCCACACTTGGTCTTACAGAAACCAATGCACCCATTACGAGTGACTGTTGGATGTGACTCGTGAAGCGGAGGCATCATTGGACCATATTTCTTTAAAAATGAGGACGGCTCAACCATTACGGTCAGTGGAGACACGTATAGCACCATGATAACCGATGTTTTTGTACCCGCTCTTCATGGTATTGATGTGAACGATGCACAGAGGGGCATTTTGCCTGAAAACCTGGCCAAAATTAATAGAAGTGTTTTATGAGTTAATGGCTGGAATTTTTTAAATAGTGTTAGTGATAGTTAGGCCTAAGGATGAACCCAACTGATTTTAGTTGAAATCGGTCCGTGATTTCGCCTAGTCCCCATACAAATTCCCCTCGAAATTGCACTTATTTACACATAATTATGGTAATTATGCAACAATCATGATAAAATTTAGCATGAATTAGTTCTGTGTACTAAGAAATCATGGTGTAAAGTTTGGTGAAAATCGGATCACATTTGAACCTAGTCCCCATATAAAGTCTCCTTTAGAAATTCACGTTTACGCTTATAAACGGCTTAAAAACATCGGTATCGTGATGAAATTCAGTATGAACGTGTATTTTGTAAATCTAAATCATATTACCAAATTTTGTTATGGTCGGTCCATAATTGCCCCTAGGTCCAAAATTGGACCCCTTAAGAAAATATGTTTAGCAATTATAATTAGCTTAAACATTTTATTACCTCGATGAAATTCGACATGAACATGTTTAATATGAATGTGAATCATTCTACCTGATTTTATTATGATCGGATCATAAGTGCCCCTAGGTACCACATACGGTCCATTAAGAAAATCAAACATACATCTCATATTTATTTATAATATTTATTTTACATTATTTAATACTTAACTTAAAAATACTTGAAAAGTGAAACTAAATTCAATCGTTAAAATCGTTATCATTTTCTTCATCATCAATGTCAGGAAGGAGTAATTTAATACTTTCTGATGAAAATGCTTTTCTATTCCTTCGCGATTTTTGTGTACTGCAGCTTATAAAAGGGTCACTGCTTAAAAGTAACCTATCAACCGAGCTCAACATTACACTGTTATGGCATTATTTCTACACGATTATGGCGTTATTGCACTTGGGTCTCATTCTATTGAGAAATAAGGACATATGGCTTTATTGCCTATGACTTTATTACACTGCGTCTAATTTTTTTTAATTTTTCAAAAAAAAGTAAAATTTTCAAAAAATCGCCAAAAATAATTGCGCAAATTTGCGCAAACTTTTTTTTTTTGTTCCTTAATGTAGAGAGTTCATATTTTCTTGTGGTATTTAACATTAAACTACTAAAAACTACTTTCACCTTTAAAATCCTTATCTTTTTTTTAGGTAGGGTAAAAAAATGCGAAATTTTTATTATTTTTAAATTTTGAACGAATAATTTTAACATTAATATATGAGATATATATATATATATATATATATATATATATATATATAAAACTGAAAGTAGCAGTTGCTCATACCTTTCAAATAAAAAAAAAAATCAATATAAAACCTCTATTCGTTTAGCCACAAAAAAATATCATATAAACCTATTAAAATTTCAAAAAAAAAAACACCAAAAACGCATTTAATTTTCTTCACTTTCCTGACTTTGACATCGCCTCAAATCTATAAATCTCAACTTAAAGTCGTGAAAATTCACTATATAATGCAGAATTTTGTTGTCTATCGAACTGCATACTCAGTTTCTTAAATTTCTTTAAATTCATTTTTGCCTTTTTGGCCAGGTTTTCAGGCAAAATGCCCCTCTGAGTGATGAGTCGATTTATTACATCAAACGGTTGATGGCCTTTTAATTAGCCGAAATAGTGATGTCAATTGGCCGCCAAGAAGCTGCGATTTAATACCGTTGGACATTCGTAAAAGGTACTGTGAGGCCAGCTGCGGCAGCCACATGAATGAAATAACATTCCGTTTCTAACCGGAACAATTGTACTTCACAACAAAAAAAGACAAATTCGGAAAACTTCAAAATGTTTTTGTTTTAATGCATTTTTAAATTTAAACTTTTAAATGGACCACCCTATATTTCAAACACTTGCCACGAAAATAGCAAGGGGAACCCGTAAGAGCTTACACCACTGGGAGATTCTGTTTCTGTCTTGTCTTTTTTCTATTAAACTTTCTCTGTTAACAAACCTACCATCACATACATTTTTATGAGAAAAAATATTCGTTTTTCTCTTTAATTCTTCAGTCATAAATTCAATGTCTAAATATTTATGACTTCATCATTCACTTTTAACGACCATCATACGTCATCGTTTAATTGTAAGTTAACATCATTTGTTTATTATTATTGTTGTTGTTGCTGTTGTTATTGCCGTTGCGGTTGTTGCATGAGTTGACTTGTGGCAGAGAGGTGTCACATAAACTCTACTCGTATATTTCGCAACAAATTGTGGCACATAAAATTCATAAATGAAAAGGAAATATTTTTACATAACATGAGTCGGGGGGGGTGGTCATAAAATGTTTTTATTTTTGAGTGTCTTATTTACTTTATTCAACTTAATTTGTAACAAAAATTTGGTTTTTTTATGGATTAACAGAGTGAAACGGATTGTAGAAGACAAAAACTTAATTTGAATATTTAAGTTAAAAAAATAATTCATTAAGAACGAATGAGGCACGAAATTGTTTGATTTGGATTCAAAACATATTCTAATTTTGATAGAATTTTTATGGTGTCAACTGTATTCTGCTCATTATTTTTGTTCTTAAAATGCCGTGATTATAAGCAATTAAAATCAATCCTGATCGGCAACTAATTGTAATTATTCCTTCAGTTATTCATTTCTATTATTTTTTCACGAAGCAGCTTTAGTCAGGATTACGATCTAGCTTCTTACACCACTTATGTTATGAATCGACACCGGACGACAGCTTTTTGAGAAACTTTTCATTGCAATTTTATTTATTCTCCGAGTTTTTTTTTTCCCAAAAATCTGCTGAGAGGCAGTCGCCGAAGAAATATTCTTTCATATTTCGTTTTGTTCGAAATGCCTGACCTGAGGTTTGAACCGTGACCTCACGTCTAATAAAGGGTCCGCCAAATAACTTTTTTTTTTTTTTTGAAAATGCTTTAACCCTCCGTCATGCACATGTTCCGATAGTCACGTACGTAGCGCATGTATCTGGCCAGATACACTATGTATTTCAGTACATTTATATGAAAAATATGCTATTTTAGTGATAATATTACATTGTTATATTGTTATCACGCCAGGCAGATATATATTTTCTATTTTTTTTTTGTTCTTAGTACATGCTAAACCACCTACCCGTGCAAAAAAAAATTTAATGAGAAATAAAACAAGAAAAATTTTATTTTTGTGTTTAATTTCAAAAAAATAGTTGTTATAAAGTTAATTTCAATAAAATTTAGTAGTTATAAAGGAAGTTTTAATTAATTCTAAATTAAAAAAGTCTTACACAGCTTCAGGTAAGCAACTAAAACATGTATACTCTGATTTCGAATGTTGTAGGCATACCGGATTCGAGCACTTGGAACAACGTGCGAATTTTTTCATCTCCCAATGTACAAAGCTGACAACTTTTTCTCTCTTGTAGAGTATCAGCACCACTTGAGCTAGGAACTACTACTGGAAACTGAAATGAAAAAGAAAAACGAGAAAAATGAGATGTAATGAAGGGCAAATATTATATCAATCAAACTTACATTTAGTGGTCTTCCAAAATACGATTCCATGGCCAAACGAGTGTTGAACTGTTTGATGATGTGAATGTTGTTCATTCGGTTTTCAATATTTGGAAGAACCAATGTATAAAAACCAATAAAGTACAGTACTCTTCATACAAAATGTGTCTGTATCTGGCCAGATACATGCGCTACGTATACGATGTATAGATGAAAAAATCCACATAAATTTTGTTTGTTGTTTTGTTTTTATTGTGTTTTTTCATAAAACGATACCTAACAATATTTGTAGAGGGTACCTGGAGGCTCAAACCCCTAGCCAAATTAGAAATATATTTAAATCACAGTTAAATTCGTAAAATATCTGGCCAGATACATGTGCATGACGGAGGGTTAAAAAAACTACTGAATGTTTTCTCAAATTTCTTTTTTTATTTGAAAGTACAATCCTTCCGGTTAATAATGGAACATAAATGATTATGCGTTTTCGCTTCGCTAAGTGGGCCTGCGATCGACTTACAGAAGATGCCGATTTTGGCAAAAAAAAATCATCTTTTCAGATGAAGCTCATTTTGATCTTGGCGGGTATGTAAACAAGCAAAATTGTCGCATTTGGGGCACAGAAAACCCGCACGCATACATTGAAAAGCCGACGCACCCAAAACGAGTCACTGTTTGGTGCAGATTTTGGTCCAGAGGCATAATTGGGCCACCTCGGAGCTGCGATTTGACACCGTTGGACTATTATTTGTGGGGTGCCGTCAAAGATAAGTGTTACGCCGACAAGCCAGAGACAATTGACGCTTTAATGGATAATATTCGTGAAGCCATTGGTGAAATACAGCTGCACACAACCGATAATGTGCTTAAAAATTGGACCGATCGTGTTGGCTACTGCATGGCCAGCCGAGGCAGCCATTTGAATGAAATTATTTTCCATTATTAACCGGAAGGATTGTACTTTCAAATAAAAAAAAGAAATTTGAGAAAAGCCTATTCAAAAAAAAAAAAGTTATTTGGCGGACCCTTTATGTCAACACACTACCTACTAGGCAAAGCATCCCCCTATTCTCATTCGGTTGTCAGTTTTATCTCTTTAATCAAGTTTTTTCAGTTTAGCAGATGACTGGTCGTCTATAGCATATTCTAGAATGGTAGGGTTGCCAACATCCCCTGCTCTCAATACAACATCTAACAAATATATTGGATTTATGTATTGAATGTAGTGGGGACGATCATGCTCATTGAATCCCAGTATTAAAAAAATGGTGCGCCCACCTAACCTTTGAATGATATTCGCTGATAATGGTATACTGCCGGTGACATTAGTCATTTAGAAAAAACGAAATATATTTACCCCCGGAGTCTGATATCTGAATGGAATAAAAAGCTCCTTTAAGGTTTGATACTGATTTCATCGCTGGCGTCAAATTTCTTTCAAATTTAAATTCAAGAAATAGTTTTTTGAGTCAAATCCGGAAAATTGGTTGAATGGAGGGACTAATTCGTGGTCTGATTTGCAGATACTGTGAAATAAATTTTTTCCTGTCTATTTTTCCCTTACGCATTTCAAACACGGACACACAGACCAGCTTCTTTAGGTTTTCTTACAATCGATCTGAAATATCAGACTGAAAGTTCAATAAGTTTAGTCATCGACTCTATGTGAAGTAACGATGGATGGAACACACAGACCAGCTCTTTCAGGTTTTCTTACAACCAAGCTGAAATACCAGACTGAAAGTTCAATAAGTTTAGTCATCGACTCCTTGTGAAGTAACAAAAGCTCCATTAGACTATTAAGAAAGGGAAAGAGAAAATTAAGAGAGAAGTCTACGTTGATCCAGAGACAGACACAATACTCTCTTCCTACATAACCGATGTTTAACCTCTGAGAATGATTTTTGTCATGTGAATTCTCATCGCATGTCTACCCATTGCACAATGATCCATGAGACCAATTGTGCCTACAATCCAATTGAAGCCCGTTGAGTCTAGCAATAAGGGAATGTTCCTCTTTAGCTCTCAATCTGTCAGCTACCATTACAAATACGTATTTACCCAATAAACAATGTGGAGTAGAAGATATGTATGCATACCTACTACTTTCATATGTAGATTGATATTCAATATCGCTTGAAATATATCGTGATTTGATGCTGCTAACATTTTTGGTTACTCTGTAAAGTGAGTGTAAGGAGGAAGACGTATACAATATAAAGATGGTCATAAATTCTATGAAGTTCGAAGCCTAAATTGAGGCCACATTTTATGGACTATAAACGAACGGAATGGGAACATTAAGGTGGATAATAATTTTATTTTGTAGAATAAATGATTAACGTGTTTATTTTTTTTTTTTTGTTTGTTTTTTTGGTGCATTACTTTGTACTGTAAAAGATCTTCTATACAAAACTTGATTATATACCATAAGGAGCAAAATGGTATAACGTTCGGGTTGCGTTAACATCTCATAAAACCATTTGACTTGAAATAACAAAATATGACAAATTTGATATTCCCTGTTGTCTAAAGATGACCATGCTAACCTTTTGTTATAAGCGCATCATTTTGCCGACTACAATTCGAGTGGTAGTAAAGGGTGATTTTTTAGCTATTATCTTTTTGGCAACACTGGTTTAAACAGCTCACGCACATTTCGTGTTTTGTTTCACTGTCAAATATCCTCAGTTTGGTCTATAATTTAACCATGAATCGTCTTACAAACGAACAACGCTTGCAAATCATTGAATTTTATTATCAAAATGGGCTCTTGGAAAGTTGTCCGAAGATCCACTTCTTTATCGAAAAATTGTGTTCAGCGACGAAGTTCATTTTTGGCTCAATGGATACGTAAATAAGCAGAATTGTCGATTTTGGAGTGAAGATCAGCCAGAAGCATTGCAAAATCTACCAATGCATCCAGAAAAAGTCACAGTTTGGTGCGGTTTATGGGCTGGTGGCATCATTGGACCGTACTTCTTCAAAGATGCTGCGAATCGTAACGCCTTTAGACTACTTTTTGTGGGGCTATGTTAAAGCTCATGTCTATACAGACAAGCCCGCTTCAATTGACGCATTGGAAGACAACATTGAAGCATTTATTCGTGAGATACCGGCCGAAATGTTGGAAAGAGTATGCCAAAATTGGACTAAGCGGATGGACCATTCGAGGCGCAGTCGCGGTCAACATTTGCATGAAATAATCTTCAAACATTAAATTATATGGACCGTACTATTGATTCAAATAAAGATTTCATGCATTTTTCTGAATTTTATGTTTTTTTTTTTTTAAATTTTCCTATAGCTCTTAAAAAATCACCCGTTATAAACAGACTTATGGGAATAAATTCTTGAAGATGTACAAACATGTGACTATTGGCGTTATATGTATCTATTTCCCAATTATTGCAATCGATGTTATTAACATAAAATTCGTTGTGTTGGTGTAGCAATAGTGAATGTGTAGATAAAATCAACTTCCTTTTCTCCGGTCGTCACCTTTATCCTAACATTTAATCATCGAAGCAATATATAACCATATTACTCACCTCTGAATGTGTTGCCGTTCTAAAGATGAACAATAGAAATTATCTCACAAGGTTCCCAATAAAAAACCAAGTCTCCTCTCAGCAGATTTCTGGCAAAAACTCAGAGTAAATAAAATTGCCATGAAAAAGTTTCTCAAAAATCTGTCGTTCGGAGTCGACGTTAAACTGTAGGTCCCGCCACTCACGTATAAAATTAACGCACACAACGTGAGTGGTGTGAGAAACTAGGCCGTAATCCTGACTGAAGGGTTGTAATGGCCAATTATGTATGTATTTCCCGAAAGCGCTCTTTCAGTTTCTGCACGGTCACCATAAACGTGTGTCGTCTGGGTCATGATGGAGCACTACACCTTTTTTGTTAATCAATTTTGATAACGTATGCGCTTATATTCTCAATTTCTTTTCCATGATTTCATCTTCAACATCAAAATCGAAAACAAAGAAAATAATATGTCGATATTGTTTCGAAGTTTCAGTCATTTTTAAATACAGACAACTTTTTACTGGATAAGATCGTTTGAATAATATTATCTAAGACTAAACAAGCTTTACTGATGGCAAATCCAATTATTTTTACCACAAATATTACATTTTAGAACAATCCACCGGCAAAATGTAACCGAATTTTTTTTTTTCGAACATTCAACACTCAAACCTCGTTTTATGCGAATTTATTTTATGCGAATTCAAATTTATGCCGTTTCAAAATTCTCAAATTTTTTTCTTTGCAAAAACAATTTTAAGGAAATATGGAATGTTAAAATCCAAAAAAATGTGTTGTTCGTAACAAAGTTACTACTATCTTTAAATTTTTTCGGCATTTCCGGTTCTGATGTATGAAGTATTATTCAAATGCTATGGACGTGGAGTAATATTATATTTTTATTTTATTGAAAAATTATGTATTTTCTTCATTATTTGGAATTTTGTATTAGTTGTTGTTTATTTCCTATCTTTTTCCTTATTTTGTATGGTCTCAGCAAGGGATTCATTTTTTGTTGATTTTTTATATGCGATTTTGTTTGAATTTTAAGGGTTAAATTTGAATTTATGCGATTTTTTAGTTAAATCCCTATTAGTGGATTTTGTATGAAGCTAGTGTATCGTTTTATGCGAATTTGAATTATGCGATTTTTTGCGAAACGAGTTGATCGCATAAAACGATGTTTGAGTGTATATTAAAAGAAAAATCGTTAATTTTTTTTTTATTTACTTTTTTTTAATAACTTTTTTGTTTCTTTTCCTTTCAGCTTTAATTGTTTACTAATCAAACTCTTTTTTTTTTGTTTATTATTGTTTAAAATCTCAATTAATTTTTATTAATTAAACAATTTTAACAAATATTTTCCAATTTTCTTTTGATATTTTCAATCTTATTTAGCATTTTCAGTTGTGTGGTTCATTTTGTGGTCGTTTAATGAATGGTTTGTTTTATTTGTTGTAACAAAAAAAATATTTAAATTTTATTACTGCATGAAATAAATTTATTATGCAACAGTAAAACGAGACATTTAATTGCCTCGTTTTTATTACCTTTTTATTATCATTGTTGTAGCAATAAACCCATTCCCTTATTAAAATATTTTCTTTCTTTTTCTCTTCTCTTCTTTTCTTTTCCTCTTTTCAGGTACGTATTTTGAAACTTTTTATTAGAAAAAAAAAAACATTTCTTTCCTGATATCTTAACGTATGATTAAAACCGTGGGGAGTGGTGGTAAACCAAAAAGAAAATCCTGGTATTTGTTTCCATTACAATCTGCGTGCGATATCGTTAACCACTGGCATCAGTAGCTGGTAAACGTTCCTCCTTCTTGAAAATGAGTGAAAAAGAAAGTTTTTGTTTGTTTTCGATTTTTATGATGCCAAAGCGAAGTGACATAAAGTGATGGGATGTGATGTGAAAGTGATAAGTACCATAAAATATTTTTTTATTTTCTTGTTATTGAACTTCTTTTTTAAAACATTTCTTTTTGTTTTTGTTGTTTTGTTAAAACTTTTACGAAATTATTTCCTTAAATATTTATAAACACTTGTTAAGAAGTTTGTTTGCGTTTTTTGGGATTTTAAAAGTGTTTTTTTTTTTTTGTTTAATTTTACTTCGAGGCTCTTAAAAGGTATTTGAAAGTATTTAAATACTTCCATAGAAGTTTTATGGGCAAAACAATTTTATATGCTTTTAAAAGTATACATAAAGCAATTAAAATTGAAATTTTATTTAAAACATACTCAAACAAATGTTAAGGGGCCTATGATGAACAGTCATCAGGCATTATTTACAATACACAATGCCACAGTTGTAAAGTCTCAACAGCCCCCATAACATAAAAAAAATAAAAAATACGTACACACATCGAAAACACAGCCACAGACTACAACAAGAGCCTACTGTAAAGAGGCAGAGGGTTGAGACCTTCCCTTTTGGCTATTCATTGCACTGAGTTCCTACCAGAGATCAGCAATGAATCGTATTTTCGCTACTCATAGGTACTTATGAAATTTTGAGTATGAGTGAGTCAAGAGTATTAAAATTCAACTACTCTGATTCATTCGTACTCGCTACAATATTGATTTATAAGTATAGGTTGCAATGAGTATGAGTACAACGTTGACATCAAACTCACAACATTCGATTCATTGTTTGATTCATACGCCTACTCATTCAGATTCATAAATTTAGAAAAATACTTATAATACTTACGAATGATTCGAGTCACTCGAATCATTCATCAAAATTTACAGTAGTAGTTATTATTGCATTTACAAAAGAATAGAAAAGAAAAGACAAAGAAAGCAAGCAAAGCACACACACAACCTTCTAGCGAGTATTGTGGTGTTCGTACTCGAATCGTACTTATTTTGTGCTTCGTGTATATGTTGAATCATGAAGAGTCGAAATCAACAACATCGTGCGTATTGTTAAGTATGAGTACGATGAGTATTTCTAACTTTGAATATGAGTAGTATGAGTATGATATTAAAATAAGTATGAATGCGTATAAGTAGCCGAAATTATAAGTATGACTCGAATCTACTCATCGTTTTGAATACTCGTTGCTGATCTCTGGTTCCTACATAACCTGTAATCCCTTAAAGGGCGGACTCTCTTTCAGTTTGCCCAGTCAGTCTTACACTAATCTCGTGTAATCTCATAAGAGCTAAGTGCTCGAATGGTCACTTGTCTGTCAGATTGTATTGGTATGTCCCGTCCGTTCAACCCAAATTAAATTAAGCACACTTGTTAATGGTGTAAACTTCTACTTGGTATCCACGAGTTTTTCTTGGGTTCCGTGGGTTTCTCTCGAACTGAAAACTTCTACAATGTGATACTTATTTCTAAATTCTAGACTTTACTGCTGCTGTCCAGGGAAGACCTAAGAAGGTCAACCACTCCATCTACAAAGTCGCAAAGCCCCCTAATGAATGTGTTAGAACCGTAAATCGTGTTAGAACTGTCACTTATTATTCTAAACAAAGTTTTCAAAGCCTCTAGTGCAGGTTCTTATTGCCTCAGTTGTGCCAACGCATGCTATTCTCTAGGAATATCCATTTAATGGTTTTACAACCTCCAATCTGGTAAGGCAGTCAGGTGACTATAGTTGTCGTTGTAACCGACTTACTGTGTGTGCAGGGATTTGGCACGATTAGAAACAAATTTGAAGTGACTGTGAAAGTATTACAAAAATAGTCAGATTTGTGTACCATTGCAATGCACACACTGTTGAAAATATCGTTTCTGTTAGAGGAAGTGTGGCGAATAATTTGAAATGTTCTCAGCAATTGAGTCTACCACGTGACTCATTGAAGGTGCATACTAAAACAACTCCAGTATAATTGGTAAACAGTATCGATAATGCAACAATTTTTTCTGCAAATTTTGAATTGTTTTTTTTTTCTTTCGTAAATCAATTACAATCAATGAAAATTATCCTGCGCTCTTCACAAAAAAAAGAGATATCATAGACTTGCTTGCAAACAATCCAATTCATTGCTTTTACTGCTACTTTGTCTCAGGTGAAAGGGAATGAACTCATGCCTCAACCTTTATTGTTTTATTGTGATGAAACATCCCCACTCTATTGAAACATCAACACGCTACCAACTATTGCTTGTCCGATAGACGAAGCAGCAGAATGAGGTTCCTATTCGAACAAATTTTTCTTGTTATTTGCGAAACGGATTATCCGGAGACCCACCTTAAAAAATGTCTGGAGTTAATGGCATTACACATCTAGAGAGTGGAAAGAAAAGTCTGCCATAGATTCTCAGGATATTTAGCCGATTGCATTATCTCTTTTGCTTCCACTAGCTTCAATTCCGAACATTCAGTCATCTACATCTACGGGTCACTTTAAGAATATAATTAAATAATACTCTTGTACAAGCCGATAAGACATTTCGTAATACCCGATATGATTAAATTTCTTAAATGCCTTGTCCTGTAACCAAGTAGAACTGTACCGTAGCAGAAATAGATAGTTCTCACAGAGAACTAATTACCTTTAATGCTCCCGATCAAGCATTGCCTAGTTTAACCCACAATCTGCAAGATTGTTTCGATTTCTTCAATTCAAATGAATTCTTAAAACTCTCAACACTTGCGTTGTTCCTAAAAGCAGAGTCACACAGTCACAGTTATGCGCTGCAATCTGGTCAAGCATGAATATAAATTTAGCCCCACTCATATGTATAAACTTTACCAAAACCCAACATATCCCAGGAGGACTAGCCTGCTATCGCACATTACCCAGATACCTTATCTTGCATTCTACAATAACCTGGCAGACATTGTTTTGCAGGTCCATACACTCTCTTTTCAGATTTTTAAGCTGGTGATTGTAATCTAATGTAATAAGATGGGATCCGGTCGGCTTTTTAATCTCTTTTGCATCCCATTGCCTAGCCCGGTAGAAACTGAAACAACTCCCTCAATGGGAGCATAAACAAGTTCTGGCCACTTGTCATATATGCCTGCAACTTTTGTGCTTCAGTGTAACACAGTTGGTGATCAAGAGTTCCATTTTTTTTTTCTTTTGCCCACACAATAGAGTTTGCAAATTCTAGGCATAGCGATATGCGGTTGCCCTCAAAAGAATACTTGTACTTCTGTACAGTTTCAGAGCAAAGTCTGTGATTATAGTGTCGTGAGAATGATCGAGGACAAGCCCGTCATGTCTTGGAACGCTTATCAAGGTATTTTGATTCTGAGTGATTAGGTTATTGAGTGCCTCAGGGCATTCTAATAATAGCTTATCTAATTACCTGCTCTCTCTCTCTCTCGCTCATTTTCTCTTTAACTTTATTTGACAGCGCCATCTTAGGGTTAATCAAACCTGAGGCACTAATAAGTGTACAAATGCTCAGGCTCCATAAAAATCCTTTTATTCTTCATCTGATGCAAAGCAATTTTTAAATGGAGAAGAAACGAGAAAATCGCATTCCAGGCGGAGGGTAGATGTTTAGAATATTATTTTTCTTTAAATTCTGCTCTCTTCCCAACTTCCAAAAAAGCTTAACTTAATCTGACATCAAGAAATTTATTTCCAATTTAAAAAATTCGAAATTTCCTGCGTAAAATTTTGTGTTTTGTGTCTTACTTTAATGGAATGTTTACATTTTGTAAGAGAGAGAGAGAGAATGAGTGGGAGAGAGAAAAAAGCGGAATAAATTTTTTAAATGACAGGTCGTACGTGGCAAGGTGTTCATGCATGCGTGTATGCTTACGTGAGTAAATGCGGATAAAGTGTGAATATTAAAAAGATTTAAAAAGTTTCTCATTTCATAGCCAAAACATAACAACAATGACTTTTCATTCTAATTCTAAAAAAAAAAAAGAAAACACAAAAAACAGGGAATTTTCTTAATAAGACCCATCCGTCCGTCTAAATCCAAAATGAACGACCGACAACTGCGTCCAATATGATTTATGACTCTACTTAATACGCGCCTTTGCTGTTGATATTTTTCCTGACTTATTTTTTGTTTTGTTTTTCATTTTCCATTCTATTCCCCTTCATTTGGATTACAAGATTTTTTATTTCAAATTTTTTGTCCCCCAAACTGCTCAGCTGCCGACTTGTGCGATTTAATTCAGTTTTAGTCATAATTTTCTCTTGTTGTTCTTTTTGTTGCTGATTTCTCTCTCTCTCTCTCTTTTTGAAAAACAAAATGTAACCTGAGTAAACAAATAAATACCTCCAACTCCCAGTTTCCCACCTTTGCTCTCAGGTTGTTTCATTAAAAAGGCAACAAATCTGAAATGTGTTGACATTCGGGGTCATAAAAACGTATTTCATTGTATACGTTTCGTGTTTATTGGTAAAATGAGACAGGTACCCTCAGTACATCATTCAGCTCATCCATCCATTCAACCATCTTTCCATCTTTCATCTCCAAGCAAAAAAAAAATTTCATTTTTAGGAGATTTTAATGAGATTCGCCATAAAATGTGGTCATAAAATACATGGGCCGTGATTTCTTCGTGCCACAATTACAAGTGACAAGCAAAGCAGAGAAACGAAAAGTGTGGGAGGAGGATCATTAATCTGATAATAAAATGAAATTCATTTCTTTTGTAGAAAAGGGTTAAAACCGACCGTTGTTATAAAAGTAATAAAAAAAATGAATGAATGAACGTTTAAAGAAATAAAAATTTAAAATCAAAGACGGAAAGGAATAAAAATGCGGTGTCTTATTCTTGACTACGTTATGTTTTTCTCTAATAGGCTAAGGCACTTGAAAAGGTCTTCCTTCAATCATAAAGGGGTACTCAAGATCATTTTATAGAACTTCTTCTCGTCTCTCTATCCATTTATGTTATGCTTGTAAGTGCAGTGCTAATCATAGTTTTCTAAATAATTCCACCAGAAAGTCTGTTTATAGAAGGTGTAGTAAATAGAACTTCATCCTGTTTACTTGAAAGCCAAAACCGCACTTTCTTATTTCTTGTGCCCATGTTCTTATTATTTCTTCCACTTTTCTTTCAGTTCCATTAAGTTTTTCTAGTTAAGCAGGTGATTAGTCTACTATAGCAGGTCTTAGAATGACAGAGTTGCCCAACTGTCGTTGTCGAGCAACAACACCCTGTGTGAAAACGTATTGTGATTGTACAAAATATAGAATTTCGAGACCTACTCTTTCTAAGGATTTGAGGCTTTCTGGCCTTTCAAGAGTGTTCGTAGTTGATTCACTCTCTAGAATTATTTGGAGGATTGGCTAGTTGGCTACAACGAGATATCAAGCAGAGAAAAAAGGTTTACAGCCACCCTAAGGTGTTCATAAAGTGAAGCTTGATTCAGCTACTGCAAAAACGAGTACAGTGTGGTCATTCATACAAAATAATGATTGATTGTTACCCACTCACAGCAGAGAAACTCAAAGAACAAATCCATGATTGTCTCTCAGTCACAGCAGTGAATCTCGAAGAGCAAACCCATTGTTTACTAAGATAAAACGATTCTTTTAAATTTACCGCTCGAGTGGCGTTGGGTCAGTTTCCTGATAGAATATTTTTAAAATCACACAGAGCTGAATGGAATTACTCCTGTCTTTTGTCTTCCGAAGAAATAATCTTCAGCTTAAGTAAATAGTACATACATTACTGAGGATCTTTATCTGTCCCTTACATTGAAGAACTAAGATCGAATTGCTAATACACGACACCACGATCGGAGGTAGTTTCCCTCTCAGACAAAAATTAAAATGTTTTGCAAGTTAATGTACCTTTATAATCGAATTCTTCACTTTAAACTCCTTTCACATCTAAAGTTAATAAACTTACATTAGTGTTTTCAACATGAGGGGTCGCCGTGGTCTAGTAGGTAGTGTGCTGGCTTATTAGACGTAAAAGCCAGGGTTCGAGTCCCAGGCCAGACATCAAAAAATAAAAAAAAAATACAAAAAGTATTTTTTTGACGATTTCTTCTCAGTTTCTCAAAAAATCTGTCGTTCGGAGTCGACTTTAAACTGTAGGTCCCGCCACTTATGTATAAAATTAACACATACAACATAAGTGGTGTGAGAAACTGCGGGCTTCTTGGGGACGATTGCCTGTAGACTGTCTAATGGTGAAGGTATAGCACTGGCCATTTTATAGTCACCTAGCAGCAACTCGTTTCCTTGCAGTTCGCATCTTCTCCCTTTCCACCTTTCCTAAAAAACCTGCACAATGCACTGCATGAGTAGGGGCCATCCCCTGAGTGCTGGTTTCAAAAAAAAAAAAAAATGGTTTGCAGAGTTTTAGGTGTACTTTGTTCCTTTTGTCCCACCTTTGGAATGAATAGCACACTCTTCCTTTGCTAAAGATCTATATTGTATTGCCATTATTAACTGGCCTACAGTCTGGGTGCCTCCTGCTATTATCACTACATTCTAGGAATTGTTTTCCTTTCCATTTTGTTATCTGTGTGGTTATTATCATCCCTTATCAATGACATCATTTTCCCGGGATCTACGTCCTCATAGAAGTTCCTGAAGCTATCACTTTTAGGCCTTCTTATTTCGCTATTGTATTCTGAAAGCCTAGACTTATATTCTTACCTAAACCCCTTACGATTTGCTCTATTGGCGAGTTCACTTCTAACTGTCCCTCCTATTTCCCAAACTTTATAGTTACCATCTTTTTTTAATGGTAGCATTATCCTAATTCTATGCCTTTTTATTTCTCCACTGCATTCTCAAAGTCTCGATTTATATTCCTGACAATGCCAGTTACGATTTGCTCGAGTTCAGTTTGAAGTCGCCGTGGTCTAGTAGGTAGTGTGTTGGCTTATTAGACTGAAGGCCCGAGTTCGAATCCCAGGTCAGACATCAAAACGAAAATATTTCTTCGGCGACTTCCTCTCAGCAGATTTCTGGCAAAAACTCTGAGAGTAAATAAAATTGCCATGAAAAGCTTCTCAATAAATTTGTCGTTCGGAGTCGACTTTAAACTGTAGGTCCCGCCACTCATGTATAAAATTAACACACACAACATGAATAGTGTGAGAAGCTAGGACTGAAGGGTGCGGGCTTCTTGGGGACGATTGCTGTAGACTGCCTAATGGTGAAGGTATAGCACTGGCCATTTTATAGTCACCTAGCAGCAACTCGTTTCCTTGCCGTTCGCATCTTGAGATGTCCACAAACACTACTCCCTCTCTTCCACCTTCCTATAACCCATTTTCCTAAAACCTGCACAATGCACTGCATGAGTAGGGGCCATCCCCTGAGTGCTGGTTTCACCAAAAAAAAAAAAGGCTTTGCAACCACACTGCATCTTTTTCTCGTTTTCTTCAGACAATTACAATGGAAGGCGTTTTAGTATTGCCTCATTTAACTGAGTCATACTTACTTCGAGCTCATACTCATACTGATTTCGTGTGCAATTCGATGTGGCATCGCAGATTATAAATAAAAGTTGTCCAATATACATATTTCCAATTAGATTCCTGTGACTTTCTAAATGGTGTTATTGTGACCTCTGAACACTCCACTGAGAATTCTTTTCTCTTAAGCTTCTATACAGATTACTTGTTTAATACTCTTTAGTCTTTTATAGATCTAATAAGGCTCGGACGAGCTATAAAAAAGTCCAAAAGTCTAACAGGTAGTGTGTTGACTTATTAGACGTGAGGTCACGGTTCAAACCCCAGGTCTGACATCTCCAACAAAACGAAATATGAAAAAATATTTCTTCGGCGACTTCCTCTCAGCAGATTTCTGGCAAAAACTCTGAGAGTAAAATAAAATTGCCATGAAAAGTCTCTCAAAATATCTGTTGTTCGTTAAACTGTAGGTCCCATCACTCATGTATTTTTGTTTTTTTTTGGTGTGTGAGGTAGGGTTCAAAATGCCTTCGCACTTACAGTGACCGTCGTCAACTGCGTCGAGTGGTGCTTCCACTAAAACAATCCCTCCTCCTCTTCTGGGGATACTCCCTTCCCGGGACGGCTATCTGCATTACTTCGGGAAGGGCCCAGAACGACGTCCCGTTAGGGACCGTTGCCAGCTTCATGCTATTGGCTCGTCTTCTCATGTATCATTTCGTTGTATTGTGTCAAGGTCGACCTTCTTCCTGCGGAGTACACATTCAACGTATCTTCTTACAGCGCTCCATTTCGTCTCGCTTTCGAGAATTGCGTCCACAATGTTGTCGGGTGTAAATTCGCCAATTTGCTCTATCAGCATGTTTTTCTCGTCTTGCCATTTGATGCAATGAAAGAATGTGTGTTCAGCGTCGTCATTCATTTCCTGGCAATAATTGCAGCCAGGATCAATCACCTTGCCCATGCGGTATAGATATTTTCGGAAATAACCATGACCCGAAAGAAACTGGGTCAGAAAATAGTTAATTTCCCCAAAATTTCGCCGTATCCATGCCTCTATAGACGGAATAAGTCTATAAGTCCATCTTCCGCTTGTTTCCTTGCTCCATCTACTTTGCCATCGCCGTAGTGTTTGAGATCTGAGATCTGATCACAGATCACTCATGTATAAAATTAACACACATAACGTAAGCGGTGTGAGAAGCTAGGTCGAAATGCTGATCAAAGGGTTGTAATGACCAATTATGTACATATGTATGTACTTCTCTTCTAATACTTATTTAATTGGTCATAACAGCTAGAATTACAACCTAGCTCCTCACTCTATCCGTGTTTTGTGTGTTAATTTTGTGTATGAGTAGCAAGACCTATAGTTTAAATGACAGATTTTTTCATTGCACTTTTCCTTTACTGCCAGAGTTTTTGTCGGAAGACTGGTGAGAGGACGTTGCCAAGATGAAATTATTTGTAGTCAAAAGATTGCATGCGGCGTATTACTATACTCAAAGTATTGATCCGAAATAATGCGCTAAATAGTAATGAAGAGATAGGGTTTGTTATACAGGCAGTTCTTACTAAAAAACAGTATTGTTCACGAGTTATTAAGCATAACTGTATATTAACCTCAAATGAGATTTTGTTATGAAATAAATAATAATTTTACAACTGCCCTCGTATCATACAATCGATAAGTTTGATAGAATATGCTATTTTACGTTAAATCTTATCAGCACATGGTACATATCTATTCTGTGATCATTTTCCGCAACTTATTTTGTGTGAAAAAAAGTGTTGAAAACCGCATTTCGTAAAAGAAATGATTTGTGACCATAAAAGTAGGCCAACGATACATTTTTTTTTCTTTGTTCTTTTCTATTAGTAAAGAAAGATTAAAAATCTTAATAGTTTTTTAAATAAAAAATTTGTTTTCATTGAAGACATTGTCTGTCACCCTTGCGAACAAACCTTTTTTTTTTTTGTTCCTTTAAAGAAAAACGTGATTCTTATTCATCTGCCGATTCTGCCCGATGCCAATGAAATCAACTGACAACATTACATGTATATTTTTTGTGATAGAAAATGATGCCTGTTTTAAATTTTTTGAACAATAATTTGCAGATGACATGGCAAACAATAATAATTCAACGACTTTTGAATTTCAAATTTCCACACGCAAGTCAAGTCACGTTTGGCATGAAGGATTGCGTTCGCAATTGCTTGCCAGAGTAAACAAATAATAAAAGAGATGCGTAGTTAAAAATATGGGAAAAAGAAACAGCATGTGGCAACTTGAAACTTGAATACGTATTTTTTAAGGCAGAATAAAGCAGGGTAGCAAAAGTGATTTAAAATCGTATCCTTCATTTTAATTTATAAAACGCATACAACAACAGATTTAAGGCTTTGCAGACAATGTAAGAATTTCTTTTTATAAATCACAGTGCTTTTTTTTTTTGTTATTGTTTGAACAATTTAATCTTTAGTGGAGAGAATTTCTGATTCATTTACTTGCCACCGCTGACGAAAGTATTTACGTCTGTGCCAACAATGATGGTGAATTCAATAGCACAGTCAAGAGCATATTAAAGGTCTATTGTCCACTACAATTAAAGCGCGACTCCAAAAATATAGGAACGTATGCCTGTAAATGTAATTAAAATTTCCTTTAAAAAAGTCCTTTTTTTGTCCCAAGTATAAGATATTCGCGTGCTACGACTCTGGCATTTCTAGATCCACTTCTGTTAATAATTTTTTAGTTTAGATCTGAACCATTACAGCGATGTCGTCATAACCACCACATACATAATTGGTCGTTACAACCCTTCAGTCAGAATTACGATCTAGCTTCACACACCACTTATGTTGTGTGTGTTAATTTTATATACACAGAGCGCCATAAGTGAGTCAACACCCACTATAATTTTAAATTTTCTATTATAAAAAATGTACTTGTAGCACAACAATAATTTTTGCGATTTTTTTGTTTTAACATTTTATAAGTAATAAATAAACGTTTTTAATTTATGGAAATTTATTCGACTATTCTCATTTACTTTTCTCGCTATCCTAAGAAAATGAATTATTTCAGCGGTGTTTACTCACTTTTGACGCTCACTGTATGAGTGGCGGGCCCTACAGTTTAAAGTTATTTTCGAACGACAGACACTTGAAGAAAAACTTGACAATTATATTTACTCTCAAGTTTTTGCTAGAAATTTGCTGAGAGGAAGTCGCCGAAGAAATACTTTTTCATATTTCGTTTTTTGTTGGAGATGTCTGACCTGGGGTTGAACCGAGGCCTCATGTCTAATAAGCCAACACTCTACCTATTAGGCTACTGCGACTACCACTGTCTCATTTTTTTCACTTAAAACTTCTCTGAGCTCTTATATTTGAATGATTTTTTCTATTAATACGTACTCAATTGGTCATTACAACCCTTTAGTCAGCAGTACGACTTATCACCCATGTTATGTGTGTTAATTTTACCCATAAGCGTAGCTACATATCTACCCTCTACAGTCAACTCTGAACGACAGATTTTTGTGAAACTTCTCATGCCAATTTTATTTATTCCCAGCGTTATTGCCAGAAGACTGTATTGAGAGTAAGACGTCGATTTTGTTCGTGATGTTTGAACTGGGGTTTGAACCATGGACTGACACGACCTACCTAGACTAATTTTAATAGCTGAGAATAGAAAATTTTCGTAGAATTCAAATCTTTTGGCACCTTTTTTTATTTTGAATGAATCTTAACACCACAGACTTTCACTGCCTTTCTAACACTGGAACCGTCCGAAACTTCTGATGAAGACATTTATATTCCTCATCCCTATCATTGGCCGAACAACGAGATTGTCTGCACATGTACTCAAAAAACATAAAGTCATCGTAGTCTATTAGGTTGTGTGGCCATGGTTCAAACCAGAGATCAGCAACGACTATTCAAAACGATGAGTAGAGTCGAGTCATACTTATAATTTCAGCTACTTATATGCATTCATACTTATTTTAATATCATACTCATACTACTCATATTCAAAGTTAGAAATACTCATCGTACTCATACTTAACAATACGCACGATGTTGTTGATTTCGACTCTCCATGATTCAACATATACAGGAAGCACAAAATAAGTATGATTCGAGTACGAACACCACAATACTCGCTAGAAGGTTGTGTGTGTGTTTTGCTTGCTGTCTTTGTCTTTTCTTTTCTCTTCTTTTGTAAATGCAACAAGTGACTCGAGTGACTCGAATCATTCGTAAGTATTATAAGTATTTTTCTAAACTTATGAATCTGAATGAGTAGGCGTATGAATCAAACAATGAATCGAATATTGTGAGTTTGATGTCAACGTTGTACTCATACTCATTGCAACCTATACTTATAAATCAATGTTGTGGAGAGTACGAATGAATCATAGTTGAATTTTAATACTCTTGACTCACTCATACTCAAAATTTCATAAGTACCTATGAGTAGCGAAAATACGATTCATTGCTGATCTCTGGTTCAAACCCCATGTCAGACATCTCAAACAAAACGAAACATGAAAAAATATTTCTTCGGATACTTCCTCTCAGCAGATTTCTGGTAAAAACTCTGAGAGTAAAATAAAATTGCCATGAAAAGTTTCTCAAAATATCTGTCATTCGTAGTCGATTTTAAATAGTAGGTCCCCGCCACTCATGTATAAAATTAACACACACAACATAGGTGATGAGAGAAGCTGGGTCGTAATCCTGACTGAAGGGTTGTAACGACCAATTATTTACGTAAGTACGTACACAACCACGCATTTTGATTTTTACTTGTTCTTCTCACCTAATCCCATTCGAGGCGCTGGGTATATATTGTCTTATGTAGAAGCATACATTTAGTGCGTATCTATTTTTTTGTTCACAACTAATGTCCAATGCTTGCAATGTATTCTAGCAAATGCACCCTCTAAATATGGTTGCTGAGTATATGATTTTATTGTTGAATAAATATTGTGTGGAGTTTTTATCGTCTTGCTGTGAATTTGCAGTTAAACCAGTGCTTATAATGATATGTAATGGTCTGGTAATTGATTTCTTTCCCCATGTGTTTTTAATTATTTTTTTTCTTGTTTGCATTCTTTTTTCTTTTTTTAATAATAAATTTTTATTTTTATAATGTATCTCAAAAGTAATGCCATAATGTGTCACATTATTCTCTAGTCATCTACTAGTAGACATTAAAACAAAACTTCGATGCTTTGATGTTCGATGCAATGCATCGCAAGGAAGTTTCGATGTTATATCGATTTATCGCAAAATGTTTTCTGTAAATCAATAATAGCGTAGAGATAGTACCGTGACTAGACGACCCCCGTAATGCCTCCCCCAATTCTGTTGCCGCAACGAACTTCAGGATGTTGTCAGTAAGAATTACTCCCTGCCTAATGTTTGATACGCATCCAGTAGTTCTCTTCTGATGTACATTGTCTTTGTACAGGCTCCAAGTATGAGCCGCCCTTGTATTTCGTTCTCCTTATCACAGAGTCTACATATTGGCTTTGAATTTATAACTGTCCTCAAACAAGTTTTTTTTTTTGATCCTACAATGCCAGATCATATGTCCGTTAATTATCCTTAGGCTACTTCTGAATAGTATTTATCCATAACTCAAATCTCTTCCAGTTAAAAGTACCCAACAAAGGATTAAATTGCTTAAAATTTTGAGAAGAGTGTGCGCCTCCATTTATTTTCCTTCCACAGAGTATATACTTCCAAATTCCCATTTTATAGTAGGGTTCTGGTGTCATTAGCGGCGTGGAATCATCCCTCTGTGCACGCTGATATGCCTGTGCATTTCAGTAAATCCCCATATGCCGTGGTTGACCATATTTATTTGTCTCGCTTATTCAGCTTAAGTAGGCAAACCCATTCTAATCTGCGGCCAATCTTATAGGAATTGAGGGTTCGGCAGTATCAGATGGTATTGCCTTATTCTGTCTTCTGTACTTTTTATCTGCACAATTTTCGATGGCATATTTCCACTTGGAAGAAACCAAAGGCTCTCAACAATTAATTTTAGAAAGGAACACCGTGCACCTATGCTTCAACCGCTGAAATGTGAAAAAATATTGATTTGAGTTTCTGGCTCTCAGCATTCTTCTGGCTTATATTCTAAGAGTAAATAAAATTACAATGAAAATCTGTCATTCGGAGCCGACATTAAACAGTAGGTTCCGCTACTCATAGATAAAGTTAACATAAATAACACGAGTGGTGTGACAAATTAGGTTAAAATCCTTACTAAATGGTTGTAATGACCAATTAAGTAAGTAAGAACGGTACATTAACGCTTCTATCCCTTTATATGTGTTTGATTGCACTATGCGACAAAATAAAAAAATTTAAATACACCCGGCTAATGACACCCGGTTGTGAGTTTTGTTGAGTAGATCTCAAATATATTTTTTTATATTTCTCGAACCCTCCAAACTTTTTTTATTTGACAAAAACAGTTTTTTTCTACTTTACGCACAAATTTCTGGATTACTCAAACATTTCTGACCCCATTACTAAATTAGTAGTTATTATTTAAAGAGTCTAACAGTCGAATGATATTTTTTATATATGATTTCAGAATTTTTGATGGATCTTAATTGTTTATCACAAAAAGTGTCAATTTCACATTTGAGCGACCACCAGAAGTTGGCCAATGTTTGCGCAAAGAGAAATAATAATATTTGCAAAAAACGCAAATATTAGCCGACTTCTGGAAGTCGTGCAAACGTGAAATTGACACATTTTGTGATAAACAATCAAGATCCATCAAAAATTCGGAAAATTTTTAAACTAAAAGTTCATTTGATGAGATGACATATATAAAAAATATCACTCGACTGTTAGACTCTTTAAATAATAACTACGGTAATTTTTATACAATTTTATCAAATGATGACTCAATCTCTTCACAAGAGAACAGACTTTAAGAATGTTATCACTTATCCTATATTTTTTTATTAAAGTATGCTACTATGAATGCACAAACTTGAAAATTATGAAAAAAATTCGAATTTTCCAAGTTTACCTCATCAAATCTCATAGCATATTAAGTCGAATAATTGATATTTGTATACCGTTTTAAAGGTACATCTCATCACATTTTGGAAATCGGGTCAGAAATGTTTGAGTAATCCAGAAATTTGTACGTAAAGTAAAAAAAAAAAACAGTTTTTGTCAAATAAAACAAGTTTGGAGGGTGCGAGAAATATAAAAAGGTATTTTTGAGTTCTACTCAACTAACTGAATAACGTGGACTATGTAGTTAGGTTAGAGGACGTGTACTTGTCCGTTAAGACAAGTACAATACCCGGAGGTCGAAATTGACCCATTGTACTATGTAGTTACTCGGGTGTATTTTCACTGTCGCACCGTGTTATTAAAAGAGTATGTAGTAAACAAATTGCTCCATTCATTCAGAATTTTCCAAAATCATAAAAGTTCCCAGTTGTATCCAGCAAAGAGTTAAGGAGAGGGTACAGCCAATCATTTGGTCGTTGCTTGTAAATATTCTGTCAGGTCACGATGTCTCCTTATGAATCTCGTGTTAGACTTGACCTTCATTATCGTAATTATAACCTGCATGGCTCTGATTAATGTTGCCATATGCAACGGATTTAATTCGACAGAGCCTCCAGCGTAGTTATTGCACAATTCGAGGCAACAAACGTCTTATATAGTTGGTCATTACAATCTTTCAGCCAGCATTACGACCTAGATTCTCATACCATTTCTGTTGTGTGTGTTAATTTTATATATGAGTGGCGGATCCTACAGCTTCGAGTCAATTCCGAACGACAGTTTTTGAGAAGCATTTCATGGCATTCAGATTGCCAGAAATCTGAATGAAATTTCGTTTTGTTGAAGATGTCTAATCTGGTGTTTGAACCGTGGTTTCGCATCTAACAAGTCAATACACTACCTACTAGACTACGGCGACTACAATAAACGTCTTCCTGTGCTTAATTGTTTACGGCGTCATATCATCAATGTTTAAGGGTAATATTATTCTTAGGCTTGTTTCTCTTCATATTGCATATTGCCTCAGCATTCTTTAGTTGCCTGCAATAGAAATGCAATTTCTAAAAGTAAAGCCACTTTTGTGCCACCCTGTAATAATCAGTTTTTTTTTTTGTTTATTTATAGTAGGAAATGTATTTTTGCCGTTGCAATGCATTTCAGTTATTTCATGCTTAATTTCATTTAAAATTCAATTAAATTCTATAAAAGCAGTTCGATTATATTTAAAAATGGGCATTTTTTGTTCTTATTTATTCATTCGAATAAATATTAAATTCAAATTAAATACTCATTCAATTCAATAAATTACGTTACGTTACGTTACGTACCAAATAAAGGAAAACGTATTCATATTTGTTATGAATTGAATAGAAAAGAAGATTCAAATGCAAAAAAAATAATGCCACAAATATGCAACAAATATTCGATTTGAAACGTTTTAAAAGCATTACAAATGTAATGAAAAATTTATGGCTTTAAATTGCAATGAAAAAAACTCTTCGTTTTTCACAAAGAATTTAATTTTTTTTATTCCCTAAAAACAGTCAGTCAGTGTTAGATGGAATTTAAAGGGTTGTTACTACTACAGTAGTCACCGTAGTCTAATATTCCTGCTTTACTATTACTTCAGCTTTAATTCGAATATACCTGTGGGGTAACCATTGTAAGGATACCAGGCTGATTTTGTTCAACTCTGCCTGACCACACCGTTTCCTAAATCAATTTAAAATACTTAAATTCACTTACACAAGTGCTTTTAAACGAAAGAGGACGGAAGAAATAGTCTAGCATAGGTCCTGGTAAAATAATTTCCATTTTTATCGTTTAGTGGAGGTATTCCTTTATTGCTAATGTGGAGCTTGATTGCGTATGAAACTATTTGAGGCTGGCATCGACTGCTTTTTTTTTTTTTTATGAAACCAGCACTCAGGGGATGGCCCCTACTCATGCAGTGCATTGTGCAGGTTTTTTAGGAAAGGTGGAAAGGGGGAAGATGCGAACGGCAAGGAAATGAGTTGCTGCTAGGTGACTATAAAATGGCCAGTGCTATACCTTCACCATTAGACAGTCTACAGGCAATCGTCCCCAAGAAGCCCGCTGTTTCTCACACCACTTATGTTGTGTGTGTTAATTTTATACATAAGTGGCGGGACCTACAGTTTAAAGTCGACTCCGAACTACAAATTTTTTGAGAAACTGAGAGGTAATCGCCGAAAAAATACTTTTTGTATTTTTTTATTTTTTTGCTGTCTGGCCTGGGACTCGAACCCTGGCTTTTTACGTCTAATAAGCCAGCACACTACCTACTAGACCACGGCGACCACTATAAGGGTAAACAGATGATATAGTTCTGATGGTTAAAGGCAATTTTGAAGAGAATTTGAGTCGTTGGTGCATGACATTAGGCCTGAGGACAAACTAGGGCAACACCACAATAATATCATGTGTAAGATTCTATTACAAACTTTCTAAATGAAGGAATATCCGACATTTGGTTGAGATGATATTACAGGAAATGGAAGTTAAATATCAAAGAATATCAATGGATAGTACAAGGAGGGCGCATGTAGCCATAAAGTTTGCAGGGAAATACTGGATATATAACCCAGGAATTATGTACAAAATGTAAGCCATTAACCCTTGGAGTTACCGTAGTCTAGTGGCTAGTGTGTTGGCTTATTAGACATGACGCCTCGGTTCAAACTCTAGGTCAGACATCTCCAACAAAATCAAATATGAAAAAATATTTCTCTCAGCGACTGTCTCTCAGCAGATTTCGGTCAAAAACTCGTAGAGTAAAAAAAAAATTGCCAAGAAAAGTTTCTGTCGTTCGGAGTCGACTTTAAACTCTAGGTCCCACCAAAATTAAGACACACAACATAAGTGGTGTGAGATGCTAGGTCGTAATACTGACTGAAGGATTGTAATGACCAATTATGTATGCATACACGTAAGTATGTATGTTACTACACAGATAGTACTTTAATTAAACTTACATACACTATAATTCCTTACAATACAATTCATGAATTGAATTGTTTTAATTTGTTGACTTGCATGCAATTCTATTAATTACTAACACCCCCCCCAACCCCTCAAAATAAATTTCTCTTGGAACCACACAATGTGTGGTTAAAATTACTTGCAATGTGCCTGCATGTGCTGTTTGCCTGGTTTCTGGTTTTCATTTCTGGTCAATTATTATTCAACATTGTCTGGCATAATTGTTGATTATCTTTGTTTCAATAATAATACTCGTACCATTATTTCTAATGTTATTAAATTTCAATTTCATAATTTATCGAATAGAATTCCGTTTAGCAAATAATATAGAATTTTTTTTTTTATAATTTTGATCATTTTAACCATAAAAACTTAATTAACCATAAATTTTATTGGCCATAAATATTGCACACACAAATAATGCCAATAATGTCAAGAGAAATAATCATAAATTCAGGCATTATTTCTGTTCAAGTCATTCATTTCTTTTCATTACAATTAAACATTTTAAATTTTAAATTAATTTGTGAATTGAAAGTAAAAATAAAAAGAAGAATAAAACATTAAGGCAACGTCATTAATTATTCAAATTTAAATTAAACAAATTGGAAATGAGTCAATAAAAATTAAGAAATCAAAGAAAAAAAATTAAACAATAATGCAATGCAGCACAAAGATGCATCGACAGGTTTTGGTAACAAGATGTCATTCGAAAACCATCATTATTGCCCAGAGGTAGTAGAGTACCTCGACCAGATGATTTATTGTCCTGCCCTCAATCTACGTGTCTATTGCATCCTCTTCAGCATGCTGTCCTTCGTTGTTAGTAAGAAGGTGTTTCTTTCTAAGATGCATTTAAATTGCACATGTTCCAAGTAGGCATTCGGTGATTGGTTTTTCTCCCCATAGGGTCCTTATATTCAGCTTGAATCGATTCCTATATTCTATAGCAAGTGTTCTTTAAGCTTAATGCTGGTCAAAATCCTCAGGCTACTTTCTGATAGTCCGATGTATACTTTACTTAATTGGTCATTATAAGCCCTTAGTCAGGATTACAACCTAGCTTCTCACACTACTTATGTTGTGTGTTTATTTTATCCATAAGAGGCGGAATGTATTAAAGACGACAGATTTTTTTTTTTTGAGAAACTTTTCATGGCAAATTTATTTACTCTCACAGTTTTTGTCAGAATGAAAGTCGAGGAAGAAATATTTCTTTATATTTCGTTTTGTTGTAGATGTTTTTGAACCGTGGTCTCACGTCTAATAAGCCAACACACTGCCTACTATACTACGGTGACTTTCGATACATAACTTAAACCATTTCTCATTGTAATTATTCAATAGAAATTACTCAATTACTTAATTAGAAATTAAATCTCAAATCCATTCGAGTTGAGTAGAGCATCCGTCTATTTTCAACTTTGTTTTCGACGAACATGCCCTTCTGAACCCATCTTGCCACACTATCAGCCTTCCACGCCAGATGATCTACAAATACATTTCAGGGATTCCTACAACACTAGGGATATAGTCCTGCCTAACTGATTCTGATTTTCATCTTCGAACAACCTTACAGAAGCTGAATGCGCAGCGGACGGCTTGACTTTCAGGCAGCATGGATATGTAACTTCCTCTGTCCATCATGTGCAAGTTGAATTTGAGACGTCTTTCACTTGAAAACAACACGAAAGTTTCCGCATGTGCGCTGAGTATTTCCTTTACCCATCAGTATATCACAAAATGGAGTATGTAGTAGCCAAATTATCCCCTTCACTCTTACCTCCCTTACCCAATCTCGTTATGAAGCACAGATTTTAGTGGTACTGTCTTAAATACAGTTAAGGAATGAACTGTTTGCCTCTACAGACGCCTTGGCTCTAATCCTCAATACCCACACAATAAGCTTAAATCCATCAGAACGAGTAGCGTCGTTAAATGGCAGGCTCTCATTGCCATTGATATACCAACGCAAGCCCATCTCTGTAAATCATCTAACTCCACCAGAACTGTATTCAAAAATGTATTTATTTGACTTCCATTCTTCAAATAAAAAAGATCGATGTTTTTATCAACCTTGACCAGTCAAATAAAACATAGAATTTTTTTCATCTACATCGTGTGTCTTTAAAACATCGATTTATAAAGTCTCCCACCTACTGTGAGATAGGAAAATAAAAACATTAACTATCCATGACCATTGTCTGAAGCTTACTTTAGTGGCAATTTCCTCAGAGTTGCAGCAGAATGGACTTTGCATTTAATTTGTAAATGCAAAAATCTTAAGTTTATTTAATATACAAAAAGGACAGCGATGCAAATCTCGTCTTATCTACCTGTTTTAAAAATCTTCTCTTCTGCTCCTTCACTCTCAGTTATGCTATGCTATCCTCAGCAACCTGTTCGCCGCTTAGCAATATCTGATCTCTATCTGATTTAAAACCTCCTCTTCTGCTATTTCGCTCACAGTGATGCTATGCAACCTGTTCACCACTTAGCAATATAGGAGAAGTATTGTTCGTTTTATAATTTTTATACACATCAATATTATTTTTCCCATATTGTTTGTTGGGCCCACACTTTTAGCATATTCCGTATGTCTTCAGTTAATTTGTCGAATACCACATAACGGCTGCGACATCGAATCGAATATGTGGCGGTTTTAGACGACATTGGATTTCATTTAGGACTTTGTTATTTTTCTATTTCTAGGGAGGATAATGGATATTGTAGAGGATTTAGAGGTGAAGTGGGAACTTCACACCACATTCGAATTGTTGTCTAAGGAGCCACTAATCAGGCCCAATTAATGAGTTTTGTAATCTGAAAGGGTTCCAAGTTGCCGCCACCACCCACCCTCCAAATACAATATAATTTACTTATTCATAAATAGTAATGAACTAAATGAGAATTACTTTTGAATTTCATTTGAGGACTTTGTTATTTGTCTGAATGTCTATAGAATGAAGTACTAACAGAAAAACAAACTTTTGTTGATCGTAGCATTTACATAGAATTCTATGTGTGTGTAAAGATAAATTCAAATTTTACTAATAAATGCAAAACGACGTCCAATGTTAATAACAGAGAAATGTTATGTATTTATTTGTTGTTTATGTAGTCGCCGTAGTCTAGTAGGTAATGTGTTGACTTATTGGACGTGGGGCCATGGTTCAAATTCCCAGGTCAGACCTCTCCAACAAAAAACGAAATATGAAATTCTATTTCTTTCGGCGACTTCCACTTTCTTTGCAGATTTCTAGAAAAAGCTCTGAAAATAAATAAAATTGTAAAGAAAAAGTTTTTCAAAAATCTATAGATTTTTTTAAACTATACACAATATTGCATATGATTGAGCTATCACCCAAGGATGTTTGATTGTTTATAAAATATTGTTTTTTTCAATCATGGTGAGTACGGCAGCGTTCTAAAAATCTGTCTACGATGATCTAAAAAGTTAGGAGTGCCTGAAAGCAAAAATTGAAATGGAATCGTGTAAAATTACGGGCTATAGTCTGAACTAAGATATTTTGAAAAAGTCAAAAAATAACAAAATGTCGGCGTTTTAAACCTTTTTTCTATTTTCACTTATTTTTTCGGACTAAAAATATTAGTCTAAGGAACATTGTTTAGTGAAATCGGTCACGTACATACATACATATGTATGTACATACCTAGGTGGTCACTACAACACTTCAGACAGTTTCTCACGCCGCTTATGTTGTGTGTGTTAATTTTATACATACAGCTGCGTGCAACTAATTAAGGACACGAAGCTTACATGTGAGCTTGAAGGAAAAAAATATAAATGGTTGTCTGTTATTGTCAAAATTTGTCCAAGTTTAGTTAATTATACTCTTAGCCGTATAAAATAACTGCTTATTGTGTCAAATAAATATTTATTTTTAAAGCTGAGAGCCATATTTAAAAAGAATATTCATTTCAGTCGTGCATATAATTAAGGACACACCGTAAACTTTATGAAAAACATGTATTGATTAGAAAAAAAATCAATATTTTGTTGCAAAACCATTGTTGTCGATAACAGCTTGACATCTGCGAGGCAGCGAAGTACTCAGATTTTCACATGCACTGGTTGGAATGGCCTCAGTACTCGAAAGATTATTTTACAAACGCAACAAATTTGACACAATAAGCAGTTATTTTCTACGGCTAAGAGTTTAATTAACTAAACTTGGACAAATTTTGACAATATCATACAACCATTTGTATTTTTTCCTTCAAGCTCACATGTAAGCTTCGTGTCCTTAATTAGTTGCACGCAGCTGTATGTTGTATAAAACTGTAGGTCCTGTTTAATGTCGATTCCGAACGACAGGTTTGAAAAACTTTTCATGGCATTTTATTTACTCTCAGAATTTTTGCCAGATATCTAGTGAGAGGAAGTCGCCGAAAGAAATATTTTTTTTTTCATATTTCGTTTTTTTGTTTGTTAGAGATGTCTGACCTGGGATTTGAACCGTGGCCTCCCGTCTAATAAGCCAACAGACTAAGTATGGCAACTTTATTTATCAGTCGCGTAGTTTTTGTTAAATCCTGGTCGCCAGGTGGAAAAAAGTAATTTCGAAAAAAACGTGTTTAAGTTGCGTTCTGCGTCCTGATTGTACTACAAGTATTTTCCGTTTCTCTCGTCTGGTTTGAGGAAAAATACGATTTCTACATCCTGGTTGTACTTTTTTGCGTTTTTCTCCTTCTTTTCATATCGTTTGAGGGAAAAGACAATTTTTAACTTTTGTGGCTTTAAAGTAACTAAAACCGTGAAAAAAAAAATAATTTTTCAAAAATTAGAAAGTATACTTAGCCCCTCACCGCAAAGCAAGAGAAATGGTTACCTTATAAAAATAAAAATTTATTTAAAAAATACTTAAGAAATCAAAGTTCAAATATAAATCGTATTCTCTTTGTTGTTCCTTATGAGATTCTTTGTTTTCTTTATTTATTCGTTTACGTTTCGCTTTTTATTTTCTGTTTAATTTGAAAGTTGTTTTCAGAAGAACTCTTCAAGTGAGTAAAGTCGTCTCCACATGAACGTGTTGTTTAGAAATTCAATAAAAAAATTCTGTTTCAATTGCAAGGAATTAAAAAAAAAGAGCAGAAAAATTAATTTCTTTACTTTGGTTTTTTTTCTTTTGTGTGTTTTTGCACGTTTGTCTTGTTTGATTTGAATATAAATAAATACATATGTACTGACTTTTGCTTCTTAAAGTTGAACAATTTTTCGTGATTTTAAACATTTTAAATTCGCGTGGTTAGTTCAGGTTAGGTTAGGTCATGTGGAGGGCTCCCCTTAAAGAAAAGGAACTCACTTAGGCCAGCATTTAGACCCATTGTGCTACCACAATCAATATTGACAATATTAACATTTCTTAAAGGAAACCAACCCGTGTCTAAAATAAATTTGGCTATTGCAGTAATCTCTATATTAGAGAGCTCGATCAAGACTGGTTCAAATGTACTGGCAAAAAAAGTTATCAAAAGAAAATCTGTTAACTTTTTCAACCTTTTAAGTATCATTCGATCGCTTTTAATTTCCTTTCATCACAAGCGCAATTATTGATCTTTTTTGTTTGATTTTACGCATGTGGATAGTCTTTATCTTTGTCGTCTGCCTTGTTACATGCAATCGCTAACTTGTTTTGCCTCGTCTTTCATTTTATATATACTTGACTGAACATTTGGCATTCACATACAGACTTTTAATGGGCCTTATTGTTGTTATTATTTTTACATTTTTTTTAATACGACCAACACTCATGCGGGTAACCGGGTAGGCTGCGGTGTATTTAAGAGTGCTGATATTAAATTTTTTTTTATAGACTGGTTGACCACTGCAGCTTTGTCTTAGTGGAGGACGTGACCATTATGAAAACGTCGCAATGCTGAGTGGCGAAATTTTTCTCTGAAAATTTACTCATACAGTCAAGCTGAGATTAAGTCCCTAACGAACGTATTTTCATTGTCTGTCCTTGTCCAGAAGTGCCGTAGATGTCTCAGGGAAATTTCGAATTATTCAAATGAAACTTATATGGTCATTATAACCCTTCAGTCAGAATTACGACCTAGCTTCTCACACCACTTATGTTGTGTGTTTTAATTTCATACGTGAATTGATTTTTGAGAAACTTTTTCATGGCAGGTTTTTTTTTTTTTTTTGTAAAACCAACACTCAGTGCATTGTGCAGGTTTTAGGAAAATGGGTTATAGGAAGGTGGAAGAGAGGGAATAGTGTTTGTGGACATCTCAAGATGCGAACCATTAGACAGTCTACACCAATCGTCCCTAAGAAGCCCGCACCCTTCAGTCCTAGCTTCTCACACTACTCATGTTGTGTGTGTTAATTTTTATACATGAGTGGCGGGACCTACAGTTTAAAGTCGACTCCGAACGACAAATTTTATTGAGAAGCTTTCCATGGCAATTTTATTTACTCTCAGAGTTTTTGCCAGAAATCTGCTGAGAGGAAGTCGCCGAAGAAATATTTTCGTTTTGATGTCTGACCTGGGATTCGAACTCGGGCCTTCAGTCTAATAAGCCAACACACTACCTACTAGGCCACGGCGACTTCATATTTATTTTTATTTTACTTTATTTACTCTCAGAGTTTTTGCCAGAAATCTGCTGAGAGGAAGTCCCGAAGAAATACCTTTTCATATTTCGCTATGTTGAAGATGTCTGACCTGGGGTTTAAGCTGTGGCCTTATGTCTAAATAAGTCAACACACTCCCTACTAGACTACGGCGACTGCCATTCGTCTATTATTCGACAACAATAAGACCGATTATTTTTTATTACAATACAAATACATTTTCCGCAATTCAAAAAGACTTTGAAGGTTTTTCGAATTGAAGCTGTGGTCGATAATACTACCTCCACATACTGTTATGTTTTTTAAATTTTGTATAAAAATAAAAGAAATCATTTATCCCTGAACGTTATTCTTTATTAAAATAAATTCCTTATTTATGTATGTACTAGCAGATTGTACCCGGCGTTGCGCGGGTTATGTAGTTTGGATTAGTTTAAAAAATTAAAAAAATTATTATTGGGTCATTTTTGCATTAAAAATAACAATAAATAAAAAACCGGTTTATCGGTTTTGAAACCGGTTTCTTAAAAAATGCAATTTTTCAAATTATTCGGAAACTGGTTTAACAAACAACCCAGTTTTTTAAATACTCTAAGTCTTAAATATAAATACACTCAATTTGCACGTTTTTCTCCCCTTTCCCCCTTTTGGACCCCTTTTGGTCCGACTTTATAAACTGAACACCTCCAATAGCTATTTGGGAAACTTAACCAAGCTAAATCGTAAAAAAATACCTTTAAAACAGATAAAATACAGCATTTATGCATAAAAGTACTAATTTTTGCCCATTTTTCTCCCCTTTGGGGTCAGCTCGATCTGTATCCCAAATTTCAAGAAAATCGGTCGTTCAGGCGTGATTGGCTAACAAACAAACCAACAAACAAACAGACTTACAGAAAGATTTATAATATATACCTATATTAGGATTTAAATAACAGCCAACTTCAACTGATAACGCAGTCGCTATCAATTTTATTCACGATCCTTTTTAACGAACAATAAACATTTCAGTATTCAATATCACTGTATTTAATACACACTTTTAAATACAACTCTGGGTTATAAAGGGATTTTTTTGTTCCCCTGTCGTAGTAGATTCCCACACATTTGTGCAATTTCTATTTACCGTATAATGTGAGTACTTTGTTGTTGTCCGTTTGTCTCTTTTGTAACTTATTCTTGCTTAGTTTGTCCTTTGCGTTCGCGTTACAATATGTCAGAAAACATTAAAAGAATTTCTAAATTTTCTCATTGTTCATCATCGTCATAATAATTCTGCGAAAGGGTATTTAAAATTCAACACAAACTAATTTATCACTTTGCGAATTAAAAACAAACAAACAAAAAATGAGAATCAATTCATTTTCACATTATCGTCAAATGATTTGTGAAAATATTGTATAATTACTGTGTAGAAAAAAAAAATTGAAAAAAAGCAACAAAAATTTCACAAAATTAGCGGTGAAAACATTCGGTTTCAATAAGACGAACAGAGAATCTCTAGCAAACGATGATTACAACATTCAGTTCCTTTTAAGTCGTCGCATATTTTCTTTGTAATCGATCGTATGAAATTAAATTTTTAATTAAAAAGTGTGTCATTTTAGGATTTTTTTTTTTAATAAAAACAAAAAAGGAAAACAAATTAAAAAAAAAATTATTTTTAAGTGTGTTCTTCCATACAGAGGCAAGCGAATGAAAAGTTTAAAGTGCAAAATATCAAATTTAATACGAAGAACGAGAATAAAACTCAAGATTAAATTAAGGCGCAGAAAAAGTACCAGGAAAAAGAAATTGATATTGAACAGAATGCATTTAATTCGAAACAGATCGTAAGTAATACTAGAATAAGTTGAATTACTTGTAGTTAGAAAATATACAAACTATTGGGTGTATAACTTAAGAATGCGGTTTTTTTTTCTATCTTGCAACATTTTGTTCATTTATTGTGAAATATTGGTCCAGAAAATATAGAAAGTTTTGGAGATTTCTGGATCCATCTTACTGGCAATGTGAAGATTCTGTGCCAAAAGCATAGAACGAATCCAGCCAAGGTGTTTTGAAGTAAAATGCATCTCGCATTCCAATAGTAGTAGTCGGTCGAGACAAGACCTAACAAAAGTTATTGTATATAGAACGTTGTCACAATAAAGTTTTGAGGCTTCATATTCCAGGAGCATTTTTGGTTTGTGCTCATTTCAAACGAATTAATTTTGTACGGTTTGCCGTAATTGATTGCCAGATTGGCAAATTTTAGCAGCTCATAATAGCTGGGAATCGTGAAATCCTGCCGTATCTTGCCGGCATTAATATTGAGTCTGATAACGTACTGTTTACACTATTTGTCGCTCTTCTGATTGTTGCATCCATTTTTCATCGCTATTAATGATGAACTTTTTATGGAATTAAAATAGCATTTCCGACATGCAAAAACATCCGGATTAGTAGACAATATTTTGGAGTTTAATGGCCCTATTTAGAGAGTTTGTATGGTATAATGCTCAAAAAGCTCTACTACCCAGAGAAAGCGAAAAAAATTTTCATCTTTGCTTTCAAATTTATAAAATTAAAAATTTTAAATTCATTCTAGCTATTCATATAGACAAGTTAAAGGTGTGATAACCAACCATAAGATTCATAGACTTATTCCTGTCGGCATGCACATAATCCTTTAAGGCAGTTTGTTGGCCTCACCGTTAACAAGTACCAACCACATGTTCCGCGAGAAGTCGGTGTCTTTTACGAAAGTGTAATATCATAAAAAAAAAACTGGTGAGGCACAAAATTTCGGGCACTATTTTCCTTGTAACTTGCGATCGACCGTTCCGTTGGTGTTCTTCACACCATACATATTTGTTTCATAAAAATCAATTACGTTTCGTAATTAAACTTGTAATCCGGTTTATCATAGGTGGTGCCCATATTTATTGGTGTTGAATGAATGCTATACGAAATACAATGTTAGTTAACAGTCCATTCTTTTGAGATATATTTTCCTCTCAGCCGTCTTCTGGCAAAAATTCAGAGAGTAACTAAAATTGCCCTGAAAAGATTCCCACAAATCTGTCATTCGAAATCGATTTTAAACTGCAGGTCATGCCATTCATGTATAAAATTAACAGACACAACATTAGTGCTGTAAGGAGGTAGGTCCTAATCCTGACTTAAGGTTTGTAATGACCAATTAAGTAAGTTAATTGAATTGACGGTAAGAACAGTTCTTTCAACGTCGTTTTCGAAATAACAACGGCTTAAGACAAATTCAAACTATAACTTCAACCAGACAATCACTTTTTTCAAAAGCCATTGTTCTTCCACAATCAGTTATGAGTTCTCTAAGCTCCATATACAACAATTTTACTTGTTGGCGTAACCATCAACTTAGAAATGAGTGTCATTGCTCATCTTTAGCCCCCAATTCCGTGTTATGAATGATCAGACGCCTTTAATTGTAACGTCAGTTGGCCTTATACGCATGAACGCGCAAACTCATTTCGTCATTACGTAAACTTCGATGACGCATACTTGCGGTAATCAATTTCCTTGCGTTTGAATAAACTCTGCTGATTGTAAACGTTTGGAAATTGCTGCTGAAATAACGTAAAATGCCTTCACATATTCTTTTTTCACAAGGAGTAATGCCTTCAATGTATTATTTTCGATGTGTTCCGACTGACCTTTGCCTTCCGTATCAAATTCAGTACTTCTGAACAGCAAAAAAAAAAACGTCATGGCTAATCCACTAATCCCACATTTTAAAAGTTTTACAACCAAGAAATATATCCAAGAAAAAATTTTTTTTTTTTTTTTGCTAAAAAAAAAAAAATTTAACAATAACTTGTTAAAAGTAAAATATTGAATGAGTCGATAAATGTAACACCACATTTTAACGTTATTCATTCATTTCAAATGAAAATGAAAAGAAAATCGAAATTCAATGAAAAAAAAAAATTAAAAAAAAAGAATTCCAAAAAGTTCAAAACTCATGCACACAATACTATTGTAGTTTTTGTTGTAATAGTAATGAACTTTAGAGCAACATCTCAAACAAGCCCCCTTTTTTCAAATACACGATCATCACCATCGTCATCATGATGTGCTGCCGTCCTGCACGTCCAATCTATCAATCCACCCACCCACTCCCAATTAATGTATTTTTTGTTTTTGTTTTTCACACACGTCAGCAATAGAATGAATATTCAGCCAGCGAAGAGAGGCATTGCATATTAATGAGTGAGTGTAACAAATATGAGTACAAAACAAAAAGAAAGAATGGAAAAAAACAACAACACACGGGCGTATTTCACCTTTTTGTCGCCTAAAGAAAACTGCATGAGTGTTGTGGTGAATAACCATAAATCACGTCACATGAGCAGCAGAGCAAGAAGAAGTTGTTTTTGTAAAGTATTGCTGCATAGCACAAACTAAGGCACGCCAAGGCATATGAAATAAAGACAACGATCTGGATAGCTTTTTTAATTTTAACACGTGTGATATCCAGAAAGTAATGGGGGAATCTAAAGCGTCCGAGGTAAAGCGTCTGATCGGTTCAATTTAGTGTATAAAGGATAATATTAGCTCATTAGAATTCAACTCAATACGTTAAAACCCCCACATAGTGGTCCCTGGATAATGTTCTTGACAGCCTTCAAGAGCGACGAGTGACAAGATGTGACTGCTCTGTTCGTATGTTAAGCTGTGTAAATGTGGTACATACACAGCCAGTCTGTTAACTTAGATGGCAGCTCCTTCATCTGCTTATTTGAAAACTAACGATTAACGAAGCCGGAATGCCCTATGTTCCTTCTAGGAAATACCGGAACTTATAATATTTCCAAATGCTTGACAATGACTCGGAAAGTATTCCATCGTTTCAACGTCCTCTCTACAAGCCCTGCACTTGCTGTTATTCTTCGCACCCCTGTGCTTTAAATGCATCTGTAATATGGAGCAGTTCTGTAGTTCTATGTGTATCGCCAACAGCCTATGCTTTTTACATTGTTTATCTCTGGATATGTTACAAAATTTCATCTAAAACCCGGTATTTTCGGTAATGTTGTGGCACTACATGCCGCACAGCTCATGTCACATTGGATATTCTGCACGATCACCGCACTTGGGGATGATGTGAACTGGCCCCCAAAATCGTAGGATTTGACCTCGTTAGACTTTTTCTTGTGGGATTTTCTCAAACAGAACTGGCCCCTAATATTATGGGATTTGACCCCGTTAGACTGTTTCTTGTGGGATTTTCTTAAGCAGAACTGGCCACCCAGATTTTAGGATTTTTGTGGGATTTTCTTAAGCGGAGAAAATGTGAACTGGTCCCCGAGATCGTAAGATTTGATCCCGTTAAACTTTTTCTTGTGGGATTTTCTCAAGCTGCGGTCCTCAAACCCAAAACATTTTTCACAACAAAACGCCCCCACCTAAGAGACGTTTGTACATTTCGGCAATAACGTAACGATCACACACCCAGTCACACTAACGTGTATAGAAAGATAATTTGCTCTCTCACACTGGTGGTGGCGACAAAACAAAAAAGCAGCTGCGAATTAAAAGAAAAAAAATTTTTTTTTTGTGTTATTATTCAAAATTTATACGGAATGAATCTTACGGACTCTGGTTGACGTGTGTATAGATGTTTCAGTATCATGCCGCGTATATAAACAACAACGTCGTGGAACGATTCTCTTGCTAAAGATATTGAAATTTTGTTTCTTTTTCTGTTTTTCTGATTTTGTGGTGTAAATTCTAACGGCAAAGATTTATTATCACACTACATATTCCCCATAAATACTCGTGCAATATTATCAAAGGCAAAAACAAACCACCAAACATCAGATGGAATGATTATTTAACCTGATTTTGGTACAGAAAACAAGAAATAAAAATAATAGAAATGAAATGAAGTGTTGAAAAATCAAATCAAAAGATTTGTTGTTGTGATAAAATGTCAACCAAAGTAATCGAATAATAAAAGATGGAATTGATCTTTAATCGTTAAGAAAAATAATGAAAATAAATTTTAAATAAATCGAAGGCAAATTGCTAGAAAATTAAGTGGTTAAAAAAGAAAAAAAATTTTCAAAATAAAAGAAAGAAAAGAAAAATTTTGTAAAAAAAAAAAAAAAAAATCGAAATTGTCAAGCAATTGCAATAAAAGTTGATACAAAGAAAGTTGTGCAATAGTTCGGTTGAAAAAAAATAAATAAAAAAGTAATAAAATAAATAATAAAGAAAATTAGTTTAAAAATGAGTATGAAATCATTTCAATTATTACAAATTATTACAAAAAAAAAAAATATTTTTTAATAAAAAAAAAAAATTCAAGAGTAAAATAACAAGCAAATCATTTACTTGAGTCCAAAATAATTTTCAAATTCTCTACAATTTAGTACATAAAATGACAGAATTATTTGACCCCCACCACCACCACCACTTCTATCATCCTCACCCTCATCAGAATTGTTTAGCGTCGCCACCAGCCTCAGTATCATCTGAACCAGTACACATTTATTGTCAACAGCGTATTTGTTCGAATTAAACAGAACGTAATTAACAGTGTAATAAAATACTACAACAACAACTACAACAATAACAAAAAGAAAATATTAAATATGCCACAACAACAATTTTACTTAAATTTTTGTTTATCTTTTATTTTTTTTTTTTTCAATAAAAGAGAAAAAGAAAAACACAATAAAAGTTTTCAAGGCACTCACAACATCTCAATTAACCGGTTCCAATTAAAGAAATTTTATGCGGCCCCTACACGTTGCGACTGGCTGTACAACTTTATTACTTTGTATAAACAATTGTTATGTTGAATCGTTGTAGGGCCCATATTAAAACAAAATATATTGCCGACTTTGTACACCGTACTACTTGCTCAGTTCAAATAAAAGTTCGTATATCGGTTTCCATAGACCGCCATTGACAAATCTTTAAATAAAATCTTTAATAAAAGTTGAAGTAGGCTTCTGGAGATATGCAGAGTAGAGCCATAACTCATTTGAGTGCAACAAAACGTTTTTTGTGATCGTTACGGCCAAATGTCTTCTATTACCTGCTCGTTATTATTCCTTTAGCGAAGGTATGGGTCAGCTTTGACCAGAGGCGAACATAACATAATTGATCAAGATTACGACCTAGCTTCTCACACCATTTGTTTTTTGTGTGTTATTTTTATACATGAGTGGCGGGACCTAGAGTCTAAAGTCGACTCCGAATTTTATTTACTCTCAAAATTTTTTGCCAGAAATCTTCTGAGCAGAGACGAGACTAGTTTGGCCAATGATCGTCCGTTAACACATAAAATTAACACATCCCAAGTACCCAATTGTCGCACAATGATAACAAGAGAAAACAATGTTCAGCGGTCTACTCCAGTCCTTTGTGCATTAGTCATATACGCCATACACGCTTTGACTGCATATAGCTTTCAAATCAAATGCTCGCCACTTTCTCCGTATATCCATATTAAGACCAGATTTGTTTTGTTTTTTTTACAAATCCAATCAGTTTCCCAATTTTACCCCTGCGATTGGCACAATTCTATGTGGCATAATATATTTGCCCCTCGGGATAGGAAATGTCAATTTTACGTCGGAATACATCCCATACTGTAGTCATTATGGCTTTCAAAACTGTGTCTGCTATGTTGTTAATTTCCAAGACCCCTATATACATACATATGTATGTATACATACATATGTATGTATACATACATATGTATGTATGTATATACAGTTACATACTTGATGAAAGTCTTTCAATATCTCCAGTATTTACTTGCTTAATTGGTCATTACAACCCTTTAGTCAGGATGATAACCTAGTTTCTCATATCACCCATATTGTGAGTGTTTATTTTATCCATGGGGAACGGAACTTGCAATTTAATATCAACTTCTGGGGGTAAATAAGTCACCCAAAGAAATATTTTTCATATTTTGTTTTGTTTGAGATTTCTGAGCTGTGTTTTGAACCACGGGTTCTCGTCTAATAAGCCAACACCCTACCTATTAGGTTAGGTTAGCGCGTAGCTTCCCATTCACAGACAAGTTCACATTGTGTGATGTAAGCCTTCTTGTCTTGATCCGTTAGTGGTGGGTTTGAACCACCACGCCCAGATCTTCATACGTTCTGTAACCCAAAAATCGTTCTGAATTGCAGAGCAGTCGCATGAAAGGTATTGCACCGATACCGTTTCCTCCACAGCATGGCAGCTTCTGCGGTAATCCAAATGGAGCAGACCGAGCTTGTCAGTGAAATTGCCAATAGCGTAGTGTCCCGTTAGAATTACCGTTAGAGTGCGAATTGTTCTGTTGTCGAACTCAAGTAGTTACTTCGTCTTCCACTGCTGGACACAGCAATTTTGAAATTCGACAAACAGGTATGTTGAACCACCCACGGATTGTTGAATTCCATGATGCTTTTTCCAATTTGGAAAAGTATGCCTCTATCGCCTCCTCTTCAGACATCTCCGACCCCTTCCGTTCCTATTAGACTACGGTGACTTCAATCGATCAAACAAGTTAGCATTCAACATATTCAACAGGTTTTTTTACCCCTTTTGGGGGCTTGTTATGTTGAACTTGATTAAAAAACGGCATAAAAACTCATGCATATTGCGGTTTGAACAACGCCAAATACTCTTGTGAATTTGCCATTCGACAACGAAAGCTTCCTCTACCCAAGTAATGATTAAAAATTTGATGTACTGAGCCATATAAGATGAATATGGCTTCCACAAGGTCTGGGAGTTTTAATATACGATCGGCCAACATTTTACTCGTTTCACATGTAGAGACCCCAACTGGGCATCCAGAACGTTTAATAACTTCCGTGCTTGTAGGGCTACAACAAAATTTTATACTTTTTTTACTTTCTTTTTATATCACGCGTTTTACTGCTCTCAATAGCTGTCAAGCACAAACTAAATGAATCTGATTTGTTCCCATTTTGAAAGCTTTAACAGCAGCAGTGTTGGCAATTAATTTAAGAGACAAGAATTGGAGTTACAACAACGTCTACTTCACTGACTCATTTTTGCATGTGGACCAGAAAAGTGCTAACCAAACAATAAGATTTCCGGCATTTGTATTTAGTTTATTTAGAGTACATCACGCATAACATTTCTTTGATAGAAATCTCAATTGGTGTCGAATTAAATTAAAGAGATTATATTTGTTAAAAACCTATAAGCGTCTAAAGCCTTATTATTGCATCCAGTCAGGCGTGAATATATTTCAATTATTGACTAAATAATACGATAAAAACTAAAATAAGAAAAACAAAAACAGTTTGACACAAATATTTACATTGTTTGTTCAATACTGTGTCGAATTGATTTGACAGTTCGATTTAGAACAGAAACGTATTTATTATTCGGTGCTATTTTATGTCAGTCAGTTGTTATGACTGCGAAAATAAATTGAAAATAAATGTCGACTGTGTATTGTGGAACTATTAATGTGGAATTCCTACAAAATTGCAAACGTAAAGACAAAATTTTATGTGAAATAAACTGAACTTCACTTTAGAATGATACTGAAAACAAGGCATTGTTTTTATATTTCATTCTCCTAGCCTTTAAAGGAAAGCATTGATGTTTTTTTAATACAATCATCGGAAAGAGTACCACAAGCGGACAATTTATTGTACTGCCCTCAACCTATGTATATACATATGTAGGTATTCTCGTAATGTTATCCGCAATCCTTTGCCCTAGCAGCTGTTCGGTATCAGTAGGGATAACTGTCTGTCTACATACATACATAATTGGTCATAACAACCCTTCAGTCAGGTTTACGATCTAATTTCTCACGCCACCCATGTTGTGTGTGTTAATATTATTCGCGTGTGGTGGCACCTACAGTTTAAAGTTTTTCACGGCAATTTTATTTAGTCGCCGAAAAAATATTTTTTTCATATTTTGTTATTATCGAGATGTCTGAGCTGGGGTTTGAACCTACGGCGACTACATAACTGTCTGTCTATTACTTGATTACTTCTGAGATGCATGAACACTGCACAGGTTTTAAGTATATGTTCCGGGCATACATTCAGACTCAGCATGGAGTCATTGAACTTGAATCGATTGCTATATATTGAACGTACGGATGCCGGTTACTATCCTCAAGCTGTTCCTCAATAGCAAGATGCTTGACATAAACCCATTTCACTTGACAGGAGTGTTCGCTTCTCTTGATCTTTCCTTTCGCCGAGAATTTTCTTCAATACCCGTCTTCTTATTCCACAGAAAAGCATAACAAATATCATCTCTGTATAGAAAATAATATCTTTTGTTTGTTGTTTGTCATTCGTTTATAACGGGTGATTTTTTTAAGCGTTTGGGTTTTGCAAGTTTAAAAATTAAAAAAATGAATATTTACTCATGTCTGCCATTTAATTTTCAAAGATTATTTCATGTAAATATTGAACATGGCTGTTAAATGTAGGTGATCCATCCGTGCGCTCCAATTTTATCATGGATTTTTTCTGTATTTCATCCGATATCTCACCTATGGCAGTTGTAATATTGTCTTCCAGGGTTGGAATTATGGCTGGTTTGTCGCTGTATGTGAAGGCGCTATAGTCTAATAGATAGTGTGTTGGCTTATTAGACGTGAGGTCACGGTTTAAACCCCACGTCAGATATCTCCAACAAAACGAAATATGAAAAAAATATATCTTCGGCGACTTCCTCTCAGCAATTTTCTGGCAAAAACCCTGAGAGTAAATAAAATTGGTATGAAAAGTATCGTAAAAACAATGTCGAGTGTCGCCACGCTTGTATAAAATTAACACACACAACATAAGTGGTGTGAGAAGCTAGATCGTATTCCTTACTGAGGCTTTGTAATGACCAATTATGTATGTATGTATGTTGTCGCTGCACACAAGGATTTTAGATAGTCCGACAAGAACTAGCCTATTGGGACCATACCGCATGACTTTGGGACCAATTGGCTTCTTCAAAAAATTAGATTAATTGCTCTCCAAACTTGATATCAATTTAGGGAAAAGGAAGTCACTAAGCATTGTCCGTTATGTTGAGTTTTTCCTTTGTAGCAGCAAAATCCTATGAAGTCGCCGCCCACCCACATATCTTACCAAACTCTGTGCATTTTTCAAGGTGTATTAGAAATTCTTGAATATCATCTGGCTGCTCTTTGTAAACTTTGATAACTTATGTTTACTGAGGTACCCCTAGATAATGTATAATTGGTCATTACAATCCTACAGTTAGGATTACAACCTAGCTTCTCACACTACTTATGTTGTGTGTGTTAATTTTATACATGAGTGGCGGGAGAAACTTTTCTTAGCAATTTTAATTGCTCTCAGAGTTTTTCTTGACATCACATGTCATTCAATTTCAGGCCAAAACAAGTTGGTAGTCATAGACTTCTAGAGCTCGCCGTTAACAAAGACAGATGGATGGGACCATCCAATCCATACTTTGCGCAAATTTTGTTTCTATTCTGAAGAAATTTACACTAACTAACTCGAATAGCAAAAACAAAATCACATGTTTTTTCTCTGCTGAAAGAAAAATTTTCCAAAATATTCCATTAGCTTTTAAATTCAAATACTCACAGACAAATAGTCTGGCAGACAAAAATAAAAAAAGGAAAACAAATTCAAAGAATTTATTTTTTTATTGAATAATTAAAATTAATTTGAACAGATATTTGTTACTTTTATAACTGTAAATCTAGGCTAAACAACAACAACAATAACAAGAAAAACAAAATTGACAAGAAAACATGACTGACCAACAGCTGTGTGAAAAACATTCTCAATCATAATGAAAATTGTTCATTATGACACTCATGGACAAAAAGCAAAAGAAATACGAGCCAATAAAAAGAATGTTTTTGTAATTTTCCTTCAATTAAATTAAATAAAAATTAAATTGCTGCTGCTAAAAACAAAAACAGAAACAACAACAACAACAGCAATAAAAATTTCACACAATTTAATGTCATTTAACAGAGAAAATTTAAAAGAAAGAAAACAAAAAAAAAAAAACAAAAATTTTAAAATAAAAATAAAAACAGAATAATTTTCTTTAATTTCTTTACTACCACATCACCATGACCATAAAAATAATGGCACCACATTATACTCTCATTACCTCCAAACTCTCTCCCTTATTACCTTTCTCTCTCTGTTTTTTGTGATACAATTACTAGTTGCTCTTACTCGCAATCCAACCAACCCAACCATGACATTAAAAATTCGAGAAAAACACAAAAAAAATTTTATATTTTTTTTTATTATTATTATTGTTGTTGTTGTTTCTTAAGAAAAATAAATTATAAATTTTGTCTCATGCCATTTGTTGTTGCTGTAAATATTGGTGTTCCCATTGTCATCTGTTTACCTCTTTCTTCCTTGCCTTTCTATTGTAGACCAACCATTAATCATTGCTGGGCCGATTTAATAATAAGTGGGGTGTTGTCTTTGGCAATATTTATTTTCTTTTTATTTCTCTTGTTATTATTGTTTTATCGCTGATATTTTTATCTTAATTGTTGTTGTATTAAGATCTGAAAAAAAACAACAACAACACCAACAATGAATTTTTTAATGTCGCGACATCTGTACCGGCAAAGATTTTTAAAAACAAATGAACAGAAAAAAATGTTTTCTTGGCGAGTTTTTTAAATTAACCCCCGGGTTTATTAATAAAAAAAGATTTACGGAATAAATTTGATAGTTTTTCTCAAAAACATTTCAAAATTAAAACAATTTTTGAAGAATTTATTCAATTAAATGCAGGGGAAGCAACCGTTTCCTTCCCTCTCATTACTGTTGCTGAAAATTAGAATTTTTATACTCCAGCCCTGAATGAATATTATTGTTTGGCAACGAGAGAACCGGGATACCTTCTCTTCAACTCGCTCCATGACTTGTGCCTTTAGTAGCTTTATTGTCAAGCTAGCATCTCCATGTTTGATTTGGTCACCCTTTTCTTCGACTACCTTAAGCGTTCCAGTTGTCTCAGTTTCTTGCGATATCTGCTTGGTGTACTCGAAATAGTAGTAGTAGTAGTGTTAACGATGAGAGTGATGGTATTTGACCAGATTGTTCTAAGTACATGTACACATACATAATTGACCATTACAACCTTTCAGTTAGGTTTACGACCTAGTTTCTCACACCACCCATGTTGTGTGTGTTAATTTTATCTCCATGAGTGACTACAGTTTAAAGTCGACTCCGAACGACAAAAATTATTTTGGGAAAGTTTACGTGGCAATTGTATGTATTTACTCCTCAGAATATTTACCAGAAATCTGCTGAGATGAAGACGCCTAAGAAATATTTTTTTCATATTTCGTTTTGTTCGAGATGTCTGGGCTGGGGTTTAAACCACGTCCTCACATCGAATAAGCCAACATAATACCTTCTAGACTACGGCTACTTCCTTAAACATCAATTGGCGAATACTTGTGAGGACTTTAGGCGCTTTTTTATTCTATTGTAGACAGAATTCAGATCTCCCGTGCCTTTGCAGTGTAAGCGTTTGAGTTTCGGTGATGTTCGATTGCATGATTTTTGTTTTAGGGGCACTTACCTTTAGGCCATATCTACATAATACTTAATTCATCAAGTGAATTTTGCGCTGGAATAGTTCGGAGTCATGTTGTTTGCGAATATTTCACCGGCATTTTTTTTCAGCAGTTTTATTTTCACGCCAACAAGTCGTGCTACCAAGTCATAGGTTAGGTTATATTCGCCTCCTATCATTGTAACACCAATATTACCTATTCTAACAGTTTCTGGTTGGCATCTGTCAATCATCCCGAGAAATGTTTGAAGTTGTGTTCAAATCGCCCTTGGGAAAGGCCTGTTGTTTTTACTAAATACCTGAGAATTGTTCTTAACGCCTAACAATGATAGATAAAATGTTATACACTAGAGCCTCGACATGCGTCGTTAATAGGGACCGGAGAATTTCGACGCAAATCAAAACAACGCATTTAATTTATTGGGACCAAGAATTCAAAGGAAAGCAAAATGAATGAATAATGAAAACATTTTTCATTATTTTATTTAGTTCAACAAATGTTTTTTAATTATAAAGAAATAACAAAACAATAAACAGAAGTTGCAAGAATTTTAAAATACAAAAAAAATTCTAAATATGTTCCACAATACAAATACTAAAATGGTAGTACTCAATGCTGCAAGAAAAAAATTAAACGTAAAAAATTAAACGCAAGTTGGGATTCAAACGACGCAAATTGAATCGACGCCAATCGGGGACGAAACGACGCAAATTTAATCGACGCGAGTTGAAATTGCAACAACGCAAGCTGAGTTTTGTCAATTTTTAAAAAGCGACGCAAATCGAAACGACGCAAATCGGATCAACGCAAGTCGGGGCTCTAGTGTATTATCTTCTCTTCTTCTAGCTACTGCAGAAGTTTTTATTAGATATACCCAGTCTCCGGTGTGTACACCCAGAGCGCAGTGTCCCTTATAACTGCTATGGTGGTTCCTTAGATAGAATTTTGACAGGTTTAATGCAAATTGTGTGTTACGTAATCCATGTCAAGCCAGATCTGTCTGGTGTCTTGTCTCTACGGTTGGATTCATTATTCCATCTTACCTTTGCCAATGAATGGAGATTTTGTGACGTCCTTTATTTGCCTCTCTGCAAAGGTAAGCCAGTCCCAGGTAGGAAGTCCATTAAATTTTCCATTGTGCCAGGTTTTGCAAGTGGGCCAAGCCCTAAAGAAACAAGTTTTTCACTCAGGCAATAAAAATTGGACATTATTTGCATGTCATGCATTACGCTTGAAGCCATTAAAATCCGCTATGCTATGTTTGTGAATATTGGAAAATTAGAATAAAGACTACAGAATAAAACTACATAGAAAGACTACGAAAGATAGAAAATAAAACAATAAAACAATAACATTAACAAATCAAAAGTATAAATAGAGCGAAGGAAAATGTTGTCAATCAGTAGTGGTACAAAGTGCGGTCTTATATACAAGATGAAGTTTTAAAGTCGTGACTTGGGAGAATTTTGTAGTCGTGTAGGATCGAGTAATACATTTGACAGCGTGTTATTATTAAAACCTAGACGGTTACTCTTCTATTTTGTACATTAAGGTTACTCTTCGTTGAATCGACGAACACTTTCACCCTAATTGGTTACTGTTCGTCGAATCGACGAAGCTCATTTACTCTTTATCCTATAAATTCTCTTATGTTTGACCAAATTTCGTTCTTTTTATAAACAATGTTGATTAATTACGAAAGCTTGTAGTGAGTAAAGTACCCGGGGCACCCATTTTTTTAATCCTGGTTGGTCATTTTTGTACAGTAGGGTTACTCTTCGTCGAATCGACGAACAAAAAAAAATTTTTTTTTGTTTACTGACTGCAAGCTTTTATTATCAAATAACGTTGTTGAAAAAAAGAGCGAAATTTGGTCAAACATAAACGAGTTATATGATAAAGTGTAAATGAGCTTCGTCGATTCGACGAAGAGTAACCGTCCAGGGTTAAATAAAGCTTGTTTTTGAATTTAAATAATCAGAGGATTGACAATAGATTGACAAATGATTGACATAAAAATGAGTCAATTTCTATTGCAAAAACATTAAAAGTTAACCAAATCGGTTGTATATTATATGTAAGTGTTCAGATTTAAGTGTAAATGAGCTTCGTCGATTCGACGAAGAGTAACCGTCCAGGGTTAAATAAAGCTTGTTTTTGAATTTAAATAATCAGAGGATTGACAATAGATTGACAAATGATTGACATAAAAATGAGTCAATTTCTATTGCAAAAACATTAAAAATTAACCAAATCGGTTGTATTATATGTAAGTGTTCAGATTTAATCATTTTTTGACTCATTTTGAACAACTTTTTCAACATGAGAAAATAAATTTTATTCAAAAATATTTTGTATTCGTGCTCTTCTTCTTTAAAAACGTCTGAATGAATGTATACGAGCACAATGTTAATTTCATTTTAATCGGTTGTTCACTTAAATAATACAGTATTTTAAAAATAATTTTAAAAAATTAAACGAATATAGTTCAGACGTCATATGTGCCCTTAATTAATGCCACTACGAGTATAAATCAACACTCATGGGCCACAAGTGTTTCTTTTTTTTTTTTCATATTCAATTCGAATTCAATTTAATTCAAAAATTATAATCGATTTTTATTAATCATACGTCGTCATATCGTGCACTTGTGATCCCAATACATATTCGATTTTTACATTGATTTGTTGTTGTTTATGAAAAAAAAAAAGCCTTCTTGTTAATTGAAATCGTTAATGTTTTATTTTTGTTTTTAAATTTTTATTTCTTCGATTTTATTTTTTAGTTTTAATTTTACACATAAAAACACACTTGTTGTCATTATTTTTGTAATATTCTGACAGATACTCGTATAACGCAACAAAAATTAAAAGAAGTAAAGTGACTTTCAGATATTTTCACAGATATTGTGACAGTTGACTGTTTTTATACGGTAAATGACATATTTTATAAAAATAATTTTCTTTTGTTGTTTGTTTCTCAATTAAATTAAATTGAATTAATTTTTTTGTGCTTGTATCGTATATGTATAAGACAAAAGATCATTATTATAGCATATACTCGGTGTTGCAAAAGTAATCGCATAATGTAAACATATTTTAATTTTTATAAATCCTAACAATAGAGCATAGAGATCGAGACACCTGATAAACGTGGAATAGCACGTTGCAGCAACTTTAGGGTGTTCCAGAAAATAGTCCAAAACACAAGGTTACGTGCACTTATACTCTGTGAAGCAATCTTAAAGTAAAAGTTTCTTTTTAAAATTGACAAAAAACACTCACATTTTTTATATATATACCCTAGGAGGTCTACAATTTATAACTGTTAGACTATTAGGTAATGTGTTGGCTCATTAGATACGAGACCACGGTTCAATTGCCAGGTCAGACATCTCCAGCAAAATGAAATATAAAAAAAAATTCCTTCGGCGACTTCCTCTTAGCACATTTTTGCCAAAAACTCTAAGTGTAAAATGAAAATGTCGTGACAGTTTGTTAGAAAATCTGAGGTTCCCGTCGCACATGTATAAAATTAACTCACGCAACATAAGTGATTTGAGCAGCTAGGTCGTAATCCTAACATATGGGTTGTAATGTTGTTATGTATGATATTACACATTCTAGTTCGCTCGTAGATCACAGCAGTGGAGATGTATATAGAATGGTAACTGTGTTTATTCGTCACTGACAGCTGGGACAAAATGCCAGTCAGATTAGACTATAGTTAATTGATCAGTCTTGTGTGAAGACGCGATGCATTTGAAGAGAGTAATTGTGATTTGAAGATCTCCGCTACAAAGACCTGTCGAATAATTGTCCTAGTGATTGTTATTGTTTATGCTAAGGGTATAAACAGAGGAATAACAAAGAAAAGCAATTTTTGTTGTTTACATCAAGTTGTGAACAGTGACACACAGAATTGTGCGAATAATAAATAATTTTAATTAAAACTAACGCACAAATTTATTTTTATTTTCTTATTTGCAATCTACAAGCTCATATTTTAAACGTTTTTAAAAGGTAAAAACGTAACAATTGGCAATTAGCTATAATAAGGGGTGATTTTTTAAGAACTATATAGGAAAATTTTTCAAAAAAAAAACATAAAATTCAGAAAAATTCATGAAATCTTTATTTGAATTGATCCAGTACGGTCCATATAATTTAATGTTTGAAGATTATTTCATGCAAATGTTGACCGCGACTGCGCCTCAAATGGTCCATCCGCTTAGTCCAATTTTGGCATACTCTTTCCAACATTTCGGCCGATATCTCACGAATAAATGCTTCAATGTTGTCTTCCAATGCGTCAATTGAAGCGGGCTTGTCTGTATAGACATGAGCTTTAACATAGCCCCACAAAAAATAGTCTAAAGGCGTTAAATCGCACGATCTAGGCGGCCAATTGACCGGTCCCGAACGTGAAATAAAATGTTCACCGAACTCGCCTCTCAATAAGTCCATTGTTACGCGTGCTGTGTGGCATGTGGCACCGTCTTGTTGAAACCACATGTCATGCAAGTCAAGCTATTGCATTTTGGGCAAAAAAAAGTTGGATATCATTTCACGGTAGCGCTCACCATTCACAGTTACGTTACGATTCGCAGCATCTTTGAAGAAGTACGGTCCAATGATGCCAAATTCAATGATTTGCAAGCGTTGTTCGTTTGTAAGACGATTCATGGTTAAATTATAGACCAAACTGAACATGTTTGACAGTGAAACAAAACACGAAACGTGAGTGAGCTGTTTAAACCAGTGTTGCCAAAAAGATAATAGCTAAAAAATCACCCTTTAGTTAAAAATTTCCTTTTTTGCTGCCGAGTCTTTTGAACCTATCGTTGTAGGATCTTTAGTGAAAGCTTCTCACACGATATCTCCGGTATACATTTATTGAATCAAGAGTTTTTAGTAGATAACATAATCGGGCGAAATGGGTTAGTCTTGCCTTAAGTCTTGTGTATCTCTACCTCTGATGATCGTGGCCGACTTCCTAAACGCAAGTTGCAATCATAATTTTAAAAAATGCGTATGCAATGCAAAACATACCTTAAATGCAACCTTGCATTGCATACATTTTTTTTGCATTTTATCGGCATTTAGGAACGTCGCTATGCAACTCATCCATAAAACATATGTTATTAAATTGAAATTTTGTTTATAGTAAAATGGAGGTAACACAAAATTATTTACCAATATTGTTGGCAAATGCTGAGGAATTATCTCAGACTACATCTTCAAAAAACATTGATTTGTTAATAATATAATAAATAATATAAAATATTTAATTATGTGTATAGAATCTATCAATTATAAATAATTTATTAAATATAGAAAAGAAAATACTTACTCAGCCATTGCACTTCAAGTGTTTGCATACAAAATAAAAATGATGCGCGATTTTGACTGCTGATACTCATTAAAATGCGTTGCCAAACGATTAGGAACATTAGACGTTGCCAATAACTTTACAAATGCGTTTACGAAGTGTATGCATTGTAAATATGCATTGCAACTTGCGTTTAGGAAGTCGGCCGGTGTTATGGTGTTTTCTTTTCTACAAAGAAAATGCCACCCTCTAACAAGGTGCATTAAAAAATTTTTTGACCAACCCTGTTGTAATGTCATTTTTTATTTGAGAAGAACATAACACAAATATTAAAAAAGGGTACGCCCTGTGTTTACCACTTATTAAGAAAATGAATGAGGAAATGCCAATTTGTTCAAAGGTGTTGGCAGATCTCTAATTTTTCGACTTTTTGCACGCTTTTTTTATAACAAAAAAAATATTTTAACACTGTTCTAACATTGAATGCAATTTTTTATATTGCTGACCATGTAGCTTTAATAAAGTAATATTTCCTTAAGATTACTCCACAAAACAATGAAAAAATTAACTTCAAATTGGATAACAATACCAGGCGACTTTTTTAAAATTTCATCTGGTAGCCCTATAAATAAACAAAAGTCATCTGCTTTACAGGGCATTATCAGCACTCTCGATTTATACAGGGCATAAAATGCAATGCCCTCCACCATTGGCAAGTGCGAATTATTTAGAATAAAACATACCACCCTTTTAGAGGGCGAAACATTTTTAAGAAACAAATGCAAAATTGCATTTTGCGTTAATAAAATGCACATTTTTTGGTAGAAAAGAAAACACCATTAGTTACGGATGGCCAGGTGAACTAACGAAAGAAATTTATTACTAAACTTGTGGGTTGCTTCTCACTACACAGATTAATTAAGTACCTGGTTGTACTATATATGTAGTGAGAAGCAATTTATGGATTTTCATTCACTTACCGTTCATTTGTTTTATCTGAATCAAAATTCAGTAAAATTTTTTATTATTTTAATATAATTTTTGTGCCACTTTGTATTTTATTTTTAATTTAGATATTAAATATATTGTATTAAATAATAAATTAAAATTAAACAATTTACGTCACAACATTTTAAATAGAACAACAACACTAACAATTATATTGTATTTTATTTATACGAATGTGTCTTCAAGAAAATGAAATAAAATAAATATTTTTTTTTTTTCTAAAATAATAGAAATGAAAATAAAAATAATTTACTCAATTGTTAAAAATAGAACCAAAGAATTTAAACACCTTTCTTAAGATTTTATTACCAAAAGTTCACTTTTTTTGCGTAATTTTTATCAGAAAGAAAAATAAACTTTGAAAATCATTTCGTTGTTGTTGTTGGTGTTATTACAGTGTAAAAATAAACAAAAGTTTCGCAACCACACTCATTAGTTGCTTTACAACGAATTGTTTATTGGCAAAATAATCCTTTTTCGCTAATTCCTTTAAATTACGCTTCAATTGTTTTCTCTACGAACTTTGCCATCCATCCTATGAACATTCATTGGCAATAAAATTCCGTTGCTGCTGTTTTCTAAATGAACTTCTTTCGAACATTTTAGGTTTCTTTGCAACTCTTTTTCTTTTTTCCGTTTTCTTTCTATTTGGCTTTCAACTGAAACGTTTTCTAATTAAATGCTTTTAAATATTCTGTTAAGCAACTGCTGGAGATAACCTCTGCCCGCCTCCCCCCAAAATGAAAAATAATTTCAACATTTGAACCTTGAATTTTGGGTTGATAATACTCATAGATTGTCTTACACTCGCTGCAATGTAGTAGTAATTTAAGGATTTGGCGAATAAAAGTTTTAAAATTTTAATTACAAATGCTTTCATTAAAGCCGTAGAAGGTATCTTCGTACAATGGGGGGGGATGAGCCAAACACAATATATGTACATAAAGCCAATTCAGTGAATATGGCCAGGCCAATGTAGCCAGCCATTGTAGCCATTAAGCTAAAAAGTTGAAATAATAATTTATTGGTGGCAAGTTGAAAACTTTTAACAAACACTCTGATGCTATTTAAATGGATATTCTGTGAAAATCTGTAATAAACTGTTGGATTAACAGTAAACAGATTGAATTAAAAATTAAATTTTCTTTGAAAAAACATTTTCAATACACGGGTTTAAAAATGTTAATGACGTTTAAATAAATTATTGCAATTCAAAACAAAACGAAAAATTAGACGCTAAGTAAACTAGAAAACTTTTCTAAACGGCTGTTGCAATTTGAAAAAATTTCGTAAGCAGAACATTATGTTTCCCATCATGCTTCTTTCCTTTTCTCCAGAGCATCTTAAATTTTCTACTTGGATGCGTTCAACGAAGTAGTTTCTGCATGGAGCTCATATAGTTCGTGACACATTCAATGCCTATAAATGCTGCTTATGCAAACGACATCATATATTTTACAAAATATTTTTCTCTCGAAGACTCCAAGCACAGCTCCATTGGCTTGTGCAAGTAGCCATAGCTTTTCTTCATGACAATAGCAGGACACTGATAGATGACGTGAGAAAGACAGTCTCCTCTTCCTCCTCAGATCCACTGCTCCTACAGAAGTTGTTTGCTAAAATGGCAAGTCTCTCTTTCGGCATGCTTATAAAAGGACGCCAGCCCATGTGAATCGCTATTGTACGATGAATGGCCTTGCGATTTAAGGATAAGCAGTGCATATCGAGTCGAGTCTAGCAATATTACACGTTCTCTCTTGCTGCCAACAAAATGGAGCCTCACCGTATAATGAGTAGATATTGTCCAATTTAACTGAAGCATTCGGAATACCTATCCCCTTGTCAAGGGTTGTGAGCTCCATACTGGCTTTGGCCAGCGTGGCTGTCCGAATGTCATGAGATCATGAGATCTTCCGGTAAAATTATCCACCGATCTTTTGTAAAGTTTGGCCAATAACAGCAATACTACCAACAGATACGAGTAGCATATGTCCTTGATGTGTTGCTCAAGATCATTTCTAACGAGATCTTTCACTCTGTCGAAAGCCTCATTTGGTATTAAATGCTTTGGGAAGATTCTTTCCTATCCGCGAACATCATATTGTAAAGGAATATTAAACTCAGACATAACATTAATAAACTGATCAAAAGCATTCCTATAAATTTGTGTAAAATTTTAAAATTTCCCAGAAGCACTTTCAGCTTTAACAGCGTATATCACTAGCTTGCTCTAAATAAAGGGTGGGCCAAAAGTCACGAAGGGGTTTAATCGTTTAATCGTTTTTGGGAATCTCGTGGCTTTAGTTCTTGCACTAACTGCAGCTTGTATGGGAAAAGATGTAAATTTCCCTTTAATATTCTGCGCAAAGACCGCCGAGACATTTGCAGCTCAGCAGAGCGCCTTCGAGTTGATGTTTCAGGATTCTCCTCAACACTCTCCAGAACGCGTTGAAAATTTGCTTCATTAATTACAGAATGTGGTCTTCCGCTTCGTGCAAGATCCCTTAGTGAGCCTTGTTCCTGAAAACGTGTCACTAATTGATTCGGATGGTGAATTCCGCACATTAAAATGACGACGATAGGCTCGTTGAGTTTGAGTTATTGATCGATGATGTTCAAAATAAAGTTCTATGATTTTGGTTCGCTGGATAACGTTGTAACCTTCCAAAATTAATCTCCCAGATTTATTTTACAAGTCCTAAAAAGAAAAATAAAAAAAAATTAAACTAGAAAAGTTATTAATTTTTCAAATCCCTTCGCGACTTTTGCCCCACCCTGTACATACATACATTGGTCATTACAACCCCTTAGTCAGGATTACGACCTAGCTTCCAGCTAGTTCTAGATACATACTCGTACATTCATACAGAAATAAAAACAAGATGGCCTACAAGTAATATTACAATAGGCGAAATCGCCGTGGTCTTGTAGGTAATGTGTTGACTTATTAGACGAGTGGCCTCAGTTCAATCCCCAGGTCAGACATCGAAACGAAAATATGGAAAAATATTTTTTCGGCGACTTTCTTTCAGCAGATTTCTGGCAAAAACTCAGAGTAAATAGAAATTCCTATGAAAAGTTTCTCAAAAATCTGTCGTTAGGAGTCGACTTAAAATTGTAGCTTTAGCCATTCATGTATAAAATTAACACACACAACGTAAGTGGTGCGAGAACCTAGGTTGTAATCCTGACTAAAGGGTTGTAATGACCAATTATGTATGTACGTACGTAATATTATAACAGGATTTTTCTGTCCTATAACCTATATGCACTTATTGCGTCCTGTTAAGAATCAATTTTCTTCCTTTTTTAGTAGAAAAAAGTTTTATAAGGAGTGCGCACAAAAAAATCTGGACTTACACTTTTCGTTATAGAAATAAAACTAAGTGGCGGATTTTTTTCGTTTTATATTTCAATTAAAGTAAATAATATTTGAATTCTTTTGTGTATAAAATTTTTTTCTGACAAAGGTCTCAGAGCATCCAACTTTTTGAGCCACTTTTCTTCCAGACATGTTAGGGTGTTTTAAAAAAATATTTTATTTTACTTGCTTTGTTTTAGTCGGCAAATCCTTTTTTTATTCCACTTCCACGCTTTCTCTCAATACTGAAAGACTCCTTATATTGTTTTAAGTATTACCTTAGAAACTGTTTTTTGGTTAACACCTGCGAGACTAGCAATCGTTTTTTGTAAGCGGCGCGGTTTTTCATTGAAAATTTCAATTATTTTTTTACGACATTCTTGTTGGGTGCCCATTTCCAAAAAAAAAACTAATTTTGCTATTGCAATGACATTTAGCACATGGATTTTGAAACAGATGACCATCAAAAACAATGTAACGGTATTCATTTTTTTCAATTATGATAAAAGTTATAAGCTTAAAAGTAGGCTCATTTTTTGTTGTGCGCACTCCTTAGTTTATACAGCTAACTATCTAAGAACATGTAGCAAAGCATACGATCATTCTGTATGAAGGCAATGAAAACTATGGAAAATTGTTTGATCTTCAGGTGCGTAAAGTTTTCATCAGAGGAATAGTTCCAGGAGAATCCTGATTTGGCTCAAAAAGCAATCAAAGTCATTAAAAAGCCATGATTATGCAAATTTAACTGAAACATGTCAAGTTAAATCGTAAATCAAAGTTTTACGTTTATCTGTTTTCTTCAATGAAAACAGTTTACTTTGAAGTCACATTCCTCATTGAAGTCAATTATAAGATGCTAAAAACATTACTACTGGTCCCCTGGAAATTTTTACTGTCCCCCTTCGTCATGGAACCCATCAAACATTTCAGAGATGCGGAAATACTTTGAGATTTGAAAAAAAGGACAGGCTCAAATCCATTATACGTATGTAATTATAATTATGTTGTACAGCGGGCCCTCGATTTTCCGTGATGGTCGGGACCGGAAGCATTCTGTATAATCGATTTTCCTGGTTAATTGAGTACCAATTTTGGCTAGTTTTTAATAGATATTTTTATTAATTAATAAATGAATAATTCAAGGATTTTATATACATACATACATGTTCTAAAAATATAAAAAAAAAATTTTGTCAGAAAACAGTATATATTTCGTATACTAAAGAGGGAATTCCCCTTTTCGCTTGTTTGTCCAAAATAATAGAAAAGAAATTTTGCTTATAATCACGGATAATAGAGGCAATCACGGTTAAACGATGCAAAAAAATTTAAGTCGATCCTAAATAAAATTAAGTCGTTGCAAAAAATTTTCTTTTTCCATCCCGGATAATTGCTGTTGCCGGATAATCGAATCACGGATAATCAAGGTCCTACTGTATATTAATGTAGGAATAAAACTTTCAAATAAAAAATCACAACAAGCGTCGTTTACATAAGTTTTCCTTGGCTTTTCTCTCTTAAGCAAACGTATTTTCCTTATCATCTTAAGTGAAATACGATTCAAAATTTTTGTTTTTAACGAGACTTTATTCAATTTATTTAAGTTTTTATTTTTTTATTCTCTTCGTGTAAATCTATTAGTCAGCAAAACAATTTAATTAATTTTTAATTTCTTAAGAAGCTTTAATCAAAGCAGCTTAAAATAATTAAATTTTCATAAATTAATTCAAATAGTACAACATGAATGCTTCTCTCTCACGCTTGACTTGAATTTAAAATCAAACGAAGAAATTTTCGAAGACCTATTGACTTTACGGGGGTGGAAGAGTAGAAAAATTTGTGTAATTTTCATTCAATTTTATTTAGAAAATTATAAATAAAAACAAATTAAAGAAAAAGCATAAAACATCTGACAAATCGTTAACACAGCAATATTCTTGGGTAATTTAATGAATGAAATTCAGAGTATAATTAATAGTAGGGCTGTTCAGTAAAGTGCGTCAGTAAAGTTGGTGGTATTTTTTATGCAAATGGCAACTCTGATCTATGGCAGCTATCAGATATATTTACTCCCACAACTAAAAATGGAGTGCTTTACGAAAGAGCAACTCGTGAGTTTAATGTACAATCGAGAAACTGAACCTAATGTGTCAACCATTCGAAGAGTAGTAAAAAATTTGAAACAACTGCGCCGATTAGGGACCGTACGGCTCCTGTACGTCAATCTACTGGTTGGTGTATTGAAAACATTTCTGCTGTAAACGACAGCCGCCCTAATCCAGTGGGTGGTGTGTTGGCTCATTAGACCAGATGCCACGGTTCAAACCGTACATCAGACATCTCTGACATAACAAAAAATGAGAAAATATTTCTTCGGCGACTTCCTCTCGGCGGATTTCTGTCAAAAACTATGAGATTAAATTAAACTCAAAAATTCCACTCAAAAGTGCCACTACTCATGTATAAAATTAAAAAACACAACATAAGTCGTGTGTGAAGCTAAATTGTAATCCTGACTGAAATTTGAAAAACTTCGGTAGTTTTATTTCCCTCTGATTGTTGTTGAGAGAAAGTGGCCGAAAAAATATTTTTTGATTTTTTATTTTGTTTGTGATTGTGATTGTTGAGCAGTGAATTGAACCACGAGCTCTCGTCTAATAAGCCAACGCATTACCTACTATAGCGACTTCATTGTTATATTGCAGCAACGATTTTTGGATATTTTCTCAGAAAATACTGTTGTTAACTGGCCATCAAATTCATGCGATTTAACCGTGTGCAGATTTTTTCTTTGTGGTCTTGTGGAATCTCGAGATTATGCCAATAAACCAGAAATAATTCCTCAGCACAAATCCGATATACAACGCATCATGGGCAAGGTGGAATCACATCTCTGTGAAAAAGTAATGAAAAAATGGAGCATGAAAAGAGCAATGGCCTCTGAGCAAAATGATGGTGGATTGTTTGACGGATATTTTATTCCATTTATAATCGCAACATATTTTCTTTAAAATCCAGTAAAAAAGAAACGCCGCTCTCTCAAAAATTTGTGTTTTTTTATTTCAAAATGAAAAAGTGAATGCTAACTGAAACAATCTTTATTAATATGCTTATGTAGATTATGCTAAAGACTAAATGCATTTAACTCTTGGCCCTTCCATGACTAATGCCCTTCCAAGCTGTAATGCTATGATGCCTTAAACATATTGGAGTTTACTACATGGTTTTTTAATACTCTAATTGGCAGAACATTCCAAAAGGGGATCTCTCAGGTCTGAAGTCAATGATAATGTCCTTCAGGTATACAACGACATTTCTAAAATGCTGAACAGAGAAGAAAACCGGGTATGCATGAAAGATTATGCCAGGAAATATCTGACATTGTATAGAATTTTTTCGGACAGTCAGGCAATAGCGCCACCTCGACAGCTGTCATGCTATATACAGGGTGGCTGATATATAATGCAACAAAGTAAAACGCTATATTTTTTTAATTTTTTTTTTTTAATTTTATTGTTCAAGAGCAAAAAATGTTGAAAATAACATCAAATTTTAGAATCAGTTTAGATTTGTTCGAATTGGCCACCTTTGTTACGAATTATGGCCTTCAAACGGCCGACAAAGCCATCACAAACTGCACGAAAGTGGCTCTGCGGTATTTTGGCCCATTCCCGGCGAAGCGCCGTCTTGAGATGATCGACACTTTGGTATTTTTTAGTGAGAACCTTACTCTCCAAAATGCCCCAGGCGCAAAAGTCCAACGGATTGAGATCCGGAGATTTTGGTGGCCACTGTGCGGTAGAAATGAAGCATGGAACCTCCTTTTTAAGCCATTCTTGGTTGACGCGTGCTGAGTGCGGTGGTGCTGAGTCCTGTTGGAATGTCCATGGTCTGCGGCCGAAATGTTTGTCTGCCCAGGGCTTCAATACTGTCTTTAAGACATTTTCCCGATAATATTCGGCATTTATTTTGACCCCACGGTCGATGAATACGAGCGGCGAACGACCATCGGCCGTTACGGCAGCCCACACCATTACGATCGGCGGCGCTTGAATTCTGGTAGCCAATCGCAGGTGTAAATTTTCAGCTGACCACTTTGGCAAGTAAACCCCATCATTTTGTTTGTTCACAAACTGCTCAATTTGGAATGGCTTCTCATCGGAGAAAACCAAATTCGGTAACTGGCCACTTTCGTGCAAGCGAAGTAGCTCCTTGGCTCTTTCCAGTCTAACTTTTTTTGTCCATCGGTGAACTCTTGCACTTTTTGGAACTTCAATGGCTTTAGTCCAAGCTCATTTTTCAATATGTGTTGCATCCGTTCTCGCGATATGTTCAGCTCACGAGCAATTTTTCTACTACTGCGGTGTGGATTTCGATCAAATCCGGCCTTCACTTTTCGGATCATTTCTGGTGTTGTTACCGTTTTTTTTCGTCCACTTTTTGGACGCGATGCAACACTGCCAGTATCACGGTAACGAGCAATGGTACGAGAAACAAAAGATTTATTCACATTTAAATGCTGGAGGGCTCTAACGATAGCCACCTGTGGTTTTCCAGCCAAATATAAAGCAATCACACTATCACGCTTGAATTCCATCACGAGGAACTTTTTTTCTGAATGCAATAGATCAAAATGCTTTTGTAAGCTTGTAAATAATTAAATGAACTGTCACTGGAATAAATCTGTCAGCTGTCAGACGAGCGGTTTACAAATGATAACAACCTGAAGGTGGTTGCAATACATATCAGCCACCCTGTAAATGGGTTTAATAGTATTTTCGCGAACATAGCAGTTTAATTTAATTGATATTTTTCAACAATATTGATTGATTTTCGTGCTATGCAATGCGTGATTAAAACCTTTGTGCTATTTTTAAAGCACGGGTTTAAATTTAATCTTCTTTAAATTGAATTACATTTGATTTGCATACTATTTTAGGTTTAAAATTTTCATGTTATGCTAAATAAGTGGGTCAAATATTATGTTTATTAAAGGAATCTCTTCACCGTTTCAAAGTAACATAACTAAACATTTTAATGCTATTCATGCTATTTTTAATGTAGGGTGGGCCATTTAAAAGTTTAAATTTAAAACATGGCATTCAAACGCTGAATTGTCTTTGGTTTGTCTCACTAGTCCAACTGTGTTAAATCGCATCACCATTTTGGCTAATTAAACGGCCATCAAACGTTTGACACAATAAATCAATTGTGACATGAGAAGTGTGGCAAGATGCACTATCCTGGTGAAACCAAACCTCGTTCACCTCAATACCATGAAGAGCGGGTACAAAAAATCTGTTATTATGGTGCGATAGATGTCTCAAAGAGATGTGAGCCAATGATACTTCCGCTTCACAAGCCGCACCAAACAGTCACTCGTAATGGGTGCATTGGTTTCTGTGAGACTACGTGTGAGTTTTCTGAGCCCCAAATGCGGCCATTTTGTTTATTAACGTACCCACCAAGATGAGCTTCATCCGAAAAGATGATTTTTTTTGGCAAAATCGACATCATCGTGCAGTTTCTCGTTGGGCCAATAAATCCCAATGTTGGTCAAGCGTAAATCGATCCATTACGTTCAGAGGAGATAATATACTGAATATTGTGACAGAGTAGAATGGCATAAGTATTGCCAGATTCGAAATAACCGAAGGTTCAAATTTAAACCAATAGATGGTCCACCCGATAGTAGTTGAAATCACTTGGCTAAATTTCTTTCACTTTTCTGTTTAATAAACTGTTTTTTCTTAATTGAATACAACTCATATTTTAAATAAATAAAACTGGTTTATTATGAATATTATTTTTATTGTGTCATGATAAATAAACCAATTTAATGCTGGTGCTACATATTTATTAAAAAGTCTTTTAAATTTTATTTTTTTACTACATATTCTTATGCTACTCTGAAATGAAATAACTTTCCGTTTATGCGTCCACTCTTCCTAATGGCAGTTAAGTTGTTCGTAAAGTGAAGTTATATTGCAAAACTTTATTGTTGTGATATTCTTATTTCACTTTTATGTGATAGTTAAACAGCAAACATTTGGCATAAAAATTTTGAAATGAACGAGTCATTTTTAAATGCAAATTATATTGCAACCAACATTATTTACATTTAATGCTTCAGTGTGAAGCACTTTGGTTTTTATTTTATTCTCTTAAAGTTTACGATTTCCAAGAGAGAATTATTGCAGAGAACTTAAATTTCTTTATGCTATTAAAATCTTTGAAACGTATCCTTCAACTTCAAAGATTTGTTCTGAAGTACATATAATGAAATATGAAATAGTACGCGTAGCATTGCAAGTGCGTTTAAACAACTCTAATGATAACTTAATTACAAATAATTTCACATCAGCGCACTCTGCGTAATATGAAAACCAAATACCAATTTCGCTTGAAATTCCCATTGAAAGGAAAGCTTCATTTACGTCGCCTTATTATATTTATAATTATAAGTCGTCGTCGTATTATTATGGTCTCCTTAAAAATTATAATTATAACTTTGTGCTACTCGCTCCCCTGACTTTGCTAAATATGTTTGCATGTATATACATACATATGTATGTTAACAGAAAAAGACAATCAGTTGCTCATTAGCTTCTCTTATTATCCTCTACCACGTACCTTTTTCTACACACTATTTTACTTGCAGCTAATGAACTTGTTTAATTAGATAATGACACATTAAACGTCAAATCAAGCGTAATACCCATTTCGTCAGTACCACCTCAATTTACCTACCAACCCATTTCTGACATCGTCATTAGCTAATTATTAATGGCCATTGAATTAATTATTTTGAGGTTAAAAAAAAGGGCAAACAAATATGAGATAACATCTTTCTAATAACACAATCAAATGGTATATACGAGTACATACACATGCATACATATGTATAGTCAAGATGTATATCGCATAAATAGCAAAAAATATTTAAAGAGCACAAGAGTACAGATAGCATAAATTAGCATTAAAAACTTTAAAAGGGTACAAAGTTAAACAGTTTACTTGTTAGAATAGCATGAAAAAGAATAACATGGGAAAAACAAATCACGTTTCTTTAGAATACCATGAAAATGAAATCACGTTTCTTTAGGATAGCATGAGAAAAATAAACCACGTTTTTTTAGAATAGCATGAGAAAAAGAAACCACGTTTCTGTAAAATAGCATGAGAAAAAGAAACCACGTTTCTTTAGAATACCATTAAAGAAAAAACGCATTTCTTTAAAATAGCATAAAAGAGAAACCACGTTTCTGTAGGATAGCATGAAAGGGAAACCACATTTCTTTAGAATAGCACGCTGAAATACTAAATATAAACTGATTCATTAAGAATAGCATATATGTAAGAGAATTAATTTATTTAAAATGTCATGAAAATTAAACGACGGGTTGAATTTTTGTGATATTATTAATCAATCGAATTTTTATGCTCCACAAGCCAGATATTTTAACTAAATTAGTCTTCTCTTTCATGTACTTTTCGCATATACATGCTATTCTAATTAAACTTATTTATTTATTTATTACAATACAATTACAAATTGTATCTAATTATTACGACCTGAGTAACTTAAACCTTATTCTTGGTGTAGTTTATAGCCTTTGGTAGAAATCGAACCGACGATCTTTCCACGAATAGTCTTGCACACTACCCATTAGTCACCAGGGCACCCTCTAACTATACTTATTTTTATTTAAATACTATTCTAACTATTCTAAACAAACAAGTTTTTTAAGCATTCAAAATAAATAAAATTTACTTTTTTATGGTAAATATTCGATGTAAATCTATTTATTTTTTACTATTCTGTATAAACCAAATAATTTACTAATGCTGTTCGATTTAATCCAGTTTATTTTTAATGCTAAATATTTGAATATTGTTTCTAATACTATTTTAACACGTTCCGTGCCAAGCTGTTTATGCGAAGGTGTCATTTCTAGGCCACGTGTACCATTTTCGGTACACGATAACTATTTTTATAAATTTATATAAATATATGCTTTTCTTTTGTTTTTGGGAAAAAGTAATTTATTTTACAAATTATTAATATTAAGACGGCAAAATGCATAAAATAACAATAAAAAATTAAATTTAGTTCACATAGAAAATTGATATCAGAGTGGAGAACAAAAGAGAATATATATTTTACTTAAGTTCGATTACAGAATAATAGTTTTTAACACTTTCTGCATAGCCTGATTCACAGTGGTTTCTTTTTGCTGGTCTGCCATTACCTTTTTGTAATTTATGGCATTTTCTAGAAGGTGGTACATGGTCATCTCCTTCAGAAAATATATATGAAATCAGTAGCTTTCTATATTGAAAAAGCGAAATTGAGCTGTTGTTTTTTTGTATTATACAAATTCGATGCATTTACAACTGTAATATTCAAAAAAGTTTAAAAGTGCTTTGATAACTAATTACCACGCCACATGTACCGTTATGAGTACACGACTCAAAAATTGTTCTAAACATCATTACGTTACCTAAAACAATGCTACCAATAATTAAATTTTGGATATAACTATTTCAAATTCAAAAATTCAGCTTGGCGTAGAAATGAGGTTTAGTGTGCACCGAAAACGGTACACGTGGCACGGAACGTGTTAATGATGTTACTTCTTTAGTAACGTTTTTAAGAGAACTGTTTATTTTTTAATGCTATTCGCACAAGCATTTTATTTAATATACTATTCTAGAGAAAACAATTTCTTCTTTTAATCTATTAAACACAAAGCAGTTAATTTTTTAATGCTATTCTGATTAAAACACTTTGGTTTTTAATGCTAGACTGCATAAATCAGTTTAGTTTCAATGCTATGGTAAATCAAATTGTTTATTTTCCAATATTACTGTATTTAATGATATTTGAAATATATCTATTTACCTCTTAATGCTATTCTAAATAGATCAATTACTTTTTAATGCAGTTCGAATTAAACTAATTTGTTTTTTAATGCTATTCTACATAAATAAGCTAATTTGTTAATGTGATACTAATGCAACTCATTTTTAATGCAATTCCAAGACAAGAAGTTGATCTTTTAATACTATTCTAAATAAAGTTGTTTATTTGTTAATGCTATTTAGAAATTAAATGTTATTTTTTTATGTACTTAGAATAGCATAAAAATATATATAAAAAAGTCATATTAGATATAAAAAATTTAAACAAACTTACTTAAAACAACATGAAATCTATTTATCTTTGTTTAGTACAAGTTCAATTCACGAACAGTACAATTTAATATGCCATCATAGTTAAATACATATAGAATTAAAAATAATTGTTTGCTACAAATATTTTGATTTCGTAGCACTTATTATGTCAAACGATAAGCATGAGACTTTTGATGCATTCTATCCAAATGCAACTATGATTACCATTTTTTTTATTCTTCTTAAACAAAGATCAGGCATGTTGGTTTTAATTTTTTGACAATTGCCGTCATCACTGAAGTAGTTTTACGAGATACCAGTAAGTATGAAAAAAGTGTTTGTGTTAGGATAACTATGATAATGAAAAATTATGACACTTTTAATACCATTTGAAGCTCATGTGAAGGAAAAAATAAATCCAAATTTCTAACAAAAAAAGATTCTGCAAATATTTAAATCATAAATTATAAGGCTTTTGAAAAGTCCCGTGGCTAAAACAATAATGATTAACACAGTGATTTAGGGGGAGGCATAAAATATAAGAATAAAAACAAAAACACAATGTCTACAAACAAATACTTGTGAATGAAATTAAAGATTAAAGGGGACTGAATAATAATTGAAAACAATAACAAGAATTTGTGGTGAAATACATATAGACTGTTTATTTACATTAAAAGGTTGAAATATATTTCAAGTTTTAAGCAACCATTTAGATTAGTTTTATGTGGAGAAAATATTCTTAAAATCTGTTTTTATTTGCATAATAATATGCTAAAATAAATGGAATAAAATCTGTTTTTATAGATTAATTGTGTAACCTACACACCCATTAAATAAACAAATAAAATCGTAACTAATCTATTCTCATACAATTTAACACAACAAAGATACTTTAAATAGTCTAACCCCTCTCCCTCAGCCTTCATACTTAATTAAAGCAAAACTTGCATACTCTGTTAAGTTTCATAAGCCCTGATAACAGAAACTATACAACACTCATTGGTATGAGTATGGTTACTAACGAGTATACCATGCCATGCGAATCCACGCCATACCATTCCACACCACAAAGACAAAGAAAAAAGGGTGAGAGTGAGTGTGCAGACCAGCCAGATTGAATGGGTAAAAGAAAATCGTAATTACTTTATGACTACAATTATATTGTCATTGTTATCGTTGTAATTGAGGTAGTCATTGTTGTTGTTATTGTTGTTGTTTTTGTTATGGCATTTATAAATGGATGAAGTAACTATTATGGTCGTATGTACGTCATACATAATATCCATAACTCATTGAACATGTGTGTGAGTGAGTAAAATGAACTTTACCTACTCCACACACACACTACACGTATGAGTAGTTGCCTGTACGTTTAAAATCCAGTAGATGTCAGTCGTATACCCTGTCGTTTAGTTCGATGATTTAAGCGAACCATTAACACAAAAAAAAAAAAACACCCTTAAAGACCTAATTTTAAAGAAGTTGTTACATTAAATACGATTAAATTGTCAACTGCCCTTAAAAGCATAGCTCATTTAAGGCCTCTACAGAGCCTTCAGAACGCCTTTTATACCTATTGCGTCATATGTCTTCAACTCCTTAGCTGCACGAATAGTTTGATGGACTTTATTTATATCACTTCCTGGTAAACACACTGTGGTCAAACGTTTAAATTCCAACAATTTTAAAAACTTTCGTCTCTTCGCTTTTTCCAAGAAAAGAGCAATTTCCACAAAGGTGATAAGGCATAAGCGTTGTGAAATATTTTTAACTTTTTATTAAATATCGGGTCTTTGATTAAGCGCTCGCATATCTTTATATTAAAATAAAACAAAGCGAGTGTGAGATAACATTGAAATTTTTCATTTCGAAAGTAATGTTCAACTTTACATGACTATGGCTTATAAATCAAGCTGAATTTCAGCGATGGCATGGTTCATGTTGGTTATCAGTACCGCTGTGTTTTGTGGCTTACTCACATACACCAGGACTTAGGACAATTCTATAAGAAAGTCTGAAGTCGTGAAATCGCGCCATCTCGGTAGCCAATTCGCCTCACCTCTACGTCCATGCCCTCAAATCGGTCGCGCATAATATCCAATGTGACAGTCGTCGTAGTCTAGTAGATAGTGATAGACGTGAGGCCAGGGTTCATATCCCACGCCAGATATCGCCAATAAAACGAAATACGAAAAAATATTTCTTCGGCGACTTCCTCTCAGCAGAACTGTGAGTGTAAATAAAATTGCCATGGAAAAGTTTCTCAAAAAACTGTCATTCGGAGTCGACATTAAACTCTAGCTTCCGCCACATAAAATGAACACACACAACATTAGTGGTGTGAGAAATTAGATTACCTCATTGAAGATTTGTAGTGACCAATTATGCATGTGATACATATTGCCGTCTTGTTGAAACCACATGCCTTTCACCATGATACTTCAATTCAGGCCAAGACAAGCTGGAAATCATCGACTTCTAGTGTTCGCCCTTGATAGTGATGGCTTAGCCAACGTTGATCTCAAAGAAATACTATGACGCCCCAGCCCAAAATTTTAATCAAACAGTGACTTTTACGGGATAGATTGGACATTCTTGAATCTCATGAGGATTAATGTCGTCCCAAATTCCACAATTTTGTTTGTTCACGAAATAGGTCTCATGGGTGAAGATGATTTTGAAATAAAAATGCAAATTGGGGTCATTTTGTCAACTACCCCAAAGGGCATTCAGCGTACACAGGTCTGTGCTCGTCCATTGTAAATTGGTAAAACAGGCTGAATAAATGACAACTAATTTGACAAAGTGATCGTTATCAACTGCAAAAGTTCGGAAGTCACTGTTGGAAGGGTTTATGTGACCAGAGCACAATGCTTTTTATGACTGTTATGAGCTTGAGATTAATTATGAGTACATGTTAGGGTGTTCCACATATGTATGTATATCCATAACGAACCGTCTGTCTTTTCGATACTTAAGTGTCGTTATTTTCTCCTTTTTAATTTACGACATATACGGCTTTATTTATTACATGATCCGGATCCATCCATGAATACTTCAATATTATCTAGGAGATATAAAATATTTTCCTTATAAAAAACCAAGATCGGAAATCGTTTCATGTATCCTATAGTCAGTAAGGAGATTGTGGTCCCAAGATTTCGGCATATGTATCTTGGAGGCTTGGTTACTACATGGAGTTATATCCGGTTTTTAGTTAGATTATAATCAAAATAAAATGATAACTAATCATATTAGTAATCAGGGTTGGATCATCGTAGGGCATACAAAATTCATTATTATCGTAGAGGCAAAAGATTTGCTATTTATTTTACTCTCGTATCTCTCGTTATGAATTCATAATTAAATCATTTGAACAGTGCAACTGTAGTAGTAGCAGTAAACTACGGCAGCAGCGACAGCTACACTGACAGTGTAGCTGATGATAATGGAAAAAGAGAGAATATGTGTTGGCTGGCAGTGAATCAGATACATAATTGAGATAAACTGGATATAAAATAATAAAAATAAAAGCAAAACGTACTCCAAAAGCCACAATTCATGACAGACCCTACAAACTAATTATAAAACAATGATAAAAATCTGTTCGAAAAAAAACTGAAATAAAATAAATGGGAAAAACAAAGTGAAATAGCGGAGCAAAAAAATAAACAAGCAAAATGTGATTTAAAGTGAAATTTAATGACAAAGCCAGGTGAATTAAAAAATTGGAAAAAAAAAACAAAAAAATAAAAACCAAAACAGGAACAACAACATACAACAACAGGTCGTTAAGGTTAATTTGCAGTACAGAAAACAATCAACATAAAAACAAAAACAAACAAATAAATCGAATTAAAATTTAAATTTAAATAAAAAAAAAGAAAAACAAACAAAAATATTTGCCAAGAAAAAAATTATTAACAAAAAAATAAAAATCAAATACATACTCATGATTATTTCGTATTTAACAATTGAAGAATTAAGTTGTATGACCGAAGTGGGCAATAAAGTTCTCACAATGATACCAACAACAGTAACGGCAACACTGGAAAATTCCGCAACAGCAACTACTACGGCCACGATGATAGTAACCGATACGGAGACAACAACCAGTGCTACAATAACAACAACACCAACAGCGACGGATACAATCGGTAGTAAATCCGCTACAAACTCACCACGCATAGCACGCATTACCATTAACCGTTCCACGCAAACGAATTTTCTTGTGACGAATCCACACCTGCTTGGCAATGACTATTCGGACAATCGCAGCATAGCCAGCAATAGCAGCAGTACCAATAGTCTCAATGCAATTGGTTTACAAGGCTTTGCTATGGGTATGAGTAAAATCAGTGGCAGCAGTTGTAGCGACAGCACCACCAGCAGTGATAGTCATGGGGATACCATGTCCTTGGAACAACTATTACTTGCTGTGCAAGAGGAAACCGATGATGATGGCGCTCTCTCTGATATACCACTGCCACCTTTAGCACATCAATATCACCAGCAAAGACATCATCATCATGATCATCATCGTCATCATCACCACCACCATCACGACCACCACCACAACCAGCGTCAGCCGAATGATGACAATAATAATCTTGAGCAGGAGTGTGAGGAATGTAATAATTCCTGTTCTTGTTCCTGTTCCTGTTGCTCGTCTGATAATGAAGTAACGCCCGCCTCTTATGTCCTAAACTCGAACAACAGCAACAGCAATAATGAACGACGTTTTCGTCGTTCATCGATTGGTATGCAACGGAAATCGGCATTCCGCCAAAGGAAATTGGATTCATTTGGTGCCTTGCGTCGCCAGCGGTAAGTTTTCTGGTGTGGATTTGTTTTTGTTTTTAATTTTTATTTTTTGTAGCAAAGGAAACAGAATTTTTAATTTTTCCATTCCTAGTGTTGTACGGAAATATTTTGATTAATTTTTGAAAATCTTTGGTGAATATTTCTACGGAAATACTTTCTCATTTCCTTTTCATTAATTATTGTTGTAATATTTAAGTATAGTTGTTGTCGTCGTTGCCGTTGCTGTTTGGTCATTACCTCATCATGTTTTATTGTTTTTGTTGTTAAATTCTTAATGTGCAGTCAGTGAGGCGAAAGAAATCTTTGAATTACAAAAATAAATTTTCATGAAATGCCATAAAAGCTCTGTTTAAAGCTGTATTGCGTTATTAAATTTATAAAAATAAAATTAAAATCAACCGCGTAATTACAAGGAATTTAAGGGGCGTGCATGTACTTATGTATGTTAATCGCTATTAGAAAAAGGAAAGTGCCGCGCATACAAACTCGCACTAAAAGGGCATTAAAATCTACAACTATATACCACGGAAAAGTGAAATCAATCAAACTTTATAATTCAAATGTTCTCTCGTTTCTTTCAAATGGGGGAAATGCTTACACGCGTGATATGCAACCACTTCAATTGAACAGATTTCTTCAAGAAATCCTTGGAATGTTTTGTCCCAAAACAATATCAAATATTAATTCGTGAAATGGACGGATATTTGAATTTCCAATAGCTGAACAAATGTAGTCACCGTAGTCTAGTAGGTAAAGTGTTGGCTTACTAGAGGTGAGCCCTCGTTCCAAACCTCAAGTCAGGCATCAAAACGAAATACAAAAAATATTTCTCCGGTGACTTCCTCTCAGCAGCTTTCTAGCAAAAACTCTGAGAGTAAATAAAATTGCCGTGAAAATTTTCTCAATAATCTGTCGTTCGGAGTCGACTTTAAACTGTATGTCGCACCACACAACATACACAGCATAAGTGGTGTGAGAAGCTAGGTCGTAATCCTGTTGAATGTTGAACAAATCCACAAATGCAAATTGATTAGGTAATAGACTCTATAAACTACATAAGAATACTACTAGTATTTCAGTCTTTTGTTTGTTATTCAGCGCAAATTGATAAAGCAAAAGTGGGTGATGTATTGATGGACTTATAAAGGGAGACTTTTTAGCTATTATCTTTTTGGCAACACTGGTTTAAACAGCTCACGCACGTTTCGTGTTTAGTTTCACTGTCAAACATCTTCAGTTTGGTCTATAATTTAACCAAGAATCGTCTTACAAACGAACAACGCATGCAAATCATTGAATTAGGCGTCGTTGGACCGTACTTCTTCAAAGATGATGCGAATCGTAACGTAACTGTGAATGGTGAGCGCTACCGTGAAATGATATCCAACTTTTTTTTGCCCAAAATGCAAGAGCTTGACTTGCATGACATGTGGTTTCAACAAGACGGTGCCACATGCCACACAGCACGCGTAACAATGGACTTATTGAGAGGCGAGTTCGGTGAACATTTTATTTCACGTTCAGGACCTGTCAATAGATCGTGCGATTTAACGCCTTTAGACTATTTTTTGTAGGGCTATGTTAAAGCTCATGTCTATACAGACAAGCCCGCTTCAATTGACGCATTGGAAGACAACATTGAAGCATTTATTCGTGAGATACCGGCCGAAATGTTGAAAAGAGTATGCCAAAATTGGACTAAGCGGATGGACCATTTGAGGAGCAGTCGCGGTCAGCATTTGCATGAAATAATCTTCAAACATTAAATTATATGGACCGTACTATCGATTCAAATAAAGATTTCATGCATTTTTCTGAATTTTATGTGTTTTTTTTTTGAAAAATTTTCCTCCTATAGCTCTTAAAAAATCACCCCTTATGAGGGGTCACAATATACCAATAGGTACAGGGTGAAGGCGTAAAACTGTGAACACTGTTATGCGCCAAAATTCCAACTTTACTTGCCCCTCTTTTCGCCAGATAGTCCAACTTATTGCTCTCATTCATATTCAGCCCCCTGTAACAGTGTTAAAGACCCCTAACGTGTCCAGACGATCTAAGCACTCACATATTATTGAGATCATCGTGGTCGATTGAAGGCTTAAGAGCTGCTGGACTATTGAAAAACGATTCTGCTCTCAGAGGAGAAGTCTGTATCCATGTTTACTATTATGTAACATCAGGTGGCAGAGTATTAACAGCATTAGCAGAACGATGACAATAATAATCTTGAGGACGAGTGTAAGGAATTTAATAATTCCTGTTCTTGTTCTTGTTCGTCGTTCGATAATGAAGCTTTTTAATGGCCACGTATAAGTTAGATTGTAGTTGATACACCTTTATGTCATGGTCTGATTATCAATAAATACTTTTCCCCTTTTGTTAACCTCCAATAAACTCGAAGTATTGAATGACAAGCATATTATTGCAGTATTAATGTGTTTCAGAACACCTTTTGCTACTTCTGCACAATATACAGGTTATTTGCTCTTTTCTTCAATTTTCAAATAAACATATTTAAAGCACACTCTCACATACGTACAAAGAGATTATAACGCCCAGTTTTTCATATGCATTTGATGAAATTACTTGCACATCTGAAGAATGAAAAATATTTCATTTGAAGACAAAAGGAAAGACTCGAAATTAATTTCTATTCAAAAAGAAGTTCTTGTGTCGGTATGGGAAAAATTGATTTTTCTTATTGTGCGTTCACATTGCGCACTTTCACCGTGTTATCGTTATTTTCTTAATCTTTGTCTTTATTTCAGCCTTCTCTAAAATTTTAATTAACTTGTCACGATGATTCATTTGAAAATATTTTATTTTTATTATTTTTTTTATATTTTCAGTCGAACAACTTCTGTAAGCAGTAGAAGGCCCATACGTATTGTGCCCGATTGGACGGAGAATGCCATTCAAGGTGAACATTACTGGAAGCCAACGTCAGCATCGGGTGATTTATGTTGCCTCAATGAAGAGTGTATAGTAAGTATTTCAATATTGTGCTTTGTTTCCTTTAAATATTAAACTTATTATGTGGTAACCATTACAATACGAGGGCTGTATTAAAATTAGAGATTCAGGACAGTAGTTTGAAAGCAATTAGTGTGGCAAAAAGTCAAGTCTCCAAAATGAAATTTTTTTGCACCGATCGAAACATTACTCAACTGTTGCCCTTATTAATCGGTTGTCAAAAAATATTTATTATGCAAAGCCTATTTACATCAACCTGCCAACTTATGACCCCATGCATTATCAGGAGTTTTGTATTCTACAACTTAACAATATAACTATCGTCTGTCTATCGAAGGCAGCGCATTAGTTCGAAAAACGTATCATTAATAGCCTTACGTCTACTCTACTCACTTATGTAGTCCCAATAAAATTTTTGTCCGGACAGAGTTATTTTTTACTAAGAATTTTCTGCAACACGATTCATCCGTTCCGAAATATTTGACCGAATAATCGAGGCTCCCAAACGAAACTTTTAAAGCAAATTGAAAGTTTTTCATTATATACTATATATGTAATCCATTAGCAGTTCTGTTTAAGTTGGGCCGGACAGAATATAAAATTAAACCAAATCGAGCTGAGAGTTGGTCGTAGAAAATAATTTCTCCCTCTCAAGACGGAAACTGTAAAACTACATACAAAAGATTGTTGTCCGGGCAAATATTTTATTCAAACAACATGAGTGAAACGAGATCGTTTCGCCGGATAGTCCTCAATTTTGTTTTTGTTTTACATATAAACAGGCGTACGTTCGTCTTACAATAACAGGGGATTACCGTATAAACAGGCCTGTTTGAATATCACCGGGTAGAGTATATTCACACACTTTGTTGTATTTTCATTCTAAGGTCGTCTAATTTATGAATTACCCTCGTTGCATGTTTTAGACACTCTTTTAAGATGGGAATTTTATCAAGTATTATATCACCACTAAACTATTAACATTAGTATGTAAACTATTTAATTAAAGCAACATTTAACCCAAAAAGCTTTTAAAAAAATAATTAAAAATTCCTCTTTTCACCTTAAAAGCAAGCATTTTTTAATGCCCCTCTAAAAAGAAAACCATTTTTAACCAGCACATTTCAAAAGCCTCATCAATTTATGCTGGGGAAAGTTTCAAGGCTTTTAAAATACCATCAGGTATCTTTAAAAGCACTTCACTCCCTCTACCGTTTAGGTTTAGAAAAGTTTTACTATCGAATACTTCAAAAAACGAGAATAAAAAGAGAAAATTTAAATTAAAATGAATCTTATATTTTACCCTGTCACCACTAACCGCAATGATTATATTTAATATCAAAGGAAAGGAGTGATTTATGGAAAAGTATAAAAGAGAACATGAAAATGATGGGAGTGTTTACAGGGAAATAAGTTTCATCCAACAACTCCAGGATACTTTAATTTAATTAGACAACATACAGAGACCGAAGTCGCAGTAGTCTAGACGTGAGGCCACGGTTCAAACCCCATGGCAGACAATCTTCAGCAAAACGAACGAAATATGAAAAAATATTTCTTCGACGAGTTTCTAGCAAAAACTCTGAGAGTAAACAAAAATTGCCATGAAAAGCTTCTCAAAAAACCTGTCGTTCGGAGTCGACTTTAAGCTGTAGGTCCCGCCACTCATGTATAAAATGAACATACACAACATCAGTGGTGTGAGAAGCTAGTTCGTCATCCTGACTAAAGGGTTGTAATGATCAATTACACTGTACAGGGTGGCTTATATATAATGCAACAAAGTAAAGCGCTATATTTTTTTAATTTTTTTTTTAATTTTATTGTTCAAAAGCAAAAAATGTTGGAAATAACATCAAATTTTAGAATCAGTTTAGATTTGTTCGAATTGGCCACCTTTGGTACGAATTATGGCCTTAAAACGGCCGACAAAGCCATCACAGGCTGCACGAAAGTGGCTCTGCGGTATTTTGGCCCATTCCCGGCGAAGCACTGTCTTGAGATGATCGACACTTTGGCATTTTTTAGTGAGAACCTTACTCTCCAAAATGCCCCAGGCGTAAAAGTCGAACGGATTGAGATCCGGAGATTTTGGTGGCCATTGTGCGGTAGAAATGAAGCGAGGAACCTCCTTTTTAAGCCATTCTTGGTTGACGCGTGCTGAGTGCGGTGGTGCTGAGTCCTGTTGGAATGTCCATGGTCTGCGGCCGAAATGTTTGTCTGCCCAGGGCTTCAATACTGTCTTTAAGACATTTTCCCGATAATACTCGGCATTTATTTTGACCCCACTTTCGATGAATACGAGCGGGAGCGACCATCGGCCGTTACGGCGGCCCACACCATTACCATCGGCAGCGCTTGAGTTCTGGTGGCCAATCGCAGGTGTAAATTTTCAGCTGACCTCTTTGGCAAGTAAACTCGGATCATTTTGTTTGTTCACAAACTGCTCAATTTGGAATGGCTTCTCATCGGAGAAAACCAAATTCGGTAACTGGCCACTTTCGTGCAAGCGAAGTAACTCCTTGGCTCTTTCCAGTCTAACTTTTTTGTTGTCCATCGGTGAGCTCTTGCACTTTTTGGAACTTCAATGGCTTTAGCCCAAGCTCATTTTTCAATATGTGTTGCATCCGTTCTCGCGATATGTTCAGCTCACGAGCAATTTTTCTACCACTGCGGCGTGGATTTCGATCAAATCTGGCCTTCACTTTTCGGATCATTTCTGGTGTTGTTACCGTTTTTTTCGTCCACTTTTTGGACGCGATGCAACACTGCCAGTATCACGGTAACGAGCAATGGTACGTGAAACAAAAGATTTATTCACATTTAAATGCTGGAGGGCTCTAACGATAGCCAAATATAAAGCAATCACACTATCACGCTTGAATTCCATAACGAATAACTTTTTTTCTGAATGCAATAGATCAAAATACTTTTGTAAGCTTGTAAATAATTAAATGAACTGTCACTGGAATAAATCTGTCAGCTGTCAGACGAGCGGTTTACAAATGATAACAACCTGAAGTTGGTTGCAATACATATCAGCCACCCTGTATGTATGTAACGTATTAGCGATCCAAAACCACTCTAATTTGTATACTTTCATATCCACTGCCTTAACTGCCAACTACGTATTCGTGAAAATTTTATTGTATGTAAATCCCTAGATATCTTGAAGCCGCTTCCCGTGAAAAACAAATTTCGATCTGTAAATTTGACAATGTTATGGATAATACGAGTATAGCGTTCTCGAGGCATATGTATAACGTTTTTTGGAGACTCTATAAAAACAACAATTCCAGGAAATTTCATATTTGGAGTTCATTAGTAGAACAAGAGCTACATACATATGTATATGGGGAACTTGTTGTAAGGATCCTTTTAAAAATGATACTGGACTTCTCTCTAACCAATTGTGTTATCTCACAGTTTCAGCGCAAGATGGCTTTATCAATTTCAATTTTATCAGTTGTAGTTTCTACGTTTGATCATGTTATTGTCCCGAATTTGATCAATCCATTTTGCTCTCAAGACGACAACAGCCTTCACACAAGAGCCTTCAGTATATGTACAGATATTACTTTGGTACCAATGCGTTGAACAGAAAAAACTGTGTGCTTTTAAACGCACGTCTTATACTCTTTCGAACGTTATCCAGGCATTTATTAAAATCAGCACTTCCATAAGCTAGTGCATCTTGTCCACATGGTATTTCCCTCTGACAAAAAGAAGAAATTATTAAAAAGCAACAAATGTTGCAAATCTAAAAAAGAAATAAAAACTTGCAACAAAATGTATAATTAAGTGGATATAACGATGACGTTGTAAACAAAAAAAATCTTCACCAATTAATGATGCCTGGGATGGCAGGCAGACACACGATAATGATGCTGGAAATGAATTCAAATTAAATAAACACTCCTCAGCCACACAACACAAGCCAAGTACAACTGGTGGTGGTGTGGTGGATGAGACATAATTGGCGATAATGTTTACAAAATTAAAAACCATTAAAAACGGAAATAATTTTGAGGCACTTTTTTTCTTTTTCGAATACGAATATTAAAAAGAAAAACCCAACAATTTTTATAATCAAAACAACAAATATGGAAACGAAACTGTAAAGGAAATTGCAAATTAAATGTCTATGGAATCCATTTGGCAAAAGTTCTTCGAAAACGAAATTCATACTTCCGTTCTGAAGATGAGTTGAAGTGCTTTAAGATGAAGATGAATGAGAATGAGTCTACTTGAAGAGTAATTATGCCCCATTTGATATCAGAGAGTTATTTTATTAGAAGGATTTTAAAATTTAATGGCTTTATCAACAACAACATCAATGAGATTTATTAATTAACGGCAAAATTAATTACCATAGAAAGGAAAATTAAAGCGGAAACTTTTTGGGGTGTTTTCGAGATTCAAATTGCTGACTAAGAATTTAGTAGGTTCGATGGCAGGCAGGTATTGATGTGAATTTTAAGGACAATATGGCGTCCTGTATTGGACACTGTATGTGTCATTTGATCCATGTACGTCCCCTTAAGATAATTAGTCATTACAACCCTTCAGTCAGCATTACAAATTAGCTTCTCACACCAAAGTTTTTGCCAGAAGTCGCCAAAGAAATATTTTTTCGCATTTCATTTTGTTGGAAATGTGTGACCTGGGGTTGAACCGTGGCCTCACGTCTAATAAGTCAACACACTACATACTGGATTACGCCAACGTCCCCGTAAGATAGCTTAATATGATTTTTTTCTCAGAGCAGATCCACTTCTACCACATTCCCTCCTCTACCATTTCATTACTGATTAAAATCTAAGTGTCCCAGTTACCCTGGGTTTAACATTTTCCCGGCTAGCTTATCCAGGTACTGAAAGCAGTTGCATATGGTATTTGCCTTTATGATGAAAGAATTCATAGGTTCAACTGCTATCAGATTAACCCCTTAGGAAGGTGATCTTTTAACCAATGTAATGATAGCATAAGCACAGTATTATCTTACCTTTAAGCCACCTTGTATAAAACAAAAGTAGAAAATTACAAATAAAAACTCTACCAATAATATAGGAAATATGAACAAAAAAAAAACGGCAACAATATCTGTGTCAACCTTGAAATATTTTCCGAGATATTTTTAAAAATAAAAACTATTTCGTAACGGACGGTATTTTTACAAAATTAATTTCGAATATTTTAATTGCCTTATTTTCCTTAAAGTGTACTCTACTGCCATCCACCCCCACTACTATAGCCAACTACGAAAATCTAAAAAGAAAAAATCCAAAAAGAAATAAATTCACTATCATGTGCCTAAGATTCCTGAGATCAACTGAAATATGAACGAAAAGATTATGAATTATTTGGGAAATACAAATACATACTAACAATTTCCCCCTATTCTGTACTCGAAGTGTAATAAAACTATAGTGTGGCGTGAGGGATATTGAAAAAAAAAGTATTCAGAGTCTAATGAATTTTGGGAAAAAAACTTTGAAGTGAAATTTCATGAGCGTTCACAAAAAATTGTTCTAAGGATTGAGGGTTAAAGGAACTTAAGGCCTTAAATATAAATTTCATGAATTTCAAATCCAATCCAATGCAATTTGAAGCAATTAATTGGTGTTTGAAAAAAAACTTCTGTGCCAATATCGACTCCAAACAACTGAAAGTCACAAGTCGTGATAGGTTCCCAAGGACCAAATACACGGCAATGGGAAAAAATTAGTTAATTACGCTTGTCAGCATCTATTTATTACAAATAAATTTTATTTGATTCTGTCTGTAGCTAAATATGTTTTTTCTTTTGCTCGAGATATATCATCTATTCAGCTTGTCTAGTCGATGTATTCTACAAACATAACATAATTGGTCATCCTTCAGTCAGGATTACGACCTACACTCAAAAAAATAATCAAGCCATCCGGGCTTGAATCAATCCATATCGGTCACAATAGTACGGTTTGGCTTGAATCAAGTACAAAAGAGTTGAATCAAGCCCGAATCAGCCAAGTACAAAAGTGTTGATTTTAGCGCGATTTGCGATTAGCGCCTTTTTGGGATCAAAATGATCTCATTATGTATTTGGTTTAAGCATATTTTTTCTTGATTTAAGATCGAATTCGTACTTGATTCAAGAGAATCAGAAGTTGAAGTAATCCTTAAGCGCACTTGTTTCAAGAATTATAAAGTTGATTTAAGCTAGATTTCGTACTTGAATTAACTTATAAATGGGATCGAATTGAGGCAAATCGTACTTTATTCGAGCACAATGAACTTGATTTAAGCCCTAAATTGTACTTGATTTAAACCTAAATTTATCCAAAAACGAGCTTGTTTCAAGAATTTTGAACTTGATTTAATCCTAAAATCGATTGATTTGAAAAAAATGCAAGTCATCGACCGGAATAATCTAAGTCATCTACCAAAGAAATGCAACTTGCGAAAAATACGACATTTTGTCGGATATATATTGTATAAATCCACATGAACTAAATGAGAATTATTAAAATTTTTACTTTTGAACTTAAAACCCACAATTCCATAACTCAAATAACAAATAACTCAAAATAACACTTTTTTTAAATAGATTTGAGCTTTTTAGTGTCGATTTTAGTAATATAAGGTTTAGTTTCTCACATCAATCCCGTTTTTTGCTTGTTTTAAGCAAACAATAGCCAAAACGGGCTTAATTTTTCAAGCACGTTTTTTGGCTAAAATTGAGAATAGGAAAGTTGATTTTAGCACACTGTTTTTCTTTCTGTGTAGCTTCTCACACCACTTGTTATTTACTTACTTAATTGGCCATTTAAAACCCGATTAACGGATTTCGTCCTGCTTTTCACATTCTTCCAGGCGCCTCTGCTTCATGAGCGCCTTCGCCAGTTAGTCACACCAATCGATGAGAGGGCTTCCTCGAATTGGTCCTTCCATCGCAAACAATATCATCCTCTTCGCCGCCTTTCGCAAATCCCCGTATTAAATACCTGTTTCGCCGGAGCATCCTACTCCATTAGAACGACATGGCTGAGCCAGAGCAGCCGCTGCACAACACCAACAACGTTGAGGAGCTCATACAGCTCATTGTTGGATCGAATGCGGGAATCATCACCAACTCTCATTGGACCGAAGTCCTTAAGTAAGACTTTTCTCTCGAATACTGCTGCATCAGTTCTGGGAGGATGAGCGTCTTGTAGAGTATTAGTTTTGTCGTACGAGAGAGATCTCTGCTACTCAATTGCCTGTTGAGACAAAGTAGCACCTGTTAGCAAGAGTGATCCTACGCTTGATCACCAGATTGACATTACTTTTGGTGGTAGCGGCGAGCCAACACTACTTATATTGTGTATGTTAATTTTATACATGAGTGGCGGGACATACAGTTTAAAGTCGTCTCCGAACGACAAATTTTTTGAGAAACTTTTCCTTTTTTTACTCTCCGAGTTTTTGCCAGAAATCTATTGAAAGGAAGTCCCCGCAGAAATATTTTTTCATATTCCGTTTTGTTGGAGATGTCTATTCTAGAGTTTCAAACGTGGCTTTATGTCTAATAAGCCCCAATACACTACTTACCAGACTACGGTGAATTCACTATTCATCTGCATATGTTCACAATATCATCACAGCTCTTCATCATTCATCATCATAAAATTATAAGAATTTCAAATACAGAACAGGGGGGCATAAAAATATTGTGTTTAACGGTAAACAACAACCGCTAACAAACAAACGAACAAATATTTTGAATTTGAATTTGAATTTTACTTAAAAATATTTATGTATGTACTACGAGTATGTTTCTTTTTCTATTTATTTACCAACTAAATATTATTATTTTTAATTTCTTTTAAACAATTTCCCTCATTTTCCTGTATCTCTGTCTCTCTCTCTTGCTTTTTTACAGAAAAGTGGTCAACGCATGAAGTGCTCGGCATGCCAATTAATTGCGCATCAAAATTGCATTCCATACGTGAATGAAAAGACTCAATTAGCATGTAAGCCAACATTTCGCGATGTAGGAATAAGACAATACAGGGAACAGACTATTACACATCATCACTGGGTCCATCGTAAAATGGAGAAAGGCAAATGCAAACAATGCGGAAAGGTAAGCTTCCTACCCCAAATTCATTATCTCTTTGCAATATAATATCGGCCATAAATATGGCCGTACATATGTATATATATTGAATTTGTTTGTATGTCTTTTTAAACATACATATTTTACAACGATTTAAAGGTGGAAATCTTTTCAATTTTTTTTTTCGTTTATTTATAGAATCTGAAAATATTTTTGTTTTTAAATTCAAAAATAAGAAAAAAATTTTTGTTCATCTTCTTAAATTTATTTTTAAAACATAAAAAATATTTAAAAACAATTGAAACAAGTGACAGACAGACAGACAGACAGGTATAAAGAATTACTTGTGTTGGCAAATGACTAGACACACATTCCGAAGGGGGGGGTGAGTCTATTAAGTCTCGTAAGTGAAAATTTCTTGGGATATCTTTAAAAAAATATTTTTGTATTAAATTATTTGAGTCATTTATTTTGAAAGTGGTTCAAGTCCATTTTTTCTTATATTGAGATATTTAAGATTTTGCGTTTGAATCGTTTCAAAAATATTGTTAACTGGTATTAAATTGTTTTTATGGTTTTGTGGCCTTAAACATGTTAGAATATATAACGTAATATGTTTTGTAAACTTTGCTAGAAAAATAAGCTGTGTTTCAGAACCCAAAATGGACTTAAACCACTTTCAAAATTAATAAAACCACTTTTTTGTTTTGTGAAAAGGAATAAGTCCACTTTGTGTTCTTTGTTTAATATTATTATAGTTAATTTTTTCACTTAAGTTATCCCACTACTTTTATATAATTCCAAAATAATTATTACATGGGGTTGGTTGATTAGCAAACAAATTATACAAAAGAATTGTATACCTAGTGATTCCACTAAATAAATGGTAAATATTTTATTTTTGATGTAGATGAATGTGATAGCTTTAAAATAAATAGGGACGCTTAGCACTATGAACACTATATTACGATTATTGAATATTACCTGAGGAAGTTATGAAATTTTTTTTAAAATCATTGTGGTTTCTTCACTGAACCAAAAATTTCGGTAAATACTGTAAAAAGGGGTGAAGAATTGAAGAAATTTCGTTATATATCAGCTAACAAAAATCTGTATTCATATCTACGTCTTTTTTAGTAAAAATTTATAAATTTAGTAAATTATTCGTATTGAAAAAATTTCTTCATATTGAAGAAATTTCTTCATTTATTCATATTAAAGAAATTTCTTCAATATGAATAAAATGCTTTCGTTATTTTGAGGGATGTAAATATGACGAAATTTAGTTGAATTTAATAAAAAACTTTATTTTTATTGAAGAAATTTTATTTGAATTTACTATTAATTTTTATTTATATTAGAGAATTTTATTTAATTTTATTAATATTTTTCGTTAATATTATAATTATTATATATACATACATACATATGTACTTTTAGTGAAAAACAGTTAAAAAAACTTAAATATATATAATAAAAAACGTAAGTTTACAATTAAAAAAAATTATTTCAAACTTGAAATTAATGTATTAATTTGTAGGCTGTTTAAATCTGTATTTGTGGTAATTTACGTATGGGCTCTGATTTTGGATACATGTGCATGAAATCCATATCGATCTGAAAAATTAATCAAACATACACTTCCTTAAAACGCAGTTACATAAATTAAAAATTGTCATTCAAAATACTAATTTCCTAACTAAAAAACAGAAATCTTTTTGATTTTATTTTAAAATAACATACATACCAACTTAAAACCAAGTGGTTTTTTATATTGCGGCCATTTGTCTATTATGTTCGAAGTGTGTTTCGCACTTGCTACTTCAGATAGCCGGTAGTTTTTGGTAGCTGCCCAATGGTTTTCAATTTTCTCCCAAGTGCAGTTGTCGAGAAGGATTGCTTCGATGCTTTCCTCAGTGTTTTCTTCAGGAGGATCTAATTAGACATAACAAATTATAACACTTAGGGCCATTATTACAACTTGCCGTTAAACTTGGGTTTAGTTAAAGGTACCTTTAGCTAAAGGGAACTGTAAAGTTACCTTTAACTTATTTTCGTTATTACAACTTACAGATAAAATAAAATTAACCTTTTCAAAAATATGGCAGTGCCGAAGCAATGTCGATAACACTGCTCAATTAAACAAGTTTTTTTTTTAACGCAGTGGCAACAGCGGACTTCGTTTTTTTTGTTGTATATGCTCATTTTGTTTAAATTTGAAGTTGCCATATCGAAAATAGTATATGATATGGCAAGTTCAAACATAAAGTGACCTTTAAATGTTAAAGGTAGGATGATCTTCCCTTTAGCTTAACGATCACTTCTATCTTATTGGGTACTCATAATAATGAAAAACAATTTATCTGCCGGTTAAAATCCTCCCTTTAGTTAACGGCAAGTTGTAATAATGGCCCTTAATACTTTAAATATGTTTGTACAGCTCTTACCTAAATTTATAGCCCTCTTCTGCTCCACAACCGAATGCAAAATTAAGCATTTATTGAAAAAAAATAATTTTTTACACTTATAACACTTCATATTTTGTTAAATTAATAAAAAAAAAAAAATCTCACTTTATATTAACACTTTTTTAACTAAAACCACAACTTTTTAATATATACACTTTCGTAGCAGATATGAAACTAAAATTCTGACAAAATTTTTCCAGCGCATACTTGGTTTTTTTTAAAACTTCAAAAATAAATGAAACCAACATTCTGAGAATAATTTTTCCAACGCCTACTTCGTTCTTTTTTTTTAATTTCAGAAATAAAAGAGTTGAGTTAACGAAATTTCTTCAATTTTACTATAATAAAGGAGTTAAATTGACGAAATTTCTTTAATTTTACAGTACCATAATAAATTAAACGAATTTTCTTCAATTCTACTAAATTTTTTTAAAATTAACAAAAAATAATTATTTAACATGACTAAAAAATAACTAAAGTTTTTTGTTATTTTTATTCTAGTAGATTTATTTAATTTTGGTAAATTTTAGTTAATTTAACAAAACATTTATTATTTTTAACAAAATTTTATTCAAATCAACAGGTTCTACTTAAATAAATTTTAAATAAAAATCTTGTTTCGTTAATGTAATGTATTGAAACGATTCAATTGGAGTTCACTTAATAACTAACTTTATTTAAATTTCAATAAGGAGGAAGAAATAATTAGTACATAATTACTAAACATAAGTAAAGCTTAAAGCTAGGGGATTAGCTCCAAAAGCTTAATTATAAAAGAGGTAGAGAGGTGTCTGTAAGAAAGATGCATACATAACACGCCTCCCCTTAAATTTGATTTTTAATAATTTTCAAAATGTAAATTTTAATCATATTTACAAGAGTATGAATTCAATAATTATGTATAAGGTATAAGAATTCATATATAAAAAAAAAATATATAATTTTAATATACAATATACATATGTATTTTTCTTATTTCAATAAAAGTTTAGTTTTCAGTAAAATATAAAATTCATACAACAATTTATAAAAATAAAAAAATAGCAAATTACAATTAAGTATATCTTTTATGTGCTCTAGGTCTTAACACTCTTGAAGAGACATTTTCATTATCTCTGTTTTGATTTGAATTTGACAAATTTTTGTTATTATCAATATCTACCTTTTTATTACATTCTGAATTAGAAGTTAATTCATCTATACTTTTCTCATTATTATCATGTGACTTTTCAACAGCTTGATTGGTGGAATTTCCATTTGAATATGATGGTAAATCCGATGAATCATTTTGATTTTCGTGATTGGTTTCAATGTTTTGATTCTCATTCACTCCTGCCCTAATTTGATCAGTATGTCTTTTTATAATTCTACCTGTTGAAAGAATACATTGATATGAACGTGGACCTGTCTTATATTCTATGATGGCAGGAGCCCAAGACTTTGAATTAACGTTTGTATAATCTCGTATGAATACATTTTGACCTTTCTTGAACACAACCGATCTCTTACCATTATAATTCGAAATACTTTTAGCTTGTTGTTCTATTATTTTGTCTCTAACAAGAGGTGGTTTCATTAGATCAAATCGAGTTCTAATCGATCTTCCAATAAAAAGTTTTGCTGGACTTTCATCAGTCGAGCTGTGTTTAGTATTACGATAATCCATTAGAAAACGATTTAAAATAATGTCGATATTTTCATTTGTTTCACATGACAAGTTCGCATAAATAGATTTTTTTAACGTCTTCACGAAATTTTCAGCCTGGCCATTGGTGGCTGGATGCCCAGGAGCTGTTAGTACGTGTTTTATTTTATTGTTCGAAGTAAAAATTTTAAATTCTTCAGAAACAAATTGTCTGCCGTTGTCGCTGACAATAGTATGAGGAATACCGAAACGACAGAAAATTTCTCTTAGTTTTGAAATAACGAAATTGGAAGTGATTTCCTTGGTTTTGAACACTTCTACCCATTTGGAAAATGAGTCTATGACTACAAGAAAATGATAATTTTTAATGGGACCTGCGAAGTCTATATGTATTCTTTGCCATACAGAGTTTGTAGGAGTCCATGGTATAAGAACACTTTTTTCTGGATTAGCCATAAGTTTTTGACATGGAATACATGACTTAATTAAATATTCAATATCTGAATCGAGTTTAGGCCACCAAACAAAGGATCTGGCCAGTGCTTTGGTTTTAACGATGCCTAAATGAGATTCATGTAAAATTTGGAGTACTGACTCTCTCAATTTTGTTGGTATTATTACTCTATAACCCCATAATAAACAATCATGGTCTACAGTTAACTCGGAATCTTTGAAAACAAAGGCTTTGAATTGTTCACCTTTGAGTTCTTTGAGTTTACCCATTTTTAAAAATTCACATACCTTAGAAAGTATAGGATCACGCCTAGTTTCCCGAGATATGTCCTTAAAATCCAGATTTAAAACGTTTTGCCTTTGTATATAATTTACAAATGTAGCACCATCATTGGCATTATCAATGTTACTACCTAAATGTTGAGGCATTCTCGATAAATTATCGGCTTCATTCAATTCACCTTTGACATATTCAATTTTATAATTGAAACCTGAGAGTATAAAAGCCCATCTTTGGATACGTGCTGCAGCCATTACTGGTAAGCCTTTATTTTCTCCAAATAGGGTAATTAATGGCTTGTGGTCTGTTTTTAATGTAAAAACATTCCCAATTAAATATTGTTTTAATTTTGTAACACAAAAAACTATAGCTAAGGCTTCTTTTTCATGGGTACTGTATTTTTGTTCAGCTTTCGATAAAGCTCTTGAAACAAATGCTACAGGTTTTAAATCATTATCAAATTTGTGTGAAAGAACGCCAGCTATGGCAGAGTCTGAAGCATCAGTCGTGAGGTAAATTGGTAATTTTGGATTGAAATGAATTAAAACTTTGTCGGAAGTAATTTCCTTTTTTATGGTTTGATACGCCTCTTCGCAATCCTTAGACCATACGAATTGTACATTTTTTTGTAGTAATTTATATAAAGGAGTCATAATTTTTGCAAAATTTTTGACAAACTTAGCATAATAATTTACCATGCCTAAAAATGCTCTCAGCTCAGAAACATTATTAGGAGTAGGGGCATTAGTAACGGAAACTATTCTTTCTTTATTTTTCTTTAGACCGTATCTATCGATGGTAAAACCTAAGTAATTAATTTCCTTTTTGAAAAACTCGCATTTGGACAAATTCAGTTTTAGTCCAGCCAGCATTAATTTATTTAATACTGACTTTAAATTTCGAATATGTTCTGTCATATTCTTACCTGACACTGTAATATCATCTTGATATACAACTACGAATGGTATACCTTGTAAAAGATTTTCCATTGTCTTTTGAAATATGGCAGCTGCAGGCTTGATACCAAAAGGTAAACGTTTCATTTTCAATGTACCAATATGTGTTGACCAAGTACATAAAAGCTGTGATTTGTCATCAAGAATTAATTGGTTATAAGCATTAGATAAATCTAGTTTTGAAAACAATTGACCACCTTGGAGTGCAGCAAAAATTTCATCAATTAATGGGAGAGGGTATTTGAAATCTGTTAAGTATTTGTTAATAGTAACTTTATAGTCACCACAAATGCGGATATCACCATTTGGTTTCAAAATTGGTACAAGCGGTGTACCCCAGTCTGAATGATCAACTGGTTCTAAAACGTCACTTGCTATTAACCCCCTTAAATTCTTTTCTATTTTATCCTTCCATGCTAAAGGAACAGAACGTGGTTTACAGAAAATAGGTTTTGCATTTGTGTCCATGGACAAAGAAATCTTACCAAATTTGTAAGCTCCAAGGCCACTACTGAAAACTTCATGAAATTCACTTCTAATTTCTTCAGTTATAATGGAAGATTGAGCAGGGTCAATAAAATTTACTTGAACAAGTTCAAAATTAAAATTTCTTAAAAAATTTCTGCCAAATAGGGGACTGTTATTATTGTTTGTTACAACAAGTTTTACTTTTTTGTTAATACCATTTACTTCAATATTTTCAATATATTCTCCCAATACTTCTATTTTGTGTCCATTATAATCAACATATGGATCTTTACAGGGCGTAAGACTTACTTTTTTATTTAATTTTTTTACAAAAGTTTTTGATACCAAACTGCATGGAGCACCAGAGTCACACACCACATCAATGGGAATTCCATCTATTTTAATTGAAACTTTGTAAAGCTCAGTTGAACTGCCACAACTTTTATCATTATTGATACTGTAAATAGAAAAATCATTAGAATTATTTTCAATAAAATCTTCACTATCTACATCTGATTCAGATACATAATTTACAGTTTTTCCTTTAAGTCTACAAACCGAAGCTAGATGACCAATTTTGCTACAAAAATTACATTTACTTTGTTTAAATCTACATTCATTTGAATTATGGTTTCGCCAGCCACAATGAGAACAGGCGTTGTTTATCTTCTTTTGATTATTCGGTTGTTTCTTCCCATATCGACCTTCATAATTATTAGGTTTGACGGTTTTGTTTTGGTTATTGTAGTTTTTATTTCGGTATTTACCTCCCTTGATGTTTCCAACTTGCATATTGTGACTATCATCTTCTTTAGCCAACAACTTCATCTCCATAATTAGAGCTTTTCTAAGTGCTTCATCAATTGTTATTTTCTCATCTTCTTCACACAGTCGCTCAAATATTTTGTTGTTTATCCCCATGATAAAACGATCCAGAACAAAAGCATTTAAATTGTCTCCAAATTTGCAAGAGAGTGCTAATTTTTTTACTCTAGCATGCCATTCTGCTACCGTTTCATTTTCGTTTTGTACTGCTGTATGAAAGCTTTTTCTCTCTCGAAAAACAATCACTGGTGGAGTGTAGTGCGATTTTAATAAATTACAAAGCTCTTTAAACGTTTTCAGAACTGGTGCATCTGGACTACATAAATTATGCAAAGTCTCGTATGCAATTGGTCCTATTGATTTTAAAAGAGTAGCCTTCTTTGCATTCTCTTCCGTGCAGTTGATTTCAGCGAAATGAATATCCAGTTTCTCTTTCCATAATATCCAAGATTCATTCCGCGGGGAAAATTGAGGAATATTGTTTGGATGGTAGATCATAACGGTACCGTTTTGTACATTGTCTGGCATGATTACTTCTTTTAGTTAAAAAAAAAAATTGTAGTTTTGTAATTCTGCTTTTCTTTTTTATTTCAATTTATTTAAATGAAATTATTTATGTTGTTAAAAAAATTAAATTCTTTCTATTTCTTTGACAAGTTTTTGTTGTAGCCTTTTTATGCACACATATATATACAAATTGACCTTTTTTTAGGTTTTTTTTTTAAGGTTTTTATTTTTCGTTTTATTTAAAACTTTGTGTGAAAAAAAAAATTGTTGCTTAAAATGTTTGTTTTTAGTAAAAACTGTCTTTCTTTAAAATATTTTTATAGTTCTTTTACTTATTTTTTTTTTTATTATTTTTTTTATTTTAAAGTTTTATGGTATAATACACCAGATTTATATTTTAACAATAAAAAATTCTTTTTTTAATAATTTTTTTAATGTGTAATTACACTCGATCGTATATACGAATCACTACCAGTTTGACCTCGTCGCCAATGTAATGTATTGAAACGATTCAATTGGAGTTCACTTAATAACTAACTTTATTTAAATTTCAATAAGGAGGAAGAAATAATTAGTACATAATTACTAAACATAAGTAAAGCTTAAAGCTAGGGGATTAGCTCCAAAAGCTTAATTATAAAAGAGGTAGAGAGGTGTCTGTAAGAAAGATGCATACATAACAGTTAATTTAAATAAAAAATTTTATTTTTAATAAAATGTATGTAGATTTCAAGAAAACTTATGTAGACTTGAATAAAAAATCTATAGAGATGAATATATTTTTCGTTGAAGGTTTACTAAATTTTTTAGTTAATATTACCTACGATATTTTTTTCAGTGTTTGTTGAAACAACTTATTTTGGAAACGTAGCCGTAGAAACCCTGTACACTATAGAACAGATTTTTCTTTATTGCATGTGAAGTTTCCAGAAAGAATACTTTCACATTTGGGTGCTGTTAATCAAATGATTTCACGTCGTTATTTTGTGGTGCGGCCACGTTCAAAATCTTGTCTGCGTGGATAATTCCTAAACATTGGAGTATTTGAAAACCAGCATTCGTCACTTTATGCCCAAGATACTGTCCGAATTATGCGAAAAAATGTTCGAACAACCTACCTACTGCTGCAACCAATCCAGATGCCATGATTTAAATGTCATTGTATTTCATACTTAATGGCAAAGTGCAGCATTATTATGAAAGAAAAGTTTAATCGCTATCATTACAACCCTATTTATTCAATTTCATTTATTTAACCTTTCTTACACCAACGTAAGGATAACCCTTCAAAATCTTACTCATATTATTTATACATGATACGAGTTTTACTGACATATTTTAATATGTATGTACGACTTTTACTGACTGACTATTCCTTTTTAACTTTATGCTAAAATGAATTAAATTACGATTTTATGTTTCGTTCTGTACGCCACCTTAAGAGGGCATGTATTTTACATTTGTTTTGTCCGATTTGCCATTATAAAGTTTACACATGCATGCCATGTTCTGCTGTTAAAATATTGCTTAACTAAATATCATCTCATAAGTATTTTAATTAAAGTTTATTCTAATTTGATCTAAGAACTCATTTAAAATTAGTTATGTCCTCAACGACTACATACTCACTACGTATGACTTATAAAACTTAATAAAATAGTCAAATGCAAAATGTAGTATAAGAGAGCCTTTGGCAATTCGCTATAATAATGCCATACACCACTATAAGTTGAAAATATTCTATTTATACTGAGTGAATTTAATTCTTATTATATATGTATGTTTGGTACTGTGATATATTAATTCAAAATACAATAGACAAAGTTTAATTATAAATTTGTATCATTTCCGATTGGGCGCCAGTTTGATTATTTGACATTTTTGGAATGAAGCCGGTTGGTTCATAGGACTTTTGGGTTTTCTACGCGAAAACCAAAAACTTCTTCAGAGATCTACACTCATGATTATTTTAAGTTAAAAACTCCTGTTTGTATGCATCGCAATTTACTGCCTAGCTGTCTCAGTGTCATGATAGAAGACAACCCCTATTGTGTCGATCAATTCTGGTAGTTTTTATTTCATAAATTGCTTGCTTCACTCTCGTTAATTGTTGATAGTGGAGATAACAATCAATTGTTTGATCATGTTATATCGGGTCCTTCATTAAGTGCTTCCTATTTTTAAATTTTAATGAAACAAAGTGTATGTGCAAATGGGCCATATGGCCACCGAGTGTACGGCAAGCTACCCGCTAACCTGACCTGTGTGTGTGTGCCACGTTATATAAACTTGTTCTTCATTTGAAATATTTATGGATGTCAAAATGTGTGTGAGATATCATAATATCATAATTTTTAATACATTTGAAAGGCCTATTGACGCCATTATATATGCAATATAATATCATTCATTTCATACCGCCACGGCTTCTCTGGGTGGGGCTCATTTAAAATATCAATTTTTCCGTGACCAAATTTTCCAGACTTAATTTAACCAATGACAAAAGGGGTATGCTGTTGGCTTTGAGAACCGCAATAGTTTGTGGCTTCATTGCATACACCTGCCGCTTAAGAAAACCCCAGAAGGAAAAGTCTAACGGAGCCAAATCACACGTTCTCGGTGGTCAAGTACACGTTAACTCCACGTGAAATAACTATGCCCACAAATCGATCGTGTTGAATATCCAAGAGATTTGTGATGGTCATTACAATTCTACAGTCAGGATTACGACCTAGCTTTTCGCACTACTTCACTGCTTATGTTGTGTTTGTTAATTTTATAGTGTGTATGAGTGGCGGAACCTACAGTTTGAAGATGACTCCGAACTGCAGATTTTTTGAGAAACTTTTCATGGCAATATTTTATTTACTTTCAGACTTTTTGCCAGAAATCTGCTGAGAAGAAGTCGCCGCCAGAGAAACATTTTTTCACATTTCGTTTTGTTGGAGTTGTCTGACCCGGGGTTGGAACCATGGCCTCGCTTCTAATAAACCAACACACTGCCTATTAGACTACGGCGACTTCATACAGTTTTCTTCAAATCGTTGATAACTTATTATGTCCCTAGCTCTCTTCACGCGGATTATGTGACGATCTTTATCAATTTCCTCCATGATGTCATCAAATTTTTTAGTGTCTGATCGTGAAGTGAAGTTTAATGTTCCAACACTGCCAGAGACATTACATTTTGAAGTCATTTGCCGACAATTTGATATTGAACTTTTTCAAATAAACTTCGTAAGCGTGTGTGTACGATTTTCACTCTGACATTCGCTGTTTATACATACATATAATGAGATGTAAATGCAAATTCAGTACCATGAACAGAGTTGCTATTTTAAAGTTTATTTGCTTTAAGCGAGTGGAAACAAATCTGACTTTAAATTTCAATAAAAAAAATAAGAAAAAGACAAAGAAAAGGGAAGAAAAAACATTCAATATTCATTAGTCCTAAAATGATGCTCAGATACTCAGATTTCATTTTCTTTCTTTCTTTATCCTGATGTCGTGTTAATTTACAAACTTGTTCTCTGTTCCACGGTTATTCGATAATCTCAATGTAAATTGATTTGATTGTCGTCGTGGCATGTTCTGTTCTTTATTTGTTTGTTTATTGTTGTCATTTTCGTTTTTCCGTTTTGTTTTCTTTTGTTGTATTTGTTGCAACAATAAAAATGTCAGTCAATAGCTTTTATTTCGCAAAACCTGTTAAACTTAAGGATTTAATAAAAAAAAATATTTGTTGTTGTTGTTTTTGTTTTTATTTTCATTCCACATTTGCTTTTGATTGTGTTGTAAACAACAAAACAATTGTCAGACAAAATAGATGTTTTACATTCACACACACACATTCGCTTTTTATTGATTCTCAATAGTAAATGGGGGGGGGAAGAAGGCAGAAAATAGAAAAATGTATTGTTTTCTATTGTATGTACGTATTATTGTTTGTTTTTATTTGTATTGTTAGCATAAAAAATACTCTACAATACAATATAACGAAATATATTTGTTGTTATTGTGTTGTTGTTGTTATTATTATTTTTTTTATTATTATTATTTGTTTATTCTAAATTTAGCAAGTTTATGCTTCTCTGTGTATCATTGATTATGTCAGTTTTCTTTTCTTCACTAACACAAACAACATCACATAAAAATTACCAAAACAAACATGAGTGTGAGTTAGTGTTGTAAAGCGTCTACATTGTTTGATTCTTGTTGCCCACACTTGTATACATGTTTAGTAACAATGTTGCTAACTGTCCCATTAGTTCAGTTAGTTGGCTCATTGCTTTCTCTTTTTGTGTTCATAAAAGAATTTATTTTAAAAAATAAATTTAAAAAATTCGTGTCTATTTTTAAAATAATAAATTTTAAACTACAACCAGGTCAATACACTCTTGCCATAGTTTTCTATGTCAATGTGAAACAAATGAAAACATGTGTTCAAATGCATCAAATATTGCGAGCGTGGGATCAATATTATAGCCTGGTAACATACAAACATAAAATAATACAAAATTTGGTTGAAATCGGTGAATGTGTGTAAGATGTGCTCGCACTACCACTCTTTATGAAATAAACGCAAAAAATTATATTAAAATGGTCGCTTAAATACTTGTGATTGACGATACGCTGTATTTCAAATCTCGGCAACATAGCAGTTCCCAAATAGTTTTTGTCAGATTAATTAGGTTCAATTGCTAGCCGCCCTTAAAAGACAAAGCTCTTGTCCTTATTCCATGGTAATACCGATTGTACCTATTTCGCCATTTGTTCTATAACTCCTTACTGCGATATCCTCAGTCACCCTGATAGTTTTATTATTATTTCCGTGAACACTGTTACCCTTAAACTGCATTGGGCATCCATCCCTATAATGTCTGTTTTAAGCCTACTGGCTTGATAAATTTCAAAATGTTAATCGATGTTAACAATGGTAACTCCCCACCTAGCATCTGATATGCATCCAGGTGTTTCCTTCTGGGAGGAACAGGTTCCAAGCATGTGTTACCACGATTCGTTCCCATTACAGAAGCTATAAGTTGGGAACAACCTTCATTTTGAATAAGTGTAGTCGGAGCTTACAGTAGCCCGCCCTGTTATAAGAGCAGTTATCAAACACTGTTATCGACCCAGGTTCCAAGGTCAGAGCAGGAGCAGATGCATGACTCCGGTCACCTCTTATTACAATATTCCAACAAAAATGTTGATTGTTGCGAGCGCATTTGGTTTCAGATCAGCCTTTGTCTCTCTTTATCTCCCATTTCGTTACGTATACCCTTTCGAACATCAACTCTCTCTCCATCAACGGCTTGGAAGTTCTATTCGCAAGATCACCAGCCTGCTCTTTGTCAAGAGTTCTTACATGACCTGGGATCCAGCAGAGAAAGTAATATTATATTCTCTACCTATAACCTATATGAATTGTTTTATAAACATATGAATTTCATCCAAAATCGCCTTTGGTCTTTTCGTCCAAGTCGTCCAAATAGGCTTTCCTTTTTCTGCGGCACCTCTCTTCCACAAAGCATTTCTGCCCTTGCCATTTCTGATCGTTTCTTTAATCGATCTTTTGTTATTCCAGCTTAGCAGATGATTGGTCCTCTGTAGCAAGCCCTAGGATAATGGGGCTACCATCTATGCTTGCCTGATTATGGTGTTGATTACTAATTCCTACTCCTTTTCGCACTAGGTTGCGCCGTTGCCTGATCTTTCTGTGAGGAAGCTTCTTAAATGGATAGTATTGGACTTTTTTTGAAATTCGAAAACCATGATGAACAAATTTTTTTCTCTCCATTGGGATTTGAACCTACGCTTCCCGACTTGTAAGCAAACTGCTCTCACCACTACACAACGCCGGCACTATATTCTAAGTTTTAAAATTCTCAAGTGCCATATAGTATGCCGTTATAAATGGTATGAGCTTCCTAAAATGAATGCAGATTACCAATGTTGTCATCTAGACTAGTGCTCATTGAGGGTATCAATAATCATACATTCTATAGAAAGTCTATATTTTGTACAAAACTTTTTTATCTTCTTTTAGTCTTCTCCTGAGAGATGAGTTCTGTTTGGGTACAGTGTATTTCCCAAAATGTTGGGAGCTGCAATGTTCTATCATTTTGTTACATGCTCTGCATTCACTTTATCTACCGCATCTTTGCGGTGGAAATGAATTTGTAAGACGGAGTGTCCCATTAACACACTCATGAGTGTTCTTAATTTGGCTTTATTCAGTCTTAATATATTCATGGCTTCGCTACAAACAGAATTGCAATTCTTCCTATTGTTTGATTGTTCCAGAACAGTAACTGTTAATCGCCTTTTTATATTCCAGGACAGTTCATGATCCTGCATCCCTGCATATTTTCGCCCCCAATTGGTATTCGCAACTCTTTTCCTCAAGTTTTTAAAATTACCGCAGGCCCAGATAATAGATTCCTTAAAGTCATGCACCTCTTACACTTGAAAGGCCGTATCATGTTATGGTAGCCAGAGGCATAGCTCCTTCTATCTTCATGTTTTGCCATCCGTAATAAGTCCTCGCGGATATCTGAGCTATGGACCAGCTTGAAATTAAAAAATTAAGAATTAAGGTCATAGATTTGGTCTCTTCTAGAGATCATTAAAATTGCGACTCCAGTTGATCCATGTCTCTGGAGACGATACGTCACAAGTGCCGCCTCATATCAAACCCGTATTTTTTGAATGAAGAGCATTGTTTTAAATGCCATTGTAGGTGATGTCCTCCTCGCACCACATATCTCTAAACAACACATTTCTTGAACCATCTGAATTATTCTAATGTAGCACATTCTACCTATCGGTGCCAATCACACTACTAGTATCAGTCGCTAGATTAGTATTAGTCTGCGCTTCTGCAGAGACAATAAGTATGTTGTCCTCGGAGTGAGGCCCCACTTATAATCCACAGGTCTCCTATGTATGGACCAGTACCTGTAGGTTCCTATCCTTTAGATATTGCCTCTAATTCAATTCAATTTTTCTGATTCTATAGTAGATTAGACTTATCTTATTTCTCTCTACACAAGTGGATTCATTTTCTCATCTTTTCTTTGCAAGTGAGTAGGAGGAGAATGATCGATAGAGCAGTCATGTCAACTCTTTTGTATGCAGTATCAAGCTTCCAAATAGAGCAGATAAGAAGAAAGTTAGCAATGTGCTACTCCTATCCAGCGAATAGTAATTGAAGAAGCCGCCTACTAGTAAGCTGTCTAGCCGCCTAGCGAGCTGCCTAGCCGCCAAGCAAGCTGCCTAGCTGGCTAACAAACTGCCTAGTAGGTTCCTAGCTGGGTAGTAAACTGTGTAGCTGGCTAACAAGCTTCCTAGCTGGCTAGCAAGCTGCCCAGTAAGGTTTCTAGCTGGGTAGTAAACTTTTTACATGGCTAACAAGCTTCCTAACTGGCTAGCAAGCTGCCTAACTGGCTAACAAGCTGCCTAGTAAGGTGCCTAGCTGGTTAGTAAGGTGCCTAACCGTCTAGCAAGCTGCCTATTAAGGTGCCTAGCTGGCTAGTAAGATGTCTAGCTGGTTAGTAAGCTGGCTAGTAAGCTGCCTAGCCGCCTAGCGAGCTGCCTAGCGGGCTGGTAAGGTGCCTAGTTTCTTAGTAAGGTGCCTAGCCGCCTAGCAAGCTGCCTAGCGGGCTAGTAAGCTGCCTAGCTGGCTAACAAGCTGCCTAGCTGGTTAGTAAGGTGCCTAGCTGGCTGGCAAGCTGCCTTGTAAGCTGGCTAGCAAGCTGCCTAGCGGGCTAGTAAGCTGCCTAGCTGGCTAGCAAGCTGCCTAGCTGGCTAGTAAGCTGTCTAGCCGCCTAGCCGCCTAGCAAGCTGCCTAGCTGGCTAACAAACTGCCTAGTAGGTTCCTAGCTGGGTAGTAAACTGTGTAGCTGGCTAGCAAGCTGCCCAGTAAGGTTTCTAGCTGGGTAGTAAACTTTTTACATGGCTAACAAGTTTCCTAGCTGGCTAACAAGCTGCCTAGCTGGTTAGTAAGGTGCCTAACCGCCTAGCAAGCTACCTAGCAAGCTGCCTAGCTGGTTAGTAAGGTGCCTAACCGTCTAGCAAGCTGCCTATTAAGGTGCCTAGCTGGCTAGCAAGCTGCCTAGCTAGCTGGCAAGCTGCCTAGCTGGCTAGTAAGATGTCTAGCTGGTTAGTAAGCTGGCTAGCAAGCTGCCTAGCTGGCTAGTAAGCTGCCTAGCCGCCTAGCAAGCTGCCTTGCTGGTTAGTAAGGTGCCTAACCGCCTAGCAAGCTGCCTAGCGGGCTAGTAAGCTGCCTAGCTGGCTAACAAGCTGCCTAGCTGGTTAGTAAGCTGCAAAGCCGGCTAGTAAGCTGCCTAGTAAGCTGCCTAGCCGCCTGGCAAGCTGGCTGGCAAGCTAGCTGGCTAGTAAGCTGCCTAGCTGGCAAGTAAGCTGCCTAGCTGGATAGTAAGCTTCCTAGCTTACGGCGGCTGGCAAGTAAGCTGCCTGACAGGCTAGCAAGCTGCCTAGCTGGATAGCAAACTGCCTAGCCGCCTAGCAAGCTGCCTTGCTGGTTAGTAAGGTGCCTAACCGCCTAGCAAGCTGCCTAGCGGGCTAGTAAGCTGCCTAGCTGGCTAACAAGCTGCCTAGCTGGTTAGAAAGGTGCCTAGCTGGCTAGCAAGCTGCCTAGCTGGCTAGCAAGCTGCCTAGCTGGCTGGCAAGCTGCCTAGCGGGCTAGTAAGCTGCCTAGCTGGCTAACAAGCTGCCTAGCTGGTTAGTAAGGTGCCTAGCTGGCTAGCAAGCTGCCTAGCGGGCTAGTAAGCTGGCTAGCAAGCTGCCTAGCCGGCTAGCAAGCTGCCTAGTAAGCTGTCTAGCTGGCTGGCAAGCTGCCTAGCTGGCTACAAGCTGCCTAGCTGGCTAGTAAGCTGCCTAGCTGGCTAGTAAGATTCCTAGCTGGCTAGTAAGCTGGCTAGCAAGCTGCCTAGCTGGTTAGTAAGCTGGCTACCAAGCTGCCTAGCTGGCTAGTAAGCTGCCTAGCTGGCTGGCAAGCTGTCTAGCCGGCTAGCAAACTGCCTAGTAAGCTGTCTGGCAAGCTGCCTAGCCGGCTAGCAAGCTGCCTAGTAAGCTGTCTAGCTGGCTGGCAAGCTGCCTAGCCGGCTAGCAAGCTGCCTAGTAAGCTGTCTAGCTGGCTAGTAAGGTGCCTAACCGCCTAGCAAGCTACCTAGCCGCCTAGCAAGCTGCCTAGCTGGTTAGTAAGGTGCCTAACCGTCTAGCAAGCTGGCTAGCAAGCTGCCTATTAAGGTGCCTAGCTGGCTAGTAAGCTGCCTAGCTAGCTGGCAAGCTGCCTAGCTGGCTAGTAAGCTGTCTAGCTGGTTAGTAAGCTGCCTAGCTGGCTAGTAAGCTGCCTAGCCGCCTAGCGAGCTGCCTAGCGGGCTGGTAAGGTGCCTAGCTTCTTAGTAAGGTGCCTAGCCGCCTAGCAAGCTGCCTAGCGGGCTAGTAAGCTGCCTAGCTGGCTAACAAGCTGGTTAGTAAGGTGCCTAGCTGGCTGCCTAGCGGGCTAGTAAGCTGGCTAGCAAGCTGCCTAGCTGGCTAGCAAGCTGGCTAGTAAGCTGCCTAGCAAGCTGCCTTGCTGGTTAGTAAGGTGTCTAACCGCCTAGCAAGCTACCTAGCCGCCTAGCAAGCTGGCTGGCAAGCTGCCTAGCTGGTTAGTAAGGTGCCTAACCGTCTAGCAAGCTGGCTAGCAAGCTGCCTATTAAGGTGGCTAGTAAGCTGTCTAGCTGGTTAGTAAGCTGGCTAGTAAGCTGCCTAGCCGCCTAGCGAGCTGCCTAGTAAGCTGTCTAGCTGGCTGGCAAGCTGCCTAGCCGCCTAGCAAGCTGCCTAGTAAGCTGTCTAGCTGGCTGGCAAGCTGCCTAGCTGGCTAACAATCTGCCTAGCTGGCTACAAGCTGCCTAGCTGGCTAGTAAGCTGCCTAGCTGGCTAGTAAGCTGCCCAGTAAGGTTTCTAGCTGGGTAGTAAACTTTTTACATGGCTAACAAGTTTCCTAGCTGGCTAACAAGCTGCCTAGCTGGTTAGTAAGGTGCCTAACCGCCTAGCAAGCTACCTAGCAAGCTGCCTAGCTGGTTAGTAAGGTGCCTAACCGTCTAGCAAGCTGGCTAGCAAGCTGCCTATTAAGGTGCCTAGCTGGCTAGTAAGCTGCCTAGCTAGCTGGCAAGCTGCCTAGCTGGCTAGTAAGCTGTCTAGCTCGTTAGTAAGCTGCCTAGCTGGCTAGTAAGCTGCCTAGCCGCCTAGCGGGCTGGTAAGGTGCCTAGCTTCTTAGTAAGGTGCCTAGCCGCCTAGCAAGCTGCCTAGCGGGCTAGTAAGCTGCCTAGCTGGCTAACAAGCTGGTTAGTAAGGTGCCTAGCTGGCTGCCTAGCGGGCTAGTAAGCTGCCTAGCTGGCTAGTAAGCTGCCTAGCCGCCTAGCTAGCTGGCTAGCAAGCTGCCTATTAAGGTGCCTAGCTGGCTAGTAAGCTGCCTAGCTAGCTGGCAAGCTGCCTAGCCGCCTAGCTAGCTGCCTAGCGGGCTAGTAAGCTGCCTAGCTGGGTAACAAGCTGCCTAGCTGGTTAGTAAGGTGCCTAACCGCCTAGCACGCTACCTAGCAAGCTGCCTAGCTGGTTAGTAAGGTGCCTAACCGTCTAGCAAGCTGCCTATTAAGGTGCCTAGCTGGCTAGCAAGCTGCCTAGCTAGCTGGCAAGCTTCCTAGCTGGCTAGTAAGATGTCTAGCTGGTTAGTAAGCTGGCTAGCAAGCTGCCTAGCTGGCTAGTAAGCTGCCTAGCCGCCTAGCAAGCTGCCTTGCTGGTTAGTAAGGTGCCTAACCGCCTAGCAAGCTGCCTAGCGGGCTAGTAAGCTGCCTAGCTGGCTAACAAGCTGCCTAGCTGGTTAGTAAGCTGCAAAGCCGGCTAGTAAGCTGCCTAGTAAGCTGCCTAGCCGCCTGGCAAGCTAGCTGGCTAGTAAGCTGCCTAGCTGGATAGTAAGCTTCCTAGCTTACGGCGGCTGGCAAGTAAGCTGCCTGACAGGCTAGCAAGCTGCCTAGCTGGATAGCAAACTGCCTAGCCGCCTAGCAAGCTGCCTTGCTGGTTAGTAAGGTGCCTAACCGCCTAGCAAGCTGCCTAGCGGGCTAGTAAGCTGCCTAGCTGGCTAACAAGCTGCCTAGCTGGTTAGTAAGGTGCCTAGCTGGCTAGCAAGCTGCCTAGCTGGCTAGCAAGCTGCCTAGCTGGCTGGCAAGCTGCCTAGCTGGTTAGTAAGGTGCCTAACCGTCTAGCAAGCTGGCTAGCAAGCTGCCTATTAAGGTGCCTAGCTGGCTTGTAAGCTGTCTAGCTGGTTAGTAAGCTGCCTAGCCGCCTAGCGAGCTGCCTAGCGGGCTGGTAAGGTGCCTAGCTTCTTAGTAAGGTGCCTAGCCGCCTAGCAAGCTGCCTAGCGGGCTAGTAAGCTGCCTAGCTGGCTAACAAGCTGCCTAGCTGGTTAGTAAGGTGCCTAGCTGGCTAGCAAGCTGCCTAGCGGGCTAGTAAGCTGGCTAGGAAGCTGCCTAGCTGGCTAGTAAGCTGCCTAGCTGGCTAGCAAGCTGCCTAGCTGGCTAGTAAGCTGTCTAGCTGGCTGGCAAGCTGCCTAGCCGGCTAGCAAGCTGCCTAGTAAGCTGTCTAGCTGGCTGGCAAGCTGCCTAGCTGGCTAACAAGCTGCCTAGCTGGCTAGTAAGCTGCCTAGCTGGCTAGTAAGCTGCCTAGCCGGCTAGCAAGCTGCCTAGTAAGCTGTCTAGCTGGCTGGCAAGCTGCCTAGTAAGCTGTCTAGCTGGCTGGCAAGCTGCCTAGCTGGCTAACAAGCTGCCTAGCTGGCTACAAGCTGCCTAGCTGGCTAGTAAGCTGCCTAGCTGGCTAGTAAGATTCCTAGCTGGCTAGTAAGCTGGCTAGCAAGCTGCCTAGCTGGTTAGTAAGCTGGCTACCAAGCTGCCTAGCTGGCTAGTAAGCTGCCTAGCTGGCTGGCAAGCTGTCTAGCCGGCTAGCAAACTGCCTAGTAAGCTGTCTAGCTGGCTGGCAAGCTGCCTAGCCGGCTAGCAAGCTGCCTAGTAAGCTGTCTAGTAAGGTGCCTAACCGCCTAGCAAGCTACCTAGCCGCCTAGCAAGCTGCCTAGCTGGTTAGTAAGGTGCCTAACCGTCTAGCAAGCTGGCTAGCAAGCTGCCTATTAAGGTGCCTAGCTGGCTAGTAAGCTGCCTAGCTAGCTGGCAAGCTGCCTAGCTGGCTAGTAAGCTGTCTAGCTCGTTAGTAAGCTGCCTAGCTGGCTAGTAAGCTGCCTAGCCGCCTAGCGAGCTGCCTAGCGGGCTGGTAAGGTGCCTAGCTTCTTAGTAAGGTGCCTAGCCGCCTAGCAAGCTGCCTAGCGGGCTAGTAAGCTGCCTAGCTGGCTAACAAGCTGGTTAGTAAGGTGCCTAGCTGGCTGCCTAGCGGGCTAGTAAGCTGCCTAGCTGGCTAGCAAGCTGGCTAGTAAGCTGCCTAGCAAGCTGCCTTGCTGGTTAGTAAGGTGTCTAACCGCCTAGCAAGCTACCTAGCCGCCTAGCAAGCTGGCTGGCAAGCTGCCTAGCTGGTTAGTAAGGTGCCTAACCGTCTAGCAAGCTGGCTAGCAAGCTGCCTATTAAGGTGGCTAGTAAGCTGTCTAGCTGGTTAGTAAGCTGCCTAGCTGGCTAGTAATCTGCCTAGCCGCCTAGCGAGCTGCCTAGCGGGCTGGTAAGGTGCCTAGCTGGCTAGTAAGCTGCCTAGCTTGCTAGTAAGCTGCCTAGCCGCCTAGCGAGCTGCCTAGCTGGCCAGCAATCTGCCTAGCTGGCCAGCAATCTGCCTAGCGGGCTAGTAAGCTGCCTAGCTGGCTAGTAAGCTGCCTATTAAGGTGCCTAGCTGGCTAGTAAGCTGCCTAGCCGCCTAGCAAGCTGGTTAGTAAGGTGCCTAACCGCCAAGCTAGCTGGCTGGCAAGCTGCCTAGCGGGCTAGTAAGCTGCCTAGCTGGCTAGTAAGCTGCCTAGCTGGCTAGTAAGGTGCCTAGCTGGCTAGTAAGCTGCCTAGCTAGCTGGCTAGCAATCTGCCTATTAAGGTGCCTAGCTGGCTAGTAAGCTGCCTAGCTAGCTGGCAAGCTGCCTAGCCGCCTAGCTAGCTGCCTAGCGGGCTAGTAAGCTGCCTAGCTGGGTAACAAGCTGCCTAGCTGGTTAGTAAGGTGCCTAGCTGGCTAGCAAGCTGCATAGCGGGCTAGTAAGCTGGCTAGCAAGCTGCCTAGCTGGCTAGTAAGCTACCTAGCAAGCTGCCTAGCAAGCTGCCTAGCTGGCTAGTAAGCTGCCTAGCTGGCTAGAAAGCTGCCTAGCCGGCTAGCAAGCTGCCTAGCCGGCTAGCAAGCTGCCTAGCCGGCTAGCAAGCTGCCTAGTAAGCTGTCTAGCTGGCTGGCAAGCTGCCTAGCCGGCTAGCAAGCTGCCTAGTAAGCTGTCTAGCTGGCTAACAAGCTGCCTAGCTGGCTACAAGCTGCCTAGCTGGCTAGTAAGCTGCCCAGTAAGGTTTCTAGCTGGGTAGTAAACTTTTTACATGGCTAACAAGTTTCCTAGCTGGCTAACAAGCTGCCTAGCTGGTTAGTAAGGTGCCTAACCGCCTAGCAAGCTACCTAGCAAGCTGCCTAGCTGGTTAGTAAGGTGCCTAACCGTCTAGCAAGCTGCCTATTAAGGTGCCTAGCTGGCTAGTAAGCTGCCTAGCTAGCTGGCAAGCTGCCTAGCTGGCTAGTAAGCTGTCTAGCTCGTTAGTAAGCTGCCTAGCTGGCTAGTAAGCTGCCTAGCCGCCTAGCGGGCTGGTAAGGTGCCTAGCTTCTTAGTAAGGTGCCTAGCCGCCTAGCAAGCTGCCTAGCGGGCTAGTAAGCTGCCTAGCTGGCTAACAAGCTGGTTAGTAAGGTGCCTAGCTGGCTGCCTAGCGGGCTAGTAAGCTGGCTAGCAAGCTGCCTAGCAAGCTGGCTAGTAAGCTGCCTAGCAAGCTGCCTTGCTGGTTAGTAAGGTGCCTAACCGCCTAGCAAGCTACCTAGCCGCCTAGCAAGCTGGCTGGCAAGCTGCCTAGCTGGTTAGTAAGGTGCCTAACCGTCTAGCAAGCTGCCTATTAAGGTGCCTAGCTGGCTAGTAAGCTGTCTAGCTGGTTAGTAAGCTGCCTAGCTGGCTAGTAAGCTGCCTAGCTGGCTAGTAAGCTGCCTAGCCGCCTAGCGAGCTGCCTAGCGGGCTGGTAAGGTGCCTAGCTGGCTAGTAAGCTGCCTAGCTTGCTAGTAAGCTGCCTAGCCGCCTAGCGAGCTGCCTAGCTGGCCAGCAATCTGCCTAGCGGGCTAGTAAGCTGCCTAGCTGGCTAGAAAGCTGCCTATTAAGGTGCCTAGCTGGCTAGTAAGCTGCCTAGCCGCCTAGCAAGCTGGTTAGTAAGGTGCCTAACCGCCAAGCTAGCAGGCTGGCAAGCTGCCTAGCTGGCTAGCGGGCTAGTAAGCTGCCTAGCTGGCTAGTAAGCTGCCTAGCCGCCTAGCTAGCTGGCTAGCAAGCTGCCTAGCTGGCTAGTAAGCTGCCTAGCCGCCTAGCTAGCTGGCTAGTAAGCTGCCTAGCTAGCTGGCAAGCTGCCTAGCCGCCTAGCTAGCTGCCTAGCGGGCTAGCAAGCTGCCTAGCTGGCTAGCAAGCTGCCTAGCTGGCTGGCAAGCTGCCTAGCGGGCTAGTAAGCTGCCTAGCTGGCTGGCAAGCTGCCTAGCCGGCTAGCAAGCTGCCTAGTAAGCTGTCTAGCTGGCTAGTAAGCTGCCTAGCCGCCTAGCTAGCTGGCTAGTAAGCTGCCTAGCTAGCTGGCAAGCTGCCTAGCCGCCTAGCTAGCTGCCTAGCGGGCTAGCAAGCTGCCTAGCTGGCTAGCAAGCTGCCTAGCTGGCTGGCAAGCTGCCTAGCCGGCTAGCAAGCTGCCTAGTAAGCTGTCTAGCTGGCTGGCAAGCTGCCTAGCTGGCTAACAAGCTGCCTAGCTGGCTAGTAAGCTGCCTAGCTGGCTAGTAAGCTGCCTAGCCGGCTAGCAAGCTGCCTAGTAAGCTGTCTAGCTGGCTGGCAAGCTGCCTAGTAAGCTGTCTAGCTGGCTGGCAAGCTGCCTAGCTGGCTAACAAGCTGCCTAGCTGGCTACAAGCTGCCTAGCTGGCTAGTAAGCTGCCTAGCTGGCTAGTAAGATTCCTAGCTGGCTAGTAAGCTGGCTAGCAAGCTGCCTAGCTGGTTAGTAAGCTGGCTACCAAGCTGCCTAGCTGGCTAGTAAGCTGCCTAGCTGGCTGGCAAGCTGTCTAGCCGGCTAGCAAACTGCCTAGTAAGCTGTCTAGCTGGCTGGCAAGCTGCCTAGCCGGCTAGCAAGCTGCCTAGTAAGCTGTCTAGTAAGGTGCCTAACCGCCTAGCAAGCTACCTAGCCGCCTAGCAAGCTGCCTAGCTGGTTAGTAAGGTGCCTAACCGTCTAGCAAGCTGGCTAGCAAGCTGCCTATTAAGGTGCCTAGCTGGCTAGTAAGCTGCCTAGCTAGCTGGCAAGCTGCCTAGCTGGCTAGTAAGCTGTCTAGCTCGTTAGTAAGCTGCCTAGCTGGCTAGTAAGCTGCCTAGCCGCCTAGCGAGCTGCCTAGCGGGCTGGTAAGGTGCCTAGCTTCTTAGTAAGGTGCCTAGCCGCCTAGCAAGCTGCCTAGCGGGCTAGTAAGCTGCCTAGCTGGCTAACAAGCTGGTTAGTAAGGTGCCTAGCTGGCTGCCTAGCGGGCTAGTAAGCTGCCTAGCTGGCTAGCAAGCTGGCTAGTAAGCTGCCTAGCAAGCTGCCTTGCTGGTTAGTAAGGTGTCTAACCGCCTAGCAAGCTACCTAGCCGCCTAGCAAGCTGGCTGGCAAGCTGCCTAGCTGGTTAGTAAGGTGCCTAACCGTCTAGCAAGCTGGCTAGCAAGCTGCCTATTAAGGTGGCTAGTAAGCTGTCTAGCTGGTTAGTAAGCTGCCTAGCTGGCTAGTAATCTGCCTAGCCGCCTAGCGAGCTGCCTAGCGGGCTGGTAAGGTGCCTAGCTGGCTAGTAAGCTGCCTAGCTTGCTAGTAAGCTGCCTAGCCGCCTAGCGAGCTGCCTAGCTGGCCAGCAATCTGCCTAGCTGGCCAGCAATCTGCCTAGCGGGCTAGTAAGCTGCCTAGCTGGCTAGTAAGCTGCCTATTAAGGTGCCTAGCTGGCTAGTAAGCTGCCTAGCCGCCTAGCAAGCTGGTTAGTAAGGTGCCTAACCGCCAAGCTAGCTGGCTGGCAAGCTGCCTAGCGGGCTAGTAAGCTGCCTAGCTGGCTAGTAAGCTGCCTAGCTGGCTAGTAAGGTGCCTAGCTGGCTAGTAAGCTGCCTAGCTAGCTGGCTAGCAATCTGCCTATTAAGGTGCCTAGCTGGCTAGTAAGCTGCCTAGCTAGCTGGCAAGCTGCCTAGCCGCCTAGCTAGCTGCCTAGCGGGCTAGTAAGCTGCCTAGCTGGGTAACAAGCTGCCTAGCTGGTTAGTAAGGTGCCTAGCTGGCTAGCAAGCTGCATAGCGGGCTAGTAAGCTGGCTAGCAAGCTGCCTAGCTGGCTAGTAAGCTACCTAGCAAGCTGCCTAGCAAGCTGCCTAGCTGGCTAGTAAGCTGCCTAGCTGGCTAGAAAGCTGCCTAGCCGGCTAGCAAGCTGCCTAGCCGGCTAGCAAGCTGCCTAGCCGGCTAGCAAGCTGCCTAGTAAGCTGTCTAGCTGGCTGGCAAGCTGCCTAGCCGGCTAGCAAGCTGCCTAGTAAGCTGTCTAGCTGGCTAACAAGCTGCCTAGCTGGCTACAAGCTGCCTAGCTGGCTAGTAAGCTGCCCAGTAAGGTTTCTAGCTGGGTAGTAAACTTTTTACATGGCTAACAAGTTTCCTAGCTGGCTAACAAGCTGCCTAGCTGGTTAGTAAGGTGCCTAACCGCCTAGCAAGCTACCTAGCAAGCTGCCTAGCTGGTTAGTAAGGTGCCTAACCGTCTAGCAAGCTGCCTATTAAGGTGCCTAGCTGGCTAGTAAGCTGCCTAGCTAGCTGGCAAGCTGCCTAGCTGGCTAGTAAGCTGTCTAGCTGGTTAGTAAGCTGCCTAGCTGGCTAGTAAGCTGCCTAGCCGCCTAGCGGGCTGGTAAGGTGCCTAGCTTCTTAGTAAGGTGCCTAGCCGCCTAGCAAGCTGCCTAGCGGGCTAGTAAGCTGCCTAGCTGGCTAACAAGCTGGTTAGTAAGGTGCCTAGCTGGCTGCCTAGCGGGCTAGTAAGCTGGCTAGCAAGCTGCCTAGCAAGCTGGCTAGTAAGCTGCCTAGCAAGCTGCCTTGCTGGTTAGTAAGGTGCCTAACCGCCTAGCAAGCTACCTAGCCGCCTAGCAAGCTGGCTGGCAAGCTGCCTAGCTGGTTAGTAAGGTGCCTAACCGTCTAGCAAGCTGCCTATTAAGGTGCCTAGCTGGCTAGTAAGCTGTCTAGCTGGTTAGTAAGCTGCCTAGCTGGCTAGTAAGCTGCCTAGCTGGCTAGTAAGCTGCCTAGCCGCCTAGCGAGCTGCCTAGCGGGCTGGTAAGGTGCCTAGCTGGCTAGTAAGCTGCCTAGCTTGCTAGTAAGCTGCCTAGCCGCCTAGCGAGCTGCCTAGCTGGCCAGCAATCTGCCTAGCGGGCTAGTAAGCTGCCTAGCTGGCTAGTAAGCTGCCTATTAAGGTGCCTAGCTGGCTAGTAAGCTGCCTAGCCGCCTAGCAAGCTGGTTAGTAAGGTGCCTAACCGCCAAGCTAGCAGGCTGGCAAGCTGCCTAGCTGGCTAGCGGGCTAGTAAGCTGCCTAGCTGGCTAGTAAGCTGCCTAGCCGCCTAGCTAGCTGGCTAGCAAGCTGCCTAGCTGGCTAGTAAGCTGCCTAGCCGCCTAGCTAGCTGGCTAGTAAGCTGCCTAGCTAGCTGGCAAGCTGCCTAGCCGCCTAGCTAGCTGCCTAGCGGGCTAGCAAGCTGCCTAGCTGGCTAGCAAGCTGCCTAGCTGGCTGGCAAGCTGCCTAGCGGGCTAGTAAGCTGCCTAGCTGGCTAACAAGCTGCCTAGCTGGTTAGTAAGGTGCCTAGCTGGCTAGCAAGCTGCCTAGCGGGCTAGTAAGCTGGCTAGCAAGCTGCCTAGCCGGCTAGCAAGCTGCCTAGTAAGCTGTCTAGCTGGCTGGCAAGCTGCCTAGCTGGCTACAAGCTGCCTAGCTGGCTAGTAAGCTGCCTAGTAAGATTCCTAGCTGGCTAGTAAGCTGGCTAGCAAGCTGCCTAGCTGGTTAGTAAGCTGGCTACCAAGCTGCCTAGCTGGCTAGTAAGCTGCCTAGCTGGCTGGCAAGCTGTCTAGCCGGCTAGCAAACTGCCTAGTAAGCTGTCTGGCAAGCTGCCTAGCCGGCTAGCAAGCTGCCTAGTAAGCTGTCTAGCTGGCTGGCAAGCTGCCTAGCCGGCTAGCAAGCTGCCTAGTAAGCTGTCTAGCTGGCTAGTAAGGTGCCTAACCGCCTAGCAAGCTACCTAGCCGCCTAGCAAGCTGCCTAGCTGGTTAGTAAGGTGCCTAACCGTCTAGCAAGCTGGCTAGCAAGCTGCCTATTAAGGTGCCTAGCTGGCTAGTAAGCTGCCTAGCTAGCTGGCAAGCTGCCTAGCTGGCTAGTAAGCTGTCTAGCTCGTTAGTAAGCTGCCTAGCTGGCTAGTAAGCTGCCTAGCCGCCTAGCGAGCTGCCTAGCGGGCTGGTAAGGTGCCTAGCTTCTTAGTAAGGTGCCTAGCCGCCTAGCAAGCTGCCTAGCGGGCTAGTAAGCTGCCTAGCTGGCTAACAAGCTGGTTAGTAAGGTGCCTAGCTGGCTGCCTAGCGGGCTAGTAAGCTGGCTAGCAAGCTGCCTAGCTGGCTAGCAAGCTGGCTAGTAAGCTGCCTAGCAAGCTGCCTTGCTGGTTAGTAAGGTGTCTAACCGCCTAGCAAGCTACCTAGCCGCCTAGCAAGCTGGCTGGCAAGCTGCCTAGCTGGTTAGTAAGGTGCCTAACCGTCTAGCAAGCTGGCTAGCAAGCTGCCTATTAAGGTGGCTAGTAAGCTGTCTAGCTGGTTAGTAAGCTGGCTAGTAAGCTGCCTAGCCGCCTAGCGAGCTGCCTAGTAAGCTGTCTAGCTGGCTGGCAAGCTGCCTAGCCGCCTAGCAAGCTGCCTAGTAAGCTGTCTAGCTGGCTGGCAAGCTGCCTAGCTGGCTAACAATCTGCCTAGCTGGCTACAAGCTGCCTAGCTGGCTAGTAAGCTGCCTAGCTGGCTAGTAAGCTGCCCAGTAAGGTTTCTAGCTGGGTAGTAAACTTTTTACATGGCTAACAAGTTTCCTAGCTGGCTAACAAGCTGCCTAGCTGGTTAGTAAGGTGCCTAACCGCCTAGCAAGCTACCTAGCAAGCTGCCTAGCTGGTTAGTAAGGTGCCTAACCGTCTAGCAAGCTGGCTAGCAAGCTGCCTATTAAGGTGCCTAGCTGGCTAGTAAGCTGCCTAGCTAGCTGGCAAGCTGCCTAGCTGGCTAGTAAGCTGTCTAGCTCGTTAGTAAGCTGCCTAGCTGGCTAGTAAGCTGCCTAGCCGCCTAGCGGGCTGGTAAGGTGCCTAGCTTCTTAGTAAGGTGCCTAGCCGCCTAGCAAGCTGCCTAGCGGGCTAGTAAGCTGCCTAGCTGGCTAACAAGCTGGTTAGTAAGGTGCCTAGCTGGCTGCCTAGCGGGCTAGTAAGCTGCCTAGCTGGCTAGTAAGCTGCCTAGCCGCCTAGCTAGCTGGCTAGCAAGCTGCCTATTAAGGTGCCTAGCTGGCTAGTAAGCTGCCTAGCCGCCTAGCTAGCTGCCTAGCGGGCTAGTAAGCTGCCTAGCTGGGTAACAAGCTGCCTAGCTGGTTAGTAAGGTGCCTAACCGCCTAGCACGCTACCTAGCAAGCTGCCTAGCTGGTTAGTAAGGTGCCTAACCGTCTAGCAAGCTGCCTATTAAGGTGCCTAGCTGGCTAGCAAGCTGCCTAGCTAGCTGGCAAGCTTCCTAGCTGGCTAGTAAGATGTCTAGCTGGTTAGTAAGCTGGCTAGCAAGCTGCCTAGCTGGCTAGTAAGCTGCCTAGCCGCCTAGCAAGCTGCCTTGCTGGTTAGTAAGGTGCCTAACCGCCTAGCAAGCTGCCTAGCGGGCTAGTAAGCTGCCTAGCTGGCTAACAAGCTGCCTAGCTGGTTAGTAAGCTGCAAAGCCGGCTAGTAAGCTGCCTAGTAAGCTGCCTAGCCGCCTGGCAAGCTAGCTGGCTAGTAAGCTGCCTAGCTGGATAGTAAGCTTCCTAGCTTACGGCGGCTGGCAAGTAAGCTGCCTGACAGGCTAGCAAGCTGCCTAGCTGGATAGCAAACTGCCTAGCCGCCTAGCAAGCTGCCTTGCTGGTTAGTAAGGTGCCTAACCGCCTAGCAAGCTGCCTAGCGGGCTAGTAAGCTGCCTAGCTGGCTAACAAGCTGCCTAGCTGGTTAGTAAGGTGCCTAGCTGGCTAGCAAGCTGCCTAGCTGGCTAGCAAGCTGCCTAGCTGGCTGGCAAGCTGCCTAGCTGGTTAGTAAGGTGCCTAACCGTCTAGCAAGCTGGCTAGCAAGCTGCCTATTAAGGTGCCTAGCTGGCTTGTAAGCTGTCTAGCTGGTTAGTAAGCTGCCTAGCCGCCTAGCGAGCTGCCTAGCGGGCTGGTAAGGTGCCTAGCTTCTTAGTAAGGTGCCTAGCCGCCTAGCAAGCTGCCTAGCGGGCTAGTAAGCTGCCTAGCTGGCTAACAAGCTGCCTAGCTGGTTAGTAAGGTGCCTAGCTGGCTAGCAAGCTGCCTAGCGGGCTAGTAAGCTGGCTAGGAAGCTGCCTAGCTGGCTAGTAAGCTGCCTAGCTGGCTAGCAAGCTGCCTAGCTGGCTAGTAAGCTGTCTAGCTGGCTGGCAAGCTGCCTAGCCGGCTAGCAAGCTGCCTAGTAAGCTGTCTAGCTGGCTGGCAAGCTGCCTAGCTGGCTAGTAAGCTGCCTAGCTGGCTAGTAAGCTGCCTAGCCGGCTAGCAAGCTGCCTAGTAAGCTGCCTAGCCGGCTAGCAAGCTGCCTAGTAAGCTGTCTAGCTGGCTGGCAAGCTGCCTAGCTGGCTAACAAGCTGCCTAGCTGGCTAGTAAGCTGCCTAGCTGGCTAGTAAGCTGCCTAGCCGGCTAGCAAGCTGCCTAGTAAGCTGTCTAGCTGGCTGGCAAGCTGCCTAGTAAGCTGTCTAGCTGGCTGGCAAGCTGCCTAGCTGGCTAACAAGCTGCCTAGCTGGCTACAAGCTGCCTAGCTGGCTAGTAAGCTGCCTAGCTGGCTAGTAAGATTCCTAGCTGGCTAGTAAGCTGGCTAGCAAGCTGCCTAGCTGGTTAGTAAGCTGGCTACCAAGCTGCCTAGCTGGCTAGTAAGCTGCCTAGCTGGCTGGCAAGCTGTCTAGCCGGCTAGCAAACTGCCTAGTAAGCTGTCTAGCTGGCTGGCAAGCTGCCTAGCCGGCTAGCAAGCTGCCTAGTAAGCTGTCTAGCTGGCTAGTAAGGTGCCTAACCGCCTAGCAAGCTACCTAGCCGCCTAGCAAGCTGCCTAGCTGGTTAGTAAGGTGCCTAACCGTCTAGCAAGCTGGCTAGCAAGCTGCCTATTAAGGTGCCTAGCTGGCTAGTAAGCTGCCTAGCTAGCTGGCAAGCTGCCTAGCTGGCTAGTAAGCTGTCTAGCTCGTTAGTAAGCTGCCTAGCTGGCTAGTAAGCTGCCTAGCCGCCTAGCGAGCTGCCTAGCGGGCTGGTAAGGTGCCTAGCTTCTTAGTAAGGTGCCTAGCCGCCTAGCAAGCTGCCTAGCGGGCTAGTAAGCTGCCTAGCTGGCTAACAAGCTGGTTAGTAAGGTGCCTAGCTGGCTGCCTAGCGGGCTAGTAAGCTGCCTAGCTGGCTAGCAAGCTGGCTAGTAAGCTGCCTAGCAAGCTGCCTTGCTGGTTAGTAAGGTGTCTAACCGCCTAGCAAGCTACCTAGCCGCCTAGCAAGCTGGCTGGCAAGCTGCCTAGCTGGTTAGTAAGGTGCCTAACCGTCTAGCAAGCTGGCTAGCAAGCTGCCTATTAAGGTGGCTAGTAAGCTGTCTAGCTGGTTAGTAAGCTGCCTAGCTGGCTAGTAATCTGCCTAGCCGCCTAGCGAGCTGCCTAGCGGGCTGGTAAGGTGCCTAGCTGGCTAGTAAGCTACCTAGCAAGCTGCCTAGTAAGCTGCCTAGCTGGCTAGTAAGCTGCCTAGCTGGCTAGAAAGCTGCCTAGCCGGCTAGCAAGCTGCCTAGCCGGCTAGCAAGCTGCCTAGCCGGCTAGCAAGCTGCCTAGTAAGCTGTCTAGCTGGCTGGCAAGCTGCCTAGCCGGCTAGCAAGCTGCCTAGTAAGCTGTCTAGCTGGCTAACAAGCTGCCTAGCTGGCTACAAGCTGCCTAGCTGGCTAGTAAGCTGCCCAGTAAGGTTTCTAGCTGGGTAGTAAACTTTTTACATGGCTAACAAGTTTCCTAGCTGGCTAACAAGCTGCCTAGCTGGTTAGTAAGGTGCCTAACCGCCTAGCAAGCTACCTAGCAAGCTGCCTAGCTGGTTAGTAAGGTGCCTAACCGTCTAGCAAGCTGCCTATTAAGGTGCCTAGCTGGCTAGTAAGCTGCCTAGCTAGCTGGCAAGCTGCCTAGCTGGCTAGTAAGCTGTCTAGCTCGTTAGTAAGCTGCCTAGCTGGCTAGTAAGCTGCCTAGCCGCCTAGCGGGCTGGTAAGGTGCCTAGCTTCTTAGTAAGGTGCCTAGCCGCCTAGCAAGCTGCCTAGCGGGCTAGTAAGCTGCCTAGCTGGCTAACAAGCTGGTTAGTAAGGTGCCTAGCTGGCTGCCTAGCGGGCTAGTAAGCTGGCTAGCAAGCTGCCTAGCAAGCTGGCTAGTAAGCTGGCTAGCAAGCTGCCTAGCAAGCTGGCTAGTAAGCTGCCTAGCAAGCTGCCTTGCTGGTTAGTAAGGTGCCTAACCGCCTAGCAAGCTACCTAGCCGCCTAGCAAGCTGGCTGGCAAGCTGCCTAGCTGGTTAGTAAGGTGCCTAACCGTCTAGCAAGCTGCCTATTAAGGTGCCTAGCTGGCTAGTAAGCTGTCTAGCTGGTTAGTAAGCTGCCTAGCTGGCTAGCAAGCTGCCTAGCTGGCTAGCAAGCTGCCTAGCTGGCTAGTAAGCTGCCTAGCTGGCTAGCAAGCTGCCTAGCCGGCTAGCAAGCTGCCTAGTAAGCTGGCTGGCAAGCTGCCTAGCCGGCTAGCAAGCTGCCTAGTAAGCTGTCTAGCTGGCTGGCAAGCTGCCTAGCTGGCTAACAAGCTGCCTAGCTGGCTACAAGCTGCCTAGCTGGCTAGTAAGCTGCCTAGCTGGCTAGTAAGATTCCTAGCTGGCTAGCAAGCTGCCTAGCTGGTTAGTAAGCTGGCTACCAAGCTGCCTAGTAAGCTGCCTAGCTGGCTGGCAAGCTGCCTAGCCGGCTAGCAAGCTGCCTAGTAAGCTGTCTAGCTGGCTAGTAAGCTGCCTAGCCGCCTAGCAAGCTGCCTTGCTGGTTAGTAAGGTGCCTAACCGCCTAGCAAGCTACCTAGCCGCCTAGCAAGCTGCCTAGCTGGTTAGTAAGGTGCCTAACCGTCTAGCAAGCTGGCTAGCAAGCTGCCTATTAAGGTGCCTAGCTGGCAAGCTGCCTAGCTGGCTAGTAAGCTGTCTAGCTGGTTAGTAAGCTGCCTAGCTGGCTAGTAAGCTGCCTAGCCGCCTAGCGAGCTGCCTAGCGGGCTGGTAAGGTGCCTAGCTTCTTAGTAAGGTGCCTAGCCGCCTAGCAAGCTGCCTAGCGGGCTAGTAAGCTGCCTAGCTGGCTAACAAGCTGGTTAGTAAGGTGCCTAGCTGGCTGCCTAGCGGGCTAGTAAGCTGGCTAGCAAGCTGCCTAGTAAGCTGCCTAGCTGGCTAGCAAGCTGCCTAGCTGGCTAGTAAGCTGCCTAGCCGCCTAGCGAGCTGCCTAGCGGGCTGGTAAGGTGCCTAGCCGCCTAGCAAGCTGCCTAGCCGGCTAGCAAGCTGCCTAGTAAGCTGTCTAGCTGGCTGGCAAGCTGCCTAGTAAGCTGTCTAGCTGGCTGGCAAGCTGCCTAGCTGGCTAACAAGCTGCCTAGCTGGCTACAAGCTGCCTAGCTGGCTAGTAAGCTGCCTAGCTGGCTAGTAAGATTCCTAGCTGGCTAGCAAGCTGCCTAGCTGGTTAGTAAGCTGGCTACCAAGCTGCCTAGCCGGCTAGCAAGCTGCCTAGTAAGCTGTCTGGCAAGCTGCCTAGCCGGCTAGCAAGTTGCCTAGTAAGCTGTCTGGCAAGCTGCCTAGCCGGCTAGCAAGCTGCCTAGTAAGCTGTCTAGCTGGCTAGTAAGCTGCCTAGCCGCCTAGTAAGCTGCCTTGCTGGTTAGTAAGGTGCCTAACCGCCTAGCAAGCTACCTAGCCGCCTAGCAAGCTGCCTAGCTGGTTAGTAAGGTGCCTAACCGTCTAGCAAGCTGGCTAGCAAGCTGCCTATTAAGGTGCCTAGCTGGCTAGTAAGCTGCCTAGCTGGCTAGTAAGCTGTCTAGCTGGTTAGTAAGCTGCCTAGCTGGCTAGTAAGCTGCCTAGCGGGCTGGTAAGGTGCCTAGCTTCTTAGTAAGGTGCCTAGCCGCCTAGCAAGCTGCCTAGCGGGCTAGTAAGCTGCCTAGCTGGCTAACAAGCTGGTTAGTAAGGTGCCTAGCTGGCTGCCTAGCGGGCTAGTAAGCTGGCTAGCTGGCTAGCAAGCTGCCTAGCTGGCTAGTAAGCTGGCTAGCAAGCTGCCTAGCCGCCTAGCGAGCTGCCTAGCGGGCTGGTAAGGTGCCTAGCCGCCTAACAAGCTGCCTAGCGGGCTAGTAAGCTGCCTAGCTGCCTAGCAAGCTGGCCTAGCTGCCTAGTAAGCTGCCTAGCTGGCTAGTAAGCTGCCTAGTAAGATTCCTAGCTGGCTAGCAAGCTGCCTAGCTGGCTAGCAAGCTGCCTAGTAAGCTGCCTAGCTGGCTAGTAAGCTGCCTAGCAAGCTGCCTAGCCGCCTAGCGGGCTGGTAAGGTGCCTAGCCGCCTAGCAAGCTGCCTAGCCGGCTAGCAAGCTGCCTAGCTGGCTAGCAAGCTGCCTAGCCGCCTAGCAAGCTGCCTAGCCGGCTAGCAAGCTGCCTAGCTGGCTAGCAAGCTGCCTAGCTGGCTAGCAAGCTGCCTAGCTGGCTAGTAAGCTGCCTAGCTGGCTAGCAAGCTGGCCTAGCTGCCTAGTAAGCTGCCTAGCTGGCTAGTAAGCTGCCTAGCTGGCTAGTAAGCTGCCTAGTAAGATTCCTAGCTGGCTAGCAAGCTGCCTAGCTGGCTAACAAGCTGGTTAGTAAGGTGCCTAGCTGGCTGCCTAGCGGGCTAGTAAGCTGGCTAGCTGGCTAGCAAGCTGCCTAGCTGGCTAGTAAGCTGGCTAGCAAGCTGCCTAGCCGCCTAGCGAGCTGCCTAGCGGGCTGGTAAGGTGCCTAGCTGCCTAGCGGGCTAGTAAGCTGCCTAGCAAGCTGGCCTAGCTGCCTAGTAAGCTGCCTAGCTGGCTAGTAAGCTGCCTAGTAAGATTCCTAGCTGGCTAGCAAGCTGCCTAGCTGGCTAACAAGCTGGCTAGTAAGCTGCCTAGCAAGCTGCCTAGCCGCCTAGCGGGCTGGTAAGGTGCCTAGCCGCCTAGCAAGCTGCCTAGCCGGCTAGCAAGCTGCCTAGCTGGCTAGCAAGCTGCCTAGCTGGCTAGCAAGCTGCCTAGCTGGCTAGTAAGCTGCCTAGCTGGCTAGCAAGCTGCCTAGCTGGCTAGCAAGCTGCCTAGCTGGCTAGTAAGCTGCCTAGTAAGATTCCTAGCTGGCTAGTAAGCTTCCTAGCTGGCTAGTAAGCTGCCTAGCTGGCTAGGCAGCTGCCTAGTAAGATTCCTAGCTGGCTAGTAAGCTGCCTAGCTGGTTAGTAAGGTGCCTAACCGCCTAGCAAGCTGCCTAGCTGGCTAGTAAGCTGCCTAGCAAGCTACCTTGCTGGTTAGTAAGGTGCCTAACCGCCTAGCAAGCTGGCTGGCAAGCTGCCTAGCTGGTTAGTAAGGTGCCTAACCGTCTAGCAAGCTGGCTAGCAAGCTGCCTATTAAGGTGCCTAGCTAGCTGGCAAGCTGCCTAGCTGGTTAGTAAGCTGTCTAGCTGGTTAGTAAGCTGCCTAGATGGCTAGTAAGCTGCCTAGCCGCCTAGCGAGCTGCCTAGCTGGTTAGTAAGGTGCCTAACCGTCTAGCAAGCTGGCTAGCAAGCTGCCTATTAAGGTGCCTAGCTGGCTAGGCAGCTGCCTAGTAAGATTCCTAGCTGGCTAGTAAGCTGCCTAGCTGGTTAGTAAGGTGCCTAACCGCCTAGCAAGCTGCCTAGCTGGCTAGTAAGCTGCCTAGCAAGCTACCTTGCTGGTTAGTAAGGTGCCTAACCGCCTAGCAAGCTGGCTGGCAAGCTGCCTAGCTGGTTAGTAAGGTGCCTAACCGTCTAGCAAGCTGCCTATTAAGGTGCCTAGCTAGCTGGCAAGCTGCCTAGCTGGTTAGTAAGCTGTCTAGCTCGTTAGTAAGCTGCCTAGCTGGCTAGTAAGCTGCCTAGCCGCCTAGCGAGCTGCCTAGCGGGCTGGTAAGGTGCCTAGCTTCTTAGTAAGGTGCCTAGCCGCCTAGCAAGCTGCCTAGCGGGCTAGTAAGCTGCCTAGCTGGCTAACAAGCTGGTTAGTAAGGTGCCTAGCTGGCTGCCTAGCGGGCTAGTAAGCTGGCTAGCAAGCTGCCTAGCTGGCTAGCAAGCTGGCTAGTAAGCTGCCTAGCAAGCTGCCTTGCTGGTTAGTAAGGTGTCTAACCGCCTAGCAAGCTACCTAGCCGCCTAGCAAGCTGCCTAGCTGGTTAGTAAGGTGCCTAACCGTCTAGCAAGCTGGCTAGCAAGCTGCCTATTAAGGTGGCTAGTAAGCTGTCTAGCTGGTTAGTAAGCTGCCTAGCTGGCTAGTAAGCTGTCTAGCCGCCTAGCGAGCTGCCTAGCGGGCTGGTAAGGTGCCTAGCTGGCTAGTAAGCTGCCTAGCTTGCTAGTAAGCTGCCTAGCCGCCTAGCGAGCTGCCTAGCTGGCCAGCAATCTGCCTAGCGGGCTAGTAAGCTGCCTAGCTGGCTAGTAAGCTGCCTATTAAGGTGCCTAGCTGGCTAGTAAGCTGCCTAGCCGCCTAGCAAGCTGGTTAGTAAGGTGCCTAACCGCCAAGCTAGCTGGCTGGCAAGCTGCCTAGCGGGCTAGTAAGCTGCCTAGCTGGCTAGTAAGCTGCCTAGCTGGCTAGTAAGGTGCCTAGCTGGCTAGTAAGCTGCCTAGCTAGCTGGCTAGCAATCTGCCTATTAAGGTGCCTAGCTGGCTAGTAAGCTGCCTAGCTAGCTGGCAAGCTGCCTAGCCGCCTAGCTAGCTGCCTAGCGGGCTAGTAAGCTGCCTAGCTGGGTAACAAGCTGCCTAGCTGGTTAGTAAGGTGCCTAGCTGGCTAGCAAGCTGCATAGCGGGCTAGTAAGCTGGCTAGCAAGCTGCCTAGCTGGCTAGTAAGCTACCTAGCAAGCTGCCTAGCAAGCTGCCTAGCTGGCTAGTAAGCTGCCTAGCTGGCTAGAAAGCTGCCTAGTCGGCTAGCAAGCTGCCTAGCCGGCTAGCAAGCTGCCTAGTAAGCTGTCTAGCTGGCTGCCAAGCTGCCTAGCCGCCTAGCAAGCTGCCTAGTAAGCTGTCTAGCTGGCTGCCTAGCTGGCTAACAAGCTGCCTAGCTGGCTACAAGCTGCCTAGCTGGCTAGTAAGCTGCCTAGCTGGCTAGTAAGCTGCCCAGTAAGGTTTCTAGCTGGGTAGTAAACTTTTTACATGGCTAACAAGTTTCCTAGCTGGCTAACAAGCTGCCTAGCTGGTTAGTAAGGTGCCTAACCGCCTAGCAAGCTGCCTAGCTGGTTAGTAAGGTGCCTAACCGTCTAGCAAGCTGGCTAGCAAGCTGCCTATTAAGGTGCCTAGCTGGCTAGTAAGCTGCCTAGCTAGCTGGCAAGCTGCCTAGCTGGCTAGTAAGCTGTCTAGCTCGTTAGTAAGCTGCCTAGCTGGCTAGTAAGCTGCCTAGCCGCCTAGCGGGCTGGTAAGGTGCCTAGCTTCTTAGTAAGGTGCCTAGCCGCCTAGCAAGCTGCCTAGCGGGCTAGTAAGCTGCCTAGCTGGCTAACAAGCTGGTTAGTAAGGTGCCTAGCTGGCTGCCTAGCGGGCTAGTAAGCTGGCTAGCAAGCTGCCTAGCAAGCTGGCTAGTAAGCTGCCTAGCAAGCTGCCTTGCTGGTTAGTAAGGTGCCTAACCGCCTAGCAAGCTACCTAGCCGCCTAGCAAGCTGGCTGGCAAGCTGCCTAGCTGGTTAGTAAGGTGCCTAACCGTCTAGCAAGCTGCCTATTAAGGTGCCTAGCTGGCTAGTAAGCTGTCTAGCTGGTTAGTAAGCTGCCTAGCTGGCTAGTAAGCTGCCTAGCTGGCTAGTAAGCCGCCTAGCGAGCTGCCTAGCGGGCTGGTAAGGTGCCTAGCTGGCTAGTAAGCTGCCTAGCTTGCTAGTAAGCTGCCTAGCCGCCTAGCGAGCTGCCTAGCTGGCCAGCAATCTGCCTAGCGGGCTAGTAAGCTGCCTAGCTGGCTAGTAAGCTGCCTATTAAGGTGCCTAGCTGGCTAGTAAGCTGCCTAGCCGCCTAGCAAGCTGGTTAGTAAGGTGCCTAACCGCCAAGCTAGCTGGCTGGCAAGCTGCCTAGCTGGCTAGCGGGCTAGTAAGCTGCCTAGCTGGCTAGTAAGCTGCCTAGCCGCCTAGCTAGCTGGCTAGCAAGCTGCCTATTAAGGTGCCTAGCTGGCTAGTAAGCTGCCTAGCTAGCTGGCAAGCTGCCTAGCCGCCTAGCTAGCTGCCTAGCGGGCTAGTAAGCTGCCTAGCTGGGTAACAAGCTGCCTAGCTGGTTAGTAAGGTGCCTAGCTGGCTAGCAAGCTGCATAGCGGGCTAGTAAGCTGGCTAGCAAGCTGCCTAGCTGGCTAGCAAGCTGCCTAGCTGGCTAGTAAGCTGCCTAGCTGGCTAGCAAGCTGCCTAGCCGGCTAGCAAGCTGCCTAGCTGGCTAGCAAGCTGCCTAGCCGGCTAGCAAGCTGCCTAGTAAGCTGGCTGGCAAGCTGCCTAGCCGGCTAGCAAGCTGCCTAGTAAGCTGTCTAGCTGGCTGGCAAGCTGCCTAGCTGGCTAACAAGCTGCCTAGCTGGCTACAAGCTGCCTAGCTGGCTAGTAAGCTGCCTAGCTGGCTAGTAAGATTCCTAGCTGGCTAGCAAGCTGCCTAGCTGGTTAGTAAGCTGGCTACCAAGCTGCCTAGCTGGCTGGCAAGCTGCCTAGCCGGCTAGCAAGCTGCCTAGTAAGCTGTCTAGCTGGCTAGTAAGCTGCCTAGCCGCCTAGCAAGCTGCCTTGCTGGTTAGTAAGGTGCCTAACCGCCTAGCAAGCTACCTAGCCGCCTAGCAAGCTGCCTAGCTGGTTAGTAAGGTGCCTAACCGTCTAGCAAGCTGGCTAGCAAGCTGCCTATTAAGGTGTCTAGCTGGCTAGTAAGCTGCCTAGCTAGCTGGCAAGCTGCCTAGCTGGCTAGTAAGCTGTCTAGCTGGTTAGTAAGCTGCCTAGCTGGCTAGTAAGCTGCCTAGCCGCCTAGCGAGCTGCCTAGCGGGCTGGTAAGGTGCCTAGCTTCTTAGTAAGGTGCCTAGCCGCCTAGCAAGCTGCCTAGCGGGCTAGTAAGCTGCCTAGCTGGCTAACAAGCTGGTTAGTAAGGTGCCTAGCTGGCTGCCTAGCGGGCTAGTAAGCTGGCTAGCAAGCTGCCTAGTAAGCTGCCTAGCTGGCTAGCAAGCTGCCTAGCTGGCTAGTAAGCTGCCTAGCCGCCTAGCGAGCTGCCTAGCGGGCTGGTAAGGTGCCTAGCCGCCTAGCAAGCTGCCTAGCCGGCTAGCAAGCTGCCTAGTAAGCTGTCTAGCTGGCTGGCAAGCTGCCTAGTAAGCTGTCTAGCTGGCTGGCAAGCTGCCTAGCTGGCTAACAAGCTGCCTAGCTGGCTACAAGCTGCCTAGCTGGCTAGTAAGCTGCCTAGCTGGCTAGTAAGATTCCTAGCTGGCTAGCAAGCTGCCTAGCTGGTTAGTAAGCTGGCTACCAAGCTGCCTAGTAAGCTGCCTAGCTGGCTGGCAAGCTGCCTAGCCGGCTAGCAAGCTGCCTAGTAAGCTGTCTAGCTGGCTGGCAAGCTGCCTAGTAAGCTGTCTAGCTGGCTGGCAAGCTGCCTAGCTGGCTAACAAGCTGCCTAGCTGGCTACAAGCTGCCTTGCTGGTTAGTAAGGTGCCTAACCGCCTAGCAAGCTACCTAGCCGCCTAGCAAGCTGCCTAGCTGGTTAGTAAGGTGCCTAACCGTCTAGCAAGCTGGCTAGCAAGCTGCCTATTAAGGTGCCTAGCTGGCTAGTAAGCTGCCTAGCTGGCTAGTAAGCTGTCTAGCTGGTTAGTAAGCTGCCTAGCTGGCTAGTAAGCTGCCTAGCGGGCTGGTAAGGTGCCTAGCTTCTTAGTAAGGTGCCTAGCCGCCTAGCAAGCTGCCTAGCGGGCTAGTAAGCTGCCTAGCTGGCTAACAAGCTGGTTAGTAAGGTGCCTAGCTGGCTGCCTAGCGGGCTAGTAAGCCGGCTAGCTGGCTAGCAAGCTGCCTAGCTGGCTAGTAAGCTGGCTAGCAAGCTGCCTAGCCGCCTAGCGAGCTGCCTAGCGGGCTGGTAAGGTGCCTAGCCGCCTAGCAAGCTGCCTAGCGGGCTAGTAAGCTGCCTAGCTGCCTAGCAAGCTGGCCTAGCTGCCTAGTAAGCTGCCTAGCTGGCTAGTAAGCTGCCTAGTAAGATTCCTAGCTGGCTAGCAAGCTGCCTAGCTGGCTAACAAGCTGGTTAGTAAGGTGCCTAGCTGGCTAGTAAGCTGCCTAGCTGGCTAGCAAGCTGCCTAGCTGCCTAGTAAGCTGCCTAGCTGGCTAGTAAGCTGCCTAGCAAGCTGCCTAGCCGCCTAGCGGGCTGGTAAGGTGCCTAGCCGCCTAGCAAGCTGCCTAGCCGGCTAGCAAGCTGCCTAGCTGGCTAGCAAGCTGCCTAGCTGGCTAGCAAGCTGCCTAGCTGGCTAGTAAGCTGCCTAGCTGGCTAGCAAGCTGGTCTAGCTGCCTAGTAAGCTGCCTAGCTGGCTAGTAAGCTGCCTAGCTGGCTAGTAAGCTGCCTAGTAAGATTCCTAGCTGGCTAGCAAGCTGCCTAGCTGGCTAACAAGCTGGTTAGTAAGGTGCCTAGCTGGCTGCCTAGCGGGCTAGTAAGCTGGCTAGCAAGCTGCCTAGCTGGCTAGTAAGCTGCCTAGCAAGCTGCCTAGCCGCCTAGCGAGCTGCCTAGCGGGCTGGTAAGGTGCCTAGCCGCCTAGCAAGCTGCCTAGCGGGCTAGTAAGCTGCCTAGCTGCCTAGCAAGCTGGCCTAGCTGCCTAGTAAGCTGCCTAGCTGGCTAGTAAGCTGCCTAGTAAGATTCCTAGCTGGCTAGCAAGCTGCCTAGCTGGCTAACAAGCTGGCTAGTAAGCTGCCTAGCTGGCTAGTAAGCTGCCTAGCTGGCTAGTAAGCTGCCTAGCCGCCTAGCGGGCTGGTAAGGTGCCTAGCTTCTTAGTAAGGTGCCTAGCCGCCTAGCAAGCTGCCTAGCGGGCTAGTAAGCTGCCTAGCTGGCTAACAAGCTGGTTAGTAAGGTGCCTAGCTGGCTGCCTAGCGGGCTAGTAAGCTGGCTAGCAAGCTGCCTAGCAAGCTGGCTAGTAAGCTGCCTAGCAAGCTGCCTTGCTGGTTAGTAAGGTGCCTAACCGCCTAGCAAGCTACCTAGCCGCCTAGCAAGCTGGCTGGCAAGCTGCCTAGCTGGTTAGTAAGGTGCCTAACCGTCTAGCAAGCTGCCTATTAAGGTGCCTAGCTGGCTAGTAAGCTGTCTAGCTGGTTAGTAAGCTGCCTAGCTGGCTAGTAAGCTGCCTAGCTGGCTAGTAAGCCGCCTAGCGAGCTGCCTAGCGGGCTGGTAAGGTGCCTAGCTGGCTAGTAAGCTGCCTAGCTTGCTAGTAAGCTGCCTAGCCGCCTAGCGAGCTGCCTAGCTGGCCAGCAATCTGCCTAGCGGGCTAGTAAGCTGCCTAGCTGGCTAGTAAGCTGCCTATTAAGGTGCCTAGCTGGCTAGTAAGCTGCCTAGCCGCCTAGCAAGCTGGTTAGTAAGGTGCCTAACCGCCAAGCTAGCTGGCTGGCAAGCTGCCTAGCTGGCTAGCGGGCTAGTAAGCTGCCTAGCTGGCTAGTAAGCTGCCTAGCCGCCTAGCTAGCTGGCTAGCAAGCTGCCTATTAAGGTGCCTAGCTGGCTAGTAAGCTGCCTAGCTAGCTGGCAAGCTGCCTAGCCGCCTAGCTAGCTGCCTAGCGGGCTAGTAAGCTGCCTAGCTGGGTAACAAGCTGCCTAGCTGGTTAGTAAGGTGCCTAGCTGGCTAGCAAGCTGCATAGCGGGCTAGTAAGCTGGCTAGCAAGCTGCCTAGCTGGCTAGCAAGCTGCCTAGCTGGCTAGTAAGCTGCCTAGCTGGCTAGCAAGCTGCCTAGCCGGCTAGCAAGCTGCCTAGCTGGCTAGCAAGCTGCCTAGCCGGCTAGCAAGCTGCCTAGTAAGCTGGCTGGCAAGCTGCCTAGCTGGCTAGCAAGCTGCCTAGCCGGCTAGCAAGCTGCCTAGTAAGCTGGCTGGCAAGCTGCCTAGCCGGCTAGCAAGCTGCCTAGTAAGCTGTCTAGCTGGCTGGCAAGCTGCCTAGCTGGCTAACAAGCTGCCTAGCTGGCTACAAGCTGCCTAGCTGGCTAGTAAGCTGCCTAGCTGGCTAGTAAGATTCCTAGCTGGCTAGCAAGCTGCCTAGCTGGTTAGTAAGCTGGCTACCAAGCTGCCTAGCTGGCTGGCAAGCTGCCTAGCCGGCTAGCAAGCTGCCTAGTAAGCTGTCTAGCTGGCTAGTAAGCTGCCTAGCCGCCTAGCAAGCTGCCTTGCTGGTTAGTAAGGTGCCTAACCGCCTAGCAAGCTACCTAGCCGCCTAGCAAGCTGCCTAGCTGGTTAGTAAGGTGCCTAACCGTCTAGCAAGCTGGCTAGCAAGCTGCCTATTAAGGTGTCTAGCTGGCTAGTAAGCTGCCTAGCTAGCTGGCAAGCTGCCTAGCTGGCTAGTAAGCTGTCTAGCTGGTTAGTAAGCTGCCTAGCTGGCTAGTAAGCTGCCTAGCCGCCTAGCGAGCTGCCTAGCGGGCTGGTAAGGTGCCTAGCTTCTTAGTAAGGTGCCTAGCCGCCTAGCAAGCTGCCTAGCGGGCTAGTAAGCTGCCTAGCTGGCTAACAAGCTGGTTAGTAAGGTGCCTAGCTGGCTGCCTAGCGGGCTAGTAAGCTGGCTAGCAAGCTGCCTAGTAAGCTGCCTAGCTGGCTAGCAAGCTGCCTAGCTGGCTAGTAAGCTGCCTAGCCGCCTAGCGAGCTGCCTAGCGGGCTGGTAAGGTGCCTAGCCGCCTAGCAAGCTGCCTAGCCGGCTAGCAAGCTGCCTAGTAAGCTGTCTAGCTGGCTGGCAAGCTGCCTAGTAAGCTGTCTAGCTGGCTGGCAAGCTGCCTAGCTGGCTAACAAGCTGCCTAGCTGGCTACAAGCTGCCTAGCTGGCTAGTAAGCTGCCTAGCTGGCTAGTAAGATTCCTAGCTGGCTAGCAAGCTGCCTAGCTGGTTAGTAAGCTGGCTACCAAGCTGCCTAGTAAGCTGCCTAGCTGGCTGGCAAGCTGCCTAGCCGGCTAGCAAGCTGCCTAGTAAGCTGTCTAGCTGGCTGGCAAGCTGCCTAGTAAGCTGTCTAGCTGGCTGGCAAGCTGCCTAGCTGGCTAACAAGCTGCCTAGCTGGCTACAAGCTGCCTTGCTGGTTAGTAAGGTGCCTAACCGCCTAGCAAGCTACCTAGCCGCCTAGCAAGCTGCCTAGCTGGTTAGTAAGGTGCCTAACCGTCTAGCAAGCTGGCTAGCAAGCTGCCTATTAAGGTGCCTAGCTGGCTAGTAAGCTGCCTAGCTGGCTAGTAAGCTGTCTAGCTGGTTAGTAAGCTGCCTAGCTGGCTAGTAAGCTGCCTAGCGGGCTGGTAAGGTGCCTAGCTTCTTAGTAAGGTGCCTAGCCGCCTAGCAAGCTGCCTAGCGGGCTAGTAAGCTGCCTAGCTGGCTAACAAGCTGGTTAGTAAGGTGCCTAGCTGGCTGCCTAGCGGGCTAGTAAGCCGGCTAGCTGGCTAGCAAGCTGCCTAGCTGGCTAGTAAGCTGGCTAGCAAGCTGCCTAGCCGCCTAGCGAGCTGCCTAGCGGGCTGGTAAGGTGCCTAGCCGCCTAGCAAGCTGCCTAGCGGGCTAGTAAGCTGCCTAGCTGCCTAGCAAGCTGGCCTAGCTGCCTAGTAAGCTGCCTAGCTGGCTAGTAAGCTGCCTAGTAAGATTCCTAGCTGGCTAGCAAGCTGCCTAGCTGGCTAACAAGCTGGTTAGTAAGGTGCCTAGCTGGCTAGTAAGCTGCCTAGCTGGCTAGCAAGCTGCCTAGCTGCCTAGTAAGCTGCCTAGCTGGCTAGTAAGCTGCCTAGCTGGCTAGTAAGCTGCCTAGCAAGCTGCCTAGCCGCCTAGCGGGCTGGTAAGGTGCCTAGCCGCCTAGCAAGCTGCCTAGCCGGCTAGCAAGCTGCCTAGCTGGCTAGCAAGCTGCCTAGCTGGCTAGCAAGCTGCCTAGCTGGCTAGTAAGCTGCCTAGCTGGCTAGCAAGCTGGTCTAGCTGCCTAGTAAGCTGCCTAGCTGGCTAGTAAGCTGCCTAGCTGGCTAGTAAGCTGCCTAGTAAGATTCCTAGCTGGCTAGCAAGCTGCCTAGCTGGCTAACAAGCTGGTTAGTAAGGTGCCTAGCTGGCTGCCTAGCGGGCTAGTAAGCTGGCTAGCAAGCTGCCTAGCTGGCTAGTAAGCTGCCTAGCAAGCTGCCTAGCCGCCTAGCGAGCTGCCTAGCGGGCTGGTAAGGTGCCTAGCCGCCTAGCAAGCTGCCTAGCGGGCTAGTAAGCTGCCTAGCTGCCTAGCAAGCTGGCCTAGCTGCCTAGTAAGCTGCCTAGCTGGCTAGTAAGCTGCCTAGTAAGATTCCTAGCTGGCTAGCAAGCTGCCTAGCTGGCTAACAAGCTGGCTAGTAAGCTGCCTAGCTGGCTAGTAAGCTGCCTAGCTGGCTAGTAAGCTGCCTAGCCGCCTAGCGGGCTGGTAAGGTGCCTAGCCGCCTAGCAAGCTGCCTAGCCGGCTAGCAAGCTGCCTAGCTGGCTAGCAAGCTGCCTAGCTGGCTAGTAAGCTGCCTAGGTGGCTAGTAAGCTGCCTAGCTGCCTAGTAAGCTGCCTAGCCGCCTAGCAAGCTGGTTAGTAAGGTGCCTAACCGCCAAGCAAGCTGCCTAGCTGGCTAACAAGCTGCCTAGCTGGTTAGTAAGGTGCCTAGCTAGCTGGCTGGCAAGCTGCCTAGCTGGCTAGCGGGCTAGTAAGCTGCCTAGCTGGCTAGTAAGCTGCCTAGCTGGCTAGTAAGCTGCCTAGCTGGCTAGTAAGGTGCCTAGCTGGCTAGTAAGCTGCCTAGCCGCCTAGCAAGCTGCCTAACAAGCATCCTAGCTGGCTAACAAGCATCCTAGCTGGCTAGCAAGCTGCCTAACAAGGATCCTAGCTGGCTAGCAAGCTGCCTAGCCGCCTAGCACGCTGCCTAGCTGGCTAGCAAGCTTCCTAGCTGGCTAGTAAGCTGCCTAGCTGGCTAGGCAGCTGCCTAGTAAGATTCCTAGCTGGCTAGTAAGCTTCCTAGCTGGCTAGTAAGCTGCCTAGCTGGCTAGGCAGCTGCCTAGTAAGATTCCTAGCTGGCTAGTAAGCTGCCTAGCTGGTTAGTAAGGTGCCTAACCGCCTAGCAAGCTGGCTGGCAAGCTGCCTAGCTGGTTAGTAAGGTGCCTAACCGTCTAGCAAGCTGCCTATTAAGGTGCCTAGCTAGCTGGCAAGCTGCCTAGCTGGTTAGTAAGCTGTCTAGCTGGTTAGTAAGCTGCCTAGATGGCTAGTAAGCTGCCTAGCCGCCTAGCGAGCTGCCTAGCGGGCTGGTAAGGTGCCTAGCCGCCTAGCAAGCTGCCTAGCGGGCTAGTAAGCTGCCTAGCAAGCTGGCCTAGCTGCCTAGTAAGCTGCCTAGCTGGCTAGCAAGCTGCCTAGCGGGCTAGTAAGCTGCCTAGCGGGCTAGTAAGCTGCCTAGCTGGCTAGTAAGCTGGCTAGTAAGCTGCCTAGCTGGCTAGTAAGCTGCCTAGCGGGCTAGTAAGCTGCCTAGCTGGCTAGTAAGCTGCCTATTAAGGTGCCTAGCTGGCTAGTAAGCTGCCTAGCCGCCTAGCAAGCTGGTTAGTAAGGTGCCTAACCGCCAAGCAAGCTGCCTAGCTGGCTAACAAGCTGCCTAGCTGGTTAGTAAGGTGCCTAGCTAGCTGGCTGGCAAGCTGCCTAGCGGGCTAGTAAGCTGCCTAGCTGGCTAGTAAGCTGCCTAGCTGGCTAGTAAGCTGCCTAGCTGGCTAGTAAGGTGCCTAGCTGGCTAGTAAGCTGCCTAGCCGCCTAGCAAGCTGCCTAACAAGCATCCTAGCTGGCTAGCAAGCTGCCTAACAAGCATCCTAGCTGGCTAGCAAGCTGCCTAACAAGCATCCTAGCTGGCTAGCAAGCTGCCTAACAAGCATCCTAGCTGGCTAGCAAGCTGCCTAGCCGCCTAGCACGCTGCCTAGCAAGCTTCCTAGCTGGCTAGTAAGCTGCCTAGCCCCCCTAGCAAGCTGCCTAGCTGGCTAACAAGCTGCCTAGCTGGTTAGTAAGGTGCCTAGCTAGCTGGCTGGCAAGCTGCCTAGTAAGCTGCCTACCTGGCTAGTAAGCTGGCTAGTAAGCTGCCTAGCGGGCTAGTAAGCTGCCTAGCTGGCTAGTAAGCTGCCTATTAAGGTGCTTAGCTGGCTAGTAAGCTGCCTAGCCGCCTAGCAAGCTGGTTAGAAAGGTGCCTAACCGCCAAGCAAGCTGCCTAGCTGGCTAACAAGCTGCCTAGCTGGTTAGTAAGGTGCCTAGCTAGCTGGCTGGCTAGTGGGCTAGTAAGCTGCCTAGCTGGCTAGTAAGCTGCCTAGCTGGCAAGTAAGCTGCCTAGCTGGCAAGTAAGCTGCCTAGCCGTCTAGCACACTGCCTAGCTGGCTAGCAAGCTTCCTAGCTGGCTAGTAAGCTGCCTAGCCGCCTAGCAAGCTGCCTAGCTGGCTAACAAGCATCCTAGCTGGTTAGTAAGCTGCCTAGCTAGCTGGCTGGCAAGCAGCCTAGCAAGCTGGCTAGTAAGCTGCCTACCTGGCTAGTAAGCTGCCTAGCTGGCTAGTAAGCTGGATAGTAAGCTGCCTAGTAAGCTGGATAGTAAGCTGCCTAGCTAGCTAGTAAGCTGCCTAGCCGCCTGGTAAGCTGCCTAGCAAGCTGGTTAGTAAGGTGCCTAACCGCCAAGCAAGCTGCCTAGCTGGCTAACAAGCTGCCTAGCTGGTTAGTAAGGTGCCTAGCTAGCTGGCTGGCAAGCTGCCTAGCTGGCTAGCGGGCTAGTAAGCTGCCTAGCTGGCTAGTAAGGTGCCTAGCTGGCTAGTAAGCTGCCTAGCCGCCTAGCAAGCTGCCTAACAAGCATCCTAGCTGGCTAGCAAGCTGCCTAACAAGCATCCTAGCTGGCTAGCAAGCTGCCTAGCCGCCTAGCACGCTGCCTAGCAAGCTTCCTAGCTGGCTAGTAAGCTGCCTAGCCCCCCTAGCAAGCTGCCTAGCTGGCGAACAAGCTGCCTAGCTGGTTAGTAAGGTGCCTAGCTAGCTGGCTGGCAAGCTGCCTAGTAAGCTGCCTACCTAGCTAGTAAGCTGCCTAGCTGGCTAGTAAGCTGCCTAGCGGGCTAGTAAGCTGCCTAGCTGGCTAGTAAGCTGCCTATTAAGGTGCTTAGCTGGCTAGTAAGCTGCCTAGCCGCCTAGCAAGCTGCCTAGCTGGTTAGGAAGGTGCCTAACCGCCAAGCAAGCTGTCTAGCTGGCTAACAAGCTGCCTAGCTGGTTAGTAAGGTGCCTAGCTAGCTAGCAAGCTGCCTAGCTGGCTAACAAGCATCCTAGCTGGTTAGTAAGCTGCCTAGCTAGCTGGCTGGCAAGCAGCCTAGCAAGCTGGCTAGTAAGCTGCCTACCTGGCTAGTAAGCTGCCTAGCTGGCTAGTAAGCTGCCTAGTAAGCTGGATAGTAAGCTGCAGAGTAAGCTGGATAGTAAGCTGCCTAGCTAGCTAGTAAGCTGCCTAGCTGGCTAGTAAGCTGCCTAGCCGCCTGGTAAGCTGCCTAGCTGGCTAGTAAGCTGCATAGCCGGCTAGTAAGCTGCATAGCCGTCTAGTAAGCTGCATAGCCGGCTAGTAAGCTGCCTAGCTGCTAGTAAGCTGCCTAGCTTACTTGCTAGTTTGCTAGGCAAGCTGCCTAGGGTCCTAGCTGGGTAGTAAACTGCGTACATGGCTAACAAGCTTCCTAGCTGGCTAACAAGCTGCCTATTAAGGTGGCTAGTAAGCTGCCTAGCTTACTTGCTAGCTAGGAAGCTTGCTAACGAGCTAGGCAGCTTGTTAGCCAGCTAGGCACCTTGCTAGCCAGGTAGGCAGCTTACTAACCAGCTAGGCGGCTAGGCAGCTTGCTAGCCAGCTAGGCACCTTGCTAGCCAGGTAGGCAGCTTGCTAACCAGCTAGTCGGCTAGGCAGCTTGTTAGCCAGCTAGGCAGCTTGCTAGGCGGCTAGGATGCTTGTTAGCCAGCTAGGCAGCTTGCTAGGCGGCTAGGCAGCTTACTAGCCAGCGAGGAAGCTTGCTAGGCGGCTTACTAGCCAGCTAGGAAGCTTGCTAGCCAGCTAGGCAGTGTGCTAGGCGGCTAGGCAGCTTGCTAGCCAGCTAGGCACCTTGCTAGCCAGGTAGGCAGCTTACTAACCAGCTTGCCAGCTAGGCAGCTTACTTGCCGGCTAGGCAGCTTACTTGCCGGCTAGGCAGCTTGCTAGCCAGCTTACTAACCAGCTAGGCAGCCTACTAACCAGCTAGGCAGCTTACTAACCAGCTAGGCAGCTTGCTAGGCGGTTAGGCACCTTTCTAACCAGCTAGGCAGCTTGCTAGGCGGCTAGGCAGCTTACTAGCCAGCTAGGAAGCTTGCTAGGCAGCGAGCTAGGCGGCTAGGCAGCGTGCTAGGCGGCTAGGCAGCTAGGCAGCTTACTAGTCGGCTAGGCAGCTTACTAACCAGCTAGGATGCTTGTTAGCCAGCTAGGCAGCTTGCACACTGCCTAGCTGGCTAGTAAGCTGCCTAGCCGCCTAGCAAGCTGCCTAGCTGGCTAACAAGCATCCTAGCTGGTTAGTAAGCTGCCTAGCTAGCTGGCTGGCAAGCAGCCTAGCAACCTGGCTAGTAAGCTGCCTACCTGGCTAGTAAGCTGCCTACCTGGCTAGTAAGCTGCCTAGCTGGCTAGTAAGCTGCCTAGCTGGCTAGTAAGCTGCATAGCCGGCTAGTAAGCTGCCTAGTAAGCTGGATAGTAAGCTGCCTAGCTAGCTAGTAAGCTGCCTAGCCGCCTGGTAAGCTGCCTAGCTGGCTAGTAAGCTGCCTAGCCGCCTGGTAAGCTGCCTAGCTGGCTAGTAAGCTGCATAGCCGGCTAGTAAGCTGCATAGCCGGCTAGTAAGCTGCATAGCCGTCTAGTAAGCTGCATAGCCGGCTAGTAAGCTGCCTAGCTGCTAGTAAGCTGCCTAGGGTCCTAGCTGGGTAGTAAACTGCGTACATGGCTAACAAGCTTCCTAGCTGGCTAACAAGCTGCCTATTAAGGTGGCTAGTAAGCTGCCTAGCTTACTTGCTAGCTAGGAAGCTAGGCAGCTTGTTAGCCAGCTAGGCAGCTTGCTAGGCGGCTAGGCAGCTTACTAGCCAGCTAGGCACCTTGCTAGCCAGGTAGGCAGCTTACTAACCAGCTTGCTAGCCAGCTAGGATGCTTGTTAGCCAGCTAGGCAGCTTGCTAGGCGGCTAGGCAGCTTACTAGCCAGCTAGGAAGCTTGGTAGCCAGCTAGGCAGTGTGCTAGGCGGCTAGGCAGCTTGCTAGCCAGCTAGGCACCTTGCTAGCCAGGTAGGCAGCTTACTAACCAGCTAGTCGGCTAGGCAGCTTGTTAGGCGGCTAGGCAGCTTGTTAGCCAGCTAGGCAGCTTACTTGCCAGCTAGGCAGCTTACTTGCCGGCTAGGCAGCTTGCTAGCCTGCTTACTAACCAGCTAGGCAGCTTACTAACCAGCTAGGCAGCTTACTAACCAGCTAGGCAGCTTGCTAACCAGCTAGGCAGCTTGCTAGGCGGTTAGGCACCTTACTAACCAGCTAGGCAGCTTGCTAGGCGGTTAGGCAGCTTACTAGCCAGCTAGGAAGCTTGCTAGGCGGCTTACTAGCCAGCTAGGAAGCTTGCTAACCAGCTAGGCAGCTTACTAACCAGCTAGGCAGCTTGCTAGGCGGTTAGGCACCTTACTAACCAGCTAGGCAGCTTGCTAGGCGGCTAGGCAGCTTACTAGCCAGCTAGGAAGCTTGCTAGGCAGCGTGCTAGGCGGCTAGGCAGCTTGCTAGCCAGCTAGGCACCTTGCTTGCTAGGTAGGCAGCTTACTAACCAGCTAGACAGCTTGCTAGGCGGTTAGGCACCTTACTAACCAGCTAGGCAGCTTGCTAGGCGGCTAGGCAGCTTACTAGCCAGCTAGGAAGCTTGCTAGGCAGCGTGCTAGGCGGCTAGGCAGCTTGTTAGCCAGCTAGGCAGCTTGCTAGGCGGCTAGGATGCTTGTTAGCCAGCTAGGCAGCTTGCTAGGCGGCTAGGCAGCTTACTAGCCAGCGAGGAAGCTTGCTAGGCGGCTTACTAGCCAGCTAGGAAGCTTGCTAGCCAGCTAGGCAGTGTGCTAGACGGCTAGGCAGCTTACTAGCCAGCGAGGAAGCTTGCTAGGCAGCTTGCTAGCCAGCTAGTCACCTTGCTAGCCAGGTAGGCAGCTTACTAACCAGCTAGGCGGCTAGGCAGCTTGTTAGGCGGCTAGGCAGCTTGTTTGCCAGCTAGGCAGCTTACTTGCCAGCTAGGCAGCTTACTTGCCAGCTAGGCAGCTTACTTGCCGGCTAGGCAGCTTGCTAGCCAGCTATGCACCTTGCTAGCCAGGTAGGCAGCTTACTAACCAGCTAGGCAGCTTACTAACCAGCTAGGCAGCTTACTAACCAGCTAGGCAGCTTGCTAGGCGGTTAGGCACCTTACTAACCAGCTAGGCAGCTTGCTAGGCGGCTAGGCAGCTTACTAGCCAGCTAGGAAGCTTGCTAGGCAGCGTGCTAGGCGGCTAGGCAGCTTGCTAGGCAGCGTGCTAGGCGGCTAGGCAGCTTGCTAGCCAGCTAGGCACCTTGCTTGCTAGGTAGGCAGCTTACTAACCAGCTAGACAGCTTGCTAGCCAGCTAGGATGCTTGTTAGCCAGCTAGGCAGCTTTCTAGGCGGCTAGGATGCTTGTTAGCCAGCTAGGCAGCTTGCTAGGCGGCTAGGCAGCTTACTAGCCAGCGAGGAAGCTTGCTAGCCAGCTAGTCACCTTGCTAGCCAGGTAGACAGCTTACTAACCAGCTAGGCGGCTAGGCAGCTTGTTAGGCGGCTAGGCAGCTTGTTTGCCAGCTAGGCAGCTTACTTGCCAGCTAGGCAGCTTACTTGCCAGCTAGGCAGCTTACTTGCCGGCTAGGCAGCTTGCTAGCCAGCTATGCACCTTGCTAGCCAGGTAGGCACCTTGCTAGCCAGGTAGGCAGCTTACTAACCAGCTAGGCAGCTTACTAACCAGCTAGGCAGCTTACTATCCAGCTAGGCAGCTTGCTAGGCGGTTAGGCACCTTACTAACCAGCTAGGCAGCTTGCTAGGCGGCTAGGCAGCTTACTAGCCAGCTAGGAAGCTTGCTAGGCAGCGTGCTAGGCGGCTAGGCAGCTTGCTAGGCAGCGTGCTAGGCGGCTAGGCAGCTTGCTAGCCAGCTAGGCACCTTGCTTGCTAGGTAGGCAGCTTACTAACCAGCTAGACAGCTTGCTAGCCAGCTAGGATGCTTGTTAGCCAGCTAGGCAGCTTTCTAGGCGGCTAGGATGCTTGTTAGCCAGCTAGGCAGCTTGCTAGGCGGCTAGGCAGCTTACTAGCCAGCTAGGAAGCTTGCTAGGTGGCTTACTAGCCAGCTAGGAAGCTTGCTAGCCAGCTAGGCAGCGTGCTAGACGGCTAGGAAGCTTGTTAGGCGGCTAGGCAGCTTGTTAGGCGGCTAGGCAGCTTGTTAGCCAGCTAGGCAGCTTACTAGCCAGCTAGGCAGCTTACTTGCCAGCTAGGCAGCTTGCTAGCCTACCCGGCAGCTTACTAGCCAGCTAGGCAGCTTACTTACCAGCCGCCGTAAGCTAGGAAGCTTACTATCCTGCTAGGCAGCTTACTAGCCAGCTAGGCAGCTTACTTGCCAGCTAGGCAGCTGGCTAACAAGCTGCCTAGCCGCCTAACAAGCTGCCTACCTGGCTAGCAAGGTGCATAGCTGGCTAGCAAGCTGCCTAGCCGCCTAGCTAGTTAGTAAGCTGCCTACCTGGCTAGCAAGGTGCCTAGCTGGCTAGCAAGCTGCCTAGCCGTCTAGCACACTGCCTAGCTGGCTAGTAAGCCGCCTAGCAAGCTTCCTAGCTGGCTAGTAAGCTGCCTAGCCGCCTAGCAAGCTGCCTAGCTGGCTAACAAGCATCCTAGCTGGCTAGCAAGCTGGTTAGTAAGCTGCCTACCTGGCTAGCAAGGTGCCTAGCTGGCTAGTAAGCTGCCTAGCTGGCTAACAAGCTGCCTAGCTCGTTAGCAAGCTTCCTAGCTAGCAAGTAAGCTAGGCAGCTTACTAGCAGCTAGGCAGCTTACTAGCCACCTTAATAGGCAGCTTGTTAGCCAGCTAGGAAGCTTGTTAGCCATGTACGCAGTTTACTACCCAGCTAGGACCCTAGGCAGCTTGCCTAGCAAGCTAGCAAGTAAGCTAGGCAGCTTACTAGCAGCTAGGCAGCTTACTAGCCGGCTATGCAGTTTACTAGCCGGCTATGCAGCTTACTAGCCGGCTATGCAGCTTACTAGCCAGCTTGGCAGCTTACTAGCCAGCTAGGCAGCTTGTTAGCCAGCTAGGCAGCTTACTAGCCAGCTATGCAGCTTACTAGCCGGCTATGCAGCTTACTAGCCGGCTATGCAGCTTACTATCCAGCTAGGCAGCTTACTTGCCAGCTAGGCAGCTTACTTGCCAGCTAGGCAGCTTACTAGCCGGCTTTGCAGCTTACTAGCCAGCTAGGCAGCTTACTAGCCGGCTATGCAGCTTACTAGCCGGCTATGCAGCTTACTAGCCAGCTTGGCAGCTTACTAGCCGGCTACGCAGCTTACTAACCAGCTAGGCAGCTTACTAGCGAGCTAGGCAGCTTGCTAGCCAGCTAGGTAGCTTGCTAGCCAGCTTACTAACCAGCTAGGCAGCTTACTAACCAGCTAGCCAGCTTACTAGTCGGCTAGGCAGCTTACTAGCGAGCTAGGCAGCTTGCTAGCCAGCTAGGCAGCTTACTAGCGAGCTAGGCAGCGTGCTAGCCAGCTAGGCAGCGTGCTAGCCAGCTAGGCAGCTTGCTAGCCAGCTAGGCAGCTTGCTAGCCAGCTAGGCAGCTTGCTAGCCAGCTAGGCAGCTTACTAGTCGGCTAGGCAGCTTACTAGCGAGCTAGGCAGCTTGCTAGCCAGCTAGGCAGCTTACTAGCGAGCTAGGCAGCTTGCTAGCCAGCTAGGCACCTTACTAACCAGCTAGGCAGCTTGTTAGTAAGTTGCATAGCTGGCAAGTAAACTGCCTAGCTGGATAGTAAGCTGCCTAGCTTACGGCGGCTGGCAAGTAAGCTGCCTAGCAAGGTGCCTAGCTGGCTAGCCGCCTAGCACGCTGCCTAGCAAGCTTCCTAATAATTAATATATAATAAAATAATAATAATAATATAATATATAATAATATAATATATAATAATATAATAATAAGAATATAATATATAAAACTTATAGGATAACAGAATTTTTTTATATATAAATTTTAAATTCTTTCGTTTTTACCAATAAATCAATAACAATTGTTTACTTTTTTATGAATTACAAACATTAACAACATAACATAACATTTCCGGAATACTATATACCATTGTTTTTTTACTGCTTTATGGGGTTTTGATGTTTTGCAGGACTATGGAATGAGGAATAAGAGGTGTTAAATCGATAATGCCGGCAATAATGCAATCTAATGTCCATATAACGCTATCCTTTGCATAAGAGTCGCCTTGATTCTACTCGTCTATTTAATTTAATCATGCGGAATTGTGTGGCACACTTCCACAATTTCAGTTACAATTTATCATCTATTAAATATAAAAGAAAAAATTAGTTTTTAGTAGATATAATAAATAAAAATAAAACTTCCAGAAATTAGAGTCGCCTTGATTCTATATGTCTTTTTGATTTAGTGATGCGGAATTGTGTGGCACACTTCCACAATTTCAGTTACAATTCATCATCTATTAAATATAAAAGAAAAAATTAGTTTTTAGTGGATATAATAAGTAAAAATAAAACTTCCAGAAATTAGAATCTCTAGCCACCAATACTGCGATCAAATGTCCATTCAACGCTATCCTTTGCATAAGAGTCGCCTTGATTCTATTCGTCTATTTGATTTAGTCATGCGGAATTGTGTGAAAACTTCCATAATTTTAGTTCGCAATACTGCGATCTAATATCCATTCAACGCTATCCTTTGCATAAGAGTCGCCTTGATTCTATTCGTCTATTTGATTTAGTCATGAGGAATTGTGTGGCACACTTCCACAATTTCAGTTACAATTCATCATCTATTAAATATAAAAGAAAAAATTAGTTTTTAGTGGATATAATAAATAAAAATAAAACTTCCAGAAATTAGAATCTCTAGCCAGCAATACTGCAATCTAATGTCCATTCAACGCTATCCTTTGCATAAGAGTCGCCTTGATTCTATTCGTCTATTTGATTTAGTCATACGGAATTGTGTGGCACACTTCCATAATTTCAGTTCGCAATACTGCGATCTAATGTCCATTCAACGCTATCCTTTGCATAAGAGTCGCCTTGATTCTATTCGTCTATTTGATTTAGTCATGAGGAATTGTGTGGCACACTTCCACAATTTCAGTTACAATTCATCATCTATTAAATATAAAAGAAAAAATTAGTTTTTAGTGGATATAATAAATAAAAATAAAACTTCCAGAAATTAGAATCTCTAGCCAGCAATACTGCGATCAAATGTCCATTCAACGCTATCCTTTGCATAAGAGTCGCCTTGATTCTATTCGTCTATTTGATTTAGTCATGCGGAATTGTGTGGCACACTTCCACAATTTCAGTTACAATTCATCATCTATTAAATATAAAAGAAAAAATTAGTTTTTAGTGGATATAATAAGTAAAAATAAAACTTCCAGAAATTAGAATCTCTAGCCACCAATACTGCGATCAAATGTCCATTCAACGCTATCCTTTGCATAAGAGTCGCCTTGATTCTATTCGTCTATTTGATTTAGTCATGCGGAATTGTGTGAAAACTTCCATAATTTTAGTTCGCAATACTGCGATCTAATATCCATTCAACGCTATCCTTTGCATAAGAGTCGCCTTGATTCTATTCGTCTATTTGATTTAGTCATGAGGAATTGTGTGGCACACTTCCACAATTTCAGTTACAATTCATCATCTATTAAATATAAAAGAAAAAATTAGTTTTTAGTGGATATAATAAATAAAAATAAAACTTCCAGAAATTAGAATCTCTAGCCAGCAATACTGCGATCAAATGTCCATTCAACGCTATCCTTTGCATAAGAGTCGCCTTGATTCTATTCGTCTATTTGATTTAGTCATGCGGAATTGTGTGGCACACTTCCACAATTTCAGTTCGCAGTACTGCGATCTAATATCCATTCAACGCTATCCTTTGCATAAGAGTCGCCTTGATTCTATTCATCTATTTGATTTAGTCATGAGGAATTGTGTGGCACACTTCCACAATTTCAGTTACAATTCATCATCTATTAAATATAAAAGAAAAAATTAGTTTTTAGTGGATATAATAAATAAAAATAAAACTTCCAGAAATTAGAATCTCTAGCCAGCAATACTGCGATCAAATGTCCATTCAACGCTATCCTTTGCATAAGAGTCGCCTTGATTCTATTCATCTATTTGATTTAGTCATGCGGAATTGTGTGGCACACTTCCACAATTTCAGTTCGCAGTACTGCGATCTAATGTCCATTCAACGCTATCCTTTGCATAAGAGTCGCCTTGAGTCTTTTCGTCTATTTGATTTAGTCATGCGGAATTGTGTGGCACACTTCCACAATTTCAGTTACAATTCATCATCTATTAAATATAAAAGAAAAAATTAGTTTTTAGTGGATATAATAAATAAAAATAAAACTTCCAGAAATTAGAATCTCTAGCCAGCAATACTGCGATCTAATGTCCATTCAACGCTATCCTTTGCATAAGAGTCGCCTTGATTCTATTCGTCTATTTGATTTAGTCATGCGGAATTGTGTGGCACACTTCCACAATTTCAGTTCGCAGTACTGCGATCTAATGTCCATTCAACGCTATCCTTTGCATAAGAGTCGCCTTGAGTCTTTTCGTCTATTTGATTTAGTCATGCGGAGAGTTTGCGTAAGAGTCGCCTTGAGTCTTTTCGTCTATTTGATTTAGTCATGCGGAATTGTGTGGCACACTTCCACAATTTCAGTTCGCAATACTGCGATCAAATGTCCATTCAACGCTATCCTTTGCATAAGAGTCGCCTTGATTCGATTCGTCTATTTGATTTAGTCATGCGGAATTGTGTGGCACACTTCCACAATTTCAGTTACAATTCATCTTCTATTAAATATAAAAGAAAAAATTAGTTTTTAGTGGATATAATAAATAAAAATAAAACTTCCAGAAATTAGAATCTTTAGCCAGCAATACTGCGATCTAATGTCCATTCAACGCTATCCTTTCCATTATATACTCCGTACGTGATTTCACTTTTCATTCTGCTGCAGCTGAAGTTTAGAACATAGGCAGTTAGTTACAACCACAGGGTATACAGAGTCGTCACGGGAATTTGACGTTTAACCGTTCACTGAGAACGGGACAGCAAATATTACCAAAAAGTATTTTTGTCCCTCTCTGACTGCCTGCCTGTTTTGTTTATGTTTTTTTTTGGATTTCGGGGTGGATTTTTATTATTCTATTTTGATAGAAATTTATGATATTAGAATAGAATATTAGAATAATTTTGAAAGGAGATGAACCGTTTTATTAGGGAAACGTAATTCGGAATTAATGTATTTTTTATGACAGCTTTCATCGGTCGTCACTAACTTAGTATTTAACCAATTTAAATGTATATTCACAAATTCCTGAAACAAAAAGTTATGAGTATATATTTTGTTATATTCTTATTTTTACTCACCTTTTGCAGTGTGAAGGGAAATTGCTAAGAGTTCGATTAATAATGAAAAAATTACCGAATTTTAACTTTTTCATTCAAGAAATTAATAAATACTGGTAATATACACAAAGTTCTACAAGAAAAAATTTTTATAAGCAATTGGGCAATTCACACAAGCCGTTGTATCGTTGTATTGAGTGTATTATTGGACGATTATACAACAGTGTATGATTGTTGTTGATAATTTTCATGTAAAAATCCGATACACTTATACACATTTTTTTCATATGTTTTTAAAAGTTGTATTGGTTTCGTTCTATCAAATTGTTTGAATGCCAAAAATATACATTTGCAATACGAAATACACAATACAGCATAGCATTGAGCGTTCTCAAACAACCAAATGTGGTCAATACAACATACACGATACAGAGTCTTGTGAATTGCCCAAATATGTCTTATTTCATCTTAATGTTTCTTCTTACTTACCTTTGGCACAAGAAACTATATTCATTCTGACCAAAAACCAGTCACATTTCGATTAATATTTAAATATTTAAGAACTTCTAAAATTTTCATTGAAGAAATTAAAAAATATTCCAAATTTCCCCTTTTTTAACACAAAATAAATTTTTTTCCACTTTATCCGCCAGTTTTCACTCTGTATATCTGTTGCTTCTAACACATTTGCTTCGCAAAAACGCAAAAACAACAATCTACATACTTATATATTATAATTAAATATTGTATCGTTGTTTTGATTCTAAATTTTTACCACAGTTTCCAGATATTTTGTTTTTTAACACATTGAGTGCAGTACTCGGCCAAGACAGTCAATCAAATAGACTGGCAAACAACTCAAACGATCAAGCCAGACCATATACAGTGAACTCGCGGTAATGTGAACATCCAATATAATGAACTATCCACTAATGTGAACACTAGGTTTTTTATATGGGCGCTCTAAATAGTGAACAAAGTTTAAAGGCATTTATTGTTAATTTGGTTAGTAGAGAAGAGTACTCCGTTTTGTTATTTCTCTATAGTTTTTAACAGTTGAACACTACATTTTTTTTAATATTAACAATGACAAGACAATGGAATTAAAAATATAAAAAATACAAACGCTGTAGTAGAAACTATAATGAAAAGATGGAAGAACAAAACCTATCCGTTTTCTGACGGATTGATACACAGCACAGAACACGTTCTTATTGGCGTGGGTGATTAAAACGATATGATTTCATTATTTACCCTTTTAGTGGAGGAAGAAGCAGCAGTCTGGTAAACTAATTTTTAACTATTTTTGTACAAAATGAATTTTTTTGTTGCAATTTCGATTTTGTAAGATTGAAATGAATACAATAAAGTTCTAATTTTCATTTAAAAATATCTCCGAGACAAAAAAAAAATATATCGTAAGAATAAAAATAAGGTTTTGAATACTAAAGATATCACTTTCAGACGCTCCAATGAGATTTCAGAAGAAAATAAATGAGTTCAAATACAGTCAAATCTGTCCTTACGGACACCTTCAATAAGCGAACACTCCCCTCCCCGTTATCGAACGAATTTCCTTGTCCCATGACTTTGATGGCAATTATGGTACAAAATAACCTCTCCTAGCCAAACTCGGTCAAATTTTTTTGTAAAACAACCTAATAATTGTTTTTCATATTCCTCCCTTACATACAAGCCTACATAATTGGTCATTACAATCCTTCAGTTAGGATTACGACCTTGCTTCACACTCCACTCAGTGTAAAGTCGACTCTGAATGACTGATTTTTGGAAAACAGTCTCATGGCAATTTTTATTTACTCTCACGAGTTTTTGCCAAAAATCTACTAAGAGGAAGTCGTCGGACAAATATTCTTTCATATTTCGTTTTGTTGGAGATGGCTGACCTGGGGTTTGAACCGTGACCTCACAAATAATATGCCAACACACTACCTACTAGACTACAGCGATTATGTACTTCTTGATATTCCATACAGAAAATTTTAATTGAAATATTTACAAAAAAAACAAGGATACTCTTAATATGATCCAATATTTATTTATTGCATTATAAGTTTTGCAATAAAACTGATTAATTTTTCCTGGTCATTTAATTCCCATCATGCAATTAAACTAAGAATACCCAAGTTGAGTGAAACATGCCAGCCAGCCGGCAATTATTTAAAATTAAAAATATATTTACTGGCATAAAACAAGATTCTAATCAATCTTTTATAACTTCGTTAAAATCCCCAAAAGGATAACAAGCAATCTAACTTGTATACATATTTAGAAAGTTAATCAGGGGATTTCGAAAACTTCATATCGCAATAATCATGCTTAAGTACATTACAACACACAAAAACAGAGATTGTAAAACACAAGCCTTTACAAATAACTTTACATACACTTGCAGCACACAGGCAAAGACATCCATCCTTACATCTGTATGCATGTATGTAGGTGGGTGGTAGTATAAATGTTTGTAACGCAACTAATTCCAATGCAAGAGGAGAACTTTAATGCTGCCAATAATATTGTATTTGAAGCAGATGATGATGACCACAATGGTAATGATGTTGGATGGCAGCTGGTTTACAAATGTTTACTGCAAATGCTATATAAACACTCTTGCATTAAAGTTAATTTAAATCAGGGTTTACCAAAAATTTTTTGGTTATGTATTAGTGAGTAAGAGAGAGAAAATAAATTGAGAGAATTGATTTATTTACAGCCATAGAAAAGTGTTTGTAATATACGATATTTTGATTTTCATTTTATCAACTTACATATGTAAAGCTATCTATCTTTGGCTTAATAATTTTAGATAAATAAAAATAAAAAAAAAAACATTTTTTATTAATCGAGAAAAAGCAAGCATTCCAAAGCATTTAAAAAAAAATTATACTATGCGACAAAACAAAAATTGAAATACGCCCATATGCTCAAAAGCATCTTTTAACATACAATATTTTTTGAGTGTCATTCTGACAAAAATGGTAAAGCATCCGCCGCACATGTATTCTTGTCGCAGTCTGATCGACAACTAAATCATAAAGCACAAGAATGCGTGTGAGTTCTCTCGGCACAATTGTGCTATGAAATGGTAAACGATGATTTAAATACACACACACACACACACCCCTACAGAGATGTAATGCAATTGGTTCTGTAAATATTCTCCTCACATACATACACGCTCATTTAAACATATTAAAGGCATGATGGAATAGTAATGTAAACGGAAATCTTAAGGCAATTAGCATACAAGTATTTATACACGAACACACACACTCACCTATGTACATATTGATAACCTTTAACATTTAAATGCGAGTGATGTGTGAGAAGGCTAAGTCATCCCCCTGGATGATGGTACATTTAAAGAATCAGATTCAGTCACATAAGTTAGGAGCGTAGATTAGAATAGGTTGTTCGGATTACTTATTTCATCATTACAACCATTATTAGTCAGGATTATAGCCTAACTTCTCACAATACTAATGTTTTGTGTGTTAATTTTATCTATAAGTGGGGGATCGACTTTTTAATGTCGACTCCGAACTGCAGATTTTTTAAGAAACTCTTCATGACAATTTTATTTTACTCTTAGAGTTTTTGCCAAAAGACTGCTAAAACAAAGTTACTTTAAGAACCAGGTGTTGAGCCGTAGGCTCTCATCTAATGAGTCAAAATACTAGCTACTAGACTACGTTGGTGGTAGTCTTCACCCAGAGGCATACAGAAGTCCAAAGTATTTATAAATCAACATCTGTATTGAACTTTAAGAATCTTTAGGCTTAAGACTTTAACCAATAACAAGCTATTAAAGCTTTTGCATAAAAAACCTATAGAATTCTAAATTTAATAACGTAATACTGATAAGTAAACCTTAACAGGATGTATATATCAATTGGGCAATTCACACGACTTTGTATCGTGTATGTTGTATTGAATACTCTTGGTTGTTTGTGAACGGTCAATGTTATGCTGTATTGTGTATTTCGTATTCAAAATGCTTTTTTTTGGCATTCAAACAATTTGATAGCACGAAACCAACACAACTTTTGAAAAACATATGAAAACATATACACATTTTTTTCATTCACACAATCTGATAGCACGAAACCAATACAACTTTTAAAAACATATGAAAAAAATGTGTATAAGTGTATCGAATTTTTACATGAAAATTATCAACAACAAGCATACACTGTTGTATAATCGTCCAACAATACACTCAATACAACGATACAACGGCTTGTGTGAATTGACCAAATATTCACATCATATTGATACCAGTACACGCATCACTATATAATATTTACGCACAGATGAACTTGCTTTTGCATTGATTTAAAGATTTCGCCTGATTTACAAAGTGTAGGTCTGCCTATGCTTTCCTGTAAAATTAAATTTCGGATTGCAAATATTAAATGAACTGCCGCATAGCCATACAATTAAGTGTTTTAATATTGCGTTCTTTGTTTTAAACGCAGTTCGTCTGCGATTTTTATAGTGAATTTTAGTGAAAGATTTGAAGACGTTGCCTTTCTAAAAAAGCTTTCTAATGAGCACTTAATGTTCACATGATTGAAAACGCCTTTCTATTCAAAAATCATAATAAGCAACGAAACATTAAATGTAGGATAAGACAATTGCTTGCCAAGTGAAAGTTTGTTGTGATATATGGAGTCGCCGTAGTCTGGTAGGTAGTGTGTTGGCAAATTCAAACCCCAGACTTTCAGACAGACGAAATAGGAAAAAGAATATTTCTTTTATAAATATCTCTTATTTCTTCCTCCTCGAAGAAAATTTGCAAAAATCTGTCGTTCGGAATCAACTTTAAACTGTAGATCCCGCCCCTTATGTATAGAATTAACACACAAGAAAGGTTGCAATCCACTCTGAAGGGTTGTAATGACCCATTATGTATATGTACATAGTGAAGAAGTGTTTGACGCCTTAATTTATTTGAAACCCTGCCGAAAATGTTTTATTTTCTAACGAAGGTAGATAGGTAGGTAGAGTTGGCTGCCCATCCAAGAAGAATTTGGATGGATCCACTTAGGCCGCTTTGGGCCCATTGTGCTACCACAGTTAAATGGTCGGAATGTGAAACATTGTTTTGAAATGGTTTTTAATAACCCTTCAGATCACTGAGTTTTTCCTTCTCATACGAAGCAGATTTTGAAATAGTTTTGAACTGACTTGAAGTGGTTATCCACCAGTTAATTAGAGTTTTCCCTTTTTCGCAGCGATCTTGTACATCTGTAGTCTAATATTCTAGAAGTAATGATAATTTAAAATCAAGGAGCAAGAGCTGATAAAGTCATTGTGAGTTGAGAACGCGAATTAACTAAAAAACGTTTAAAACTTTTCTTTTCAGTTTAATTTCGAAATTAAACATGACAATAGAAATGTTATCTTTTCCTGAATTTGAATACTTTCAGCAAATCCTTCTCCAAAGACCCCTCCACAAAAATTAATATTTTCATTATATTAGCAGTAGAAGCTGTGGTGGCTTTATGGCACCAGTGTTGGCGTGTGTGTTTGCTTTGCGGTAATTGTAATCATAGCGTGTCTATTTGGGGGATACATAGACGAGCTACTAAGCCGCACAAACAAATAGAATGAAACACAGATACAATTTAACAGTTACACGTGTACTGCTTGTAACATTAGAATGCTTAATTGAAAACTATCAAAAGAAGAAGAAGAAAAACAAATAAAAAATAAAGAAAACTAGCTCTTCTTGAACGTGATGCCAATAATAATGCAACAGCACTTTCAATTTCGTTTGAAACAGCGTTAGAATATGTCCTGTTCTAACGAACGAACAACACTCATAAAAGTTCAAATAAATAGAATTTCAAAGCGTGTAACATGTAACAAATAATAAAGATTACAGAGTCAAGTTAAATATGGGAATATGAGGGGAATAATTAAAGTTGTGGTAATAATCAATCGTAAGCTTAAGCAGTGTTCGTTCTTTAAAGGATAATATTGATGGCCCCCTGCTGTTTAGGGTTGTGTACTGATATTCTGTAGTGTACTTAGTTGTAAGACATGGCAATATATTTACAATGTTTTACAGATACTAACGAAATATTTTTTTTTTTTTCAATGGAATTCGATGACTTTTCTCGATTTGGTATTATAAGAAGAAGAGCGAACGTTATATTGTTTTTATTACCACATCTGTGCTCTTTTTTCCTTTCGAACTGTTTTGCTTCCGTCCTGCATACATATACTTCGTTGCCAGTATTAACACTTTGTTTTCATTTTCATGGTTGAAGTGAGTAAAACCATCGGAAAATGTATTGGTTTTACAGCACCATGCTATAGTTTTTTTTACGATTTTCCTTACTTTTGCCACTTTACATTGGCTTCTCTCGTTTTTATCTTATTTTCACATTTTTTCTTCTCATTTTATTTTGTGTTGCAAAATTATAAGTTTTCTTTTTTCTTTTTGATTTTCTTTTTCCAGTTTGTATTGTGGGTGTAAAAAAGGTAGTCATTCGTGTTTATAGTCTTCAAATCCTTGTGAAAATTTACACAAATTATGGTTTGCTTTTTATGTTCGCTTTGCTTTTTTTTATACTTTTCTCAGATGCTGATGAAACTGATGATACAGTTGCAGTGTTGTAATACATAGTTGTGGCATTTTACTCTGGTTGCCACTACTACATGCTGAGTAGAGATAATAATTTTCTATTGGAATACTTATGCTGCCAACGACTTTACTTGCCTCATCACACGCACCTTCTCGTCTCTTAAGGATATATTATCAGTCAGCAGATTTGAGTGTTACGCAAAAAACTGTTTAACTTTTTAATACTGCGAGAATTTAAAACAACAACAAAAATATCGATTTACACAGATAAATATTACTATTTTACAAACAAAATAACAAAAAAAGAAAACCAAAAAGATACTGTTTAAAATTTTCCTTCAAATAAAACTGTGATAATTTTTCTGGTTTACAGATAAAGCCAATTAATGTAAAGAGGATAAGGATACGAAAGGATGAAATTAATATTATATGTAGCGAAAGTTAACTTAAAAGCGATTAGAAGCGATTAAATTGAAGGATTAAACAGAAACAATTTATTAAACAACTTTAGAAGTTGTGGCCAGTTAGAGTAACACAGCTTTGCAAATTAATATTCATCACTAGATTGCACTGGTAGTCTAGAGGGAAGTGTGCTAGACTATTAGTGTGAGGGTCGTGGGTTAAATTCTCACCAGAGACTGTGGTCTGTTACACTACACCGAACAGAAGGTCTACGTCACTCAGCTCGTAATAATTAAATATTATTTATAATTGTATTGTAATTAACAAATAAACAATAAATACAAAATAAAATATTCAACACTTCAAAATATAATTTAAAATTGAAATCTAAAGCTTTTTTTACCTAAGGTTAGGTAAAATCAGATGCCCATGCATTAGTTTGTTTACTAATTATGTGTAGAGCTTCCAGAAAAAATATGCAACTGTAACAAGCAGTCAACTAGTACTTCTAAAATAACTTATGCAGTAGAATTTTACCATTTTGAAAGCAATTTGGTTATGTTTTAATAAATAAACCTGCATCCCTTTTAGTTAATCATTTTCACAAAATCACATTTTACAAGTTTCCATTGAGGCGAACAAAACTGTTTCACATAGATAGGATATAAAGTAGCAATCACATTGTGCAAAGGCCTGAATAAGAACCTCCCAAACCAGAACCCTGGGCTTGATATGAGTTGATTTTTCCTGCTGAAGATGGAAAATACATAGGATTAGGAATACTAATTCCAACTAAAACCCAACCTAGTTTTCTCTAGGTATTTGACTATTTTGTGACCGCTTTCGCACTGCTGCTAGATGGCAATAAGTTTTTCTATTTAGCCACATTACTTTCGCTCCTGTTGACGTTAATTTTATTCCATTCTAAATATATATGTAATATATTCCTTAAGGTCTATCTTGAAAATGCTTGATATGATTTGTACAGTCGACGATGATACCATATGGTACGTCGATGCATCTCTTAGAGCTACGATTCTGTGTCTGATGTTATCTGTACTAAAGTTAGAGTTGCTTTTATATTGCTTCATGATACGTAACCAGCTTACTAACTATTAATCATACTTTTCAGCCAGTTTGACGGTAGTCCTTTGGAACCTATACCTAATAATTCAACAGTTCCATACCTGCATAGCAGATGGTTAATTTTTTCGTCCTATGTTGAAAGCATCGTGAAATTGATACACTAACGTAATCCATTCGTCTCCTATCCATCCATGACTGTTAATAAAGAACTGAACAATATTAAAATTGTTGTTTAATTGCTCTGGCGACAGGTATTTAACTTGACAAATCATTAATTGATAAGCAAAGGATATTATTATTAGCTATGGAGAGGCAGCTAGCTAAGGAGAGGCAACTAGCTAAGGCACCGCAACCCAAAAGATCTATTGTGCCAAAAATTTTCAGTTTAAGATAAAATTTCTTCAAATTTCAGACTTCCAATGTTTTCTAAAGCAAAGTACATACAGAGTACTCTTGTGCCCCCTCCTCCTCTTTGTAATGGAATAATTTATTATTTCACTGTGTCTACTATAGAGTTTATGCTCACACTCACGAATCTTTTGCTTGGTTATGGGCTAATGATTCTGAGAACACAATTCATCTAATCCGTCTAATTTCACAGAGCACCTCAAGTCGACAGGAAGATACTTTTCCATAAAATTTTTAATTTTTTTAGAGCTGGTTGTGCTATATATTGACCATAGGCGGATCAATAAGAGTCAACGCAACTAGAGGATGGTCACAGGGTTTGTGTCCTTTCACCGTTAATGTGGAGCTGACAAAACTTTCTGTGGCGGGCATTGACTATCAAGGTTGATATAGTCTTGGACATTAGACATCATTCAAAGAGTTTTTGAGATTGCTAACCTTTGGTGCAGAACGTTGGGTCTGAAAAAACCGAGCAAGACCACTACTATAATACGTTTTACAAGAGGAAACTTCCCCAATGGAAGAATACTCGCCTCCTGGGCGAAGTTAAATCATAAAAAATGTTGGTCAAATATCTAGATAATCGAACAACACTGGATAGTAAATTGACATGGACATGTGGACAGCATTTGAGGAAATGCCAGACATGCTACAATGGTATGCAGAATAGTTGCAAAGAAATCCTTAATCAGAATGAGACTTGTCGCGAGCCCAACATGTAGATTCTGTGATGATGAGAATAAATCATCGAAACACATTTTTTTAACATGTTGGGCATGAATGCATCATAAGGAGGAACAGCTGGGTGCATATTAATTGCTACGCAGAAAATTGTCATTGTTGACAGCGAGCAACATTCTGAAACTGGTCAGGGCAATAGACTGATAAAAAACTACAAAATACCTAATTATCATTCAGATGATTTTTAAATAAAATATATTTAAATTACACATTTAGTTAATAAATAAATAAATCTGATTATGGATTCAAAAAAAGTGGATTTAATGTATGTCATTAAAAAAAAATAAAGACTTAAATACAGTATTATGCATGCATGCCTATGTATGTATGTATGTACATATAAAGTATATTAAATTATTTATTGTTGCCATTATTATTTGTTTTTCATTTTTATTTAAATTAAAAAGTATTATCCACACATCTCTGCACTAATACTCTATGACATACAAAAAATCCTTTGAAATAAAAAAATGTCGTAAAAAAAATTGCAAAAAAAAAATGTAGAAAAAAAACATAACTATTCCTATTAAAACCCTCACGTACAATAATAATAACCTTTTACCTTTTGTTTGGGATACGGACTTAACACTACAAAATATTCGAAAAAAAAAATACACAAGAACAAAACATTTTGAAAATAATAAGTTTATACCACTAGGTGGCGTATAAGAAAGATTATAATATATTCCGATAAAGATTACCTAACCAGCCCAGCGTACTTTAAGCGGAGATTTTTGCTATTGGACAAGCTACACGCAAGGTTGAAATAGGTGACTTACATCCTTCGAACTTGATCACGTGTCGACAGTCAAGAATCACAGCCCTGGGATCGCATCTCATCATATCAAGGGGCGTCAGGAGTTCCACGATCTCTTTACACCGTATACGGCCTCTACTAGGTTCCAGGCCACCGTGGAATAGAGGGACACGAAAAGGGATCGTAAATATCCGAGGAGGAGACGATAGAGGTTATACAATATGTACCTCTACCTAGAATACTTTTCCAAATTGGAAAATGCTGCATGGAATTCAATAAACTGTGGATGGTCCGACATGCCTGTTTGTCGGATTTCAAAGCAGCTGTGTTCAGCAGTGGACAGCGGGATAACCAGGGAACTCCTTGGGTTGGGCAAGAAAACGGTTCGCATTAGGACACTATGCTATTGTCAATTTCGTTGACAAGCTCGGTCTGCCCCACCAGGATTATTTCACAAGCTGTAAATGCGCTACACTTTTATTTGAGTGGAACTGGCCGGAATCATCCGGAGCTTGGAGTGGTTCAACTCCACCATTAACAGAGCATCACACTGGGTAACACAATGACGGCAAGCTACCCGTTAAGCTAACCTAACCTTATTCACCAGGAGTGTTACAATGCAAAATAAATATCCATGTGATCAAATCAGATTCAGTGAAGTGTTTTTCGCTAAAAGATTTCGAGTCAATTTCTTGAACTTAAGATTGCGGACTTTAATGTGGCACTCTGCACTGAAACAACAGACCAAAAATTTATTAACTGACCATTTTCTAGACAAACTTATTTATTTATTGGAGTTTGCAGAAGGCCTTTGTTCGGACAAAACACATTAAAACAACAGACCTCATCGGTAGGCTTATAAATAGTAAAGATTCTCTGATCATTAGGTGTTTATCGCTTCATCTTAAGTAACCCTTTCGATATCAAAGATCCCGTTTATGCTACTAATTTTGCACCAGTCAAAGCTTACAAGCTTGGAAGTCGCCGGGTAGTCTAGTGGGTAGTGTGTTGGCTTATTAGACTGAAGGCCCGAGTTCGAATCCCAGGTCAGACATCAAAACGAAAGTATGAAAATATTTCTTCGGCGACTTCCTCTCAGCAGATTTCTGGCAAAAACTCTGAGAGTAAATAAAATTGCCATGAAAAGCTTCTCAAAATACTGTCGTTCGGAGTCGACTTTAAACTGTAGGTCCCGCCACTCATGTATAAAATTAACGCACACAACATAAGTGGTGTGAGAAGCTAGGTCGTAATCCTGACTGAAGGGTTGTAATGACCAATTATGTATGTATGTATGTAAAAGCTTACAAATAAAAAATATTTAAACCCTTTTTCATTCTCCATGCGTTTTTATGATGCAGCCATAAAAAAGGTTGTAAAAATAAAACCATAAATGCGAAAAAAATATGCAATAATACGCCATATTTATGACCTAGTCAAACCAATGCAATTTAAAATGTAATAAAAAAAAAATACGAAAAAAATAAAAAAGAAGAAAGTATTATTGAATCACGTATTTGCAACAAATTTTTACAAATATTGCCATAGTTTTTGTTAAGCATAAAGTATGCTATAAAATTAAGAAAGCTCTGCATGGATATGCTGTGCCTTACAGTCCCTTTAATTAATTTTTTTTTAAATAAAAAATCATCTTTTCTTTGTCTATATTTACTTAAACAGATTTATTGATTTCTCTTTTAATTTTTTTTTTTTTTTCATTTATTGCAGGCTGTGCAAGGAAAATTATTCGGTTCAAAAGAAATTGTTGCATTATCGTGTGCCTGGTGTCATGAGGTATATCATAATAAGGAATCGTGTTTTAATCCATCAAAAATTGGTGAAGAATGTAAATTGGGTAAGTTGATAGACCAGATAGACTGATATGGACTGACTGACCGACCGACAGACGGATAATGTCTGTCGTTATTTTTAATTATAACTTGTCTTTGTATGTTTTCACTTATTTTTTAATTGAAAAGGTTTGAACCGATCTCTCATGTCTAATACACACCACCTACTACACTACGGCGACTACATATTGAATTTCAGCGCTGGTAGAATAGAAAGCGATCGTACCCAGTCTTTAAACTACATAATTGGGTTGCTCAGAATGCTTACTTGATTTAATTGGTCATTATAACCCTTATAATCTAGGTAGCTTCTCACATCATGGTAATATTATTACCACTTCATGGTAATATTATTTACTCTCAGAGTAAAGATTGCTGAGAGGAAGTCACCGAAAGAAATATTTTTTCATGTTTCGTTAATTAGCCTACACTCTACCTACTAGACCACGCCAAACGTCTAATGTGATCGACTAATTCACCTTCAACTCCATTTCATTTAAGTGATTGACACTTATAGGACAGACAGATGGCGTAAACTAAAATAGGTAAACTATTTACGTTATTAGTTTCGCTACGATATGTTCAGAAACCGTCGACCGTTTTGAAACTTATCAGTCTGCCGTGAATATCATTTATTAACCATAGACAACAGTACTATACCATTTCAGTTTCTATACTTTGAGAGCATTGTTTCGATGCAGCAATCAATTCACACTCTTCATTTTGATATGATTGAAAAATTGCAATAAAGAAAAATCTTTTACCGACTGAAATAATTATTATCAATAATAGTACTCATTGAAATACAAATTTCCCGCAGTGGCGTATAAATAATGCATTATTTACAACTCATACGCACTCGTTGATTGCATTTTGTCATCAAGTTGAGTACGATTCTCAAAATTTTATTTTATTCATTCGTCACATGAATACATCACAGACTTTGCATTAGGGCACCCCTTTGCATTAGGGGTTTAGCTGATATTAACAACATTCTCATCCTTTCTGAGAACATATTCATGTAATAACATAGTCGCTTTCTCCTACTCAGATCTACAGTTCCTACAGAAGTCATTAGCCGAAATGCTGATTCTTTGAGCATGCCTACCAATAGGTCAGTGACCCTTTAGAGTCGCTATTATACCATGAATTGTCATTTAAGGATAGAAGTGACCTCTGGCCAATGAAATTTAGCTTCCCTGTAGAACGAGTGGAAAATATCCAATTTAATCGACACAATCGGAATATACCAATGCCCTATAATATATCGCAGAAAACGACGACCCTGGCTAGTTCATCAGCAATGCAATTTCCAACGATATCTTATGTCCCAAAACCCATATAAGAATTACATTTGAATAATTCGAAATTTTCCTCGACAGTTATGGAAAAAACGAAGCTCGAAAATACGTTCGGTCGCAATCTGCCTATCCGAGCTAATTAAGAGATGTTCAGGGAAACTCCCGCCGCCATAACTTCTGCCTTGAAAACATTGCAGTAGTGAAGCAGCCTACAAGAAAGTTTAATATCGGAACCCTTAATAAATATATCTCAGCCTATCCAGTCCCGCATTTTATGAGCTGCTAAAAAAAATGCATGAATTATGCGACCAGATATGAAGTCATAAGACTTCGTCATAACCGCACTCGGTCTTAAATTATAAGAAAACGGTGTCTGCAAAACAATACTGTTTCAATTGGTTTCAAACGATGCTAAAGACACTGTCTCCCTCTTTGCAAACGCAGCAAAAGACAGAATTTATTCCGGATTACGAAAATTAAGCGAAGTTTTTGGCGTAGCTGTCATACATATATTATCCGACAGAGATTACACTCCTAAAATATACCAAAAACATGAATTTTGAAGATACTGCAAAGCTACAAAGTTTTGCAAGCCGGAGGAAGAGGACGTCTTTCACTTCGCTCCCGAGCACACACGTTAGTAACCCTACCCTTAACAATCCTGAGAGAATGAGATTGCGAACATTGCCCGGTGAATAACAGAGTCTAGACTGCTTGAGCAGTCTTTCCCATGAAACGGGATTGCACAAAGGGGCTATTGTCTGGTCTAAGTAAAGTCACCATACGATTACATGCAGGACAACACTCAACCTAACCTAAGACGTTTACAATTAATGAAATCAGATAAATAATTTCAGAAAACTCAATTTAATTGAGAGACCACATTTTCGGTTAAGGAAGAGAAAAATTAGAGAAAATATATATTTCAGATTAAATGAGGACTTTCAAGCATAAGTATAAAGGTCGCTAATAAAGTAGCAAGCAGACAACAAGCTAGTATTGATAACATTTTACAAATTTTAAACAACATTTACGTACCTAATGAAAATCCGTAGAAAGCAAAGAAACTATTTGTTGCATGCTCGGTTTGGAAATTGCGAAATTAACTTTCGTAAGCTGTGCCACACATATCACAAGTTGTTTGTGAAAAATTTTAAAATTCACTAACATTCAGGTGATGTTTCTTTCAACTCTGAACTGCTGTTGATTAATCAAATATCTTGTGTGCATAAAAATCATTCTGCTCATCCAACATGTCAAAAGTTTGATTCAAAGTGGATATGAAATGATGGCATAGGAAATATGAAACGAGAAAACGAAAATATATTTACAATGTTAAACTAACATTTGCATGTTTTTGCACATGCATATATATATGATGCATACGAAGTGAATGTGTTAATGCAACAATATTGTATAAATAATTTGCATAATGAATTCTAACAAAATAAAAGCAACAAATTTATAAAGATTTGCTTATTTAATTATTCTTTTTTTTTTTGTTATTGTTGCACAAGTATCAACAAGCATTTGCATAGAAAATTTATGCAAAACTTTTGGCTGAACAGTAATAACATTACTTTCTCTGTGTCTATCTTTATTTGTTGTTTGCCATATGCTTGCCACAAAAAGTGTAGCATCACATAAATTAATAGACGACACAGTGAACTGTGCGTTGTAAAAAAAAAAATTATTCTGAATACATCACAACGTTATTTACCAAACCGTCAGAAATATCATGCTATTAAAGGTGAACTAATGACTGATGCCATTTTATTAAAGCATATGCTAATTAGCAAATAATTAATCTCAAACATGTCACGTTCCATCCAATGTAATCAAATTAAAAGAGATCCATGCCATCATGTTATGTGGCTGCAGAACTTAGTACTCGAATAGAATACTAAATAGGAAGTAGAACGTAAAGTAATAGGGACCACAATACTGTAGTTTAGGAGTACTCTGGGTCATTGCCGGAAATTGGTTTATTTGCCAAAGTATTTAATAATGATGTCAGCACTTTAATATTGTGTACACGACTAAATCTTAAGGGATTTAGAAAGGACAACGTCCGAGGCTTCAAATCGATTAAGAGTGATTTCATTTTAATATGCGTTTAATTTGCTGTTTAATTTTTTTACTTATTGTCTTAATCTCAAATGAAATGTTTGATTTAATGTTCACAGCTAAGAAACTCAAATTTTTTAAATCTATTTGTTCATCTGTACAATTTCAAGGAGTAAACAACCGCCGCAAGATTTTTCCGATACTCTTGAATGCACAGAAAATGGAATAGGTTGGCTTTAATTTAACGTTTCCAAGTGGGTTTCAGTATAAAACTAATTCTACTTGCGTTTGCGCATCACGACTCGAATAGGTTGTTGATCAGCGTCGCCAAATTGATAATTTGATAGGCCAGAATGTGTGTAAAATGTTTCCCAAAAAAATTTTTTTAAACTTTTATAGAAAGTGTGTCGTGAGATACCTATTCTATCAACAGAAAGCTAATATAAAGTATTCTAAAATAGGTTTCCTTACGGTCGGGTGTTACTTGGGACCGAGGATATAGGCGATGAAGCTAATTGTTCTTTTTTTTTTTCAAATGAATCAAAAATGTGCTCTGTTTAAGAAATAAATGTCATCGACCAAAAAATGCAAGTCATCGGCTAAAAGCATGCATGTCATCGACCAAAAAAAATGCAAGTAATTGACCAAAAAAAATGCAAGTCATCGACACAGGAAATGGTGGCCATCCACAAAAAAAAAACCAAACGACTGCAATAAGACAATTTTGCCCGCTTTATATGGAAAACTTTTTGTTGCTCATTTGAAGAAAACTATCAGTTTTGTCGCCGATATCTCCGGTTCCAAGTAAAACTTGAACGTAACGAAAACTGTTTTTGAATACTTGATATCATGACTATCCAGGCCACTAGGTCCACAAGTCTAATTTCATCCGACTTGACAAATTTATATAGAACACTTTTTTTTGCTAAATTAAATTTTTAATTATAGAAAGTTTATGAATTTTGAAGACATTTTGTAGCACTGTGCAACTTTAATTGCTATAAAAAAATTAAAATTAAATGATTTACATGTGCGTATGCATGTGTATATATAAACAATGTAGATGAACATCATATTTGTCTGATTGAACAACAAAGCTTGTCAATTAAAAAAGTTTTCAAATCACAAAAACCACATAAATAAACATGATACTTAAAAATGTTTTTGATTAACAAGTTGAAAAAGTATTTGCGTTCTGCTATCATTCACCATTGCATAATATTTTCACTTGATCCCTTTTGATTAGAGTCGCAATGACGTAGTGACGTGACAATGTTTGTAAATTCTAGTAGCAACAATATGTGGTAGATTAGAGTGGCTTCAACACAATAATCAAAACGTTGTCACAGTCGTGAGGGAGGAGCGTTGATTGTGGTTGATTTTAAAATTGCATTCTTAAATGATGATTTTGCTCTTAATGTCAGTTACAATGCCACATTTTGTTGCAAGTACTTAAAGCAATAAAAGCAAAATATGTACTTTAAAAAGAATATGAAATGTGTTGCGAAAAACTAAATAGAAATTAAATGAAGAACAATTTAAAGAATTTCTTCTTTCGTTTATTTAAGGTAATTATGCGCCTATAATAGTGCCACCTTCTTGGATTGTTAAATTACCTAGCAAAGGCAATTTTAAATCGTCCATACGAGTTAATAATAAGCAAGCCAATGCCTCAAGTAAAAAGGCCAGAATTGCTAGTAAAAAAGGCAAAAAGGAGGAGCAACGTAAGGACCAGCGGGCTTTTATAGTTAAGCCTATACCTTCACCCGAGGTCATACCAGTTATCGTTTACATCAATCCCAAATCGGGTGGCAATCAAGGCGTTAAGCTATTGGGTAAATTCCAGCATCTATTAAATCCTAGACAAGTATTTGACTTAACACAGGGTGGTCCCAAAATGGGGTAAGTTCAGAAAAATATGAAACTAAATTCGAAAAACTGTATAAAAAAACATTTTATCTCTGTTTATAGTTTGGAATTGTTCCGCAAGGCTCCTAATCTAAGAATATTGGCTTGTGGCGGTGATGGTACTGTTGGTTGGGTTCTGTCCGTTTTAGATCAATTAAATCCTCCCATACAACCACCACCTGCTGTCGGTGTATTACCCTTGGGCACAGGCAATGATTTGGCCAGAGCTTTGGGTTGGGGCGGTGTAAGTTTACCTGAGAAAAATAAATTTTAATTCTTTTTTAGCTAATAAAACCTACTAATCCATAATAGGGCTACACAGATGAACCGATTGGCAAAATCCTGCGTGAAATTGGCATGTCCCAGTGTGTTTTAATGGATCGTTTCCGTTTGAAAGTACGACTTAATCCAGATGTAAGCGACGATAATGTCGACAAGTCCAAAGACAATGTCCCTCTAAATGTGATCAATAATTACTTTTCATTCGGCGTCGATGCCCATATTGCCTTAGAATTTCATGAGGCTCGAGAAGCTCATCCGGAGCGATTTAATTCACGTTTACGCAATAAAATGTATTACGGTCAAATGGGTGGCAAGGATTTAATTCTACGCCAGTATCGCAATCTCTCACAATGGGTTACACTGGAGTGTGATGGCACAGATTTTACGCAAAAATTACGAGATGCTGGCTGTCATGCTGTATTATTTTTAAATATTCCCAGGTGAGTGAAAAAAAACGAAAAACACAGAAAAATAATTGCATTTTCTTCTTGCCACACACACTTGGTATGTTGGGTGTGCGCGTGTGTGTATAAGTAAAACAAAAATTTTTTTCTCTTTTGCCTTTTTAGTTATGGCGGTGGTACACATCCTTGGAATGATTCATTTGGTCAATCAAAACCCAGCATAGAAGATGGCCTTATTGAGGTTGTTGGCCTAACAACCTATCAATTGCCCATGTTACAAGCTGGTCTCCATGGTACTTGCATAACCCAATGTCGTACGGCACGTATTGTCACTACAAAAACCATACCCATGCAGGTGGATGGTGAGGCCTGCCGTGTGAAACCCTGCATCATTGAATTGGATCTATTAAATAAGGCTGTGATGCTTGCCAAACGTAAACATGGTCGTGGTGATGTACAGTAAGTATTTGCCAACAACACTCTGTCCACCATATGCAGTTTAATCTTGGGTTTATTTTCTAAAAATTAAAGTTAAAAATATGCCCTGTAGGTATAAGATGGGTGTAAGAAAATATTTCTCTGGTATGTTTTAACACTCACTTTAAAATTCAAAAATTAATTCGAGTTTTGCTGCTCCTGATAGCATTCTAGTGTTGTGAGTGTGTTGCATCAATCCTTACATGTGTGGTATATTTATGTACTTTAATGAAATGAAAACTTTAAAGGAGCCTGGCATGTTGGTCATGTGCATGACTTGTACAAGCAATTTTTCTATCACTTCTTGAAAAACTTAATTAAAAAGACACTCACACTTGAATTTGTGATCGCCCCAAAGGGGCAGAGATATAAGGGTTGTGTGTGAGTGCCATGCACACTTTAATGTGCATGTAAAAGCTTGGGGATTGATTCCCAACTAAGCTAGTAATGCAGTTGTATGTGATAGAAACCAGACGCAATCAAATGTTCCTACTGATAAAATATTTGCATCATGCTTTGAAATAAAAGGCCGTATCAGGTGTTTTAAATGCGTACATACTACAGTTATTAGCATAATAATTATCAGCTTACTGGTTAAAGGTGTTTAAAATTACCGTCTGCAAACAGTTTTTTGTTTAGCAAAATTCATTGATTAAAGCAGCCTTGCAAGAACACTGCAGTATTAAGCAACAGGTTTTAAATTTTCAAAATTCTGATCCATGTTAGGCTTTCAACCCGTTTTTACCCTTAGCTTAGGGTGCAGCCCCTGCGCTGACCAACTTCTTCGATGAGTTCGGTGGCATTTGGTCAATACATGGACTGCGGTTACCCGTGGCGTCACAACGGGCCGCTATGCGTGCTCAAATGAGCAAAGTTACCACTCCAACCTAATTTAACTTGAGAGTATACAGATTCCGCAAAACTTCTCCATCTTACACGTCTTTTTCCTGCTATTTTTTAGGACGCAGTGTGGGTGTTGTTTGTCCCTCATTGGCGTCTTGAGTCCTAAGGACTCTACTCTAGAGTCATTAGATCAGATTTCCTTCTCAATGTATGACTAAAACTCAGGCATACATACATGTTGTCAGAATATCCTGCATATGACTCTGAAGCTCTTGTTAATGAATATCGGTAGTTTTTGCTTCCTTTATTTTACATATGCATTTAATGTTAGAAGAGTGGTGGTCATTTGATTTATCTTTGCTCATTTTTGCGAGCTTTCCGTTAGGGTTGTTCTCATAGTTTTGACTTTCTTTATATTTATTTGAAGTCTAACATTACTTTAGGTAGGGTAGCGAACCCTCCATGAAGAATATGATCCCAAGAACTAAACCAGGGATCAAACAACCCGTATAGGAGCTTCCAAAAATATAAAATAAATTTCTTTATTGTGGTAGTCTTTATTTTTGAGAGTCAAAGACAACACGAAATGAATCCCTAAAAAACTTCACCGTCTCAAGAGGTAAAACCAGATGCATTCATGCAGAAGTCTTGCGAGAAAATCAAAAGTTATTGGAATCCCTTCCAATGTGGCATTGGACTGTGGGGATAACGATAGTTCGATGAATGGTCATGCCAATCAAGCTGCCAACGAAACTGAGTCTCCTTATACGCTGGAGTAGCTATGAACCCGAATTTCCAAAATTTTCTGTTACTTTCCCTGCGACCTACTTCTTATTACTGGAAGATAACTTCTTTTATTGTAATGTTTTGTTATCTTTATCTTGAAGTGTTTTACTGGACTGTGCCTTTAATTCCAATTTTACTCTTGTTAGTTGGCAATTCGGTTTTCAAGAAAAATCTAGAAAATTAAGAGAGAACTTCAGATCACAGCTAAATTGTTAAACTTGGTCTTATGTGTCTATTGTAATTGAAAAGGAATACTCTGTACTATTTTTAGTGCCGCTGTTGACAAATTTTTTCAGTAAAGGAAAGTATTTCTTACTTGATAGTAAATACACACTGAACTTTAAAAATTATTAAAGTATCAGAAAAACATTTTTACATTTTTCAAGACCAGATTTTCAAAAAACAAATTGTGATATTGCACATGGTCGACCTTTGCTGTACGATTTTCACTGGTATTCGCTAACTTTTTTTTGCATTCTTAAGAAAACGCCATATAATTCCGTCCATAATAACTGAGTAATTATGACATCAATATCTGAAATCTATGCGTCTATATATAGTTATACTTAATTTTATATCAAATCTAATCTTTTCGTTTTGACCACCTTTTGCATTACCAAGAGACAATAGGGAAATTTCTCTCATGTTTTGCTACAGAGATGACTACACCAAAAATTCCAATCTTTGGTTAAATGAGGGTTACATTTCTACCTTTAGAAGTTCTGGTTTGTGATAAGAGTTAAATGACAATATATAATGTATGGGTGTCGTTTTGTTTTTACAGCCCAATTTTCCTCAAGAATTTAATTACAATACTTAAAGAACATCATTTGAATAATTAAACAGGTAGACTTCACATTTAATGGAAAATTTTATGAAATATTATCATTTGAAATTCAATATTAATTAAGAATAATTTGATAAAGTTTATCAAAATAAGGTAAAATTATATGAAATGAAAAATTACCACGATATTGTGGTTCAGGAACAAGAAACAAATATTTATAGTGAAGTTTTTAGGTCCCCATAAGTTGTATAGAGTGTGTTTCTGCTTTAAACATGCCAACATTAGCTGCAAGCAATAGAAGTCGATAGAGCACTTTATCTTCAATTGTATGAAAATTGAGTAAAGAAATCGTGTTGACACTATTAGAGTAGCTGATCTGATTCCTATAAGAAAATATCGAAGTCTAAAATGCGTAACTGTTGTACCCGTAAATATTCACTTCACATAGGTTGTCAATATTGCGAAGAACAATGTGTTTAAGTAAGAAATCTATCCACTCAAATTGTGAATACCTTAACTCTGTGTGAAAGAGGGCAATTTCCCACCTCTTAATGCAAGGCGTTGTTTGTGTTTGACACCAGACTAGCACCTGATTACGGGAGAAAATATAAAAAGCAAAATTTAAGTGTTCAATAAGCCTAGTTTTTCGAGGGAAAAACCGTCATTCGAACTAAAACTAAACTCGATAAATACTATGGGAACTTTCCACCATTAAGTTCAAATAAATACACACATTTTTTTCTGGCTGTTGAAAGGTTTTGCTATTTGGAGACAAATAAAATTTTGAAGTCACTCTAAATTTAATATTTTCGATAGCAACTTGAAACCTGTTCTTTTTAACGACAGTGAAACGTGAAATATAAATATCTACTTACATACATACATAAATGGTCATTACAATCCTTCAGTCAGGATTACGACCTAGTTTCTCACACCACTTATGTTGTGTGTGTTAATTTTATCTCCATGAGTGGCGGGACGTGCAGTTTAAAGTCGACTCCGAACGACAGAAATTATTTTGAGAAAGTTTTCATGGCAATTTTATTTACTCTCAGAGTTTTTGCCAGAAATCTGCTGAGAGGCAGTCACCGAAGAAATATTATTTCATATTTCGTTTGCTTGGAGATGTTTGCACTGTGCCCTTACGTCTAATAAGCCAACACACTACCAACTAGACTATGGCGACTTATAAATAGTCGGGCGATAATATGCCTGCAGTCATTTAAAGCCTGCTGTTTGTTAAAAACATTCTGATAAACCTTTAAGACTTATAGTTTAGGAAATCATGTACATGAATATTGCAAACACATAGTGATAACAGATTAAGAACGAGTTGAAGTGTGTTACTGATAAAATGCAATAAAAAGCATTTATTCCGAACCACCGGGAATTAAAGAACTGAGTATAAATATATGCGTATTAAGAATCAGCTTGCATTTCGCACTGTTTTATCATCATGATTAAATCTTAAAAAACGTGACATTTAATGTCCTCTGTCTCCATTCAGCATTTTAATGAAGACAATGCTGTCATGTGTAAAGCATTTGTGATATTCAGTAGTAAACGCAATCGATATGTATGTATACCAGTCTTTATCACTCACATCTTTCATTTGTACAAAATACCCACTCACGACCATGGTATTACACAGGATAATACACAATTGGAAGTTTATAAAACGTATTTTTATATTTGTATTGTAAAGGAATAAAAATCATGACTACAGTAATTTACATGCATACGATAAAAGAAGCTCCTCTCTGATAAGAAGTGTTGATGCATTTTAATGACATTAAAAGAAAAGAAAAACTTCAGAATGATATGATGATGTGCATGATGTTGATGTTGATATTGATGATGATGTTGACTGCTGATAGTCACTCAACACTTTTGAGGTTTCTTTTATTGTATTTTCAATTGTTTTCAATACCAACAACTACTTCAAAATGGACCAACAAAAATATATTTTTAAAAAGGAATCACTTAACAATTTCGCTTGTGGGTACTTTATTTGTGTATTTGTGAATGTGAAGACACTGGATGGTTATAAAATGCAAACCAATATTGTGTTACAAATATGTATTAAGTTACAGACATTTTTTAACATTTCTATGTTAAATAGTATTCATTTCGTGTTTAATTAAAAAACTTTTCAACCGTTTTTAAGTCGAAATGCCAATTAACAGAAGGTACATACAACTGCATATATTTTTATAAATAGAATTCTCATGGACAGCCCACTACTACTCATACATCCCATTGTATTGTAATTGCTAAGTAAATAGTTTATAGGCAGAAAATGAAGAAAGCGAAAAGTTTTTAAAAGAAAAACAGACACACTAATAGTGTGGCAGAGTTGGACTCCTTTCTGTAATGCTTTATACCATCAACAACGGTCGGTTGTGTTGTACTCCAAATTCTAATCTTGTGCTTTCTCTTTTGCTTACTTTTCTTCAAAAATTCCCTTATACCTTATATAATCTAATATATATAGGCTTAGTCTAAATTAAGCATATTCAGAGCGTGAGCAAAAGAAAATTTTAAGAGAAAGGAAGTGAAAAGAACCTGTGCGCACCCCTAGTAAAACAAAGGGCTTGGACCGTTCTTTCTTATCGAACTCTTGCAAGATATTAGCCTGGCATCGTGATTAATTTGCTGCTTGCTATCGATCTTTTCACATTCTTTGTTGTCAGTTGGCGTTCAGAGTGTATGACCATTATTTCCGATATCAAAAGAATCGGGCTAACGTTTAGTATACAATTCGGCTATCATATGTTTAGAATTTGTCTGTAATGATTGTTGGTTGGTGTGTGTCGATAAAAATTAAGCGTTTCCGATTTTCACAACCGTAAAACAAGATAGATCTGCGATCCCACATACATTGGAGCATGCTGAATGCATTATTTGTCTTATCAATTCCGCTTCTGTGTCGCTGGTAGAACCACCCTCTCTAGTAAACATACTGCCGTAATAGTTCAAGGTGTCTACACATATAACGACTTGGTTATCTACATTGACGTGTGGTGAAGAAACTTTGCCGTAGCCACTAGGTGTAATCTGAGACTTATCGAATTGCAGCATTATTTTTTTGTAGATATCTTCGAATTTAGCTCAGAAGACACTACTGGATACCTAGTATGGCAGTCGTCAATAACGAGAATATGCAACGATATACACCCTATGGTAACCTCTAATAAGTCTGATAGTTTCCAACGTATAGGATTCGGCGTTTGAAATACACGTACATTCACCGGACTAAATCAAAAACTTTTGGCATTTGATGCCCTGCGATCACATAATCGATAAACGCCTAATATTATGTTAAAATATTTTGATATCGAAAACAAGTGTTCTAATCCTTTTCAACCCCGATCAGCGTCACATTGAAATGATGCTTTAATATATCAATAGAATATGACGCATTATTGCCATTAATAGGCATTTTAGTCCTTCATTGTACGAGTTTGAAAACACCTCCAAATAGATGTCGGAATACAGACTCGTAAACAACAGTTATTTTCTTTTATCGATTGGACGGACATTGTTGTCCTTGTAGGAACAACTCCGAACGCTTGAAATTATAAAAAAGAAACAATTTTAAAATTTATTTATGTCCTCTTACAGAGTCAACGCTTTGGAAAGACTACAACTGATCATTTTGCGTGTTACCATGGACCAATATGAACGCCATCATTACGACAAGCCCATGTTGCGTAAATTGGCTAATAAATTGGGAGTCGTTGAAATCGACTCTCAGTGTGATCTCGAACAAGTGCGTAATATGTTGAATGAAAAATTCGAACAGTCAATATCATACCCGAAAGTATCACAAGATTGGTGCTTCATCGATTGTAAGTGTAAAACAAAATATTGTTTTTGTGTTGATAAATTTAATAAAGTAAAACGCCTTCTTTTTAAACAGCTTGTACTGCAGAACATTTCTTTCGCATTGATCGAGCCCAAGAACACCTACACTATATATGTGACATAGCCGTCGATGAGCTGTACATATTGGATCATGAGGCTGCCACCATGCCACAGACGCCCGATCAAGAACGTTCATTTTCGGCCTACTCACAGCGACAGGCCCAAAATGATCGACGCAACATGGAACAAGGACGTTCGGGCAGTACTGGTATGCCACTACCTTATGCTTATAAAAGAATGTTTTGCCACTATTATTATCGTAAAAAAACAGTACAAATTTAAAATTTTATTTAAGAACACACAAGTATTTGTTCTCGTTTAATATCCTTCCACTCTTCAATGAAGCAACAAAGTTTACACCTTTACAAAGAAAAAAACAACAAAAAAATTAGGAAAATAGGCAACTCAACGACAATTTAGTTTTTTGGTTTTTTTTTTTTTTAAATCCACAAATTTTGTAGTACTTAAGTTATCTTAACTCCTTTAGCACTTAAAATTTTAAAGAAAAGATTTCAGCATACAGCTTAGTCCTTGCTGGCTACAAATACCTACAGACAACCAAATATAAAAACACTCGTAGTCTATCAACTTCTGCTTAGTAAGTAAGTATTAAGAATAACGTGTTGAAAAAATATTTATTTACCTCAAGTATATTGACAGCAAAGGCTAAACCGTATACCGATATCTTCATTCAGAAAAAATAAGAGAATTAAAAATAACACACACAAATTAAAAGAACTCCCCACCTTCTCCTCTACCATATATACATTACATATGCTAAGTATAGGTAGGTTTAAGAATTCCTTTTTATTATTTTATTTCTTTTCTTCATTAGTGGGGTATAAGAGTCTACATTTCTAAGGATACTATGAACATTATTTTTGTTCAATAAATATAAATGTTTTTAAAATTTAGTTTCTTAAATACCCCACTAATTTATTTGTATAATTTTTAATTGGCATTCTATTTTTAAATTCTTTTCATTTTTAATGATAATTTTTTTGTTTTTGTTTAATTGCCTTATGAAAGAGGATTTACATATTGCATCGAAACCAATCAAAGTTATTAAATTCAAAAGGTAAACTTCTCAAATTCGTTTTGTATTATTTTATTATTATTTGTATGATTTCGTTTCTTATACAAATATTTAAATTGGTTTTTTTCAATCATTTTTAAACATGCAGCTGCAAAGATCGTTTATTTAGTTTCAATGAAGAAGTTTTCGGTTATGGATTCAGGTATTATATTTTGGTTGTAAATTATTATTACAATTTCTTTTCGTTTCATTGTTATGTTGAAATATAATTTTTATTTAGTAGACATTATTATATTAATAGACACATTCGCGTCATGTTATTCTCACGTAAAGAATAAATCAGGGTATTCTTCCTTGTAATTATTTACCGTTTGCAATTAACAAACCGAACTTATATTCGCATACGGAGCCCAATCAATTTAAATATCTTCACTAATAGTCAAATGATAATTTGGGCAAATACAGGATGCGGGATTAACAACCGTCCTGTGATGTAAAAAGACGATTAACAAATCTCCAAGTATGTATGCATTTTATGGATACCTAGTTATCAAAGTGTTGGAAATAAGGAAGCGAATATTTATCTAATTAAGCCACTGCATAGTATTGCATAACATAAGTTGGATGACCGAACGCATTTTATTGCATTGAAGGCCAGGCTAAAAAATACGCGGAAACGTCTCATTACCTATTGTGCACCAAAGACAGGGTAGGAAAAATTCCGATGATACTCTGGAGCAATTTTGATGGGAAGAAATTGAATAAAGATGACTTTACTACACTGATGAGCATTGGTGAGCGCACAACAAACCTACTTGAGGGATCTTAGGTGTATGACGATAGCCATAAGACTCGTAATAGATCTTCTCTGCTCCAATCCATTATTGCATTGAGGATCAAGCTAAGGAAATACACGGAAACGTCCCAACAACTTTTATGCACCAATCACTGAGTAGGGAAAATTTCGAAGATACTCTGAGGCAATCGCGATAGGAAGAAAACCATGAGTGTATTAGAACTAAATAAACACAACTTTACTACATTGATAAACGTTGGTGAGCGTACAACTAGCCTGTTTGATGGCTTAGGTGTATGCCAATAGGCATAAGACTCGTAATTCTCTTCTCCAATCTACCTTAAAACAATCTAGCTTTTAAATGTTAGTTTTCCTCTTTAAGCATCCATGTTAAATTTTAATAGAATTTGGGAAGAAATGGTTCAAAAATAGTTGAGTTCAATTCAATTTCGGTTTGGAATTTGCATTTCAATCAAAAAATTAATAAATTAGAATGTGAATATATTTTGATAAATTTTAAAACGATTTAGGTCAACACTTTTTGATGTACCAATTTGAAGTCCAATTGAGTTTTATAACTCATCAGTACATACATTTAAAATTTGACAGTATTCACACATTTTATTCCCTCAACCTTGTGTTTTCACCTTTATCGATGAAAAACTATAAAATGTGAAGTGATTTGTCATAGACGGTCTCTCTAACAATACTGAACAAAAATATATCAAAGCTGCACTTATGTTGCACAATTTAGAGATTATTTACGCCATCTTTTAGTGAAATAATGTTTGTACTATACTGTAAGGACTATAGGCAAGGTTTACATATGTTTGCACGTATAGTGCACGGCGTGGGTTGGATAAAAAGGGAATGGTAATCTTCTACAAAAGTAAGATTTTAAAACTTCTCGTTTTTCGGATGTTCATCGTCGATTCGCTATCTGTATACAATATTTGACCTGATGTTTGCAATTAGCATTTGCGTTACACATCGTTACCCCTTGCTTGAATATAAGGGATATTTGATAAAAAAAAAAAAACAATAAATTCAAAGAGCTTAAATAGTTATTTTTACCGTCTATGATTGGGAATTGATTGAAACTAGGAAAATATATTTTGCCAGGATTCGAAACAAAATTAGAATCTATGGACATTAAATTTGAAATTGAATTTAAGTTACTACAGTTTAAAAAAAAAATTAAATAAGTTTCTAATTTTATTTCGTTATTATTGCTAAATTTTTTTTATTTAATTATTAAAAAAGTGGATTTAAAATTTCAGTTTAAGGCTTTTATTTATCATACGTTTATAAGTTTGCTGAAAAATTTGTTGTTTCTTTTTTAATTTAATTTCAATTTAATATTTATTTTATTTAATCTCTTTTTCTATTTTCTTAATAAATTTTAACCACAACACCAAATACGTAAACACAACCAAAAAAAAAGCCCTATATTGGAGCAAACTTCCGATGCCGTATTATTAGCTGCTCAGAGTGGCGATCTAAATATGGTAGTTTTTTTTAATTACTTTTTACTTATTACTTAAGTTTTATGTTTAAAAAAAAAATAAAACAATTGAACCTTTTTCTTTATAAATTCTCTGATTATTTTGTTTATTTTAATCTTGTTAATTTGTCTAAAAGCGTAAAAAATACTGTTGTTGTTGCTGTCCTATCAAGTCCAACTCCAAATATGTCTAAAAGTAATTTGTCTTTAATAAAAGGTCTGTTCGTTTACTTGTTATTTGTATGTTGTGTTAAAAAACAAAATTATGTAAAAAGCTTAAAACACTATTTAAAAGAAAAGAAAGAAAACGAAAAAATAGCCTGTAAACAAGCTGACCAACAATTCTATTGTAAATGCAAAATGTTGTTTAAACCCTAATTAAAAAATTTTTAAAATTCTAATAATAATGATTTGTGTTTACGTTTTTCTTTTACTTATAGTTACGTGCACTACATGAACTAGGATACTCATTACAAACAGTCAATATAAAAGGAGATACTGCTTTACATTTAGCCTGCAAATATAATCATAAGGATATCGTTAAATATATAGTATCATGTGCCTCACGACGTTTAATTAATATGGCTGATAAGGAGAGGTAAATATTACTTTTAAATAATTAATACAACAATAACAATGGAGATAAACAAATAAAAAGCTACAGTGGTCGACGCACGAAGCGTTAGCAATATCACAATTTGTAGAATTTAAACGACTAACGATTTTGACTAGTGTCGGCGTGTTATATTATTTACAATCCAACTAATGCTAGGATATTGATTTGTATAAAAATTTATGCAATTCCACACGGACCATGATGTTGTCCCAACATCACTGCAAGCAATCTATGCTCCTCACAAAAACGTTAGCGTTTTAAAAGCAAAGCATAGACCACCCAATGACTTTGTGAAATAAGCGCCTACATCTGTGATAGAGTGAGCTACGGCAAATGCCACAGATCATAAGTACAATTAAGAAATATATTTATAATAATTTTCTCCTTAACAGTGTAAACAATTTGACTTTCCAACACTACTTAACACCACCCCATAAAGCACTTTGATAGAAGACAATTTACAACAATGTAATGGTTAAAGTGTTTGCTTATAAACAGGTGATTGTGGTTTTTGAATTATGAAAATTAGGAGTCCTGTACTCCCTCATGTACTTCAGTCAAGAAGTCCTCTGATAATAATTCAACAACGAACTATATATCATAGGAATTTCAAGAGGTACTACCACTCGCGAAAGGGTAGTATTTAATGGGCAAAGTTTCTCGCCATTACCTCAGAGAAGGTCTTGTTTCCAAGCAATTATAAATGTCACCCTATCATTCTATCTGCAAAAGGCCAATTACTTGATTAATGAAACTATAGCAGATTAAAGAAAGAAATAATACAAACTTAGTGACAACCTTATGTTCGTTACGGCTTTCCATTAACTTAAAAATATGATGTCAGTACATTAAAATTGGGCTTTGAGTCGTGCAAAATTATTTAATAAATAAAATGAACGAAATAAAATGTAAAAGTTAAAAAAAATTGAAAAAAAAACATTGTAAAAAATTCTACAGCTTTGAATTGGTCACATTTCGAGCGTCGATAACTGCAAAATTTATTTAAAATAATTTTAAATTTTATTTCAATTACAGGGGTGCTACCGCATTACATTTGACGGCTGAATTAAACAGACATGATATTTGTGTAATGTTGGTAGCAGCGGGAGCCAATATAGAGGCTCGTGATCTGTGCGGTAATACACCAATGATGGTGGCATTTAATAGAAATGCCAATGAAATTGCAACATATTTGGAAAGTAAGTCAACAACAACTTTATAGTACATAGATAAGTAACTATAAACAACAACAATACTGAAGGCCTCTCACACTTCTAATGCAAAAAAAAGGAAGTTTTAGACGTCTATACAAACAGTGTACATAGAGTCATATTAATAAAAAAGAAGCAGAACACAAGAAAAAAATTCTAAAAATCATTAATTTAAAACTTAAGTAACTCTCCTATACACAGTATGTGGCTTTATTTGGCTTTATTCAGTAGAAACGTAGAATTTTGGCTAAACATCGTGTAAAAGCAGTATAAAATTTTGTATAGATATTTAAAAATAATTTAATTTTAAAAAAAAAGAAAAATTTAAATTTAAAAAAGTATTGTAAATGTAAGAAAAGTTTTGCTAGAATTAAATATTTTTTTTAATTACTACAAAATATTTATAAAACATACTACATACATATACATATATGAAAAAAAGTAATGTTTAATTCTTTTTTATTGTTTCTTTATAAAATTTAATGCAACTTTATAACACCATCATTAAACAACTAATCTACACAAAAACTACTCGAACAAATATGTATTTAAAATTAAACTGATTTCATTATAAAAAAATATTCAAATAAAAAACACTTAAAATTTATAATAAATTTTAATTAATTCACTAATTTATTAATATTAACAAAAATAAACATTCCATTATTTAATATTTTCAATAATAATAATAATAATAATTTTAATGTAAATTACTTAAGGTCAAGAAAGATTTTTGCACATGGGCATGCAAAATAAATAAATTTTACTTATAAATTTAAACTTAAATTAAAAAAAAAAATGAATAAGAAATTTTTTTATTAAATGAAAATCAGTTTTTTTAGTTTTAAGTTTTCATATAATTATTAAACTACTTTAAAAGGATATTGTATTTGAAAGGAAACAAAAAAGAAAAAAATAACTATTTTAATAACCCTATATAAAGCAAATTTTAGACTCGTCGACATGCAAGTGAACTTAAATTACATCTCAGTTAATATCTATTGGCAGAGAGAATAAAAGTAAGCGAGACTTATATTTGAATCAATTACACAATATTGTTGCAAGAAAGCTTTTATACTAAAAATGTAATCAGATTTTCTAAGAAAATTAATCATTTTGGGCTAAGGCTTCATTGACCATTTTTCATAAAAAAAAAATAAACATTAAGAAGCAAAGGAATAAGTGAATAAGGCTACAACCATAAAAGATACAGCGTGTGCATTGAACATTGAATGCCAGGAAAAATTCTAAAAAAGATTTCTATTAACAAAAATATACATGCAATTCAGAACTGAATGTGTGAATGTGTTCTAATTTCAAATTTGAGTTTTAATTTATTTGCAAAAGAAAAATAGCCAAACTCTTGAAAAAATATTTGAACCCTCAATTAATTTCTGCAGTCTTCAGCAGCAACATTTATATCTCGAATTTTATGTCTAAGTAGTTCCACATACGCTCAACTATGTTTAAATTTCGTCTATTGAACAAACATTATTAACTATTTAGGGTACTTGAAGAGTACTAACATAATCTCAATATTAGTTATAGTAGGATAAACATCAGAATACAACCTAAAGGTCCTCAAAATTCTCTCCATTCAGCACTAAACTTTGTTTTGAGAATACAGTAATGCTCCACATGTTCCAAGAATATGTTACGACGATTCATTCTCATCGTCACCAGAATCTACATGTTGGGTTCGAAACAACCGCCGTTCTAAGTGAGACTACAGTGCCGTCAAAAGGACAGTTACCAACCTAAGAATATTGCTGGATAGTTAGATCAGATCTCCTTTTATTGTAATTTCCCTACAAAAGTTTTGTTTGAGAAGAGTCTTTGTCTCTCTTTATCTTCCTTTTCTAAGAGCATAGCTTTCTAAACATCCATTTCCACTCTACGGAAGAGTTCTATTTTTCTAAGGCGTGTTTCTTTTTCAGATAATAATCTGCTCCATTCCTTCATGATATTTTCATTTTTATGGTGGTTATGTACTCAATATACCTGAACAAAGATGGCAAGAACTAATAGCCAGTATGAAGACAGCGTGTAATCTTTAGAACAGAGAACAATGCATTATATTTTGGCGAGCAAATGAGTCATCAAGTGATTAATAAAGAAAATTCTATGAAGCAATAATGCTTTAACACAATAACAATCAATTTAACTCACTTCCCTGTTTCACTATGAAGTATTATTTTGTTTCCCCTTGTTTTCAATGACTTTTGTCGTTCACCTTCATATATTTTCCACCAAGTATGCATAAAATTTACTTGGAATAGTTTTCAATACTATTCATGGTCATTTGATCGTCTGAAACTTTTCAACAGCCCTTTACGACAATTTTTATCGTGAGTTCGAGGACGAAATTAACTTTATCAAAAAATAGCTGTTGCTTGATTAGAACTGTACATACTTTAACGTACGTAAGTACTTTTTGAGTACTAAACAACACAAAAAAAGTTTGAAATATTTACTAGATCTTTACATATGGTTTTCAGCCGCATTCACTGAAATCGCAACTAAATGAAATCGGAAATTTTTTTTTGTAATTCCTAATACATTATAAATATTTTGCAAAAATGAAAAACTAAATGAAGTAAGTCAAATTATTCGAACAAGGTTATAGGGTTTGTGACATTTACGCCCGGGGATATTGTCTTTTACACTACACCGGCTGTATGTTCTTGGTCAGCACACTTCATAATAAATAAGAATATAATTTGCTTTATTACTGGTTTTGAAAAAGGGTTTAATAATTCCAAGCTAAAACGGAATTTGAGGGAAAAAACATGTTAAAAAAAAATTGGAAAACATTATTTAGGAAAATTTTTCAATAATAATAGTCGAAAAAAATTGCATTATAAGACATTAATAAATACTAAAACAAAATTTAAGAAACGATTATTGTGATATAATATTAAAATTGGAATTCTAAAGGCATGTAAATTATCCTAAAAAAAAAACTAAAATAAAAACAAAATAATGATGTAAATTAAAATACAAAAAAAAAATATAATTAATAAAAACCAATATTTACTATAACTTACAATATTAAAATGCAAAATACAAAATAAAAATATGTATAATTATTTAGCAACATACGGGTAGTATGAAGGATATTAATTAAAACTCATGCAAATATAGTTACAATTTAAGTGAAAAAATTATGAAACAATCATATAAATTCTGTGTAAATATTTTATTTGATTTATTATTATAAATAATGTAAAATATTTCAAATAAATTAAGAAAAACTAAAGTAAACTAAAATTACTTTATAATAATAATAATAATATAGAAAGTCCTAAAAAACATAATTTAGATGAAATTACTTTAAACGACAAGAACTAAAAAAAAACAAATTTATATGAAATACCAAAAAAATATTGCTAATGATAGTAAACATTAAATGATTTCCTATTAAATATTTTCACTAAAATTTAGTTTCTAATAAGAAAAAAAGAAAAACAAAATATTAAATTTTTATTAGAAAATAGTAAATCAACTTTCGAATCAATTAAATTTCGATTCTAGGACGTTGAAAATGCCATATATTTCTTATTAAGAGTTATATATTGGAATCGTTTAAGCTTTTGAAATCGTAAAGTTAAAAAATAAAAAAATAAATACAACAAAAAATCAATTGAATATCAGGATGATCTTGAGATAAAAACATTTTTATAAAAACAAGAAAATTAAATAACTATTGAAATCGATTTGAAAATTAAAAGAATGTCAAATGGTAAATCTCAAAAGATAAATTTTCGTATAAAATATATTTGCATTTTGGATCAATACAAAAACTTGTTACGAAATGTATGATTTCAATGTGATTTCCGAAGTATTTATAAAATTAAATAAAAATTTATTAAAAACCCTTCTTCTGTTCATAAAAATAGTGAGTGATTACAAGTTAGAGAAATTTTAAATCTCCATGACATGTTTTTTTAATTGAGTTTACAAATTATAAGTAAAGTTTTAATTGTAAAAAACCAGGATAGTGATATCTGGATTTTTAGTTAAGCAAAGTAAAGGACTGTTACATTTATTGGTAATTTTTAAACAATATACAACAATATGCCTTTAGATTCATACCAAAAAATTTATGACCAAAACTTATGGACCAATTATGGGTGGTAGTCGAATTTTAGTGGCGTTGCCACCTAGCAACTGAAGAATATAATAAGAATGTAAATTTTGGGTAAATATCTATAACTTTTTGGACAACTGGCAACTCGACTGAAGCTCAGTGGCCGTCCATAACCACCATATTATTTTACTGACAAAAAATACTGTTTAATTATAAACAAGTAAACTTATACATAAATAAGCGGCATTATCGTAATCGTATTGCATTAAAGCATGTTAATCTAAAATTACTGCTTCAAATTTCCTAATTTGTTCCATAACTTATTAAATTCTATAATTTAGCACTTCACTTTAGTAGCATCTTTAAAAAATAAAATAGTAAATTAACAAAAGAGTTACTTTATTGACTGACTGATTGGACAATAGCTTCTTGGTGAGTAGGTTCGAAATTTTAGAGGTTTCCAGTTTAGGGAATCGAAAAATTCCTAACATTTTTAAACCTTTTAAACCATAGACAGAAAACACTTTTTATTTTGGCACTTTTTTAATTATTTGAGACTGCAAGGTAAAAAAGTTTAAAACTTTATTTCATATGTTCTAGACAAATAAATATATGAAGACTTTGTCATTCTTCTCTAAAAAATATATTAATACCTTATCGAACGTTTGAGCCTATAGCAGTCGAAGCGTAGTGCCCTATATGACGGCAATAGCCATCAAAAACGAATCGGTGCTTTATAAACACTACGACTATGGTTTAAGTTTTCGAACTTTGATTTTTTTTCTACTGTCCATTTAAGTGTTCATCCATAAACGACATTTTTTAAATGTCTTTTAGAAGTGAAAACATTTTAATTTGATGAACAGAAAGATAGCAAAAAATCATAATTGAAAGGAGCTATCCTCGCAGATTACAAGCTTTTTTATACATATATAAAATCCATTTCGTTGCATTATTTGAACAAAAAAGAGGTTGGAATGAAGACTAGTAAAATTAATATCTAGAAAAAAGATGATGATGCATCAATTACATCAAATTTACGAAAATAATTAATTATTTACTTTCAAACTAAGAAAACCGACTAAATCTTAAAATTACTCAAGAAAACGATATCGCAGTGCTATTAAACGATTCCAAAAAACTAATGGTCTTAAAATCGAAAATCCTTAAAAAATTGGAAATCACTATCATCTGTTAATTTTTTTAACAGTATTTAACAGTTTTAATTTAATTTTAATTATTTGACAATCAAATTTATTAATCAATTCAAAATTTCATAACAGAATTATTAATTGTTCTAATTGATTAAAATATAAGTAATTGTTTAATCACTATTTCTGATTTTATAAATATTAAACTGTATTGTAGGAAATAATTTAAATGGAGGAATTTGTTCGAAAATTGAAAAATTTTATGCAAATTCGATGAAGAAATAAACTAAAGTATGAATTTTTAGTAGTAAAAATGTTGGGAAAAGAATACTATTTTAATTAACAACATTATTTTTATTATATTGACGAATAAAAATAACTATTTAAAAAACAAAAACATTATTATCATGAAATTTAAGGTATCTAAAAAAAAATAAAATAAAGCAAGTAAAACAATCTATTGCAAGTTTTTAAGCATAGCCCCTGGTGGTAAGACTTGCATTACATTGTTTTGTGAATAATAATTTAGAATATAAAACCGAAATAAATATATACTAAAATAATACAAAAAACATTAAGTAGACGAAGACAATCTCAATATTTAATTAATAAAAAAAGAAAAACTTTTCTTTGTAAAATAAAAAAAAAAAATTAATTTTAAATTAGTTTTTCAAATTGGAAATAATCAAACATGAAAAGCAATTTAGTATTAACATTACAAAATAAATTTGAATTAAAATTACCAATTTAATTAAACTAAATTAAAACACTAAACAAACACACTCAAAACTTTAAACAATTTAAATTTTTTATATATTTTTCTTCAAATTGTTTGAAAAAAAAAACTGATTTAAACTAATAAAAATAAAAAATCAGCACCCTTTTTAAACTAAAAATAACAGACATATTTTAAAAACACGAATATAACATGAACATAAATCATAAAATAAAGAAACTATAACAAAACGACACTTGTTCGGAGTTTAACCGGGTCCAAGTAATAATTATTAAATACAATATTTAATTTTCATACAAACATGCATATTTAATAACTAAAATCACATCTTTTAATGTATTAATTTTCTTAATTAATAATTTATTTGATGAAATTTTGAATAACACTGTGCAATGAAAATTGTAATACACTAACTTTTAAAAATAAAAAACATAAATTAATAATTATACTTGTAACGAAAGTCTTATGATTCTTAGTAATTAAGCTAAATAAACAGAAAAATAAATTCTAATTTATTTATTTTCATTTTTAAGTTTCTCAATTTATGTTTCTAAATAGAACTGGTGTATTGTACATATGATAATTAAGACATTTATTTTTAAGTAATTCTATTTATTTAATTTATTTCTTTTATTTATAAACAAGAAAAAGATTTAAAAATAAATTACGAAAAAAGGCATATTCAATTGAAATAAAATTTTCTTTTTGTTTTAATTTTTATTTTTTATGTAATATTTTACAGCGGTTTTGATTAGACCTGTAGTAATTTCAAATAAATAATTTATTTGTACGTTACGTTACTTTTGCATTAAACTTCTTCTAAGCTACTATGTCACAAAAAACGGTTAAGTCATCTACAAATGCGACAAATTTAGAGCAACATCCCTGTATACAAATTAATCCTTTAAGGAACATAGAGCCTCAGCAAACTTTCTCCATTTTTGTATATATGCACTTTGCCATCGGGTTGTACAATACAGCCTGGTGGGTCTATTGCATTTCTAACCGTCTAATGTTTGACAATTTTAAGAAATTGATATTCTATCTAGTACCACTTTCGCGACTGTATTTCCGAATGCTTTGCGGTTTGTTATATTGTACACCGCTGGCTCTTATTTGAGAAAATTGGTGACTTGAAAAATCTAAATTAAGCAACTCCGAACTGAAAAATATAGATACCCAAGAAAAATAATTTTCCAAGTGACATTTGGAATCTGTGATTTAATTCTGGGTAACAGGAAATTCAACTGAAGTGCGGTTGTCATCCGTAATTGATCTACTGTTTTTTTATTTAATTTGCCCCGCCTTCGTTAATGTCGTTTCATGTCGGCAAGTTGGTTTGAATTTTATTTGACAATATTAGGTGACTTTCGTTCAATACCTCTCTCACTCCTTGGTAATCGACCTAAAAAACTATACCTAGCACTAGAAGTGGAAATCTAATACAACCATTCATATGACTAGGTACGGCATCGTATAAAATTCAGCTCTGTTTTTGAATACACACTTTTATTAATTGTAACATTTCGGGGAGCTGAACAACATTCTGCCTTCACAAAGTCAATGAATATAAGATACAAAGGATATTTCACAGTCGACATTGTTTCTAGGTAAGGATAGAAAGATCTCAGACTGGTTTAGATGAAAAAACCTGATTAATTAAACAGAATCATAACATAGGACAAGTAAGATGAGAAAGATGTTTTGTGCTTATTGGTTGGGGTGGTTGGTTGAACATTACCTAATTTTGTGCTATAAATAATGAGCACGCAGGAGTAATTTTTCATAGTTTTTACGAGAGAGGATTCTTTATTTAATACCGATATGAGCCACAGCCTGTGCCTCTTAAGCCTAAGCAACTATCCACGCCTATCTGATTTTAAGAGATGTAAAATTAACTTCCCTTCTCATTCCAACATAGTTGAAATATGCTTTAATTTTTAATACTACAAGTTTGTCAAATAACCAATTTTGCAAAAGTTCATATTGAATACTATAAGTTTATTATCATATATGTAATTTCATTCTCAGAACTTTTGTAGAAAAGAGTTCATAAAAATTTACAATTTTTAAAAGAGTACAATTTTTCCTAATTCCTACAGGATAACGAGATAAAAACAAAAATTTTAAAAATTTAAGGCGCTGTAATTAGAGTTGTTCTGTAATAAATTTCTTAGAAATCTCTATAATGTGCTTAGTTTGGAAGTTTTTATTTTAGTCTTGTTTATACTATTTAAAGTATATTATTTTTTGTTACTTTTATTGTAAACACTTAATAATTTATCGTTTTTTTAATGATTTTAAATGGCGTGTAGCGTCAGAACTCTACAAAATATATGATACTCAAGTCTGATTATTTAGAAACCTAAAAACAAAAACAAGAATTCAAAACGTCTAAAATTAACTAGTAACGAAAACTAAATGTATAATAAAACCAATATGAAAATAATCTTATTATTCTAGCTATAAAGAATGAAACGAACAACGCAAATATTGTAAATAATCTTTTTCATACAAATTTAACTATAATAACTTGAAATGAAAAATTATTTCGATTAAAACATTTATAACAAAACAAACAAAAAAAAGAAACTAAATTATAAAAAATAACAACAAATAAAACAAAATCGTATTTTAATTAAACAAAGAAAATTCAAAGAATACTCAAATTTAAATGAAAGCAAATTAGCAAAAAAAAAAAATAAATAAATAAAACAGAAACTAAAACTAAAAAGAGTAAAATTATACTTATATATTGCACTGCAAGCACTGAGGAATTTGATTCAATTTTAAATTATAAGTATCCAATAATAATTAGAAAAAAAAGAAAAGAAAATACCAAACTAAAGTAATTTTTTGTTTTAATTCGTTTTCTTCTTAACATTAAACACTTTTTAGTTTAAGTTTCAATTTTCAGCATAAGCGGTTTTCTGTTTAATTATGTAACGTTGTACTTTACCCATATTTGGCTCTATATGGGTTCATCAACAACAAATGTTTTTGGTCGTGTTATTTTATTATAAATTGTACCACATTTTCAATAATTGAATATAAAAAAAATCTAAAATTTATTAAAAATTTCGTAAATTTTTTTTAAATATCCGTATAAAATTTATAACAAACAAGATTTTTGTATTAAAAATCAACAATTCAAAAGAAATATGTTTCGTAAAAAATTAAAAACCTTGTAAATATTAGAAACTTTTTTGGAATTAAACTCTACTTTATTTATTAAAATTGTATAACAAATTAAACATTTATTTCAAAATAAAATGAACAATACAAAATTTTCAGATTAACATAAAAATTTTGCAGTTTTATTAAAGAGACAACTTATGATTTTATTTACTAATGTAAAACGGTAGGTGAAACATCGACCCTCACTAAAAATATATTTCAAGGGAATACAGTTCTAAATGCAATATTCTTCTAATTTTCCATAATGACTTTTCAAAAAAAAAAAAAAACTATTTAATGGGTAGTGATCTATTAGGTTATGTTAAATAGCAGCTCACATTATGCTCACATATTATGTTACTAATTCAAGGTTAAGGTTTATTTCAATAATGAGCATTGCTCTTAGAGTCTTTTAATATATAATATAAATACTATCTGCGGCCTTCGCTGTGGTATATATTTTTGTCTCAAAGGCCAAAGTAATAGCCAGGTAACTTATAGGCCCAGAAGCTCAATGTCCAACGGATTTTTAAAGCTTTTTATCAAAGAAATTTAATTTTAATGGTGGATATCTAACAATTCTACTTAAAAAAAATGTCAGTTAAAAAGTAGTGGCACTTCCGATTCCTCATACATCTGACCGTTACGTGGAAGTGAAATTATTTCAGCACGCACCAAAAACTTTGAAATTGAACTCACCAACGAATGACATTTATTCTTTATACATTGTATGAGAAAATTTAAAGAGAGCTTTCAAGTTTCGAAATGGTCAAGAATCAAATCACATTAAAAAAAAAATAACAAAAATAATGAATCGGATTTAAAATCAAAGTTTATTAATCAATTTAAATGGATGAGAGTACATAATAAAATACGTTTTTCAACTTGTGAATGAAGTACAACCTAATATTTCGTAATTTTTAAATAAGAAATAAACTTAAAAATAAAACAATAATCGTAGAAAGGAAATAATAAATGTTTTTCATATACAGTGTTGTGTAAAACTTAATGTCTATAAATAAAGAAAGTTACTGATGACAATAAAATGACAAACACATCGCACACAATAATCGCAATAAAATCAAAGGATAAAATACTTAAAAAAAAAAAACAAAAAAATAGTTAAATTAATACGTTTCCACTGTTCAAAAACAAAAATTCAATTCAGGTAAAATTGTTATAAAGGGAAATATATAAAAGCAAGAATTCTTTTCACATATCGAGTACTACCTACATTTAATTATAAATCGATTGTTGATATGATTGACCAGCAATCCAAATCGGATTTGAATTGACACGCTGTGCTGGATGGTAACATTCCCTTAGCTCCAAGCCGAGTTTATCAACATAACGTAATATGTGATTGATGCCACAGCCACAATGCTGTGATTTCAAACTAAAATATTGACATTTTTTCGCATACTGTTGCGATAACATTTCCTGTTGTCGACGTAACATAATAGAGCCATTCGTTGTGGATGGTGTTAAATCTATAATGCGGTTGTTTTCGTACACTAAAGCCTTTGATTGGTCTGATGATGGCGTAAGTAAAAGAATAATTTCCAAATCATTGAAATTATTGTTCAATTTTGTATTGTTACGAAATTTTGGTAAAACTGAACAGAACTGGGCCAATGGTTTATACACATCCAAACAGAATGTGGCAACTGGGAGAGAGGTTAGAAAAGAACGTTTATAGAACAACAACAATTTCTCATGGTTTTGTAATGCTAATATTTCCAACGATGTGGCAAGTTCTGTTATTGCTTTATCGTAAATAAATTTATTTTTCAGATAAAGGCGCATAAGGTCATCGTAATTTTTGAATGTCGAAACTAAAATGTTGAGAAAATTATACCAAAATAGTTAGTTATCATAAAAAAAAATATTAGTTTTTACTAATTCAATTAGTATAGTTTTCTAATTATAAAATATGTCAGAGAATAAGAGACCGCCGCATATCTGCAGCAAATACAACGTATTTTGCCAAGAAATTTTTCACGTCAAAATTAGTTTCAAAGACCTGCAAACTACATATCTACAAGTCACTTCTAAAGGTCAAAAGCGTTTAAATTTTTTGAAAGCAAAATCAATCAACTAATAGACCAATGTGCAACGCAAATGGGGCCTTCGTCTAAAGAAATAACGACGAAGTACCTATAAGTATGCGAGATATGTGAAAGAGAGAACATAGCTATATGCTAAACTAAGACTTTGAGTGTATTAGACGACGAGGACAGACGCGAACAAATTTGAGAGTCTACGTATTCAAAACTGGCAAAAGAAAGTCGAAAATAGAGGGTAATAAAGGCATAATTGATCAAGCTAACATATTGAGTGGTACAGCCGAGATATTAGGCTTTAAAATTTATGAGGAATTCAAAATTATTGTAATTCTATCGAAATTCACTTATAATATTTATGAAAATCAACTTTTTTATAAATAATTCAATAGGCTTCCATTATAATTTGTTAAAAATAAATATTAAATTATAAATAAAAAATATTAAAAATTTCACTCACCCAATTCCGCTTTGGTATCACTTACTACTCGAAACAATACATGTTGCTGGAATTCACCAAAAGATTTTTCTATCATTTTAACTGCAACTTCGCAGATGATTAAATGAACGTCGTATATATTACCGACCATTACTTCAAATATTATATAAGAATAATAACCGGTAAAACTGTTTTTAAAAAGTATCTGCAAAATACCAAAAAAGAATAAATATTATAAGAAAACAAAAACTAACAAGAACAAAAAATTACTTACACCGGCGTATTGTAACCGATTTTGACGGCAACTGTGACCGTATAATACAACCGGTACACACAAGTTATTGGCCAAGCAATAAAGCCGCAATTTAGCGCAAAAATCGTTAGGTTGATAGGAACCTTGTATATTTCTGAAAAAAATGCAAGCAATTGTAAATTTATTTGGAAATCCAAATGTTTTAGTACAACAAAAATAGATTTAAATAATATATTAAATAATAATAGATTTATAACACTTTCATAGAGAATAGGCGACAGCCTAATTCTATGATTCCTAACCCAACATTTTTGAACTTGAATAATTTAATATTTATCTTAAAATCAAATACCGATAGCCTTGGTTGCTTTTGCATTTCTAATTATAAACTAGATATTTATAACTAGTGTTATAAGGTAAAATAAATAAATAAACTTTTTGAAAATAAAACTTACCGATTATACAAGTATTCTCCTTGCATTTTCTTTAGAAAATAAAAAAGATGAAAAGAAAAATATATTTTCCAATTAGCTGGGTACATTATAACTGTTAGTATGGAACTCACCTTTGATGCCACAGTATCCTGAAGTTCTTCCTTTGGTTTGGCCCATTGTATTTTCAAATCTACTCCCCACATACGTACACGCCCTGGTGTTAATCTCTTCTTGGCAGCCAAGGCTGTTTCATGATCCTCAAATTCGATGAAAGCAAAACCACGATTTTGATCGTCGTTAAAATTGGTGTAGGTTTTAGTGACACTTTTCAAAGGTGGATATGCGGTGCAACTTTGCATCTTCGGAAAGCATAACTTAAAACCATCTTCCAAGGATGATAATGGTAATTGTCTAGGAATACCACTAACAAATAAGCGATTTTTACCCTGTGAACGAAAAACACCCAAACGTTCACCGTCTACATAAAGATATTTCAACAATTCAATAGCAGCCAAAGCATCCTTTTCACTACAGAAACGCACAAAAGCGTAACCACGAGTAGTGTTTCCAGTGTCCATCATTAAACGAAATGCATAGACTGGACCAATGCGGTGAAGCCACACTAAAAACCCGAGTTCATCCAATTGTGTTGGTATGTGCGTTACGTATAATTCACAAACGTGAGATGGACGTGGGCCACAGTATTTATGCGGTGGCCCAAAAACTTTGCGTCCATTTTCCAATATGACCGGCATAGCGGTAGCAGCATTATAAGCTGGCGTACCCTTGTAACATTCGTGGTAATAGGAGAACATGATTCAAACACTTTATATTTTATTGTAATTTTTAATGATTTTATGAACTTAACATAATTTTTTATAATATTCACACACAGAAATAAATAATTTGTGTAAAACAAACGCGTTTTAAAATGGCTTCTCAATGAATCACGAATAACGGTACTTATTAGCACTAAACTAAACAGGGTATGTCGAACATTAAGAGTTATTAAAAAACATTTTTTCAGAAATTCACACAGAAATGATAACACAATTTTCCCAAATTGAGTTTTTCAAATGTAAGACTGTTAAGGATTAATTCATTTCAAATGCATGCTTTTAATTAACAACAAATAAATAAATAATAAAAAACCATAAAATCCTCTCCACATGATATATTTAATTATATTTTTTTAAATTAAATTTAATTCGAGTCAGTCTGTATTGTTTACTAATGCAGTTCAGGCAATACCAACATTTATTTTCTCTACCTGGCAATACCATAAAATCATAATACTGTTTAATTTCAACGGAATTTTTTTCATTTGTGATCGGAAGAATATTTTAAAGTCATTTCGTATTTAAATTTAATATTTTAAGACTAAAAAAGAAAAAATTATTTAATAATATTACCGTTGGCCACATCTGAAAATGCTTACGAATAATTATTTTCAACCGCATTCCTATCATTTGAATAACATGGACCAACCATTAAACGCTAATCAAGGAAATTATGCTGTCAGTACTTCGGGCACGCAGTCTCAAAATTTGTATCCAGATAACTATTCATCACCGGGCCGGTCTTGCCACACCCCCGGAGTAGAGCTTATGCAGATAAATGGTCGCAAGGTATTGGGTCCACCCGAAGATTGGGTTGGGCCGCCACCCTCTAGTGCCTGTGAATTATTTGTCCGCCGTATTCCTAAAGATTTGAACGAAAATAAGCTCTTGTCTCCTTTTTTACGCTTTGGACAAGTCTATGAGTTCCGTCTGCCTTTGGATTTTAATCAATCCAATCGTGGTTATGCCTACGTCAAGTATACTAATGAAGAAGATGCCGCTAGTGCCATGGAAGTTCTCAATCATTATTTCGTTTCACCGGGACGTAAATTGGAAATTTTGCATTCTTATGAGAAATGTCGTCTGTTTGTCAGCAATATTCCCAAACATTTGGAAGAATCAGAAATAGAGGAGAAATTGCGCACAATATTCCCCTCGATGCAACGCATTTATGTACGTCCCTCATCGACCACTAATAGTGTTGAATATCCACCCAATGATGGTGGTGGAGACAGCAATATGCAACAATCACCATCCTCATCCATTATTGGTTATGGAAATCGTGGTCATGTCTTTGTACACTTTGCCACACATATGCATGCCTTAGAGGCAAAGAAAAGCATTACCCCCGGTTTGGTTCGTATGTGGGGTAGAGACTTGAAGGTGGTGTGGGCAAATACGGAGAAGGATAGTGACATGTCAAAGTCAGTAAGTAATGAGCTTAAGTTTGATATTGATTCTAACTTATGATTTCAAAATATTAAAGAAATATTAAAGTATTGATTCTGTAAGACAAACAGGAGTTCAATTATTTCTAATGAAAAATTGTATACAATTCAATTCAATGTGTTAGATTGTTAATCTCGAAATTTCTTTTTTAGTCAAAGACATTGTTCGTTCGCAATGTTGATCTAACGGTTAATAATAGCGACATAATCGAATTATTGGTTAAATATGTTCCGCGCACTGCAATTCGCAAAATATCGAAAGTACGCACAACTGCTTTCTTTGATTTTACTTCTCGTGAAGCGGCCGAATTCTGTCTTAAAGAGTTACAAGGTACAGTTTTGCATGGTAAACGCTTAGACTTAGAGTGGGCTAAACCATCCGAACAGTAAGTTAAGAATTCTTCTTGTCTTCACTAAGAGCTGTTAAAAATAATTGTTTCTCCATATAGGCAATCCTTGCATCGCATGCGTAACAAAGATTTTGATACAGTTTTACGTTTAAAATGCATTGCAAATGGTTGGCATATTCCTGTCATTATATTTGGTTGCTACTACGAGCACGAGCGCTTACAGTATGGTGCCGTTGTTTTACGTGATGCCTTGGGTAATGTTCGTTCTACAATTTGTATTTTGAACTGCAGCGAACTGGTCGATATTCACTCGCGTATGTGTGAAGTTGTTTGTGTTTTAATCGAATCAGTTGGTGGCTTTCCGAGTTATAATTATGTTTTTCTGGTGGAGAAAGACTCAGCACATTTATGTAAGTAGAGTAATTTTTATTTTCGCCACATTCTTGTTGTTAAATAATTTACTTCTCTCGAATACAGTGGGTATGGTTACCAATAACTTACATACTGTGGATTTTGTGGCAGCTTGTGGTGTACCAACTAATCTATATTTCGATTTGAATGAAGTTATCGATCTAAGTTATGCTGCCATGTCATTGTCCCAAAGCTCGGAGTTGAGTTTATTAAATGCCTATAAGGAAAGCTTTCGTACTCATAGTGAGAATACTTATTTACAAAATTGGCCTTTAGTGCCGCATCGAGTATTTGGCACTATTATGCCTAAATATCGCAATAAACCGCCTTTGAAATACAATCTCAATGATACGCAAATAGTAATGGCTTTGTGTTTTAAAGTGTCCGGCACAAATGTCTGCTTGCCCTCACGACCATACATGGCCTTTGCGGCCTGTTCATTTAAGCAAATATATGAAGGTCTGCGCTATGTTGCCTTGCAAATACTGCCAGTAGCCCTGACACAATCACGTTTCGTTGTTTCGCATACGTTGAGTCATGTACAATTCGGGGGTTCTCAATATTATCATCCAGCCCAACGTATAATGTCACCACCTCTATGGATAACTGGATGCTCTTACAATGAATCCATTAAACAGCCAGAAGTATGCTCAAATAGCTCAATCAGCAGCAAACCCGCACAACAACCACAATACCAGCAGAATTTACACGTAAATTATATAACAACACTACAATCAAGTAATATTGCTCCGCTGTCACAGTTCTATCAAGGTCAACAACAGCAACTTGGCGGCGCTTGTTATACGGTTGCATCTCCACAACAGGCTCAACCTGCATTCTTTTCAAATGTTCCTGCGTCAGTGGCTTTTAACATGCCCTCAACACAGTTTATGCCAGTTGCCACAAAGGACAACAACAGTTTGTCATCTTAAATGTTTTTGGATTAATTTTCTTTTCTTTTTATTTAAGATTTTATTCATAGTTTTATATTTTCATTACTAATATGCATGGCATTATTGTATTCCAATTTTTTTTATACGTACGTTTGCTTTTTGATTTCATCATTGGTTTGTTCTTAAAGGATTTCAACATTTTATTTTAATTTTTAATAACTTTTCTAACTTTGAAGTTGTTTTATGTTATATTATTGTTTCGCATGTATATTTACTGGACTCAATTCTTTGTACAACAATTTTCATTTGTGACGTTTTTTAAATGTTAATAAAAATTTTTCATTTTTACAATGAGTACCTATTTGAATATGTTTTTAATAATAAAAAAAACATCATAGGACTTTACTACTCGTAGACTTCTCTCAAGTACAAAAAAATATTGAATTACTACTAAAGGTAAAAATTTAAAAAAGATTTCAATTAACAAAAAATTTTAAACTGCACTTATCGAATTTTTTGACAACAATTTGACAGAAACATTTGTGCAATATTTCGGCACATCTTGTGCGAAAATTAGACAATCCAATTTTTAGTTACAGCGATAATTTCGAACCGAACGGTCATCCAACACAAGAACAGAAACGAATCCAAGACATAAAACTGAAAGTGCACACAATACACATCAAATTTTATGGCATATACTACGGAAATATGTGCATATTTTTAGAATTTTTTTGCTAAAAGAATTGTGATTTCTATTTCAACCACATCTCTTCGAAAGAAAAAAAAAATGAGAAATATTAGTGAAAAAATTTACATAATTTTCGCAAAACAGATTTAAAACGTTTAACGTTCGTTTTAAAACATTTTAAAATAACAAAATTGCCTTTTAGAATCGATTACAAATGAAAGTGAAAATTGTATAGAGTATTTGTAAAAAATGCCCAGGGGATCACAGAGATATAGCAAAGGTTTATTATTTGTATTGCTGCTGATATTTCTAGCATTTCTGCCACCATCTGACGAGTTATCGTTTGGTTGGGGCGGTGGTGGTGGAGATGACGATAGTAAAGCAAAGGATGTGTCTGCAGATGCTTCAGCTCTGCGTAAAGTTAATAAGAAACATACACTGCAAAAGAAATTTAAATTTCATAAAATTGAACGCATAGAAACAGAAGAAGATGAAAATGAAGATGATGCAGAAGATGGAGATGGCGATGGCGATACTAACGAAAACCATGCAGGCGAAGAAATAGATGACAATGACACCAACGAAAGAGCTGATGATGACCTGAATGGCGATGATGAGGAAGAAGAGGAAAATGATTCACAACGTGATCGTGCCGCCTCACTCAATAGTGAAAACAACGACGACGAAGAAGTCGAATTTCAATTCAAAAAGGCACGCAAAGCGGAAAAGAAAATGACATATAAATTATCCGAAGAAACGACCAGCAAAGAGAAATCGAAATCATTTTTCAGTAACATTTTTGGTGGTCTATTCTCTGGAGAAAATGATGAAAAGGAAAAGACTTCCAGAGAAAGTGCTGAACGTCAATCAAAAGAGGATACAAAATCGAATGGCATTATTGATTGGTTAATGTGGTTGGGCGAAAAAACTGGCCGCTTAAGAGAAGCCGCAACAGAGTCCGAAGAAGAAAATGTTTCAGCTGCAGAAAGTAGTGGCGAAAGTTGGCTTGATTATTTTAATCGTTGGCCCTTCAATAGTCTTTTTCCCATAGGAAAACCACCAAAACCTATTAGCATGCCAAAGTCTTCGTCAACTAAATCATCACGGAAACGTGCAACTAGCGCAGCGGCTGGTAGTGCTGGTGATGAAGCAAGCCCCGAAGAGACCATGAGTCAAGAGAGTTTCGATACGCTTATAAGAACCCTGCCTAACTTTGTCCTCAGTCCTTCTGAAGTTTCAAATACGGAATGTCGCCAGCAAATGCAAATATTTGAAAGACAGTTAAGAGGCCACAAACTGTGGACTTTGCAGAGTAAGTCTAAGACTAATTAATTTTTGTTTAAATTTTTTTTTACATATTCTAAAGAAAATTTACTAACTACTGACTCATAACGAATAAGTGCCAGTAGGATAGGAGGGAGTAGAATGGACTTTGTTAAAATTAAAGCTCACTTGAGCACATATAGACGTCGATTGTGATACTGCATGAAGCCAACCTAAAAGTTTAATGAAACTATTAATCGATCTCATATCAAGGAACAGTAATACCGTTAGATTATCGAAAAAGGGATAAGTTACATGAGAAAGTCGAGGCAAAAAGGGACAAATAATACGCTCTTTCGACTTAATCTCTGCAAAAGTCATTTCGATCTAAAATACGTCTCTCTGCTTGCCTATCCATAAGGCTGTGCTCCGTGATAATAGATACTGAACGATATATGGCTAGGATCTGGTTTAAATAGCTGAGGAGTTCGCCTCATGTCTAATTGAGCCCAGGTGAGCTTGGCAATGAAACACATTCATTTTGCCTAACGGATATGCTAACAGAAGTCGGGAACACTTTTGGATTGGAATTCAGTAGGAGTGTGCCTACTCTAGAAAACTCATCAGATACCCGTATGAGGTAGATACAAAACCAACCGCAATATTTGATCTCTATACAGCTCATGGTCATGGAGCCCATTCTGTTTGCTCGATAAGGAGGTAAAAGTAGCGGGATAGAGAGAGAGAGAGTGAAAGCAAGGTAGTACCTCTGTGTCTGGGTTTAGATACGTGGGGATGAACGCTCACCTGTCAGTCAGCATAGCCCCATTATAAATCCCATAAAAGCCTGAATATCCATTTTCGATATAAATTTTGTATCCTTAAAAAACTCTTTCGACAAAGAGCTGAAAAGACCGATTTAGAGATTGAGTTTGCGAACTAACATCATAACAGCAGCGAGCTAATGTTACCACATAAAATAGATGACCAAAGGCTTCCGATCTATATTTCCAGAGCCTTTTCTCCCTCTTCCGGACACGTTGTCCGATGAGCCGGAGTAACAGATTCTAGGATTTGGGTCAATAATCTTATTTATAATCGAACGAAAACCATGTTCAGCGAATGTGTCCTGTTTCTAGTGCAAAATGCTCCTAAGGATTTTCGATAGTCAGGAACCACATGCGATTTACATCAAACCGATGCTATTTCCCTTAGGGCCGTGTACTGTTCGCGCTTAAGTTACTATTATATCAGAATTTAAATTAATTCTTATGAAATATATTTTTAAAAATAATTTAAATAATTAATAATTTAAATATAAAATAAATAAATAATAATTTTTTGTTCTACTTTCTAGTGTTGGATTCTACCGGCAAGGTTGGTAATGGTGTGCTGCGCGGTAATATCAATCAATTGGGAGATTTTGACGTTTGTACCAATATAAAAACCATAGTTAAAGTAAGTGCCTCCCAGTCGGTACGTGTACGTGGCAAATATTGTTTGGCCCATATTGAAACGCAAGCGGCAATAATCGAACTAAAAGTGCCAGTGCATATGGTACATGGGCGTGGTCTATTCAATAGCCATTTGGGGAACGTAAGAACTGTTAATGTAGCACAGGTGCAGTGTTAAAAATATTATTAAAAATTTCAACCATTTCAGCCAAGTCATTTTATACCACGTTATGGTGTAGCCAATTGGGGTGTCTGTGTGCCTAATGGTTGTTCTGGTGAAGTAGTTCAGGAAATGATTGAAACCACTCTGCAGGCTTATAATACAACAGGTATTGAATTTCATGTAGAGGTGGACGACAATGACTGCTATGTCCGGCATAGTGGAAAATTTATAAAACTTATGAAAAAAGATAAAAAATTTTGTGCCACACTGTAAGTATACATACATATGTATGTTAAAGAATTTTTTCATTTCAAAAATATTCACTTAATAAAATTTATTTCTAAAGTTTATATATTTTAGGTTTAATTTTATTAGCCGTGTCTAGTTTAATGTGGGAGCACTGGTCGTTAATTAAACCGATTTTGGAAAAGGTTGTATCGGTTATTAAGAGTTTAATAGAAAAAATTAAGCAAAAATTTGAAAAAGCACCAGAAGAAAAGCCAGCAGAAGGAGAAGAACAACCGAAAGTAGACAATGAAGAAAAAACAGAAAATGAAACTGACACAGAAACTCAAGCAGAATCCACAGTAAATGAAACCGCTAAGCAAGAGGAAGATTTGCCCAAAGAAAATGAGGCCGAAGAGAATGCTGAAGATACTACAACAACAAGTGGTATAGTTTTATTTCATTTCATAATTTGCTTATTTTCTCTTATTGTATTGTGTTTATTGTGTTTATTTTGTTTCGTTTCGTATTTTGCAGAAAATCCCTCAATTTATTATTTGGCTTTAGAAATATTCAAATCGTTTTCACCCCAACGCACCTTCAATATCTTATTGGCCCCCGATACGTGTGACGTACAATTTCCTGTATTTCACGTGCTTAAAATTGCTGCCACATTTATGTTGTATTTGTGTTTGAAATTCTTAATGATTGGCCACTTGCCAATTGTAAATCGTGATCAACTCGTGCGTACACTAGACCATCCGTTAAGTGTTTTGATTCGTTCACCCATGATTTATGCAGACATTCTATTATTAATCAGCGGTTTCTTATCGGCCTACCAATTGTCTGAGGAAATGGAACAAAAAACTTACATACATTTATTAAAACGTTTGGGTTCTAAAGTTAGCCGGTTAGTTATTTTAGTTTTAAACTTATTTTTTCATTGCAAAGATTTTAAAATTCTTCCTTTCGCAGTTATATACCCACTGTTTATTTGTTAATATGTTTTCAAACTTGGATTTTACCTTATTTGAGTTCTGGACCCATGTGGACTAACATTATAGGCCAGAACGCGCGTTTATGTGATGATCAGTGGTGGCGTAATTTGCTGAGCCTACAAAACGCTATTGATTTCGAAGAAACTGTAAGTCATACTAACAATGTAATAAAACAATAGAACAACAATCCAATAATCATTAAATAATTTGGATGGCTTGTGATTAGATAAAGAATATTTTAATGTTTCCTGGAAAGGCACCCAATTAAGGCAAACAATTTTTGCAAACATTTATTAAAAGCCAAGCATTTGTTCAAACAAAAGAAAGCAAATATTTGCGACGTTAGGAAAATTTAGATGCGCTCTTTAAAATATTATTTAAGGCTAGATTTCGCCAAACTAAACTTCTGCTTCGGCAGACTTATACCGGACTGGATACCTTTGAGCTTTTTAATTCGAAACAGCATCAGACATAATATAACGTTTATAAATCAAATCGAACTTTAATTGAATTGTAGACGATTACACAAAATGAAGCAATATTGTATGGAAAGTCTGCTCAAACTCCAAAAGGACACGCGCAACTTTGATATCGTAGTTTTTACTGTACATTGTATTCTAGATACTTATGTAAGATGCACTTAACTTGTTCATATGATCAATGACTTCTGCAGAAATTGCAGAGACAATGAATCATACTAATCTTTCGAAAACGGTCATTGGATAACCCACCCTTTTCACAAAGTTCAGACGATCGTGGGGTCAGGAGATCAGATTCATTTATAACTCAACAAGTGCTCGAAAGTTGAAAAGTACAAAATTAAACCCAACAGAGATACATATGTTGCAAAAATATCGAAAAATATTAAAAGCACTCGGCAGATAAAAACATCATTTCTATGCAATATATGCACATATGAAGTGTACGGCCCTTCACGCGCGGGTCGTAATGTGTTATCTAATGCAGACACAACGTCATACTTTGAGAGAAGCTTCTAATAGCGAAAATATAGCAACAATCATGAGTAAACGCAATAAAAAAACCACTTTTTAATTCATTCCGAAAAGATATTGCCCCGATTTTGCTTCGCTCATAGGGCCTTGAATTCGAATTGGCATTGTGTAGTTTTTTTCAGTTGAGAAAAAAATATATTCGAAAGGTCCTAACGGTCACTGCGATTGTTTCGAAAGCAATTGCCTTCACGTGTGCTTAATTTTCAAACACGGCGAAAAATTTTGCTTTCTATATGGAGGTTCTCCAAACGGCTTTCTCGACTTTCAAATATCTCCTTGCACCTCTGGATATTTCAACAAATATAGATTCGGTATTTCAACAGTGTATATGAGCCGCAACTTAGTTGTATTGCAACCAATGATGTCTACTCCTTGATTGGTCATTACAACCCTTTAGCCAAGTTGTGCGTGTGTTCATTTTATCTATGAGAGGCTGGATCTCGAGCTTAATGTCGACTCCGAACGACAGATTTAAGAAGCTTTTCATAGAAGATATCGCCGAAATATTATTTTATATTTCGTTCTGTTCGAAATGTCGGAGCTGGAGTTTGAACTATTGAACTCTTGTCTAGTAAGTCAACACTCTCCATACTAAACTACAGCGACTAAAATTAAGTAAGTTAAAGTAAAAACTTATTCAATGTCTGTCGATAAGGCTCATCGATTCAGATTCTCTAAGAAACAAAAAAAACTGCTTATATTACACCAAACAGATATTTTGAGGGCATGTAATGTCACGTTTTGAGTTCCATGAGATATGCAAATATTTTTCGTTTATAAAACCATCTAACAGGAAATGAGCTTTACTGCGAATTACTCTTTTTTTATACTAAATCATCCTATTAGTATTTTGACAAAGCTTTGAAGCAAGTTAACTTGCTTAACTGGCAACAGTCAACAACAGTTTTTTCTTTGTAGAGAAATGTCTTCAAATCTTTCTTTAGCTTTGGTTGCAAATAACTCAGTTCGCAGTAACTGATTAAAATATTATTAAAACTTTTAGGAACGTTATCCTTTATTTATTATGCCTTGCAGCACAGTCTAATTAATTTTCATTAAATTTTTTAGTGTCAACCTTCAACCATACAACTAGCATTGGAGGTTCAACTGTATATTTTGGGACCACTCATAGTATGGCTTTTTTATACCGATTCCGATGCTGGTTTCTTTGTCTATGGAGCTTTGCATGCCATGTCCGTAGCAGCTAGGTATTCCAGGACAAATAGAGAACATTTATCCATGACATTATTTCATGGTATCAAGTAAGTATTGCAAATCAAAAATTTATTGAAATATTTCCCCAGGGGTTTATCATTATTTTAAATTGTCTTTTAGTGTTAGTAAATTCTACCGCACTGCCAATATATTGTATTCATCACCGATAAGTCGCGCCACTAGCTATTTATTGGGCATAGGTGCTGGCATATTCCAGAGAAGCAATCAGGGTATTATTGACTTGACACCAGAAATGATACCATTTGGTTGGATATTAGCTTGTCTGGGTATAATTTGGTGTTTATGGTCACCCTCATCGGGTATGCGTACGGATTTCATTTACACCTCTGCAGATGCTGCCTCCTATGCCTCATGGTGCCCATTAATATTCGGTTTAAGTTTATGCTGGTTTATATTTATGTTTCCGAAAAGTGAAAATTCCGTCATAAGATTTTTATTATCATCCCGCCCAATACTAATAATATCACGTCTAGTATTTCCCATGCAATTGGTCATGTATCTTGTGGTTTTATACAACACTGCCAGTGTTAAGGAGTCCAATAAGTTTCACATCAGCGATTTGGTAAACAGAAAATTTGTAAAATTACTTGAAATTGCATTTGAATTTCTTAATGTGTTTTTTTATTCTCTAAACAGATAAATATCCGGGAAATCTTTCAAATTATAGTGGGTACACTTTTAGTGGCTTTTATTATTGATATACCATCTCAAAATATACGCCGTTTAATTGTTAATCGCATATTTATTGAGCGTCCTCATCAAGAATCCGATGAAACAGAAACTTTGTCTGGTGCTGAACCTTCGGAAGCGTCTGAAGAACCTAGCGAACACGTAACTAGCGATACGCCAGAACCACCCGATACAATTTGGGGCTCTGATCCCGAAGAAGAAGAACAAAAATATTTAACCAGACGACGTAGTTCTGTAACAGTTACTACCAAAGAGAGTTCAACTGCCAAGGAAGAGCCAACTGAAGAAGAAACCGAAGAAGATGAGGAGGAAGAAGAAATAAGTGAAGCTGAAGAAGTTAAAAAACGTCCAGAAACGCCACCACCTACACCACCGCCCGTTGAGAAAAAATCTTCCGAGGAGGATACGTCCACATATAGACGCCGTCGAAGACCTGTATCAGATGATTAAGTTTTATAATAGATTGGCTACGCTTTTAGTTATTTATCCATTATCCCTTTTAATTATAAAGAAAAGAAAAGACAACCAATTAATTCCTAAACAAAATAATCCCAACGAATTTAAGTTCCTTTCCATTCCTTTTTCATTTTGATGAATTTTATTATTATTTATGTATGGTTTTTCAAGTATAATTCATAATGTATGTAAAAGTTTAAAAGTTGTAATGCATATAGACAGAAAAATGGACTGTACTATATAGAAAATAAATAAACACTAAAATCGTTCCAAATTTCGGAGATGTTCAAGTTTCTTTTGTTCACATATACACGCGACAAACTAGACAGAAGATCTCAGTACTCTCTTCAGAGACCTACCTACAGCTACGTGGCACATGCCCACGTAGCAAACAGGTAGAAGACCTCAGTACGCTCTCCAAAAACCTACAACTACCTGTCCTCTTTAGAGCCAACCATTAGTCCAACAGCCCATACAAAAGACTTCAAATAGTTTCCGTTTTCCGAGAGTTATACACCCCGATGTTAACATCAGTCGTACATTCGGTTTTGTTACGAATGTTAACTCTGGTATGCTTATATCCGCGTTGCCGTATCGTAAATTCGAAATTCGTGTTGTTGGTATGCCTGAATACTGAATACTTAACTGACAATTTGAAGTATTTTGAGGAAAATTTTAACGGAAAACAGTATAGGAAGTTTTTTAATTTTGCAACGATAATTGTCAAATAAAACGAATGAATAAATTATAATATGCATGTATGTAAAAATACAATGAAAACGACTTTTTTACACGTGTAAGTATTTATATGAAGGAGGAAAGTCGGAGCGAAAGGCCGGACATTGTTCACAGATTTGTAAAAGGTTCTATGCAAGATGCGGAGGCTTTCTGTAATAGTCTCGCTAAGCAGTTAAATATTTTGAGCTCGCCGATAAAACAGTTGGCCTATCGACTTTGCCAACCCCACGTCACGGTCCCTATCAACGCCATGTTGACAATTTCCTTCACCGAAGAACCGTAAAACTGTCAGCAATCGAAAAAAGGAGTCACTGAGAAAGAGCTTACACTTGACAAACCTTTCTCTCCATAATACTTAAAATCATCATTATTTAGGTAAACATTTTTCACAAGTCTTTAAACTTTTGAACCGTATGATATGAAATATACAACTTACCTTTTGTTATTGTAGCTAAATCTCCTCTCCATACCAAGGCAATTGTTGGTTGCAGTATGTTCTTCCTCCTCCGACAAAAGTGCAACTGCTACAATAATTCATTATTAAACTCTTCATTTAAATTGACTAATGTGCACCGGTTTTAAATTTTACCGATCACTTTCACTTTCTACATTTAATTTATTTAATATTTTGTGCCAAACAGCTGATAAACAACTTCTATTTACTTGGCAACGCGATTACAGCATACTATTTTGAAATATTGCGAAGGGTAGTTACGAGTTCGTAACTACGAAAATTCGGATCCTAGCTTAAGGCTGATAATTTTTGTGCCTGGGAACTCATGAATATCTCATACCTTTGTAAGGCCGTAGAAATCGCAGTATTGCTAGTTGCCTAACAAAGCTGAAGGAAAACCTTAATATTAAGGAAAATTAAAATAATTATACTCGAGTCAGAAGTAAAGATGAAAATAAATAAGAAAGCTCTCAAATAATTATTATTCATTCTCTCTGGAGGTGAACACAGATGGCTTTAGGAATCTGGATCTCACTAAAAAGCTTTTTTAACAGTCTGGTGGTTACTTGTCTAAGATTTATTTGAACGTGTTCATAAATGAATCCCAGAAAAAAATATAGGCTGTACCTTCTTTGTTGCATACACATAAGTGGTCATTACAGACCTTCAGTCTGGCTTACGACCTAGCTTCTCACACCATTTATGTTGTGTGTGTTAATTTTTATACAAGAGTGATGAGACCTACAGTTTAAAGTCGACTCCGAACGACAGAGAAACTTCATGGCAAGTTTTTATTTACTCTCAGAATTTTTGCCTAAAATCTGCTGAGAGAAAGTCGCCGAAAAATATTTGTTCATATTTCGTTTTGTTCGAGATGAATGACCTGAGGTTTGAACCGTGGCCTAATAAGAAAACACTATCTACTAGAAGTCCACAGAAACAGTTCCTTAAAAATCTGTCTTTTGCAGTCGACTTTAAACTGTAGGTTCGGTCGCTTATGGGTAAAATTAACACACACGACATACTGTGAGCGTCAAAAGAAAGTGTACAATTCAAAAAATTATACATTAATAAATTACCGTTAAAAGTTTTTAAAATTGAAACAAGAAGAAAAGAATTAGAAAATTTTGGAAATATTGTAAAATTTTTTCGGGCACTCTCCTTAAGTGGAAAACTTGAGTTGAGATTGTTAGAATTTTATCCATAGTGTACACTTTCTTTTGACGCTCACTGTATGTAAGTCGTGTGACCAGCTAGGTCATCATCCGGACTGAAGGGTTGTAATGACCAGTTATGTATGTATGTACACAATTAATATATTTTTAATGCAAAATACGTCACAATATTTTGTATTTTAGCTGGATTGTCACAGGATAACATTCGTATTTATTCGTATTTTAAAACCAAAACATTTTCTATAAGAAATAAAATTAATGTTTTTATTATAGAAAAACAATATTTAAAATACAAGAAACCTTATAAAATATTTATAATTATTGTAATTTTGTACCATAAACCGATAAGGAAATGTGAAAGACATTAAATGATCAAGTTGTAGTGAATATAAAGTGAATGAAGCTTAAAGTAAGATCTGTCTGTAGATGATAATATATGAATTATAATACAATAATGAACAGGGGTGCTGAATGAATTTGTCTTATGTGGATTACAATGAATGTTATAAAATGTCAATCTTATTGTTTATTTCGATAGAAGATATTACAAAAAGCCTGAATTTTTATATTTTATAGGGCAAGTATTAAAATTAAAAAATAATAAAAAATACGAAACACACTTATGTATAAGGTAACTAAGAAACTCTTTAAATAATTATCACAATATGTTAATATCGAAAATATTATTAACAATTTAAGAGCATAAGATAGTCGCTGTATTATGCCACCTGTTCTTCAGATGTACTTGGAGTTTGGTTATCACTGTTTGTTTTATTTTTTGTTTGTTTTGTCGTTGTCTTCCGTAGGCTGCTCATCATAATGCGCTCCAAAGCGTGTATAGGCGATTCGAAAAGCAGGCATAAAATAACCGCCACTAAAAATGTATCCAAGATATGGCCAAAAATATCATCAGTCTGTAAATAATAAATCACATGTTAAATTAATATATCGACTTTAAACTGTTGGTTCCGCCACTAATGTATGAAATAAATACACACAACATATGTAAGTGGTGTGAGAAGTTAGATTGCAATCCTGACTGTAGGGTAGTAATGATCAATTATATACATATGTATATGCATACATATGTATGCCTAGTCCCCAAATCCTGACTAATATTTCTCAGCCGTTAGCTAAATAAATTTTAAGACTTTCACCCAATCGCCCCTAGCTGGACAAGGTCTGGATATCCAAAATACTTTCATTATAAGTATCCCCAAATGCCGGACAACAAAATGAGAAAATATGTTGTCTTCGTCCACGTCATTACAATTTCTGCAGAAGTTGTTGTGAGATATTTCGACTCTAATAACGACCAAAATCGTGATTTGCCTATCCAGCTTTAAAGAGACTGTCTTTCACTTCATGTGTCAGTGCCCTGCTTTTGTCATGAAGACAAGACATCGTTGACCGAGCTCTTTCATATAAAGATTGCTGGAATTTATTTTGGACTCGGGATGGTTTTCTCTAGAGAATGGTTGACCCACGGGTAGTATTAACTGTAGTGTCACAATACGACTAAATGCTGGCCTAAGTGAGACCGCTTTCTTGGAGAAGGTCTGCCGCCTACCTAACCTATATAGCTTTATATTGTTGAAATTATATCGAATATGGATGTCCTAGAAATAAGACACGCTATTGGAATTGAAATGCGAAATTGTTTAACAGGCATGATCTTAGAAAATGTCGTAAGCTTGGAAAAAGTTTTAATATTCTATCGGGTCCGCCATCTAACGTTTTTTTTCAACTAGTGCTTATTTCGTGAATGGTAACACTTAACTCATGTCTGATTTGACAGATAATTAGTTTTATACTTCCGCTGAACGAATATGGTTGTTTCGTTTCGTTTTCGCTTCGCTAAGTGGGCCTGCGATCGACTTACAGAAGATGCCGATTTTGGCAAAAAAAAAATCATCTTTTCAGATGAAGTTCATTTTGATCTTGGCGGGTATGTAAACAAGCAAAATTGTAGCATTTGGGGCACAGAAAACCCGCACGCATACATTGAAAAGCCGACGCATCCAAAACGAGTCACTGTTTGGTGCGGATTTTGGTCCAGGGGCATAATTGGGCCATTTTTCTTTGAAAATGAGCAAGGAGTGGCCGTTACAGTCAATGGCGATCGTTATCGGGCCATGTTGAAGGAATTTTTGTTCACAAAAATTGAAGAGGAGGATATTGGCAACATTTGGTTTCAACAGGACGCCGCTACGTGCCACACAGCCGAAGCTACACTCGATGTTTTGCGCCCTGTTTTTGAAGATCGCATTATCAGCCGCAGAGCTGATGTCGTTTGGCCACCTCGGAGCTGCGATTGACACCGTTGGACGACTATTATTTGTGAGGAGCCGTCAAAGATAAGTGTTACGCCGACAAGCCAGAGACAATTGACGCTTTAAAGGACAATATTCGTGAAGCCATTGGTGAAATACAGCTGCACACAATCGATAATGTGCTTAAAAATTGGACCGATCGTGTTGGCTACTGCATGACGGAAGGATTGTACTTTCAAATAAAAAAAGGAATTTGAGAAAATATTCAGTAGTTTTTTTTTAAAGCATTTTCAAAAAAAAAAAAAAGTTATTTGGCGGACCCTTTATTTGACTTGAGTGATAAGCCCCTAATATATTTAATCAAATAGAGTTAATCAAATCAGATTTTGAACTTACCAAATGTAAATAACCCATATAGCTGGGCGTTTTAATACTAGACGAGTAATACAATTCGACAATGCCATTGGAGAGGTATGCACAGTAGGTCAAGCGTGATATGGGCGCAAAGGCACGATTACTTAAAATCTTTTGCAATGTGGGAGCATGTCCGGTGGTTACCGCTAAAACTAGCCATGCAATGGCAATATTCCAGCCCAGTTTATGAAAACCAGCATATAATGTACTCTCGAGATTGTTATAGGGTGTCACATAGAAACGTGTAATGGTGAACATGGAAGCAAAGCCAATTACAAAGGCAAATAGCCAGACTAAACGTACCAACCATTTCGGTAATTTTGTGCTGCAAGAAACAAAAACATCATACATATTCATCACAAATTCAATTATTGAAATATTTCTTTAACAAGTATTTAATTACCCTTTGGCTTGCATGCAATGCACTAAATATCCGGTTAACAGGCCAAAAACATAGGCTGATGCTCTCATATGTGTCTTAATATAAGTGCCATTGTAATAGACATTATTGGCCAAATCTTCCATTTCTCTGGAAAGCAGTTGAAAACATTTAAAATATTAGATTCAATTGTTAGTTATTTCTTTACGCAAAAAAATTCAATTACCTTGGATAGACCATTAGAGTTGGATCTAAATTCCTTAAGTATGTCACCACAAACGGTATGATCGATGTTACCACAAGTAATACAATCAATAAGTTTACACCATGTTTACGTGATTTATTCAAGAGATAAATAACAATTGGTGCCAGAAAGAATAATTGTGAGTCCACAGATAGATACCAGGATTGAAACATACACTGCAAAAAAAAAAACAAATTGATTGGTTGATTAACCTCTTCAGGGACGATTTTTTTATGGTGACAAAAAAATTATTAAATTTTGTTTTCTTTTTAAATTAATTAACTTTATTTTAATAGGAATTCAAAAAGCAAAAAAAAATTAAAATTCACAAAAAGGGATAACGTCCACATTTGTGGCCACTGAGCGTTAATGGTAATATACTCGTATGTGTGAAATGCTTTCATACATTCCGTGCATATCAGGCATTTTTCACAAATGTAGAGAGTCCGTCTTACACAATTTTTATCGTAACATCTGGGTGGATTTTTCAGTTCCTTGTATTTAGGATAATGACTTATACCGTCCAGTCTGATTCCAGAGTTAACTTTAGTGCAGCTGTTAGATTTTTTAGGTAGTGATGGTAAAACTTATTATATTAAATATATCTGATATTATTTTTTCAAATATTAACGATTTCTTGATATAACCAATAAAACAGATTGTCAAAGAATTATTTGACATTTTTTTTAAGTATCCAACTATGCACCGGAAATAATATCATCAGTGCAGACAAACGGTAAAATGTTTACTTCTCTTGTTAGAAGATATGGTAGTCAATAAGTTATTATCAAATTTTTGTTGTTTTTATTATTATAATTACAATAATAATTAAAAAAAATCAAACGTCCACATATGTGGACAAGGGCGTGAAGAGGTTAAATTAAGAACAACGTATTCAGGGTGTTGTTTTATTTTAATTCAAAGGATAGAAATGTGACAATTCGAAACCAAAATTAAACGTAAATGTTGCCTGCGCCAATGCCGTATATCCGTATCCGTATAACCAGTATTTTACCAATATTGCCTTCCAGTATTCGATATGTGATTGGCTTGTTTCTGTACTCTATAGATTTCATGTATCTCCACAAAGAATAGTCCAGCGAAGTCAAATTTTGATTTTAATTTCTGACCAAACGTCCCCTTCATAGGTTCATTTTATCACATGGAGTGTGGCATCGCGTGTCATCATCTAATTGAAATTCATGTTAATCAATTCCTTCACTTTTGGCAAACAAGTTAGTGCCATCCTCCATTGACCGTAATGCAGCATTTTCGTTGCTTTTGAATAAGAAAGGTTCGATGATGGCGGCGAACCAAAGACGAATTTTCCTGTACTCAATAGACTTCATGTATTCGCACTCAAATTACATAATTTTGGTGGACAATGTTCCAAAACGTGATATTAATTTCTTACCAAGCCCGCCTTTCACATGCCGTGTATCGTGTGGAATGCCATGTTAATTAATTCTTCCATTTCTGGAACAACATGTCAGTAAATTCCACTATATACACAAAGGCCGCCAAAAGTTCATCTCTCAGGGTATATTATTACCCGATGATTTGCCTCTGGCTTCACGCCAAAGCAATCCATAATATGGTAAATTATTCTCTGGCTTTCCAGAACTTTATGCATGTTCGACATCTGGAATAGAATCGCTGTAAACAAAATTATGCGTAATTACTAGCTATAGAGTCACAAGATAGGTCAAACGTTTTGCAGAACATACTGGACCAATTTCCAATTCCGTTCTCGTATGTCAAACCTCAATTGAAGTCTGCCCGAAATGCCCAAAAATGGAAGAAACAGAATGTTTGGGATGCCCAGTTTTAGTTTCCAAGCCAAAACAATTGAAGAAATTGACATGGTGTTGACCGATTGGAGATTGAAAGTGTGAGAGATTATAGAAACTGTAAACATTTCAAAAGGCTTATTGGTTTCAATTTTGAATGATCATTATTTGACGAGTCAATGAAAAAAAGTGAATTTAGTGACTCATATACATAAATTGAGTTTAAAATTGCTCTTTCCTCTATCTCTCTTTCTCTCTCTGCCCTATTGTTCGGATTTAGCCCCAAATTACAAATTTTAGCTTCTAAGATTTAGCTGAAATCTTCTCAAAAAAAAAACTATTTTGATGACCTCCGCCAATGTCACTTTTTTTTTGGAAGGGATAAAAACAAGTTGAAGTCTATAGAGCTACCATATATTGAAATATGCGATGATTTTTAAAATCAAAATTCTATGTTTCACTTGGAAAATCACAGACTTATCAATATCAATCAATATTTAAACTCACTAATGTGTTTACTCAACTTTCATATTCGAACTTAATTCTTCAACCAGAACAAAAAATAAAATACAGTTAAACTATATGATTCTAACGTTCCAGAGTGCTTTTTTAGACCAACACTCGGGAAATGAGAGAAAGAAAAGACCACCTTCGTCACTTTTTTTTTTTGAGTTTTGCTTTTTACTAATAATTCTCACTTTCTTTTTTCTATTATGGGTATATATGTATATTGTTAGACAAACAATCAAACAATCACAAACACCTAGAATCTTTGATGAGAATTGATCCCGTGATCGAGGCACTTGAAGTACAGCACAGTACCAACAAGGCCATCGGGACACGCAAAGACAGAGTTCGGGGATAATATTGCTCAAATTAACGAAGATTCCATTTTTGAAAAATATATTCCGAAACTTGTGTTTTTTTTTTTTTTTTTGAGAGAGTAAAATAATATGAAACAATGATGTAAAATTTATAATTTCGATAACTTACCAATTTATCGGAATTTATGTAATTATTTATATATAAAATATTTGTCCACCATGATGTTTGGCAACGTTCCTGTTCACGTTCAATACGTTGCTGCCACAGCGGGCCACTGCCAATGCTGGGAAACCAGGTAATGTAAAAACCAATTATGGCCAAATAAGCCGGCGTCAAACGTATGTAACGGCCAATGTATAAAATTAAAACATTAAGTCTCCCCTTGCGTCTTTCCAACTCGATTAAAAGAATGCGACAAAATAAGAAACCACTGAGTAGCAGGAAAACGTCTACGAACAGCAATGAATTGCTTAGGAAACCAAATAGTGGTGATTTAATATTCTGAAATGGAAAAACAGAAAAAAAAATTAGAAAAAAAAAATACACACTAAATAAACAAAATAATCACTAGAGCAGACAGAAATTTGAAATAAAGAAACCAGTAACCGGTCAACTTAAAATGTAAAAAACAATTTTGTAATTGTAAAACACACTGCAAATAATGAATTTCGAAATTATATAAAAAAAAAAAACAAAACAAAACAAGTAGTAGTAGACTTGTTCTTTCAAAAATGGTAATTCAAGTAAATCATGCTCAATACTCAATTGCCATGAGTAGTTAGTAAGTTGATTTAAAAGTTAGTTAATCTTATCCACTAAAATATTATCGCATTGTAAGAAAATCTAAAAACTACTGGCGTTAGAATGTCGTATTAACATCGTCTACGTTTTTTTTTTGCGTTTCTACGTACCTGGTTAATAAATTCCACATTATAAACTAGACTGCTGTAGATGAACGTCAATACATGTCCAGCCAAGATAAACAACATGGCCAATGCCTTAATGCCGTTTATAGAATTCAAACCCAGCTGATCTTTGCTGGCTTGAAAAAGTTTTTTTATGTTTTCTATTTACAAAATAAATGTAAACAAATGAAATGAAATAAAATAAAATAAAAACATATTAAATAAATTGGCACAAATAGAAAAATTCCAATAATTAATTACAAATAAATAGAAAATAAAATAAAATAAATAAATAATTATAAAATAATGCAACAAAGGCATATAATTGCATATTCTTTTAAATAAATACACATTTTTAATCTAAGCACATACACAAGATTATTTAACAACTACGAATACTAGGAGCATAATAACTGGTGAAGCAAAAGTAATGCCAACACTCTTTAAAACGGGTAAACACTAGTTGACTGGATTGTATAATTTATTCCGGGTTCTTGTTAGATTTAAAAATGTTCGAGAACTTATTCGGCAATGTAGTAAAATCTCCTTTAACAACTACATAAGGAGTGCGCACAAAAAAATCTGGACTTACACTTTTCGTTATAGAAATAAAACTAAGTGGCGGATTTTTTTTTCGTTTTATATTTCAATTAAAGTAAATAATATTTGAATTCTTTTGTGTATAAAATTTTTTTCTGACAAAGGTCTCAGAGCATCCAACTTTTTGAGCCACTTTTATTCCAGACAACATGTTAGGGTGTTTTAGAAAAATACGTATTATTTTACTTGCTTTGTTTTGGTCGGCAAATCCTTTTTTTATTCCACTTCCACGCTTTCTCTCAATACTCAAAGACTCCTTATATTGTTTTAAGTATTACCTTAGAAACTGTTTTTTGGTTAACACCTGCGAGCCTAGCAATCGTTTTTTGTAAGCGGTGCGATTTTACATTGAAAATTTCAATTATTTTTTTACGACATTCTTGTTGGGTGCCCATTTTCAAAAAACTAATTTTGCTATTGCAAAGACATTTAGCACGTGGATTTTGAAACAGATGACTAACAAAAACAATGTAACGGTATTCATTTTTTTCAATTATGATAAAAGTTATAAGCTTAAAAGTAGGCCCATTTTTTTTGTGCGCACTCCTTATATCTAGCTTCATCGGTGTCCTCAATCCAGCCGCCTTTTCACTACAAAAAATCATTTTGGGAACATGCGATGGCACTCCTTTTTGCTTCTACATCCTAGAAACGCAATTTAGATTTATTAATACAAACAAATACCCACGAAAATGTACTTAATTTTCTCTAAATCTTCTAAACAGAGTATGGAAACAAATAAAGCTTTTTTGATGATCACCAGACAAAATTATTTGATGGTTTGTACTTTGGATGCAAGCATTCGTCGTGTCTTTCACTACTAATCTTTGTCTAATTATGTACATCGACATCTCGTAAATACTCTTAAAACCTCTGGCATTTTCGGTCTTTATTAGATTAGGTTGGCGGGTAGTTTGCCGTTCATAGGCAAGTTCACTCGGTGGCCCATTGTGTTACCCAGTGTGAGGTAAGCCCCCCGAGCTCCGGATGAAACCGGCCACGTTAGCCACCATGCCCAGATCTTCAAATGTTCTGTCACCCAAAAAACGATAACGTCTGTCCTGAAGTGCAGGGCACTCGCATAAAAGGTGTTGCACCGATTCTGTTCCCGTGATTATAAAAGCAATGTGTTTGATCTAATAATGGTGCTACACAAGGCGCTCAGTTCAATGCCACATTCTTCCTTTGCATGTTCCACCACGATGAAGAAAGCAACGGAGAGAAATATGAAAGTTGGAAGTGGAAACACCCGAAATATCATTTTCACCGATGAGCCCCTTTTCTAAATAAAAGGGTACGTGAATAAACAAAATTGTCGAAGAACGTTCAATGTTACTGTTTGGTGTGGATTTTGAGTCATCAATCCATATTTCTTTGAGATGGATTTTGGCCAGGCCATCTCTATCAACGGCAAGCACTATGGGTGGATGATTACCAACTTCTTTCGGGTTGAATTGGATGGCGTTATCTGCCACACAGCTCATAATAATTTTTTTGTTATTATTTAAACTAATCTGCTGTGGGTAGTCTTCAAATCTTAGAAGCTATGCAGCTCTAATTTGAATAATAGATAGCGAAAGCGATATACTACTCTTATTCGAGAGGTGACGCTGTCTAACCTTCCTATTATATTCCATGTTAAAGTTCTTTGCGGCAAAAAGTGAGGCTTCCCTTTTAGATTATGTATAGAGAATTGAAGCCTTTTAATTCTTAAAATTCAAAAATCATAATAAATAACCTGTACTGCTTCGGATTGATAGTCAAGTGTATACAAACCACTACATAATGCAACCTCTAATGAGTTATCGAATAAAAAATTATAAATTCGTCTTCGATAAAATTATTTGAATTCTTTTATCAATTTTTAAAAATTATTACCTATTTATAAAATTTATAAAAAAAATTTTAACAAGTGAGGCCTATTTATATGCTGAAAAAAATTATTAATTGAAGGAAAAAAGTGTACTTTTCATATAATCTTCCTAAACTGTCATCTGTATCTATGGGTAATGTAAATATTGAGGAGGCGGATGCTCTTGATGTTCTGGCCATGAGAATTAGTTGTGATGCTCGTTGGAACGATCACATTTTTCGAGTGTCGAAGGAAGCATTCAAGTGCCTTGGTTTTTTAAAACGGTACAGGAAATACTTCACTTCATCCGACCTTCTTACTATTTACAGGACCTTTATCCGACCTCGGATGGAGTACAACTCTCATGTATGGGCCGGTGCTTCAAAGTCTATTTTGAAGCTTCTCGACCGCGTACAGGAGAGGGTGAAGGTGCTTATTAATGACAGTAGGGTATCCAACTCTATTGATTCGTTGGAGCATCGTCGCAATGTGGCGTGTGTTTCACTGTTCTATCGGGACTATAATGGGAGGTGTTCTCGAGAGATAAGGGGCTTGGTTCCCGATAATCACAAATTTTTACGTGGTACTCGTACCTCTCGCAGAGCACATCCTTTTGTGGTTGATTGTCCAGTGAACCGCACAATGCATTACAAGGAAAATTCATTTATTGCCCGTACTGCTCGCTTGTGGAATGATCTTCCTGCGGAAGTTTTTCCCGTCAGTTACGATATTGGTAAGTTTAAATCAAATGTCCACAAACACTACTCCCTCTTTCCACCTTCCTATAACCTATTTTCCTAAACCTGCACAATGCACTGCATGAGGCCATCCCCAGAGTGCTGGTTTCACCAAAAAAAAAAAAAAAAAAAAAAAAAAAAAAAAAAAAAAATTGTAAAATTTATTTTTACTTTTGAAGAAAAGAGGCCTATTTATGAAGCAGATTTCTGATGATTTAAATCCTAACATTAAGATTATTAATATGTATGTATACAATATGAGAAACTAGGTCGTAATCCTGACTAAAGGTTTGTAATGACCAATTATATATACAATATGACTTACCAATGATTGAAAACGATAGCAAAGCAATGTTTAAAATTTCATTGCGCGCCAACGTTTTAGCAACGTTTTCCTCATTCCGTTTCGAACTTATCAAATAGATGTGATACAAAGTGCTCAATATGGCCAAGAATAAAAAGAATAAAATAAACAAACTGAAATGAAATGAAAAAAAAAAATAAAAATAACGATAATAACAACAACAAGTAAACACAATAAAATCAACAAACAAAATTATTACACAATTAAAGACAATTTAGCAGAAACCCACATATGTAAATATTGGCCAACATCAAATCAAAGCAAAAAATCAAGAAAAATTTAATTGAAAATAAAAATAAAATAAAAAAAAAAACAAAAACAAAAACAATTTTATATGTACTTACGCATAAATAAACATGCCTTCACTTATATGCAGCTCATGTCTACTGTATTGGCACATTTTGTCGTTGACCGTCACATTGCGTTGCAAAGTGTGTTGCAAATATATTGCAACATCATTAGCACTACATGAAGCTGGTATACATACTCCCCAGTGTGTTAACAATTCCAATGGCTACCAACACGGCCGTTCAGTACATTTGGGTGTAAAACAAATCACATTCACACCCAGGGGGAAGAGATAGAAGTATAAAATTGAAACAGAAAAATTAAAATATTTTTTTTGCAAGATGTTCACTGTAATTGAGTCATTTACATGCTTTGAGCATTTTTTTCACATGAACAAATTAAAATGAAAACAACAACAAAAAAAATAAAACTAAATTGAAAACTTTTATTTTAAATGTTAAACCAACAGACAGAAGCAGAAGCAGCCCCCTGTCATACATATATGTATGTAAGTCTAATTGTTTTTTTTTTTTTTCTTTTTATAAAAGCTGATATAAAAAGTCAACCTTGTTTATTTAACTTAATAAATATAGAATTAAATATGCATTTAATTTACACTAAAAAATAATTTAATATTTATTTACATAAGCAAACCACTGTATGCTTTTATAATTTTTTTTCTTTTTCGTTAATATTATCGTATAAATAAAGTATTATTCTGAAGTATTTTTATTTATTCTCAAGAATTCTTAATGAAAGCATCTGTTACAAGTATTCAATCAAAAGATTTTTATCCTTCATCTCAGGTATTTTAAATTTCAAAAGAAATCACAAGTCATGCTGTATGCATGTAACAACTAACAATAAACCACTCATTATGATAATGACCTAAATCAAGTTAAAAAGTCAGTGATTTTAAATACTTCTCGTCTACTGACAATGATGAATCTTGGATTTTCATTTATAACAAGTGATTTATTAACTGTTTACATACATACTACATAATTGATTATTACAATCCTACAGTTAGGATTACAATCTAGCTTCTTACACTACTTATGTTGTGTGTATTAATTTTATATATGAGTGGCGGGACCAACAGTTTAAAATCGACAGCGAACGTTGGATGTTTGAGAAACTTTTTCATGCCAGAGTTTTTGCCAGAAATCTGCTGAGAGGGGATCGCCGAAAGAAAAATAACAGAGCTAAGGTTTGAACTCACGAGCTCTTTCTAGTAAGCCAACAAACTACCTACTAGATAATGACGCTTTTCTTAACCTTTTCGGATTTAAACATTTCAAAAGTGAATAAAATATTTATGTATTTGGGGTAATAAATGAATGTCTGTCAATTACTTTTAAAAAATTATTTCAAATAAATATTGCCTGCGGTTACGTCATTGATGTTTATTCTGCGAGCTCCAATTTTAACACATTCGCTGCCAAGGACGAGTATACTTGTCTTGGCAGTGCGGGATACCCTGTCAAAGACGAGTATACTAATAAATAATAAATCGCGCAGATGGATAAAATAAAATAAAATGGAATAAAACGAGACACATTGTGAAAATTGGCAATACTTAGAAATTCACTATTGTCGATTGGCAAAAAAAATTTGTTAATTCAAAAGCCTGCATGTTATAATATATTTAAAGTAGGACGAGTATACTCGTCTTTGACAGTGTATCCCGCACTGCCAAGACAGGGTATCCCGCACTGCCAAGACGAGTATACTCGTCCTACTTTAAATATATTATAACATGCAGGCTTTTGAATTAACAAATTTTTTTTGCCAATCGACAATAGTGAATTTCTAAGTATTGCCAATTTTCGCAATGTGTCTCGTTTTATTCCATTTTATTTTATTTTATCCATCTGCGCGATTTATTATTTGTTTTTCTACTAAAACGTACGCAAATACGAAGAAGGATATCGAGTCCTTCTGTCTTCCTATTGCCAACGACGAGTATACACGTCTTTGGTTTTCTGCTTGTAAATGATTATGTATGATAATGTATGTGCTCTTACCAAGAAATAACAGGGTTTTGGTAGACAATAACACTCAAAATATAAATGGCAATGGGAATGACTTCATATAATTTAGGCTTGGCAGCGAATGTGTTAACATAAATTTTCAGCAATTTTGATACAATGGGTATGTCAACTAATTGAATAAAATTGAATATGTTGATACAGCCTGAAAAATGCACTGCTTGCCCACTTAATTAATTTAATCCTGACTAAGGGTTTTAAAGGCCAATTAAATAAATAAGTAAAGGATTAATGAATTGCCCTTTATAGGGATTCAGTCATTAATTTTTTTAATCTTTTTATAATCTTTTCTACCATAAAGTTAAACTGTTCTAGATAATCATTGTTAAAAACTACATAAGAACATAGATTACACTGTGCTACAAAAAAAAAAAAAATTAAACACTCCCTAGTAACTACATAGTCTAAGTCGCACATTTAGTTGAGTAGAATATAAAAATATTTTCAATTAATTTATTTAATCGTAAAACTTTTATTCTACGGTAAACATTTACTACACTATTCCAACTTTTTACCTGCTTATCCCGTGTACCCGATTGTAGAGGCGTTAAACCTTCGACATTTATATCAACCAAACAATATTTAGCTTTTACTGGACCGACATCCTGAGAATCATCCTTGAGAGGCTTGAAAGTATCAACATGTAAACATTGATCATAATGACCAAACTGATATGCTATACCACTCTCAATACCAACAGCGCTTCTGGCTGAAGCATCGTACACTGAAAGAAGAAGAAATAAACAATTAAAAATAATAAAAAAAAAAAATTTCAAATATTTTATAATAAAAAATTTTAATTTTTAATTAACATTCTAACGAATGATAATTCACTAAATAAAAACACTGAAAAACATTCCCATCTAATATATGGGTAAACACACAAATTGTAAGTGGTGATTTTTTAAGAGCTATATGAAAATTTTTCAAAAAAAAACACATAAAATTCAGAAAAATGCATGAAATCTGTATTTGAATCGATTTGAAGATTATTTCATGCAAATGTTGACCGCGACTGCGCCTCAAATGGTCCATCCGCTTAGTCCAATTTTGGCATACTCTTTCCAACATTTCGGCCGGTATCTCACGAATAAATGCTTCAATGTTGTCTTCCAATGCGTCAATTGAAGCGGGCTTGTCTATATAGACATGAGCTTTAACATAGCCCCACAAAAAATAGTCTCAAGCGTGCGTTAAATCGAACGATCTAGGCGGCCAATTGACCGGTCCCGAACGTGAAATAAAATGTTCACCGAACTCGCCTCTCAATAAGTCCATTGTTACGCGTGCTGTGTGGCATGTGGCACCGTCTTGTTGAAACCACATGTCATGCAAGTCAAGCTCTTGCATTTTGGGCAAAAAAAAGTTGGATATCATCTCACGGTAGCGCTCACCATTCACAGTTACTTTACGATTCGCAGCATCTTTGAAGAAGTACGGTCCAATGATGCCAAATTCAATGATTTGCAAGCGTTGTTCGTTTCTAAGACAATTCATGGTTAAATTATAGACCAAACTGAAGACGTTTGACAGTGATCAAAACACAAAACGTGCGTGAGCTGTTTAAACCAATGTTGCCAAAAAGATAATAGCTAAAAAATCACCCTTTATTTATAAGGAAGCAAAAATTAATTCTTTCTTTATAATTTCTAATAAGACAATCGAGCTATCAAGCTATTTAAAAAATGTTTAATAAAATCATATAAAAAAAGGAATATAAATAGTAAAAATTATCATCAGTAAACGGCCATGTCAATTTACACTGTCAAAATCAGGGAAATTTATTGATGTTTTTCTACTACAACTATTCACCTGATGGCTGTTCATGGCATAGTATTTAAACAATGATGAAATTAAAAGACGCACGTGTGGTAGTGAAAGAAAACCAATTTACTTAACAACATTTCACATGTAAACGAAAGTAATGTAATTATATACAGTGGGACTTATAATTTCAGATACAAATTTCTTTATACATACATACATTGGCAATACTAATTTTTTAAACATCAGCAGTGTCGAAGAAGTCGCCGTAGTCTAGTAAGTAGTGTGTTGGCTTATTGGACCTAAGACTCAAACCCCAGCACAGAGGTTCCGAACAAAACAGAACAAAAGTCTTCTGGCAAAAACTCTGAGAGTAAATAAAATTTCCATTAAAAGTTTCTCAAAAAATTTGTCGTTTAGAAGCGATGTTAAGCGGTATGTACTGCCACTTATGGTTAAAATCAACACACACAACCTAAGTGATGTAAGAAAATAGATCGTAACCCTGAAAAAGGGGTTGTAATGACCAATTAAGTGAGCAAGTAAGTGTACGCAGCAGAAAAACAGTACACCACTATGCTTAGTGATCACTTAAAAAAGTCATAGACCCAGAAGATTTTTAGGTTAAAAAAAGAAAAATTCATGCACCATATACACCTGTGTGTTCTTCGATTCTACAACAAGCATATGAGTTAAACAAATAACACAGCCCTGCATGGGTTTCGCAAATAAAATGGCTCCAGGTGTTTCCGAAGGCATTTTTCGCGCTGAACACGAATCCATCACGTCAGGTTTTCGAGAAAAAGGGGCTTGAAACCCCTAATAATAGCGTTTTTGACCATTTTTGAAAAATTGTAGAGCTAAACACTGACGTGCTAGAACCATCGCTATTCTCAGAAATTTACAACTGATCTTTACTCTTTAAAATGAGCCCAAAGCCAAATTGTTTGCATGCACCCTTAAAGTAGGGGGTGGGTTTATGTCAAGGGGTGCAAGAGAAAAAGAAACACATTACGGAGGTCTTAAAAAATTAATCAGATTTACTTGAAAATTGTTACTCAGGGGTTTTTGGGGTCGCTGATTACAGATCTTCATTCAGATTTTAAAAATTCAAAATGGCGGATCCAATTTGAATCCAGATTTGTGTTCAGCGCGCAAAATGCCTTCGAAAACACCTGGAGCCATCTTATTTGCATAAAAAAAGTCCAAATTTGCAGGGCTGTGTAATCAACAATTTATTCTATCTCTTGTAATATTCAAAATCTTACACCAAGTTTCTTTTGACTGCCTCCTTTGTAAGGAGCCTATTGCTGTTGTGTAAGTTGTGTATCTTAATTTTATCCATAAGTGGCGCGACCTAGAGTTTAACGTTGACTCCAAACTACAGATATGAGAAATTTTTCATGGCAATTATATTTACTCTCTCTTATAAGACTAACACTCAGGGGATGGCCCCTACTCATGCAGTGCATTGTGTTAGAAATAGGAAAATAGATTATGGAGAAGGAGGACAGAGGAAGTAGTGTTTGTGGACATTAAATTTGAATATTTTTGTATTATAAGTGACAGGAAAGACACATTTGGATAATCCGGACAAAAAACGATTTCTGTCTGTAACGTAGTATACGATGCATTGGCCAATCGACCAGATACGGATGTGCTCTGCGAGAAAGATGGTTGCTACGTAAAAATATGCGATATATACGACAAGTCCCTTTATGTATCTCGCAAGAGTAAAACCCGTTGTAGTAGCTGTAGAATAGTGAAACACAAGCGACGATGCCTCAATGAATCAATAGAGTTGGATACCCTAACATGAATAATGAGCACCTTTGCCCTCCCCTGCACGCAGCCGAGAAGCCTCTAAATAGACTGACGCACCGGCCCGTACATGAGAGCTGTATTCCATTCTCGGTCGGATATAAGCAATGTAAATAGTAAGGAGGGCAGCTATTTATTGCACCGTTTTAAGAAATCGAAATCACTTGAACGCTTCTTTCGACACTTGAAAAATGTGCTGCTTCCACCGAACATCGCATTGAATTTTCATGTTCAGAACATCAAGAGCATTTAAATTAACCCTATTCATACTACCCCATATTGACTGTAGGTCGGATGTGAAAGTATCATTCATATTAAGCCTTTCCGCCTCATCTCTAAAGGGCTCGACCTACTCTTTAAAGAATATGAATCGGAAATATTGCTGTCATCTGCAAAAGGTTCTATTAAGCCAACACACTACCAACTAGACGACGTTTCGGATTGGCAATTCTAATTAAAAATTTAATATTATAGTATTGAAAAACTTTAAGTTGTGACGTATTTGGAGAATTATTAAAGCGATCAATTAGAACTTTAAAGAAGTAGCGGCTTATATGCTAATCGTTTAAAATGGCCGTCTATCTAATTATGTTTTCTTTCTTCCTTATCATTCTGTACGTAATAAACAAATACATAGTTTCTAATTATTTTAATAATTTCTTATATAATAAATGTCTATTTTAATGTAAATAATAAAACAAGTACAGGTATTCCCCGACTTACGACCGAGATAGGTTCCTCTGTCATCGGTCGTAAGTCGATTAAGTCGTAAGTCGAATTTCATATAAAAAAAATTTAAGAAAAAAATTACATACTGTACTACTAACTTTGAGGGTCAGGAGAAGTGAAACTATCCAAAATTCATATAATTCTAACTTTATTTACTAGTTCCAGCCATTTTTGGGAGGATATAAAATTATTCACTTAAAAAAATTCCGACTTAGCTAATGTAATGTATTATTTGTACTGAAATATGTATGTAAATTGCATTTTTTTACTTTTTTTTAATTTTTCTCATATATTTTAGGGATTCCCCGCAACTACATATTTGGCTTTAAGTATTTTCTATGAAAAAAATTGGAAAAAAATGGTCGTAAGTGCGAATAGTCGTAAGTCGAACGGTCGTAAGTCGGGGACTACCTGTACGAGTACTTTAAAAACCTCTATAATAACGGGTTTCTTTAAAACCGAACTATGTCAACAAAAAGAGAACAACAACATGAAGAAAAATGTTAAATAAACATTACTTGAGAAATAAAAATAAAACATTGTAAGTAAGAAATTAATTTTGAAATCAAATAAAACATCAACCTCAACATTTTATTTAATTGCCCATGGCTTATATTTATAACGTTGATAATAGCGTTAATAAATGTAGAAAGCCAAAGGTGACCGCCATTAAAACAATTCATTATTAAATAATGTTTTTTTTTTCTATTTCTATACATAAAAATATGCAATAGGAACAACAACAACAATAAAATGCAGATATATTTCAATATTTATTAACAATTAAAAATACCTGTTCATAGAATTATTTTATTTGTTAAGTGACACTTTGCACCTACTAATTTTAAATTTAAACGAATGTCTAGGAATTAATTCCTAAACGAAGAAATTTTGTAATAGCACTGGAGCGTAAGTAATGTCATAATGTGTCTGTTAGATGTGGTAAAAGAGGTTATGTTTTCAAGGCATGTTTTTTTTTTTTTGAAGATGCTCATATTTTGATATTATAAAATGCTGTTCACCACTTAATTGATACCCATCATCGTTGAATTCTTCTTAAATATTGGGCTTCAAGACTTGTAAAGGCTAAAGTCTACAAGAGACCTGTACGAAAAGGGGTTACTGAGTCCCGAAATTGGAGTTTTTAATCTCATTGCCATGTTAAAGCCACACAGTAGTGCCAATGTTGCTTATAAAGAGTAGTAAATCAATGGTAATTAATTTGGTAGAGACGAATTTCGAAGCCATTACATTACGATCATATAATGGCAACATCTTGCAAAAGAGTTATACATATCGTCGTCGAAAATCCAAAAGTACGTAACAAACATTTTTCTAATTTTACAGGAGAAGCAAAAAAAGTTATAAAAAGTACTTCATATGTAGAAACATTTTGAATTATTGATATAAAAACGTTATTTTTGGTCGCAAGAATCTAAAAATTGGTAGAGATATGTTAGATAACCTCATGAATTATAATCAATCAAAAACTCGATTTTGATTTTTTTGATGATACGTACTTTTGGATTTTCGACGAAGATATATACTTAGACTAACAATCAACCGTTTGGGTCGTTTATAGGTTTTAAAATCAAATCTATCACAATTTGAAAAAAATCCATCCTATCTACTGCCTACCTTTTTTTTTGGGTGAACGCTTCATAATCTAAATGTCGAATAAATAGAAATTTTTCACTATAACTTAGCATTTCAGTTAACTTTAATCAACGCCTTCCATAAATAATTTATTTTGTTGACTACTTCAAAATATTAGTTTTAAATTAAAAATTCAATTAATCATAACCGTCAAATAATTATAATTAATTAAATTAAACAAAAATCTAGTTTTACACCATTTCAATTAAAAGTTTTTTAATTGTAATTCAACAGACATTTTAATTGTTTAAAAAATGTGATTAATTCCAACTAGTCACTGCGTTCAAATCCGAGCAATTCAGGCTTCAATCTGGGGGAAGGCGAGTAAGGTTTAATAATTTTTTTTTCGAATTCTAAAATTAAGAATCTTCAAAACAGAGAGGCAAATTGCTGATCAATTAGAAACTGCATACTCTACTCATTATAATACAGAAATCTCAAGAACGGTATAGTCCCTGCTATTTACTATTCATCGATCTAATGAAAGTATCCTATATTATCAGATGGGTAACCACATCGAAAGCATCAAGAAAGAATTTCCACAGAAAATAATTCAAGTTATTAAAAATACGAATACGTACTAAGATTTAGAACCATTCAGAATTCTTAACGACAGAAGCCGCAGACAAGTATTTTATACTAACGCTTGAGTAAATAGGGATGCTTTCTATTACCTCATGTTCAAAGAAGAAAGAAATTAACTAGTATCATATATGTACGCTACCACGAGAATTTGGATCATGAAAATGATAGTATGGAATAGATGAAAAATATCCAAAAGAACCAATCTTAGAATACATAGCAAATAAAAACAAAATGTAACCAAACAATAAAGAAATTACGATACAAAAAAATAGAATAACAAAATAAGGAAATTATGAAAGTAAAATAACTGCAACAAATCAACAGTAAGGCTCTAGAAGTTGTCAGAACGTAAATGGTGAATTATAAATTGAGCGAAAGGTAATGTTTCCAGAAAGTTATAAAAAGCTCAACATGCATACATATATAAGTTAAATTAATAATTATAATATTAAATAAATTAGTCTAGACTCTAGACATTTTCGTAATTTTTTAATTAAAATAAGTTTATGTAAATCTGTACTTTATTCTTTTTGATTATTATATTTTATTTTTAATTTATAAAGTTGTAGTTTTAGAAAATTCGGAAGAGTTTTAAAAAGGTGAAGAAGAGAAAGGAGTTAAACTCCTAAAAATATTTTGTTTTTAAATAAAAAACTCTTAGGATTTTAATTAATACACGGTTTTATTGTAAACTGCTAAGTTTAACTTCGTATTAAACGATGCAAATCAACAAAAGTACACAATTTTTTTATTGCAAAATTATCTTAGAATTTAAACGAAATGATTTTTGGGATGGTACTAATCAGTGTTAAAAAATTCAGTACTTTAGTACATTTTTCAGTACTTTTCCATTTCAAAAATACCGCTCTACCCCCACGACGCTTTCAGTACTTTTTCATTATTATATGTATGTCTTGCGCTTTTCAACTATTAATGCATTAGCAGCGTAAAAGTAGAATTAGTCTTTTGTCCTTGTTAGCCAAACGTCCACGGGACATACGTTGGTTTTTAGAATACGAAAAGCAATGAGAACGCTTGCCGAACCGTAATGTAATTTCGGTAAGTATTTACATTGCTCTTCATATTGTAAAAACGAACGTATTACGTTCCGTCGACGTTTGACTAAACGATGCTTTTACGTTTTGTTACGTTCCGAATCAGTTATTTTTGTTGTGTATGTGAGGAACACGTATAAATCGTCAATTTTTCTGTTCCGTTCCGTACGTGTATTAAATATAAATAAATAAATAGTTAAGTAGGTAGTATGCTGGCTTACTGGATGTGAGTCCACGGTTCAAACCCCATGTCAGACATCACCAACAAAACGAAAAATGACGAAAATATTCCTTCGGCGTCCTTATTCTGTCAAAAACTCTGAGAGTAAACAAAATTGCCATGAAAAAATTTCATAAAAATCTGGCGTTCTGAGTCGACTTTAAACTGTAGGTCCCGCCACTCATTTATAAAATTAACACACACAAAATAAGTGGTTAGTAGTCGCCGTAGTCTAGTAGGTAGTGTGCTGGCTTATTAGACTGAAGGCCCGAGTTCAAACCTCAGGTCAGACATCAAAACGAAATATGAAAAATATTTCTTCGGCGACTTCCTCTCAGCAGATTTCTAACAAAAACTCTGAGAGTAAATAAAATTGCCATTAAAAGCTTCTCAAAAAATTTGTCGTTCGGAGTCGACTTTAAACTGTATGTCCCGCCACACATTTACATTGTATAAAATTAACACACACAACATGAGTGGTGTGAGAAGCTAGGTCGTAATCCTGACTGAAGGGTTGTAATGACCAATTATGTATGTAAATAAGTGGTTTGAAGGGTTGTATTACTAATTATATATGTATGTGTGTATTTTTTTACAAAAGTACCATTTGACGCGAAAAAGTACTCTTTCAGTTACAGTTCAGTACCATTTTAAAATTTCAATTTTGCAACACTGGTACGAATACTAAATTGAAATTGAATTTTTAAATCCAAATTGGAAATGGTGTAGCTATGATCACTCAAAATTGTAATGACAGTAGATTATATTAATCGCTTTCGATGAAAATAATTTGTGTTTATTTATTTACTTTTTTTGTTTTGTTTAGTAAATGGAAATGTGTATGAATAAATATTTGTCATAATTTTTCCTAAAACTATTTAATTAATTTAATTTATTTAATTAGATATTTAGTAAATTAAAAAAAAGCTATTTGCAATTAGAAAAAAGAAAATAATTTTTCCAATTACACTCTAAAGCCTACACGCCACAACTGAGTGATGTGTTAAGTTTCTCATCTTTTTTATAAAGTTTAATAAATTCTTTTAACAAAATTAAACAAGTTTTAAATGAATTAAAAACAACAATATTAAACGTAGACGTGAAATTTACATCTTGTGAATTTGTGTTTAAGAAAGGAAATCTGAATGAAATTGAATAATTCTAAGCACACACCGACATTTACTTATTTTTATGACAACAATATTTGTTTTATTTGCAAAAAAAAAAAAAAAAAAAAAAAAAAGGAAAAACAATTTTTATTTAAATTGTATTTGTTGGTCACATTAAATTGCTCAATTTGTTTTTGTTAAAAAAAAAGGTAAACAAACAGCAATAATTTGCTCTATTTAATGGCATGACCTATCAGTGAAGGCATCTGGTAATAAAAGTTTTTTTTTTTTTTTTTTTGCAATTTCATAAAAAAAAAACAATTTTTCAGAGCAATTTTATATTGCTTATCACAGCATATCGATCGATATATTATACATTAAAGTCTTCGTTTTTTGTTTTTTTTTTGTAACGACCCATTTATAATTTTGAGATGAAATTGTTGTTTTTTTTTATTATTATACAATATTATTATTTAATTTCGTAGTTACATTGTACACATATAGTTCAAGATGTTTAAATCATTTTCTGGTTGGTTGGTTTAACAGATTTCGGCGTTTGCGTAATATTTTAACAATTTAAACGCTTTGTTTTTGAAAGAAATAGTTGTTAGAGTAAATGAATAATTCTTTATCTGTCAAATTGACATTTGCAACACAATTGTTATTACTTGTATTATTTATTTACCCGTTTTTGATGTCATTTTAAAAGTCAAATATTTTATAATTTAAAATTATAAAAAAATTTAATATTGAAAAAGTAGGAAATTAAAGTCGCCATGGTCTACTAGGTAGTATGTTGGCTTATTAGACGTGAGGCCTCGGTTCAACACCAGTTCAGACATCTTCACCTAAATGAAATATGAAAAAATATTTCTTCGGCGATTTGCTCTCAGCAGATTTCTGGCAAAAACTCTGAGAAATACAATTACCATGAAAAGTTTCTCAGAAATCTATCTTTCGGAGTCGATTTTGAGTTAATAAAGGGTCCGCCAAATAACTTTTTTTTTTGAAAATGCTTTAAAAAAAACTACTGAATATTTTCTCAAATTTCTTTTTTTATTTGAAAGTACAATCCTTCCGGTTAATAATGGAAAATAAATGATTATGCGTTTTCGCTTCGCTAAGTGGGCCTGCAATCGACTTACAAAAGATGCCCATTTTGGCAAAAAAAATCATCTTTTCAGATGAAGCTCATTTTGATCTTGGCGGGTATGTAAATAAGCAAAATTGTCGCATTTGGGGCACAGAAAACCCGCACGCATGCATTGAAAAGCCGACGCACCCAAAACGAGTCACTGTTTGGTGCGGATTTTGGTCCAGAGGCATAATTGGGCCACCTTGGAGCTGCGATTTGACACCGTTGGACTATTATTTGTGGGGTGCCGTCAAAGATAAGTGTTACGCTGACAAGCCAGAGACAATTGACGCTTTAAAGGACAATATTCGTGAAGCCATTGGTGAAATACAGCTGCACACAATCGATAATGTGCTTAAAGATTGGACCGATCGTGTAGGCTACTGCATGGCCAGCCGAGGCAGCCATTTGAATGAAATTATTTTCCAACCGGAAGGATTGTACTTTGAAATAAAAAAAGAAATTTGAGAAAATATTCAGCAGTTTTTTTTTAAAGCATTTTCAAAAAAAAGTTATTTGGCGGACCCTTTACAACATAAGTGGTGTGAGAAACTAGGTCGTAATCCTGACTAAAGGATTATAATAACCAATTATGTACATATGCAGGTATGTAGGAAGTTAGATACAATTGTAATAAAAAAAAGCTTGCAGCATACCAGTTGGAAATTAAGGTGTGATTGAGGAATTTGATATAAAAAAGGAACATTCTTTGATGATTTGAATACGAACTTAAGAGTGCGTTTCAAGCAATCTTTATTATAAGCCTCTGTACTTTTAAGAATAACCCTTTTTCTAGTAATATCGACATATGCACCAGATTTAGATTCATTGCAACCATAATTGCGTCCTATTGCCTTTTCACCCAAGAACATTTATGTGAACTGGGCACTCAGATTGTGCGATTTGACAACAGATTATGCAAAAAAGCATAGTTGGGAGTTAGGGTCGTATCCTATAGGGGCTGTCAAACTTTGGATTAAATCTTGAATTGTAATATCACAAATGGTATCTCTGCCCTTAGTGAGACCTTATCTTTCAGTGACGATACCTAAGTTTAAATAAAACATATCTTACAAGAAAGTACTCTCCCAATTCTCAGTTTTACTTTAATTATAAATCTGAAAATATTAAAATAATATTTCAGAAAAGATAACTTTTGTCCAGTCATTATCATTTTCCAAAATATGCAATTTTCAATGTGGTTAGGACTCGTATAAAATCAGCTTTTGTAAATTTGTATATTAAACTAAAAAAAAATTGAAAATAAAAGAAATCATGATGATGTACTTCTATCATAACTTTACGATGAGACAGATAAGAAGGTTACAGTATTGGGTTACAATACCAGTAAATAAACAAAACTTAATACACTTTAAAATCCTCTCCGTCAATATATGGTGGTAAAGGTTGGTACACGATTAAATACTGAATAGGACTGCTCATCTTCAGACATAATTATACCCAATGTTATACCAAAAGAAACATTTGCAATCGTTAAATAGGCAGTTATTATCAAAATTCATGGGCAGCCAAACATTAGGAAAAATACAAAACATAAAAAATTATACAGAATCTATTTGTCCACCATGTTTACACTCCTCTTGAACGATCTTTTTAACGTGTGAATTTAACGTTTAAATGTAGATTAACTAGACGATATGAGTTGAATATATGATAAGATGATTTCATTTAATTTTTACTCGTATGTATCACTCTATTTCCTCGAATTATTTTTATTGTTAAATAAATACCCTGTCTTTCTGATTTTTACTGTATTCAACACAATGATTTTACTTGTTGACGGACTTATCAAAACGTCAATTCAAACTACACTCCTCGTTTGAGTGTCTTATAGATTCCTTGAAATTTGGTTATAGAATGCTAGGCGTTCTTTTGAATTTAGATTATAGGAATTTTTTTTTAATCAGCACTCAGAATTTTATTTATTGGTATTGGTTATAAGGAAGATATGGAAATCAATTTATTTTATCCCAGCTAGCAATTGGAAGATTGTTTTTAAAAAAATCACTTTGCTGAGTCTTTTTAGAGTACTTTTGGTGATCAAAAACTTATTAGTCAGTTACACGATTAAAAAAGGACTCAAATATGATTCGTGTCAATGAGTAAAATGAGTTCGATTTAAAATACAAAAAAAAATTGTATAGCAATCGGAAATTAATTATCCAGACGTTTAAAATGTGGCTATTATTTCCGTTATTTATTATTATATTCTACTTATACTGAAGATTGAAAAAGGATTAATCAAAAACAGATCATGCATATGTTTGAAAAGTGGTTGTAATTACGTATTTTATGATATTTTGAGCATATAGATGATTAAAAACTGCTTTTCTTTTTTTACACCCTCTCTGTATAAATTTTCATTTGTGTAAAAGATGGCTAAGAAATAAAGTAAAATTTTTTTAATATAAAAAATAATACAGTCAAAGCTCGGTATAACGAACGATATATTGTCAGGCCCTTTCGTTATAGTGAAAAATTCGTTATATCGCAAAGTTTTTTTTATCAAAATTTTATTAAACAAAAGTAAAGTACATATATTTAATTTTATTAAAAATATATAAACAAGTCCTTAAAATAACGTTTGATAATCAATAAGTGAGTAAAAGTGTGAAAAATTATTTAAGTTGGTGGAAAAAAATCATTTATAGACGTTAGTTTACAAGTAACTCATTTGAAGAGCTTCTTCCTGTATTTCTCGAAGTACTAATTGTTTTTGGATTTAAATTTGCTTACATTTGGAAAAATTGTACTTAATAGTCTGACTCCACGTCTTATACACTGTACTTCATCCCCTTGAAAAAGTCTAGAAAGAGGAATCTCGTCCTCATCATCAGACTCAAAATTTTCCAAAAATAGAATTTTTTTCCAAGATTTAGATAATGCGTCCTCCTTAACATTGTTCCAGGCGAGACCAATCATACAGGATGCATCATAAAGAGAAAGACTTTTTAAAAAATTTATGACGTCATCTGTTTCAGATGCCACTATTTTTGAAAGGAGGCTATTTCTGTAGTGCAATTTGAGTAAGCGAATGGCGTTTTGGTCCATTTGCTGGATAAGAGGAGTCCGTTTTTTAAATCATTCGTTATACTGAGCTTGAAAATTATAAAACGTTCGTTATATAAGGTAGTCAATGTAAGAAATTTACTCATTCGTTATATCCCGAATTCGTCAAAGTGAGTATTTGTTATACCGGGCTTTGACTGTAATATAATAATAATAATAATTTAAAAATAAAATAAAAAATAAATTAAAAGTAAGATATTGTTAATAAATTTAAATAAAAAAGACGATGTCAGCTAAACAAGCAAAAAGATTGGCAAAAATTCAAATAAAAAGATTTGCAAGAAAAGAGGCTGAAAATTTAATTTCGGCCAAAAAACATAAGTCTGAAAAAAGTACAGAAGAAAACGTTCAGGAAAATGTAGATTTAAATCAATGTTCAAATGCCAAGCAGTGTAGATACTATTATTATTATAAATATATTACCTTATTGAACTTCTAATTTTAAGAACTATTTTTAACGAAAAGAAAAATTTAAATAAACTTTGATGTCTGATGTACATATGTACATCACGAATATAAACTTAATATTCTTTCTTTCTTACTTAACCTTCATACGAACGTGATTTTTGAAATCGCTGTAGTGTAAACGTAGGACTCAGAAAACCTAATAAAAACACTTGAAGAGAGTAAAATACAATTATAAGTACGACTAATAAATGACTCAAATTTTAATCATAAATGACCAAAAACGAGTCCAAATTAATACGAACATGACTCATAAATGACAATAAAAGACTCGTATGCGATTAAACGATGACTGAAAGACGACTCGAAAAAGAATCATAAACGGCGGTAAATAAGACTAATAAATGATCAGAAAGTGACTGAAAGACGACTCGAAAAAGAATCATAAACGAAGGCAAATAAGACTAATAAATGATCAGAAAGTGACTGAAAGACGACTCGAAAAAGAACGAAGTTAAATAAGACTAATAAATGATCAGAAAGTGATTCGAAAATGATAGAAAAAGGGTCGAAAATTACTCTAAAATAATATAGAAAATGACTCATAAGTGACTTTTTAAGAAGAGTCGCTCGTAGTAACTTTTTCTCCCGACGAAAGAGTCTTTTACGATCAGAAAATGAGCGCATATTCGAGCTTTTTAATCGCGCAGAAGAATCAAAAAAGACTCGAATTTGAATAAAAATTTTCAAAAATGCTGGCTGGGATATTGTGTCTTTACGTTTAAATAAAATACATACATACATAGATAATTCGTCAATACAACACTTCAGTCAGGATTACAATGTAGCTTCTCACACCACATACATATGTATGTTGTGCGTGTTAATTGTATACATGAGTGGCGGGACCTACAGTATAAAGTCGACTCCGAACGACAGATTTTTAATAAACTTTTCATTACAATTTTATTGTAAAATATATTAGGTTGGCAAAATATACCAGTCTTTATTACTAATAAATTTAAAGTAAGTACAGTGATTGATAGTTGTCGGCCAAATGTAAGTTTGTTGCTAGTAATCCATTAAAGTCAAACGTGTCAATTAATGTAGTGAACGTAAGGTCATTCTCTATGGGAGTTGCAATTCAAAAGTTGAAATGAATGCATCACTATTAATGAACTTGCTAAATTGTTTCTAAACTGAGATACATGTGAACATTCTGACATTCTGACTTAGGCACCATAATACGTACGTACATAAAACGAAAATACATTCTTCTCTTCCAAAAAAATCGTGATGCGATGGCATGCAATAGTTAAAATTAAAAACGACTTCAACTTCCTACGTTATAAATCGTGAAGGTTGTTTATCCTCTCATCCCATATGTTGTAAATTGTGTATTAAGTAACAGTTTTAGGGCAATAACTGTTATTAATTAAACCAATTAAGCTATGGAGCTTTACAAAGGAAATGTAATTTAATAGTACCGCAGTTGATTAATTCTTGAATACATTCATTTGATTCAATAAGTTTAAGAGAGAATCCCTTAGCAATTATAGTCATTATTAAGGTCTTAAAAGCATCTGCCATATGAGTATGTATTATGTAAATATGCAAAAAGAAAAAAGCAATGTTAAACATTATTTCAACCTGCCAATTTGGCCAAGTTATTGAACTTTAGTTTAGAGCAAGTTTATTATTATTGCCATTACGGCTTGTATACATACATAGATGTAGAAATGTATGCATATAGGAAAAAGATGTCTAAATAAATATCGCAATTACGATTGTCAATCTCCTCCACTCATTCAGTCATCAACTAAAACAAAAAACACATGTCAGCTTAATGTTAATAGTATTAGTGCTTAACAACAACACTTTTCCTTCCACTTGTCACAAGTGATTTTAGTTGAACACGTTCGGATTTCGTATGCAAATCTGTGGCGTATTACATTATTACATGATGCCGTCAAAGTGATATGTTAATATTTTTGTACTTATCAAATCAAATAATTCGAAATCTACTGTAAATAAAAATCAAATTCAAATAAGAAGAGCAAAGTTCAAAACCTGTGTTGTTTGTCAGTTCAGGGACTTTTTTTAGGTACTTTTTTTTTGGATATTTTAAACTATCTTCCGGACTTAGTCAAGGTTAAATGTTATATTATTCGTGTTCATTACATGTTACTTATTTTCATTATGTTATATGGATTTAAAATTAAATATGCATCCGAAAAAGAACTGGTTGTAACAAAAAAAAGTAAAAAAAAATAATTAAAAATAATTAAAATTTCAGTTCATATAAGACAAGTCTTTTGAAAAGGATACGAGATACTACAATATCAACGTACAATTTAATCGTACGAGTATATTTGGAATACAAGCAAAATAAGTCTCTATTCAGGTTTTAGGTTGAAAAAAATTTAACTTCCATAAGCAATCGATTAGAGTTGACTGAATATTACATAACTTTGTAGGAAGGGATGATCGACAGCAACGCAACTTTTCGACCTTTACATCGTATTGTCAGAAGGTAAAATTTAATATTATTTGGAATAAATAACTAAAGTTGCGGGGTGCCCTGATAATCTAATTATATTGTAATTAAAAAGAAATAAAATAAACTAAAGTTCCTTGAAACAATTTTTATACAATAGTTTTACAACATCCATGTGAACATTTCGAAGTCGCCGTAGTCTAGTATTTAGTGTGTTAACTTATTAGACAAGAGCCAGTGGTTCAAACCACAGTTCAGACATTTCGAACAAAACAGCAAACTTCTGTTAAAAATTCTGAGGGTAAACAAAATTGCCTTGAAAATTTCCTCAAAATCTGTCGTTTGGTATCGACGTTAAACTGTAGGTTCCGCCACTCATGGATAAAATTGATACACGTAATATAGGTGTCGTTCGGAGTCGACTTTAAACTGCAAGTCCCGCCACTCATGGAGATAAAATTAACACACACAACATAAGTGGTGTGAGAAACTAGGTCGTAATCCTGGCTAAAGATTTGTAATGACCAATTAAGTAAGTAAGTAAGCGTACGTTTCTTGAAAATATTTAATCTTAATCGGTAATAATTTTTTTTTTTGCAATATTTTGTAAATAATTCGGTTCTCGAGAAATTTTGGTTACAAATTTGAAACGAGCTTTATTACACTATTGGCCGTGTTTAGGGTAAAGCCATTATTATCTCAGTGTAGCAACAAATATAAATCCGAAGGTGCAAGATTCCAACCAGAGATCAACAATGAATCGTATTTTCGCTACTCATAAGTACTCATGAAATTTTGAGTATGAGTGAGTCAAGAGCATTGAAATTCATCTACTCTGATTCATTCGTACTCGCTACAACATTGATTTATAAGTATACGTTGCAATGAGTGTGAGTACAACGTTGACATCAAACTCACAACATTCGATTCATTGTTTGATTCATATGCCTACTCATTCAGATTCATAAATTTAGAAAAATACTTATAATACTTACGAATGATTCGAGTCACTCGAATCATTCATCAAAATTTACAGTAGTAGTTGTTGTTGCATTTACAAAAGAAGAAAAAGAAAAGAGAAAGACAGCAAGCAAAGCACACACACAACCTTCTAGCGAGTATTGTGGTGTTCGTACTCGAATCATACTTATTTTGTGCTTCGTGTATAATTTGAGTCATGGCGAGTCGAAATCAAAAACATCGTGCGTATTGTTAAGTATGAATACGATGAATATGAGTAGTATGATTATGATATTAAAATAACTATGAATGCGTATAAGTACCTGAAATTATAAGTATGACTCGAATCTACTCATCGTTTTGAATACTCGTTGCTGATCTCTGGTTCCAACCAAGCGCTATGGGTCTGACGTTGTCATGATGAAACACAACACTCGTTAGCCGTTTAGTCTCGTTGATTGTTGTCCTTATAAATCAGAATCAATCGTTTGACCAAGTCGTAGAAGCTTATAATGAGTAATCATCTCCCAATAAATCCCACCAGACATGCAAAAAATTTACCTTTCTACTGAGAGAAAGTCGCCGAAGAAATATTTTCTCATATATCGTTTAGTTGGAGATGTCTTACCTGGGGTTTGAAGCGAGGCTTCACGTCCAATAAGCCAACACACTACCTACTAGACTACGACGACACACAACTTGCCAAAAATGTTTATGAATAATAATTCATCATAGAAGTCGCCGTAGTCTAGTAGGTAGTGTGTTGGCTTATTAGACGAAAGGCCCGAGTTCAAATCCCAGGTCAGACATCAAAACGAAAATATGAAAATATTTCTTCGGCGACTTCCTCTCAGCAGATTTCTGTCAAAAACTCTGAGAGTAAAAATTGCCATGAAAAGCTTCTCAAAAATCTCGACTTTAAACTGTAGGTCCCGCAACTCGTGTAGAAAATTAACGCACACAACACGAGTGGTGTGAGAAGCTAGGACGTTGTGCAATGGGTCAATTCGACCTCCGGGTACTGTACTAGTCACAGTTGAAAAGTACATGTCCTCTAACCTAACCTAACCATAATTCATCATAATAAATGCATTTTTCACATAATGACTGACTCAATTCTATAACTAAAGGGTTAATGACCAACAATAGAAAACAAAAGCAGACTATTATGCTAACCGTGTTATTAACCCCATACTTTAAGGGGTTAATAATCCCCATCAAATCAATTAACACTCGATGTAAGAGAAACACACAATTGTTGTTATTTTGCTATCCTTGAACTTCGATTTAAACACAACAACAAAAACACCAAAAAAAAATTTTTTTACTTTAAAATATAAAAACCACAAACATCATTATCATGATAATAGCAACAGTCATTATGATCATTTAAAAATAATTTGTTTACTTTTGGTTTTGCAATAGATTTGTTTATTCATAATCAAATAAAATTGTTTCCTAAGCGACTAAATAAAAGTCAGTCAGTGAATTGAACACATTTAGAACATGAATGTGAATTTCTATGACACAAGATATGTAAACAGTAGCCATACACTACTCTACACAACACTCACCATGTTTTTCACACTTTGCAATTAATTAATAAACAAAACTAATGAACAAAATATGGAGATTTTTTAATTTTTTTTTTACGAAACGAAGAAGTGAAAAAACTTCCTATACCAACTGAATTGCTTTTGACAAATGGAGAATGTAGTCGAAATGAATTTTGCTTTCATCATTATTTCTGTATGTTAATGATCAACGTAAATATTAAACTATACGTCTAATGAATACTGTGAAACTGCATAGATCATGTGGAAATCAAATCAAAGTAATGGGAATTTAAAATAAAAAATTCATAAAGATAACCCAGCAATAAATGAATTGTCATGTCATTGATTTGTCATGTTCCTTAGGAAGTTATTCTGTTTTTGTTTCCTTGTGTTGGTTCCTGGATTTTAAAATGTTAATTTAAAAAACAAATATTAAATGTAAAGAACTTAAAAAGTAATTCTCAGATTTGCGTATTTAAACGTCATGCACTTTACAGACACTTTACAATAGAAAAATTAAATAAACTTGTAATTCGAAAATGTGTGAATCTGTCTAATATAAATTAAAATTAATCTTAAAAACTTTACATTTTCCTGTTGGTTTTTTAAACCATTCGATGGCAACTCTTCTAAGGTTTCCAAAACATAGAAATATCATGAGTAATTGCATTGTACAACAATGAACTGGACAAAGCGCGTATAATATTGCAAGTCTGTTCGACCGATGTAGATGTGTAGATGACTAATTGTCTTCTTTCCTTGAATCGAAAGGCCACTTGCCTTGGAACACCGGAAGTTCTTGGCATCTGATTTTCTATCATTTTTTAATGACTTTCCTATATAGAAAACTAGCTAAAACCCGGTGTGCTTCGCTACTCCTATCGATATGAAATATACATAAATATTCAAAATATCTAATATATAAAATTCTCGTGTCACGGTGTTAGTGGTTAATCTCCTCCGAAATGGATCAACCGATTTTCATGAAATTTTGTGTGCTTGTCGGGTAGACCTGAGAATCGGACAACATCTATTTTTCATACCCCCTCTTAACAAAGAGGGCGTGGCAAATCGTTAAAATTGAATATTGAAGTACATATTGATTGTAGACGAATAAAATTTGGTGGGTAAGTTCGTAGAGTCGATATCGACAACCCCATCAAAAATGGGCGTGACAACCGTCCAACTTCAAGTGATACATATAACTCTTAAACTACTGAACCGATTTTAACCATTTTTTTTTGTTCGAAAGCTTATCAGGTTTAGATGGTTTTAAAAAAAATTCGATATAGCAAAAGGTAGGCGTGGCAAACCTTTAAAATTTAATATTTAGGGACATAGTGATCGTAGACGAATGCAATTTGGTGGGTAAGTTCGTAGAGTCAATATCGACAAACTCACCAATAATGGGCGTGGCAACCCTACCCCTTTAAGAGATACCTATAAGTCGCGCAGCGCATTACAATAAATATACAATGTGACCTCTTTTGGGCAATAAAAAAAATCAATTTTGGACGGGACGAAGTTCGCCGGGTCAGCTAGTATTGATATACATTTTTTCTTATGTATATTTTTATTATTTTTAGTCAATAACCTCAACGTAATAAAATAAGAAGTTTGGATATTTAAATATTTATTTTTTTACTGATATTTACAATGTTTCATAATAATTATTTCTTATTCTATTTTTATATATAGATAGATATATTCATATGGGAGGTGCCACGCCCCATATGTTCATATTGATACTAAAGTGGGTTCGACAAAATTTTAGGAGTCTAACTGTTATATATTCTTAGATATACTAATTTAATATAAGGAGGTGACACGCCCACTATAGCCAATTCGCCCATTTAGTTCATATATGTATACGTCAAAGTCGTCCATACAAAATTTGAGGACTCTAGCTGTTACAGTTTATGAGATATGCGACATTAAATCCTTATTGGGTATGTGGGCGTGGCACCTCGCCTACTTGAATTTTTAAAATAAAATGTAGTCTATAGTTCCTTCCAGACATACAGGAAGGTACTGCTAAAATTTCAAGAAAATCGGTCCAGCCGTTTAGCAGTCTATAGACTTCAAACAAACAAACAAACCTACAAACAAATAAACACAAATTCATTTTTATATATATAGATAAGGAGATTTATTTCGAAGCCGGAATGGTTTCCTATAGGGAAGTAGTCCAATTGAAACCTTATCCTTCAGGAAGAATATCCAACTTCTTAACTTAATTGGTTATTACAACCCTTTAGTCAGGATTACGTCCTAGCTTCTCGCACCAACCATGTATGTGTGTTAATTTTATCTCCATGAGTAGTGGAATCTACAGTTTACCGTAGACTACGAAAACAGATTTGAGAAACTTTTCGAAACAATTTTATTAACTCTCAGAGTTTTCAACAGAAAACTGTTAAATGGAAGTCGTCAAAAGAAATATGTTTTCACATTTCGTTTTTGTTCGAGAAGTCTAAGTTGTGAACTACGAGCTCTCGTCTAATAAGGCAACACACTATGTACTAGATTCCCATTAGGCCAACTTATCCTGGGTCAATGTCAGACTCACTTGGCCTACGATGGTTAGAAAGCACTCAAACTTTATCGCAATGTCATCTCGATCACAGTTGCCATGCCTACAGATCATTGTGTTATGGAAAGACACGTGGGAAGACTACAGTTACATTCGAACGACTTTTGTATAGTAAACTCCTATCCATTTTCTTTGTCAATGACCATCTCTTGCGAGATGCAGATTTAGGATATTTGGCTATCCATTCTTTGCAAGCTTAACTGAGTTATCATCCATTGACATCAAGGATATAGCTTCGTTTATTAAACTTTCAAGCTGGTTTTCAGAAAAGGGTGGTCGTGCTTTTAATGTGCAGCCCTTGAGCTGACCAATTTCCTCGATGAGTTTGGAGGAATTCGGTTAGTACAGGGACTGCGCTTACCTGTGGCGTCACAACAAGCCGCTCTGCGTACTCAAGTGTGCTTTGTTAATCTATGCTACCACTTCGACCTAACCTAACCTGACCAATGTAATAGACTACGGCGACTAAGGATATCTAAGTGAATACAAAATCTCTCTTACCAGTAAGTACTCTTCTAATAACTTAAAAATATTTAACGTCATATTATAATGCAAATTACGGACCTAGACGTTGATAGGTCTTCAGTAAACCAACAGTCCATTCAAGCTACTGGATAACGTTTAAATATCTATCTAAAGCATAACTTCACCGCAATCCGAAAGAATGTTCAACCTTGGTTTTCTAACTTTAAAAATTAAATGGCTTCTAACCCCTTCAAATAATCCATACCAGACCCAGCCATTGAAAAAAAATAATAAAGTTCCTCACCAACTCACACAATACCACAACCCAATACATTTTTTACACAGGGCTTTGTAATAGGGACAATACAAATGGCAATCTATTATCTTAGGGTATGCAGCCCAAGTACCTGTTTAGTTTAAGGAATTTAATTATTGTGACTGAAATGAATGTGACAGACCTTTATAGTAAATAAGGAACAAAAGAACGCATTTTTTTGAGTTAACAAAGCACAAATGTTTGCTGGCACATGTTAGCAATAAAGACACGTAATGTAATCTCTAAGGACCCCATAAATTTAAGATGACTTATACGTCTAACTAGGACATAAACTGCCATTTCCATTTCAATTAATATTATAAATATATAATATCCCTAAATGTTAATTAAATATAAAGGGCTATCCATTTCGTAGTTTCAAAAGTATGGGACTGGAATTCGACATCTGCCAAACTAAGTTGTGAAACCAATTTTTATCTTTTCAGTTGAAAGTCTGACATTGACGAAAATGGATCGCTTAACTATCACACAACGCATAAAAATTATCAAAACCTACTATAAAAATGGTGATTCTGCCACAGCCACGTATCGTGCGTATCGGCAATTTTTCGAACAAAATTTTCTTCAGCGATGAAGCACATTTCACACTCGATGGGTATGTTTATAAACAAAATTGTCGTATTTGGGGTTCTGAGAATCCTCAAGTAATTGAAGAGAGGCCATTACATCCAGAAAAAGTCAATGTTTGGTGCGCTTTGGTCCGAAGGTGTGATTGGACCTTACTTCTTCGAAAACGACAATGGAACGACTGTCACCGTCAATTCGGAGCGTTATGGTCATATGATAACCGACATTTTTTGCCTGCTATTGAAGAATACGGCTTGGAGAATATGTGGTTTCAACAAGACGGTGCCACATGCCACACAACTCGAGCGAATATGGCTTTATTGCAAGAGACATTTCCTGGCCGCGTAATTTCTCGTCGTGGCGATATCAACTGGCCACCAAGATCATGCGATTTGACACCATTAGACTTTTTTGTGGGGCTACGCGAAAGATCGTGTTTATGCAGATAAACCTTCAACTCTTGAGCACTTAAAAACCAACATTCGTCAAGTTATGGCTGAGACACCGCCCAATATGTGTCAAAAAGTGGTCGAAAATTACCTCAAAAGAATCAATGCTTGCAACACTTCGCGTGGAGGTCATTTAAATGATGTAGTGTTTCACACATAATGTCAACGTTCAAACTTTACAATAAAAAAGAAATATCATGAAAAAAATATTTTATATGTGTTTTATTTACGTTTTCCTTTGAAACCACGGAATGGATAACCCGGTATATAGTTAATAATTAAAATTTATTTAAAAAAAACGGGAATGACATTAAAATGTCAAAATTAGCAACTCTAACTCTCTGTGGAAGTAATTGAATCTCTTGCGATAAGCAAGTTTGGTTCTTAAGTCTTTTGTTTTTACTAATGAAACGCTTTCAACTGATGTTTTAAACAATAATTATCAACCATTTATTTAATTATCGATAATGTTGTTGACAGTTATATTATTGACTTATCAGTGTAAGCTAACGTGTTAGTATTTACTTTAAAGTTTAAATAAAAATCTTTAAAAAGCAGAAAAATGCATTTCATCATAAACAAAAATCGTTTTTTTTTTATTTGTCATCATTTGTCTACGACACATTAATTTAACAGCGAACGCATGTATGTTTCTTTGTTTGTTTGTTTGAAAACTATACATAGTTACTCAGAATATCAGAATGCAAAAATAATACGTATTTTTATAAATATTTTAAAATGGTGTGGCATGCACCTATCAAACAAAGTTGATATTATGTACCGTGTAGTTAGAAAAGCGAAAGAAGCAGGAGATTGATTTTTGTGGTAGCAACTTTGACTGTAAAATATTGGACTGTTGTATTACATATAATAATTGATGAGAAATTTTTCTTATTGAATTGTACTCTTTTTCAAGAGGAGCAGCTGCTTGATCTTCAAATGATGTTGTTGTTGATGTTATCCTCTCGAATAATAATTTTTTCAATTTCTTCCGGATCCGAACCTGGACTGCTCCTCTAGCTTTTATAATTTAGTCTTACGATAAACTAGACTGAACTGAACAAACTAATGTCTGTCCCTTTCGAAACAACGTAAACCATACTAATTTCTTTCTGAACCATATTCTTGAATTATAGTTTGGTAAAGTGAAACAATAGTCAAGAAATGTCCAAATTAATATAAGGTGTAGTAAAAATAATTTTTTTTTCTATAAATTTCGGCTTTTAAATTTAGCTGTCATTTAAAAAATAAGATTTTTTACTTAAAAATAAAACTTCTTTGACAGTTTTTGATGGGTTTACTCAGTATAATTTAAGCGCGCACAGGTACAGAGGAAGAAAGAGAGCACATCGACTGTTATCCGAGCACTTATTTTATTTAAGGTTGTTTCAATATTAGTATGGGACTGTTTAGGAAAGCTGAATTCCAGATTATGTAAAAATTCAAGGCAACAATGATCGGATAAGCATCATTTATTAAGCACCACCACACCACTGCTGGGGTCAAAAACTTTCAATGATACAAGAAGAGCAAATTTTTTTATCTTGCATCCGACTATTCTAAAATAGCATAAGAATAGTAATCGACATTTAAGCTTAATATACTATTAATATAGATTTTGTGATGAGGAGTCGACTAGACAAGAGTTCGTGGTTCAAAACCCTGGTCAGAAATCCCCAACAAAGCGAGATATTAAAAATTTTTTTTCGGCGACTGCCTCTCAGCAGATTTGTGGCTAAAACTCTGAGAGTAAATAAAATTACCATAAAAGAGTTTCTCATAAGTCTGTCGTTCGGAGTCGACTTTAAACTATAGGTCCCGCCTACTGGCCTATTGGCAGAACTCTGATTTTGTTGATAAGTCTTGCAAAAATTCGTTTGAAACCAAGTATGCTGACCATATGAGTTAATGCAAAAACCTTATGGAGTTTTTGGTTCTTGTGATTTAATTTTTACTACACTTTACATCACACCTTATCATAATTTTATCAACAGTTAATAAACTAAAAGAAAGTGGCAAAGCACATCGGGTTTTATATTAATATTTATAAGAATAAAAAACTTAGAAATTGAGAAAACAGAACTTACTTGATGTCGCCCAATGATGACCACTTAGTATACCCCATAAGGTAGCGTTTAAATCCCGTTGACATGCAGCATCTTTGATCAGATTCAAGCTTTGCCGATATAATTCGAATTCGTTGGGTGTTATATACGAGAGCTTAGAAATTTCCAATTCACTATCTGTTATTGCATTTAATCCATTAATATGCAGTAAGATCGTAAAAGCATAAACCAAAGGCATAAATTGAAACATTTTCTATTATTTATAACTTAGGACAATATGACAATAGAAATTGCAATTCTATTTTAAATTTTGCATCAAAATGTGGAAGAAGTTCTTTTCTTCGAAATTTATCGCGAAATTCAAAAAATATTTTTTACAACAATACTTGTTTAATTGCTAAATATTTGTAAAAAATCTATTTACTTTTCTAGGAAAACAAAACAAAACAAAGACAAGGAAATTCAATAGATTCATTGGCTGAATTATTTGCGTAAAACTTTATTGATTGGTTTGCTCAATATGATGCATGAAATTTCTATTTTTGAATTTTTAATTCGAAGTAAAAAACGTTTTTGGCAGCGTGTAGTTTAATTTTATTCGGTTTTAATTTCACTTTTTATTTTCCGGTTTTTCCGTTTCCGCCAACCGTACGCTTTGAAATTAAAAATTCAACTGTTAATAACAGTCTGCATGGTATGGCTGGTAAGCCAAGCTCAAGTTTAACAGTGTATCAAAACATTTTCAATATCAATTATCATTTAATTTGTTGCCAAACAAGTTTTCGAAAATGTTTATAAACATTGCTGAGAGTCACTGCAATATTGGCATACAATATCGGGTATGTGCAATGCGTATTAAACGCAAATAACTGACTGTAAAATAACAACAATAATAGGAAAATTTTGGTAAAAATGTTGATGATAAATGACAAGTGACCTTCCTTGCAGTTATATGAAAAAGAAGAAGGTGCATGTTTTACGGAAACGATTGAAACCGAATTTTAGATAAGCTATAGAGTTGTGATAGAAAGGTTTTTGCAAATGCTCAACTTAAATGTATGGATGTATTCAAATTTTGAACGTAGTGCCTACATTCGATGCGAAAGGACATACTTCTCGAAATTTTCCATTGTAGAATGATCATATCAGTTGAGTAGTATCACAAATTTCACTCTAAATGAAGCAATTAAGACTCATCAACTACCAAATTATTCTCAATACCTGTGCCCGTCATTCCTTACACAGTAAGTAAAACCCAAAGAGCATATCACACAGTTACATTTAGAGTCTTTCAATAGAAAGTTCCGAACTTGTACAGTTGATAACGGCCATCTTGTTGAAGCTACATTTGGTCAATTAGTTGTCAATCTGTTTTGTCAAACCACTATGGACGAACATAGACAACGGCGTGTGGGCTATAAAGCAGTTGACAACTGACCCTAATTTAAAATGTATCCCGGAAAAAAACTATTTCGTGTGGGTTTCAAGCTGTCGCCGTCATCATGCCATCACTGTCAATGGCGAGCATTATAGGGCTCTTATTTTCAATTTCTTTTGGTCTAAATTTAATGAACTGAACAGCAACAACATGTGCTCCTACGGGACGTTGCTATGTTCCACAGAGTTCATGTCACATTGGATATTTTGCATGAGCTATTTGAGGGCATCGTTATCTCATCGTTAGAGGTGATGTGAACTGGTCACCGAGATTGTGCGATTTAACCCCGTTAGATTCCTTCTTGTAGGGTTTACTTAAGTCGAAGGTATATGCGAATGAGCCACAAACCACTATGGTTATCAAAGCCCACAAAAACACATGTCATCGGTCAAATTCAAACTGATAAATAAGCCAGAATCATGGAGAATTTCGAATGCTGTCCACCCCAAGAAAGTCGTGGCGGACATTATTCGTTGTTAAATTCCATGCATAACGACATCAGTATACCTTTCAGAAGAATAAAAATTTCAACGATATCTCACACATATACATACATACATACATACATAGTTGGTCATTACAACCCTTCAGTCAGGACTACAACCTAGTTTCTCACATCACTTATGTTGTGTGTGTTAATTTACATGAGTGGCGGGACATACAGTTTTTAAAGTCGAGTTGCCATATCTCACACACATTTTGTTTTATTTAAATTTTAAAATAGGAAATGCGTATAAAAGAAGACACTATACTCCATAAACAGCAGATATGTTGGCCTAAATGCGACTGCGTTATATCAATATAATTATTATCACGGTGCAACAGTCAAACTACACCTTAATAATAACATATGTGTAGGTTGTGAGTTTTGTTGAGTAGAACTAAAAAATATTTTTTTTTATTTCTCGAACCCTCAAACCTTGTTTTATTTGACAAAAACCCAAATATTTTTTAACCTATTTTCAAAACCAAAAGTTTCTTGAAAAGGGAAGAGATGAAGCTTTAAAACGGTATACATAAACATATGGTTCAAACTTACATGTTATGAGTTTTGATCGAGTAAACTTGGAAAATATAAAATGTTTCTTATTTTTTCAAGTTTAGCCATTCTTAATTGCAAAATTTAATTAAAAAATATAAAATAAGTGGCGACATTCTTAAAGTGCATTCTCTCGTGAAGAGATTGACACTTCGTTTGATAAAATCGAACAAAAATTACCGTAGTTATTATTTAAATAGTATAACAGCCGTGTTATACTTGTTTATATATGTTACCTTATCAAACGAACTTTCAGTTCAAAAATTTTCAAAATTAGTTTTTTGCAAATATTATTATTTCGCTTTGCGCAAACATTGGCCAACTTCTGGTGGTCGCTCAAACGTAAAATTGACACATTTTCATATAAACTATCAAGATCCATCATAAATTGTGAAAATAATTGAACTAAAAGTTCATTTGAAAAAAAATATATATGAAAAGTATAACACGACTGTTATACTCTTTAGATAATAACTACGGTAATTTTTGTTCGATTTTATCAAACGAAGTGTCAATCTCTTCACGAGAGAATGCACTTTAAGAATATTGCCACTTATTTTATATTTTTTAATTAAAGTTTCCTACTATGAATGGACAAACTTGAAAAAATATGAAAAAAATTCGCATTTGCCAAGTTTACCTTATCAAACCTCATAGAATATTAAGTCGAATAATTACTGTGAGTGTCAAAAGAAAATGTACAATTCAAAAAAATATACATTAATAAATTACCTTTAATTTTTTTTTCAAATTATTTTTTTGCCAGTTTTTAAAATTGAAACAAGAAGAAAAGAATTAGAAAAAATTTGGAAATATTGTAAAAATTTTTCGGGCACTCTCCTTAAGTGGAAAACTTGAGTTGAGATTGTTAGAATTTTAACCATAGTGTACACTTTTTTTGACGCTCACTGTATGTACACCGTTTTTAAGTCCCTTCCCTTCCTTTTCTAAGAAAGTTAAAATTTGAGACATTGGTTCAGAAATGTTTGTGTAATCAATAAATTTGTGCGTAAAGTAAAATAAAACAAGTTTGGAGGGTTCAAGAAATATAAAAAAAATATTTTTGAGTTCTACTCAATAAAACTTACAACCTACACTATGTTATTAGCTGGGTGTATATCATTTTTTTTTTTCTTTTATTTTGTCGCTTAGTGTAATTCAACAAATAAATATTGAGAAAAAAATAAAGTTAAAATTAAATCGCTCTGAATTTCTTACGATTATTTCATTTCAATATTTTTCGGCAAAATTAAACCCATAGTTTTTTTATTTAAATAAATTTGTATTTGTATTTTATTATATTTACGAATTTCCTTTTTTTTTTGTTTTTTCTTTTAATTGTTATTTCAAATACAACACTTTTCTTGAAACGAATATTTTTTTTTATAATTTCTTTTGTTTTTTTTATGTTTCTTTAAGTAAATAATATTATTTATTGTAATAATATGCTAAACAATTGTGTTTTTTTTTTTTTTTTTGTTTTTTAATGTATTAATATATTTATATTATGTTTATTTTTTTTTCTTTTAATTATAATTTGTAGCTTTTGTTTTATTAGGTTTAAAATTTAAATTAAAGAAATAAAAACATTAAATTAACTTATTAAAACAAATACATTTCTTTTTTGCGGTTTTTTAAAATCCATTCAGTATTAGCTAATTAATATTAAAAATATATATTACAAAAATAAAAATAAAATCTAAATTGTGAATCACAAAGCCTAGACTTTAAAATTGATTCATTGTTTTAAATAAAAAAAAACTCTTCAAAAATTGTCAAAATTATTAAATAAATTATATAAAAAATAAAAATTTTAAATTATATTTAAAATTTCTAATTTGTGAAATTAAATTTAAATTCAAACAGTTTGTTAGGCTCACAGTTCGTTTGGCTATTAGCAGGCCAAACATTTTCAGTTTTTTAGAAAATCCGAAAACATAACCTTATAAACAAATGTTTAACAGTCTTTTGTAGTTATAAAACTGTGAATTATTTTAGCATATGATATGCAAGTTAGACTATATTTAATATAGAAAATAAGTTCTTGTTTTCCTTTTCTTGATTCATTGTAATAAGAAAACTATCAATACCCAAAAGTTAATTAATTAATTAATATAGATATTAAAAAATAAATAAATAAATTTTCCATTATTAAATTATAAAAAAAAGCCTTTCTCAGAATTTATATTATTATTGTTGTTTTTATATAATTTTACAGACATCTTATGATTTATACAATTTTTTAGTTTTTTTTTCTTCTTTAATTTTGGGCAGTTTTTTGTTTAAATTTTTAATAATTTTTTATATATGTATACAATATAAGATATTGTTTTTTTATTGCATTTTAAGTTTAATTTTTTTTTTTTTTGTTCTTAATTTTAATATTGAGGGAAAAAGTATTTAAAACAAAATATTTATTTTTGCATAACTTGTTACACTTTAATTGTTTTATTTGTATGAGAACCATGACTATTTTTATTTGTTTTATAATTTGATATTTCGTTTTTTATATTCTTTTAAGGTTTAAGATAATTTTCGTTTAAAGTGGTGGGTTTTTTTATTTGCGATAAGAGTGGTTTTGTTAAAAAAAATATACATTTATATGCAGTGGTATGTATGTATGTATGTAGTAAATAAAACTTAAGAAGTTATTTAAAACAAAATTAAAATAACCAACAGATTAGAAAAAACCAAAGAACAAAGAAAAAATAAAAAAGCAAAAAAATAGCAAATCTAAAATCGCCTTTACATAAGGAAATTTGAAAAGCAAGTTAACTTCTTCACTTGCCTAAATCTTTTAAATTTAAAAACTGAGTAAATAAATAGAATAGAATGTCTTTTAACTTTTTATAAAAATTTGTTTGGAAATAAAAAAAAGTTGGAATAAAAATTAAAAAACTAATATAAAAATAAAAATAGACAAAAATAGAAAAATAATATAAAAAAGTATTAAAAATAAAAATTTTAAAAATATTCGAAAAAGTATTATATATTAAAAAGCATAAAAAAACTAAAAACAAGAAAAGAAAAGTAAAAATTTTACAAAAAATAAATGTAAATTAAATATAAAATAAATAAACATATAGAATTATGCAATTTCGTTTATTAAATTCAATTTTGATCAAGTTTAAATTTTGTAAATCCATTCTTAATTTTCTATTTATTTTAGTGCCCTATTAAGAATGTTGTTTTTGTATGCAGTAACTCAAAAGACAATTACACAAAATGAAGCTATTCAGAAACAGTGCAGTTCGAAATACTTGAAATATCTTATCAAAATATCGCTATTGTGACCTTAGAAAATCTCTTCAGTCACTCTCAAAAGATAAAAAGGATTAATTAAAATAGATTGCCTATGGGTGTCTTTACTGGTTATATACATACATACCTATAAGTGCACGCACTAGAGTGCTTTAACAAATTTTGTTTGGGTTCAATAAATTTTTTGCAAACCATGTTACAAATCAATAATTTTTAAGCAATGAAATTGATAAGTGAAACTATTTGTGCTAGAATTTGAAAGGCATTACCACAATAATTTATCATTAAAATTAATGAAATCGTATAAAATATAGGAAAAATTGAAGATAGTTTTTTATCTGGCAAGCAAGTTTTTCTAACCGTAAGTAAATCTTTTTTTATTTTAATCAAGGGAATACAAAGCCATGTAAGTATTACCGGAATTGTTCAAAGCGAAATTGTTGCTTAGTATACATGGAACACTCTCTTGAGCACTGCAAACAATTTCAAAAAAATATCGTTCAAACAGAACCGATCACTATGATTTCATGTTAAAACCAATGTTGTCTCTTTCTCATAGGCTTAATACCAAGCCTACTTGTTTGAAACACTACATGATCTAATTCACTTTATCTGATTCCTTTACCATTTACAGTACTTAGATCCGATCTAACCTCTTTACCATAATCTACCAAAAATGAAATTCTACTCTTATGTACTTCATTGTATTTTAATGCATTTCATGTATTGTTGCAGTTCGCTTTCGAATATAAGAAGTGTAAATTCAAGCCACGAATATTGTGTGGATAGTGGCCATTAGTGGCCAACGCTCTTAGGCATTACAGTACGTACGGCCACAATGTGATTACGTTTCACTGTTTTCTATACTATTTGTCCAACAAAATTCTTTCCATAAGGCACACGGACCCAGGTGGTCCGTGTTTTATCAATTGATGCAGCTTTTATTATACTACAAAAATTTTTTGTCATACTGTTTTAAAACATTTTAAATAGTAAAAGAAAAGAAAATTGTTAAATTAAAAAGTAAACGTAAAACGCCTTTAACAGAATATAATAAATCCATTAAAATATAAAAACGAAATGAAAGAGATTATAAAAAGAGATCAAAATAGGCGAATTAAAAACTAAACAAAAAATTGGTCACTAATTAAAATATTTGTTATAATTGTATAGATGATGAATTGATGTATAATTTAATAATGATGATGAATATTGGCTATACGTAATAAATTTATGAATGATATTTATTTCGTATTATTTTCTTTTATTGTAGTAGCATAATAGGCGAGTGAATACGGTATGGTATGGTATGAGGAATGGTATAGATTTGTAGTGCAATAGTTATTATAATGATGCAAATAAAAGTTTTTTTTTTATTATTTCTTTACAATTGTATGTATAACCATTTTTACAATGTAGTTTCTCTTAAAGGCTTTTATTTTAACTTTTCTTTGTTCTTTCTTTCAATTTGTGTATATGCATGTTTGTATATATGTAGGTAATGAATTATTTTCTTTTTTTCTTTTTGTTTTTAATTTGTTTTTTTTAATACATATTTATATATAACATTATTCTTTTGTCGTTATTAATATTAAATTTAACATATTTTGTTTGATTTTCACATTTTGCGGTTTTATTTGTAATCAATGGGAAAAAATGTATTTTAAACTCATTAATGGATTAAAAAGGGAATGAGGAGAATGATTTGAAGTAAAAGCGAGAAATATTATAAGGAAGAGTTTAAAACTAAATTTATGTTTTTTATAATATTTTAAATACAATTAAAAATATTTACTAAAAACGAATGCCTTTTTGTTCTATCAAATATATTTTGTTTTGTTGTGTTTTCTGTTTTTTGTTTGTTTATAAATTACCTAAAAGCTAGTGAAAAATTATCTGTAGTACAATTAATTAATTATTTAAATAACTTTACAAAAAAAAATCTGTTAATCTGTTTGTTCTAAATGTTAAACAAGTTAACGTAACACTAGGAAATGTAAATAAACAAAATGGTTAAGGAGAGTAAATTGTTAACCAATTGCATCAGGTGAAATAAAGATGTAATTTACAGTATAAGCGGTATAAGACAATAACTTCAAATCTTATAAAGAAAAATTGAGCGCGTGTACTTTATTTTAGCTTGTTTATATAATAATAATTATAATAATAAAAAGGGTGGTGGTTTAGTTTGAAAAGTTTTGTTTGTCTTTCACTTCATTGTTGTTTACTTGTTTTAATGTTATTTTGTTTTTATTGATTTTTTTTTTTTTGTTTATTTTGTGCTGACTTTTTAAATTTTTGTTTTTGTTTTTTGGGGAATTTTAATTTTTTTCATATTAAAAAGGCATGCTAAAATAAAGGCCCTCATCGGGGGCCACACGCAAACTCTATAAGAAACGTGGTGGTCCTGTATTGTACGTCCCAGGTGGTGGATGTTGTTGTTGTGCAGGTGCCGGTGAATGTTGTCCTTGGCGTAGAACATCGAAGGGTGAATTTGAACGTTGCATAAAATGATGATAATTACTAGGAGGTAACTGATGCTGTAAAAGTGGCATCAAAAAATGAAGAAATTCAATTTTCAAATTTCATAATCAAACATTTCATGAATTTATAGAAACAACAAGCAGAAGCGTATTGATATTTTTTTTAAACTCCTATAAAAATGTTTCTCAATATCCAGTGCTAAATCAAGTTACATACAGACATATACACCGCCATAAGTGACGGGACCTACAGTTTAAAGTCGACTCCAAACGACAGATTTTTGAGAAATTTTTCAAAGCAATTTTTTCACTCTCAGAAATCTGCTGAGAGGAAATTTTTTATATTCCGCTTTGTTCGAGATGTCTGACCTGGGGTTTGAACCCTGGGCTCACGTTTTTCTAATAATAAAAACATAATATAAAAACTATAAATTCTTTCCTTCCTTTTTCGCAAAATTATAATCGCTTTTATGAAACTTCAAAAAAATTATTCTTCATGGGGATTCACGTAGAAGAGCTACAGAGACACACATATGAACTATGTTTCTTCAATATTGCAAAATTATACGCTTACAGTTTTGTTTGAAATGTATTTCAATTCGTTAGAAAAAGGAAACAAAAGATTACTTCATTAAAAACAAGTTAAAAGTGTAGCTTCTTCAGCGTAGTTAGAATCATCCTATTTAGATGAAATATACACCTGATATTCGATAACATATTGTCATTTTCTAAGCAATTATGCCTCTCAATGGAGCAACAGACTTCCCCTTATTATTTCCAAGATAGAAATAGTATTGTTTCTGTCGTTTTCACCAACGTTAACCAAAACAAAGATTTCAAATAACATCCCATCTCCATTTTAAAACAATTCAGACTTAAATAACTTTAAAATATAACTCACCTGTAGTCCCCGCAATCCTCCCATTGGTCCCGCTGCGGCTCCAGCTCCCATCATATGGCTAGAACCATCGCCCAAATCTAATTGCAAAGATTCAGGCATATCATTAGTACTACTAGCCGAACTACTAGCATTAGCTAAATGAAGTTGCCCCAATGAAGCAGTAGCCATTGCAACATCAGGCATCATATCCGAAAGATGACCACCATTAGATCCATCTGAACAACCCATAACGCCACCCTCAGCACCACCCATATCCAAACCTAATGCACTGCCATGCGCGAAACCACGATAATCACCTTCGGTTATTAAAGCGGGTAAATCGTTGCGGTGGTGTGCTGACGCTGAGAGTCTAGCAAAATTGGGTGGTAAACCGGAGCCCATGCCCACACCCGAGCCAAAGCCTAAGCCCAATAAGCCAGTGGCATGTTGCCGTGGGAATGTTAAGTTTCTAGTATAACATGCAGGTAACGAACCGTCACCGCCGGAATTTGAGGCTCCACCACAGGATGTGGAACCTCCATTAGAACCCACCGATGACGAAAGATAACTAGCGCCCATGCCAGAATGTCTGGTTACGGAGCCAGAAGAGGCAGCTGCTGGTGAGGGAGGTGGTGATTGATCATCATCCTCCAGCAGACAGCAATCGTCCACGGACTGTACTGTAGTTGTAGAGTCAGTCATATTTTGTACTTCATCTTGAACATTGCGGGTATTACTGAGAAGCGACGTCTCTAGTAAATCCGATACAGCATCTGGCAAATTGAATTCTCTAACAACGCGCAAGCGTATTTGCCTATCGATTTCATGTTTGGACGAAAGAGGCAGATGTAAAGCCCTCTGGCACATGGGCGATTGCCGCAACTTGTGTTCCCTTTTTAACATAGCAGCCAAAGTTTGCGTGTCTGGCGGAGGTATGGCAGCTGCAGCGGCCAATATATCTACAGTATCTGTGCCCGAGCCAACACCAGTGTTCCCAACTCCGCTATTTGAAGCAGCATTCATTCTAGAAACCATATACAGAGTATCAGGTATATCGGGCATTTGGCGTGAACGTCTCATCCTCATTAACTCTGCCTGATGATGAGATGAAGTCATGCGGTCTTCCAGCAAGGCTTTGACTTCTTCAAAATATGGCATGAAAAGTCGTGGCCGTACAAATAGACCTTGATTTTTGCCTCCTCTGATCCAGGCGTTAACACGTAAGTTTTCTCTTTCATCACCAATCATATGCGAAGGTGGTGTACTCACTAGACCTCTGCGTATAGCTTGGGCCAACACTTCACTGTTAGGCGGTAAAACATGATCCATTCTGACCAATGGCAGCAAATCGGAAAGTATTTCTCTAAGTTCGACATCACTTAAATCCCGTTTCTTAACACCTTTCCTGGTTACTGAATGGGCAGTGTGTGATAGAAGATTTGGTTCACGATCCTCCATGCGTCTTATAAGTTCTTGTTCTCCCCATTTTAAAACAGCCTGCAGAACTTCCAATTCGGAAGCTTGTAAAAAATTCGACTGTAAAACATGTATCAGTTGGGACTTATCAAGTTGGTGTAAGACGGGCGACGAAATGACTGCCGAGAATTCTTCACGTAAATATTGGCAAGCTTGTCGGAAAACCCACGCAGAACCATGGGGCTGTAAAAAAAATAGAAAATAATTTCCTGCTTGCATTCTATGCGACTACTTGCTAAACTTACCTGACTGCCCCATTTGAGCACCGTTGGTAGAGTATCTAAAGTTAGCCACTCTAATATGAGATCTTCGCAGCCTTGTGCTAAAATGTCCAATTCTAAAAATCGACCAATTTGATATAATTCCATAGCCTCCTCGAGAGGCGTTGGCCGTGTTCTGCCCGCCGTCAATGCATGAACTTCACCCAGCGAACCAGCCGCTGCTGTTCCAGAATTTGCTCCCCTTAAAATTAATGTTAAGTCTACGGTATCCAAATAAATGGCATGTAAAAGAACACGAGCATAACGTTTTGGTATCACGGTTTCATCCAACACGATACGTGTTGGCACATGCAAAGCACGCTCTGCATATTCAGCATCCATATTACGTGTACGTCTAGCTATGAGATTACGAAAGAAAGGCGATCGCGCGCTCAGTATAGCCTTGTGACAAGGTAATTCCAGTTTCGGACGAAAGCCATACTCTGAATTTCCCGAATCCGGACGGCTGTATTCACCGCCACCTAAACCGACTACACCCAAAGCCGATGATCCGCTAATGCCTCCTCCTCCACCACCTCCATTCTCCGATGTAAAAACTAAAGCTGCATCAGCATAATCCCCAGTTTCAAGAAGATAACGTAAGTCATGTTCTAAGGGATTTGGCGTACCAAAATCGTCACCCAACTGACGCAGCAGACCAATGTCCATGCTGGCATCGTGAGGACACAGATCGCCGGTATAAAGATAACGTAGTAGGGAGGCAAACATTTGAACATCTATAGGTGAGGTGGGTAGCTCGAGACAAATACGAGCACCAAAGCCAGGACAACCGGCTAAAAGATCACGGAAATATGTGCAACGTGAAGAGAGTATACAACGGTGCACAGGGAATATGGCGCCACGGAAGACGAGATCACAGTCTGTACAAGTCTTCGTTTCGAATAGAGCAGCAAGATCTTGTTTATAAGTGGTAGCAGGGGGACGGGCCAACTCGGCTTGCATCTGGAAAAAAAAAAAATTAATTTTTAGTTAAAAAAAACAGCAATTGAAGCAAAAACGTCTACTAACTTACCGACAAATCTCTTAGAGCGGCTAATGCTTCATATTCTTCACATAATGCTGCCAATTCGAGAGGTGTCCAGTCCGAAACGAAGTCCCTTAATACTCTTGCATGATCACAGGCTTTTGAAGAACGTCGTCGTCTTATAAACTTACGCTTAAGGGTTGCAAAACCCGTAACACGTTTACGCCGTTGTTCTCGAAAGTGGGGACCTGGTCCACCTAGAGACGCCGACAGCAATGAATTGGCCCCAGTGGTAGGAAGTAATAAACTTGAACTAGTACTGGCACCAGGCGGCATACCACCACCAGATGTATGACCACCTTGCGATGAGGTCATTATAGGCGGATAACTACCAGTCGATGCGTTGGCACCCATGTTGAGCGTTTCTATTGGCAATTTTTGTATTTCTAATTGTAGCAACAAGCAAGAGATTAGAATACCTTTGAATAGCAAATGTATTGACGGCTTCTAATCTCCAAACGCTCTTTTATTTGAATTGAATTCTTTTAAATTTCAATCAAAACATTTTGTTTCCTTTGTATTTTGAAAGTTTCATTATGACTTTTTTTTTTTTTTTTTGTTAAATTTGAGATTTATTTATTCTTATTATTACTGTATCCTTTCTTACTATAATAGCAACATAATTATAAATTTATTTACGCGGTGATGTTATTTTTTTTTTTTTTTAGTAATAGTCTGAAAAGAGAAAAATAAATAGGAGTTAGTAAATACTATAATTTCGAATGTGCAGTGAATGAAGCGTGAGATGGTGACAATAAATATTTAAATTGAGAAAATTAAAATTTCAGAAGGAATACCAAATATTCTTGTGTGGGAATTTCATAGGCATTTACACATTTCGCATAAAGCGAACCTTGACTAAACAAATATTACAGTATTGAGAGTAATCTGATTGTCAATGCACAGAGTCGATACCAACTGATCATACTCAGGCATGGACCTAGTGACTGACATAGCAATACTATCTGCTAATCTGGCCAAAATTCGAAAACTCGGCTCATATGAGGTTAAATCGAAGATAGTATGGGACTGTATGGGACTGTCTGAAGAAGCTGAATCGGCTAGGTAGGGAAAATAAGTTTGTTGGGTCGCAGATTATGCGCGAATTCTCGGCAATGAACACGCAGAAAAGCTTTCGAGGTTAAATCGAAGATAGTATGGAACTGTATGGGACTGTCTGGAGAAGCTGAATCGCCTAGGCAGGGAAAGTAAGTTTGTTAGGTCCCAGGTCATGTGGGAATTCTCGGCAACGAGAACGCAGACAAGCTTGCGAGGAGGGGCAGCTTTCATGTCAGTGCAATAAGATTGGAGGTTTCGGTTTCATTAAAGGCACTGCGAGATTAGATCGCTGAAAAGGATCAGAAACAGATCACAGCCGGACTATTGCAGGGTATGTTGCAATGAGCAGGAGTTGGAAACTATCGAACACCTCCTCTGCAACTGTCCAACCCTTAGTAGGTTGAGGTTAAGGACGCTGGGCAGGGGCTTCTTCGAAAGTTTAGACTCTTTGTCAAGAGCCAACATTAGGGATCTCCACAGATTCATAAATAGGTTTAGCTGGTTGACAAGTGCTAGGGCATCAAGGTTGTAGTCGCGCACTCTTGTGCATTTCTGGTCCATCTTTTTTCCTTTCCTACCTCTTCTCCTTTTCCAACTTCCCTATCTCCTTCGCTATCCTCTCTCTCTCTCTTCTAGGACGTAACTACAATGGGTCGTTTTGACCCACTCAAACCTAACCTAACCTAAGGTTGGAGGAGACAGTATATGTGAGCACAATAGATGGTCGCAAAACTGAGACAACTCTGCACGGCGATAATAATAATAATAGTGACTGATGTTTTAATCAACATACTTAAAGTAATAACATTTAAATGATGCCATAAATGAATGTTTTTTCTCTTGTATCAGGATGTAGGGGATGACCTCTATGCAAACAATGCTTTGTTTTGATAGAAAATATGTTGGGAGTTGGAGACATAAGGTATAGAGCTTGAGCACAATTTAATTGAATGTGTTTACAAAATGAGAGAAAAAGGGAAGGAAAAAACGAAGTCGCAAAGGACTTCGAAGCAACGGAAAATACATGAAATTGTAAACAGTGAAGAAATCAAGTGAAGTGAAATGCATACAACCCTTCAGTTAGGATTATGCCCTAGCTTCTCACACCACTTATGTTGTGTGTTTTTATTTTAGAAATGAGTGGCGGGACCTACAGTTTAAAATCGAAACCGGACGACAGATTTTTGAGAAACTTTTCATGGCAATTTCATTTTACTCTCAGAGTTTGTGCCAGAAATCTGCTGTGAGAAAGTCGCCGAAGAAATATTTTTTCATATTTCGTTTTGTTGGAGATGTCTGACAGGCAGACTACGGCAGATTTAAGTCTTAAGTAGTTTAGGAAAACCAAGATATTAAATGCTAGAAATCAGATAATAATTATTTGTATTCATTGATGGCTTTGATTAGTTTAGTTTTTGTCGAATAGTTTAGCGAGAGGGTAGTCACGGACCAATTTCAATTCGAATAACTAATGATACATACATGACTTAATAGGATTTATACGGCAACAAAATGACAGGAAATCATGGACTACCGTCATATAAGTTATTAATTTAGTAATTCAATTAGAATAGCTTTTAGTGTATTAAATAAAGCTCCAAGCAGCCCCGCACAAAAAACAAAATTCAGATTTTTTCCCATTTTATTAGAATTGAAAATGCACAAACATGAAAATAATAAAACTTTTCTATTCTGTCTTTAATTAACAAGCAGCATAAATAAAAAAAGATCAAAAGAAAATGTTTAAATATTGTATTCGATAGACATTTAAAATGTAAACACCTGCCAAGTTATAATAAACAAAAAACTGACATTAAAAATGTAAATTTAAATACATACTAATTTTTATACCATTTGTTCTCTTGAGCCAATATAAATACAATCCAAGTATTAAAAAGAAAATAAAAAAAGAAACGTAAAAAACTTTTTAATTTAATATTCATATTCTAGTGAAATTATAAAAAAAATTTCTAAATGACAACACTATTACCACCGCCGCCACCACCACCATCAATCGGTGCCGCTGTAAAATAGAATCCAAAACAGAAATAAGTTCATTTTAAAGTTTTTTTTTTTCCTTTTCTTTTTTGAGAAACTAGAATAAAACATCAAATGTAACTACTACACTAGAGTGTATATATGTACATATATTTATAAATAAACAAAAACAACAATTACAACAAAAATAAAAGAGAAACAAAAAAAGAAATTAAAACAAAACCAATGACATTATTTATAATATCCATTTAACCTTGACCCACTCAAAACAAACTTTTCCAAACAAGACTAGCGCAGCAATAGCAACACATTTTTAAAATTTAAAAAAAAATAAAAGAAAAACTTAAAATGAATATAAAAAGACAACTACAACTACAAATGATAACTATATATAACGATAAGGAAGAGTGACAGAGATGGAGAGAGAGAGAGAACTATGTACATATATGTGTACATATATACTAACGAAACGAAATGTGTTCGTTTAAATATATACACAGAAATGTAACTGTATATTTGCACGAATAAACGAAGCTGAAAGCCAAAAAACCAGCAGCAGGCAACAGTAAAATATTACACCAGCAACAACAAGATATAAAGGAATAAAAGTTATTGCCGGTAACCCCAGACTATATGATGATCCTACAGTTATGTAAACATGCAAACATACCGACAATTCAGTCCAAATTTCACACTTATGAACGATGTCCGCCTAGTAGTTTCATAAATTCAATGTTAAATTAAATTAAATTGTAGAAATGTGGACTAACTGTGGAATGTAAAGCCACAAAATTCAAAGCCGATATGATGATTAAAGGTTTCGGAAAGCTGACCACGGGTATGTTGGTTTCAATACGACTTAATCCTGACCTTTGTTACACACTAAGTAACTTAAAAGTTTCCACGCTTCTGATGGCACTAGAACCTTTCTATAGGAACAACAAGGAGAAGAGATTTCAGTCTTGCATTTAACTATTCAGGAGTAGCCTAAGGATGGTAACTGGTCTTTTGACAGGACACTGTAAGTTCAGAGAAATCTTGTTCTGAATGCGTGTGCAGAAATAATATGCCTATCGGCATATATCTAAACTATAAAGTAGGCTTCTTATGTCTATCCATAGCAAACCTACTCTCTATCGGAAATCTGAATCTTGTACAAACTTTCTCTACTTCTTGAAGTCCAGCTTCAGAAGGCGAATTCTGTCTGGTATAGCATCTTACTTAAAATATTGAGATCCAGAGATCACAAAAGCTGGGCAAGTATTCCACGTCCAGCATTCATTATTACCTACAGAGCTTATCCAGCTTGGATGTACAATTAAAGCAGAGTGCTCATCAGTGTACTAAATTCGCCTTTATTTAGTCCTAATACACTCATGGGTTTCCCCCTGCCATGTCGCTCCAGAGTATCTTCGCAATTTTTTCTACTCCGTTATTGGCGCACAATAGTCGATGTGACAATACTGCCTACTTTCTCACCTTTATCTTTAATGCACTGAATGTCAGTAGATTTTCCAAGCTTATTGTATGTAGTACTGTATCAGTGAAGATATTTAAATTCCCACATGTCAATACATTCCGGGTAGATAATCAAAATCGATTGCACTCTGTATGCAAAAAGATGTAAGTCAGGTTAGTTAAAGAATCTAGAAATAAAAAATATCCCGATTTATAGGAAAAACGCCCGAGGCAAATGTGTTAAACACATGTCGGCTAGATTTACTTTCTGTGGGCGCTACAACATTAAAAACCCTCTAACCTAAGAGTCTCATTTAAAATAATTTTTTTTACGCGTTTTGACTTACAAGCTTTTTCAAGCTGGAACCCTATATACGTGCTAGTGTAGGGAATAAAAACACACTAAACCAACAACGATAACATCAACACGTCATATTACTTAAAAAGTAAATAAAAACAGGCGACATACACTGTGCACATGACTGCTTCTGACGTTTTTTTTTTCTACTATTTTTTAATGCCACTCAACTTTGCACTGAAACAAATAATAACAGCAACAGCAATAATAAAAAAAATAATTCTCACCACTTGCACCAACAGCACAAGCATTACCACCACCACCATCAGCAACATGAAACAGTGCCACAACACCAACAGTCTTATTATTGTTGTTACTTTGTAACACCATTAAATGAGCAGAGAACCAGAAACAGCAGCTATGCAACTCCACAGTCCCACAACAACAACAAGTGCAAAATATTACACATACACACTGACAAATATTGTTAAAAAGAATGGAAGAAAAAACCAAAAAAAAAAAAAGAAAAAAGGAAACGAAAACAAAAACCGAAAAAACTCATGCAGAGTGAATGTGAATGCAAAACCAAAAGCAATTATCAGCCAACTTCCGTTTAACAATCGTGTAACTTCCTCACAATCGTTCCAGTTGGTTTTTCGCTCTCTCTCTCTCTCTCTCTTTTCTCTCTTTATTTGCCTGCTCCATTGTATGTAGCCATGGTATAGGAATTAAAGAAATGACCCAATAGGAAATTAAAAAAGACTAAAATGTATGGAGTGATTACATTATGCCACTGTTCACCAAATTAATCAAATTAAATATCGATTATTAATTTGGGCAATCGAGAAAAAATTATATAACCGAACAGGGAATCTTTGTGTAAAGCCCCGTAAACTGAAAATAGAACGTAGAAACATTGGTATCGGAGAAAAATTAATGAAGTAGACAGCCTTGCAGAATTGATGTATGCAGCACGGACATATCGAAACTAGGAATTGTATGACAGGAAAATTAGTTATAATTACTGACACACTGTAGAATTCTACGTCCATACATACAGAATTGGCTACTACAGCCCTTCAGTCAGGATTACGACTTAGCTTCTCACACCACTTATGTTGTGCGTGTTAATTTTATACATGAGTGGCGGGATCTGCAAGTTGACTCCGAACGACAGATTTTTGGAAAAACGTTTCATGGCAATTGTATTTACTCTCAAAGTTTTTGCAAGATATCTGCTGAGAGGAAGTCGTGGAAGAAATATTTTTTTCCTTTTGAAGATGTCTGACCTGAGGTTTGAACCGTCGTCTCTCGTTTAATAAGCTACTCTAGAATACTAGGGAAGAAAAAACGTTTGAAGTTTTTAATCAAAAAAAAATCAGAATCAGAAAAAAATCAAATCTCTCTTGCTGCTGAACAAAATGAATCAGGGAATTGATTTTTGTAAGGTCGTCGAAGTTAAGTTGCTGTCTGAACTTTCCATATTATATATTATTTTCAATATGAGCAAATACAACAAAAAAAGAAGCTCGTTGTCGTCACTGCGTTTTAAAAAAAACTTGTTTAATTTGGCAAATGTTATTGACATTTTTGAAAAAGTTAACTTTATTTGATCTGTAGGTTATAATAACGAAAAGTTAAAGGTGATTTTAAAGTACGCTTTAGTTAAGGTTACCTTTTGCTAAACCCAACGTTAACGGTAAGTTGTAATAATGGCCCTTAGTGTGGTAAATTGTTTTCATATTAAATTTACTAATTCGGGACTCGTGAAATAAATTCGATCGCGATTGTACGAAGATCTCGTACAATCGAATGTACATATTTCAATCCCGATTCCCGTAATTAGCCCCTTGTGATCTGAATTAATCGTTACATTCGGATTAAAGGGGAAATGTGACTTATGCCTTGACTTTTTTCAACGATATTTCTATGCTTATCCTCTACAAATTTACCATTGAGTATTTTCTCAATTCTTTTAATAATTTCTCTTCCTTACATATACACAATATAAGCAAATACATGGGCATTCACCATACTGTTAATCCTTTCATATTATTTGTAAGGCTTTAACACCGAAACAAAGTGCATCCACCAGACGCATAAGAAAGAAAACATAAGGAATTCTATACATTTTGTATAAATTCTACACTATATTTGTATAAAACAACCATTTTTAAATATATGTATGTACAGGTCACCACAACAAACTTTGCACAAGTACTGAGTTCTGGATGTCAAAACTGCTGGACGAAAAATAAATTTCGAGTCATTTTAGTAGGCATTTAGATAAGACAGGAAAACAGATAGTGTTCGGTATGAATATAGTTTATATTCTTTTCTTAATCTGATCTTTATTCACTCGTCCCGAATTACAGATTCCATTCTACTGGTAGAGCATTCTTTATTTGTTTCTTACATGTATGAACCTTTGCTACCAAAAAAAAATTGGATCTAAAAAATAAGGCAGCCTTGTTCACATAAGCAACGTGACGTGAACCTGCTTTCATACTTGGACCTGCTGGAGTACACCAATCTCCTGTTAAGCTGAATTTGATCAAACAAACTGAAATTATGCAAAGATCCTTAAATAATTGAGAAGGAACAAATTTATAGTCGATTTATAGCGCATATAAATTTCTAATTTGTTTTTTAATTTTCAGTCTTCCGTTTCAAAATTGTATGGTCAGTGTGAAATGAAACAAAATAAGAAAAAAAAAGAATGAGTAGAACAAAAGGGTTTACAAACAAGTTTAAAAGAAGAAAAAAAAGGATTAACAGCACGACGATAACAACATTTTGTCCTTTTGGCATACCAACAAATAAAAAAACATCAATCTGTTCAATTCGACTTGTCTTCCGACGATTGTTCCATCGTTAGTTTGACTGGTAAATGCTTTAAGTGAAGAGATGTATTCAATCGGAAATAACCAAATCGGAAGTAACTCAAGTGTCAAAATGGATTAATGGCAGCAAAAACTATAAAAGCAAAACAGAGAAATAATGAAAACAATACTGTTTTCTAGTCAATTTGAAATAAAATAGAAATTAATTAAATATTTCACTTGTATGTGAGTGTAAAGTTAGTAACAGTACATTTGGAAAAAAAGAAGAGAATCAAACGAATTAAGAGAAGAAAAAAAGAGAATCAAATGAATTAAGAAGCTGTTGCGTCCTGATACAAGGATGATGTAACCCAATGGTAACAGCAGATTTGGTGTGGAATTCTGTTGCGTAATTATGACAAAATAGACAGATTACCGACTCGATAAAAACACTTCAGAAAAAAAGTAACGTTCGAGACTGTCAACAAAAATATTAGAAACACTCAATGGCGAAAGAAACATACAAAATTCAAATGGCTACATGACCCATGTTTTTAAGGCAATTGACTCAAATTATGCAGCCACCTTAAAAACCCGATAGAACGTGCCTTAATACTATAGCCATAGTGGCCAGGCCTAGCAGAGCAAATTGTATGAGAAGGAAAGCAAATCTGAACTAAACTCTATCGTATCTTCTCTAAATTCTAAAAATATTTATTTCCTCTCTACTTTAGCGGATACATTGCATCAAAGTAGATATAAAGCAAGCCAATTCAACAAGCTATGAAAGTTCATACCGCCATCAGAGTTTATACGCCCTACTACAACGTAAACACTATCCATACATAGTAACAAACAGCAAACATTGGGCATTGCGCAGGTGCCAGAAAAAAAATCGGATGAATCGCTTCAACTAAAGACCAGCATAATTCTGACTCAAAAAGTGCACGAATGAAAACTTTAACATAAGAAAGCCGTGAGATCCAATGTACGATGCTACAAAGCATCTCCATCATCCTTCAAATACTTATCTCTCTAGTGCTTTGTTAACATTTCTCGATCAAAATTGCACCAATTAAGTATGTGATAGTAACAGATTCAAGGATGATAGGTTTGTCTGCTGTCGTTGCCTAGAAACACCTTTTTCTGGCAAAATGAATAGTGAGTAATTTTGTTGATAGAACACTAGTCCTGACCCTTCTTTAGGGGAGATTTCCGAAATGGATTATCTGTAGCGGATTGAAGCCTCTTGATTTTTTTTAAATTCAAAAAACAAAATGAAAATATGTTTTCGTTTTTAGGATTACAGCTTATCCACTACACCACGATTAAGCGATTAAATCAAAGCTTGCTGAACGGAACAACTAGCAGACAATATAGCAGAGAAGACATAAACTGAATGTGCTAGAGAATGAATTTCGCCATAGTCTAGTGTGTTAGCTTATTAGAACAAAATGAAATATGAAAAAATATTTCTGCGGCGACTACCTCTGAGCAGATTTCTGGCAAAAACCCTGACAGTAAGTAAAACTACCATGAAAAGTTTCTCAAAAAATCTGTCGTTCAAAGTCGACTTTAAACTTTAGATCCCGCCACTCATGTATAAAAATTAACACACACAACATAAGTGGTGTGAGGAGCTAAGCTGCAATCCTAACTGAAGGATTGTAATGACCAATTATGAATGTATGTAAGTATGCTAGTGAATGAATTATATCTACTGATCCAATCATAATTACATTACATTATATGGTTTTAATGTATTATGAAACCACAAAAGTAACATCGGTACCTCTTTTGATGAAAATTTTAAATCTAATTATCTAATGGCAATCGAGAAAACACAATAATGGCGGAATAGAATATCCATTTTGGCGTATTAAATTTTATGATGATTACTTTTAATATCTTTTTAAGAACTTTTCAGGTTTTTAATTGCAAATCTAAAACGTTTCATTTTGGCTTAACGCATCTATACTTTACTTATCATACAATGGATCTGTAATAATCTGAATCTGATTTTAAAACTTTTTTAGTAAAAATATTGTCAGAATACAATTGAAATGAATTCGTTAGATATACTGGTATGCAAGAGTATGTTAGGTAAACTGGTGTAGTGATGATAAAAATAATAGCATCACTTCAAAAAATTATTTTATTTCGCTCCAAAATGTTTTTAAGTCTTTAAGTTTAGTAATCAAATCCGTTAAGAATATTCCAAACAAAAATTGTAAAAAAGAAACCATAAGATAGCTTTCATAGCAATTACTTTAGAATTGTTAAAAGTTGTACAAGAACTTCAAAAATATGGGCAATTTCGTGTCAAGTGACCCAATTTTTAAAATCGATGTCTTCCGATTTGGATGAAATTTGCACCAAGGTTAGTACTATTGGATAGTAGCGCAGACACAAATTTTCAGCTCTATCAGTCAAAGTTGGACATTTTGGTCATACAGGGTTTTTTTAAAATGTGTGTAACTTTTCACCTATTGGTCCTAGCAAAAATTAGGATATAAAGGATATTAGACAGCTATTTCTATAAAAAAAATTTTTTTTATTTTTTTTTTAAATAATTTTTTTTTAAATTATTTTTTTTTTTAATTTTTTTTCCAAAATGGGCTTTTTTTTTTTTTTTTTTTTTGCTCAAAAGAAAGCTTATACAATTTCCTTTAAGGCCTTTATAATCGCTTAATGGGATGCGAGTGGGATATCTATCAAAAAAATTATTTTTTAACTCAAGAATAAGATTTTTCAATATTATTTCAATATTTTCTTCTTATTTATTGCCTTCATTTTCTGCTTTTTTGCCAATCTTTCTTGGAGTTACTAGGTTCAGCTGCTGATTTTTTTTTGGTTTTGGAAAGCAATCGCATTAAGTAGATGCAGAAAACTTTTTCAACTGGAGTCTTCCATCGATAAGTGGTATAAAAGCATGGTATTGAGCTGTACCATCAATTGTTACAGCAGCGTCTACTGTGTGAGTTCCGCTGCTTCCTGCAAAAACGCAATGCTTTGGCCTCAGTTGGGTAAATTTTGTAAATCCAATTTTACCTAGTCTGGCCTACTATCCAATAGTACTAACCTTGGTGCAAATTTCATCCAAATCGGAAGACATCGATTTTAAAAATTGGCTCACTTGACACGAAATTGCCCATATTTAAAAAAGGTGCTATTATTTTGGCAACAGTTGTACATGTCTAAATCGACATACATACATACTTCAATTTAAACATGTCTATGCACATTCGTTTTAAGAAAGATAATGATTATATGGCCATATAAAATTATTTAAAGAATTTTAATTGTTTTTTTACTTTCTTTTTAGTTTTATCATCATCTACTTCTCACACAGTTTTGTAAGAGAAAGGACCTGCTGGCATATTAAATATTTATATGATGAATGAATGATATTTGCATTGTACAATAAAAGACAATGAAATTTTTGCTATTGTTTGGTGCTTTTTTATGAATTTTGAATATTTATAGACATTTGGATATGACATTTCTTTTTATTTTTTATTTCTTATTAAACATTCTGTTATCAAAAGATATGAATGTGTATATAACAGCGAAAGTATTTTATTGGGTATATGCATTCATTTTTATCGCTTTGCAACCCATTACATATAAGTATTGTCTGACATTAGAGAACTTCTATTGTATGTAGGTTTAACAAAATTGTTTATTCTTATTTTGTTAAAATTTACTGAGGATAACAATTAAAATAGGACAAAAATTCATGAGTAGCTTAGATGATATGAAAACCTCTAATTTCTTTTAGATGATCAAGAATCTTTTTTCGATCAAATCGAGGAGAATCTAGAACGGAGAAGTCGGTAAGGCTACCAATTGGCTCTTTTTTGAAATTATCAATTCATTCGTAAAGCCTGCATGAGGAGCTTTATGGCCAAAGCTTAATCCTACAGTAATGAATAATAAACAGTGGATCATTTTTTATGCCCCTGTGCTTGTCTGCAGGCACGTAGGGAAAGATGTCTAGCTAGTGATATCTTAAGTTGGAAAATTTATCTGTGAGTGTCATCATGGTTAATTGTTGGTTTTAAAATCGAATTTATGCTCACACACAAAAAATGCAATCCATTGTCCAAAAACTGCAATCCATCGACCAAAAAACTGCATGGCACTGTCCAAAAAAATGCAAGTCATCAAACAATAAAATGCAATTCATAAACCCAAAAATGCAAGTCATCGAAAAAACAAGTCATCAACAAAAAGACTGGAATGGGAATATTTTCCCCGATTCATACAGAAAACTTTTAGGTGCTCATTTGAAGAAAACAATTATCTACCTACTAGTTGCCGTAGTCTAGTAGATAGTGTGTTAGTTGATTAGAAATGAGGCCACGGTTCAAACCCCAGATCAAACATCAAAACGAATTAAAAATATTTCTCTGGTGACGTAGTCTCAGCAGATTTCTGGCAAAAACTCAAGAGAATAAAAAAATTACCTTGAAAAAGCTTCTCAAAAATCTGTCGTTCGGAGTTGACTTTAAATTGTAAGTCTCGCCACTCATGTATAAAATTAACACATGCAACATAAGTGGTATGAGAAGCTAGGTCGTAATCCTGACCGAACAGTTATAACGGCCAATTACGTATGTATGTATGTAATTAGCTTCGACGTCTATATCTCCGGTCTCAAATAACGTCCGACCGTAAGGATGCCTGTTTTCGTATCAATTTCCTATGGAATCCTTAATACTATGGAAATATAGAGGGTTACCTGCAGCAAGTTCCATTTTTCCACAATATCTATCTCCTCCCCGGACATTGTTAAAACAAATAAATTTTTTTGAGTGCCATCACCTTGTATTATCAAATTATAAGGTATAAGGCAGGTAATTTGGAAGATATATGTATGTACTACCCTGATCTCCACTGTTTAGATAATGTTTGCAGGAATTTTAAGTACTTATGGTATATGATACCATTTAGGATTATGTTTCTTAAAGTGTATAATGCATTCTTATTTTTGGAATAAATAAATAAAAATGAATGCAAAATATGTTACATTTCATTCATTCAATATTTTTTGATATGCAAATATTATATCACTCTAGTATATGCGAGTAAATAATTTCTTTTTCATTTTGTTTTTTCTCTCGTACTTTTCTTGACTTTTTTGTTGCGACTTGTGCTTCAAATGCCACCGAGACGTGTTTTTATTTTTCTGCTTTCTTTGAAGAAATCTTGCGGTTTGCATTTGAAAAAGAAAAAAATAAATAAAAAGAACGACAAACTAAAATATGGACAGACAATTCGCCAGATAGTCAACCAGGGATGCAGTTAGACTGATAGAAAAGCAAACATGTAGATTTACATTCGCAGAAATATGTACATAGCAGATAGGCAAACAACAACAACACCTTCATGTGATTTTATAGTTTAGATTTGTAAGTTTGTTTGCAATCGCATTTTCTATCGTTGATTCTAAATGCATTCGCATCAGCAGCAGCAGCAGTCGAAGCGACAACAAACTGTATGATTTATTTTAAAAAGTGATTGAAATATTTCTTATCTATTCTATAGGGCATAAGTGAAGGCGTTCATTCACTTTTTATATGTACATCTTTCAGTCGATCCCCTTTCCCATAAAACTGATGTATGCGATGGCCTCCCTCGTTTACAGTGAATGTAGTGAATGTTGTACACCCACTTGCATACCTTTTTATGGCAAAAAAAAAATATTTAAAAAAGTTATTGATCAAAAACATAGAAACATACACAGATATTTGGGTCAAAGTATTGGGGAAAAGAAAAATTCATAATCTATAGACGAACGATAGACATCGAAAACAATTTTGGTAGTCTTTTTTTAATTGAACGGTTTTTAAATGGCATCGGCGGCAGCGTTAATGGTATTTATCGAGTTTCTAAGTTTCTAAGTACTAAATTATGTTTTCGATAAAATACACTTGATAGATGAGTTTTGTCACATTTTTATATGATCTTTGATAAGCAGAAATTGTTATCATCTTTAATGTGATGGAGCTCTCTCCTCCACCTGCAAGTAAATACATACATTTTCTAATGCTATAAAAAACCTTAAACATATCAAAAGCCGTATTGCCAAATTCAATCGATCTCAAGCTCATTAACAAACTTAAAAAGACTTCTGAGAGAAAACTTTCATAGAGCGAAGGACGACCCTACAAACAGACCCTAAAAATTAATCCGAATAACGGTTTTAAATTGTAAAATGAATTTCTATCAAAAAAAAAGTGTGTCTTAAAAAAATCGTTTCTTTCATTCTTATTTCTCATTACCGTTGCGAAGCATTTTCCAAAATAACAGAATCTAATTGCTCACGTTAACAAACCATAATCGCATTGCTTCAGGTCTTCACTCCCAACTGCAATGGCCTTAACTCCAACAGAACTACCAAAGTAATACCAACGGAAGTCAAACTCTATATCTTAACTTAATTGCTTACTTACTTAATTGGTCATTACAACCTTTTAGTCAGGATTGCGACCTAGCTTCTCACACCACTTATATACTTATGTTGTATGTGTCAATTTTACACCTGACGGCGGGACGACTTACAGTTTAAAGTCGACTCCGAACGACAGATTTTTTATTTACTCACAGCGCGCAGCCCCATCGCTGACCAATTTTTTCTATGAGTTCGGTGGAATTTGGTCAATAAGGGGACTCCACTTACCCGTGGCGTCATAACGACAAAGCTACCACTCCTACCTACCTATACCTATTTACTGTCAGAAATCTGCTGAGAGGCAGTCGTCGAAGAAATATTTTTTCATATTTCGTTTTGTTTGAGATGTCTAACCTGGGGTTTGAACCATGGCCTTACGCACAACTTACTACGCTACGGCAACTTCATATCTTAATATACTTAATATACAAATATTCAGACCGCAGTGTGAGACTTAAACCCATTCTATGTACATTCTCAATAACTGAACGTTACAGACCGTATGACAACTTTTAATATTGAAGACCTCTTTAAAATTTCCTTGTTATTCAAAAGTTCAGACCTATTATATGTAGCAGAAAAATAACCTTTCCAAGAACATCCCGGAATCCTCAGGTTTGAGCAATAAAAAAACAACCAAAAAAAATAGTAAAGAACCAATTGAAAAATATAATTCCTGTGATCTTGCAAGATGATTCGTAAAGCTGCATGGCCACACATCAAATTAACACATCAAACTCAACTTTTTGGCCGAGGTAAGTTTAAAGATCATCAAAATTGATTTTCACTGCCAATGGTGCAGAAATCATATGTTTCTTCTTCACAACAACTATAGATGTGTTGCTGTACGAAGCAAAATGAATATTATCAACACATACGGAAATTTGATCAGTTAAATTTGATGTGCAGCTTAAAAACATAGATTTGCTTTGTACTAATGTGAAATGTCTTAAGTTCCTTAACTTATGGAGGCTGTTTAAAAACAAAACATCCGCTTGCTGTTTTTGTGAAATATTTTAAGAAAATGCCACATAAAAAATGTGGAAGAAATCTATCACTTACATAAATGTCAACTAAACCGTCGTTTATATCTTAAAAAACACACACACACACACACAATTTAAATAAAATTCTTTCCAATTTTATTGTTGGTTTAAAAAAATCACACAGAGCAACAAAATAAGAACAATAAATACAGCCGAAAGAAGTGCCAAAGAAAACAACAATAAAAATAAACAATCAATTGAAAAGGTGCTGCGGTGGCAACAATAATAAATAAATAACAACAACAGCAATAATAAAATGATGAAGAAAAAATTTAAATTTTAATAAAAGAAAAAACAACAACGAAGAAGTAGAAATAAAATATAAATTGGACAACAACAATAGCAATTTGTTGTCAAAAGAAACATTTGAAAGCAGAAAAAATAAATAAAAATTCACAAGCTGAAGGAAAACAATAACGAAAGACAGCACAAAAGTTAAAACGAAAATAATAAAAAGAATAAAAATATAAATTTAGGCAGACAAATTTTCAATTTACATACTTCAATAAAAGCAAAATAGGAATAGCAATATGTATGTAGTTATGTTTGGCCATTAATTGTAACCGACCGAGTTGTCTTGTCGAAAATAGCGTAGCTAAGATCAAATTGTTAAATTTTTAAAATTCTGTGTTCATCGATCAGCACACTGATGCAGTTAAATATTTAATTTCTTTATACAATTGCCATTGAGAGAATAGTAACACCTGTTAGCAAGTGTGATCCCACGCTTGATGTCCAGACTGATATCATTTTGACTGGTGACGGTGGAGCCAAGATAAATAACCTCATTTACAACATTGAAAATATAGTTATCGGCCATAATCATCTTGGTAGACTCCCTTTCAATAGCGCTTAAGACAGCAGTAACATCTCGCTTGATAGGGCGAATAATGTCAATGTCAACAGTGATGTCATCACTGGAAAATAGTGCGATTGTGATGCACTTCCACCTTCCGCAGAATACTCTACATGATGCAGTTGAAGAGGTCGCATGATAAGGGATCGCCTTGTCTAAAACCTCGCACAATATAAAAGGCCCGAAGTGGTTCATTCCAACCTTGACGCAGCTGCAGGATTTGCTCAACGTCATTCTGCACAGCTTTACGGAGGATTACCGCGCACAGACGTTGCGGCAAAAACACAATTCCTTGTAGGACTATCGTATCGACTTGGTTTTCGTAGGTCTTTTCCAGGATTTGTCGTAATGTGAAAATCTTGCCGATTGTGGACTTACCAAGTCTGAGGGTGTACCGATGAGAACCAACATAAACATGTCAACAACTGTTTATCCAAGGCTACTTCAGGTCGCTTAACTGCTATATGGAGGAATCCATTTATATCGAATAACTACCTACAATTTGTATTATCGATACATGTATAGATACTTATACAGCCGCTACAAATTGCGATTGTACAACCAATTGCAACGTCGGAGGGCTGGTTGGCCAAAGAATGATCGTCGATTGGTTGATGATCAACACATTTTGATGAAGGGAATGACCAACATTCAACCGACGACCAAAACGATGCTACAGGAACAGTTTACAAATAAAGTTGGTTGAAAAATCAAACGTGTGAAGGAATGATCAACTTGTTTATTCAATTATGCTGTACATTAAATGACAGCAAAACACATATAATTTATAAATATTTGTTAATAAATGTATGTGGATTATCTAAAGCATATTTCAGCCATCACCATGAAGGAGAGGAAATCAGGTGCCTATTCGAGTGTAAATTGGCAGAACACAATCGAGTTTGATGGGTCACAAACTGTGCAAACAACAGGAAAGTGCTGACTTATCTACATTCGACTAGAATATCGAGTACAGCCGTCGTCTGGGCAGACCATATTGTATTTGGAACCGCTTAATTCTGTACGACCTGTGATCAACCAACCATGCACGACCAACAATTAAAACTTTAACATTAAATAAATGATATTGGAAGAGGATTCGTAAAACCGAACGTTTTCTAAAGGAATAATACAAGGATAAACCAACCACAAGTGCCATTACCTTGGTTTCAGATATTACTTGTTGAATACAAAGCAAATAGAACAAAATGTCCATTTAAAATACATATGAATATAGCCGATATAAATTATAATCAAATAAATAATTTAAACAATTACTAATCTTACTTTGTTTTCTCAGCTCCTTTCTTTCTATTTTTATTTCAATAATGTTACTTATGTTTTGGGGAATAACAAAACAAACAAGCAAAAAGGAATAGAAAAATTGATGATGGGGGAATTCATCATACACAACAAGAAGGGAACGTTTTAAATGAACAGCTTTCACTTAAAAATAGTAAATAAATATTAAATTTACCTTTTAATTATAGTACTGAAAAGTCAAATGAATTTGACATTTTAAATTTTTATTGATAATTCTGTTGTTGTTGTTTGTTTGTTATATGTTTTCCTTCTTTTCTATTCTTTAATTTTGTTGTTGTGTGGTTTGTTGTTGCTCTTTTATAGTGCACTTGTCACCATTTTTTCTTTTTTTTTCTTCTTTTGTGACTTTTTGCTTTTTTTCAGGTATTCTTAAATTTTTTTTTTCGATTTACATTCTACTTTAATGAATTAAATTTGTTAATTAACACCTTTTTGGTTTATAAATTAATGGAAAGAGACTCAGCACCTTTCGCTTCTTGATTATTATTTTGTTTCTTGCATTTTTTTTTTGTTAGCATACACGCATAAATAAAAGATAGCTTTTCATTTTTACTTTGCTTTTTTTTCATTTCTTTGATTCTTGTTGGAGATTTTTCTTTTTCTTCTTCTCATGTAATTTTTCGTTTTACACAATTTTTATTATATTTCAAGCTGGACTTTTCATTGATCTTATATTGGACTTTATATGCTTTAAAATTTAACTTTTGCTTTAAGATTGGCTTAAAAGCACTTTTAGCACTCTTTTTATGTTTTTTTTTAAATATTTTCCTTGAAAATTTCACATTTTTTCACAAGAAAATTTCACTTGACTGGTGAAGAAGAAAAAATATAAACACCCCTCGAAAAAAAATTGATGTGACATTTTCATCAGTTTCTCATTAGTCTCTTACAATTTCATGTTATAAATTGTAAATGAATAAGAGAGTCGATAGAACCGTTTTCAAATGATTATTTTTGTGTAATCAAACTGTCTATTGTTGTACAAAATGAGATTAAATTAATCGATTACAATGATATTACATTTAACAGATTTTTACTATTTAATTTAAATGATTGAGATCAATGCGGATAAATTTTATTTAAATAAAATCTATTAATTTAGAATTTATCAGCTTGGAAAACATTCCAACGGGAGTACATTTGGTGCCTATAAACTTTTTGAAGATGGTCTTGTAATAATTATTCATTTTCCTTTTACCTAATATATTGAAAGCAGAATTACTAGAGAGCATTTCCCTTACTTTTCCTTTTCCCAAACTTAACGTTTTGTTCAATTAAACTATAAAACCTCATAAAATTATGTTGAATTGTGGAAACATCTGGTCACTTTAAATAATATTAACACTGCTTTGTCGACTTTACTATTTAGGTGAAGTTCATTGAATAATTTGACAGAATCCCAGTTGGTCGGTCGTAAATAGAATTGTCAAGGCAATTTTCTTGATAAAAAAAAAAATTCTTTCATTTTTCCTCATTCCGTCTTTGAATGAAAATATAAAAAAAACTGTGCGAAAATATAGTATATAAAATAAATAAAAGTCCATGAATAAATAAGTAAACAATTAAATATAATTAGAAATATAAACAATTATATAAATAGAATTAAAAAATATAGGTATATATATTCTCTAAATTTGTGTGTGTACCAGCAAAGAAAAATAAACAAGAACAAAAAAATATTAAGTGACCATCAAAAAAAATTTATCGCACATTATTGGAAGAGTAGGCAGAATTCTCTTAACGCACTTTTCTTAGATGTTAACAATACTACTACGTAATACAGTCCTTAATGTACGACACAGGACAACAAGAAGCATTTGCCATCATGCCGATAGTGGCAAACGTCGATTCTGTATATCGATACAGAGGCAGGCGCAATTGCCGCAATTGTCACCATATGATGTGAGTATAAGAAAAAAAAACAAAGATATTCTATAAAAACATTAAAAATCATATTTCTTCAATAGGTTAATATGATATTGAGAGAAAATGAATACATGTATGCCATACCGGAGGATCAGAATAGCACCATCCATAGTTATGAATCAAATCAATTGGCCTCCAACAAACCCTGTGAGGATAGTCGTACTGAAGGCAGCTTTTTACATAAGAAAGGTAAAGTTTGTTTTGTTTATAAAGTATGTACTGCCATTTACACAGATCGTTCAGTCTTAAAGCATATGTACATAACTCTTTACAACCAACTATTTAAATTGTTTAATTTTCTTTTAGGTTTTATTTGTGGTATTTTTGATGGTCATGCTGGTTCCGCCTGTTCTCAGGTCATCTCTAAACGCTTATTAAGATATATTGCAGCTTCTTTAGTAGATCGTAAAATTTTAAAAGAACAAATGGAAAAGGGTTGTGATAGCCAATCCTTCCTCAGGTGTCATAACGATAATGTTGAGTATAATTATCAATTTATAAACAATTTGTATTATATTCCAATTGGTATTTTTTTTATATATCAAATGTATGCTTTTGCAGGTGGATTTTGTCAGGGAAATCAAAGATATTTATGAACAAAGTTTTCATAAGTATGTAGAAACTCTATCTAGTCAAGAATTAAACGATTTCTCAACGGCTATTGAAAATGCATTTCTATCACTGGATAATGATTTATCAGAAGAAGCTTTAAATAATGAAAATATGAGAACAATGGCTGTAGCAATGTCGGGTAAGTTAAGGTAGACTAGTTTGGGTGTTTAAATTTAGAATTTGTTTTTAGTAATATAAATTAAAATTCAATGGTTCCCTTTTTATGCAATATTTATTATTTACTTATAATTTTAGGTGCCGTTGCATGTGTTGCCCATATTGAAGGTCTTGATATTCATGTAGCTAGCACTGGTGATTGTACAGCAGTTCTAGGCTCAATATGTCCTGAAACTGGCAAATGGATATCGAAAAAACTTAATCAGGAGCATAATACTGATAACCAACAAGAAGTACAACGAATACTATTAGAGCACCCTAAAGAAGAACAAGACACAGCCATACGAAATGATCGTCTACTCGGTCAACTTGCGCCCCTGCGCGCTTTGGGAGATTTCCGTTATAAATGGTCCAATGAAATAATGGAAAAACATGTAGTACCTGTCTTTGGCGAACACGTTATACCGCCGCACTATTACACGCCGCCCTATCTATCGGCTAAACCCGATGTAGAACATCATCGTCTAACCACAAATGATAAATTTCTTGTTATTGGCAGTGATGGTCTATGGGATTTTCTAACGCCCTCACAGGTTGTTAATCTAGTGGGAGATCATTTGAATTCGAAAAAATCTTTGGAACCAGTTAAACTACCTACCGATGATGTCACCTTACAAACAATATCGGATATATTGGCTGAGAGAAAGTAAGTTTATAGGCTAAACCTTGTGTATTAAAAAAAATTATTTTTTTTTTTAATTATTACAGAGCTGGTCGTACCCGCAAGCCTTCTGATCAAAATTCTGCCACCCATTTAATAAGACATGCTTTGGGTGGCACCGATTACGGCATCGAGCATTCAAAAATTGCCTACTATTTATCACTACCTCAGGATGTTGTTCGTCTCTATAGGGATGATATTACAATAACCGTTATATATTTCAATACAGATCGTATTAATGATTTAAATCAACAGACTTCATAATTTAAGGAAATTTTGTTTTCTTTTTTTTGCTTCAAATTGGCCTTATAATTGGTATTGTTTTTATTTTAAGTATTTTTTTTTTATTTATTTATAGAAAAATTGTTGTTATTTTACAAATAATAGTAAACATATTTTGCGTTCCTTTTTGTTAGCAAACAACTTATTGTGTTCCCAAAAGTTACTAGCGTTTTTTCTACCAATTTTTGGTTTTAACTTTAATAAGCCAAGTGTTTTTAGCTGTTAAATGTGCTTTTAAAATACATATATCAATAACTCCATACACAAGTTGCACTAAAAAAACAAAAATTGCACACAAATTTTATGGAATTCAAAATTACGTATACAATTGCCAAAAGAAAATAATAAAAATGAGAAATTTCTAAAATCGAAAATAATATGTTTATAAACTTTCTTTGGACTTGCGACAATACGTTCTAAAAACAAAATTTTATGTGGAAAACAACTAACTTAGCTTCGTTTATCAGAGACAACAAAGGCAAATCTGTTATTGAACCTTTGTTTAAAATCCTTGGAATGAAAGAATTCAATGTGATTTAAGAAAAAACCATCAACTTGTTGAAAATATAGCGGAACAAAAACTTTTTAATTCTACACCACAGACATTTTTTTTATTCATACAATAAATATTCGGGATGGAGAACTAATCATGTGTTACTATGAAAATAGGTTTTGGGATGTGAAGGAAACATATGTACATACAGAAAAATGTTTATTTGTACATAAGAATATATTGAGAGGAAAGATTAATGTTCTATTTATAATGCCTAGTGCGATTTACATGTTAATAGAACGCGAACGGAGATGTTCTACGAAAATTACAAATACTTTGTAAAAATATGTGCTTTTATTCCAGATTTAGGCTATTAAATTTATTAAATAACATTACATTATAGCATCGATGAAGCAGTGAAACTAAAACTATGTATATTGAGACGGTATTCTAACGTTTTAATAGCAATTTCCGAATTTGAAACATTGTTTTTTGCTCTGATTTAAATAACTAAGAAACTGAATTTTTTTTTGTTCTTGCACTATTTTAAAAACCAGTGCACTTTAATGCTTCTTTTCATATTTGAAAATACGGTAGTTTCAACGTATTGTCTCCTGATTTTTAAAAGTTCACACTGGACAAGCCACAGACGATTATTAATGCTATCGCAAAATTTGAGGAATAGTAACAAAAAAGCATAATTTTTTATTGGGATTAATCAGCATAACAGCGTAGAAAATACCGGGTTCTCCATTTCGTGGTTTCAAAAGTAAACGTAAATAAAACACATATAAAACATTTTTTTCATGATATTTCTTTTTTATTGCGAAGTTTGAACGTTGACATTATGTGTGAAACACTACATCATTTAAATGACCTCCACGCGTAGTGTTGCAAGCATTGATTCTTTTGAGGTAATTTTCGACCACTTTTTGACACATATTGGGCAGTGTCTCAGCCATAACTTGACGAATGTTGGTTTTTAAGTGCTCAAATGTTGAAGGTTTATCTGCATAAACACGGTCTTTCGCGTAGCCCCACAAAAAAAGTCTAATGGTGTCAAATCGCATGATGTTGGTGGCCAGTTGATATCGCCACGACGAGAAATTACGCGGCCAGGAAATGTCTCTTGCAATAAAGCCATATTCGCTCGAGTTGTGTGGCATGTGGCACCGTCTTGTTGAAACCACATATTCTCCAAGTCGTATTCTTCAATAGCAGGCAAAAAAAAGTCGGTTATCATATGACCATAACGCTCCGAATTGACGGTGACAGTCGTTCCATTGTCGTTTTCGAAGAAGTAAGGTCCAATCACACCTTCGGACCAAAGAGCGCACCAAACAGTGACTTTTTCTGGATGTAATGGCCTCTCTTCAATTACTTGAGGATTCTCAGGACAATTTTGTTTATTAACATACCCACCGAGTGTGAAATGTGCTTCATCGCTGAAGAAAATTTTATTCGAAAAATTGCCGATACGCACGATACGTGGCTGTGGCAAAATCACCATTTTTGTAGTAGGTTTTGATAATTTTTATGCGTTGTGTGATAGTTAAGCGATCTATTTTCGTCAATGTCAGACTTTCAACTGAAAAGAAAAAAATTGGTTTCACAACTTAGTTTGACAGATGTCGAATTCCAGACCCATACTTTTGAAACCACGAAATGGATAGCCCTTTACTTTGTAGCACAAAGAGAACTGGTTTGAAACTTTAAATTTGTTTTGAGTTGTTTGTTGTGAAGGTTTGTGGCATCTCCCGTTGCCAAACAAAACATTTGCGATAGATTTCCCATTTGAATCGAAACCTTCTATAGTAGTGGACTCACAAGAAATTAACATTTTTTCTGTGTTAGTATAACGAGTTAATCAAATGTTGTTAAAACGATTAAGAGAACAACAGACTTCTTCCTTATATGCCCTGCGTTGAAATTGTTTTATTTTATATTCTCATCATATATGTATGTATATATATTTGAATTTTTTACTTAATAATTTTACCTTAATGTTACTTAGTCACTAATGTTTAGGTCTAAGATTGATTCTAAATCCCTAAGAACCTTAATTTAACAGTTTTTTTTTCTTCTTCTAACAATAGATTATAAAAACTTAGTTGTTATAACATTTTATTTTATTAATATTTTCTTTTTTTTCTTGTATACATATACACAACTAAAATAAAAATTTAATTTAATTTTCATACTTAAATTTACTTAAAATTTATAACTTATAAACTTTTCAATTTTGTTTCTTTTGTTTTCTATGTTAAACGAAACCATGTTTTTATTTGTGGATTTAAAGCAAAAAATCAACAGAAAACTCAGCAAATTGAAATGCCTTAATTAATAGAATTATGATGTTGCTGCTGCAGTTGCTGTTGCTGTTGCGCCTTCTGTACATGTTCAGCTTCTCGTCGTAAAACACAATTAAGAAATTCAACTTGTATGGAGGTAATCTCTTCTGGCGGAAAACGTTGAATTTTCTTTTTAAGAAAATCAAAAAATAGATCACATTCTTCTCGTTGATGATTGCAATATGCCGTTGTTGATGCCATAGTAACAGAGGAGGAGGGTGTATTATTATTATTATAAGACGGTGCCACTTGTTGGCTATTTGTATGTGAGGTTGTAAGCAAAGCATTTGGATCGTGTTTGACATCAATATTGGCCGTTGTCGTAGACGGTGTTGTGGGCGATGGTGTTAGTTCTGGTAATGTTTGTATATGTACAGATGATGGTGAGGCTATTGTGGCACATGTTGTTGCAGAGTCTACCAATGCAGATGATGATGTCGAGGGCATCGCTGTTGTTGATGAACTAACGGTGGGTAGTGGTTTCAATTTAATTGTGCCTGTAGTTCCAATAACATTACCTGTATTATTATTATTTGTATATTGAGATCTTGCAGGATTTATAGAAGCGTACATATATGTCGCCGTTGTACTCGCTGATGTTGTGGCAGGTGGTATGGCTGGTGAGGGTGTGAGTTCGGGTAGCGTTTGCAAATGTACTGAAGGTGAGGCAATGGTAATACAAGACGTTGTAGAATCTAAGGTAGATGCTGAAGTCGATGTAGTTGAGGAACTGACAATGGGCAAGGTCTTCAATTTAATTGTACCTGTTGCTCCTATAACACTACTAGCACTACTCGAATATTGAGATCTTGTGGGATTCATAGAGGCTATACAGAAATCGTTTGCATCGATGTATTGAAATTTTGTATCATCCGAATTTGCTGAATTGTTAGCCCCCGCACCAATAATAGTTTCACAATCAACACTGGGCGTATTTCCAGACTCTTCGTATAGACAAACCTCTTCATAGTCCACTTCACCGCCCGTATTGCCATCATCGTCGAGCGAAACGTGTTGTTCGTGTTTTACAATTTCGACACAATCCTCCATACTGTTGTTGTCATGATTTAATTCGCTATGCGTTACCATATTCGGATCTTCATGGGTTACATCATTATCATGCGTTACATCTTCGTATGTGGTCAAAATAAAGGTGTCAGTATCATTGACGGAAATAATATTCGAATGTACCATATCCTGGGGCACTACGTGATCATGTTCATCGGTACTCTCCGATACACTATGCAACAGATTATCTTGTGCAGTGCTATTGTAGTTTTGTGTTCGATTTGATTTTAGTTTCGGTTGATAGACATTCGATAAAAATTCCATATCTTTGGCGTAACGCCACTTTGAAAGCCCATCACTCATTTTCGGTTTACGCAAACGATATTGATGATATGTGTCACGTAAATTTTTCCATTTTCTTCGGCACTCTTCGACTGTGTATTTGTCTTATTATTACAAATATAAGATAAATGAATGCAATAACGAATTTAAATTGTTATTTTAAGAATACATATTTAAAGACTTCGATGCTACTACAATACAATCTAAAATGACTATTTCATTGCACCAATAAAAATATGTAGATAAACAGGTTGTAATAAAGTCTGGGGAAAGTAATATTTACAATAAAAAAAAAGTAATCGTAACTTAAAAAAGTGATTAAGATGAATTAGTGAATTAAAAAATGTGTAGAATTAAGTTAAATAACTAAAAATTGGGAAAGACTGTAAGTAGCCTTATTGAACTTCTTGGATGCTTTTATTACTGAAGGAAAAAAGGTTGTGTTTTTAACCAACTTTTTGTCTCAAAGCGGAGGAAACAGGTATCCAAACGGAAAGGAACATTGTATTCTAGGATGTAAAGTTGGCTGGTAAAATAAATATAGAGGAACAATGTTGACGCTTCTTTGATAGCGAGTGATAAAGATAAAGAATAATTTCATTTTAAAAAAACTGAGCGTGCAGTGAATATATTAGGAATTTGGAATACGAAACTCTAAATATTTGTGATACATAGAGGAAACAAAATCACTAACAAATTAGCAGGTTTTGTGCTAATAGGTATATACTATGTGTATGTGGAGAAAATAGCTCCGACTTATCAGATTTAAACTTTAATTAAACTTACTTCCTATGGCTGCTGCTATCTCCGCCCAACCATTCAAAATATCTATACGCCTGCGTTGATTTGGCTGCAATTTATAATTATACAATGTAGGATTCTGTCGTACTAAATGGATCAGTGTAAGGATATCATCTGTTGGAGCCAAATCTTTTTGATAGCGTCTCCTCTCTAATTATAAAGGAAAGAATGCAACAACAACAACAATCAAATCAATAAACATTAAAAAATCATTCATCATTTAAATAAATTAAAAATATACTTTGTGTATTATTTTCCATGTTTTTGTTATTATACAGGTATTGGTATAATTGTTCCTTTGCTTTAATAATAATATACGAGTAACTCGTTCCTTCTGATACTGTAGTAGTTTTCGGACATCGAATGAAACATTTTTTCGCTGCTCTTTTCTTCGTTTCGTTTACATCTCCCGTAGCAAAAAAAGTGAACAATTGTTGCGAGTTATTTAATTTCCGTTCGTTTATTATTTGAATGTGTTAACGGTATAGCAACTTGTTGCAAAATATTTAATTTACAATAAATTTTGCAATAAATTTTATATTTTTAAATACGATTTTTACAATAAAATATCGTTGTTTTTTTGATAATAAAACACACTTTTTGTACAAGAAAATTACACAAATCTATTAAAGTGTATAAAAAGAGTGTAGCGTTTGCTTACTGACAGCTGTATGTGTTGGCAAGTGATGCCAGATTAATTATGCGGAGAGAAATGTTTAATAATTAACATTAAATAATATTTATAGTCTTTAGATAAACTAGTATATTTTCCAAATTTCATTATAATATAAATTAATTTTTATATTTTAAATTCTTTTAAAATATTACGTATTTATTTTATTATTATCATTCGCTTAATAGTTAACCACTGTAAAATCGATAATACAGTGCCTTTGGCTGTTGAACAGTATGGTATCCCTTAACACTTGAACCTTTTTGACATTTTGATTTAAGAAAAATATAAACATACACAGGAGTATATTTTCTTAAATACCTAAAAAATTTAATTTTATTTTTCAAATCTACCATTGCCACAGGGTATACCATTGCAAAGAAAGTAACAATAAAAAGTAATTAAAGAAAATGGCTCAGCCACCACCAAAATTTACAGGTACTGGCTTAGAAGAGGTAAACATACCGGGACAAGCTTATTTAAGAGAAGCTCTGACCTCTTGCACGGATCCCCTTAAAGCCATAGAAAGTTTCCAGGTATTAAAATCAATCAATATTCTTAAAAAATCTGAAAATATTTACATTTTCTTTAATTTATTATCTAAAGCTGGAAAATGGCGTACTTTTACCCTCTTTAAGGCCTATGTTACCTCTATTGGATTTACATGGCGTGCGACGTCTTGATTTTCATACTTCTCTCATGGAGGAATTAAGGGACAAACTAATAGCCCATATTAATGAATTAGGTCAAAAAGATCCTCGTGAGCGTGATAAAAAATTAAAGGAGCTGTTAGTGAAAAGTTTTCCCGTTGTACGTGTCAAAGCTTTACGCCCCGTTGTAATGGCCATTTTGCGTAATACCCCTCACATAGATGATAAATATTTACGCATATTGGTAAGAGATCGTGAACTATATGCTGACACCGATACTGAAGTTAAGCGACAAATATGGCGTGACAATCAGTCTTTGTTTGGTGATGAAGTATCACCATTACTTTCGCAATACATACGAGAAAAAGAACATATTCTATTTGATCATACCAATCTCAATAACTTATTCTTTCATCCCTCGCCAAAGGTCAGACGCCAGGGTGAGGTAGTGCAAAAATTGGCCAATATGATTGGTACCAGCGTCAAACTGTATGATATGGTATTACAATTTTTAAGAACTTTATTCTTAAGAACACGCAATGTCCACTATTGCACATTAAGAGCTGAACTCTTAATGGCCTTGCACGATTTGGAAGTTCAGGAGATTATTTCTGTGGATCCCTGTCACAAATTTACCTGGTGTTTAGATGCCTGTATACGTGAGAAAAACGTCGATATCAAGCGCTCAAGAGAACTGCAAGGTTTTTTGGATAATATAAAACGTGGCCAGGAGCAAGTATTGGGTGATCTTTCCATGACATTATGTGATCCTTATGCTATTAACTTTTTGGCCACCTCCGCTATTAAGATCCTACAGCATTTAATCAACAATGAAAGCTTACCACGCGATAATACCATACTCATTCTGCTGCTACGCATGCTGGCTTTAGGGCTCAGCGCTTGGGTAATGATTGACTCCCAGGACTTTAAAGAACCGAAATTAGATTCTCAAGTCGTGACAAAATTTTTACCAGCTCTTATGTCTTTAATGGTAGATGATCAATGCCGTAGTTTACATTCCAAATTGCCACCCGATGAGCGTGAATCAGCTTTAACAACTATAGAGCATTCAGGCCCTGCCCCAGACGCTGTAGAGGCTTACATACAAGAAAGTTCGGTGGCCAGTATTTTGGCAATGTATTATACACTGAATACTGCAAGGCAAAAGGATAGAGTGGGTGTTTTAAGAGTTTTAGCGATTTTGTCATCGTGTAAAGATGATCGAGCCTATGAAGATCCTTTTCTGCATTCGTTGGTATGTTTAAATTGTGTTATTAATGTTTAAAAATTTTGTTAAATTTTTTTATTTTTTCAACAGATTGCTTTACTGATACCCATGGCAGAGGAATTTACCACCGAAGATTTTTGCACAACCTTATTTGATGAATTCTTATTCGCCGGCTTAACCAGGGATAATGTTACCAGGCATATGATTAAATTGCTGTGGTAAGTTTGAAGACAAATAATTTTAAGAAATATAAAATATATATACATAAATTTTTTAGGTATATTCATAATAAATTGCCATCTGGACGTTTACAATCTCTGATGAAGGCCATGCAGCCAACAACAGGCCATAATGAAACCGTTCATAAATTGTATGAAACATTACAGGAGCGTATAGGTACTTCTTTACAAGAATGCCCAGCACCAGAACCTAGCGAAACGGATTTCGATTCACCATTAAAAAGTGTACCCACACCGGGACCCCATTATATGCAATAATGTTTTTGTAATCCTTAGTAGCATCTGTATCTTTTTTTTTTTTTCTACAATAAAGTTACTTTTAAAGATACTTTATTTTTATTTTGAATTCCATTTCTTTTTGTATTTATTTGTATACTCATTTTCAAATTATATTCTGTAAGTAGTACTTAATACATACAATTTCAAAGAAAATATATACAATTTCAAAAAAAAAAAAAAAAAGTAACGAGTGAAAGGAAAAACTAATAGCAAAATATAAATAATATAAAGCGTTTAATATGAACGAGTAATTATGCATACATTTTATTAAACAAATTGCATAAAGTATGTTACTAAAGAAGAAAAAAGAAATACGAAACTGTATTTTAAATACGCCACAAACAATTATATTTTCTTTACTTTTTTAAAAAAATTTCTGTCTTTTTCGTAGTCCTAAACTTAATTCAAATTGTTAAAACGAAATGGCTTAAAACATAATTCTTCTAAATATTGAAATCGAACAAAAAAGAAAGAAAGAAACAAGAAAATGATACAACATGTGTTTAAGTTTAGAAATTTGAATCTTTTCAATTAAAGACAAGTCTTACAATTATGTGATTATCATTATAAATTACGTTACCTAAAAAAAGCTTAGAACTAATTTAAAATATATGTTGTTGTGTTCATGCGTTAATTAACTTTCGAACATGTTTGAGTAATTTTTGAACTGCTGAGCAGGACAATTTTGGCAATGACCCAACAAACAAATCAATCTTAAACACGTATTTAAACCACTAACATATTATATTATGTAATATCCATACGACTGTCCAATTTGGCACTATTTGACGAACTGGATGCTGTTCCAGATTCATCCGCATTTGCTTTCGATGTTGATGTTGATTCTTTTGTTACATTTATCTCGTTCTGTATGGTTAATTTTTCGTTTGTATTCTCCATCTGTGTTGGCTCTTGCTGTTGCCGTTGTTCTTGTTGTTGTCGCTTTTTTAAATCTTGAAAGAGTTCATTATATTCCATATAAATACGCTGCCATTTAATATGAACCTTAAACTGGTCCAATACCAAATCCAATAAGTCATGTTTGTGTATGTTCTAAACATTAAACAAAAGAATGGAAAAAACGGACACGTTAATAGTTTGTTTTCAGTGCCTTAGGAATTATATTTGTTTTTGGCTACTTACCAAGATGTGTTGTTTTCTTTCAGTAGGTGGGATTTTCAAATTAGTACCAAGTAGATCGTTTAGCAGCAAACGTATTTTATGTTCATCATTGCCAATGGCCAAGTGAAACGCCAGCATGGTATACCAATGTTTAAGCTCTTCAGGCGAATTTATCGCTTCACAAAGTTTTATTTGATTTTCAATGAAGGTTAGTTTAGCAACCGATTGCCAATCATTGGCATTTCTGTAAGAAAAAAGAAAACGGATATTATATTTCAAATTTAATTTTAAAAATAATGAAAGATCTACAAAAAAATCAGAATTTATTAGAATTGTCATTGAGTTTGAAGTGGGCATTGTCGTTAGAAGATAAGAACCTATTCTTTCGTCAGAAAACCTGCAACTGTTAAGCACATTCAAGATTCTAGCCAGTGGTTTTCCCCATGGCATTGCATAGTTGACCTGTGTTAAAATTTCATTATGTTGTGTCTCATATCTGGAACCAGTTGGGTAATGAGAAAACTCTGTTTTTTATATTTTTCCTCTAACTTTCCCCTTTTTCTTTCCCTTTCTTCTTCTTAGATTCCGATACGAAATTTAATCCTTTCTTTTATTAATTTCCCACTTTGTTCCATGCATAAAGTGAAAGCTCCCACAATGGACCTTTACTGGTCTCTAGTTAGAAATGTATTCCTTAACACCTGCCTGCGTAAACTAACCTAACCTAACACATGGTTTATTACCCACCGAAGAGAGTTAATGTCCTTGTAAGAGTCCTAGTCGGAAAATGATCATTCTGCTGTACGCAATCGAACATTTTCATGAGGATTTTGGAATTTAACTTAGAGTTCTCTTTTCAATTTCCCCAAGGATAGTAAGAAAAATATCTAAATTAACTAAATATACTTACAAATCGATACCCGAGCTTTGTGTTACGAAAGTGGTGGTAGCTGCCTGTATCGAGGTTAATGGATACGATAAATAATTCTTGTGAAATTCCTTGCATATAGATGAACGTAGACCATAGCGCATAATTGGATCTTTTGTATTCAACACTAGCCATGATTGCAATTGCTGTGAATATGAAAAAGCTTGACCGTTTGAGAATAGAACCAATGGTACACCATGTTCGGTAATAGTAAATTGTATAACTGTCCCATGTTTACCAAAGATTTCGGTGCATGTAGTAGCCAAAACAGCTGTGCAAGCAGAAATATTCCAAATGCGTAGTAAACCACAATCTGTAATGATACCAACCATGTGACCTTTGGGACTCTGTAACATAGAGAAGAAAAATTTCTTACATAAATTAAAAAAAAAAAAGAAGAATAATTTCTCGAATACTTACAAAGGCACATTGTATGGCAGCTGTTGTTAAGGTAATGACTGGCATTAATGGACTACCGGTTAATAAATCGAGTAAACGCATCGTACCATCTAAACTACAAAGCATTACACTTTTCACACAAAAATTGAAATTAACAATGGGAGAACCTGTATAAAAATTATAAAAAATATGCGAAAAACATTATAAAAAAGTTACAAAAAGTGTGCTTTTTGATTCGTAGTTGTATACTTGCCCACAAATGTTTCCCATAATTTGCCGGTAGCTAAGCGATAAACGGTTACTTTGGCCAAAAGGCCATTGGCAGTTTGCACAAAGCCATTGTACACATGTATACGATAATCTAAAGCAGTCTTTTGAAATTCACATTTACTTGTGGCTGTTATTGTGATTTTAGGGCCGGCGGTTGATGCCTGATAAGCTTTTGCTGATGTCGCACCACTGCCGCTATAACTGGTGCTGTTTATGTCCGCAAAACTTTTCGGGGTTTGTTTGAAATGAGGAAAAGATTCGAAAATATCATTTTGTATAGTGTAGGGTTCTGCGCGAGGTTTTGCTGTTGCACTTTTCACCAAACGAGGATCCAGTCGCCTGCGTGAAAGAAATTTGTCACATTTGAGTTCATACGAGAATACAATTATTTACACTTACCCCTTTTCATGGTCGCCGGTTGCCGTTTTAGTGATGTTTAATGTGTTGCTGGTTGTTAATTCTTTATTGGAAGGGATACTAGCTACCACAGCTTCTCTTTGAGTTTGCTTATTTTCGGGTAAAACTTCCTGGTTTGCTTGACTAAAACAATTCATGGTACTGCTGATTGTTGCTGTTGTAGATGGTGTAACATCCTGATTTAGAGGAATAAACACTGGCGTTATACGGCGTTTGCCATCTTTTGTACGCGTTTCCATTTGTTTATTGATAGCTTTCATGGGGGTATTTTGACCACATTCCGTAGCATTTGAATTTTGTGAAAAAATAGTTCTATTCTGACTTAAACCATTGGAAGGGGCGGGTGCGGATGCAGATTCTAGGTTGTTGTTATTATGATTAATGACTTGTACTATTGGCAGTGTTGGAGGTTTTATTTTATCCTGAGTACATGTGAAGAGTTCGGGATTTTCTATTAAATAATCGGTTGCAGCCGTAGAGCCATTTGTTAAAACGGCTGCTGTCTTACCGTAAATGCGTTGATATAAAGCATTTTTATCTTCTTCTGAGAGAGGATTACCCAGTTCATTTTCAGAAAATTGTAAACACGCGACAGTGCCATCCCCACTACAAGCCATTAGAATGCATTTATCGGGACCCCAAGAGAGATCTAAAATACTATCGTTGAACAGTTCATGTATAACAACCAAAGGTCTTTGGAGGGCAGTCATCCAAACCGAAAGCGAACGGTCTCTTGAACCCACCGCTAGACAACAATACTGTTGAGGTTTTTGAGCCTTCGGAACTTGTCTTTTTAAAATGGCGGTATGAAATCGTACACAAGTCACTGCTTTACGATGCCCCACAAAATCCTTATCACATTTCCAGCCTTCACGTTCAATTATTTGAGCCGTTGGTCCACCACCATTCATGGCATGAGCTGACACTAAATACTGACCATCTGGTGACCAAGACAAACGTAGAATATGTGTAGTACCGCCACATTCTTCAAAAGGTTCCGTTATTGTACTACTACATGTCCAATCCGATGTTTTCCATATTTTGACACTACGATCGTCACTTTGTGATGCTAAATATTTACCAACTGGATCCCAGGCTACACCTTTGACTAGACCTGTATGCCCCTTAAGCATGGCCACCATAGCAGGAAAATTTTGTCCATCCCAAACAATAATGGTGTTGTCAATACTACAACTGGCTAGCCAACGATCCTGTGGCGACCAGGCTAAATCTAACACATCACCCGAATGGCCGCGCAGCGTAAAAGCACATTTCCATGATTCGGGATTTTTCTGTATGCCGCCGGTACCAAAGACTCCACTGGGGCCCTAACAATGAATAATTTTAAATAATAAAAACAAGAATATTCAGATGTAGAACAAATTTATTTAATAGATAGTAAAGGAAGTGTTGGCAAAAAAAAGAAAGCCTAACAAGTCCTGCTTGCCACATCTGCATGAATGAAAATGTTCAAAGACTAAACCTATTTTTCACCACATATTAAAGCATATTATCAAATTTGTTAAATCCTAAGCAATTCGAGACAAACAACAGTTATTACCTTAGATTGCATCCATATCATAACCAGCTTGTCATCAGAGCAAGAAGCCAGCATTAGGCCACTTTGCGACCAGCGCACACAATTAACACATGCTAAATGATTGTCCATTTGGCAAAGCATTTTTGGAACAGCTTCGTCTAATTCAGCTTTTTCGGATAAGACAGGCATTAAATTCCATATCACGACCCGGCCGGAATCCGCGCCTTGGCCGCCAGTAGCAAATTTAAGACATTCTTGATGAACATCAATGGAAAATATTGGCTTTTCTGTAAAAAAAAACCGAAAACAACAAATCAATAATAACTCTTTAACAAACGCACGCAACAGAAGACGCCTTAGACACAGTCAATGGCACTCGACTGAACGCTGGCTGTGTAGCCTCATGTAAAACTTTTTGCTTTTCTTTTGGTCACATTTCTTCTCATTCGCCGCTCTACTTACCATCGTGATGCACCCAACTTGGCTTTAAAAGTTTCATGTAAATATTTTAATTTTTGGAGTTTTTCGCCTTTTTTACAGGTTTTTATTTTGTTTTTTTTTTAATAGCTTTACTATAAAATTTTATTTCTTTTTTATTTGTTGATTTCAATTTTTTTCCTTCTTTCTTTTGTTCAACTCCTCATTTCTTGTGCTCTTGTCTCTTTAATGCTTCTTCTTTAGCTTTTGCAAAATGTTTGTGTATTGCGTTTATACTGTTTGTTTTCTTTTTTGTAAATATTCTTTCCTTAGATTCTTTTCACTTTTGTAAACAATTAAAATAAAATATATTCACAGATTTTCTATATAATAATTTTTAAATAATAGCTTAATTAGAAATAATTTGAACAATTTTATTTTATATAAAGTCTACGTTCACAAAAATAATTCTCAAAAAAATCGCCAAATTGTAATCACTTTTATTTTTTGACAGCTTTTACCGGGTTTTTTATTTTCTTATTCTCTTAGTGAGTATGTCAATGAAAAAATGTGCCATATAAATAGGGTTGCCGTTCTTTTTTATATTGTTGTTACGTCTTTTATTATTATGAATAAAATATTGTTAATCCTAATTTATTGATTTTTCTATCATTTTCAGATGGTAAGACTATATAAACTCTTCAAGTTATCACATACCTATTTATACTCATTGCACTCCACCATGTTTAAACTACAAATACGGATGTTTGTTGAAATTAGAGTGGATTCACACACATCAAGTCTAACCCTTAAATTCTTGCGTTTTTAAGGAAGGGTGGAAAAGAGAATGGAAATTAATACGAATTTTACAGTTTTGTAATGTTTGTTATTTTTTCTTATACATACTATAGGCATGAAGTTAATAATTGACGAAAAAACAAGTTGCGTGTGGGAACGTAAATCCTGTTCAAAAGGGAATTGAACAAATATTGATAAGGCAATCTTGATGTGTGCGAAGTTAATATGCTTGCAAACAAAATTTGCGAACTCTTTGTGACACTGTATTATCCATTTTCCCTTTATTTTTACTTTTCTTTTCACAATAAAAACAAATGTTGTTTAGAATGTCATGTGTACAAGAGAAGAGCATACAAAAGCATGCAATATCAAAACAATGTGATACAGATAACAACAACTTATTATCGACACAGTATATACAGAAAACACGTAAACACAAGGAACGCAAAAACAAAAGAATAAAGAGAAAAAAACCGAGACCAACTAAAAAAAAAAAATGAAAAAGAAAACAAAACTACAGCCAACCATTTTTAATAGCACGAAAATTTTTCGTATTCAAAGTGTTTTTCAACGTTGATCAAACAAGAAGTGAAACTTTTCATATCGGTTGCTCTCCGTGTGTACAAAAAAAATTTTAGAAAATTAAAGAAAAAAAAATAATTTTTCAAAAAAAGAAATTTGGAAAAAATTACAATGCATTAAACAAAATAAATGAGAATAGAATTGGTATAAAATAAAAACTATTACAAATAAAAGAACTTGTAAAAATTCTTTAGCAGTGTTTAAATATTGTGCAATTAAACGGATGCAATAAATAATAATAAAAAAAAAAAACAATTATTGGAATCAGGTGTGTAATTATTTTATTAATGCAATTTAATTATATGTATATAATTTACAATAAATGTACGCACGAAAGTACATGTACTTTATTTAATTAGTTAGCGTTTAATTATTTCGTATTTTTATATACTTCCTTTATCTAAAGTTTTAACAGCAAAAAATCAACTTTTATTTTTGGCGTTTATATACCTACATAAAAAAGCCATTGTTGTATATATACATATATATGCAGTTTCTTGATTTTGCCTCTTTTTTCACGTGTGTGAGTTATGTTTTGTTGTTATTCTCTTTCTCTACACACATTTAAATACAATATAACCCACCTTCTCTCCCCATGGCAAAAAATACTTGTATATTCACACACTTCAAATATTTATATATAAACGAACGCCAAGTAATAAAGATTTATATATACATACATAAATTTTGTATATTTTATGTACAAATTTGTTGTCGTTGGTGTTTTGTTTCTTCTTCTTTAAATAATTACATACTCCACTACCAAATACAACTTGTCAGTCATTTATTTGCTCTTTGTAGTTTCTTTTTGCTCTCATTTGTTTTTCCAATTTGTGTATATAATTTTTTGCCACATTGTCTTTCTCTTCTCTCTCTATATTTTGCTTGTACTCCTTTTTGCAATTGAGTTTTCTGCAAGAAAGAAAAAAGTCAAAACAACAAGCAGCTGTCTGTCGTTTTACTTTAGTACATATATGTACGAACACTGCCTAATAATTTTCAGTATTCTGCTTTATACTGCTAGTATTGTCAAGCTGTTTTTTTTAAGCAGTTTATTTCGGTAGTAAAAATAAGCAATTCCAATCGTTAATTTATCGTTTTTGTTCGTAATAATTTCTTAGAACACATTTTACTTTTTAAAATTATTTAATTTTCAACCTAATTGTGTTTAAATCGAAGAAAACTAGATTTGCGTGAAATATATTGTGTACAATTTTAACTATGGCTTGGTAACTCTAATAGTATTTTTACTGTTCTTTTTTTTGATTAGAAGAGAGCAAGTTTTGTATGCAAAAATTAATTATAGTACTTTTCTACTTATTCGCAACGTACCTATGTGCTCTCTCTCTCTTTCTTTATTTTTGGTCTTCCGTTTGTAAACAATTTTTCTTTGATTGCCTTTTTCTTTATTAGTAAACTTTTTAGTCAGTAATTACGACGTTTTTTCAACATCTCTTCTGTATACCTACTACATACTTTTCAATATCTCGCTTTTACACATTTTCTCAATGTATTCTCCAGATCACATTGTTATTTTAACAAGACGAGTAATATTGCGTTTTACCTTGACAATGTTTTCAAGTTTTTTCGTATGGGTTGTGTGTGTGCGTCTGCATGTGTGTAGTTTGTTTTTAAATCAAAACTCTCGCTCCCTTTAAAAACATGTTACGGGAGATATAACTATAATAAATAAGAATAAAAAAAAAAACGCCAAGCAGTGACGTTTTTCCCCATCATTAATGTATTACGTGCTATTATTTCTATAAATGCTACACAAAATTTTATTGTGGCTTTTATTGCATACAACTTGATTACCAATGTCATGTTATGGTAATAGCGTAAAAAGTGAATGTGCATTGATTTAAATAGAGACTACATTCATACATACATACCTATGTACATACAAAAAAATATTACACTTAATACAGGTGTTATTTAATCAATATTAGAAGTTTAACCAATCGAAATAGAAACTTTCTAATACTTTTGAAATTAACAAAAGAAATCTTCAATAACTTATTTGTTTACGTTTTTGCTGCTTTTCTAAAAAGATCTAAAAGCTTTCATCATAATTATTTTGTAGAACCTGTACTCATAAATTAGTACAACGAGCGAATTAAGAAGACCAAAAGAAAAGTTAAACATAATAAATGAGTATAAACAAAATATCGTACAATAAAGAAAAGCAAAACAATATTTAAAATTATAACGAGTACCTAATAGCAAAATATATGAATACATATGTACATACATAGCATATAAAAAAAAAACCTGTCACAACAATAAACGTAGTAAATTTGTATAAGAAAGAGGAGGTGGTAATATATAAGCGACCTGAAAAAAGAAACACTAGCACCAAGTTAAGCTAAGTTATTATGCGGGAGAGTAAAGACTGTGTTCGTGTAAAAGAGTGAGAGAGCGAGGGTGTATAAATATGAACGCATGCTCGTTGACAAAATTCCCCCACCATTGGTTTAACTAGTTGAACAACCCTGTAATAATAAACACATCAACATTAAATGTATATACATATTTACATTCAGTATATCAGTACAGGTATACAAAACAAAAATTTACATTGTATAATATACTTGAACAAAATACGAGATATGTATATAATTTGCATTGTTTGTTGTTATATACCTACTACAATTTGTTTTGCCTACTCTTCCCTTTGGACGTTAATATATAATTTTTATGTTTGTGAATATTTAGATCTATTGGCATGCTCTTGTGGAGTGCTCTCGTGTCTTTGTTTCTCAAAAAGAAACTTTTTAAATATTAGTGTTGCCATTTCATTTGTTTTAAGCAATATTATTATTTCTTATTACGTATCGCATAAATTCTGTTTTTTTGTTTCTAGGAGCAAATTAAGCTGTATCTGTTTCTGTGTAGTCTAATCGTTTAATGCCGATTATAATAGTCACATCTTAAAGAATTTTATTTATTTTATTATTTAAAACATCGACAGTATTTTTTTTCCTAAGGAACTTGCCTTATTTAAAAAAATATAAATTTAAAAATGTTTTTTCAACTTTAATGATATATTTTACAAGTAAAATAAATGCTATTTTTTACATTAAATTAAATTAAAATGTTGTACATTTATTTAAAATGTTCATACCAAATTATACCTATAATTTATTTTATTTACGATTTGAAATTAAACGCCGTATTTATCTAAAAACCTAAAGGAAAATTTAAAATTGCATATTGATTACTACTATGGCAACACTAATGTTTTCAAAAGTTGTTTGCAAGAGCGGCGTATTTATGTAGGTATGTATATGAAGTAAATACACCTTGTTAGCACGCTTTTATTACTCTCCATTTTATAAAGAGCGCAGCTCATAGAATCAAAAACAGTTTGAATGCGTCTGATTAACAGTAAACTTGTGCTCGATTATAGGTATACGTTAGTAAAGTGGCCTTGTTTTTAGGACAAAATAATTGAAATTGAAAAAAAACAAATAATCGGAAATAGATACAGTGTTAGTCAGTCAATTTACTCAAACAGAATATTATTTTTTAATAATGAATTTGTAAAAAGAAAATATTTATTTTATAACGACATAACATACATAGATATTATATACCTATTCATGTATTTGTTTTACTTTTTATACGTAATTAAGACAGCGATTGCAGAGTAATTGAGACATTTTTGTGTAGTCGTTCTTATTGGAGAGTTATTGAAAAAATACCTACATTGTTTTGCTAAATATATTTCCATACTTCATTTAATTATCAGTTTGGCCACGATATTTCGTCAGTTTTCTTATTATTGCTACAACATTTGTTACCAACGGAGATCAACAAATTATAGAAAATTAATCTGCTAAAAACAACCTCGCACATATACATATCCATGTGTACATATAAGTAACACACATTCGTGTATAACGTATTTATTAAAAGAAATCCAAAAAAACTTGTATAATTTTGGTGTAGAGATTTTATTTTAGTTAAACGTTTATAACTTCACAAAATAAAAAGAAAGTCATTTACTCGTAGTTGTTTTCTTTTTTAATTTCTTAAAATTTTCAAATTGAAATTTTAAGCAACAGACAGACCACCACTGCAAGGCATCCAGTCTGAACCGTAATAATAACACTTTAGAAATTCCCTTAACAAAAAGGGCCGGTTTGGAATACCAAATGTATTGTTGTTCATGTTTATTCTCTCTCTATCTCTCTGTTTGTTGGCATACATTTCTCTGATACAACACTCATACTACTACGCAACATAGAAATATTTAAAAACACTTAAAGTAGGTTGATTCGCTATATTTTTTGTTTTCATTATACATATGAATGTAGGAATTACATACGTACAATCGACATCATCACCAACAAAATTAAGTAATACCTTTGCTTTTTTATATAGAAATGTATACGCTTACATAGTCACACGTACAAAATATTTACGTTTTTTTTTTTGCTCATATACATACATATGTACAAGGGTATGGATATCCATACAATGGACCGAACGATTACGTTGAGCGTAAAGAAAAATCAAAACAATAAACAAATGTTGTTATAAGTTTTTGGATGTTATTTATCATACAAGTTGTGTGTACAATATTGCCATTGTAATTATTTTAAAATTGAACAATCGGAAATAACAAACATATTTGTGTAGTCTTTTGCGGGGTGTAAATAAAAATTTAACAATTGTTCTATCACAGTGAAATCACGTAAACTGCCTCGTACCAAAGCTTTTTTAATGTAAGATATACATAGGTGTATAATAATTGTAATTATTTTGTATATCAAAATTTGAGCAAACGATATTAATTAGCTCAAATAGATTCCGTTTTATGCGATAGCTTTTCTTTTGGTGAACATAATTTGCTTACGCATGCCTCAGTGAAACGATTTTCCTCATTGTTGGCAATTTCTAACCAAGCAATGTTCTTTAAAGGAAGGAACTGGTGATATTCAATTTGGTGCCAACTTCGAATGGGAAAGTGAAATAAACTTTAAATTAGTATAGCAGTATTGCAGCCGAGTCACTATCCATATGTTTGATCTGAGCGATCAGAATTTCTGAGTTCCCTGTTATTATAACAGTTTGCCAGTTGTCTTATGTTTAGTTTCTAATGGTTCCTTTTTTGGGAATGAAAACAATTATATGTGTATTCAGGTTATGGCAACACTGACTTATATATAAATTTGAGAGAAGGGAGTACAATGCATTCGTATGCATATACACATATATTTTTGTTTATTTTTCCAATTTTAGCTTGTCATTTCAAATATCATTAAAATGAAACTCAATCCAATTTCCTGCCGATTAATATGAAGATTATCTCAAACGCAAGATCCTTTGAAATTTTTTATGATCTTTTATTAAAAATCAACTTATATTCATACTGTGTTTTAATATCAAAATTTAAAAATATTTGCCATTTTTCTCTTTTTTTTATTCTCTCATTAAACTATGTAGTAGCGATGTACATATATAAATATGTGCGTATAAACAAAATTTGAAATACTACGAATAACTATTTTAGCAAATGTTTTATCAGAGTAGAAATTCACTTTCACACTTAGTTTGATATTTGTAAAGCTATTGTTCTTAAAAATTCTCTTACAACATGAGCACACTCTCCGGCCGCATTAGTGTTTGTTTGCATATACCCATACATACATACATACTGATTTATAATTTTCCCCAACTTGTAACAAATGATAGCAAAATGATGGCGCATCTAACTATTGTTGTATACGTATAAGAACAGCCAGCCATTAGCCCCAATTGTTGTCTGTATTGTAACTAAGGAGAGCGTTATTTTCTTTTCTTTGTCTTTCATGTTTTTCGTCTATTTTTGACATTTATGTAAATATCGCTTGTTATTATATTTTATTCTGCATACACCTCACTATTATACGTATTTACGAGCACGTAGGCATGTATATAACTGCCGGATTTCACGATGTGTATTTCTTTGCTGTCATCATCAACGTATGTACGTATTCTCGTAAATCATGTCCCTTTTTATGTACATCTAATCACGGCTTGTTTTTTGATGGAATTTTAGTGGTGCTTTTTCCCTCTTTTCAAGCGTTTTTTCTTCTCTTTTTGCAATTTTCTTTGTTTTGTATTTTCTTGCTCATTTAATAAACAAAGAGGAGAAAAAGGAATACCAAAAAAACACATACAAAAACAGCTGCTTATCTATATTTTTCCTTAGTTGTTTTAAATATCTTTTATTCGTTTTGTTTTTCATTCTTTTTTCTGTTGGGGCTTCTTTTCTTAATAACTTCGCATGGTTGAGTAGGCAATATAAATTCTGATATGAATTTTTTGCAACTCTTAACCTGCTGTTTAGAATTTTTTTCCGCTTCTTCTTTCGTTTCCATTCTATTTTCTACTCCCCATGGGTCTATTACGTTGTAACAAAAATTAAAATTGAATTCAATGCCGTATTTAATTATTACATTGTAATTTGTTATTTAATATTTCGCAGACCATTGAGTCCATGTGTTTAAATAAACCTCGCAACACTGCAAAATTATTTAGAAAAATTAAAGAGAGACGGAGAGTGAGAGAGAAGTACAAATATAAAGTAGTAATGCCCAGCTTTTATCACCATTATACTACGAAAAAGAATTATGAAAAATGCAGTAGACATCTCTAGTCCTGTGTTGCCGTATTTGACCAAATTATGCACTATGTTAGCTCATCTTTTTGCCTACATGTGAAAAGTTCTATTTATCCTTCCTAAGGCTGAAATGTCTAAATGACTTACCTTTTTAAGTAATTTATTATAGTTTTCCAAAATGTTCTATTCAGAACTTAAAAAATACTGTATATACAACATTTTAAGATCATGGCAACACTGTTTACTATCGTTTTCCACTCTTTTGAATTGTTTTTTTGTTTTTGTTTTGTTTTCTTGTTTGAATAATTCTCTTCTTTGTTGCGGTGGCGTACTCTTTCATTAATAACAAAAACAATGTTGCCGTTTGTAAACTGGTACAGACAGACTTGCCAACTAGTAGCTTTTTTATTTTGCTATTGTTCTTAAATTTTTCTGCATTTTGTGAGTCCAAGTGTGTGTTTGTTTTCCTTTTTGCTTTTGTTATTTAAAATTGTGTGTATATATAATTTATCCGAGGCTTGAAAAAGAGATATTCAGCAAAAAGCGAATCGAAAAGAAAAAAATGGGAAAACAAAATTAACGTAATACCACAAAACGTACGTCAGTTTTTCTTTGTGCCTGTCGAGTTAAGACGTATGTTTTTAAATGACGGTCGATTAAATTGAGTTTTATATATTTGTAAAATTTCTTTAAGTTAAACAACAAATAACGGAAATAAAATATTAATTAAAAAACAAAAACTAATATAAATTGCAAAAAATACTTTCTAAAAACAAAAGCATCTTAACGATTTAAATTATATGGTGAAATTGTTTTACACAAAAGGTGGGTTTGAACTAAACCAAATTAAAGTTTTCTGAATTAACAAATATACAAATTTATTTAATTTTAAGTTTTATAACTTTGAAAAAGAATGAATTAACGTACATGAAAGGGTCTTAATACCTACATATATGTAGGTTTTTATTCCTATTTACGGTACTTTTTCCCTTAAGGATACTTTATTTGAAAATTATTGTTTTTTCTTTTATAAAAAAAATAATCTTAAAAATTAAGTTTCACATATACATACTAAGTGCATTAAAAAGGTGTTTAACAAAAAGATCTCACAAAAATTAAAACGAGAAATAGCAAAAATTTATGTATAAAAATTAATACAAGATTATATTAAAAAATATACGAAAAATACGTACGTATGAAAAAAAAAAGTCAACCCCAAACAATAAAACATTTTATATTCTAAATACTAACGTAACTTCGTATTGTATATATACTATCCATATATACATATATGTATATATATAATATTTACACTCATGCTTTGTTTTGTCTTGTTGCTTTTGTTTCTCTTTTACTTTTATGTATATATCTTTCTGTTAATATTGTGTGAGTTGTACTCTTGCTGTTGTGCTTTACTATATACAAACTTTCAAAATAAATAACAAAAAAAAAATACAACACATGACAACACATAGTCAGTGCGCGTTTTACTAAATAAAAAACGAACAACGAAAAACGATGCGAAAGAAAACACAAAAATGTAATCCCGGTAAAAATATCTCAAAAAGTGTCAAATATTAAACAACAATAATAAGCTAATTACAAGCCATAGTGTTGCCAAGCTATCGTTTTTTTTTTTATTCTATTCTGTTGTGTTGCAATGTGTGATTTTTATAGGAACTGTGGATTAATTTTGTGTTGTTTAATTTTGTAACAATATTGATATTTTTGAGTTGTTTTAATAGCCAAAAAAGTATTTATACATTTATCCATAACTAAATTTTTTTAAATAATATGTAGTGTAGTGATGACTAAATGGCAACAATGCTGTGAACTATTGTTCTTGTCCTTCTTTTTCTACATATTATGTATATTACATTTTAATTTCCTTTTGTAGTTCATTTTCTTTTTTCCCGCTCATTTTGTTATAATTACTTGCCATTTCTCTCTTCCTATTTGTTGTTGAATTAATAATAAGACCTCGAGCATTTTTTGTTATATTTCGTACAAGTTTCATCAAGTTTTTCATTTGTTTTGTTTTGTGTACTGTATTTACAATCCTGTTTTTATTGCCGTATTTTTATTGTCTTATGTTTTTCTTTTCAGTTGTCATTCTTGTAATTGTTTTTTTATTTTTGTTTTTTCGATTTGTTTTTTATTTTCGTTATTTTTCTTCTATGCATACATATTTTGGTTTTTGTTTTGTTTGAAATAAATTTGTAGTATAAAAAATGTGCAATATTGTTGTTATTTTTTCCAAAGCATCAGTGTATTGAACTGCATTTTTATATTGTGTATAGAAAAAAATATAAAAAAAATGAAGTGAAAGAGCGTAAAGCTTTTTGAGTACACATTTATTTGTTGCCGTTTATTTTGTTGTCTATGTCTTATTTTCTTCACTGTTTATTTTATTGCATTCTCTGGGGTGTTTATATATTTTATTACTAGAGAAGGGCTAATACCAAAGAATATGGATATAAAGAATGCGCATCATGTAGAAGTAAAATTTCTTATGGCGGGATGTACCAGTAACACCCGCTCTCACCAAAATCTCTTTTAAAAATCATTTCTTGATGAGGGAGGGAAGACAGGAGAAAAATAAACACAAACAAAGAGCGTAACAATGTGTTGCTCTCATCGTACGTATGTATATGCGTATGTACGATTATATATGTATGATCGTTGTTATTGTTTGACCAAAGACTATAAATATGTAAAGATGTTGCACACAGTGTATTTAAAATTGACAAAATTTTGTGCTTCTTTCTTATTAAAGCTGAATCGTCGTTCTCACTCTCATGTTAACTGAGAGAAAGATAACAAAAAAAACTCAGTACACTTATTGTACTCAGAGAACTTATTATACTTAGAGAACGTATTGTTATTCTCATATTGTATATTCTCATATGCGTGTATACGTGTGTGCATGTATGTATACATACATTGCCAAATAAAATAATAAACAAACTGAAAGATTTTTTGTTTTCACAAAATGTATGTGCAAATAGCCTGTGGAAAACAAATATTACCGTTTATTTTATTGTAGGGTAAGAATATGTGTTTTATTGTTGTAGAAATGAAATTATATCGATTCGCACCGAATTATATATTACTATTCAATTATGTATGTATGTATTTACCATATGTGTCTATTTTTGTATAGAATGAAGTTGTGATAAAACGAATGCTTTTTCTGTTTAGTATTTATTAAATTTATTTATCATTTTAATGGTTCAAAATTTTAACTTTTTCCATACTGGATAATTTGAATTTGTATGTTTCCCATGTGGAATGCTTCCGTAGTAAAACAACAATTAGTAAATTAAGCATCTCCATTCTGTGTTTATAACATTCGTTATTTTCATCAAACCAAGGAATAAATTGTATTTTTTGTGCATTTTTTGTATTTTTTGGCCAACTACAAATGTTTTTTTGTTTTTTATAGATATATTTTCTAAAAAAATTTTTTCGAAGACTTATATGAATTTTGCAAACTTCAAAAAATAAATCAGATGGAGCGCACAAACTTCCAAAGTCGGAATCTTTTATATAATTTTTTGCATAAACGAACATTTCTGAAGGATATGACAAAATTTGCGCTGGTTTGATTATATCCACACGACATTTAACGCAATATATTCTTTGAGCTATGTAACCAACAAAATATCGACTTGATGTTAATTCAATTGGCACATTGTTGGACGTAAAACAATCGGTGCCTTCATTAAAATATTCTTTATTTTCATCGTATATATCTGCGACATCTATATCAGGGGTATGTGTACTTTCTGATATATTTCCAGTCCTATCAATATCTTCTAAAAATTCGATTTATGATTTTAATTATATATTACATTTATTAAACGTTTTGTTTGAGCATGCACTACAATTTTTAAATTCACACTTTTTATAAAACAATTTTTCAATTTTTCAGTTTCAAATGTCAACACAAAATGTGGATTTTTTATTTCGGTGCGAATCGATATAGTTTCATTTCTACAACAATAAAACACATATTCTTACCCTACAATAAAACAAACGGTAATATTTCTTTTCCACAGGCTATTTGCACATACATTTTGTGAAAACAAGACATCTTTCAGTTTGTTTATTATTTTATTTGGCAATGTACAAGCACACACGTATACACGCATATGAGAATAAATTAGAGAAGAGAACAATACGTTCTCTGAGTATAATAAATTCTCTGAGTACAATAAGTGGCAGTAGCCGTACTGCCATCGACAAATTTGGCACTGGCAGTGCAACATCTTCATATATTTATAGTCTTTGATCTCATCGCGATGAGAGCAAAGAATGAGAGCAACGCATTGTTACGCTCTTCGTTTCTGTTTACTTCCCTCCTATCTTTTTCCCCCCGCGTCATGAAATATTTTTGAAAAATATTCCAAAATATGTTAAGATGCACATTCTTTATACTTTATTTTCTTTGCTAATACTTTGCGATAAGATTTTAATGGAGAATTTATTTAGTAATTTTTTTTATTGAGTTGTAAGTGGAATGTTCTATAAAATGCAAGAAAAAATGATAAATAAAAATTAACAATTTTTTATTAGCTAGAGATAGTGAAAAAGAAAATCCGAAATAAAATATCTTTAACCCTCAAACGGAATTTTGGGTTGTTTTAATTCCGATAGGATCGGTTAAAATTGTTAATATTATCATCTTTATCCAAGTATATAATATAAATTTCTCATTTGAAAACATGCGAATTTTTCTGGATTGTTGTTAAACCTTTCCAATACGCTATACAAGGACAGCAAAGGTGGTAAAAAGCAGTTATATCATAGCATATCTTTTTCGGGTGTGCTAAAGATCAGTGAAATATCTGTATTGCTAATATATACCTATGTATTTATAAAAATTAAACAATAACAAAGATATGTTCAATACTAAACTAAAATTGATCCTTTTTTCCAGATTATCTGAATAATTTCAACATGTGTTGTTTAAATCAAATGTTACAACCGTGATAATAAAATATTGAATTAAACAATACCATAAGAAAAGTGAAAGAATCATTCCGAACATATTCTTTCCTTACCTATTAATTGTATAAAAATAATTAATAAACATATCCCACATAATTCACAAAGAAAACGGAACGAAAATGTTTAATTTTCATAAACCAAGAACTTATCGTTCCACCGAAGGATGTTGCATATGTAAAGCTAAATCGAGTAGTTCACGCTTTACAGACTCTCGCAAATATGAACGGGATACAATGCAGTGTTTTGATCTCAAATATCCCAGACAAGGTGAAATATGTAATGCCTGCGTATTGTTGGTAAAACGTTTCAAACGTTTACCAGTAGGCAGCAAACGTAACTGGAGTCATGTAAGTTAATGCCATTAAATTTGATTTTAAAAAAATGTTTAAAGAAAATGTCTTTGCCTCTTTGAATTTTAGGTTGTAGACGCTAAAGCAGGTATTGGTCCCGGTTGCAGTAAAATTCAAACAAAATATAAAAGCGAGCGTATTAGTTCCAGAGCTGCTCAAGCCAACAGTACAGGAAACACAACCTCCACAAGTAGCAGTGGCTTAGGAGGAGTTCCGGGTAACGCAACAAACTCTGTAAATGGCGCCTCATCATATATGCCGGAAAAATTCTCAAAAATATTTAAGAAGACAAAGAAGATAAGGGACTCATCTTCATTACCGCTCTCATCTAAACGCAAATCCACTAATAATGGTTGGTCTCAAAGCGGTTCTCAATCTTTGTCCACTACACCCGATTCTTTAGACAGTGATTATGAAGATACCCGAATAAACGGCGCCTTAGGCAGTAATCAGAATGCTGGCACAAACGTAGTAGAGTTTCAAACACAAACGCGAGCCTCAGCATACCGAGCACAAGCTGCTGCTGAAGCCCGAAAAAGATTGGTAAAGATGGGCTCAAAAAGACGAAAATTATTAATGCCTCGCAAGAATAATCGTCCTCTAGCTTTGGAAGAAACAATCGATTTTTACGATGAAGAGGAATGGCGGGAACGTAAATCGTGTTGTGGCATACTATATGAATGTCCTGCCTTGGGTGGTGCACTTTTAATAAACGAAGCCAATTATAAGCCCTGCGAACAACATCGACCAAAATCTGATGACAGCCAAAATGTTTGCAACTCTGAAAATAAAGCCATCGCAATGCCATTACAGAAAACTATTATACAAACAATGCCAGCGGTGGTGCAATTACAGCCGCCACAAACTTCAGTCTCAACATCATCAGTACCATCAACGTTATCTCTAATAACTAACACGAGCATCAGTTGTAAAACGACGATATCAACAGCGACACCAACGATGCCCACACCGACACCAGCACTTAAGAAACATCATTTATTCTTTAAACGACAGTCTGAATGCTTCCCCCAGGGTGACATGGTCCCAGCAACAACTCATAATACCATCAATAATGATACAAATTCGTCGATGTCAACAACAACAGCGCATGTTGTAAACATTATTAACACTGAGTCTGAATTTAATGTTCCAACTACACAGCCACATCACCATCACCATCCATCAAGCAGCAATAGTCATAGTAGTACAAACAACCTGCAAAGACATAACGATAATGCCATAACTTCTTCTTCACCAGCCCATGCTCCAAGAATTTTGACGCCATCACCGACTCTAAGCATTTCGGTTACAGCGGCGTCAACAAGTTCACCTACTACAGCTTCAATAATGCCACAAATGCCTAAACATTCCTTAGCGAAAGTGACAACAATATCGCCAACTTTAATGACCAGCACCACCAATAGCAGCAGTAGCATAAACAATAACAATAATAATATCAGTAATAATGCCTTACCTTTGGCAAAACCAAATGGTTTTCTGCATAAAATTAAACCCGAACCAGGCAAAATAGTTAAACATTCGTTAGAGAAGTTTAATACCGCCGTTAGACTTAAGACCAGTGATATACACGATATGAAACCCATTATTAAAACTGTCGATAAATCGTATATTTTAGCCAAACCTTCAACGCAAGCTAATGTCATAACTTTAAATGCCACAAATAGCAATGCAACAACTACACAGTATCCATCATTGGCCGCCTATAATGTTGCAGCGCAATCAGGCTTAACAACAACAACCTCACTATCAGCAGCGTCTCCAACATCATCCACTTCCTCGACATCCTCCACTAAATTCAGCGATAATTCATCTGATTCTGGTTTCGATGAAAATATGTTGGATCGTAAATCGGCCAGTCCATTGGTAAGTTTTTTTTTTTTCTTTTTTAAACAATATTTTCTTTAAAACTAGTTTTCATTTGAATTATTGCAGCAAGAAGATTGTGAAAAGAAACTTTTAAGTCGCCCGGGTGTTCATACGATGTTTTTAGCCAGTGGCGTTCAAATCCAAGGACAAGCACAAAATTTACTTTTGACCGGCAATGAAGTGGCAGCAAAAATTTTACAAAATCGTAAATACAGCTCATTGACGACTACTAACCTAATGAATAATGTAAGTTACTGCACCAACAAGCATCTATGTAGCTCCTCTAGCCGACCGATATGAATCTATTGCTGGAAAAAATAATCGAAAAATTTTACTTATTTTTCTTCTTTACTTTTACAGTCTCGTTCCAATCACCATCCCACAACAACAGCCGTTAAAATTGCTCAAATCCCTACAAATCCTCTGGTGGCGTCGACATCGTCATCGGCAGCAGGACCATCGACTTCTATGAGTTCAGCGGCTCAAGCTAAAATGCGTGCAATATACAATAATAACAATACCATACAACATGAAAATGGCATAACCACTATTGTGCCAGCCTCTTCGTTAGCGGCAACCACACAAACGGCGGCAATGCAAAATATTGCACCCAGTACGGTGACCATAACGCCCGCACCACCCGTTGGAGCACAATTTAATACACAAAATGTTATATCACGTAAATTGACAACGGCCAATATAATTAATTTACAAAGCAATACACATATAAGCAATCCCCATAATGCAACCAGTGTCAATCATCATGCACCGCATCATCATCATTTAAATGGCAATGGTAGCCTAAATACAAATGCCGCTATGACGGCGTCAAATCAAAAGATTATTCTATTGAAAACTTCACCCAATACGACAACTGTAACAGCAACAACAAACTATAATAATTTACATACGTCAAATTTAAATGGCGTTGCTAGCGGCGGAGGTGGATTAGGGATTACACGTTAGGATTATAATTTTTTTTTTAAATACATACACATACATACATATAAGAAAGAAAACTTCTTTTAAAACATTTTTTTTTTTGTTTAACAAAAAACGTTAAGTTTTCATCATCATAATTGTAAATCTAAAAAGTTATTTTTAAGCTTCAATTTTGTGTAAAAATACGAAATAATAATAATCTATTATAGAACTACATATTTTTTATAATGTATTTTTAATTTTTTTTTTTTTTTGTAAGAAACTTCCCTTGCTATACATTAAAATGGCATTAAGAATTCGCTTTAACTACTTTTAAATTCTTATTTTTATTATTATTTTTCTATTAAGAGTTTATGATAATTTATTTTATTTTTTTCTATCCTCGCGTGACTAAGTATCTAACATGTGTCATTTCCTCTGTACGTATTTTTAATACTCAAACAAATATATCAGCAAAAACAAATTTTTATAAAAAAAAAAAACATTTTTTAAACCCAAATTATCTCGAGGTGGCCTCTATGACAAAAATGCAAACAAACAAGATAACTTAATAATGCATTTGATTTTTATTATTTCTTTTTGTAAATTTGTTAAATTTTTGGATTTTTATTTTTTTTTTGTATAAAAATGAACTTGGATATCAATATTTTTGTTTCTTGCAAATCCTGAAAATGTTTTTAAATCTTTTTCTTCCATTTTTCCTTTTCTCTTTAGTATACATTTTACTTGAAATATGTAAAAATTTGTATTGTTGTTTTTATATTTTTAAGCTTCTATTTTTTTTAACAAAAATTTTTAAAATTCGTTACAAAAAAAATTTTAAAATAATAATAAAAAAGCAATTATGTATATTTATACAGTACATTAAACACGGGATATGTGATAAAAATCCGTTGCTTTCAAATTTTATTCTTTTTTGTTCGCCAATTTCAAAAAAAATTTTCTTCAAATCATAAATAGTCTGAAAACATTAAAAGTTTATACATTTTTAATTTAATTCTTTAACGAAATCGATTTTCCTCGCATACTTGACTATTAATTTCGTTGCAGAAATAAACGCCACAATATAAGCCAAACATCATGAGTGCTTTTAGAACAAAGACAGACTTTAGCAATTTTATTAAAAAACCTTATAAGCTCAAGATTTTTATTTATCAAATGTAAATTAAACAACCATTTTTTAAATGAATTTTTTATTGTATGTCTACAATTTATGAATAAACTATTATATCTGGGTTTTTCGAATAGCTCTTTGTACTGCATGTTGTCTTCAAAGTCTTTTGTTTCTAGTTTACACTGTTACAGAATTTCGTGAAACCATTCTTCCTAGAATTTTGTTAATTCCATTGTAACAATAATTCGCAAAAAAAAAAAAAAATAAGTTCATCATGTTCTTGGAGAACATGAAAAAATTGTGGTCCCTACAGCTGAAAAAAAAATTGTAATTTAATCAGGCGTACATTCTTTTAAATCAAACTACATAGTAATCCTTAACTTATATTTTGATACTTAACACTTTGACGGACACTGACGTCTATAGACGTCATAACAAGGGTTTCTGGGGGGACATGACGTGTATACACGTCATAAATTGTTTCCTTCATAAAATCATTATAAAGCAAGTGTCCCACGGGAAGGCCGCCTAAAATTTTGGTGTCCGTCAAAGGGTTAAGTAGAATAAGGATATTTTAAGGAATAATATTGAAAAATCTTTATACATTCTTGCAGATAAATTTAATATGACTAATGGTGCTTTCTGTACAATGCAAAAAAGTGTTATAATAAGGACGGGTGCCCCCTTGTTGTGTAATTGGTGGTGTATGGGTCGGTTCCCATCAAAGAGGTCGCAGTTTCTCTAAGAATATGTACTCTTAGAATATAATTTTTATAAATCGTCGTCGAAAATCCAAAAGTACGTAACAAACATTTTTCTAATTTTACAGGAGAAGCAAAAAAAGTTATAAAATAACAAGTACTTCATATGTAGAAACATTTTGAATTATTGATATAAAAACGTTGTTTTTGGTCGCAAAAATCTAAAAATTGGTAGAGATATGTTAGATAACCTCACGAATCATAATCAATCAAAAACTCGATTTTGATTTTTTTGATGATACGTACTTTTGGATTTTCGACGACGAAATATTTGCTAATACAGTAGAAAGAAAATAATATACAATATTTGGTTTAGTGCCATTAAAGTTCTCTAAGGGCTCCAGATTCTTACATGAGAAAATCATATGAAACGATTTTTCATATGGATGCCCATTGTTAAAGAAAAGCGGCTACGACCAAAAATGGCAGTCGTTTAAATGCTGGCGGATTATTATGTATCGAATTGAAAAAAATTCTTTCGAATCTTTGTAAAGCATTGAGTTTCAAAAAATATTCTTTCTTTCTTTCTAATCATTTTAGAATCTGCAGTCGGGTGGAATTTGCTATGTCTACAATGGAATTGAAAATTAACTATTTATACTATTGATCTTATATTATCAACAATTAAATTATCTGAAAGAAACAATTGCTCCAATTGGTGCTTAAAAATAATAATAATAAGAGAGGTTTAATGGAATCAACTTCAAAATACTAAAAAATTGCTTATTTGTTATGAATTGTATCTTTCTGACTATGCTAAACTCAGTATTTAAATTTGTTCAATAATCGTTACTACACCTTTTATGATGATTGGGCTCAACAATAAAATTTTCTGTTTAAGAGAAAATAGTTTCGAAATTCCATTCGATTTCAATAATTCTTTTTCAAAACGAAAACATTTTCATAAGCGTGTGCATTATATTCACAAAAACAGTGAAATATGTATAAGAAACAATATTTTGAAATTCATTGTCGGTTGACATCTGAGCCGTTTTGTATACCACTACCCTCTACACTTTTGTTTCGTAATAAATTTTCGTATATAAATTTCGTAATAAATTTTTTGAGAAATGAAAGGAACATCTAAATTTAAATCCTTAAGCATAGAAATTGTATTCCTTTAAAACATTTTTAGTTTCTAGACACGAGTACAACCGTCACTCTCTATCTTTAACAAACTTACATATTAATATGCCACAATCTCTGATTCCAAATGAATGAAAAAAAATGGGAATACAAAAAATAATAACATATGTATATAAAAATACAATGTGTAATATTTTTCTTATAAATTCTTTTAAATAAAACGTGTCCAAAATAATCAAAAAAAAAAAAAAAAATATAAAAAATAATAAATAAATTTAATTAGACTAATAACTTGAATGAAAACAATCAGAAGTCTATTTTAAACAAAATTTACAATGAAAAAAAAAAAAACTTCTAATAATTTACATAAAAATAAACACCAAAATTTGTTAATAACAAAATAAAATAAAAATAAATATATGTATTTAAATAAACTATTAATTAGAGTATGTATATGTGTTAAATAAATAAATAAAATAATATTGTTAGAATAAAAAAAAAAAACAAGCTTAAATCTTTTGAAACAAAAGTTTAAATTTTTAAAATAAAAAAGAGTACATATTTACTCGTACATACATAAATATATACTTACAATATGTATTTTAAAATAAGCCACAAAAATCAATCATTTTTATTTATACTATTAATGTACAATTTTTAAATATTAAATAAGTTTATAGAAACGTAAAAGAATAATAATTACAGAGAAAATATATGATTTAAATACCAATATAAAAAAGAAAACTTTTAAAACAAAAAAAAAAAATCTATTGTAGCCTTAACGCGAAAGACATTTGTAATAATACTTAAAAACAATTAAAAAAATTAACAAAAAAACACAATTATAATTAATTTAACTGCTTGTAATAACAACAAGTGTTATTACAATAAATTAACATAAAAAAAAAAGAGAAAATATATCATAATCCTTAGTAGAGTGTTAAATTTCTATATTGAAAAAAAAAACAGAAAAAGAGAAACAAAACAAAAAATTACGAATAAAATCATATATTAGAAACAGAATTTAAACCCTTGGTGTTATTATTATTAAATCGAAATACAATATAAGAAAGAGCCTTCTTCTATATACAGCCATACACACATAAATAGAGATAAATTTTAATGAAAAGCAATGTTTTCTTTATTAAATTGTGACAAAAAAAAAAAAACAATTGAAATATTCAATAAAAATTCATTATTAATTGAAATATAAATTCTAACCTATAATTTTTATATCACATAATTGTTTTGCTATCTGGTTTTTCAGTGTAAAGTTATTCAGTATAAAAAATAGTGTGAAGAATAGCCGGTTAGACTCTTTTCGGTTAGTTTGTGGATCGGCGACATCATTAGACCGTACTACATGCAGGTACAACTGCCAGAATTACAACATTTCAGATTTCATTGATGGAAAAACAGTGGCAAAATTGGAGTTCATGAATGAACCACCTACAGTGTAGACGTGTTCAACAGTCACTTGAAATAATATTTAAAAAATAAATGACAGAGGCTCACTTAACGCCCCAAATAAATATTTCATTCACTTTAAAAGCCCAAACCAAACTGTTACTTTAACTAATAGGATTTGGTTTTTAAACTGTTTGTTTTCATCGAAATAAAGTGAATTAATTAAGAACTTTAACACTTTGCACGAATTTAAATTCCATATGTCACCTCAATCAATAATATAGGATCATAAAGGAACAGTCGGTTACGGTTTAGACACATGCGTGGACTATAAGGTGGATATATACGAACTTTTTAATCCAATTCTCGTTGCTTAATATAAATTGCTATCTATATTTGTGGAATAGCGTTGCTCTGTTAAGACACAGTTTATCTACTATCAATCAAAGCTTGCAGCTAGTGCTTGACAATATCTTTTTTAGACGGTCCTATCGCTAAATTAAATTGTTCGAACTAAAAGGGTGGTTGGTAGGTATATCAAACATCCTACAAATCCTTGTTGTCAATTGCGGTTTCAACATTGTTTGCTACAGCTCATCGCAACTCAATGAATTATTTTAGTCTGATTTCAGGTTATGAAAATTAGTATTTGGAGAATCCATGAAAGGGCTTTCAGGACAACATTAATAAACTCTTCCTTTATCCGGATTCAGCTATTTTCGTTTTGGAAACCTTCTAACAGTGATTCTTTTTACCTAAAATTCCAATTTTCGTAGAGGCAACTTTAGGTCACTCTAAACAGCTGTAAAGAGTCGTATTCACAAAAATTATGATAGAGATTCTCAGTACAAATTATAGCTACTTAATGATTTCTTGCTTCGTAAGTTTTTTTAAACGATATGCTGCTGTATTAACTTGAAATAAAAAAAGATAAAAACAAAAATCTAACCTCAAATATTTATTAATTAATACTTTTATTAAATTTCAATAAATTTAAATTACATTTAGATAATGTTGTATTATATAAATTTTGTGTTTTTATTTTTTTGTATATGAAAAGTTAAAATTGTTGCAATATGTGTAGTGTTTTATATAAAAAATTAAATTTTTTATAATGTTAATATTTAGTTGCAGAGACGTAAATCGATTTTCTTTTAGGTATGAATGTTACAAAATTGCTTATTTATAAAATAAAAAAAAGGTAAAAATGCATATAATGTCCACCAAAAATTTTCCATAACGGCCTAGTCCTACTTTACCAATTCCAAATACATGTTTTTAATAAATAAAAAAATCCATTTTTAACTCATTTTAAATATTTACAACTTAGAATTACAAAATGATTATGATTAGTTTTAATTAAATTTTCTTTAATACATATTTTAAAAATATTTTCCGTAACTTTTTTTGGTGGTAAAAATTAACAAAATATATATAAAAAGAACTAAAAAGATTAGTTGCAGTCAAATGCGAGTATAAAAAGGAAAAAGAAACTTCTTTATATTGAATAAATATTGCGTTCAGTTTACGTGTTTACGAGCTTGATGAATTGTCATCTTTAACTATGCTTCTGACCAAGGTGGATGTGCTTCGTTTATCTTTAGTAGCTTTGACAGGTTTTTCTAATTTAAATTCTTTTTTCAATTCGCTTTTAATACTGTTATCATCTGTGTCTTTACGTTTCTTTTTAGCAATGGCCGTTTCCTTTTTAGTGAAGAATGTAAATGGCGTTTTACCTGCTTTACGTAGGGCAGCGGCAGCTTTTAGTTTGGCATTATATTGTTTTTCGATTTCTTTGACATGTTCCGCTTGTATAGTCCATTCTTGATTATGATCATTGGTTGTTTTGGTGGGATCCTCCAATATATCGTACGATTGAATTTCTATACCTAACCGTTTGCAAACCTTTGTTAAAATATCATCGACATATGTGTTAATAACAAGATCGGCTTTTTTGTCCTGGAAAATAATAAAAAATAAAGTTTAAATGTCGTAGAGTAACAAAAATTAATTGTAGTCTTACATGTTTAGTTGGTTGCAAATTGCATATGACCAGCTTTCCATCGTGTTTTTTATTTTTTAAAGGCAAATTACCACTCGGAATGATTTGTAATGTGGTTCCCAAGGTAATATTCAAATCTGCCAAACTATAGAAAATAAAAATATTCAGCGTTTTTGTTAAACATTTTTGTGGTTAATGTTTAATCCTTAACTCTCATCATTGGTTTAATTTCAAATTCATTGAAGGATTGAAGTATTTGTGTGTATCTGTATAGAAAATACTTACGTGGAGTGCATTAAGGCCAAATCTAAGTCTCTCTCAGGCAAATCATGTTCCCAATCCAAAACATTGTCCAACAGCATGCCACCGCGACATTGCCGGCGACAGGCACCGCCACATAATTTTTGACCCACGGTCTCGGAAGGAGTAGAACGCACAAATTGTCGACGACATTTATTGCATTGTTCTATAAAGATATTACCATGTAGTTCGGCTAGATAACGTCTGGGCAGGCCTGACTTCAAATGTAGGCCATCAATATTTTGAGAAACTATATATTGGATATAGCCTTTGGCCACCAACGAACGTAAAGCCATATGGGTTAGAGTAGGTACAGCATCATTAAATGATATATTCAATTGAGGCTTTTCACCCTTTTCCTCCAAGGTCCAGACGCCTTTAGGGCCTCTAGAAAAACATAACATTTCTTTGAAGGAGAGTTAAATTAAAGAAGAAAAAAACCTAAAAATTACCTAAAGTCGGGTATGCCTGCTGTAGTACTAATGCCTGCACCTGTATGCACCACTACATGTTTGGCGGTCTGCAATAATTCAACCAATTTACAGACCTTTTCCTCAACTTCTGCTTCCGTATTAAACTTTTCTGCTATACCCAAAACTCCTTTATTTTCATAGGGTGATAAGCCATCAGCATAATTACAACTCATTTTATCTTCTTTTTATTATTGTTGGTTGGTCTATACAAGACAAATATTTTGTTTTTTATGCTGGCATTTGTATTAAAAGCTTTAGATAAATTGTAATCGTTTTTCGGTATCACAACGAATAGTAAAATAAAAAGTGGTAAGAGTAAAAAATGCTTTAACGAATATAAAGACAATAACAAATAAGCCCAGAAATGCATTTCACATGTGCAAACAAAAAGTACTTTTTAACTAAAATAACAAACAGCAACCCTAAAAGATAGACAATAAAATATAACAAAAAAAAACAAAAACCGAATCAAAGATGTGAAAATAAAATGAAAAAATAAAGGAATGTAAACAAAATGAATAAACCAGCTGTGTAGAAGTAAATAAAACCAGCTGTCAAAAATTTGTAAAATGAAAGAGAATAATAATAGCAGAAAGAGAGAGAGGGACATTTTTTAAATCAAAGAATTGGAGCATAAAAACAAGAGAATGTGAAAATATTTTATAATTTTCTTTGTTAGTTTCGTATAGGTTTTTAATTAAATAACATTTAAATTCCTTAAAAGCGCTTTAATTAAATAAAAAAAAGTATATCAACCAAAGAAATAAGTTCGTATTATCGTATATAAAATAATCTTACGTGTTTGGGAAGAAAGGTAAAATATAATTCATATAAAATAATACAGTGTGCATTCATTACAAATAAAATATAAACCGATCAAAACAAAACAATAAATTCAAAAGAATTTTGAAAAAATCAATGTCATTTTTATCATACCTTTTAATAAAATTTTATTTACGCAAAACAAATTTTCAAGTTAAATGATTACAAGGGCTATACAAAAAATAAATTAATACAAATTGCGGCCCGACAACAATACGGAAAAGATTATATTTTTTTTTAACAATTAAAAATTATTAAGTGCTCGCCGTCGTCTGCCTGTCTGTCTCAAACAACAACACAATTAAAAGCCAGTTCATCCATATGCAGAAGAAAATTAAAGAAATCTTTTGTTAATTCAGTAAAATTAATTGTTTGTAAGTATTTTTTTACGAATTTTCACCAAGCCTATAAACGATAGATATTCTTTAATGAACAATACATTGTACATTATTTTATTCTTGGCACTTGGTATGTATTATTTTGTACTTGATATTTTCCTATATGAAGACTACATATTTTCTTTAGCCTTAACCACCAAGGCGCTGACGTCGAATCGTTAGCCTAGCGTTGATTATCATAAAAGGTAGCACTACCACCACTATCAATCATCTCTCCTGGCACTACAATTCATGTAGTGTAAAAGTGTATGCCCGTGTGTGCATGAATGCAATATTGTATCATCTATTTACGCTACTACAAGCAATCCACTGTGGCGGGCTGGTGGTACCTTATTATTGATTAGGTACCTATTTTATTAAATTCAACAATTCTCTTTAGTCTTTTGTGTAACCGGCTGTCATATCGTTCGTAATTCTGATTGAATTTTCTTTGGTGTGCCTTTTTGTTAAAAACTTTTTCTGAGTGCTTCTGCTTCTGTTTGGTTGTATAGTGGGAGCATAGCCAAGTTTTTGTCTTCAACAAAACAAATTAAAAAAAAAAAAAACATCATTGCACCCTACACATTAAAAACAAGTGGATTGTTGTTGCGAGATGATGAAACATTCTACATTTTAGAATTGTATTCAGTAGTCCCGAATTTTATTCTGTAGTCCCGAATTATATTCTGTAGTTCAGTATTGTATCCTTTAGTTCAGAAAAAAAAATCTACAAAATTTCTTAAATTCATCTCTATTGTAAAAAATAACTTCTTCTGTTACGTTCTAACAAAACTAAAAATCGAAAAATACGTTCACAAAGCATTCATTTTCTCTATTTATGTATATTGTCTGCAGGAAAGGTCAAATACATGAAACCTTTTTAATCTGGAAACGTCCTTAATACCACTTGACAAGTTTATGGGTCTATAAGGTCCTTAACTCTAAGTCTATATAGAACGGCTTTACATACATTGTTGGCCATTACAATATCTTCTCAAATTATCCATGAGGGGTGTGTTACTTTTGTCCATGAGTAGCGGAACCTATAGTTTAAGATTTTTTAAGCAGATTTGAATTCTGGGTTCTAGTGCAATTAGCTATAAAACTACGGTGAACTCTTGGAAGTTATGCTTTACTGAAGCTATTAACCTATTTTTTTAATTATTTTTATGCCAAGTCCTCTGTTGATGTTATTGTTCTTAAATTTTTATTAATATTAAAGCTATGTAAAGATATCTTTTTAAAATGTTTATGCAAAGATTCGTATTTTGTTGCCAAGACTGTATGCCCAAACAGATTTAAGGATTTTTAAAAATGGAAGCATGTCTTTTCAAGCTTTAACATATGGTATTTGTGTCTTAAACCGGGCGCAGGCAATCTCTTGAATGAATCCTTTATATGAACAACCAAAAGCCCTTACATACCATAAAAACGAATAGAAGGAGATTTATTTTATCAATATTTGCCAGAAGAGGTCAAAACTTGGCTTTTATTTCTGAAATTGAAATCAAGTTGCAGCAGTAGATCCCGTAAACAATGTATTTAAAATAAAAAACAAAAAAATTCATGGTATAGACTAGTAATGTAATGTTTGACCGACTAAAACATGATGATGATTCTCATGATTTCCTATTACGTTTTTTATTTATTCTTTTATACTCATTATCTTGGCATATTTGTGGTTTATTATTATTAATTTTCTTAATTTTGTTTGTAATAGTGACGACAATGAACAGTTTCTTTTTTTTCATTACCTCTGTAGTAGATTCAAGCGAAAATAGAAATAAAACAAAAGTATATATTTTACGTATCGACATAAATATTAAAATAAAAAGTCTTTATAAGGTAATAGATAGAGTTGGATATGAAACTTTAGTGCAAAAAATGGCTTCACAATTTGGTGAACAATTGAAGTCGCCAATTGTGTAATTACTCTCTCTCGAAACTTCCCATTCAATAAAGTCAAAATCAGGGGTATTGTGTTGCTCGTCGCACTGTCTTGTTAAAACCATTTTTTTTTTTTTTTGTAAAACCAGCACTCAGGGGATGGCCGCTACTCATGCAGTGCATTGTGTAGGTTTAGGAAAATAGGTTATAGGTTCATAATCTTCAATGGTTGGCAAAACAAAAATGGTTATCCCTCATCTATATTGTCCTGAATTGAGGGTAATGATACATTAAGAAATTAAATCGATCCAAAGACACCTCAGGATTATAATGCGGACAAAACTGTACATTTTTTCCGGATGAAATTGTTTTCCTAGATTCACTTGTGGATACTCTGAGACAATTTCATTTATTAACTTAATCGGCGAGTAAGAAACTAGCTTCATCGTAAAAGAATATTATTATTATTATTATTATTTATTTAGTTAATAGACATACATATTTATTTCATGACTATATTCATAGGTTTGACATTTTAGAAAAATTAAAAGATATGTATAATATCTATATATGGCATAACATAAGAGTTGTGAGTCAGATTGGCAATAAGAAGCTATAATATAATTATTATTTATAAGCACACATAAATGCGATAACAATATTTCAATAAAATCAATTAAATTCATTTAAAACCATTTCTTTAAATCTTAAAGAAACTTCCAAATATTTATATAGAATATAAAAATTCACTCTTCGACCATTCAGCAAATTGATAACGTCATCTGAGCATAGAACAGATTCGCCAAAATATTTTCTTCTAAGATCTTTATATAGAGGGCAAACACCGATGAAATGCAGCTTGTTCTCAGATGCGTCTAGATTGCAGAGTGTACACAGCCCAAATGATGAATATCTAAAGGGTCTAGAATACAAGTCTAGTAACCCACCACGAGCCCTGATTATTGTGCTTGTAACACGAGACGAATAATGAAAAAATGGTAGCGGTGATAAGCTGTAATCCAGTTTAGAGTAGAAATCATGAAACTGCGAAGCTCTAGCATCTTGAATGTATTCGTTTTTTTCCGACGCAATCACCAACCGCACTATGTGCTTCCAATGTTTACATAAAGGTCTATAGTTATCTGGGTTAACATTGATCATATTACAAAGTTTAGACCATTCATCAGACCAATATGTGTTATTAGAAATTATTTTTTCAGCTATTATACGTGGCAATCTATTCGCGGGTAAAAGTAAAAAAAGTAGTGCTCGTAAAAGAATATTAAGGCGTTGTGAATGACCAGTCGCCGTAGTCTAGTAGGTAGTATGTTGACTTATTAGACGTGAGGCCACGGTTCAAATCCCAGGTCAGACATCTCCAACAAAACGAAATATAAAAAATATTTCTTCGGCGACTTGCCATGAAAAGCTTTTCAAAAATCTGTCGTTCGGAGTCGACTTTAAACTGTATGTACCACCACTCATGTATAAAATTAACACACACAACATATGTGGTGTGAGAAGCTAGGTCGTAATCCTGACTGACATGATGTATGCATGTATGGTTCATTAAAAAATAAAATCGATCCAATGACACCTCAAGACTATAATGTGCACCAAATAGAAAAATTTTTTCCGGATGGACTTGTTTTTCTGGACTCACTTCTGGAGCCCTTGAGACCCACATGCGACAATTTTGTTTGTTTACTTAACCACTGAGCGAGAAACTAGCTTCATCGTAGAAGAATGTTAAGGCGTTGTAAATGGCCCGTCGGAAGTAATTGTTGCGTGAGTGGATAGGTGTGCAAATCCAAATGTAAAATATCCCATAATAAGCTGTAAGATAGGCTTAATTGCAATACACATATCTGTTAGGCTACTGGTCTCCTTAAATTTCTTTATAATCTTACAAATTCTTTGCACAATAGGTTAATTAAGACAACCAAATCGCACCGTAATGTTGAATCACCACTTTTAAGGTCAATTATAAATATTTTTATCCGTTCCTCGGTTGTTAAAATCTATTTTGGATTGAAGAATTTGACGCATATTGTGTGGATGGCTTAAAATGACGAATATATTGAAAATTGTTTGAAGGATTTTGTTACTTCCTAAATACATATATTACGCAGACAATTTACAATAAAGTGGCCGACCTTTGGCATTTTGATTTGCATTTGGCATTTGAAAGAAACAAGTACTTGCATTGAGTAATTAAATAATATAAAAAACAAAAAAAAAAAACTTATTTTATAACGCCTGTTATATCCATCCACACGCTGCCATACAGTCACTTTTTACGATCAGTTTTATAAAGATATAATAATTGTTAACAATATAACCTGCCTCAATGTTTGTATGTATGTATACTATTTTATTATTAAGAAAGAATGACTTCATTTAATTTCGTTGGCATTACAATAATCAATTGATTCAACTTTAAATTGTTTTGAATTCTTTAATAACATGTGATCCTAAACGTTTTTGAATTTAATTTTTGTTGGGTTTTTTTTAACTATTTTTTCCTCTATTTTGTTTTGCAACACATGCAATATTATTTGCTTTATCTTATCAGACAAATAATTTACTTATGAATTTTAGATTAGAAATTTCAGTTTCAAGTTTCAGTTTGGCCCATAATTTTTGTGTATAAACAATTAATAGTTAGACTAAATTGTACACTTTTGTTTATATTCTGATAATTTGAAAACAAAATAAATTACAATAGAATTTAAAAAATCAAGTTTTACACTCTGAAACTGAAAGTGTACCTCTAAAGTAAATTGTCAAACCAAAGATAATCCATTCAGCAAAGGATTCGAAATAAAATAAAAACAAAATATTTGCTATTAAAAATAAAAATTATCTCTTAAATTAATTCCACAGTTAAACTTTGACCGTATAATAAAAATTATTTTAAAATTTGTTTTATAAATAAGTGTGTCTAGGTGTGTAATTTAAACTTTCCATAACTTTTAAGCATAACACAAGTTATTAGTAAACCTATGTACATAAATCTAAGACCTTTTGTGCCTTCGTTTACCATGAAGCATTGGCCGGTTCTATGCAGAATTTCATACACGATGGACATAGAAAAACACAGCATTTTTGTTGCAGTGCAGTTGTTAGTTCCCTTAGCAGTACATACTAGCTGAATTCGAGCTAGACATTGCCGTTGACGTAAGAGAAAAACTGGTTGTTGTAAAGCATTTTTGTTCACTGAGATTTAGAATATCGTCGTCAGTTCCCTTAGAAGTACTACCTGGATTCGAGCTAGACATGGTCGTTTGTGAACATAGAAGAAATGGTTGGATTACAGCATTTTCTGTGCAAGATAAGATTTGCATCCATAAAACCATAAAGGCTAACAATAATGTCATAGTTGTGTCGACCATCGATCTGCCTCCAGCACATCAAAAGTCATGATATACACAACGACAATCCAAAATGGTATCAAAAGTATCGTATCAAATGAGTTCAAACATCTCAAAAATGACAAAGCGTTTGGCATTGTTAGGATACCTCAACGTAAGTGCCCAACTCATATGCTCTAGTATAGACGAATTTTGGTGCTACAAAAGTCTCAGCGTAAACTTGGAAGAGAGACTCGCAATTAAAATTCCTTGCAAAGGTCACTTTATGGGCAAAAAAGTTACCATACATGCATCAAAGCAATACCTTGAAAGATCATATTTCTCATTGAGACCTTCTATACAGATGTTACAAGACAATAATGATATAAGAAGATTTACAATCGTCTTTTCTTGTTAATGTGGTCGTTGGGACACGACGTCACAGGGGATACGGCATCAAGAGCAAGAGGCACTGAATGGCCGAAAAACGTAAACAATTTCTCACTCGAACAGGAAATCATTTTGCTATCATGACAGTTGAGGTGAGAAATAGGGGGATACTTACACTTCTGTGTAGCCCTAAAAAACGTAACCTAAGTAGGCTTTATTTTTAAAACCCGAAGATAAGAAATTTGGCAGACAATTCCAAGACTTACTAAGCCTTTTGAGCCGGCTCGTATTTTGTTAGATATTCTAGAAAATCCTTGAATCCTTGAATAGATTGATAGAAATTTGCTTGTGTAATCGGATTGAATACATCGTATTTCCAAAACTTTTCAGAAATAATTAAAAAAAAGAAATAATCTTTTCTATCCAACACATACATACTCAAGGAGATTGTTTTATTTTATATTTCAGCCATCTCTAATACCAGATTGACGTGGAAATGCCGCGTGACATGCATTCGAGGAATAGCGTGTTTCGCAGCATTTTACAAAGAGATCACATTGAACCGCGTCTTACCCAACGTAGCTTGATTGCCAGCACCAAAGACTCTGTCGACTATGTACAACGTTTGGGTTTGTTGTGCCGTCTGCCCGTACATTCTGGCTGTGTCAATACAATACACTGGAATAGTACGGGCGAATATTTACTATCGGGTTCAGATGATCAATTCATTGCTGTGACAAATCCCAACAATCAAGAAGTCCTATTAAAATGTAAAACTGCTCATCGAGCGAATATATTCAGTGCACGCTTCATGCCGCAATCTAATGACCAAGCAATAGTATCTTGTTCTGGTGATGGCATAGTATTGTATACCGAATTAATGGCTCCTTATATTAAGCGTATGAAACCGCAGTTTGGAGTTGGCGGTGAAATGAGTGCGCCGGTCTATGAACGAGCAGGACCAGATGCTGAATCAACTGTGCATTATTTTAATTGCCACAAGAGTGGCACTACCTATGAGGTGTTGACAGTTCCTATGGAACCACGTTCGTTTATGAGTTGCGGCGAAGATGGTACCGTAAGACTGTTTGATTTAAGGCAAATCTCTGGTTGCCATAAGACCTGTTGCAAAGACAATATATTGATCTTAAGTCCGGCGGCGGTAAATGCCATTGATTTAGCTCCCATTAGTTCGAATTATTTGGCTGTAGGCAGTTCAGATGCTATAGTACGTATATATGATCGTCGTTATTTGTCTGTGATTGATTTCAATGACGGTAATACAGCAAGTGCTGACAAACACACCAGGCCAATTAAAGCTTATCCCATACCACTGCCTAGTAGTCGTCAATATCGAATAACCTGTATTCGTTACAGTCCAGAAGAAACCGAATTGCTTGTATCATATTCATCGGAATATCTGTATTTATTTGATCTGAAACATGAGGGAGCTAATGTAGAAGATTGCTTTAAAGGACGATATTTTGGCAAACGTGGAAATACTCCGCCACCTTCCTTGACTACGGAGCAAGTAACAAGACGTTTAAGGCTTAGAGGCGATTGGTCAGATACTGGGCCAGATGCTCGACCTGAAGGAGATGCCAGCGGAAGGGTGGACGTTGGTCAAGTGAGACCACAATTGCAGCCAAATATAATGAGTCGCATGACAGAGGTAATATCGCGTATGTTAAACGATCCGCGTACTCGTATGGGCTTAACTAGTCAGATGCCACAGACGTCTGAAGAAAATCCACAACACTCAACTGATTCTAGTACTACAACTACAACAACAACTACCAACACTACATCGGCAACAGACCATAGTAGTGAAGGTGAGTGAAAAGTAAAACATTTTTCGCAATTTTCTTTAAATTGGATTTTTCAAAATTTTAGATTCCCGTCCGTCCACTTCTATGTCGGCTTGGCGTCGAATGGCCGCCAATAGTTTATTGGCGAACAGAAGAGAAGAGAGTACTTCAAATGATACTCAACAAAACACAAATCCTCAAACTTCAAACGAAGACGTTGAAATGTTTGCAAATGCGACAAAGGACGGTAAGGCTCAGAGTCCCCGATCGGCTCAATATCAAGTGGATGCTGCGTCGCTTAATAAGGAATTGGCTGATCTAGAAATGGAAACACGTGAGATTGTTTATGATTATCTTGTAATGAAATATACCGGTCATCGTAATGCCCGTACCATGATCAAAGAAGCCACATTTTGGGGCAACAACTATGTTATGTGCGGCTCAGATTGTGGTCACATATTCACTTGGGATCGACGTTCAGGTAAATTAGTTATGCTTATGCAAGCCGATCAGCATGTTGTCAATTGCTTGCAACCACATCCAGAACTACCTTATTTGGCTAGTTCGGGCATAGATTACGACGTTAAAATCTGGGCTCCCATATTGCAAGAGAAAAGCTTTGACGAAGAATCAGCTGAGATTGTAAGTAATGATGGATTTTCTTTAACACATTTTAATAACATTGTTCAATTTTCATTTTATTAGCTAATGGAACGTAATGCTATTATGTTGGAGCAAACCAAAGACACTATAACTGTGCCGGCTGCTTTCATGATACGTATGTTGGCCTGCATACACTCACTACGCAATAGGGAACGCAATAACACTCAACAAAATTCAGAAAATAATTCACAAAATGATAGTAACACAACGGGTGATAATAATGTTAATAACGATACCAATAACAATAATAATAATAATAACAACAGCAACAGCAACAACAATAATAATAACAATGATAGTGATAATGACTCAAATAGTTAATTAATTCGTATCGAAAAAAAAAACCAACAATTAAAAAAAGAACATACTTTTGTTTAAATTTCAATATTTTAATAATTCTGATGCTATTTTTCAATAGAGCTTTATTTTAAATCAATTATAATTTTAATCCATATTATTTTCAATATTTCTACTCCATTATTTAACGTAAGTGATTATGTACATAAGATTTGTTTATTTTCCTATGGATTCAACAGATACGGTTAGGTTGGGCAGGTGAAACACCTACATTCGAAGAGCGGAAACAAAGAGACAACAAAAATAAAACATTAAACAAATAAGCAATGGGATAAAGGTAAGAGGAAAGGTTATATAAAGGTGAAGACGAAATCAAAAAGAAAGGAAGAGAAACAGAGTCATCTCACAACCCAGCTAATACCAGAGACAATACTTTCAGTATTAGAAATCCTAGTGGGGGCTAATTCACTAACTCACGCTATTGAGAGGACCTTTCTGTAAAATGAAATCAATCTGTAGCTAACATGACTATCCTATCCTATCCGCAACAGGAAAAACAACATACCAGAATCACAAGACTGACCCTCTTCCAACTGCGATCGGGATTTTTCGAAATGCTTAACTCATATATGGCGAGACCAGACCAATGCCCAGAATGCCAAGAACCACATGATACGGCGCACCTATTCGATTGTCTCATCAGACACTATAGGACCTCTGGACAGACCGATCGACATAACACAATTCATGCAACTACCAACAACATTGACATGACTATTCTATTAATATTGACTAGTAACTGTATTATTATTTATTGTTGTTTTCCTTCTACTTGGAATACGACCGAAACCAACAACAGAGTTATTACAACAACAAATATCCTCATTAAAAACCACCGTATGTCTCCGCGCAATGCATTACCGAACTAGCGTTGCAATTTCAAACGCCTCAGCCTGGAAAAGGGAATCTATAGAACAGTTTAATACCATCATCACGTCAGTCTGACATTTTTAGAAAAATAGGAAGAGTACTCTAATAAGGTAAGATTATTATTAGCATAGATAATGTAAAGCAAATAAAGCACTTAAGTGGTTAAAACAAAAAATATTTGCGCAAGACCTAATGAGGGAACTGATGACGTCAAACATAATTCAATGACAATGGATGAATATTCTCAATTCATTGTGTTTGCATGCTTCACCTCCATGAACCTACCTTTATTTATATGTAAAAGCATTTCTACTACCTTCAACGTTTACATTACAACGTTGGTGTATAAATGTGTTGGAGAAACAAACATTATCCTCTTTCCCATTAAAATTTAATTTAAAATAATTTTACAAAAATGTTTGTATTGATAATTATTTTATTAAGTCAATATTAAGAAGTGTTTTGTAAACTTCTAGAATTTATCATTGCATTTATTTCACATATGTACGTATGTATGTATATTGTATAGCATTTAAAAAAGTATTCGTACACGTAATAACATATATAAAGGGACCTAAATATTTTACCCGCGCCAATTAAAAAGAAACGTAAAAATAATGTAAATGTTAACATAAGTATAAGAAAATAATACCTTAGTAGGATTTTGCTTTCTATTACATTGAATGTAAAGTTAAAACTTTAGGATAATAACACAACTTATCATATATAGATTGGGACAATAATTTCATTTTCTTTTTTAAACTACGATATTTATTATGTATTATTATTTAATTACGAGTATATATTATTATATCTAAACATTAACGGCATTTTGTAAAGAAGTTTTATCATCCACAATTATATTGGCTGCAGCAGCTGTATTGGGATTTGAACTTAAAAGTTGTTTAGTTGATGAACTAGAAGAATAACTGTCACTGGAACTGCGTGTTGAAGCTGAAGTGGCACTGACCGGACTGTCCAGCATATCTAAGGTATAAAATCGAAGAGAATTGATATTAAAAGTATGTCAAATTATAAAAAACATTTACGTGTAATTATTACCTGGTAGAGAGCTTACATTATTGCCTTTAAGGTCAACAGCCCCAGTTGAACAGGCGGTTGTGGAAAGGCCAGAGCCACCAGAGCCCACAATATTACCCACCGATGTGGATTTCTTGTGTAAATTCTTTTTAACCAAAGAATTTTTTAGTTTTTCACCAGCACTTGTAAGTGTTTTGGCCTTGTCGGGACACAAGGGACTCAAAATGGAATTCTGTGGATCTTCTGGTGTATAATAGTCAGAGTCTTCAGTAGCAACGGGCGGTGGCGGTATAATACCTGGTGTTAAAGCCGAACTAGTCTCAATAGGACTGGTTATTTTTTCTGTATTCTTATTATCATTAGTCTTTTTGTGTTTCTTAAATGAAGTGCTCTTTTTCGGCTTAAATTCCACTACGATTTCTTGCATCATGGTATTCTGTCCTTCTTCCTCGCCTTCATTATCCATATCTGAGCCAGTCAGCGATTTAGCCAGTTGTGGTGGTATGGGTTTGCATTTGCTGCCGGGTGAAAGTAGTGGCGAAAGTTTTTCATTTTCACTATCATCATCGCCCTCGTCGTGAGTTGATGTAGCTGTGGAAGTCATTTCGGTATTTGTAGCCGAAGTTTTGGAATGACGTTTATGAGATTTGGGTACTTTTAGACTGTGGCGTTCATTAACAATTTGCAATTTATCCTGTGAAGAACGCTTGTCCGAGGCTAATTTACTATCTGTAACAGCATCGTCGAAATTTTCTTTTCTCTGAGAGATAGAGGAGGTGACCGCACCACCGCTACCACCACTTGTCTGATTGTTATTGGTCATGGTGGCCATTTCTGTTGAATTAGTTGATGTCGAAGCATTTTTCTTGCCCTTGGAACGACGCTGACTATTCGGTTTATAGGGCGAAGTGGCTTTGTGATGTTCTGTTGGTGTGCCATTAGCAACCGGCCCTACAGTACTTCCATTACCACCATCAATCACATCATTTCCATCCCCAGCTCCACGACGTGTACCAACGTATTGTGGTGGCCCATTTAAAGCCTCAATCAGTGATACGGGTACAAAGCCAGGTGGAACTTGATGTTCACAAGCTAAAGGTTCTCCTGCAGCAGACGTGGGGGTATTCTGATGCAAAGCATGATTATTAACGCCTTTCTGAACGGCACGTATCTGTAATAGAGCTCGAAATGGTGCTCGACAAATGGGACAGCAATTAGCTTGATAACGTAAAGAATCGGCACACGAATAGCACAAGCACAAATGACGACAGGGTAATATGAGTGTATCACGGGTTTCACTCATACAAATGACACATTCACTGCCGTGGTCATCTAAATCTTCGTCTATGGAGCTTTTATTAATGGCCTACAGAAAGAAGAGAGTTTTTTAAGTTAATGTAAATACAAAATAGCAACATGATTATTTAATACTGAATTAGTTTCCTAAAGATATTGAATGATGTCCTTACCTTATTTTCTATACCGTAGATCTCCTGCAGTAAGTAACACAAACCATCAACAAATATTTTTTGTTTTAAAGCCCTTAACACGTAACTGTTACTCTCCGGATGATGATCAATCACACAAATGGTTGTGTGTGATTGACGACACTCTTCATTACCTTCCTCAACGACACAGTGTATAGCAACTGGATATTGTTCCTTGCCAGGATTGTAAATTAGATCATCTTCCGGTATCAGTTGAGGATTGAAAACATGTGTGGGTTGTGAGAAGTATTGATTAATACCCTTTTCATAATGATAGGTTTCCGAGGTCAAGCCATCTCTTGGCGTCAAAGTAACACCGCTGGGACTGACCTCTTCACTGCAGAAATAATATATAGTTATTGCACATTTGGCATCTGAATCGAAAGTGAATTCAATGTTGTACAAGCATGGTGGTGGAATTTGTTCTTCACCCGCCACTGCGCTTAAACAATTGCCATCGGCCTGATCTTCGGTTTGTTTTTCCTTTGGCACTTTTACAAAACGTACCGATTCTTTGCGTATGTTTACCAAACTCTTTAATGTTTTCGTAGGTTCATTGGCCTGTGGTGGAGGATAGGGAAACGCTGTAGGACGGTTTCCCAGAAAGTTTAAATCTGCATTTTCTCCAAATAAATAGGATTCCGGTTGAGGCGTATCGAAACGTTCGCCGCCCATTATAAAGTGACTGCCAAAAAAATTACCCGAACGTGGAGGATATTTGTAGGCGTGGTTGTTGGCATTCTGTTCAGCCTCCTCAATATTACCATTTTGACGACTTATAACTGCACCCATTTTCCACGACTAAAAAAACTTAGGTTTTGATTTCTTCTAAATATTGCACTTGTAGATCACATTCGCATTCAGTTGTAAACAATATTTTTACCAATAAATGCACAAAAATATTTTTCTTTAGGGAAAAGTGAAAATTTTGCTTAAACCATCGATTAGTAAAATGTTGAGAATGACAAACATAAGAGAATTAAAAAAATACCTGATATGATATGTACGTACCAGATTTTCTACCCAGAATCTGAATGTTTAGCGTTTTTTTGTTATTGTTATTAGTGTGGTAGCACTATTAGTAAAACTATTGTGAATGAATTTTGAGCAAAATGAGATAAAAAAGGAAAAACAAAAGAAAAATTTTTATTCTTGCAGGAAAACTTAAAAGAAATTTATCAAAATATTAAAATATTGCAGGAAAGAAAAAAAATTAAATTAAATTATGACGACTGATGAAACAATTTTAAAAGAAATGCTGGGTAAGTTTTTCATTGTGATGTTTTTTTTTGATGTAAGGGAATCCCAAAATTAAAAATGCCGAAATTTAACTTCTAGAAAGGGTCACTAATCCGGACAGAGAACCAGTGGACAATTTAGCTGTGCAGATGTTTTGCATGATGGTACAAAGCAATAGCGACCTAGTGACCAGAGCTCATGAATTAATTGTTGAAAAAATGCATTCCAATAACATCACAGAAGCGACAAGAGCTATTGGGGTAAGAACTAATTGGCAATTTCTTGTCAATGAGTAATTTAATGCCTCTACAAAACTTATTTTCTTTATTTGTTCTTTAGCTTTTGGAAGAATGCATGTCAAAGGGTGGGATAGAATTTCAAAAGAAGACTGCAAAATATGTATTCCTCAACGAGCTTATTGCTTTAGTTTTAGATAAGCATAAAGGATTGCCGGTTCCTGTCGAAACCAAACAACGCATTATGGAATGCCTTATGCTATGGACAGTGGAGCATGAGGACAAAGACAAAATACTAAAAGCCTACAAAAATCTTGAGAAACAAGTTAATTTTCCTCATGGACCAACAACAATGAATTCTACCACAACGTCTTTAACAAATGCACGCGATCAACGTGCCAGCATTTTGGGCAAAGATGATCAATTGGTAGCTAAGCTATTGAAACAAGGCGGTGAGGAAAACTATAAAAAGGCCAATTTGCTGATACAGCATCGTTTCAATCAAGAAGCCCGACGTACTGAATTTATTTGTCACTTAAAAAGTGAATTAAAAAAAATTGAAAGTACAATGGAATTATTGGATGAAATGTTAAATTCTTGTACATCTGATGTGCCGGGAGCCGATAGCCGTGACCTAATGCAGGAGTTGTATAACACTTGTAAAGGCCAAAATGAACAAATGGCCAGATGGCCGGATTTTTTGGGTGATGCTGAACCAGAATTTTTGGGTAAGTCTAAATGGTTTAATTGTAAAAACTAAAAAGAAAATATAGAGAATTTTAGAGCCATCCTGATTCTATTTATCCTGAGAAGCAGTTCTTTACAAATTTTCACATTCGTGAAATAAGTATATCGACTTTTAATCTTTTGCTGCTATTAATGAGAAATAGTTTTTTTTTTATGTCTCTGAGTAGTAAATTTAATAAATTTTTCGCTAAAATTCACACAAAGTTCTTCTCTTATAAGTACTCTATTTAGTGTGGGGGTACAAATTGACATTTCATTTTAAAAATTAGATCTTGTAGAACAGATTCTCATTTAAAGCAGAATATTAAAACAATTTTTGCTGTTTAAAAATCATAGTTTTGTTACTATATATTTAAATTTTAGAGGAGATACTAAACACCAAGGACCTTCTTATGATTATACTCCATCGTTATAAGGAACTATTTGAGAGTGATGATTTAGCGGATACGGTGGAGCCTAAAACAAATTTATCAAAATCAAACTCAACTGTGGAGAAGACCTCATCAGACACAGATTTACTCTCCGAGCTTTTAGGAGAACCACTAAACACCACATCCAACCCAGACACGAATCCAATAATGTCTGCAAATCCTGTTAATAGCTCAGACACTTTCGGTGAATTAAATGAAATTTTTAGCAGTATTAGCCATAATACAGACAGCGTTAAAACGTATAATAAACCGCAACATCCTGCCGATTTATTAGGCAATCTGGATTTATTAGAGCCCATAAGTGTCTTTGAAAGCGCCAACAGAATTCATACCGCTCAAGATGAAACACTCGAAAACATAGCAAATGATAATGAAATTAAGAAAACGTCTGGATTTAAAGAATTGAAAGAAATAGATAAATTGAGTGAGGAAATGTTTAAGCAAAGCTTAAAAGATGAACAACGTTTATTGACATTTAAAAAGTGAGTGAGTGTGTTATTTATAGATTTTTTATTTTGAAATTGGTTTTAAATTTATATTTAACATTTTCAGAGAAAAAGAAAGGCTAACTTTAAACGATTTGGTTAAAGACAAAATGCAAACATCACTTAAACCGGAAAATATTAATGAAAGCAAAAATCAAGCCTTAACATTGTGTGATACTGAGCCAACTGTAGCCAATACCAATGTCTTGATGACTGATTTAACAGCAATTACAAAAGACATAACAACAGAAGAGGAAAATGCAATTACGACTGAAAAGACAGTAGTTTCAACAGAAAACACTGAAGTAAAGAAATCTAAAATGAATGATAGCGCTCCTAGTGTAACCTTAAAACCTTTGGCTGATATTAATATCGATTTGGATGACGTTATACCCTTGGATGAGGGGCAACGTTTACTCTTAAATGATGATGACATACAAGTTACATTAAATTTTACAGCCGATCGTCCTAGTGAACATGTATCGGTAATTGTTATGGCAGTAACAAATAAATCTAAATTACCCGTCAATGATTTTCATTTTGAAGCGAGTGTTAAAAAGGTAAACTAATATTTTGCTATTCTTAAACAATTCGAGAAACTATTATGGATAATTTTATTTTATTATTAAAGCCTTGCAAAATACGCTTACTACCCCCCACTGCGGTAAGCATGGCAGCTAGCAAACCTTTTAGACCAGCCGCACCTATTAATCAAGTAGTTTTACTATTGAATCCAACACAGAAACCGGTGGATATTACCTGTATTGTTGGTTATAAGCTCGGCGACGATCCTGATCCCATTAAAGAGTCAATTGTAGCCAAAGACATTCCCTACGTTTAGTTAATTATTTCAAGTAAAAAAAAATCTATGCCACACAGCATTTCAAAAAGTTATTTCAAATGTATTACGACCGTTTAAATTTATTTAATTTACTTATCATTTTTAATTTTTAAAAACAAAATTTCCTTTTAGGTTTTAAGTAAGTTTTCATTATTATTTTGTTTTAAAGTGGTGGAAGATTATTGAAAAATACTTAAGAATTTCATTGTTATCCTCAATATGTTTTGAAAATTATATTAAACTTTTAATTCTTATACATATTTATTCTCTAGATTTATTTAAATTATATTGTGTTTATTAAAAATGTGGCAATGAATACAAAACAAACGAAATGTTTTCTTAAAAAATTCTTAGCATAGAAAACCTAGTTTTATTAACACTTAGCACGTAGTTTTAGTATAAACACTAATCCTTGAATTTGTTTTAAGTCTACAAAATATACTGTGTAATAGCTGTACAACACGTAAAAATATTCGTGGTAAAAATTTGTATCCCAGTATCGGTGAGTCGTCTCAAACGTTGGCAAAGTCACGATTGTTGGTCTGAGGGATATTTGTTGTGTGTTTGATGGAATTAGCAGAGAATCATCTACTTTGAGCTACACCCGTACAACGAAACCCGTAATTAGATCAAAAACTACCTCCAGAGTTTGGTTAAGAGGTTCATATGCATCAATCTAATAATTCGAAGCTGTTGTTGGTTATACTTCTGTTAAGTTGACAATCTTTGGTAGAAATACTTTACGGTCCGGTTCTAAAGCGAAAATCCAATTGCCAAAGGAAATGTTGTATTGAAAAGATAGAAAGGGATAATCCGTTCCTCTCTGGAGAGATTAAAGGCAAGTGAGCATCTTCCATAAGTTTTTTGCGGCTAGACTACTTGCAATAAGTTATGTTATTAACAAAATGGTGCATGTTTGATATGGTTTGGTTGGACAACATTTTCTGCCAAATTACGTTTTTAATTTTATGCTAAAAAATAGATTTACCTTTACTACACCTTATGTTTACTTATAGATTGAAATTGAACTTGTGCCTGCTTCATATGTAATAAATATGCTTTTCTACTCCTCGAATAGCTGCGGACAAGCACATTTCGGCATAGCTTTGAAGCTTTAAGAAGGTAAAACAATGAACAAGGATTAGAAACCAGTAATTTTGTAGCTAAGAGGCCCGATTGCAGTTGTGTTTTTGGCCATCAATAAAAAGCCAAGAAGTTGAGTATAAAGTTTGAAATTATTGTCTCCATACGATCTATATTGTGTTGCAAAAAGCCATCGATTTCGGTCGAAAAAGTTCGGTTTTTTTGTTTTCGTTCGTCAGTTCGTTATTTAAATAATGTATTAAAAAAGACAAACAATTGTTTTGTTTTCTGTTTTTTTTTCTGTATGTATTGTAAAAATTACAAAAAATTATCTATTTTTTAGTTTTGTTTTGCACTCTTATAAAAATGATTCCTTAGAAAATAAACCTTAAATAGTAGAAGTAAAATAAAAAAAGAAATTAAAATAAGATAAAATTAAATTAAAACTTGTATATTGTTTTTATGGTTTTTAAGCAAAAAATTGTGGTAGAAAAATTATAGGCTTATAATTTATAATGATAATTTACGACCCATAAACGTACAGAACGTACCACACGTCCATTGTGGTTTATTCTGGGCAGATCTACTGCGTGTTCTGCCCCAATTATCTTGCCAGGTTAATGCTTGATGTTATTCAGGAACAAGTTCGTCTTTAAACGATAAAGCAGTTATCGCTCTATTATGGCCAGTGTATTTTCTTTCAGCATTTTTAGTTTCTAATTTCCAGAGACGAGCAATGCCGTCACTGGAGGCGGTAAATAAATATTTGGAATCTGCACTAAAGGCAGCATCCCATATCCAATAGTTTTCTACAGACAATTCACGCCACATGGTAAAGTCATCGGCCTCCCAAATACGGGCAGTACCGTCGCCGGACGTTGTTACTAGTAAACGAGAATCTGGACTAAAAAGACAACGTAATACGTAACGTTTGTGAGCAGCTATTTTCAGTTTTGGTTGTATGGTGCTAAGTTTTTGATTTGGCAATGATACTAAAGTCCATATGTAGCAGTTACCCTTATTGTTGACGGCAGCCATATAATGGCCATCTGGCGAAATGGCCACGTCTTGTATAGAAGCATCTACTTCGGGTATTAATTGTTCATGTACCTCAGACTTGACATCCCACAAGTAAACACCACCATTTTGAGCACCCATGGCTATTTCCAGTTGATTAGGATGCAAACAGGCTGCATTCACTGGCGCTTGGCAATCGAAAACACGCACGCAATGTGGCGAGGCAGACATCATGTCCCAAATGCGTACACGATGATCTTCGCCGGCAGTAAACATCCAATTGCCATATTCTTGGAAACCCAAGCGAGTGATATTCTTCTGAATACATTCAAAATTGATGACTGGCAATTTGGAATTTGACTCCAAATCATACAGACGTATACACTGATAGCCACAGGCTGCTAAACGTGTTTTATCCGGAGTACGATCCAAGGCATTTACTTGCTACGTGTTAAATAAAAAATTCATTTTAATTTTGATTTACCTATAGTGTGGCAGGACGCCAAGATGTTTGGTTCTACTTACTGAGGTCTCCACAAAATGCAACGTCCGTATACAATTGCCGGTATGTGCTTGCCATAATTTAATGGTGTGATCATAGCCACCAGTGGCTAAAAGTAATTGATTACCTATTGGTTCCATTACAAATGAAAAATTTATTATATTTTCTTTTAATTTTATTTAAAATTTCATTATTTTTCTTTTTCGATTTCAATCTAGTTCTCGTCTGCTTATAAATTATTTTTCTTTGTCACTCAGCTGAGAGAAACGTCAAATAAAGAAATGTTTAAGGCGAATTCATATATTCATATATATGAATTCGCCTTGGAAATGTTCTTAATACTAAATATTCACAATAATAACCAACCATTCAAAATAGATTTTTTACAAAATGGAGAGCGTCGTGGTAGTGAAACGTTATAAAAAATGTTAAAATTAATTGAATTAAAATTATCAGAAGTGATAAAAAGCAATCCAGATTTTTTCCAATTGGTTTTTTGTGATGAATGTCGGTTTTTGGACTTCCAATATAGGTGAAAACCTAAGTCTAGCTGCTGAAAATTAAAGTTTGATAACCAGACTCTTACGAACTTGTCCGCCATTGTTCCTGTGAGCTTTTATACATATTTTATCGATCATGTCACCAACAAACTTTCAATGTAAGTGAAATTTGTATTTTTCTCCTCCTACAAGTCTGGAAACATTGATGTTAGCTTCAAATCAGTAATTATCAGTCAGTTTATTCCCATTGAATAGCGATACACGCAGCATCACCTGCTGTTATAATAAGTATAGATACGGTACAAGACTTAATGGTTGATTTATCAAAAGAACATTAACTATAGGGTCTAAATTAATTAGGTATGCTGGATCCAATGAACAGTGAGACTTATAATCTTGGAAGCTATGTATATTGTTTAGTGACTAACTCCATTCATTGGTTAGGCCTTTCAACATTTCCAACATGTCTTTCTCAGAGAACTGTAGAAAAATGTTGAGGAGAGGATAAGAAGGGACTGTGCCTCACCAGTTATTGCCTATCTCAGTATTGTTTGTTGTCACCGTTGAATCTTGACATCCTCGGCGTTAGGAGGAGTCCGGCTGCTCTCTAAACTATTCTTTCCCTAACTTCGATTAACACTATTTTTCCCAAAATCCCCTTGACTGATGTGTCAAACCCAGTGCGATTTCTAATATCGTGCGCATAAGGGATTCGGACTGTTTTCTGATCTCCAAATGTCTTGTTTTGTTTGGTAAGGAGAGAATTTTTGGAACAAACGAATGAATATATGGCTTTCAAGACCATGATTAACCCTGGATTGAGGATTCCCATTTCCCAATGGATCTCCAAGAACAGTAATAAACTTCTGACTCGAATTGGTATATAAATTTTCAAGGATGGTTCGAAACTGAATGTAGGCATTGGAGCTGGGATCTCTGTCTGAAACTTCATTACAGACTGCATTACATCTGCATTATTATTCAGGCAGTATTATGGAATGCACTTAAACCCATAACCGAAATCGCTCCTTCTAGTGCATTTTCTTTTGTGGTTTTATTTGTCAGTCTAGTGGTTTTAAATGCGATTATATCGGTTTGATATAAGTCCCAAACAAAGAACTCTAAAGGATAATTTGAGCCAGACCGAATAAATTTCTATTGAGTTCCAGTGTACTGTAATATTCTTGGGAGCGAGAAATCTGAAGACTTTGTTTAACTAGATATTTAAAAACATCTTCGACGACTTTCTTTCACCTCTGATGGATAAATTTGACACACATAACATAGGTGGCGTGCGAAACCTGCCTAAAAGGTTGTAATGACCAATTAAGTAAATAAGTTATATGGAGATGAGGAGTAGTTGAACACCCCGGAGAAGTGATTCTTTGAACTTTGAATGTGTAGTTACACTCCATTTTCGCATAGTTGATCCTTTTGTTTCGATTTACTGCCTTTCTTACTTGGCCGAGATCAACACTATATTGCGAATTTCCTTATTTCGGGTATAGAAATCTCAACTGTGCGTTTTCTGTTTTCTTTGTCAGTCCTCGTACATCAAGAATAATAACCTCAAGGTAAATTAGATTGCATTTAATACTTTGAAACCTTACCTTATACTCTAAACTAAGAAGTCGACCTAGGAAAGAACGGTACTCTTGGTTTGGAAAAAGCATGATCACAATTGTATTCAAAATCGAACACATGTGTCTTAAGAATGTTATTCAAATGAAATCCTTGTTCAGATTTAATTGGAAAATTGTTGCTTTTAAAGTAAAACAGTTGCGATCAGTTTAATTTTGTTATTTTTTTTTTGCTGCAGTAAAATTAATAAAAAAGCATTTCCATTAATTTCAATTAAAAATCATTTAAAAATGATACAAATGTTCACTCATTCTTATTATTGAATATGAAAGAACGAAAAAATGCACTTTTAAAAAGGGGGGTTTTAATTATTAAAGAATAAAAAAAAATTATATGCTCGTACTTTAAGAGACTTGCCAAGTAAATAGCAAAGCTTTCCAAAATGATGAAGTAAGTGGCTCATGACGATGATGATAATGATGACGATGATGATTTTCTAAAATAGAATATTCCATGTGCTTATTCATCCAATCGTTTTAATACGCAAGTCATATTGATTTCTATCGCAAGTATGACTGGCATGGTTATTAAAAATTGAAATTGCAAAAAAGATACGAAGGGCGGGTAAGAAAGTAATGATTTGTTTCCTTTTTTTTTGTAAAATCACATGATGATATTATTGTAGCAACAAGAATGATTTCATAATTGTAACAAGTATGGGAAATGGCAAATATTCTGGGACAATTTTGTGTTACGGTATACAACGACATGTGAGTTGCTACAGTACTTCAAGGAATTCTTAGATGTATCAATTAGTTGCCGAAAATTGCATATTTTCGTGTAGTGATCGTTTGTCTCCTAGAGTACATTCTTTTATGATTGATTTTCCAGTGGATCGAACAATGCATTACGGAGGGAATTCATTCTTTCGCCACACATCTTGTAGGAGTTTTTTCTGAAACAGATTCAAATCTAATAACCATAAATACTACGCTCTATGTTCTCCCTGCCACAACTCATTTTCCGAGTTCGAACCTTCGTATTCAAAGTAACAAAAAAAAAAAAAAAACAATCCTAATTATTTGGATTTAATAAAGATTTTCTTAAAACTTTTTTAGGCATATAAAGTATACTATCATATATCCCTTATAGCGTGTAGAAAAACCCATTTGTGTTATTCCCTTTCTATTTCTCCTGATTGTCGTAACCAAGTACATAAATATCGGCTGTTCTAATGCAATTTCTTTTATCTATTATTTGAAATCTGTCTGTTTTCTGAAGGAATTACGATTAATAGTTATTGACATTCATTGCATTTCACTTTAATTCATTTAATTTTTTTTTATTCTATTTCATTCATATGCATGATTTGCAATAAAAAGAAACAAAAAAAAAAATTAGAAAAATTATGACAAAATGTGTCTATAACTGCACGTATTGAATAACCGCCGGTTTGTCTATAGATCTATATGTCCAACCAAATGACTAGACCCTCTAATTCTAAAGTAAATTTTTATCAAACAAAACATTACACATGATTACATGTACATACACACGCAGACTCACCTCACACATATCTACATAAGTACGTATGACTCGTTACGGAATGTTCGGAAATCTAAATGGGGAATGGAATAATTGTATAGACTTACTGTCGCCACAACTACACTAACCGACCGACAAACAATACACAACACGTTACACATCCCAAGTAGATGATTAAAAAACCGCGGAAACAAAACAAAACAAAAAAAAAAAAAAAATTCAACAACAAATTCAAATTCTGTTTAAAATTAAGGTTGGTGTAGTTACTTATTCATCTCTTTCCTTTGCTCTCTCTTTGCCCAATAAACGAAAAATTCATAAAGGGAGTGGTGGTTATTGCTTTTGGTACGAATAAAGTATTTATAGAAGGTGGTGGGTGGTGGGTGGTGGTGAGGTAAAGTGGTGATGTTGTATTTTATTTTTAATTGCTTTGGTCATCCTAACAGCACACCAGCACTATCACCACCACTTCCACCTTCACTACCGTGGTAAGTGAATGTTCTCGGCCAACGTTTAGAAGGAAACAGAGAGGGAGAGAGTTAGAAAGAGATAAAATTTTTAGCATTGCATGACATGGTAATAGTTGGTTGGTTGCTTGATTGTTTGTTTGTTATTGTTATGCTCATAAATTCGTTCGATTTGGTTCGGTTTTAATTGTTTCTATTGCTGGTTTTTATCTCTTATTTTATTATTTATATATTTATTTACGGTTTTTTTTATTTATTTATTTTTTAATTTTCATTTATTAATAATTGCAAAAATGTGTAACATGAACGTTTTTCTTAATTAGTCAGTAGTAAGTCTTTCTAGATTTTATTAATTCTTTTTTCAAACACAGATAAAGATGACCACTTACGTCATCGATAATAGTTCGTACGATAATAGTTCTTAAAAATAGGTGACCATTATACCAAAAATTATTTGACGTAAAATTAAAAACTTTATTTACCACGACTAGAAGTTTTAGTTGGAAATTTGATTAAAGAAACTGCAATAAAGCAACCGGTTTTTCGTTTCGTGGTTGCAAAACCGTTGTCTTGGCAAGTTTGTCAGTTGTTTCACCTGAAGTGTTATTTATTAGGTAATAGCTTCCCATTTCGAATAAAATTTTCTTCAGAGATGAAGCTCATTTACGCCAATATGCAAAATTATCGCACATGGGACTTGGAGAACCCAGAAGTGATTGTGAAAAAGTCATTGCTTTCGAAAAAAGTGACTGCTGTGCCCATATTGATATGGCGGTGCCTTTGGGAAGTATTTTAGGAAAAATAAGATTACGCTCTGCTGGGTCAAAGTCATGTGTCATGTCGACAATGAGCAAGCACACGAGGAGGAGATCTCCACGTCAATCGGATCTACGCTCCGGAACGACCCGAATTCAATTCTGTCAAGGATTGCCAACTTAGCTAAAGCTGCACCAACCGGACAAATTTTACAACAACAACAACGAGGAGTGGACCTTCCACGTCGCTGATGGGACCAGAAAACTTCTGTGGAGTGGAATCAGATGTTTGGTAAGGTTTGCTCAATCAAAAAAGAAGAGAGATAGAAGAGAGATTGACATTGATGTTGGGGCAACAGCCTTGTGTGAGATAAATCTTTGGATACTCTATAAAGTATGAGGGGTACAATATATCGTATTGTCTTAGTACTAAGGGACCTATTCACAATAATAATAATAGCGTTATCGAATAGTATAAATACTACTCCGTTGATACCAGGGGTAGGAAATTACGAAATTTTGTATAAATTCCAGGACTGATTCCCGAATTCCAGAAAGTAATTTCAGATCTATTGTATACTATTCCATATGCTCGGGTTTTAAACTGTCAGGAAGCTGTAGTTTGGCTTGTTATCGTTTATACTTCCGTAATACAATTTTAGGCAACTCAAGTTTGAATCATGGCGTTGCCAAATCATTAAGCAATATTTTGAATTGTATTACCATGCTTTGCGTTTAATGAATGGCTTTAGCTTTGGTTTTCCTTGCTAGTGAAAGTGCCATACCAGAAGATTACACAATCAGAACAATCGATTCAAAATTGTACTATCAGAACCAAAATATCGTAAAACACTGATTTTGGATTGAATGTGACCTTTAGTCTAATATACATATCGTTAGTATAATTCGCAAATGTGTTAAGTCCCTTTTTTCAAATTTTACAGGAGACACAAAAAACATTGTTGCTTTTTCAGTTTTTAAAATTTGTAAACTGTTTAAACGCAATTATTTTTACAAAATAATAATAATATTAATAATAATAACTAATAATGTTAATTATTATTATTATTATTATTATTAATTATTATTATTAATTATTATTATTATTAATTAATTAATAATATTAATATTAATATTTTTCGTAGTTTTGTGGACTTAGCGTTTTTGCAAACCACAAAATTACAACAACTTTAAACTATATAATGACATGTTTTGTTGTTGTAAAATATGTATTATGTACAATGTTACCGTTTTGCATTAAAATCTCAATTTTGGAAAAAAGTGGACTTAGCGTCTTTGCGAATTATACTAACGATATATACATATATCTATCTCATTAGTCTAAATTTACGTATTTCACTAAAGTATTGTCGCTTTAAAACCGGATGTACGAAAACGTTCTACAATAAATTGTCGGTGGATTCCTCTAAAATAAATCGGGTAATATAAATTGCATCAAGTAATACTATAGCTTGTGGGTTGCTTTAAAGGTTACTTTTTAAGTTTCACTTTGCTCGGAGACTTTATTAAAATCACATCATTTCTGTAAAGTTGTCTACTTCGTTTAAAAATGTTTTTTGTTTTTCTATTACAGAAAAGTTAAGAATGCGTTGCAAAACACTGGAAAAATTTATGAAGCTTACGGGAACGATGCTATAAAGAGAAAAGCAGCAGCAAAACGTTTCATTTGTTTTTGATGTAATAAGTTTGATGTTAGAAATGTACCTCGGTTTGGTTGATCAATTTTTTTAAAAATTTAATGGATTCAAGGATAAAATTTAGATAGACCGGCACATAAGCCGCGTAGTTATTACGAAGGAAATAAGCAGTCAACAGTAAACAGTTATTAACCATTTCAAGAAGGTGCGCCACATGAATTAAAATTTAACGGTCCGATATTCTATTTGCAATTCAAGACTATGCCGATTAATTTCTAAAGCGAAGGATTACAAGCGATGAAAAATCGATCACATACGACAATAATGTGCGAATAAGAGCGAAGAAAAGTGAAGTGATTTCATTCAGACATACGGTAAAATGGGCACAATTGCATTACAACGCAACTTGTGATGGGACCTAAGTGAGCCAAATTAACGTAAGCTAATGTAGAATACAGTGTAAAAGCAGTTCAATTGAATTTAAGATTTTGTAAAATGTTCTACATAGTTCTGAGTACTTCTAAGGCGCAGTGTTTTGTAAGCCTGGATTTAGAAAATTAGAAAAAAAACTCAAGATTTGCAAAAGTTAATGAAATTGGAATTGTGTCTGGCTCGTGCCTGTTCGTGACTGATTGTGTATCGCAGCCAGAAATAGTTCGCTCAATCTTAGCGACTAGGTCCACGTCACTCGTTCATTGCATGCCTCTTAATAGAATCATGATGACGAGTGCCGTGTGGCCTGTGGCCACGTTTTGTTTAAACCACATGTTGTTGGAAAAAAATCAGTAATTATCGCGCGGAAACTTTCTACTTTGAATGTCATGTTATCGTAATGGTTCATATATTGCCGCTGTAAGGCGAACATCATTTTTGAATTCAAACTTCATTTCCCGGTAAGTAAATAAATTCATTTAAGTTAAAATAATTCCTCACTCTTTAAATATCTATACTTTCTTTGTTTTGTTTTTAATGGCAATAGGTCCACCCAATGGGTTTTTATAATTATTTTTTAATTTTACTTTATTTTTTTTTTCTGTTAATCATTTGAAAGATTTTTATCTTTTATGGGCTCGATATTATTCAATGGTAGTTGGATTGCATTTATTGTATTGCCTGAGTTAATTAATTTTCAATTTTTTTAAATGAAAATGAAAAAAAAGAAACCAAAAATAAAAAAGAAATAAATCTATTGAGTGTAATATTGTACATACATATGTATATGTGTGCTTTACTAAGATTTATTGCGAACACAAAAATGAAAAATTTGCCAACTTTTAACGGCTGATAAAAGTTCATAAATCTTTTTGTAGCAATTTCAATTGAATTCAATGTATAATGAAGTGCTTTTTTTACTATTTTAATAAATTTTTGTAAAAAAAAATTATTTTTTTGAGCAATAAATATAGGGAGCGTTAAAAAAATATCATTTTACTAAAACCATGCTGCAAAATAGGGAACACAAAGGATCAAATTAATATTAGGTTCTTCACTTAGTGATTTCTAATACGTCAAACTGGTATTATTAATATTATTATTATCGTATTGCGTCTACGGCGTTCTAGGGTACCCTGTAATGTCTCCTCTAAGACTACACCTAATATGAACCCAGCTATTTCCTTCTGGGATGTACATATATTCAAGAATATGTTCGCAAGATTCATTCTCATCGTCACAGAGTCTACATGTTGGGGTCGATACAAAAAACCAGTTTGCAACAGCAACCCACTTGTTTTCAGAATTGTCTTTTTCTCTCTTAACCTTCCTTTCGCCTCCACGCGACAGAAACCGCCTCCACTTCAAATAATGGTTCTGGTCCCATCAACGGCGTTGAAGTTCCCCACGTCGTAAGGTGGTCGGAGTATTCACATATGACTTGCGTCCCAGCAGAGGATAAACCTTATTTTGCCATTCTCACCTTATTATGCCTTATCTTTAACCTCATAAAAGCAAAGTGTTTGAATGGTGGCCCGACTTTCAAATAGTATTACTACGTCCTGTCTTTGGTACCTGGTATCCAGGTTGAATTGAGCACATCTTTCGATCTTCCGCTTGGTAGATACAGCCGAATTCCTCTATGGGATGGAAATATTACATTCTGTGACCAAACACTGTTGATCCTGTTCCAAAATCCGTTTTTAGCCCATCTTTATACCCCAAAATGATCCCTCTTTTGGAAGGCATATGCTTGACAGTCAATGCTTGTCTCAGATAGTTTCGCCAGAAGTTCATCCACAACGAGGCTTCACATTAGTGGTGATACCCTAGTTGTGTCAATCATTATCTTGTTTCCCGTGTATGTTTCCGCAGGTCGTGTGTATTCATCTGGACGTCGTATCGGAAAAGACTTATATTCTATATATATATCTATACTAATTCGAATTTTGAAAGCCTTGAATATGACCCTGAATTTAACATCCTGTAGTATGGCGATCTTTACTCTCATTTTATAAATTTCAAGAAAACTTTCCTCGCTTTGTGCCCTTTACGCAAATGTAAATTGCCACATAGCCTGTGGATGGATGTGTCAGCCATTAAAGCTTGGTTTAGACAAAAATGTGTGTTTGCTTCTCTTCTTAATTCTGTTCAAAATTGTATTTGACTGCGTACTGTCAACGGGTCTTGTCGACGGCCAGAGATAGAAATCTTAAAGACCTCGATTATATAGATGACGTTTGTCCCCTGATACCCAGATATAATGAATAATAAATGCAAGTAATGCATGACTTGGTGCAGATAGAGCCATCAAAGGTGGGCCTTGCAATTAATGTCGCTTAAACAAAAGTTATACTAACCTCTAGTCTCCAAATGGGTAACTAGTAGTTGGAGGATATTGCATAATAATTTCGCCTTAAAATCGTCTTTATATCGTTTGATGGCTCGGGAACGGACGTTAAATCACTCTAACTGGCGCAAAATCAATCGTTTGGCCAACTTAACTAGGTATGAGCATCACAATAAGTTTTTATCAACACATTTTTGTGCGTAAGTAAACGCAGCACTCAAAGATGCTTGCGACGAATTTTGATTATATTTTAACCGTCCATGATTGCTGACAGCAGTCTTTGACAAAGAGCAAATTAAACTCCAAATGGAATCTTAATTCTCCGAAGGAGAATGCTGCAAAAACCCGATGGTAAGATAACTACAACAAGCATAGGAAGGTTAATAAAAACCAAAAGCGAAAAAAGATTTCCTCAATACATTTTTGTGTTGTAATGATAAACCTTTATTTTTTTTTTGTAAATAGAGAGGCCAATTCACAGACACCAGGAAATTAAATAATTTTTTTTTGCTTTTATTTATTCTACATTTATCTGTCAAGACACAGGGTTTGTACTTCAAATTGTTGTCTATCAGTTGATTGATCTGTTTTAATTCTTTTTTTCCATATTTTAGTTTACAATCATTATGTTACTGCTTGTGAATATTTATTTTATAGCTACTATAGACTCTAAGTTAAATGCTCTCTCTGCTCTGCCCTCTCCTAACTCACTACTAACGCATTGAGGCCCTTTAGACCTTTTTCGAGATAAACGTTTTGCCAATAATGTTTCAATGTTGTTGAGGAAAGAAATAAATTCACGCATGTATTTAACGAAAATAATATTCAGGAATTAAATTTCAAATTCTAATGAAAGTGTCATTTTGTCGTTGCACGTGATTTACGTGATTTACCTTAACAATTAGTGGGTGTGGTTTGATATGGTGTGGCGGCAGTTACTGTTGCTGCTGCTGACTGCTTGCTGCTGCTGTGGCTGTTATTACTGTTTTCGCTACTCTCTGGTTGACTGACTACAACTGACGATATTTATTTTTTTTTATATTTTTTTGTATTGTGGAGTGGTATGGCTTGGTTGATTGGCTCAATTTAGAAATGCTTGTATGTGTTAAAAGACTGCTTGTCTAGAGCAAGGCCTTTACTAGTTTGCATACTAACAATAGCTTCAATATCAGTAACAACAACTGCTAAACTGCTGGCATTAAGGTGGGTGCCAATATAACACAAAGTACATACAACTTTACACAATTTAAACTAAACAAAAGCAAATATTTACATGCAAATTATATTTTCTTTATACATATAAATTCATCGAAAAACGAAAGCAAAAAAAAAGTACAAAAAAATCGTGCTTAAATATTAAAAACATTTCCCTGCATAGGCACACCAACAACGACGCCGACGACGACAGACACCACCTTCTTTTTTGATTAGCCTGTCATTCAATTCGATTGAAATGAAAATGATTTGAGAAAACACACACAATGTTTGTCGAAGCTGTCGGCGATAAGCCTGACAGTCGAATCGACTGTCCCTTAGTCGGTTGTTGGTATTATTGTAAAGGGAGGCATACAACAAGTATTGACACTAAAAGCAATTAATCATCATCATCAAAGAAACATGATTGACAATTTAATCAGTGAATAAATTTAAACAATTTTTCAACAACAAATCCGCAAGGTGGACACCATTCGTAACTAATAACAAGCGAAACATTTGTTAATGCAATAATTAAACAACAAATTAAAAACATACCGTATGTACATATGTATATACAATGTCGTTCAAAACTACATGAATTCAATACTTTAATTGGCGACCTAACAGTAAATAATAAAAAAGAAATCAATTTTTCACGGTATTAAATAGAAGTAAACAGACAAGTAAAAGACAGCACAATACAATACTTTAGGTTCCACCCTTTTCATCATTCATGGACATCGCCAAGATTACGAGAAAGGTACATCACTGAACCCGTCCTCCATTGCTTTGGAACCTAATGTTTGACCAACTACTTAGTAAGCTCGTGGAAAACGGCTTTAAGGTGGTACGTTGAACTCGCTGAAACTGACAAACTAAGTTGAATTTAATATAATTGCTACCCCACAATGAAATACCGGGGGGATGTCGCTAGCCCAAGTAGAAACTACAGGAATTCTCTAAAAATATACACCAATACCTCGAAATTGAATGGCAACGTGGATAGAATTGTGTATATCGACGTGTACATACACTCGTTACAAACTCCGAGACAAGTACGGTGTCTACCAGGCCAAAATCATGGCTATCCACATGCGATTAATTAGGAATAAATTCCACTTAATGGCTAACACTTTTAGTGTAGAAGAGACGACTTGCGTGACAGCTGGGCATACTTTTTCTTCTTTTGTTCTTCCTCTTTATTTCATGGTAGTCCCTAGAGCTTCTTAAGGTTGGCTCTGGTCAGGTTTAATCCACATTCTTTCTGCATACATACATATCGACCCATATTTGTCTGGTTTCTAGACAAGTGGGTATATTTTCCCCATCTTTCTTTTGCAAATGAGCAAAGTTTGAATTTTTTTATTGTACTACCCTTTGCAAACGCATCAGCTTTTTTCTTTTACCTTCAATGATTCCATATCCAGAATACATAGTAGAATGTCTTACTTTCTTCTCCGCAGACACTCGACATTCTTCGGACAGGCTTAGAAAATTCTGACACCGGATACATATAATGCCAGTTCTTACATACATAATTGGTCATTACAACCCTTTAGTCAGGATTACGACCTAGCTTCTCACTCCACTTATGTTATGTGTTATTTTACACATGAGTGTCGGGGCGTACAGTTTAAAGTCTATTCCGAACGACAGATATTTTAAGAAACTTTTCATGACAATTTTCCATTTACTCTCAGAGTTTCTGCCAGAAATCTGCTGAGATGCCAGTTCTTATAGCATTTATTTAAGGTTCCATACCGAAGGGAAAAGTACAATTCCTTCTAGTATCCCTCAAAGTGGCATTTTGAAAACTTTTGAATATCATTTCGTTTAAGAACAAAATATGTGGAATTAACGTTTGACTCATAATCATGGGAAAGATTGTCTACACTTTGTACTTTATTGGCTAGATTTAGAGTTATTTTTCAATTGCCCTTCCTACAAAAAAAAAATAACAAATAAGCTCTAGTTTCTCTCCCTAATGTGTTTACATTGTAAGTGGTGGTATTACATTTACAGTGTAGGGCCACCTGTACTGCACTAGATGTTAGAAAATAAGGTTATTAAAGGAGAAACTTAATAACAACAACAGCGACAACAATAAAAGTATTTTGTTTTATTTTGTATTTCTAGAAATGAGACCATTTCATATTTTTAAACGTATGATGTCAGTTAAGGAAAATTTTAATCTCTTAGTTTTGATCTCTCTGTTTATATTGCATTTCATATGGAGATTTTAATCGCTTTTAATATTTCATTTCCATTCATTCTATATGATTCTATTCTGTTCGGTTCTGTGCTGTGCAATTCATTTGTTGAATTTGATTTTAATATATTTGCATTTACAAACAACAACAACAACAACAACAACAACAACAACAAAAACAATAGAAGAAATAAATAAAAACAATAGAATATTAACAATTGATTTATTCGTAAAATCTCTCTATTTATTATTGGCCATATTGCTGTGTATATGACCACAATCATACATTATTGACCACAATCATTTTCGACATGATCAATTAGAAACAATTTTTTATATTTTACAATAATATTTATTTCTTATTTGTTTTTATTGTTGTTGTTGTTGTTGTTGTTGTAACAAATGTAATGTATTCATTTCAAATATAAGCTTGAGGGATAAATACATATATTTGCAAATGATTTATAGCTTTAACAAGTGCTACGCTTGCTGCTGCTTATGATTTCATAAAAATAAAAAAATAAGAAACAAAATTTATATTGGTCAGCCACTCTAGTGTAAATCTGTAAAATCTGCCTGAGATTATTTTAAAAAACATACGAAAATATTGGCAAATATTTATTGGCGTTTGTTGTCCTAAATATTTTGGGGGAATTCAATTTCAATTACAAAATCTGCAATTACAATCAACTGCTTAATGATGAATTTAAAGTTAAGAGGTTTTTGGAATTTTCTCAAAATATACATAGTTCGGTGACCTAATTTGTAATTTTAGATTGGGGAATTATAAAAATATCGGAGATTATTTTTTAATGTAAAATTTTAACAAAAATGTTGTTTATTGTATGTGAATTGTAAATTGAATTTACTTACTAACTAACTTAATTTGTCATTACAACCCTTTAGTCAGGATTGCAACTTAGCTTCTCACACCACCCATTCAAAATTTTTTTTATATTTCCGCTATTGGATAAGAGCGAAAATGGCCCTTCTTTTTAGTCGAGTATATCATGCCATCGTACTAGCGGGTTTGAATAGGAGTTGAGCGTCTTTAAATATTTTTCTGCATATCTCTTAATTTCCATTTTAACCAACGACGTTAAGGTCCTTGTGTAAATTTTATTTTGCGATCTTTGAATTTTGTTCAATTTGGAAGCCGAGGCAGTACCCCATAACTGAATTCCATAGCATAACCTCAGTTTCGATATAGAATTATAAAGGAGAAGTTTGCAATCAAAACTTAGAGTTGAATTTCTGCCAATTGTTTTGTGTTGTTTTTATTTTTGTTTTTAACCGGTTTTGCCTCTATGTGATATTTCCATGTTAAATGTCGATCGAGATGAAAGCCATGTTGCATGCTGTGGTATAATTTGGTCATTAATTCGAATAGCAGTACACGATTCTCTACGCAAAGTAAACGTTATGTGTGTGCTCTTTTGCTCGTTTACTTTAATTCTCCACTTCTTTAACCATTTTTCCAATAAAAAATACCTGTAATACAATGGACTTTCATGGATATATAAAAAATGGCAGTGTCGTCAGCAAATGTGGAAGTATGAATATACGTACTTGTTGGCATGTCAGAAGTGTAAATCAGATATAAAACGCGACCCAAAACACTACCTTGGGGAAAATAGGCACCGATTCGAATTTTTCACAAATAAAGAATGGAAGTTTAATTCTTTGGGTAGATTATTGGAACTGATTTTAAGTGATTAACAAATAAGTCTCTCTTTTCTGTATCATTTCTAGCTCAATTGCCATTCGGGTCCTGTAAGGGGACGACAGATTTGAGAGACTTTTCATAGCAATTTTATTTTATTCTCAAAGTTTTGCTAGAAAAAAAAAATATTTTTATTACGGAAACCGTTTATTTTTTCCAAAAAACATTGGTTTCTACAGTGTTACACTTGATAAATAATGGTGGATGATCTATGACGTCGTTTTTTTCTCCCACGACTGAATTTATTCACTTTTTTACGAATCAATAATTCCATCAAAGATTTTTATTGAGTTCTGTTCTCAAACCAACGCAATTATTTTTTTACCAGATATTTTTGTATAAAATGATGCCCCCACATACTCGTATTTTAGAAACTTTCACTTGTTTAAAGTGAAAACCTCATTAAATCATGATGCGCCAATCTTATTGTTTTTTAAAAATGTTTTTCGCTCCCAATTATTTTAAAATGTTCAAATCATTATAGAATATTTTCTTTTTTCCTTTTTGGTATGAACGATTAATGAATGGCTGCTGAAAATGTGAAAGTGACGTAAATTTCTTTTAAATTTTTGAATGCCTTCAACAAAGAAACAGCTACGCGGGTTGCAATAGTACAATTCCATTGTATTTCTCAAATACACAATGAAAATAAACAAAATCAAATTGTGTTCATTCTAAACAATTTATTGAATGAATCAGTGGAAAATGAATCGAACATCTGCAAAAATAGATTCGAACTCTGATTAAAAATAGTAACACGGCACAGTGGTCTGCTTAAGTGTAGTTTTCTCTTTATTTTAGATTTTAGATTATAAGATACTAATAAAGCACCAATTCCCGATTTCGGTTAAACCTGAAGCCGACTGCTGCGTCCAGACTACTTGCCGAAGTTTGTATTTACAGCAGCAATGGAAAGTCTGTGGTCTTTTCCCCTATTTACACAATTCTTTCTTTACATACATACATACGTAATTGGTCATTACAACCCTTCAGTCATTATTCGACCTAGCTTCTGACACCACTTATGTTGTGTGCGTTAATTTTATATATGAGTGGCGGGACCTACAGTTTAAAGTCGACTCCGAAAGACAGATTTTTTTGAGAAGCTCTTCATGGCAATTTTATTTACTCTCAGAGTTTTTGCCAGAAATCTGCTGAGAGGCAGTCGCCGAAGAAATATTTTTTTTTCATATTTCGTTTAGATGCCTGACCTGGGATACGAACCCGGGTCAACACACTACCTACTACACTACGGCGACTACATTCTTATTTTACGTTTACGAAATGCTGCAAACATAAAAATTGTTTGACTTCATACTAGCAAATGCTGCAACAACGTGTTAGTCGTACTAGACTTTGAGAACTCTTCCTAAATATATAAATAAAGAGACCCATTCTTTCCCAAACGGGTTGCAATAGACTGCGTAAATCATTGTCATCGAAAATATATCATGAGAGCGGAGGGTGGAGTTATTGATCGAAGTAAAAGTTTCAATAGTCTTACTTACGACTAAGACATTTACAAAAATCGAATGCTTGTCTGATAGAGGAACGTTCACGACGTTTGTTATTATCAGGAGCATTGCTTTACCTAATCCTACCCGATCCCCTGACACCGGATAAAAGATAAACAATGCCATTTATTTGGTTCCGCATGATTTGTTTTTAGAAACCGCTTCCTTATGTTGTACAAGAAGTTATTGTTTGCATGATTTATCCTTTCCTATCAGTTATTACTTTGACCACATATGATTAGTTCTCTCATGGTTAATGGCAATTACAGTGTGCATTCGTGCTAGATATGACGTAGAACGGGAGTTGGTTCAGGCACATTGTGAAATGTTTCTACATACAATGTTATTTAGAAATATTGAGTATTTCCGGATAAAGTGTATTGTCATGAATCCAAAGCCCTTCTCAAAAATTACTTACCACATACACGGAAATTCCTTACCATAGCTCAACCAGTTCATCCTTCTTTTCATCTTTTTAAAAACCATAAGGCTTTTTGTTTTTTTTTTATTTTGTTTCAGTTTCAATTTTTTCTAGCTATGGTAAGCAGGTGATTAGTCTATTCTAGCAGGACCTAGCTAATGATACTCGCTGTAAAAAAATCCTTCTATAAACAAGTATTGTGTGCAGTATTAAAGAAATTTTACTGACTGAGTTCTGTTCTCCTCTGTTCTTTATTGTTGGCGGGTTATTTACCGTGGATTAATAAAGTCTTTAAATACTGCAACCATTATACAAATTTGTTCGCCTACACTATGGCTTAAACCTAGACTACTCGAGTTGGTAGTCTACAGAGAACCGGTACTGAACACATTTGAGTCGAATCAACTGAGCATGAGCCAAAAAACCAGACCAAACGTAATGTCGTAATTATCCAAAATGATAGTACTGGACCGTATGATGCAAGATTACTGGTAAGCTTTGCTTTAACCGCATCACACGACTCTGCGCAATTAAGAGACTGGATTTAGGGGAGGCGCACCATGATCATGATCACATCAACATTTTACGTATCATTACTGAACAATCTCTGGATTGTAATGTGCAAAGATGCAAAGCTTACGCGGTAAGAAGACTTTATCAAGATGTGGATCAAAGTCAACATTAATGGTTTAGTTGGTCTGTCATTTCAAATTCCCAAGAGTTACACACTATTTTTTTAATTATCGTGTAACAATCTGAAATTAATGATCCTTATGTTGATTTATGGTTCTTAAAAGGTCAGCTACGTGATGTAGATTACGCCGATGTTTTAGCAAAATTTCTCCGCTATAAACTTGAAAACACTTTAAGTTGAAGAAACTTTTGAAAAATACTAAGGCAGTATATCTTAAAATTAACATTGTAAACTACTGTGTATACATTCAAAGATTATCCATACATCTGGATATTATACAAATTGAAGATGTAGCAAAGTTCTGCTATTTGGCGAGCATGTTGTGGCAGAAGAGTTACTTTACTAAAGAGAACATAATTTACATGTGAATAAAGCATAAATGCTCTCCTAAGCATTGCATAATGCGGGGTGTTTCGACAGTATTTTATGTCCGATAAATTGAGGACTTTTAATGTCAATGTTATGTCAGTTCTCGTTTACAGCTGTAACACCTGGGGTAAAACGAAACTGCAAGATAGCAAATTGCATGACTGTGGTAATCGATATTTAGATTCTTCATATTAACTGGCCAGGGCCATTTACTTTAGGATATCAAAGAAATATCGCCCGAAGATTTCAAAGTGGTATAGCTAGGCATGACCTAGAGTGGAATAAAATGAAAACAAAGCTTTTGCTTCGAATCGAAATCGATATAGAAAACTATGATTAATGAACTTTGTATATATTTGCACATACAACATTTAAAAGATTTCAAATTAATTGAATGTTTCTCTTGCTTAAGCATTATCCTAACCACTGTGGTCAGTGTGATTTTCAAAAATATTTTAGCCACTTAAAATGTTAAAGTGAAACATTTATCGTGGAGTGAATTAATGGCAAAATAAATAAACACATAAAACAACCAACAAGAGAAAACAACAAAATTAAACAAACAAATATTTGACTGGGAAGAGAAATCATTCAAATATTTATTTTAACACAATAAACACACACACACACAAACAATAACAATTTTAAATATAAGTATAGTCATGCTCACAGGTCCACTAATTTACGCACGTCTTCATTAGAATATTTAATAATGATTGCAGTGATGTTGAACGACCGTGAGAACATTGAGTATGAGTGAGTGAAAATGTAAGAAATATAGGTTGAGTAATACGGGTGCGTATGAGTAATATTTAATACAAAAATATTTCTGCATATTATTCATACGTCACGGTTGTTGTTTATTTTTTTTCGGTTTATGTGGAGTGTTTTATCTTCTCGAAATGAGTTTTTAATGCTAAACTATTAAAAAAATTAAAAAAAGAGAAGAACAAATAAACAAAATATATAATTTTAAAAATACTTTTAAAATAAAAATATAAAAAAAAATATCTAAGATTTATTGAAATTAAAAAAGATTAAAAAAAATTACAACAAAAATACGCACCATGAGACAAACCAAACCTTTAAAAATGTCATGAACAAAAAAAAAATTAATAATCTTTTCAAACTCAAACTTGTTGAGTTAAATAAACAAAAAAAAAAATAAATAAATAAATAAATATTATCATGCCATTAGACCATAAATCTTCATCATTATTAACAATTACCGCTGCGATATGAAAAGTAAATATTTACGAGCATTTAGAAAAATATTTTTTTTGTTGTTTGTTTGTTTTTCTTTCTTGACATCTCTTATAATAAATTTTTATGAATAAACATTAATTTTCAACAAAACAACACTAAACTGCAATGCATTCACACAAACCGCAGCAGCAATAACAAACACTATGAACAATTAAAATTACAATAAAATTTGCATACCACCACTACTATGAGGGTAGAAGATCATAGACAACAAACAATCATATGCCCGTAGTAACGTAGCGTAATGTATTCTTTACAGTAAAAAGTAATTTATGATGTGTGTAGAAGTATTTTTTTTTTTTCAAACGATAACAAATCACATTTTGAATCAAATATAATGGAAATAAATGACAAGAAAATTAAGCTTTTGAAAATATGCAGAGTCAGTCAGTATAAAAAATTGCTGATATTAATCATACTGGCGCATATTTTAAAAATGAGGAGGATTTCACACTCAAAAAAACATAATGAAACAGTTGCAATCTTAATTTGTTATAGATGCCGTGAAAACCTAAAAATGATACGTATTTATTTCATGCATGCCATTACTGATCTGTGGACTTTAATTTTATATTTATGTTGATTCCTTAAATTCGTACTGCAACAAAGGGTTCCATTAGCAATTCGGTGGTTATTAACATTTATGTCCTGTAGATTGCTAGCCTTCATGTCTCAGTTTGGTGATAGGGCTGCTATCAGAGCATCGAAACTCGTTAACTTTTTGTATTTACATGGAATGTTAGGATAGATTAATCGTCCAGGCTATATGATGGTGAATACCGAAGCTTTGGGGTCTATGGTTAGGTTTATGGGAAACAAGTCTAACATGGAATTTTTTAGTGGACTAGTTTGGCTGACAGTTTCTTCCTTAAATGTGTGGACACAATCAGCAGCCTGTATGATTTTGAAAAATGCTTTGCAACGAGTCTTAGTAGTAATAATGGCACCTGAATAATCTGGAAGCTGTATACTCTCTTTAAACAGTGACTATTTTGCGGTGTATAGAAGCTGAATACTCTCATGAAAAGTGACTATTTTGCGATATACACATGAATCAAGAACGGATCTTGGAACAGAAGCAGGAGTTTTTAATCTCAGAATTGAATATTCCTAGCCCACGTGAAAATACACGAGTATCTTCTAAGCCAAAGTCTATGCCATCAAAAGATTTGCAGTCAGATAGTATTGCATGCTCTAGAATATCAAAAAATAACCTGAGGTTGACAACGGGTCTTTGGGTACTGTAAACCCAGAGTACACTTATTCGGAATGGGAGTTGTCTCGAGCCGGACATGGAGATTCTTTGAACATGAGAATGAACACATTCTTGGAATCTGTGAGCCGTTAATGTATCCCGGAAAGAAACACTTAGGTGCATACCAGATTCTGAGCAAAGGATTTGTTGGCTCCCGAAAAGGAGACGTTATAGGAACGCCCTATAGAAACATGCGAATAAAATAGAACGTCGTAGTACTAAGCTATCATATCTCTCTTCACAACAATAAATAAATAAAAAATTATTATTTACTAAAGAACATGAGTGTAATTTAAGTAATGGCCAGTGCAAACAGTTTCGGTCGGAAGCATTGTATAAAATCTCTTTGGTGTTGTATAAATAAGCGAAGGAAACTTAGTACTTCACACTATTTGTTTAGCATAAAGTCGTTAATGCATAATGGAAAACTTATCTCGAATGAATCAAGGGCTTTATTGTAAAGTTTCGATAAAGTAGTCCTCAAAGGCATTAAAGAACGAGAACTACTGTAGTGTTCTAATGATAAAGGTGTATTCATTTCTGTTAATAAAGCAGATCTAAAGCCCATTCAAAACAGGAATATTGCAAGCACTAAGAGTACTACTGAAGTCGCCGTAGTCTAGTAGGTAGTGTGTTGGCTTATTAGACGTGAGGTCTGGGTTCAAACTCTAGGTCAGACATCTACAACAAAACGAAATATGAAAAAATATTTCTCCGGCGACTTCCTCTCAACAGATTTCTGGCAAAATCTCTGAGAGTAAATAAAATTGCCAATACAAGCTTTTCAAAAATCTGTCGTTCGGAGTCGACTTTAAACTGTATGTATAAAATTAACACACACAACATAAGTGGTGTGAGAGGCTAGGTCGTAATCCTGACTGAATGGTTGTAATGACTGATTATGTACATATGTATGTATGTGTGTAGAAACTGAAATAATATAGAGCTGAAGGTGGCTATATCTTCAACTATTCTTGTGTATTGTTCAAGGCTAGAGAAGATTTTTTATGTAGAATTACTATTGGTAGACTCCGGACTACAAAATACTTCAAATACGGATAATTTATTTGCTTAGCTTACCTCTAGGAACTAAGTGTTGAAGTTTTATGGTTCTTAGCCTTCTTACTGATGTCAGCCAAAGTCTGATCTTGCCCAACAGTATGAGTAACAGTTCTGATTGCTTTCTTCTATGGAATGACCCCCAATTTGATTTCACTCGCTCATCTTTTGTCAACATCATCAACGTTATCTATTAATTTGATGTGATTTGTTTTTTGTCTGTTTAAATTATTTTGTTTTGCTTTTTGTCGCAAATTAGAAAAAAAAATCTCTAAATTCATTAGGCTTGTCATTTTATTTAATATTTTTAATTTGTTGCTGTTGCTGTTATTGTTTATAAACAGTCAGCCACACTAAGGCTATAGAAATGGGGTGGGGTCTATTGTTGAGCACTCAACATGATCATCGTTGAAAATTAAGAAAAAAAAAAAGTAAAAAAAAGAAGGTGGGTGTGATACACCTGAATGCTGTTGTACACAACGGCTGCTGTTAATGTCATTGATATCGTTGCAATCGTCAGCCAGTCAATCATTCATTTATTCATTCGTTCATTGTCGCTTTTATTAATGACTTAAATTACAGCATTGATCTCCCTCATTACATGCGAAACAATAAATTTTACACAAAATTATAATGAATTTAGAATAAAATTGAAAATGAATATAAAAATAATGAACGACACGGTTTTCATTTCAATTTTAAGTTTTTATACGAAAAAAACAAAAAAACGAGTGATTGAGAGTAACACCGACTGTATTGAAACTCTATATGTATAAGGCATCACCACGGAATAAATTTTTAAAATTTTGACGGATTAGTTTCAAATCTATATTTCATTGTGACTCATTTCTTGTAGGCTGTATATATACAGTCACAGAAAAAAGTCCACATACAACGGTGTTTTTTTTCTCATTAGTTCTAGATTATATTTTTTATCTTCGTTTTTATCTTCAAACATTCTTAATTGTAACTGCCTTAAACAACACTATAACACGTTTTTTCAAAGGAAAAAAGTTTACAGCTATGTATGTAGACTTTTTTCTTTGACCGTATATAGGCTTTCCACATTAAATTTCGAATTTTGATAGTTGATAACGGCCATCTTGTTGAAGCAGAATTCGTCAAATTGGTTGGCATTTCTTCAGTGTCAAGTCACCGTGCATAGATATAACATTCAACAACACGTGCAAATAATAAAAATATAGATATTCTGTATAGATGTGATGATGGGACAATGTACTGCGCGAATGAATCATGGATGAATGGATGCGTGAACAAAATTGTTGAATTTGGGACGATACCAATTCACATGAGATCGAAGAGCGTCTAAAGCATCCTGAAAAGCATTAATATTTGGTGTGAACTTTGAGCGGGTGGCATCATCGGTCCATATCTCTCTAAAAACGAAGCAGGCCAGGCCATCATTGTCAACAGAGAGCGTTATAGGTCGATGATAACCAACCTCTTTTGTTCTAAATTAGGTAATCTGGATATCAACGAAATGAAGATGGCGGTACGAGCCACACAGCTTATGTCACATTGGTTATTCTTACTTACCCTTTAGTCAGGATTACCACCTAGTTTCTCACGCCACTTATGTTAATTTTATCCATGAGTGGCGTGAGCTATACTTGAAACTTTCAATGTTTTTGCCTATTTTTGATTATCAATTAATCATGATATAGCTGCATGCCCGAGTAGTTAATATGCCGTTAAAGCCCCCTTCACACGAGCACACAAGTATGATATGATCTGTCAAAATTTTATGTAGAAGAGTACGGATGGGATCGTCTAAACATAATATGTAATGAAGCTATCACACATTGAAGAAAATACGGATGAAAATTTTGACAGTCGTATGGCTCTCTTCATTTTTTGAAATGTTTCAAAAAACAAGAAAATTTTATTAGATCAGGGATGTATTTTTATGTAAACAAAACAAAAAAAGTGTAAAACACCTGTACAAAAAAAAAACAAAAAACATTTTTGGCGTGTTGTTACTGAAATCGATTCCCTCATATTTGTGTTTTGCTTATAATTATGGGTCCAATAAGCTGTAACAAATCTTCAAATTTATAAAGCTTTTTGGGTCCTCCAGTTGCAATTCCTTTATAGCAATGTGCGTCAATCTTTTCCGCTATAACGCCATAGTAGCCATTCCCGGCTCCAAATGCGCTTGGACAGTCTTACTTCTTTAACCCGTTTCTTATCTTTGCACTCATATTTTTTAATTATGGCAATAGCTAGTAAAACACCAAGTGCATTTTGTTTGTTTTTTTTTAATATTTGGCATTTTTAATTTCAATAGAAACTTTAAACAAATTTTTTCACTTTGTTTGTTTATGTTTTTTTAACAGCTGTTTTCGTCTTACTTTATTATTGTCTTATACCAATCGCGTAAACACAGAAAAAATAATCATACGACTATTATTCTCTTTTTTGAAATACGGATGGAATTTCATTTTACTTTTTCATTAGACTTTACATATTACTTGTGTGCTCGTGTGAAGGGGGCTTAAACAGAATCATTTGCATAATCTAGGACTTCTGAGAGGTCATTTAAAAAATAGACTTCGTTTTGCGGATGTGGTCTCAACGATCAATTTAAACAATTAATGTGTTCTTAATGCCAATTTGTTGATTGAGTACTCTTCTCAGAGTAGAGTAAATTTCTTGGAATTTTCGATTAGAGAAGGAGCCTTAATGCTTAATAGAGCAGAAAAAATCTGTTGGTTTTACATCCACTAGATCGAGATTTAGACTATATCTTGCCACATATGACTACCGTAGAAATTGCCGTAGTCTGCTAAAGTAGCTGGTTTGTTAGCTAGTTAGAACAGAGATCGTTGTTCAACACCTGGCTAAGGCATCTCGAGCATAACGTAATATGAAAATTATTTCATAGGCGACTTCCCCTCAGGAGTCAGTCTGGCAGTGAAATAAAATTAATTGCATATTGAAACATGTCTTAAATCTGTCGTTCGTTTCTCTAAATGTCGGCAGGGACCGCGGCTCATTGGATAAAATTAACACACTCAACATGAGTAGTGTGAGAAGCTAGGGTGCTATCCTGACTAAGGGGTTCTAATGGTCAAATAAGTAAGTTGAAACGCTATCAATGGATTAAGTTTCGATTCCAAATTGACTGAAATTCGTTCTTGGCTTTAAAATATTTGCGGTTATTTTGTAACAAAATCCATGTACATATTGCTAGAAAAATGGGTGACTATGACAATCGTCAATATTTTGATAAAAGTCCAACACTTCTAAGTTATACATTCTGTCCTCACTGGGTACTATTAAGTCAAACATTCGAACTTAGTTGGCTAGTGTAGGGCATTTAAATAATAATAATATGTAATGTAATAGTAAAAAACGATAACAATGCAATGACTTATTGACGCCATTTTTCAACGCCATCATTTTAGAACTGTCAGGTGATTTGTTATTTATGACAAATTCTTTTTTGTTGTTGTATACTGTTTGTAGTTGGTTGTTGGTTTTTTTTTATTTAAATTTTTTTGCTGGTTTTTCTAGCGCATTGGTAATTTAAAACCCACCATAATAATTAAATTAATTGTTATTGTAGTTAATTACAGGCTATTTAAATGGATTCTATACGATAATTAATAGAAAAACAAAAAATAACGATTTTGTATGCGAATGTGAACTAGAAAAAGAATACAAAAGAATTAAAAAAATAAAATAAAATCAAAAAGAGAATAGTAAATTAAATATTTATTGTGTCAATTATAATAAACAGGTTAAATTAAAATTTAAATAGAAAATCGTTAAATAAATTAAAAATCATTCAAGGAAAATTGATTTCAACTGATATAATATCAGAAATTAATTTGATTTTCAGAAATTAATACACGTTCACCCGTGTGCAGGTAAAGAGTTACACAGACAGCCGGTCCATTATGTACTGCACCACATTTAATGACAAAATAAATTAATCATACTTATAATTATTTATTAATTACGAATAGTAATTAAACTAATTAATTAATACATACTATGAGAATCAAAAAAGGAAAAGAAAACGATAAATTTTCGCATTTTATGTCCCACACAAAAAAGAGCAAGTGTGAACAGTGAGTGAGTGAGTGATAACATTATGAACGTTATGCAAAATACGTGTTTAGTATTTGTAGTACGTACATAATTTCGGAATGATTATTTATCCAAATATATCTTTTGCGCCTTTCTGGAACCGATTGCAGTAATCCAAATGTTTAACTTCTTATTAATCATCGTTTAGACAGCGTACACAGTGTTGCTCAAGAAGTTTTCCACAATAACTTCATCTTGCCATGTCCTGCAAAGGTCTAATTTTCTATCTTCCATATACCTCACCTCTCAAGCAAGACCGTGTGGCCTGGTTATCACCTAATTGTCATAAAAGACATCAAAACGCCTTTGATTGTAAGGCAATTTATACTATCAATGCCATGGCTGTTTCCACAGCCTTCATCACAGTTACCAGATGAAGATATGAGTGGACTTAGAAAGTATTTTCGAAATGTAGATGAAGAAAACTTCACATATGAATAAAAATCGAAAATTTTACCAAAATTTTAAAGGATTCTGAATATTTTACAAAGAAAAAGATTCTCCAGAAAATAAATGTCAGGTTAAGGACATCAAAGTACGATGTGTGGTTGATACACACCACGCGCATTGTTGATAATTCCTCAGGACGAAAAATGCTTGAAGGACGTTGTAAAAAAGAAGATACTTGGTATGACAATCTGTAGTAGATGCGCTTAAGGCTTGAACTTCCATGCGCTCGTTGCGTTGATTATATGCCACAATAGTAAAATTCCCGAATTGCGAAGTTGGTATATTAACAGTGGCAGAAACATCGTTTTCTTTTATTATGAGTTTTTTAAGCAGGTGCATACTATTCTGATGAAGCGACAGATGAACAGATGTCCACTTGTCGAGGTACAAACTTGGTAATCTGTAATCATCTCTCACAACTCGAAGATACTTAAGGGGTGTCAAGAACATTTCCCAGGGACCAGCACGTTTGTAAATCTACTAAATGTAATAAAGCACCTTGAATGCACCAAGTTGAACCGATCAGAAGCTTTGCGTTGTCACTAGGCTCCCTGGTTCTCCATAATTATCCTTAACTACTGTATTTAAACTTACTCTGAAATTTCTTGAGTTTCGACGCATATTACACAGCCCTGCAAATTTGGACTTTTTTGTGCAAATAAGATGGCTCCAGGTGTTTCCGAAGGCATTTTGCGCGCTGAACACGAATTTTAAAAATTCAAAATGGCGGATCCAATATGGTAGTCGAGGTTTATAAAAATTAATCGGATTTACTTGAAAACCGCCATACGCCATACGACCGCCATATTGGATCCGCCATTTTGAATTTTTTCAATCTGAATGAAGATCTGTAATCAGCGACCTCAAAAACCCCTGAGTAACAATTTTCAAGTAAATCTGATTAATTTTTAAGGACCTCCGTAATGTGTTTCTTTTTCTCTTGCACCTCTTGACATAAACCCACCCCCTACTTTAAGGGTGAATGCAATCAATTTGGCTTTGGGCTCATTTTAAAGAGCAAAGATCAATTGTCAATTTCTGACAATAGCGATGGTTCTAGCACGTCAGTGTTTAGCTCTACAATTTTTCAAAAATGGCCAACAACGCTATTTTAGAGGTTTCAACCCCCTTTTTCTCGAAAACCTGACGTGATGGAAACTTTTTGAACCCAAATTCGTGTTCAGCGCGCAAAATGTCTTCGGAAACACCTGGAGCCATCTTATTTGCAAAACCCATGCAGGGCTGTGTTATCAATGCATGAACTAGTCATGTCAAAAAGTTCATTGTGGTTTTGGGTATTATCTCCATTCTATTAAAAAATATTTGAAAAATAGAGTTACTTTCCCATTTCCTTGAACGGAAATTGCCTTGTACCCAATTTGTCTTATGCTAATGGACTTTTAATTGCCATAATTACAAGGAATAAAATATTTCATCAATTTTAATTAAAAGTTGACGCTTTAAAGTTAAAACTACGCAATTTCTTTTTTTCTCTCTCTCTCTCTCTGTCTCTCTCACCTTATCGATCATTCACCTTCAGATTTAGCGAAACCCACTTTAATTCCGTCACAAGTTTAGTGCACAGTAACATTAAATGAATCAATCAAAACATGTAAGACGATTAATAAAATTAAACTAATTCCTCTCCTGCCTTTCTCTGAATAATAGATAGTCGTATATGTATGCACATATCAACCGGTTAGTTAATAATGGAAACATTTGAAAAGTACCGATTATAGTCAGTACCACTATTTATTAAAATATCCCAACAAAGTCATCATCATGAAATGGTGTTTGATTGTGGAAAATAAATTATAATTCTGTACTGTTCTGTTCTGTTCTATTAATGTACGGCATAATGTAAATGGAAACGTCTCAGGAAATGCAAAACAGTTAAGAACCATTAGTTCAATGACATACGAACGTATCGGATGGATAGGCGGCAAAAGAGTAACACTAATAACTTCAATTCGCTCTTATGCCAACAACAATTAACTTCACTTAATATGTTACAATTTCGACAGAAAATGATCTTGATCAACAAGAACAACAACAATAATGATCACCATCAACAGGATGATGATGCTTACGGAAGAAGCGTTATTTTGTGATACACACAATATGCTGCCTGCTCATTCATATGACGCTAAAGGAGGAGAGCATTACGACAGCGTATATGCGAGAATTGCTAGTCAATGATGTTAATGGCATCATTGGTATCATGATCTAAATGCTTAAACTGTGTTACATTCACCAGGCATGCACACATTCATTCACTCACTCACTCATTCACTCACTTACTTAATCATACACTCTATCGCTTATTGATTCACTTTGCACCATCATCATTAACTCCATTCGTGGATTGGCAGGGTAGGGAAGGATAGGGGTAAAAAAAAGACAACAATTGTTTGTAATGCCATCACAATAAGAAATTGATGTTGAGAAATTCCTGCAATTAGACTGCAAACATGTTACAACAACAAAAAAAAAAAAACATACGTGGTATGTATCTGTTAGTTTGGCGCATTGTAGCACAGGTTTTGATAAAAAGAGATGCATAAGATAGTACGTATATCCAATTTCATATAATTCGATTCATATTCGGACTCTTTTTCCCTCCTCCAACTTGTAACTTTATCAGAAATGAGAGGAGTAGGGATGGAGATTATTATGTGTTTAATAGTTCCCATTTCAGACAGCTGCTGTAGCATTACCCTTTACTTCTAATGCCGCATCATGACAACAGTAAAACATTTACTACAACAACAGAACAAATGTTTGACATTCCCTCGATGTGAATCATATGACTCCCTTAGATAATACACACCAGAACATTTGAACATCAAGGGACCTTCTTAAATAGTTCCCCTTTGGAAGAGGAAAACAACATTTCTCTACTACTACAGCCATCATCACCACGTTACAAGGGGGAGAACTGGTATCTCATTTGTACAGAGACAACAGAGACAACATTTTACAGAATCTTATTTTTTTTTTTTGCTTTTCTGGCCGTTTAATAATATGTTCCTATGCTTTCCTACGAGGAGGAGGAGAACAAGTGAGAAGAGCACGAGGGTGCTGTCATTGTAGAAATCATTTAAACATGTCTTGGCAATTTTTCTATTAGTAACACTGAATTCCATTTTATTGTAAAGTTCTCACATTTTAATCATAATGATGATCATTATTATCAACATTAAGATCATCATTATGATTTCTAAAACATACTCATATGTACATTATGGCCGATGATAATAATGTTGATGGCAAAAGATTAAGTTGACGGTGACCAGGCAACAACAACTTTTTCACTCAATGATATAAAATTTATAGATTCTTTACGTATCTTTATGTTTTTTCTTTGGCTCTTGAAGTCTACCGACCAAACAGAACGACTACGGCTACGAATTATCCAGTGAATGATGGTATTTTATAAATGCCTGCCTGATCGTAAATGTATTATTCAACAGGAATTTCAAAGAATTTATTTTTTTTTCTATTAAAACACACAACAACTGCAACAACACAAAAAAAAATTCAAATAAAAACGAAGGTGTGGGAAGTAAGGCACACACATGTGAGAAAAAGAAGTGGAACCATCTTAAAGAGCTCTAAAAGACTCTGTAAGACTGGAAACAATCACCAACAAACGATATGTTTAAATGGATTATTGGAAATGGTATTCCTTTTCCATGGAAACTTATTTCCTAAAGAATAAAAAATTGAAAAAAGCAGGGTATGAGGTTAGAAATATTTTTCCTTTCAAATTTTACTTCGCAAATGAACTGGTTTTTTATTGGATATGGTTATGCTGGAAGAGATTTTCTGTTGTTCACAAAAATTAAGAAATTCTTGTTAAATATAAACAATTCTGAATTAATTTTAATTGAAATTTAAATTCGGTTTTATGGTGACAGAAACCAAAATAAGCCTCTGGCCACCGGACAGAGCGGAAGTACGTGCGATCAAGGAATGTATAACAATGGATAAGAGATAGTTTGGTAAACTTAAGATAGAGGGATTAAAATGTATTCGCTGGTAGTTAAACAGCAATTAAGACGATAGCATTCACTTATACGTATTTAAGAAGGATTCTGGAATATAAGAAAGCAATGTAACAATTACTGCAGGCATGCCACAATACACATTTAATGGGTACCTAGCCATCAAGGAATGCTCGGAAATGAGAAAGCGAATATTCTGTTTCTGGGCAGAAACTAGAGTAAACGTCACATCGATTATTATGGAACAATGGCACTGTAATATAACTTTCAAAAATAGTCTGAAGCGATTCCGATGTATGGAGAAATTTAAGACTGAAAAAGTGTGACTTAAGTACACTAATGAGTTTACTCACGGGTCATTCCGCCTTACGCGTTCTCCTGAACTGTATTGGCGCGGTGGAAAATGATTAATGTAGGGCATCTGGCGAAGATATCGAAATAATGGCAATTCTTAATGGTGAGCGTATACGCTATAGAACAAGTAGGTTTTATAGCTTATATCTACGCCAAAAGGCATTAAACCTTGAACCCTGTGGTGGGCCTCATCCCCTTCAATCTGCAACCACATTTGAATTGTTTAATTTTAAATTTCTTTGAGATTAAAATTTGTTCATTAGAAACGATTGTATATAAATCGGTTCAGATTAAATGCGGCTATAAGGAAGGCGGTACACAAAAATGCAATACATTTCGTATATTAGTTTTTATAGTGGTACACTGCAGATCAGAAGACCAGATCTGTCTTATGTGACTACATTTCTTATCAAGGAAGACAGTTTTTCTCTCTGCCTACTTTCTCAGTGTGTAAAGCCTGATCTTCCTATTCTTTGGTTTCCATACAGATTTCAGTTTACAGCAGTTCTCACAATATTGTTATCAGATTTGTGGTTAGTGTGCCCAATTTGTCTTCGTTTGCACCGTAAAATTACCGTTACAATAGGAGGTTGATCGGTTCTCAGTCATAAGCAGTAATTGCTCTTCAATTAAGCCTATCTTTACGGCTTACTATAGCGTAGTTTGTATTTGAATTTCATCCATCTAAAGTCCGATTCACGCAAGAATTAAGATCGGATGACCACTTACCTGTATATGCTAATTGGGTGGTGGAGGAATAGATTAGTTTTTGGTAGAAAATTTTCTTCAGCAATTAAGTTATTCCTCGGTGGTTACGTCAACACGCTCGGAGAACCCAGCATTGTTTGTAGGAAAGTCGTTACGTTCGGAAAGATAAATTATTTGTTGCGAATTCAGAGCGAAATGGCTGTCAGATTACCGTCTTTGTTTGGGTCTACAATTGAAGATTATGAACTGAACGGATGTAGTTTCAACAAGTGGGTGCTAACAGATACAACACAACCGATTTTGATTTTATTCCATGAGAAGTTTCCAGAAAAAGTATTTTCACGTTTTGGTGACCTCAGTTATAAACCAATATCATGAGGTTTGATATCATCACGATTTTTGGTGAGGTTTCGTGAACTGCGTTGTAATTAGCATTCAACTAATTGAATATTCTGATTTTCGTCCTCACCTTGATGTGAGTGATGATCAAACATATGACAGCTTTTGTTTATTCTGATCCGAATTTCAATACGGGATGTGTTGGACGTCGTGAGGATAAGAGATTGTAAAACGATGACGCTTTCTCGAAACTTTGTTGAATTGATTTAAGCTTTCCTTCTTGATAGCATTAACTTTCCCAATTTTCGTTTTACTGACAATGATTTTCACACCAGCTTTGTACGCCTGTGCCTATGTAAAATTCAGCTTTCCCAATATGCCTGCAAGTCGGTTTATCAGATGATAGTTCTGGTCGTGTGGAGCTTTTGTAACGTCCTCAGGTTATACTTCTTGGTGCACTGTAACACACTGCCAAGAACAACTCCGGCTGCGGAAATTATTATGCTCTACTCCGAAACAAAAAGCAATGTAGTGGAGTAAAAACATGTCATATTGGCAACCTACAAACTGTCTCAATTGGTTCATGTTATCGCATGTCGTATAGCGTGTTGGACTGTCGTGTAAAAACCACATGTCAACCAAGTTCAATTCTTCCACTTTGGTTAAAAAAAGTTAGTAACCATCGCACGATGTCTGAGATTTTCTTTGTTCATGAAGAAGTATGTTCCAATGATGTCGTCGGCCAACAAACCACCGCACCGAACAGTGCATTTTTCAAATGAACTGCCTTTGGCTGCTCTTCACACCATATTTTGCATTTTTAATTGCTGACGTATTGCAATCACCTTTTTCGCTAAAGACGAAACACATTCTAATAGTTTGCAAGCGTAGTTAGCGTTACTAGTCTATCTATTCATTTGTTTTTGTCACATGCCACGAATCCCAGCAGAAAATTCATCCATAATGTTATGCTCATGGACTATTTGGCTGGAGGATTGTATCATTTGAAAGTAATTTCCGACAAAGTTCAGTGGAATTGAAGCATTTTGAAATAAAATTTATAAAGAACCTTTTGATACACAAACCAGTTCAAATCAACAACGATTTTTATAAACTGTTTGCAGGTTAAAGTTCATTAAACATTTGAAAAGCCAAATGATTGCCTTGTTTTTCTTTTTAATTTAAGTATTTTATTTCCATTTCATTACTTTTCCTTGTGTTGGTCGGTCTTAAATCTTCCAACCAACCTTATAACACTATCACCAGTTGGTTAGTTGGTTGGCTTTCCCGCTTAACAAATGCTTTTACCGCTGGCCAAAACATCATTCGGTCACAAATCATTCGTAAATCACTAGAAAATTGCTACTAACCAACGACCTTTAAGTTTACGACAACCAACGGCCAGAAAAGTCCACTCCTAAAACATAAAACAACTACAACACAACACAACACAACAGCAGCAACAAAAACAATAAAAACAAGAAAAAAAATTCGTGTAAAAATGCATGTGATTATGATGCCGAAAAAGTACAAAAAAAAAAAAAAAAGAAAAAGAAAAAAGAGAAGGAAAAAAATGCCAAAAATGGAAAAGTTATTTTACAGCTCTTGGTCATTATGTTTGGACGTGTTCTTTATGAGAAGTTCCATGAATTTCAACTCAACAACAGCAAAAACAACAACAACGTTTAAAGCAATACAATAAACAAAAAGAAGAAGATGAAAAAGAAATAGCAAAAGCAAAAGAATAAGAAGAGGAGAACAATGTGATTTAGAGTGATTTATCAGCGTTACTTATATTTTTGATCTTCTCACGCATTTGAAACGCCTTCTAGCCGAGACACACTCTGTTGTGTCTGATGTAAAGCAGCAGCATTGCGCCCCGGTTGTAGTTTTACTAACGACCATGAGATCCATCCACAACCAGTGGATACTCCCTCTCTAAATGTTATACTCATGCTCAGAGACGACGGACACACTAAATGGTGGCTTAACCAACTCATTTTTAAACTTTTTCTTTTTGCTTCTTTTTTTTGTTTTTTTGGCCGTTAAACGGACTCCAGTGTTTAAGCCATGATGATGATGATGACGATGATGATGATGATGGTGTGACAGACTTGTTTGTTGCAGCACCAACAAAAATGTGAATGAGTGACTTTATCATCTTCACCACAAGCAACTAATAATTCTCGCTTATTTCGAAAACTGTTTTAAACAATTTAATATTAACCCATTGATGAGGACATAAGCAAACAACAAAAGGAGAATAATGTTTTATTTTAATTGTCAAACTTAAAAATAAAAAATCTGATGTAGAATATACTCAGATGTGTTGCCAGTTTGAATTTAATTGTTTTAAATAAGAAAAGATTTTTCTAGAATTTTGTTAAGAATAAACAATTGGGCATAAAATATTATTAATAAAGGGGATTTGTAGAGTATTAACTTATGTTATTCCTTAGAGAGCCTCTGATGCCATGGATTAACATAATCCTTAAAGGACCTCTGTGGCTTGTGTGTTGTTCGCATAGAAAAAGTCTAACGAGTTCAAATCGCACGATCTTGGAGTCCAGTTCACATCACCTGACTATGCCCTCAAATCGCTAGTGTAGAAAATCCAATGTGACATGTGCTGTGTCGCATGTAGCGCCGTTCTGTTCACACCACATGTCATTGGTGTTCATTAGAGATGAGCGATATTTTCAAAACTGTGATTTAATCACGGTGATTGATAATTCACTGGTAGCTACAGTGATTGAAATTGCCAAATAACAGTTACTAATAATGTCGTTCTTTCAAAATTGTTACATACTCAAATTTATTTCATTTTATTTTGAATTGTCATTATTGTATTATTGGAATACTGTGATCACAATAACTGTTTTAAAGAACAGTGATTAACAAATCACGTTCACTGAGAACAACGTTCTTCAAAAATCACTGGATCGCTCATCTCTAGTGTCCATATCATCCAATTCGAGTCAAAAGAAGTTGGTAATTATTAACCTATAGTGCTTGCTGTTAACAATGATAACTTGGCCAATGTCATTTGCAAAGAAATTTTGACTGAAGATACAGGCAATTTAAATTCATTTAAATCACACCATGACTTTTTCTGAATGCATTGGATGCCCTCGGATCTTATCATTCCTAAATACAACAAATTTTGTTTGTTCACGCATCCATTCATTTAGAAATGGACCTAATCGCTGAAGATGGTTTTTCGTAGAATGTTATGATCGGTTGCCAACTGCTGGCTTAAGACTCGATACAAAATACTGCAAGTTGTAGTCTGCGGAAAGCCGAGTTCTTGTGAGCGACGCTTAAACGGCACGCTCTCACTGATCTTGCATTTCGCCGACGTACAGGTGTTGATAGCTTGTTTACAAAATAGTGGACTTGAATTTGTCCACCACATTGCGAATACTCCTTTCGATAGGACGATCTTAAAATGGGTAAAACGCGCGGTACGTTCGTTGCCTGAACAGAACATACATTTTAATAAAACAGTTTTGTTATTCGCACATTTTGTCGAATGCTAGTTCCAGGCTGAATAAATGGCAGCTAATTTGACAGATGTAGCTAAAAAAAAAATGGTCGTTATTATCTGTCAAAGTACAGAAGTCACTGTTGTAAGACCTGGTAGTTATATTTGGATGTGAAACATATGATCATACCTGAAATATTATATTATATATGTCCTAAAGTCGCCGTAGTTTAGTAGTTAGCGTGTTGGCTTATTAGACGTGAGGCCAAGGATAAAACCTCAGGTCAGACATCTCCAACAAAACGAAATATGAGAAAATATTTCTTCGGCAACTTCCTCTCAGCAGATTTCTGGCAAAACCTCTGGGAGTAAATATAATTGCCATGAAAAGTTTCTCAATAATCTGTCGTTCGAAGGCGACTTTAAACTGTAGGTCCCATCGCTTGTATATAAAATTAACATACACAACATAAGTGGTGTGAGAAGCTAGGTCGTAATCCTGACTAAAGGGTTATAAAGATCAATTATGTACATATGTTATTATGTATGTATGTATATGTCCTAAGAGAATTAATGTTGGGGTATCGGATTCAAATTAGAGCTGCCATAGGGCCATTCTTTAGAGGATATGGGACTTTTTTATTTTTTGGGACTTTTTAGGTTTAGGTTGAGGATCTTACCTTTGGCTGGAACTTTTCGGAACATATCTTCAAAAATAGTTTCAGCTGATATTCATTTAGCAGCTCATAGTCGAATAATTTTATTTCATAATAGAATTTCTTACCGAAATCATTTAACTGCTATAATTTGTCTGTGATATGCCGAATAGGCAATAAAATTCAATTTTGTTTTTTTCTTTTTTTTATATTTTTAAACACTTTAAATTCCAATTGAACCGGTCCTTTTAAATGCCCATAAAAATGTAACCGTAAAGCATTAGAAAAAAAAAAACGTTATTTAAACGAAATGAATGACAGACACCTACTCTTGTTCGCATTTAGCAACCGGTTGAGTGGTGATTATTAATTGAAAATTAACTGTCAACAAGGGGTTAATGTTTATCAAGTGTTACCAGGTCATTTATTTTCATATAAAATATAAATTGTTATTATGATTATTATTATTACTGTAGCTGTTGCTGTTAGTGTTGTCGTTGTTGTTGTTGACTTTTTTATTTCTATGGGTGTAAAAACAGTTTATTTTCGAACAATAAAACAAAAGGGGGACGTACTTTACTAGCATTCCATAGCAACATCTCATCATTATTACCATCATTGGCGTTGTCGTTGGCAACGTCATTTCTAAATTTAAACGTATTTCGTTTAAGTTTTTACACAGAGGGGATGAATATCATCCTCTTTTGACTTTAAGCAGAGATTCGTTCGTTCAGTTATACCTCTTCTTATTGGTAAAATCGATCTTATCAAAATTTGGCTTTTGCGTTGGCCTCAGTTTAGTTGAATTTCAGTTTAAGTTTCGTTTTATTTTTGGCGGCTCTTTAGGGTCTGTTTTTATTGCTATTTTGTCTTTGAATTCATATGTACGTTCGTCACGGTAGACCTGCTTATAATTTTTTTCATATTCCATTTCTGTTATCTGGCCAGTTAATCTTTATCGCTTTAAATAGTCTTTTATTAGCCATGCGTAAACTTTTAAAAGATGAGGTATTTTTTTTTTCAATGGCTTAAAAAAGAATTAAAAAAAGAAACGCTTCTAAATGAGTATTTCCAGCAACTTAATAATTATGATGTTAACTTTAGTAATTTACTATTTTATGAATGGCCTTAATCTTTATTGTTATGGCTATGAAAGGTGCACTGTCTCAATAGAAATCCAAATAACAAAAAATTTGTTCGGTTCACGTAAAGTTATACAAGTTCAGAGTTCTCTATAATATCTGTAAATAGCTTTTTGATTGGGGTCTACTGTGGGCTGTGGGACACTGAGGCACAAATTTCGAAAGCGTTTACTACTCTATTCATCTACAGGCATGCTTTGGTTGGTAGTACGTTGGCATGTCCCTTGCAGCATTTGTGTAGGGTGGGTCATCTATCAGTTTTAATTTGAACCATCGGTTATTTCGAATCCGGCAACACTTTTGTCATACTATTCTGTCACAATTCAGTATATTATCTCCACTGAACGTAATGATTGATTTACGCTTGAGCAACGTTGGGATTTATTGGGTCAACGAAAAACTGCACGATGATGTCGATTTTGCCAAAAAAAAAAATCATATTTGGGGCTCAACCATTACGGTCAATGGAGACACACCTATTGCACCATGATAGCCGATTGTTTTGTACCCGCTCTTCAGGGTATTGATGTGAACGATGTTTGGTTTTAACAGGATGGTGCAACTTGCCACACATCTCCAACGCTTGATGGTCGTTTAATTAACGGAAATGGTGATGTCAATTGGCCACTAATAAGTTGCGATTTGACACCATTGGACTATTTTCTGTGGGGCGCCTTTTAAGGAAAGTTTTATGCCGACAAACCAGAGGCAATTGAAAATTTAAAGGCAAACATTCGTGATGCAATTGCCGAGATACGGCCCCATACACTTGAAAAATTGCTAGAAAATTGGTCCGATCGAATGAGGTACTGTGAGACCAGCCGCGGCAGCCACAGGAATGAAATAATATTGCATTTCTAACCGAAACAATTGTACTTCACAACAAAAAACTAAATTTGGCAAAATTTCAATCTGTTTTTGTTTTATTGAATTTTTAAATTTAAACTTTTAAATGGTCCACCCAAGTAATCTTGTAATACTTAACAATGATGACCATAGTCTTTCTCTTCTATTGGGTTTTATGAAGTTAGTGGACGCTGATAAGACTTGTAGTATCAGTTTTTCTGTTTTTTTTTTTGCCCGTAGATCAATTTTGGGACTGAATGGCACTGCTAACTTACTTAATTGATCATAACAAGCCTTTAGTCAGGATTAAAACCTAGTTTCTAACGCCACCCATGTTATGTGTGTTAATTTTATCCATAAGTGGCGGAACCTGCGACAGATTCTAAAGAAACTTGTCATCGCAATTTTATTTCACTCTTACGAGTTTTTGCATTGTAGGGCATCTATCGTGAAAGTGTAGAACATAAATGAAAATGTGAAAGATTTTAATTTCTAATTTTGCACTAAAATAATTTGCATTGAAATTTTTATTTTACTAATTGGTTCTGGATACATTTAGAGCACTTTTAAACATTAATGCCACTCATACATAATAATTATAAAAATTAAAAAAATAAATTTTTTTTCTTTTAAATATTAAAAACAAAATAAAAAAATAAATAGAAAGAAATTCATTAAGTAAAGAATTCTAATTTAAATTTAAAATCTCTTGGCGCCAGCCAACCATAAAATTAAATCCGTCTCTTTATCTCTTATTTATCTGCGGAAGCAGAAAAAGAAAATAATTGAAAATATTATTTAATATAGTATGTATGTACATATGTATTTATATATAGATATATGTATATGTTTAAACAACAACTATATATACTATATGTATTATATACGATATGAGAAATACTGATTCAACGATAATGAATTTAATTTCGCAAAAATTATTTAAGGGAACGTGATACATTATTTCACGCACTCTAACCAGAGTATGTTATGCTTCACAATATCAAAAAATGAAATCAAATTCGATGTGAATTTTTAGCATTTTATACCATAAATATTCTATAATATACTTTAAAATTTATTGTGTCAAACCCTAGTGTACAGAGTATTTAGACGCCCTAAAACTTTTTCTCAGATTACCAAATATTCTATGTTAATCGGTGTAAAGTGCTCTCTATAAAGCGGGAAAAATGCTCCAATTGCGTTTTTTTGCCTCCTTTCGACGGCTTGGCGTTTTTTGGCGTCGAAGACTTACATTTTTTGGCCCATGACATGTATTTTTTGGTCGATGACTTGCATTTTTTTTTTGTCGATGACTTGCATTTTTGTTTTTTTTTGTCGATGACTTACATTTTGCTGAGCGATGACTTGAATTTTTTTTGGCTGATAACATGTTTTTTTTTGTCTATGACTTGCATTTTTTGCTCTATGACTTACAGTTTTTGCCAACGACTTGCATGTTTTTGGCCGATGACTTGCATTTTTTGGTTGATGAAATGCATGTTTTTATATGGAACACTAGTTTTTGCTCATTTGAGGATTAGCCGTAAGGAAATTTGTTTTGGAATGATTGATATAATGGCTAGCTTCGTCGGTAGATCTCCTGTCCCAAGGGAACGTAACGAAATCTGTTTTGGAATCCTTGATCTAATAGATATCGAGCCCACTAGTTTGTTGTAAGAAAAAACCTCACAGGCCTTCACCTTCCAATATTTCAATCAGTACTTACTTACTTATTTGGTCTTTAGAACCCATCTTCTCATATCACCGATGTTGTGTGTGCTAATTTTATCCCTGAGTGGCGTGCCCTACAGTTTAAAATTGGTTCTGAACGGATGATTTTTGGAAAACTTTTCACGGAAATTTTATTTACTCTTTGCGTTTTTGCCAGAAGACTGCCGAGAGTAAGTCGTCGTAAAAAATATTTTTTTTGTTTAAAATGTCTGAGCTAGGGTTTTTGGCCAATAAGGCAGCATACTACCTGGTAGACTACTTTCTAAATCACTTTCCAATATTTCGACTGTTACTGTGAGGAAAGGTTCAAAACCAGTAGAATGAAGTCGGTAACTTACCCCACAGCTTTAATTCGTGTACTTGAACTGACCATAGAGGAAGTGAGAGAATACTATCTTACAGCTCAGGAAGAATTCGACCCGCAAAGTCCATAGATTACAATCGTAATTTAAGCACCTCTCCGTCACGTATTCAAAATCATGTCTAAACACTTCAAGATTCTAAGAGCACTGTAGGAAGCATTTGAAAATTAACCCTTTGACGGACACCAAAATTTTAGTAGGCCTTCCCGGGGAAACTTGCTGTATCTCCGTTATTTGGCAAGATACGAAAATTTATGACGTGTATACACGTCATGTTCCCGCAGAAACCCTTGTTATGACGTCTATAGACGTCAGTGTCCGTCAAAGGGTTAAAATAAAAAAACTTCTATCGATAAAAAGAAATTTTATTGACAGTGTAAACAAAATTTAATTTGGAAACCAAAAAAAAAATCGATTAAACGATAAATCTGTTGAAAGTGAATTCGTCGATGTTGGTTCCTTTACGCCTGAAAACGTTTTCAATGCACAAGAAGGCAGGCATGTAATGAAATCTCAGAAAACCCATGTGGATTATCATTACTGAGCGTATGTGGTGGCATGGAATGGGTGTTCAAAGTGTGACTTGACATATATGTTAAACAACTTCAACGGCTGACTAACTGACTGATTGCAGCAGGCATCGAAGAAAAGAACACGCAACAAAAATAAAAGATTCAAATACAACAGCAGCAACAATAACAACAACCACAAATGAAAAAGCCAAAACATTGTATGGTATTAATTGATTTCAAGTGGTATTTAGTGGTTTATTACTAACACTAAATGCTAACTAATCATGGATCATCATCATCATCATCATCAACATCATTGTATCATAATAATGATGATTGTAATGATAATGCTGTTGCTGATGATGAGTGATAATGATTGCGACTGCTGGTTACTTCTGCTGTTAGTGTTGATATTTGATAATCACTCTTGGCCTCTAGAGAGTGATCATGGGTGGCTTTCAAGTATTTTTTTCATTCTTCTTTTTTTTTTTTTTTTGTAGTGGAAATCATCATCATTAATTCCATTCAGCATTTCTAAGCAATTAATGCAGCATGTTTTTCAATTGAAGATTTTTCTTCTACATTTTATATTTTTTTAATTGTTTTTTAATTTTTTTTTTAAAGATATTTTGTTGTTGTTGCATTTGTGAAAAATGCTGAGAGATTGTTTTGGTTTTTTGTTTCTTTCAATTATTGGCTTGTAGCGCTTGATGAAAATTTTCCAATTTCTCCCATGGCTTTATTATTAATTATCTGGAGAAATTGTTCATCAGGCTTTCATTTATCAACTCAAATCAATGCCAACGATTAAGGGCACAGTTGGTTATTTTGTCTGCAATTTGCTTTTCAATTCAATCTAAATGAGAAATGAATGGAAATGCTTTACTAGATGGTATTAATTTTACTTTCCTTTGAATTGGAATTTTTTTCTATTAATATCGGCTTATCGTTGATGGAGTGCTTATCGTAAAAGAGTTTCACTTTTATGGTTACACATTGATGTTTGGTTTTTTTTTTTGTTTTTTTATATTAAACGTTTAAGTTACGCATTTTATTACCGAGAACGCCCAGCTCACTATATTCGCTAACCACGTGTTAATATGGCGTAGCATTTTTAAAATTAAAGTTTCAAAAGTCTAAAATTATTTAGATTTCAAAAATTAAATTTTATTGTTTCGACCTAAAGAGGCACAATAGCGCAATTATCACTTACTTAACTTACTTAGTTTTTACAACACTTTGGTCAGGATTAAAACCCAGCTTTTCTACATCACCCATGCCGTGTATGTTAGAGTGTTATCCACTATTGGCAGAACCTGCAGTTTAACATGGACTCCGAACGACAATGTGAAAAACTCTTGATGGCAATTTTGCTTACGCTCAGAGTTTTTGCTAGAAGATTGCTTCGATATGTATAAGCTGGTTTCTGAACCACGTACCCTAGTCTACTTAACTATCATAACCCATTGGTGTTGACCAATGTCCTCCTCAGAATACTTCAAAGTATTCAAGAGAATCTTGCATTTAAAAAATGTGGCATAATTTTAAAAATTAGAATCTCTGAGCCTTGTACAGCATTCTTTTCTTCGTTTTCAAATTCCATAATCTTTAAACATAATCTCACTTTGTCTCAGAAGAATTGTTAAAATATTTTGGCCACATATAATTTGTAACGAACAGCTTTGGTTCGGAATTGTTATTAAGCGACGTTCACACCTAAGTTTCTGGATCAAAAAATTGGTTGAATCGGTCATAAGCACTGTAAAGCTGAATCAAGCAAGCACATTTTTACTAATTGGAAAATAAAATGAGGACAGGATGTCTGAGGACAATGGAAGGAAATGGATGGACATAGTTCTTACTATTTGGAGTCTGATAACTCACCAAGATTTCTTCAATGCTATGGTAACGAAGTAGGGTGAGTACGAAAATAACTAGGTATAGATCAACAAGAGTCCAGCAAAAGAATTCTGCATGATTGTAAGGATGTTCACAGTTTTACTTTTTCAGAAAAAGCTATGAATTTCAAGTATTCTGAATATCACTGTCTCAAAAAAAAAAAAAAATGTTAATACTGTAAGAATTGGGGAACTATCAGGCTGCTTACTATGATTCCGTCATGTCTAAGTCTCTTTTCGTTTATGTTAGCAGCTTAAGAATAATAGTGGAACTATCTGTTGAATGAAGTCTAATATGAAATTCATTAAGGTATCGATTGGCTTACAGCTTCCTCCTTAAATTCTTAACAGAACCAGTAGACTTTATTAATTTGAAAAGTGTTTCGCAAGGAGACTAAGTACCAGAATGAAGTAATGAATGGAGTAACCTGGGAGCTGTATACATGGTGTATAGGTACGGTGACCATCCGTCCACTATTATAGCGGACAGTCCGCTATTTTAACCGCCTGTCCGATATTTTTTTTTGCGTCCGCTATTTGTCCACTATTTTAAAACACGTAACTTCTAAAAAGTTTTTATTTTCCAAAATGTCCGCTTTTGTCCACTTTTTTCACTAATTACATAAAAACGCTTAGTAGTTGTTAAACTATATTCATATTTTTACATTTATACAAAAATTTAAAGAAATTTTGGCACATTGGTTAACTTTAATGCCAGTCTTAGGGTGAATAATGGAATTGCTTTTATCCTTGAAAGAGTACTTTCTTAAACAAGAAAAATGCCCAACTATAGTGTTTAATTTTTTTAATGATCCTTTTGCTATGTATGTCTTGGTTATTATTTATACACAGTCAAGCTAGTGCCTTCCATAAATACATATACATATACTGCATTTAGAAAGTCAACATATTTCAATGCCTGAAGCGGCTATAATATTAAAAGAATTTAAATCAAAGTTAATAGAACGTCACAATGAAGTATTTTTGTCACTTAATGTACAAAATTCTATTTCAGTTCTTCACTCAAAGGGACTTGATATACATAAAAATGTTTAAGGAAAAAGTTAAAAACTTTTACAGAATCTGTATTAGTTACCGGAACCAATGGGATGAATCTTTTAAAGAAATTTAGGGATTTGCTTGGATATTGTTAGATGCAATTCCATCTTGGTCTTCAGTTCAAAAGTCGTTAATAAAGGTAACAGAAATTAGAAATGATTTAATTATAAATAATAACGAAATTTTCGATAAATTCACTTACACTTTAAAAAATTATGCAAATGCTGAACAAATAGAAATATGGAAACAATCAAATCAGCATTAAATCCTGATACAAAGTGGGTTGAAATGTTCAAATTTTTCGAAACGAAAAACATTCCTTATGAAAACATCCTGAAATTAGTAGATTTTTCATTTGCTTTGCCAGCGTCTATATCTAACAATATTTGGTCTTCCGTAAAATCCCAAATGGGAATAGAAACTTTAGAATCTCTTTTGACCATAAAATGAAATTTTGAAATGGGCTGTTCGGAATTTAAAACATTTTTATCTAACAGGCCCAATACTTAAAAAAAAAATACATTCTGTAGAGAAATATCAGAAGTAAATTTATACACAAGTATATCCATATGTATGCATATGTATAAATTTAAGTTTGTGTATATTATTTGTACCTATTTATGTCTGTATTCTAAAAATCTTTATTTAAAATAATTATTATAATAAAGGTTTTTTTTATTTTCCAATTTTATATATTTGTCCGCTTTTTTCTCATGAAAATAATGGTCACCGTATGTATAGGTGGATTAAGAATGGATTTGAATGAAATATTCCGCGCCTACAGGGAAACTCGCGGATATCTTCCAAACGAAAATCTATGCACATCAAGTGCTAGGCAGGGAATTGCCCTAGTTGACCCAGAATAGCATGCCGTAGTCTAGTAGGTAGTGTGTTGGCTTATTAAACGTGAGGCCTCGGTTCAAACCCCAGGTCAGACATCTTTAACAAAACGAAATATAAAAAAATATTTCTTCAGCAATATTTCTTTGGCATGAAATATTTGTCAAAAAATCTGTCGATCGGAGTCGACTTTACACTGAAGATCCTGCCACTCATGTATAAAATTAACACACACCGCTTACGTGGTGTGAGAAGCTAGGTCGTAATCCTGTCTGAAGGCTTGTAATGATCAATTATACATGTATGTGTGTATGTATGTAATAGGTTTAGAGGTGATAAGGGACACCCTATAATGTTTTAGGGGAGTACAATAGATCGTACGATCTCAGTACTAATCTGTCGAATGAAAATCAATCCTCTTACTGAACGTTCATAGACTTCGAACAGGCATGTGTATATAGCCATGCAAACACCTAAACGGCTTATTATCCTCTTAAAAGGCTTGTATTTACCTGCATGTTATCTGTATAAAACACTCCCAAATGGTATAGAATGACCGTCAACTGAAAGTGAGGAAGGTAACTGAAATGAGCAATGCGTATTGGTCGCATGTTTGGAAAAATTGTGCTCAAACGACTTGAAGACAGTTTTATCATTATATCCGTAAAACTATATGCAGAACTAAAATTTGAATAGAACATGTTTAGAGCACGGTTTACGCAAAACACATCTGGGGACAAATTTTATTTCCAATTCGAATTCAAATTTTATTTTCAATTGATTGGCTGACGTTTAACGACTTTTAATTAAAACGTTTTTTTTGTTTTGCAAACGTCGTCTATTCGCTTTAATGGCCATTGCCATTTACATAAATACATATGTAAATACATACAAACATTTTTACATTTTACGGTCTTTAATTGTTAAGCGGGAAGCGTGACGAGTGTAGTGCAAAGGATTTTTCATGATTTTTCAATTTAAATTAAACAATTTAAAAATTATGACTCATAAATTAGAACAGCAATAAAAATCTAAAATTATTTATAATTTTGCTCTCCTTAACTCATAAAAGTTATCGCAATTAATTTAAAAAATATTTTTATTGTTACAAAAACACATTAATTTGCGACCATTATTTTATAAGCAATTTTTTCGTTTTAAATTAACATCTTACTCTATATTGGTTAATAATAATATATTATTAATAATAATCATGATTATTTTATTATTTCATATACAACACATGCACTTCAAAAGCGGTGTTTAATTTCGATAAAAAAAATTTTTAATACCGAAAATCGATTAAGACGTGATGCAATAAAAAAAGGCTTAAAACTTTATGATTATGAGCAGAGAAAATATTTTTTTTATTTTCGTATGAGTTGTGTTTTATGAAATAAAAAGTGAATAAAAAATATAAAAACAAAACAAAACAAAAAGAGCTAATAAATTGCAGATTAAAATTAAAATTTCTTAAAAAAAAGAGTTAAAAACGCGTAGAACCATATCCTAAGTTTTTGTAACAACTCAAATAGTGAGATCGGAATTGAGAATCGAGAGAAGTGACTGTCTGCCTCAAAAACAATAAGTTTCGATTGAAAATGCACAACCTTTGTTGCACTAATATGTGGAATTCTGTATTTTTACTTCTGTACTGTAATCGTTCATTTTCGACAAGCCAACACAGTACAGTATGAGACGCTAAAAAGAGGCGAGCGAACATCGGACAAATCCTGACATACCTGGATATAGTTACAGGCAACATGGCAACAGCCTATACACTTCGGGAAATGATTCAGCTTCGGGAATTGATTCCATTCTAGTCCCTCTGTGTTATATGTGCAATACAGGGTGCATTGTAGTTTGTTTATTAAGTGATATTAAGGTTAGGTTAGAGGACGTGTACATGTTATTGGGACAAGTACAATACCCAGAGGTCATAATGACCCATTGTAATTTCATCCTGGAAGAGAGAGGCTAGTGAAGAAAAAATTGGAAAAGGACAGTAGGTACGAAACGGAGGATATCAGAAATAGAGGAAAAAGGACGAACCACTCGCACATAAGAGAGCGCGACTACAACCATGATGCTTTAGCATTTCGCAACCAGCTCAACCTATTTATGAATCTATAGAGAGCCCTAATATCGACTCTCAACAAAGAGTCCAAGTCTTCGAAGAAGCCCCTGTCCGGGGTCCTCAACCTCAACCTACTAAGGGCTGGACAGTTGCAGAGGAGGTGTCCGATAGTCTCCAACTCCACTTCATCGCAACATACCCTGCAATAGCCCGGCTGGATCTGTTCCAGATCCTTGTCAGCGATCTAATCTTGCAGTGTCCTGTAATCAATTCAATAGTAATCCCAGCCTGGCATTACCTTAGCCCAGCAGTAACCCTGTTCTATCATATACAATTAAATACATAACATCCCGATCCACCCCCCAACGCCCCTGCTCATCGCCCTAATTAAATATTAAACTTTCTTATCTCACTCCGGGTAACAGAATGGGCCACCGAGTGAACTTGTCATATACAATTAAATACATAACATCCCCATCCACCCCCCAACGCCCCTGCTCTTCCCCCTAATTAAATATTAAACTTTCTTATCTCACTCCGGGTAACAGAATGGGCCACCGAGTGAACTTGCCTGTAAACGGCAAGCTACCCACTAACCTAAACTTTCTTACAGACTGTCTGACCAATGCCGTGTTTTTCAGGCAAAAAGCGGTGCAATGCTAATTACGTGGCGGGATTTTCAATGAAAATGTCTGAATTTTATCGGAATAAGTCCCTAATGAACGTAGTTTTAATGTCAGTCTTTGACCATGCAAGCCTAATATTTCTGAAGAAAAAAATCGGAGCACTAAAGATAAGGTCCATCGAGAAATTTTCTATCTTAAAACTTCAATCAATAGCTCGTTAATAGAAGATTTGTTAACAGAGAAAATGTAGACTCTCGTGGAAGTTGATGTCCCGACGGCATATAGAGCTATGAACTGGGTATCACTCATAACTAAAGAATATCTTTAGCCTATCGATCTGAAAGGTGATCATAAGTTCCGATGTACTTCTTTTTTAAGTCATCAGTTTGAGAACATTTTTTGGCACCCAGAAATTACAAGTTTCTATTCCGGTTTTAAATCAACGCTTCAAAAGAAATTCTGATGAATTTTTTTAACGTGAACATAACCAATTGTGTGTTGCAAATTTGTAACAAAAACAAACAGCAACAACAAAAAAAAAAATAAACGTGATATTTTGTTAATTTTTTTTCTGCATAAAAATTATTTACTTCCCCCTTTAAATATTTGCTCCGCTGGCTAACGCTGACCGCCTGTTGTTCACTTTTATTGCCAATATTTATTTTATTCTTTCGCTTCTTCTTTGCCTCCATTGATTTGTTCTGTTACCATGTTAATTTTGCTTTATTTGTTGCTGTTGGATTTTATTATACAGGAATCAGTTGTAAATTACGTGATCCATACGATTATCACGTTCAAGTGTGACACTTACCCAGTGTGACTTTCCCAGCTGGATTAAAGGAAATACTTCATGTGGCTCTCGTCCATACATGTGCGAATGTATCACTGAAACTTTGTTTCATGTGCCGTAAAATTTCTTTTAACCCTAGACGGTTACTCTTCTATTTTGTACATTAAGGTTACTCTTCGTTGAATCGACGAACACTTTCACCCTAATTGGTTACTGTTCGTCGAATCGACGAAGCTCATTTACTCTTTATCATATAATTCTTTTATGTTTGATCAAATTTCGTTCTTTTTATAAACAATGTTGATTGATTATGAAAGATTGTAGTGAGTAAACGTACACGGGCCACCCATTTTTTTAATCCTGGATGGTCATTTTTGTACATTAAGGTTACTCTTTGTTGAATCGACGAACTTTTGTTTACTGACTGCAAGCTTTTATTATCAAATAACGTTGTTGAAAAAATGAGCGAAATTTGGTCAAACATAAAAGAGTTATATGATAAATTGTAAATGAGCTTCGACGATTCGACGAAGAATAACCGTCCAGGGTTAAACAACCATGTTAATGACTTATCAGAAAAGGTAAACAGCAAAAGAAATTCTTTCTTGTAAGAAATTATTTTCAGTTAAAAGAAGTACAGACTTCCTGTCTTAAAAACAAAGTTTTCAAAATAAATTTATTTGAGTGTATAGTGTTGATAGAATTTAGCTGAGTATACTAAGACCCATAGTGCAGGCGGTTGTTGTTGTAGAAAGGGCGAGACATATAAGCTAGAATTTAAACAAGAATAAAGAATACCGTTCCGGCCTTAATAGCGACAAAAATTCAAGACCCTAAAATATAGTTTCATGGTGTTTTCTAGGCAATTCCCTTCAGATAATTTATTCTTGTAGATTTTCATTGCCAAAGTATAGGTTTTTCTTGGAAAAAGTTTTAAATTGTTTTTTTTCCCGTGTCATCCTGGCACTTTTTATATCTTTTCCTCTATTCAGCACGGGTTATAGGTCTGTTACAAAACTTCTTCCTCCTTTTTTATTTTTTTTTTTTTGTGATTAATCTCTTCAAGCAGGTTCGAGAGTGATAAGGTTGCCATATCTTGTTGTCTTTTTATCTGATTTAGAAGTGAGAGCCTACATAATCCTACTAAAATATACATTTTCTTGTGATTGAAAGAATTTATGTTCTCTACTTGTGATTGAACAGGTAAAGAATTTCTGTCAATATCTGTCTGAGGATTATATTTTATTGCGTTGGCGTAGGCCGGTGACAGTTTTTTTTGTAAATTACTTAGTCCAGATCATTTGCAAAAACTTTGAGAGTAAATAAAATTTGGCATTAAAAAGTTTCTCAAAAATCTGTCGTTCGGAGTCGACGTTAAATTGTAGGTCCCGCCACTCACGTATAAAATTAACGCACACAATCATGAGTGGTGTGAGAAGCTAGGATGTTGTACAATGGGTCAATTCGACCTCCGGGTACTGTACTTGTCACAGTTGACAAGTACACGTCCTCTAACCTAACCTAACCTAGTCCAGATCATAGTCTAGATCATGTACTATGTAATAAGGGAGTGAAAATCTACTTCACCTTTTTTGGTTTACAGAATATTTTTTGAAACCTTGCAGTTTAAAGCTTTCTACGGACATCTTGTATCCTTAATCAGTGCCTTTCGATGCCCGTTAGTTCACTAGTTCACCTTTTCAGTGTCTCTTACCGAATCAGATGTTTTCGAGCATGCGAAAACACATTGCATGTGTTATTGGCTGCTATATCCGTGCATGATGATTTGGCAACACAGATTGAACCAATGATTATTATTATTAACTGTCAAAGTTCGAAAGATCCAAATATTTTTGAAATTGTTTGATTCTCATCGTCTCAAACCATCTCATCGCCTACGCCACACTTATCGGAACGGTCATACCTACACAAACTGTTTAACATTCTGACTTATGTGAGAGAGGGTATCACATTTACTACATTACGGTTATAATCTGAAATTTAAACACAATGTGTTTCTTAATACAACAGAACTTTGGTGAGCTACCATGTTTAATATGGTTAAAGGCTAAAGCTAAAGGTGATCTCATCTGTATATATATTTGCGATTTTTTTAATCCGCTAAAAGTCATGAGAGTTTTTTCAAATATTTTGATATTTTTGCAAAACAATCTTACAATCTTACAGGTTATCTCTTCACTAGATGGTGCTATTCATCTGTAGAATTCATTTGTAGCCTATATTTTTTAGGATTTCCCCTCACACTAATGACAAATTCAATAACACTGATTTCTCTACCCTTTAGTGTAAGTCGAAGTCGCCGTAGCCTAGTAGGTAGTGTGTTAGCTTATTAGACGTGAGGCTACGCTTCAAACCACAGGTCATCTCCAAAACGAAATATAAAAAAATATTTCTTCGGCGACTTGCTCTCAGCAGATTTCTGAAAAAAACTCTGAGAGTAAATAAAATTGACACGAAAGGTTTCTCAAAAAATCTGTCATTCGGTCCCTGTAGGTCCTGCCACTCATGTATATAATTAACACACAAAGCATAAGTGGTGTGAGAAGCTATGTGGTAATCCTGACTGAAACGATTGTAAAGACCAATTATGTATGTATGTGTGCTAAAATTTAGCGCGATTTTGGGCAAATCTTTTCTAACTATAGTCGACAGTTTTACCAACTAATTCTTCAATTCTTAAGCGTTTCCCTCCTCTATGTTTGGCTAATGAGTAGAGCTTCCGTTAGCTGTCTCAGATTCATAGAATCCAGCTAGAACTTTAGCAACCAAACGGTATGATTTTCTTACAGCAGCTAGCCTGTACAACTATCCTGGGCGAATTTTATCATTTTATATGGTGTCTAGAGACAAGAATCTTGCCTTAATGACGTTTGATTATTCGTGAGGGAATGATTTTGATAATTATTATTGTTGTATTCAACAACCGACGGATCGACTGCGCGAGTGTGACAGGTTAGGCAAGCTGTTGATAATAGGCCATGTTTCCTTTAATGGGCAAATTTCCTAATCTCGCCTAAGCATTAAAAGAAAATTTATAATTTATTTCAACGAATATTCAAAACAAATTTGGGAATCTTTCCTTCACAAATCGAACACACATTTCCTTCGTTGATAGCATCATACTAAATAAATAAATTCTTCAGAATAATAGAGAGAGAGAGGCAAATAAACACAAGAAAATGAAGAAAAACTATTCTTGAAAATATTACACCTCTCTTGTATAATGGAATGGAAATTCCAAAAAAAAAAAAAAAAAAAAACCTACTGAAAGTAGTCTGTATTACCTTTTTGTTGAACACGTACGAACATGAATGAAATGCTGTTGTTGCACATGTTTTTCATTTTCTCTTATCGCTCTTGGCATTGTTAGACAATTGGGCACCTTTTAATCCTTAACTGATAACACAATGCACATACCACCGAACTGAACAGAACGGAAACCCGAAAAAAAAAACACATGTGCTATTCGCAACATGTTAAATGTTGGTAAATTCACATCATAACGCCGGGAAAACCATTGTCATTCCAATGAAATAATAATGAATTGATCATAGTGTTGACCAAGGCCCTGATTTTGTTGGTAGTCGTTACTGACGTTTACTGTCAGTACGTGCTTTATCCTTAATTTTCTGTTGTGGATTTTCCCTTCTGTGCCTTAGAAATTCCCATATCCTTTTTTAACAACAGTTTGTTGTTATTATTGTTGTGCCACGGTAATAGCCAAACTGCTCACGCACCTTTTTGAGCCAGGCAGGTATTTGAGAGCGTTATTTCCGCCAAAAAGCCAATTTAAATATTTATGAGACGTTAGTAAACCATAAACCTGTGCTGTGTTTATGACCGTGTTTAAACTGCAGGTAATGCGCTGCCAGTCATGTGCTCATTCACTCCTTGTTCAATGCCAGGATTGAAATGTTTGCCGCCTTATTGTCTGAAAAAATATTTCATGTTTTTCTTGTTGGGGATTTTCCTACGGACTTGCAGAACACATGTGTGCTCTTTTGTTCTCTACACTGCCATTGAATTTTTACTTCAAATTCATTTGTGAAGGCCGGCCGCATAATATGCGGGGAATTCCACACACAATGTGCACAGGCATGGTAGCTGCATATGTTTTAATTTTAGTTTTTGTCTATAATCAGGTCCTAAACATTGCATTTCTCTCGCTTTTAAGCAGGGATTAAAAGAGAAAATATTTATTTATTGTTGTTGTGGGTTTTTGTTATCAACTCCCTTGTAAAAACAGGATTAGCTTATGAGTATAAATCCTTGATAATCTTCAGCCTAAAAGGATGTTCTTAAGCTTTAAGGATACGATTTATTTTTTGGGCATTAAAAATAATACAAATTAAGGGTTTTATCAGATTTCGGAATATAATTGTAGAACGGTTAAGCCCATACTCTTTGAGAATCTAAACTAAAATCCAATCGCCACATGGAAAAATTATAGTGATAAATTAGATTTTTATCAATTGATTGTATGAGTGCTCCGACCAGTTTTGTTTATATAACCTCTAGAAGAAATGAGGTCATATTCAGATTATATATTGACATAGCCTAGGCTAATAAATTCCGTTCAAAGGCGCTAAACAGGTTGAAAGTAAGTCTTCATTTTCAATTGATTGTATAGTCGCCTTAACTTTTATGTTAGCATCCAGTGCTAATCGATTTAACCCTTCTGCATCCCTTGGATATGTGCCCTTCCTATGATCCTTTGGGTCAATATGACCCAACGTTAAAATGTAAACAAAATTTCATATTTAATATAAGAAATTCATTTGTTTTGTTGTTTTTTATTAAGTACTAGCTGTACCCTGCGCGCGTTGCTACGCCTCCAACTAAAACAAATTTGAATCATTTTATTGATTTTGTTCATTTAAAAAAAAAGTGACATAAACTTTAGAAGTGTAGAGATTTTCGATTACGAACATTTATTGAAGTGCTGTCGGAAATTGGTAATACCAACTTATAAGCCTTCGTCGGCTCATGCGCAACAACTTTGCTAAAGATCATAACATAATCAAATGCACAGTTTACGATTTAATTCATTTTTAGTAATTCTCAGTGGCGCCACCTGTCGGAAATCGGTCATACCAATTTATAAGCCTTCGTCGGCTCATGCGCAATAACTTTGCTAAAGATCATAACATAATCAAATGCATAGTTTACGATTTAATTCATTTTTAGTCATTTTCAGTGGCTCCACCTGTCGAAAATTGGTCATACCAACTTAGAAACCTTCCCCGGCTCATGAGCAACAACTTTGCTAAAGATCATGAAATGATCAAATACACTGTTTACGATTTAATTCATTTATAGTAATTCTCAGTGGCGCCACCTGTCGGAAATTGGTCATACCAACTTATAAGCCTTCGTCGGCTCATGCGCAACAACTTTGCTAAAGATCATAACATAATCAAATGCACAGTTTACGATTTAATTCATTTTTAGTCATTTTCAGTGGCTCCACCTGTCGAAAATTTGTCATACCAACTTAGAAACCTTCGTCGGCTCATGGGCAACAACTTTGCTAAAGATCATGAAATGATCAAATAAACAGTTTACGATTTAATTCATTTTTATTAATTTTTCAGTGGCGCCACCTGTCGGAAATTGGTCATACCAACCTAGAAACCTTCCCCGGCTCATGCGTAACAACTTTGCTAAAGATCATAACATGTTCAAATGCATAGTTTAAGATTCTATAAGGTACATACAAACATACATTCATTTTTATATATATAGATAATAAAAAATAATGATAACTAAAATAAATAAGTCATATATGGCGGGCTTGGATGGAATGTATTGTCAAAAACTGCACCGACCTCGAAATGGAACCAATTGTTCATCTACAGTAAAATTTTCATGAGGATTTTAAAAAACTTTGAGCTGATTACTCCACTTATCCCAAACGTTTCTTATCGGTGCTAGTTTGTCACGAAGTCTTCTTTCTTCTCTATCTTCAGAGCTGTCAAACTTTGATATGCTCGCAAATCGCTTGAGACTCATTGTTGCTTGAAAAACAGGTCTTCCGTTTTTTTCATTCCACAAGCTAGTGAGATTTTCTCCATGAGATTTATAAACCCCTGCCATTATTTGTAATCCAATATATGGATCAAGTTCTATCATATTAATGTTTTGCCAATTATTTTCATATAATTCTACACTCTTTTGATTTGTCATTTGGATCACAATATTTTTTATATTTTATGATATAAACAAATCGAACGAACACTTTATATCTGTTACCATAGATGTTGCTCTTTTGGTAGATCCATGCTTATTCAATAAAATTTGATTTTTCGGTAACCTGCCTGTTTGAAGTGGTGGTAGTTCTTTCCAAACTACACTTTTGTCTTTTGATAAATAAGTGCAGTGATCTATTCCTACCGCATCTTCCACCACCACGCTTTCAACGCTATTATTTGATGATGAATATGGTTCGTCTTCTGCATCGCCGTGGAACGTGCGAAATCACACCCATTTAACGTACGAATTCACACCCATGGAACGTGCGAATTCACACCCACGGAACGTGCGAATTCACACCCATGGAACGTACGAAGTCACACCCGTGGAACGTACGAATTCACACCCATGGAACGTGCGAATTCACACCCTTGGAACGTGCGAGTTCACACTCATGGAACGTACGAATTCACACCCGTGGAACGTGCAAATTCACACTCATGGAACGTCCGAATTCACACCCATGGAACGTACGAATTCACACTCGTGGAACGTGAGTATTCACACTCATGGAACGTACGAATTCACACCCGTGGAACGTGCGAATTCACACTCAAGGAACGTACGAATTCACACTCATGGAACGTACGAATTCACACCCATGGAACGTGCGAATTCACACCCACGGAACGTGCGAATTCACATCCATGGAACGTACGAATTCACACCCGTGGCACGCACAAATTCACACCGAAATATTCAAAGCGAAATATTTTTATTTCATATACTAAACGGAGAATCACTGAATTGCAATTTGAATGAACTCTTTTGTGTACACAGTTCAAGTGTCAATGCGTTGGCATATTATCATAAAACAAATTTCAAGAGATACCTTTGCGAGATTCTCCAAATCCTCACTTTGAGTATAATAAAATTTTGAATGAAAAATATTAGTTGAAAGCGATTTTATTGATTATTTGACTGAAAGTATTATTGATCGATGATTCTGAATGGTAAACTTGTAATATCGCATGTTGGGTCATATTGACCCAAAGAATATTAAATGTGTGTAAATCGTGTTTTGAAATGTGGAGGGGGAAGGAAAACTTTAAATTTTATTGTTTTCTTTTAAAAGCATAGTTTTTGTGCCTGTGATGGATAAATTAAAGTTTCACGATCATATCTTATAATTAAAGGGAAAAATTTTGCGTTTGAAAATTAAAATTGGGTCAAATTGACCCAAGGAGTGCAGAAGGGTTAAACAAATTGTGTTATTTACGTCTATTTTGTAGGGCGTCAATATGACTCAAATATAGCGAATATCAGTTTTCATTCAGCATGAACTGATCCGGACAACTTCACCTGACGATGAAACGTATCGAGTATTATCTTGGCGTTGTGGCTAGTAAAGTTTTGTTTTTGTTTAGGCTCCTGTTCTTTCTTCTGGTTTGGTTCTTGCTCTTCGCAAAATTGTTTTTTGAAAACTTTTCATCCAAAATCGATCATGCTGCGCTGCTTATGGCACCATCTTGTTGAAACTCTATGCCGTCCAATTCATTACAATCAATTGCTTATTCCTTATATCCTTATCCTAAAGCCATTGCATTATCAATTGATCGTAATGTTCTTCCCAGAGTAATTTTTTAAAAAAGGCGGTCCTATGACACCGTAGTCTAGTAGACTTAAAGCCCGGGTTAGTATCCCAGGTCAGGCATCAAAACGAAATATGAAAAAAAAATATTTCTTCTGCGATTTCCTCTCAGCAGATTTCTGGCAAAAAAAACTCTGAGAGTAAATAAAATTTGCTATGAAAAAGTTTCTCAAAAATCTGTCGTTCAGAGTCGACGTTAAATTATAAGTCTCGCCACTCACGTATAAAAATTAACACACACAACATGAGTGGTGTAAAAAGCTACGACGTTGTACAATGGGTCAATTCGACCTCCTGGTACTGTACACGTCCTCTAACCTAACCTAACGTATAACACTTTGAGTAATTCAGTTTCTGTTGTTGACGTAGCCAAAGAGTTAAGAAAATTTTGTGTAAAAAATTAGGATTGAAAGATTTGAGTGGTTAGCCAGTCTCTATTCTTGTGTGTAAGTACGACTTTATACAGATGGAAGTGAAAATCCAAATGCAAAATACACTATAATAGGCCGTATTCCAAAGAATGCCGCTATTTCTAACAGAAGCGATATTGTTTTCAGTACTTAAATAGCGATGTTCTGTAAATCTAACAGTCCCTTTAAATTTCTTTAAAATCTTGGACCAATTCTTAGGTCAATTGTCATAAACGATAGTGACCACCCCGTCATATTGAAAAAGTGGCAACGTTTGAATCACTGGTTTTGTAATGAGTTTAAAATATGGATTTGTATACATTTTTCAGCTAAGAAACGACTTACTTCTCTTTAAACGGTTAATAAATGATACTTCATATGCAAGATATATGTATATCAGCTGACAGGCAAGGTAGAGTTTGAACTACTAAATTAATAGCCAATTGCAAGCGATATTGGGAGAGGTTGATTTGGCTAGTGCTGCTTGACTCTACATCAGCTTCATGTTCGAATCTAGAAGATCACGAAATTTGAATTCAATGTTTTCGAATTTCAAAAAATTTAGAGCCTACAGTACGTTCTTAAAATAAATCATCCATGATGCCTCCGAATCTCCCATAGAGCATAACATCAACAACGAACATCGCATGACTGGCATACAGTCAACACCAAATCTTGTGAGAGAAGGTAAAAAAGTTCTGGGGAATTTTTTATGACAGACTTATGTTTGGAGTCGCTGTAGTCTAGTAGGTAGTTTGTTGGCGTATTAGACGTGAGCCTGTGGTTCAAACACCAGTTATTTCGAATGAAGCGAAATATGAAAAAAATATTTTTTTTTGGCGATTTCCTCTCAGCAGAGGAAAATTCCTTCTCAAGAATCTATCGTGCAGAGGCGACGTTAAACTATAGGTTCCACCACTCATGGATAAATTAACGCACACAAAGTGGGTGATGTGAGCAGCTATGTAGGTCGTAATCCTGGCTAAAGGGTTGTGTATCAATTCAATGCAAAATTTTGCTATTCTAGACAATCTCGCCTAAATATGGATGTTCTTATAGAATATATATAACGAAAGTTATAGGAGAATGGACCGATAAAATAAAGAACATATAGAATATATGTATGTATAAAGAATATACATACTCGTATATGTAGACTTTCCATAAGTTTAAAATTAATTTTTTTTTTATTGCGGAAGGAAGTAATATTTTTGAATTAAATTTTTTATTTTACTTTTACGCTTTCACCAATTTACATACATACTACATACGATGCAAATTTTCTCATAATTGGTAACAAAATTTTCATATTAATGAAGTTATTTTTGTTTTGTTTGCATTTGAAAAGCAAAATATACATTTTCATAGTTTTTCCTTTAACATTAACCTCTGAATTAAATTTATTCAAATACTTTTTTTTATTTTTCTTAAATTTCCACTGCAAAACGATTTTAAATGAACAATTTATGTAAAATACTCTGGTCGATAAATATTTTCTGTAGATGTTGTTGTTGTTGTAAAATACTCTATAAAAAAATTTATTGCTTAATTTAGTTTAAAAAATACTTTTGATTTTTTTATTGTTGTTGTTTTCGTTGTTTCTTGTGTTTCATGCTTTTATTTCGTATTAAAAAAGGTGTGTCAATTTAACACAAATTACATGCCAAAAAAAAAAAAATACTTTTTTTTTTCTTTTCGTTTTGAGAGGGGGAATAATTGTTAAAAACAGAAACAAAAACCAAAAAAACAAAAAAAACATCACAACTTAGCTTAAGTGATCACACAGTGTAACGTTGCAGCCAGTCAAGTCAGCAGGAGCAGCATGGTAGAAACAAACATTTTACTGCACCCAAGTTTTTCCAAATGCTTACTTATTTCCAATAGTTTTCGTATTCGTATTTAATTTTCTTTGTTGCTGTTTTTTGTTGTTCTCTTTTTTTTCAACTTCAGTTTTAAAGTTATTTAAGCCTTAAGCCACATTATGTTAAAATAGAATAAAAACTACAAAAAAAAAACGTACGAAATAAAAAAAAAATCGCCTGAAAACAATTTTTCTTTTTAGTCACTATTAAAGCGTTATTGCGAACGTTTAAATGAACTTTTAAAGAATTCATTGAATAAATTGTTTGAAAAAAAATCAAAAGAAAAGACAAAAAAAAAAAACAACAAAAAAACGGAATAAAATTATTGCATTAAATTGGCATAGAAATGTACAATTAAAGAAATTTATGACTCATTTAGAGGAAAATTACAAATGAGAACAACACTTTTTTAAATGCTAAGCAACATGTTTAGATACATGTTGCAATTGAAAGTGTTTAGAATGTTGCAATTGTACTTGAAATATTTTTCTTCATGATAGAAACACAATCAGAAAAGAATTTTGGCGGATTTTTTATGGTATTTTCATCGAATTTATCAGAAAAGGATTTAAGGCAGGCTCTTTATGGTACTTTTACAGAACTTATGGGATATAAAATTTTCTTAAATGAAGAAATAAAAAAATGCCAGCAACAATTTATTATATTTTAAGACTACTTCCACATAGTTGAACTCCCCAGGCATTAGGAAACTCAGTGGCTTTATCATGAGGTCCGTATAGTTCTGTGACTAAAGTAAAAGATTCGTTGTGGGTATATAACAACCTCCCCTAGCTAAGACTATAACTTTGTGTGGTTTTTGTCTACTTTTCGGAATCAATTTTTATGTTATAGACCTCGAACCTGCAATTTTTTTTTTCCAGTTTACGTTTGGTTTGGTGATTCGAAGAATTTACTTCATTATCTTCCATTTGATGATATGAAGGAACGCCCCAGTTTAGATTAGTAATGGACTGCCTACAACCTGCATTGAAGTATTCAATCAATCCATACAGGCTGGTCCCCGCTTCCAAATCCTGTAAAGTTATCAAACTACTGTTGTTCAGATAACATCTTATAAACATGCGCCGCACAAATTCTAAATTCCGTGTTCTGATGATTGGTTGTCCTCACCACCGACTTAAGTTTAAATCCATTCCTATTCCAAAGCAAATCTTCTTTAAGTCTACAATGTTCGGTGAAATTCTGGTTACTATTCGATCGTCTGATGCACAACTCAAACCACTTTTCATTGTAATTACCCAGCAAAAGCTTAGATTTTCTTGTCATGTTTTATTACTGAATATATTCTTCCAAACCCTTTTTACTTCTGGCGTTAGACTTGTCTCCCCATTACCCTAAGCATGGTCTCCATGGATCTGATCCTCACTGCTCTACGTATGATTAAATCCAACGATTATAGCAATACAATCCCGTCTCTGGACGGTTTAGTTGTTTGGCTTTTTGGTTCCCATGGCCGCTCAGCAGGAGTATCTACTAGTGTCTGGAGCCATCAGTTTTGGTAAATACATCATCTTATGCTCCTTATTTATTATTTCCTTTTGAGGAGTCATCCAAATCGATGCACTTATTTTTTTACAGCGTCCTGCATTAATCAAATGTCGACACTAAAGCAAGATGGCGATTAAGAACGGCCGTGCAATTCTACAGGAAATGCTCACCAATTTTTGTTTCTGTCTACTTTGACTACTGCACTCCCTCATGACCAGGGATGTAGTAATTGGCAACCTTAATTTGCTTGCTTAGCTGATTTAGCTTGCCCAGATAGTCTCATACTATCTCCGATTTAAACTCATAAGAATTAAGTGCTCGAATGGCGGCCTGACTGTCAGACAGTATTGCTATTTCCTGCCGTTTGTATTGTAATAGCATTTTGGTATTTAGCTTGAGGTGAGGGTATCTGCCTAATCTAATCAAACTTAACCTACTCGATGCATTCTCTTAAGGCTCTGGATTTTATTAAATATGCTCAGTTCACAAAAAAAAGAAAGAAAAAATGTCTTGTAGTGTATGAACTGCATAAATAGCAGACATACTTCAACAAATTCAATTGACTACTTTTATTTGTAGCTGTCGTTGTTGTTGTTGTACTTGTTTGTTCATTTTGTTGTTGCATTTTATTACTGCTGCTGCTTGTTGCAATTGCACTGTTGCTTGTTGCACTATGTACTCGCACTCGTACTTATGTTTTTTTTTCGGTTTTTTCTTCTCTTTTTTTTGTCTTTGTGATTTTTGTATTGGTTTGTTTGATTGTTTGTTTGTTTGATTGTTTGTTTTTATGTTCGAATTGTATACCCGGTATATGCAATTATCATTCATCATAATTAACTCGATTCGATTTTCTTTTGTTTGTTCATTTGTCTGTCTGTCTCTCTCTCTACCATTCAAGTCTTAAGCTCATTTTGGCGAACTTTGAATCGCAGCTTTACAGACGACAATAAATATTTTAAAGGAAGATTATGTTTTTATTGTTGTAACAGCAATTGTTGTTGCTGTTGGTTGTTTTTTTATATTTTATTTTGTAGCCTGACTTTAAATAATAAAAATTCCAAAGCATTGTTAAACAAAATACAGAAAGAGTGAGAGAGAAAGAGAGAAGATTTGTTTGTATTTTTCAACGTTTTTGCTTTTTCACTTCAAAACTCTCAAATCAATTTACATCTGCCATGATTTTAACCGTAAGGCTTTTGGGGACCCAATGCCAGAATCATAAAAACTTTCGGAGAGAAAATTATTAAAACACGTTGTACAAAAAAGCTAAAGACAAATGCTTAAGGAATTTAATGGGAAATTGAAAACATAAAAACAGCTTAACGACGGCTTAAAATGTAGAGAAGAAGCTTAATTTGTTTTATTTCTTATTTCCCTGGTGAGGCGGAATATTAGGAAACATAACGCAAAAGGAGTTTAAATAAAATATTTGTTGTTATTTATTTAATGAACGTTTAATTTATACGCCACTTTTACATAATAACATACGAGTACACATCTGCTCAAAATAATAGATACACCTTATGCTAAAATAATAAAGTAATGTTAACTGTTAAATTTCCCTTCAAAACGCATCCAGTATTTTTTTTATTATTGTAGTTCTATCTAAAAGTTCCATATAAAAAGGGAAATTCCGGTAAACCTATAAAATTTGTTGATCATAATAATAGATACACTTGACTTACTATTTATAATTTTTTTTATAGTAAATTAAATTTTTGTGTTTATGTGAAACGGTAAAAATAATTTTGAAAATTAGAAAAATCTAAAATTATTTTAAAGAAAATGGAACGAAATTACCATTGTACTGAAGAAGAGAAAAATGTTGTTAAAACCATGATAAATCACGGTATATCACGGTAAGAAATAGCGAAGACCGCACTTTGTGCAAAATGCTTTAACCAAAAAACAAACTAAAGAATCTCGTGGCAGATCAAAGAAAACCAGTCCGGAAATAGATAGACGGATAATCAGATTGGCAAAAAAAAAAACGCCTTTCAAATCTTCAAGGGCTATTTACGCTGAAATTGATAATAAAATCAGTCCAGCAACAGTTCGTCGTCGTTTTGTGCAAGCGAATATTCCAGGAAGAATTGCCAGAAAACTTCCGCTTATGAGAAAACAAAATATAAAAATTAGATTACAGTTTGCTAAAGAGGGCTGCCTTCCAAAATGTATCAATACAAAGTTTGTACGCAGTTCTACTACTGTATATAAACTATGTAGATATGCAAAGTAACCAAGCAATGCATCAACTATGAATCCGATGCCAGATTGCTTTTTGACTGCGTTAAAAATACACATTGACGACGTTTTGAAATAGAATACATTGTATATATTTTGTACAGCGGCAATTTGAAACACGATACATTACATTACATAAAATTTTAGAAGGCAGCCGAGCATTTACTTTGGTCCGGAAAAGATGGCGAAAAAAGTGGGGAAATATATTATGAAGCGATGAAAGAAAAATAAATTTGTTAGCAAACGACTGCCAAAGGAATGTCCGTCGACCAAAGGGAAAAGAATTCCATATAAATTTTACGAAGAAAACGGTTAAACAGAGAGAGAGAGAGATTGAACAGGTTAGTTATTGGGTTTATTACACGGCATTGCGAGATTAGATCGCTGACAAGGATCTGGAACAGATCTTAGCCAGACTATTGCAGGGTATGTTGCGATGAGGATGTGTTGAGACTATCGAACACCTTCTCTGTAACTGTCCAGCCCTTAGTAGGTTGAGGTTGAGGACCCTGGGCAGGGACTTCTTCTAGGATTTGCCGACATTATGGGTCTCCATAGATTCATTAATAATTTGAGCTGGTTGAGAAATTCTAGGGATTCAATGGTCTAATCACGCTCACTTGTGTGTTTGTGGTCTGTGTTATTCCTCCGCCTCTTTATCCTCCCTTTCCTACCTCCTCTCCTTTTTCCTCCTCTTTTATTATCCTCCCTCCTTTAGGACGGATTGGATCAATTTGACCTCCGAGTGTTGTACTTGTCTTAATGGTAAGTATGGGTTAGAGGACCTAAATATAAATCTACGAAAAGTGTGGTTGATAATCTGAATTTTTCAATTCCACCAATTAAAAACGGCGGTACATTTGGCTATAAATAACGTTTTTGTGGTCTTCTTTCAACTACAACAACAACTTTAACAATAAAATAGCATTAGGAAAGGAAAAAAAAAAACTTTAATAATTATTGACCATTTGATGTTGTTGCTGACGATGATTGTTATTTTTAGATATTGTTGTTGTTGTATGTTCTTTATTATATAATTAAATTTATTTATTTATCATGTGTGATCTTAATTTATTTCTACAAAAATTTTCCACTTTTTTTGGTTTCTTGAGTTCTTCTTCTGTGTTCAATTTGTTGATGTTCATTACTATGGTTATTGCTGCTATGGTTGTGTTTGTGGTGTTGTTACTAATGTCGTTGTTATTAAAAGATTTGAAATGTTTAAATTGTAGATCATTTATCATATTGTTGCTATTAATTGTTACTTACTATTGTTGTTGTAGTTGTACTTGAAGTACAACAATTTGTCTGTTTTGTGTCAAAGTGCCTGAAGACAGATTTTTTTCCTCAGACCGTTTTTTCTGTTTGTTTTGTTTCTGTTTTTATTTTAAAAGTCCAGTCCAGGTGTCTGCCTTGTCCAGGCAATAGCAACAGCAACTGCAACAACAACAACAATAAAAACTGCAAAAACAACGTCAACGACGACAAGAATTCATTGAATTTAATCATTCTTTTTGAGCTTCTGTTTTTCAGCTCAATTACATTTTAAGCCATAATTACTAGACTATCAATCATTATGTGTCATATTTGTTATTGTTATTGCCTTTTGTTATTGTAATTTGTTGTTGTTGCTATTGTTAAATTTCCATTATTTGTTCTTTTGCGTACTTTAAGTGTTTGTGCCACATTTTGGGGTTGTTAACTTTTGTAATGTTGTTGGCAACATTAATTGATATTAGAATTTATTGTTGTTGTTGTTGTTGTAATTTACCACAGCTTTAAATTGACTTCTAAGCCTTACTTGGCAAACATTTATAATGACAGTTACACCGAAAGAAATACTCAATTTCAAAGTCTAATTCATGAATCTTAAATTGGTTCCCTGTACAGGCTATTCATATCGATTTGCATAGACGTAAAATGCAGCTAACTAATCAGACCCAAATGAAGCATCCTTTAGTTCTATACGAACAAAAGGGGAAAGAGTTTGTTAAGCTGAGCTGAATTTTAATCTTCAATTTTTAGTTAAAGTTCGTATCTTTCTTTGGTTGCCAAATATTTCTTAAAGAGATAATGCTTTGCTGATTTTCTATGAGTATGTAGTTCAGTTGTAGGAGGTTACCAAGCATCATTGAAACCCTCCAGTCGCGAAGGATGACCAATTGTAAAGCAAGTGTTAAATTCATATTAGACAGATCAGAAGTACTTCAATTTGTGAGCAATTAATTGATAACACAGCCCTGCAAATTTGGACTTTTTTGTGCAAATAAGATGGCTCCAGGTGTTTCCGAAGGCATTTTGCACGCTGAACACGAATCTGGGTTCATCACTTTCCATCATGTCAGGTTTTCGAGAAAACTGATTACAGATCTTCATTCAGATTTAAAAAAATTCAAATTCAAAATTCGAGGTTTATAAAAATTAATTATTAATTAAATCGACGGCCATATTGGATCCGCCATTTTTAATTTTTTAAATCTGAATGAAGATTTGTAATCAGCGACCCCAAAAACCCCTGAGTAACAATTTTCAAGTAAATCTGATTAATTTTTAAGGACTTCCGTAGTGTGTTTCTTTTTCTCTTGGACCCCTTGACATAAATCCACCCCCTACTTTAAGGGTACATGCAAACAATTTGGCTTTTGGCTCATTTTAAAGAGCAAAGATCAATTGTCAATTTCTGACAATAGCGATGGTTCCAGCGCGTCAGTGTTTAGCTCTACAATTTTTTCAAAAATGGCCAACAACGCTATTTTAGGGGTTTCAACCCCCTTTTTCTCGAAAACCTGAACCAGATTCGTGTTCAGCGCGCAAAATGCCTTCGGAAACACCTGGAGCCATCTTATTTGCAAAACCCATGCAGGGCTGTGTAATTTAACATGAAAACTTATATTTAAGCAACTATGTTCCTACCAGACTTTCTACAGTTTCAGTTTATCAATCACTTTCTAATTCTTTATTGAATACCTAAGGATTAAGAAACCCCTTTTACTGACTAAAACCTCTGTAAAGAAATCCTGCTATAACTATTACGTCAAAGCATTCACGAAAAAGAAAACCTGTATGCAGTTGGGAGCAGACGAATACTGTTTTGTACAAAAGGTTGAAATACCTTGGGGACTAGCGCACATTGGGAAACTAGCGCCATTGAAAAATGTGCTCAAGTCAAATTTGTCAGGAAATAAATACATCTTAGAAGGAACACCTTTACGAGCATCACGTACTCGGAGTTATGCTCTCTGATACCGAACACCAACCATAAGTTTGTCATGGCAACAGAATCGTAAGAAGTATACCCTACATGGCTTGCGGTACAATAGACGTTCGGCCACAGTACTATGGCACCTTTTCACAACAACAGTTACATTTAGAACTTCCTAAGAAGCACATGTTGTCCCTAATGTAGGAACATTGTCTAAATAATTTTATATTGTTTTGAATCGTACCGACTAGCATTCTAACCTCACATATTCCTCTCCAAAGAAGCCATGCAAAATCACTAAGACTCTTTAGAGAGGATAACACCGTTAACGAATATCTTAGAAAGGTCCTGAGCTATAAGTAAAGAGAAAGACTGGTTGAGTCCATGAATTGATGAATTGTTGTAGGCAATACAAATACAGATGAGAATCCGTCAACACAGTTGACCATTGGAAAAACTTCATAAACTTCATAAATAAAACAAAGCGTTTCTGAGCGTTTCTCAAAAATTTATCTATCGGATGGTGGGAGAAGCTATGTCGTAATCCTGGCCAAAGGGATGTTATGACCAATTAAGTAAGTAACTGTTCACTTCAGTAGTAGAAAGCAGGAAAGTATAAAGCAGAACGGAACAGCGGAGAAGGAATGAGTAGCAGAGATTAAAGAAGAGTAGATCAGAGTAGATATAACAACACAAGAGAATGGTTTTATGTTATGTAATGTAAAAAAAGAGAAGGACTATTACGGGATTGGTTTTGGCGTATTGCCTTAAACAACTACCACTTCTAATGATTAGATCGCAAGTATTGAGCGCTGTTTCTGAGTTTACTGTGTGATTCCTAAACAGTCATCACTTGTAAGCATATTTCTTAAATGTAAAATAGGCCCTATTGATGGGCTTACATTTCTACATATTTTAACAGGGGGTAACAATTAAAATTTATTTCGAGTCGCATATACTTTATAACCGCATTTAATTTTCTTCAATGAATGATCCAACAGATTAGACACACTCTGTTTAGTGGCGTTAATAAATTTCTTAATTATTTTATAATTATTTCACATACTCATCCCTCTCTCTCTCTCTATCTCTTATCTTCTATCCGTCTCTTTCGTTTTGATAATTCTAACACATGGTGGATGGTTTAAATGGATGAACTGTGTATACAAGAAAATTCAGAAAAAAAATCCTTGAATTACTTGGCGTTTAAATTGTTAATCACATATGTACATACATACATACTTACAAACATAATTAAAATTTTATTTAATTTATTAAATTTATTAATAACAATTAATCTTCATTTTGAATTCTTTAACAGACTACAACAGCAACAGCAATAGCAATAGCAGCAATTATATTAGAAAAATAACAACAAGAAAAACGAATAAAATTCTAAGATTGCAGTGCAATAATAACAATAATTTGGCAGACACAATAAAATATGGTGATGATGTTGTTTAAATACCTCTTGAACGGCAACAGCAATTAAAACATTTTAAATAAAAAAAATGGAAGAAAATGAAAATTTACAGAAAATAAGAATAAAAGCCACAGTAGGGTTAAGGTTGTTTGCATATGTGTGAGATACCCTACTTTATCACAGAATATTTGGCAATAAATGTGTACATTTGGCGACAATTATGGACTGAAGTGAATTGAAACTTTTTGAACAGCTAAAATTTTGGTAATTTTTGTGGCAATTGAAATAAACTTCAAAGAAGATCGTGTCCTAACAGATCGAGCCAGTATCTTTTTTATGGAAGTCCTCTGAGTTCCAAGAGAGGACACATTTGGCAATAGACATCTCAGGAAGGAAGAAATTGTAGGACTTAATGCACAAAATTTCCTTTAAACTGCAAGCGATGCAGACATTCAAAACATTTTCATAGAACACTCAGGACATGTTACAGTGACTGGACAAAACCTTGATTAAATCAAGAAACAATAAGAAGGTGAGTGAAAAGTTTTGTGACTATATTATGTGGCTTAAAAAAATTGGTCTTTAGTTAAAAGTTTGATACTCAAACTGTAGGCAATCAGGGACAAATAGGTAACAAAAATATTTCTTAACACTTGACTGAACCAATCCTGAGATCTCAACATTCAAGATGTTGCAGGGCATAGTTTTCCGATTGTCTCAATTAAATCTGAATATTTTCCACTCGTTTTACTGTAAGGAAGATATGTGCAATATTGGTAAAATCAACTGGACAAGTACTGATAAGAAAAGAATCGACTCACTTCTATCTTTAAATCGCATTAGCATTCCTTCCATAATTTCTATTCTCGCGGGGACAATGTGCTTTTGGAAGGCATGCCGAAAGACTTGGCATTGCATCATATGACTTTCTTACATGCCTTACTCTTGTCATAAAAGAACAGAAAGTTTTGACCTCTCACATCTGACATCATTGACTGAGCATTCTAATGTAATGATTGCAACACCAGCAAGATTTACTTGGTTTCCTGCAGAAAATTTTTGGTCACCTTAATGAATGTTAATTGTGGTATCACAATGGTTCTAAATATTGGCCTATGTTGGACCTCGTCCTTCAAGATTTCGCCATCTAACCTAACTGATCCAGAAATTATTTTGATTTGATTTTAATCCAACAGACCACAAAGCAGATTCTTTTTTTGTGTGTAGGCTTTAAAGTACTTGAAACAGAATTAGGCGTTCATTTTTATATCATAAAACTAGCCGAATTATTTCAGAAGTTGCCACGCACCCGTATTTGATTGGTAATGCTGTGGTAGGGCATTAATTCTTTCTGTATAGATGAGATTATGGTTGCCGTTGATCTTTTATTTTTGATTATTAATGGCTACAGTTTTGTTGTTTCGATGAATGCAGCAGCTTCTTTTTATTCAAAAATTTTATGATTTTTGCAAATTTTTTTCTTGGTTTTTTCTTTTTCGGCAGCTGTACTTAATTTGTTTTTTGTTTTTATGTTTGTAAATAAACACATACGCACACACACACACACATACACACACACATACACACAGAAAGAGACAAAAACATGCTCATTAATATTGTTTATTTGAATTTTAATTTAAATGTTAATGTTTATGTTAATGTTTATGTTTTATTTCATTTTGGCTTGTTTTGAATTCAATTTTATTATGCTATTAGAACATCTTATTACACACACTAAAACATGCAATAAACACCTACATTCATGTCCTACATCACCTCTCTTTCTCTTGCTTACTTCTGCTTAATCCCTCTTCTTGTTTTTGCCATGGAAGTGCAACAACAAATAGGAATGTATGACACAATAAATTTTTCAAAAATTAATTGCTCAACAATTTCGCTTGTCTGCAAAATGATTAGCGGCATTAAATATTTTTTTCAAAACAAATAAACAAACAACAACAGCAACAACAATATGAATATGAATATACAATAAATAAAAAGTATAGAAAACAATCCCCCCTATACTAATATTGTGAATGATTTTATGATTTAGTGATGCCAAGTTAAAGTCTTTTTTGTGATAAATTGAGCGGACTTAAAAAGTCTAAACGCTGAATAAAAGAAGGAAAAAGTTTCCTAAATCTGTTCCGATTCAGTATTAAATTGTGGGTTTTGGCACAATTCTTGAGAATTTTGATGCACTCAATTGAGGTGGTGTGAGAAGCCAGGTCTGTCCGCAAATGGTTGTAATGGGTAATAATATGATAATATATGAATCAGAGATCAGCAATGAGTATTCAAAACGATGAGTAGATTCGAGTCATACTCATAATTTCTGATACTTATACGCATTCATACTTATTTTAATATCATACTTATACTACTCATATTCAAAGTTTAAAGTACTCATCGTACTCATACTTAACAATACGCACGATGTTGATGATTTCGACTCTCCATGACTCAACGTATACACGAAGCACAAAATAAGTAAGATACGAGTACGAACACTACAATACTCACTTGAAGGTTTTGTGTTTGCTTTGCTTGCTGTCTTTGTCTTTTCTTTCTTCTTTTTTTGTAAATGCAACAACAACTTTGACTGTAAATTTTGATGAATGATTCGAATCATTTATGAGTATTATAAGTACTTTTCTAAATTTATGAATCTGAATGCGTAGGCGTATGAATCAAACATATTTCGAATGTTATGAGTTTGATGTCAACGTTGTACTCTTATTTATTGCAACCTGTACTTATAAATCAATGTTGTAGCGAGTACGAATGAATCAGAGTAGTTGAATTTCCATACTGTTGTCTCACTCATACCCAAAATTTTATGTGCACTTATGAGTAGCGAAAAAACGATTCATTGCTGATCTCTGACATGAATGTATGTATGTATATACAGTGGCTTCCAGCTTATTTCAACCAGCACCTTTACAAAAAATTAAGCTCGTATAATTTCGAAACGAAACAAGATATTAAAATTTTTTTAATAAGAGTTTATAGAATATGTTTGTTTAAAAATTAAGAAAAAAAGTTTTATTCGGTCTCAAATGTAAACTTACAAACGAAAAACCAAAAATATAGAAACCCAATTAGTCACAGCTTATTTCAACCACTTACTATAAACAAACAATTAAATGATTAATTAAGTAATAGTTTTAATTTCAAAATTTAGTATGACCTCCTATTTGCTTAATTACAACTTTCAGCCTTTTTTGCATTGATTCCACTTCCTAGTGGTTTGGAGAGTTATTTTTGCACATTCCTTTTTCAGAGCTCCTATAAGGTCATTCTTGTTCGAAATCTGGTGTTTGGCAGACGTTTTAATCACAAATTGTCCATAAATTTGAGACTGAATAAAACTTTTTTTTAATATTTAAACATCTAATATATAAAATTCTCGTGTCACGGTGTTATTGGTTAAACTCCTCCGAAATGGATAGCCCGATTTTCATGAAATTTTGAGTGCATATCGTGTAGGTCTGAGAATCGGACAACATCTATTTTTCATATCCCTAAATGTTAAAAGGGCGTGGCAAATCGTTAAAATTGAATATTTAAGTACATATTGATCGTAGACGAATAAAATTTGGTGGGTAAGTTCGTAGAGCCGATATCGACAAACTCACCAAAAATGGGCGTGGCAACCCTCCCCCTTCAAGTGACACCTATAACTCTTAAACTACTGAACCGATTTTAACCATTCTTTTTTTTGTTCGAAAGCTTACCAGGTTTAGATGGTTTAAAAAAATTCGATATAGCAAAAAGAAGGCGTGGCAAACCTTTAAAATTGAATATTTAGGGACATAGTGATCGTAAACGAATGCAAGTTCGTAGAGTCGATATCGACAAACCAAAAATGGGCGTGGCAACCCTCCCCCTTTAAAAAAAAGATACCTATAAGTCGGCTAATTATGGTTTATAACATATGTATGTATATATATAACATGTATGTCTGTAAGTTTTTGTTTTGGAGCGAGTACAACTACAACTTCGTCAGCGCTACCTATGATTCGGACCTCTTATTGTTATTCTTTGTATGCCTCACCTAAATAACGTACCGACTTCGATTAAATTTTGAACTAGATAGATAGATCCACACACTTATAGTAAGTTAGTTATTTTTATATAACTGTTTTATGCAGCGTATTACAATAAATATATAATGTGACCTGTTTTGGGCAATAAAAAAAATCAATTTTGGGCGGGACGAAGTTCGCCGGGTCAGCTAGTATTCTATAAACTCTTATTCAAATTTTTTTTAAAGGTGCTGGTTGAAATAAGGTGGGAGCCACTGTATATCTTCGTATTTATTTGTAACTCATTTGTATTGCCATTCTTTCGTTAGTAAGGGAAATATTGTTAAAAAAGCACAGAATTATTGCAGGTGATACAAATATTACAAATAACAGAACTATTACAATCGATAATTATATTGCAAGTCAAGAATTTTTTTTGAACCTCCTATCCTACAAAAAACCAGGACATAGCAATAGTATGGAACTGTCTGGAGAATCTGAATGAGGTTACCCTCTGCTGGATCCGATGTCATGTAAGAACTCTCAGCAAAGAGCTATGAGTAGACGAGCTTGCGACGAAGGGAACTTCTGCGCCGCTAATGGGATCAGAACACTTCTGGGGAAAAGGAAGATAAAGAGAAGCAAAAACTCTTCTTGAACCAAGTGGGTTTGAAGCAATTGAAATTTTTGTTGGGAAGCTACAAAAATAGGAGAGATCTGATTAATGGATCAGACTATCCAGAAATAACATGAGTAATCGGACTTTTGACAAGGCACTATAGTCTCAGGGATTATTTATTCAGAATAGAGGTTGTTTCTATCTCAACATGTAGATTTTATAACGATGTGTCTATATCATAGGCACATAACCTTGGCAACGATAGAATATTAATGCATCCCAGAAGGGATATCAAGTTGACACCAAACAGCATCCTGAAATCTTGGCAGAGTATTATAGGGATACCCTATGAAATTGGAGGAGAATACAACAGATCATATGGCCGCAGTACAAAGGCATCTCTTCTAGGATCTAATGAACGATTTAGTGTTAGTAAATATATAGCCTATGTAATGTGATGTCCGAATTACACAGCGAAAGTAACAACAGACAAAAATAGTGCAAAAGACTGTACCCAAAAGTATCAAGCTCCGACATTGCTGCGTAACCTGGATCCATCAGTGCACTTCTCATGATGCTGTAGTATATTTCAAAACACATTTCTTCAAGAGATGTTCGTATGTGAGAGTTTTGAAAAAATCCTTATTATTTCACTTTGTTGTTCTGCAAATAATTTCTTTCTACCATTTCCACGTCTTCTTCTAATACTTAAAGGCTCTTTAAATTTTTTGTTGTGAGCGGCTTTTTGACTTACACCTTCGAGCTTGGCTATGGTTTCTCGTGGACGAAGCGGCTTTTTCTTGTAAATCTGAATTATTCTCTTTCAGGAGTCATCGCATTTCATTGTAAAGAAAAGCTAATTTTTTGGAATTTTTTTGTGTGCACTCATTATTTGAATTTCTTTTTAGTAGTTTCATAAACTTTTAAGCAAATTAGAATTCAAGTCGACGATATGTGCAAAAACTTCGAATAGTCATCACAAGATTTGTTTTGATTTAAGCGAAAAAGAATGTGTTTTGCTAGTCACACGAAATACTCATCATCATCACTTTTATTATGGGCGCAAAGAAATTTTTGCGTTAATCCTGCTTAAGTATTTGATTTTCAGTTTCGTTTATTTTTTTTTTTTTTAATTTTTTTTAAATATTTTCTTTTTATTGTTTTAATAACACAGTATTTTTTTATAACATTATGGATGTGATATAATTAAAGAAAAAAAAACCAAAAAAAAAAAAGCGAAACGAAATGAAATCATTTTATGGCCCCATAAATAATAAGAAACACATTAATTGGATTTTGCAATTCTTTTCATCTTCATCTAGGGTACATTTATTTTAGTTTTAGTTTCTATTTTTCGTTGTTTTTCTTTTTTTTATGACAAAAATTCCAAATAAAAAAATCATCCATTTTGTGGTTCCATCAACAACGCACACACGCTTTGGTGAATTGTTTTAGCGAATGGCTAAAACCATAAAACAAATCTACCAAGATTTTCATTTAATTTTTTAATAATTTTTTTTTTTTTTGAAGCATAAACTTATGATTCTTAGAATCATAGAATACAGCGTTGAAGAAGAAGAAGAACCAGAGGAAAAAAGTTCACTCAACCAAAAGAGCTGTACGAGCATATACATATGTATATTGCCAGGTGTTTAATGCCTTGAGCAATCGCATATTCAACGCCTCATAGACACAGACACACGTGACTCTGGTTTAAAAATATTTTCTTTTTTCAGAATTTTTCAGTTTTTTTTTCTTGTCTTTTTTCTATTTTTATTTGTTTGTCTCAACTATAGAAATGATGGTGATGGTGATGGTGACGGTGACAGTGACGATGAGCTCTAAATTATTGTCTATTATGTTTTGTTGTTTCTGTTGTTATATTCATCAGAAAAAACAAAATTGAATAAAACTATTCAATTTGAATTTAAATTTAAACGTCAAATTATAAATAGAAAATGTTTTAAATAAAAATATGTATTCGAACATGATTTTTATAACGAATTTTACAATAGATTTACGCTGTTAATTGCCCTTCAACAATCATCACTTTACCGCCACCACTACTACTACCACCACCACCACCGCGACTGCTCATAACGCCAGCAAAAAACGCCATCGTCAACATAGAAAATAAAAATCCATTGTCAGTTTCATCTTCAAGCATTTAATGTCTCTTTTTAGTTGAAAAACATTTTTGCACAGTGGTTCATGAGGAAAAAGAATTGTTGGAGAAAAAATTTCGTTAAGAATTCTTAGATCATATTTGATCCTTTTACTACTCATTGCAGCATAGGGTGCATGTTTTACGATCGTCTACGTGGTTCTTAACTTCATTTCAGATCAGTTGACTATTTCCGCTTCCGTTGGAAGTTGACCTAGTCTATTAGGCGTTCAAACCCCAGCTCGTACAAAAAATATTCCTTTTGGCAACTTCCTTTCGGTAGTCTTCTGTTAAAAACTCTGAGAATAAATAAAATTGCCAGGGAAAGTTTCTCAAAAATCTGTCGTTTGGAGTCAGTGTTCAACTGACATTGATAAATTTCACTAAAACTCACAACATGGGTGGTGTGAGAAGCTATGTTATAATCCTGACTATAGGGTCGTTAAGACCGCACTGTCGTCGTTTTTCTCTGTTTACGGCCAACGCTTAGCTGATGGCCCCTACACGTTGCACAGTGCAAGTGCGAATTAACAGGAAGCAATGGAAAACTTCTGCCAGAAAGCAGTTCCGTATACGGTTAGTGCGGTTACGCAACCAATTTTTTCTGTTGTGCAAGGTGCTATCCACTAGTCAATGCTCCACGAATGGTTGTGCTCTACATGGTAAACGGATACAACGTTAAAATATGCGGTTGTTGAAAACAAGTCCCTTTATATCCGTCGAGTAAATTACTTTGAAACTGCAATAAAACAGCAAAACACGAGAGAAATTACTACGGTATTCCAAAGCTTCAATAGACCTGTATGCCCTACAGTTTTTAATAAGCATTTACGTCCTTTCTTGTATTCTGTTAAGAAGCCTCAAAATAGGCTTCGAGACACAGACCAATGAATTTTTCGAAGCGATATAAGTTTGAGTGTTCCATTAATAGTAAGGAGATCAGGTTGAGTGAAGTATTTCTTCCACTATCTTAAGGAACCGAAACACTTACAAATTATACTGGTTCCCTCGAACATTCCATTGAATTTTCATGCTTTTTCAAAAGCTTCTGTCTGCGTAATATGTATTTACTCCACCCATAGTGTAAGACATTAAGCTGTGTGTGCCCATTGGTGAGTGGGTGACTTAATACGCAAATATTATCTGTGTAGCCGAAGCCATACAGTCGACTTTGCAATACAATTCTTTTTCGGTATATTAGGCCTTTGCACAGTGCTACTTCAAGAACACAGTTGGACAGTGCTCTACATGGTAAACGGCAGCTTTGTCGAACTTCTTTGTTGGGTCTAATGCTTTTTCTTAACAAGTTCTCATGTAGGACGCAACATGTAGTATTTCAGCAAAAAAAGTCAGTATCAGGAGGATTAATTTCGTGGGCACACTTTTATATTCCAAAGCGTTCCATATCGTCGAGTGGTTAAGGGCGACTAGCATTCCTTTGACTTTTCTACGGTTACTCTTTTGCGTTTTTAATTCAGGAAATTTCGAATCGAAAGCCGGTTTCCTCGCATCTGAAGAATCCGTAGAGTTGCTGCAGCCAATTGTTCGTTTAAGACTTGCGCGATTGTTTTGTCCAATGCCGCACCGGTTTCTCAAACAAGTCAGATCGCTTTTTCTTCGAAAAGATTAATTATCACACCGTCTTTGAACTTCGCAGGCAGATTCCTGGAAAGACCCTTTGACATGGTAATTATTTTGTACGCTAAAGTATTAATTAATTAATTTAAAACCCTTTATTAAACCCCTTCTGTCTGGTGTCAAAATACGATTCCGTTGAAAAAGACCAACCGAAAGTGTTCCTATGTTCAAATTTTGTAAACATAATCTGCGTTAGCCTAGAACACTGTGCATTTGAAACGCCAACCAAAGTGTAACGCTCTGTAAAATGTTAAACAAGGGATTTATGGTGTAGGTTAGTTAAGCGTAGCGAACGTAACACTTTATTTACAATACGACCACATACTCTCACATACATACAAAGTCCGATAACAAATATGCGAACGTAGTTAAAGCGAAATGAAAAAATGACTCTTAAACACCTTTAATGTGCTCTAACACTGAGAGTGATTTTACTCAAGAAAACCTTAAAACAGACGGAACGGCACGGGAATGAATGATAGACAGCTGGTGTGGTGACAGTGACCACAACTAAGCGGCTAACGTCAACAGCGCTAATAATAAACATTTTTACAACAAAAAAATATTAAAAAAAATTAATGAAAAAGAAAAAAAAATATTCAGAACAACTGCGTCTACAGCTACGTCGACGTCTACTAAAACAGCGATTAAACCTAATGTGTATGTCTGTATGTATTATGTATACACATAGTTAATGATTATTAAGCTCTTGTTCGTTGCTGACGTCAAAATACACTACCAAAATACTACATTGTTGGTAGTGTTAACAAGTGGATCTAGAGGTTAATCAAACTGTGGGTGATGGGGGAAATGAACGACACTGAAACGACAATGAGTGAGTGAAACAGAAACTGAAAAATTAAAGCACTACGAGTAGAAGTGAAACTATAAATAAAGTTATACGAGTATGTATGTATGTAAGTAGTATGTACGTGTACGATCGATGTTATTTAATGAATGTTTGCGGTTTTCTCTGCTGTCTGTCTCAGCTTAATCAATAGTTAAGCAGCGGTAGCAATCGTTTAGAGAAATAAAGTAAAGCCGATAAAGCTAACACACCACTCTTTATACAATATTTATATATGTATAACTAATTACAACAACAATAACAACAAGAATATCAACGGCTCAGGGATGGAAAGTTTGGTTTGTTTTGTATTAACACTGACATACATGAGTTCTGGCATGTATTAAAGGAAGAAGTAATCAGAAGCATATCGAAAAGGTATAAAGTTGCCGTAGTCTAGTATGTACATATGTAGGTAGTGTGTCAAACATCTCGAACGAAACGAAATATTAAAAAAATTTTCTTTCTCACAAAAACTCTGAGAATAAATAAAATTGCCATGAAAAGTTTCTCAAAAAATCTCTCGTTCGGACTTTAAATTGTAGGTTTCGTTAATCTTGTATAAAATTAACACACAACAACGTCAGTGGTGTGAGAAACTAGGGCCGAATTAGTGAAAAAAAAAAAACGTTCGATGATGTGGAATAACAGTCATCTGCATCACGAATAAAAATAAACTCAAACTATCTCTAGTCGTCCTTCTACTGCCTTTAAGATGGTATTACGTAATGAACAAACAGGATTCCGCTTTATTCGTTCATATACTGAGCATATATGTATGCAATTAACGTATAATTATCGAGCAGCCCTCCTTGATTTCGAAAATACTCTTGATACCCTGTGGAGCTCCAGAGAAATAATTGATATCGCCAAAGCCCTATAAGACAACATGATCTGCCGTGTCCCTTATGACAGTAGAGTCTGTCGCCTAATCCCACTTTGACCTATTGCTTTTGAACTTCGTTCTCGACTATGTACATTACAGCGCGCATTATGTTATAAATTAAAAAATTTAATTGAACGCTGGAGGGTTCAAATTATACCAAAGACATCTGTTTTCTGGCAAGTGGGTCAGAGTTTGTCCTTCATATTGTCAACATGTCCGTTCTGCCCGCGTTCTTGCCCCGTCTGTCCTTAGGTGCCTAAAAGTCTATTTAGAGGCTTCTCGACTGTGTACAGGAGAGGGCGAAGGTGTTCTATTGATTTACTGGAGCATCGTGGCAATGTGGTTTGTGCTTCACTGTTCTATCGCTACGACAACGGATTTTGCTCTAGCGAGATAAAAGGCACTTATTGCCGAAAATTGTGTATTCTTACGTAGCACCCGTCTTCCTAGTAGAGTACATCCGTTTGTGATCGATTGGCCAGTGTATCACACACTGCAATACAGACAAAATTAGTTCTTTAGCCTGACTATCCATATGTGGAACTCCCTAGCTGCATAGGTCTTTCCTGCCACTTATAATAAAAAAAGATTCAAATCTAATGTCCACAAACAATACTTCCTCTGCCCTCCTTCCCACACCCTGTTTTCCTGATTCCAACACAATGAACTGCATGAGTAGAGACCATTGCCTGAGGGTTGGTCTTATAAAAAAAAAACAATCGTGCAGACATATGTATGTATGTACATTGAAAGTTGGATAAAAATTAATATAATGGACCAAAATTTTAAATACTTTGTATTTATTTGCAACTTCACTACGTATAGTAGACTAGAAAACGAAGACGATATTGTGAGAGTTCTTATAGAATGGAATCCATAGCAAAACCGAGATATTGTAAGGCCAGTCGATAATTGGTGTTGCCATATAGAGAATATTGACCAGATTTATCAATGAAATGTTTTGGTTACAGTCCAGAAGAAAGAAACCAGTACCAAGGTGCCTAAGTCTAAGCTCTAGTCAAGCGGGGTTGTCGAAAATATTTTGCTTGCTACCCATACGTATAACTGCTACAATAGCCATTATGTGGGTCCAAGAGTCAAAAGAATTTTGATTCATTTCATTGACAAAAAATTCTTAACGTTCATTCCAATTGAATTCCGTCTTTTTTCACGCCCATTCATTCACCAAGTTCGACAAAGTGGCTTAACTTATTCCCTTAGAAGCGCTTTCATAACCTAAAAAGAAAAAGTCTAAGCTATGCTGCCGTCGTAGGCAGCATCACTTCGTTCGCGAAATTTCCTTTGTCTGGAAAATGTTGCAGTTTAAGGCAAATTGAGAGAGATCGAAAGATCAATATTATTATAAAAATACCCGATTCTTTAACCGTTTCCAAAAACGTTTCATTCACATAGTATGTAAGCGCTTCCAGCTCTGGCAACTGCCACTAAGAGAGCGAGAACACATGAAATTACAATTGAGCAGAAAACAATAATTTTGTTTTTTTTATTTAAAGAGCATTAAATATTGTTTAAAAGACAACAACAAATAATTAATGGTAGCAGCAACATTAAATGAGAATATTTAATGAGAATGTATGCGAAAACATAAGAACATAAAATAAGAAATTCTCTCAATGTTGCCAGATGTGGGGGTAAATTTTCTTTGTTAGTAAAGTGTTAACCAGTTTTCTGTTTCAAAAGTGTTGAATTTTGAATGAATGGAGGCTTAAACTCAAATGCCAAGTATACCATGAGATATATGAGACTTAATTGCTTAGATTACCATGAAATCGAAAAATTCGAATTTACCGAATTTACGGTTAGATGGCATCACTACACATTAAAAACGGTTCACACTTAAGCCATTGTGCTACCCCATATTCCCATCACTAAGAAGACTCTTTTACCCTAAGTCACCGAAACTGACTTACATATCGACGCCTCCGTTCTATAACATTCTAAGTCGAAAAAGTGTGTTTTGAGTTATGAGCTCTCAAAGTTTTCACGCGACATACGACTATATGTGTATTCTAAGTAGATTTTTCCCTATAACTTCGGAACGGATCGGCGCATCTTAACCAAATTTTGACAGTATTTAAGTTAGAGAACGTAGAATTTAAAAATGCAAGAACATTAAAAACGTTCTAAGTACACTTAGAACGTTATAGAATGGAGGCGTCGATATATACCGGGCAATATCCCTTATTCAAAATTCAAATCATTTCATCAGGGTTTGCCAATGTTCTCACATATTTTTACACAGTACCAGACAGTACTTCCTTTTCCTTCTCACCAGAAATTACGTCTGTGCTTAGCCGACAGGCATGTATTGTCAATGGTCAGATACATCAAGTAATAAATGCCAAATCAGAAGAGGTGATTTAGCTGTTTCGTTGTAACAGACTAAGGTTCGGATAGTTTTACCTGGCGGTCGAATAAGTCCTTCTTTTACCGAGGAGGCGTTGGAATTTTTTCTCCTAATTTGTAACCATAATCGTGGTTAGAGGTTTACATATGGGATGGCCAGTTTTGGAACTCTCGTGACCTGACGATAACATATAGGGTACCGGTGCGGTACCTATTTTAGTCAGTTCACCTGCAGCCATTTCTCAGACAAATAGCAGATAGTCATGGACGAGCTTGGACGTTAATATGATGTTCGAGAGGAACTTTGTGACAGTTGTAGGCCTAAATTGGGAAATATTCGATTACTGTGCGGACATTAATCGCCATGAGGATAGTCAAGATTTTCGACTGGATGACACTTCCGTGTCTGCATGTGTTTCTGATATCCAAATCCACGTTTTCCCTTTCAAATTCGAGATCCTTATGTTTCCATAGAATTCGGAAGAGGATCAGACTTCGCACGCTAATGATCTCTCTTTTCGTTGAGAGGAGTAGATTCTGCAGGCTAGCAGCTTACCAAGTTCAACCTGATTGTCGCAATAGTTGTCAAACGTATGTTTTTGAAACCACTAAATGGATAACCCGATATTATGTTTCCTTTTTTAACAAATCAAAATTCCAATTCCCTTGTGTTTCAATGGCAAATACTCCAGACTTTTTTCTCTTTTTCTTAAACAACCGGCAACTTGTTGAGTAATAGAGCAAAACATTAAAGCAAATAGAGCAGGGATTACCATTTCCTAGCACAATTGTGCAGAGAGAATTCACACACATTGCTTATGCTCTTTTATTTAGTCGTCGATCAGACTACGACAAGCACACATCTCAGCGGATGCTATATTATCTTTTTTTTTTGGGTTTACATTAAAAAAATATTTTATGTTAAAAAATCAATTTTTTTTAAATTTTTTAAAATTCAATGTCTTTTATGTTCTTAAAACACATTTTGATTGTTTTAGTAGTCAAGTAAATTATTTAGATGATATGGAAAGAGAACAACTTTTTTATAGACATAAAGCAATATTTTGGATAATTTAAAAGGTTGGTTATTAGTAGGAGATGAAATTTATGAACCAAAATTAGTATCCAACGGATATCTAAAAAACATTACCTAATTATTAAATCAAAGATGTATAACTTTATGTATGTTGATGAAATGAAAATCAAAATAGGGTATATTACCAACATTTTTCTATGGCTGTAAGCTTTCAAATTATTTTCTCTCTCTTACTCACTAATACACAACCAAAAAATTTTTGGTAACCCCTGAAATAGAGTCTCTTGCCCGAGGTTGTGTCATGTAAATTAATAACCTGCCAGTTGGGTTATTAAGAAAAGTCTTATCAAATACCACAATTTGCGATTGTTAATGAAAATAAAAAGAAAATTAAAAATCTAATGTGAAAATGTGTGTCTAAAATGTTTAGTTTTTTTTTTTTTTATTAAATTTTTTATTTTATTTTTAGCCTCAAGTGTTAATAAACTAATAAATTGTAGCTGTTTTATGTGACTGTTACTGATTACTAATGCCCTTTCTTTTGTTGTTGTTATTCTTCTTCTTGTTTTATGTTCAAATATGTCTTTCTATCTCACTAACTGTCTGTCAGGGTGTTTAAAAAAAAAATAAAAAATATTTTCATTTCTTTTTTATAATTGTTTGACTTTTTTCTTCTTTTTTTCTTCACTACAGCTACAGTGACCAGCCACAGCGACTGTTGACTTTGAATACAGGTAACCCTCCTACAACGCGGTTAATTGGTTCCTGAAAAACTCCGCGTTGTAGGAAAATCGCGTTGTAGGAAACTTTTTTTCCTCCATTTTTCCTTTTCTTATACAATATCACGCAAGTAACATGTTAAAGTTTTCTCAGCCGAATTAATTATATTAGACCTTTCATCGAAAAAAAAAAATTTATTTTTTCAAAGATATTTTTCTATTTGTCTATTTCAACATAATAACATAAATTAATTCATTTAATTAACCAGCAAAAAGCAATTCATTTATTTAAATAACATAAAACTAAGGAAAATAAAATCTGGGAAAAATAGACACGGATTTTCAAATCTACATATTTTAGAGGATTTTAATTCTCAACCTTCTACAAATCCGCTTCCTCGTCCTCGCTTATTATAATTTGCTTCAAACGTTTTGCTCTTGGTCGTCCTATTTCAAAATCCGAGCTTGACCCACTATCACATTGATCCGGTTCAGCTATTATTGCTGGTCTTAAAAAATCTTTTATTGATGTCTGCTTTGTCCTACTTCGTAAATCTTTATAGATTTCCTGGTAGGCAGATAAATGGTTAAATAAAAATAAATGATAAAAATGGTTTCACAAACGTTTTAAAATTTGTTTCAACTCCTCTTCACGACTTACTGTGAATGACTAAACCAAATCAAATTTCCAAAAACATTCTCAAGAGTTAATTTTCGGGGAAACCCCTTGTTTTATCTAAAGACGTGTGTGTAAATATTTGAAAAAATTGCGGTTTGCAAAATTCCATAGTGCATACAAACATAATAATAATAATAGATATACATACACAAGTAATTTTTGATAATTGTGTGTTTATAGAATAGTTTATAGAATATGTATTTAAAAAATGCTTAAAAATCGCGTTGTAGGATTCGCGTTATAGGAAACATTCCGCAATTCGCAAACCGCGTTGTAGCGAAATCGCGCTATAGAAGTACCGCGTTGTAGGAGGGTTACCTGTATATGATTCACAATCATACACACAAACAACACTGGCTGATTGAAACAATTTATTCTATTGTTGTTGGCGACATTATTAACAAGAAGAAAAAAAGAAACGAAAAACAATATTTGCAGTTGTTGTAACCGATGACCAGATGATTTTAGCTGCTGTTACTGCTATTGATAGTGCTGCTGCCTGTCTAAACTAACTTACTAACTGCAGCTGCTGGCTAACTGACTAGGCGTTTGCCTGATTGGATTAATAGTGTTTGGCTGACTACTCGTCTGTATGTCTCGGCTGTGACTCGGCTGGCTGTATGGTCAAATTGTATTACACTAAATACTACAAACTGATAATAATACTACTACTGCAACTACTGGTGCACAGTGTGGTAATGATGCTTATAAAGAGTTTTGGAAAAAGCAATCAAAGTTTGCTTTGCCGAGAGCTAATCATTGCCTGCCACTATTAAGCAGACGTTTGATGCTTATTACCCAATGGCCTTCTAATTTCACTGGCCTTTTTTCGTTTATCGACAATAAAAAATGTGGCTTACGTGGCCCCCCCAATTACCATGACCAACAAGAGTTGTCAAAAAAGTCAAAGTTTTGAGTATTTATCACATCACTCAGAAGATTCAATTTATGTTATACCGTATATGTAGCGTAAGAGCCATTTCCAAACTATTTTATAGTGAGGGTGTTTAATAGCTCAACAGTCGCAAACCAAGTAATCAGTTGATTATTTTTCTTCCACATCGTTACATCTACAACAGCGGTGAATAACCTATCGTTGTAAAGTACAGTCACCAGTCGATATACGAAATTTAAATGAATTGTAGCACCTAGCATTCTATTCGGACTAGGAAACTGACGAGATTCTACAGAAAAAAGAGCTCCCCAACCGCAATTTGCCGAGGATAAGTCTATCGACCCTATGGGTGATGTCACCTAGTCCGTCAACGTTCCCAGTAGTCAGAATATGAAACGATCTCCTATTCATTTCAATAGAAACTTCAGTATCCTGGGATGGTAATGCGTGGTTGGATGGGAAAAATTAACGTTTCGATGTCAACTCAAATACAGATCTAACTTCCAACTTAATCAACTTAATCATCAAGCTGTCTGCCTGAAAGACTATAGTGGTAACTAGGGTTAGCTCCGACTAAGGCAACACCGGATTTCAAGTACGAATTCGTCTGTGTAGATCCTGATGTCTAAGCAATTGATGGTATTGACGCGATTTCATTCAGAACGTGAAGAGATTTTTTACTCAAACCTGTTATCGAAATTAAGTTTAGGAATACTGTTCGCCTAGAATAATTCGCACCCGAACATACATATATCCTAGCACTTCACACGTCAGAGGGCTATACTCTCACAAAGTTACATGGAAGCTGTTAATTTCAGAGAGAAATTTTCTCAGGTAATGATCTAATGTTGACCCAAAAATATTTCTTGAAAGTTTCCGTTTTTTTTTTCATTTTCAGGACGGGGATGGGCAACAGCCCTATTAGTTATCCCGGTTTTGCTGAAAATGCTTGTAAGAATGGTAAATTTAAACTTTAAGACAGACTTTCACTCCCAGATGTCTGAGTAAAAAAAAAAAACTTAGAATCGATGCCACTGTACATCACTATTTCTATTTGACTGACACCGGCTAAAAATGTGATGGCATTTTTTTTTTTGCTCTCCTGTGTTATCATCCATTCTATTGTTGTAAAAACAACAAATAAATAATGTGCTCTCGTGCTTTGTTTATAAAGTTAAAAATTTATGCATGTGTGTTGAAATGTGTGTGTTTGGTGTGAGAATTGAGTAAATAAACCGCAAGAGATGTATTCCCCTCCATAAACTCACCTATTAATAGAGAGCTACGCAGCTTTTTGGTAAACAAAATAAACTTTAGTTTATCCAAGACCGTGTATAAGTGACCAACGTCGGCCGAAAAAAAAAGAAAGAGAAGTAACGTCGCCGCTAAACGAGTATCAATAATAAAACAAATTTCTACAAAAAAAGTGAAACAAAACGAAACTAAATAGTAAAAATTTCAAGTTGAATTTATTTTTAAAATATAATAAAAATAGAATCAGAAAACAGAGAAAACACAAAAATAAATTGCGAAATTTTCCAAGTGTTTGACTACACCTTATATTATGTGTGTGAATGTGTTTTTTTTTCTCTGATTCTTGCTCATTCTCCAATAACAACAACAAAACAATATACTACACATAACGCCATCAACACGTTTTAACTTAAGCTCTCCTACTCCAACAATAATACGCTCTTTAAGAAAAAAAAAAGCCAAAAAAACAAAAAAAATAATACATACTCGTACAACAACAATAACACCAACAGCAAGAGTAAAAAACAAAAATTAAATTTTAAGATTAAAAGTAAATGCCGCGCATTATTGTCGTGTGGTTTGCATATAATAAACGACACTTAACGAGTTTTTGTGTTTTGTTTTGTTTCGTATTTATTTTTAATTTTCGCTTTTTGTTTTGCTTTAATGTTATTGTTGTTGTTGGCAAAAGCATTTGATTAATTCTTATCTTCAAACAAAAACACAAATAAAAAGTGCACGCCAAATAAGAGAAAAAGTGTTTACATTTGACAAGATATAGTAGCAGCAACAACACTAAGAATAATAATCATAACACTATAGGTTCTTGTGCAACAACAACAATTTTTGTTGTGTTTTCTTCGTGCATTTTTTTTTTTTTTTTAGCAATTTTCTGTTTTGTTTTGCTTTGTTTGTGTGTTTAACTAAAAACAAAATAAGCCGGCTAAACGCAAACGTACGTGAAAAACGGCAAAATTAACTAACGAACCCTTCCTTATACAATGTAATCGCGGTTTAAACGAATTCAATAAAAATTAATGAACAATAATTTTGAAACGAAGAACGAAACGAGAATTAACGAACGAGCGGCGATTTTAAACCGTCAAAAAAAAAACATCATCTCAGAGTATTCGACCTACATCTTCCAAAAACCACAGAGCAGATACTCCATCCAGTCTTCAATTGTACCTCATTTCCAAAAACTCTGCAAAAGTTTGGCTGAGAACGAGTTTTACAAATAGAGAAACAGCTTTGTTTTTAAAGGTAAGTACGAATAGAAGTCAATAAGTTTTTTTTTTTAATAAAATTAAAATTTAAGTAAAAATTGCTACATACATACATTAACTAAAAATGCTTACAAATGCTTATCAATATTTTAAATGCGTTAAGAGTTATCATGGTTACAATTTTATTCAACAATCAACTTTGAGTGCTAAATGTGCCTAAAATGTTGTTTTTAATTCGCTTTTTTCTCTTCTGGTCGGGGTTTCTGAATACGGAAATATGGTTACTATCCGAATATAACGTAGTCTCAGCATGTACAATTTTAAATATGTATGTTCTACCCTCATGCTTAGACTCCGTTACAATTTTGAGGTGGTCGCTCTCGGTTGAGAGCTTAAAAAGCTGCTTGAGGCAACTTCCTGTCTGAACAAGTGTACTCTGAGTCTGCAGTGCCCTGTCAAAAGATCTGTTATAAACCTCATGTTATTCCTTAGGTCTAAAGCATGACTCAAATCTTCTTTTATTGTAATTTTCCAACAAAATTTTGATTTAAGAAGAGCCTTTGCCTCATTTTACTTTCCTGTTCGTTGAGTATACTTTCCTCTCCCACATCGCAGAAAAATTCTGGTTCTCCATTAGCGGGGTGGCTTGGAAGCTCGCCTTCTGCCAAGCTGATCTGTTGCGCATTGCCGAAGATACCCAGATGACCTGGCACCCAACAGAGGGTAACCTAACTTTTCCTAGCAAACACGTACCACTTTCCATTTAATTTCATAAGAGACGAGTGCTCGAATGACTGACTGCCTGGTGTCAGATAGTATTGCTATGACCTGTCTTTTGTACTTTCTATCCAAGTTGTATTGAGCACATCTTTTGATGACATAGACTTTCCGCATGAGCAATGAATATTTTTTCTTTCCCACACCACAGAAAAATTCTGGTTCTCTATCAGCGGGGTGGGTTGGAAGCTCGCCTTCTCCCAAGCTGATCTGTCGCGCATTGCCGAAGATACCCAGATGACCTGGCACCCAACAGAGGGTGGTAACCTAACTTTTCCTAGCAAACACGTACCACTTTCCATTTAATTTCATAAGAGACGAGTGCTCGAATGACTGCCTGGTGTCAGATAGTATTGCTATGACCTGTCTTTTGTACTTTCTATCCAAGTTGTATTGAGCACATCTTTTGATGACATAGACTTTCCGCATGAGCAATGAATATTTTTTCTTTCCCACACCACAGAAAAATTCTGGTTCTCTATCAGCGGGGTGGGTTGGAAGCTCGCCTTCTCCCAAGCTGATCTGTCGCGCATTGCCGAAGATACCCAGATGACCTGGCACCCAACAGAGGGTGGTAACCTAACTTTTCCTAGCAAACACGTACCACTTTCCATTTAATTTCATAAGAGACGAGTGCTCGAATGACTGACTGCCTGGTGTCAGATAGTATTGCTATGACCTGTCTTTTGTACTTTCTATCCAAGTTGTATTGAGCACATCTTTTGATGACATAGACTTTCCGCATGAGCAATGAATATTTTTTCTTTCCCACACCACAGAAAAATTCTGGTTCTCCATCAGCGGGGTGGGTTGGAAGCTCGCCTTCTCACAAGCTGATCTGTCGCGCATTGCCGAAGATACCCAGATGACTTGGCACCCAACAGAGGGTAACCTAACTTTTCCTAGCAAACACTTACCACTTTCCATTTAATTTCATAAGAGACGAGTGCTCGAATGACTGCCTGGTGTCAGATAGTATTGCTATGACCTGTCTTTTGTACTTTCTATCCAAGTTGTATTGAGCACATCTTTTGATGACATAGACTTTCCGCATGAGCAATGAATATTTCTTTCTGGGGCGAAAAACTCCTGCTAAAGGTGCGTTCTTGACTTATCTATAAACCACCCTCTTTTATAAGAGATTAGACTACAGATTACTACATTCATTTTTGTTACAAAGCATTTCTCAAAATCATAGAGGTTACTGATTTTATCCAGCAGTCAGATAAGGAGGAAACGAAATCCCCTGATGAATTTTATGTTAGACTTCTCTGCCATAACCATAAACTCCAAAGCTTTGGTATTTACTATAATGTGCAGTGGATTTAAATCCAGCAGCGCCAATGTAGAACATGTTTTCATTGCCCCAACATAAGCTAGTTTCTGTATCTTGGCCAAACTCAAGTGAGTTGTTTTCAAATTTGTTCTACCTGTTCAGACAATTGCCCCATTGGTCACTATTGGTCTGACCAACATGGTATATATCCGGTGCATAATTCCTGAGTTGCATTCTGAAGATTTCCCTGCAAGCCTTCTGCACACCATAATGACATGTCTTCTGCCCAGTTTCTGTCCAGTATTATGATGTTTGACCTCTATTTTCTGTGATCTCACCACCCAAGAGTGGAGTATTTTTCCCTTTAGGAAGTTTCTTCTTCCTGCAAATGCTACTATTGTGGACTTGTCCGAGTTTATTCTCTGACCCACTGTCATGCACCAACGATTTACAACATAAAGGCCTCTTTGAATGATGTCGAAGAGCCATCAAGACTACATATATCATCTGCATGTTCTAAGCCTAAGATAGTTTTGTCAGCAGTTCATTTACAAACAGGCTTCGCATTAGTTGTTAAAGGGTACCACCTTGTGGGTATCCCCTGACACTTATTGTTTTGTTTCCTGTGTATGTTTTCGCAGTTCGAGTGTATAGGACCTCAGCCATCTTTCTGGATATCATAGGCCCATTTATGATCTCATGAGGAGTATTATCAAATGGGTCCTCTTGGTTACGTTTTGGATAATCAAACTTTTGATCGCATATGTTTATATGAACCTCCAGCATTTTAGTTTAATTATTTTCAAAAAAATTTCAAATTGCTGTTGCCAAGTCAATATTATATTACAAAAAAAAAAAAAATAGGAAAAAATAGGAAGTCATTAAGCAAACTATTTCATCACTACTATTGATGCCAGTCGGGAATGTACATTGAACGCTTACAACCATACACACACATTGAAACGTTGTTTAATTCCAGCTGGTTATTGGGTTAAAAAGCTACGAATGCTGTTGACGTGACATACTCGTCAATTATTCATTACAGAGTCATTAAAAGTGACGTAGAACTTGTTTCATTATCATCGTCATAATCATTATTATCGTCATCATCATATTCGCATTTATTTGTAAAACATTTCCTATTGCCGGCAATTAAACGGTAGCGGGGATTTTATAGATCTTTTTTAGCTGTTTGTTGTTGTTGACTTTGTTTTAAACTTTTTTCAATTATCATGCTGGACATTCAAAAAAATAGTTCTTTGGAGAAAACCGTGAATTTTGTAGGGAATTAAAAACTTTGTTGTTTTAAATCATTTTCGAAAATTATAGTCAAACGAATTGTCAAACGACAGGCAATACAGTTTACATAGGAATCAATGTATTAGTCTCGTGAGATCTCCCAAAGATATGCGTGGCGCAAAGCACTGTCTTCGAAATTAATTGCTTTCGTTGTCGGTGGTCAATTTTGTTTATTTACAACGAGTTTTCTCAGGGAGACAAGCAGATAAGTTGAGGTTAAATTTAGGGACACTTATCCTTCTTTACTCTTTTTCTGACCTTCTCTCTTTAAATTCAATTTTTTCAAATTCCATTTGCTTACAAATGACAGCAATAGCTGTCATTTAAATTTCATTGTCTCTAGGACAAAACTGCAGATGTTGGAACGAAATAAAATGACCCCGAAAGGGGTCATGATTTGCTTAACCGTCAACCATTGTCTACAAACAACTCACCATCGGTCTCTCTCTCTGGGAAAATATATTGCGTTGTTGTATTAGGTGTAGTGATGCATAACTGTACTCAATGGTGCCAAGGGTAGCATTGTCTGATCTTTTTTCTGTTGTTTATGTTATTCTCTCGGGAGGCTAGGGCGTTTTTAAAAGGATTATTCGGAGAGGAAGATAAGCCTTTTATAGCCGTAATGAAACATTGTTTGTCTATTCTTATATGCTTAATCGAATGCTTATGTTCGTAGCCAAGCACTCAATAAAAAACAGGCTAGCAAAGACAAGCTTCAGGTTGTTTGGATGACTGTTTGTGACAATCTAAACAAATTTGTCATGATAACCGAATTATGAAAGAAATTATATGGATATCCTACATAGATTAAGGCGAGTATAATAGGTGCAGTACTCTCGCATCTTTACACGTTATTAATAATGAAAGAGAAAGAAAGACTCCTGAACATTTTCTATGTCGTTCTGCGGTTATTGGGGATCTGAAGCGAGAGTAATTTCAAAAGTCATTTGCCTAGTCAGGAGAGTCTAAGTCCTTTGTAAAATTAGGACTATGTGTAACCTAATCTTAACCTAACCTCTTCTAAACTTTACATCGTACATAACCTAACCCAACTTGCTGTTTTTAATAGGATGACGCATTTGTTGAAGCGATCTATAAGGCGGCGGCGCCTTAATTAATCATTCTGTTTTTAAAGTTTTGTTATCCCCTTTCTCTAGAATCAATTGGATAAGTTAGTTGGAAAAGCCACAAGACTACCAATTGGCTTTAAATAGAGTAACGAGAAACTCAAAGGGGTGAGTAAGGGAGCATAAGAATTAAAATGATTTTTATTTGTAATTCAACTTCAATTATAAATTCAATTGAATTTTGTTGTTGTTGCTGTTGTAATTGTTGTTTTACATGATCATAACGATGATGATGATGACGATGATGATGAATAATATTCGATCAGCAAAATCCACTTTAAGAAATCAAAAATCAATAAAAATCAACATCAATAGCCTGTCTTTTGTATTGTATGTCTTGTCTCGTTGATTGTTTTGGCGTTGGCGGCATTACGTCGCGTTTTGTAATTGTAATGGATTTTAAAAATATTTTCAAAAAAGAATCAAACGAAAACAAAACAAGAACATGTTGATTTGACTCACAAGAATGTTGTTCAAATAAAACAAAAAATAAAGTTTAAGAAGCGTACTGAGCATAAAAACTAAACGTCTTAAAGGATTTTCTGAAATCAAACTTTTTATTAAAATCCTATCTTGCCATAGCTAGCTTTGCTTTAAGACTTTAAGATAAATCCTTATTTTTTATAAAAAAAAGTTATTTTAATATCATCATAGGGTATTTGAACAGTCGTTTTGTATTTGATGTTTCTTATGAACATTTTATCTTTTTTTTTTTGCATTTTTCTTGTTGAATAATTTTTCTTGTCATTGGGCGTCAATTGAAATGTAATTCAATGAAAGAAAAATGTCAACAATTTTTGCCAGTTTTTTTTTCGTGTGTAAGAATTTCAATGCACTGAGAAAAATTATTGGAAATGGTATTTTGTGTTATTCTCTTTCGAACTTGTGCGATGTCAAGACATCGACGCAATGCGATGTCAAGCATGCGTATCAAGTATTAGACAGTATTTCAGACACCGAATGACATTCTGAAGTTTGTCATGATTGGGAGAGACATTATAGGGATATTTTATATAGATTGAGGTCAGTGTAGTAGACCATATGTACTCTACCTGTCATGTATCCTCTAAGCCTATTGCCATGACAATCTTCAGGATGCTGCTCGCTGTCAACAATAACAATTGCCAACCTAGCACTTGATATGCACCTACATATATGTTTCCATCTAGGATGTATTCATGTGCCATAGGTTCCAAGCATGTGTTCCGATGATTCATTCTCATCATCACAGAATCTACATGTTGCATTTGAGACAGAACTCATTCTAAATACTCTTTAGTCTACAGTGCCCTATTAAAAGAGTGGCTAACAAACTCAGTTTATTTCTTGATAGTCTTAGTCATGACTCAGATCTCCTTGTATTGTAATTTCTCAACAAAACTTCTGATTGCCTCAAAAACGCTTGGTTTGAGAAAAGTCTTTGCCTATCTTTATCTTCCCTTTCTCTCAACATCCCCTTCCTAACATCATCACAAGCTCGTCTGCTTGCATATTGTCAAATGTTCCCGCATAACCTGTGACCCAGTAGAGGGTAATTTTATTTTCCCTACCTAGAAGATCCAGGTTCTCCAGGCAGTCCCATATTATCTTATATTTGTACTCCTCAGAGCCGAGTGCTAAGATGATGGCCTAAGTGTCAGATAGTATTGCTATGTCCTGTCTTTTCTTATCCAAGTTGCATTGAGCACATCTTTCGATTACATAGAGATATCGGCTATGGGCTAGGAATATTTCATACTGGAACCCAAAACTCCTGCTCCTATTCCAAAATCCGTTCTTGACTCATCTTAAGACTTCAAAATTGTTCCTCTTTTAAGAGAGTATGCAGCTTAAAGATTATTACATTCAATTAATTCAGCTAAGGTGACAAGCTCTCCTTGAACGAACACAGATTCATATATGTGGCTCGAGGATTTAATGGTTCCTATAGGAAGTCATCTCGACTCCAATCTAAATCTCAGCAATGTCATGGCTAGAGACGAGATGAAATGTATAATGATGCTCTTGAATTCATCAATTAGGAAACTACGTTTTTTTTTATATGAATAGGCACATTTTCAGCTTTTCAACTGGAAAACTTATTTACGTGACCAAAAACTTGATGCCTCACCAAAAATAATATGAAAGAGATTAAGTTTGGGGACAACAACTTTCAATCATGAAGACAATTTCACATAAAATCGAATGTGGCAACTTTCCGTCCGCTTCGGTATTTCATGCAACGTACTACAAAGGTACAAAAAAGCCTTTTATGAGCAGTACCTTCGCGTTAAAGTTGTTTTCTTAGGGAAGGTAAGAGTTTTTAGTCATTAATTAGAAGGTTAAGAATGCCGACCTGTTTAATACTCTTTTAAAGCGCGCTTTACAAAAATTAACCCTTTGTTTACCAGCAATTTGTACTTGCCTGAACGTAATCGCATAGTGTCCGATCTTGAAAGGGTATCAATAATTTATCTAGTCATTCTTTAACAGTTAAATAGTTCATGCTATGTGCTGGACTGCATGATATTCTGTTACTGATCCTGAAGCCATGCTCTTCTACGCTCGTCTCCCCTTTAGCCAACCATTTTAGTGCCTATTTTGCAATGTAACGCCAATTTCCAAAAACGGAGATCATAATAACTTTGAAATCTACCAGGTGAGTAGCATATGTTTCGCACTTGAAACCTTGTGAAATTTTAAGAATCAAACGATCATATCAGAGACGTTATCTTTAAGGCCACAAGTGACCTGTTGACGTTACTCTCTTACTCTTATGATGGCACCCGTTCATTCAACGATATGTGGAAAACAAGTTTGTGACTACAGATACTTCTAAAGTGTTAGGCAATGTTCACATTCAGGGTTTTTATGAAGGTGTTGTTACAATTTGTATTTCAAATAATCTTTTAAAAACTCATACCATTTCTCTCAGTGTATTTGGTTTACAATTGTTGTTATTGTTGTTGCTTGTTTGTTTGTTTTTGTAATAAAGAAATAAATCAACCAACGATCAATATATTTGACTATTGATTGATTGTTTTGATAAATTCATGCGATTACATTTATTAAATCGATTGCTTTAAAGAGGGCGCGTCCTATTTGTTTAAATAATTCACTTAAATTCAGCGTGAGCACTTTATGATTTCCATTTACAATTGGCGCTTGCGATTTGCGTTTCGTTTCTTGTATTTCAGTTTCAGTTTCAGTTTTAAATTTATTTCTTGACTATACAAAAAAAAAAATTTAATTTTTTTTATTTTTGCAGTTTGATTTGTTGTTATGATATGACGCGGTGTTTGGTTGGTGGTGATGTGGTGATAGTGGCTCATAATTAAAATGGCGCCACTAAACATAAAACGAATGCATAAATTTATCACCACAATACAACCACAATCACCACCGCCACATAATTTTTTAAATTTTTTGTCTTTCGTTATAAATTCATATTATTTCTTACATTCTTTGCATACGAAACATTTAAAGGAATGTATTCCCTGCACGCGCAACTCTCTAATCTTCCTAAACTAAATAGCACAAGTCTACGCTATGCTCAAGTAAGCTAGACTTTGTAAAACATAACCTAACTAATAAAGGGTCCGCCAAATAACTTTTTTTTTTTTTGAAAATGCTTTAAAAAAAACTACTGAATATTTTCTCAAATTTCTTTTTTTATTTGAAAGTACAATCCTTCCGGTTAATAATGGAAAATAATTTCATTCAAATGGCTGCCTCGGCTGGCCATGCAGTAGCCTACACGATCGGTCCAATTTTTAAGCACATTATCGATTGTGTGCAGCTGTATTTCACCAATGGCTTCACTATTTATTGTCCTTTAAAGCGTAAATTGTCTCTGGCTTGTCGGCGTAACACTTATCTTTGGCGGCACCCCACAAATAATAGTCCAACGGTGTCAAATCGCAGCTCCGAGGTGGCGCAATTATGCCTCTGGACCAAAATCCGCACCAATCAGTGACTCGTTTTGGGTGCGTCGGCTTTTCAATGTATGCGTGCGTGTATATTTAAAATATATTCTCCTTACGCTTTAATATTTATTTTTGAAAGATTTCAGTCTTTTTACACCTCTGCATTTGGTACTTAAACATTATTTGTTCGATACTTATAGTATATGTATGTATGTGGAATATGAGAAGAACGAAGTGTCCATTATTCTTTTGTAGCATAAGTAATGACATTGATCATCGTTCAGTCCAGAACTTCAAGATCGTAGATCGTATAAGTAAAGTGTTGAAGAAACTTGAATTGGACATCATGAATCGTAATAAAAATCATGTGACACTTTTCATTCCCTTATTTATTTTTGTTTTCATCTTATTTATTGTTGTTGTAATCGAAAACCACAAGTGGTTTTGTGGTTTCATATCCCAGCATCTAGTATGCCTAAACCCTTCCAGGGATCAATGCTTGGCAAGGCATATGGACAGAGTTTGAAAGTAATGAATTCATTTAAGAAAAAAAAAAATATAAAAAATAAATTATCGTTTCGAAAACGCTAGATAAAGTACAGAAAGTACTTTTTGTATGTATAAAAAGGAAAAAGTAGTAGAAAGAGAAAGAGCCCCATGCCAGACATCAAAACAAAATACAAAAAGTATTTCTTCGGCGATTTCCTCTCAGCAGATTTCTGGCAAAAACTCTGAGAATAAATAAAATTGCCATGAAAAGTTTCTCAAAAAAAAATCTGTCGTTCGGAGTCGACTTTAAACTGTAGGTCCCGCCACTTATGTATAAAAATTAACACACACAACATAAGTGGTGTGAGAAACTAGGTCAATAATCCTGACTGAAGCGTTGTAATGACCAATTATGTATGTATGTAGTAGAAAGAGAAATATAAAAATTTATTTCTTAAGCGACTTCCTCTCAGCAGATTTCTAGCAAAAACTCTGAGAGTAAATAAAATTGCCATGAAAAGTTTCTCAAAAATCTGTCGTTCGGAGTCGACTTTAAACTGTAGGTCCCTAATGCGTAAAATTAACACACACAACATGAGTGGTGTGAGAAGCTAGGCCGTAATCCTGACTGAAGGGTTGTTAAGGCCACTTTTGATGTGAAAAGGTACTTTTCATTTGAAGGGATAGTTTTAATGTGGAAATATACTTTACCTCTGAATAGGTACTTCGTGCGGGAAAAAGTACTTTTAGAATGAAAAATTATTGTATTTTACTTTTGTATATGAAAAAATACTTTTCTTTTCTATTTATTCCTGTGAAAAAGTACTAAATTATATTAAAATGAAAAAGTACTTTATAATATTGATAAAAACATATTTTTTCATATAAGAGTTGAGATTTTCTTCTTTTTTAGTAGAAATTTTCTTTTGGAATAACTGATTCTTTTAAGTCTCTGTCCTGTGTTGTACTTCACTTCATATTCTGAATAAAGAAAAAAACAGAACGATCAACATATTCAATAAGACCCTTCCATGGTTGGACGTTATTTTATCACTTTATTGTTGTTGTTTTTCCATAAACATACATACATACATATTGAACTTGCAACAATAATACGCACCATCCAGAAAAAAAAAAAAAACAATAGAAACACTTGAAATATTTTGAATTTCTCTTAAATTGTTGCATAAAACAACAAAAACAAAAATTGTCAAAAATAAATAACAACGAACTGGTAAATTGTAGCTCCTCTCCACTTGTCTAAAGTGTCATACAGATTGAATTTCAAATAACAATGACAACAAAACAACAACAAAAACAAAAAAAAATATTTTAATGTTTTATTTTCCTTTTTTGAGTTTGTTTTCGAAAAGAGACGACAATTGAAATTTTTTTTTTTTTTTTTTGTCTTCAAAAGGTGTTAATTGATGAATTCATTGTTGAGCCTCTTTAGCCCATAAGTGGCATGGGTCACCACCACACATTTTCTTATTGACGAATTTTTAATGACAGGAAAGCCGAGCGATATTTCAAATTTGTTCGTTCGTCTTATTGAATATTTATTGGAAATTTTTTTGTTTGTATTTTTTTGCATGAATTTTAAATTTAATTCTGAAGTACTTTGTTATTAAAAAAAAAAACTTATCGTTTTATAGAATTTTTCAATTAAATTTTATTGTTGTTTTTACTGTTTTCTTTATAAAAATCACTTTATTTTTTAGTGGGTTTTTCTCGACATTTCGGCCAAACAATACAGAAAGTTTTTTTCATTTGAAATTTAATTTTATTTTGAATTCAATTAGCAACACTTTATGATACGCAATTACGCAGGCATACACAGAATGGCAAACATTCGAACAGCAACAGTGGGCCAAAAAAAGAAGAAGAATGATTAAAATTAAATAATGAACTTATTGTGTAAAATATCTGCTTTTAGATGTTGTCTTGTATACATTGTAATCTAAAAGGAACCTAGAATCATTCATTCATTCATAAAATTAAAACTGAAAAAAGTCGACCAAAAAAAAATATTGATTATCATAAGGTTATACTATGTTCAGACAGGCACTTTTATTGAGTTAATATTCGTTTATTTGAGTACATTATTTTAGGTGTTCAGACCACTGTCATATAAATATTGCGTATATTAATATTTATTTGACAGTGGTAAACAAAACAGCTTGTTGTTTTAACAACATTGTTTTTATTTTGTTTTTTTGTTATGTTGTTTTTTTTTTGTTGTTTTGTTTGTAGTTGTTGACATTTGAGTTGTCAAATATCAATTGAAAGTGTTCGGAAAATTGTAATATGCTCACGTACTTATGACAGTGCTGTATTTTAAGTTTTACTCAATGTTATGACAATTTGCGTATTTATTGTGCAATAATTAATTGAAACTTTATATGAAATATTGAGCTCAATAATGGCGTTTATTGCGATTTACGCAATAAAAGTGCATGTCTGAACATAGTATTAGGCTAAGGCTAGTGTATCTTCTATGCCACAAAATGAAAAGAAAAAATAAAAGAACATAAAAGAAAGAGGAACAGAAAGAAAAATAGAAAAAACAGCTTCAGTATTCATTACTTTCTTAATACTGTTCCGTAATTAGTCCTTCGTATATTCTGACAAGTAGGAGCTCTATTATCAGCATTATTCTATAAAAGTTGTACTCAAAACATTCGCTTTAATTTAATCGGATTAAATTTAAAAAATTCTATCTCGGAATTTCACAATAATTGTACGAGTCGCTTATACTCTGTTCGTATTTGTCTTTAATTTCTAATACCATCTGACTATCCCTTTGGTTAAGTTTACAACTTAGCTTCTCACATTACCCATGTTCTGTGTGTTAATTTTATCCATTAGTGGCGGAACCTACAGTTTAACGTCAACTCCGAACGGCAGCCCCGAGTTTTTTGCGAGAAGACTACTGAGAGAATACATACATACATAAATTGGCCATTACAACCCTTCAGTCGGGATTTCGACCTAGCTTCTCACACCACTTATGTTGTGTGCGTTAATTTTATACATGAGTGGCGGGATCTACAATTTAAAGTCGACTCCGAACGACATTTTTTTTTGTTTTTGAGAAGCGGAAAGATATATTTCTTTTATATTTCGTTTTATTTAAGATGTCTGAGGCTAAACCATGAGCTCTCGTTTAATAACCCAACATACTATCTACCAGGCTACGGCAACTCCTGCCTTTGTGTTTTTAAATGATCCACTTCATCTGATCTTATTATGAGCACATTAGTCACATTAAATCGATCATACAAAAGCTATCCGACTACCAGGCTTTTATCGATACAGCTTCATAAAGTACTTTACTGGAATAAGGAGACTTGATCCTCTTTATATGTAGCTTATTTTGTTCTGTAATACTCGTCGCTTTCTCTCTGCAGAGATATGCTAATTTCACAACTGAATTCGTTCGATATTTCTGTGTTGCCTGCATTTGCGAGTCCATCAGTTTTATTTTTACTGTCACTGTTTACGTGTATCTCATGTGAAGATCAAATGCCGGCGGCTTCTGTTAGGTCGCGTTTTAACATACTGTTTCGTTTTTACATTTTTAAAAACGTTTAAATTATGAGTTCGTTAATTGCAAACAAAGTAAAAACAATATGTGTTTACTTTCAATTAAATTCTTTATTGTCCGCACTATCTTATGTGCCACTTACATATGTGCCAACAATAACTACAACAATTTATTTGTTCGCTATACTTATGTTTACACTTCTGTTCCCGTAAGCGGCGATCTTCAAACCACGACTGTTTTCTTCACACGCAACTTCACACAAGGCTGACTGAATTCTTACTACTCGTTGTCTGCTTTGTCTTGCCTTTTTATATGTTCACGTATTCAGTCTGTTGAAGGTTCTTGAAGTGGAACGTTCGGGCTTTCGCCTTCTCGAGAATTCTATAGCGACTTCATTGTTGTTTGTGTATTTTGTTTACAATGTTTGTTGTTGCATTCTCGGTTACTTGTCTATCTTCTTCTCTTTCATACCGATGTTGCTGCTTTACTTGTAACATGTTCGTTTATTTGTTAGTGTAGCTATTGTTAATTATGTTTATGTTAAACGATGTTTTCATTTTCGTAACAATACATATAAGGATAACTATCAATAAGTCTACCCATTTCTTCCAGAGACACCCAGCGTTCTTGGACAATCTTAGATGTGATATATAAACTCTTTAGGGATTCAGTGGCCGCCTTACGAGTATATGTCCACTTGATATTAGCTGTTATCCGATTCCTACAGCAAATAGTACTGCAGTAAGTGGGTAGTAGAACGCACAATCTAAGATTCAATTGTATTATAAAAGTAGAATCAAAAGAATTTAAAGATTAATTAAAATATTTATCAAAGGAAGGTTAATTTAATAATTTTTGTTAAAATTCTCTACATTTTCTTGCATTCAAATCCCACTGTGTCTTAATCACATTCTTTAGAAATTTATGGCTCGCATTTCTAAAGAATAGTAAAAAATGAATATGTACTTCCTGCACATTTATTTTGCTTTGTTTTTGCCTATGTAATCATAAAATTAATAAAAATTATATTTTAAATTTATATTTTTACGCAATCAATCTAATTGCTGCTCTTCGATAGCAATTTATGTAATAAAACAGAAACAAAAATAAAATGAATTAAAAATTATCATTTCTTATGAATGAATGTGGCAATATGGCAATATGAAAGTAGCAGCAGCACATGGAGAGACAGACACCACTCACTTAGGCGTTTACACACTCAACGTGCATGAGCGTAAACAAATTGACTGAGTGGCGCTTCCTTAAGTAATTATTGTTGCCATTATTACTACGCTTATGTATGTATGTACATATGTATGTATGTGTGTATGTATATTGATTTTTACGATATGATCTGAACTCATTATAATTGCAATTGTTTCTACTTTAAGTTTATTTTTATTATTGTTTTTAACAGTTATGCTGATTAGTATGTGAAAAGCACATCTATATACACAGGTACATACATATGTATGTATGTATATTGGATATCCATTTAGTAGTTCCAAAACTGCTTATCCGACTGTATTGTAAGGTGTTAAATATTTTTCATTTATTTACTAAAAGCCTTACAATTGCCAAATAGGAATCGTATAACACCTGAAAAACGCATAAAAATAGTTAAAGTTGACTACAGGGTGATGACTTAAACTGGTTCACTTTTGTGGTGCATTACAGCCCTGCTACTGCTGAAGAATTTTGAAGAGTCTGAAAGTTTATCGCAATATCCGCACTGTAAAAAATATCGTTTAAATTGGAAAAACGTTTGGCGGATAATTTAAGGTATTCTCAGTAATTGTTTCCATCTTATGGCTCAATATGAAGTGTTTTGAATTTTAATTTGCGGTATATTGGTCTGTGAAAGTCTTTAAGTCGAAGGATATAGTAATTCTAAGTAATTATTTAGGAAAGTTGAAAATATGTTCTGAACATTACACTGAACTGAGCATTTCCTTAACGCAAACTGGAATAAAATGGAAATTTGGAGATATAAGAGCAAAGATGTTTGTCCATATGTAGTAGAGGTGTAGGTTCTAAATAGGGCCCCAATTCGAAAATTATGTATTGGCTGTAGAGCCAATGTAGTTAGATCCTTGCTAACGTACTTATTGTTAGGGATTGCAGCGTCAGAATAATACAAAAGAAACTGCATTAAAAACCATCTTCGGTTAAATTAGGTAAGAAGACATCCTTGGAGGACAAATATTCCCTAAAGGAAACCAAACTTTATTACATTTGCAGAGTTAGAAAGTTCGGTATGTTATAGCATAACATCAAATGTGAGGTTAGAAATTTCCATCTGTTTATGGCAAAAGCAGGGCCCCTTACACATGGGGTTAAAGTTAGTCTCTGCTTCTTCCTGCGAACCACAGCATTTGCAGAATTAATCCGATGGAACGCCAAGTCTATCAGCAGATATTGCAATAAGACTGTGACCTGTGAGAGTCCCAAATGGGCGATGAATGGCCATAAAATTTAAGGTCGAAAATGTCTTTCCTAACGTCTATCTATTGGGATACAAGTCTATGATAGGACTGTCGATTCCAGAGCGTGGCAGGATGGACAAAATATCTAGTAAAGGCTGATTTTTTAGCTCACGCACGTTTCGTGTTTTGTTTCACTGTCAAACATCTTCAGTTTGGTCTATAATTTAACCATGAATCGCCTTACAAACGAACAACGCTTGCAAATCATTGAATTTTATTATCAAAATGGGCTCTTGGAAAGTTGGCCGAAGATCCACTTCTTTATCGAAAAATTGTGTTCAGCGACGAAGCTCATTTTTGGCTCAATGGATACGTAAATAAGCAGAATTGTCGATTTTGGAGTGAAGTTCAGCCAGAAGCATTGCAAAAGCTACCAATGCATCCAGAAAAAGTCACAGTTTGGTGCGGTTTATGGGCTGGTGGCATCCTTGGACCATACTTCTTCAAAGATGCTGCGAATCGTAACGCCTTTAGACTATTTTTTGTGGGCCTATGTTAAAGCTCATGTCTATACATACAAGCCCGCTTCAATTGACGTATTGGAAGACAACATTGAAGCATTTATTCGTGAGATACCGGCCGAAATGTTGGAAAGAGTATGCCAAAATTGGACTAAGCGGATGGACCATTTGAGGCGCAGTCGCGGTCAACATTTGCATGAAATATCTTCAAACATTAAATTATATGGACCATACTATCGATTCAAATAAAGATTTCATGCATTTTTCTGAATTTTATGTGATTTTTTTTGAAAAATTTTCCTATAGCGCTTAAAAAATCACCCTATATATCATATCCATCACTTCGATGGCAACCAATTGTACCACAGTGATAGTAAATCGACAATTCTGGCCATTAGAAAGGCTTGAACAGCTGAAAGCGGGCTCTAGTTGCTAAATATACGGCTTTAAACATGTAAATCGGGCTGGAATCTATACAATAGTACCGATATAAGCATAATTCAGTTTTTTTCTAGTTTCCTTTCCTTTTTACTTACTTAATTGGGCATTACAAGCATTTAGTCAGGATTACAACCTAGCCACTCACATCACCCATATTTTGTGTGATTAATTAATTTTATACATGAGTGGCGGGACCTATAGTTTGAAGTTGATTCTGAATGACAGTTTTTGGAGAAACTGACTGAAAGAAATCACTGAAGAAATAGTTTTTCATTTCTCATTTGTTTCGAAATGTCTGAGTCGGGGTTTGGATCACAGACTCGAGTCTAATAAGCCAACACACTACCTACTAGACTATGGAGACTTCTCTCAATCTAGGTTATTATTTTTTCATTACTACAGTGAGAAATTTTTTATTCTTACTCAAGTGAAGTTGTGATTTTTATATTTAGATAGATTGAGAGATTGTACAAAGGGTCAACTTCACTTGAGTAAGAATAAAAAATTTCTCACTGTAGTAATGAAAAAATAAAAAATTCCCACCTCGGATGTATGCTAAACCAGCTAAAACAGCCAAAATCGAAATGAAAAGTTTCATGGGAATCATAGATTTACGTGTATAACTTTAGTTTTGAAACCAAAAAATGGATTACCCTGTACTAATTATATAAGCCGAATATGTAAATATTCGGAGAAACATAATACGGGTATTAATACACTTCGTACTCTAAATCCTCCCTCTTTAATTAGTTTGACACTTTTCTGTAAAACAGAAAACAAAAGTAAACAAAGAATATTCATCAGAAACAAAATAAACATGAATGAATTTGTTTTAATAACAATGACTATGACAAATTAAAATCTTCTTTTCGAGACTCATTTATGCTTAGAGTAACAAGTTTTTGCATTTTTTTTGTCATTTTCAATAACAATCAGCAAGTGATTGTTATTCTGTTGTGTGTGCGTGTCGTCTTCTTTCTATGCAGATCAGATGGTTGAGATAGAATGGCGAAAATTAGAATCAAATAAAAATCTAATAAAGAAATAAAATAATTTAATACCTGTTGTTAATAAACCGGGTTTATTATGAGATGCCATGGTAGTGTACATTCAGTTTCGTTCTTTTATTAGGTTTTTGTTGTTGTTGTTGTCGATTAAGTTAAATTAAAATCTTATAAAAACAAAGAAGAAACAGAGAAACAAAGGATTGTAAAAGAGAAAGAGATCAAAATCACGATCACAACCATTTATTTACTTAAGTTTTTAAATCCACATGAAAACACCATAAAATTTAAATTGTTTAATTGATTTTCTTTATAAAATAAATTCTTGTTTTATTTTACATTCTAACCAAGCGAATTTTACCAACCAACTGATAAACTAACAATAGCTGCCTCCGTAGCATAGCACATACCACTTAATACCAGTATACATACTTGTATTCATTAATTTGTTACTTAACTGATAACACGTTGATTAATAACAAAACCCTCATAAAAATTAATAATTTTAATAATATTTTGACTGCAACTAAAAATAGACTCGAAAAGCGAAAAAAAAGATCAAAAGTTTAGACATGATTAGACAAACAACATTAAAAGAAAAGTTGTTGTTTCATTTAATTGTAGGTGTTTAGACCGATGTCATTTGGAATTGATATGATTTCATTAAATTTTATCATTTGAAATCAATTTGTTCTATATTCGTACTATTAATTAAGGTCAAGAGCATTTGTTTGTGCTGGAATAATGAAATATTTGGGAAACATTTTCCCATTATATACACTGAGCGCCATAAGTGAGTCAACACCCACTATAGTTTTAAATTTTCTATTATAAAAAATATACTTGTAACACAACAATAATTGAAGTGTTGTTTTTGTTTTAACTTTTTATAAGTAATAAAAAAACGTTTTTATTTTTTGGAAATTTATTCGACTATTCTCATTTACTTTTCTCGCTATCCTAAGAAAATGAATTATTTCAGTGGTGTTTACTCACTTTTGGCGCTCAGTGTACATATCTGTGCACACAAACACACAGTGTGGTGCAAGAATAAATAGTTATAAATGAAAATTTAAACATTTTCTTAAATTTTATTTAACATTCCAATAACAAAACAAACAATAAATATGGATGCGTTGTGAGGACATTTTTTGGGAACGACCAAGCGACATCTAAACTGTTTAATGATGGCAGATTTCCGCGTCTAAGCGGGTTTTTGAGAGATTCATTATTCCAAGCACCATAATTGCCAATTTACCAATCATTAATAAGATTGACTCAATCATTGATAAGGTATACTCAGCAACTGTAATGTTTTTTTCTTAACTGAACTAATTATCTGCACAAGTCGCCTACTAATGCTGTGTAGACCTTGATAAAATAAAGAAAAGTAATGCACCGTTGTCTAGTAGATAGTGTTTTTGCTTTTTAGACGAGAATCTGTGGTTCAAACCCCAGCTCAAATACTTTAAACAAAACGAAGTATGAAAAAATATAGTTTTACGAGGTGTGATTAAAAAATAACCGTTATTTTCAAATTTCGTGAGTTACGTATGTTCGATTTTCGCATTTTTTTTCTGTTATGTTGTTACACATGTCAGTTATATATATTGACAATATCAGCCATTTTGGATTGTCAGTTTGCTTTTGACAGATAAAAAGGTTAGTCGTGTTTTCGTGTTTTTTTTACTATTCGAAAAAATAGATCAAAGAAACTGTATTAAGTTTTGCGTAAAAAATGAAATTAAATGTGCAAGGACATTTGAAATGTTGACTGTGGCGTTTGGCGAGTCTACTATGAGCAATAACCGGTTTAAGGAAAGCCGAGAAGATGTCAATGACGATACTCGTCCTGGTCGCCCGAGCACGTCAACAACCGATGAAAACATTGAAGCAGTGAAGAATATGATTTTGGATAATCGTCCAATCAGTATTAGAGAGGTCGCTGATGATGTTGGCATATCGTTCGGGTCATGCCAAGCAATTTTTACGGATGTTTTAGGCATGAAACGTGCGGCAGCGAAGATTGTTACAAAATTGCAAAATTTTGAGCAAAAACAACGTCGCATGGACATCGCTCAGGAGATGTTGACGACGTTCAACGACGATCCAGATTTGCTCAAAAAGGTCATAACTGGTGACGAATCATGAGTGTATGGCTATGACATTGAAACCAAAGCCCAATCATCCCAATGGAAGCGTCCAGAAGAGCCAAAAGAAAAATCGAAACAGGAGCTGTTGGCGATACCAAAAAGCGCGTTTCAGAAGTGTTTCGAGGATTGGAAAAAAACGCTAGCATAAGTGTATTATATCTGAGGGCGGTTATTTTGAAGGGGACAAGATAGTTATTGATAAATAAATAAATACTTTTTGAAAAATTTGAAAATAACGGTTATATTTTGATCACACCTCGTACATACATAATTGATCATTACAACCCTTCAGTCAGGATTATGGACCTAGTTTCTCACAAAACTTATGTTGTGTGTTTTAATTTTATACGTAAGTGACGGGGCCTACATTTTAAAGTCGACTCCGAATTACAGATTTTTTGAGAAACTTTTCATGGCAATTTTATTTGCTCTCAGAGTTTTTGCCACCCAAGGAATATTTCTCTTTTTATGTTTTCCTTTTGATGTCTGGCCAACACACTACCTACTAAACTACGGCGACTTCCTCTGCTAACTAAAACTCAAAGTAAATAGAATTACCATGAAAAGTTTCTCAAATTTGTATTCGAAATCGACGTTAAACTGTGGGTTCTGCCACTCTTGGATAAAATTAACATATACAACATGGATGGTGTGAAAAGCTAGATCATAATCCTACCTAATAAGTTGTAATGCACAATTAAGTAAATAAGAAGATACAGGTTGGGTGGTGTGAGAAGCTATGTTGTAACCCTGTGTAAAGGTCTGTAAAGACCAATCAAGTAAATATCTATCGGCGGAAAATGTGTTCAAATTCAAATTTTATCAATTGACATCATTGCATTCAGAGTCTTCTTGACTCTGAGATTATATTCTTCTAGTTCCCGGACTTTTATGTACATTATATGTTCAAGCCAATTGATATTTGCGCGAATATACAAATATTCAAGCCTGATAGAATTTAATTCGCTGCTTACTTATAATGAATCTGAGTTGTTAGAAAGCATTCAACCATTTCGTTCCACTATATTAAGCTTGTTTGTGTCCCCATATGTTTAACCATTCATTGTATATTTAAATTTCTTTTTTTTTTGTATTAACCACCATATAAATCTGAATTAATTTATTAAACTTTTGTTTAAAATAAACTTCTTTTCCAATTCATTGAATAAAACCCAACCGTAATTAATTGTGCTCGTAATTCGTAATACTTGTGTTGGACACAAAAATGAAGAAAATACTGCAGAGTTCTAATAAAGTTTAGTCTGTCGGACAACTCTCAATTCTTGTTACTAAGACTATATAATATTGTACCTTCAATAGATCCAATTTTTACATACGCATATTGATCCTGGTGTGAGAAGCGTTCAATCAGCCAGCTTTTCTGTTCTGTTTCGTCTAAAGAATGAGAGGTGACTAATCAATCAGTCTATACGATTTATGAAGATCATTAGGCATGCCTATTCCTAACTTTCTAATATGATAGGTAATGTTTTGGATTGATGGCTAAGTTGATATAATTGATTTCCTATCATTCCTATTTCGAACTCTTTCAACGTTCGTACCAGTTTTTAATGTATCGGAAATGTACAGAAGGAGAAAACAGACTTATTTGCTTATGAAACTATAATTTAAAATTATTTCTCTGCAACTTTATGGGAATAATATCCAATCCAATTCCGTAAGGCATATCATATTCTAAACACAGATTTTGTATGTGAAAAAATTTTGTTAAACAAGAAATTTTGGTTAAAACAAAAACAATAACCAAAAAAAAAAAAACAACGATAAAATAAAAGTCAAATATATTATGAGTTTATTAAAATGAAATTAACATTTTAACAAGGTTGCCACAGGAATTAATACATCAAACCACCGCGCATAACCTGTTTAAAATATAAAAAAAAAGAAGAAAAAAAATCGAAAATTATTTCATAAATTTAACAAATGGGTGGTCTTTCCTCAAAACGTATAAAAGAGAAAAAAAAAAATACCTTCACACGTTCCATACAAAATTTAAAAAAAAATATTAAAAGATGCCGACCAATGGCCACCAGCAATAGCACCAATACCAACCAGCCTTACCAGCGTCACTCGATGAAATCATTTTTTAAACACTTTTTTTTTTCTTTTTGCTCCACTGCCAATGAAATCGAATATGAAACGTATGAACGAACGTATGAACGAAAATTTATGTTTCGATTTAAATGTGGTATTCAGAAAGCATTAATTTAAACAAAATATTATACAACAACAATATTAGTAATAATACAACAATACTAACATACATACATACATGCATACATAGTTTTATTACTGGTCCATTTTTAATTAATTGTTATTGTGAAATAATAAATTAATTAGAAAATTTATAATTTATTAAAAACGTTTCTATAGTTGACGGGCATAAATTAAAACAAAATGAATTGAAATGAATCGCTTGAATCGATCTAAAATAACCACCATCACAACCACCACCATCACCATACCAACCGACTGACTCATATAAAAATGAGATTGAGTTTTTGAAAAAAATTACTATTAGAATAGGAATAGAAATTATCGATAACAAGTATTGAGAGTTGTCCGGCAGACAAAACTTTACTAGAACTCTGCAGTATTTTCGTCATACTTTGTCCAATACAAGTATTACGAATTACGAGCACAATTAATCTTGGTTGGGTTTTATTCAATGAATTGGAACAAAAGTTATTTTAAACAAAAGTTCAATAAATTAATTCATATTTATATGGTGGTTAATAGAAAAAAAAAAGAAATTTAAATATATAATGAATGGTTAAACATATGGGGGGACACAAACAAGCTTAATATAGTGGAACGAAATGGTGGAATACTCTCTAAAAACTTTGGTTCATTATAATTAAGCAGCGTTACAAGTTCCATCAGGCTTAAACATTTGTACGCTCAAATATTAGTTGGCTTGAACATATAATGTACATAAAAGCTCGGGAAGTATACCGGGTCCTGAAGACCCAGTATACATGCACAAGATACATATATTGATGAGAACGAGTTGGTAGTGAATTGTGTGTTATGGAATGCAATGATGTCGATTGATAAAGTTTTGATAAAAAAACATTTTTAAGCCAATCCATTTTCCGCCAGTACTTACTTACCTTTAGTCATGGTTACAACCTAGCTTCTCACACCATCCAACCTCTACCTTCTCACTTACTTAATTGGGCATTACAATCCATATCGACGAAGAAATATTTTTTTCATATTTCTTTGTGTTGGAGATGCCTGACCTGGGGTTTGAACCGTGGCTTACTTCTAATAAGCCAACACACTAACTACTAGACTACGGCGATTACTATCTTGCCATTACTTATGACAGAAGTCGCCGTAGTCTAGTAGGTAGTGTGTTGGCTTATTAGACTTAAAGCACGGGTTCGTATCCCAGGTCAGGCATCAAAACGAAATATGAAAAAAAAAAAAAATATTTCTTCGGCGATTTCCTCTCAGCAGATTTCTGGCAAAAACTCTGAGAGTAAATAAAATTTGCCATGAAAAAGTTTCTCAAAAATCTGTCGTTCGGAGTCGACATTAAATTGTAGGTCCCGCCACTCACGTATAAAATTAACGCACATAACATGAGTGGTGTGAGAAGCTAGGACGTTGTACAATTCGATCTCCGGGTACTGTACTTGTCACAGTTGACAAGTACACGTCCTCTTACCTATGACAGAAAAATTCATTTAAATGACCGTCTCTGGATTGGTTTGTTCGGTTTTGTTGTAGTTTTCGACTACGTAAACCATTTGCAAATTTCCTGCCGTATCTCGGTAATAACGTAACGAATGTTGGTTGTCAAATGTTTCCCCACACTCAAATGTCTAATGGTGTCTAATCGCTTGATCTTGGTGACCACTTGTTATTGGAAAAAGCTGAAATTATTCTTTCTGAAAACTTTTCATGCAATACAGCAAAAATCGTTAATTTTGTGTGACTGGCTCTTATAGAAACCACAAACTGTTCAGTTCCTAATTTTTAATTGAAGGTGAAAAAAAGCCTGTTATCATGGGGACATAGTATTTTAAATTGACGGTAATGTTTTTGCCACCGTTGTTTAAAGAAAAAATAAAATACGTCGAATATAACCCATTCAGACTATAATGCGCACCCAAAAATTAATTTTTCTTGATTCAATGGCTTTTTCACAACCACTTTTGGTTTCTCTGAGTTCACAAATGCGACAATTTTCAATGTTCACATAATCGTCGAGTGAGAAATGAAATTCATCTATAAAGAAAATTTTGTTCGAAAAATCAGCATTGAAAAGCCTGTTGCTATGGCACTTACATCTACAAATATCTACTCCGTGTTAGTGGCCAACATAGATGCAAATCCAAATGCAAAATGTGTCACAATGATCCGCCTAACTATCTCTAACGGTAGCGTGGTGATACACAAGTCTGAAAACCTCTGTAAAGCTTTCCATCTCTTCTAACATTTTTATAATCTTGCAAATTTCTTGCACACTAGGTCGATTATGACGGCCACGTTCGCACCACCACAGCAATCTTCGGCTGTTAAACAATACATATACATATGTAAAAGAAATGAGACCAACCAAGGCTCTTATGCCGCTTGTTGGGCTCTCACCATTGGGAATACCACTTTATTCTCTATAGGAAGTCTGTGTCTTATATAAACTTTCTTAACTTCTTCCAGTCCATGCCTCTAGAGATGATATATGTCTGAGTTATAGTGTCATCCCTAAAATATTGGGATCGCGATCTTTCAATGTTTTAACCTCATGCTCCGCATTAATCATTTTCCATCACGTTAATACGGTTTTTCTTTGTAAGAAAATAAATTCATTTTATTTCCATTTTTAAGCTATACTCGTTAAACTGTTCCTTCTTAATACAAACGACTAGACTTGTATAACTTGCAGCAATAATTGCTTTGCCACGTTGAAATAATGAAGCAAAACAAAAAAAAAAAAAACAAAAAAAATGAAAAGAAATCCAATTAAACGCGCAAATTATAAATTACGAGTATAAACAAATATAATTAAAAATTAATGTAAATTTATATGTATTTAAATCAACATTTTGTTTATTTTATAAATGGAAGTGTAAATTTTATTAATACTCGCTGTTTGGCTACACACACTTTCAATCAATTTTTTTTTCCTAACACTGGCATTAAACCACAGGAGTTATTAACAAAATGTTGCACAAATCAGTGTTAAAAACCGACCAAACCAATGGCCATAAATATTAAAAACTGTTTTTTTTTTTTAATAAAATTTAAATTAAATTAATAAATATTATAATAATTAAAATATTTTATAATAAATTCACACTTATAAGCATATACATACATATGTATAGGTATATGTGTATGTACATACTTGAATAGCTCAACTCAGATAGAAACACATGAAACAAAGCTGGTCTTTTTAAATGTGAAAGAGAAAAAATGTTTTTTTTTTTTTTTTTTTTTTTTTTTTTTAAATTTATTATAAAAATAAACATGACTTCATATTTAAATAAAAACAAAAATTAAAACAAAACAAAACTATAAAAATTAATTTTAAAATGCTTCAAAATGCTGAAATAAAATATGAAATATAAATAAATCTCTTAAATATTATTATCAACGATCTGTTGCATGCATAATCGTCTTTTTTCTACATATATTCTTGGTTATACACAAAGTTAGTTTAAATTGGCAGCAGCTTCAAAAAGCCTAGGATATTTGTGTCCTATTTGTAATACCCTTTGTCCCTTTGTAATACCATCATTCGCTTATAACAACTGGTTAGCATTTCACAATCCTCCTGATAGTTTCAAAAAGCTTCAAAAAGCCTAGCATATTTGTGTCCTATTTGTAATCCCTTTGTCCCTTTATAATACCATCATTCGCTTATAACAACTGGTTAGCATTTCCCAATCCTCCTGATAGTTTTATGTAGGTATAGAATTTGTTTGTATTTTATTTTTGTCTATACAGGTTCTAGCAATAGATTTTGGATGCTAACGAATCCTTCCTCTTCGGTTTCCAAATACCGCACAATGGTAGAGAAAATGTTTTGTGGTCTCATCTTCTTTCATGTCATTACAACTTCTGCAGAAGTCGCTATGAGGTATTCACCAAGCTTTCTGTCCCATTACACACATTCATACATATGTAATTGGTCATTACAACCCTTCAGTCAGGATTACCACCTAGTTTTTCACACCACTTATGTTGTGTGTGGCACTAGCTTTTTGAGAAATTTTTTCATGGCAATTTTATTTACTCTCAGAGTTTTTGCTAGAAATCTGCTGAGAGGAAGTCGCCGAAGAAATAATTTTTCAGATTTCGTTTGGTTGGAGATGTCTGACCTGCGGTTTAAACCGTGGACCTCACGTCTAATAAGCCAACACACTATCTACTAGACTACGGTGGCTGGGATATAACAGCTGTTGAATATCGCTTGGCAGAGGAGATTATGAAAGAGAAAGAAAGGTTTTCCAAATTTCTTTATGTCACAAAGAAACGTTGGTTCATTTTGGAACCACTCTCGTACTTTACTGCAGCGTATATTGTTTACATAAAAATGAAATGAAAAACTAATCATTTTAAATGTTTAATAATAATTTTTTTTTAACATTAACAATTTTATGGTAATTTATTATCTTTATTAATTTATTTATTATCTTTTGTTTATTTTATTAATTTTTTATTTCATTTTTTTAATCATTTTTTTATTCATAGTTTTTTTTTAGTGCTCCATTGATCATTTATAAGGTTGTAATTAAAATTGTCATTTAATGAATTTATCCATAACATTTAATGATTTATTTATTAATTTGCATAACATTTGTTTATTTGCACTTTATTTATTATTATTTTTTTCTTTTAATCTTTTTTAATTTTTTTTTTTCAATTTTTTTTTTCTTTGCATTTAAAAAAAATAATTTTTCTAACGCTCGTCGTTACAATACATGGGTGGGTATTTTATATTTTGGGTTGGGATTTGTTTAAATGAGTGAGTGAATGAATGAATGAATGACTGAGCGACTGTCGCAATGATATATGGAAGGACATTTTTGGGAGCGTTGCAATCGTGCGCTTTAGCCCATAAATACAAAATATATTCGTATAGAATATATATATATATACGAGTACATATGTATGTATACATATACAATTCTTGTTAAGAAAACAACAAAAAAAAAAAAGACTTAAAACAAAAAAAAAATTAAATGCTTGATCAGGTTTTGGTTCTATTAATGAAATCAAATTGACATTTATGTCTTGCCTTTGGCTAAATAAGTCGCCGGCAATTATTTCTTGCACAGCAAGTCTGTAATTTGTATCTATAAAACAGAGGTCAAAGGTTAAATAGGAATTAATTTAATATGAAGTAATAAAATGCAATTCATTCTATTCACCATCATTCATAAATTAAATGCAAAACAAAAACCAAGTTAAGAGATTGTCAAGCTTTCCAGCCAATATAATACCATATGTGGGTGAAATCAAATAAAATCGAAATTCCTATATAGTCTCGATCAACTAACATTTGATACAAAAAATTTAGAAGAAATACAAGGACGGTCTTAGAATTATCGAAAGTATACTCTCTGGCATGCTTCAGAGTGAGGGTACATTTGTTTTACAGGGAGTCTCAATCTCGTTGGCAGCAATATGGCACGTGCAATATTGCTAGTCACTGCTGGACATGTATGGATAAAATGGGAACCAAGTCACTTCCGTTCTTAAATCGGCCACTGTTTTCATACCGAAAGACACGAAATTCTGGCAATTTACTTCTGCAGGAACTTTGAGTCTGAGGTGGAGGAGAATATCTTTCACCCCCATACATATGTCAGTGCCTTGCTCTCGCTTTTTGATATTTTTGACCGATCGCTTGAATATAAAGATTGAAGCAATAGCAAGATTTATTGTGGACTCGGGTTGATTACATCTAGGCAATGTTGGATCACCAGGTTGATCATTGAGTGTGGTATCACAATGGACTTAAATGATAGGACCTCTTTGGAGAAGAAGGAAGTATGGAGGATCTGCCATCTTACTTAACTAAGCTATTAAGCTTTTCCTTTTTAGGCATTCGCGTTACATTAGCAACCTCTCAATATCTAGGAAAAATTATGTCGCAAGTTACGTTGCATTAAACAGTTAATAAGAGAAAGATCGTCGAGATTCAATGTTTTAGAATCAGTGCTGGTATACTATCCGCTTGCGAGGAGACATACTTATGTATGTTGACATCCATTATATATGTCTTGGACATGTAGGAGATTAAGATTAGAGGCATAGATGTTGTGATTAACTGTTCAAGTTCGGGCACTGCAGGTTCTGTTCACATAAAAATTTATTCGCGTTTTCTTACAATGACCCGCGATGTCCTCGTCTGCTTGCATGCCACAATAATTATCACATGTTTGCATCCGACTACAAATTATCATTGACGATCGAATCCAAATTTATTCTTAGTTTGTTAACAAATTTTTTCAAAGAAATGAAAGCTTTCATCTCCAGGCATTGTTAGTGTCAAATATTTTTGCCATGACATCAGCAATCTGGTCAAGGTATCATCACAAAGGGAACGTTTCTCTGCTGGTGATAAAACAAGATTAAATCAACTGATTGTAGAATCAATATTGAAATCAAAAACTTTATTGAATAAATGAATGAATGAATAAAATAATGAATGAATGAATATAGTTGGGTGTACAACATTTTGTCGGCTCTTTTTATTAAATAGCAGGTTTCGTTCTTTTTGAATGAATATTTTTTTTTTAATAATTTCTGTTACAAATTATGGCCTGTTTTAAGCTTTAGGCGAAGAAAACTTATTTCGTTTTTTTTTTATTTTTATTTTATTTTTATTATAACCAGGCTAATAATACTTGTTTAAATATGAGTTATAGATGAATAAAATAAAAACAAAACAAAAACAAAACCAAAACAAAAAATTAATAAAAAAATTTAATAAACTGGTCAAGTAAACCAATAAAAATCTCATCAACATAACCATTAACAGTTTTTATAAATTTACAACAAAAAAAAACAAAACAAAATTAAAAATTCTTTTTTTTTATATATTTTCAAACACAATGTTGTTGTTATTATGATATATGTATATGTTTTTTTATTATTAAAGTTATACATACAGATTCAGATACAGAGATAAGAGATTTAATTTTTATTATTAAAATAAATCGGTCGGTATTTAAATCCCAACAAATAACCCAACCAACCACCGCACAAACCGCCAAACGTCAAATGGTTTTGTACAAAATGATGATCGATGTCTGTATTTAAATCACTTAAAACAACTGACCACACCGCTTTACTGCTGCACATCAGCTATGTATATAGGCTGCTCATCCTGTAGCTTTAGACTTTATGGTCCATAGATAATGTTGCCCCATAAACAGAATGACTAGATTTTGGATTAATTGTATTATACTCGGTATTATAGCTCTCTCTCTCTCTGGTCTTAGTTACGAGGCAAAGAGAGAGAAAGAGATGTTGATTGTGTGTGTGAATTTTATTTGCTATGATCACTAAGAAACACGCAAAACAATTATAGCTGAACTGCTATACAAATACAAAAGAAGAGAGAGAGAGAGGCAAACAGGGGCGTCGCTTGGTTGCACTAAAACCTAAAAGAAGTGAGACACAGAAGTGGTGAAATAATCTGAAAAGAAACATACACCAATACCGTCACTATACTCTCTACAACTAAAAACAGTAGAATCAGGGCAAAACGAAGATTAACTAGGATAAGAAAGTGAAAGACTAAGGCAAAGTATTAGGAGCAGTACAATGTAAGGCTACCAAAGGTTCTCAAATGAAACAGTAAAATGTATTAACGTCTGAGCACAAAATCTTTTCACCAGAGCTAAGATCTCAAACCAAACCGAGGTTATTTCTTGATATTCTAATTAATAATAATTGGTCATTACAACCCTTCAGTCAGGATTACGACCTAGCTTCTCACACCACTTATGTTGTGTGCGTTAATTTTACACATGAGCGGCGGGACCTACAGTTTAAAGTCGACTCCAAACGACAGATTTTTGAGAAGCTTTTTCATGGCAATTTTATTTACTCTCAGAGTTTTTGCCGGAAATCTGCTGAGAGGAAGTCGCCGAAGAAATATTTTCGTTTTAATATCTGACCTGGGGTTTGAACTCGGGCCTTCAGTCTAGTTAGCCAACACACTACCTACTAGACTACGGCGACTTCTATTCTTCTTGATATTCTAATGCATGGCTCAAATCTCGTCTTATTGTAATTTCCCAACAAAAGTTTTCATTGTGTCATATCCACTTAATTTGAGTCTTTATCTCTCTATATTTCCTTTCGTTAAGCGTCCTTTTCCAACCATTCGCTTCTACTCCACAGAAGGCATGTGGCCCTAACAACGGCCCCTCCTCACTAGCTCAACTGGTTGTCCATTGCCGAGAATTCCTACAAGGCCTGCGACCCAGCAGAGGGTAGGTAATCTTTTTTCAAGCAACTGATACTTTTAGAAATATTTGTATCGCATGAGCAAGGCAAGCGATTCAGAATGCACCAAGCATCAGGTGAAAGAAAAATACCTGAAGGCTATGACAAATGACGTAATAACTGTACTACGAAAGAAGAAGAATGATTTCGATGCAAGCCATTAACATGAAGTTAACCTCAAAAATGATGGAAACAGACGTTGATGAGAATGGTATTTTTACACGAAGTAATTCAGAAACCCATATTAGGGACGGTGTTTCTAGTGAAGAGGAGAAAAAAATTGTTGTAATAGTGGCCCCACACTAGACAGTTCGCGACTGTCACTGAACTTGCAAAAGCATTTTAAACCCTACCAAGCTTTCGATAGAATTGGCGTTAGTGCACCACTGGTCCATTAGTGTAGTACTGAACTTTCAAGAGACATCCTCGAATCTAGTACGCGCACACAAATAAGGAAAGTAGTGTCGTCCTAGCGTATATTCGGTGATAGTAATATTCTAACTTATGGCAACAATCCTTTTTAATTGATAATTACAATCCGTTTGTCACGATTACAATATAGCTTCTCACACCACCCATGTTGTGTGTTAATTTTATCCACGAGTCGCGGGACCTACCGACATTAAATGACGGCTCCGAACAACAGATTTTTGAGAAATTTTTCGTGGTATTTTTATTTATTCTCAGGATTTCTGCTAGAAGGCTATTGAGAGAATGTTCTTGGAGATGTCGAAGTTGCAGTTTCAATCACGAGCTCTCATCTAATAAGCCAACACAGTACCTACTAGACTACAGTGACTTCAGATGCAGCATTTAAGTGGCGGCAATAACTCTTTCTAGTGCCCTACGAATAAAGGTAATTCCTAAACTAAAAAGTGGAGATACTGAGGGATGGTCTTGAGGGATTGTCTATGCAGGCCGATTGTTGTGATGACATGACTTCACTAAGAACGGTTCTCTTCAGAAACTTCTGGATAATTTTCAAAGATTGTGAAGACTAGATAATCAATTCTATCGATTTCGAGACGGCTTCTGAAAAATGTAGGAGCTGAGGTTGAGGTCAATGGTTCGAGACTTAAAAACTCTATTCCAATGGAAGTTTAACGTATAATTTTCCACGCAGAAATTCATGACATTGGAATAGGTGCTAGGCAATTCTTTCAAAAGATAAGGGAAGGTACATTCATGTTTCCGATAGTAAAGCTTTGTTAAATCCACGAGGGTCGCTTCAAAAATAATATGCGAGTATTAAACCTTTTCGACACATTGGACAAGTTCAACACTGTTACGAGCCATGGGTAAGAGAGCAATGAAGGTAATTTGTCTACATAGCCCCAAGTCATTTTGAGAACTTACAAAAAGGTTCAGAGACGAACTAGGGAACTGGGGCAGAGTAAATTTATTTTTTACTGGCATAGTTGCATCGGTCTGTGTATCAGACTAAATATTTGCACATTCATTTGAAGTTCATACACCAATAGACCCCCCCCCCCCAAAGACTACTCATCTGATCATAAGAATATTAACATTTTAATGCCTGCATTTAAACGGAGTTCTTCTAGTTTTTTTCTTCTAATTTTTATGATGAGATGTTTTAAATTCAAGCGACGGCTTAATGTTAAAATATCATGTTCGAAATTATTTCCAATTTGTATGGCAGCAGCGGTGACTGATAATGTTGATTTTGGTCGGGTTATAAATTTAATTACACTCCTAGACTTTTAATACACAAACAAATATAGTCTTTCACTCTGTCTTCACTATTGAGGTGATGATCAGTAGTCAGTCAATGGTTGAGTAATAGAGTGACAGACTGACAGTCATTTTATAATACGTTTACCATCTCTGATCAGAAAGATCAAGTGTTAGGGAGGACTTGATTCACTCAACTGATATTTGATAATGAAGTTGTTGAAGATAAAATCTTAAAAAAAAAAACAAATTCATGATTATTCATTGTAATCATGATCACGGACATGAACATAAAACTGAATGGTTATGCGTTCTCCATAAAATCTATAAATTAAGAGAGTTACAATTGGCTTTACTTGGGTGGTAGTCAATTGTTATTAGGTCTCTGTGTTATAAGGTGGATATAAAAATCCATCAAACTAAACTTGGGTTATTGTTTGAAAAGAATTTGAAATTCAATTTGAAAATATACTTCCGTAGAGTACAGTAAAGGAGGCAATTGTTTCGGAATTTTATGTAGTGATCTGTGACAATGGTCAGTGACAGCAGGAGCTGTAGAGATGTGGAACTCGAGGCACTATATCAGAGGAGACAAAGACACCTTGGTGCCTTCTACATAAATGATTTAAATTAACTGTCAATGATAGTCGCCATAGTCTTGTCGGTAGTGTGTTGGCTTAAAAGAGGTGAGGTCACGGTTCAAACCCCAAGTCAGACATCTTCCAACTGAAATATGAAAAATATCTCTTCGATGATTTCCTTTCAGTAGATTGCTAACAAAAATCCTGGGAGTAAATAAAATTTGCCATGAAAAGTTTATCGAAACAAAATCTGTCGTTCGGAGTCGACTTTAAACTGAAGGTCTAGCCACTTGTGAATAAAATTAATACATGGTGTGAGAATCCATGTTATAATTCTGACAGAAGGGTTGTAATGACAAATTATGTATCTATGTATGACAATGATAGAAGTCGCCGTATTGTAGTAGCTGGTGTGTTGGCTTACTAGACGATTGAGAGCTCTGGAGCTTAGCTTTCATATCACAAACCAAACGAAGTTTGAAAAAATATTTCTTTTGGCGACCTCATCTCAACAGTCTTCTGGCAAAAACCCTGTAAGAAAATTGTCATGAAAAGCTTATCTAAATCTATCGTGCAGAGTCCACGTTTAACCTTTAGGTCCCACCAGTTATGAATAAAAATCAACACACACAACATTGGTGTCAGAACTTAGGTTGTAATTCTGACTAAAGAGTTGAAATGATCAATTAAGTAAGCAAGTAAGACAGTTATAGACATTGGCAGACTTAGTCAGTGGCTTCGAATGGTTCAGAGGTTAAGGGAAAATGTAAAATCTGTGGTATCACAAAGGAAATTACATGGTGTGCGTCTACTCCCCTTCTACCACCTCTACATACCTATGGCTTTCAGAAATTTCGGTAAAAAGTTTTGGGAAAATCTAATCCAACTATACTAGGAAGTTGAACTCTGACCTTGGCAATGTCAACACTACTATTAGTGGATTTTAGTAAAACGCTAGATTGTGCTCAACTATTTAGATCAACCTGTTTAATATATCATAAACAACAACCAAATTTGAAGGATTTACGAAAATGAAAGGCGTTTTATTGGCATATATTTTTATGGAAGGTACCCGAAATTACGGACCGATTATAATCGATGCAATGTGTTCATTGGTTAAGTTATGTGGATCAACATTGCCTATACGACACAGGATAGCAAACATTAGCACAAACTTAGTATACCTTCTTCAAATACGATGATGGTGTAGGATATTAAAATTTAAGTTTTATTTTTATAATCCGCCAAACGGAAGACAAACAAGAAAATTCAAATTAAAAATCAAATAAAAAGCGATCGCCAACAATATTTTATAGAAAATGCGTTTCTCACCTCATTACCGAATACAACAACAACAACAACAACTATTTTCTGCATCCCGTGATGGTAAGTGGTGGTGACTGACTGGCAATATGTAAATGATGTAAGATAGATAATAAAGAGAGTGTTCGTTCGTTTGTAATGTTATGGTTCATTATGATGATCGCACAATTAATACTCGTTGATCATAATAATAATAATGATGATGATGACGCTAATTATTAGCCTATAATGATTTTGATGATGACGTTACTTCTGGCACACTGTAGCCCATTCAACTCGCCCAATTTGTTCAAAAAATAAAACAAAACAAAAAAAGGCGAACTGCTATCGTAAAGAAGGAAGAAAAAAAAAACAAAAAGAAAACGATCTTCATTATCGTCAATAAATTTATTTGTTAAGTTTTGATGATCTTCCCAATGATCTTCGCAATGATCTTTTGAAAGCAAATGTTGTAAATAAAGGGAGAGAGAGAGAGAGAAAAAATTTGTACCAGCGAAAGCAGCAACTACAATAAAGAAGTGAATTAAAATTAATTTTAAGGAAATACTTTTGATGTTGCTGTTATTGTTATTGCTGCTGCTGCTGTTGCTGTTATTGCTACGTAATCTTGTCGTGAATTTTTTAGCGGACAACCAACGATCTATAGACTGCAAAATAGAGGCAGATAGACAGTCAGACGTACACTCTCACACACGCATGTAATACTTACAATACAGTGGGCGTGTATGACGTCACTTTTAGCATAGTAAAGTTTTCAGAGACCTTAAGGTGTAAAAAATGTAAAACAAACAATAACCTGAATCCTGTCAATTGCCAATACATGATAATGCTATCTAAAAATATTTTTTTTAACAGTTCAAAATATTTCACGAAATTTAGGATTTTTACCCTTTCAATCGTTTTAATTGAAAAAAATATGTTTCAGACCCACTGTAACTGGCATGTTGAGACATTAAGTAACAACAACATTCGCTAGTTTAGCAACATTTAAGAATCAGATCATACGTGCAACACTTTTATGTTTTTACTTCAAGTCTAGTAATGTGGGTACCATGTACTGTTTTACAGAGGGACACATCATTATGCATACAATTTTAAAAGAAGAAATCTGCAGTAATAATGCAAACCAATACCATTACAAATGTACCTTCTTGTAGCTTTTTATACGGTAAACGATCTTAGATTGGATTGGTTGACGTACCTAAGATATAAATAGGAGGTTAGGGCATGTTTCAACGCGGGGATCTTTATCTTAGACATGATTTAGACTGCATTCAAAAATAACAGAGCCAAAGACTTTCGACATACTTGGTCCTGAAAGATGTGAGGTGCTTAACTGTAAAAATCTGATCAGTTGTAGAGCGACTAGGCGTGATACCCACAAGTTATGAACGCTATGATGTGTACTGCGTTGAGGATACTAACTACCGGGTGCTGTAAAAATTCTTTCCTGACTTCTTGTTTGTGGAATGAGCTAATTAATCTAGGTTCCATGTTCTCCAGAGCAGTTGATGAAAAGTGCCTGATAAACTGGTGGCTGCTGCTTTAAGAAGTTCTGTTGGGGACTTTTGTTTTTTCCTGCTCCGAACTGCTATACTAATTTTTAAGTGATAGAATATTTTCTGCATTTTTTTACTCGGTAATAGAGGTTGAAGTCGCCGCAGTCTAGTAGATAGCGTTTGGCTTATTAGACATGAGGATACGGTTCAAACTCCAGGTCAGACATCTTCAACGAAAATGAAATATGAAAAAAAAAATATTTCTTCGGTGACTTCCGCTCAGTAGATTTTTGTCTTTCGGAGTCGACTGTAGGTCCCCATACTCATGTATAAAATTAATATGCACAATATAAGTGGTGTGAGAAGCTAGGTCGTAATCCTGACTGAGGGGTTGTAATGATCAATTAAGTACGTATGTAATAATTTCTGCTGACTTAGCCGTTGTCCGAAAACTTCTTTACACAGATCATGGACATTCAGCCCACTATAGGTACGCCGTTCTTATAATGGCATTGTCTAGGCTCTTTCCTGCATTTGGTGATGATCTTGCTAAAGATTTCTTGTTTCCGTGTTTTTTCTCAATATTTCAAGGCTTTTGACTTTGACTTCTTGGTTTTCAAAACGACATTTTCACTGCCCATATGACTTTTAAGTCTCCCTCCTTTTCTCTTTTTTTTATTGAGTGTAACATAAACATTTCATTTTTTATTAAAAAAAAAGAAATACCAAAAAAAAAAAATCCTTTAATATTGTTGGAAAAATTTTATTTCACACTGTTTGCATACATTCATGCTCTCAGTGTGATCAATTTGGTATGATGTATAGAATGCTTTGGGTAAATGTACCACCCGATCAGAAGCTGTGCATGTTGTAATTTGTGGTCTATTTAAAACCGAAAAAAAAAAAACGAAAAGCAAAAAACATGTGAATAAAAAAAAAACGAAAAATAAAAAACAAAAGCAATAAAAACTACTGAATTCAGAAATATGGGGGGAAACAACTGATTTTAACTCTGCTGCTGACGATGTTGTTTTTATTGTTGCCGTTCATGTTGACTGCCTGACTGCCAGTCTGTCTTTTTTTATGCTTTTGTGCCTACTTGCGGCAGCACATACACTCATACTTACTCATTCATTCGATCGTGTTGCCGTCAAATGATGTATGTTGTACGTTGAGTCGTTATTGCCAGATTGTGGCCACTAATACGAACGTCGTGTAATGGAGCTCTGGTATGGAATCATTCGCTTATGTTCGCTCATTTACTCTGTATGTGTTTAAAATAAAAAAAAAAACTAAAATTGTTTTTATTATTATTGTTGCTGCTGCTGCTGCCGCTGTTGTGGCTGTTGCAGTTATTGCTGATACATGCTGTTGTTTTATAATGTTGCCTCGTATGTTGCGATCAATTTGTGTTTACATTCAAATTAATTGGCGGCAACAATTAAAAATTGTCGACCAATTCTATTCCCCACTTATGTGCACACATACATACATACATTTATGCATACATACATTTATTTTCTTGTTATTTTTCATTTGTGGTGATGATGGATATTATGAAAAAGGGAAATTGTTTTGCATTTTTTACAACAAATTAATAATTATCTCTGTTGTTGTTGCATGCTTATAGGCAGGGAGGGAGGGTATTTGAAAGTTAAGAACGAAGTTAAAGAGAAATTAAATTGACTGACGATAACCCCGATTTAAGAAAGCTTTTCAAGAAATAAAAAAATAACAAATCACTCATGGCTTGGGTGTCTGACTTAAAAATGCGGAATTTTTTACAAATTCCAGGCGTTAAGCGTTTAACATCAGCAAAGTTCCAAACCAATGATAATTCGATATTAAAATTTCACCATAAGGCAGGCATTTCGTTGGGGGACATGGGCAAGCACTTTTCTTTTGCAGAGGGGATATTAAGCTTTCGTTTGGAGTTAGTAAGTAAGCAAGATAGGGGTTACTGCCTTCGTAAAAAGTAAAACTTCATATTCTATAGAGGAATATGAGACAATTGCTCTCTTCTTTTGTTTAATTTTCGAAGCTCTTTCGGCTGATGGTTTATCGTGAGAATTCTAGCTGTACCTCGTAGCACATGAGCTTTAATGAACCATTAACAACTAATTAGATTCACAAACTAATTAGATTTAATAACAAAAATCTTTTGATTTGCTATCTATAGGGTGGGCCATTTAAAATTTTTTTTTTTGTTGTGGAGTACAATTGTTCTGGTTAGAAATGGAATATTATTTCATTCATATGGCTAACGCGGCTGGCTGCACAGTACTTCATTCGATCGAAATAATTTTGAGTGTATGGGGTCGTATCTCCACAATGGTATCACGAATTGTCTCTGGTTTGTCGGCATAACACTTTTCTTCAACGGCACCCCCCCCCCCCCACAGAAAATAGTCTAGCGGTGTTAAATTGCAGCTTCTTGGCGGCCAATTGACATTACCATTTCGGCTAATTAAACGGCCATCAAGCGTTTGAGATGTGTGGCAAGTTGCACCATCCTGTTGAAACCAAACATCGTTCACATCAATACCATGTAGAGCAGGTACAAAAAAATCGGCTATCATGGGATACGATAGGTATGTCTCCATTGACCGTAATGGTTGGGCTGTCCTCATTTTGAAAGAAATATGGACCAATGATGCCTCCGCTGCACAAGCCGCAGCAAACAGTTACTCGTAATGGGTGCATTGGCTTCTGTAAGTCTACATGTGGGTTTTCTGAAACACAAATACGGCAATTTTTGCTTGTTAACGTACCCACCAAGACGAAAATAAGTTTCATTCGAAATTTCCGACAAATTATCATTGTTTTGAAAATCAATTTCCAATAAATCTCAACGTTGCTCAAGCGCAAATCGCTTCATTACGTTCAGTGGAGGTAATATACTGAATTTTGTGACAGAATAGAATGACATAAGTATTGCCAGATTGTTCAAATTTAAACCGATAGGTGCGCCACCCATTGCTTAGCTCCAATCTTTTTTTACTGCAATCTGAGCATGTCTTTCATAGACGCTTAGTTATAATCTAATCACACACACTTAAAATTCAAAACATTTTATAGTTTTTACGTTAACAATAGCATCAGTTTTATTAGCAAAATGTTAACCTTTTAACAACAAGATCCATTAATTATTCCCATTAAAAAAGGCAATTAAATTTCAAATGCCAATAACTTTTATCGGAAATGCCCAGAGCATATGTCTGGTACATGTGTATGTTTGACATTATGACTCACAATTATGCTGATTAAACTGATTAATTGCCTGGGCTGTCACCCTGTCTTTCATATGTCTATTAATTTTAAACGTTTTTAGGGAAATTTTAACCACAAAAATAGATTTCAATAGAAAAAGAAACTCATTTAAATTGTTTATTAAACGCGTGTTAAATTGTTTAAAACGATGGATTCGCATTCTTCTCACGAATTAACTGAAATGGATTGAATTTCTAAATACGAACTTCTGACACTGTATCACAATGGGCTGCATGTGGAATACATCCTATTTAGATTAGAGTAAGGTTCCGTGTATTTTGTGGGAATTTCAAGTACTTGATTTAGTAAAATATGTGGAAAGAATGATAATGAAAGAAAAACAGATTATACTAAAGCAAAGGAACCAGAGCGTTATCGAAAGTATTTGCGAAAGAAGTTTCTTAACTTATCTCTCATGAAGGCTAGCGAAGTCTATTCTAACCAGGTGTGGAATACAGAATTTTTCAAAATTTTCTTTAGTCAAAACAAGAACCGCTATATGAGAGATCTGACACCTTACTAACTCACTATCTCATTGAATGGCCAATTTGCTGGTAAATAATTGCATCAGTCGATAAATGCCTTTATTAACTTCGACTTCTTTGTGTCGGTTATTATGATAATTTTTGTTAAAAGCTTTTGTTGTCCTCTCCGGAATCTTCCTGTATTGTGACCGCTTTCAGGATCCATATTGCTAGTTTTCATTGGTCAAATGTCTCTTACACGGTCATTAAGACCTCTGCCACCCTTACCTGGATATTTGCATTCCTATCCCAGACTAAAGTACAAGGTTTTTATAGACAAAGTCAAAATGCTGACTCTAGGGCAAGTTTTTAGAACATTCCAGAAAATCAATATACATCCAGACAGCATAAGTTCTGTTAGGTGGGGCTAACACTGGCGCGCAGCACTTTACAAACTATAAAGTGAGTACCTAGGATGACTCACTGGATTTATACAGCGGTGGTCAGACCTATCTTGACCTATGGATGCCTAGTGTGGTGGGAGTCCCCTAATAGGGCTACAAACTTGAATCTAATAGGGCAGCTGCTACGATCTGCTAACGACCATCCCAGATAAAGAGGTACGGAGGAATGGTGCTGGGCACCTCGTCAAGGACTCCGTCCAAATCTTCACTGATGGATCCAAGCTAGGAGGAACCGTTGATGGTGGAATTTTCTCGGGGTCAATAGGATGTCTGCAGCGTCTTCCAGGCAGAGGTGTTGGCAATACAGGCTGCGGTTAAGATTATTTGGGATTCGAACATCCCCAATGGAAACATCACTATACTCTGCGATAGCCAGGCGGCTATCAGGGCTCAAGGTTCCAAAGAGGCATAATGTACATATCGTTTGTGTGTCGGGACACAACAATATCCCGGGAAACTGCAGAGCGGATGAACTGGCCAGACGCGGCACGACCATCGAACTCTCCGACGAATTCTTGAGTATTGGGGTCCCTTTGAGGACCTGCAAGCTGATGATTGACGACGAGATCACGGACTCTAGGTGGGCAGCTTCGGATAAGGGCAGAGTGGCGCGCACGATCTGGCCACGGCAGGATAGAAGGCGCACTGCAAGGCTGCTGAAACTCCAAAGAGGCGTGCTCAGTGCGATTGTGGGAGTCGTGACGGGTCATTGCAATATAGGTGTCCACGCGAGGCGCATTGGTGTAGGGCACCTTGCGAACGATTTCTGTAGAAGCTGCAGGGACGAGGATGAGGAGGAGACGGTTCTTCATCTACTAGGAACATTCCCGGCACTATGTCAAAGGAGGAAGAGACATCTTGGTGCCTACTACATCGATGATCTGAGTGATTTGTCGAACATTGACGTCGGCAATATGAGTCGCCTTATTGTAAGCTCTAGGTGGTTCCAGGATTAGGGGATAGTGAGCGCGAATTGTGGTATCACAATGGGCCCCATGGGGCCTAAGTGCGTCCATCCAATTCATTTGGGGGACGGCCACTTGTACCTACCTATCTACCTTCTCTCAGCAGTCTTCTGACCATGAAAAGCTTCTCAGAAAATCGGTAGTTAACTTTAAACTGTAGTTCCCAACACACAACATGGGTGGTGTGAAAAGGTAAATCGCAATCATGACGTAAGTTTTGTAATGGCCAATTAAGTAAGTAAGCAGGTACACATGATAATTGACAATGAAAAGTTTGTGGATGAAATTTATGATGGCTTGAGCATTAGTTACTCGCATATCACCACGTCTCTCATCGAAATTCTCTGTAAAAAATTACTATACTCCGGGAGAGTTAGCGTCATTTACTGCCACATCCGGAATAATAGAGCCCTTCAGAACTAACAGCATCCCTTGTTGTTTCATACTCTTGTGGGTGAGCAGCCATACACCATAGAGTTTCCTTGGTTGCTGTCTGATGACTGGGTAGTCCATCTTTTCCGAGTTCTTGAGAAGCATAATATTAAGTATGTATGTATATATTCAGTATGGCTTGAGCTTTAGTTACTCGCGTCTCAAAATTAGCAAAATACTCAATAAAAAATGTCTATACTCCGAATGGTTGGCATCATTTTCTGCAACATCAGTAATAATTGGGGTGCACAGAACTGTCAGCGAAGTCGCCGTAGTCTAGTAGGTAGTGTGTTGGGTTATTAGACTGAAGGCCCGAGTTCAAACCCCAGGTCAGACATCAACGCGAAATTTATGAAAATATTTCTTCGGCGACTTCCTCTCAGCAGATTTCTGGCAAAAACTCTGAAAATAAATAAAATTGCCATGAAAAATTTCTCAAAAATCTGTCGTTCGGAGTCGACTTTAAACTGTAGGTTCCGCTACTCATATATAAAATTAACGCACACAACATAAGTGGTGTGATAAGCTAGGTCGTAATCCTGACTGAAGGATTGTAATGACCAATTATGTATGTACAGGACTGTCAGCATCCCTTCATACTCTTGTGGGTGAGCAGCTAAGCACCGTAAAGTTACCTCAGTTGCTGCCTGATGACTGGGTAGTCCATTTCTCTTCAGCGTTCTTGAGAAGTATAGCAATGAATACCATAGCAACGACGTGAATATCCTTATGAGAACAGCATTTGTTTTACGTTCCATAAGATTGGTTGAATAAGTTGAATAAGGGTGTCAGAGATTTCACCTAAGCTTTTAATCAAAGCGGCTGCATCTCTGTCACACCTCCAATCTGTCATTTTCATTTTCTGATTGCAAGATTATGGATCGAAATAATGCTGTCCTTGTTTGTTGTTAAAAATAACTTTTGGTCAGAATTTTCGGGTCTTTTACATGTCTCCGCGTATGAAAGCAGATTGTATTTTCTATTTGAATTGAAGACCTGCTGTAATGTCTGTTGGCAAAAGCTTACTTTCCACATTCTGAAAATACCACAACAATTTTATTTTAAATTTCTAAAATTATTTTTCAATTTATGACTCACTTGAAAAAAACTTTACAAAAAACGAAAAAGCAAAAAAAATGTTCCTTTAACACTTGACTACATACGAGTACATATAAAAGAGAGGGGGCCAGTCACCAAAATATGCCCAACGATTAGTGCGTTGTGACTTTAACAAATGACGTCGTCTTCGTCGTCTTCATACTTTCCGCATCGTAACAGCGTAAACGGTTGCCATCGAAAAATTAAACAAAAAAAAATAAAAAGAGGAACAAAAAAAATCCCTCAAAACAAAATAATGACCCAGTGAGACGACCAAAAAACAATGAACTTTTTCAAAAGGAAGACGTAAAGAAATTATTTTTTATTTTTAATAACAAAAACAACAATAAAATCATAAAAAAAAAACAAAAGAAAATGTAATTATTTATACAAATTCTCAGATCTTTATGCGCATAGAAAAAATAAGCGATTTTTTTTTTAAATTATTCTTCGTTTTTTTTTTTCTATTTTTTTTTTTTTGTATTTTTCTTTGATTTACAAACAATTTTTTTTCACTTTTTTTCTGACTTTCTGGTCACATTTTGCCCCAAAATAGGTGAATCACAATTTGTAGAAAGAGTGAGAAAGAAAAAAAAAAACGTATTTTTTTTTTTCTAATTTGCGAATTTCGTTGCTTTCGCATTTCGTTGGTTGATTTTTTAGCGTATCTTTCCTGTGTGTGTGTTTTATTGGTTGTAGAACACGACAAAATACAGTAAAAATAGGCAAACAAAACTAAAAGATTTGCTTATAAAAAGGCAAACTGACGTGAGACATGGCGGCAACAACAAAATACATGCATGCCACAGACACACACACAGAGATCACATCTTTGTGAAAATTAATAGAAAGGAAACAAAAAAATCTTCAAATCACAAAAATAAACAAGTTATAGTGTAGGTCACAGTCGACGTTACAATACCTTATGTCTGTAACTTTCACCAGAGTATAGGACTTTAACAATAACCGTCTGCTTGCTTCACACTCGATTTTTGAATTTTATTCTTAATTTACTTCAGATTGAATTGAAGCTTGCAAACAGCCCACGAATCCTTACCTAACCTAACTCATTATGTCATCATGCAGTAAATTCCAACGTAAAGCTTGGTAGGCAATATTTTTGTCGTGACTGCATCGACGACGGCACCACTAATAGAAGACTTTACATGATTGTGGTATCCAACAGTGACAGATGGGGGCAACATTATCCCTAACCCCGCTCCAATGGAACTGATAGTTAAAGACCATGTGCACTAGAGCTGCATAGACAAGGTAGTTTGAAAAGTATAGTCTTTTGCCGTTTAGATTCCTGTCTTCAACTCCCCTAAACTGGAAGGATATTGTCAGTACAGTAAGACCTCGCTTAACGCATCCCCCGTTCCAATAAGTTCCAGCGGTAAACGAAACAGCGTTAAACGAGGCAACTTTACACGTTCATATTTAAATACATTAAGACTTCGGAAATCTTTATTCTGGACAGACTAACAAAAGAGTGTTGAAAAAGATACATAGTATACACCGTCGCTATATAGTGCACTACTACATACTACGTAGTACCATTAGAGCTTTCCCTTATCAACCTAATAAGCTTTAGCAGTATGTTCTGCCTTTGTCGGGTGTCACAAAGTCACGATGGATACTTTCGAAGGCCGTTTTGTAAATCTAAATATAGCGAAAGGACATTTGATTCATATTCGACTCTTGGATCAATGTTGAACCAATTGAGGTTAATATGAGCAAGCATTAAGGAATCCTGTTTGGTTTTTAGATTTTCGGCAACAACAATATAAATGCCACAATATTCCAAATCTCCTTTCTTTAGACGTATCGTTTTTTCATTCATTCGGATAAATGGTTTCAGGCATCAGAGGTCAAATATTATAAATTCAAGCCGGCTTTTTCGAAACCATAACCTTAAATATTTCGGCCTGAAGTGGTTGTAATCAAGTAGGTAATGTGTTGGCTTATTAGATGATAGCCCGTGAATTAAAACCTAGTGCAGACATCTTCAACAAAACGAAATATACAAAAAATATATTTCTTTCGGAGAATCCCTCCCAGCAGTGTAGTGTCAAAAGCTCAGAGAGCAAATAAAATTTGCCATGAAAAAGTTTCTCAAAAATCTGTCGTTTGGAGTCAACATTAAAATGTAGGTTCCGCCACTCATTGGTAAAATTAACCCACAGAATAAGGGCGGTGTGAGAAGCTAGGTTGTAATCCTGACTAAGGGTTTGACTGCGAACGACATATTTTTGAGAAACTTTTAAAGTCAAGTTTTTTTTTACTCTGAGAGCTTTTGCCGCAAAACTGCTATCTATTTGCTATTGATTATAATGCCATCATATCGTTAGTCTCATTCGCAAAGGTGTTAAGTCCACTTTTTTCCAAAATTTAGATTTTAATGCAAAACGGTAACATTATACATAATACATATTTTACGACAAAAAAACATGTCATTATATAGTTCAAAGTTGTTGTAATTTTGTGGTTTGCAAATGTGCTAAGTCCACAAAACTACGAAAAATATTAATATTATTAATTAATTAGTACTAATAATAATCACCCTTATTCTGGTGGTCGTCGTCGACATCGTCTTGCGTCGACAGTTTAAAATTGGTATTCTGTTTGTCGTTATTGACAGTTATAGATGACTGTCGACACACATTTGGTATTCTGTGAGTCAATACGCCGTCGATATTGTGTTGTGTCGACTCTGATTTTATCGACATCATTTTTGGTAACGACGACGACGGCGACGACGACAACCAGAATAAGGGTGAATAATTAACACTATTAGTTATTAATATTATTATTATTTTGTAAAAATAATTGCGTTTAACAAGTTTACAAATTTTAAAAACTGTAAAAGCTACAATGTTTTTTGTGTCACCTGTAAAATTTGAATAAAGGGACTTAACACCTTTGCGAATGATACTAACAATATCTTGTTATGGGCTATATAGATTGAAAAGAATCTTTTGAGTTTTCTGCATTTCCATTCAACTTCTCGTAACGGAGGAAGTATTTTACATTTGAAATGACAGCGGATCTTGCTGTCAAAGGAAGAATGAGAGGGATACAGTGATTCACGTTTCAAAGCCAAATAAATTTACCAAAATGTACACGTAATTTTTGAAACTGTGGTCAGTTATAAACCGATTTTCAACATCTTTACAAAGTTTGAGTTGTGATGAAGTGATTTTAAAGTAAATTTCAGGCAGCAGTTACAAACAAAACTACAAATCCAATATAACGCACCGCCATTTATGGTGGTATAAAATGAAATAAAGAAATATTTAAATTGACAGGCCTTTAAAGGAATGATTACTATAATTAAAAAAATACAGATCGAATTTACAAAAGGCAGTTTTAAATAAGAACTTTAAAGAAAAATAAAACTATTATTATTATTTCGCACTGAATAAATCAAATATTTAGTCTAAAAGACTGTGGAAAATATAACCTAAATTTGGATCTTTGAAGTCTTTGATTGAAAGTGACAATCAAATGGATTTGTTTGTCTAACATGACAGTTCCATCAATATCGATACTACAATCTCAAGTAACCTGACAGAAATCCGAAACGTAGAAATTGTGATTATCAGTTTTAACGCTTGAAATATTTCAATGAAGATCTCCGTCTTCGACAAACTTGATAGATTACGGAATACGAAGTTAATCTATGATCTTTCATTCAGAGGGGGCTTTCATGTGATTAAGACAATACACCATTTTATTTGTTGTACACAGTAATTATGAAATCTTTCATATTCGAGCCTTTCTTAATGGTTTTTATTTCGTAACGATTTTATTGCAAATGATTTCATTCTTTAAAATTACTGCATAAAAAATTTTAATAAATGATGGTATGTATGTATGTATGAATACATATGTATGTATGTGTAATAGTGTTAACAAATAACATGGCAACTTTGTATCATATCGTGTCTTCGCAATGTTGATTATGCTTGATGCTCATGGTGATGATAACGATGATGGCGATGGGATAAAAACAATTTTGGTTGAATTAATAAATCAAAAGGATGAAATACGGACTAATCATAGCAAACAAATAACGAAAAGAATAAAAACAACAAACAAACTAGAAAATACAAATCTATGGATTTTTTTATTTTAAAAAGATAAACGAGTATCTTAAAAAGTATCTTTGGGGGACACAATTAAAAACTGTTGTTCAATAGAAATTTTTTAATACAAAAGTGTCTAATTGTGCAATTTCGAAGCTGTGTATACACATATCTTAATAACATACTTTTTTCTGTGGCTAAGTAGTAAGTGGGATTTGTATGAGTACATGGGAACCAAATTTACAACAAGAAGGAGAAGGAAATACTTTGAAAAGAGTATTCGTAATCTTACTGCCTCGTTTTTCTATTGCAATTGCTGAGAAAAAGTGGGTCAGGTTATCAAAGAAGTGGGTCATCAGCGCCGTTGTGTGTTACGTTATCAGACGAGAGCCCATGGTTCAAACTCTACCTTAAACATCTTGAACAAAACGAAATATGAAGAAATATTTCTTTGGCGACTTCTACTTTAAAAAAAAAAAAAAAAACTTTTGGCAAAAATTCTGAGAGTAAAATAGAATTGCCATGAAAAGTTTCTCAAATCTGTCGTGTTCGGAGTCGTCATTAAGCAGTAGCTTCCGCAACTCACAGATGAAATTAACACACACAACATGAATGGTGTGAGAAGCTAGGTTATAATTCTGGCTAAAGGGTTCTAATGACCAATTAAGTATGGTAAGTAAGAATTGTCAGCGTGTGAATTCTCCGCTGCCCAGAATTAAGTGTTTTTATTAGCACCCAAATGTAAGACCGATATACAGGTAGCCTATTGAAGAACCTTATACTCAGAAGGAATTTAACAATAAAGTATTGTTGATGTTGCCCAATTCAATTTTATTTTCCATCAGATTTGCTGTAAATGAAGAACATCTTCTCTCTATCATTAGAATGGGAAACCATAACTCGACTTTTGTTTCTTGGAGCAACAATTACTATTCCGATGAATTTTGGTACTGAAGTCTTCACAGACGGATCGAAAATGGCATTCGGTGTTCATATTTTAGATAGAAATTTCTGCAAATAGCAGGCATATAAAATGGGGATCGGGTCCATAATTTTTTCGCACTAACGCATCCATTTAATTTGAATGGATCTTGTTCGGACATTAGATACCACAATGTCTACGTTTCATATTATCAGCTCTAAATAAATTCCCAATGTTTACTCTATGGTATGTTATTCTACATGTCTGTCTATTTCCCATACAATACCTGGAAAGTTGCCGTAGTCTAGTAGGTAGTGTATTGACTTATTAGACGTAACGCCCGGCTTCGTATCCCAGGTCAGGCATCAAAACGAAATATGAAAAAAAAAAAAATTCTTCGGATTTCCTCTCAGCAGATTTCTGGCAAAAACTCTGAGAGTAAATAAAATTTTCCATGAAAAAGTTACTCAAAAATCTGTCGTTCGGAGTCGACGTTAAACTGTAGGTCCCGCCACTCACGTATAAAATTAACACACACAACATGAGTGGTGTGAGAAGCTAGGCCGTAATCCTGATTGAAGGGTTGTAATAGTCAATTATGTTATGTATGTATACCAGAGATCAGCAACGAGTATTCAAAACGATGAGTAGATTCGAGTCATACTTATAATTTCAGCTACTTATACGCATTCATACTTATTTTAATATCATACTCATACTACTAATATTCAAAGTTAGAAATACTCATCGTACTCATACTTAACAATACGCACGATGTTGTTGATTTCGACTCTCCATGATTCAACATATACACGAAGCACAAAATAAGTATGATTCGAGTACGAACACCACAATACTCGCTCGAAGGTTGTGTGTGTGCTTTGCTTGCTGTCTTTATCTTTTCTTTTCTCTTCTTTTATAAATGCAACAATAACTACTACTGTAAATTTTGATGAATGATTCGAGTGACTCGAATCATTCGTAAGTATTATAAGTATTTTTCTAAATTTATGAATCTGAATGAGTAGGCGTATGAATCAAACAATGAATCGAATGTTGTGAGTTTGATGTCAACGTTGTACTCATACTCATTGCAACCTATACTTATAAATCAATGTTGTAGCGAGTACGAATGAATCAGAGTAGTTGAATTTTAATACTCTTGACTCACTCATACTCAAAATTTCATAAGTACCTATGAGTAGCGAAAATACGATTCATTGCTGATCTCTGATGTATACCTGGAAAACATTCGCTCACTATCTCCTTGGAGTTACTTGTTCAGTAGTAACTTCAATAGCCAGTGATATATCACGGTTACTAAACTTCAGCAGAATCTGAACAGGTATCATTTCCAGGCTACTTTTGGGCCAGCTGACAGCTGTCACTCCAATATGTCCCCTTTCGACTAGAGTTCTAGGGGATATAGATATAGAGTTCAGTCTGAATGACTGTGGTGTTTTATTGACTTCCGTGCTCTGGACCGCACAATTTCTGCACCCATTCCTTGTAGCATTTTGAATTCATTCACGTACTACTTTTATAAACAGTTATATTAAAATTTGAAATCCGAGCACTACTCTTGTCTGTGTATTTGGCATTCCCTTTGCACTCCCAAAAATAGCCAATAATTCTGGTATTCAAACAAGTCTTACCCAGCATTTTACTATTCGTTCCTGAGTGCACAAGAGATTAACATGTTTTAATAGCCAACGAAAAGTAAATCTCCATATCGTCCTATAAAACATTGGAGATAAAAAGTTTTATTTGCCCTTAATGGTTATAAATATGTCATCCTTGATAAGAGTCCTCATCGAAATTTTCTCACTATTAACTTCACTATGTCGTTCGTACAGAACAACAAATTTTTTTCTATTCTTCACAATAAACTGCTTAAAGTGAACGTGCAGTTCGCCAACAGCCAGAAGATCATTCAAAGAACAATGATTGTGATGTTAATCATGTGCCATGAGTACTGCTGTTAATCACGTTGCTCATAATGATTTTGTTAATTATGATCTTAATTGATTTACACACACACACAGACACTCATATACACGCACACATTATGTGCGGTATGATGAATATGACAATGAAAGACAGACCAGACCACATTGTAAATCAGTATTAATAAGGCTTTAAGAGAGAATTTTTTAAAACTATAATCATCAGCATTCTTATTTTCATCTTTCCTAGCAGCCATTCTAGCCGTTCTAAAAATTGTCTCTAAAAGATGAGAATTTTTCATTAAAAATTTTGTTACTCTTTTTTTTTTTAATTTTTTTAATTTTTTCCATTTTTTTTTTTTGCTCATTTATCTGTCAGTTGTTTCGGGTGTTTGGTGGGGTGTATTGCAACCACAGCCGTTTTTTATATTTTTTAAGTGTCTACACACATTTTGGACAGACAGACAGACAGACATACATATGACAGCAGCAAGCAGCAAAAACAAAAAAAAAAAGTGTCGGAAAAATTATTAATAACAACATGCACGGTCGGTCCATGTATCCATGAAATACAAACAGCCATTTCAAACCATTCATAGCCCAGCAAGCAAATGTTGTCTTTGCATTTCAAATAAAAAAATCGTTCATTTCGATGACTTTTCCTACGAGGAAAATATGAAAAATGAAAATCTATGTTTTAATTTTATTCGGAATTTTTATTTTTGATTTTTAATTTTTTTTTTTTTTTTTTTTTTTTTTTTTTTTTTTGTGTCACAAGACAAATAAACATTTATTTATTGAATCTTTAAGATTTTCGTTGTCTTTTTTTTTACCCAAAAACCTGTGATTGTGTTCATCAAAAAAAAAAAAAAAAAAAAGTTTCAGACGATCTTGTAGATTCAAACGCATACACTCACTCCAATACACCCAGTGGTTAGTCGTCTATAATTGACTAAAAGAAACGCAGTATTTTTGAACACCCTACAGTACCTTGAAGTATAAATTTAGATCGTAAGTCAACAGGTAACTGTTCAATTAAAAAATAAGAATCGAGATGTGCTTTAGCAAAATTCTTAAAATGCAATGCAGTCCTGTATTTACAGCAGTTTAGGTTACATGAATTGGCGGGTCCTCCTTGAAGTGCTAAGTTCCACTCAGTCTAAAGCTTTGACTTATTATGATACAACAAAAAACACCTAAAGAAAACCAACCATATGGTTTTCAAAATAAATCAAGACATTTTAGCATATATTTTTAATTTTTTGGAATACAGACAGACAGAATTGGTCATTACAACCCGTCAGTCAGAGTTTCGACCTAGGTTTTCTTCACACCACTTTATGCTATGTTTTCATGGCAATTTTATTTTCTCTCAGAGTTTTTGCCAGAAATCTGCACAGAGGAAGTCGACAAAGAAATATTTTTTCATATTTCGTTTATAGTTGGATATGTCTGACCTGGGATTTGAACCGAGGCCTCACCTCTAATAAGCCAACACACTATCTACTAGACTACGGTGACTTTTTTGGAATATTCACTCAAAAATGCAAGGAAATGAGAGTGAAAAAATGTGTGTCTTATCATGGCGTTAGCTTAGAACTGATGCATTAGGTTAGAGAGATCCCTCTGCTCGTGAAGACGTCATTTAAAATATGCCAAGTCCATCAAAGTACCTGCCAATGGGGCAGTGACCTTTGAGAAATACAATAATGCGCAGGAACTATACGATTCAAGAAGAAAGAGAAAAAAATCATAAGTGCTCTTCTTATCCAAATAGTCCCAACAGAGCCTAGCAAAACTAAACGTGTGTTGAAGTTTTGAATATTTTTTAAATAGTCAACAACAATTGTGGTACTCCTATATTTCCTCACGATGACTGTTGACACTTTTTCAGGGGTTTCCTGTTCAATCCTGTTCAGCGTTAACAAGTACAAAGAGTTCAAGAGAAAAAATAAAATGAATTGCAATAAGGACAGAAGTACGTATAAAATTAACGCACACAACTAGAGTGGTGTGAGAAGCTAGGACGTTGTACAATGGGTCAATTCGACCTCCGGGTACTGTACTTGTCACAGTTGACAAGTACACGTCCTCTAACCTAACCTAACCTAAGGACAAAAGTGATAAAACTTTATTAAAGCCAAGAACATATTTGGAAGGATATTTGGCATCTCATTTGTTTCGTGCCGTGTGCCAATCAAAAGTAATTTGTATCGGGACACTTCAACTCTGTTCACTCTGACCATAAATGTGCAATCACTGACAGCAGTGAGGTTAGAAAAATTTTTGTGTTGACTCGTACACTTCCCTTTTTAGATAGTATTCCCAAAGTTTCCAGTCTTATGTAGAGTTTCGTCTGGATCATTGTGTAGTCCTTGTTCAAAATTATTGCTTTGGGATACAAATTATAGTTCCGTCTGGATGATTTGGACCCATTATTTCTGCAGACATTCCGTGCAGCATTTCGCATTTATCCGTGTACGCGATTCGTAAAATATTATAGCGGTATTTTGGATCCACACCCTGCATTTGCTTGATAGAAAAGTTTCCGTTGTATTTCTTAGTTAAACTGATCGAATGCCGAAGGCTATCAACGAAGTTAGTCCAGCTTGTACACTACAGAACTTACAGAGAAAATTGGAGCGCCTATGCTCGGCAACAGTTTGTAAAGTGCGAGGATTGTATCCGCTATAACTAGTACATTACAATACAATAACCTACGATATCTCAATATCCTGCAACTTACACAAAGTAGTTACCTTCAATTGGTTCCACACTTTTCTCAGAAATCGTCAGCAGATAGAGTCCAATGACATTGGCAAAGAACTTGATTGCACCATGATTATGCGAGTAAATCAAAGGATTGTGGGTAGGGGAGCTTCCACGCCGTTGAATAGGGCTGTGAATACGGCTGATGTTTAGAAAGGTGTGCTCAACAAAAGGGATTTGAGGCAATCGCAATTCTTATTGGAAAACTGCAATAATCGGAGAGCTGAGTCTTGAATAAGACTATTCAGTAAAAACCTGAGGTTCGTAACCGGTTTTTTTTTCCAGGTTTTACTCTGAGTACATTTATTTAGGATGGGGGTTGTCCCGAGCCTATCATATAGATTTTATGATGATAAGTAAACAATTAAATAATGCAAAACGAATCACCGGAACACAATCTTAGAACCTGTGGGGCATTAATGTATGCCAGAAGGAAACAAATGTGGGCATATTATGTGCTAGGCAGGAAATTATCATTGTCGACACCGAGCAGCATTCTGAGGTTTGTCAGAACAGTAGATTTGGAGGACAAATTGTAGGGATTCTCTCTAAAGTTTAAGGGGAGTACAATAGATCGTATAGTTGCAGTACTAAAGCACCTCTTCGCAATGATTACATAAAAAGCCTTTAGATCATATGGTCGGAGTACTATGGAATCTATTTATGAAAATTTCAGCTGCCTAGCCATAATATGCATATCCATCGTACGAGCGCGATTGAGGAGTGTGTGAACTAGGAAGTTAGGGCAGGGTGTCCAGAACTGTTTTGAAGTGTAAGGAGGCTTTTTACGATTCCTCTGAAAATCATAAGCTTTGTTAATACCTTATGTACATCTAAGAGTTGTGGAAGAAATTAACAATTAAAAATCAACGATACAGATCTTGCATAAATGCTGAGAGGGCATGGAACCTACTAACCTAATATCAGGTGCTCGGTAAAGTGATCAGCGATAGTGGGTGTGACTTTTGTAAGGCATTGTAATTAGCTACAGCCATAGGCATAGACACAGTTTTGTATTTAATTTGTAATATTTTTAGTTTTATGTGACTAAATAATCGTTTTAAAATACTTAAAAGAATATTTACGAAATTAACAAAACACACACACATTTTGCATTTAAAAAAAAAAATACAAAACAACAACAACAATGATTTCTTTTATAATTTATTGTAGTTAAAAAAAAAAACAAAAACAAAAAAATAATTTTTTTTGGTTCTTTTTTATGTCTGTGTTGTAATTTTATAGTTTTTCAAATTGTTTGTTGTGACTCGTTGTGGGTTTTTTAATTTTTTTAATAAAAAAAAATTACAAAAAAAAACTGAATTTTCGGTAAAATCTTTTGTTTTAATACACACAACTTTGTTGTTGTTTTCGATTACATACTCTCTATGAAACTTTGTAAGTTTTGTGGCTTTTTTGTTTTTTGGTTTTTTTGCTGCCTCTATTTCATATGACATCTTCATTGAATTTTTTTTCAATTTTTATTTTTTAATTCTTTTTTTTTTTATTCACAATAAATTTAATCGTGTGTGAAATAAAACAAATTATTTTACACGCCCCCAATATTTATGATATTTTTTTTTATTTTTTTTTTTATTGTTAATATTATTATTGTTGTTGTTGTTCGCTGTAGAACAAAAAACGCCAAGTGTTAAAGACGTGTCTGTCTGTCAGTATTAATTCTCTTTTTTTTTTTTGTTTTTCAATTTTTATTTTATTTATAATGTTTCGTTTTTTTTATTCTTCTTTTTCTTTTTTTTTTTGTCTAGTATTGCTTGGCGGTGTCGCTGTCATTGTCTGCCTGTCGCATTGACTGTGTCTCGTGGTCTTAAATTAACGGCCGTTTGAAGGATGAATACTACTACCAGCACTGCTGCTTATTTAATGAGGTGACCTTGTTAATCTTTTTATTTTTTCTTTTTCTTTTTTTGTTCTTTCAAAATTTTTATATTTTTTACATGATATTTTTTTGTTTTTGTTTTTCTTAAACAATTAATCAAACAACATTTAAAAAATATATTTTACGTCACATCGATTTTGTCGATTTAGTTTCCGAAGCTTAAAGAAATTAATACCAAATATAATAGGGAACCATCAACAGTCGTCCACCAACTGTCGATATGTTTTGCAATTGGAAAGTAATTCATTCAATGATATGACGATTTATTATCATTTTGTTATCGATTGATCGACGCCAAGTTTGCAAGATGATCATCCAAAGTTTTAAAAACTATTTAATCGTAGAGCTTGCTTGATTACTCTGCTGTTTGTCGACACTGTTGTAAGTAAAAATTTCAATGTGAGGCTCCTTGTGAAAATAAGAAGATTTATTGCAATACAGAGCACAGCTGCTATAAAAGGTTTCTTTTTCCATGCCACGCTGGCTCATAATTTCCTCAGGGATGTGTCCTCTATGCCCATACACTAGGTGAAATTCAACTTAATCTTGATAGGACATTTCAAACTAGAAATCCAAGTCGTAAAAACCGATTCTCTGACAGGGTCTGCTCCAATGGTTCTGTGGACGGTCTGCAAGGACGATTATAAACTTGAAAAAACGACAGGCTGCGGAATTTTCTCCGATGGCTTAATCTTAAGAAATCTCTTCGCTTGCCGGGCCAAGGACCATAAATCGTGCTACGGAACTGATCCTAAATAAGGGATCTCCAAAGGATGGCAGACCAGCAGCTATCAAATCTCTTTCGGTTGCCTCCTTCGGGTTGGTCAAATCTTTTGGCAGTTTTATGTCAGTCTTTTATGGGTTCCTGTTGACAGCGACATCCCTGGTAATGGTGTAGCCAATGAATTTGAGCTGGCACACTTCTAAACAAGAATATACCCCTGTTAGGCTGTATCTAGGCCAAAGATAATTATTATATATGTTCCTTTTACTTCTCTAGGGAACATAGGGCCGCAAAAAATATTTATTGGCAACGAATTAATACTATGCGGTTTAATAATTTTTCCAGATAAATTGAATAGGATGTGTACCAATCAACTACATAAACTACATATTTCGTTGGCGCATTTCTATTACTGGAGCTATACTCAAGATTCATTGCGCTTTCCTCCCAATTGTTTCTGTAGAGATTGTTGACAGGTTGAAGGGTTAAATGTAAAAATCCGTCTCTGGTTCGGCGCATACTCCTCTCATTTAACTCACCCCTTTCACTTTAGCTTAACGAAGTTTTCGTTTAGACTGATTTTCAGCTTAATCTAAAGAAGTCATGCTTTAAGCCGACCACTCGTCCATACTTATTAAGTAGCTTCGAGGCATAGTTGACATGGTTTACCACTTATAGCCACACATAATGGCCTATTATGTTATAATTGCGAAGAGGTGCTTTAGTAATGCGGCTATACTATCTATTGTACTTCCCTCATACTTTATAGGGTAGTCCTAAAATATCTCCTCCAAGCCTATTGTTCTTACAAACCTCAGAACGCTGCTCGATGTCAGCAATGACACTTCCCTGCCTAGCACTTGATATGTCCCCAGTTGTTTCCTTCTGTTGTGCTTTAATGACCCGCAGATTTTGATTCATTACCATTGTCACTGAAACTATATGTTGGACTAGAAATAACTCCCAATCTGAATAAGTTTACCGTACTTCTACAGGGTCCCTTCAAAAGACCTGTTACCAACCTCAGGTTATTTCAGTTAGTTAGTCAGCTTAAGTCATATATCATCTCCTCTGATTGTAATTTCCCAACTAAAGTTTTGATTTCCTCCAACAAAACCCACTTGTTTTGTGAACAGTTTTTGCTTCTTTTAATCTTCCCTTTCGTAGAGCATACCTTTGCAAACATCTGATCGCACTTCATAGAAGCGTTATTGCATCATCAATGGTTACGGAAGCTCGTATGCTTGCTTGGGACCCAGCAAGGAGTTACCTTATTTTGTCGATTTTCGATTTAACCTAAAAAGAGCCAAGCGCTCGAATGGCGGGTTACTGGCAAATTGTATTGCTGTGTTCTGTCTTTGGAACTCCTATTCAAGTTGAATTGAGCACTTCTTTCAATGACATAGACTTTCGTTTGGAAGATACCCCGCTGGTTCGGAATATTTCATTTTGAGGCAATCTCCTGCTTCTGTTCCAAGATTTTTTCTTGAAACATCTGTGAACCATAAAATAATTCCTCTTTTAAAAGAGTATGCAGAGTATCCAGATTACTCCTATAATTTTTTTTTTTTTTTACTAAGTTTCGTTGCGAAGCACTTCCCAACATTATCATCATCAGTTATGTTTTAGGTCAAGCTATACTTCAAAATAACAGGAAATTGAAAAGTAAAATTAACGTTAATCACCGGCTATAAACAGATTAAAACAAATCACTTCCCATACCCGTTTTTAAAAGAAGTTCCTGTTAGAAAATCAAATCTTGATGATTTAAATTCCCATTCATTTTCACAATTTATGACAAGAGAGATGAGATGAACGTGATGATTAAATGATTCTTAAATATGTTATTACGAAAACAAATTATAATTATTATGAGAATTTAAAAAAAAATGCGTTTAGTGCAGCAGCAGTGAGTATCAATAATTAAAATCGAAGTGCTTACAAATTTCTGTTTTTAATCTGTCAACGTGACACATCATTGCGCGATAAACTGAAAGTGTGATTACGAATCAAAATTGTTTCATTTATGATATGAAACCCCGTCTCTTTGTGGTTTATTACCCGATAAATCATAATGAAAACATTAGAAACAGAAAAAAAATCCAAGAATTACGATAGAAAAAAACTCCCAAAAAGTATACAAAAAAATAAAATAAATTGAGATGAAAGATAAAGCACAGATCCAGCCAGCAAACATTGGAACAAAACAAAAAAAAAAAAAGATAAAATTTATTAAAAAGAGCACAAGAAATGAAATGAAATGTAATAAGAAATGAAAACGTTAGAAAATCTTAGAAAATGACAAGTAAAGCAACCAACCAAGCAAAGGTGTTAAAAGTAAATAGACAAATGGATGAACGCACAGACAGACAGACAAACAGACAAATAGTCACGCAGATACTTAGACAAACAGACACCAGCATGTCTGACATTCCAAAAATGTGTAAACAATACAAGCCAACAACTATAGGGTGATGTTTTAAAAGCTGTTACAATTTAATCTTAATCTTAATTTTAATTGAAAATTTCTTAGAAAAGATTTAAAAATAAAATTTGGTTTCTCGAGAAAGTTTAGTTTCAAATTGAATTAAAAACAAATCGTTTTTTGTTTTTTAAACAAAAACCTAATACAATTAGATTTCGCTGGCTTCTACGAAATATAAATTTAGCCAGAGAACTTAAATTTTATCTTTCTTGCTGACTTTACTACCTCTATGAAGCCTCAACTTGCTTCGTCTATCATCTTTTTTTTTTTGCACAATTCTATTGTACGCGATACACTTTCTATCATTCATAATCCTTGACATCGGAAAAAGGTCGCTTTCGTTCTGTTTTCCAAGTGCATTGTGGTCCATTGAAGTCTTTGCGAAGAAGTTTAATAGTACTGTGACCATACGATCTATTGTACTGCCCTCAATTAATATAGGGTATCCCCATAATGCCTATTCTAAACCTACTGCGTTGACAAACTTCAGGATGCTACTTGGTGTACAATTCTTGATATGCACCCATATGCGTTAGTGCCTCACAGGTTCCAAGAAAGTGTTGTAATGATTTAATCCTATCACCAAACAACCTACATGTTGCGTTCTAGACGATCCCCATTTTTAACAAGTCTTCTTTAAGTGTCCAGTGCGTAGTTTATTCCTGAATAGTCTGATGCATGGTTCTGATCTCCTCTTATTTTAAAAAAAAAAAATTGATTACTTCAAATCCTTGATTGAAAAACAGTTTTGGCCACAGAAAGAATCTGATCCCATCAGCAGCGTGGAAACTTACTGCCTCATTTACCCTATTTTCCCTGTCTTGCTGATTCAATTCCCCAGGTAGTTCTATACTATATTCGATTTAAACTCATAAGAGCCTAGTATGTAGTGCGTTGTCTTAATTGGCGAGTGCCTGTACTTCAGACACCGATTAAGCAAGTCTGAGATAGTGTTGCTATGTTACGTCCTTTGTCATATGCTTCTACTTGGAAGATACCTACGTGTTTTGCCATGGGCTCGAAATATTTCATTCTCGGACTAAAAATTCCCGCTACTCTCTTCTAGATTATCGCATTGACTTTTGTCATCATTTCTTAACGGGTGGTTACGCCAACGAGCAAATTTATCGTGCATTAGGCTCGGTAAAATCAGAAGTGATTGTGAAAAAGGCATTATCGCCTGTTTTGGTGACTGGAAGTTTTACTTTTTCGTATTTCTTACAAAATGACCCTAGACAACCGCTATGATTGTATGTTAGCTCACATACTTTGGCCTGCAATTGACGATTATGAACTGGATGGTAAGTGGTTTCAACAAGACGATGCCATGAGTCTCCCCACAACCGATTTTGAATTTACTAGAGGAGAAGTTTCCCGAAAAAATACCTTTAAATTTTGACGACATCGATTGGCCGCAAAGATCCAGCGATCACTGAAGATACTGCCTTGAAATTGTATAGAATTTTCCAATGATTCTTAAACTGTTTTTATTATTTCATAATGTCTATGTCTAGGTTGGTTTTTGCTTTTCCAAGGTGTTAAAATGGAACAAAAAAATCTACAAATTATCACACTTTTTACAAGAACAATAACTATGTTAAGACAACAACAAAAACAATAATGATAATTGAAATGTATTTGAAAATCTAAAGACGTGACAACAACCATTGTTTTTAAAAATTTACAGAATAATTATCAACAGCGTTGTTAAAGGGGAAGCTACATAGAAGAAAAGAGAAAGAGGCAGGCTAATAGGTAAGAATTGATTTTGATTGGCTTATTTTTAAAAGATAGAAGAGACCTACCTGCAAACAAAACGGATATCCGGTGTGTCTTTATATAATGTTGCTAAACACTATAGTCATGTTGCTAATAACTACCTGTTGTCTATGGCAACATGTTGCGAAAAAGCCAAAGTATAGAGAGCGTAACAACATTATTTTGCTTTTATTTTATATGCTGCTCTGCTGAGCAACATTTTTTCCCGAGGCTTCGTGTATTTGCGACACCAATAGTGATCAACAGTCTTTAACGAGTATTTTAAGCGAACGTGCGCATATTATAGCAAGTTTTTGTTTTTATTTTATTATTTTACAAAACAGATTAAAAATATTTTTATTTTCTCTTGTTGTACGTTGTTTTTTTAATTGAAAAACAAATTTTATTGAAATTTTCTTACGATTTTCAAATGCAATTTGCCATACATTAGAGACTGCATTTAAACTTACAACTCCAAAGGTTTAAGAGAAAAAGTCTTTTATGGTTTTGCTATAAAAAAAAATTTTTTTTTTTCATTATATGACTTGTGTCGGTCTGAAATTGTTGTTTTAAATATAATTGGCACGAGAGCAGCCAGCTACAAAAAAAAAAAAATAAAAAAATACACTCAAGAAATTGTTTTTTCTCAACGTTGTTTTTGTTTTTTCTTCTTCTATATTTTCAAACGAAAATTGTAGTGAACGGATACAACAAAACAACAACAGCACAATGAATGTATCTCAATATCTTTTAAAAAGAAAATAAAATAAAAAAATACAAAAATTGAGAAGAAAAAAAGTGAAATAAAAAATAAAAAAAAAATAAACCGCAAAGTAAAGAGTTTTTCTAAAATACAGCAACAGAGCAACACTGACACACTGTTTGGCTGGTTGACTGGCTGTTTGTTTGTTTATTTGTATGGCTGTCTGTCTGTCGGTCGGTCGGTAATGGTCTCTGAGCTCGTTAGTTTATTTATTCAACGACCGATACCGTGTGTGGACATTATTTTCCGAAACGCGCAACATTCAACACACACGACTGAAGCACACAAGCAAGAAAGATACAAATAATTAACAAAATAAAGCAAAATAAATAATACAACAACAACAACAATATTTATTTAATAAAAATAATAAAATTATTAAATAAAATACGAAAATTAAACAAATAAAAACGAATTTTATTTTATATTTTTATATATAAAAAACGCCCTTTTTTAAAAGAAAAAAAAAAACGTGTAAAGAAACACACACACCAAAAAAAGTTATTTTTAAAAGCATAACAGCTAAAAATAACGAGAAAATAAAATTTAAAAAATATATGCTGCAAAAAAATATAAGAAAATCCCAAAACAAATAAAATAAAACCACAACGCATGTAAAGAAATTTAAAAAGAAAAAAAATCTTTTGTATAAAAAAGTCAAAATAAATGTGTAAAAAAATATAACAACAACAACAACAACCACAAGTGTATTAAAAATCAAAGCAGAATATCAGAAAAAAATAAAAAGTTGAAGGAAATATATCTGTATAAAAAAAATATAAAAAATAAACAACAATAACAACGGCAGCAACATCATCATCATCATCGCCATCATCACCCAACATCTCAAAACACAACAAATAAATGTTGTTATCTAATCTATAAATTTCCATTTATTTAATAAATGTTTTAATATTAAAACAAAATCAAATACAAATACAAATAATATCCCATATAAAAGAGAAAAAAAATAATAATATAAAGTGTTTTTAATAACAACAAAATATTAAAAAAAAAAATTGTATCTTTAAGATACATTTAAAAGTGATTTATCATTTCGCAAAAAACAACACAACAACTTCGAAAAACCACAAAAATATGGCTAAAATTACATATAAAAACTGCAACAACAAATCATCACAATCATCGCCACTAACAGTTGCTCCAGCAGCAGCAACGTCTTTAATGCCATTAAAAATTATCATCTTCACCCTATTATGCCTACTCAGTCAAACGGTACAAATTGAAGGCCGTAAACATTCACCCCTCTTTGTAGAAGAAGCAGAGGGCAATCGCCGCAACAATCGACCAGCCGGTAAGTCCACACAACAAATTCTTATTATTACAAACGTTTTCTAATGTTACTCTCTTGTATGTACTATGTATCTTCTGTTTTTTAATTTTAAATTAAAACATAATTTATGCATTAAAATAATGCATTCGAAAAAATATAAACGAATTTTTTTATGAATTATACAAAAACAAAAAAAAATTCATAAAAATTCTTTAAAAGAAGTTGGATAGATAGCACCGCCTTAAAAGGGTTCTCTTTTTCCCTAAAGTAAATAAATTTAAAGAGGGTGGGATAAATTAGACACAAATTAAAAATAAAGCACAAAATTAGTTGAGTTTTTTTGTTATACAAAATTGGTTTCATTTTTTTTTTGTTTTTTTAATTTAAAACAGAAAAAAATTCTTAAAATTTGCCAAAACAAAAAATATTTTATAATCTTGCTGTAAGAAACTCCCTAAAAAGATTTTGTTTTCTAAAGAAAAATAATTTATTTACATTAAAAAAAAAAAATTAAAAATTTTATTTTTAAATTTAAAACAAAAGAAAAACTTTTAAAATTTTACACAGAAAATAAAAAAAAACAAATAATTTTAAAATATTGTTTAACCGCCTAAAAGGGTTCTTTCTAAAGTAAATAAAATACTACGAAAATAATAATTATATTCAATTATATTTATTGAAATAAAATTTATTAAGCCTTTAAATAGGTTTTATTGTTAAATTTAAAGCAAACCAAAAATTTCATAAAATTTTCCAAACGAAACGAAAAACTCTGTAATCTTGCTGGCTAGAAACTGACTAAATGATGCATGATACAGCATTAATTGCATATTCAAATCATACAAAATTGATTTGTTTTTAAATTTAAAACAAATAAAAAAAATCGTAAAATTATGCAAAAATATTTTTTTTTTTGATTGCTGTTAAGAAAAGCCGCTTAATTTTTTATCTTTTTTTTTTTTAAATAAATGTAAATGTATCGAATTATTATATTAAAGTTAAAACAAATAAAACAAAATTAAACTGAAACTTGAAATCTAATTTATAGAGAATTGACTTTAGTTCTTTTAATTTAAAAAATATTAAAAATTACAAATTATTAGAAATTTTGTTGTGAAGAACAACTTAAAAAGACTTTTTAAGAAAATTAAATTACATACACTAGTGGCATAAACTAAAGCAACTGACTTAATATTTTGAATCCTGAGAATTTTTAAAGATAGCTTTTTCAAGTCCTTGAGGGTTTATTAATTTACTAAAAAAAAGAATTATTGAAATAAATTTTTTTAGTTCGAAGAAAATAAAATAATGTCTTAAATTTAGGTGGCAAAACCTAACTAAAACAAAAACTCCTTTCACATTTTTTTTTTTTTATTTTTTACATAATGTAACAATTAATAAAATATTCGATATTTTGTAAATTTACAAGTCATCAGCGAGGCATTAGACCTATTAATTCATCAATTTTCTTTTTGAAATGTTTTTCAATGCTTCTTTTTGAGCTAACCCATTACTTCTCCTCAACTCTTGTTATTTCAGTCGCTAGGATTTGATGCCCTGTTTTATACCAAAATGTATGATTAGATTAGTTAGTATTGTCCAAACTTGAAATATTGGTTTATCAAACAAAAATGCGTGGTATATGAATTAATAGTGGTTATTGTAGTATTAGTAATTGGTGGAAGGGTGGTGGAAGATGTCAGCCAATTTCACTATCTTGGAAGCATTATAACTATGATCGGAGGATCGTGACAGGATATCGATAATTGTTTGCAGAAGGCACGACATACCATTGGCCGCTTAAAATCTATCTGGAAATCACCCTCTCTTCAATTTTCAATGCAAAAGTGAATTTCGCCTTTTTGTGCGGATTTGACAGTTGGAACGCATATACTCGTGATATGCGAAAGATGCAAGTATTCGTGAACCATTGTCTTCGAAAGACCTTGTTCTAGCCAACAACTACATAATCTAATCATACATTTTGGTATAAAACAGGGCATCAAATCCTAGCGACTGAAATAACAAGAGTTGAGGAGAAGTGATCTAACGCCATCATATATATATATATTTTTTTTACTCTCAGAGTTTTTGCCAGAAATCTGCTAAGGAAAGTCGTCGAAAAAAAATTTTTTTTTCAGATTTTGTTTCTTTTTTTTGATGTATCTGACCTGGGGTTTGAACCATGGCCTCACGTCTATAAGTCAATTTTTCTTGGCAATTTTATTTACCCTCAGAGTTTTTGCCGAAGTAATATTTTCTTCTTATTTCATTTTGTTCGAGATGTCTGATCTGTGGTTTGAACCGTGGCCTTACGGTCTAATAAGCCAACACACTACCTACTAGACTACGGTAAAAATGAAGTTAGTCCACGGTTATTAGATTGAAGTTTAAAAAAGTAACAAAATCTCCAATATTTTTCTCTTTTTTTTAAGTAAATTAAGTTGAATTTTTAATTCTACAAAATTAGTTTTTAAAGTCCCCAAAAACCTTTTCTTCAGAAAAAATCCGAAAAATTGATTTTTATAAATTCAAAAATGAATCCTATAAAAGAATAATAAGCTAAAAAAAAATTTAGGAAAAGCCAACCTGACTTAAAAAAATTGCTTTTCCGGCAGTCAGCTGTAAGGTAAAATTTTCAAAATTTCTGTTGGGGGGAAACCCCCAAAAAATTGCTTTTGTTTTTATATTTCAGATAAAAGAAATTGTGCAGGAATAAGCATAATTAATACTTATGCAGGAGTTCCTAGAATTAGTGTAACCTTTAAATGACATGATATAGAGTTGTTTTGTTTTTTAACCCAACCCATTTGACTTTAAAATGTTGTTAATTTTAAAAACAAAATGATTTTTTTTTAATATACAACCGTTAAATCTTCGTATTAATTCAATATTTTTTTCTCTCTCACTCTCTATGTATGTATCTCTCTCTATCTTTCTATGTGTTCCTTTAAAAAATCTCTTTCTTTGCTTTCTTATTGGAATGTTTCAGCAACATTTGCCTGTGATTTAAAGAAAATTCCCATACTCTTTTGTAATTAACCTTGTGTGTGAAGGTAATACCTGCTATAAGTACATACATACGAAACAGGATAACATATGTATGTTGGAAACTATATTGGAATTTCCCAGTTCACTTACTAATTATTTTGTTTTGTTTTTTTTTTTTTACCTGCCCACCCAATAAAGAACAAAAACGAAAAGAATAACTCCATCAGAAAATCTCTTCACATTTCTGTTAAGGTTCTAAAATTGCTTAAGCCCTGTAACATGCCTTCTTTTAGTCCCTGATGATGTCTTGTAAAACTGAGACTCAGTTTTAATCCCTTAAGGGCAGGCAAAGCATATACAACATTTTTCATTGTGGGAAATTCCGAAATGTTTCAGTAGCATAAGGGAAAACGAAAAAAAAATAGCTTAATTCACTTACACAGGTAGAGTTGAGTGTGTGTGGAAATTTTATAATTATTGAACGTTCTTCTTCTATCTTGCTTTTCCTTTTTCTTTTTTTTTTATTTTGTTGTATTTTTTCAGTGTTACAATTTTCTTCGTAACCATTTAAAGTTGAGAGACAATTTGACGTCAGTTTGTTTTAAGCATGTGTAAGCATTTCAATGCATTTGATCATGTACGTGGAGTAGTGTATTGTACGTTTGAAGTCTCTTATTTTTTTTTTTTTTCGTTGTTTTCATTTCTTTGTAAAGCATTACAAGAGATTTATTTTTATTGATTATTCTTTTTGCTGTAGTGCTTATATAATGGAAAACAATCTTTTTTTTAAAAACCGGGTGCCAATTTGTCTAGTTTTTATTCTTCATGTACCCTTCGTCATCAACATAATTATGGCTTAGGTCGTAAAGCTATCTTTAGGGTTACTTCAGCTATGTTTCCAGCTACTATGTTTTAAGCAAAATATTTTGTTTAACGTCGATAGGTGAAAAACCATTCATAATTGATTTTGATTTTGTAAAATAAGGAGATTACAATTCTTCCCACTGCAGTCAACAGAGATTGATGTAGCTAGGCAACGGTAGTTGGCAACCCTATAATCCTAGAACCTGTTACAATTGATTAACCGTCAACTTAACGGCAAAAAAGTTTGATTACGTTGCTTTAATATAATAAAGAATCCTTCCCACTGCTGTTAATAGAGGCCATTGTCGTTGCTATCATCCTAGCACCTGCTAGAGTAAACCCATCACCAGCTTAGCTTGGAAAAAACTTGATTAAGGCTGCCGCAATAAGGCAAAGGAATAATGAGGGAGATGATTTGATGATGATGAAAAACAAAAAGTACTTCTTTTTCTTCTAGGCCTGTTCAATTAATCGCTTCTGCAAATTTATCCAGAATACAAAAAGTTCAGTAAATATTTAATGAATAGAGGCAAATTTGGATATTTCTAACACTCGAAATAGTTTTGTAGAAAATTACTGGGAAATAAACCCTAGTTGATGTACAATTTTCCCAATTTCAGGCTACAATAGAAAGTTTTTTTTATTTTTTTTTTATTAAAAAACAGAATTTTAAAGATTTTCTATTGATATTCCTCCTTTGGCATGTATTTGTATGGCAAACAAATATTTTAAGCCGCTTAAAAATGTATGTTTTATTGAAAAACATAAAAAAAATTTTTTTTTTAAATAGAGGCTGCTAATACATACAATAAGCCTTAGGATTAAGGATTTTCATTTTCATGAACAGCTGTTGCATTTCAATGAATTTTTTTTTTTTTTTGTGTAAATTTTGCCTTTTTGCCTAAAATTTGGCAATTAGTTGTAGCAGCAGAGGATTTTTTTCTTTTCGTTTCTCTTAATAAAAAAACTAAAAACCAATTATTAATGAAATTAACAAATTTTTTAGGCCATAAAACAGCCCAATAAAGTCTGGCTTAATTATAAGTGTTACAAACAAACAAAAGCCCACCAGTTTTTATGTCAAGTTTTTATGAATTAAAATAAATTGATTTGTTTTTTTTTTTGCTGTTGTTTTTTTTTTTATTTATTTTTGTTTTCTTAACACAGTTTAGGCGTATAACTACAGGTTTTTGGGTTTTTTTTAGATTTTAATGAATGAAATCTTTTTCTCAAAAACAAACCATTTTAATGAATGAAAAATTGCAACTACGCACTTTTTGTTTATGTATGTTTGAAAAGATTTAGATTTTATGTTTTCTAAGACAGTTTTAAAATCAATTTTTTTTTTTATTTTTTTTTAATTTTTTGGCAGCTTTTGTATATGAAATGATGTATGGGTTTTATATGGTTAAAGGTGTTAAAAAGTTGTTTGAGTTCGTATAGCTTTTTATTTTTCATTTTAAATTAAAACCATTTAAGGCTTTAAGGCGTCAGATGTCTAGCAATTTGAGAGATGTTTGTAATTTACTTTAAAGACAATATGTTTTTTGTTGTTTCTTTTTTGTGTTTTTTTTTTTCTACAAACTTTTTTTCCCCACTTATTTTTAAAAAAAGCACGTAGGCAGAGGAAGCATACGATTTTCATATAAAAAAGAAAAAAACACAGAGTTTTCCATTTAAGCCTTGTTTTTCTTTAAGAAAATAGAAAAAAAAAAGATTTAAGAAACCCACCATAAAACACCCATAACAATTCAATTAATGCTTACAAATCAAAAGACTTAAGACACAAAACTCTTAAGCAATAGCCATACACATCCAAGCAACCAACACCATTTATAAAAGGATTATAAAACTCTGACAGACAGGCTTTAAACAAATCAAATAGAAACGAAAAAAAAGAAAGAGTATTAAATCCTGTTATTTACAATGCATATGTAGCCTATGGTACTGTCTCTCTCTCTCTCTCTCTCTTTCACTGTTAATACAGTATTAAGTTTAACAAATTTAAACAGGCATAAGAAAATTATTACCAAACAACCATACTAATAAGCAAAGAAAATTAACGGCATACCAAATAAATACAAAAAAAGTTTTGAAATAAATCTTGCTTTCTCTTACATATGCTCTCAGAATAAAACGTTGAACACAAAGTCATTTCAAATACACTAGAAAAAACGATAAACAATTAGTGTAAAGTTACAATACCCTTTAAGCTAGAATTAGCCAAACGTTCATGGAATGTAATAAGAGCGAATACCGAATCGGAATGTAATTTCGGTAAGCATTTACAATGCTTTTCATATGCCAAAAACGAACTTACATTTCGTTACGTTCGGTGAGTGTTTTAATAAAAACCCCGTAAGGCAGATAGTCTAAAGAATGCATCCTGGTTAGTCGTCCTAGTCTAGTAGCTAGTGTGTTGGCTTATTAGACATGAGGCCACGGTTCAAACCCCCAGGTCAGACATCTCCAACAAAAGGAAATATGAAAAAAATATCAGATTTCTGGCAAAAACTCTGAAAGTAAATAAAATTGCCATGAAAAGCTTCTCAAAAATCTGTCATTCCGAGTCGACTTTAAACTGTAGGTCCAGCCACTCATGTTAAAAATTAACACACACAACATAAGTGGTGTCAAAAGCTAGGTCGTAATCCTGACTGAAGGGTTGTAATGACCAATTACGTATGTTATGTATCCTGGTCGGTAATTAATGCAGCCAAACCAGTATGAAAACAAAAAGCATTAAAAATAACAGTAGCTGTTGTATAGACAGAATGTTGTTTTCTGCTTTCTAAAGTACCATCTCAAAATCATCCTATTAATACGTGCACACACAAACCCAAAGACAATAAACATTTCAATGCTCTTGGTTTTAAGGAAAAGAGTATTAAATACAACAATACACGAACAGCAATTAATGCAATCATACAAGAATTAAAATACAAAACAATTACAGTAACATTACGACATACACATGTGGTCATTAAAATAGGTACGACTCAAAATTTTTCCTAAAAATTTGTATTTTCGTGTTTAACTGTTTTTTTTTTGTGTAACGTTGGTCAAATTCTTTTCCCTTAGGTCTTCTGATATTACGCCCTGCATCATTTACAAATAAATTTATCTTGGTTTCATTGCTCCAGAAAATATTATGCCATTTTTTGATACCTTCTGGTCCACACCACGTCTTGTGATTTTGTGCAAACTGTTTCCTCTTCTGCAAATTTTTTTTTCTAAGTTCAATGTCACATAGACGACGCCGCACAGTTCTTGGCGATATTTGATTATCTATTTCAGCGGCGATCGCATTCGAAGACTTAAAAGGATCTCGCTCAGCTAGCATCGCGATGTAACCGTCCGTATAGTGCTAGTTTTTCTCACTGTACCAAGTTTTTCTACGACTTTTTGAGGCTTGAGAGCATTAAAAACGAAATTTTTAGATCGCTCAAGCGCATCAGCTATAAATTTATACGATTTTGTCTGTTCTCGAAGCTTTTGAATGAGCCTTCTCTCCTCCAGTGTACAATGTTGCGCTCAACCCATCTATTGATAATATTAACATAAAACGGAAGTCTAGTTACCTCAATATTAAATTTATTTTTGATAACAAACCTTAAAATGTTAATTTTATGACAAAATTTGCAAAAATCTCAACGCGTTCCTATTTCAATGGCCAGAAATTTTTCTTGGTATTTTAAAAAACCTTTTCATAAAAAAATAGCAAACACATTGAAAGTTAACAGAATTTGTTATGTCAAAAGAAAACAGTATTGAGAATTAAAAAAAACATAACTTTATTACAAAATTTTGCGATTGGCAAAAAAATGGCATGAAATTCGCGTCAGTTAAAGGTCGTTCCTATTTTAAGGGCCATATGTGTAAAATGGAGAGTTTTAATAATAACTGCATAATAGAGATGAGCGATCCAGTGATTTTTAAAGAACGTTGTTCTCAGTGAACGTGATTTGTTAATCACTGTTCTTTAAAACAGTGATTGTGATCACAGTATTCCAATAATACAATAATGACAATAACGTATTTTATTAAGTCGTAAGAAAGAGACAACTAGATGATACATACTACGAAAAGACTACTAAACAAAATCAAAGTGGTGTTATCAATGTTATTATTTTTAATGTAATTTTTTTTTTATATGAAGTTTGACAATTAAGTTTCACAGAAAGTTCATGTATAAAAGACAAAAGTAAATAATCAGCATCATCTAATAGTAATTCTGCCTCGCTCAAAATAAAATGAAATAAATTTGAGTATGTCACAATTTTGAAAGAACGACATTATTAGTAACTGTTATTTGGCAATTTCAATCACTGTAGTTACCAGTGAATTGTCAATCACCGTGATTAAATCAGAGTTTTGAAAATATCGCTCATCTCTACTGCATAAGGAAAAAAGTATTTAACACATACATACATACATATGTACATTCTAATAGCTTATGCAAGTATACTTACATTACAATCCCCTTTGGCAATAAGAAAACATCCTTAAACACCTCAATTATTAAATATTGTTGTAACATTACAATAATTTTAGTGTTCAAATCAGATCAGTTATAATCATAACTCTTTAACTAATACATTCGTTGTAACCTAACACAAACATAGAAGAAATAATGTAAAATAAAAAAAAAACATTTGGTTTAACTCTCTGGGGTACTTAATAGGGAATTTTGTTCATTACATTGCACGGTAGAGAGTGTTTAATACAGACACATATGCATTTATTTCAAAGACTCTTGCTTGTGTAACATACAATATTTTAATGCTCTCTTATAAAATCAATGGAGAGTTGCTACATTAACTAACCCTAAGCAATGAAAAGTAATTAATAGGATCTTAATGGATTTAGATGCTATAAATTCGGTGTTTTTTTATGAAAAATTTATTATTTATTTTCTATTTAATTCAAAAATAGTGTGGTTTTTATATAAAAAAAAAAAAAATTAAAACTTATTGGGCTAATGGTTTGAGGCCTTAGTAACTCTTTTAAAACAATTAAAAATTGTAATTCTACTGTATTGTTGTGGTTAGAACAAAACCATATATGCAGAATTTTTAAATAGAAATTTGTGTCATTTATAAATAAAATACAGTAGGACCTTGATTATCCGTGATTCGATTATCCGGCAACATCAATTATCCGGGATGGAAAAAGAAAATTTTTTGCATCGACTTAATTTTATTTTGGATCGACTTAAATTTTTCTGCATCGTTTAACCGTGATTACCTCTATTATCCGTGATTATAAGCAAAAATTGTTTTCTATTACTTTGGACAAACAAGCGAAAAAGGGGAATTCCCTCTTTAGCCCTTTCGGCCGCATTTAAATTTAACTGTTGCTACCAAGAGAATCACTAATTTTTTCCATACAAAAATGAAGAGCGGGTATTTCCGCCTTTTTATCGTTAAATCATGGTTTTTAACTGTGGGTCAAATGACGGGAATTTCCGCGATGACGGGAGTTCTCGCAACGTTACTATCTCTTGCATCGTCGGTGGCCTTAGAGCTTGAATATCCTGAAAAATCATCATCCAATGAAATTTCAATATCAGCGGGAATTCCCGACATTAGTTTAATTAGAGAATAGTGAATGACGGGAATTCCCGCATAACTGCCGAAAGGGTTAATATACGAAATCCTTATCTACTGTTCACTGTTTTCTGACAAAATAATTTTTTTTTATATTTTTGAAACATGTACATATGTATGTATATAAAATCCTTGAATTATTTAGTTTTTATATAAATAAGTACATATGTATTCGTTTATTAATTAATAAAAAATATCTATTAAAAAACTAACCAAAATTGGTACTCAACCGGGAAAATCGATTATATAGAATGCTTCCGGTCCCGACCATCACGGAAAATCCAGGTCCCACTGTAATATGTTTTACAGCATCTGTTATAAATTATAACTGGCAAATATATTCTCTACTTTAGCGTAAACTACTAATTCAAAACACCTCCGCCTTTACATATTGAAAAAAATATAGAAAAATTTATGTATTCCTTACGGGGAACAACGTTCAACAGTTTTGTGGCAAAAGCACTGAAAGTACGAAAAAATTGCGCAGATTTGTCCTACGTTATTGACATTAAATTGTAGGTCCTTCCCCCAACGCTCATGGATAAAAATTAACACTTGCCACTAATTCTGAAGTCACAACGCCCAATATTGCCTGTGTTTATTTCATCCATGAGCAGAGGGACCTACGAATGACAGAGTTTTGAGAAATTTTTCATTTCAATTTTATTTACTCTCAGATTTTTTTGCCAGATTTTTTTCCACTGAGAGGAAGTCGCCAAAGAAATATTGTTTTATATTTCGTTTTTACTCGTATTTTTATATTTGAATGTATAGGCTAGAGTTTGAACCAAGTACCCACTTCTAATAAACTGCAGTGTGTTGGCTTATTAGAAATGGGTCCTTGGTTCATTAGACTATGGCTACTTCGACTGTAAATTAACTGCCATATTCAATACGTAAAACTGTTCACTGTTTTCAAAATGCTTGCTTTAAAGTATACAACGTAATAACGGTTAATGAATTAAAACAACTATTTTAAAGGATTTTTTATGAGTAGAAAACATAAAGAAACCATACTCTTACCTCATAGAGTAGTTTAAATACAAAAATGACGGTTTTAATTAATTGAGTGACTTGTTCACGTATAAATCTCTGCGCTATATAACATAAGGGTCTTCCTATTTTTTTTTTTGGGTATTTCTATGATTTTTTAAGGATGTAAGAAATATTTTTTAATTCAAATTGTTTAACGTTTTTTTTTTAATTATATTTGTATTATTTTTAAATTTTAATTCCCTTATGGATATGCATGCTGTATTTATTGGAAATTAAAATAAAGATTCTTTTTTTCTTTTTGCACACTAAATGTTCTTTTTAAATTAAATTTAAAGCGGAAAAAACACACACCATCATTATTTTTATGCCACATTCTTTAAAAGCATTTCAAATTATCTTTAAAAAACAATCTTTATTTAATTTTCGTGCTCTCTATAGTAAATCTTCTTAAGAGTCTTTTTTTTCTTTCAATTCTCAAGCAAAACGTATGAAAATATTTATTTTAAAGGAAATCTTTTTTCCTATTTTTGTGTTTTTTTTTGCTATTTTTTGTTGTTGTTGTTGTTTTCTTTCAAGCTTCATCAAAAATGAAAATCTTGATATCTAAAACACAGACAAAACGGCACATTTACAAAGAATACAGAGAGAGAGAGAAAAAAAAGAAAAAATAAACACCAACAACACCAAACAAAAGTTAATAGGAAATGCAAGCAGAATTTCAAAAACTATCAAAAGAAAAAAATCTAAAATAAAAAAATGAATAGAAATCATTATGGAAATTTTTTAAAAATAGCATAACAATTTAAGTAAGTTAAAGCACAAGCACACAGGCACAGGCACATGTTTTAGAAAAAAAAATATGTCTAAAATTATATAAAAAAAAAGAAAAAATTATACCCACACCTGACTAAAAAAAAAGCAGAATTTTTTTTTTGTAACCAAAAATAAAAGGGGGTCAGTTCAAAAATCCTCGTGATTTTTGAGATTTCAAAATGTTTATAAATATAAAAAGTGGGTGTGTTACAAGTACTAATCAACAAACCCCCCAAAAAAAGAAGAAAAACATTTAGAAATAATCCCCAAAAACACCTTTACTTTTGCATGTTTTTCTGTTGCTTTTCTACACTCTGCATCAAGTCAAATGCCAAAAAGGCAAATTGCTGTTGAAACATGTGATTTTCGTTGATTATAAGTTTTGCAAGCACACAATAAAATAACGGGCAAAACAAACCAAAAAAACAAAAAAAAAAATAAAATAAAAATATTTTTAAAATTTATCATTGCTTTGATTTATTTTCATAACAATCCCAAAAAAACAAAAAAAAAAAACTAACAACAATTTAATTGTTTTAAAAGATTAAAAAGGCCTTAAAAATACTCATTATGTTGCTAAATATAGAGCAACTCACAATGTTTTCAAAACAAACAAAAAAAAAAGAAGACAATTTTAAATAGAAAATGAAATCATTCATTAAAAATGTCTCGTGATTTTAGAAATTGTGTTATAAATTTCCTTTAAAATTTTTTCACAGTTATAAAGAAAAACAGTTATTTAGAAACAACTCACACACATTTTTAGAAATTCTACAGGAAATATTGGGTACTTCAACAGGCACTTCCGAATTTTGACAGTTGATAACGGCCATATCTGTTAAGTTGTCATTTATTCAGTCTACTTTGCCAAATCAAATGCATGCAATGGTTAAGCAATTTACATCTAGGTTAGGTTAGTGAAGTCGCCGTAGTCTTGTAGTTAGTGTGTTAGCTTACTGGACATAAGGCCACGGCTCAATCCCCAGGTCAGACATCTCCAACAAAACGAAGTATGTAAAAATATTTCTGCGGTAAGTTCCTCTCAGCAGATTTCTGGCAAAAACTTTGAGAGTAAATATAAATTGCCATGAGACAGTTTTTCAAAAATCTGTAGTTCGAGTCGACTTTAAACTGTATGTCCCGCCACTAATGTATAAAATTAATACACATAATATAAGTGGTGTGATGAGCTAGGTTGTAATCCTGACTGAATGGTTGTAATGACCAATTACGTACATATGTAGGTTAGGTTAGCGGGTAGTTCACTCCGTGGCCATAAGGCCCATTGTATTACTCAATGTGAGGTAAGCCCCCTTGTCATGATCCGTTAGTGGTGGGTTTGAACCATCCCGAGCTTTGGATGAAACCGGCCAGTTCCCTTAGAGGCACGTTCGCAACCATGTCCAGATCTTCAAATGTTCTGTCATTCAAAAACCGCCCACAACCACCTCAAATGACATAGTATGTCCTGAAGAGCAGAGCACTCGCATAAAAGATGTTGCACCGAATCCGTTTCCTCTACATCATGGTAGTTTCCTGGTGGGGCAGAGCTAGCTTGTCAGTGAAATTGCCAATAGCGCAGTGTCCCGTTAGAATTCCTGTTAGAGTGCGAACCATTCTCTTGTCGAACTCAATTTTCATTTAAAAATCATCTTTAGTGATGAGAGGACCACTTCCGGATGAATGGGTACGTGCAAAAACAAATTTTTTTAAATTTGTGATCCAATCCACAAATTCGAATTATCCACCACACTTTCACTAACAGGACCGATATTTTAAACAGTGCGTTGTAGTAGATTGCGATGTTGCATTGGGGTCTGTAATGCTTTCAGTCTCTTCAAATTCCTTCATAATCTTGTCAATTGCTTTCACGGTAGGCCAATTATGATAAACATAATCACACCGTAATTTTTTACAGCAGTACGGGGTATTTTAAAATATTCTTTTGCCAGATTTTCTTTGCTCCTCGCTTACAGTACAGAGATTTCATATGAAATTACAGATTTTAATACAAATACTCGTGGCATTCAAGAAACAATTTTTATTTTTTAAAATTTAAAACGTAGCTTAATTCCTTAATATTTTCTCACAGTGCGTTTAATATTAACACAACTTTTAGGCAACACTGTAATAAAAACATTGTCATCGTTTCTCTTTAGAGAACTCTCACTCTTTCTCCTCTCTCTTATTTTTCCTTCTTTACCTTTTTTTTTTTTTTGCAAATTTTCTAACGAAACTTTAATGTCATTTGTCACGTTCGCATTTATTGCTATCACTGTATCACTGTATTGCATTTCAATATTTATTTACAACAATAATACCAACAACTACAACAACAAAAAATTAAATAGTGTCTAGGGTCAGTTTACATATAAAACTTTTATTAATTTTTGAATATTTTTATATTGGATAAAAATATATATTTAAATAATTTAATTAGTTAATACGAGTATAAATAATTTTTGCTTTCAAAGCATTCTTCTTCACTTTTCTGCTTCTACTCTTTTCTTTTGTGCAATTTGTCTAAAGAAACTTTAATGCAATATATCACGTTCGCATTTGTTTCAATAGAAAAAAAATTTTTTTTTTTGCTTTTGAACTGTTCTAAATAATAGATTTGTTACACAACAACAATACTTTAAAGTATTGTCTAGGGTCAGTTTTCAATAGTTTCATAGTTTTGCTTTAATAATTTGTTTTAATGTTAAAATATTTTTTATTTTATTTAAAAAAATATATTTTTTTATACCTTCAGAATATTTTTTTTTAGAAAATTATTGAAAAGAGAATAATATTACAAAAATAAATGTAATAAAGATAATAATAACTTTCGAAAGGTGTAAACGTTTAATTTAACTATATTTGCACAATGCCACTTAAGCTTAAATCCCTAAGATTCTATAATTTTTCTCTTTTTTCCCCTTTAATTTTTCAATGGAAATATTATGGAGAAATTAAAATTAAAAAGAAATATTGAAAAATTAAGTAAACACTTTTATCTAGCATGATATAAATTAAAAAACAAAATTAATATAGCAACTAGTTGTACATTTAAATGTATATTCAAATAATATAACGTTTTTTTCTTCATAATTTCTGAATTTTTTCATTTATGAATTTTTAAGTATATAAAATTTTATAGCATGCTAGAAAAAAAAATGAATATGCAACTTTTTTAGTATAACAAATTTTATTTTTAAATCAAAAACTATGTATATAAAACAACTTCTTATCAATGACTGAAATTTGTTATATTTTATACCATGCTAGACAATATTTCTATTACAGTTGGACCTTGATTATCCGTGATTCGATTATCCGGGAATATCAATTATCCGGGATGGAAAAAGAAAATTTTTTGCATCGACTTAATCTTATTTTGGATCGACTTAAATTTTTCTGCACCGTTTTACCGTGAACCGTGATTACCTCTATTATCCGTGATTATAAGCAAAAAATTTTTTCTATTATTTTGGACAAGCGAAAAAGGGGAATTCTCTCTTTAGTATACGAAATCCTTATATCAAGCCATAACCGCAAAAATATCTCAAGCGACAAAAGACGAAATTTTACAGGGGAAGGTTTTTATTATTTATTTCTTGTGCAAAGTAAGTTAGAAAGTTAAACTTTTTTTTGTCATAAATTCATAACGGTACAGAGTGTGACCCTGAAATTTTTATAGATATGCAAATGATGCCAATGAATTTATTTATTACAAAAAACGATATATGAAAAATATGTCGCTTGAGATATTTTTGCGGTTATGGCTCGATATACTGTTCACTGTTTTCTGACAAAATTATTTTTTTTTATATTTTTGAAATATGTATGTATATAAAATCCTTGAATTATTTAGTTTTTATATAAATATGTACATATTCATTTATAACTAATAAAAATATCTATTAAAAACCTAGCCAAAATTGGTACTCAATTAACCGGGAAAATCGATTATCCGGCATGCTTCCGGTCCCGACCATCACAGATAATCAACGTTCCACTGTACCATAAATTGAAACGAATATTAAGTACATTTTATTACAAAACAATTAAAATATTATTCTTTTATTTCGTGTTTTTTAATGAATAAATGAAAATATTATGGCACACTAGAAAAATTAATTAAAAAAAATACAATTTTATGCATTGGGCAGAAATTGAGCATATCAAGGAAATAACTGTGAATTTTTAATTTTTCATTTCTTTATAACATGACTTTGTAATATTACAATAAATTATTTGTACATAAAACTTGTTTACTAAACATTTTGTAGAGGTTTTTTTGTTTTTATGTTTAAAAAAATGTTATCTTATTTCTAATATGCTAGAAGAAACTTTTACTGTTAGAAATCGCTTCGAAATTGGTTTAAGTCTTATGAAAATATACATAATTTATTGTTGATAGCATGCTAGTAAAAAGTATAGTAAAAATTATTATGTTCAGGAAAATATTTTTTTATGTTTCTAGCATGCTACAAAAAATCTTTAAAATTGTTCTTAAACTTAAATATTTTTATATTTTAAAATATATCTGAAAACTTCAAATATTAAAGTACTATTGCAGCATGCTAGAAGATTTTATTTATGAATATGAATAGAATATGTTGGAAATCTTTTCCTTGTTAAAAATTTAATTCATAATTTTATGAATTTCTTTCAAATTTTTTTTATGCTTTTATAGATAGTACAGCCTATTTTATTTTTTACATTATTTTGTTGCTTATTTTGATTATTTTTTTTTTTTTTTTTTTTTTTTTTTTTTTTTTTTTGAAAAACAAAATCATGGCAATTGCTAAAAATACTTGAAATTCTTAATTAATTACAAGCAGACATCACAAGAGTATCTAACAGCAGAGTAAATGACACGCCTACTAGACGTAGTATGCAGAAACACCAAGAAAATTTAAGAAGAAAAAAAAAATTACTATTTTTTCGTTGTTATCGCTGTTGTTGTTGTTTTTGTTGTTATTTTTGGCTACAATTTGTTTAGAAACAACAACAACAAAATGTGCAAAAATAAAAAAATAAAATTAAATAAAAATTAAGAAAATAAAATCTATAAACTACGGAAAAACTGTATAATTTTAAAAGCATAGACATGATAATTTTTTGTTCGTCTTTTTTTGTTGTGTGTTTTTATTTTGTGGTTGTGTGTGTAGCAACAAAAAAAAAATAGTGTTTAGAAGTGCATTGACTTGCTATGGACTACTATTCTGCTAGGCTAGCGTGTAAAGCATTAGGCCTAAAACATACATACATACATACACTACAAAATAAACTCATTCAATGAGAAATATTCTAAAAAAATAGAAAAAAATTACAAAGAAAAATATAGAAAATAGCAACAAAATATTGAAAATTAATTTTTAAAATATTCTATTTGGTGGCGTAAAAAAACAAACAATTTTTTTTTGCATTTTTTTTTTCGTAATTTTTGGGGTTTTTTTTTGTAGAAATATTTTATTTTTGGCGCCTAATGGCCGCCCGTTTACTTATACATACTTGGTATGGTTACAGCATAGTTTGCTTAAATAAAAATTTAAAGTTAAAAAAAAAATACGAGATAAAATTGAGATTTAATTAAAATCAAATTGCTGAGGTCAGCTTGTGAGTAATTAATCGTTCAAACTAATTACTGTCTACAAGTATGTGTAGCCAGTCATCGCGGGAGCGGGCCGTTACCAGCGAACCAAGGAAAATTTGTGTTAAAAATAAATACAAATTGTAAATAAATTTCAGAATTTTATGACTTAAAGTTCAAAAGATATAATAATTTAAGCATAAAATTAGAAAATAAAATTAGAAAATTAAAATAAAAAACGAAACACCAAAACAAAACAAAGCATAAATTTTATTTGAAAAGGAAAAACAACAAAAAAAAAAAGGCTGATAAAAAAAATTAAAATAAAATAAAGTCTATATAAGCAATTTGAAATGGTTAATGTCTGTCCATAATATACATTAAGAATGAAAAAAAAACTAAAATAAAAGAAATAGTTTCTAAAATACAACAACAACAACAAAAAGAAGGTGATAAATGGTTCATTTCGGGCCTTTGTGTAGAGTAGAGGATTTTCTTTTTGTTTTGTTGTTTTGAAAGTGACATTTAAAAGTGTTGAAATGTCAATCATTGTACTCAATCATTATTTATATTATTTGCTTAAGGCGGCATATTGCTGTTGATCTTTTGCTTTTTTTTTTTTTTTTGCCTTCGATATTCTTTAAATTTGTTGTTAACAGCCAACAAACAATCACAGTAAAAGATACAATTTTCTTTAAATTTTTTTCTTTCCCCCCAGCCCTCAATTTTAATTTATGACCAAATTTTTTATTTTTCTTTTTTTTTTTTATTTGGAATGTATTTATGTGCGTATAAGTAAATATTTATTTTCAAATTGTATACAATATACTATGTATGTACATTTGTATGTATTTTAAGCTATGGCGCTTCATATAAAAGCATGTTTATTTAGTAATAAAAATAAATTGATTGCCTTATTTGTCAAAATGTCATGTAAAATGTTGACAATATTTGGTTTTCCACTTTTTATATTTATTTACTGTGTATATTCCAACAACAACAACAAAATAAAGAAAACCAAATAAGGTTAAAAATTAACAACAACAAAAAATATTTCATTTAAAGATTTTATTTTTAACAAAATTTTTATAAAATATATGTATGCTGAAATGGAAACACCCATACATATATAGGTGTCCCTCATATAACGCGGTGGCTACGTTCCAGGAAAATTTCGCGTTATGTAATTCGAGTTATAGAAGACTTAGCTTTCGTATAAATTTGAGGGTTATGTTCCAATAAGAGTTCTAACTGTAATGATATTTTTTAATTCATCATTTATGTTTTGAAAGCAAAAACGGGTAATACCCAAAATTGTAATTCCCAGGAATGCATGACAAACTGTGTAAGGCAAAAATAAAAAGCATTGCCATTTTCAATTTCGCGTTAAACAAGTCGAAATTTCGCGTTGTAATGAAATTGTTTTTTTTTTTAAATCGCGTTATATCGAAAACGCGTTGTAGAAGTACCGCGTTATACGAGGGAGACCTGTATTACAAATGGAAATACCCCTATGTTGTTAGGCAAACAACATAGCTTATTTTCTCTCTCTCTCTCTCTGTCTCTCTCTCGCTTTTTTAATTTTTGAATAATACTTTAAAAGGATTTCTTTAATTGATGCTGCACTATATTGCAGGGATGTCATCTATTTGTACTCTAAAAACCACACACATACTCCTGCTGAAGTAAAATTGGAGAGAAAATATTAAAGAATTCCATGCGTTCTTTACAAATGAAAGTAAAAAACCGCAGATTTTTAAGGGCACACATTCATACATATCGTCGTCGAAAATCCAAAAGTACTTATCATCAAAAAAATCAGTTTTTGATTGATTATGATTCGTGATGTTATCTAACATATCACTACCAATTTTTAGATTCTTGCGACCAAAAATAACGTTTTTATATCGATAATTCAAAATGTTTCTACATATGAAGTACTTGTTATTTTATAACTTTTTTTGCTTCTCCTGTAAAATTAGAAAAATGTTTGTTACGTACTTTTGGATTTTCGACGACGATATATAATTGGTCTATGTGTGTGTTAATTTTATACATGAGTGGCGGGACCTGCAGTTTAAAGTCGACTCCGAACAACACATTTTTGAGAAGCTTTTCATGGCAATTTTATTTACTCACAGAGTTTTTGCCAGAAATCTGATATTTTTTTCATATTTCCTTTTGTTGGAGATGTCTGACCTGGGGTTTGAACGGTGGCCTCACGTCTTGTAATCCAACGCACTACCTACTAGACCACGGCGACTTAATTCACATTTTTAAGTGCATCCTGTTGAAATTCTATTTGTTTTTTTTTTTTTTTGCATGGCCGTATGTGGTAACAAAATGGGAATAAACAAATAATCCTACTTCCACTGTAATCCACTTTTAGAGCGGGCCCATGACCCATCAAGTAATTCCCATACTTTCGTTGCCTCTATCATGTTTCATGTTTTGAATTTTTCTTATTCGGTCGGTGCCTGCAATACTGTTCTCCATCGAATTCGCATTAGTGTTAGGAAATTACTTCTTTCCAGTGGTCAACAGTCATATTCCTTAACAAATTTTTATTAGTAATGCAGACTTGGCTGTTTTTTTGTTTGTTTTAAGGATTAGTCCTTCTTAATTTTTTCTTCTTTCGACCTGCATCAAAAACCTTTCGTCGACTTCTAAAGAGAAATATTATTCTTCTTGACAACAGGTTCAGTTACTAAGTCGTGAAAATGGGACTTAAACTGTACATTTTTGGATAGGCGAAGTATAAGTGTAAACATTATTTCCCTCTATTTCTTTGCCAAGCAATATTGCTGCAAAAACCCTTTAAGTAACTTCAAATAAGAGAACTGCGTCAGTTTTGTGTTCTCCCCTACTACTGTTAGGTCATCAACTATTTTTTTAAAATGTGTTTTTTTTTAAAGATTTTTTTTAATTTCAAAACCTATTAAAACATTAAATTAACCTTTTTGGACTGCAAATAAAAACACAAATTACTGAAATAGTTATTAAAAATACAAAATTTTTTGTTGCTGTTTCTCATTAAGAATTAAATGAAATTCAATTTGGAATAAATAATGAATGAAAACATGCGATTGGTTTAATAAAAAATGACGCAATTTTCTTTCAAAATTTGTTAATTAATAACTTGGCAACAGTTTTAAAAAAAAAAATTCACTAAAAAAAATTGTTTAAATAAAATAAAAAATAATAAAAAAATATAAAATACCAAAAAAGCTTTGTAAGAGAAATAATTTTCATAAAAAGAAAACTGGTCTAAAATCTATTTGTTTAATATAAAAAAAAGACATTTTTCTAATTAAGTTTTGAAATTGTTTTAAAATATATTTCTTTTATTTCTGAAAGCGACAATCATCGCATGATTTTTGTTTGTTTAAATTAAGAACACACGTTAATTGATAAAATCGCTCGATGAATTTTATTACACGATCCTTTTACTACACAAATCTGTTGTCAGAGTTTACACTTCAGTTTTAATTTTACTAAAACTCACTTGCAACGTTCGCTTTGAGTGTATTCAAATACTTCATTTATTTTTAGTCTGGCAACTTATAGAAATTTTTTGTTGATTTCATTTTATCCTTACTTTCCTAAGTTCTTTAATGTTTCGTTATTGTTTGGTTTTTTTACTCTTTCCGTACGTTTCGAGCATAGAAAAGTATTTATTATGACACTACTTTCACATATAGATGAGTATTTACAAAAAGTGTGCCTATTTTAGAAAGTTAAGTTTATCGACTACCTAATTAACTGAGACCAAGAAGCCCTATGAGATAGACACAAAAGTACTGTGGCCACAGACTAAGGAAATCGAAGCAGTTACTAATCAATTTAGGTTACAGAAAAGAAATATTTTAGAGATGCCAGTAGTAGGAGCTCTCTTACTCAGCGACATGATTGATGACCAATTGCTTTGGCCTAAAACACGCTACAGTAGTTTGATTGTTAAACGGAGAAATACCTCAAGATTAGACCTTAACTCCTCTGTTGTATCTTAATCTCATGTTTAGAACCATATGCTTTGACTACTACCGAGTGTCTGAATATGTGAATGTAACAGAGCCAAACTATTTCTTATCCTGATTCAGGTCGGACATCTAAAAAAACGAAATATTTCTGCGGCGACTTCCTCTCAGCAGATTTCTAGCAAAAACTCTGTAAGTAAATAAAAAATTGCCATGAAAAGTTTCTGAAAAAAAATCTATCGTTCGGAGTCAAATTAAAACTGTAGACCCCGTCATTCATGTATAATAAATAACACACACAACATAAGTGGTATGAGAAACTATGTCGTAATCCTTACTGGAGGGTTGTAAAGACCAATTGTGTATGTACGAAACAACATTTTGTCTTATTGAGAGTAGTACAGCCTGTTGAATAGCAAGTAGTCTAAGCATTAAAAACAAAGGGCCTTTATAGGAGGAGGTTTACTTCTTATTGAGGCCAATCCATATGAAGACTACCCTGTAAAGAATATTATGAGGACTTTTAATAATATTTTGAAATGGAACTAGAATTTTATTACTTTCTAATTTTTCGGCATTTTATTTAAAGTTATTGGGTAGATTTTCAATTTGTTTTCAATTAAATCACTAGAATTTGTATTCATATGAAGGTTTTAATTAATTTCTACTCAGTGTTTGTTTTATTTTTTAATTTTATAGCATGCTAGATATTGTTTTTTTTACGATTTTAAAGTCTTTTCAATATAAATTTTCTGTGTAGTATTTTAATAAAATTATTTTAATTTGTATGGATTTGTAAGCTTTAAATATTTTTTTTTTTTAAATTTGATTTATCTTTAAAACAAATTATTTAAAATAATAATTTATAGCATGCTAGAAAATAGAATTAAATAATTATATTTTCATATGTATTGATATATGTACCTTTGCCAGTAGCCTTTTTAATTTAAAATTCTCCGGAATATTTCCATTGAAAAATACAAAAAAGAAAAGGAATGAATTAAAGAATCTGAATGTGCCTTTAAGCCACTTTGGGATTTAAGCTTAAGTGGCATTGCCCACATAGTTAAACTAAAGGTTTACACCTTCCAAAAAATTATAATAAAAAAACACACACAAAAAAATTAATTTTTTTTTAGTATAAAATCTCTTTGGTTGAGCGAGCGTATAAGAGAAGAGGGAAAAGATCTTTTAAAGAAAATCTGAAACAAAAACGAAACAAATGAAATGAAATAAAGGAAACGAGCCAAAAGACAGACTTAAATTCTTGGCATGGCTTAACTGTAGAACGAAAAAAAAAAAAAGGAAAAACAACCAAAAAAGAGATGTGTTTTCAGTGTTGTTGGTTGTCTTGTATGGCATGTGTTATTTTACGTTTCGTTTCGTTTCCTTTTTTTAGTTTTTGTTTTTTTTTAGAAATGGTTTTGAAGAAAATAAAAAAAAAACTTTTTAAACCAGGTTGCATAGTGTTGTGATATAGTATTGTGTTGTGTTGGTTATTGGTATGGGCTATATGGGCTGTATAAGATTTTTGTGTTTTCGCACGTTAAATAATTTGCTTTGCACTTCAAAAAGCTGTGGCCAGTTGAAACGAAAAAAAAGAGGAAGAAAAAAATCTAAAATATGCCAATACTTTTTTGTCAGCCTCTTTTTTTGTTTTTGTTGTTGTTGAAATTCTTAACAATAACAAAATTTACCAGGAATATAAAATACTTTAAAAAGAAGAAGAAGAAGAAAAACTCCAGAAAAAAATTTACTTAAGAATTCACAAGAATTCTTGTGACTTTTTTCTTCATATCTATAGACGAGAGAAGCTTCCCTGCTCACAAGACAAGATAGTTTTGTGACAGGGGCTTTAACAAACGCGTAAATTGGATATACAATTCCTCGTTATTAACAATAAACATAAGCCGATTTAACAAAAAAAAAAAAAAAAAAAAAAAAAAAAAAAAAAAAAAAGCCTTAAAAAACACCATTGATTGTATTGACAAGGAGGCGCGTTGTCAGCACACAAAAGAATACGAAAATTTAAATCTTAACACTTCAACTGGCCTGTGCCGCATGTAGCAGCGCAGCGCAGAGCAGCACACACACTCATTCACTCACTCACTCACTTATTCGTTTAATTAATAAAATAACTTATGGCCCTCATACTAATACTACTGCTAAATCAGCCCTTTTTGATTAAATGTGTAAAAAAGAAGAAGAAGAATACGAAAGAACACGTCGAAAAACTGTTTAAAAGTTTAAAGCGCCCGCCTTCTGAACTCTTGCTAAGTAGCGCTTTACATGGGCGTCATTTCAAAACGTAAAACTTGTTGTTAAAATTGTAAATTAAAATAGCCTACCTTTACGACACAACACACAGAGCAGAGCACACAGTACAGCGCACAGCACAGTGTAGCATTGAGATTAAAAATCTTTGGCGATCTGGAGGTAATACAGTGCTCGTATTAATTATAAGGTTTCAACACACAAATGCAATGCAACTGCCGGCGACAAGTTTTTTTTCCTGATTTTTTTCGTTTCTTTTCCTTTTCCATTAAAGGATTATGACATGGCTAAAAGCAAAAGAATCTTACAAGCCACAAGCTCTTGCAGTTGTTGTTGCTGTAGTTTTTTTTTTCGTTTGCATATTTTATGATTATTGCCACGATTATTGGCAAGTTGTATGGATGTTTTTTTTTCTCTCTGTGTTCTGTGCCATTATTTATACTTGTTTATAATTTAAATGTGTGGATTTTTACACCTTAGCCAAGTGGTTATGACTGAAGTTAAAAATAAAAAGTATGGCTATAAAAACAACAAAAAGGGCTAAAAACTTTACCTCTCACATGTGCATATGCCACAGGCTTAGACCCGGTATTGTAATGGAAAATAAGTGTTTATGACAATACTTCAAGGTTGGCTTTACATATGATTTTTTTTTTTTCTCTTTATTTTTATTTTTTTTTTATATATTTTTTCCCTTTAATAGCTTTGCTCTTTTTAAACTATTTTAATGGAAATTTATGGTATTTCCCTTTATTTTCTATACTAAGGAATTTTAATAACAATTTATGTTTAAGTTTTCAAAGAATGTAATTTTAATCTTGCATTTCATTAAGCTTAAATAGTGTTTAAAGTAAATATTCTAGCATGCTATAAAAAAGATCGTAATTATTTTAAAATAAGTTAATGGTTTGTTTTTTATTAGGCTTCTTAGGAAAAATAATTAAATGAACTTTTTAAAACAATCTATAAAAAATTTTAAAAGTTTTCTAGCATGCTATAAAAAGATGTTAAAAACTTCATATATCTTAGCAAGGTCAATAATTTGTGTTTGTTTTCTTTTTCGCTTTTTAAAGCAAATATGTACAAAAATTTCTATAAAAAGTATTTTCATTGAAACTTTTCCTGTGGTTTTTTCTTTTATTTATTTTTAAAACGAATTTAAACAATAATTTACAACAGTTTTCACAAAAAAAGAATTGATAACATATTTAATAAGGCATGGAAAATATTCTAAAGTAAATTTCCAATAGCGTGTTGTACAGAAGGTGTTTGGTCAAAAGGTTTTGTGGTAACAATATTTTTATTTTCAATTAATTTGTAAAAAAGATTTTAAGTATTTACGTATTAAGGGAAGTTAAGGGTTTTTGAGAACCTTTTTCTATATTTCTTAGCTTAATTATTTAATATAAATCAGTATGTATTTAAAGCTTTGTAAACCATTGTTAAAACAATTAGAGATTTCTGGTCTAATCTTTTGTATTTTTTAGTTTATTTAAAATAAATTATTAAAGTAAATTATAAGTCGTGGTCCGAGTTCATATCTAGCATCCAATAATTTTAAACACTTTTCGGTAACAAGTAAAACATACTTTACTTTTGTTGGCAGTTACAACTAATTTTTTTTTCTCGCATTCTATAGCTTTCCATCCTTTTTCTAGCATGCAATATATTAAAGAACATTTTCATAATATTTAAGAATGAAAGGTATACTAAAATATGTACGTTTTGATATCTTTAAACAAGAAAATACTATTGAATTCTAAAAGACTACACTTTTTTCTATTCTGCTATAACTTTCCAGCATTTTTCTAGCATGCAAGAAACATTTTCGTCATATTTAAGAATATATAGTATGTATACTAAAATATGTATAGGTATAGTATGGGCTTGATGTAGGGTTGCCAGATTCCGATTCGCAAAAAGCTGGACATTGGGTTTTAAAAAGCTGGACAAAACAAAAAAAGCTGGACATAAAAAAATACTGAAAAAATGTTAATTTTGGTTTTGTGTAAATAATTTTTATTAAAATATCCATTGTTATCAACATATGTATTATTATTTAAAAATATTACAATTAAATAAATACATTGCATTCTTTAAAATGTAAGAAATTGACTATCGCTCGCATTAATATTTATTATGACATCAGCTGTTCAAGTATTGAGACAAGTTGTCAGTGATGATAGAAGAGGGAAATCATAACTTAGTTGTATAACAAATGTACAATCATTGTTGGCTAACATGATTTGACAAAGATAACATGAAAATTGTTGCACAAGTTATTGCAGTGTACTAAAAAAATTTCTATTTAGCTGGACAAATTAAATTTTAGCTTGAAACTGGACAAGCATCAAAAAAGCCAAGTCCAGCCAGGCTGGCAACCCTAGCTTGATGGCTTTAAAGAAGAATATACAATTGAATTCTGAAAGACTGCTCCTTTTTCTACAATGCTACGACTTTCCAATATTTTTCTAGCATGCGATAAACTAAAGAATTTTTTATAGTATTTAAAAATTTATACCGTATTTGATAGCTTAAAACACGAAAATACCTAAGAGGTTAATCTTTTCTCTAGCATGCTATAACTTTAAAACATTTTGTTAGCATGCAGTACATTAAAATAAATTGCCTTTAGAATTTCAATTAAATATTAAAAATGTTATAGTTCTTAACAAGAAAATGTTTAAAAACTTAAAAGTACATTTTTCTTGCATGTTATATATTTGAAAGCGTTTGAAAATACTTGAAAAAAAAAATATCAATGAAAAAAGAAAGAGCACCATATATTTTCATTTTATTATTGACAATTTAATGGCCACAATAAATAAATTTTAGCGGTTTTATGGTTAAAATTTATAGCTTTATATAAGCATGTATGTATATATGTACATATGTATAATATGTGGTTAATTTTATTTCAAACACATGTCTTATTATTTCCTCTATTTTTTTTCGCCAATCAATAAATTCAATTAAATGTTATTAATTTTGTTTAAAGAATACTTACATATGTATGCACATACATATGTACATATAGATTTGACCCAAAGTACATATGTTTTCTTGAGCGCAAGAGTTAATTTTCACAAGACATTTAATTCCTTTAACGCTTTATTTAATTGAAAATAATATTTTAATTTATGTTTATTATCATTTCATTTTTTATTTTGTTTTTAAATTTAATGTACATTTAACATTAACCTACTTAAACATGGAAAGAGAAAAAAGCACACACAATATATATACAATGTACATATGTATGTATGTATGTGGGGGTATTAAGTAATTTATTAAATTATTTTTAAAGGGTATTTTTCAAAAATATTCAGTTTTATTTTTATAAATTTTATTTATTTTAAATGGCTTAACAAATTATATGCCATAAAATTTATTTTCCTTTTTTTTTTGTTTTTTAATAATTTATTGTTAATTTGTTAAGTAAAATAATATAAATTTAAAAACATGTGTATGTAAATAAAATACATATGCGAATTTAATTTTTATGTTAATATTTAATTTTCTAATCGACAACTTTATAAAGCATTAAGAAAAAAAAAATGCCAAATTATACATGTACATACATGTGTATGTATGTATGTATGTTGATATGTATACTTACTCTTGTATACAGAAAAAAAAAAACAACAACAACACAAAATTATAATAATAATAAACAAATATAAAAAAAATATACATAATTTAATAATAAATATTCGCACGCAAAATAAATGTGGCGCCAAACTTAAATAAATATATTATTGTATAGTATTAACAAATAATAAAGAAAAAAAGAAATAAAAAACCATAAAGCAGATAGAGAGCAGGCGATAATTTAAGCCGGCATAATAATAATAAAAAAAATTTTTTTTTTTATAAAAATAAACATTTTAATTTATTACAACAACCATAACAACAACAACAAAAAAATAACATTAAAATAAGAGAGAAACACAGATGTGTTTAATTTTTTTTTCGTTTCAAAATAAAATAAAAGAATTTATTTTCATAACTAAGAATAACCTTTTACCCTACCCAATATTATTTACGTTTACTCTCCAATCACACTATAGATTTGTTAACATTGGCATTAGAATCTCTTCTTATTGTATGTGTACTTATCTTTAGAGAGAAAGAGAGTGCGACATATAAAGATAGAGAAAAAGGGCCTTTAATATTGAGTGTAAATATCTGGTAATATCATTTGCATCAGCAACATTGTAACTTGTTTGAGAGGCAACATTTTAAATTATACTTTCAAGATATTATTAAAATCGCATTATTCTGTGAAAAGTTATTTGAGTTCGTAATTTTTATTAGTATAGAATAGGTTTGAATATGTTTATCGGTTGCTTGTATGATTTATAAATTATTATTTGTTATTTTAATTTGCCGAAGAAGTCCTAGTACTGCGACCATACGATCTATGCTGGTTGTCAGTAATTACAATTTCCTGCTTATTAGCACTTTATATACATTATAGCTATTCCTTCCTCGAATGCATTAATGCCACAAAGATTCCAAAAATGTGTACTGATGATCCATTCTCATCATCATAGAATCTACATGTGGGACTTGAGACAATAAGTGTACTCTGAATCTACAGTGACCTACATGACAACAGTTTTCGTTGTCTCAAACCCACTTAGTTTAAGAAGAGTTTTTAATTCCCTTGATCTTACCTTTCTTTGAGCATTTTTTTTTCGAAACATAAGCTCTCACTTCTCGAGAATCTCATCTGTTTACTCATTGCCGGTTATTCCCACATGACCTGCAACCCAGCTTCTTCAGACAGTCCCTCACTATCTTCTATTAAATCTCATAAGAGCTGAGAGCTCGAATGTCTGCCTGACTGTCAGATAATATTGCTATGTCCTGCCTTTTATACTGTCTATCCAAGTTGAATTTAACACATTTTTCGATGGCATAGAATTTTGCTTGGAAGTCGGGATAGCTTCCTCATGGGACCGGAGTACATACTTCATTTTGGGACCAATAACTCCTGCGTCGTTTCCAAGATCAACTGCATACCACAAAATAGTCTCCTTTTAAAAAGAGTATGCAGCTAGTCAAACAATGAATTCTGATATGATTAACGAGTTTGATAAGAAGAAAAACGATTGAGTTCCATTGCGATAACTTCAGGCTGTACATATCTTTGGTGACCCGAAAGAAATCGACACAACTTGTCTGGGAACTTCATTTTCCTTCATTTTCAATTTCCTTTTGAATTTATACAAATTTCTATTATTAAGGACCAAAGACCTTTAAAACCCAATTAAAACAGTAAGCCTAGTTTTTCTACACTGATTATCGATCAATATGATTTTGAAAGCCATTAAAACAAATTAAAAAATTTATTTGACTTGTTTATTATTTCGAAAGCATAAGTTAAAATAATAAATTAATTGCATTGCCAATAAATTTGTGTTAATTTTTTTTATTCTCAATTTCAATTTATTTAAATTGTGTTGAAAGTATTTTACGCTTAATTAAATTTTTGTAAATATTTCTGTATACACTTGACACATTGACATTAAATGGCGCCTTAAATATTCAACAGCACTAATAAAATAATGGCTATTTTATATAAAAAAAATTTAATTCGGCAAAAAAAGTTTTTTTTTGCTTCTTTTTTTTTTGTTTGTCAAAGAAGAAAACCTCTTCATTTTACAGAAGAAAAAAAGAGAAATAATAGCGGTTATACGATAACCTTATAAATTATAATTTTTCTCCTTTTTTTTTTGTTTTTGTTACACAAAACCTCCTGCCGGAAATGCTTACTTAAACATTTAAATCCCAAAAAACAAAAAAAACAAATAAAAATACGTTGTGCCGTATAACTTTGTATGTTTTAAGCCTACGTTGCAAGCCATTGAGGCGCCAAATTGCATTCAGCAGATTCCTACACATGCAATTTTATTTTTTCTTTTCTTCTCTTTTATTTTGTGTTTTTCTCTTTTATTTTCATTATTTTTGTATTTTGATGTAAAGTAAACTGTCAATTTTATCAAATTGCTTGGCTTTTATATTTTTATTTTTACTTTGTTTTATTTTTATATAAAAAAAAAAGTAAAAAAGAAACAAAAAACAAAAAAACATTAAGAAAATTTAACCTACGCGTTCAAGTTTTGTTGTAAGCGGCTGTTAGACGCCACTTTTAGCTTTTTTTCTCAATTTTTTTTATCTACTAAAGAAGAGTATGTAGGAAATTAAATATAGAAAACTTGGCATAGAAAAACCGGGCCAATACATGATTGCCTTTATTTTTTTTTTCTCTCTCTTGTTTTTTTTTTTTGTTAAACAAAATTGTTGTTGTTTGGATTTATTTTCTTAAGTAACAAGCAACTTCCTGTAATAGAAATGAAATAGCAAAAAAAAAAAAAGTTAAAATAAGCACTTCCATCACACTTCAATTAAAATTTCATTAAATTTCTTGATTTCTTTAAAAAAAATCTCGTTTAAAATACAACATTTAAAAACATAGTAATTTGTGTGATGTTTTATAGTTCTTTATATTTATAATTTTATTAAATATATCGCCTGTTAATTATTTTTTAATTTAAAATTTTTTTTATAGCATGCAAGAAAAGTTTTAGAAAATAAAATGCTTTCTAAATGTGTTGAAAGTATTTTTTTTTTTTTTTTTTTGTTAAAACTGTTGAGAAATGTTTGAAAATTTTTTATTTTAGTCTTATAGCATGCTACAAAAATATTAAAGAATCAAAAGTTTACCTTTTTAATGACATATTTTTAATGTTTAAAAGATATTCCGAAGTATAAAAATTGAAGACAACCTTAACATAAGAAAATATAAAAGAACCTTTTGAAATTACCGTAAAACATTTTTTTAAACATATTAATTATTATTTAATTCTGTTATAGAAAAGTATAAATTTTATATATTTAATAAAATTGTATTGAAAACAATAGCGGTTTTCACTCTTTGTTGTATATTAATTACTCTATTATATTTACTCATATTTTTGACAACAAAGCGCAAGCACCTTTTTTTCATCTATTGTAAACTTGCATGGTATAAGAAATATACCATGGTAAACTTATTTATTTATTTTATTTATTTCTTTTTATTTTTAAATTAGTATTTCCACTCGTTTCTGATTTTTAATATTTTGCGCACAATTTATAAAAAAAAATCAAAACTAAATTATTTTGGCGGATAGACGATCAGCTGTTTAGTTTTATATTTACCAAGCTTACATATTAGACCTTTTTTCATGGTAAATTTAATAGAGCGTTGTATATTTGAAATAAATGGATTTTGTTGTTGCGTTGATGTAAATGTTTTATTTATACTATACCTACCATACTTACCAAGCCTGCAAGGGTACTTTAATACCAAGAGTGAAAACCGCTAATATAAAAATAATATATAACAATACTATTACAGATAAAAATGGGAAATTTCTAAACTTTTTATCTCATGCTATAAAAATTTTGCACATAAAAATACTCACCGTAAAGTCTGAAATAGTGGCGTTGCGTTATCTCATAATTTCGCTAAATTTAAAAGAAGCTACATATATGCCAAGCTAACAAATTTTGTTTCTAAAATTGTTTCGCAAACGAAATATTTTTACACTTCTTATCTCTTGATATAAAACTGTAGTTATCATGCTAAAAAAACATTCATTTAAATTTAAAAGTACTTTAAAAAACACGTTCATATACTTAAATAATGTATTAACTACCAATAAAAGAATTAAATGCTCAGCACTTCTTATCACATGCTACAAGAAACAATTTGTAAATATAGTAAATATTCTCATTATAACATACAACTATAGCTATGCATTGTCAATAAATTTATTTAAATTTTAAAGAACGTTTAATAAATACTGTAAAGTGTTCTTAATCAAAGTAAAAAACAATTCTTGTTTTACAGCATGCTATAACAACTACAGATTGCTACTCCAAAACTTTCAAATGCAAAGAATTTCAGAAATTACACTCTAAAACTTTTAAATAATTTGTTCTTCTTTTTTTTTTTTGTAGCTTGCTATACATATTTCACATATACAAGAGAGCTAGGTTTACTTAAAGTAGTAATATACATATGTACATATAAACACCAAGCAATCAGATAAAATAATAAATAAAAATATTATTTCAAATATTATTTTCTTGTGTCATGCGATAATTTTTTTTTTTTATAAAGATTTGCCTTTTTTGAATGTTTTTGAATGGAATACTCATATTTTAGAATAATGCGTTATATAAAATACAATTAAATTGAAAAGAGTGATACGTTAGAAGAAATCATAAATTTAAATTAAATTTATAAACATTTCTTTTTAACCTGTTTTTTTCAAGTTATTTAAACATATTTTACATGAAAATGTATCTGGTTTTTATGTTTATTTTTAAATTTCATTCACAAATAAACTTTATTAATTTTTTTTTCTGCTTTGAAATGTACGTACATACATATGTATGTACACGTTTTTATATGTATATATTTTTTTTTTTTTTTGCTCATTATGTGAATAAAATATTATTGAAAATATTGTTATTTTTTTTATTTGTTTTTCAACTGTCACCGAGTTTCCTTTTACAAATAAAACAAATACATATGAGGTGGTGTAGTGAATATCATTTTTTATTTATTTTTTTAAATAAATAAATAAACAAAAACAATAATAAAAAAAACTATTTGAAACATTTAAGTAAAAAACAAAACGTAATACCAGTAGTAATAATTTGCTAAAAAAAAAAAATTAAAAAAAAAATAAATAAAAAAATATTTATTATTGGAATATTCTGTGATATATTTTTTTTTTTTTTATTTTTAATTTCAAATTCAGAAAAGGTGTTGAAAAATATTATAATGGCCCCAAACCGTAAATAGAAATATATTTTAAATACTCACGGTCGGCGACCTCAATAATAATAACAAAAAAAATAAGAAAAAAATAATAACAATAAATTTTATAAATACTAAATAAAATACAATGCAAAAATCAAACAAAAAATTAAATCTTTAAACTATTCAGGCTAATCACTTGAACTCTCTCAGGCTGTTAAATACAATTGCGTTTCAATTTCATTCAAAGTGAATAGCCTTAGTATTGCAATTGTTTAGTTTTTTGTTTTTCTCTATTATTTATGAATTACTTTGAACATGAAATTACAATATCGCGTATTTTTGCACGATGAGTGTGTAGGTGGTGTTTTGTGTAGGTATTCGCGGCAGGCGGTTAGGTGATTTGCACTGCATTTTATTGTTCATTCATGCAGTCACTACTCAGTTAGTCAGCCAGTTAGACAGTTTAGCCATTAATTCAGCCATCTATTGTTGTTAGTAAAACAGTAGCTAAATATCTTAAATATTTATTACAACAATTTATAAATTAATAATTTCAGATTTTGTTTGTTGAATTTTTTGAAATTGTTGTTGTTGTTAACAAACTTGTTTAAATTATTTACAAAAAAAGAAAGAAAAAAAAGGGAGGCAAAAAAATTCCTTGGCGCCAAATTCTTAAAAGTTCTAAACAATTAACATTTTGATTTAAATGCGATACATTTTTCAACGCTTTAAAATGAGTGAAAAATATACGCAATATTCTAAATTCTCGTTCGTATAATTTCAAATTTATTTATAATTTTTAATTAATTTTTTTTTTATTTAAATTTATTATTATTAGTATCCACCAGCAAATTACGTTTTTAGTTTTTACGCTATCGAACCGTAGTATACTATAAAAAAAAAGAAAATATTTTATTGTTTATTAATTTATAAAAATATAATTAAAATTTGCATAATAATTTATAATTTAAATAATTGATAAATACATTTGACACGTACAGCATTTGGATTTAAAGACTATAAAATGGCATACACTTATAAAAAATAGTATTAAAAAAATTAAACCATTAATCTAGCAATTCTATAAATTTTCTTAAATAATTATACAAGAATTTTAGTTAAAAATAATTCTTTATTCTTCTTAAAACAAATAAAACGCTAAAATCTAACATTTGTTAAAAAATATTGTTTTCTGCAAAAAAATTTAATTACATGCTAGAGAAAAGTGTAATTTAATATTATATAAAAATCGGAATTGTAATTCATATAACTTTAAACTTGTATAAACAGCATTAAAATACTAAATATATACCATATAACAAATATATCTATTATTAAATATAAATATTATCAAATACCCTGAGGTACCAGGCCTGTAAATCGAGCTTAATGGTCACCACACAGACAGCAGCCGAGAATCTCTTGGGTTATTAATGAAGACTCACTTCCCATGTTGTGTAGATGTGGAAAGCACTGCATACAAATTGAAGGAGCCAAACCACGCTCACAGCAGAGACGAAATGGGACTCAATGATAACATAAAAACGAGCGAAAGGATAGCATGGGCAATCAAGTGATTCAAATCTGCTACCTATACTAGCCTGCTGGCCAGCTATACTAGCCTGCTGTCCAGTATTCTAGCCAGCTATTCTAGCCTACTGGCCTACAGGCCAGCTATTCTAGCCTGCTAGCCAGCTATTCTAGCCTGCTGGCTAGTATATCTAGAACAGCTGGCCTGTAGGCCAGTAGGCTAGAATACTGGCCAGCAGGCTAGAATATTGGCCTCTACTGGCCAGCTATACTAGCCTGCTGGCCAGCTACTCTAGCCTGCTGGCCAGTATTCTAGCCTACAGGCCAGCTATTCTAGCCTACTGGCCAGCTATTCTAGCCTGCTGGCCAGCTCTTCTAGCCTACTGGCCAGCTATACTAGGTTGCTGGCCAGCTACTCCAGCCTGCTGGCCAGTATTCTAGCCTGCTGGCCAGCTATTCTAGCCTGCTGGCCAGCTATTCTAGCCTGCTAGCCAGCTATACTAGCCTGTAGGCCAGCTGTTCTAGCCTGCTGGCCAGTATTCTAGCCTGCTGGCCAGTATTCTAGCCAGCTAGCCTGCTGGCCAGCTATTCTAGCCTACTGGCCAGTATTCTAGCGTGCTGGCCAGCTATACTAGGCTGCTGGCCAGCTATACTAGCCTGTAGGCCAGCTGTTCTAGCTGGCCAGTATTCTAGCCTGCTGGCAAGTATTCTAGCCTGCTAGCCAGCTACTCCAGCCTGCTGGCTAGTATTCTAGCCTGCTGGCCAGCTATACTAGCCTGCTGGCCAGCTCTACTAGTCTGCTGGCCAGCTATTCTAGCCTGCTGGCCAGCTATACTAGCCTGTAGGCCAGCTGTTCTAGCCTGCTGGCCAGCTATACTAGCCTGCTGGCCAGCTATACTAGCCTGCTGGCCAGCTATACTAGCCTGCTGGCCAGTATTCTAGCCTGCTGGCCTACTGGCCAGCTATTCTAGCCAGCTAGCCTACTGGCCAGTATTCTGGGCAGCTAGCCTACTGGCCAGCTATACTAGCCTGCTGGCCAGCTACTCCAGTCTGCTGGCCAGCTATACTAGCCTGCTGGCCAGTATTCTAGCCTGCTGGCCAGCTATACTAGCCTGCTGGCCAGTATTTTAGCCTACTGGCCAGCTATACTAGTCAGCAGGCTAGAATAGCTGGCTTGTAGGCCAGCAGGCTAGAGTAGCTGGCCAGCAGGCTAGTATAGCTGCCCAGCAGGCTAGCAGGCTAGAGTAGCTGGCCAGTAGGCTAGAATACTGGCCAGCAGGCTGGAGTAGCTGGCTAGCAGGCTAGAATACTTGCCAGCAGGCTAGTATAGGCCAGCAGGCTAGAATATAGCTGGCTAGAATACTGGCCAGCAGCCTAGTATAGCTGGCCAGTAGGCTAGAATACTGGCCAGCAGGCTAGTATAGCTGGCCAGCAGGCTAGAACAGCTGGCCTACAGGCCAGTAGGCTAGAATAGCTGGCCAGTAGGCTAGAATATAGCTGGCTAGCTGGGTAGAATACTGTCCAGCAGGCTAGTATAGCTAGCCAGCAGACTGGAGTAGCCGGCTAGCAGGCTAGAATACTTGCCAGCAGGCTAGTATAGGCCAGCAGGCTAGAATATAGCTGGCTAGAATACTGGCCAGCAGCCTAGTATAGCTGGCCAGTAGGCTAGAATAGCTGGCCTGTAGGCCAGCAGGCTAGAACAGCTGGCCTGTAGGCCAGTAGGCTAGAATACTGGCCAGCAGGCTAGAATACTGGCCAGCAGGCTAGAATACTGGCCTCTACTGACCAGCTGCTGGCCAGCTACTCTAGCCTGCTGGCCAGTAGGCTATTCAGCTATTCAGCCAGCTCTTCTAGCCAGCTAGCCTACTGGCCAGCTATTCTAGCCAGCTAGCCTACTGGCCAGTATTCTGGGCAGCTAGCCTACTGGCCAGCTATACTAGCCTGCTGGCCAGCTATACTAGCCTGCTGGCCAGTATTCTAGCCTACTGGCCAGCTATTCTAGCCTACTGGCCAGTATTCTAGCCTGCTGGCCTATACTAGCCTGCTACTCCAGCCTGCTGGCCAGTATTCTAGCCTACTGACCAGCTACTCTAGCCTGCTAGCTTGCTGGTCAGCTATTCTAGCCTGCTGGCCAGTATTCTAGCCTGTAGGCCAGCTATACTAGCCTGCTGGCCAGTATTCTAGCCTGCTGGCCAGTATTCTAGCCTGCTGGCCTACTGGCCAGCTATTCTAGCCTGCTAGCCAGCTATACTAGCTTGTAGGCCAGCTATTCTAGCCTGCTGACCAGCTATTCTAGCCTACTGGCCAGTATTCTAGCCTGCTGGCCAGTATTCTAGCCTGCTGGCCAGTATTCTAGCCTGCTAGCTAGCTATACTAGCCTGTAGGCCAGCTATACTAGCCTGCTGGCCAGTATTCTAGCCTGCTGGCCTACTGGCCAGCTATTCTAGCCTGCTGGCCTACTGGCCAGCTATTCTAGCCTGCTAGCCAGCTATACTAGCGTGTAGGCCAGCTATTCTAGCCTGCTGACCAGCTATTCTAGCCTACTGGCCAGTATTCTAGCCTGCTGGCCAGTATTCTAGCCTGCTGGCCAGTATTCTAGCCTGCTGGCCTACTGGCTAGCTACTCCAGCTTGGTGGCCTACTGGACAGCTATTCTAGCCTTCTGGCCAGTTATTCTAGCCTACTGGCCAGTATTCTAGCCTGCTAGCTAGCTATTCTAGCCTGCTGGCCAGTATTCTAGCCTGCTGGCCAGTATTCTAGCCTGCTGGCCAGCTATTCTAGCCTACTGGCCAGTATTCTATCCTGCTAGCTAGCTATTCTAGCCTGCTGGCCAGCTATTCTAGGCTGCTGGCCAGCTATTCTAGCCTGCTGGCCAGCTATTCTAGCCTGCTGACCAGCTATTCTAGCCTACTGGCCAGTATTCTAGCCTGCTGGCCTACTGGCTAGCTACTCCAGCTTGGTGGCCTACTGGACAGCTATTCTAGCCTTCTGGCCAGTTATTCTAGCCTGCTGGCCAGCTATTCTAGGCTGCTGGCCAGCTATTCTAGCCTGCTGGCCAGCTATTCTAGCCTTCTGGCCTACTGGCCAGCTATTCTAGCCTGCTGGCCAGCTATTCTAGCCTTCTGGCCTACTGGCCAGCTATTCTAGCCTGCTGGCCAGCTATTCTAGCCTGCTAGCCAGCTATACTAGCCTGTAGGCCAGCTATTCTAGCCTGCTAGCCAGCTATACTAGCCTGTAGGCCAGCTATTCTAGCCTGCTGACCAGCTATTCTAGCCTACTGGCCAGTATTCTAGCCTGCTGGCCTACTGGCCAGCTACTCCAGCTTGGTGGCCTACTGGACAGCTATTCTAGCCTGCTGGCCAGTTATTCTAGCCTGCTGGCCAGTATTCTAGCCTGCTAGCTAGCTATTCTAGCCTGCTAGCTAGCTATTCTAGCCTGCTGGCCAGTATTCTAGCCTGCTAGCTAGCTATTCTAGCCTGCTGGCCAGTATTCTAGCCTGCTGGCCAGCTATTCTAGCCACTGGCCAGTATTCTAGCCTGCTGGCCAGCTATTCTAGGCTGCTGGCCAGCTATTCTAGCCTGCTGGCCAGCTATTCTAGCCTGCTGACCAGCTATTCTAGCCTACTGGCCAGTATTCTAGCCTGTATACTAGCCAGTACGCCAGCTATTCTAGCCTGCTGACCAGCTATTCTAGCCTACTGGCCAGTATTCTAGCCTGCTGGCCTACTGGCCAGCTATTCTAGCTTACTGGCCTACTGGCCAGCTATTCTAGCTTACTAGCCAGCTACTCCAGCTTGGTGGCCTATTGGCCAGCTTTTCTAGCCTGCTGGCCAGTTATTCTAGCCTACTGGCCAGTATTCTAGCCTGCTAGCTAGCTATTCTAACCTGCTGGCCTACTGGCCAGCTATTCTAGCCTGCTGGCCTATTGGCCAGCTATACTAGCCTGTAGGCCAGCTGTTCTAGCCTGCTGGCCTATTGGCCAGCTATTCTAGCCTGCTGGCCTATTGGCCAGCTATTCTAGCCTGCTGGCCTATTGGCCAGCTATTCTAGCCTGCTGGCCAGCTATACTAGCCTGTAGGCCAGCTGTTCTAGCCTGCTGGCCAGCTATTCTAGCCAGCTAGCCTACTGGCCAGTATTCTGGGCAGCTAGCCTACTAGCCTGCTGGCCAGCTATACTAGCCTGCTGGCCAGTATTCTAGCCTACTGGCCAGCTATTCTAGCCTACTGGCCAGTATTCTAGCCTGCTGGCCTATACTAGCCTGCTGGCAAGTATTCTAGCCTGCTAGCCAGCTACTCCAGCCTGCTGGCCAGTATTCTAGCCTACTGACCAGCTACTCTAGCCTGCTAGCTTGCTGGTCAGCTATTCTAGCCTACTGGCCAGTATTCTAGCCTGTAGGCCAGCTATACTAGCCTGCTGGCCAGTATTCTAGCCTGCTGGCCAGTATTCTAGCCTGCTGGCCAGTATTCTAGCCTGCTGGCCAGTATTCTAGCCTGCTGGCCTACTGGCCAGCTATTCTAGCCTGCTGGCCTACTGGCAAGCTATTCTAGCCTGCTAGCCAGCTATACTAGCCTGTAGGCCAGCTATTCTAGCCTGCTGACCAGCTATTCTAGCCTACTGGCCAGTATTCTAGCCTGCTGGCCTACTGGCCAGCTACTCCAGCTTGGTGGCCTACTGGACAGCTATTCTAGCCTGCTGGCCAGTTATTCTAGCCTGCTGGCCAGTTATTCTAGCCTGCTGGCCAGTTATTCTAGCCTACTGGCCAGTATTCTAGCCTGCTAGCTAGCTATTCTAGCCTGCTGGCCAGTATTCTAGCCTGCTGGCCAGCTATTCTAGCCTACTGCCCAGTATTCTAGCCTGCTGGCCAGCTATTCTAGGCTGCTGGCCAGCTATTCTAGCCTGCTGGCCAGTAAGTATTCTAGCCTGCTGGCCAGCTATTCTAGCCTGCTAGCCAGCTGTTCTAGCCTGCTAGCCAGCTGTTCTAGCCTGCTAGCCAGCTGTTCTAGCCTGCTAGCCAGCTGTTCTAGCCTGCTAGCCAGCTATACTAGCCTGTAGGCCAGCTATACTAGCCTGCTGGCCAGTATACTAGCCTGCTGGCCAGTATTCTAGCCTGCTGGCCTACTGGCCAGCTGTTCTAGCCTGCTAGCCAGCTGTTCTAGCCTGCTAGCCAGCTGTTCTAGCCTGCTAGCCAGCTATACTAGCCTGTAGGCCAGCTATACTAGCCTGCTGGCCAGTATACTAGCCTGCTGGCCAGTATTCTAGCTTGCTGGCCAGTATTCCAGCCTGCTGGCCTATTGGCCAGCTATTCTAGCCTGCTAGCCAGCTATACTAGCCTGTAGGCCAGCTGTTCTAGCCTGCTAGCCAGCTATACTAGCCTGTAGGCCAGCTGTTCTAGCCTGCTAGCCAGCTGTTCTAGCCTGCTAGCCAGCTGTTCTAGCCTGCTAGCCAGCTGTTCTAGCCTGCTAGCCAGCTATACTAGCCTGTAGGCCAGCTATACTAGCCTGCTGGCCAGTATACTAGCCTGCTGGCCAGTATTCTAGCTTGCTGGCCAGTATTCCAGCCTGCTGGCCTATTGGCCAGCTATTCTAGCCTGCTAGCCAGCTATACTAGCCTATTGGCCAGCTATTCTAGCCTGCTAGCCAGCTATACTAGCCTGTAGGCCAGCTGTTCTAGCCTGCTAGCCAGCTGTTCTAGCCTGCTAGCCAGCTGTTCTAGCCTGCTAGCCAGCTGTTCTAGCCTGCTAGCCAGCTATACTAGCCTGTAGGCCAGCTATACTAGCCTGCTGGCCAGTATACTAGCCTGCTGGCCAGTATTCTAGCCTGCTGGCCAGTATACTAGCCTGCTGGCCAGTATTCTAGCTTGCTGGCCAGTATTCCAGCCTGCTGGCCTATTGGCCAGCTATTCTAGCCTGCTAGCCAGCTATACTAGCCTGTAGGCCAGCTGTTCTAGCCTGCTAGCCAGCTATACTAGCCTGCTGGCCAGTATTCTAGCCTGCTGGCCTACTGGCCAGCTATTCTAGCCTGCTAGCCAGCTATACTAGCCTGTAGGCCAGCTATTCTAGCCTGCTGACCAACTATTCTAGCCTACTGGCCAGTATTCTAGCCTGCTGGCCTACTGGCCAGCTGTTCTAGCCTGCTAGCCGGCTATACTAGCCTGCTGGCCAGTATTCTAGCCTGCTGGCCAGCTATTCTAGCCTGCTTTCCAGCTATACTAGCCTGCTGGCCAGTATTCTAGCCTGCTGGCCAGTATTCTAGCCTGCTGGCCACTATTCTAGCCTGCTGGCCAGTATTCTAGCCTGCTGGCCAGTATTCTAGCTTGCTGGCCAGCTGTTCTAGCCTGCTGGCCAGCTATTCTAGCCTGCTGGCCAGTATTCTAGCCTGCTGGCCAGTATTCTAGCTTGCTGGCCAGCTGTTCTAGCCTGCTGGCCAGCTATTCTAGCTTGCTGGCCAATATTCTAGCCTGCTGGCCAGTATTCTAGCCTGCTGGCCAGCTATACTAGACTGCTGGCCAGTATTCTAGCCTACTGGCCAGCTATACTAGTCTGCTGGCCAGCTACTCTAGCCAGCTAGCCTGCTGGCTAGTATTCTAGCCCACTGGCCAGCTATTCTAGCCTGCTGGCCTACTGGCCAGCTATTCTAGCCTGCTGGCCTACTGGCCAGTATTCTAGCCTGCTGGCCAGTATTCTAGCCAGGTAGCTTGCTGGCTAGTATTCTAGCCCACTGGCCAGCTATTCTAGCCTGCTGGCTGGAGAAGCTAGCCTGCTAGGTATACTAGCCTGCTGGCCTATTGGCCAGCTATTCTAGCCTACTGGCCAGTATTCTAGCCTGCTGGCCAGTATTCTAGCCTGCTGGCCAGTATTCTAGCCTGCTGGCCAGCTATTCTAGCCTGCTTTCCAGCTATACTAGCCTGCTGGCCAGTATTCTAGCCTGCTGGCCAGTATTCTAGCCTGCTGGCCAGTATTCTAGCCTGCTGGCCAGTATTCTAGCCTGCTGGCCAGTATTCTAGCCTGCTGGCCACTATTCTAGCCTGCTGGCCAGTATTCTAGCCTGCTGGCCAGTATTCTAGCTTGCTGGCCAGCTGTTCTAGCCTGCTGGCCAGCTATTCTAGCCTGCTGGCCAGTATTCTAGCCTGCTGGCCAGTATTCTAGCTTGCTGGCCAGCTGTTCTAGCCTGCTGGCCAGCTATTCTAGCTTGCTGGCCACTATTCTAGCCTGCTGGCCAGTATTCTAGCCTGCTGGCCAGCTATACTAGACTGCTGGCCAGTATTCTAGCCTACTGGCCAGCTATACTAGTCTGCTGGCCAGCTACTCTAGCCAGCTAGCCTGCTGGCTAGTATTCTAGCCCACTGGCCAGCTATTCTAGCCTGCTGGCCTACTGGCCAGTATTCTAGCCTGCTGGCCAGTATTCTAGCCAGGTAGCTTGCTGGCTAGTATTCTAGCCCACTGGCCAGCTATTCTAGCCTGCTGGCTGGAGAAGCTAGCCTGCTAGGTATACTAGCCTGCTGGCCTATTGGCCAGCTATTCTAGCCTACTGGCCAGCTACTCCAGCCTGCTGGCCAGCTATTCTAGCCTACTGGCCAGTATTCTAGCCTGCTAGCTAGCTATTCTAGCCTGCTGGCCAGCTACTCCAGCCTGCTGGCCAGCTATACTAGTCTGCTGGCCAGCTATTCTAGCCTACTGGCCAGCAAGCTAGCCTACTATACTAGCCTGCTAGCTGTACAAAAAAAAAAAAAAAAATACTACTAAAAAATACTAGCTAGCCAATTTTATTAGCTATACTAGCTAATTTTATTAGCTATACTAGCCAATTTTATTAGCTATACTAGCCAGTACTTAAGGTAGTCAGTCTGAGCTAATCAGGGTAATGTCCAACACTTCCCTCCTATTAGAAGTGAGGAAGGTCGGTTTATCACCCCGATTGGCCATACAAGGTTATTACTAATAATAAAATCAAAGAGGCACTCACCAAGTTCATTAGTACCGGAGCTGACCCACATCATATTGTGGAAGTTGCCGTCAGATCAGATAATGATCGTTGCTGCGCATCTGCTATCAGTTGACCAATCGGTTCCTGAGGGGGAGAGAGCCCATAGTTGTTCGTGAGGTATGACAATGTGATCTAGAGGGCCTCCAGGATTAGCTCGATGACCATGGTGTCGATTATCCTAGACACCGTATCTGGGGAGGAGAAAAGCATTAATATTAGTTTTGACCATTACACAAGCTCTAGGACTACCTGTACTATGGACAAACGCAATGCGGTATCCGTTGGCGTTGAGTCCACAAATCCTGCCGTCGACAACCTAGGGTTCCTGACCCAGAACGAGCTCAACAGCCTCTATTGCTTGGCTAGAGAAGTAGAGTGTCGGAGGCAGTTTTAGAGAGTGTCGAAGATTAATTCAATTCAACCCTTGTCGCGGAGAGGTTACACTGCCATCAATATTAATACCATCAAAGAGTTCTCCAACCAATTCAGAGTTGCATCGTGCAGTGGCTTTTCAAGCTTCCACACTCGATATGCTCGGCGAGAGGGTTCTAGTCGAGATGAACTGGGATGTGGTCTGATGTGCTTGGCAAAACTGCTCGGGAATCCAATTTATCGACCCTGATGCTATTAAGTAAACATTTTTCTATCATGCTATATAAGATATATGTACAACTAAAATTACACAAAAATAAACGTTAATTTTAGAAAGAACTTCAAAAAAGTTAATAACTCTTAAGTTCTTAAAATTCATAGACCTTTTATTTATTATTATTTTTTCATTTTGTTAATGCCAGAAAAATTTACTTGTTACCAAATTTTTCCATTAAATTATTATTGGATTTTTCCAAATTAATTTCAATCATTAAAATACTAGATTTCATGATATTTTTCTGTTTTATTTATTTTTTTTTTTTGCTTGAGATTCGCTTTTAAAAATGTGCCATTTTCTTAAAAAAAAAATTCAGAAAAAATGAAGGAAATATGTACACAAAAATCGTATTAAAATTTTGTTGTTTTTTTTTTGTCGGGTTTTCTTATTAATTAATTGAAAAACATTTTTCAATTGACAAAACAAATTTATTTCTTAATTTTTATTAATGAGACTGTGACGTCTCCTCTCTGCTCTATATAGATTTTTGTTTTTTTTTTTTAGATTTTTTTTGTTTTGTTCTTAAATAAAACAAGAAATTTATTGAAAAAAATATTAAATTTTTCATATTCGTTTACTACGAAGAAAACAAACGCAAAGCAGCAACACTTTTAAGGTTTCATTTCTAAGCAGCAGCACAACAATGCTTTTTTTTTTTTTTTTTTTTTTTTTTTTTTGAAATGACGTCTTAAGGTCTAATGAATTTCATTACAATTGTTGTTTAGAAATATGAATTCGTTGGAGAGAAAAACAAAAAAATCTCCCATAGTTATTCTATATTTAATAGTTTAATTAACAACACAGTACCACATAAAGGAAATAACAAAATTTGTGTTTCTCCTTTTCGCCCTCACTCTACACTCCACACATCACAACAGACCCCAGCAGATATACAAAAAGTATCGATTTCAGTTGAAAATACAACAACCGCAACAAAACAAAAAAAATTAAATTTAAAAAACGAAACGAAACTCAACAGAAACAGAAATATCATCATAAAAAAAATAGAAAATAAATAAATTAAACATGGGCGGTCTTTTAAACAATTTTTTCTAGAGCAGCGAAGGAAAAAAAACCGAAAAACCGAAAAACACTAGTGAAGTTCATTAATAAAAAAGAAATAGAAAAAAAATAGAAAAAAACAAACAATTTCTTCAATAAAATTCTTGGATGATAAAACCCCAGGTCGCTATTATACAACTTAAGCCATTTAAGACGACCAAACTCACTAACTAACTGACTGACTGCTGACTGTCTGTATGATTGTTGCAAACATATATATTTGAATTGAATTGATTTGATTGGATTTGATTGAGTCTATAACTTTAAAAAAATCGTTTACAAAAAGACCAGAGAAGGTGTTATTATTGTAGTTGTAATAAAAAAAAAAAAAAACAAAAAAAAAATATCCAAAGAAAATCATAAAAATTATGTTTATGGCTTAAATGTGGATACGGGACGGGGTGTGCATGTTTTGACTTCAAAGCGGGTCAGCGGGTGTTAACTGTGTAACGCCTTAACGTCTGTCTGTCTAGTCGCGTCTGGTCTGGTGTATGACTCTATGTTGTTTATCTGTCTGTCTGTCCCGTGTCTGTCTGCGTATACTGGTGGTTACGGAATTTAAATGCAATTTTCATATGATTTTTTAATTGTTTATTGTAAATTCCTATAAAATTGTTAATATATTAATGAAGTAAGTTTATTTTGTTTTCAACGAAAGAAAGAAATTCTTGAAATAATTTTTCATTTTTACTTTTTTATGCCAACCGCCCTATTCACAGTGTTGATCATAAAATTTCGAAATTGTGTTAATGATACATGATTAATTGGTGGGCATTTTTACTTTTTCTTCTACAGTTTTGTGTTACGAAATTTAACCAATAAAAGAAAAAACAAAAACAAAATAAAACATAATACGAAAATAAATCAAAGAAGACGTACGTACTCGCTGTAAGTAAATATGAAGTACACTTTCCATGAAATTATATTGTTTTGGTACGAATTTAGAGTCAACCCAACCTCATACAAGATAAGTGTGCTTAAATGGCGGGTAGACTATCAGATAATATTGCTATTTCCTAACCAAGTTGTATTAAACTCATTTTTCGATGGCATAAACTTTTGTTTGGAAAATGCCTGCAATTTCCCCTATGGTGGAGTCATTCTGGACTCCAAACTGTTCTGGAAGATGAACACGGAGGTAAGGAAGAAGAATGCCTTGCACGTCTGTAAAAGAATGTTTAGGAGTAGATGTGCAAGCCTGCAGCCTCCTATTATCCACTGGATATTACGGCTTATAATCTCTCCTACGGGGCATTAGTATGGGTGACAAACTCGCTACGCTGAACAAGGTACAGAGGTTGGTATGCTTGGGCATCACAGATGCTGTGAAGTCCACACCGCAGGCTGGTCTCGAGGTCATCTTCCCTCTACAACCATTGGACATCGTCATCCGAAACGTGACTGCTAGAACTGCACTGAGTTCTCAGTTATGTTTAGGCCACGCTTTAATACTGCATGAAGTAGAACCAAACTCACCAAATTTAGATGTGACTGCATGGTACCAGAAACGACTGTTTTCGAACGAACATACAAAATTCACACCCCCACACGGGAAGAATGGGTAATGGTGATATAACGATCTTCACACGGACGGCTCTAAAATAGAATACGGAACTGGATCTGGGATCTATTCCGATAAACTGGTACTGAACGGGTTATACAGATTACCTAAATAGGCCAGCATATTTCAGGCCGAAATTTTTGCTGTTGAACAAACTGCACGCATATATGAAATCGAAGGTCAACCTCTTTCGAAGTTGACCTGTGGCCGGCCCACATGCCACTATCCAGCCATTATGATCTGTTTCCCACACTATTGTCGTTCGTGAACCATTTTTCTTAGCACTTAATTGTTATATTCCGTTCCATTTTACCAGTGAATCGCAAATGAAATTCTATTGCATTATCTTTACACACAAACACCGATCTCCTTAGTTTATACAGAGCCTCTTCAGATGGTTTAAAACTATTTGGGGATGAATGTTTAGTTCTAAAGGAATATTCACTTTATTCATGTGTGGATTTTCCGCATGATTTCATCGATTTCTTATCTTTTTTTTTTTTTCGAGAGAATGTCTTTTAACAAAGTGAAATGTTAGCTTTGGATCAAACTATAGTTTGATCCAATTAATATTACATTTTAAGGCCATCTATTGGCAATTATTTCTTAATTTTAATTTATTTATTATTTTATTTACAAATTAATTGATTTCTATTTTATTTTTCTCTCTCATTTCAGTTTCGGAATGTCAATTTGGCAAAACTTTACGCGAATTGGGCTCCAGTTGGTATGCTGATTTGGGACCACCATTTGGTGTTATGTATTGCATTAAATGTGAATGTGCGGCGGTAAGTATTTTATTTATTAAAAAATAAAAAAAAAATCACATGGAAAATAGTTAAAAAGAAAATATATTTTCTCTTCAAGTAATTAATGAGCTTTTTAAAGGTCTTTCATAATAGGAAAATAAATACAAAAAAAAAAAAAAAATAACAAAAAAAGAAAACTGTGAAAATGTTGTTTTGGAAAGAAAACAAATTTTCTGCTTAAGAAAAACAGAAATTATTAATTAATATTTGGCCAGACAAGAGACATGACAGGAAAATTTTTATACAGAAAAAGAAATTTTTCATTAAAAAAAAAAAAAATTTTTTTTTGTTAAAATGAAAAGAAAAAAATTTTCTTTTCTTGCAATGCAATCGATATCGATTGTAGCGAATTATGGAAATAATTATTGGAAACCTTTTGTTAGAATAATTTTTTTTTTTTTTTCAAAATTTATTAAAATTTTGTCTGCCTTTGTTGTATGAATGTTTGTCTTTAAACATTAACAATTATTTTAAATAACGTGTGCTTAATGTCTTTTAAGGCCTTTAAATGATTAATAACTTGTCATAATATTTTGTTTTATTTTATTTTTTTTTTTTGTTTTATATTTTTCATGCATAGAAAATGTTACGCAAATTCTACTTCAAACAAGAAGGAGAAAGACTAACCAACCAACCAAATTTAATTTTTTTTTGTTCTTTTTTTATTTAATTAATCTGTATCCGAAAATCTTTTTTCGATTTTGTGTTCTTTTCTGTGTTTTCTGTGTATAACACTTGAGGATGATGTCTTCTTTTTGGCCTCGTTTAAATATATTTTTTTTTTCTGTTTTATTTTTCACACAAACAACAAAAAATAAAATAAAATAAATATCAAGTGTAGAAAAAAAAAAACATTTAATTGACGCCATAAAGTCTTTTTTTAGCTCGACTGTCTGAGATTTTCTTTCTTTAATAATAATTTTTTTTATAAGCAAAAAACACTGATTTTTCCGATATTTCTTAAGTTTTAATGCTGTTTTAATTTTACAAATAAAAAAATAGTCTTTCCGATTTGATTATAAACATTTTTATGAAATAATAAAATTTATGTCTTAATTAAAAATTTTTAAAACTAATAGGCAGTCGTTAAAGCCGAAGAAAAAAAATAATAAATTTAAAAACCAAAAACAATAAAAACAAACAAGAGAAAATTAAAATGAAAACAATCACAAAAGAGGGCTAAGAAGGCAACAGTAATGCTTTGCACCTGCAAAAGGTCCGTAGGAAAGATCTGAGTTTAGAGACCAACCAACACATAGTTGGTCTATCGGGTTGAATTCGAACCAACCTTTCTTTATGGTGTGCATGTTTGGTGGACGGTGTGTAAACACCAACGTATATGCAACGTCCATTTTTGGCCATGAATGGCAAAAATTTCTTACGGAAATCATTCCTAGAAAGCTTTTAAATGGGTTCTGGGACAGAATGGGTTCTGGCCATGAATGGCAAAAATTTCTTACGGAAATCATTCCTAGAAAGCTTTTAAATGGGTTCTGGGACAGAATGGGTTCTGGCCATGAATGGCAAAAATTTCTTACGGAAATCATTCCTAGAAAGCTTTTAAATGGGTTCTGGGACAGAGCCAGTACGGAGTTTGTAAACTCCAACATCTTAGAGGGCATAGGTTTATTGGCCTCAGTTAATTTGGATATTATCTTCTCGCAAGGAATAGGAACGCCTTAATTATATCCTTAAATTCCATTGTCCTTCCTTGCACAATGGTGATTCACTGTCGTTTTGGTAGACATACCGAAAGATGGAGCATTCCGGCAAATAACATGCCCAAAAACTGTTGATCTGAGGGGGGGAAAACAATGTGTCAATATCCTGACACTGAGGTTTTTGGCTTCTCATTTTCCGACATACACGATTTATTTTTGGTTTGATTGGTTTAATCTAAAGAATGTTTGATCTCCGGGTTGAATATTGATTGTGATACTGGCCTAGGCGAGAGCTGTTACTTTATGGGGGCTCCGGTGTCTTACCTAACCTAATCTGTAAACTTAAACCACCTTACGTAACCTAATCTAGACTACAAACCTAACCGACATTACCTAACCTAATTTAGACTACAAACTTAAACAATATAAGGAGTGCGCACAAAAAAAAAATGGGCCTACTTTTAAGCTTACAACTTTTATCATAATTTGAAAAAATGAATACCGTTACATTGTTTTTGTTAGTCATCTGCTTCAAAATCCACGTGCTAAATCTCATTGCAATAGCAAAATTAGTTTTTTGAAAATGAGCACCCAACAAGAATGTCGTAAAAAAATAATTGAAATTTTCAATGAAAAACCGCGCCGCTTACAAAAAACGATTGCTAGGCTCGCAGGTGTTAACCAAAAAACAGTTTCTAAGAATAAAACAATATAAGGAGTCCTTAAGTATTGAGAGAAAGCGTGGAAGTGGAAGAAAAAAGGTTTTGCGACCAAGACAAAACAAGTAAAATAATACGTATTTTTCAAAAAACGCCCTAACATGTCTGGAAGAAAAGTGGCTCAAAAAGTTGGATGCTCTGAGACCTTTGTCAGAAAAAAATTTTATACACAAAAGAATTCAAATATTATTTACTTTAATTGAAATATAAAACGAAAAAAATCCGCCACTTAGTTTTATTTCTATAACGAAAAGTGTAAGTCCAGTTTTTTTCGTGCGCACTCCTTAGGTACAAATTCGAATTTTAAAATTAAATAATATCCCAACCGGCGAAGCTCTTTGATCTTGAGCAAGAGTGGGGCGACTTAATTACCAATGTTCGTTACAAACGAACAGTAATGTTCCTTACAAACGTACAGTAGTGTTCGTTACAAACGAACAGTAATGTTCGTTACAAACGAACAGTAATATTCGTTACAAACGAACAGTAATGTTCGTTACAAACGAACAGTAATGTTCGTTACAAACGAACAGTAATGTTCGTTACAAACGAACAGTAATATTCGTTACAAACGAACATTAGAACAATCACCTGCTTGATTGTAAAATACTTGATTAATGAAAATACCACAAGTGGTGCAGATGCTTTCTGTCTGCATACCTGTGTTTTCCTTAAAGAATCAAATTCCATTATATTTAAAAGAATTTGGCAATTTTATAGCATGTTATAGAAAAACAAAATCTGTTCCTAACATTTCTATTTTTGTTTGAAAATATAAAATGAAAACAACAATTTTATTTTCTATTAATTTCTAGGTACCGAAAAAACGCCGCATTGTGGCTCGCGTCCAGTGTCGTAACATTAAAAATGAATGTCCGCCCGCCTTATGCGATGATCCTATATTGCTGCACGGTAAATGCTGTAAAACCTGCCCAGGCGATAAAAACAATGGTAAGTTCTTTAATTGTGTTTCGAGTTGTTGTGTTTTTTTGTAATTTTTTAAATTTTAGAAGAAGAAAAGAAATGCAAAATTTCAAAATAGTTTCCATACAATGGTTTGCAAAATATGAATCATAAAAAATATGTGGAGAAAAAAGTGTGTGAAAAAATATTTCATAAAATTTATGTATTATAATTCATGTTATAAATCATAAAATATTTCAAGCATTTTAAAATAAATTGTCTGCTAGATTAACTAAAAAAAAAAAGCAGCAGCTACATACAATATGCAGCTGATGATTATTTCTTTTTATTTTTTTTTTATTTTATGACACTTTACTTATATTTTTTAATATATTTTTATATTATTTTATATTTATTTCTTTTCTTTGTTTTTTTTTTTTCGTTTTTTTGCAAACTTTTTTATTTCATCAAAAACAATTTTTGTTATTTTTGATCATAATAAACATATTTTATGAAATTTTATGGTCAAACGAGAAAAACAGCAACAATTTCACACACATTTTCATACATAAAAAACCCGAGTAAAAATATGAAAACAAGAAAAAAAAAGATTTTCAATGACAAAAGACACGGTGTAGAAAAAAAAAAGAAAGGAGAAATTTTTGCAAAATCAAAGAATGAAAAAAATAAAATAAATAATAATAAATAAAAATAAATATAGTATATCCATAACGAAAGAAAAAAATTATTTATAAACGATTAAGACACCAGCAGCAGACGATTTTATACTGTATGCTATTATGAGAACTCAGGAGACATATCAATAAAAATAAATAAAAAATAAATAAATTAAGAAAAAAGAAAAGAAAATGAATTCTACAGAATTAATGAAAATTTCGAGGCTATGCCTTTTTTTACACACAATGTATAAATTTAAATGTTAAAAATAAAATAAAAATTATTAAGATTTTAATTATAAAACTTTCAAATAAAAGTATTCTTATGGTTCAGAATTTTCATTTTTTATTTCTAATTGGATCAGAAAACTTTGTTATTTTTTTTTTCAATAAAACTGTAAAAAAAAAAACTAAACAAAAATGCTTTCAAAAGTTTTATAACCTAATAATGTTAATTTAAGGAGAGCGCACAAAAAAAATTTGAATGTAATTAAATATTACATTGTAATTGAAAAATGTTTCATTTTCGGTTACACAAATTTAGTTTCTTTTTTCTTAATGGGCATCGACCAAAAACCGCTTAAGAGAGTAATTTTAATTCCCTATAAAAAAAAAATCCCTTGCTCCTCAATATATAAAAAATTACAAAAAATTTAAGTATCTAAAGATGTAGAAATGGAAGAAAATACGAATTGCAGGACACTAGCAAAAGCAAGTAACGACTTTGTCTACCAAATTCAAACATAACTGAAAGATGAAAAGTGGCTCAAAAAGTGACTTACAGAGCTGGAAAATATTTAAGGTTATAAAAAGAGATCCTGCCAGGCAACATTGTACCGTTGTTCTTAGTTGTTTGCATTCACTTATTCATTTCTGTGAAAAACTACGACACCAGTCTGCGTTGCTCCATCAGTTTTAAAGCTCTCCAAAAGAGGTCGTGAGTATATATGTACATACATACATAATTCTTCATTACAACCCTCCATTTAGGATTACCAACTAGTTTCTCACCACCACTTATGTTATATACGTTAATTTTATACATGAGTAGCGGGACGGACCTAAGGAATTGAACTCTATTGCTTCATTAAAACATCGTCGCAATGTGTTTTGCCAATCAATTACAGACAGAATTCGTTCTTTAGCCTTGTTTAGATGTCACTGAAGTGCAATGTTAGTTTTTTATTGAAAGATTCTATTATACAACGGAGTTCTTATTAAACCGTGTAATGCCTTTATGTCGCCTTACTATCTGATTATTTTGCTGTGCATGCTAAAGTATTGTACAAATTATTTTTATGTTATTTAGCTCTTTTGTTAAAGTGCCTACTTTAAGTTTTATATTAGTTAATAACGACGTGGCATATATCGGGTGATTTTTTAGCTATTATCTTTTTGGCAACACTGGTTTAAACAGCTCACGCACGTTTCGTGTTTTGTTTCACTGTCAAACATCTTCAGTTTGGTCTATAATTTAACCATGAATCGTCTTACAAACGAACAACGCTTGCAAAGTGCTAATGATCAATTAGGCAATTGGGCCTCTGTTACTCAACAACGTGGAAAATTTTGCGGAAGGATTTAGGTGTGAAGCCTTTCAAAATACAGCTGTTGCAAGAATTGAAGCCGAACGACCTACCGCAACGCAGAATTTTTGGTGAATGGGCTCTTGGAAAGTTGGCCGAAGATCCACTTCTTTATCGAAAAATTGTGTTCAGCGACGCTGAAGCTCATTTTTGGCTCAATGGATACGTAAATAAGCAGAATTGTCGATTTTGGAGTGAAGATCAGCCAGAAGCATTGCAAAAGCTACCAATGCATCCAGAAAAAGTCACAGTTTGGGCTGATGGCATCGTACTTCTTCAAAGATGCTGCGAATCGTAACGTAACTGTGAATGGTGAGCGCTACCGTGAGATGATATCCAACTTTTTTTTTGCCCAAAATGCAAGAGCTTGACTTGCATGACATGTGGTTTCAACAAGACGGTGCCACATGCCACACAGCACGCGTAACAATGGACTTATTGAGAGGCGAGTTCGGTGAACATTTTATTTCACGTTCGGAACCGGTCAATTGGCCGCCTAGATCGTGCGATTTAACGCCTTTATACTATTTTTTGTCGGGCTATGTTAAAGCTCATGTCTATACAGACAAGCCCGCTTCAATTGACGCATTGGAAGACGACATTGAAGCATTTATTCGTGAGATACCGGCCGAAATGTTGGAAAGAGTATGCCAAAATTGGACTAAGCGGATGGACCATTTGAGGCGCAGTCGCGGTCAACATTTGCATGAAATAATTTTCAAACATTAAATTATATGGACCGTACTATCGATTAAATAAAGATTTTTCTGAATTTTATGTGTTTTTTTGAAAAATTTTCCTATAGCTCTTAAAAAATCACCTATTACATATACGAGGTCAAAATTTTTATTTAAAGCATAAGGAATTTAAAACGAAACATTATGGACTGAAACAGTTTTTTTTCTCTTAGATATAAAAAAAGGTATTTAAAGCTTGTCTGGCTATAACCGAAGACTACGGTTTCAGTCTTTGCTAAATTCTATTCTTTATGAAATTCTCCTTTTGAAAATTCACAATCACAAAAAATGATATCAATTAGTGTCCTGATTTAATTCTGATATTAAAGCTGGCGTAGTGTAATAGGTAGAGCATTGGCTAATAGGACGGGATACCGTTTTTCAAACACCAGTAACTCAGACATCTCGAACATCGAAATATGAAAAAATATTTCTTAGGCGACTTCCTCTCAGTAAATAAAATTGCAATGAGAAGTTTCTTAAAAAGTCCCGCCACTCAGGAATGAAATTAACACACCCAACATGTGTGGTGTGAGAAGCTAGGTTGTAATCCTGACTAAAGGGATTGTTATGACTAAATTAAGTAAATAAGTTGAATATAATACCAAAAATAGATATGGTTTTGACCTATTAGCCTTTCATTTTTATTTTGTAAACAATATTTTGATTACAATCGATAGAATTGTTTAGAATTTCTGTTTTACGGTATTATTGTTTGCAGTTATTATTTAATTAGACTTCTACGGTTCACGGTACAATACCACTTTTATTGTTTTTTTTTTTTTCTTTTTAATACATATTTACGATGCTATTATAATTTAAATATTTATGATTGTAAATTATATTTTACAAGTTTTTTTTTCAGAATAATTAACAAAAATAAAAACCTATTTAAGCACATTTATTAATAGTTTATTGCTTTTGTAGATAGTTTATGAGTCATTTCTATTTGTAAACTGGCAGACAGATTTGCTAATTTGTTAATATCTCTTCCAACAAAATAAAATAGAAACTAAAACTATTTGTTTTTTTTTTGTTTTATCATCATAAACTGTTTCTTCTTTTTTTTTCGTTTGTTTTATATGCCATGTATTCAAAATACATTTTCTAAACTTTTATACATAATTATAAATGCCAATCAGGCAGAAAATTACTTGTTTAAAAATAAGGTTAATTTTTTTTATAATAAAAAAATTTCATTTAAAAAAAATGTTTCTATTTTAATAGCTTTTATAGGTATATTTTTTTAAAATGACTACTTTTAATGAAATTTAAAAACGCAAAGCAAAAAAAAATGGAAAATATTTTCTTTTTCTTTTTTATACAGAAATTGCTCGTTCGTTCCATTGACGTAGTTTTATGCGACAAGAGCAGCAAGAAAAAACATTTATAGACAGACGCCAATTTTCATTAAAAAAAATATACATACATATACATATATATATGTATGTATACATACATATATGCTTATTTGCTAAAGAAAAAAAAACAAGCATTTTTTCTTTATAGCATGGAAATAAAATGAAAACTTAATATTATTAAATAACAACAACCAAGTATATTAAACAATACAACAGCAGATGTTAAAGAAATTAATATTTCTGGGGGAAATTAATAAAAATATATTTACAAAAAGTCGCCGTAGTCTAGTAGGTAGTGTGTTGGCTTATTAGACGTAAGGCCACGGTTCAAACCTCAGGTCAGACATCAAAACGAAGTTGAAAAAATATTTCTTCGGCGACTTCCTCTCAGCAGATATCTGGCAAAAACTCTGAGGGTAAATAAAATTGCCATGAAAAGTTTCTAAAAAATCTGTCGTTCGGAATCAACTTTAAACTGTAGGTCCCCCGCCACTCATGTATAAAATTAACACACACAACATGAGTGGTGTGAGAAGCTAGGCCGTAATCCTGACTGAAGGGTTGTAATGGCCAATTATGTATGTATGTACGAGTATATTTACAAAAATAAACGAACAACAATTAAAAAAGGCTTAAAAGATTCGCAAATTTAATTTAAAAAAGAATCTTAAATAGATCCTTACAATACATGTTTTTGCAAAACAAAAACGCTTTAATTTTAAACCGTAAAGGTTGCTTAAGCTGACATCACTGTTAACATCTCATGCATGTAACTCTCTCTCTATATCTCTCTCTCTCTCTCTGTCTTTTATTTCATTCTTATTGTAGCAGGATTTACTGCTTCACACACTCACAACAATGCAGCCTATGTTGGCTGTTATTATATTGTTTGTTTGTTATTCTCAAAAAAAAAAAATAAATTCATTTGGTAGTAGGCTCCTCTTTAAGATCTTATCATTTGATCATCTCTTCTGGTTGTTGTTTTTGTTTATTTATTCTAACCAGAGTTGGGATTGTTGTTGATTGTCTGTTTTCTTGTTTAAGGTCTTTTTAGAGGCATTTCGGTTTTTTAATCGAAAGAAATGTGAGAAATGAATGAATTTTATTTCGGACAAGATAAATGAGTTTTTCAATATTGTTGGAATTTTTATAAGTATTTGTTGTACAGGTTTGTGTGTAAATTTTATGATTAATAATAAAGGAATTCTTTTATTTTTCTTTTTTGTACAAAAGAATTTTAAGGTAATAAAAGTAAGGAATTTGGAAAGAAAAATTTAAGGAAAAATTTTAAAATTATAGAGTGAATCAAAAAAAAGAAAATTGAGAAATAAAATCATAAAATTCCTACAAATTTAAAGAAACATAATATTTTTGGTAAGCAAATAGTAAGGCCACGTTTCAAGCCCCAGGTCAGACATCTGCAACAAATCGAAATATGAAAAAATATTTCTTCGGCGACTTAATGGCAAAAATTCTGAGAGTAAATAAAATTCCCATGAAAAGTTTATCAATAATCTGTCGTTCGGAGTCGACTTTAAACTGTAGGTCCCCCGCCGCTCATTTATAAAATTAATACACACAACATAAGTGGTGCGAGAAGCTAAGTCGTAATCCTGACTGAAGGGTTGTAACGACCAATTATGTATGTATTATCGACTGACATATGTTAGCCGATTTATGTCAAAACTTGAACAAAGTGCTTCATTTAGTTTGATTTTGGCAGACATTGATAACGGACTAACACAAGATTTGATTAGAAAATTTCGTGCAAAAGCTACAAAAATCCATGGGTTAGTAAGCTAAACAAAAAGAGCAGAGCAAAATGCTATGATGAATGATGTTGGCATGAACAACATTGACCTTTCACTGACTATTATCCTCTGAGGAGCATAGGGTCTCAAATGAAAAAGTTATGGACTTATTAACCCACGCCCTTACACCAAAACATTTATGAGAACCAGTGATTTTAGAAGTTTCATTTCATTAAAAATACGGACTTCATCCAAGATTAAAATCCAAGTAAACAGTGTGATACATTAGAGTCATTTTATCAATTGTCACCAATACTATTGACATCACATTCTGCTGAAAGATATTACCGAAGGTACACTTGGAAGATCTTGGAAATTTCAAAATAAAAACAACCGTGTGTGTTGCTATGTGTCAGAAAGAGACCTGTGGGACATTATGTCAATTGTCAACTTTATCCTTAAGACTTCAATTCCTTTTAAAAGAAAACATTTGCAAAATGTCGTCTAGTAGGTAGTGTATTCGCTTATAAGACGTGAGGCGGTGGTTCAAACCCCAGCTTGGACATCTCGAACAGAACTAAATATGAAGAAATATTAATTCAGTAGTCTTTTGGCAAAAACTTTGAAAACTTGCTATGAAAAGTTTCTCAAAAATCTTTCGTTCGGAGTCGCCTTGAAATTGTAGATCTGGCCACACATGGATGGTATAGTATAAGAAGCTGAAAGTTGGGTTATAATCCTGACTAAAGGATTTTAATAACCCATTGAGTAATTTGACACAAAATTCTGGCTCTCACGGAATTTACTTGAAAAAGATTTTAATTCTCGATTAAATGACAGTAATTCCGATGCTTTACAAAGAAAACATTCGTCCCGAAATGCCATTCGCTGCGGAGACTAACTGCCAAGTTGACATAAAAGATTTTAAAAGTCTATTAAATTACAATCATAAGGCTTACACGGCATTTTTTATGACATAAATTCCCAAATTATGTACCTCGTATACTTTGTGAGGTTCAATCGCCAAATTAAAACTTTCTTTTAGAACACCCTGTCTAACATTTTTTTTTAATATTAAAAATTAAAAAAAAAAACAAAGAGTTAAGCCTAATTTATGTTTTTTTTTTTTTTGTTTAAAACTTCTGTTAAAGCCTTTCGTTAACAATATTTAGATTTTATCTGATTATAATCTTTATTTTATAAGATTTTTTGTTTCTCATTTTTGAACACTCCGCTGGCCCTAGAAGAGAAGTGATGTTATCTGTAGAGGAAATCCTAAAATAATGTCACACACAACAAGAAAGAAAGAAAAAAAATTTTTTTTTCGTTTTTCATTGAAGTTCCAACAGAAAAAAAGAAAGAAAGCAAGACGCCTTCATTATCTTGTGGTATTTTTTTATGAATTTTCTTTAATGCTCTGCTCTTTAGAGTAATAAAATAAAGATTTTAAACTGTGATAACTTAGATTTAAAGTGTTGTTGTATATGGGTTAAGAAAACCGTTCAAGATAAAACCAAGCAACCAACCAACCTTATATTCAACAACCTCCTGCTGATTTAAAAAAAAAAAAAAATTGTATTATTTGTACGTGAGGGAAAAAGAAAAAGAAACAGAAAAAAGGGTTAAAAAGGGAGAGCGGAAAAAAAATGTCATGGAATTCCTTAAAATGAGATAATTTAATAAGCGTTAAAATGCCCGAGTTATGTCATTATAAAAAACAAATAACAACAAAAACAAGTTGAGAAAAAAAAATAATATTGTTTTCCTCTTTTTTTTTTTTTTTAAATAATAAAAAGCAAATGAATTGTAAACGACTTACGTTAATAAAGGCCTCCTCTCCTCCGTCAGCCAAGCTGCATAAATTAAGAACCTAAAAAGAAAGAAAAAAAGAAAAGAAAAGCTTTAGTCATCATCACTCTTCTTCTGCTCTAGTGCTAGCCAGCTTAATGTACATATGTATGTATAGCTGGCTTGAGAGTTATAGGCCTCATGCTGTAAATTTTAATGATAATGATGACAATGATGAGGCCTTTTATACTACTTGGGATCTGTTTTTTTTATTATTTTTTTCCTACTCATTTTGTGAAAAATGATTTGTTAAGGCTTAAATATGTTGTTGACAATAATTTTAAGAATTTTTATTTTTTTTTTTTACTCTCTCGTCGTTGTTCATTTGTATTTCTTTTTTTTTTTTTTTTGTTTTATTTTATTGTCTGATGTTTTTTTTTTTTTTTTGTTCAATTATAAAGAGTTTGAAAAGTAAATGACTTTTTTTGGTTTTGTATGGCATATTTTAGCCATAACCAAATTTGGCATTAAAGTTGTTGCCATTAAACTGCAAAGCAAACAACAAATATGATCACTTAGCAATGAGACAGACAACTCTGTGCTCAACTCAACTCAACTTCTTTTGATGTTTAATTTTTATTTTGTATTATTTTTTTTTCCTTAATTTTTCTAAAGGAGTAGTAGCTTACAAGTCTTGGCAGTTAAGAGTCTTAAAGCATATTTAGTAATTGTGGCCAACTACTCTATGTGCCACCAGCACTACTCGGTTACATTTAAGCTGGCTGGCTGGCTGCTGGTCTGAAAAAGAATTGGAGACATACAGACAAACAGACCTATAGCCAGCCAGTCAGACAGACAGACAGACATTCATTGTATCGATTTTGGTATGATTTAACTTGTTTGCAACATTTTCATAAGATTTGTAAAAGAAGTTGCACTATTATGGAAACGAGTTCATGTTTTTTTTTTTTTTTTTTTTTTTTTTTTTTTTTTTTTTTTTCATAAATGCCTAGGCACCTTTCAGCCTCAACGCCAGCACCATCATCATCATCGGCATCAACCTCCTCATCATTATGGTTTAGCATTTTTATTAACAAAAAACAAAAAAAAAAAAAAACAAAAAAAAAAAAAAAACAAAAAAAAAAAAAAAAAAAAAACAAAACTAAAGAAAACAGTGCTGCAACTTTAACTTTACTTAACTTTTAAGTCAACTCTTCGTCATAAAAAGTGAAAATTTGCTTTACATAGATAACCGTGCACCGAACGAACCCAACTAAACTAACCTAGCCGCCACCATCATCTCTCGTATCAAATCAAAAGTGATCAAAAAGGCAAGAATTTTTCTAGAATTATAGACTCCATCTAATAATAGGCAGTTGGTAGTAACTTAAGCAAACTAAAATCATTATAAAACCAGTTCATTTGTGGTACATAACCATATCATGCCATCCCATACATGCTGCAACCATCATCATCATCATCATCTATCGATCAGCACAAAAAGTTTATCGCCTTTTATGGTTTTTGTAACAAAGAAATTATAAATATTTCAAATATTTTTCAATAATTTTTTTTTTTTTTTTGTTAACAATCATATCACACTGGCCTTGTTGCAACACACATACACACAAACGCACATATACATACACACATGCTGTGTAGAAGAAAATTTCTTAATAAATCCTTAGAGATTAAAAAGTAAAAGAGATAGAAAACAAAATAAAACAAACAAAAAAAAAAATTAAAAGAAAACCAAACCACAGGAGGTGGTGGTCACCAACTGAAAAATTGTCAAGTTTTTAAAACAGCCACACAAGTAGTAACACAAAAGTCTTAAGAAACTGTTAGAAAATTACAATTTTTCCAATAGAAAAATTTCAATTTTAAATTCAAATTCAAATATTAAGGGACCTTAGTCCATTAAAAGGTTCATAGTTTTTTTTTAACTCACGAAAAAAAGCCTTCATACACAAAGAAATAAATTTTCCGTTATTAAAGAAATACTTGTTTATTTATAAGCGTATGGTCTTAAAAAAAACCGAATAAAAAATAATAATGTTGCATGATACAGAATTATGCGAAAGTTAAATTGCTAATCCGTCAACCCGGTTATATACCGTAGAGGCCATATTCCGTTTTACCATAACGATAAATATATTTTTACCATTCAAAATAAATTAAACAAACAAATTTATAGCATGTTAGAAAATATTTTTATATACATATGTATGTATGAACATTTCTTGTGGGAGAACAATCCTACTATTTCATAAACTGGAGCAACCTATTATCCTTATTCTTATTTGCAGTGAAAAGGAGACTTAGCACTGCAACCATTTAGAGTATTGTACAAATTTATAGCATGCTAGATAATATTTTTTATATACAAATATTTCGTTTGTTTTATTAGGTAGCTTAACAAAAAAAAAAACAGTTTTTTTCATTGATGCACTGATAGTTATGAGTTAGTGGATTAGTGCAGAAGTTATGCCACACTATATTGTGCCAGATCAATAAGGAACTGAAACAATTAGAAATTTACTAACACAGCGCAGTACAATAGTGAATGTATGAGAAAAATCATTAACTGAAGCAGCCTGATATCCTTATTTTTATTATCATTATTGTCGTGATTAGGCGGTGCCTTAGTATTGCGGCCATTTAGAGTATTGTACAAATTTATAGCATGCTAGAGAATATTTTTATATACGGACATTCCTTTTGTTTTATCAAGTAGTCTAAAAAAGAATATTTAAAAAAGTTTTACCATGACAGGTTAATTGGTAGTGTGGTAGTGGTTTAGTGTAAATGTTATGCCGCACTATACAATGCAAGATCAATAAGATGCTGGAGCAATTAGAAAGAGATCAAGTATGTACCTCAAAATTTGCATCACAAAGGGTAGTTTGATTTAGGAGAACAATTCTGCCATTTCATTAACTGAAATTACTTGATTTTCTTTCTTTCCAATACTTTCACTTCTTATTATTCTTCTTATTATTATTATTGCCGTGAAGAGGTGCCTTAGTACTGCCATCATTTGGTCTATTGTAATCCCATAAATCTTTATCTAGGGTATCCCTATAATGTCTTCCCTAAGCATATTGTAACAAGCTTCAACGACAAACTGCAATTCCCTGCCTAGCACCCAGATCATTCCTTCTGGAAAGCATTACTGATCCACAGATTCCAAGAATGTGTTCCACAGACTTATCCTCATCATCACAGAATCTATATGTTGGGCTCATGACAAACTTTATACCCTCGAGTCTATAGTCTCCCCTGTCAAAAAGCCGGTTACATACCTCATGTTATTTCTAGATACTCTGATGCATAATGCACTTGCGATGCTTTAGCATTGGAATTTAGATGCTAGCGAATGGTATATCCTCAATTACAGTGAACGGATTAAGAGCTTTATGGAAAAATGTTCAAATGGCAAAATATTCTCAGGCAGCAAAAGTCTTGTACCACCAAAGAAATTTTACAACAAAACGGCTTTAGAAGGGTCAGGCATATCCCACAAAACGAAATATGAATAAAATATTTCTTCGGCTACTTCCTCCTCAGAAGATTTCTTGCAAAAACTTTGAGAGTAAATAAATTTGCCATGAAAAGTTTCTCAAAAAATCTGCCGTTCGGAGTCGACTTTAAACTGTAGGAACCGCCACTCTTATATAAACACAACATAAGTGGTGTGAGAAGCTAGGCCGTAACCCTGACTGAAGGGTTGTAATGACTAATTGTGTATGTATAGAATTTATTTTATATAGAAAACTGTCTTTTGTTTAATAAGGAAAATCTTTTTTTTAATAAATAATATCCGGCTTATTAGTAGAAAAAACGATTTCCAACCTTTGCAGCATCCTTTTGAATGATAAGAAGAAAAAAACAAAAGACTTCCGTTCCCAAAAAGAGAATTACACATGATGTGAGACTGTAAAAATGTAAAAACAATCTTTAGATCGTAAACTTCGTTATTTTATAGTTTTAACGACAGTTTATTGTCGTTGTTTTTTTTTTTTTTTGGTAACATGGTTTTGGCCATTTGACATCAACAAAGAAACAGTTTTTGTTTTCTATTTTCTGTTTTACCATCAATGGCTTAAATTGTTTCCGAGAATTACAGATTGTAAAGATTCGGTGTTTAACTGTGGCATTCTTTCTGAAAATCTATTATTGTCAGCTTAAATTTCGATAACAAACCGTAACACGATGTTACCTTTTTGCCCTCGTAGGTAAATAAGAAAATCACGTGATCACGTGTACGGTGTGGTGTGGTGTTGGAAGGCGGTAACTTGTTAAAGAGTATTATGTCAGTCAGTAAGAAGAGAAAGAACAAAACAAAAGAAACAAAAAAAAATATTCAACAGAATGCACATACCATACAGTTGGTTACAAAGAGAGTTTAAAAGAAATGAATTAATTGGGTCTGTCATTCACTCATATTAGCTGTGAACGAGCGACTGGGTATCGGAATGGGTCCTCCCCTATTCACGCTTGTTGTTTTGTTTGAAAGTGTGTTAAAACGATAAATGAGTTTCGTAAAGACACAATGACTCGGCTGGTGATTTTTTTTTTTTTTTTCGTTTTTCTAATTTCCTGTTTATTGTTTAGGCCCAAAAGAATGCCATGGCATTCCTTCAGTCATTCATTCATTCATTAATCCCAAAAGAATGTCTGTGTAGGCTTAGAAATTACCTGTCTTTCTTGTTATTGCAGTACTAACCTAAGTTCTCTTTCTTTTTTCTTCTTCTTTTTTAGATACCGATGTCGCTTTAGATACCCCAGCACCTATGGAAGAAGAAGAGCGCAATATGAAACGTAAGTAAATTTTATTTAAAACAAACAACCCTGCCTTTCACCTTCTCCTTGCCTTTTATTACTTTTCATCTTATTTCATATGCCTTTCCTTCTGCTCTTGTTCTGATTTCTAGATTTCGCAGCTCTGCTTACCGGTCGCACGTCGCATTTTCTGAAAGGCGAAGAAATGAAAGCCATGTACACGACCCATAATCCCTATAACATTGTGGCTTCTGGACGTTTTATGTTCCACAAAAAGAATCTCTACTATTCGTTCTATACGTCGGCCAAAATGAATAGACCACGAGCCATACAATTCGTGGATGATTCGGGCACTATTCTGGAAGAGCATCAATTGCAATTGCCCGCCGGCACTCAATCATTGTATCAGAATGTTACCGGTAAAATTTGTGGTGTTTGGCGTAGAGTGCCCCGTGACTACAAACGCCTATTGCGTGATGAACGTTTGCATGTGGTTTTACTGTGGGGTGGCAACAAATTCCAAACGGAATTGGCATTGGCCGGTAAAATCGGAAAATACACTGCCCTGCAGTCGGAATTGTTTAGTGCTTTAATGGAACCAGCACCCGGCTCGAAATCGGAAATAATGGCTGGCTCAGGCGGCACTGCTATAGTGTCCACTAGTAGCGGTGCTGCATCCTCCATGCACTTGACATTGGTTTTTAATGGTGTCTTCTCGCCCGAGGAATACATGGATGCTCCGGTTAATATACGCATAGAAACACCTGATCGCCGTGAAATTGTTTTGGATGAGGTCCAGAAAGTGCGTAAACCTTCGTCGGAAGTAAATGTTTTGGAGATTACTTCTCCCATTTCTATACAATATTTACGTTTAATGTCGCGCGGCAAATTATTGCTAATCATTGAGTCGAAAAAGAATCCCAATTTACGTATACAAGGCCATATTGTGACACGCACGACTTGCGAAATATTCCAGACTTTATTGGCACCCCACAACATTGAATCGAAATATAAAAGCAGTGGCTTGGCTTGGGTGTTCCTGAATACCGATGGCTCCTTGTCTTATAACATAGAAACCGATCAGGTTAACGTTAGAGAACATCCCGAAATTAGTTTGATAGAGGACTTGGGTAAACGTAAGACCATGTTGGAGGATCTGACACCCAGTTTTAATTTTAATCAGGCCATCGGCTTTGTGGACAAATTGGGTCCCAAGGTTGTAGAGTCTTTGTATAATGGCGATTTGGGTGTTAATATAGCTATAGATCATGAGCCCAGCTTGATAAGAGGCCGTTTGGTGCCACGCCCCGTGGCAGATGCCCGTGATTCGGCAGAGCCCATTTTGTTGAAAAGATCCGAGAATTCTTTGTCGGCACCCGCACATGCCATGGGCATGGCTTGGTTGGCCATAGACAACGAGTGCAATTTACATTATGAGATAACTTTAAGCGGCTTCCAAAGTCATGTTCAAGATTTGCAAATATATTTGGAAGAGAAACCCATAGAGGCCATAGGCGCCCCGGTGACACGCAAATTATTGGAGGAATTTAATGGCTCCTACATGGAAGGCTTTGTTTTGGGTATGCCCTCTAATGAATTGGTAAAACTGGAGTCGAGTGTATGCTATTTGGAAATCCACAACAAGGATAAGAAGGAGTTGTTGCTAAGAGGCAAATTGAAGTCGACTAAAGTGCCAGCCCACTGTTACCCCATTTACGCGGACAACAATGTACCCAATGTTTTCTTGCCGAGCGATCGTAATGATGATGTTTTAATAACACCAGACACCAAATGTTTCCATTCGGGTCGATTTTATGATGAAACTGAACAGTGGCGCAGCACCGAAAACACTTGCCAGATGTGTGCCTGCCAACGGGGTCATGCCACCTGCGAGTCCATTAAATGCCCTGCCACACAATGCAAAATCAATGAGGAATTGGTACAATTGGAAGGTGAATGTTGTGCCATGTGTGTGCCTCAAAATTTGAATAGCAAAGACAGCGATTTGAATAACAATAAAAGAGGCTGTCGTCTGGGAGATCAGTTCCATTTGGCCGGAGCCACTTGGCATCCCTTCTTGCCGCCCAATGGCTTCGATACCTGCACCACTTGTACTTGTGATGCTTTGACTTTGGAAATCAGATGTCCACGCATGGTATGTCCTCAATTGCAGTGCAAGGATAAGGATGCCTACAGGCCGGATAAAAAAGCCTGTTGTAAAGTATGCCCCGAAGAGAAAACACCCTCACGCAGCGGTTTAAATAATTCTAATGTTTTGCAAGATCAGGCTTCCTCCAAACCGAATGTACGCAGCACCGAGGAAATTTTACAACAGGGAGGCTGTAGAGTGGTCAATAAAATCTATGAAAATGGTCAGGAATGGCATCCCGTTTTGGCTTCACACGGCGAACAGAAATGCATCAAATGCCGATGCAAGGTAAGTTGAGATTTTTATCCCTCGGGTATAACGCCCTAGAGTCGATTTTATTGGCAATAATGGTTTTATTTTTTTCGTTTTTCTTTCAAGGACTCTAAAGTGAATTGTGATCGCAAACGTTGTTCCCGCTCTACCTGCCAACAGAATAGAGTGTCTTCCAAAAGAAAACTTTTCGATAAGCCTAGCAATGAGCTCGCTTTAGATGAATGTTGTTCCTCTCAATGCAAAAGGCCACGCAGACATCACCGAAGAACACAACAGCAGGGAGGAGAGCAACAACCAAAGAAGTCTAATCAACAAAACATTAGCAGCTGAATTAATAGTCTTACAAGCCGAAAAGAGACACACAGTAATACAAAATATAACTCTTTTGATTTTAGAGAGAAAGAGAGAGAGAGAAAGAGAGAGATATAGTACGAGAACGAGCACGAGAACAATTATAACAATTTCAATTGATTCTGAAGCAAATTTGTTTTTTATTTTTTAAACAGAAAAAATAAATTTCTGCTTTCAAACACTACTAAATAAATACACTGAGAGAAATTTCACAATAACAGCAGATATAGATAGCAACAGCAACAAAAAATTAGTATATTTTGACAGCAAAATATAGTAGAGCTTAAAGAGAATCCGAACACATTGCAATTGAGAATAAAATAAAAACCAGTGCAGTAAAGCAGTTAAAATAAAATGGTAAACGGTTTTTTATGAAAAATTAAAAACAAATTTAAAACTCTTTCAATTTATTTTTTTTATAAGAATTTTATTACAAAAGTAATAAAAATTCTTAAACTTAAATGAAAAGAAAAAAAATAATAAAAATCTTAATTTATATTTATTAAAAATATATAGAAACACATCCCAAAAGTTTCGACTGATTGACTGAATGGCAACTTTAGTTTTAAGTTTTAAGGCAACAAGAATAAAAAAAATATATATTTTACTTAAAAAAGAAATTATATAAAAAAATTAATTGTTTTTACTAATACATAATAAAATACACTCTACAAAGAAAGAAAACAAAAATTATTTAAATAAAAACCACACCCCCTCACACCCGCCCATACACTACTCAACAACAATTACTCTTGAAAATTCCCTTTTGTAAGCAATTTATACAAAATTCATTTCATTATTCATTTCATACACACATACTTGCATATTGTTGTTATATTTATTTTTATTATTTTTTTTTTTTTTTGTAATTATAAAAATAAAAACAAAATATTTATTTCAAAATTATATTTTAGAAATATAATTTAATGAAATTTGAATAGCATACACAAGGCTTATTTTCATATGCAAAAAAAATAAAACAAAGATTTTAAAAAAATGGAAAAATAAATTCAAAAAAGTATTTTCATTAAGAAAATATTTTTACAAATTTTAATTAATTTTTCCTTCTATTTTTTTTTATTAAACGCCTCCCCAACCTTCATATGTTTTTCTTATTCATAAAAGAAATACTTTTTCTTGCAATGTATTAAAATCGTTTTTTATGGTCTTCTTAATTTTAATTTTTTTTTCTGCTAAAATGTTAATTTAATTATATTTTATTATAAACATTTCTTTTTAATTGTAAAATAATAATTTAATTTGTATTATTTTGCGTTTAAGTTATAATTTTATTCTTTTTTAATACATCTTACTTAAAAAAAAATAAAAAAAGAAATCAAATAAAATTCAATTATTCACTCCTATTTTATTTACAATTTTATTTTTTTAATGAAAACATAAAAATTCTTCAATTTCCTTAACCCTTCATTTATATCAAAAATTCTCCTCAACCAAATTACAAAAAAAAATTAATTTTTTTTTTACATAAAAAAAAAATTAATTTTATATTTTATACTTAAAAAAAAAAATATTTTAAAAAAATTTATTTTTTTTTTTATTTAGTTCATATTTTTTTTTTTAATTTTTTTATATGTTGTATTATATTTTATAATGAAAGTATAAAGAATAGTTTTGATAAATCTATGCTTATGAAGGAAAATACTTAGTTGTACTAGTTTTTTTTTTTTTTTAATCAATTATATATAAATATTTACTATATTATATATATTTTTTAATAATGATAATAATAAACAAAAACTATTATATTTATTAAAACATAAAACAAAATTAATTAATAAAAAAAAACTGCAAGTCTTGAATTAAAAATTAAAAAAAAAAAAAGTTAACATACCTTTTTATCGAAATAAGTAATGAAAAAAAGCAAAAAATAAAAAATCAAAATAAAACTTAATTTTATAAATATTGAAATAAAAAATAAATCAAGTTTTTTATTTTATTGTTTCCGAAAACCACGGAAAAGTAAAAATTTATTCCTTCCAAAATAAAAATTAAGTCGTCCCCTGTTCCTTTATATAAAACGAGACTTATTAGACGGAAATTGTGTCACTTCGATCGATAAAAGTTAACCACTTTTGGGTTGAAGAGGAGCCTTAGGACTGTGACTATACAGTCTATTGTATTCTTCTAAAAGTTTATAGTATAGCCCTCGTAATGTCTCCTCAAACGTAGTTACAAATTTCAGGTGTCGACAATGACAATAACCTGCCTAGCACAAGATATGCACCCAGATATTTCTACCGGCCGCACAGGTTCTAAGAATGTGTTACGATGATTATTTCTCATCGTTACAGAATCTAACGATCTAAACTCTCTTTCTGAAAAAGTGTAACCTGGGCCTACAACAGTGCCCTTTCAGCCTCAGCTTATTCCTGGATAGTGTAACGCATGACTCAGATCTTCTCTTATTGTAGTTTTTCTCAACAAATATCTCGATTGTAACAAACCCATTCGGTTTGAGAAGAGACTTATAGCTTTTTATCTTCCTTTCGTTAAGCATACTTTACCGAAAATTCGCTCCCACTCCACAGAAGGGTTCTGATCCCATCAGCAGGGTGGAAGCTCCCCTCTTCGCAAGCCTGTCTACTTTTTCATTGCGGAGAATTCTGATATGACCTAGGACCCAGCAGAATGCAAGATTATTTTCCCTCTCTAGATTTAATTTCTCCAGTCAGGATTACAACCTAGCTTCTCACATCACCCATGTTGTGAGTGTTAATTTTATCCATGAGTAGCGAGGCCAACAGTTTAAAGTCGACGTAGAACGATACATTTCAGAAGCTTTTCTCTAATTCACACTTGTTCTCTTACAAAAAAAAAAAAAATCGTCTGGACTATGAAGTTTTATACTATCGGTACGAGACCTCTTATTGAAATCGATGGAAAACATTCTGAGCATATTTTTAATTGACTTGAAGATGACATTTCCAGGTGATAACTATGCACAGTACAAAAAGGTCGGTATATAACTGTTCTTTTTGTTTTCTACCAAACATTTCATGGGTTTGTGATTCAAATGTTTACACCCTTTATTAGGAAGAATGTAGTATAAAATGACGACACCCAGCATAAAAATGGTAAATTTATCAGTAATTAATTGAATTGAAATATAAAAATGGAAAACTCTTAACGTTATTAGTGTTAATTTAACAATTGTTTTTCACAGTTGAGTCAAATAGGAAGAGGTGCGATTAAAATAATGGGCTTGACACTTACACCCGCAACACGAATAGTTATCAACTATTTTTTTTTTTAATAGTTTTTTTTATTTTTGAAAATTACGCATATTATTGTTGGTTGCGTTTTATAGTTGGGTTTTTCAAAATTCACCAAGGCAATAAATCATTGGTGTTTTTAAAAAAAGAAACGACAATCCAAACATTCCCATCAAACACATAGCAAAAATCATTTCTTATCTTTCTCTCTAAACCACTATTATCAGTAATGAAAAGACTATAGCACTGAAGATAACTTACTTTACTTATCACTGTGTCTGCATTAATTTACAATAATCCAGTAGCGTGATATAGAGATTCATTCAACAAGAGTTTCACAGATTCATCAAAACCAACACTTGGAGCAAGCTAAAGGTAATCTTGCTTTAACTTACCTTATTGAAAGCGGTGTAGTAGGGTTGTTGGTTGCCTACAATATAAGCAAAGATATGCTTAAGTTGATCACGAAATTGTCGAAATTCATTAGGAACTTTGTTTTCTAATTAGTTGCGAGCCAGTGGTTCAAATGTCAGCTCAGACATCTCGAACAAATAAAAAAATATTCCTTCCAGTAGTCTCTTGGTAAAAACTCTGAGAGTAAATAAAATTGCCGTGAAAAGTTTCTCAAAAATCTGTCATACGGAGTTGACTTTAAATTGTATATCCTGCCACTCGTATTCAAAATTAACTCACACAATATGTGTATGTTTGAGAAGCTAGATTGTAATCTTGACTAAAGGATTATGATCAATTATGTACATATGTATGTACGAGTATGTATCTCCAAAAGCAAGGACATTTGTTAACTAATTAAGGTTAAAATGTGAGTATTAGACGATGAATGTTACAAGACAAATTTTAAAATTATTGCCTATCATGCGCTTGTACGTGGTTAATGACTCCTTTGTATAGTCAAAGCTGGTTTTTTTTTTTTTTTTTGTCGAACGTCCCCGGCCTCACACTAACCCACCCTCACCCGACCGCGGAGGGCTCGTCCCCATTACGTAGGGACACGTACACACTACAGTCCGGACTATAGCGGGTTAGGGAAAAGTAAAGGCAACGACAACATAAATCAGCTACAGAACTTAATCACAAGCTGAATAAAGCAACAATAAACCATAACTACCTAAGACAAGAACGAGACTATATTTTTCTATAATAATTTACAAATTAATGGCAGCATATAAGCTACGTTTAATATTATAAACAGTACAATTAAAATCAATAAAATCATAATACATGTTAAAATCATTACATAATCTACGAAAAGGAAAATTAAAACCATAGTTTGTTCTATAAATCTACACCACGTAGCAATGGGTTCTGTAAACTCGTATAAAGGCTACCTAGAATGTGAAGGCAGCTAAGGTGATAGAATCGCTGAAAATATCTTTTAAAACAGGGCGGCCTTGATGACGTTACATGGTAGGCAAATCATTAGAATAGAACACGATAGGTCGATCACTGGTTGTGACTGACAACAGACTAACCACCGTAGAAAGTTTATAAAACGCTCTAAATTAGGCTGATATTGGAAAGCTTCACCAAAATAAATAAAAATATAATGTGATTTCTAAACAATATTTTAGATATTTTAAAGTTAGTAAATAAAGCTTCCATGGCTTTTGAATAGCACGTTATACACCTTCTAAAGTATTTAAAAAGACCAACAGAAATTCAAAACATTTCTAAATTTCTCTCGCAAATACTTAAAAAAAATTTTTCTTTCAATTTTTTTCTTTTTTATGAAAATTGTTTTTAAATCTGAAAATTACATTTTGCCACTGCCATTAACGGATCACATTTACCACAAATAAGTGATATTAAGAAACCACAAACGTAATACTCGTCGTCGTCATCTACGTAAAACACGCCCAATATCACTATTCATCTGTATCGGTGAGATACTGTCAGTTTCAAATAAATGCCAATCGCATATTGTCTGATTGTCGCCAATAAATCAATGTAACGATTATATTTGAATAATTTTCTTATAAATAATAATGTGATCAATGCTTCATAAAGAGGCACTCTACTCCTAAACTATAGAATACTACTGCCATTGGGGACGAAAGGAAAAAAAACTCTGATCTGTTACATGATTTTTATTGTGATTTTGTTGGAAACAAATCATGATTAATTGCCAGGTTCTTTTATATTCAATCTACTGGAATTGATACAAAACGAAAACAAATACAATACAATACAATGCAATACAAATATTTGATACTGTATGATGTATGCAGTATGTATGTACATTCACAGAGTAGAACAATGCGACTAAATCTGGAGACACTACACAACACCTCCTTCAAATCAACAAACAGCCACAAATCGTGCAAGACTATGTGACCAATGTCTAGCCGACTAGTCTCAATATATGATATCATTTCTAAAAACAAAAGGAAAAACAATTGAAAGAAACGGAAGAGAAAGAAATAAGGCACCACTACCACAACCACCGCCGCCATCAACAAATCTACTACGATTTGTAGCAATCTTTCCAAGTCCAATAACAAGCAAACGCCAACAGGAGGCTCCACAACTTAATAAAGTCACGACATTTTTTATTACACTCTCTCAGGTGTAATTACGATCATAATACAAAAAAAATACTACAGAAAAAAAGTAACAAAAAAAAAAAAAAAAAAACGGCCATAGAATTATGGTCGGTCAGGCACAACTACATGACACTGTCCTTGCAACATACTTTGGGGGTTGTATGGGGAACCTATTTTTGCATTTGTTTGCAACATACAACATACCATCAGGATTATGGCCTAGATTCCTACACCAACCTTGCTCTGTGTGTTAATTTTATCAGACAATGCCGGAGCATACAGTTTTAAAGACAACTCCAAGTGACAAAGTTTGGAACTACTTTTCATGCCAGCTATTTAGGACAGGATAAGAGGGAATGGCAGGGAATTTGTTGAAAGCAAAGCTCATTTCAATACAAATATCATATCACATGAAAAGATGACGAAAAACTAACTGCCGAGTCCCGATTGACCAGCCTCGACAATTACCATCGGAACTTTGCTTTAAAGCCTTAGAATTAAGAGAAAAAACAGACCTGAGGGTTAAAAAAATCTAGTGGACGATTTTATGTCAAATGCCAAAGGTTCTGTTAAGGTCATCGATAAGTCTCCATTGGGCTATACAGGTGGCTATACCGCAACCTTTGCAAAATTTATTAGCAAGAAGGAAGTAGGCTTTCTAAAAATTCGTGAACATGCAAGATACAATGACAGAGGAGGGTTTACGGTTCAATTTAATTGATGGTACGCTCTCAATTCAATTTAGATTATGCAATGAAACGAGATTCCACCTCAGCTCAAGATTAGTTACTCTTAGTACTCTGCTTGAAGACTACTGCCAGGCAGTCGCCGAAAAAATATATTCTTTTATATTTTCTCTTCAATTTGTCTGAGCTGAGGTTTGAACTCGAAACTCTCACCTAAAAAGTCAATAATCTATCCCCAAGACCACAGCAGTAATAGCTGTTATATTTGTTGCTAAATTGTCCGCGTTAAATTATTGATGAAGACAGTTCGTTAATTCGTGGCTTGTGTTACAAGTTATATTATTCGAAAATTTAGGAGAAATATCTTAAGAAATACCATCTGCTAAATGTAACATAGTAGTCTGATGGGGAGGGTGCAAGTATGTCACTGTATGGGTTGTGAGCTCAAATCCTACAGAGGCTGCTACTATACCAAACTTAACAGTTTAATAAAACATGACTAACAGTGGTTAAAGTGTGCAATGAAAATGCTGTGAGTGAACACTGGAAACAGGAATGGCTTGTTCGATACCGTTTCTGAATCCTCAATTTGGAGGATACACATTGCTCTGGTCGGCCAGTCACTCAAAAAATTTTGTACAAAATTTTGCAAAGGGGTGGCACAAGATTTACCAGTAAAATATCACGGCAAATATCACCACTTGACAATTTGGAATCGTTTAGAGCATTCTGAAGAATTTAAGCAAAGATCAAATTGCGCTGCAGAAAGGCAATCAAATCGAACCATTTTTAAAACGAGAATAATAAACAAAAATTAATCACAATTGTGTATGTGGCCAGTCCACATTACGATTGTTGGAGGACCCGCTTTTATATGAAGAAGAATAATTTGAGCAACAATTTCTCTATGGAAACTTATGCTAACATATTACGGTGCCCCCGGAAATTTGTCAATGTAAAGTTTAATTGGATTTGAAAGGAGCACTGGTTGGTCCACGTAACAGATAATTGGATTGGATTTAGGAGAAGGAAATTTCAGGATATCACAATAGGTAATAGGACCACCTTCAGTTAAACCGGTAAAATTTGCTAACAACCTACACTAAATTGAGTGAAAAAAAAAATCGAGATAACATTTTTTGTATGACCCAACATTTATTGTAGGCGTTACAAACATTACGACAAAACTAACATTCATGTCGGAACAATGATGGTGGTGTTGGTTTAAAAAACCAAAAACTGAAATGAAATGAAAATATCAAAACGAAACAGTATCAGAATCAGAATCAATGACAGACAAAATCAGAGAACGTGTGGAAAGAAATATCGTTTGTTTATATAGACATAGTTACACCGTAGATTGTGAAAATCGTATACAGAGTTAAGGAGCAATATTGCTTGTAATAAATAGTCGCATGACGATGTCACTCAAATGTCACCACGATCAAACTAATAGGTGACAATGGGTTTTGATTCAAAGATCGATAGGTTGAGATTTCTTAGTTTTTTTTTTTTAATAACAGAAAAAGTGTATGAAAAACAATAATAACAACAACCACAACAGCAACAGCAAACAACAAACAACAATTGAATGGGAATCGTGCTTTGAAAATTTTTCAACAAAAGCAATATTATATGGACACTAGCACTGCCACTGCCACTGCCAAACGCCACAGACATCACCATCACCAACGCCAACTACACGATCAAACCATTATTAGCAATAAATGTTTGGTTGTATGTCGCTGCCCGTCGGACTGTGTGTCTATATTGTTTCGATGATTTTTGTTGAAGGCAATAAATATCTCAATAAGATAGCATCTTAATGGATAGACGACAGACGGACGGACAGAACCGATAGACAAACGTAGTATCGAACGGTCATAATGATAAAAAAAAACGAACAACAAAAAACAAAAACTTAAAATCGTTCATTTGAAAAAGACAGCCTTTAGATAGAGTCACTGTGACTTTAAAGTGACACTTGACTTTAAATGCTGTTTCTTTTAATAGGGAGTGGGTGTGGAAACTATTTGTTTTTCTCTTTCTTTTTTCTATTTATTTGTAATGACAAAATGAAATTAAAAATAAATTTATTGGATATTTTACTCTTCGATTTCATTTTTTCAATTCACCTTCAAACATATTGCCATACCAAACGCGCCGTATGGGATGTGTATGATGATGTTTAATTTGATTTTACTTGTAGAACAGGAAAACAGTTGACAGGTATTTAAACACAGACTGTTAATTGAGTTTAACAAACAATTGAAACCCTTTTCTTAATTGACAATGACAGTTGGAAATTGTTATAAAATTATTATTACTAAATAGGCAAGAAAAATGAGTAACTGCTGTTAGATTTTAACGGAAATCATTGGCCATTTATAATGGATATCAACTTGAACGGATACTTCGTCATGTAATAACGGATGTTAAGAAATTTTAATTACGCAAATCCTAATGGGTGTCTAAATTAGGTGAAACACTTTAAATTAAATGGCACTTCTACTATGTGTGTGAAGTTAGCTACGAAAGTTATACAGGTATGTGATGAAAATCGATTCGTTTTCAAGTAAAATCGAATTTGGAAAACGAACGTTTTGTTATAAGATGTGATGAAATCCGAACGGTTTTAGTTTCCATTTTTTGTTTTATTCTAAACCGTCTCATGTAAAATAACAAACTTTTTAGTAAAAAAAAATTATTTTTTAATTTGTAAAGCGTAACAAAGGCATTTGTTTTATCAACCGCAATTTTTATAATCAACAATTCTAATCGTTTTGAAAATATTGAACGAAAAAGGTTAAGGGATGCATCAAACCCGGATCTAGTCATGATTGGAATCTCAATTTAGCACGAGACGTTTATAGTAGGAATTTTTAAAATGGAGGTCGTGGTTCATGGCTCTTAGCTGATTCCGGATATGCGTTAAAGCCTTTCGTACTAGTTCCATTTAGAAACCCAAGTGCGGGATCAGCTCAACACATATTTAATAAAACCCATGCATCAGCTAGAAATCTTATTGAAAGAACAATCGGTGTTCTCTAAAGCAGATTCCGTTGCTTGTCTGGCGATTTATGGTATAAACCGCAGAAAATTGTTAAAATAATAAATATATGCTGCGCACTTTACAATATGTGTAACTTTTACAAATTAGACCACAATTCTGATACTACGTCTACTCCACTTGAAGAACCTGATCCTAGTGAAATCGAACTTGACTTAAGTAATCCAACAAATACTGAAGCAAGCAGAAACCGGGATGCAATTGCAGAAAGCCTATTTTTAAATAATTTTGTATAGTAAATAAATGAGAAATATAAATAAATAATTACATTTTCACTTCAATATTTTAATCAAACAATTTTTTGATTATTAAAACTGAAAAATTTTAGCAAATCGTATACAAATTGTTGCTCGATTTAAAAACCAAAATCAAACTAAATTTTCGTTTTCTATCACATTCTTATTTTTTGAAATTTTTATAGAACAAAATGAAATCGAATTTAGTTTAAGAACAAAACCAAAACGAAACAGAAATAAGCGGTGCCATCACAATTATTTCCGATTTTATAGCGTTTTTTGATCGAAATCGTTTTTCATCACATACCTGATATTCTTTTTTTACAGTGAATGTTATGTTAACAGACACTGCTAACTTAACATAATTAAAATATTTGGAAAGGTAGGAAAAAAAAAAATCGATTAAAAATCGCAAAAATAGGGATAAATTAGAGGAAAAAAAATGAAAGAAAGACGAAGCTAAACCTTTGAATTTTACACAAAAAAAAAAAAAAAAAAAAAAAAAAAAATGTATGAAAATAACAATTTGCTTATTGGATATAATAAAGTTGAAAAATCAAGTATTTTTACCAAATATGCCCTCCATAAATTGTGCAAAAATCGATAAAATTTAAAAAGGTGCGGTTTTCTGACCTATTGGGCTGGATAGCAATTGGATCAATGATTCCAAAACAGTTTTCGTTATGGCTGACCCGATCGTAACGAAAACTTAACTTAAATTTTATCGAATTTTTCACGATTTTTATAGAGCATTTTGTTTGCTCGTATAAAAAAGTTAGCTACGTCGGCTATATCTCCGATCCCAAGGCTGACCCGACCGTAACGTGTCTGTTAACATAACATTCACTGTAAAAAAAAGAATATAACTTTCGTAGCTAACTTCAAACACATATTTCTACTATATTTAGCAACTGGTTAGTGAGTCGCGTTTATTAAACGTAAAACTTAGCTACGTCAGGATAAAAAACTGCAAAGCAAAACCAAAGTATTTAGAATAAAAAGCGATATATTCAGTGCCGAAGTGGTGTGTTGGCATATTAGGCGTGTGAACGTGTTTCAAACCCCAGCCAGTATTTTAAGGCAGACATGACCGAATATAACGACAGATGCGCTAGGTGGTTCATAAGCCATAAGTACGAATTAATATTTCTTCAGATTACGGAGACAACCGATTTGACAAATTACGTAGAGGGGAAAGACACAGATTAGAGCCTGTTTTAACAGGGCAGTGACCAGTGGAAAGGTAAATTCCAGTTAAGGGTGCCCTGGTGAATAATAAACTATTAGGATAGTGGACTATCAGCGTGAGGGTCGCGGGTTTGATTCCCACCAGAAACTCTGGTTTGTTACACTATACCGAGCATAAGGTCTGAGGTAATTGTAGTTTAATTAATAAATAAATAAAAAAATGAATTCCAATTAGCTAGCACCTCATTCCTATATCATCACAACACAGCCGTGACCCTAAGTATGGTAACAGACGGACTAGGTTGCTTATAAATAACATTAAACACTAGTGGCTGACACTGGTGATTGGTGACTATATTCACCGGAGAGAAGTAAAATATCATGATAGTTGCCTTAGCTGTGATGAAACGGAGAGGAAAACGACAGTTAAGCACTACCTGTATAGTTAATCCTCCTTAGTCACCGCCATATTGACATAATGTTTTCGACAATTGGTTTATGCAGGGAATCGTGGATTTTAATCTGAATGACATCCTCAGACACCTCAAACTGATGAATTAGATATTAGGGACATGCAATGAGATGCTCTTTCCAAGAGGTTAGATAAACAAGCCTAAATCATACAGAGGAGAACCGCCTCTCGTCCTCTAACGATTACATTAAAAGCACACAGCAATTTGGACACCGTGCTGTGGTTGACTCTGGTCGACAAATATATCGTTAGTATAATTCGCAAAGACGCTAAGTCCACTTTTTTCCAAAATTGAGATTTTAATGCAAGACGGTAACATTGTACATAATACATATTTTACATCAACAAAAAATATCATTATATAGTTGAAAGTTGTTGTAATTTTGTGGTTTGCAAAAACGCTAAGTCCACAAACTACGAAAAATATTAATATTAAAAATATTAATTAATTAATAATAATAATAATAATTAACATTATTAGTTATTAATATTATTACTATTTTGTAAAAATAATTGCGTTTAAACAGTTTACAAATTTTAAAAACTGAAAAAGCTATAATGTTTTTTGTGTCTCCTGTAAAATTTGAAAAAAGGGACTTAACACATTTGCGAATTATACTAACGATATGTATCAAGAGCGTTTCGACTAACGAGTCCGAAGTAACCAAGGCCCAGAAGTGATAATATTTGAAATATTTTAAATCTGAGGCATTTCTAAACTCTGTGAGGGATTGTTATGCAAGTTCTGTTATATCAGAGCTAAAATCTGTCCCAATGATTATTAAAGGAACAATAGAGAATACAGGCGCTAGAGCATCATCCACTTATTTTTTGAAATCAAAATTTACTGAACCTGCATCAGTTAGACTGATTTTAAGGGAGGCTACCTTAAGCAATCTAAATGGTAATGTAAACGTGAGTGAATATCAACTTCACCCCTGATTAAAGTTGTGGGTCTTAAAAAGGGGACTTAACCCTAACCACAGCAAGAATATCGAGACCTTGAACAAAGATGAAGTAGTGGCGGTTCATTATATTTTACGTAACCATGATACGTTATCTGGATGATGTATACGTTTCATTTCATTTCTAGGGGCCTATCTATGTACATATATCCTAACAAACCCTTACCATAACACATACATACATAGGTGGTGAAGGTCGTCTTCCAGGTTTTGCTGATTTTATTTGCCTGAATTTGTTCCACTCACAATCACTGAATTAAATAACTTCTCAGAGAATATTTTTTCAATTTAAAAAACGTGCAGGTTGGTTTATCGTTTTGAAAGTGTGAAGACGAAATTGGTTTCGAGTCTTATTATTGTATTGACTTGTTGGCACAGTAGATAATAAGAAAAAATAAAATATTGTCAATATAAATATTAATGTTCTTATTGTTGTTGTTGTATTATTATTATTATTTATTTTTTTATGCACGTACTCATTAAATATTTACGCGGTGGTAAGTTATTATTTGTTTGCCTCTTTTTTTTTTTTTTGTTTGTTTATTTGTTCGTTTTTCTTCCTCTTACTCTCTCTGGCGCGTATTTTTATTTTGCAATGCATTAACATGGAGTAAAACATGAGCAAATAGTGTTGGCGTATTATTTATTCAATTAGTTTTTTATTTTTTAAGTGTCATCTGTAGGTCAATGGAATTATAAGTGCAGAGGGCCCAGAAAACAACAGAACCTTAAAGGTATTTAATAATGGAATGCTAATCGTAAAGATTTTTATAATTCGTAAAACCAACACATACACTTTCAAGAGAGGGACCATTCTCTGGTATAGAATTAGGACAAATACAAATGTTGTGACAGGAGCATGGGTGTTTGACCCAGAATGAAATACACCCAATTCTGTTTTTACTCGGTCTTTTTTTACACGGTTTTGTAATAACACGGTCTAGAAAAAATAAAATTGATTCTCTTTTTACATGGTGATATTTGATATAGCACGGTTGAGAAAAGTTTATGAAAATTTTAAAGAAAAATATTTATATTCACCGCAATCTATCAGAAATGATTTTGCTACCCGTTATTTATAATATAATTAGGGAGTTTCCTTTTTAATTTATTTTCATGGCAGCTGAGATATGTAGTATGTGTGTACGTATGTATGCATATATACTATATGAGTCTTTTTGTTTAATTTGAATAAAACTGGACGTGTTCTTATAAAAGCTGACTAGGTTAGGTTAGAGGACGTGTACTTGTCAACTGTGACAAGTACAGTACCCGGAGGTCGAATTGACCCATTGTACAACGTCCTAGCTTCTCACACCACTCATGTTGTGTTCGTTAATTTTATACGTGGAGTGGTGGGACCTACAATTTAACGTCGACTCCGAACGACAGATTTTTGAGAAACTCTTTAATGGCAAATTTTATTTACTCTCAGAGTTTTTGCCAGAAATCTGCTGAGAGGAAATCGCCGAAGAAATATTTTTTTTCCATATTTCGGTTTGATGCCTGACCTGGGATACGAACCTTGGCTTTACGTCTAATAAGCCAACACACTACCTACTAGACTACGGCGACTTCTAAAAGCCGACTAAGCAACACAAAAAAGAAAGCCTAAATCGATAAGAGTTTCAACGTGATCTGAAATCTTGTATGGCTCATTACTATGAGTTATACAAAGAGCTGTCCAAAACTAATAACCGATTTTGTTATTAAACGCAGTGCTGTCCAATCGGAAACTGAAAATGCTAATCTTGTTGGAGTTGATAGCTATTCTGAATCAGGCTTACGTAAGGGATCACGTATGACATCCGATAATGATAGCGAATAGAATTCTGTTATTTTCATCATCACATTGACTGCTTTTAATATTTTATTTATGAACTTTTGATGATTTTTAGTTTTTTTAAATTACTTTTAAGATTTGGTGAATCTACTTTTTGTTTATCAACTTATATTATTTCTTTGACTTCCCGAACTACAATAATTAAAATTTATGTTACTTTTTTTTTAAGATTTGAATTGCTTTTCATTTTATGAGTTAAAATATGCATTAATGCTTATAAAAATTTTATTTAGTTTTTTATAAAGACTCTCGTATCAGTGTTTTTCTACGAATTATTTTGTTTTTACAATGTTGAAGGATATGGAACCAATTCCCTTCTTTTCTATGTACTTCATGTCTTTTTTTACACGGTTTTTTCTGGAACGTATCTACCGTGTAAAAACTGAATTAAGTGTATTCTGAACTTACGGAAATTTTCCATGTGAAAATTTACGCCATCGGCAGATACCTCCTGTTGTATGTGGAATAGGAAGTACAGCAATACCGTCAGAGAGTCAGGCAGCCATCTAAGCCTTTGCTCCTAACGAGGTTGACTCGAGATTAATATGTATCCGGTCGAGCAGACTTAATCAGCTACACAGGGAAATAGGATGACTCTTTGCTAGATCTCAAGTCATGGAAACTCAAAACTATTAATTACACAGATGTGTTTAGCAGAAAACAAGAACCTTTCTATGGGGTTTGAAAGCGTACACTTGGAGAAAAAAAAATAGAGGGAGAAGACTTGGTAATAATAGTTGTAAGATTATAGCAGACTAGCCAGGAACAGCCTTTTAATCGGCCATCGTAGACATTCTTAACAAAGAAATTCGCATCTTTTTATCCAGTTTCCGTTTGTTTTTCATTGATTTATTTCAATTTTATTCTCTTCAGCTAAGCAGATTAATTGGTTGTGTGGTTGTCTTAAGCAACAGCCGCTATGGAAATGTATTGTAAATGTTGCTGTGGTAATAGTTTGTCTTTCTTTTTTCATTACTTTGTCTATTCAAGGCAACAAAATTCAGAGCCAAGTTACTCACAACGAATGACCATAGAGAGTCTGACTGTTTTTGGTTGAATTGAATTTGCCTCGCAGCGCAACAGCTCATGTGATCATGTGACATGTCCTGAGAAAGGTTCTGAAGACCCCTGAGATGGAGTTTCCATTAAAAACCGTTTCGAAAGCATGATGTTATAGGCACTGAACCACAAATTCAACACCCTATTGCAATGTTTTACCGAGGTTATCTGTACGCAGACTTGTAATGGTTAATTAATCCTTAATTTCGTTTCACGTCGATCGGAAGAACTTGCAACCACAAATATCACCGATCAAGAACTATGATTTATTGCGTTGTTCTCCAGATGAGAAAACCCTCCCTGTGAATGCAGAACGTTATTCTTAATATCTTCGTTGGTGGTGGCGCATTGAATGGATTATTTGAAGGGATTTCTTGATTTTTTAAAATTAGAAACAACATAATGAAAAATTGTTTTACCATTATTCACAAACACTTGTTACCCTAAAGTAACAAATGATGATGGCTAAAGTCAACCCATGAGTGGAATGTTAATAATATAAGCCAACTTATAACATTGAATTCTATTTAAATCACCAATCAAATGATATTAATTTTAATAATTAAACTATTGAAATAAAAAAATTATAAAAAAATAAAATAAAAACAGACACCCGCTCAATTTCATTGCCAATAAGCATGCCAACGTATTAACAACTACATATTTACAATACCAATACAAAATAACGCAAAAAAAATAAGTTAATACGCTGGTACACTAGTATGCATAAGTTGTGCTCATATGTATATGAGTTTGTATATCGAAAAACATCAGCCAAGATTAGTACAAAAAACACACTGCCACCAACAATGGCTATTAGCCAGCCATTTAGTTGGCGTTTAAATAAATTTTTATAAGTTTTTGTTACTTAAAAATGTTTTTTTTTTCTATCATGTTGATACACAAGTATAAACAAAATAAATAAATAAATAAATTTATTTAAAGTTGACTTTTCAATATTAATTTATTTTAACGCGTCTTTCTTTTTTATACGACACTTACTTACCTACTTACTACTACAACTGTGACTATGACTATTGACTACGACTATATTTATTTATTATCTGCTATAGAGTTTCTGATGATGATGTTTTATTTTTTCAGCTTTTTCTACTTTTTTTTTAAATATATTTTTGTTTTTTTTTTTTTAATTTTTTCTCATTCAGTTTTATTTGTTTTTTATGACACTTTTCGATAAATGTGTCATTTAAAAATTTCATTTTAATAAATTAATTTAACTTAGGAATGTGGGAGTATCAATAGTTGTGTGTACGCTACAGAGTAAGTAGTACGAGTATGTGTCTGTCTGTTGTTTTGTTTTAACTCTTGATGTGTCTTCTGTGTTCTGTTCGACGCAGTGTACGAGGATGGTTTGAGAAGTGCCTTAAATGTTGTGCATTACTAATAACAATTTTGTTGTTTAAATAACATGGCATTTAAATACTAAGCCATTCTTTTTTTTTTTTTTTTTTTCTAAGGGAAAGAATATTCTACGATTGCCTGAATTCGGGTATGCACTGGATATGCATAGAGTATCCAGTAACCAATACTAATGCCTAGGAAGCTCATATAGATCCACCACCTGTTTTCTCTAAATGCAGATTGAAGTTTCCCTAAAGTTGAGTCCATGAAAAGTGCAAATTTATGAACGAAAACCCGATTTTCTAAGAGAAAAAAGTGATCCATGATATCCTGTATAAGATTTGAAACTGTTGCCATGAATTTAAATATGTTGTATAAATAAAAACTGAGGAATTCACAAATGATGGCGTATATTTTGAACATGACTCGTATCTTTAATAACTTGAACTTGAAACATCGGTCACTGTTTCCCATTTAGGGTGAATTTGATTAAGTGGCAGTTTTGTTAATGGCAAAGCCAACTCGAGCACACATCGCTTTCAAAATGTCCCTGTGATTACTACAGATTAGCCAGTCCCGACAGTCAACGTGAAGTTTTTACATTATAGCATGACACCCTCAACGAGTTTTGTTTTTAATCTAGTGACCGATTCGATATCAAGTTATGATAACTTCGTTGTTGGCATTAAACGAGCGCAACTCTCATCCTTCTCTTCGACCTAACTCGTGTCAGGAGCTAGCCAACCAAATATTTCAAAATATTTCCAAAAGCAATAGAATTCATTATAAACTAAGAAAAAATGGCTTAAAGTCGCGTTCAATTTTGAATATCAGAAATGCTACTTCAAAGCCAAAAAAAAAAAAAAATTGTTTTGCACCGGATCGTTGATCTGAAAATTTTTTCGACTGCTTCACCCTGCTCATTTGTCTTCTTTAAATTCCTATATATCCCTTCCATACATATGTCATATGGATGTCCTTGAATATTGGCTATTTCCTCAGAAGATGGTGGATTTTTCGAAAGTCTCTATTATCAGAGTGGACAACACTTTAGGTGTTGTCCATGAGTCCCTTAGCCACGATTCGACAGGAAATTAAGGATAAATTTCACTGCTTGACTGACGATTCCTGGGTTGAAGAAATCTTAGTCCAGAAAGGACGAAGCAGCTAATTTTTCTTTGCCGACAGGACATTTACCAAATGCCTTACAAAATATTACCTAAGAGGGAGACATATCATTCGGGTAGGCGCCGCCAGAGCGCATTCTGCATAAGTTGCGATTTGGAAGAGCAGGCAGATACCTTCTGTCACTTACTATGTCACTGCCCAGCAAACGCGCGGAGGTGTGCGAGAGCACTGAGAAAACATCATTATTGAAATCCCTGACGATACTATATGAGGACAAAGGATATTGTACGGTAACAGAAGGTTCTTCATGATGGTGTACATCAGCGCTTTTTTATTTTAATGGATTGTGATGCACAAGGAGCATAATAAATTAACCCAAGTGGGAACCTCATGTGTTTAAGTGAGTTGACGCCACTGAACCTTACCTAATAGACCAGAGTCTCAAGTGAGAACTGAAAACACAAAACTTGGATATTAGCTTACTAGACAAAAGGCGAGACCATTTCTAGATTAAAGTCACGCCCTGGGTCTTGGCCCCCGATGCAAAAAAAAAGTTTGCAAAAGGCACTACAGTTTGTTAAGAATACTATTTTTTTTTAGCTATCATGATACTTGCAAAACGATGCAAAACGAAGTGTAATTGAAATCAGTATTGTTTTGTTGTCAATATTATTATTTTTTGTTAAAATGTTTTCACGGTGTTCGTTTGTTTTTAAAATTAGTGTTTCTATGCATTGAATACTTGAAACATTTCATGATTAATAAACAAATAATTTGTATGCTTTCGTCTATGGAACAGATGAAAATCTTTACAAACTGAAATGGATTTTCGGAATACATTCAAGGTTGTGTTGCGCGTGACAAATATTAACCGGATTATTATGATTTTTTTCTGTTTTGTTTTGTTAAATGATTAACGAATAGAAAAACATAAAATTCTTCTTGGTTTTAATTACTAATTTTATAATTTATTAATTTTTATTTTAAATATTTAATTTATTGCAATATTTATGATCGTTTTCTTATACAATCATTACTACTTATCAAACCACCCACGCACTATATGAAATGAACTTTTTTTATCTCTGTATCTACGAATGGCTGTAAGTATGTATGAGAAAAGAAATATAATTTTTTTTTTATTTTCATAATGTAGAATTTGGTTTTTTATGTTTTAAATTGTTTATGAGGGGAATATTTGTATGTATTTATGCATCATGTCTGTCTGTCTGTGCCTGGCTGTTGGTTTGCCGGTGTCTGCTTAATTTTTTCCCAAGTTTAGATATACTATGTACGTTTTCTTTTCGTATTCATTTTAAATTGTTTATTATAGAATAGTTTTCAAACAATGTTATTAAATTTTTATTAATGATTGTGTTGTGTTGCGTTGTGTTTTTGTTAAAATCATCTAGTCTTTCGTTATTAATCGTTAACTATTTATCAGGTGATTTCATATGGAAGTCATACTTTATCATGTTTATTGATTATGATGATTATGCATGCATGATACGATATTCTTTTTTTTCTCGTTCGTTTTTCTTTTAATGAAATCAACTGATATAATCATTTACTTGCATTTACTTAAGCAATTAAAATTCTTTGATCTTTTTTGTTTTAATTTTTTTTTCTTTTTTTGGTTTTGTATTGTAATAAATTAAATCAAATGATATAAATAAATTACTCCGGAATTTAAAATATTTAAAAGAAATTCATTTTAAGCGGTTTTCTTTTCAAACAAGAATTTTTAAATTAAAATCTAAAAAAAATTTAAATTTTAAAAAATTTTATCGAAACTTAATTTTCATATAGTGGCTCTCCCAAGTTTAATTAAATTCTTATTTTTAGTGTTTTCAGAAAAATTTAGAGGTTTCAATTTTAAATTTCTATACAAACTAATGACAACAAAAAACTTTAACTGTTTGCATCTTTCTTTCATTTAATAAATTATACCACCAAATACGAGGACACCAATAAAGGCCAATATAAAGTATAATTCACCGTTTGAAAAATAGTTAGGTTGTGTAGGTCGAACGCAATAAATATCAATCTCATAAAACGCTCAAAAAATCCAGACATGAGATAGTTCAGCGAAAAGCCGGCCATGGACCGGAAGGTGTGCACCAGAGATCAGCAATGAATCGTTTTTCCGCTACTCATAAGCACTCATGCAATTTTGAGTATGAGTGAATCAACAGAATTGAAATTCATCTACTCTGATTCATTCGTACTCGCTACAACATTGATTTATAAGTATACGTTGCAATGAGTATGAGTACAACGTTGACATCAAACTCACAACATTCGAAATGTGTTTGATTCATACGCCTACTCATTCTGATTCAGAAATTTAGAAAAATACTTATAATACTTATAAGTGATTCGAGTGGCTCGAATCATTCATCAAAATTTACAGCCTTTGTTATTGTTGCATATACAAACAAAGAAGAAAGGAAAGACAAAGACAACAAGCAAAGCATACACACAATCTTCTTGTGAGTATAGTAGTGTTCGTATGCGAATCATACTTATTTTGTGCTTCGTTTAAATGTTAAGTAGAGACGAGTCGAAGTCAATAACATCATGCGTATTGTTAAGTATGAATACGACGAGTACTTTCAACTTTGAGTATGAGTAGTATGAGTATCATATTAAAATAAGTATGAATGCGTATAAGTATCAGAAATAATAAGTATGACTCTAATATACTCATCGTTTTGAATACTCGTTGCTGATCTCTGGTGTGCACTACCATATATGTATGTATGTATGTATATGGGTCTTGAAACAGCCAACCGGTTCAGCTGACTATGTAACTAAATTAAAGAGTGTTATAATATTAATGTTAAAGGAGATAGAGGGCAAATATCTACGAATAACACTGGATAGTAAATTGACATGGAGTTCTCAAATAGAGAGCATATCAGGCAAAGCCATATATGCTAAAATGGTATGCAGAAAGCCAGAAGGGAAATCCTGGGAATGCACCCCAGGCATCATGCACTGGATGTATACCATGATGGTCAGACAAATAATAGCCTATGGGGAACTGGACTGGGCAAATAGAACAACTTTAAAACTAGGACTTGGACAAGATACGAGGGCAATGGGAATCTGTCGAACAGCAGCGCTGTCTGGAGAAGCTAAATAGGCTAGGCAGGGAAAATTAGATTACCCTCTTCTGGGTCCCAGACCATGTGAGAATTGTTGGTAATTTGCAAGTAGACGAGCTTGCAAGGATGGAATTAAAACCCTTCTGCGGCGTAGGAATGGACGTATGAAAGCTACAATCAAAGGGGAGATAAAGACAGACAAAAATTCTTCTCAAACTAAGTGGATTTAAGGGTATCAAAACTTTAGTTGAGAAACTACAAGAATTGGAGATCTTAGAAGTGCATTAGACTATTCAGGAATAACCTAAGGTTGGTAACCGGTCTATTGACAGTGCACTGTAGACAGAGGGTACACTTATTCAGAATAGGGTTGTCTTGAGCCCAACATGTAGATAATGTGACAATGAAAAAGAATCATCGGAACACATTCTTGGAATCTGTGTGGCATATATCAGGTGTCAGGCAGGGAATTGTCATTATTGACACCGGGCAGCATCTTTAAATTTGTTAGGGTAATACGATAAACGAACGATAAACTATAAAGTTGCCCTATAAAGTTTGAGGGAAGTAAAATAGAATGAATGGGAGTACTGTGACTGTACCTCTTTACCACAATTATACAGTTAATGAAAATTAAACTGCAAGAGATTTCAAATAATATCACAATTATACTCAATGATTTACTTGATTTGCCTAATACTTAAAAAAAAAAAAAAAAAACTCTTAACACATTCAAGTAAATAGGCCAAAATGTAATAAACGTCAAAAACGTTAAGTGAGTAAATGTGAATAAAAGCATAACACAGACAGCCAATTGTATATTCCCTTATACTCGTAATTTGTCGATGTCTACATTTTTCTAAAAATAGCCAACGATTTCCATTACTCATCACGAAACGTTTTGTCGTCTTAGAATTTTGAAAAGAAATCGATTTATTTTTATAGCTGACCCATTTAAAATATTATGGATTAAATGGTCTTGGCTGGTGTGGTCTGGTCTGGGCTGTCTTTCGTTCTTTCTTTCATTAATATTCTATTGTTGCAGAAGTTTTGCTATTCGAAAGAAATAAAAATTAAAATTTTTGAAAGAAATATTCGAAATTAAATTCTGATCACATTCGTTCAATTCAAATACAATATAAATCGATTCAATTCAATTCAATTCAATTGCTATAAAATATTATCGAATATAAACAAATTTAATTGAGTTCTGTTCTGTGCTGTACTGTGCTGTATTTGTTTTAAAATAAACATTAAAAAAAAAATTTTTAATGCCGGGTAGATATTAAAAATGTTTTTTTTTTGTTTTTGTTTTATTATTATAGTTATTGCACAATGGGATTAAAAAATTAAAATTCTTTTTATTACAAGCTTTATGATTCTACACTTCAAGTGTCAGAAAGCCGACAGACACTACGGTAATAGGCGGTCAAAAACTAGTCAACCTTGGACAGAAATGTTTGTTTTTTTTTCCAACATAATAATTTCAATCAGAGTAGACCGATTCTCTGACATGCCCACCAATCAGTTGATTGATATCTGAATTGGATCGCAAAGACATCTCTCGTTCTGTATCTAATCGGGGTTACTTTGCACACTAAAAAGCGGACTTTTACAGAAGTTGTCGATCGCCTGAGAAGGAAGACAATATTGTCCAGTTTATTTGCATTTATTGGTCTCTGTCTTGACGCACACCTTTCTCATTTCGCTCACTTTTTTTCGATAGTCCAGCAAAGCTATAATTACTTCGTTTCGTATTGAACACTAAATTCATCAAACTTTCAGAGGGGGTTTCACCTTGATTCTAAGGGAATCATGCTTTAATAAACTGACGGTCAGGACCGGTTAATCAAGGCTTGCCAGTAAATCCGGGGACATTGCTTCTGCCACTCTATACTTTATACACTTTAAAGAGCCTGATCGATTATAAAAAAAAAATCCTAGTATTCAGACATTCCATATCCGCCTTCTAACCTTGTGGAGAAAACTGTGTGCAACATTTTTTCGCAATCCATCGTACAGACCATAACCCATTTGAGCGCATGCTTGGCAGCACATCAGCGTTCTGCATTGTCTGCAATCTATGGGACCTTTGAGTGGTTAACAATAACCTAACCCGATTCCTAATAAAGGTTGGTAGTAGCAGGATTTGCTGCACGTCGCTTTAGACAAACAGGTTATAAAACTGATCCCAATACCGCTATCATAGCGAATGACAAACAGCCTGCGTAAGAAGCTTCCATTTGCAATGTTTTTAAATGCAACGCTTACATCCTTCCCGGATGTTGGCAGGATATTACTTCTTACTGATTTGGCTCTAAAAAGGGCACACACTTTCATACGTTTGGCTTTGTTTTGAAGTCAAGTTGTTTCTTTATACGCTGAGCATTTAGGCATTCTGGAAATACCTCTTTATTGTTACCTTAACGGTAGTTACAATCTATTCATAATCTATAACAATATTTGCACCATATTGTCTGTGCCCACCATATTTTAGGAACATTGCCATTGTTGCCGTATACAATTGTGGTCTGTCTGTATGTATTCATGGATGACCTGATGAATGAATGTTTGGCAGAGAGTGATTTGGCGTTCGCTGTTATCATATTGTTTAAAGCTCCATGAGCGATACTTATTCTCTTATGGGACTTGTATAAATTTCGTAACTTACATACATAATTGGTCATTACAAACCTTCAGTCAGGATTACGAACTAGCTGCTCAGACCACTTATGTTGTGTGTGTGTGACGATTCCGAAAGACAGATTTTTGAGAAACTTGTCATGGGAATTTTATTTTACTATCAGAGTTGTTGGCCAAGAGAAAGTCGCCGAAGAAATATTTTTTCATATTTCCTTTTGTTGGAGATGTCTGATCTGGGGGTTTGAACCGTGGACTTGACGACTAATAAGCCAACACAATACCTACTAGACTACGACGACTTTATTTCGTAACTCGTGATGTCTTATTTGCGGGTGACTAGCCCGCTGTATCCCAGAATGGTACTTCAAAACCTAGTGATTGTTTGAAATTGATTCTCAAGAGGGCACCAATTTTACGCTACGAGGATGTACGGGCAATTCGGTTATGTTTTCACTACTTAAGCGAGAATTCTCCGAGACTCTCCCCTGTATTTTGCTGAGGTACCTGCTACCAATTATCAATCGTTTAAGGCTTAACGTCTACTTCTTTTACCTTGATTAAGTAGAACCCAAGCTACACTTTTGACACCAAACGTAGCTTTAATTACAATTCTAACATTAATTAATCCTTTAGACAAATTCATGATTAAGTATGACAATCTAACGGTAAAGGCAAACTAAAGAAACCCCTATATATAGAAAGAGTAGTTGATTGCAATTCGATTGAACTTGGCTATAAAATGACTCGTACACAACACGTAGAATGGCTAGAAACAAAGACCAATATTAGGATTTCAATTGACCTATTATGACCTCAAGTGTATTTATTATTGATTTATTGTTACTGGTTAAGGTTCTAAACAAAGAATCCCATGCATAACAAGTGCAACTCGTGTGAAAATCGTGTTGCGAGTAATAAAATATTGAAATTCCGTTTGGACTCCCTGTAGGGTAATTTAATAAGATTTTAAATTAAAAATAAATGAAATGGAAAAAAAACTTACAATTCGCAATTAGTGAACAACAAATAAAGAAAGAAAAAATTAATTGGAAATCTATTCTTAATCACAGTAACAATGTCAAGACAACATCAACAATTAACAACAACAAATCATAATCAATTGATTAATCGCTGATCAATTGAAAATTCTTAACGTGGGTTTGGTCACTCATAATTTTCTAAAATCATACAATGGGCAACACAACAACATGGAACTCAAATCGTATCGAATCAAATCAATTCAATTCGAACGAATGACAAAGAAAAAAAAAATCGTTCTGTTCACTTTAGTTTTTTTTTTTTTTTTTTTTTTTCATTCTTCTTTACTGCCTCCCCATAAAAATAAAGTGGTTGGTTGGTTGGTTGGTAAAGTTGTTGCATTATTGTGACATTAAATTAAATGCGATTTAAATGTGCAACATTTAAAGACTCCAACTCGTAATTTACAACAATAAACGAGCGATTGTAGCAAAAGTCTGTCTTTGGTCTCAAAACTATTTCAAGTCTTTGGGAAATTAAAAAGAAAAAAAAAATTCAACTACGGCTACGTCGTTATAATAACACCCCAAAACGTTGAAATGACAACATGAAAAATGTATCGTGATTTAAGCTCAGAAAGCAATTTTTTCCTTTCTTTTTTTGCTGTTTAAATCGTTTAAGCGCCAAACGTAATGTCAAGTTACGATTTTATTTATTTTTATTAACACTAATTGGAGCATTTGTTAAATGCCGCATTTATTTAATTTCGCCTCTCTCTCTATCTTTCTCTCCCTTGTCGTCTGACTTTTAGTTTTTCTGTCAACTCTTTTTGAAGGCTTAACCACCATCGAGCCAAGCAGTGCCACACTCTGTCTGAATGCCACCATCACCTTGTAAATTGTATCACATTTTCTATGACATGTTGACTACACGCAACGAGTGGCAAAAAACCGTTAAATTGTTGCACTTTGATTATAAGAATTTCATGAAGAAGTAAAGTTTTTAACACTTCGCATGCATTTTTTAGTTATAATTATAACTTCACCATGAATATGTTTTTATATACCTCACTGCATGTTTTTTAAGTTAGGTTAAATTAAGTAGACGAGTGATTTATGTAGTCCACATGGGTTCAATCATAAAGACTTATCAAGGCAAAATTTTTATTCTGCAACCTGCAGCTTTTTTAAGTTTTTAGAATGTGAAATATTTACGCGTATGATCTCGCTAAGATTCTCTAGAAACTTCTGAACGAGTTACATCCCACAACCTATTTCGATATTTTACTACGATAGGCAACAGATTTGCGGTGAAAATCCCGTCATGCTTGGAATGGAATCGTCATCAGTCAGTCTCATCTAAGGCTTCCATATCCGAATCAACATGCAAGGCTCAAAGATTAAATACTTTCATGGCCGAGAGTGGCCTGCATCATGTATGTAGTATCTTTCAGGCTGAGTTTTTGGTTGTTAAGTAAGTCTGCTCATTATTATTTCCGATCAAAGCGCGTGGGCACTTCCGTATTTTCGTTGAAAGTCAAGCGCTATTCTTGTCCATCGATCGCACATTACCACCTTTCGATTAATAAGAGAGTGCAGCAAAGAACTAAATACTCTCGTCCCTTTTCCGGGATGGCGCTCATGTGGGTCCCAGGCTATTTCGTTTCTAAAAAGTGAATGGGCGAACAACTAGATCCGTGTTTTCGACAATTACTTAGCAAGAATAAATTGCAAGTAAAGGGCTCTTGGATCCAGCAAGAGCTCTAGACTAAGATATCGAGAGCTATAATTCGGTAATATAGTTGGGACTAAAACATCATGTAGTATCTAGAGGGTTACCTGGAACAAATAAAATATCAGCTGCCCTAGTTCGATTAGTAGAGGACATTCATCCAGACTTGTGGCTATATTTACAGGGCACTAGCTGATTTTGTGTCATGATTGATGGATTAGACTACACTGTCGCAGGTGGGACGATGTGAAGCAAGAGAAACCAATTGATCGCTTCCTTTCCGAGTGTCCAGCCCTTCAAAATACGTTTGGCCTTTGACGAGTGATCTTACGCCAATTTTACAAAATAAATTTGAGTTGCGCACAGTGTTTTCGGTTCGAAAGCGTCATGACACTCCTTTTTCTCACTAAAGTACCAATCATTTCTTTATTGTAGTCAAGGCACAATAATGGACCGGGAAACTTCGGTTTAGAAAATGAGACGAATTCGATATCAAAGTTCCCTAGACAACTGTACTCGATCATCGAACTACCCACTGGTTCGTCGAAGTAAGGAGTTTGATGAGTGCTAGATTTGGATCGATCTTCAATATTTACTCTCTCCTGATAGAAATTTCAAATCAGATTAATTAAAAAACTATCTGAGAATGGAGATAGGCAGACGAGTTTGCTAACGAACTGTTGCATTTTTGCAAAAAAAAAATCTTCTTAAAATTCAGAATGCCGTTATCGATAGCTACTTAAAGAAAAGTTGAAAAAAAATATTTCAAAAATACTTTTTCCAGCCATTGGCTGTAAGTCCTTGTACGCCCATCTAATCGCTAAACTGCCTGCTGTTGGTCGGTGCATCTAAAGAAAACTGTCAGACAGTGTCGATTTGTATTTGTCTGTCCATCCATTTATATTTTCCTCCATAAAATGATTGTGTTGTAATAGTCGTAGTAATAGAAGTGGGGGGAGGGGTGGTAATTATTAAAACTACTTAAAATTGAATATTCTTAAGCAGAGTGAATGCTTTGGATTGTTTTTGCAAACGTAAGTACGTTTTGGTTCATTAATTAAATTTTTTTTTCCTCATTTATTGATCTGTTAGTGTGCTATTGTTGTTGTTGATGTTTTTTGTTTGCTATAGTTGTTGTAATTAATGACCCAAATGAGGTAATCAATTTGTAACTTAATTGTTACCGCTGATTTGCATGGCAATATTGATTTGAATTGGTTATCTACTTATTGTTGTTGCTTGTTATTGTTGTTGCCATTGTATTGTTAATATGCCAGTTGTTCATGTTACAGTCGTTGATCTTGTTGTTATTGTTGATCTTGTTTTTATTGTTGCTGTCGTATTTTTTGATTTAAATTCGTTATTATGCACAATTAATTAGAATAGTTTTACCATTAAGTTCGGTCGTTATACATTTAACCTGAAGCAAAATAAGGATTTGCATATCCATCCATATCTTAGGCATATTTAACAATAATAAAACAACACAAAAACATTAACATTAACAATATAAGAATATTAATTGTTATTCAAATATTTAAATTACTCTATACACCCGCCCCACCGCGCCATAATGATTAATGGCATAATTATAAAGTGAGAACAAATGTCATGGAAAATAAAACAAGGTGACCACATTTATGCTAAAGACTCTACAAAAAGATGCATTGGTGTGGTACACATAATTAGTCATTACAACCTTTCAGTTAGGATTGCGACCTAGCTTCTCATACCACTTATGTTGTGTCTGTTAATTTTATACATGAGTGGTGGAATCCACGGTTTTAAGTGGACTCCGAACGACATATTTTTGAGAAACTTTTTCATGGCGATTTTATTTTACTTACAGAATTTTTGCCACAAACCTGCTGAAAAGAAGTCACCGAAGAAATATTTCTTCATATTTCGTTGGAGATGTCTAGCCTGGGGTTTGAACCGTGGCCTCACGTCTAATAAGCCAACACACTATCTACTACACTACGGCGACAAGTTATAATTACAGTGTTCTTTAAAATAAATTATCTCTAATTTATGGGGCTGTAAACTTGTTAAGGTACTCAGTATCGAATAAGTGACAATGTCATTCGAATCCTTATAAATCTTTAAGCAGCTTTGGGCGTCGGTTATGCCGAATCAACTCAATATCACAGACAATACAGAAGTTTCGCTCAGGATAACTTCACCCATAAAACATAAATCAATGTTTGAAAGATAAACAATAGAATACAACATAAAGGGAAGGCACGAGATATCTGATCTTGTCTAATAAAACACTATTAATTATAATACAGCTATTATGTTAAGATTACAAACGCGGTTAAATACTCTTGAAACAATATTTTACAAGATTAGTTCTAGTCCCAGGGGATCTTTACTCGGGGAACCTCAAAGAATCTAAAGACATTATATATCGAATTTATTGAAATAATTTACGTTTAAAACCATATTAAACGACTACATGTACATACATATGTATATGGTCTGGTCACTTTATATACCTCGTGCAGATTTTTATCGCTACCAAGTTATAAACGATTTAACATTTTTTAATGGCATTTTAAGGAAGGTGTTAATAAATTTACATCATCGATTTTATTAGCAGCAGCAGGCACTATTTTAAAAGACAATCTTTTATTCTGATATTCAATTAAAATTTTTTACATTCAACGCGTTGTTAAACAATTGAACCCGGTCTGTTTTGCAGTTTCATTTAAAAATGGGTCAATAATAAAAGAGTCGATTGCCTGTAGTCAACTAAATCTAACAGTATTGTACGCTACAATCCAATATTTAGTTGAGCAATCTACTGATTCACAAATAGTTATGGACCGAGTAAATTGGATGCAATGTGACTTACACATGTTATCTGAGCCAATTTTCATTTGATGTCGAGCTTTTTACGCCTACTTTGGTTAACAAAAAAAGTGTTTATGGACTCAAAAATTTAAGTGATTTATATTAGGCAATATATCATTGGTGAACCCTTGTAGAGCGTCTATGTTGGAGAATCCTGCGGTACAAGTTACGCATCCATACAACAAATTATATTTTACATTGGAGTTGCAAATAAAAATCAGCAGATAGAACTCTTTGTTATATACATGTGCCTTAGGCATTATTCATTTGTTAAGCGATGTCAACACGTCACTTATTGGAGAGACGATGGTAGAAACCGAACATTGACTTCGTTTTATTGCTGTTGATCGGACCGGCTTTCAGTACAGCTGTTTGATTTTGAGTAAGATTGCCTACAAACTGTCTCAGCAAACCCCACTTTATCCCCCTGGTCGTGTTTGTGGTAGTTTAAATAAAAATTTCTAGGACAAGCACAAGCAGAAGGGGGACACCAGCCCCTTGCCGCACACCACCTGCCTCATTTATTTGATCACTTCCATCGAGAACTTTGCATGTGGGTCTTTTCTATGAAAATGGAAAGTCTATGATGGTATTCAGGGCCTTCCAGATGGCTTTGTAAAAGCTTTTTCAAGATCTGTAAATAAGGGTGGAAAGAAAGTCCTCCATACCACTCACTGTTATTATTAAGCCAGTTGACATGGTAAATGGTGGTTTTTCGTAGCCCGCTTTAGAACGATAGATAAAACATCCCTGCAAATTTGGACTTCTTTTGTGCAAATAAGATGGCTCCAGGTGTTTCCGAAGGCATTTTGAGCGCTGAACACGAAAAACTTTCCATCACATCAGGTTTTCGAGAAAAAGGAGGTTGAAACCCCTAAAAATAGCGTTTTTGGTCATTTTTGAAGAATTGTAGAGCTAAACACTGACGTGCTAGAACCATCGCTATTGGCAGAAATTGACAATTGATTTTTGCTCTTTAAAATGAGCTCAAAGTCAAATTGATTGTATGCACCCTTAAAGTAAGGGGTGGGTTTATGTCAAGGGGTGCAAGAGAAAAAGAAACACATTACGGAGGTCCTTAAAAATTAATCAGATTTACATGAAAATTGTTACTCAGGGGTTTTTAGAGTCGCTGATTACAGATCTTCATTCAGATTTAAAAAATTCAAAATGGCGGATCCAATATGGCGATCGTATGGTGTATGGCGGTTTTCAAGTAAATCCGATTAATTTTTATAAATCTCGACCTCATCTTATTTGCAAAACCCATGCAGGGCTGTGTAACTTTTCGCAATAAAACATGTAATTAATTTGTGTAACATACGCTGAGAAGTGTTTTTTTTTCGGTTTTCACACACCAATAAATTGCTCCTCTTCGAAATAGAGACGATGATCCCCTGTTTGAGTTCCTCTTCCAAATATTTTGTAGCCCAGAAACTCAATACATACAGAAGGCAAAAGTAGTTGAACCCTGACTTGAGGATTGGCTTTTAGGGTCACTATTGTTTAACACGCTTTGGAGAGTTATTTCTCACTGGTTCCCACATACATACTACATAATTGATCATTACAAATTCAGTAAGGATTACAACCTAGCTTCTCGCACCACCCACGTTGTGTGTGTCCATTTAATTTATGAATGGCGGGACTTTTTAAAGTCGACTCCGAACGACAGATTTTTAAGAAACTTGTTCATGGAAATTTTATTTACTTTCATAGTTTTTGCCAGAAATCTGCTAAGAGGAAGCCGCCGAAAAGAATATTTTTTCATATTTCGTTTTGTTGTAATGTCTGACCTGGAGTTTGAACCGTGGCCTCACGTCTAATAAGCCAACACACTACCTATTACACTCTGACATATTTTACTACAGTGGAATTTAAAAATAATCCGATATCGTGTGCAAACATTCTGTCTCATGGAAATTTTATACAAGAGACGAAAATAATCGGATACTGACTAGTGGATCCATACAAGAATTACGGTCTTATATCTCATGGATCAATTTAAGGCATAAACAATGGGTTTCAACCATTAGAAAATAATTTAAACTTATGTAGGGTATAACGCTACTCAAACTAAACTGATGTTAATTCAGTGGAATACTTCAATGAAACGAAAATGGTAGCAACAGCAATAACAACAACAATATAAACATTAATATTAAGTTACTTACATTAAAGTATTAACAAAATCAATATTTTTACAAGTGCAAGTGCATATCAATTTAGAAAAAAAAACAATTTTAACAAACAGCGGTAGTGTGGCAGAGGTGGAAGTAACGAAAAACAAACAGAATAGAATAGAATAGAACAGGAAAAAAACAAACAAATTTAAAAATTAAAAGGTGTTAATCATACGCCACCATGCCAACGCAAGTAAATAAATTAATTTAAATTACATGTATTTAATGCTTGTCTCTCTATTATAATGTATTATTATTGTTGTTGTTTATTATTTATTTTAATTTTCGTTTTCATTTTCATATTTTTTGTTTCGTTTTGCTTTTTTCATGCTAAACATTCTACCCACGATTATAAAGAAATCAACGTTAATAAAATATTAAAGAGTTTAACATTACAATACCAAATGCCAACAACAAAAAAAAAACTGTCTATGACATGTACAATAACAACAACAACAACAATAATAAGTAAGACAATAGCAATATATATCATATGTACATATATACGTATGAATAATACTTATTAATAACAAAAAACGTTAGAAATCTCCACCCCAAAGTGGCATCAGAAAAACGGTGCCAAAAGAGTGTTGTTAGATTTTCATGTAATTAATCATTTTACATTTGTAAACGAAACGCAAAAAGTGACAGGCCCACTTCAGGCACAAACATACCTACACTTTGTATACTAACTTATTACACACGCAAATGCATATAGACATGTGTACATAAACAATATATATCTCCATTCAGATTTACATTTAAGCCGTCATATAAGACAGCACGATTATTTTGGCAGATCGCTAAAGCGATGCAATAATTGATGCATTCATTAATAATGTTTAACTTTTTTTTTTTACGATTACAATCCAATATTCCTCACTTACATACATATGTAATTGATTACTACTCTTTAGTCAGGTTTACAACCTAGCTTCTCACACTACCCATGATATAAATATGTGTTAATTTTGCCGTGAGTGGTGCAATCTACAGTTTAACGTTGACTACGAACTACAGATTCGATAATCTTGTCATGGCAAATTAATTTAGTTTTCACCAAAAGATTGTTGGGGGAAGTCGCAGAAATAAATATTTGTAGTTTAATGTTTTTTTTTTTTCGATTAATCTCATCCAGGATTTGATCCACAAGCTCTCGTCTAATAGGCTAACATACTGTTTACTCGACTGCGGATAATACACACGATCTAGAAAGCACAATATAATCAAATCTCTCGCTTGCAAGCGTACCAATCGACAAATTAATTGAATCTTAGGGTCATCTTTGCGTAATGGGTTATTGCACAGAGAAACTTCGATAACCTGCAAATATATTTTGCAGAGGTTATAGATCGATTGAGGAGGGTGGGACCGCCTTATTTGCCAGAATTCACTTCTGACTCGACGCTACTTGATATTGGATTATAGAACTTGATTTTAACAGACCATTTTATGGTCAATTGAAGAGTTCATGAGCGTCTTGTCTATCCGAAAGTTTATATACAGACAAACTTCGATATAACGAAACTGAAGGGGATCACAAAATACTTCGTTATAGCTACTTTTTCGTTATAAATAAATATGTATCAGTAAAACCTTGGTATAACGAAATTAGAAGATATACGAATAAAATTCGTTATAACTATAGTTTTTTGTTATATAAAGGCTTTTGAATCAGTATTTCACTATATAGAGACTTTGCAATGGCACTTGCAAACGCATTTAGACTTTGTTGTTTTTGAAACAGGACTAACATTACTCAAAATTTAATTTTTTTTATTCTCACTTCGTTATATAGAGGCTTTTGAAAGAATACTTCGTTATATAGAGGCTTTACATAGCCGGGACTTATTTAGCTTTATAATTAATTCGTTGTATAAAGGCTTTGGTACGAATTATTCGCTATATACAGGTTTAATGGCTCAGTATATCTACGTTATAGCTATAGTGCATTTTTGTATGAAAAACTTTGCAGTAAAAAGGTTTTTTCAAGGGACTCGTTATAACAAGGTTCGTTATATCGAAGTTTTACTGTATAAAAATGTAGATGCGGAAAGCACCCATTTTCTTGAACATTTCCCAATGGCATGAATTTTTCCTTAAAAAATGTTTGGTAGATGATCATTAGCATTGATTTTTTTAATCTGTTAACTTTATCACTGTTCTATCACTTTTAAGCTTAGATCCGTCGTTATAGCATAGCTAAGATCCTATCACGAAGTTAATAGAGTTGGCTCTCCAATCTTTTCGGTGATTGACAATTTCTGAAGAGAAATATTTTTGTTGACGTCCTTATATAGACTTTGGAAAGTGCGCTGCACTCTCCATCCAAAAGTTCAGAAATGCGTTTTAATCTCTGGACAAAAAATTTCCTCTTCGATCATGATAGAAAGCGATGCGATAACTTAAAACAGTGCATTGCATAAGCCATACATACATACATATGTACATAATTGGTCATTAAAATACTTCAGTCAGGATAAGGATTAAGGACCTAGCTTCACACACCATGTGTGTTATGTTGTGTGTGTTAAACTTATACATGAGTGGCGGGACATACAGTTTAAAGTCGACTCCGACCGACAGATTTTTGAGACACTTTTTGTGGCAATTTTATTTACTCCTAGAGATTTTGCCAGAAATCTGCTAGACTACAGCTACTTCTAAAGGTACTTCTAAAGGCGAGATGGTTCTTATTCCTATACTATACTTATTCTATACTCTCTATTCTTTATTGTGGTCTTCGGTCACTACATCAAAGACACATAGCGGATTATGGGTTTTATACAGAAATTATTCTGGCATATAAACCTAAAGTTCTAGCAAAGAACCCAGTATGACCGCGTTCTTTCCATGATAATCTTTCGAATATACATATGTGTTTCAATATCAAACAGTTGTTAGGCAGATCGAATTGTTACCCTATATAATTTAGGATAAAGATAGGATGTTGACACTCTTGTTCCTAGCGTACAACACTTCTGTAGCTTTTAATGGATTGGTAACTTTAGACGGGTTAATCGAGTGCTGAAACGGCATTAACCAAAACGCAAACGAATAAATTCTTTAACATTCTGATGCTTAGCATTTCGCATTCGTTTGCATTAAGATGTAAAAATTATACAAAAACAACAACAACAAAAAGGTCTGAAATTTCAATGAAAATGCGATAAAAAAAAAAGTTAAAAATTCTTTCTTTGCGATTATTATTGTCGTTAACTATAGTTGTTGCTGTTGTTGGCATTGTAATAAGTGCTGCTGCTGTTGTATTTCTACAATTAAAATAAAACGCACATGCATGCTGTGACGGTAGGCAACAGCAACAACAACAATAACAACAATTTTAATCAATAGCCAACATTCATGCCTTTCTAGAGTCATTCAGTCCGTCATTCACTTGTAAAATTATTCAAACGTTGTCTGTCCATTTTTAAACACAGAATATTTGCAGTGGTTTGTGTGTGTAGTGTTGTGTGTGTTGACTTTTTATGTGAATTGCGCCTGCGCCACAGTTTAATAGATATTTAAGACGCTAATGATAATTGTTGTTGTTGTTTCTGTTATTGTTGCTGCTGAATTTGTTTTTATTGTTATTACATGTGGTAGTAAAATTGAATACGTACGTCTTTTATACGCTCGTTCATAAGATCATACGTACGTAAAGTCGCACGTCGTCAATTTTATACCAAAAATAAAACAACAGCAACAGCAATGGCAATGGCAGCGGCAACGGCAAGAGCAATTACAATTGCATCTTATTTACGTACGAATGTACGATTGTCATTTCATATGTAAATACAATTATAAAAACAACAACACAATTATATCTTGTAATTTAATATCATTGAACACTGTTTCCCTCAGCAATTGCGATCGATACGCGTGCAATGTTGACTGTTATAGTCTCTTTATTTTTGAGAGATTAAACGAAATGAGGAAACTACTGTCGTGATTTCTAATGCTTAACAAGAAAAAAAAAAAAGTTATAAGACAAGTAAAAGAAAATTTGGAACCACTTGATCAAACTGCAAATGCAGATTAAGTAGCGTTTCAATTGAGAAAATCTACCTCTTTATGAAGCGAAAGGTGACCAGTAAAGAGCAACCAAGGCAATGACTAACAATTGAGAAAATTTTACTGTGTGTAGGATTAGTAAGCGATCAGTTAATCCAGTCGAGCTCATATCAAGAATAACTTCGTAATTGAAAAATTCAGTGAAAGTTTGTCGTATTTTCAGTTGCTTGTAGAATTTTTAACTTATTACGTTTGACTACAAACCCGAGAAATCTAGGTTTAATCTCCGACGAATTCAAACAACGTACCCCATGGTTTTCGATGGAGAAAAAAAAAAAGAAAAAAAAACTTAAAAGCTGTAATTCCCTCTCACTAAGGAATTTAAGAAACCATCAGAACCCGGGTGTAAGAGAGAATAACATCACCAACGAACGTACATTATATGGAAATCTGGCGACGGGCATCTCTTGAAAAAGAGCAGGAACTCAAATCAGAAATAAGTTCCACAATATGGCACCCAATATATGTTTACAGAGGCCGTTGTTTCTAGACAACTACAGATGACGTACGAAACATCTTAGGACCAGCTGCAGTAGATTAGTCGCTTGCTTAACAGGAAATACTTGAACGTTGAAACAAAGTAGAGAATTAATAGGAAAATGGATTGATGTGCAAAGCGCTAACGAAACGAAAAGAAAAACAAATTTTTTCCATTTTAACAAATTAACAAAATTTCGGCAAGATTTGGTCGATAAGGCTAACAAGTTTTTAAATAGTCGCAGCTCATGTGCTTGAGAGAGGTTTTAGCAATGTTAGCTATTGTCTTCGGTACAAGTTTGTTGTAATTGTCTAGCGCAATTTCAGTAGTTGATCAGTTGGGTTCACATTGCTCCTACCAAATTCACTTCAGTTTCTCACAATAGATTTAATATTCATCGCAAAAAAATTACGTCATTTTACATATACGAAGTAGTCTTACAACGTCTCCTCTTAGCTTCAACTCGAAATTCTTGCTTTTGGGTTAAGAAACTGTAGTTTTAATGGCAATAATTATCATGTAGTAAAGCTTTGGCGCAACAAAACTGGTGAAAGCCAAAAGGGGACACACGAAAAGTCCAAATCAGAATGCTTAGTAAGGTTATTTCGAGACTAGGGGGGAAAATGGATAACTGTGGTCAGAATGGGCTTATATGACCCAAGTGTGCCTATCCCAACATCTTTGCGTGGACAGTATCTTCTTCTGCAGCTTCCTCTATTGCGAAAACATGTGCTTAAAAAACACTGACATTATCTGGAAGCTTAAGCGACTCTGTAATCGTTAGTCTTTCGGAAGAGAGGCCAGAATCAACTATATTTTTAAAAGAGATCTATCTGCAAAGAAACCTAAGGTCCATCGTTGTTGGACCATCGACGAATTCAATATAAAAAAAAAAATGAAAGGCACATGGCACATGTACATAGTATGTATGTCTACAAGAAGCAGGTTGAGTTAGGTTAGGTTTGCTTAGATTACATTGGCAGCCGTCTTAAGTGTACATGTACATGGCAAAAAAGTTGCACTTTTATGCAAATCAATCTAAACCAAACGAGGCTTTCAATATCATGCAAAATAAAACTGGATTTCTTTTTTACTACATCTAACATGTTAAATTTTGAAATTCCCTTTTAAATGCTTCTGTTCATTCCACAATAAAAGCGAGAGTTTTATGCAATAACAAGTGAAAAGCTTTATGGCCTATTTAAACCTAAACACCACCACTTAGAGATACAGTCGTGTTATCAGCTGCTATGTTAACTTATGTGGACAGACAAAAAAAAAAAGAAGGAACAAAAACTGAAAAAAAATTAAATGCTGCAGTAAAATAAAAATAAAAAACTGCCTGACAGTCATACTGGTTAAATGTATAATCGTTGGCTATTTAATCAGGCAGGCAGGCAAGTAAGCGGATAGACAGGCATACGACCAGTTTGTCACTTGTTCACTCACTCACACTCACAGTCACTTACACTGGATAAATTACAAGTTATTTTAAATTTTAAGCGCCATTCATTCAATTCATTGTTTGTCTCTAGTTCTGTGGCTCTGACTCTGAGCACTGGTATTAGTATTGGCAGAGTAATAAATTGTCTTTTAATAATTGCACGCATTTGTTAATTTAAGTGTTAATTTATGTTGTTGTAATAATTGATTTTCTTGCTAATGTGCTGTGTTGTTTCTCTTGTATTTTTTTTTGTTATCCACGTAATATTTTAACAAATTTTATATCAGTTTTATTTGTTTTGTTTTTTTTTTATTTTTTTATGCCACCACTTCAGTTTAATTAAACGGCTAATTGGTCGCTGTTAGTGGCAGTTGTTGGTCATTTTTTATAAATTTTTATTTGTCATTTAAACAATTTTAATTCATTTACAATCATTGTTTATTTGTCATATGGTTGTCGTTTTATTTATAAAATATTTTTCACTTATTTAACTTTTTTGTTTTTGCTTTGTTTTTTTTTTTGCTTTGTTTTTTTTTTTGCTTTGTTTTTTTTTTGTTTTGTTTTGTTTTATTCTCTTTCTTAATGTATTTGTTGTCTGACATTATTTTCTTTTCTTTTTTTGTTTTTTGCTGCAATAAAGTCGTTCATTAAGCAGTGTATTGGGGGATAAGGAAAAGACAGACTCTCTGAGAGCTTTGGTATCAATGTCTATCAGTATGTTTTACAACAAATTCAACTTTATAGTTTGACTCTGCGTGATTACATTTACAAGTCTGTCTGTCTGGTGGAGACCACCTCTGTCCCACCACTACCGCCATTTGCCGTCGACACCACACCAACACAATCATTATATGCACAATTAAAACAGCTTCGTCGTCGTTTTGTTGTCGTCTATCTGTCGAGGTGAAGTTTATAAATCACGCGAAAAATTAGCATCAGGAATAATTTCATTTGTTTGTACGTTTGTTTGTTCGTTAATTCTTGTTTCCTTAATTACCAAGAACATAGAAGTGTCAACATGATTTGACCCCCATTGTTTGGTTTGGCAGGGAATACTTAGCTTTTAAAGTGTTTATTTAAAAATCCATTTAAATTTGCATACGGCAACAAAAAATACTCATACAAACAATTAAAACTTTGCTTCATAGATGAATGACTGGCATGTAAATGTACAACGATTCATATGAAATAAGTTAATTTCATTTCATTTTCTATTCCATTGATATACCAAATGCCAGCGAGTACTATTTCTTGACCAGTGAAGGTAAATTTGTACTCCTTGACACTTCGAACATCACAAAATAAATCATCATAAATAAATTCTGTTCACAAATGTTCGTGTCTTATGTATGACCTTAAAGGTTAAATCTACCCCTGTGTTCATAGAACTCTATAACACAGACCCTATAGCTGAGGAGTTTAACAATAATAAAAAATCGTTAAAATCTCTACAGAAATTATTACATGGAAAATACATCCTTCTCAGTTAACGAAGAGTGATCTGCCCGATCGCCATGCATAGGAAAAGGAGCGTCTCTAAACGTTAGCCAATGCCATTAAGAATAAATTTAATCTGCCGGGTTGTGGTACATACAGGGTTAAACGATCACTTTCTTATAATACTCAGAACAAACACAACAACAACCTTATACAACTAAGTGGAAGAGCATAAGAATACGTGGGGAGAGTTCAGTCCGCCCAATTCTTATATGGTGTGGATATGCCTATTCTTAAACGAAATTTATTATCGTCAATCAATTGCCTTAGAAAGCTCAGTTTGTAGAGCCATGGACTCTTGTTAAATGTATGCGCATTTAGACAGATGCCTTTGTATCGTAGATCTATCGAATCAGACACCGACACATTAGTATTGACAATGCAAACCATGTAAACGATGTTGTCCTTGCTCGAAGCAATTATTATTTTTTTCGTTACGCATGTGTATTCATTGCTTGCTAAGTGGCCACTAAATGGAAGAGCATACGTATGAGTTCAGGCCACACAACTCTGTGTAGTTCTTTTTGTCCATACAATTATGTTATGGTGCTGATATCCTTATTCTTAAACGAACTTAGGTTATAGTCAGGCAATTGCCTATGATAGATAGCTCGGTTGGTAGACTGTTGTTTACATGGATTCGCATTTAAACAGAAGAAAAATCATATCCTGTTTTTAAAAAGCCGCCAAGAAACGACATTAAATTTAGATTGACATTTAATTTGTCTGATTTCTAAATATGCAAATCCAAGAATAATAAAAATGTTAAAAAGAGTGATCTTCCTGTACAGTGGCGAGCTAATAATACGGATTCGATGACTGCTATCTTCTTAAAAAATTGGTTGGAAAACTATACTGTTCCCAAAGCTGGCGTTCATAAAGGATTTGATTGCAGCCTGGTTGTCCGAGTAAAAAAGTCTATCACCCAAAAAAAACATTGCACAGCTATCAGAATAGCATCAGACCGCCTATACGAGGAGAGTTGAATGTCATAATCTTTTATATACAATCTATACCACAGACTAACTCTGTCTAGCATTTAGATGCCATGGGTATAGATCTTAACGTGTCTATTATAAGTATTTTTACCAAATGCGGCAAAATTCGATAAAATTTAAAAAGGTGTGGTTTTCGGACCTAGTGGGTTGGACAGCTATTGGATCAAGGATTCCATTACTTACGATCGGGTGTTTTTTAAATTTTAATTTTTTTTCTCATATTAGCAAAAAAAAAAAAAAAAAAAAAAAAAAAATATAAATCGAATAAACAAGGTATCAAGGATTCCAAAACAGTTTTCCTTAGGGTCGAGCTTTACTTGGGACCGGAGATATACACGGCGAACTTAAAATTGGAAAACAAAACTAAGTTTTGTGGAAATGAAAAATTTTAATAATTATCATTGAGTTAATAAGCATTTATATATTACAGATCCAACAAAATGTAGTATTTTTTGGTCAATGACTCGCATTTTTTGGGTGATGATAAAGATATTAGTCTCATCGCTTATATTAGCTTCGTCACCTATATGACCGGTTCTAAGTAATGCCCGACCGTAACAAAAACTGTTTTGGACACGAGTCAGTCACAATTCCAGCCCAGGAAGACGACATTTTACGGCCGGAATAAGTTTGCCAGAATTGTAATTTTCATGAATGGACTATACAGTATATAGTCCCAATAAGTATTACTTTCACTTTTTCAAATTTTCTTTGCTTGTTTTTAATTTCCTAAGCTTGTATGATTAAGAAATCACCTGTTACGTCACCACTGCTGTGGAACCTGAATTATTAATCAAATCCTGATGGAAATGAATCGGAGGCTTCAAAATGATAGCATATGCTGATGACGTCGTGATACTGGTCACGGAACAGCGATCTTATGGAGTTGGCACTGGCAAGGTACACAGGTGGGCGTAGAAGAACGGATAAAACGGAACTCGTCTTGTTCACTCGAAAGCACAAGGTCCCGCATTTCACCATTCCGAAAATGAACGAAACGGCTCTGAGAATCTCAAAGACACAAAGTACTTGGATATCATTCTGGACTCTAAACTATCCTGGAAGAGAAACACGGAGGAAAGGATGAAGAAGTCGACAAATGCCCTTGTAAATCTGTAAAAGAACGTTTGGGAGTAGATGGGGCCTGCAGCCTCGTATCATCCTCTGAATGTACACAGCGGTTGTACGACCTATATATACTAGGACCTATCTGTAGACTGTTTTCGGGCGAATATACAAGACACACACTCACACACGGGAAGAATAAAACTGTCATCGGTGACGGTGATATAACGATTTTCACCGATGGCTCGAAACTGAACGGGTTATACAGATTACCTAGCCAGTCCAGCGTCAAATCAAAGAGAGTCAGGAGTTACATGGACTCCCTACTCCGTCGGCTACGTCGACACAACAACCACCTTAGCTGGTTTCCGGGCTACTGTGGCATACAGTAGAACAAAAAGGCGGACGAACTGGCACGGAACGTATGGGAGATGTCCGAGGTAAAGACGAAATTGGAAAAAGCAGCATAGGATTTAACAAATCGTGGGTGGTCCAACATACGTGTTTGCCGAATTTTGAAACTACTGTGTCCAGCAGTGGACAGAAGAAGGAAAACTAGGGGACTAACTACTTAGTTCGATAAGTACGGGACACTGCGCTATTTTTGCAGTTTCGCTGACAGGCTCGGTCTGCCTCACTAGGATTACTGCAGAAACTGCCATGATGTGGAGGAAACAGAATCGGTACAACCCTATTTATGAGAGTTCCCTGCACTTCAGAACAGGCGTCATCGGTTTTTGAGTGCTAGAACATTTGAAGATCTGGGCATAGTGGTAAACGTGCCTCTGAGGGAACCCGCCGATTTCACACGGAGCTCGGGGTGATTTAAAACCCCGTGGTAACGTGGTAAGTTTTTTGGAAAGTGTGGTGAGTTTCCAAGGTGGCGAGTTATTGCAATGTGGTGAATAAAATATAAATTCACCAAAGTGCCGTTATTCGAAGTAGGTACTGTATAACCATAGATCACTGTACTGTATCAGTGGTGAATTAAATGGTATGTGTCTAGAATAAGTAAGCCAAACCCACCATACCATTGGGGTGCGAAACGAAAAAACTAATTTGACGATGAAAATTTATTACAAAATTTGTTATTTCCTGGCAACATTGATCATTGATTAATTCCCCTGGTTGTGGGTAATAATAACATTTACAAACATCCTAAAAGTATGCCATTATATTTTTATATTTGACTGTTGCTAATATGAAAAAAATCTATCTTTTGAATACAAAATAAATTATAAATACAATAAAACGATAAGAAAGAACACAATTTCACAGGCAAAACAGTAAAGACTGCAGATAAATTACACAAGATAAGATATACTAAAAGCTTACGAGATTTGCAAAATAATAAAATATACTTTCCTAGGTATCATGTACAAATTTTATACCACAAAAAGCTAAACATTCGTAGAAGTTCTTGAAGAAAAACTCGGTCAACTAATCAAGTCGCCACTGTAGTGGGAATAATATGAATGCGTCATAAAAAAGTACAAAACTTCTGACAGTGCCTCAGTCTGATAGATAACGTAAACCTTAGAACAACGCGTGAGAGCGCTGTCCGTGTACATTGGTGTATGTGTGCACTCGTGTGTGAAGTTTAGTGCGTATCAACAATCGCTTTAGTCCAGTGGTCAATCAGTCTATTGGTACCGAGCGCCGGTTAATGAATTCCTTTTTTTTTTTCTTCTCCGTTAAAGAATTAAAAAACGTGAACGTTGTCGAAATCTTTTTTTAGTTCATATTGATAATGATGATGATCATGCGTTTGTAAAATACTGTGTAAATACCGTATTAATAAGCGAAAAGAGATAAATAAGTAAACAAACCTCGTTGACATTAGCAATTCAGCCTAGTCAAGCAAGGTTTTGAGGTCATTAACGTGAATTTAAAACACCAGCCGTCATTTGGTTGGTGAACAAGTAAGAAATACACCTAAATTGTGGTGCAAAATTAACCCTTCTATGCTTGATTGGTGTTAAATAGAAATGGTAATATAAATTACAAAAATTTTAAATAATTTGCATAAATTATCCGAAGAAAATACAACAACCACATCAAAAAAAAAAAAGAGATAAAGTGTGAAAAAAGAAATGAAAAATAATGAAAATGAACAAAAAAAAAAAAAAAAAGGGGGGGCAAAAGCAAAAGAATAAAGCAAAGAAAAGCCTCAAAAGAGGAAGATACACACAAAGTGAAATGGCACGTAATTTATTTCAGAGATACAGGCGGCATAAATATTTTATTTTGATGAAGAGTAGTAGTTAAACTGGCAAAATCAGTAAAAAAAAAAAAAAAATAAAAAAAAGAGAATATGCATGTCGAGATCTTTTAAGAGAATTTTTATGTACAGAGAAAAAGCAAAAGCAAAAAAAAGTTTAATAAACTAAACTAAACAAAATATTAAATAGACTTTGTGCCGAATTTAATTTCCATTTGAAAACAAATAAGAAAGAATAGGAAAAAAGCTGACTGACGCCAATTAGAATTTCAGTAAAACTACTGGCATCTATGGTTTGAAATTTTACATTGCAATTAACAATAATTACTAACTAACAAAATAGAATTAAAAATATAATTTAATTGTTTCTAATAAAAATAAAAGTGATTGGACACACAAGAAATAATAAAAATAACGAAAAAAAAAAGCAAAAATTAGTTGACAATTGTTTTTAGTTTTCTATGAATTTCACAAGTGGTGGCATGCGGTGTTTTGAAAAATTGTTAATTGAGTTACAATGCGATGAGAAGAGATACAATAGATCTAAAGGGTTGCCATAAATTTTGCATAAGTAAAGTTTTTAAAATTCCATGAAATTATTATTTTTTTTTTTTTTAAGAAATCATTGTTTCGGATTTGACAATTACAAATTTTCCCCCAATGAAGTATATGATAGGTTAATGGGCTTGTCACAATTGGCTCGCACACGTATATGGAAACAGGTGCTGATATACTCTTCTCTATAGACTTGTTTAATGACTGTACGATTATTGATTTGTCCATACAGAAGAAATATTGCATTTGGGACTCCCAACGCTACAGAGATATTCCGACAATAGAGATCAAACCAATCAGAGCCCACAATAACGTTTATAAATGCCGAATACTTCACAGTATAACATCGATATAATCAAATGTTGAACCTGCTAAGACTGATTAAAAAAACAAGGGGTTTTTGTATATTAACTAGAACAGGGTCCAGTTACAGAACGACAAAGCAGTATGTCTATTGGATTTCGATTTCGAAAGAGAAATGAATACTACGGCAGGTGAGAAAGCATATAAACGGATACTAGGCTTAGAAGTGTGGTAAAACAGAAAAAATTGTAAAATGCATTACTACCACATATCTCAAATGTCATGGGTGGTGCTGAAAGTTGTTCTTCTCCCTGTTATATTTATAAAGACGAAGAAGTGTTTGTTAGAGGACATTTTTTTATGGCTGCTGCTATAGAGTTGAGTGCTATCAAAAGCCTGAAGCAGAAACAGGTTTTGTTCGTGCTAAGATCAACTTTTTTTTGTGACGCAGTAAGAAGTGGAAAATACGCAAAAAGGAATTTGATTAAGAACTTGTGGCTTAAGGAAAATTGGGAATGGGACGCAGCTTAGACAGACGGAACCGGCTAACGTGCCTAAAATCGGTCTACCTTGAAATTATATAATTTTTATTTTGAGGTTGAATATTTCAACGGTGAAGAGACAATGAGGGTTATTAGTAGGCATATGATATCAAATGACGATCTTCGCAAAAGCATACAGTTCTTCCCGTAAGAAAACAGACTGTGTTCCTATTTCTAATGATGCAGGAATATGATGATGGAACAATATTCGGATATTTCGTAGAACTAATTTACACAAATGATGTCGTAATTCTATCGGAACGCAACTAAATCTCTTAGGCCGAAACAGCAACAAAACAATGTCGAAAAAATTTTGTATTCTACACAGCAACTCCAAAAAACATTGACCTCTAATTCAATAACAGTTAAAAATAAACTCCAACATAATTTCGAACTAAGAAGTACACCATTTGAATAAATCCTGGAACGAACTGACAAAAATATCCAAAAATGCTTCCAAATATCGGTCGATCGTTAGGGTTCTATATGCTGCAACAGAAGTTAAGAAAAAAAATTTCTAAATATTAGGGTGTTTGAAAAATTAATGATAGAATGCTACATGAAGTGGGGGCGGATGTTTGAAAAGGGATGTTCAACGAAAAGAAAGACAAACAAAGGCAATCAAAACTTTTGTTGGCAAATTACAGTAAGAGGAGATCTGAATCATGCATCTGGATATCAAGTCTTTTGATATCGATATTTATTTTGACTGTAGACGCAGAGTAGAGCGTACACTTATTCAGAATGGTTGTAGTCTCGATCCCAACATGTACATAGATTCCGTCACGATGAGAAGTTTTCATCGGATCACATTTTTGGAACCTGTGAGGCATTAATGCATTCCAGAAAGAAACACTTGGGTATATATGCCAGGTGCTAGGCAGGGAGTTGGCCCCAGTAGCATTTCATTTTAAAACTAAGCTCTGAAAAATCAGAATTACACAGCAAAGAACTGAAACACTCTGCAAGAACATATACAGTCAAAGAAACAAGTCTACATACAAAACTGTATTTGACTTTTTTTCGCTAATTTTTATCAAATTGAAAAAGATATTAAGGCGTTGTTAAAGGCATTTACAATTAAGAGTGTTTGTCAACGGTCTTTTGCCAAAAGCTCGGCCATGAAAAACAAAACGAACCTGTCGTTAAGGGTTGGCGTTAATCTGCCTGCGAAGAAAATTCCAGCTGAAGGTAGATTTCAATAGAGGTTTCTGGCAAATAACAGTCAAATAATAAATTTGATGATTTGAAATTTCATAACATTTGAGAGTTATTGTCGTCGAAGTCGTCATAGTCTAGTAGGTAGTGTGTTGGCTTATTAGACGTAAGGCCCGGGTTCAAACCCCAGGTGAAACATCAAAATGAAAATATGAAAAAATATTTTTTCCGCGACTTCCTCTGAGCAGATTTCTCGCAAAAACTTTGAGAGTAAATGAAACTGCCATGAAAAGTTTTTCAAAAATCTGTCTTTCGGAATCGACTTTAAACTGTAGGTCCCGCCGCTCATGTATAAAATTAACACACACGACATGAGTGGTGTAAGAAACTAGGTCGTAATCCTGACTGAAGGGTTGTAATGACCAATTATGTATGTAATCAATTTGATAGAATAGAATAGAAATTTGAGCTTGGTCAGCCTTATTTTAAGAAATCCCCAAGAATGATATTTCCAAGCTGACAATTGACTAGAACTTTTATGGAAGCAGAATACGAAAAAACACTTATCTTGCTTGCTTAGAGAAAGTTCATATTACATGACTTGGCAACCCTTTGTATACTCATACCATATTTTCTGACAGCTCGCACGTTATTCATTTATTCATTTACTTACTTATTAATGCAATTTTTGGAGAGTAAGCAAAAAGAAGAAGAGAAATTCCACTTTAAAAACGTGCATAAAAAGATTATATTAATGCACTCACAATACGAAACAAACACTTATAAATCAACCCTCCTCTGTCCAACTAATCCATATACATATGTACATACATACATAGATAGACAAGTAGTGGATAAATTTAAAAAGTATCTTGAGAATACAAATGTTTTTTAAACTCTCTTTATGGTGGTACAAATTGTTTTATAAGAGAATACAACGATATTTATACGAAATCAACAATAAAAACAAAAACATACCTATTTTATCAGTTCTCTTAATTCAATAGAATTGTTGTATTCAATCGCTCACTGAATTGACTTAAAAAAAAAAGAGTTCAGTCATACGAGGGAATCCCGTGGAAATTGACGTGTGTATTTGAGGTTTTAATTTTTCAATGAATTTTTTACAATTTTCTCGCTGTTCCGTTATACATTTTGTATATTTTTCTTTGAGTTCGTTTATGGTTAAAAAGAAATGTGAAATGGAATTAATTTTTATTATATAGTTTGTGATAAATTTTGTGGAAAATATTTTGTAAAAAAGAAAACCTAAAGCAAAGAAAAACGGCATTAAAAGTGAAATTATTTATAATAACGAAAAACAAAAAAAAAACCAACATGTTTGAAGCCCCACACATGTCATTTTGTTTTCTTTTTTTTTTAGTTTTTTGGTTCGGTCCTTTTTTATGTACAAAATTTCTGTGTCATGCCAACATAATGTTGATGGTTCTTCTTGTTGGTGTTAATTTTTATTATAAATTTTGCTTTTTGTTTATTTAATTGTGTTAATTTTTGTTTAGCACAGTTTTCTTCTGAATAACAATATTTTTACAACTGCAACAACAAATACAATATTACTGTGAAAATAGTTCACCTGCCGGCTTCTAAGTGAATGTATACGAAAAAAACGTTAAAAAAGTTAAAAAAAAGTTGATTTATTTACATACAGTATTTGAAAGAAAACAATTTCTTTAAAATTATTGTATTAAATATAAAGAAAGAATAAATAAATAAAACAAACATTATATCAGATAAGTGAAAATCGAAAATAAATTCCGATTTCTTTTTTTTTTTTTTTTTTTTTTTGCAACTTGATCACCGCAAAAAGTCATTAACCCAGCTCTTCCCCAGAACGGAGAGTGCAAAAATAATAAGAAACACAAATTTTATTGCAAATAATCAGCAAAAAATATTCATTTTATGTAAGTCAATAAAAATAATTATAAAAATAAAACAATATAAAATAAAAATCTTACAAAGCAGTTTTCAAAAGTAGGTTTACATTGAAAAGGTATAGGCAGAGTTCAATATAAACTGTTAATAAATAATTAAAAATATTATTAAAGACTGTTATTTTAACATACATTCACTCCATACACTACTTCCTTCGAACTACAGTCAAAGAAAAAAGTCTACATACACCATTGTGTGCAAAAACTGTATGTACACTGTATGTAGACTTTTTTCCCGGTGATTTTTATCATATTAAAAATGGTGTTATAGTGTTGTTTAAGGCAGTAACAATTAAGAATGTTTGAAGACAAAAACGAATATAAAAGATATCACCTAGAAATTATTAGAAAACTACAAAAAAAAAATTGGCAGGAAAAAGTTTACATACAGCGGTGCATGCAGACTTTTTTTTCTGTAACTGTATGTATGAAGGTCTTATACAAAGATATCAATTTTAGATTTTTCTAAAAATATCGTGGAATTTTTATTTTATTTTTGAAGATTTAAAAAAAGACAATGAAAATTACCAAAAGTAAATAAAATATTTATTTACCCTCTGTTACGCTGTAGGTGCTCCATAATTGGGCTTTAATTAGGGCAAGTTGTAACGTTTTACAGAAGACCTTTTTCGTACCCCACAAAAAATAGTCCAGAGGGGTCAAATCACATGATCTTGACAGCCAAGGGACTGTAAAACCTGAGATTAATTCTTCACAAGACTTGTAATCGGGTGCAGTGTGGCATACGGCACCGTCTGATTATGTCAAAATCAAGTGCAATTCTCCCTGTGAAGATAATTTCTGTCCTTTGCTCTGTTAGATTTCAGTTCAGTGCAGCTCTTCTAAAATCTAACACCTTTTAACATAGCAAAACAGAAAAGGGCGACGTTGCAGGCAATGTCCAATCATAGAATAGAAAAATTTCAGGTAGGAACTCTTTTCTCATTTTCGGATGGATTTGGGTACATACTCTACATGTGCCAACCGAACATCCACATAGACTCTGTGCTTAGTTCCATAAGAAGATATAGATTGATTGAGAGGACCATTAGCAGATACAGACTAATCTTTCGAATCAGGGAAGTAGGTTGCGCGGATCCAAAAACGGTGATGCATGGCCTTACAAAAGAACTTCAGACATCTTGCAAATGCTCCATGGAGTAAAAGGAATTATATTGAGACTAAGACATAAGCAGCCATGCAAGCCTTAAACAAGGACCTGGAATAATGGAAACTATGGTAACCATATGCGTATGGGGGTATGAATAAAAATAACTCCGAACAGAAAAGTCTACAAAACATGTTATCATGGTTTTGAGGAATTACACAGAGCATTGCTGAACTGTTTGCGTTCAACAACCTTGGCCTGACCATTCAAAGTCAACTGACTTTGATATCGGTGCTAGAGCATGTGGGGGCTGAAGGAACCTTCACTGGCCCCCATTTCATTGTTTTTCGTCAACAATTCTCTTGAAATGTAATATGAGGAAATGGTCAACATCAAACGAAGAAAAAATGTGTAAGAGACATCAGTGGCCTCTACCATTCCAGAAACTTTCTAAACTTCGACAGTAAGAGAGTGAACTTTGCTCTGAAAATCGAAAACAAATCTTAGCAACCCTTACAGGAGCATTCACATGTCGCTATGTCTGCAATAATTATCTGTACAATATAGGCATATACAAAACTAATCTATTCAGATTCTGCTGTAAGGAAGAGGAAGTAAAGTAATGGTAGTTAACAGTAAAAAGAAATTACTCTAACTTTTTTCATGGGCACTACTAACACGTGTCGATATTATTGTGCGTTGATGAATCAGTCAGTCAGTCAGTCGGTTAAGTGTGAAAATTAAATAGTTTTTGTTATAATTTTTAAATGGAAGTTAATAACACCTGTTATTTGCATTAAAATTAAACAACAAATAAATTTTTTATTGATAAAGTTTTAATCAATTAAGCTTTTTCTGATGCTAAATTTAACAAATTCTGATGCCAATAATCACTAACGATTTACAAACATTTTCTAAAGGATTATATTTTTAATTTTCTTTAAAATGTATACGATCGTATTACAAAGATTAGTAGGTATTTAGTTGGGTATTTTCATTTTATTTCGGAAGCATATTAATTGATTGGCTTCATTAGAAACACCAATTGCTCAATTTATTGAACGTATTACAAAATCGTTTTTATTTCTCATTTATTTTTTTCGATAACATTTTTGTTATCTAAATAAATATGAAAAAAAAAACTTGCATTTCTATCTTTTTTATTTTTCCATTTGCTTGGCATATAACTTCATTCATTTAATATTAAATTTTTTTTTAGTTTTTACTTTTTAGCAACGAAAAATAAAATAAAAATTGACACAAAATATTGTGACATTCATCATATCACGCGAAATTTTTAAGCGTAATTTATGAAGATTTGGATTTGTCTGTTTGTTTTTATTATTACTTTTAATAAAAATTTTATATTTTTTTTTTCATTTTTAACTTGGTCCCATCTAATATAGTAGTTAGTAGCCAAGTTAAAACCAAACTTGATTGTATTGCTTCAATGTAAATAAGCTAAAAAGCAATTAAAAATATTGTTTGGGGTCATATTTAAATATACTCATACACATACTGTACTGCATGACGTATTAATAGAAAAATAAATGATGATTTTGAAATAATGAAACTTTATTACTTACTGTTTATTATACAACAAGTTTTAAATAAAAAATTTTAAAAACCTCCTCAAAACATAAAATAAAGTTTTAAAAAAATAATTTTAATAAATATCAATGGAATTTTAGTGCCTTTTATATTTCTGAATTATCCACTTTTCGGTTTCAAAACTAAGGTTAAGTAAAACTGACATAAAGCTCTGGATTGGTTGCAGAAATCAATCCTTTTGCGGTCGAACACTGTTGCATACATTTCGAACAGTATATCGACAATAGCTTACGAATATTGGTTTTCAAATGGTCCAACTTTAGGGAATCATCCGGTGGCCAATTAACCGACAAAAGCTAAAAACTTCTCAAGCCATTTTGTTGAAACCATTTACCGTCCAGTTTATAATCTTCAATTTCCAGCCGAAAACAAAACGATTATCTTACGGTCATAGGGCTCTCTGAATGGATGTCAAAGAGGTTCCAAAAATATGGTTCAATGACTTCTCCAGACTCGCTTTTTACATGACTGCGTTTATTACACGACTGCGCTTTTTAAGCCACAAACTGGATAACCCGTTAACTAAGCTATAAAGAAAGCCATATTTTACAAAATACACGAGAGCGGCCTCAAACTAGACAATTCCACATGTTATATTTGCTTAGGGAAACCCTAAATTCCACTACTTGATTAAAGCTCGATTTTTTAAGTACTTTAAGTAAAAGTGTACTGTGCTTATTAGGTTCACGCTAACTTAACTGATCTTCGATTGGGTAGAAAGCTGTAAATTGGATTTCACATTTATCTTCTCTGAAAACTAAACTAAACTCTCGTCGAGATTTGTACCAGAAGCGTGAAAGCCAAGAAAATACTGACACTCAAAGAATACTGCCTTAAAAAGTCAAGTTATGGATTACATATAAACAGATAGGTCTGTTAAGTGGGCTTAGTTAATGCGAAACGTTTCGGCGAAGTCCGTAAAACATGGTATGTTGACTCAGATACGAAAATAAAAGTATTTTCGATCATCATCCGGCGCGATATCAGCATTGATGGCCCAACACATAGAATACTTTAAGCATAAAGATGTATATGGCCTTATGAGCAAAGCAAGCACACATCGATCCAAATGAAATCTTTAGCGAGATTGACATATAAAACCACTGTAAAAAGAACGAATAGTTGAGTTGGCCTATTTAACTAGAATGCTTTGCAAAATAAAGACACATGTTATCATAACTAAAGGCACTACAATCTGTTGTACTCGGTGTTTATTTCATCAATCGTTCTGTACTTTTTAAATTTAAATAAAGATTCGTTTGAAAGACCTATTGACCCTATAATGTAGGGAATATAACATCGTTTAAATGTCCGCCACGACTTCCAAAATTGGCCTCAGATACCATAGCCAACTGCCCTAGCGATCACAGGTCGTTGTCTATGATCTTCCATGGTAAGTTGGCAAAACAGACAAAATAAATGACAACTAATTTGGCAGATGTAGTTTCAACAAGTTAGCCATTATCAACTGTCAACTTCCCTGTTGGAAGACGTGATATAAACCAGTGGTGGACGGCTGGATACAATAATTTTTATCCATCGGTTCAAATTAGTTCACAGCAATATCTTTCTAAGAATTCTTGATTGAACAACTCTCAACGATTTTGCAAACCACAGAAAGCAATGCCCTTCAATCTTAATTTTCGAATTTTTTTGGCTTACCTAGGCAGGCAAAATCATCATTTTCGAACATGGCAAACGATACCTATAATGTCATATATGACATAAATTATCAAAGACACAAACCATGTGTAAAATATGCGGTTATATACCCAATGGAATAAAATTAAAATTATTTTCAGAAAAAAATTTCTATTTTTTAATTCATAAATTTTGTTTAAAAAAAATAGACTTCTTTAAAAAAAAATAGATTTCTTTAAAAAAAAAAAGATTTCTTTAAAAAAAAAAAGATTTCTTTAAAAAATAAAATGTTTCATTTAAAGAAATATAATCGATGAACATTAATGTATCCGTTTTGGTAAACATGTTTCAATTGTTTATTGATAAAATTAATGCTAAATTGTGATGATGAATAGTAAAATAGTTGGAAAAGAACTTTAATTTCTTCGAGTTTGTTTAATCAAAAAATCATTCAATTGTTTATAGACGATCAATGGATGATGATAAATTTACATGTGAACACTACACTAACCCGCTAATGCCGCCTACCTACACATAAAACGTTTAAAGATTTTTCTTTTCAATTGAAATTGTACATTAAATAAGAACAATTCGCTAAATTCTAATGCTACACACAGTGTAGTTTTGCAAAAACAAAAATGAAAAAAAAAACTATGGAGAGACGAAATTAAATTAAAAACATGGAAAAAAAATTAAGAAAAAAGTTAACAAAATGTTTACGCAATTAACGCATAATAAATATAAACAAAATTAAAGCAATTCTACAAATTTAGCTCAGTCAGTCTCGTATAATAAAAGATTTCTTAGCGCTTAACTACAAACGATTTTACACTCTTATTTTTTTTTTTTTGTTGCCATGGATGGCCGGTCCGGTCCGTCCATTCCATATGGAAGGGAAACATGTGTGCCGCGCCTCTAATGAGTCAAACGTGAGCGGACGTTTTAACCCAAATGGACTGTGAAATATGTATGTTTGAAATACGATATAAATTTGCAAAATGCGTTCAAAAAAAAAATTCAACAAAATATCTACTCATCACATAGAAAACTGGATCGAATGATGGCGTAGAACTACTATACAATTTTGTATTTTTAATTTTTAACCTTATATTTCATTAATATTCAATTGCTTATTAAGTCGATATCTTGTGGTATATTTTTACAAATTATTACAATTTGTTTTTAGTTTTCTTTCTTTCATTATAAATTTTTGCTGCATATTGTAGTTTTCATATTAAGAAATAAAAAAAAACAAAAACCAGCTGCATTTAAATTGGAAACTCTTCAATCCATAAACAATTTCCATTTCTAAGTAATACACAGATTGAATGAATGAATGACAATCATTTTAATAAGTGTTCTTCAGACACTTGAGTCTATTTGTTTGCTTTTTTTCATGCTTTTTTCTTGTTTTTTGTGTTTTTATTAGATAATCCTTTCCGGGTGATTTGCATTAGTCTAAATGACTGCCTGTCATACAGTCAGTTACAGTACCTATTTTAATTCCATTGAATTTTTTGAAAGACAACCCCTACTTACAGCTGTGTAAACACAATTTTCATAATGGGTTTGTTAATGAGAACAAATATATGTGAAGTATTAATACGTGGATCCCCTGTAAAAGCAAACAGATTTCATTGACCATAAATTAGATAATGTTGGGATGGATGGGCAGTCTATCAAGGGAACGTTCACTGAAGACCAGAAGACGCTTATAATATTCCTGAAGAAACAACCCACAGCCTACCTTATCGCAATGTCTATGACCTCATCTTCCACCAAACCAGCCAGTGCAATAGCAAAATCTGATAACATTCTCAAAGCGCCGTTTTCAAGCTTCTAAAAAGAAAAGTGAAGATTGAAATACAAGACATGCTTGATAGATTATGACATTTTAAACGTATGTATTGCCATATCAATCCGCCATCGATTTACATCTGAGGCCGGACATTTGTATGTCGAAACGTTAACGTGACCGCTTATTACTTTCTCGAAGAACAGCAGCTCCATAACAATCCCATCAATCACACAGCAAATAATTCCAGATTGTCAATCCTGGCATATCTACAGTTTATATCGTCAATCTGATCAACAAGCATTTCTGCTTGACCATTCATAATCAATCAACTTTTCTGCCTTTACATTTAAAATGTCTCAATTTTGTTCTGATTTAGTGGAGACATATGAATTCTAATTCTAATTCTAATTTGGTTAAAGAGGTTTTGTTGCTTCTGCTTCTTGAATACATCATATTGTAATACTTTTAAATAATGCACAAGGGTAACAGTTAAGCGACGCTACTAATAGACAACGAGAGAACACCAAATTTCAAAATTTTTACGGCAGTAACGAAGGTTTGACATCTAAATTGAGTACGATTAGTATCACCACTACTGTATAAAATTTGTTAGGTAATTACAAAGATAAGAGGTATGAATTGAAAGTGATTTGAATCATGAATCATCCATCGAGAGTCCATGCATCATCCTCAAACCTATTTTCATTGAGTTACGCCTTAAACTCAAATTGCCTTCAGTTGTAAGACAGACAGAATAGTAACAGGCCTTTTGACAAAAATTCTACTTTCCTATACAACCGGATAGTTAAACTTCTAGCCGCTATTGACGAACCACAATCTCCTTATTATTCTACATTTATTTTGTTTGTTTTTTTTTCTTCTCTGCTTCCATATTTAGACCCACATGTTGCATTAGTTTTGACTTTTAATTTTGTTGTTGTTGTTTGCTTTCCCGTTGCATGTTGATGAATGAATTTCTTTGTTTTGTTTTTTTCTAGTTTCATTAGTTTTCTTATTTGGTTGCGCTCGATTCATATTTCCAGTCATCCATTCACTTGTTCATTCATGAAATTGATTTTTGTTGCCTTCTTGACTTTTAAATAAAACATGCAACAGAATATTTAGCGTATTAATGAGCAGCTCTAGAAGGGCATGAGATTGAAATAGACTCATTCGCATGATATTTTTAATAGAAACAGAATCAAACAAACATTCTGAACACTTTGCTGATTGTAATAAGCGGAAAAACAAACACTAGAAGCATACGGAAGCATTTGAGAAATTGTATTTCGAAAACAAAAAATTTTAAATGGAATTCAATGACGTGAAGCATATTTTTTGACAAGCAACAGTGTGTTTTAATTTCAACAAGTTTACGAAAACAAATTATTTGCTACTAAACTACCAGGTTCTAGAATATCCAATTGTCGTTGCATAAAAACAACGATTTCGATGGAAATGTATTGGCTGTATTAGTATAAAATCTTCATTTACGACTATAGAATATTGAATGACAGACTAAAAACTAAGTGCCTAGACTTGATTGTATGACAGAATTGACTTTTTTGGATTTTTTTTTAATTGCTAAAGTACTGGAAATATTGTGAAATCAAAAGCTGCCGGAATAAGTTGGGGTTGTCAAGTTCCATTGTAAGGATACCCGATGAGTCTTTTGAGAGACATACCTCGACAGGGCGTCAAATTTATTCGCCAAGGTTCCAGGAAACCTTGAGATCCTAAGGGAACAAATTCAGACCGAATTGAGAGAGTGTATGTAATATCTTGGAGTGGAAAAAAAAATATAAAAATTCAAAGACGAATAAGATTAAAATCAGCTTAAGAGTACTTTTTTAATTCAGTAAATTTGTGGGGCTGGAATAGAAACTAGAATAGCCATATGAGAAAAAATCACAAAAAACTCTGACAACTATGTCTCACCATGAGCGGTCTAGCAAAATTTGCCAGCTGATAAATATCTTTCATTTGAAAGTGTCATTTGTTTAGTGAAAGGTTCGATTTTAAGAATCGAATAACGTTTAAAAAAGTTAAAATTAATAGAAAGGTGGTGATTTTAACATGATCCGTCTTCGAACACTACATAATTGACCTACTATCAAAGAATTTACCAAAACAATAAGGAAATTTGAGAAGAATGGAAGCGCTAGAGTTGTAATCAGACCTATACATCATCAATGTTACGCTATGCTGAGAAAATGTTGCTTCTTTTAGAGAAAATGTGACAAATAATTTGAATTTGTTGATTCTATAATGTTCACAGCAATTATCCGTAAAAAATGCAACTCACTTCACAATTTAAGCCGGCTGACCATTAACAACGACCTTCAATACGGATTTTCCGAACAAGATTTTCTTGAACGATTGCGCTCATTTCTCAACCGTCAACAAGCAAAATTGACGTTCTTGTATGACAGAAATGATTGCAAAAAGCTATTGCATACAAAAAAATTCACTGTTCGGTGCACGCTGTGGTCTGCAGGTTTAATAGGGCCGTAATTTTGCAAAAATAACACGAAAGAACCTTTACCCCCGAAGAGCAATAGCCGCTTCGATTGAAGATTATACGACCAATTTTGGCTTAATTGCATGCAAAGTTTCGAAAAAGAGACGTTTTGCAAACGTCAATTGGTCCCAAAGATTTTAAATTCAACATTTTTTTTTTTATTCTTTTCAAATTCTAATCCCAGAAAATGCTTAAAATAAATTTTATAACGAAAATTTCAAACAATATACGCGTTTGAATGATTCAATTTAATTTATTAAAAAAAATAAAAAAGTCAACTCAAACAACTATGTATCAACGCACCCATTTTGATTTACTTATGTACTTGTCCATATTGTTTTAATATTTGAATAAAAAATTTAAAAAAAACTCAGTAAATTAAGAGAAACACACGCGCGACATGATGCCACAACAAATGCCACACAAAAATTAACACAGAAATAGAAAAAAAAAAACAATTGTTGTTGAAACAACACAAGGGGGATGGATTTTGATTACAAATGAACTTTTTTTTCCAAATTTAAGTGCATTTATCGAAGCAACAACAATAAAAATTGTAATAATTTTTGTATCTATTTTTTTCCCCTTTTTTCCTTTTAGTTATTAATGCCTTAGTAAAACATCCATAAATCCAAAACGAAAAGCACTTCTCAAAAAAGGAAAATTTTGAAAAACGTTGCGAAAAATGTTCGCCAAAAATAACATGACCAAGCGTAAAACGCTTATATTTGCATGTTTTGGCATTGCTATTGGCCTTTGCATTGGTACAGTATTAAAAAATTATCGAGCCTTGGAAATTGTTAAACGCTGCAGCATGAAACCCACTAATCAAAAGACGCCTTTCGAAATTATTGGCCTTCAGGCTGAAGATACGATACAAAACTCACAGAAAAACTTAGTGTTTGTGGGTGTAATGACAGCAAAAAATTTCATTGAAGGTCGTGCACGAGCGGTCTATGATACTTGGGGTAAGGAGGTGCCAGGGCGTATAGCATTTTTCAGTTCAGAAGGTTCCTTTTCGGATGAATTGCCCGTTATAGGACTAAAAAATGTGGATGATCGTTATCCACCACAGAAAAAATCATTTATGATGCTCTACTATATGTACGAAAATTATATCGATAAATTTGAATGGTTTATACGAGCCGATGATGATGTCTATATTGAACCACAAAAATTGGAGAAATTTTTACGATCTATCGATAGTTCAAAGCCACAATTTATAGGTGAGTTAAATGTTCATTAAAATTACAAAAATCGAACGCTAAACTTCTCGTTTTTTTTTTTTTTGACAATTACAAAGGTCAAGCGGGCAAAGGAAACAGTGAAGAGTTTGGTTTATTGTCATTAGAATTTGATGAGAATTTTTGCATGGGTGGTCCAGGTGTTATACTAAGCAGTGAGACTTTAAGAAGAGGTAAACATTTTCTTTAATTCAATTTTTTGTATCTTAATTCTGTTCCCCTTTTTTTAGTGGCCCCTCATATACCCACTTGTTTGAAGAATTTATACAGTACCCATGAAGATGTGGAAGTTGGGCGTTGTGTTCAAAAGTTTGCAGGCATTCCTTGTACTTGGAATTATGAGGTTTGCTTGTTTTTATTAACAAGTATTAATAAAAATTCAATTGTTTTAAACTCCTTTTTTTACTCTATTAATAGATGCAATATATACTGCGCCACAATTCTAGTGGTCGTGCAGCATTTACGGGCAAACTTAAGCGCAAAGAAATTCACAATGCAATATCATTGCATCCCATTAAACAGGCACCTTTAATGTATCGTTTACATTCCTATATTCAGGGTTTAAAGGCAGAAGAGATGCGTCAAGAATCATTGCTGTTACATCGTGACATAAAACGTATGGCGAAATATTTAGAAATTCCTGATGATAGTCGATATTTAGTGCCTGGAATTGCTTTAATACCGGAAGAGGAAAATACCAAACGCCACTTTGAAGATCACAATATATTGGGTAAGCAGCAATACTTTAGGCATAACTCTATGGGATATAAATTTCTCTAAAGACTTTAAACGACACGTTTTAATACTCTATACGGTCTACTTCTGTTTGAAAATCATACAGAAAGTATTAAGAATGAAATATTCTTTCGCAAGTTGTCAATATTTTAATCGGACAGGTTGTGATTTCATTTAAATGGAAAAATGGAGCTATGTATATAAATTAACACTGATTTCTCGCTTGACATTGCAGACTTTTTGAATTTTATTTAATCAATGAAATGCTGAATTGTTAATACTTCAATGATAAATAATTTTTAGTAGAATTTAATTAAATTTTATACAAAATTCAACCCTCATTACAACCCTCATGACATCACACTAATTTTACACATGCTTGGGGGAGTTGTACAGTTTAAAGTCGACTCCGAACGACAGATTTTTGAGAAACTTTTCTTGGCAATTTTATTTACTCTCAGAGTTTTTGCCTGAAATCTGTTGAGACGAAATCACCGAAAAAATATATTGAGATGTCTTACCGTAGTCTCACGTCTAATAAACCAACACTCTACCGGAAAGACTACGGCAACTTCTTATATTATATCTTATGTTACATCCTATATTGAAGTCGCCGTAACCTAGTAGACGAGATTCTGTGGTTCAGCCCCTGGTTCAGACGTCTCAAACACAACGAAATATGAAAAAATATTAATTTCGGCGACTTTCTCGCAACAATCTTCTGGCAAAAACTCGGAGAGTAAAATAAAATTACCATGAAGTCTTTTAAAAAACCTATCGTTTGGAGATCCCGCTATTCATGGATAAAATCGGCACACGCAACATGAGTGGTGTGAGAAACTAGGTTGTAATCCTGACTAAAGGATTGTTAATGACCAATTAAACTGAAGTATATCCTATATTATATCCTACATTGTATCCTATTTTATAAGCTATATTATATCCAATATTACAGCACATATTTTGCAAAACCAAGCACATGTAAAACTTTTTCGCATCATTTTATATAAAATCCTTAAGTCCGCAGAGATATATTTAATAGCTTACTCCATACTGCGCTCGCACCTTGAATTATTTTTTTTTTCTGTTTATTGCACTGTTCCAATTAGAACTCTTTTGTAATAATTGGGCAACTCTCCAACCAATATTGCGAACAGCTTTAATGGATAGGAATCTTTAACTTATACTTTAAACAAAGAAACAGTGTAGTACATTGTTTCACATAGACTTCATGATGTAATACTTCATATCCAATACAATATGCAGAAAAATGTCCTCCACGGAAAACGTTATCCTGTTTGTACATTTTTCAATTTCCTGTGACGTTATATACACATATATAGTCCTTTAAATCCTCATAGGGTAACGGGCCGCAACAAATGTGTTTTTGTTGAATTCTACCAACACAAAGCAATCAATTTCACCTCACTCCAAGGTACACAGTACGCTTTCAACTATTTCTCATCTGCTGGTATTTTAGGTCTTCTGAAATTCGATAATCTGTCATTCTCAAATAGTTTGGTAGTGTGTCATATTCAGCCAAATTCCAATTACAAAGGAACTTTATTTGCTTTTCCATAAGTTTCGATTTCATATAAGGGCTGGCTAAATGACGAAGACCGCGAATTATATATTTCCACGCTTCACAGCCTTAGAGAAGGGGGTAATTCACTTTGCAGTCAAAAGAATTTGATTAAATTTAAACTTTATTCCTTTGTCTAGACAAGTCTGATCTGCATGTCTTCGTTGGCCATGTTTTTATGTTCTATTGTTGTATTATATTCCTGATGCCGTAGAGTCTTTGAATTGTCTCGTTTTACGGGTGATTGGTGCATCATTAATGAATTTTTTTGTTTAATTCCGTTAATCATATGCGTTGCTCTTTATTTTAATTTATGACGATTTTGGTTGTAGTTTAGATGTCAGTAGATTTCAGGAATATATTAATTTCATTGTTTTATCGAGTTTACTAAACTTATTTGTGTTTCTAATGTATTGTATATTACTATTAGTGGCTTAATTTTTCATCTTTTCAGTACTTTTATAAAAGAAATCAACTTTGACCCTCAGTGCGTTGTGATCACACAGCTTTTTAGTTATTTTCTTTTTTTTGGCCTAAATATTTCCCTGCTGAGGGCGTTTTTACTGTTTTACTGTCATATATGATGGCATGAAGTATAGATATACGGGAACACTTAACTGTATTTAAATCATTTCTAAAAGATACACACACATATATTTGGTTTTGTAATTAAAACTGGTTATCTTATTAAAAATATCATCGAAGCACTGATATTTATAAAGTAAAATCATTTTATTTTCGCCAATTACTCTCCACACAACGTTACACCTTTGCCAATACAGGCAGCATAGGCCATTAAATGCGGTATAAGATTTTGTTCCATGGTGCCCGTAAATAAGTGAGCCTGAGGACCTCGGGCGAAGATGGCTACATCCTCGCCGGCATGATGACCACTTGGTTTCTTAATATAGCTGGGTTTAACTATAACTGCAATAATGTAAACGTAATTATTTTTTTGTTTTTTTTTTTTGTATGCTCAACAGACTTCGGTATTTATTACTTACAATCATGATGAACCTTTGTTAGATCCTTACGTTTCCAAGTGTTATTTTTAACTTCTATGTACTGCTTAGGGCCCACAGCATAATTTATTACACTAAACGGCACACCATCTGAATCAGCATCGTATTCATTTAAGCCCAATATAGGATTACCACGTCCTGGATAACCAACAACATTCATAGAATGTGAATGATCTGATGTTACTACAATTAGTGTATCCTCATCACTTGTCATTTCTACAGCCGTCTTAATGGCTTCATCAAATTCCAAAGTTTCATCTAAAGCATAACCGGCTCTAGTTTCATGATGACCATGGTCAATGCGACCGCCTTCAATGAATACAAAATAACCTTCAGGATTTTTCTGCAACAATTTTATCGCACTTGCCGTCATATCTCTCAATCTAGGCTGATTGGGATTACGTAACTTTTTACCCGCATTATAATCCAAATGAGACGAATGAAAGAGTCCAAAGACTTTCTTTGTTTGAGCATAATCTAAACTCTGTAATTCTTCTAACGTGGACACAAACGCTCCTTGTGGATTTTCCAATTTCCAAAGATGTATCAAGTCTTTGCCATCTAAACGTTCACCCTTTGAACCAAATGTATCATTTTGACTAGAGGGTAAGAATTTACTAAAACCTCCACCCATAAGGACATCAAAATTTTTTCCCGGCTCATTTTCTATTAACTGAGAAGCTATATCCTGACACTCTTCGGGAAATAATACACCGCTTTTTAAGACATCTTTATCACTTTCAAAATGTCTACTTGCTACGTGAGCATAATTACCAGAAGGACTGGCATGTGTTATGGTAGTTGTGGTGACAATGCCAGTCGATTTACCAGCTTGTTGAGCCCACGAAGCAATCGATTCTAAATGATTTTTAGGATCCAAGGCAGATTTACAATTTAAGTAGCTTACCTTGGCATTGACGCCAATCAATCGTAAATTGGTTTTAACACCGGTCAGATAGGCTGTGGCACTACAAGCAGAATCGGCTGTTTGGGCATTTGTGCAGTAAGTCTAAACGTTTTTTTTTTTTTTTTTTGGAAAACTTTAAAACTGCAGTATAACTGATAAAATTCATTTCTTTACCTTACTCAAGCCGGTATAGGGCCAATCTTCCATGACCAATTTTGTTGCCTCACCGCTTAGACCCTGACGTTGTCCTTTTAATATACGAGCTGCTGTAAGGGTCGATATTGACATGCCATCACCCAAAAAGAATATGATATTTTTGGCCTTTTTATTGATTGGAGTTTGATTCAAACGATTTTTTAAACTAGACTGAGCTTGCTCTAGCCAATAGTCAGCATCCATTTCTTTTGGAGGCGTTAATCTCTCCTTTGAGCGCCCACTACGTGCTCCTGTGTAGTATTCATTTTCTAATACTTGATGGTAAGGATCCGAACACCTCACCGCATTTAATAAGAAATTTATTATACTTAGAAAACACACTATTTGTACACTGTTAACAGACATTTTTAACTCTAAGACACTTTTAACTTTACGTGTTGTTGTGGAAAAAATGAAACAGAATTATTTGCCTCGTAACGCTTATATACCACCACAGTAACAGTAAGTTTTAGGTTTTAAATCAAACATGAATTTAAAGTTTGTAAGTTTTTGTTCCCTAATCTGGTCTCAAACTGTGAGACCTACTTCACCCTAAAGGTAGGTAAATGATTAAGAAAAAAAAAGCGCAAAAGTAGAGTAAAAATATATTCACACGAATTGGAAATTCTATTTATCATTCAATTATAGGTTCCTTTGTAGTCAGAAAGCCCCAAAGAATATTAAATTTTATTTATAGAGTATAAAGGGTAAACATTACATGATCATTTGCGTCACAAGAACACAGTACACACTAAAATATTTAAATTAATTTAAAACCTTACAAAATAAAACTTTAAGAAAGTGGGTCGGTTAAGGGCAGTAATACTCTAGGTTGCTACAGTGCTGCTACAATCGATAATGTCGCTAAAAAGTCGAAAACATAAATTCGTTATATTTCTCAACGACTTGAAATTTCACAAATCACTACGCAGCGAATTTTGACAAAAGACTTCCACCGCTCTATGTGTACAAAATTTAGCTTACACTGGCACTCAAAACAACAGACCATGGAAAACGCCGGTAATACGTCCTAAAGGTAATGAAGGAAAGTGAATTCAATACCAATTTTTTGAAAAAAGGCATCTTTTCCGATAAAATACATTTCAATCTGAATGGCTTGTTGCATACATACAATACAACACATACAATTGTTGAATTTTGGTCTCAGAAACAAATGCATCCACAACGAGAAACTCTCTAGTACAGATTTTGGTCAGGCGACGGGCCTAGGTCGTCCTTTTTTAAGTTGAGGCCGAAATTACAGCGAAAGTGAACGGCATTCATTGCAGGAACATGATAACGGAGTACCTCCTGTGAATATGGACGATATGTAGTTTCAGTACGACGGCGCCACTTGTCAAATCCCGACGCTTGCAGCAATCGCTTTATTACAGCAACAATTTTCAAAACAAATTATCTCAAGAAATGCTGATGAAATTGGCCTGACCGCCAAGATTACGCGATTTAACGCCATGAAATTTTTTTCTTTGGAATGTTGTGAAATTTCGGGTTTATGCAAATAAATCAGAAAACAATTCCTGAACTCAATAACTGAAACAATATTGGATCATAAGTTCAATTTCTCGATAAAGTTTTTAAAGTGCTTCATTGAAAAAAAAAATCATTTTCTTTTCTCTCTTCCAGGTATCAGTCCTGATCTTAATAAATTTTCGCCCAAATCCCGTGATGATCTTTTGGAATGGTCATTTTTAGCCAGAAGCCTATACTCTACGGATCATTCAAATCCTAAGCATAAAATCGACTCGGCTATGAGAGAAGGACTGGAGGATGTCATAACTGAGGTAATGGAAAATATAAACAATTATTCACGGCAACGAGGACGAGTTATCGAATTTCGAGAATTATTATATGGTTATACCAGACTAAATGCTCTACATGGACAGGATCTTATATTGGATTTATTATTAATTTATAAGAAATATCGCGGCAAAAAGATGACAGTACCGGTCAGAAGACATTTATATGTACAAAGAGCCTTTACAGGGATCTTTATAAAAGAATTCGAAGAAGACTTTTACAATACCACACTACAAAAGAGTGAGTTTAAGTTTAAACAAATAACACAGTTATTCTTATAACAATGTTTCTTGCTTTTCAATATTTTTAGGTTTCTTTACGAACATTTTAAATCAAGGCGTAGAAACTCTGTCAAATCACTTTTCTCTACCCGGTTTATTGGCAGCAGGCAATCAAAATGGTTTAAGCAATTCTAAAATAGTATTTGTTTTACCCATAGCTGGGCGCTTGACTACATTAAAACGCTTTTTAGACATTTATGAAAAGGTAGCCATTGAAGAAGATCGGTATTGTGATTTATTGGTAGTGATTTTTGGTTCGTCAAGCGAAATACAAAGTCATCTGGCAGAATTAAGAAATTTAAAAAGCCGTCATATTTATCAGCAAATCAATTATATACACCGTCAGGAGGATTTCTCAAGAGGTGTAGCTTTAGACACGGCTGCACGCTCTTCATACATACAAGATGATAACATTATACTGTTTATTGATGTGGATATGGTATTTAAATTGGAAACATTACAACGTATACGCTTGAATACTGTGCAAGGCAAGCAAGTATATTTACCCATAGTGTTTTCGCAATACGATCCCAAACGTAGAGGTCAACAGCAAATACCAGCCGATGAAATAACAAATGAATCCGGTTATTTTCGTCAGTATGGTTTTGGTATCTGTGCCATTTATAAATCGGATATATTGGATGAAAATATAAATGGTTTCGATAAGGATATCACCGGTTGGGGTTTAGAAGATGTTAAATTCTTAGATAAAATTGTTAAAAGCGGCAATCGACAAAATTCTTTTATGATCAACACCGCCGAAGTAACGGAAGACTATAATGCAAATGCAGTCCGAATGCGTAGACTGACAATATTTCGCGCACCAGATCCCAGTTTAGTACACATATATCATGATATTAATTGTGATACCAACTTGGAAACAGCTCAGTATAATATGTGTTTGGGCACAAAGGCCAACTCATTGGGTAGCACCAGTTTGATGGAGCATATTTTTTACAATAACCCCGATAATATAGAATTTATCAAAGATTTTAATCAAAAAAAGGAAATTAGATAGTAGGATATAAACATAGTCTACTGTGTTAAGTTTAAATTACGGTTAAGTTCCATAAAGTAAAAATATGTTGGTAAAAATTAGAACAAGTACGTGGAAAGCAGGTAAAAAGTATATAGAAACTGAAGATGATTTGATAAATCGCAACCTGCACAATCCCTATTGTAAAAAAAGCCTTTATATTTACTAAATACACACGAGAAAAGGACAAGTATTAAAAACAATATTGAAATAAACTTTTTTTTGTTGCAAATTAAGTTTCGAAAAGAAGAAAATTTAAAAATATTTGTATTTAAAAGCAAAAACAAATTTTTTTTTGCCTTATTTTAGGTTCGTTAAAAAAAAAGTAAAGAGAAAAAAGAAAGAACTAAAGGAACTTATTAAATAAGTTTTTTTTTTTTTCGTTAGAAAATAAGATTTTATCATATTTAATTTAAACACAAAAAAAAACGGAATTAAACTGCATTTTTTATATTATACAAACAGTAAGTAAGATTGTACTTGTTTTATATATTTAAATATTTAATTGATAATTAAAATGTTTAAGTTAAGTTAAATGTGATATGTTAATTTTTAAAAATGAGAAGAAGAATGAGAGTGAAAATAGAAAAAAAAATTTAATAAATCAATATTAAAAGCAAAAAATTAAAAATAAACGCTCTTTTATAATTAATTTTTCACTCAAACCTCTAATTACGTTACATAAATTCAACCGGTTCAATATCTAACAAAGCCAATGTCTTATTAAGAATTTCGCGTACGGCTTTGATTAGATATACGCGAGCATAAACATAGGGCATTATGTGATCACGTTTCTCCTAATAAAGATACATATATTGCCACCATTAGGCTTTAAAAAAAATTTTTTGAAAAAAGAGAATTTGAACTCACCGTTAAAATTTTAATTCTGCGATAGTAAACACTGAATATGTTGACTAAACCATGTAGAAAACGTATTATTAAATGCGTTGAACACAAACCACGTTCCAGTTGCTCTAGGCAACGTTGTATTAAATCGGGAAAACCAGCCAAATAAACATAAACTATTTGCCATTCTTCCTAAAAGAAAAAAGAAGAAATTTATATAAAAAAAATATGAAAATATAGGAAAAAAAAAACAGGAACACAAAAATAATTCGAAATGTCGGACAAGCATGTCCTAAAGCCATAAACTAATCAAAGCTGATTTAATTTAAACTTCGATGAATATAAAGTAGATTTGCAAATCAATATATTGTTTAGTTTAAACGTTAAAGTTTACAAACAACATCAACCCTATTACAGTTGAGGTTGTATCCAGATTTAGGAATTTATGCAATTAATTTATTTATGGTAAGCTATGAAACGCGATATTCTTTCAAAACATTAAACCTGTCGTTTATAAACAAAGCAGTGTGCTTTAGTGTCACTTACAAGTTAATTATCCTATTGGAAGCTCTCTGAAAATAGTGTAAGTATTTGGAAGGATAATGAAAAACAAAAAACGAAGCAATAAGCCGTAAAGCCATAACCTAAAAGTACTTAAAGTATAATTTTGATTGATACATATCTTAATTTATCAAGGGGCTTTAGGAATTCATTAGACCTTTTGAATAGTGTAGGCGTTCTTCAGACCATTGATATGCACTCAGTTGTTACCATCCAAAAAAAGATTTAACGTTAATAGATATTTGAGAATCCCTTTCTGGATACTTCATAATTTTTGTATTGTACAGGTTAGATTTAAGCTTTGACTCGCAATCAGTTGAGCTGAGCAGCTGGATAATTTTGATATTATTCAAAAGTCCCAATATATAAGCTAGGGGCGTTTAATTCCCACAAACTTAAATCGCTTCGTTGTTGCTAATTAATTTTTATTTTATAATAGGAATTTTTATCTTTTTGGAAGAATTTATGCCTTAACTGCTCTCTCTAATCATCTATTAAGTTATGATAAATTATTAATCGTAACAATTTTTGCGTAAATAATACTGCGTATAAGCGGCCATATAAATATCAAAATAAACTTTAAATATTTATTTTTCGTGTGTACAGTCCTTTCGCTGACCAACTTCTTCCCTAGTTTGGTGGAATTCGGTCAGTACAGGGACTGAGCTTACCTTTAGCGTTACAACTGGCCGCTATGCGTGCTCAAGTTAACTTATTAACTTATTTTTCGCGTTAAACTCTTGCAAATCACTTGATTTTCCGCGTAGTTCTAAGAGTGTGTAAATAGTGAGAAATTAGTAAAAAAAAAAAAAAAAAAAAAAGATAAAACGATTGAGGAAAGGCCAAACATTCAAATGCAAGAAAAAAAGTGGCAATGTGATTTAATCACATTTCGGGAAACTAAGGCCTAGCAAAACAGATGAGCATACAGTTGTAGAACGAATGGCGAAAATTGAGCAATTTAAGTCATCAAGGGCAGATAGCATCTGTTATTAATGAATCTTTGAACTGGATAACATCTAGCAGGCTTGTCAGGAGGACCTTAACTCTCTGACCCATAAGCGGCACCAGTGTCCCAAATATTTAACATGACATATCTTTTGGAGGCAAACTCGAAACAATTTCTCAAAAAGAAATATTTCAAAATAATTAACCTTTGCCAGAATCCATTAAGACAACCCCACAATTTTTTTGGAAATATTTGTAGAATCCTTGATCAACGCTTTAAAGGTCAAAAATTCAATCCTAGGTTCAACCAGAAGGCAATAAAACATGCTATTGGCAGCATTATGATTTGTAGTGCATTTACAAGGCATGGAGTAGGTCCGCTTATGAAAATAAATGGAAAAATGGACAAGTTTCAATACTTGGGCATTTTATAAAACCATATGCCTTCACCTCAGTATGATCCCAAACATTAAAATTAAAGCAGTACAAAAGAAGCTATTTTGTGAGAAAAGGATGGGCGTTTTAACTGGAACTGTGGCTTAAATCCTTTGGAACGAAATCAACATTAAATATTTGGAAAAAATAAAAAAAGAACCAGCAGGAATCGAAAGTTTTTTTGTTATACAAAATACCAAATGCTCTGTATTCCAAATTAATTCTTTTTAAATATCGATTCTACTGCGCAATGGGCTTTTATAGTCTACAGTCATTAATTGCACATAACTTTTACAACTTACCTCTTCTCTCAATAGCTCCCATTGAATGTTACCAATTGATGGCAGTGGTTCATATTCTCCCAAATCTATACGTTCTTGGAATGTACGTAAAATTGTTTCCAATCTTGCTGAATTATACAAAATAAATGAAGCACCCCTAGTACTACCCTGGCCATTACGTATAATATGTACTGGACTTGTATGTTTTACTTCTAACAGATCAACTGTAGCAGCAGCACAACCAATACGTTCCATTAGAGCACAAAAACGGGCATCCTGTTTAACACGTATTCCATATTTATGCAACGCCATTAGTGTCATGTCATCAGTACGTATCCTGCGAAAGAGTAACAAAGTCGATTACAGAGGGTGTAAAACATTAATTAATTGCTTATTTATAATACCTTAAATAGTCTTGCGTAGTTAATTGGCACAATTTGCCATTATTAGCAGGATCTGTTACAAGACCGGTCTTAATAATTATACCGTTATAAGCATTCTTTGGACACTTTGTAATCACGCTGCACACATTTAATTCTAAGGTATCCTTTTGGTTTGGACAATCCGTTTTATTTTCTAGTACATTCCAGCTTGAGTACTGAAGAAGCCTTTGTAAAACATTGTACAGCAACTGGGATCTATGAAACGTTAGATCTTGTTTTTCTAACTGTTGTTCTACCAACGCATTTAAATAGACATGCTTGTTTGTTGCTTTTTTCAACACGCCATATTTAGGATTTTGCATTACCTTTGGTATTAAATATTGAATGATGACATTCCTTTGCAAGTGAAGCTGACACCTTTCCTGTTTTATATGCAAATGCTGTATAGGAAAAAGCCATAGTTTGGATGCTTCCACAAGCTTTTGTTTTTCTTTTTCCACTTGTTCATTATTACCACAAGACAATTGGAAAGCTTCTTCGTTTAGTAGACCATTCGCATAAGGAAAATATTTTAACCAGATTTCTGTCTTACAGGGAAAACTTACATCTCCCAATTGAAATAATTTTTCACTATGAATTCTTATTAAAGTTGAAACTTTTCCGTAATTTTCCACTACTTCACGTGATGGCGACTTAACAAAATGGTCAATAATATTCATTACTAAATTATTTAAAGGATTCTCCATTTTGTAACTTTTCTAACGTTATCGTACTACAAGTATTTACAGTTATTTCTGTTACAACGCTATAATTTATCATTTGTTTTGATTGTTTCATTCGTACTTTTAAGGCGCCGACAGCATGACAGAAACAACTCTGTCTTAATACAGTACATGGTACTTTTTTTATATTTTCTATGCAGAATTATAATGTTACACTGTGATTATAATATGGCAACGCTGTAAATGCCATTGTCAGAAAGTATTTTGTTGGTATTGTTTGAAGGCGACTTTCCATACGAAATTATTAAAACGAAAAGAAAAATTAGGAAAAAATCTTCTCTAATAAATATTTGAAAATATTTTATTTGAATTTCTGTTTATAAGAACCACATCAAAATGTGTGTCGTCATAGATTTGGATGTGGTTTGTTTAATTTGCTTACAACCCAACAAAGAAATGCAGTCAGTGTTCACGACTGATGTGGACAGCTCCGAACTGCAAATAGCTCAGAAAATTTCCATTTTATCAGAATTGAAAATCGATAAAAACAATCATATGCTACCCAGCAAAATATGTGGTAAATGCTTGCAAGATTTGAATGCAGCCTGGCGTTTCCGTAAACATTGCCAAGCGGCTGTCACACTATTTCAGACAATTGTTAGATTGGATGTAGAGCAGCCAGCGGAAGAGGATGCCAACAAAGAGTTGGAAGAACAGCTAATAAAAGTGCCGCAAAACTTGCAAATACAACTTATAGATCAGGTTACTGAAGGAAAGGAAGAAAATAAAACTTCTGATGCCATTCGAACACGCAAAAAACCTTCATTGGACGAATTCGTTATTGTGAACGTAAAGGATAGTTCAACCCTATACGAAGAATTGGAACCTCATGAGTATGTAAGCAGTCACGAAGAAGAGACGAATGAATTTCAATCGCTTGAAGATATTGGAGAGACAAATGAAGAGCAGGATAATAAGGAAGATGAAGGCGAGGAAAATGATTTGGTCGAATACTACATTACCGAGGATGGCTTAGCAGAGAAACTTTCTATAAAAGTTGAAACTCAAACGACCTCAAATTCAACAACTCAACAAGAGAGTAAGAAATTGAAAAACAAAAAATCACTTGATGAAGATGAGCCCGTATATTCAGTGAAAATTGATCGGCCCTCACGAAGAGGCAGACCTAGAAATAGCATAAAACAGCAAACAGAACAATCAGACAAGGAACCATTTAGTCGGACATCGTTATTAAATTCTCAGAAAGTATTAAGCAAGACCGCCGTTGAGGAAGCAAACAGCTCACAGGATAGAACAAAAAATCCAAAAACCACCCAAGTAAGACAGGTGAAATCACGTAAACGAAAATCCTTGTCTCCTGAGACGAAACCACCAAAAATCTGCGAAATTTGCGGCAATTCGTATCGCTTTCAACATGCCTTAAATGCTCATATGCGAAGACACTACAATGATAGACCTTTTCTATGTGAATTCTGCGATAAAGCATTCGTTTCGAATGTTGAATTGAGACGCCATATACGCGTACACACCGGCCAAAAACCATACGGCTGTCAATATTGTGAACGTCGTTTCTCCGACTTTGGTTCTCGTATTAAACATGAACGTACTCATACAGGCGAAAGACCCTACGTTTGTGTTACTTGTGGCAAGTCGTTTGCCTATCCTCATGTTCTTTCCGTGCATTTGCGCACCCACACAGGAGAGAAAAGATTCCGTTGCGATTATTGCAGTAAAGGTTTTACGAAAAAGGTCTACTTGCAAAGTCATGTAGAACAACATCATAGTGGTGGTCCCAATAGTTATGAGAATGATGAAGCAGGTGACAGTAGTCAAGGGAAAAGCATTTATACCACAGAATACATTAACGAAGAATCTGTAGATGAAAATGCTGAATTCGACGAAGAACAAAATCAGGAATCCGATAAAATAATTATAGCGCAATCGCGTATGACGCTTAAAGAAGATTCGTCCGAGGACAGAGACGACGATGACGAAGTCAATATACATGAGATTGTTGAGGTCTTTCCAGATGAATATACAATAAGTGTACGTTAGTTGTAAATTTCTTAAAGCTATTACTTTGAAAAAACAAAAAAAAATGTTTTAGATTTAATGAGTGCATTAGTTTAAGTCTATTTCCGAAGATTTAATTTAAACGCAGCAAAAATCTTTGTAATTAAGATTTTTAAATTTGAATACATACTAAAAATAAATTCTACAAAAAAATAAATAAATAAAAACAAAAAGGCGACCCGTTGTTGTTATTGTGTAGTTGCTTGTGGTAGAATATAGAAAATTATAATTTGTATGCCAGTTAATGTAATTCGTATTATTATACGAATTATATCAAATACTGGCTAGGAATTGAACCGCCCCAATTGGTCTCAACTACAGGTCTACCGAGCACCAACCTGCGGGCCTGAGTGGTAGTTAAATAGTCGTGATGACAGCTCTGAACTGGCAAGATAAAAGTTCATGATGCCGGAAATAATTCTCTCCTTGTAACAGTTTAGAATGGTGGACCAGGGTGAAGCGGTTTAACCTCACTCACTATTCAAAATTGCAGGACGGTTTTCATTGATGACTCTGGGATAACGGCAGGCATTTATGGTTTCCGTAGCCACCGATTGCTGCTAACGCTGTTGTGCATTTAATATCGACAATCGATCGACGTTAAATGGACCGTCATTCAACCGAATGCCTCCACTCTTCCAACACTGTTTGTTGATTTGGACAAGAATGCAGTATTATGTTCTGTAGTATATATGAGAATGCTAAATTACATTGGAACCTATTCTTCACACGCTTCAAACTGAAATTGACTTGGAAGGGAACATTTCAAAAAGAAATCTACAAATCGATTAAATAATTGAAATTTTAAAACATTTGTCAACATAAAAAATCCCTTCAATAATTATTTGTGGAATAAATGGAAAAAAAAGTATTTACATTTCGTTACATGTATATTAGCAATATCCATATTTATAGCTTATAAAATCAAATATAACATTTTGCTTCGAAGTCCTAATTTTTATTAAAATATAGTGGTTTAAAGAAATTTGAACAATGCCGACGTATTGAAAAACCAAACTACACAGCCAGTTTCTTCTTTTCGGCCAAACGTTTTTCGCGCAGCATTTGATAGGATACGCCAGGATCCTTGTGCGTACTGCGTGGAAAACGTTTGACTTTGGGAGCCTTTTGTTTTCCTGTAGCCACGCTGACTGGCAGAATATTGCGTTTTTGGAAATTCTTGAAACGGTCTACCAATAGACTGGATTCCTGTTTAATGTTGCGAACATTTCCGCTCAAGTCGTCGGGCATGGTAAGGTCTTGATCTGGTTCTACATATTTTAGGCGGCCCAAACGTTTAGGCTCAAACTTCTTTTTAAGAGCAGTCTTCTTGCGCTTCTTTTTCAGTTCATTAAGTTCTTCCTCTTCAGCCAGAACTTCAGCTTTGAGAGATTTAAGGCGATTAAGATCGGCAATTTGTTTTTTCAAAGCTTTTTTCTCAGCCAATTTTTTCTGCAGTTCCTTTTGTTTGAGTTCTTTATTGCGTGCAACTTTCGTTTTCTTTTTATTTTCCACTGGAGGATTAATTGTGCTATAGGGAGCATCTCCATCATCAATGCCATTCGTTTCTTCATCTTTTTCATTTTCATTTTGCTCTTCTTCATCATCCATGCCTGCACTCATTTCTTTTAAATGCTGACGATCTCTTTCCTCAGGCGTTACTTTAGAGAACATTAGGGTAGTGACACGTTTTAAATGTTTCTCTTCTTTAATAATTTTCTCCTCTTTATTGACAACCTTTGATATCAAATCTTGATGATCCTGTAGAGAAGGATTATAGCTTATGCCCGGATGTGGTGGCTCAAAATTCCTATATGGAAAGAAAACAAAATTATCCCTTTGTCTTATTACCATATTGTGTACTATTTAACTTACTTGGCTTTAGTCGTTCTGTGTCTTATGCTATCGTGGACCTTAAATACTGGCAAACCCAATTTCTGTGCATGATAAACGCTAAGTTCCTTAGAAATCCAACCCTTTTCATCTTTAAGACCCGGTATTTTATCACGAAAATCTTCTTCTGCCCACAAGTCTTTCTGGGTATCAGGTATTTTTGATGATTTTTTCTTAAGTTTAGACTCTACCTGGGCATAAGTTTTAAGGCGATCTTTTGTGGCTTGGAAATCTCTGGGTTTCTTGGGATTATACACTTCTTCCTCTATGTTGCGACCAGCCTTTTTCTGATTTTTTATAATATTCCTAAAATTAATTTCTTTTGCATTAGAATGGATTTTGATGATTTCTCTTTTTCACTTCTACGTACCGTTTAACTATGGGATCTTGGACTTTTGAAGTATTTTCTAAAGCTTGAAACGATTTCATAGGCTTTTTAGCATTGAGTTTTCTTTTTTGCTTTTCGGTTAAAAGTTTCTTGTTAGATTCTGTGGGTGTAACATCGACTTGGAAGAGCTCCTGATCGGATTTATCCTCAAAAGTACTGCAAATGTTTTATTAATTTTATGTTTATTTTCTTCTCTTTGGGCCACTTACCCGATTCTCTCTTCCTGCCGTTGCTCTTCCAAATATTCTTCCACATCTTTAATATCTGTTTTACGCCAGGCGGATTTATTTTTCTTTGAAATCCTTTTTTTCTTTTGTATTTCAGACATTCTTAACTAATTTTTTTTCTCACAAATTTATAAACTTAAGTTAAAAACAATGCACGTGTTGCCTGCAGAAAGCAGACGAAAACAATGAAATAAAGTGTACTGTATAAACACAAACAACAAGTGTAAAGAGTTGCCAGTACCAATATTTTTAAAATAGTGTTAATAAGAAATTTACACACATTAAATATTATTTATATAAAACAAGGCTTATTATTGTTATGTAATCAATTCATCATGTTTGTTGTTTTAATTGACAGAAGAAAATATTACAATAAAACTTATTAAATTAATATTTAAATATTTTTATTTAAGGCAGTCATTTGAGACTGATTGCGTGTTTCAAAATTTAAAAAGAGGAAGCATTGTTGATGTCAAAATACAAAAAATACAAACATGTAATAACAACAAAAAGCAAAAAGAGAGATAGAAGAGAGTAATAATAAGAAAGAAATTCTTTTAAACTTGCTCGCTCCATTTACCCAAAAAAAGAACTTAAAGAAAGTGTTTAAAACAGCAGTGCTGTTTCTATTTAACTTCTGCTTAATCAGACAGAATAAAGGTGAATTGTATTAACAATACCATCTGCCAACAGTGAGAACTAAGGTCAAACGTATAGTTTTTCTTAAAGATGTTAAATTTTAATCTAAAGCTTTGGGATAAAATCATTTAGTAAACGGTAAGCAACAAGTTGACGTCGCTGGCCGCGGTAATCAGTCAGCCGGGTTCTAATAATAAAACCAACAAAACCGAAATTAAAAACGTGGCATTAGGCACAGCTCAACATAATTTTTAATAAAATACAACAAATTTAGCACAATGCTGGTGCAATGTTATCAGAGATGGCTGATAAGCCTGTTATTTTTAATGATTTTGCCCACCTTTTGTTTGGGCCTATTAGATGGCCTGTACTGTGGCAAACAGAATTGCTATGATGTCTTGGGTGTCACACGCGACAATACTAAATCGGAAATTGCGAAAGCATATCGGTTGCTTGCACGCAAATATCATCCGGATTTGCATCGCACTGAAGAGGCGAAAAAAGAAGCCGAAACACAATTCAAATTAATTGCTACCGCTTATGAGATTCTCAAGGATGATGATTCTCGCAACGATTACGACTACATGTTAGATAATCCCGACGAATATTATGCCCATTATTATCGCTACTATAGAAGGCGTGTGGCGCCCAAAGTCGATGTGCGTATTGTTATTGTGGTTACCCTTACCATTATTTCTGTTATACAATATTATTCTGGATGGCAGCGTTATGATTCAGCCATTAAATATTTTGCCACTGTCCCTAAATATCGCAACAAAGCCTTGGAAATCGCCAAAGAAGAGATCAATGAAAAAATCAATAACAGAAAAGGCAAAAATCGACTCTCTAAGACCGAACAAAAGGAAGAATTGGAAAATATCATACGAAAAGTGGTGGAAGAGAAAATGGATGTTAAGGGTGCCTATGCAAAACCTTCGGTATGGGATGTTTTATGGGTACAACTGATTGTATCGCCCTATACGCTGATAAGATGGCTTTGTTGGAACCTGAATTGGTTTTGGAAGTTTAATATATGCAAACAGCCCTATGGACGTGAAGAACAATTGTATTTAATACGTCGTTACATGAAGATGGGCCAACATCAATTCGATGCTCAGGAAGACAAACAAATTGAAGATTATCTTCGTTTAGAATTGTGGCAAAAGGATAAATTTGATGTCTGGAAATTGGAACAGGATGAAGAAATGAAAAAGAAATTGGCTGAAAATCCTCGTTATAAAGCGTATCGTCGTTATATGAAAAATCATGGCCCCGGACGCATCACGTTCGAAGATTAGTCAAGACATTTAAATAGGAAAATTTTTATTACCATTTATTTAAGTATTTAAGGGAAATCGATCGAAGAAAGTGCTTTACTTATGTATGTTTTTATTATAAATATTAACAGAAAAATCTATATAAAGAAACTGATGCTGTACCATAGAAAATAATTGAGTTTGTTATTGACAAATTATGCCTGGCAAACGGAATTGTTTTCAAGTTTTTTTTTTATTTTCCTTTTCAACCGATCGAATTTCACGAAATATTAAAAATTAATTACGGCTTTTACTTAGAAAAATAATTATTTTTTAATTTTCCGGCTTTGCAATAGATAATAGAGGTCGTGTTTTATTCCCCTAATTTTTATCTAATTAAAGTTATTTAATGTATGTTTAATGTCTTTAACATTTAAGTTATAAATTTCTTTTCGATAAACATACAGACAGCCTGTTTGCTAAAAGCAGTTTATTTACTTTAAATTATATTAAAAAAAAAATAGTTTTGAACAACATTTGCTAATATTAAAGCCAGTATCTAGTCGTTATACTTAATAAACTAATGCACAAAGTATTAATACCGTCCATTAACATTTAAATTGAGCTTTTAAACCATCATTACGTTCATATTTAGTTTAAACCAGGCTGCCTATACTTTATCGTTTATGCGACATAAATAATTGATGATTTAATATGTTTACTGTATTTGTTCTATACCATCAGAGATGGAGGGAGTAAGTATTTTTCCAACTATTTAACATTATTATTCTTTAATTAGTTAAAATAATTTCTAAAGTCTAATATGATTGCATGGCATAAAAAATAAAGATTTTGTAATAAAACATAACAAACGAACGAAAACAAAAAATATGTTCTTTTATTTCATACCGGAAGATTTAAATATTCTCAGCGAAAAATATTTCAAGAGGCTCTCTAACGTTTATTGACCTTTTTGTTTATAAATGAATATTATTTGAGGGTTTTTTTTTAATGCAAAATCATTATTTTCTATTCACTTAAGCTTTTTTGTATACGAAAATCGACTACAAAACCTGTTAACAACGTTTATCGCTGAAGCAGCACATGTTAGCTTTTTAATTAATTCATTTTTATTTTTTTTATTTAAAATTATATATTTTTTGTTATTTATTTCTATTCTGTTGGTTCAGTTGGGCATATCTGTTTTATGTAGAGCATTACAAGAAATATACATATTTTTTTGGGTAAGTTCTGTATTTGAACAGTTGTTAGTGAGTTGTTCTTCAAGAATTAAAATTTTTTAGTTTTAAAAGATTTAAAACAATTCAAAAATTTATTATAGATGATAATTTGATACTTAAACTATAATAAAAACTATGTATATAAAAACAATAACAGATTCATGTATACAATATCTCTGAATCCAGGCTCTGTTGCATTAACAAAATAGTAATAATTTGCATAAGTTGATAGGTCCATCTAAGGGCAAAGCAAATAATGTTCAAATAGAAATGTATCCTACAAAGTTTTAGTTTTTTAAAAGAATATTTTTATTGAATGTTAATGTTTCATAAATGCTGTACAACAATAAGTTTATGAGATTGCGAACTGGTGGTCCAGTATGTTCTTAACATTCCAGAATGACCAAACTATTATACCATCACCTTCAAAAATTTGCATTAATCAGTAAGTACTTTACGGTGTCTCAAGTATCAGTATTCAAAAGCAGCCGAAAACAAATATATTTAAAGTAAAATTTGAAAACGCTGAAGTTCGATTGCCATCCATAATCAACCATTAAGTAGAATTTTGAAACTCATAGCTTTTGCCGATTACAATTCGTTTCATGACAAAATCAATTTAAAGCGGATACTGGAGGTTCTGTATGTGATCAATCAGATGAGAATTATTCCATACAAAATCTGAGTCCAAAATATATCTGCTCAACTATAAATTGAATACATATAACAATTTTAAATCGATATCTACACATAAGCTTTACTTTTAAATGTTTAGTTGTCTATTTAAAAATGTATAAACTTTTTTTTTGTTGTATACTTGCAGTGTAATTTTAATATTTTATACACACAGAATTTAATATTCGTTCAACATCGAATAACTAATTGCTCAATATTATTGGAACTAACCATTGATTATTTAAAACAATCTTGGTAATCTTATAATATTTGTTTAAGACATTTGCAAAGTACGTGTGTTTTAAAACGTAATGATAGGCAAATGTCTGCAATTAGTTACGCCTCAGTTCCTATATGCTAATAACACTTCTAATCAGTTTCATAATTACCTTTAAATTATTGAATATTATTTTCAATAAATTGTTATCAATATGTGTTTTATTGCTTTTATTTATCATTAATAATTGATTTATAACTACTAACTATGAATGTTTTATTATGTATAAAGATCATTATAATGCCAAAAATATATCAGTATTTCCTATGTACTATTATGTACATAACTCGTGATGTATGAGAACATTTCTAAACTACATACATATTTAAAAGACTGGCTATAAATAAAATAAAATAAATTTTATTGTGTTTCTTCAACACATAGAAAAGTGAAAAAAATTCGTACACATGGAAAAGTTACTTATAAAAAAATATGGCAAGTAAATATACGTAATGAAATTCTATAGAGAATATAGCCTAAATAGAAGAAAATTAGGTTAAATAAGTTAATTTTGAATATAAATATTATAATCCCTGACACGTTAAAATTTAATTTCTTTGAATTCTTTGGTTTAAAGTTCGTAATACATATGTTTAGGTGGAGTGAGGCAGGAGAACGTAACGTAAGCAAACGAATCAGTTCAATTTAACAAAGAGCAGTCAAACCTTATACAAGCTGATGAATATCCCATTCTCACAGATGCATTTTTTTCCAAAATTTACTCATACGTGTATTGGTATCGAATATACTGCGTACTAGGAAGACTTGTAATAGACCAACCGCTACCATAGCACAAATTTGAAATAGAGACCAGGTATTAACTTTGCTAAAATTACTTTCAGCCAAATTACGATCTCTGGCCTCATGAGATCTTAACATATCCTGTATTTGACGAGCCTTGGTCATTTGCATACGTATCCGTCCTATATAGTCCATAATGTCCTGCACCTTCATTTCATAGTACTCTTCTGGCGTCAAGCCCTCCAGTACATCGTTCCATTGATCATCACCCAAATTTTGTTCCCCCTCTTTCTCTACTATAAGTTCAAAGAACACCGTTTTGCGATTGAACGTGCTGAATGTGTTATCAAAACAGAATCGATAATCCCCCTCTTTTTGTACGTCATGACGGTGTATGTTTTCTGGCTTTTTGAAATCAGTGACAATTATTAAGCCTATGGGATCGGCCAATGAAAAACTGATATCTAAGTCGCCGTGACCACCGTCGATTACCTGATATTCAATGTCGATGGTTTCGCCCAGTTTTACATTGTGAAAGAAACATTCTTTTTTACCTGCATCAACATGCACCGTCATTTCCTTTTCGTAGCCCTCTACTTTGACCAGCAACAGTAGAACCAGCACTCCCCATATTATAAGTACGGAAGAATTTTGAGTTTCCTTAAAATTCTGTAATATATCAAATAAATTTTAATTGAACAATTAATTAATGATTTCCATTAATATTTACCATTACTATGAATTCCTAAACAAAGAGCGATCACAAAACAATAGAGAACAATTTTAACAAAATCTCAAACTACAACAATTGACAAATCTTAATAGAACAGGGTTGTAACTGAATGTACTGTAAACAATTGCAATTAACACTACAAACGCCTGAAATTGTATTAAATAAAAAGTACTGTAACAAATATAAATTTTCTAATAAGTTAATCAATTCCCATTGCATAAAAACGAAGGATTAATTCGTTTTACTAATTAATTGTGTTTAATTAATTCTAGTTTTAAGTTACATTAATATTGCATGGAAGAGAAATATTAAACAAATATCGTCCATCAATCTGGCAACTTTAAGTTTTTATAAACAATAATTCTCTCCTTCACTTTCAGCTGATTGTCAGAGCAATATTTTTGATAAAAAAAAACCATTTTTGTTGCAGAAGCAGTACAAATTGGAGCCGGAAAAAATATAATTGAAAAAATTTATATTTAATTAATAATTATTAAAGACAAACGCAACAATATGTATAAATAACTGTGTGTAGTAAATGTTTTTGTTAAGAAGCGTCGATATTGGAAACTTTTTAGACAAAATTTGTTTTCCAAGGGTAAATAAAGCAGAAACGAAAAAATTAAAGAAAAAACGGGGAAAAACAATTGTCCACTACAAAAACAATTGTAGTCATGAAAGACAACAAACTTGTGTTAATGCTGGCCCAATCGCTAATTGGTAACTTGATAAGCCTCTAAACGATAAATTGTTCATTTTATTTATTTGTTTATTTCATTAAAGGTACTGGCTTCTTTTTTCTGTATGTTCATCATGTAAGATCTCTATTTGAAAGTCGCACTAATGTCGCCCATATAACCCAAATGCAACGAGAGTCATTGTTCAGACGAGAGGATGCTCTCTATTATAGTTTTTATAAAACACTTACTGAAGCACCAGATTTTTGGTCTGGCCTAGATGAATTGTCTAATCTGACAACTATTGAATATCCACACAGTGTTAATGTCTTGAATAGGTTTTATGTATTGCCGGAGATAACAATAGGGTAAGTGTGTAGTACGTACTCAATAATCACTAATAAACCCACTCATAAAATTGCTTTGATATTAAACTAATATGTATAAAGAGTTATTGTTTAATGAAGTGTTATTAAAATTTATAACACACTTTCGGTTTTATTTTTTCTTTTTAGATTCTTTTATCATATGTTACGCTCAAATAGCAAATTAGGTTTATTGTCATTATTGAGCTGTTGGCGTTCAGATGACATACGCTTGACACTTGAATATGGCCTTTGCGAGGGACAATCATTACAATTCTATTTGGAATGCGTTTGGCTATTGGGAGGTCTTACAGTATTAATTATATACATGTATGGTTTACTATTGAGTCGTAACATATTAGGTGGCATTTATGCGGTTGTTTCATACATTACGTTTCATAGTTTTGCATCAAAAATCTATGACAGGCCTATGGCTAGAGAAAATTTTGCATTTCCAGCGATATTCATACAAATGTTTTATTTATGTATTCGCATACATCGTGTCTCGGAAAGGAAGACACATGTGTTTTTATCCGTATTACCGGTGAGTGAATTTGTTATTATTAAATCTAATGCATTGTACATATATTTAATAACTTCAAAAGTCCAGATAGAGTTACGCAAATTTCTTTACATACAATCATGGAAATTTCATTAAATTTTAAACACAGGGCTAAATTATCTAATTGTTAATATTTTTTTTTTTAATATAAGAAGAATGTACCGAACATCAAACTCACTCTTTGCAATCTTTCCTTTTTCAGACTTTAAAACTTACGTACTTTACAGCTTTAGCACTGTTATGTTGGCAATTTTCTGCCGTTATATTTGCAAGTCAAATTCTTATTCTTATGTTGCCATGGTCTATAAGTTCGGTGCCAAATCACGTGGTTGGAATATTTACGATAGATTATGTGATATCGCAACTTATGGCAAATTGGTTAGCCTACTATTATTCATACGGAAACCGAAGATATTTCTTTGGCTGGCAGTTGGGTCCATTGGTCGCTCTAACGTTTATTACAACGTTACGTTTATATAAACAACAATCAACAAATTCGTCCGATAAAACTGAAACATCTGGATCAACGCAGAAAAAAGCGTCGGAATCGAGTATTACGGAAAATACTGTAGAATTTATATTTAAAACTATACCATTGGGTGTGCTACTGTCCATATGTTCTCAGAGCACTATAAACGATATGTTGGAATTATCGGGCATAGCTAAACCGATAGAAAATACATATGCTCTCTATCGGGATCTCATTATACATTGGGGTTTACAGGCAAAAGTAAATTTTGTTACTAGTTTAGCAGCTTGCAATCCCGAATATACACGCATGGAATGGCATGAACTGTGTGGATTTGTCATGAATTTAATCGTTAAGCCATACTGTTTGTACGGCGTTGTCATAATGGCAAAATTCTTTCGTAAATGGCGTAAATCTACAGAGCCGAAAAGACACAATTCTGAGGTAGTCGAACGGGCAAAGAAATATATTTTGGAAGATTTCCTCGAGGAAAATCATGTCAGTATGTCCGATATGAATAAAAAAGAAACTGAAGCAATGTTTAATGAATGCATGGATCTGTTTGCCAAATGTGACTATGATTACGATCGTTATAAAAAGGAGAAAGTAAAACTGAAAAAAGAAAAACCTGACGAACATTTAGAATTTATGAATGATATAAAAAAATTAAAAGAACAAATAAACGAAATACGTGAACAGAAAGACAAAAAATCAACAGAATTTAAAGAAAATCATCATGATATTAAGGATAATACTGAAAATGTTAGCGATAACGAATCGAATGAAATTGATAATAATACTAATACTACAACAAAAAAGCCAAAACCGTCCGTAAATGGTAAGAAATCGTCTTCCTCCAAGTCATCGAATGAGAAAAAATCCAGTGCTACAAAAACGAAAGCCTCCAGTGACAACGATGATGTGGATGATGACGATAACAATACCTGTAATTATCGTAGTTTTCATTACTTATATAGTTTTCTACAAATGGCTATATTTACTGTTATGGGCCTCAGTATTAGAAAGTTATTTTTCCTATGCTTTACCCAAGGTTGTGTTCTTGGTTCAGCAATATGTTCCACATTTATGTCTAAGAAAAATCGTCGCATATTTTGGACCGCCTACTTGTCTGTATTTTTAACAATTATCATCAATCCAGGTATAAAGGTAATTTATTTAAATGTAATGGAAAATTTAAACATATAAAAAAAGAAAATTTAAATACGAATTATTTTTAATTATTATTTTTTGTTTTTGTTAATTATTATTTTTAGAATATACAAGAAGAATATTTCCCTTCCAATAAACTAAACTTGGGACATGATGACTTAGATACTATGCTAGAATGGATTAAAATGAACACTGAGAAAGATGCTGTATTTGCTGGTAATTTTTTTTTATTAGTTTCTCCTTTAAAGATAAGTTTTTTATGTATTTTTTAATTTATTTCAGGTCCTATTGATATCATTGGCACGGTACATTTAGCAACAAGAAGGCCAATTGTTAATCATGCTCACTTAGAAATGAGACAAATCAGGTAGCATATATGAAATTTGTTGTTATTCAAAATACATAAATTTAAATCTGATACCTTTCACTTTTAGCGAAAGAACTGAACACGTTTATAGTATGTTTAGTCGCCAGCAATCATCAGATATTTACAATCAATGCTCACAGTTAAAAATACAATATTTAATTGTGGCATTAAATGATTGTGAAAATGAAACGAGGTAAAAACAAAAATCAGTATGTATTTAATATTCAAAATTTTTTAAATTATCTTTTTTTTTTTTGTAGAAATGAATGTGATCTATTAACAATATGGGATGATATGCAGCCGGCATATCGTAAATATCCGCAATTTTGTTCTGAATTAGCTGTTAAGAATATACCGAGCTTTTTAAAAGTATTTACCAGCGATTATTATGCCATTATCAAAATGTTTTCGCAAAGTGTACAAATTAATTTGAAATACAACAAAATGCCTGAAAAACAAATGTGAGTGAAACTAAAATAAATAACAAAAACAATATATAGATATATATATACATATATATATATATATATATATATATATATATATATATATATAAAATTATAAAACAATAAAAAATAAACAGAGAAATACATATTTTAACGGTTGAAAATTTATAAAAATTCTAAATAACATGAAAAGACACACAAATACAATACTTAAAATGTCAATTGCTTGCAACTCACTTTATCGCTTCTTTGAGCAACAAATACAATAAAAAAATACAAAAAATAAAGTTTTTTATACACTCAGAAAATATAAAACTTAAAACGAAAATTAATAAAATCTGTAACAATAAAGAATCACATACACAAACCAAATACCAATCCTATATTGAATTTATTTTCTAATCAATAAAAACAAAAGAAAGCAAAGATCCTATTTTAAAGCTTAAATATCTTTATATGTATTGTATATGTATATGACGGAAAAAGAAAAACAAAACAAAATTACAATAAAAAAAAATAAATAAATATAACACTAATTCCAAAAATTGAAAATATACAAAAAAGCAAAACCTAAATATGTATTTTAAAAATGATTTTCCTTAAGACTCCTGTGTTTCAGTTACCTTTACCATACAACCTGTAATTATTATTCCTATTTTTTTCCAATTATTGATCTTTTTAGCAAGTATTTTGTAAATTTATAAAATTTATACTTAAAGGTTTAGAAACTAAAAAATTTAAATCAAGAAAAGTAAGCCAACTTAATTTTTAAGTTAAAAAAAAAAAAAAAAAAACATTTAAAATATTAGTGTTAAACACTTTTACTTTACTTTTATATTACAATCTAATGTACTATTATACTATACTAAATTAAAAATATTTAGTTTTTTGAAACTAAATATCTATTCTTAATATTTTTATATACTACATTAATGCATACATATTATACATACACACATACACACATACATATGTACATGTATACTTTATTCTTGTCTTTATGTAGTTTCATTTTGAAACTGATTTGAAGAAAAAAAAAATAGTTTTAAATATAGTATGCATTCCTTTTATTTTGTTTTTTATAATGAAAAAAGAAAATATTTTTCTTTTAGTTTTTTATTTTCTGTGCTTTGTAGTAATATATTTCTAAACAAAAAAATATACGAGTGATAAAAATTATAAAATATGTGAAAATAAAAAATTATTAAAAATTAAAAAAAAATCAAATATTTTTAGGTGAAATTAAAAGTTTAAACAAAATAAAGAAAAATTATTTAAAATTGTACATTTTTTAATGTTTTAATAATGTGTGTAGTTAAACGTTCGGAAGGAAAACCGTTCTCGTACGATAAATCTTGCTTTGTGTAACGTTAAAAATATAGAAATAGATCGTTTGTTTGAAAGCGAGTAGAGCGACAGAGTTTACAAACTTTCAACTCTAAAAGCGTTAACATAAGCCGGATAGTTGAAAAAGTGTCATGTTATCATGTACATAAATTAGACGAGAGCTCGTGGTTCAAAGCCCAGCCCTCAGACATTTCGAACAAAATGAAATCTGAAAAAAAATTCTTTTGACGACTTCCTCTCTACAGTCTTCTGGTAAAAACTCTAAAAACTCTGAGAGTGAATAAAATTGCAGGTTGTGGATAAATAGCAGTGAGCCGATCGCAGAAGTGAGCAATGATTGGTCTAGATTGACGTATTTGTTGTTTATATTGGCAAGGATTCATATTGTCGGAATTCAGTCAATAATTGATCCGTATAAGGGACAATAACTTTGGCTAATAGGCTAGGCTGCACACGTCGCTAAGAACTCATTTAAACGGGCCGTAAACATTGGACAAGTCCAGATGGATGGTCAGAAAGATTTTGCTGTGTTATTTGGTGATATTGGCTGGAGATCATTCCATATGAGTTGCTCCCCTAGTGATGGTTTACAGTCAATAGTTTCCTCATCTGTGAGAAGCATTCGACAACATGCAGACATCCTTGTATATTAGTGATATTTTTGGCTAATAGGAGCTGCTTCTGTACTCTTAATTGGACTGCAATCTTTCAAATAAAAGTAGTGAGTGATTTATTTCGTGAAAACTTTTTCAGAATAAAAAAGAATTCGTGACATGTGTGAACCATGTATAATTTAAAAAAACGAATAATGCTGTGTGTAGTCTAAAGAATATATTTTTATTGAAACATTTTTCCATTACATGTAATTTCAACAAGCCGGTGCCACATGCGACGTGACAGGTGACGTCATTAATTTATTGAAAGGTGAATTTGTAATTAGTCTCACATTTTGAAGTAGTTCATTGGTGGCTAAAATCATGATCAATATGTGAAGTTTCTCGTGTATGAGGATAGGCCAGCCCAGATTGCAGCCCTGGAAGACAACATTACAGTTGCCATTGGTGAAACAATGGTCGAAAAGTTGAACGAAATACGCTAAATGGATGGGCCACCTACGGTGTAGTTGTAGGCAACATGAATATGAAATTATTTTTGAAAAGTTAATGGAAGACTCAAAATTTAAAAAGATACCAAACAACGTGGGGCTTAAAACATGTTTTAACCGCCATGTTATAATTAGCCACGTTATCTAGTGCCTTTTTTCATTAATATGTACTTACCAAATTTATTTTTTATTTACTATTACGAAAATAAAACAATTATTTTTATATTTTTGTATAAATTTTTTTATAATAATATATTTTTTTTTGTTGATTTTTTAGTTTTTTTTTTTAATTGCATTTTACAAAAAGCTTTGAAGCTTTAAATATTTGTTTCATAAACAAATTAAAATTGAATTCAATAATACTATCGTATTTTAAATTTGTTTTTAGTTGTTTTTTTTTCTTTTTTATTAATATTTCAGCGGTGTGTTTATATATATTTTTTTAATTTTTTTTTTTAATTTAACTATACTTTTAAAAATCATAAATTGTTAATGTTTGTAACTAAAATAAATTTGTATGAAATATTTTGTTTAATTATTCACTTTTTGTTTTTTTAAATTTTTACTTCATAAACTAAGTGCACTATGCGTTTTATTTTTAAGATTTTTCTTTTTTAAATATTTTTTTTATGCAAAAGGCGTTTTTAGTTTATTTATTTTTTTAATTTTACTTGTCTTTTTCATTAACTGAATGCCAAATTAATTATTTATTTATAAAATTAAAATTCAACTACAGTCTTTATTTTTAATTACTTCATTTTTGTCTTCTTATCTTATGTCTGTTAATATTTTTATATAAGTACATATGTACATACATATTGTATAAGATTTTATTTCTAAATAAAATACTTACAAAAGAAATTTAGTTTCATAAATTGTATAGTTTTAGTTTTGATTTTTAGGTTTAGGTGCCACCAGCTCGGTCAACTTTTTTACAACCAGCAAAGAAAAGTTAAACATTTTAAAAACTTTGCAAAAAATGGTACCAAAAAATATACCCAAATTATGATGGAGCGTTCAATAACTTAAATAACCTTTAAGTAACGCATAAAGTTGGAATAGAAGTACCGGATTTTAACTTAGTAGTTACACAGGAATGTTAAATGCCTGTATATATAAACTTGAATGCTATCAGGTCCCCATCGCAGTAATAAAAGAAAAAATTAAATAGGTTAGATTAGGTTAGGTTAGAGGACGTGTACTTGTCAACTATGACGCAGGTCCAATTGACCCATTGTACAACGTCCTAGCTTCTCACACCACTCATGTTGTGTGCGTTAATTTTATACGTGAGTGGCGGGACGTACAGTTTAACGTCGACTCCGAACGACAGATTTTTGAGAAACTTTTTCATGGCAGGTTTATTTACTCTCAGAGTTTTTGCCAGAAATCTGCTGAGAGGAAATCGCCGAAGAAATATTTTTTTTTTTCATATTTCATTTTGATGCCTGACCTGGGATACGAACCCGGGCTTTACGTCTAGTAAGCCAACACACTACCTACTAGACTGCGGCGACTTCAAAAAATTAAATAAATCGACACTTAATCCAGTCCAAAGAACTTTCTCTATATTGAATATTGCTCACCTGTTTCTGTCCTCAACTCTATTATTTAATGATTTCATCATTTTATTAAAATGCTGTGGAAATTTTCATTGATAGCTCTGAAGTAAATGGAATTGTGAAAGGTGAGTGCTTAAGACTGCCGTAGGCTGCAGAAGCTGTAGGGATGAGGAGAAAATGGGACTATTCTTCACTTATTGCGTCCATGCCCAAAACTATATTGTAGGACAAATAGGCCCCAAATAAGTTTGATATTTAGGAATATAGATGCATATATACATACATAATTGGTCATTACAACCCTTCAGTCAGGATTACGACCTGGCTTCTTACACCACTTACGTTTGTGTGTGTTTATTTTGTACATGAGTGACGGGTCCTACAGTTTAAAGTCGATATCGAACGACATATTTTTGAAAAACTTTTCATGGCAATTTTCTTTACTTTGAGATAGAGTCGCCGAATAAATATTATTTTATAATTCGTATGACAAATTTTTGAGAAACTTTTCATGGCAATTTTATTTACTCTCAGAGGAAAAAATCTGCTAAGGAAGTTAACGAAGAAATTTTTTTTTTTACATTTCGTTTTGTTTTTTGAGATGTCTGACCTGAGGTTTAAACCTTGGCCTTACGTCTAATAAGCCAACACAGTACCTACTAGACTACGGTGACTACGGTAGCTGAAGAAGCAAATGATGTTTTGGATATGAAAAACCAAATTTCTAATTTTATTGCATTAAATCGTTTATACCACTAATCAATCGTTTTTGTATACACTCCATCGAACCAAAAGTGGTGAGTTTATTGCGAATATAAAAACCGCTCTAATTTTACAATTAAAAGGTCTTTGAACTTTAACGAATTAAATAATATAACCGACATGAATAATGTATTTTTAATTATGAAACTGTTGTTATTTGTTCTCAGTAAAAAAGTTGATTTAAGGTGGCACAGGTATTGTTGCATGAGTATAAGATTTTTATATACATATGTATGTATATATGTATATACTATATACTGGTATTATGTATATGTTGGTTTTACGTGTCAGTTTTATATTTAAAAGTGGAAGCAATGTTGTAAATCTCAATTAATTAATCTATTATGCCGTAGATATATATTAATTACTTAATTATGCTTATTTATTATATTAATTAAGTTTGCTTTAGTTTTTGTTTATCTTTTTATGTTATTTGACTATTCACTGTTCATTAATGTGCGCTAAATTGATGTTTAAATTAAATAATTTTCATTTTTTAGTTTCAAATTAACAAAAGAAAAATATTATAATATTATAGAATTTTATTTAAATTAAGGTAATTGATGGATTTTAATTAATAAATAATGAGTTTACTGTGGTTATATTCAATGATTTTTTGAATATTTTATTTATTTTGTAACAGAAAATTTTTTGCAATAATTTGTGTCCGACTTTTTCACAAGAGATGGATCTTCGACCTTTACACAACCACTTGGCGAACCCGGTAATTATGTTTATCAGTATAAATTATTTAAAGAGGAAGGGAAAACTCTTAAAATTTTCGAAAACTGTAGTAAAAATTTATTGATTTGCACTGCGTCGTCGCTAATTAAATTTATGTAAAACAAGTCATCGAAATTTTTTATACAATTAAATGAACTACTGATGGCATTATGTGTGGAATATAATTTCGTTTAATTGTCTACCATAGATCCTTGGTAGACAGTAGATGTCAAAAACAGTTATTAACACAATGGCCGGAATTAACTGTGAAAGTTCGAAAAACCAACAGGGTTCCGAAATATGCATACACGGTGAGACCTTTATTTACTTGACATTGTCGTGCATTGTCGAGAAATATGGAAAAAAAACTGTACTAGCGTTTTAAACTCTTAGGATATTTGGGAAATTGAAAACATTTCAAAAATATGGAAAAAGGGGTTTACAGAATCATATTCGTCTAAAGAGAAGATAGATCGAGAAAGAGAGAGAGAGAAACGGAGACTCTTCTCAAGCCAGATGGATTTGAGATAGTCTGGCCTTATGATGGATAATTATAGTGAGGGGAGATTTGTGTTTTACATCAGAAATATCCTGAGGATAATAATTAGCCTTCAGATCGGGAATAGAAATCGTTCCGGCAGATTATATTATAAGGAGTTCTAGTCAAAAGAACACATTCTTAGAAATTGTTTGGCGGTAATGCATTTCAGAACGGAATATCTGGAAGCTTATTAAATCAAGGGGTTCGAAAGACCTACAGAACTGAGAGATAAGTAGAAGAGAATGTATAGAGGTAGACTGACTGGTAATCTTCGGACGAAGGGCAAGATTAGACATTTAACTATAAAAAAGTTAAGCTGAAACTGCATTCAATTACTATCAATTACATATTTTAACAGAATTATTAAAATTAGTAAACAATTAAAATGTTTATTAAGATAAATTGTGTCCTGATAGACTAGTAAGCAGTGCGCTAGTATATTAGTGTGAGAGTTGTGGATTCGATACACCCTGGGATTCTGGTGTGTTACACTACACTAGCAAGTAGTGCGCTTGCATATTACTGTGAGAATCATGGATTCCAATCGCACCTGGGATTCTAGTGTATTACACTACGCCGAGTATATGATCTCAGTTCCGCCAATTTATTGTTATAAATGAATAAATAAATTTTAATATAAAACAAAATAAATATTTGATATACAAAACACAATAATATATAGCTGTAGTACAATAAAATTTTATAAATTATTTTAATAAATCATTTTTAGTTTAAATATTCTCCCAAAGTTACTTTTCATGATGATTTTTTTATTTATTTTATTATTGTATAATTTTTTTTTTTATAATTTTAAATTTCAATCAATTGAAAATGGTTTTTGTTTTATCACAGCAATAATTATAATTATTATTATTTTATTTATGCAATTCACTTAATATTTTTTAGTTATTAATGTACAATATTTTGTTTTATTTTTTTCGTTTATTTTATTATTAATTTTTAAAACTTATGCTGTAAAGCCAATAAATATTCTTCACTAATAAATCAAATTCATAAAATTATTTCAACAACAATAAATTATAGTCGAAATAATTATTAATAATACTATAAATATATGCCAACTTTTTAGAACATTTAAATAATTGGCAGTGTTTTATTACAATATTATTATTTTTAATTTTTTTTTATTTTATAATTTATTTGTATTCGTAAAAAAAAAGAAATTTTAATTTACAAAACGAATTGGAAATAATTTTTTATGCAAAAAAAAAAAAATATTTATTTTTGAATATCCGCTTTAATTATTTAAACACAATATGTATAATATTATTTATCAATAAACAAAATAAATGTATTGCCTTAAAATCATGATACGATATAATGAAAGAGACAGAAAAGTCCAAATGAAATACAGGGCGAACCGCTGTTTTAAATGATGATGCGGAAGTAAATTTATTGGAGTAGGGACAACGGTGTACAATTATTCTGTCCCCGGTAAAGCCTTTAATCTCTGTGCAAAGCACAGATATAATGCAGTGGCTTGCAGCGAATTTTATGTCTTTAAGTCAGACAACATTATTTTCCATTGTATATTATTCTCGTGGTTTTCAATAGGAATGGCAACTTTACTCATGCTGACCTCCTAATTTTTCCTAGTTTGGAAGCTATAATTTAGCAATAAACAGGACTCTGAGAACGCGTTGAGGACTACTGTACTGACATACTGAAATAGTAATTTGATAAGGCCAACAAACATTAATTAGGTGGTCATAATGGGAGCAAGTAACCTTTTGCTATTTTTCAACAAAATTGATACAGAGCTTCATAAAGGAACTATATTGATAAACTTGAATGGAACGGACCTGGACATGATTACGGACTACTACAAAGTTAACTTCGTATGAAAATGCTTTAAATTTTTTAACCACTAAAGAGCTCACATGCCATACCAGCTACCAGAAGAACATGAAGTTAGGATGACAACTGGAATACAATATGTTGCCAACTTTGATATAAAAATCAACACCATTTGATCAGAAAAATGCATCAAACTATGCAAGTGCATCAGCTATGTTGTTCTGATAAGTATGTATGTATGTACATATATACAGCCTATAAGAAAGTCTAATATCAGAGCTATCCACATACAATAATGCTACCGCCTACTCTGTCCTGCATTTTAGAGCCGTCCTTCTGTATGACTATCCTTCTGTTTTAATGTTTGATTTCAGAGGTTTCAAATGTCCGAATTGTAGCAGGGTTTTGCAAAACTTCTTCGATGAATTTGTCCAGCATGCAGAAGCGTTCAGTATTTGTTACTTTTAAACGCATAGGTTTCGTTCTGTTGATTAACAACCTCATGCAACTTGACACTTCTTGCATTCGTATCAGTTTTGCTTGCAAATGCAGATTTATGTCGTCTGTACAGTCCTTCGGTATAAACTGTAATCCGTAGGTGAAATCCATATGCTAAAAACGTGTAAAATTACTAACATTGTGGTGAGCTTAGTAAGAGCACTGGCAGCTCGAAGAAATCATATCACTCATCGAACTTTGCACGAATTCAATATGACCATGACCACCGCCCGAAATCCACTGCAGTAATTAGGGCAGCCTATAGGTTAGAATAGGTAAAATTGGCCTCTACTCTAAAAACCATAGTTCACTCAGATTCTATAAGATCTCATTACAATATTCCTGCTGTTGATGGCTCCTGCCTGACATTTCTCAATTATCCTGAATACTGAAATCGCCTTTTGCTAGACATGTTCTATTAAAAATTTTAGGTAACAAACATTTTTCGTCTTAGGTTCCCAAGTGCCGGGCAATGACAGAGAAGATCGTATATGGTTTCCTCTTCTTCATTGGCATTCATTCATTACATCTCTGCCGGATTTGGGCGCTTGTGTACCCATTATATAATTATAACAGTGTTCTATCTTAGCTTTGCAAATGAGTGAAGTCTTTGTGATATTATTTGCTTATACCTCTGCAGAGACATCCAAATTTCACGTATGAGTTTATTGTATCATTGTTGTTATTGCATGTGTATACATATATGTAGGTAGCCTATATGAAAGTCTAATAATGGCAGAACGCTTCATATGCAATACGCTACAGCCTCCTCTATCCTGCATCTCAGAGCTGTCGGTATAGAGTCATTAGTCTTTCGATTCATGGACCAGAAACTCCTGCCTAGAATATTGAAGTGAAAACTTCAGTCGAAAAAAAATATAAGGAATCACATAATAGAACCGAATGTGTCTATTGCTTTCTAGGATTGCTGCATGACTCTGATTTTGCACACCGTTCTCCAAACATAAGCAACGTTAAGCGAAGTATGTAGGTGGTAGCTGATCTCAGTCTACACAAATTTAATCATTTATTGTTGTTAATAAAATTAAAATTTTAAATTAAAAACTTTAAAAAATATTTTACACTGCAAAGTATAAAAGGTTTCGTTAATGAACAGAAACTTCAGAATTTTTCTGACTTTAAATTTTGTTGTGAAATTTTTTTAATAAATTTTTTTTTTCTTAAATTATTTCTTTTGTAATACGTATATGTATGTATATAGTTTTATTATTATTATTATTTTATTATTATTTTGTAACAAAAGCTCGTTTACTCAACAAATTCTTAAATTCTAAAATATATTTCTTTAGTTCCATAGTTTTTTTTTTTTTTTTTTTAGTTTTTAACAGGTTTAACCATAAGCACATTTTGATATCAATTCATTGTTTTTTTGTTTTGTTTTTACAATTATTTTACTTTTTGTTTAATTATAATTATTTTAATTTTTTCACTTTTTTTTTTGTCAATATAAACAAATAGAAAATGTTATGAAAAACTTTAACTAAAAAAATTTAATAAAATTAAATAAATTTGTATGAAAATCACTTTTGTACTCGTCTCAAATATGCGATCGGTAAATGGTGGGATCTGTAAAGAATACCGATAATTTACGTTTGAATTTCTCCATGCGCGGCTCATGATCCGATTCGGATTCGTAGCTATCGTCGCTGTCATCGTCGCCGCCAAATATAACGGTGCGCGGTGCTGTGGTTTGACCATCTGATTCACAGAAACCCGGATTCAATATGATATTCGGTATCAATTCGATGCTATCCCAACCATCCTCGAATTCTACGCAGATAGGGTGGGTGGGTATTGGGTAAAAGACATAAAAAATGTGTGGGGAAAATAATGATGGAAATATGGTATATGGGAGAGTGAGTGCGGGTATTAAAAAATGGGGGAAGAAAATTGAAATAATTTTTTAAGAAATTTTATATTTTCAAATTATGTATTTGTTTTTGTTGTTTTTGTTTGTATCAAATATTGATCAATTTATCAGACATGAAATAATAACAAAGCCAAGTCAAGTTTAAACATTGATAGAAAATAGAAAGAAAGAGATAGACAAACAGAGATATGTATATAGATATATAGTTTAATAGATAAATATAGGGAATATGTATGTATACTATAAGACACATTTAAAAGATCTTTAGCAATTTAACTCTCTCACACACACATGGACACATACAACATTTAAATAACTGAACACATAAGACAATAAAAGCGTTTCTTTTTTTTTTCTTTTCTCTTTAAATATGATTTTAAATTGAAAATAATTTTTTATTGAAAATTTTTTGACTTTTTTGTATAACATTTTGCAGGAAAAAACACAACAACAAATAAAACACTATTGTTTAATACTAAAATATTTATATATGTATATATGCGATATTTGGCAATAATACAGGGTTTTTAAATTGTAATATTCTAAAATATTTTTTTTTTAAATTACATTTATTATTGTGACACCCTGTATTATGTTTTATTTTGAAAAAATATATGTACAATACTTTACGTGCTGTGATGTGATGTGAATAAAAGCTGCTACAATATTTTTTTTTCTATTGAAGCTGACATAACTACAATTATAAGCGTTTTAAACTTGGAATGTAATGGTGACAGGAATAAAGTGTGTACACGAAAAACGATTTACTGAGTTACTTTGCTATTTATAAAATTCTAAAAAAAGTTATTAGTTATTATTATTTTTTATTATTCTACTATTATTATATATAATATTTTAGTTTTATATGCAGAAAAAAAAATTGGTTTCGCATTTAATTTTGAAAATAATTTTCGTGTACACACTTTGTTTTTACTTATTTTTATCCTCTTTAAGAAGTTAGAATATATTTTCATAAGAAAAAAAAAGTTATAATTTTAAAACATATACAGTAAGTAACATAAAACTTTAGTGATATATTTTGGCACATTTTACTCCTAAAAACTCAGTTTTTTAAATCGATAGCAACATTTTCTAAACTCATATATTTTAAAATTTTTAAATATTTATTACAGAGGATAAAATTTAACTAAATTAACACTGTTTTTATATTTATAACACCTAAAAAAATTTAAATTTCTAAATCCGTTTCATCTATTAAGATAGGCTTTGCTATCAAAGTATAAATTGAGGTTATAAAATAATACGTGCAAGTTCGAAGCTTATGTTTTCGTTATCCATCAGCTATAACCAATCTTAGACTTGAACATTTTGGTACATGCCGTTATTTAGACTGTCACAAAGATGGTTCATTGACAATCCTGGTCAATTGTACTACCAATGATTGATTGCTTCTCGAGAATTTAGGGTTATTTAACAAGAGGAGAACGGAGCGCTCTAGCCTGTAGGAGACTTGCTTGTCTAGATATATGTATGAGAAAATGAGCACAAGATCGTTAATGTCTCTGGAGGTTCTGATGGGTTTAATACACTACAAATTTATATGGTAAGCACAGTACGGTTATTTGGCAAAGTAGGTTGGTGCGTAGTGGTTTTGACAAACAGTTGCGGATGTCATGCCTTTGGAATTATCCATTTGCAAGAGATTCAAGGCCGAGTTATCAGATTGGGCATATTGGTCTGTTGTGGGATTAGTTTTCAGAGAATTTGACATAGACTGACATACCTATAACTCTGAAAAGAGCAATGAAAGGTACCAGTCTGTACCAGGACCGTATGGATACGAAGCTCTATACCGCAACACTGTTTACTATTTTTCTATAATAATCTAATCAAGGATTGGGAAATTGTTAAATGCTTGGAACACTGGTACTCTCAAAAGGAGAGTTTTGGCACGAAATCGGGGACCAGTCCTTAATTTAGACTATTGGTTCATTGTGGATTAAGATTAAGAGGATGGCCATCATGGACATATGTCTGAGAATGTGGAATTTTTAATAGATTTAGATGGAATATCCGAGAAACACAGCGTTTGAATGAGCGAAATTACCACAATTATTGTTTTAGGTTTACTGGTGTTCATTAGGAAAGATATTATAGGTTCCATTGTCCTGTAACTGTATATATTTTTTTATTTAACTATACAATATTATTTATTAAATTAAATCTTACGTTGATATTGTGTTGTTACTCACTGTATATGTAAAAAATAAATTTTGATTGTCTTCCTTTAGGCCCGATTGTCATTATTTTATAGGATTTTCTGACTAAAATTGAATTTTTTTTTTTTGCATTTAAGAAAAATAATTACAAGTTATTAAACTACACTGTGGTACAAAAGTAAACGAAAAAAAAAAAAACTTTCTAGAGTTTCTCAATGAATTTCATTAAGAATTCATAGAATATTGAGTTTTTGTCCTTTAGTAATATTTTTTCCGGTAGTACAGTGTTATTTGGTAAATTTCTACTTTATATGATTGTAGGTATGTATGTAAAAAATACAACCTGATTGCTTACAGTTATTGATTGTCATGATTTAGCATAATTTTTTATTTTTTTAATTAAATTAATAAAATTTATATTGTTTTGTATATGAAATCTGTATATATGTATATACATATGTATGTTAAAACCAAAACAAACATATTTACACAAAACCTATGTGGTACATATATATAATCATAAGGTTTTTATTCTATTTTTTTTTTTTTTTGATAAAATTTGCTTTTCAAAAACATAAAAACAAACATAAAAGAAACAAAAAATGGTTCTAAAAACCATAAAAACCGTACCAAAATGAAAAAAAAACAAAACAATACATTGTTGGTGGTTGTTTGTTTACTTGCTCTGTTGCTGTTCTAAAAAGACATTTAACATCAACAAAGCCTTACACTTTTTTATTCTGTTTTTTATTTTTTTTTTAATATCACATAAAACGACATACAAAAACATTGACAAATCTAGACAAAAAATAATAAGATTTTGCAATATAACCCAGCATAATTTTTCATTAGAAATTAAAAAAAAAAATAATAAAAATTAAAAATTAAAAATAAATTACGGAATATAATGATATGATATAGTAAGTGATACAAAGACATCAGTAAAAGGAAAACTATAAAGTCTTTAATAGATTAGTGAACTCATTATTGTAGAAAAAACTTATGGTTCAGAACTCCAGAGACTAGATATGTATTTCAATCTCCAATTTCATTGAAGACCTCAACCAAACTGTTCCTTAAGAGTGGAAGATCAGTGTAGTTAGAATGATATCTAAGCTTGACAAGGATCAAACAAAAGCGATGGCTTATAGGGATGTAAGTTTATTACCAAGGCATTCAAAACTATTTAAAAACCGCTGCTATTTAAACTCATGGCAATACTTAATGCAAGCAGTTATATTCCACACCATCAATTTGGATTCAAAGAAAAACATAGCACCATTGATTAGTGCAAGAAGGACATTCGAATAGAAAAAGTACTGCTCCTCACTTTATCGACGGTTCGCAAGCATTTTACAAGGTATTGCACGAAGGACTGATGCGTAAATTGAAACTAGATTTTCCCTTTAATATAACTAGGCTATTGGAAGCCTATATTACCGGACGTAAATATGTCGTTATGTCTCGGCAGATTGCCGCTATCGAAGGATAGTATTTAATGTATAAATTTAATTCATATTCCAGACCTGCCTTTGAGGAGTCATACTCACACATCTATGTACATTTCCAGATGACAGTGCTTTCCCTTGCAGGCCTTAGACTTCCTACGAAGCATCTCGGTAGCTTCAGGAACACATTTTTCAAATTAAGAATCAGTTAGAGATATGGTGGATTAAAATAAATGAACAAAAATTTTGAAACGTAACATTCACTTTATTACAGGTGTGTCGTTCATTTCCCGGCTGACATCGAAACCATAGCTGAACTTTTATAGACTCACCTCACATTAGTCTGGGAGGAAGAATGACTGTCTCCAACTTGGATAAATGCATCACTGATAAAAAGTGTAAACTTGAAAGATTGCAGAGATTCTACGCATTATTATAAAACAATCTTTAAAAATGCATACTCCCTGTATCTCTGGTTCCTTATCTTATGGACTGTGAGCAAAAAAGGAGCACGAATTAATAAAGCAATATACGAGGAATAAGAAGCTTGTTCGAGATGTCTGAGCTGGAGTTTGAACCACAAGCTCTCGTCTAATAGCTTAACAAACTACATATTGAACTACTGCGATTAATGCATTGTCCAGAATAATACCAGCTGTACGAAAGCCTAGTCAAAAGCCACTAGCCCAGTGACCTTCCTGTGAAAGGAAACCTGAATAATAATGTGATATTGCAAGAATTATATTCGTAGATATTGTGATAAAACAATTGCATGAGCTTATACCATCTGGTAGAGTTCCAAACACGTGCAATAGGTGTAGTTGAAGCAACGAAGAAGGTGATTGCAGAAGTTAAGTGTCTATCGTTTTGGGCTTTGATTGCTCACCAAAAATGCAATGAATTTTTCGATGAACACGAAACTGCAAAACATATTGTATGATTGTAATAATAAAACGTACATCAACAGTTGTGCAGTTGCTTATGGACATAAAGGCATTAGAGCTCAGAGACTTCTCTGGGATGTGATTACAACAGTACGGCGATATCTGATTTAGGCAAAGTAGTGCAAATGATAGTTTGTACAGTTATCTGACAAGAACTACCGTGTCTACCCTATTATAAGGACTTTGTGTGAACTTGATAAAATATGAAAATAAATGTGAAAACAAAAAAAATAAAAAATGTTTTAAATATAAAGTTTGGAATTATTTGAGTTTCGGTTTCTTTTTTAAATCATATTTTCAAGTTTATAAATTTATATATCGTCGTCGAAAATCCAAAAGTACGTATCATCAAAAAAATCAAAATCGAGTTTTTGATTTATTACAATTCGTAAGGTTATCTAACATATCTCTACCAATTTTTAGATTTTAACGACCAAAAATAACGTTTTCATATCAATAATTCAAAATGACGTACCATATGAAGTACTTTTAATTTTATAACGTTTTTTGCTTCTCCTGTAAAATTCGAAAAAGTGCTGTTACGTACTTTTGGATTTTTGACGACGACATATTGAAATGTTAAAACAATTTTTATTCTTTTACTTACATATTTTACTTTTAATAAATATAAAAAAATATTACTGGGTTTACATGCAGTAAAGAAACATAAATTTTTTTAAAACAAAAAGACAACTATTTACAGCCAAAAACGAAAACAAAAATGTTTTTTTTTTTTTTAACTCAAAAAATTTAAAGAAAAAATATTTCGTTTAAGCATCAACAACATCCACTATAATATGATGCTGACGATGATGATTATGATGATTATTAACATCATTATCATTATCGGCAGCAGTAATAACAATAACATTATTTGTAACATCACTACTACTATTATGATTATTATTATAAGAAGATGATGGCCTATTATTAAAATAAGAAATCGTTTGATTTTGATTTGCAATACAAATAGAATTTGTTTCAGTACCCGCATGAGATGATTGATAGCACTCTCTGGTTAGAACTATACATAATCCAATAGCTAATATCACAAATGTTCCAAGTACTATACTGACAGCAACAATCCATATACGTGGATCAAAATTATCTAAATCTGGCTGTATAAGGCGTATTAAATCTATATATATATATAGAGAGGGGATTACAAGTAAACAAAAACAAAAAAAAAAAAAAAATGAAAATGAAAACGAAAACATAAAAAGGGGGTTCAAAATGAGGTTTTGATTTGGTTGACAATGAAATGGCGATGAGTTCGACAATAGTTTACAGGATATGATAAAATGAGTCGTATAAAAGGAAAATATATTTTAAAAGGGGGGAAAAAAAGAGAGAAAAGAATACAAAATAAATACATTAAGTACATTAATTTAAAATATAAAAGGTACACAGAAAAATATCTACACCATTTCCAAAAAAAAAAAAAAAAAAAAAAATTCAATTATTTTAGTCAACTCCAGTGCTATCTGTCTATAGCATTATCTGTCTATACCATGCGTTACTAACTTGATTCGGTTATTCCCTTATCCTCTCCTATAATTTTTACTGATTTGCTGATCGTCCGATTTCATACTATAATTTTCTTTGATAACGTATATTTCGATCAATTTTGCAAATTATTTTTTTCGGTTTTATTTTGTAGATTATTTTAGAAACCATTATGTTCATTCTGCAGATAAATAATCGCACTGATTGTTTTAGTCGTCGAATTTTGATGGAGCGTTTTCTGTGACCCTCTCCATCAGTATATTTTGGATTTATTTGTTGAACGTCCTATTTCATAACATATTCTTCAATATTCCAGTAAAAAATTCCAGTCTTTATATATAATAAGTGTTTTATTTCATGTAATATTTTGGAACAAATGATTTGATCATCCGATGGGTTGATTGGTTGGCCGCCCGTAGCTAGTAGTCAAGTAGTGTCATGAGACATCGCATTTTGCCAAATTGAGGTACCTAAAGACGTTGTCTTTATGATATCACGGAAAAAAATTTACCGAAGATTCTAGGACGATTAAAAAAAACATCAGATCAAAAGCCACAATTCATCATCGAGCCTTTCTTGTAGACCATGATATCTAAGCCATTGATTAAATCAGGGAATAAATAAGCCCCTGTTCCCAGAATAAACAAATTCGTTATTTCCAAACGCAACAGTGTTTGAGAATCCCGAAAGGATGTACGCATCGTTTCAGTGATACCGATCAACTTCTGAATTTTCCTCAGCGTTCTGATGTGCGTAACTCTACCCTTTCATCATTCCATCACACTGCAAGAATCTTATTTTTATAATTGCGATTTAAGTTCTCAGTTCCAAGCGGACATTTACAAAGGCTTCCTATACTCTATGAATGCTATAGACTTAGACTGAACGAAGAGTAGCAATGAATATCCACATATTATTGGGAGTCTGAAATTCGGAATTTTGATCTATCTACCAAACAGTAACAATACATGTGTCTTTTATTGTTACGTCTTCTGCAAATTCAAAACTTAATTTGCATTAGGCCGATTGTGTAAAATATTTCGAATCTGTTGGTTCGTTCGTACATTTGCCGATGGTGTCGAGACATTGCGAACCTAATATATCGATCAGTTCGACATTGTAGAAATTTATGAAAGGCCGATTTGATAATCTCATGTTTCTGTAAGGAAGTCTGGACGTTATTAATTGGCCGTTTCTGTAGAGAAAATTTGGAAATACATGTGTCGATTACGCGTTCCCGTACGTAATTTGAAACGTTATTTGTTAATCGCCCAAAACTGACCTAATAGTGATGTCCTAATTGTGATTAACTATTTTTTTTATGAATTGATTTGCTGAATCTAGACCATATTTTTGAAAATGACGGACCTTCTCTAATTTGTCAGCTTTATAAATTGCGAACCCTTTATTAACAACAGAATTTTATTAATTGCATATTTTGGAAACATATCTAAATCGTATACGCTGAATTGAAACATATGTCTCTATCGGGGAAAATCATGTCACGAGAATCATATATAAAACGCGGTTTAGTTTGACTTTACCTTTTCACTTTTGGAAATGGTGTAAAACTTAAAATTTATAAAAAAAATCACAATAAAATATTTTAGAATAATTATCACTTTTAACTAAACATCGATACAACATTTAAAACATTTCAATTATTACATATTAAATCACTACAATTGTTTTTGAAGAGAATTTAGAATTTAAATTTAGAATGTAATAATGTTTTGTTTAAGATCAATAGATTAGATTTTGAAATTTAGTACAATACAAGAAATATTCATAACCTGTTCTAACTAAATCCTTTTCTAACATTTGTAACTCAATTTGCAGCAATTACTTCTGTCTTAAAAGTTTTGAATACTATTTTTCGATTTTTTTTAAACGTTTTAAATTAAAATTTGTTTAACTGACTATAAATGATATGCTTTTGACTCACCTTCTTCTTTCGTTTCCGGCAATGTGGTTACATTTGTTGTAACAACTTCACCGCTACCCAATTGATTGTTGGCCCATATTCGAAATTCATATGTAGTATTGGGCTCCAAACGATAGACTTCCATTTGGCGCTACAAATATTAAAAAAAAGAAAAAAAAAACTTATAATCGAATCAAAAATACTAGAAAAGTTATTCCTCTTCCTAATTCCTAAAATGTGGACTTCGCAGGTATTGTGGTTCTTATTCAGTATTCAAAAACATATTTTAGTCCATCTCTTGGTTTCAAAAATAAAGTCAAGTAAACTGCCATTGGGAGGTTTGATTTCGATCAGATATTTATTTCATTATAATGCTTGGACATTCTCATTATATACGAAACACGATGTCATACGTGGTCATCGACCACTTTATTGGACACATCGGGTAGTCTCTTAGCAATAACACAGCCCTGCATGGGTTTTGCAAATAAAATGGATCCAGGTGTTTCCGAAGGCAATACGAATACGAAACAAAAACTTTCCATCACGTCAGGTTTTCGAGAAAAAGGGGGGGTTTTCGAGAAATTACTCAGATTTACTTGAAAATTGTTATAAACCTCGACCGCCATATTGGATCCGCCATTTTGAATTTTTTAAATCTGAATGAAGATCTGCAATCAGCGACCCCAAAAACCCCTGAGTAACAATTTTCAAGTAAATCTGATTAATTTTTAAGGACCTCCGTAATGTGTTTCTTTTTCTCTTGCACCCCTTGACATAAACCCACCCCCTGCTCATTTAGGTTCATTAGCTCATTAGGCTCATTTTAAAGAGCAAAGATCAATTGTCAATTTCTGACAATAGCGATGGTTCTAGCACGTCAGTGTTTAGCTCTACAATTTTTCAAAAATGGCCAAAAACGCTATTTTTAGCGGTTTCAACGCCCTTTTTCTCGAAAACCTGACGTGATGATTCCAGATTCGTGTTCAGCGCGCAAAATGCCTTCGGAAACACCTGGAGCCATCTTATTTGCACAAAAAAGTCCAAATTTGCAGGGCTGTGTAACTTATTGAATGTTGGTTTTCAAATGCTAAAGCTTTAAAGGACTATCCGCACAGAACCAATCTTTAACGGAGCCAAACAAAAATATGTAACGGTATCACCTAGTTACATACATACATTCCACATAATTGGCCATTTCAACCCTTTAATTAGGTTTACGACTCATCTTCTCACCACTTATGTGGTGTGTGTTCATTTAATCTACAAGTGGTAGGACCTACAGAGTTTTTGGCAGAAATCTGCTGAGAGGAAATCGCCAAAGAAATATTTTTTTAAATTTTGTTCTGTTAAAGATGTCTGACCTGGCGTTTGAACCGTGGTCTCACGTCGCATAAGCCAACACATTACTTACTACATACACTACGGAGGCTACCGTCCAGTTCCTAATCTTTAATTACAGATCAAAAAAGCCGGTTTTCATACAGCTATAGCGCTGGAGTCGTTTTTTAAAATGTACGTCCCAATGACTACTTTTTCCGGATGCAATGGCTTTTCTACAGTCACTTCTGATTTTTCCAAGTCTTTTATGCAATAATTTTTCTCGTTGCCCTACCTATCGAGTTAGAAATGAGTTGCATCTAGGGTTGCCAGCCTGGCTGGACTTGGCTGGATTGTCCAGCTTTTTTGATGCTTGTCCAGCTAAAATTTAATTTGTCCAGCTAAATAGAATTTTTTTAGTACACTGCAATAAATTGGGCAATAATTTTCATGTTAACTTTGTCAAATCATGTTAGCCAACACTAATTGTACATTTGTTATACTTTAATAAAAATTATATTTTAATAAAAATTATTTACACAAAACCAAAATTAACATTTTCTCAGTATTTTTTTATGTCCAGCTTTTTAAAACCCAATGTCCAGCTTTTTGCGAATCAGAATCTGGCAACCCTAGTTGCATCGCTTAAGAAAATGTTGGTGAAAAGTCAGTATTGAAATCTTGTTGCTACGGTGTAGTGAATGATGGTTATCCGGTGGTAGGTAATTGTTACGTGAATTGAGCTTAACATGGTTGGAGGTGCAAATCATTATGTAAAATACGTGATAATGGATCGTAAAGTACGTCCAATTGTTGAGATCATATGGCCGACAAACTTTGACTAGCTATTGGAGGCGAAAATTGTTCTTTGGTTGGTTACGAAATATAAATATATTTCTAGTAGTCACCGTATGTTGGCTTATTAGGCATGAGGCTACGGTTCAAGTCCCAGGTCAGACAGCTCTAGCAAAACAAAATACGAAAAATATTTCTTCGGCGACTTTCTCTCACCATATTTCTGGCAAAAACTCTGTGAGTAAAATAAAATTGCCATGAAAAAGATTAGCAAAAATATGCCGTTCGCAGTCCCCTTATCATGTATAAAATTAACACACAACATACATAAGTGGTGTGGGAAGCTAGGTCGTAATCCTGACTGAAGGGTTGTAATGACCAATTATGCATGTATGAATGCATATTTCTAAAGATTACAAAGTAGTGTATGAGTATTAGAATATGACTAGAAAATAAGTCGGTTATAGCTTTCGTACTTTTTTTTTCTTGAATCAATCTCTGCAGTGCATTTTACAAGTACCAGACATAAGTATTGTAGGAGGGGGATATACTATGCTTTGAATTTGTCAATATGGGAAGTGACAGCCAAAACCTTTCTCCCTGTTCAATACATACATATATACATAATTGGCCATTACAACCCTTCAGTCAGGATTACGGCCTAGTTTCTCACACCACTTATGTTGTGTGCGTTAATTTTATACGTGAGTGGCGGGACCTACAGTTTAACGTCGACTCCGAACGACAGATTTTTGAGAAACTTTTTCATGGCAGGTTTATTTAATCTCAGAGTTTTTGCCAGAAATCTGCTGAGAGGAAATCACCGAAGAAATTTTTTTTTCATATTTAGTTTTGATGCCTGACCTGGGATACGAACCCGGTCTTTACTTCTAATAAGCCAACACACTACCTACAATTAATTGTTTAATCTACTACTGGTCTTACATTCTTATTGTATGTACGTATGTACGTACATATATTATCCATGATTCTTTTTAGGGTAAACTTCATAAAAGATATAAATTTTGTCATTGTAATGTATAATGAATAAATTCTGTTCCATTTAAATGATTTACATTTGAATGAAACATAAACTCATAATATATTTATAAACAAATGCGTAATGAATTCATTAAAAAGCAAAAATAAATTCATTTCAAATGTAATTTGAATTGAATTCGGTTTATGTAAGATTTGACTACGAAGGGATGGTATACATGGATATAATGTTACAACGTTAACACATTTTTATAAAAGATAAGAGCATCATTTCTAGACGAACTAGGCAGCCCATATACATACAGTGACACAGAAAACTATATATACCCCCCGAAAAAAATGACTTTCTGTAAAACCTTAAAATCTTTAGATAAAAAAATTATATCGTATTATTTCTTGTAATAAATAAAACATTTTCCAACCATTTAATTTTTTTTTTAAAGTAAACATTTATTAAAAAGTAAAAAAATTCAGTTTTCAGGTTTTACAGAAAATCATTTTTTTCGGGGGGTATGTATAGTTTTGTGTGTCACTGTATGTACAACCAAAGTTTTAACATTTACAAAAAAAAATTAAAAATAAAAAACAGTTCAATACATACCACATTTGGTGCAATATTTATGGGATCCATGCGACTCCATTTGTGTTCGAAACTACTGTTAAACGGTGGTTTTACATATGAAACATTACGGAATTCGGCTGTAAAGCTGCGTACAGGATAACCGCCTGAATTGGTTTTATTGAAACGCCAAATTAGAAAACCCAGTATTGTAGAGGCCTTAAAATAAAGTTTTGTTACTGGGCCAGGTGGTGTACGTACGGTAAGATTGATTTTCTGAAATGCTTGAAATTCTTGTTCTTCGATATCGTCCATAATACTGGTGGAAACGGTGGCGATAGTTGGTGTAAAAGTGTTTAAATTCAAGTTACTGCTGCTATTGATACTGGAACTGGAACTACTGCTGTTGCTGCTAATGTTGCTAGTGGTGGTATTGCTAATACTGGCGCTTGTTGAGGTGTGATTGGTGGTGGTTTTAATAATAATTGTTGTTGTTGTCATTGTTGTAGATGCAGTTGCTATAGCGGAGGCAGAAGCTGAAACAGTTATTGGTGAATTTGGTGTTGTATTTGCAGTTGTTGCGGTTGTTGTTGCTGTTGTTATATTAGGCATTGGAAGCATTGAGGTAGTTAAAGCATTTTGTGTTTTTATTGTTGTTGTTGTATTTGTTTTTGCTGTTGTTGCATTTGTTATTTGATATTGAATATTTTTATTTTCTACTAAAGGCTTTAAAAATGTATCATCATTATTGATTACATGTTGGTTGGTTTTTGTAGTCGATGTTAAAAGCACTTCTTGTTTATCCCTCTCATCACCATTTTTTGGTTTATCGTTTTCCGCCGCTTTCTCATCACCCAACGCTGTTGTATTACTATCACTCTGACTCTCATTAGAATCCAGACTACGACTGGATGTTACAGCAGCAAAACATACATATAGACCCTTATCCGAGGCGGAGACATTTGTTAGCACCAAATATTTACCTGTCTGTATAGAATATAAGAAGGAGAAAAAGATTCAGATTAGATTTAAATATAAAACAGAGAATTATATTTTGAAACCAATAAAAGAAAATTCGCATGTCCATGTATGTATGTATGTATATAAATATGTAGCTCAACAATTAGATCCATACTTCCATACTTATTAAATAGCAAAATGGAATTTTTTCGGGAGAGAGAAAGCTGAAATAATCCGTTTATATTGTAAGAGACAGGATAAACTTCGACAAGAAATTAGTTTACGCACGAATAGTGCCGCAAAAGTGTCACCCACTTGTTATACACAACGACGAAAGAATTACTTTTCTCCACTAATATCTATGGACAATATTTCTTGTCCATTGTACCATTGTGAGAAGCTCTAATTAATCGATAGAGTGAGTTTAATGAGCATTTTATCCTCTTGTGTACGTAACACCGGCCAATAAATAGTAAGACGGTGTAATAAGTAAGATGCGATGGAGTTTGCCTTGCAACGCATTTAGAACCAAAGGCAATACTGGTAGCAGTGAACATCATGCCTCGAAACATTAAAAGTACGGTAGACAATGCCACGCTTATAATTAATTAATTTTGAAAAATTAAAAAAGGACGCGAAAGAATTTAAATATTTATTTGGGTCGATAAAAGAATGTCAGCTATATCAGGTAAATGTTGACCGCAGCTTAGTGTTGGGAATCCCGGGATCCCGCAGTTTTTAACAATCCCAAAATCCCGGGATTGAGCACTTAATCCCGGGATTTGACTTTTTAAGCCGCAATGAAAAAAATTGTATATTAGAACTCTCACTAATTCGAATTACCAGAAATTAGAATCTGTTGTTTCGATGCATTAACCGCTATGAAATTAGAAACAAAACTTCAAATTGCGATTTTTTTTTTTGAGATGTAAACACTTAAATTAAAATTAAATTAAAATCACCAGAAGCAGATGAACCACCAACAAAAAAAAACTAAACCATTAACCAAGTATTTTCCTATGCTGGGGCTAGAAGACAGATCACTTTCTGCTACACTTGCACGACTAACAGCCCTTGATGGGATTTCAATTAACATTATATGCCGCTCTAGTGACTTACGTGCAGGTCTTACAGCAATGGGATTTAAAGTTTACCTACGACTGTTAACACAGTCCGCCAAATGGTTGTATATTACAGCAACAAAATAAGATGTCATGCAAAAGTATGTTACGGCTGAATTTGGAAAGCAACTAACTCTAATAAAAGACTATAAAACTAGGTGGAGCAGCCTTTTGTTAATGCTGGAACGTCTTTATTTATTAAGAAATTGTATACAAAAGGCATTAATAGACATAGGTCCACCTGAAGGTGAATATTTTGCTTTATCCAAAGATGAGATTAATATGGTATCCGCAATCATTAGTGTTCTTATCCCAATTAAAGCAACAGTTGACGCCCTTTGCCGTCGGGATGCTAATCTGTTCACGGACGATGTTGCCATAACTTTTATGTTAAAAAAACTTAAAGATGCTAACAACGTTATAAGTCAAAAACTACATTCAGCCCTCATCCATCGCATGCAACAAAGGAGAACAGATATCAGTGGGGTACTTCAGTATCTGCACAATGGTAGAACAAATGTTCAGTCCGAATCCGAAACAGAGTTCGTAACGGTTCCTTCTTCCATAAAATGTCGCAAATTAATAGTTGAGTTACTCGGAAGACTAAATGCTTCAAGTCCAGCTACATCACTTCTAATAGCTTCTGTGGCAGAAGTTACACCTTCTTCTTCAGCCAGTGTAGAGTCTGAACGTACTTTTTCTGCAGCTGGATTTTTCACAACTAAAATAAGAAGTCGTTTGAGCGATGAAACTTTGGATGCTCTGTACTTCCTCAAAACGTATTTTAAAAATAATAAAAAATAATAACATATCGCACTTGATCAACAAAAGAGTATATATCTATAAAAACAATTTACTCTTTTTAATTAATTTAAAAAAGTGAAAAATTAAAAATAAAATTAATTTTCTTATAATTTAATAAATTCTTTCTTATAAACCTATTTTTGGATGTGTCATGTTATTAATTTTATTGAAATAATATGTTAATATCTTTCAAGAACAAATTTTTTAAAATCCCGGGATAAATCCCGGGATCCCGGGATTAGGTAAATGAAATCCCGAAATCCCGGGATTGAAAATATAGAGCGGGATTGCCAACCCTACCGCAGCTACATACGCATACTTTTTTCATCATTTCAGTCGTTATTTTATTGACAGCTATAAAGTTATCCTTCATTAATAGATTCATGGTTGGCGTGTAAATCTATTGGTTTCATATATCCACAAATTGACCGCGGTTAACTGTCCCAAAATGTGAAAATTTTTCTTCAGTAGGTCCGCAAAAAAAAAACTGATTAATCATCGCACGATATATTAACCCATTAACTGCAACAATGCGATTTTCATCATTCTTGAAGAAGTTCAGGAGAAGAAGTTTATCTTTAAGGTTTCATTGGTAACTCTTGAACTGCCGCTAGCTGGTCTTCATAACAAATTTAGAAATTCTTTTTGTTAACGTACCCATTGACCTAAAAATAAGCTTCGTCATACGGTTGAATTTAAAAGGACTGTCTGCATCCTTTGGAGGTTAGAGAGTAAGCCTTATAGAAAAAATACTGCCTGTTGCTGATCAGATTGTTAAGAGTAAGATCGTGACTCTTTAAATTTCCCAAGTATAGCTGTTGTGAACAACTCGTGTCAAAAGCAAGTTGCGTCATTTATATTGTATTCGATAGCCATTTCTAGCAGACTACTTTGTGATTTGAGTAGAAAATGAAAGAAAGTTAATTACGTACAAAGAGGAGAATTTGAACCCAATGATGTAAACATCTGACAAACAATTAGGAATACCCATCTAGTCTTACGACGATAGCGTTGTTATCTATCGTTTCCTAGAATATCAACTTTGAGCAAACACATTGGGTTTCTTTTAATATATTGTAGAGATGAGAAACTTTGCTCATTGAGCTTTAGTTTTTCTTCTGCCTGACTTTTCTACGATGTTTGTTGGTAATACTATCCACTGTAGGGCATCAGATTTCATGGATATATTAAGAAACTACATGATAAACAACCAATAACAAAACAATAAAGCAATTACGCGAATAGGGAGAAATAAAAATCGAATTACAATAACAAAACTACATAGAAACATAACGTAAGATAGAAGAGATACAAATTACAATAACAAATCAATAGTGACATTCTAGAAATTGCCAAATCGAAACAAAGTGAAGGATAACGTTGCCAGTGAGCTGTAATAAAAGATACGATAAATACGCACTGTCGTGTTATACTCGTATATAGTACACTGCAAAGATTGATCTTTTTAGTAAATGAAGTGCGGTAAATGTGTTGTTAAATAAATAAAAAATTTTTTTAAATAAAGAAATAATTCATTTCGGCATTCTTATGCTGAAATATAAAATTGCAATCAACTCGATTAATAGGCCAATGACTGATTCACGGAAATTTATACGATTTTGTAAAACTATGTTTGTTCGATATCATTCAATATTTTAATTTTTGTTTTAAGGTCTCTATTAGCAAGTTTTATGTCAAATAAAACCACAGTGTTGTGGTTATTTTGCGGTTTTTAAAGTGCAATTAGCATTTTAAATTCTATAATTATTGTTACAACCCCTTGTTTTTATCCACTTACAATATAGTTAATAATGTGTGTTTGTATTTCTTACCTGTATAATTGTACTGTTATTACTGCCATTTTCTTTGACCCACATTATGTTGCCATCAGCAATACAGGGTATTGAAATATTTTCTCCTTTATCTGTCACGTATTCGTTGTATTTGATAGTTGACGTTAAGACGGTTAGCACTGTAAGATAAATTTGAAAACAAGGGAGAAAATAAGTCCATTATTTTCATAATAAAAAATAAAAAAGAATATAAAACTACACTGGCATGACAAGTATATATGTATTGAGAAAATGTATGGAAAATTTTAAATAAAGAAGAAGCATTATTACTTGCATTGATAATATCACATGAAAGAAGGTTTTAAAAATATTGAATTTGAAATACATAGTTTACAGCGCAGAGAGGTTGATTTAATTCCAAATATATAATAAAAAATAATTTTACAATATTGTGGAGAATATACATACTATCAATATTTTAAAGAATATAAATGTTACGAAACCTTACATATGTATGAAATGATAAATGGGAATCATTGTTAATAAAATAAGAAAGATTGTGGTACGAGACACTATTATTCTGTAAAGTATAACGGATACTTTATATTTAATATTTATATTAATATTTAACTTTTCACTTATTACCCCGTTAAAACGGTGTATTTTCTGTAATTTTTTGGATGAATTATTTCGATGGAATTGAACTCTCTTTTTTATATTTATAAAATTGGAAAGCCATAGAAAAAATCTTTGTGGTTTCTTCGGGTTTTGAATCTAGATTGTTGTATGTGTTAATTTTATACATGAGGGGGGGGGGGGGTCCTACAGTTTAAGGCCGACTCCGAACGACAGATTTTTGAGAAACTTTTTCAAACGTGCAAGCAGAAACGACCATTACTCGTTATATTGCAATTAACGACATGATATAGATGCATCCAAACAAGGTTAGGTTAGGTCAGAGTGGTAGCTCTGATATCACACTTGAGCACGCATAGTGGCCCGTTGTGACAGGTGAACGCAGTCCTTGTACTGACCAAGTTCTGTCAAAAAAGGAAAGAGGAAGAAGTCGGTCAGCGCGAGGGCTGCCCATCAGAAGCACGACTACCCTACGCTGGAAAACCAGCCAGAAAGTTTGATAAACGAAACTATATCCTTGATATTAATAGATGATAGCTCCGTCAAGTTGACAAGAAATGGGGAGCCAAATAACCTATATCTACAGCTAGCAAGAGACGGGCACTGACAAAGAAAGTAGATAACAGTCTCCTCTTCCTCAGCGGATCTGCATCCACGGCAGAAGTCGTTAAATGGGAGCCTCATTCTTTCCCCGTTTCTACCCATAACGCAGTGAGCTGTAAGCATGGCCATTGTGGTTCAGATGACGTCACGACCAAGTCCAAGTAATTGGTTAGTACGCCTTCTATCCATCAAAGGCCAGGTGAGTCTAGCGGTGGAGCAGGACTCTTCATTGACCCAGGATAGGTTGGTGTCCCGAAAGCATTTCCGCGCAATGGCCAACTTGACCGAGGCAAGTGGCATACCGAATTCAATTGAAGAGGATTCCGGAAGGAGTGCACCAGCTCTAGCGAGCTCGTCGGCCCTGCAGTTTTCCGGAATGTTACTGTGCTCGGGGACCCACACCAGTGAGGCACTGGTGAAGCGCCAAGAAAGAAGGTCGAGACAGCGGCGACATTCCCTAACGATTCTAGAGTTATTTACAAAACCCGATAGAGATCTTATGGCAGTCTGACTATCAGAAAAGACCGAGACGCGAGGACCGTTGACGAGGATCCATTGAGCGGCCCGGTAAATGGCCATCACCTCCGCCTGAAACACGCTGCAGTAGTCCGGCAGACAGAGAGAAATGTTTAGGTCCAGTTTCCCAGAGTAGACACCGCTTCCAACCCCACTACTGAGTTTAGAGCCGTCGGTAGATGTATATGTATATCCAGGAGTTCCGGGGGGGCAGCCGTATTAGGATTCCAGTCGTCCCTACTCGGAATCAGAATGTGGAAACCCCTGTCGAGACAATATTCAGCAGGGAGATAGTCGATGTTCACAGGGGCCACTGGATCAACCTCCAAAATAGTGGAGTGACCGGACGGTACAATGTGCCAACGAGACAGGGCATTAAGTCTAGTCGCTAGTGGAAACCCCTGTCGAGACAATATTCAGCAGGGAGATAGTCGATGTTCACCGAGGCCACTGGATCAACCTCCAAAATAGTGCAGTGACCAGAAGGTACAATGTGCCAACGAGACAGGGTATTAAGTCTAGTCGCAGCAAACTTAGCCGCCTGCTTAGCACAGTAGGAAGCCAATTGAGCATTGCGAAGGCTTTTGTGGGGGTGGTGCGCAGAGCGCCAGTTATAAAGTGCTTTTCATAATTATAGCACCACCCTAATTTTTTTGAATTTCTAAAAAGTACATTTATAATAACAAAAACAAAACATTTCATTATGTGTAGTGTTAACGTAAAAGAAAAAATAACACTAAATTTTTCAAATTGTTAACGCAATTTTTACTTCAGTATAAAAATTAAAGTTTTTGGTCTTTGCATAATTATAGCACCAGTCTCAGTTTTGCTAAATAAGAAGCTTTATTTACCAAAAATGTTGATACTTAAAACTTAGTAATCCCTCCCTTAGAGCTTATTAAATTAAATATTCGATCTTTTATACTCGTATAAAGATTATTCAATATTTCTCCGTCTATTTTCCCCCATTCTTCGATTATTTTTAATTTCAAATCTTCAACACTGGTAAATTGTCTGTTATTTGAATATACTCTTCGGACAAGAATTCCCCAAACGTTTTCAATAACATTCATGTCAAGAGAGCAAGCTGGCCACGATAAAACCTCAATAGATTGGTTACGAAATCATTCCATACTCAGTCTGCTGACATGAATTCTGGCATTGTCCTGTTGGAAAACATAATTTTTTTCATTATTTTCTCTCAAGAAGGGGAGCAAACTACAGCTAAGAACAGTATGTACTCTGTACTATTCACGTACATGGATGGAAACTGAAGTTCGGGGCAACCACTTAAAGAAATTGCCCCCCAAACCATGAGACTACCTCCCCCAAAATTTCTTTTAGTATAATACTTTGGTTCCTGTCTAAGGTCACGCCAGTAGTATCGATAGGCATCTGGTCCATATAAGTTCACTTTTTTTTTATCAGAGAATATGATCTGAAGACAAAAAATTTTATATTCATTGTTTGTTATTATTGAAAAATTACTCTTACATTCTTCCAATTCCTATCCATGTTAAGTTCTGCAAATTCGCATCTTTCTTTTTTGTGCATAGGAAGTAAATGTGGAGAAACTTACAATTTTGTCTTTCGATGTTAAGATTGCGTTTAACTTTTCACCAGACGGTTAAAATGCTGACGGCCTGGTCAAGAACTTGAGAAATTTCACAGCAACTTTTTGATGTACCGGAAATCTCCCTTGCGATTTTAGGTGCGCTGCGCACCGAAAGCTTTCTTGGGCGACCCGTATGTTTTATCTTACCATATCCGTCTAGGTTTTACAGAAAATTTATGACCACCTTGTGAGATCTTCCAATTTTTCTTGTGAAGACACGTACTGAAAGAGATTGGTCTTTTAAAACTAAAATCTGCCCCTTTCCAACACCACTCAACATTTTCTTGGGCGGAATGTGTAATTAAATATTACTTTTATTATTAGAAACAACAAAACAATAAAAAAAAAATCAATAATTTTTCTTCCCCGCTTTTCAGAACTGATGGTGCTATAATTATGCAAAGACCAAAAACTTTAATTTTTATACTGAAGTAAAAATTGCGATAACAATTTGAAAAATTTAGTGTTATTTTTTCTTTTACGTTAACACTACATATAATGAAATGTTTTGTTTTTGTTATTATAAATGTACTTTTTAGAAATTCAAAAAAATTAGGGTTGTGCTATAATTATGAAACGCACTTTTAAATGGCCGCAGACCTTCTGACCTTGTCACGAAGTCTGACGTTGTTGTGTTGTCTGTCCAGAGCAGTCCTCCAGACAGCAACACCGTAAAAGAGGTTGGGTTCAATGACCGTAGAATAGATCCAACGCATGATCCTTGGGCGAAGACCCCATCTGGTTCCGACCGCTCTACTACAGCAGTAAGCAGCACATGCCGCCTTACGTGCCCTGGCAGCCAGATTCGCCATCCAGTGGAGCTTGGGATCGAGCCTAAGGCCCAGATATTTAACCTCGGGACTCAACGTAAGTCTGGTCCCGCATATGCTAGGAAGGGAGAAGGTCGGAATTGTATATCTCCTTGTGAAAAGAATCGTATCATCCAAACAAAGTCTTGAAGATATAGTTGAGAATTGCCTGCTGTCATGATATTGGTTGTAAATAAAAGGCATGGCTGCGAAATGTACGTGAATGGACAGATGAACTCATCAGACTGGCATCGTATATATAAATTTTTCTCATTCTATAGAACAGGTTTTGTAATGTCAATCACGAATATTCTACACAGGATTTGCAGTGGGAGAGAGAAAGAGGGAGTGATCGAATTAGCAGCTGAGCAGCAAATGCCTTTTCTCTTATCTTTGACTTGACTTTCGAATGAGCGTTTTGTTACAGCGGAACAAAATCAGATTCCTTCGGCAACAAATATAAATGTTTATCGCCGTGACATTTTAAGAATCACAAGGAGCTAATTTTTGTGAACAATGTGGGTGAAGAAGAATGTTAAACTTAATTCGGTGATCATCGATATGTTGGATCTGTGACATATTGTTACGATGTTTTTTATCGATCGCTGTTTTTTATAGTTTGTTTATTGTTTTCGTCTTCTTTGGTTACAATTTATTACATGGTGAACTGATTGACTTATATTTCATTCCTGGTAAAGAATTCACTCAAAAACTCAGCTGTATTGGATGATCAATTCTTATTATTTTGACCAACCTTGTAAAAATAGTAGCAGATATTTTAAGGCTTAAATTTAAACATTAAAATTTTGTTTTACAAGACTTAGGGCCATTATTACAACTTGCCGTTAACTAAAGGGAGGATTTTAACAGGCAGATAAATTTTTTTTCATTATTATAAGTGGACAATTTGGTAGAAGTGAGCGTTAAGCTAAAGGGAGGATCATCCTACCGGTAACTTTTAAAGTTAAGTTTATGCTTGAACTTGCCATATTATATGTGTATTATATTCAATGTGGCATCTTCAAATATAAACAATATATTTTTGAAAAAGTTATATATCCGTAAGTTGTAATAACGAAAATAAGTTAAAGGTAACTTTACAGTTCCCTTTAGCTAAAGGTACCTTTAACTAAACCCAAGTTTAACGGCAAGTTGTAATAATGGCCCTTAATAACATTATTTTACTTTTTATTGTGCCAGAATAATTGAAACCAAATGACATGCCTTAATGTTACTGCTAAATTTAATTTAAAACTGTTTTTGAAAATTCAAACAATTAAAATGATTGACAGGATTTTAATATTAATACTCTACAATACTTTGCTACCGACAGCAAAAAAAAAAAAAAAAATTCATTTAGAAATTTCGAAATTAAATTTCGTTCATAATTAGTCTGGAATAATAATTTTATTTGTGTGTGTCTGTGTTTTTCTGTTATGCAAAATAATTGTTGGATTTCTAAATTAAAATATAATTTTATTCAAAAAATTTAAAAGGGTGTGCTCTGTTTCGTTGTCATTTTCAGTCAACAATAATTTATTAATTATTGTATCGACTACAACTGTACAACACAACACAACACCCCTGATAAAAATTACTAACCACCTCCTTTAATAGCTCACATTCATATACCGATACAAACACACCCACAAAGAGATAAAAATTAATGAATTAATTTACATTCATTTGTAGAAGAGAAAAAAAAATAAAATATTATTTATTACAATAATAAAAACAACGAAAACAAAAGAAAACTCAATTTCATTCTATGAATTCCCAATGAAAGGAAATATACGACTTTATAAGGCGCGTTAAAACGAGTGGAATTATAAAAATTTTTTCGAACCATAAAAATGAACTCTACATTCGCCTTCAGTCATAGGAGCCATGTGCTTAATCGACGGTTAAAAGATGGTCAAAGTCCTCGGAGAATCAAATGCCTTTGTACAGTTTGTACTCCGCAAATATAAAATTGAATCAAATTACTGACAATTAGGTTATAACTCTCACCTTCTCAACAGAATTTTATAGGCTTGAATGTTGAAAACCACTTTTGCACTTTAGCAAGCTTTCTCAGGAATCGCACTATTTCTGGTGCTGAGCTGCAGTGGTTAAAGCACTCGATTTGAAACCTGAGCAATTCTAGTTCAAACATCACAGAAGGTCAAAAATATTTATCATGTGCTTCAAATTTTAAAATTAAGAGGCTCAGTCCTCTCCAAAGAATTCACACAGGAAGCTCCCAAGTGCCCAGATAGAATAACAAAAACAACGAACATTATAGGAAGGTCAGTTGACGCTATCTCTTGAGAAACTGTAGGATTCAATGAACAAAATGTTCTTAAAACCCAACAAATGTTCATTAAGTAGGTTGTTTAGAAGTCAATTTGGTTTAGTACGTTGTCTATTGGCTTATTCGACTAGGGGCAGCGTTACAAACCTTACCACAGACATATGTATCTAACAAAACAATATATGAAAAAATTATTTCTTTCGGCGACTTCCTCTTTGCAGTCTCCTGGCAAAAATTCTTAAAGAGTAAAAAAAAAATTGTCATAAAGAGTCTCTCAAATCTGTCGTTCGGAGTCAACATTAAACTGTAGGTCGAGCTACTCATGGACGAAATTAACACACATAACATGGGTGATGTGAGAAGCTAGCTTGTAATCCTTATTTCTATGTGTTCGATTCGTGTTCGATTGGCCAGTGGATCAGTCATTGTATTACATGCAGAATTCTTTGTTTAGTCGCACTCTTCGTATGTCGAAAGTTCTTCCTGCAGAAGCTTTTCTCTGTCACTTCAAATTTAAAGTCCACAAACACTACTTCCTCGTTTCTCTTATTTGTAACTCAATGCTTTGCGTGAATAGTAGCCATTCTTCGGGTGTTGCCGGTGTACAAAAAATGATAACGGAAAGCCTTGTCAACAGTAATGAATTATCTGACACAGGAATGCACAAACATTTCAGCAATTAAATTAATCGACAAGTATGTACTCTTATATGGACGTAAATTATTTATAGAGCATTAATATTAATGAAAAAAGAATTTACACTCTCCTTAATGTCATCGTTGCTGTTGTAAAAGCAATTAAACGGATAAATAAAATATTACACAAAAAAAATAAAAAGTGAACGAGTGAAGAATAAAGTATTTTTAAGTCTCTCAATTAAAAACAATAAAAAAAATATACAAAAAGTTTAGCACAAAATCTGAAATGCAACTGGAGACGACAAATAAAATTTTTCAGTGTTATTTGCGTTTCCTGGGTCTTTCGTGCTATTCGCCTAACCGTACGGTGGAATATTTGTTAATAGCCTATCAACTGCTAATCATATGCCATGAGGTAGAGCATGTTTATGAAATTAAATATTTTGAGGTGGCTGAGGCCGAATTTCTGCCCACGTCAAATTTTATAGCGCTGATCGAAATGCTTTTATTTGTATCTTATAAAATAACACGCATTATTATTTGCCTGCGAGCGATTGTATGGCGTAAAGTGGAACTGAAAATTTCCCAAAAGCTACAAGAAATCGAAGATGATTATCAATTAAAATTATTTCACCATTACGAGAGTAGTAACTATTTTCGCAGCTGTCTTCATAAGTATTTTTGGCTTTTGGACATAAGCTGGCATATCCTTACAATCATTTTCATTTGGTATTATGACGGTTTAGAAGAATCGTTACTGACTTGTCGTTTTACATTTACCATACAGGCTGCACGAGCTGTTTATTGGCAATTTGTTTGGTTTATTATGAAAATTGATGAGAGTTTACAAAATCTTGAAAATTGTTTAAAAATCAATTTACAACGTCAACATCAACAATTGAATAAACATCCGCCGGAAATTGGCAATGAATGCATTGTTATGTCCGTATTGTCACTATTGAATGATGACAGCGGCTTGTTTTTTAAGAACTGGCCTGTTAGAGAAGTTAAACCATATTTACTGCAACGCATTTGGATTATGAAGTGTATTTATGGCAAAATTTTTAAACTGACCAAAACATGTTCGTCATATTTTGGTTTTTCCGTTTTACTAATGAATTTCATGTGCATTATGGATTTTACGGAGTTGGTGTATATCATTCTCGCTGTAATGGACTATGGTGAATTCCCATTGAAGATCTTTGTTTATGGACTGTATAGTGTATTACCAACGTTAATAATTCTCACGATGATGTGTAGGTGCTGTGAGAAATGCTCGAAGAGGGTGAGTAAAATGATGTGATCGTATTTCATAATCCTTTATAATTGTTTTAATTGGATTTCTCTTAAAAAAAAAAAACGCTTTTAATGTAAAATATAATTTGGAAATCATATTACTATCACATCAAAAATCAATTATTTCTCTTGGATAAATTCTATAGAATCTCAAGACAATGACATGTAACTCTAACCTTCCCTAAGTTCATATCTTGAAATTCACACAGTTTTACCATAAGGACTTCCTTTAGAAGCCTCATACTACTCACAATTACAAACTAGCAATAAACGCAGTTGAAGTCGCCGTAGTCTAGTAGGTAGTGTGTTGGCTTATTAGACGTAAAGCACGGGTTCGTATCCCAGGTCAGGCATCAAAACTAAATATGAAAGAAAAATATTTCTTGGGCTACTTCATCTCAGCAGATTTCTGGCAAAAACTCTGAGAAAATAAAATTTGCCATAAAAAAGTTTCTCAAAAATCTGTCGTTCGGAATCGACACTAAACTGTAGGTCCCGCCACTCACGTATAAAATTAACGCACACAACATGAGTGGTGAGAGAAGCTAGGTCGTTGTACAATGGGTCAATTCGACCTCCGGGTACTATACTTGTCACAGTTGACAAGTACACGTCCTCCTCTAACCTAACCTAATAAACGCAGTTACTTTGTTCAGGGAGATATCTAGTATCTTTCTTGATAACCATATGGTTCATTCCCACATCTTAATTATACGAAATCCTAGAGCAAAGCAAATCGTACAATGTACAAGCCAGTTAAAGTACATATAACTAGCCGATGAAGTCAGTAATCTAGTATTTTTGAGTGTCAGAATCTTCTAGAAATCGCCGTGGTCCAGGGTTCAGTGCTATCTCCAACCTTATATGCAATCTATATATCTGATTTAAAATTATTAAAAGATCATACCTCGGTGTTATATGCTGATGACACTGCGCTCATATCGACTGGAAAAGTCTCCAATGCTGTAGTTAAAAAATTAGAAAATGCTCTTATGCACACCAAAAAGTTCTTTTTAAAATGGAAAATAAAAATTAACGATTTAAAAACTCAGGCAATATTATTTCCTTTCAACAAATCACCAAAGCGAATACCTAGTAGACTACTTGCCATACAAGGGACACATATACCTTTTTCAGATTCAGTTAAGTATTTGGGAATTACACTAGATACAAAATTAACTTTTAAGCAGCACATATTACAAACCTGTTCAAAAGCAATCAAATGCGGCAGAGCTTTATATCCATTAATGAATCATAGATCGACGTTAAACATTAAAAACAAAACATTACTATACAGAATGGGTATTAGACCAATATTGACCTATAGATGTCAAGTATGGTCAACTAAATGTGCTAAAACCTATTTACAGAAGCTGCAAATAATACAAAACAAAAACTTGAAGATCATATATAATTTACCTCCACAGCTCGTTTACATAGAAATTATAACGAAGACTTGATTGCAACGGTATTTGATAAACTAACACAAAGATTCGAAGATCGTAACAGATATTCAAACTATGCTTTAATAAGAAATTTGCATGTTTAGCTCTTTTCTAAATATCTTCATCTTTGAAGATAACAAAAGGGATACAATAAGAATTTCTTATATTTTTGTTTTGTTTTTAAAAATAAGGTTTTTTCTATCTTTTTGCCTTAAGTTGTAAATACATGTAATATAAATGTTTATAATATAATTTTTAATTCAATTATTTTTACTTGATGCAATACCTTTTTGTAATATCTCATAAGTTGTAAATATATTAAGATTTTTTATATTTTTAAAGCTGTTTATAATGATAGTAATAAAATTATAAAAAAAAAAAAATCGCAGTGGTCTAGTAGGATTTCTGTTAAAATATCTGCGAGTAAAGTAAAAATTGCCATGAAAAGTTTCTCAGAAATCTGTCGTTCGGAGTCAACTTTCAACTCATGTATGAAATTAACACACAGAACATAAGTGGTGTGAGAAGCTAGCTGGTAATCCTGACTGATGGTTTGTAATGATCAATTTTATATACATTACTATCACAATTGCCGCTTTTTAGAACCTAGATTTTCACTTAAAAAAGAAAACATTTTACGGCAATTGATTAGCCAAGAGATTTTGCAGAACTTGAGATAATGTGCCTGTTGTTATTAAAACATCATTTTACCTGATGCCATACCTTTTTTCTCTGAAGATTAGGTATACATTTCGAAAGAGGGTCGTCGATTCAATTTTGTGAATTTTGATATTTTGAAAGGACAATTGTCGAAACTGATCAAAAATGCCGAAAATATATTGGGTTTGCCGAATCTGACCCGCAACTCTGCACTGAATCGATTGTTCAAATGCTATACATACAATGAAAATTGTTTGTAGCCTCTTAAATAAAAGAAGTTCGAAAATGCTCACAAAGTGGGAAAACATGAATGGATTAGACTGACATTCATACGGCCCTTTTTGGTTCTTTTAAATATCCATCCAAATGGTATCAGGAATATCGAAGAAAACATTGTTGAGTAAATCGAAATAAAACTTTTCAATTTCATGCCAACGGCAGTAAGTGGCTTATCTATCAAAGATATACACACACATACATTTAAGCAATTAAATTAATCAGATCTGTCAGATTATTTGTACTGTAACAATACAAACATTTGCATATGGCGACACATTATGTACATATATATGGTATGTGTGTAATATGTGTAATATGTGTAAATGTAAAATATTTATAGAGCATTAATATTAATGAAAAATTAATTTACACTCTCCTTAATGTCATCGTTGCTGTTGCAAAAGCAATTAAACGGATAAATAAAATATTATTTCACAAGAAAAATAAAAAGTGATCAAGTGAAGAATAAAGTATTTTTAGGCTTCGTAATTAAAAACAATAAAAAAAATATACAAAAAGTTTAGCACAAAATCTGAAATGCAACTGGAGACGACAAATAAAATTTATCAGTATTATTTACGTTTCCTGGGTCTTTCGTGCTATTCGCCTAACCGTACGGTGGAATATTTGTTAATAGCCTATCAACTGCTAATCATATGCCATGAGGTAGAGCATGCTTATGAAAAAGTTAAATATTTTCAGGTGGCTGATGCCAAATTTCTGCCCATGACGAATTTTATAGCGCTGATCGAAATACTTTTATTTGTATCTTATAAAATAACACACATTATTATTTGCCTGCGAGCGATTGTATGGCGTAAAGTGGAACTGAAAATTTCCCAAAAGCTTCAAGAAATCGAAGATGATTTTCAATTAAAATTATTTCACCATTACGAGAGCAGTAATTATTTTCACAGCTGTCTTCATAAGTATTTTTGGCTCTTGGACATAAGCTGGAATATCCTTACAATCATTTTCATTTGGTATTATGACGACTTAGAAGAATCGTTACACACTTATCGTTTTACATTTACCCTACAGGCGACACGAGCTGTTTATTGGCAATTTGTTTGGTTTATTTCGAAAATTGATGAGAATTTAGAAAATCTTGAAAATTGCTTAAAAATCAATTTACAACGTCATCAACAGCAACAGCAACAATTAGTAAAACATTCGCCGGAAATTGACAATGAATGCATTGTTATGTCTGTATTGTCACTATTGGCTAACGACAGCGGCTTGTCTTTTAATAATTGGCCCCTTAAAGAGGTTAAACCATATTTACTGCAACGTATTTGGATCATGAAGTGTATTTATGGGAAAATTTTTAAATTGTCTAAAACATGTTCGTCATATTTTGGTTTTTCCGTTTTACTAATGAATTTCATGTGCATTATGGATTTTACGGAGTTGGTGTATATTACGCTCACTGTAATGGACTATGGTGAATTCCCATTGAAGATCTTTGTTTATGGACTGTATAGTGTATTACCAACGTTAATAAATCTCACGGTGATGTGTAGGTGTTGTGAAAAATGCTCGAAGAGGGTGAGTAAAATGATGTGATCAAATATCCATAATCCTTCATAAGTGTTTCAATAGGATTTCTCTTTTTTTTTACAAAAAAAAAAAAAGCTTTTAATTTAAAATATAATTTGGAAGTCATATCGTTATCACATTAAAAATTAATTATTTCTCTTAGATACATTCTATAGAATCTTATCTCTAACCTTCCCTAAGTTCATATCTTGAAATTCACACAGTTTTGAATTACCATAAGCACTTCCTTTAGAAGTCACATACCACTCATAATCACAAGCTAGCAATAAAAGCAGTTACTTTGTTCAAGGATATATCTAGTATCTTTCTTGGTAACCATATGGTTCATTCCCACATCTTAATTATACGAAATCCTAGAGCAAAGCAAATCGTACAATGTGCAGGCCACAAGTCAGTTAAAGTACAACTAGCCGATGAAGTCAGTAATCTAGTATTTTTGAGTGTCATAATCTTCTAGAAATCGCCGTGGTCTAGTAGGTAGTATGTTGGCTTATTAGACGTTCGGCCACGGTTCAAACCCCAGGTTAAACATCTCCAACAATGTGAAGTATGAAAAATATTTCTTCGGTGACTTTTTCTCAGTAGATTTCTGTTAAAATCTCTGCGAGTAAAGTAAAAATTGCCATGAAAAGTTTCTCAGAAATCTGTCGTTCGGAGTCAACTTTCAACTGTAAGGCCCACAACTCATGTATGAAATTAACACACACAACATAAGTGGTGTGAGAAGCTAGCTGGTAATCCTGACTGATGGTTTGTAATGATCAATTATGTATGTGTGTATCACAATTGCCGCTTTTTAGAACCTAGATTTTCACTTAAAAAAGAAAACATTTTACGACCGCTGATTGGCATAGAGTTTTTGCAGAACTTCAGAAAAAGTAACAGCGTCTGTTGTATATGAAAACATTATTTTACCCGATGTCATTGCTCCCTGTGTTCCTCTCCTCCCTGAAGATTAGGTACACATTTCGAAAGGGGTAAGTTAATTTAGTTTTGAAAACTTTATTATCTGAAAGAATGATCAAAAATGCCGGAAATATATTGGGATTTGCTAAATCCGACCCTCAAATGTTCAAATTCTAAACATACAATGAAAATGGTTTGTAGCCTGTTTAATAAAAGAAGTCCGAAGAAGGCTCACATCAATGAATCGAATTTCCTTCTGCAATGCAACGGAATAGCCTTTATAGCCTTTTTTATAAAGCAAATCGTTGGCAAGACAGGGACATTAGTCGAAAATGTATTGCAGTAGGTTTGTTGAAATTTACAGGGAATCAAACTCCTAAATTCGAATATCAATAATTTGAGAATTTTTAAGAAGCAATCACCACAAGCATTTAACTTTCGCTACTAACACATACGTGAGGAATTAAATATTATTTACATAATGTCGGACGGCAGAGGAACTTCCTTAAGCACATGCATACATACATATGTATATGTACATACATATGGGCAATTTTGTGACAAGTGACCCAATTTTTAAAATCGATGTCTTCCGATTTGGATGAAATTTGCACCAAGGTTAGTACTAAAAGCTTAGTTCTTTTCCTTTAAAAGCTTTGTGGTCACTTAATGGGATGTATGACCAAAATGTCCAATTTTGACCCCCTCTAACTCCGGCAGTTCTTGACTGATAGAGCTGAAAATTTGTGTCTGGCCAACTATCCAATAGTACTAACCTTGGTGCAAATTTCATCCAAATCGGAAGACATCGATTTTAAAAATTGGGTCACTTGACACGAAATTGCCCATATGTATGTACCACTTTTCGTATGTGAAAATTATAGAAGATTGTATGAATTGATTATCTCAGATCTCATTGCCAATAAGGACGAGCGTTTCTATAATAGAGGCTCAAGATGGATTTGCATGGTCACACAAGTGGTACGACATATAAAGATTTTGTGTAGAAGACAGCGAAGAGTATCGTGTAAACTCAGTATGTATTGAGAGCGTACGACATTAGGGAAAACACGGATGGAAAGTTGGCATTCATCGTATTTTGATATTTTCAAAAACCTTTCCATCCCACTTGATATATCTATTCAAATGGTATCAGAAACATCGAAAAAAATGTTGTAGATTTGATCGGAATGAAGCTTTCAGTAGTAAATAGTTTATCTATCAAAGGTACATACATTTAAGCAATTAAATTAATCAATCTGATTGTAGTAGCGTAACAATACAAACATTTGTATAAAAAATATGTGTGTAGTATATATGAATGTAAAATATTTATAGAGCATTAATATTAATGAAAAAATAATTTACACTCTCCTTAATGTCATCGTTGCTGTTGTAAAAGCAATTAAACGGATAAATAAAATATTATTTCACAAGAAAAATAAAAAGTGACAAAAAAAAATTGTTTTTAAGCCACCGTTCAATTAAAAAGAATAAAAAAAGTGTATAAAAAGTGTTGCAGAAAATCGGAAATGCAGCTGGAGACGACAAATAAAATTTATCAGTATTATTTACGTTTCTTGGGTCTTTCCTGCTACTCGCCTAACCGTACGGTGGAATATCTATTGATAGCCTATCATCTACTAATCATATGCCATGAGGTAAAGCATGCTTTTGAAAAATGTAAATTTTTTGCGAAAAGCGAGGCCGAATATGCGATCTTGTCGAATTTTATACTGCTGATCGAAATGCTTTTATTTGTATCTTATAAAATTATACGCATTATTATCTGCATTCGAGCTATTGTATGGCGTAGAGTGGAAATGAAAATTTTACAAAAACTACAAGAAATCGAAGATGATTTTCAGTTAAAATTGTTTTATCAATACGATCGCAGCAGCTATTTTCGTGGTCGACTTTATAAATATTATTGGCTTTTAGACTTAAGCTGGCATGCATTCATATTCATCTCCGTTTGGTATTATATTGGTTTTGCATTGTCGTTATGGAACTATCGGTTTACATTTACCATACAGGCTACAAGAGCTGTTTATTGGCAATTTGTTTTGTTTATTAAGAAAATTGATGAGAGTTTAGAAAATCTTGAAAATTGTTTAAAAAACAATTTACAACGTCAACAGCAACAATTGAATAAACATCCGCCGGAAATTGGTAATGAATGCATTGTTATGTCCGTATTATCACTATTGAGTGATGACAGCAGTTTGTCTTTTAAGAACTGGCCTGTTAGAGAAGTTAAACCATATTTACTGCAACGCGTTTGGATCATGAAGTGTATTTATGGCAAAATTTCTCAAGTGACTAAACTATGTTCATCATGCTTTGGCTCATCCGTTTTACTAGCGAATTTCTTGTGCATTTGGGATTTTACAGAGTTGATGTACATTATGGTTACTGCAGTGGGCTTTGGCTCATTCCCATCGATTACGATTATTTTTGGTCTGCTCAATGTATTGCCTTCGTTAATAATTCTAATTGTGATGTGTAGATATTGTGAAAAATGCTCGAAGAGGGTGAGTAAAGTTGTGCAATTTTCATGTCCTTTCATTTTTAAATCTAATTTGAAAATCTTAAAAAGTAATCAAAAATAATTTGGTTTTGCAAAAATTTTATAAAAAAAAAAAAAAACAGAGAATTATTGTGTTATTCAGGACAGGACAACTGATTATTCTGTAACACATGTTTGAGGGTTAAAATTTTGACTGTGAGTTGTTGGTATTAGTTTATAGGATTGTTAGGACTGTGTATATTTTGTAAAGTCAGTATAATTTAGTGTTTAAAACAAATACTTTAGAAAATGTGAGAAAGCTGAGCAGTACATAAATCAACGACAGTAACATAACACCTATCCAGGCCTTTTCGTTTAATTTACAGAAGCGCTACTAGCCTTAAACCATTCCGCTACAATATCGCTATTAAGTAGTGCTTCTCTATGATCTTTTCCTACAATTAATAAAATCGTTTATATTTGGATATAGATCCGGGGCAAAACCACATTTCGCGGGTATTACTTCACAGTAAATTTTGTTTTGTGACCGATTTTGTATTTTGACATCCATTGGAGCATAGATTGCTAAATGCAGGGCTATATATTCAGTGTGACCTTTCACTACTACCGCTGACATAACTTCATAGGAGCAGAGATTTAGATTTCAACGTTCTGCTAGTTAACATTTTTTATGGGATTCCGCCATTATATGCTTAGATTTTTGTCGAATTTTGCATTTGTTTGTAAAGGTTAGTAGGTGTATGTAGATTATACTTTTTTCGTGTTTAGGTGTCTTGACAGGTTTCTGGTAAAAATTCTGAAAGTAAATAAAATTGCCATGAAGAGCTTCTCAAAAAATCTGTCGGTCGGAATCGACTTTAAACTGTAGGTCGTGCCACTCATAAATAACACCCACAACATAAGTGGTGTAAGAAGCTAGGTTGTAATCCTGACTGAAGGGTTGTAATGACCAATTATGTGTGTATGTTCTGCTGCCATAAAAAGATCTGTAATTGTATGGTAGCATGCCGAATTCAGTTTATCACGTCTTAATGCGCACTTTAATGTCCTCGTTGACAGTACCATTTGTGATAGTATAGTGCATAGATAGGTACAATTAGATAAATTCTATAAACGTTAAGTTTACTTACTTATTAAGGAACTCATTTGGAGCATTGCTTTACATTGTGTTTACATTGCTTTACATTGTGTTTACATTTGCTCAACCTGAATTATTGTAATGAGCAGCATGAGTTCTAATATATATCTATTTGGCAGTATTTTCACAGGAACTACATATATTTCACAGATGGTATTTAACATAGTGGTTTTTTGTAAATATACCTTAAATCTCTATCATTAACCCTGGACGGTTACTCTTCCTCGAATCGACGAAGCTCATTTACATTTTATCACATAACTCTTTTATGGTTGACCAAATTTCGCCCTTTTTTTCAACAACGTTATTTGATAATAAAAGCTTGCAGTCAGTAAACAAAAACAAATTTTTTTTTTTACTCTTCGATTCGACGAAGAGTAACCTTACTGTACAAAAATGACCATCCAGGATTAAAAAAATGGGTGGCCCGGGTACGTTTACTTACTAAAAGCTTTCGTAATCAATCAACATTGTTTATAAAAAGAGCGAAATTTGGTCAAACATAAAAGAATTACAGTCGAACTTCTCTAATTTGAACTTCTATTACTTGAATTTTCTTTAAGTTGAAGCACATCTTGTGGCAACAGCATCTTGGAGAGAAATTCTATTAGGTTTTATTTCTTTAACTTGAACTTCCATAACATGAATTCCTCTATAACTTGAAGAAAAACGGTAGTACAACGTTTCTATAATATGAATTTTTTCGAAAAAAATTTTGTTTTCCTGGCAAAAATTACCGAATTAGCCGCCAATAGTGAATATATGTTCCTTTCAACTTAATTTGCTATAAAAATCGCAACATTTTATGCAAAATTACATTAAATTGCTAACACTGAAATATGTATAAATTTACATTACTATCGTGTTTACAATTTCCTTTAATTCGAACTACGTATCGCTCCTTTATTGCAACATAGTCATATCTCAAAAAATTAAAAATTTGTAGTTACTTAAGCAAAACTGCTCTTTTAGACCTTTTGTACATGTTGAAAAAAATCTTATATCCCTTGCTGAACCGAAGTTATAGCAAAAAGTGTTTGCGGCAATTAGATCATAGGACTTACATATGTCTTGAAAACTTAAATCGCATTTTGCCAAGTTCAAGTTTTTTTGAGATATGACTATGTTGCAATAAAGGAGCGATACGTAGTTCGAATTAAAGGAAATTGTAAACACGATAGTAATGTGCTGGAATACATTCACAACTTATCAAGAGCTTGGGATATTGATGCCACTAGCCAGACAATTTCAAACTGCTTTACAAAATCTGGATTTAGACAGCATTCAGTGTGGGAGGGAGAAGATAACATATCTTTGGTATTATTAAATGATTTTAACGAAAACGATAATGTTTTAAAAGATAACTATAAAGTCTGGCTACATTTGAATGAAGTAGAATCTATAAGTTGTACTGTTCAAGACTTTTTGGACATCGGTAATGAATTGATTACTTTTGAATTTCCAACTGATGAAGATATTATTGACTGAATATGTCATCGAATCAGAAGCACACTCTGGAGAAATACAGTTAGAGTACCGTCCAGACAAGTTATAAATGATTCATTTAAGACTTTAAATGTAGTCTTGAATACAAATGAAAACGCAAAAGATGACCTATACAAAGCACTACACAAATTAGAATCACTTTTTGCTCAAGCAAATGTGAAGAAATTCAATCAAAAATTACTGAGTATTTTAGTAAATAAATATACCTTTACAAAATTACAAATAGCTGTTGTTTATTTAATTTGGATCATTTTTAAATGTTATTCCCAAAGTTGAAGTTTCTATAAGTTGAAGTTTTTTTCTGGATAATGGTGATTCAATTTATAGAAGTTCGACTGTATATGATAAAGAGTAAATGAGCTTCGTAACCAATTAGGGTGAAAGTGTTCGTCGATTGAACGAAGAGTAACCTTAATGTACAAAATAGAAGAGTAACCGTCTAGGGTTAAGAGCCGTAATTCTATGGAATATACTCAAGGAAAACTTGCTCGGATTTTATAAGCAACGGTCATGGAAAGTCATACCTACATACATTTGGCTCCATGATCCCGTAAATAATATTTCCGATCCTCTTGGTACTTTTCTTGTAATTATTATTTTTTTTTGTTTCTTTGTAAATATTTTGATACAGTTGTTAACAGTTTGGTACTTTTCTTTTAATGTTGGAGTGGATGCTATTGGTACTTTTCGATATTTATTATTCATTCCTATATGAATTTTTTAATATTTTTATTAGTACGCTGGTACTTTTTGTAATAAAAGCAATAACAAAAACATTTTTTGTTGGTAACACAAAGACCAAATTATTACAATTTTTGGTACTTTTATAAAATAAAAAAAAATAGTTTTTTCCCAGTAACAAAATAGAAAAGATTGCCAGAAAAAAGAGCAGATTGCATGGTTAATTAAAATAGGCACATGCCATTTCTATTCTATAACCAAATAAGCAATTATTCTTGTTCAATTTTCTTAACACACAACACAGTATGTTTCTTTACAGTCCCCCCTCTCACTGATTTATTCTATTCTATTCTTTCCACTTCGTTGTATCTACCTTTACTGTTTAAATTCCACAATAAAATTTTCTGCCTCGTTAACAGAAATACTTTTTAAATGGCAATAACTTTTGTGCTGACTTTTAAACAATTAATGAAACGGTTTTCCCTCAGCATAATGAAATGTGAAATACAAGGATCCTGAGAAAGAAAGTTAATGAAAAACCGTCTGTATAAACAACAAACAAAAGTTTGTTTTATTTTTCTTCTCAACTCTATTCAAATTCAAATAGGAAACCTGAAAGGGAAAAGTTCAATTTTATGATGTGTGTGAAGATAGATTTTAAAATCAGTTAACAGAGCTCTGTTATGTTACTAACAGAGCTCTGTTAAACATTTAATTTGAGGCTGGGAAAGAAAAAAGGAAAAATTAATTAAATTCCTGGGTAAAATAAGAAAAAAAAGCAAAAGTTGATAAAACAAGTCCTATAGTTAATCATTGTTACAAAATATTGCATAATAAAAACTACAATAAACATATAATCACACATTTCCGAAAGCTATTGTAATCCGATAAATAAATCAATATTGTGGGAAAACAGGAATGAGTGGGTGGATAAAGTAAACTGTTTTTAAAGCATTGTACGTCCCTTTAACTAACCTAATCGCCAGAACCCTTAACAGAGCGAGTTTTCATAGTAGATTTTGAAATTTTCCCCGATTTCAGATTTTAAAATCCACTGTAAGTCCTTTTGCGGGAAAACAGGACTGAGTGGGCGGATAAAGTAAATTGTTTTTAAAGCATTGTACGTCCCTTTAACTAACCTAATCGCCAGAACCCTTAACAGATCGAGTTTTCATAGTAGATTTTGAAATTTTCCGATATTTTAGATTTTAACAGAACAGATTTTAGATTTTAACAGAACAGATTTCATATTTAACAGAGAAACAACATTATTTCTTAGGGAGACAACAGTACAAGATTAAGTTTTTGTCAAACAGTTTATTATAGATGGTATACAGGCGTTTGATTTAAAGTCGCTGTGGTCTAGTAAGTACTGTGTTGGTTTATTAGATGTAAGGCCAGGGTTCAAACCCCAGGTCGGGCTTAAAAGGATTTTTTTTCATTTTTTTAATTTGTTCCAATACATATCAAATATATAATATTTATCATTAAATTTGGCTACGCTAAAGTATTTTGTCTTTTGTTTTGTACGGAAACGTGAAATCTCTTGTTCAAAGGAACAAGCCACCTATCATCATTCTAGCTCTGCAAGACAACATTACAGCTCTCAATGGTGAAATAACTATCGATATGGTGGAATAAGAATGACAGATAATACTAAGGATAGCCTTGAAGCTTAACGATAAAGTTTCCTTAAGTAAAAGCATTCGCAGAAATATTGTAGAATCATCGGTTTACCTGCTTTTTTAATCAGCTTTCATCTAAAGTGTAATTTATTCAATTAAAAATTGGTCCATCAACCGAAAAACGCTTAAAAATAGTTAAAACAGATTTCAAAAGTGGTCAGCCTATTGTGCAAAAAGTTCTCCAACTTTGAGAAAGAAATTCAAATGATTGTAAACATTACACACGGAAGAAAGTTTCGGTTTTATTAGAGAAAATGTGGCGGTTAATTCGAATTTGTTAATATCACGGTATTCACAGAAACTGGATCCATTTTGTGCCTCATTATGGCGTATTTTGCATTTGGAGAAACACCAACATCCATACGAAGTAGTTCAACTCACACAACAATTAAAGCCGGCTGACCATTTACAACACAGTAGATATGACAATTGGGTACTAGAGCATCGAGCTTTCAAAATTTTCTCTAGCAATGAAGCTCACTACTCATTTATTATTCACGTCAGCAATCATTTTTGTACAATATGGGGCTCGGAGAACCCAGCAGTGATTGTCGAAAAAGTTACTTTTTGCTGCGTATTATAGTATGGAGGTGTCATTGTGACTGTATTGTAACTGACATACAACTGAAGTTTTCAAATCGGATGTAGTCTAGTAGGCAGAGTGTTGACATATTAGAAGAGAGATTAGATCTAGCTTCTCACAACACTTATGTTGTGTATATTAATTTTCTACATGAATGGCGTGACCTGCAATTTTAAGTCGACCCCGAACGACAGATTTTTGAGAAACATTTTTCATGGCCAGAAATTTGCTAAGAGACAGTCGCCGAAGAAATATTTTTTCATATTTCGTTTTGTTGAAGACGTCTGAACTGAGGTTTGAAATGTGGTTTCACGTCTAATAAGTCAACACACCAGCTACTAGACCACTGCGACTACACCAAAATCTTTGTTTGTGTTTTATTTAACTTTTTTTCTTAAACCGAAAGACGGATAATTCTTTATAATAAAATAATATTTATTAAATGAATAAATAATGAAATTCACTTTACTTTTACACAACTTTTAAAGCAATGACGCGCATTAATTAGCCTCAAAAAGAAAGTGTAACTCTAGACCATTAATTGTAACTCTAACACTAGTAATAATTTTATAACCCTTTGAAATATTATCGAAATACATACATACTGTATATATTTTAGTAAGATGATTAATTATTAACTTATTAACTAATACCACGGTATTAATAAATTTATTTTTTGTTTTGTTGTTTTATTTTTACACAGGCCATTAACATTTCCAAACAACTGAAAATGTCCTCGAGTCATGACATCTTTATCGATGACTTCATTTTGCAAATTGTACAAAATCCTATTGAATTTTCGGCCTTTAGTTTTTACGTTTTAAATCTGGCCACATTGTTTCAAGTATGTTTTTATTTTTTTATATATTAATAAGAAATTTTTAAAATTAAATTTTTCGTAAATATTTTCTAGATATTCGTATTGGTTGTTGAATTTCTGGTGATTTTTTTACAACTTTTCTTTTTAACCCAAGTTGTTTAAGGCTAAACTAACAGAAGAAAACAACAGAAAAAAGAAGGAAACGGAAATGTTGCCCCCAACAAAAAAAAAAAAAAAAAAAAAACACGAAAGAAACGAATTTTATTTTTGCTTAACAACCAGCCCATAAGTTGTTTTTATAAACAACATTTTAGCCTTCATTTTCTTGGTAAACAACAACAACTACACCAACTTTACAACGAATTTTCTTTTATTTTTAAGTTTTAGCAAAAAGAAATGAAAATTTATTTTATTTACACACGCAATAATCATCAATCGATTTATAAGTCAAGGGAAAAAATGTTGTTAAACAATAATTAGTCGACGGAGAGTGAGAGGGAGACAGAGTAATAAATCGACGTTATAAAAGAAAAAACCATAAAAAGGGCGAATAAATATAAAATAAAACCAAAGTAATCTTTATGGGTGTTTGTATAGAAAGAAGGTCTGTCTCATCACTACATTCGTGTTAAATATTCGAAATGTTCCTTTTCATGTCAACATTTGTTTTTGTTTTTTTTTTTTCTGTTAAATTTTCGCCTTATTTCGTAATCAATATTGCGAGAAAACTTTCTAACATATTTGGCAGACACCCTGGCGTATATGTGTTATGATTTATATTCGTGGTAGCAAATAAAAAAAGTGTTTTTACATCTAGGCAGCTAGAAGCAGCATAGAACTTAGGCTGTACATATTGTTAAAGAGAACGTCAAATGATTTAATTCATTTCAAATTGAAACAGTGCCTACGGTGTGAGAATACCCTTACAGAAAGGAAACGCACCAGATAAGATCGTACAAGGAGGACTTTTGACTGTAATGCGAGTGCAGGCTCCATATCTGTAGACAATTGGAAATTGGCGTGTTCATGAAACCCCAAACTAAATATGTAGACAGATATCAAGGCCACATTTAATCACCATCTTATGCAGCTGAGCGCTCAGCGTAGCTATACAAGACTGCAATAGAGTCTGCCTTCCAAAATGCATCAATACAAAGTTTGTATGCAGTTCTACTACTGTATATAAACTATGTAGATATGCAAAGTAACCAAACAATGCATCAACTATAAATCCGATGCCTGTTTGCTTTTTGACTGCGTTAAAAATACACATTGACGACGTTTTGAAATAGAATACATTGAATATATTTTGTACAGCGGCATTATGAAACACGATACTTTGTTCAAACACAAAGCAACTAACATTTTGGAAGGCAGCCAAAGTTCAACCTGGCGGGAATATAAAGTCAATTCATCTTGTCAGTGTTTCATAGACCCAAAATATATCCTGGAGATTCTGCAGTAAAGTAATCGGTAGCTACGCACACAGGACAGGGCGATTACTATCATTCGGAGGAGTGAGAAGTAAAGAATTGTGTGATTGAAGGTATTTAAAACCGCTAAGGATGTTTTTCCGGAATCTTAGGATGATACAAGGAAATCAACGTTACTGATACGTGGCTACAATGGAATCCTCATCGCAATGCAGTGCTTGAAAAGGGCTGCAAGAGTCATAAGTGCTATGTAATTGGACATTATAAGATTGCTTTCTTGTTAGAAAACAGTTCTTTGTTTGTTGGCTTAAAGCAGAACTAGGCCGTTGTCAGAGGCTGGAACCCTGTGCAGGTATTCGACTTCGCACTCAGTTTGGAATGTCTAGTAATGGAATTACGGATTCACGGATAGTCAAGAGAAAGGCCACAATACGCTTTCTTAGTACAGATCCCCTTTGTGTGGCAGGTCGCCTACAGATAGAGCCAAGCCTTTCTTCTTTGGAGACTAGCTGTATCAACATTGCAAAAGATGGTAAGTGAGATATCATCTCAATAAGTTACGCCTACTGCATGGAAGGAGTAATGGAATTGCTCACGGATAGTCAAGAGTAAGGCCACAATACGCTTTCTTAGTACAGATCCCCTTTGTGTGGCAGGTCGCCTACAGATAGAGCCAAGCCTTTCTTCTTTGGAGACTAGCTGTATCAACATTGCAAAAGATAGTAAGTGAGATATCATCTCAATAAGTTACGCCTACTGCATGGAAGGAGTGCCGTCTTTATCTAGAAAATTCAATCCTTCAAATGCTACCACGACGTGCCAAAACATTACATTTTGATTGCTTTTCCTTTTTGATAATTGGTCATTACAGCCCTTCAGACAGGATTACGACCTGGTTTCTCACACCACTGATGTTGTGTGTGTTAATTTTATACATGAGTGGCGGGACCTACAGTTTAAAGTCGATTTCGAACGACAGATTTTTTGAGAAACTTTTCATGGCAATTTTATTTTCTCTTAGAGTTTTTGCCAGAAATCTGCAGAGAGTAAGTCACCGAAGAAATATCTTCATATTTTCATTTTGATGTCTGATCTGCGGTTTGAACTGAGACCTCATGTCTAATAAGCCAACACACTACCTACTAGACCACGGCGACTACCTTTTTGATCACAATCAATAAAATTTATTTCCCCCAAACTAACCAGAAAAAGAAAAACAAAAAAGCAAATGCTGTGAAACTGCGTGCAGATAGAAATTAACTATATAGTTAATTGCTTTGATTGTTTCTTTGTCTCAGTTGATATTAAGCCAAGACACTGCCTACTAGACTATGGTCTACGTATAGATTCTGTTACTCAATCCTGTTTTCTAATCGTTAAGGGAGAAACGGGGAATCTTGCAAAGCAGAATATAGACGTAGAAATGAAAGCTTTGAACTGTATACCAATTTTTAAAAATTATTTCTAAGTTTAGAAATGAAAATAATTGAACAATTTGTGCGTCATGTGGGACACTTCCGTACTCATACGTATTATTAATACAAAACGAATTTAAATTATTCAAAAACACACATCAAATGAACCGTGAAAATAATTTCATTCGAATTGTATTGTAGGCTTAATTAAATAATCCAACCATCCATACATGCACTTGATGTTACAATTTTATTTCCATTTTGTGTATGTACACTGTAATGGATTGCAAATATTGTAGTTTCATTTAATTTAGCCACGGCATTTATTTTAAATATTTAATGATTTTGAAGCGGAATTCTAGCACTAATTGCACCAAATTAATACCCTCTTTCGAATGATATTTTCTATAGAATTTTCAAGAGTAGCAATTATTACAATTTTTATAACAAAAAAGCCGTTTCCATTTGCAGTTCAAACAATTTCGATTAGTTGCAGAAGAAATATTAGAAAAAAATATTTAAAAAAAATTTAAAAAAGAATTTTTTTTTTTTCATTTTTGTTAATTAAAAAGGCATAAGCGTGATGCGCTCAATAATTTAGGAACCTTGTAATTATTAAAAAAAAGGAAAGAAAATAAAAAAAATATACTGACTAAAGGTCAGTCCCTTTAAATTTCTTCAATATTTAATGTCTAAATTTAAATTTCAGAAACCTTGTGAATTATCCACACACTGACATTTTATTTATCAATTATTTCTATGGGAAATTAAAAATAAAAAAAAAAAACTTTTTAAAATAAAATTTTCTGTTGGTATTTTAAATCATCAAAACAAAAAAAAAAAAGAAACTTTTTTTCTTCATCTATCTATCTATCCATTGCTATTTAAACAATTGCTAAAACCAAAGGCATTTTTACTGTTGGTCAAATACAAAGTTTTTATAGATTAGACCTTTACTATTTCCATTTAAAAGAAAAAAAGAAAGCTTTGGCACTAAATTTGTTTTAGACTGCGCTACCATCACTGGCAAGGTTTATATGGCATTCGGGTTTCATTTGTTAACGCAGCTTAAACTAAAATTTGGAAACCAAAACTCAAGATCAAAATATGTATTCGTATACTATGAAGGTCATTTTAAAAGAAAGCTCTGATTGACTCCTGAAGATTTAGTTGCTAAAACTTTCACAGTTGATAACGGCCACCTTGTTGAATCTACATCTGTTACATTTATTCAGTATGTTTTGCTACATCAGCTACATATGTACGGCCATTTACAACGAGGTGTGTTCGTAAACGGGTTTTGAAGCAGTTGCCAACATAAAAGTCATCTTTAGCGTTCAGGCCTATTTCTGGATGAATGGCTACGCGTACAAACAAAATTGTGGAATTTGAAATGATACCAATCAGAGATCAGCAACGAGTATTCAAAACGATGAGTAGATTCGAGTCATACTTATAATTTCAGCTACTTATACGCATTCATACTTATTTTAATATCATACTCATACTACTCATATTCAAAGTTAGAAATACTCATCGTACTCATACTTAACAATACGCACGATGTTGTTGATTTCGACTCTCCATGATTCAACATATACACGAAGCACAAAATAAGTATGATTCGAGTACGAACACCACAATACTCGCTAGAAGGTTGTGTGTGTGCTTTGCTTGCTGTCTTTGTCTTTTCTTTTCTCTTCTTTTGTAAATGCAACAATAACTACTGCTGTAAATTTTGATGAATGATTCGAGTGACTCGAATCATTCATAAGTATTATAAGTATTTTTCTAAATTTATGTACGAGTACGAATGAATCAGAGTAGTTGAATTTTAATACTCTTGACTCACTCATACTCAAAATTTCATAAGTACCTATGAGTAGCGAAAATGCGATTCATTGCTGATCTCTGATACCAATTCACAAGAGATTCAGGAGCGTCGTCAATACATCTCGAAAAAGTCATTGTTTGATGTGGATTTTGTACAGACACAAATCATAGCGGTCCAATATAACCCATGCCAACTTAGTTCGATTTGTACGCCAGGTTCATGGAAATTGTATCTTTCGGATGTGCTCCAGATAGAAAAGTAATTTCAACGATGTTGTACTCCATAATGGTATCAATATATCGCTCAAACGTTCAAACAATCTATTAATAACTCAAAACAAAATAAGCAGATTGCCAGATGTCTGTTTTTTAATTCATAACGAAATTGTTTTCTGAATTTCTTAATTTTGCCGCACGGTGCAGGACTAACATCATCATATTGATGATTCATTTTATAGGAAATGTTAGCAATTTACGTCTGCATATTATCCTGAAGATCAAAGCTTCAATGTATAGAACATCCTACTAGAATTATACATGGGGGATAGTTGCTTTAGACTTTTTGTTTAATATCTCATTTCCGCTCAACACCATTCCAATGTCTTTGATTTTAATGCATGAAAATCTAATCAAAATTTAGTTTACATACGTACATAATTGGTCATTACAACGCTTCAGTCATGATTACGACCTAGCTCCTCACACCAGTTATATTGTGTGTGTCATTTCTATACATGAGTGGCAAGACCTATTGTGTTAAGTCGACTCCGAACGACAGATTTTTGTGAAACTTTTCATGACAATTTTATTTATTGTCAGAGTTTTTGCCAGAAATCTGCTGAGAGAAAGTCGGCGGAGAAATATTTTTTTTTTTTCATATTTCGTTTTGTTGAAGATGTCTGGACTGGGGTTTGAACCATGGTATCACGTCTAATAAGCCAACACACTACCTTCTAGACTACGATGACTTCTACCAACATAACCTCTCCCAATGTTCTTACATATGAAAAATCCCAGACACAATTTGCATGATTTATTCGCTTAAGAGTTGAGTTTGACGTGCACCTAACTTGTGATATGCTCCATTGGCAGCTGTCCATCTCAATGAAGTAAATGTCATTGTATTTTTGTTTTAAAACACAGGCTCTATGTACAAGAGAGTTAAAAAGGCTTCCAAGGAATTCTTTAATTGGACCACGGATCATTTGCTCTACACAGATTGTAAAGTATTGAAAAGAAAACCCTTCCTATTTTAGTGTTAACTGATGAAGCCACGAAATCTTTTTTCTTCCTCTGCTATATGGCATACGAATATTTGAGACCATGAAGTGATTACTAAGTATCAACAACGAATGGTGTGTACATACATATCAGAGATCAGCAACGAGTATTCAAAACGATGAGTAGATTCGGGTCATACTTATAATTTCAGATACTTATACGCATTCATACTTATTTTAATATCATACTCATACTACTCATATTCAAAGTTAGAAATACTCATCGTACTCATACTCAACAATACGCACGATGTTGTTGATTTCGACTCTCCATGATTCAACATATACACGAAGCACAAAATAAGTATGATTCGAGTACGAACACCACAATACTCGCTAGAAGGTTGTGTGTGTGCTTTGCTTGCTGTCTTTGTCTTTTCTTTTCTCTTCTTTTGTAAATGCAACAATAACTACTGCTGTAAATTTTGATGAATGATTCGAGTGACTCGAATCATTCGTAAGTATTATAAGTATTTTTCTAAATTTATGTACGAGTACGAATGAATCAGAGTAGTTGAATTTTAATACTCTTGACTCACTCATACTCAAAATTTCATAAGTACCTATGAGTAGCGAAAATGCGATTCATTGCTGATCTCTGATACCAATCCACAAGAGATTCAGGAGCGTCGTCAATACATCTCGAAAAAGTCATTGTTTGATGTGGATTTTGTACAAACACAAATCATAGCGGTCCAATATAACCCATGCCAACTTAGTTCGATTTATACGCCAAGTTCATGGAAATTATATCTTTCGGATGTGCTCCAGTCAGAAAAGTAATTTAAACGATGTTGTACTCCATAATGGCATCAATATATCGCTCAAACGTTCAAACAATCTATTAATATCTTAAAACAAAATAAGCAGATTGCCAGATGTCTACTTTTTAATACCTAACGAAATTGTTTTCCGAATTCCTTAATTTTGCCGCACGGTGCAGGACTAACATCATCAATCATCATATCAAAGCTTCAATGTATAGGACATCCTACTAGTCCTTAATTGTACCTGAGAATTTATACATGGGTGGATAGTTGCTTTAGACTTTCTGTTTAATAACTCATTTGCGCTCAACACCATTCCAATGTCTTTGATTTTAATTCATGAAAATCTAAGCAAAATTTAGTTTACGTACGTACATAATTGGTCATTACAACGCTTCAGTCAGGATTACGACCTAGCTCCTCACACCAGTTATATTGTGTGTGTCACTTCTATACATGAGTGGCAAGACCTATTGTGTAAAGTCGACTCCGAACGACAGATTTTTGAGAAACTTTTCATGACAATTTTATTTATTGTCAGAGTTTTTGCCAGAAATCTGCTGAGAGAAAGTCGGCGGAGAAATATTTTTTTTTTCATATTTCGTTTTGTTGGAGATGTCTGGTGGATTGGGTTTGAATAGGGGTGCCAGCAAAAAGCTGGACATTGGGTTCTAAAAAGCTGGACAAAACAAAAAAAGCTGGACATAAAGGAATTGACTATCGCTCGCAATAAAATTTATTATGACATTAGCTGTTCAAATGTTAAGACATGTTGTCAGTGATGATAGAAGAGGGAAATCATAACAATCAGTGTTGGCTAACATGATTTGACAAAGATAACATGAAAATTATTGCCCAAGTTATTGCAGTGTACTAAAAAAATTTGTATTTAGCTGGACAAATTAAATTTTAGCTTGAAACTGGACAAGCCTCAAAAAAGCTGGACAATCCAGCCAGGCTGGCAACCATAGTATCACGTCTAATAAGCCAACACACTACCTTTTAGACTACGATGACTTCTACCAACATAACCTCTTCCAATGTTCTTACATATGAAAAATCCCAGACACAATTTGCATGATTTATTCGCTTAAGAGTTGAGTTTGACGTGCACCTAACTTGTGCTATGCTCCATTGGCAGCTGTCGATTTCAATGAAGTAATTGTCATTGTATTTTTGTTTTAAAACACAGGCTCTATGTACAAGAGAGTTAAAAAGGCTTCCAAGGAATTCTTTAATTGGACCACGGATCATTTGCTCTACACAGATTGTAAAGTATTGAAAAGAAAACCCTTCCTATTTTAGTGTTAACTGATGAAGCCACGAAATCTTTTTTCTTCCTCTGCTATATGGCATACGAATATTTGAGACCATGAAGTGATTACTAAGTACACTAGAGCCCCGACATGCGTCGTTAATGGGGACCGGAGAATTGCGACGCAAATCGAAACAACTTTTTCTATACAAATGTATCGAAATTTAATTCATTGGGACCAAGAATTCAAACGAAAGCAAAATGAATGAATAATGAAAACATTTTTCAGTATTTTATTTAGTTCAACAATTGTTTTTTAATTATTATAAAGAAATAACAAAACAATAAACAGAAGTTGCAAGAAATTTAAAATACAAAAAAAATTCTAAATATGTACCACAAAACAAATACTAAAATGGTAGTACTCAATGCTGCAAGAAAAAAATTAAACGTACGTAGCGTCACAAGTCGAAATTTAAATGACGCAAGTTGGGATTCAAACGACGCAAATCGAATCGACTCCAATCGGGGACGAAACGACGGAAATTTAATCGACGCGAATTGAAATTGCAACAACGCAAGCTGAGTTTTGTCAATTTTTAAAAAGCGACGCAAATCGGGTCGACGCAAGTCGGGGCTCTAGTGTATCAACAACGAATGGTCTGTACATACATATGTGCACTATGCTCGTCTGTATTAATATTTTACCATTTTAAAAATGTAACCAGTTACCAGTTCAATATATTCATACACACTTTAATTGGTTTAGAGTCCATTACAAGGCAGTAATACTCTCGGGGAATTAGATCTGCCACAATATGAATATTTATGGATGGCATTGTATTTGAGTGATACAAAACAAGAGTGTGAGCATGCCTGAGTGCTACTAAGAGAACAATAAGTTTGGGGATGGTATCCTAACTAAAACATTTACTAGATATTTTGGCTGAGTTTATGTGCAACTAGAGTTTTCCACTAAGTATTGGATTTGATATAAAAACTCTTATAAAACCTTTTTTAAACAGGAGGGAGAAAATTTCTACAAAGTTATATGAAACTAACTAGTAACAGAATTAGTTCTTATGTGACCAGTTTACTGTTAAGTGTCTTATTTACCAAGAAACTATATTGCAGTGACACATTTGCAGTTACACAACTAGACCAAAAGTGTTCAATACTGAGGTAAATGGTATCTGTGACCACCTCTATAGCTGTTATTATCACAGAATTTTGCATGTATTTATGTATGTATGTATATACGTAAACGTTGGGTTTAAATGTGTTAATATGACTTTTTTATGTTCACTTAACTGTCAACTCACTTGAGAATTTTTGATGAAATAAAACAAAAAAAAAAAAAGCAACAACCAAAGAAAAAAAGTTGAAAAAATAATTTAAAAATAAAAATTTATGATTGCAAAAAACGCACAAGAAAAACTCGTTTAAAAAAGTTCTTCATGAAAATGTGGTGATAAGAGTGTTAAGAAAGTCGTAAATGGATTGATAAAAAATTTAAGCAATTCAATTTGATCAGTCCATTTGATTGGATTGGCATGGGAGATAAAGTAAGTAATTACAACAGATACAAAATTTAAAAAATGTTTAATTCTTAAATCAGTCTAAAATAATCTTTAGTTTGCATATTTGAGAATTTCTTTTTTTTTTTTTTTTTTGTAGGAAAATTTGAAGAACTTTTATGTGCAGGTATAAATTATAGTTTCACACGGCGTATCGTGTTTTGGTTTCGTTGAATAAGTTTTTATGATCAAGCAGGTGAATGGCCTATTGTTTTAACAGATTCTAGTCTGATAGGGTTACCATATACCACTGCTTAGAACCAAAGGCTTACAAACGTTTTGAGTGTAATGGAGAAGAGCTTTTTCTTTTACAAGAGGTGATGAAACGTTCGTTGTTTAGGTGTAATTGAAGACAACGGAGGATCAAAACCTTTAATTTCCTGAACTAAACGCGGCTTGTCACCTATTTGAATCGTCCGCAATATTCATAAAATATAAAAAAAAAAAACATGGGGTTAAGGATTGTAAAGTATTTGACATGTTGGCAGTGGCGTACAGTGAGTCTATATGAGTAAAAAACATTTTATAAGTGACACAAGCTAAGAAAGATGAGTTTCTGATATGAAAAGTTGTAAAAACGTTAAAGAAGTAAAAAATTTTTGGTGGAAAATAACTAAGGAGGGAGTTGAGGCAAAGGTTATGGTTGACTTTTTTGCAATTTGTTGTCAAACTTCATCATCAGCTCGACAAAGTCACTGTTTTGTATGGGTTTAGAGCTTGACAAGAACGAAACTGAAAATAATGAATCAATCAAGAAAAAGCAGTTGCTGTCTACACTAGTTAGTGGCCATTGAATAAACTTGTGTATAATATTGTTGTAAGCAACAACAATGCTTCCATCAGACACTGTAGAAGAGACAACAGTAAAGTGTCCAGCTACATTAAAGAACTTGGTAGACATCAAAAGAACATGGTTAGGCATTCTACGGGGGCTCTGGCTTGTAAATAGATCTCACGGGTATCGAGTTGATGCAAATGAGCTAGAGATGAAAACTGATTTGACTTACGTGAAGTGAAAACAAAATGGTTGATTGAAACTTTCGTGCTTTGGGATGAAACTGGACCCTTCACGATGGAAAAAGGTTAGAATTTAAAAAAGTCACCTGCGAATGGTGTTCTGGGTAATTACGGCTTATTGGTCTATACAGTGATTATTACAGAAGTTCTAAAAATTTAGAGAAAAAAGTAGGTCCTCTGTTACTGTCAAGAGCTAATGGAGACTAAAGAGTCACGGACAGAGAGAACGACAAATGGATTTGGCGCTATTCCACTCTATAATACTTTTTCCCGATTACAATAAAATAATCTTTTTTTTAAATCTAGCAAATGTCAAAGTTAATAACCAACTTCTAAAAGCTTAAATTCAAATTTGGCCAAGTCCTCAGGGACACAATGCCATATTGCAGTACATTTAATAGCTACTGAATAACTTGTTGTCCAAGTTAATTAACAATAACAACAGTAACAACAAAAATAGATTAGATACTCGTAACTACAGAGATGTCTTGTATGTATATGCCTTAAAGCCTTAAGATATTTGCTTTGCATATAAATTTCCCACAAAAATTGTTCTCTTAAAATGAAACGATGCCATAATTTTCTAAACATTAAAATAATTTCTTAATTAAAAGAAGGAATGGATTTTAAAGTTTATTAGTTTGTATTGTAGAAGTGATTTAAAGTTTTTAAGCTTTTTTTCTTTGTGTTTTATTTTTGTTTTGTTGGTTAGAGATTTCCATTAGAGAAGACTATGCTCTTAGAACTAGTACTTGGCCGTCAAGGGGATTTGCTTAAGACATACACAAGAAAATAATACAGTAATGAACATAATTATACATACACATGCTAAAAAATAATTTTTAAATGCGAGTGAGTGCCTAATATTTGCAAAATAGAAAGCATTACAAAACATACATGCATAATTGGCCATTACAACGCTTCAGTCAGGATTAATAACTAGTTTTTCACACCATTTATATTGTGTGTGCTTAGTTTTTTACATGAACCACGATTAAGAACCACAGATTTTTTGAGACACTTTTCGTGGTAATTTTATTTACCTTCAGGGATTTCGTCAGAAATCTGCTGAGAGGAAGACGCCGGAGAAATATTTTTTTTTTTTGTTTTCATATTTGGAGTTGTCTGAACTGGGATTTGAAACGAGGCCTCATGTTTAATAAGCTAACGCACTACCTACTAGAATACAAATTTTTATTCAGATCTCGAGGAAAAAAACCAAAAAAGGTAGTACATTTGTGCTGTGTGTATGGTGGTAAAGGCTGGGAAATTGGTTGCTTCTCTAGTGGTAAACTTTTGATTTCAGCACTTGGTCGGTCTGAAGGAAGCAATCAGCTTTTCATTTCAATATTTCAGAAGGTCTTTGGAGATTAAGGAGAAAAGACTTACTATGCATGATACACTTCCATCTTACTTTAAATCAATGAATGGAAACGTGCGAATAGGATCGATTTTAATGCACTACAGAGTATGTTATCTATAGTTGCCGATGGGATAAATATTGTACAGGCAGAAAGTCTAAATGTAGTGCACATGCAACATCAATGCAATGTTTTTGCAACCGTTTGCCTTGGTTTCTTACGACGGTGCAGGAAATACTTCACTCTATCTGATCACTTTACTATCTACATCGGTCATATGTGACCGGAAATGGAATAAAATTCTTATGTATAGGCCGAAGTTTTTTCTCTTCGACCGCATACAGGAGAAGATGAAGGTATTTAATCCGATTGTTTCATTAGAGCAACGTCGAAACGTAGTTTCTCGGTTATATGTCCACCCTCATTATTTGGCAAGCAAATCATTTGGGGTTGGATTCGCCTCAGTAATAATGGAGCGCTGATTGTTTCTCATAACTTAACACAGCAATGACAACTTTGTCCTTTAACGGTGCAGCTCGCTCTGTTAGATTTAGGACGCGATATTAATCTGCGGGCATCAGGACTGACCAAGAATTTAGAAATGCTTCGCAACGCGTCTATGTACTAAGCGTGAAAGGAATAATTTAGCTCTTACGTACTCTTTGGGAGAGAGGGGGACATATTGCCTAAAAATAGCAACAGGTTTTTGGAAGAATTTAAATCTTCGAAATTCCTTTACCTTTATTTGAAACTGTGCCTTTAAATATTTTAAGGACTGTGCCTTTAACATGGGACTGTATGTGGTAAATGTAAACAACAACAAACTGTATGTGTACAATATGTATGTACGTGTGCACTTATACTTTACATAAGTAATGTTGCATATCCTATAAATACTTCTATTATATACATATGTATGTATACTTTGAAAATCTTATATTTAAGCCTCTTTATATCTATGTACATATGTATGTATGAATGTAAATATAGATGCATGTGTATATGTGTGTGTGTATTTTTTTATATTGGTATTAAAGAAAGAAAAAATAAGAATTTTTTTTACATCATTTTACAAATTCAATGTCAATTGCTTGAATGTTTGTTATGCTTCGGTTATAGATGACCCAAGGGGCATATACTTGAGATGTGTTTTATACGTTTCTTTTTCCAAAAAAACAAAACATGAAATAAAATCTTATTTTTATTTACAACAACAAAAACGATGCGAAATATGAAAAACTTGTTACATGTGTTCCTTTATCACATTTTTTTGTTGTTAAATTGTGCCTAAAATATATTCGTTATTAAAAGAATAACTCAAAAAAAAGGCCGAAAAAAGAATCACATTTAATCACCTCAAAATACCACATGTAAAGTGTAACGAATTAGTCTTACATTTACACAGCCACTCTTATCCTTTCAAGGTCTAAATCGGCTGACATGTTGTTAATGGCCAAAGGGTATTGGATTAGAAAATTGTCATTTTTTTTCTCTCTGTCATTATATGAGAATGTTTTTATTTTTTACTTGGCTTAAACCACTGTTGTGGTAATTTATTAGAAACACATGGACGTTTTTTTCGATTGCGGAAAATGTGTGCGAACTCATAGGCAAAGCACATGATGGAAATTTCCAAATATTAAATGGCAACATTGGAAATTGAACATCAGTATTTACAATTTTAATATCTTTATGATGTATTTATAATCATAAGAAAATAAAAAAAAAAAACTAGGATCATAGAATTACATACATATGTAGAGTATATAGGCACTGTCTGTCCTTGGAGAAATGTTGACAGAAATACTTGTAAGCATTTTGTTTCGGGATCTTGACTGTCTTGCAAACGTAATCTGGAAGAGTCTGTCGTCAGCATTAGGAAAAGATGTTACTCTTGAGCATAGTTTCCAAGGACCTAAATATCTTTGACTGAACCAATCGAGCCTAGATACCATGGAGTGAAATTGCCAATTGAACTTATACATCTTGAAGTAATCTAGCTTAGATAGCTTGGAGTGAACCTGCCAATCGAGGCTGGCTCTAAGGCAGTAGTTGAATTTTGATAATAAGAAATTTCATTCCACCCATATTGTGCGTGCGTAATTTTATCCATAAGTGGCAGAAGTTTAAAGTCAGTTTTAAAGTCGACTCTGAATGACAGATTATTGAGCAGCTTTTCCTGGCAATTTTATTTTACTCCCAGAGTTTTTGCCAGAAGACTGCTGAGAGGAAGAAGCTAAGAAATATTTTTTCATGTTTCGTTTTATTTGAAATGTCTAACCTTTGGTTTGAACCACATGCTCGCGCATAATACGCCAACACACAACCTACTAAAATACGGTGACTTCGTTGCCGGTAAAAATTTACTAATATCCTGCGAAGACAACGGTTGGATTAAAATTGTAGCCTACGAACATAGTTTGAAGAAACTTTTTACAGCATGTTTATGAAAATTCTTTATTAACGATTGCAATGGGTGGAAGTCGCCGTAGTCTAGTAGGTAGTGTGCTGGCTTATTAGACGTAAAGCCAGGGTTCGAGCCCCAGGCCAGACATCAAAACAAAATACAAAAAGTATTTCTTCGGCGATTTCCTCTCAGCAGATTTCTTGCAAAAACTCTGAGAGTAAATAAATTGCCATGAGGAGTTTCTCAAAAAATCTGTCGTTCGGAGACGACTTTAAACTGTAGGTCCCATCACTTATGTATAAAATAACACACACAACATAAGTGGTGTGAGAAACTAGGTCAATAATCCTGACTGAAGGGTTGTAATGACCAATTATGCATGTATGGGTGGGGGCTTATATGGCTTGAAAGAAGCATTGAGTGTTTATACGTGAAAAATCGACTTGAAATCATGTGTAAAAACAGCATTTTGAATCAGGTTTTATTACACCTGTACTGGACTTTGTCTTAAATAAACATGTTGATTCTTTATCTGTCATATCCTAATTATTTTGTTTATTAAACTCAGTATAGAGTACTTTTTGATTCGAATATACCACTTCGAAATTCCATTCCTATTCTTTATACATTATTAACCACAAAAATTGCCTTTTCAACAATCATTTCCTTTCAGTTGCATTAAGATTCATAACATCAGGTCATTCACTAATCCGGATAATGATTATGACTACAATAATGAGTTGCTATTTTTTGTTGTTTTTGTTGTTTTTGTTGTTTTTTTTTTTGTACAATAAAAGTGAGAGCAAAAGTTTTATGAGTTAGAAATAAATGTTGAATATATTTTTGCGCGAACAACAACAATAAAACCAACAACATTTTTAATTAAAAGTTTAAGGCAAGCGGATTATTTGTTGCGCATTTTGCCACATTCCGGCTACACCATTTCCAATTTCAATCATAGAAATAATATTAGAATAAGAGAAAGCAATGAACAATGTTTAATCAGAAAAAAGAATTATGAATGAAGAATTAAGTTCGAATCGGTCAAACACTGCACAAACCATCAGATAGCTCATAAAATCGGTCATTTGTCTACATCTTCACACTAAAAAAATTAAATTTCATATTCCATAGGCATGTAAGAATCTACAAGAATGTCGGAAAATCCAAAGATATTCTTGCATATTTAGAAACATGGACATCACTTTGAGACATTCCCAAACCCAACCTAGAGGCAACTTGTAATAAAAACTACAAAGAGTTGAACATTGTATATTTTAACCTTAAATATCCAAATCAAACACATTTTCAAAGCCTTATATAGGACAACCCCGTTAGAGGAAGATCGATCTTCGAAACGAACCAACCAGCTTTCGACCGAGTGTGGCAACAATCTAGTCTAACAAATCGTTCAGATCGTACCAAAAGTCAACATCAAGAGCACTGTATGCAAGCTTACTGAGTAGCCCGATTAATGGAAGCTTCACAGAATGGCAGTATGAGAGATCAGCTGGCAGATTTGAACTATGTCGACGATATTTAGCAACCAAAATTTAACTTTTCCAACATATTCACCAAATTGGGTCAAATACAGCAGATATCCACTGAAGTCTGGCGGCAAACTAAAGTTTCTACGCACTAATACCAACCATCTTTCTTTCAATGTACAGCAGATATCAACTGAAGACGGACGGCAAAACAAAGCTTTTAAACACTAATACCGACCATCTTTGATTCCAAACAGTCAATAACATGGAACTTAAAGATCTTTAGCCTTTTTTTTCTTTCTGGCATCTAACTCGTAGATATTATGAACTTCATAAAAAGGTAGTGAGGCACTTAAGCCGCTTTAACAACAGCGATCTGTAGATGGAGTTGGGAAGCATGAAGTTTTTATTTGGCATGATGTCGCCTTTAAAGTACTTCTCTATAAACCCTTGTATTCTAGGTTCGCATACAGCAAAAGACAAACATTTTTTCATTATTATCGTTTCGAACTTTAAAAAATTTCAAGGCTTCACTACACCCTTCCGAAATATATGCAGAAGGCCTAAAATCCCTCAAATTGTATAACATCATCAAGGAACGTCATTGGATGTTTAAATACCGTCATATCTTGGCAAAGAGTAGGACTCAAAGAAGAGTGTACCTCATTATTCCATACCAGCTCAATACATTTTCATTTGCACTATATGGAACTTGTCAGCAGAACACAAACAATTTTTGTGTTTATCTTAAAAATATTACAACAACAACAGTGTAGTTAAGCATTCGTTTAGTAGTATGGTTTCTTATCCATTCTTATTTTTTATTTTTATTTTTCGATTTTCATGCGAAAACCTCTGGAATCAATATTTCCTTCACATTTCTTTTTTTTTTCGTTTTTCAGCTTTCACTATAGGAAACTTTATAATTAAAGGAAACATTCTACGTTTTATTCTTTGTTTTCTGTCTCCCCGAGTGCTGAGTATAGTCACTCAGTAGCTCGATTGTTAAGTTCTTTAAACGTTTGCTTTCAAATAGTGCAACGAAAACATAAAACGGAAATTTCGTTTAACTGCCAACGGGGGGAAAAAAAAGGATTTTTAGTCTTCCCGCAGCAATTTATCTTTTTTTTGGCTGAATGAGCGATTGAGGTCACCGTTTAATCAAATGCTGCACATTTCGATTATCGTTGATGGTTCTCGTTTGTACTTATGTTTCGTTTTCAAGTTTAAATTCAGAATTTTGCGTTGCGTTTCATCGAAATGCTTTCGGTTATATTTCTTTGCTTCCATGATTAAATGCCTACGAGCCCAGTATTTAAGAATTCCTATTGCTGAGATGACGTTAATGATGAGGTTGTTGTTGCTGTTGTTGCTTCTGCAAAATTTGTTTTCATTTTATAGCTTTTGGGCTTATATTGCCATAGTATTGTAGTTGGTATTGCTGTTATTATTGCTGCCGTAATTCGCAATTGTTGATGATGTTGCTGGCTATTGTACTTGTTGTTGATTTTTGCTTATTTTGTTTTGTAGTTGCTTATTTAAGCGTAAAAACGTCGTGCATAAATAACAGAGTAAGAATATGAGAATAATCGATTTATTTTGTCACAGATTAGTTATTCAATGAAATCGAATAATTATATTCAGATTTCAAAATATAATGTGATTAATACGATCTTCTTTTTATGCCATTAAACATAGGCAGAGTATTAGGTTATTGTCTTTGCATGCAGCAAATAACAAAAATTTGTTACTTATTATCGTTTCGAATTTTAAAAAATTAAGAGACTTCACTTCACTTGTATCAAATATATAAAAGGCCTCAAATCCCTCAAATTTATAACATTGTCAAGGAACGTCATAGGAAGGAAATATCGCCATATCTTGACAAAGAGTAGGACCGAAAGATGACTGTATGTAGCTTATAATTCCACACCAGCTCAATACAATATCATTTGCACTATATGGCAACCATATCATAATGGAACTTGTCCGAGTAAATCAGACAATCTTGCATGGACTTATAATAGACCAGAAATACGCACATACATATTCCTGTTCCTATTAGATTTGGAGAGTCGATCTAACACGAGAAATCCGCCCGCAATTTACTGTATTGTGATCTTGCACAGCCGCTTCTCTGCTAATAGACCAAATGAATTAAAGAAGGTCACGCTTAACGATCTTCAAAAAGATTTGAATTCGAACTAAAAGGATCGAAGGATAAATAAGTAAATAATAAATAGAATCCATATTGTGATGGGGTAACTACTAAATACTAAACTTTCCATTTTTATATACGAAAATATTAGTTAGACTCTGTTTAACAACGGTATTTCAACTGAGAAAATTGGATTGGATATGATTTAAACTAAAATAGGGGTAATGACAGAGACGCAGACAGACTTTGCTGAACGCAAACAACTGCTGCAGTGGTTGTAGATAGGTTGAAGAGGAATAGAGTACTGCTCTCATTTGGTACCTCCTTTCTCGGTAGAGCAACGGAACCAAGCAAAGTCCTGTTGTTGATTGTCTAGACCGGTTAATCAAAACCTGCTAGTTAGCTCTCATGGCTGCTCAAGTGAGCATTTGACTACAAGAAAGTATCTAGGAATTGGACTGAGCACAACAACTCAAGCCAAAATAGTCGCTTTTAAGACAGCCGCAGTATTCTTCACAAAATCGAAAAATCAAAAGACTCTAAAGCGTATACGTAACATGTTAAAGGAATATTGAATGAAATATAAAGTATACGTCTGGCTTAATTATAATACAATAAGTTGTAGGTAAAATCCCTACCTTAAATTAAAACCCACAAATTTAAACAGCATGCTGAGCGGATTATAAAACATTTGTTTTAAATTTGAAATCAAAATGAATTCCACTAAAGCATAGGCATAATATGATCGCTCATTAAGACGAGTTGAACAATTTATTTCCGTTTTGTATTGTCTGTATTGTGAAGTTGTATGTGAACGTTGAATAATCGAGTACAGACTAAGGTCATAGAACCCCTCTCAAGAATGCTCATAATGGAAAGCAAGGCCCCAAGGCGCCATCTGTAGTGTTTCATTTGTTTAGTGTTTCATTTTGATTGGTTATTACATCACCATTAAAAATTAAACAACAACTTGGCCTTACTCTTACTACGCATTTCAATGCTCAAATGTAGTTGTATGTGAACTTAGACCTAAATGATGAAAGGCTTAAAGATCTTAAGTCTAATGCACAAGATTATCAGCCTTCACGTTCAGACTTCTGTCTGGAACGCAGAATATTGTCGTTATTGACTTGGAAATACACAGATAATCCATAGGTATTCGAAGCACCTACAAACAGAAGTTATTCCCTTGTTTTAGTTAGATTACCTAACTTTTGAAAGAAATATCGATTACCTTACTAAAGCAAATGACGTTATTTCTAAGACATCACATAGTGAGACTATTACTCTATTACAAATCTATTAAAGGAATATTTATTTACTTTATACGCCACTCATCGTTATACGATTTCTCGTATTACAAATCACTGATGTTTCTTAGTTATGTTGTACTTTTTTCTACTGTGTCAATTAATACCCGTATATCAGGCAATTTTTAATGACGCAACAGGAAGGATAGCTTAAGAGTTTTAATACAATCCTTCTAATACAATTTCAAATACAAAAACAAAAACACAGGATGTGCTATGACTTAACTCTACAAACACACAGATATTTTCTTTAAGACCGTACAAATACTTGCATAATCATGAAAATGATATCCGCTCTACAAGGGAATGTTTCCTAGTTGATATGTTTATTATTGGATTATTTTGAGTTTAAAATGTGAAGGAAAGGTCCAGGTACAGGTTCAAGTAAACTGTATGTAGTATCATAAAGTGAATCTGTCTTAAATTTTGCAAACTATTCCAAATATCAAAGAGCTTTAACATCTACATATGTATGTATATCAAGAGAGGTGGATATATGATGCGTTCATACTGGCTAAAATAACCTTAATGGCTAACACTACACAACAGGGAATTGTCACGTGAAATTACTTTAAGCTCTCTGGCTTTTCCTCAGCTACTTCATCATCCCTTAAATGTACGCCATCGACTAAAAAAATGCAAGTAATCAAAAAAAAAAAAGTCTAGTCATCGACCAAAAAATGCAATTCATCGACCAAGAAAACCAAGTCATCAACAAAAAAAATGACAGCCATCGGCAAAAACGCAAGTTATCGAGAAAAAAAAAACACAACGACCATTTTGCCTAGTTTATATAGAACATTTTTAGGTGCTCATTTGCAGAAAGCAATTTGAGATCAGCAGCCTTTAAGATTTGTTTTGTATTGGTCTTGGTGAAAAAGTTGGCAAATCATTCGGTCCTGCCTAGCATGCAAACTTCTAAGGTTTGTTTTTGAGCATACAAACCAATGGTGGTAGCCGATTCTCGGAAGCGAATCAAAAATTTGCATTTCTAGTTAGTGTCAGAAACAAATATTGCATATGAACTCTTATGCCATCTATGTAATATAAAGCAAGATATTTCGAAAGCACTCACTCTCCTTTAAATCTATGATAATTGTGTAGCACTTGTACTGATTCAAGTTCAAGAAGTGAATATTGTCTGTTAATGGACAGTTTGGAGCTAGTAAAGTGTTTACTGAAGAGTAGCAATAAACAATACGAAGGCACATTTCATTTTACTTTATAATGATATCGACTAAAGACTTAAAGGCAAACATATTTTAATATAAATAAAGTGTTATAGTTTCACTATTTAAAAAAAAAAAATAAGGAAAATGAAAAGTTTTTCTCATTAATAAATACTTAAGCCAAAAACTTTAACATTCAAAGAATTTTTATTTGAGTAACTTTTTTTTGCAAAATTCTGGAAGTGGAAAAAAATAAAGGCCAACAAGATAATTTTTTTTTTTTTCGCTGTTATAAATACTTTCATTTTCCTTTTCTGGATTATAGTGCAACAAAAGTTTCACTTGGTTTCTAAAGATTTTGATGTGGACATTAGCCTGAACTAATTGAATCCATTAAAGGATAAACCTTTTTATAGGGGAAGTCAATACATATTTACTGGCTATTACAGTGGCAGGACCTACAGTTTAGTGTTGACTTCGAACGTTAGACCTTTTTTCCTTGGCAATTAATTACTCTCAGAGCTTTTCACCAGAAATCTGTACAGATGGTCGTGATTTTTTTTTTAGAATGTCAGAGCTGAGATTTGATTTCGTAATTCACGTCATGTGAGCCAAGTTACTACCCACTAGACCACAATGGACACACAAACGTCCCATTCGAATTCAAAATCTGATATGCCTTAGCACATTGAAGTTTGACCAACTGCTTTGTTGAGAGATTTTATGCATAAAATTCCAGATTTGCAGTTTAAAAGTACAGATAAAGCATGCAAAAGAATTTGCAGCCGTAGCAGAAGAACGCCGCAAAACAAGCAGTAGGCAGTAATCAGAATTCAGTGAAGACAGTTGCACGAGCAACCTTCTTCTTCAACCGCCAGTGACTTCAACCATCACTTAATTTTTGTGTGTTTCTTCAAATTGATTTCATATTTCATTAATTTTTTTTTTTTTTGTTTAATAAAGAATACCATATATGCGATAAGAGACTTTTTAGTATGTAAGAGACCTTTTTCTTCTTAACTTCCCTCAACTCACAAGGAAATGAGATTTAATTAAAAGCCTCTCCATCAAAGTCCTGCAAAATTATTTCAACCATTAAAAGGTCTTTGAAAAATTTCTACTAAAAAATAATTTCCTTTTTTTTTTCTTAAGGGTCAAATTCATTTAATGCTTTTAACTTTTCCCATCTTCTTCAAACTTATTGAAATAAAACTAATAAAAGGAAAGTTTGAAGCATCCTCTCAATATCAGAATTATTTTCATCAATTTCATTAAATATTTGGAATTTTATTTTTTGCGAACTCAAACATCTACACAACAACATAACAATATATCGTTGCTTCTGTAGGATACATTACATTACGGATACAATTACATTGAATTTTATTGAACCACAATTAGTTTCACATTTGGAGAGAGAATCTTTTAAAAATAAATAAAATATTCTAGTTAAGTATTAGGTTCTGGTTCACAAATTGATAATGAAATATTTTTTTGATTTAAAAAATGGCAACAAATTAAAACAAAGCAAAATAAAGAATATTATAAGGTGTAGCAAAAAGAAAACCATTACTTGTATAACAAAAATATTGTATCTTGTGTTGGATGAATGACAACAAATTAAACAAAAATAAAATTAAGAATAATATAAGGTGTAGTAAAAAGAAAACCATTACTTGTATAACAAAAATATTGTATCTTGTGTTGAATGAATGACAACAAATTAAACAAAAATAAAATAAAGAATATTATAAGGTGTAGCAAAAAGGAAACAATTATTTTTATAACACAAAACTTGTGTTAGCTGAATTCAATTGAATCACTCTAGTTCGAGTTAGTAAGATAAGATTTTGTTTTAAAAAAGACGTGTTTAATACGAGGTTGGTCACAAAATTTTCCCGAACTAAAAAAGAAAAAAATATAAAAAAAGTTCTCTATTTTTTTTTTTTTTTGAATCGTTTCCATTTCGTTAAGGAACATATGACAGTCACAGGAAATCGTCGTAGTTTAGTGGACAGTGTTAGCAGCGATTCCCTAGTTCAAACCCCAGCTTAGATAGATAGATAGAAGAACAAAACGAAACGACTTCCTCTCAGTAATTTAAATCCCGCTACCCATGGATAAAATGGGTAGAGAAGCTAGGTAGTAATCCTGTCTAAAAGACTATTATGACTAATTAAGCAAGAGTGTCACAAAGTATCACTCTTATCTTCTCATTATTTCTGTGATTTGTTTTTTTTTTTTTTTTTTTTTTTTTTTTATGAAACCAGCACTCAGGGGATGGCCCCTACTCATGCAGTGCATTGTGCAGGTTTTTTAGGAAAGGGGGAAGATGCGAACGGCAAGGAAACGAGTTGCTGAGCAGGTGGAGAAATATTTTAACGAACTGTGCGATCATATCCATCTGTTGTTGCCAAAAAACAACGCCATCTGCGAGTATGTATATCAATTAATTTTTTAAGGTTAGGAACGAACCAAACAAATTTCACGAACTTTTTAAAACATACTTCAATGAGAGCTTTTTGCGTCAATCGTAACAAATGATAGTGTGACGAAGCAAAATCTAGATTGTAAGGAGTGTGAGGTAAAACTATTAAGAGGTAAGACTAGCCTCTATTTGCTAATTTTCAAGTAGCATCGCAAGTTATAAAAGTCGCCGTAGTCTAGTAGGTAGTGTGTTGGCTTATTAGACGTAAAGCCAGGGTTCGAGCCCCAGGCCAGGCATCAAAACAAAAATACAAAAAGTATTTCTTCGGCGACTTCCTCTCAGCAGATTTCTGGCAAAAACTCTGAGAGTAAATAAATTGCCATGAAAAGTTTCTCAAAAAATCTGTCGTTCGGAGTCGACTTTAAACTGTAGGTCCCGCCACTTATGTATAAAATTAACACACACAACATAAGTGGTGTGAGAAACTAGGTCAATAATCCTGCCTGAAGGGTTGTAATGACCAATTATGTATGTATGTATGTATCGCAAGTTATAATGGTTTGACAGAATACAAAAGTTTCATGCTATGGCTATGTTAGAATAAAACAGTTTTATGGCCGGTCACAAATTTCGGTTGTTTGTTAGGCAATGTTCAATTTAAACGAATCAATGGTGTTGCCTGCTGGTCTCCTACAATAGACGTTCCACGACATACAGTTTTGAAATTTATTTGGCAAATACTTAACATCCAAAATTATGTGACATTGCAAAGCTACAAATTCAATGTACAAGACAAGTCTTCTGTTATGTTTTAGTTATTCACCCAGTATAATAATTCCTGTAACCTTCTACAAAACTCTTTCCTCTAACCAAACCAATTTGATACTGCTGAAAACCCTATTAAAGTGATATAAAAAAGAATTATTTTTTGTAACAGATTTTGTCATTTAAACTGCTAATTAGTGGCTATAAACGTACAATTCAATTAAATTAACGAGTAATTTTCATACTTCCAATTTGGATTTTTTTTCCCCCCTTATTTCGACAAACAATAAAAAGCAAATAAAAATTTGTTGACAATAATTTTTTTTGTGATCATTTTTCCGCGCTATTGTTCTTTTTTGTAACAAAAATTAAAGTTTTGTTAAAGAATAATTGCGGTTATAAAAATGATACACGAAATAATAGCACCAACGACAATAATGCTTTGGTCTCGTTTCGATAATTTCGATGCAAACAAAAGAGAGAAACTATTGCATGATGATTATTCTTAGATAAACAACAAACAAAACAAAATTTAATCATATTGTTGTTTGGGTAACTCCCTCCAGAGCAATTGTGAAGTGGACACGCATGAATACAATTTATAGATGACACTCGTACCTATAATAACAAGTATTCACCTTTATTTGGTTGTCTGTAATTATACGAAAATAAAGGTCATGTTCAATAAATTCGGGACGATGCTATTGTTAACTATTGATTGTTATCTTGTTATGTAATAACAAAAGCCGTTGATATTATCACACAGAAATTATAGAGAAAGAAAATTGTACCACAGAAAGTAATTCGAATTATCAGAGGAAGCAGAACTTTCCGTTCTTAACAATTGTCGCTGTCTACAGCCGCCTACGGAGATTTGGCAAAACCGACTAAGTAAATGACAACTAAATTTGCAGCTGTAGATACATCAAGATGGCCATTCTCAACTGAAAAAGTTCGGAAATCCTTTTTGGAAGACCTGATACAATGTTACTCAACAAATTCAGAATATTCAAAGAACTTGAAATTAAAAAATAAATTTTATGGTATAGTAAAATTAGAATGGAATCCCTAAGGCAGTTGTAGAAGATATTGACCTGCCTACCATGGTACCAACATGCCCGTAAGGGAAGGAAGCAGTCAGGACAAAAACCCAGGGTAAAGTCAAAACCTTAGCAGAATATAAACCAGAAAGGAGATAATTTGTGCCGGTTTTTTGTTCCCTGTAGGAGCCATGGTGCCTTCAGTTTTAAATAAATTATTCCTTGATATCTATATTTAAATAAATGGACACATTATGTCTGTACATTTACAAGAAACAAAGATAAAGATAAATCGTATAATAAATCATATGCCAGGACAAGTTTTCTATTTTTACTTAAAATTTAAATGAAATACGAAATTTTAATCCTTTTTCTGCAACTACAAACTACGTAAGCAAATGTTGTCTAAAAAGGAAGAACATTTAAGGATTTTTTTTTTCTTTTTTGAAGACATTTAAGTAATAAATCCTTTAAAACGTACAACATTTCTTTTTCATTTTCTTAAACATGGAATGTTTTCATATTAAAGAGTATAAAAATAAAATAAAAATATTTACGTCATGTTGGCAAAATATTAAAAAAAAGGAAAATTTTAAGACAGGAATATTCTTTACAGAAATGTGTGTAGGCAGTCAGTCGTACCATTAGTGTAAAGTTGACGTCAGTGTTTAACACAAAAAAAAAAAAATTAAGGCTTATATTTCGCCAAGTTTAGCACTATGGTTTCCATGATACACTTTCATTTATTCTTTTTTTTTTTCGAACTGTCTACGACTTCCCTTCCACGTCATATACAGCTTTAAAATACCTGTGCAGCAATAAAAGTTAAAAGAAAATGATACAATTTTAGAAAGTATTTTTAGGCACTTAAAATAAGAAATTGAAAAAGAACGAAAAAGAAATTAAAAATAAACTCTGTAACTGCTTTATAAAAGGACTGACACTACTTTTGGTTGGCTATGATATGATATGGATATATTAGTCGTTAAGGATTTCTGTTGCTGTGGTCATTCATTCAAGCTCAATCAACATGGGGTTACCTTTTTTAGTTTAATTTATTTTGTCCTTTTTTGTTTAAAGGATAATGATCTTTGTTAACAGAACAGTTGCTAAATTAAATTAGACCACTGGGACTAGTTTTTTTGCACAATTTAAAACAATTAGAAACGTTGTGTAGCCGTAAAGCCTTTAAATTTAATTTGAAAAATTTAATTGTAATAAAAGTTTGAGTCAAATCTTTGAGTTAAGAGGCTTTGTCAATATAAAGATACATACAAATTTGATCATTACAACCCTTCAGTCAGGATTACGACCTAGCTTCAATACACCACTCATGTATTGTGTGTTAATTTTTCTACGAGTGGCATGACCTACAGTTTAAAGTTGACTCCGAACGACAGATTTTTGAGAAGCTTTTTCATGGTAGAGTTTTTGCCAGAAATCTGCTGAGAAGCAGTCGCCGAGGAAATATTTTACGTTTTGTTGAAGATGCCTGACCTGGTGTTTGATCCGTGGCTTCACGTCTAAATACTACCTACTAGATTACGGCGACTACAATCATGTTAAATTAATTAAAGTCCAGTTTATATTTTCTTTATGGTGGAACATATTTATTTATTTGTTCTAGCTAAGCTAGGCAGTTTTAATGTTCGAGCACTTTTCATTAACCATTAAGCTAGAAACTTTTTCAGAATGATCAGACTAAACCGCATACATATGTATATTGGAACTGCATGTGTAAACCATACAGGTTAGACCAATTGTGGTCTATGGTTCTAGTACAACCTATCCTGCGGAAAAATAGAATAGAATCTTTATTGTATTTCAGACCGTTGCATATGGTAGTGAAGAATAGAGCCACACAAACTATGGCACGAATAACGGAAGACACGTCGTAAACAAAGTTTAGTGCCACAAAAATAACATTCCATTCTGACCAATAAATAATGTGAAGCCTATTTCTATCCAATAGTACATACATAAATATTTTTTATGACTTAACTTCAAACCATTACCGTATTAAGTTAAATGGGAAGGTATTTTTACTTTATGCCTGTAATGTTAAAGTTTGAAAAAAAAGCAAACAAAATATTAAAATTTAATTTCGTTTTTCTTCCTTTTCTTGCACAAAGTAAACAAAATAATTAAGATAAATATTAAAGAAAAAGGGAAAGACAAATTAAAAGTAACACAAGATAAACAGTTAAAAACTTAGATAATACTTTACTACTACAATACGGTATATGTATGAGAATATCAAATAAAACGATATAAAAAAATATGAAAGAAAAATATAAAGAAAATAAAGAATAAAAAATTAAATTAAAAGGTTATTTAAACAGTTTGAAGTATTAAAATTAAAATTCTTATCAGCAATGGCACTAGCAATGGTTGATTAAACAGCCAAGAAGCTGGTGATAGGCGTATTTCTTTCGATTTATGTATACGTCGAAGTTTCTTTAACTTAAAAAAATATACCGACCAATTATAATCAAAACCTTGAGTAAAACAAGGTTGAGTTGCTTTACAACGAGCCTTATCCACAACAAAAGTTATATGCTGGTGATAACAGCAGATTGAAGGCATTAGATTACATTAGTGGCATCTATCTCCGGAATAGAGGGATAGAGAGATAGTTAGAGAAATATCAAAAAGAACATATTCTCTGTCCCTTAGTAATCTGCCGACAACTAATAATTTTTCGATGCCGAAAATGTGAACACCTTCTCCAATGGATTTAATACTGATATATGTATAGTCAAACTAGCTGACACGGCGAACTTTGTCCCGTCTAAAATTGATTTTTTTATTGCCCAAAAGAGGTCACATTATATATTTATTGTAATACGCTGCATAAAACAGTTATATAAAAATAACTAACTTACTATAAGTGTGTGGGGATGTACTTATAATCGAAATCGTTGTAGTTATAAACCATCGAATTAGCCGACTTATAGGTATCTCTTAAAGGGGGAGGGTTGCCACGCCCATTTTTGGTGAGTTTGTCGATATCGACTCTACGAACTTACCCACCAAATTGCATTCATCTACGAACACTATGTCCCTAAATATTAATTTTAAAGGTTTGCCACGCCTACTTTTTGCTATATCGATTTTTTTTAAACCATCTAAACCTGATAAGCTTGCGAACAAAAAAAGAATGGTTAAAATCGGTTCAGTACTTTAAGAGTTATAGGTATCACTTGAAGGGGGATGGTTGTCACGCCCATTTGTAGTGGGATTGTCGATATCGACTCTACGAACTTACCCACCAAATTTTATTCGTCTACGATCAATATGTACTTAAATATTCATTTTAACGATTTGCCACGTCCTCTTAACATTCAGGGATATGAAAAATAGATGTTGTCCGATTCTCAGACCTACCCGATATGCACACAAAATTTCATGAAAATCGGTCGATCCATTTCGGAGGAGTTTAACCACTAACACCGTGACACGAGAATTTTATATACGAGTATTAGATAAAAAAATAAATGCAGCCCGTCTAAGTTACTACTGCTAACGAGTTGTTGTTTTTGTTTTATTTTTGTCAATTAATTATACTCTTCTCTTGCCATGTATTCATAAATAACTTTTCTACCAATTTGGTTTGTTATTTGCTTTTCTGTATCCTTTAATAAAATTAATAAGGATTACTCATCATTATCATCGTATCTTGATAATACCCACTCGTTTCTTAATAATGCTCATGTCAAATACTCACTTGACTGTCGTAGAGAGCAATAGATACTGTTGAAATTAATACGGAGAGGTTTATAGGTGTTGATATTTACTCAACTAAAGTAAGAATATGCATATGCATGTGTAGGCTTTAATGTATAGGTTCTTCCAAAAGGGAATTTCAAAGTTTGAAAATTGATAACAGCCATTTTGTTGAAGCGATATCTGTTGTCATACATACATATGTATGCATATTCAGTTTGTTTTGCCAAATCAGCATGGACGGATGAATGAGTTCGTGAACAAACAAAATTCTTGAATTTTCAGATTCAAGAGAATTTGATTATCCCGAAAGCCACTTTTTGGTGTGGATTCAGGGGTTGGCGATGTCATCGTCATATTTCATTGAGAATTACGTTGGCCAAAAGTTGGTACTGTCAACGGCAGGCAATGATTACCAAGTTCTTTTGGCCTGAATTGCAGGATCTGGACAGCAACGACAGGACGGTGCTACATGCCACACAACTCATGATAGATTGAAAATTCTGCACGAGCGACATGAAGGCATGGTGCACTGGTGAACTTTAACCCCTTTAGACTTTTTCTTGTGGGGTGTTCTTAAGTCGCAGGTGTACGCGAAAAAGTCCCAAACTACTGCGGTCCTCAAGGCCAACAAAATTCAAAGAGTCATGGAAGATTGAACATTTCGGATGAGTTTCACGCAGGTCATTTGAACGATAATATATTCCACACATAATGACATCAATAGGTCTTTCAAACGAATATAAAATTGTCAATGATATCTCACACATACTTTGCTTTATTTAAATTTAAAAATAGAAAACTACTTAATGAAAGACCCGATAGCAAGACAAGTAGGTGCTGATTGTTTAGAATACAGCCACATACACACATACAACTACTCATGCAATGTATTATTTTCAAAAACAAATGTATTGTTGTCGGTCTATTGTCTCTGTTGTTGCATTAGCTTTCTAAATAATAACACCCACCACCTATTCCCATGCACATAGACAGAAACACGTATTCATTCATACGTTCAGGTATGTGGGTTATTATTAAAACAAAATGCAGAGAATCTTATTAAGAGGATAAGAGAGTTAATTTAAGAGAATTAAAGATACATTTTGAATACAGACTACTATTGGAAATTAAAATCTGAAATTGAAATAAATCTGCTGGAAAAAATCAAAAGCAATTGGACATGATTTGTATTACCATTTATGCGAGTATATATTATTACGAATACGCCACCAAGGCAAATATTATTGCAATCAATAGGATTATAAATCTGTTAGGAAAATAATAAATTCTTGAATGAAAGGGTTGCTCATTTTTCAGTTTTAAAAATGATGTTAAATTAAAGCTATGATTACGAGTGAGAAAGGAGTTTTATAGCTGAAGAAAAGTAGATTTGAAAAATTATATTTGAAAACCAGTTGCTCTGGCCTCAAATCTAGCTTTAAATGCTACGTGAGTTACACTTTATATGGATAGAGATGTAAATCTAAATCTAAGCCTTAAGATAGGCTTAATTGCCAGAGCACGCCAAGGATTGGATAAATTCGGATTATCCGAACCATTTTTTTTCGGCAGTGAATACTTTGCTTCCAGATTATTTAAAGTTGTTATAATCTTACTAATTTCTAACACAGTGACGAGAATAACAGAATCATCACTTTGTCGATAGTTTGATCTACTTTTACGTATTCTTCGACAACTTCTTTAATGGCTGATTTACTATATGCATACCTTTAACAATATTTTCACTTCTTAATTTCTGCACAAGAACTCCTAAGTAACTTACTTATATGATCTACGTTGATTTCTTTGCCTAGTTTTAGTTTTATTAATCAAGTTCTCTCGCTAAGCAGGAAAGCCAACTGTTTGTCTAGAAACAATGGTTTCTGTGAACACGTATTACTTGATGATGGTCGTTTTTTAATTTTTAATTATTTGGCAATAGGACAAGTCCTTCTTTTAAAATCATTAGAGCAATGATTATAAAATCACCGTAGTCTAGTTGGTAGTGTATTGGCTTATAATAGGAGAGCCCATGGTTCAACACTTGGCTTAGACATCTTGGACAAAATGAAATATGAAAAATTAATATTTCTTTCGGCGACCTCCTCGCAGCAGTCTTCTGGCAACTACTCTGAGAGTAAAATAAAATTGGCGTTCGATGTCGACGATAAACTGTAGGCCCTGCCACTTATGCATAAAATTAACACACAAAATATACATATGTAGGTGGTATGAAAAGCTAGGTTGTAATCCTGACTAAATTACAAATAAATTACAAGAATGAATCAAAATTGTCTGTTTTTTTTGTGGAATTTTACCATAGAATGTTAAGTTTGTGGTCAAGCACTTCACTGAAACATTTACCAATTAGGACTATTCGAAGAGCAAGAAATCATATGTAAACTCGGTCAACCACAGTTGAATTTTATGCCCAAAACGAATATTTGTGGTGACCAGGTATTACTATTAATATTAAAAGTTGCTAGAATTGGATCAAACGATAGGCCGAGAATCTGTCGTGAGAAGCTAGGTAGTAATCCAGACTGAAGTAATATATGTAATTACCAATTATCATAATAAGGCGAGAATGGTTTAACAGCAGACACTTTAAAGATAGGTCGTATGTTGCGAGGTCAGTTAAAAACAATTTAGAAAACTAAGATTTAAAAATTTTACTCACACTTGCACTCGACTGCCATTTGCTTCGATCGCTATGTAACGTTCCAATTGGACTATATTTCTCTACAGAATACTGTATCCAAAACTTATTAGTTTTTAATTCTACCACAATAAACGCCTAAAATAGCCAATAATCCAGTTTTTAAGATTTTGAAAACATTAAGTTTGACTAATAAAAATCAAAATTTTGATCAAAATGAATTACAATTCTAAATCAGAAACCTAAACCTGAATGGGTTATTCTCATGCAACTTATCATTCTCTCTGTTATTAATAGCAATTCTTTTACAATTTTACCTTGAATTTCTTTGTTATCCTCGAAATATATTTTACATATCCTCTCTCTATCTTACATTTTCTCTGACTCTCACTTGGTCTCTTGTTTGCCGGCATTCAACCGTTAAAGTAAACAAAACCATTAATCTAAACTAAAACCCCATTCTCATATACACACGCTCTCTCTCCCTACGCCACATAAACTAAGTTGCCAACACCTGTGCTCTTACATTTACCACACCAACCAACCAATACCATTAAATCTCAATAGAGAGAGAAAGAGAGAGTTTCGTTTTTTTTATTATTTGCCTACCGTTAGCAAATTTCATTTGGAAAAAATAACACAAACAATGAATAAAAACAAAAGAAATTCCAATTTGTTTATGTCCTGCATTAAATAAACAAAGAGTCAAAAATAAAAAAAAAATAAAAAATTAAAAAAATCTAACCAACAACAATAATTCCAAGGATATTCACGTAATTTAAATGCAAATCAACGAAAACAACTGCAGCAATAACTACAGGTACAGGGTACAATTTGTATAAGTTTTTTGTTTTGTTTTGTTTTCTCTCTCCATCGATAAAATATATGCAAAGATTTATCGATTATTATTGCATCCGTGAGTGAGAGCAATACAAATACAAACTTACATCATACACCTGAACACACACACACACATGTACAAAGTACATGTACCTACACACGAGTAAACTTTCGTGCATTATTCACACACACACACTGAAGAAGAAGTTGCTGCACTTACGAAATGCACGGAACAAAAATAAATCACACGCGGTAAATGGATTTTACGAGAATGCATTTTGATAAGTTAATATTCGTAGAACAATAATAAAAACATATTTGTGTGATAACCGTTTATGAATTGCAAATTTAATAACATGATGATGGAGGAAGAGATTATAAAAGAAACAAAAGTACTTTTAAACTCATCATTATAGTGCACTTTACATTTATTCAGTTGCTTCAGAAAGTTCAAAGGTATTGTTGTCGTTCGTTAGCGATAATTGCATAAATTTGTACGTACAAAGATGAAGACAAAAGAGATATTCAAAGATGTTTAAAAACAAAGAACTGACAAAAAATGAAAGAATCAGGGAATATAATTTAAAACTACACGATGCTATACGACTGTAATAATCAATGAAAAGAAATCAATTATTTTTTTATTTTAATAAGATTGAAAATACCATCTCTGAATTTAAATTGAAAAAATTCAACCGATGGAAAGGTTATAATTGCGAAAATGTTAAAGGAACTTGGTTTCTCGTTACGCCAACATACCAGTCGACCTCATGAAAAACGATCTCTGTAAGCGCAAGTCTCATTGAAAACCCTGAATATTAATTCAAAATTGTTCTCTACAAATTTAAATTTTACGAAACACTTTGAGAAAGGACCTCCACCTATATCAGCATGCGAAATTGAGCTCAAACTAGCAGGCCTTGGAAAACAGTGGCAATTTGGGTAAATGAAGCAAAATTAATACAAATTTTTCGAAAAAAAACACTTCTTCGATGAAGATTATTTGCATCTGAATGGCTCAGGGGGGATTAAACAGCATTAACGAATTTAGGATTCAGAAAATCCACATGCAATCTATGAGAAACAAATGCTCCCACAATAAGCAACTGCCTGATTGTGATTACGCTGCATGATTGGGCCTTCCGTTTTTGAAAATTGGAGTCGAAATTGGAGTGACTGAACGGCATAAGTTACGGAGTAAACATGATAAAAGAGTTCTTATGGCCTCAAATGCATGCCATGAGTCTGGACGACATGTGATTTCAGCAAGACGACGTTAATTGCCACAAACCACGTGCAGTAAGCGATTTACTGTAGCAATGATTTTCTCCTCTTCCTTGTTGCTAACGTTCTGCAGAAGTCATTGCCCATATGGTCTAGACTCACATGAGTACGCAGAATGCAATGACCAGTAATGACTCCGACAACTGCGATAAGAATGCACCTTTGGAGTTTAAGCAGTCTCCCCAGTCTGCCAAATATCTGAGGGAGATTACTTTAAATCGATTAAAATACGTGACTTTATGAATTTCTCTCCTATTAACTGAAACGACAACACTGCTACTAACGACGAGAATCAGTCATCTGACCACCGTTGAAATTTTAAAAATTTGTGTCAATTAGTTTGTGTTTGACAGCGATTAATAGCAAGTGAGTTTTGTGCAAATACTAAAAATCTCTTAATGCTGCCTCATAGCTACTCGGGAGTAAATCTGGAGAAAAAGAAGGATTCATAAAGAAATAATTTTTGAATTAAATAGAAATGTATCACATTCCTTAAATAAACTAAAATATTGTGAGAGTACTTAAACGGCTAAAGAGATTTCAACAATAAGAACACTCTCGATAGTCATTAAAGTCGCTTAAAAATAATCTTAGTTTACTATTATCATTTCAAACAAACACTTATCCATTTATGCCCCATATAGAGTAATAATTTTATAAAACTGCTGAGCATTTTGGTAGTGTGAGTAGTCAGTCGACAAGTGTATTTGAACAAGTTATTAAAATAGAGATTTTCTATTTACAAAAATATAATCATTACTATGGCCATAATCATCATTATCGTTATCATCGTGATTATTATCATCTTCATTATTTCCGACAACCAACATCATTGCTAAAATCCGTTAAACTATACAAAATAACACTGGGAACGAGTAGAGAAAATGCAGAGTGTATAAAACATTATGGCAACTGACGGAAGTCAACAACTTAGACCGGCCTAAAAGTAGGAAAAAGGAAAAAAAAAATTACAAAAAAGCAAGGAAACCTAAAAAAAAAAAGCGAACACTAAGAACGAAAAGAAAAAAGGTATAAAATGATACCAGAGTACGTAAAAAACGTCTTGAGGCATTAACAACTACCAGCAATATTTTCTTTTATAACACTTCAGAGCCACCACCTTCAAAATCCATACACATTCAGACTCAAGTGTTTTCTTATTTATAAACTAAAGGCAGTTTGGCGGCCAGGCTATGCTTGCCTATGCGAAGAGTGAGTCAGTCAGTCAGGCATATATTAAATAGACACATTGCATGTGAAATGAGGACATGGAAAATCAAAAACCGTAAATGACCTTGACATTAAATATATGAATGCTTCGTTAGAATTCTTTACATTTATGGCCAAATAAATCTATTAAAACAAAAACACACAGATGCACACGCATACAAAAGGACATAAAAAAGGAATCAAGTATTTAAACTGTAAACGGCCTTCATACGATAAAAATAACACGAGACTACCTACAAGAAAGAAAATGAAAGAAAAAAAAATGACCAGAGTGAGAAATCTTTTGACACTTGGAAAATAGAAAGGAAATAAAAGTGTAAGGGAATGAAAGAATTACAACGGAATACACCGTTTCCATTAATTGAAAGATTATAGAATCAATACATGTCTCGAATCAAATGAGATCTCAGAAATAAAAGAAACATGTCACGAATAATAAAAAATATTTTAAAAAATCAAAAGTAAAATTTTAAAATATTAAATTTATTATTGGTTATAATAATTTGACATCTAAGACTTCAACACATGTCACGAATCACAAATTAAAAGAAAGTAAAGTGTGCTGAAAGTCGTAATAATATACCGGACGTTTTCCATTAAATCCAATATGTTTTTATAATAAATTGACATGCAGAACCATAAAACACATGTCGTGAATAACATAAATAATTTCATAAATTTAAAGAAACATGTAACGAAAGGTGTCTCTAAAAAAAAAATAATTTTTTTCAATCCAGTACATTTTTGTAACAAAATTACTCCCAAGACCCATACCCATGTCATGAAAAACAATAGAAAACTAAAAACTATAACACAAAACATTAAAATACATATACTGGGCAAACAAATGGTTTTCTCTTTTCTTGGAGGCCAGATAGCAAAAATGTTGTAAGTCACGGCAAATATTGTGGAAGCTGACATACTACACCGGAAAAAAGGACCTCCACTGGAATACGCTTGGTAAGCGCAAAAATTACAACTTCAAAGCAAGAGCGTATAACCTGGAAACACCCGGATAGCCCACAAAAGAGGACAACCGGCGAATACGAGGAGACGAATCGGGACTAAGAACAGATTACACCGGATCTCATTCCCTTGAAATTTGATTTTCAATACCAAACTCAACTTGATCAATACCATATGGTTACAAAAAATAAAACATAAAGAACTAATAATACTGTGGGAAACAGTGTAATATACCATTCTGGAAAAATGAAAGAAAGAAAAACAAATAATTATTGAAAGAAAAATTCAAAACCTCCGCTCATATACCATCATACAATATGAAAACATTTGCCTTCAACTTAAGGTTATGCTTCCTACACTTTTCTTACCCTTCCAGCTTAGTTGGTTTCCTTTATACGGAAAAGAAGGCAGTTAGAACAACCTGTGCAACACTATTGGATTCCAAAGAATCAAAAAAAAAAAAAAAAATATTCTTGTATTCTAATATTTGTAAAATCATAAGCTTTCTTGGGCTTAACGCCCAATTGGGTCTTAAATTACAGTTATTCGTAGCACAATAACAACTCTGCCAGATACAAAAACAATACCAAGAATTGATAAGTAAAAGGTCGTAGGTTAGGGGTAACAAGAATATACAATAAAACTATAACAAGCTTAATGGAAGTAAAAATAGTTTCGAATACTATTATAATTGTTGTTATAGCTGTTGTTGTTACTGTAGTTAGTGTTATATTTCTTTGCCTTCCTATCGAGCAGTGGCGGATTATAATAATAGACCAACACAGTATTAACAACAATAGCATGAATGAATGAAAACAATTCTCTATTCATTCAAATAAAATAATAGTCATCCACTGTGAACTGTGTTAGTAGATACGGGGGTTAGGAAAGTCAATTGGTATCAAAACTATAAAAACAAACCAAAAGACACAACAACTCATTTCGATATTATATCAGTTCAAATGAATAAGCATAATAGACAACAACAACAATAACAACAAAAAAATAATAAAAAATCATACCTATTGTGTTATATGATGAGTCAAAAGCCAAAAAAACACTGTGGATAAGCAGAATAAGGTCATAACCGCAGTCGTCTGTCTCATACTTTTCACTTTTTCCCTTCTTTGTTCTATTTTCATAATGAAATCAAAACAAAGGATAAAGTCTCTTTATGACCTCTAGGTTTGCCTTAAAAGGATATTCCTTGCATTCATAAAAAAAAATGGCATACTCTGTAGACCCTTCTTAAAAGGATGTTTTCTTTTCATTCTAAAGCAAATAGTGTAAAGAGAACATCAAATTCAAAAGATGGAATTTTTAATTAATTTTTCTTTTGACATTCTCACTAAAACAATTACAAAGATTTCCTTGCATTTGTGAAACTAAACAGGTTGCAAGAATTACATCGTACTACAGAATATTATGCTTTAAGGGCAAATATTATCGCAGAAATAAAAGTGGCCAGAAGTCCTAGTTTTATCATAAAATTCTTACTAAATTCTTAATAATAGAAATTAATATCCTGATGGCTTTAAATGAAAAAAATTATTTTCTATAATTACACAATGCGACAAAATAAAAAAAATTAAATACACCCGGCTAATGACATAGTGTAGGTTGTGAGTTTTGTTGAGTAGATCTCAAAAATATTTTTTTTTATATTTCTTGAACCCTCCAAACTTTTTTTATTTGACAAAAACTGTTTTTTTGACTTTACGCACAAATTTCTGGATTACTCAAACATTTCTGACCCGATTTCTATATTTTTTTATTAAAGTTTGCTACTAAGAATGGACAAACTTGAAAAAATATGAAAAAAATTCGAATTTTCCAAGTTTACCTCCTCAAAACTCATAGCATATTAAGTCGAATAATAGATATATGTACACCGTTTTAAAATTCCATCTCTCCCCTTTCCAACAAGATTTAAATCTTGGAAATCGGGTCAGGAAATTGCGCGTAAAGCCAAAAAAAAACAGTTTTTGCCAAATAAAACAAGTTTGGAGGGTTCGAGAAATATAAAAAAGGTATTTTTGAGTTCTACTCAACTAACTGAACAACGTGGACTATGTAGTTACTCGGGTGTATTTTCACTGTCGCAACGTGTTATTAATGGTTCCAGAAAGGTTGCGATAATTGGCCAGATGATTGCAGAGAAAAGTTTGAACTGAACAAGTATACTGAAGGAATTTAGAATCCTACAGAAGCAAATATCAGTATCAAGAGGATCCCTTAGGAATTTTTTAGGATATCAAACGAATTGAAGCTACTATTATATTCTCTCCAATTCTGGTTATTGTCTCTCTTAATGCCTCTTTCACTTTAACATCCTTCCTACCTACTCTCTCTGCAAATGACATCATGTGACTTATTTTAAGAGTACTCACTCACTTATAAATTATAGAAATTTACGTATAATTCCGTATATACGGGGTAGTTTATATATTTATTCCTTCCTTGATCCTTTAACGAACATTGGAGTATAAAAAAACATTTTCACCACAAGCCTTTACCTTGTTTCAGTTGCATATATGCCCTCTGCATAACTGAAAATGATTTATGCAGAGGTTTTAGATCGTTTAAAGAAGAGGAGAGTATTATTTCTACTATTGGCGAATATTCGTCTCTGGCACGCCACAGACATCTCCCATTTGGTTCCCTTATCTTCAATAATCAATAAAAACACAGCCATCAATACTTAATATCTGCTCGACCAGTAAATTCATCAAATTTCCAGCTTGATTTTAAGCAAGTGGACTTGTCAGTTAACTGGGAGGCATCGCTCGATTTATAATCACAACGGTCTGCTATGTGTGCTCAAGTAAATTTCGATTTTAACAAAGCTAACACTGCATCCTGTTCTGTCCTATCGTGAAAGTATGAACACAGAATATAACATATCTCGGCTTTAATATTAATTCGCAAAAAAAAAATTTTTAAAATTCCGCAATCAACAATTATTCATCTTATGCTGCTGAAAAAAAGTCTTCTAACCTTCCTTTTCGCTTGTTATCAACAAAATGTTTTTTTTTTTTTTTTCATCCTAAATAATTATTTTTTTGTCATTATCGTGCTGAAAGAACATCCCATTGAGAGGATAAAAACTTTTTTGCTCACTTTAAATTTGTTTGTATTCCTAAAATGATATTTTCCATTGCCTCTAAAACCCAATGTCTACAAATATTCGACAAAATAAACCAAAAAAAAGAAAATACTTCGAACAAGAATATATTTACAGAAAAAATTTTATGGATTTGGAAACAAGATGAACAAAACAGAGAGAAAATATCATTTTACATGAGTTTAGTTTTCATCATCATCATTATTTTCTTGTTTTTATGTTGGAATAATTTCTACTAAATATTTGATGTGCTCGTACCAGACATTCACTCTGAATACCAAATGATTTCTGTGTTTCTCATTTCTGAGTAGTTTCAGTTCAAGTCATATCTTTCAGGCAAGAACAGTGAACGTACAGAACAGCTAAACAGTAGTAGTAAAGAGGATTTTGTTGCAGTAGATTGCAAGAAAATTAAACTCAATGTAAACGCCGCCTATGAAAGTCTAAAGTTGGTTTTCCAAAAATGTAAAAACATGAGTTTGAAATATTTATTCTTACGATCCGAAACCCTAATAATATTGCAGCAGATGGACCAGATTCACCTGATGTACCAAAAATGTATTGAGCACGAGGTTAATAGTTGAATAATTTGTTGAATGACGATATTAACTTTCTCTCGTTTTTGTCGAATTCGAGATTTATGGTGCTGAAACGCATGGCTATCTGGGGCCTTGATAAGCAAACAAATTCCCAATAAACTCATCTTAACTGACAACCAGCTCTACCACCGTCAATTTATGGTATATGCTCGTTCACTAAAATCCACAATGATAGTGCTAGCAGATGGAATGACTACAATTAGCAATCATCCCATCCTTGGAGAGAAAATTCAATCTCGCAAGGATATCAGCTAGTATGATATGAAGAATATTGCTGTGCCACAGAACTCAATAGAAACAATAATGACAAAGTCCAACGGCCACTACGGTCCGGAACTACAACATTTGCGACTTACACCAGAATGATCCAATTAACCTCATGGCAGCTTGACTGTAAACGAAAATCAAGAGAGAATCTGTACTAGAAAGATCTTTTTATGAAAAATACCACCATTGGCAACCAGTTTACAATGAAACTGTAGCCTGAATATAGTTTCGACCTTAGCCTTATGTTCCTTATAAGCAAGACAGAAACAATGTTATTTTGTTGGGTCCAAATTCGACATTTTCGAAGCAAAACACAAATTTGTTAGTTACACTAATTCGTTCATTAATTAAGTGAACATAAACGACCCGTATTAACCTTCAAAAGGGAATCCATATAGAAACATAAGAAAACGATATTCCACCAATTTTTATAAAATTATCTTCAAAACTGAAATCTTTACTTGGAGGAATGAATGAACACAACAATTAAAAGATTAAGAAAAAGGAATTCAATACTTATTGTAGAGTACGGCAACCAAAACTAAAAAAATGAGTTTTTAATGTTTTTTTTTTCTAATGTAATCACAGACAAAAACCTTTTTTATATTTTTTATACGAACATGAATGTGTTTATATTTACGAGGCAAATATCTTTTGTTAGAACAACAAAACAAAAAATAGGGGAAAACTAATTTCGAAAATAACAAAAAAATGTCAGTAAGTGATGGCACTTACGAGGAGCATACATACATATATGTACACTCAAAAGCAAATACGGGAAAAAATATAAACAAACAATACAAAAGAAGAAAAATACAATAAATTGTGATCTCTTACTCTTACTCACATGCACACACAGAAGAACAGGCTTAAACCAAAGACTATAAATATATTTTTAGACGTAGACGCTTTTTATACAAAATAACAGTGGACGTGAGTAAAAAGAGAAAACTTAAATGAATTGTAGGCATTGTTGCCAATTTAGCTATAAATCTAGCGATTTTTATGTTACTACAAAGTAACACTCAAATAACGGTTTCTAAAGAAAAGAAAAACATAAACAAACAACGCGAATTCTTTCTACTGTATTTTTGTGACAAGTGTTTATTAAGTGAATGAAAATTAAAGTATAAAATTAAATTGTAAGCTTTTAATAAGGGGTGATTTTTTAAGAGCTATAGGAAAATTTTTCAAAAAAAAAAAACACATAAAATTCAGAAAAATGCATGAAATCTTTATTTGAATCAATAGTACGGTCCATATAATTTAATGTTTGAAGATTATTTCATGCAAATGTTGACCGCGACTGCGCCTCAAATGGTCCATCCGCTTAGTCCAATTTTGGCATACTCTTTCCAACATTTCGGCCGGTATCTCATGAATAAATGCTTCAATGTTGTCTTCCAATTCGTCAATTGAAGCGGGCCCCACAAAAAATAGTCTAAACGTGAAATAAAATGTTCACCGAACTCGCCTCTCAATAAGTCCATTGTTACGCGTGCTGTGTGGCATGTGGCACCGTCTTGTTGAAACCACATGTCATGCAAGTCAAGCTCTTGCATTTTGGGCAACAAAAAGTTGGATATCCTCTCACGATAGCGCTCACCATTCACAGTTACGTTACGATTCGCAGCATCTTTGAATAAGTACGGTCCAATGATGCCAAATTCAATGATTTGCAAGCGTTGTTCGTTTGTAAGACGATTCATGGTTAAATTATAGACCAAACTGAAGATGTTTGACAGTGAAACAAAACACGAAACGTCCGTGAGCTGTTTAAACCAGTGTTGCCAAAAAGATAATAGCTAAAAAATCACCCTTTAATATTGTCAAAAACTTTAACAACTTAAGTAATGGGGCCTAAATATAACCAAAAATTTCGCCGTGAGTGGCTAAATCACGAAAAATTGAAAACGTGGATGGCACAAGACGAAAAAGACGAAACAAAAGGATTCTGTAAGTATTGCAGATGCTCCTTGTCTGGAAAACTTTACGACCTATTAAGTCACGCGGAAACTAAAAAACACAAATCAGCCTCTTCGCTTAGGGGATCATGTAAAAAAAAATTGGAATTTTCCCCAAATGCAAATATTGTTGACAACGTTAAAATGCAAGAGGCCGCTTTATCTATATTTGTATGTCAACATACATACGTCGAACAATGCTTAGTGATATGTGTAAAAACAATTTTGATGATGCCAATAAAATCCGTGTTCATAGAACCAAATGTACTGCAATAATTAAAAACGTTTTAGAGACCCATGCATTAAATATATGTACATAATTTAAAAAAAAATTAATTTAAATTTATTGCGAGTATTTTTTCAGAATTAAGCGATAAATCGTTGCCTTTTTTACATAATATTAAAATTCCCAAAAAATTAGCTATGTTTTAAGTAAATTTTCTTAAAAACTTTTTAAAATTAATTGTTTTGGCGATTTATCGCTAAATTTTTAATTTATTTTAAAATTTAGCTATTTTCTAGCTATTAGTCGACTTTAGCGATATTTTTTTGAAAAAAGTTGGCAACAGTGATTGTAGGTTATGTGAAGCCATCTAACAAGGAAATAAATGTTACTAATACGCCAACGGGTCTGTATTGTTAATACAATATTTTATTGTTGAAAGAGAGAGAAACTTTACTAAAACAAAACACACACACACACGCATACACACAGTGCTTTAGAGTGAATGAAGAATGAATTGTAAACATCACAATTATAAAAAATTATGCTCAAGAGATCTGTACGGGCTTATGAGAGAGTGCACGCGAGGGTGTGTGTGTGTGCAAGTGTGTATTTTTTAAATTGAATTTCAAATATTAAAATAAATGCTACAATAAAAACAAAAGAACTTTAAATTGTAATGGTATTCAGCTATGCTGGCATGAAAACTGTGTGAAAACGAGTGCGATAGAGAGAAAGTCTAATAAAACGTTGCTTAAGAGAAAAGAGCAACACAAATACACCATAAAACGTAACTACAGTGAAATGTAGTGGTTCTTTGCCTTTTTTTTAATGTGAATTAAGTGTAGTCAATTTAAATCTCAACAAATAATTGCGTTAAATTGTGCTGTGTTTTTCCAATTTTTTTGGTTTTTTAAGAGAATAAAGATTTGTGGTGGATTTAATGATACCAGAGGAAGAGTAGAAAGGACAAAATTTTTTCATTAAGAAATTGAAAAAGTAAGATGTAAAGTAAAAAAAAAAACAATTGAGAAATAAAGCCAAAGTTATTATTAAGTTAAGCGAAAAGTCCTTTGAATCATGAAACTGATTTTAATTTATATAATAGGCTTTGAGCCAATGAAATGACCAATACGATCTAATAATGACGAAATTTTATCTTTTTGTATAAAAATAAAAAAAAAAAATAAAATTTTAATTTTTTTAAAAGGCTATAATGAAACCAATTCAATAATTTTAAATCAATGTTATAGGTATAGTAATAGACTTGTTGTAAAAGGCCAATTTTTTGAGTTTGAAATTAACGATAAAGTTAAATTTGATATTCGTATCGAATTTTGAGTTTACTTAATTTTACTCTTATTATTTGCTAGTTTAAACCACCAACGTTGGTAAAGAACTGTCAAAAGTGGTTGACAAAATTTTATTTAAAAAAAAAAACATTTAAGTGAAAGAAAGCCAAATAAGACAAATTTTTAAGTGATTATGAATTATATAAAACCCAAATTGACAATAGACATTCTTAATTTATTTATTATTTTTTTAAAATTATTTTTTACTACATGAATGGCGGACCCTAAAGTTTACAGTCGATTCCGAACGACAGAGTTTTGATAAGATTTTTCATTGCAATTTTATTTATTGGCAGAGTTTTTGTCAAAAATCTTCTGAGAGAAAGTCGCCGAAGAAATATTTTCTCAGATCTCTTTTTGTTGGAGCTATCTGACCCTGGGTTTGAACCGTGACCTGACGTCTAATTAATTACTAGACTATGGCAATTTCCAGCACAATGTATTTATATGTATTTACTACACTTCATGATTTTTCCATCGCTCGATTTCCTCGATTAGCACCACAGGAATTTTTTACGTTAAGTTCTTTAGGTTCGAATAAGTTTGATTACAAATTGTCAATTCATGGCTCTAAAATGTAATACATAAATATGTTGATTGTATTAGGCAAAACTTTAGGTGAGCTTTTAATCTTTAATTTATTAGAAGGCATAATTCAACTCAAATTATTCACTGAAAAGTTATTTGCTTTTCTATTACAGAGAAGGTAAGGTCACAATAATTCAACTAGAAAAACAGTTTGTGAATGTTCGATCTGATAACAAATCCTATTTAAACGGACCAAAATCAATCAACAGAAAAGGTGTTGTGTTCTATTATGACAACACCAGACCACATACATATGCATGTACATCTTTGATGGCCGGCAAGAAACAGAGAGCATGGTGGATTGGGCAGTTCTGATGCATAGTCTAAGAGAAGAAATATTGCTTTTCTATGTTCATGAATATGTTGTATTAATTTAACACGAAATCTTCGAAAAATACTGATTAATTGGTGGAGGTGATTTGGTGGAGGTGATTAGGTGTAGTTGTTGAGTGTCTTGATAACATACATGAATACTAGACAATATAGACTAGACAAAATACAATCATCCTTTAAATAATACATCAAGAAAGATCTCTGAATGCGAATAGATATTAATGAATCCATTAATAGACTTCTTCTTTAGAATTATTAAAGGAAAGTTCGATCTTCTCATCAATAGTGCACGGAGATATAGACCAGACTGTAGGGTTAAATCTCAATCTCAAATAGGTACGAAACTAGTCCCAAGGATAAGTATGCGGAAGATGAAAGCTTCTACAACAGTACTAACGGGGCATGGAGTCCTTTAGACATATGGCCAAAAGATGGAATAGAAATATCTCTGATATCAATGCAACCCTTCCAACATCATCTAATCTAACATTATCATTAACAAGACATTCTTGGAAAAATGTTAAAGAAAGTGAGCAAAATTTCTCAGCCCTTTCATCTAATTAAATGAACAAATACTCGGTGTTCCTTAAAGGAACATATTATAAAAAAGGTGTATTTCTTGATCCCATTTAGAATCTATGCTAATTTCATAAAGGCGTACACAGCCTTTCCATTTATTTGAAAATATGTATTTTCTTTTTAAACAACTTTTTTCAACTGTATGTTAAGATTTCCTTTATAGTTATAACAAAACCTACAGCAAAACGAATACAATGTGACACAGTGTAAAAATAGCACCACTTGTAAAGGTTTGTGGTGTGCCATAATAACGTTTCTGCTCTTATTTTTTACTATCCTTTTTGTAAAATAAAATATAAAAAATGAACAATAACAAGAACAACAAAGCAGACACATAGTAGGTTAACCTTGTCCTGGGCGTATGGAACAAAAAAAAACAAAAGAAAGTAAAATGAAATAAAAATAAATTGTGAAAATAAAACTTTTATTTCAATTTAATATTGTATTATTATAACTTACAACAACGACAACAACAACGAAAAACAATAACTATGCGTGGCTTAAGAACAACAACGTTTAAATTCAAATTGACTTAAAGAGGAAAACAAACACAAATACAATTGCAAATAAAATCAATGTTGATGATCTCTTATTAGACTCATAAAGCCAGGAGAGAGCTGAGTGCGAGAGTAAGTAATAGTTAAAGGTGGAAACGAGAAAATCGTTTTACTGTTATTCGGATTTAATATAATAGAAACATAAAAACAATAACAAATTATATCATAACACAAGTAAAGAAAATGGTGAAATCGTTTATTAAATTCACAAAAGTACTGAGAGTTGTAATAGAGAAAGTAATTGAAAAAAGAAATAATTTTTAATGAAAGAGTCAATTAAGCAGGATTACTTTAGACTGATTTGTAGAGGAAATCATTTCTACAAGAATGCCCTTTACATTTTACCCATATAAAGCTGGGAGTTCTATGGAACTTGTATTCAATTTGAATGCTGGTCATAGTGTACGAAATGACCGCCTCTGGATTGGTTGCAACAGTGGATTCTTTTGAGGTATTTTTCGACCACTATTGCTCGCATTTTGCTTGGTATTTCGGCTACAACAGAAAACAAAAAAAAAACCTAACAATGTTAATTCGCTCGATCTTGGTGACCAATTGAATCGCCAAAACGTGAAACTTTTTTTCTGGAAACTTCTAATGCAATGAAACAAAAATCGTTAGTGTTATGTGGCATGTAACTACCTGCAAATCAGACTATCATACGTTTGCAGGATATCATGCAATTATAGCGGTCCAATGACACCCACAGACCATAATGAATGCCAAACAATCACTTCTTAGGATGCAATGGCTGAAATCGTCAGAGACCTGTAAGTAGCGTGTTGGCTTATTAAAGAAGAACCATGGTTCAAACCTCAGTTCAGACATCGTGAACACAATGAAATCTGAAAAAAATGTTTCTTTCGTTGGTTTTTTAAATCTGTCGCTCGGAGTTGACGTTAAATTTTAGGTCCCGCCACCATTGAAATCCCTCAATCTACTACAATCTACATATCTACCATCCCTTTAATGCCTCTTTAACTTTGAGGGCACAAAGTGGTTAAAGGTCAAACGATTTTACTTGAGCAATGTTTTCGACAGTGCGTACAGTGTGATACTGCACAGGCCTGATTACGTTTGTAATGCTTCCAGTCTCTTCAAAAATTCTTTATAATTTCGTCAATTACTTGAGAAATGCTCAAAAAGTAGACAAATCTTCGATTTTCATGCCTTCAATTCATTAGTTTCCACCTACATCTTTCGTGCCAAAATTATCACTCCTGAACGTTATAAACCATCTGTCACATATAGGAATAGATGGAACGTATGAGAAAAAAATGTTTTGATGGACAATCAATATGCTTCAGCTGGACTTTTCTTCAAATAAACAAGTAAACCAAAACTTCCTGCCAATGATTAGCACAAATTTTGACATTTCCGAAGTAAAAAAGAAAAAATCTTTCTCTGACTAAGTGCAAATAAACCGCATAGATTTAGCCTCCAACAGGGATATAAATTAAACAAGGAAACCGTATGTGAAAGATAGACCGACTGTAGTGAGTCCCGCATTTTGAAGTAAATACCAGCAACAAATTTTATGAATAAGGAAGGCTCTTTCGTAAATTTCTGTAACATTTAAAATGTGAGAGTATTTTTTAAGGCCAATCTAAACTGGTTGAACACAACATGAAGCCAAAATAGATTTTCTTAATAATTAACGGTACTTAAAATAGAATGCAAAGAATGGGTTTACTTTACTTGCATATTTGCGGTATAAAGGATAACAAAATCGAGAATGACAGCAACAACACAGGAAAAGTGGTGAAGTCATATAAAGGGGAGTTGAATTCCATTTGGGTTTCTTTTTCTTGCTGCTGTTATTAAGTGTTGTTGCTCTCTCTACTACAGAATTACTGTTACTTAATAATGCCATAGAAGTTGTTGTACACTTTTGGCACATTTCTGCTTGAAGTTGCTATTGTGTTGCTGTTGAACATTTATTGTTATCGTTAAGGTCTGTTGGTATTGGGCTTTTCCCTGTTCCTTTTTGGCTATTTTTATTTGGTTTGTAATAACCAAAAAAAAAAGGAAAAGGAAGTACAAAACATGATGAAAAATACATACATAAGGAGACAGAAAAAAGAAAACACAAAAAACAATAAAAAGCATCATGATGATAATGATGATGTTTTGATGCCATCGCATAGTGTGTTATGTAAAATAACATCAAGTACGAAAATATTCTCTTTTTTAAAGTTTTATACAAAAAAGAGTTTTGGTTTGGTTATGATTTGTTTCACATAAGTATTGTGTGTACATACCTTGTGTGAAAAACAATATATTAAATGAAGACAATGTAACTACGGAGTTGGACATACTGAATCCATATTACTATACAACAAAGCAATGTTTTAAACTTATTTTTTCTGGCTTTTTTTATTTTGTGATAACTAAAGCTTAGATTTGGTTTTTTTTACTATTGTAATGATTTTTTTTAATTTAAAACTATTTTAAAAACATTGTTTTATTTGTTAAAAAAAAAAAACAATTGCATGTTGTTGTAATACTTTAAATTTATATAACTTTGTTGTTGCTACAAAAACAAACACCCAAAAAAAATTAATTTTTTATCTTTTTTAAATGAATTAACACTTCAAACCACAACCGCTTTTATTTTTTATTATATTTCGTCGAGTTGGTTCTTTTTTATTTTCATTTAAACATTTTTAATTATTTTCTTTTATTTCCACAAAAAAAATTTTAAAAAATCTATTTTCTATTCTATATTTGGTTTTTTTTATTTTTCGTTAAATTATATAAATTCTCTTTCGTTATTATGACCGTTATGTTTGACAATTTGCACTCGACTAAACTTTCATTTACAGTTATAGTTTGCTTTTACACATTTCACATCTCCCACTTTTTAAAGCATTCTTTAGGTGTGGTAAGTTTCGTTCTCAATTACTGGAGGTGTAATTTACAATTTCTCTTTCACAATTTTCAAATGCCTTTAGATTTTCCTGTTTATCTTTTCTGTTATTTTCTATTGACATTCATAACACTGGCGAGCATATAAACAAAAGAAATGGTGAAAATGAAAAATAAACAAAAATTTTGTTTATATTCTCCCCATTTTCTATTTTACTCTCCGGTATGGTAGTATTTCCGCTTTCACCGACTTTCTTTCTCTCACATGGAAAATAAAAAATAAAGTGTTTTTCTGCTATTTCTTTAGTTGCTTCCGGAAATAGGATGTAGAAAATATGACAAACGGAAATTTATAAAATTTATTTTGGGGCAAAACAGCTCTCTTAATATTTTAAATTTTTATTCTCATTCCCATGGCACTAGGCTGAATGGAAGAAACTGTCATAATTCAAATAATAATAAGAGGAAAACGGATTTTTGTTAAATAAATTCATTCCTTTAATGTCCATTAAAGAATATAGGACTGTTATCAACTATCTGTCACTTTCTTATAACTGTTTAGCATGGTTTCCATTTCAGTAGTCGAGCTTTTTCAGTTAAGCAGAAATTGTAGCAACTCCCAGGCCATTGGTCGTCTGGAAGCAACGCCCTCTATGAACATGTATTGTATGTAGCGGTGAAAGAGTGTTCTGATTGAGCTCTACTCTTTTTTAAGAGGTGATACTGGCTAATCCTTTATCCTTTCTTGAGTTAATTAGACCTCTTTGATAGTTTATTTGGAGTGGATTGCAGCTTCTTTATTTTTTAAATGTTTCCGTTTTGATTCTCAGAAAAAGTGGATAACAAAATTTGACCAAAATTTAAATAAATATTTTTTTTATATTTGAAAGGAGGCTTATTAAACGAAATACGTGTGGCTGTGATCGATAGAACTACCATTTTTTTTTGGAGTAGAGTTATCTTAAAAAATTATAACTTGAAGATCCGTTCTATATGGACGTATCAAAACTTCCCAGCCTCAGTTTTTGCCCCGTCAGCAATAATATGCGTGGTCTGGCGGTGTTATGGTGGAAGACAATTCTGTCCATTTTAATTGAATTTCTGATTTAAATATCGTTAATTGCTGACAGCAGAGATCAGAATCAGTCGTTTGACCAAGTCATAGAACAATTTGCTTACAATCCCACCAGATACACTGTATTAGCATTCTTAGTATCAATTCTAGCTTCGTCATCATCTACGAAGTTTCACTTAACTGCGTTTTTCACACATTATAGCAGTACGGAATCCCCATATCATTGCCTATAACCTTTAGTTTCAGAATTGTTCGATTTCGTTCCATTTCAGCAGTGACCCGTAAATAGAACTGCAATTCATTAATTTTTTTTTTCAATACGTGTGGCTTGTGTTTTGTTAATAAAAATTAATAACTAGTTCTCCAGTAGTCGTTAATAATTTTTTTGTTCGATCTTCACATATTTAATATCAAAATTAACAGCTCGAAAACGAGTGGACCATTTCACCGCTTTTTTTCTAATTACAGCATCGCGTCTGTAATTTTACGAAAATATGTGATATTAATAGCGTCTTCTAGCAAAATGAAGGTTAATATGTCCATTCAAACAAGCTATAATGTTACCTGATGAAAATAATATTACCAAAGCTATTACTTGCTAGAGTTATGTGGTGACAATTTGTAACTAAACTTTTTCGACCAAATTTGAGATGAAATGTAATACATATACTACATATGTACACTTTTCCCAGCTATATTCAACAGCTTCGATACCTTGCTTATAGTAAGAACTGTCTTCAGTTCTTTGGCAAATCTTTTAGCTCGGGACCATTTTTTCAAGTTTGGTAACCGAAAATAATCCAAGGGAGTTAATATGGCGAATAAAGTATCTTGTGAAGTAATTCGCAACTGATATCAATGATTTTGGTCGTCGCAATCATCTTGATGAAACAACCCTACAGTTTTTGCGAAATGTGGCTTTCATGCTCATTCCCAAAAACCAATCCAATGATGACCCCAAATATAAGTCTACGACTTTTTTGTACATGATTTTCACAATAAAATTCACTGCTTTGACAGTTCCTTTGGCATCCATGGCAGGGAATTAATGCAAAAATGGGCAATGACGCTGTTTTTATTATATTGTAAGCACACAGAACATTCATCTTGAGCAAGGTTTTCGTTTCTGCAAATTTTAGATTAAGATGTTTAAGGATACTTATTACTTCAGTGAACTTACTCACATTTAGCTAACGATCATCCAATATCATTCAGTGGATGGTCTACTATGGCGTTCCTATTGGTAAATCATTCAACTTTGTCTAAAATCTTTCCAAAGTAAAATTTGCGCTAAAGTCTCAGTCATCAATTTCTTCCATTCACAAATGTCGTTTAATTTTGATTGCTCCAAGAGTACAAAATAACATGGATTCTTCAAACTTAAAACATATATTTTATAAGGTATCCACTTTTACTGTTGTCTCTATGGCGGTTCGGCTAATTTTCGAACCCCTCTTATACAATATGTGCTTTCGTTCAATTAGTGGGTAGTTATTGGAACTGGATTATTTCTATTAGTCTTGTTTTTTTTTTTTTTTTTTTTTTTTTTTTTGTTTTTTGCCAATTCACATCAGATGAAAAAAAAAACATCGGTTAGCTTCAACGATATGGCCACCAGTCGCGAACAATTAGACCTGATAGGACAGTTATAAACAAATTTATGAGGGCTTTGCACGAAGGTAGAGTAACGGTTTATAGTGCCGGGAATAATCCTCTCTCCGTAGCAGTGACAGATGCTAGACCAGCCAGATCTCAAAAGTGACAAAATGAATCGTGTTGGTCTGGGTAGTTTCTTCAATAAAACGGATTATTGAAGACAAATGCAAGTCGGTAGCAAACGACTATTGACACAAGGACGATTTGGTTGCAAAATATAAAAAAAACTCTGTGTACAATACTTATTTTCATTTAAGTGATTAGGCACACACTAAACACAAAGCAATGTGTATATTCTAGTTGGAATCTCTGGAACGAGTATGTGAGCATAATTTCAGAAATTCTTAAACAATTAATCGAGAAGATACACAGATTTAATTTCTATGGGAGTATTTTAAAGACAAAGTTTATTGCAATATAACAGAAACAAAGGTGAAAGGCGAAATAAGATCTCAATTATAAATTGTGATGTGTAACCATCAAATCACCATCATTCATTCCTTTGGATATTCTTGATATTAAACTTGTCTTGATATTGAACAAAACTGTATCATGGACCAACAACGCTTAATAACTGTTGGATGATGTTAATTATGGATTACTTTGGGTTTTCGGAGGATGTATTGATTGCTTCGAAAGTTAATTTCTAGAGTGATTTTTCACTGAACAAGTTTACAGGCTCTACTGTACGAAAGAACCATTGGCAGGCGGTATATATGGAATTGAGATTATCAATCTCGCCTTTCTATTAAAAAGAGCACATCAAATCCATGAAAAATATTTTATTTCTATGGGACTAGACTCTTAATGAGGTTACAACAGTTATGGGACCAAAACCAAAAAGGACCTAAAAAATGTTAATTTACCGTAAAATTTTTGGGGGGGTGGGTGTAACGTTTTTAAAAAAATTCATTTTTCAAAGTACATTTTTATTAATTATCTAGAGTGTATTTTATTGATGAACACTAATCATATGAGTAAAAAATAAATGTTTTAATACAATTAGGGAATTACATATTTAGAATTGAATATAATGAAAATCGACTAAAAGTGATTATTTATTATTTCATTCAATATTGAATAATGTTAAAATGTTAAAAATATTATATAAAATAATATTTATATTTTTCATAATACGTACGTGCACTTATCAAACAAAATTAAATATGTTTTCAACATTTCAATAAACGCGATTCTAAGCTCAAGTTTAATGCCTATTTTAACGCCTTTTATTAACACGTTCAATATATTTAGTTTTATTTAATGCACGTTTAGCTGCATTTGGATCCATCATGCGCTTCCAATCGGTCTGTCCAACAACGAAACCAACGGCACGCATTTTTTCCTGTTCACGTTTCTCTTCGATATCGGCCCAGCGAACCTGAAAACGTATAAAAGTGTATTCAAATCAGATTTTTTTTTTAATTTTTTACTGAAATTATTAACTTTATATATATACAGGCCTGAGGAATTATGATTACATTACAAGAACGACCCAAACTTCGAAGTAAGAAAAAGAAAGTCAGAAAAAGAAAGTAAGAAAAAGAGCAAAAGATATCCTGATTATTTCCTGAATGACTTTGTATCTGGTAAGCAAATAAATATGTAGACAATGTTTAAAGTCTTCCTACTACTATTTGAAACTTTATTAGCAAATCTTTGAAACTTTTTTAAATTCGTACTATTCGAAGCGGTAGAAGTTGCTATCCGTTTTCAAACAGAAACAAATACGTCCGGCAGTATGTTTGGTATCGCTTCAGGACAGATGTACAAAATTAAACACCAATTAATCGAGATACGAGGGGCGTTAAAAAACTTCTGCATCTGACCTTCAAGGGCGCTGTCATTTGCCTCATTTTTGTTTTAGACACAGGTAGCACAGTCACGAGAACACATGTGAACTTTCAGTCGATTCGACTAAATTATTTTTCATTTACAAGCTACTTTATGTCGATGTCCCAGTACATTTTTTACATCATGTTGGATGGTATATAAGAAGTCTTCGCCATCAAAACGCACTGGGGAATTTTTAACCGCTGCTTGCATAAGATGCATGTTGGTACTCCACAGGTATCTTAATTGAATGAAAAATTCATATTTCGGATTAAAAATTGCACATGAACATGTTTTGTGCAAGACGGTTTTCAAGACGGTTGCTTAAATCGTTTCAATCAAAATAAACTGGACATTAAACCATATTTCGTAGCTGTTGATAAAACGTTAATCTACCATTAATAAGTCGAAAATATAGATGGAAACCTGCGGAATTGCTCTGAAGACCGTCAGACGGAATGGCATTCGTGACAGTTGTTTTGGTAAAGGAGTTCTGTCTGCCGATGACATTCAAAAAGTAAAACAATTAGCACTAAATACGCTGAGATCCCATTTCTCGCCCATCAAAGGGCGTCAGGAGTTGCATGGACTCTCTACACCGTATATGTCAACACAATACCCGCCTCAACTGGGTTCCGCGACATTGTGGCATGGAGGGAAACGAAAAGGTGGACGAACTGGCACGATGTCTGAGGAGGAGACGATAGAGGGGATATATACGCCTCTACAGGAATACTTTTACAAATTGGAAAAGCAGCATGCTAGGTGTGGTCCAACATACTTGGTTGCCGAATTTCAAAACTGCTGAGTGTTCACTCGACTCGACCGAAGAACGAGGGAAAAAAAAACGGTTCACATATTAACGACAATTCTAACGAGACACTGCAATATTGACAATTTCGCTAACAAGATCGGTCTGCTCCACCAGGATTACTGCAGAAGCTGCCATGATGTGGAGGAAACGGAATCGGCGCAACACCTTTTATGCGAGTGCCCTACACTTCAGTACAGACGTCATCGGTTTTTGGTTGACAGAACTTTTGAAGATCTGGGCATGGTGGCGAACGTGCTACTAAGGGAACTGGCCAGTTTCATACGGAGCTTGAGGTGGTTCAAACCCACCACTAACGGATCATGACAAGGGGGATTACCTCACACTGGGAACACAATGGACCATATTAGCCAATGTGTGAACTTGCCTGTAAACTGTAAGCTACCCGCTAACTTAACCTAACCTACATTATTGTAATACTTCGTAACAACTTGCTGAATAAATTAGTGAAAAATCATCTTTCATCAGGGCAACACTAAATTTGGGTCCTAAGAATTGCATTCTGTTTTCAAACCTAACAAGTGTTTCGCTGGGAATTGTTTAAAACAGTGAATGAATATTTTGAACATTTTTTCAGTGGAGGGATAAGGCAATTTGAAAAACATTGGAACAAGTATAGTGAAGTATTGGAAACTTATATTGAAAAATGGAACCTATTTTGCGTCACAAATATTTGTCTTGTGAATTAAATTGGGTTCTTAGATCGAACTGTGACTCATCTAGATAAAAAGTATCACATAAATAGGTCGTTAAATATTATTTTGTATACTTTCTATACGGAGTAGTATCTCTATGATAAGAATCTAAATTTTTGAGGGAAAAAAGTGAATCCCATTCATTGCAGCGTTTACTTGGTAGTTAAATATAATTGTAATAATTCCCCAGCAGTTGTGCTTATATTTTCGAAACTAATGCAAAATAAAATCGTAAAACTTACTCTCTTTTTGCCCTTGGCATTGGTACGCGGTTGCCATTCATCCATTTGCAGGTATTCCTCCATAGTAGGTTTACGCTTCGATGCCAATTTACTAGTACCATCCAAACGGGCTACGCAAAAAAAAAAAATTTATCATTTAATAATTGAATCATTTCTAGAGTTTGTTTCAATTTGACTTACCCAAATTTTCAGTGGTTGTATCAGTTTCCCATTTGCTTTTTAGGAATCCGCACTGTTGTAAAAATTATTTTAAAAAACATAATTGTAAGTTTTTTTTTTTCTTTTAACTTAGTAACCAAAAACAAAAACAGAAACAAGAACCCAAAACCTTTTTTAGATGGGTGGTAAAAGGTAGAATAAAGTTTCGAAAGGGATTACAGAATATCAACGGAATGTGAAATGTATGTGATGAACTTAATGACTAAATAGATTTTATTAAAATGACTTACATTAGATGTGGAATCATTGCTATCTTCTTCATCATTTTCATTATCCTGTGTTGCTTCATTGGCTGCATTAATTTTATCAGTTTCAGCCTCATTATTTTGTTCAACTGTTTTTAAATTATTTTCAGTATTTTCACAAACTGTATTATCATCGTCCTGTAAAGAAATTATTGACCAAATATTTTAAACAATTGTTCTTTTGTAAGAGATTTTAAAAAATTTAGAAAATAAATACCTCATTTTCATTGTTTTCTTTGAGAAAAAAATTCTTTAAAAATATTCTTATAAATTATAAATTATAGAGGCTTAAAACTATTTAACGAAAATTTTAATTCAATTTACAATTCCAAGAATTATTGGAATTTTTCAATTTTCTTTCCAATAATTATTAATTCAAATCAATCTTAAATTTTAATTTATTGTACGATATAAATAATTGTCAAAGATGTTTTTAAAAGTGGGCGGTTTACAATAGCAATCAAAGCCCATTTTATGTATTCCACAATTTTCGTTTTTCACAGCAAATTTTCTATTTTATTAGTAAAAATTATTTTAAAAATATTTAATTTAAATTATTTTGTAGTATTTGTTCATGTTTAAATATAGCAAAGATTTAATAGTTTAATATTAATCAATGTTTAATCATAATTAGCTTAATATACTTCAGGGCATTTTTTGGAGGGTCCAATCGCATTCACAATTTGGGCGTATATTGTGAGCATTTAGTCAAATTTTAGGTTTACTATAAGCAATACTTATCCCTGATTAAAAAGAGAGTTTATTAAACGGGTGTTTAATTAGTTAAATACTTTAATAAGACATAAATCGTGAAATGCTAAAGATAGGACAGTGAAAGTGGATGCGGAATAAATTACGGCTTTCGTGTTTTATTTTCCGCCCAATTTTTTATTCAAGCATATCTTAATATAATTGCAAATTCACTACGTTTTCATAATGCTTTTAAGTCGAAGAAGGTATATTTTCGGAATGTTGCATCGATTTTCTGCTGCATCAGATTATTTGAGATTTTAGCAATCAGTCGATATAAAGTTTGGCTGCGTCTATATGCTGTATGCAGATTAAACAAAATCAAGTGCCACACACTATAAAACTTGAAATGCCAACAAGTTTGCTTTTTAATTTTGATGTTGTAAAGAAATTATTTTCAGGGAAACTTATAGATGTAGGATCAATACGTAAATGTAAAACTTTTATTCCTTCAAAGCCTAAACTTGCTGTCAGTGGCATTGCGATACTCATTTTATACACTGATTCACAGAGCTACTGGAGTTAATGAAAGTGAATTGAAGAAATGACAGCAAACGAAAATATCGGTTTAAACGATGTTCCTTGCGATATTTTATAGTACTGCGTCTGCAATATATGATTTAACTTTGCTATTAACAACGGATTGAAAATTGTGATATTTTGTTGTTTGCCCACATCATTGTACTTTATCGATGCCTGAACATTGTATGTTGCAAATATATTAGATAAATCCAATTTTTGCTTCATTTTCAGTTTCTAAGGCTAAGGAGGAGATGATGATGCGGAGTCCTCAACATAGTCATAGGCTTTTTTCTCAACTTCGAAATATACATATAATATGAATAAAGTTATTTCTAAATCGAGGACTATAATGGGACTGCGAGACATCATCATTACAAATAGCTTTGGCTTTATGTCAAATATTTATAATAATTCTGTTAAATACAAAGAAATGTCAAACGTAACGTACAGCATTACGCTTTTGCTCAGATGTTAGGCTGCTGCTTCTATTACGGAGATTTTTTTTTTTTTTTTTGCAAAAACTGGCTTTTTATGGAATACGAAATGACAATACAGAGTTTAAAGTCGTCAATATAAAAATGTTCCTTCAAATAATGTCACTTCTATAACGGAGACTGCCAGGCATGAATTCTAATAATGATCAACATTTCCTCGTTGTTGATAGTTGAAATCGCTTCGTTTAAGTTACTAAAAAAAATTCATTTTTCGAATATTTTTTTGCAAATGATTTTTAATGATAAAATGTTGCAATAAAGCCTTAGTTTTTATTTATAAGTGCTTGAAGTAGTTCGGGCTTTATTTGAAATTATGGTTACAATGCAATTATTCATAAACACTCTATATTTATAGTATATAGTTTTTTAATTTCCGTTGTATCAGTTACACATTTTTTTACGTTCCTTTAAAGGACATAGAGGGCTGTCAGAAAGCATCTCCCACATCTTATTACAATTTCATTAATTAAGGATTTCCAAATAAGCATATGAATGGTGTACTTTAGCAGAACTAGAGCCACAACAAATATTTCACATTCGGCATTAATTTTTTTCATCCATACAACATTCGCTACCAACTCGATCCCAGTGTGGCTTCTCTATGCATTTGTGAATTATAGTCTATTGCTTGTCATACTTAGTTGTTGATAGGCTTTCACATTTTGAGTCCAAACCAATTAAATCTGGGATATAATGGAAATTGGTTTATTGAATTCCATATGCCGATGTAAAATGTTCCACGTTTTTCAATCAACATTGAAATATTTTATGATTACTAAAACTTTTTGAGATTTCTATTGATTTAGTCTCACAAAGCCTTTCCTGCTTATCTTCTTGCTCTTCCTCAGGTTTTTGAAAGATTTTAGACATTTACAGTGTCTCCGGAAAATAAAATACTGCATACATACAGACATACATACATTCGAGTGGATCGTCATTATATGAAGTACCACATTAAGTAGGAACAGAGATAAGGTGGTACAGCTTTGACGAACTTTTACGTTTATTGTAATGGGTTTGCCTGTGTGGGTGTGCTAAAGAATGTAGTATTATGCTGCGCTGTATAACTCTTTGATGAGGTTAATTACATATTCGGGTACTCCTGTTCAAGTTAATGCTTCTTAAGTGACATTAAGTGTGTTTTTAAAAATTCGCTCGAAATCAACGAATACTATATAAAAATATAAGCTTTAGTCAGCAGACTTTTCAGTAATGACTCAAGCTCTTGATGTGGTCAATGCATGATTCGTTTGGTTTCAATGTCAGTTAAAACCACTTTGTATTTTCCAATTTGATAAAAAAAAAATTAAATTTTTAGCTAAATTTATCGGGTTATCGGAAATTTCCAAATCAAATTCCGAAACACTAGAACAGTTGGACAAATACAAATTAGGTTTTCTATTAGAAAATAAAACATTTTTAAAGGGATTAAAATGATTACTGTCGCTATTCCGTACAGTAATACGAGTCAAATTTGTAAGGAACTTTTTATCCACATTAGCGCTGTGAATTTTAGGTTTTCAATTAACAATTGTATAGAGGTGTCGGTCTTCGAGTTCATCACAGTTTATGTGATATGATTTAAGACGCTAAACGCTTTTATGTAAAATAATGTCTTAAGGAATACTTATATATAATATTATATAATGCTTATGTAATAAAAAGTAAATAAATAAAAATCTTAATTTAATATTAAAATTGTTTCACTTGGGGTCAAAGACATAAAATATGTTTAATGCAGATTAATTCATAAATTTTTAATTGTATCTTGAAAGAGCTTTAAGATAAAAATGTTTGTTGGGTCAAATATTAATAGTGGCTGGTGGTAGTAGTTCTCAAGGTGACAATCATCAATAATTTTTAAAGACTTTCGTTTTACCACCAAAACCGTAAAAAGAATCCAACTTTGTTTGCAATGAAACTGAACGTTTCAAAAATTCAAAATGAAATTTTCTCAAGCTTAAACTAAGTTAAAAATGAATTTTATAATAAATTAAGAAAAGAAAAAAATATGAGTAATTGTTCTCATGCTGTAGAATAAAATCAAAAAGAAATTAAAGTCTTAATATTAAAGTCATATTTACCACAACCATGTCTTCAGCATCTTCCATCTCAACAACATTTTCCAATAAACTGGAAATGTCCAATTTAATATAATGTCCTGGCGTTGGTTTCCATGTATCAATGATCTCCTTAATGTCACGCTCGCTGCGTTCATGAAAGTTACGACTTAGACAAGTTTCCAAATCACAAAACAAATCGATTATATAGGGCTAAATAATAAGTGTTAAATGGATGAAAGAAAAATATTGAAGAAGAAGAAGAAGAAAAAAAGAACTTGATGTTTACAAAACAATTTCAATTACATATTCATACAATACGGCAGTGAGTGGTATGTAATGTTTGCCACTAACTGAACATTATTATTGTACTTACCACAAAACCGGAATCTTTTGAATGGCAATAAAAATCGTTCAATGAACGTAATGAATTATTATTACAATCGATAACAATAAAATCATATAAATTATCGGCAACTGTTTTTTTGAAAGATTTTATTAAATATTCCATATATTTTTCCTCCATATTTTTATCGTACTCATAAAGTATTTCTTTTTTCGGAATCTATACGAGAATAGAATAAACAATGAAAAAGAATGAATAATAAATTTTGTTTATTAAGTTTTATTTGGACTTTAGGAAATTACTAGAAAAAAAAAACATGGCATCACAAATTGTATTTCATACCTTTTTACCCGTTTTAGGGCATTTCTCTTCATAATCATTTTCGATTATGAAATAATCGTCAATACTTAAAACACGCGGATTATTGCCACTCATTTCTTTCTCTTTCTCTTTAATTAATTTAGCAACATAAGATTTACCACTACCGGGTGGACCACGTAATATAATGCATATTTTTTTGGGTCTAGTTTGGCGTCCCGGTTTCAATAATATCTCATCAATCGATATTGTATTGTTATTTTCTTCTGTGGGTATCGACATTTCTAAATGAGCTGCTGATACCTTGGGCAAGTTTTCATTTGCTTCAGCTGTGGAGGGAAATAGAGAGGAAGGTGCATCTTGCATAATGTAATTTCCGCTGGTATAAATCATTGGTGGTGGCGGAGGTGGTGGTGATTCTGGTTCTTCAGGTATGCTTAAGGTTAAAAATAAGTCAAATATTAAAGAGTTCAGTAGTTCAGTTCAAATGAAAATAAAACATTCATAATAAATTACGCTAGCAGTGCTAAACTGTAATTAATTATCAATTATTTTTCAATATACAGTAAGACCCCGATTAACGATGTTTCAGTATTACGCGGTAGTATTGGCATTCACCTAAATCGCACACTGTATTGATACTTGTGGTGCACTATATAGCGACGGTGTATACTATACATGTATCTTTTTCAACGCTCTTTTGTTACCCTGTCCAGAATAAAGATTTCAACTGTATTTTCCGAAGTCGCAATGTATTTACATATGAACGTGTTAAGCTGCCTCGTTTAACGCTGTTTCGTTTAGCGCTGCAACTTATTGGAACGTATCCCCGCGTTAAGCGAGGTCTTGCTGTAATACAATAACATCCAAATACTTACTCATCGGTATCGGAAATTTCTTCAAGGTCAGCATCTTCTTTTTCAGCAACTTCATTTTTATTTTGTTCTAGCGTATCCTTTAATAATAAAAAACAAAACAAATTAACTACACTTGTTCATTCATTCTCAAATTTTCGTTCACTTGTTTACCTTCTGTTCTTCATTTGTTTTTTGTTCATTTTGGGTCTCGGTAGGATTATGATCCGCTTGAGATTGTTTTACTTGTTGTTGTTGTGGTTTCGGCGTATTTCTATTTTTCTGTTGATTTTGATTCGTTTGTGGCTGTTGGTGTTGTTGTGGGTTGTTTTTACTATTTTTACGCTTTCTGCGCTTTTGCGCAGGTGTTAGTCGTTGCTGTTGCCTCTGCTGTTGGGGATTTTTTGCTTTTGAGGCATGATCATAATTTATTATTTTTAAAGGTTTAAAATCATCTCCATCATCATCACCGGTCTTCGGTTTGTGTCCATAATCAATAACTTTCGGCGCTATTGTCGTTGGTGTAGCGGTATTATTTGAATAGTCAATTACTTGCACTGGCCGATAGTAATCACCATAATCGATATTATCACGACCATCAGGGCTGTTATAATTGTAATTTGCACAGTGTAATCATAAAAAAATTGTTCGCTTCTTTTGTTTGTTTTGTATTTTCGTTTTCATAAACTTTCTTTAAACTTTCATTGTTGATTAATAGATTAATAAGAACACACAAATATACTTGAAATTTTGCAATAAAGACAAAAAATATGCATTTTCTTTTTCTTTATTATTTTCTTTTGAAATACAAATTAGAATGTAGCGTACGTTTTTTCGTTCTTTTCTTTTGTACTCGTATTAATTTCTTTTTATACAACTAAATTTTCCGCACTTGACGGAAAAGGGGATAGGGCAGGGGGTCAGTTTTTTATATGCATTTATGAACGTACATATACAAGACAGAATGTATAATAATTTATATGACTGATGTATATTTGACCTTTAGCAAATTCTTTAAGGGTAAAATATATGCTAATAAAAAAATCATGATAGGTCTATAAGACAGACTATGTTACTTTTATGACTATAGGAATGTTTTTTATACTGTAACATAGGAAGTGGGTATTTTTCATTAAAGGGTAATAGAATTCCTTAAACACAAATCAGTCTTTACTTCTTGCTAATTATACACGGCAAGTATATAGGTTTCGAAACTCGATACATTTTTTAAGGCCAGTATAAAAAATGCTCATTTACTTTATTTTAAATATCAAATTTAGGACCATTATTTACAACTGATTTAATATCATACATACATAATTGGTCATTACAACCCTTCAGTCAGGGTTTCGACCTAGCTTCTCACACCACTTATGTTGTGTGCGTTAATTTTATACATGGGTGGCGGGACCTACAGTTTAAAGTCGACTCCGAACGACATATTTTTGAGAAGCTCTTCATGGCAATTTTATTTACTCTCAGAGTTTTTGCCAGAAATCTGCTGAGAGGCAGTCGCCGAAGAAATATTTTTCTTTCATATTTCGTTTTAATGCCTGACCAGGGATACGAACCCGGGCTTTCCGTGTAATAAGACTACGGCGACTACCACACTGCGCTTAATATCAGTAGGCCTTAATAGCCATTTTATGTCTCGAAATAAAAAGGGTGTTAGCTAACTTTGGAGTTAAAGTTTATGTTTAAACAAAATATAAATAAGAGGTAGAGTATGGCTGCAGATAATTATTTAAGACAGTAATCTTTTTAAGCTCGTAGGGCTTTTCTAATACAGTTGGGACTCGTATACAATGACATTTAATAACTAAATTAAAAAAAAAATAAATAAAACAACGAACGAATTAAAAGTAGTTTTTTCTGGGAACTAATTAGGGAACTCGTGATAGAAAGTATTTCGTAATTATTTCGATCACAATTATACGAAAAACTCGCAAAGTCGTAATAGTTTGGTGTGTAATTCGAATTATAATTTAAATGTTTTTTCATGCAACAAATGCATAGTAATTATGATTTAACTACACAGTAATTTTTTATTTTTATTTGTTGAAAATAAATTCATTTTGTATGTAAAATCAAACTTAAACAGCTGGAGTGTTTTGATGAACTCCAGAGACAGAAACGTACTTGAGTTTCGTGTATGTTAGACATACTCAAAAACTTGAGGTTAGCAAATTCGAGGTCAGGAAAGGGGAATAAGTTGACTGCAGTATCATTAGCATGCAGCCATCGGAACTACAATGGCTGTCGGTTTATTGGGTCGGTACTATTTTTAACACGAAACATATTTTTTTTTATTTAAAAAATATTTCGAATTCGAAATTTCGAATTTGTTTGAATTCACAAGAACTGTGTAAGAGTACCAAGTAAATACACATAATATTTCATTACTCCATTTAGGACAACTGGTCATATTAGGTTTAGTTGAAAGTATTATTGTAATAAATATCGAAGTATTTTGGCTAAATTTCTAGATTAATAATTCTAAATTAATAATTAACATTTTATAATCTATTATTTATCTTATAATTACTATAAATTTCAGCTACTCCAATTATCCAGATTTGTTAAACATCATAGATATGCAGCATAATGTAATTCTCACATTTTCAAATTATTAAAAGACTTTTAAAATAAACAAATTTAATTTAACTGGAAAAACAAAGTAACTCTCTTAATTTGAAAATGTATTGGTCTATTTAAATTACAAATTTTTTCTTAACTTCTAATTTAATTTTGTATATTTGTGTTTATTAACATGTTAATGAAATCTTCTTCCATTTGAAGAGTAGAATAATAAGCTTTTAATACGATTGTAGATCTATTTAGCAAGGGTTTGTTATTGAAAGATTTAGCAGGGAAGGGAAAACTGTGCGGTGTTTGTTCATAAAGTCAAGTAAATTCCTTAATTTTGAACTTATGTTACAGCACTCAAAAACTCTATGTTTATTACATAAAGAAGAGTTAAACCCCCCATACAGAGAATAGATTAGTCATGCCGAAATAAAGGTGATTATAGCATCTCTAGGTTACTTTGGCCCAGACTACATCGTTTTAGATCTGAACTAGGAGAGGGAATACTTTAGGTCATTATTGGATTTCTCTGAAGTTCTCGACTAGTTTATGGGACACCGGTAGGTATGCTATGCTAATTTTCGAAAGTTTATGCGGTAATGCAGAACAGACTGCTGAATGAATCTTAAACCTCTGCCGCGGAGTTCACAGACTCGGACTGATGGTCTTAGGGAGTTATCGGCTATATACTAAAGACATTCGGCCCGCTGTTGAGATGAGTCTTTGTTTTTGTTTTTATCGTCTTTTTTACTGTTTTTTTTTTTGCCAGTAATCTTTTACCATTAGATACAATATTCATATGGTTAATCCTCCTTGTATCTTCAAGTAACATGTAACAAAATATCAATTTCGTTTGTTACGTTGCTTTGTTTTACATTCATTAATCAAATTGTTCCAGGTGGCAGATGATTAGATCTACACTACTAGATGAATCACGGCATTATAAAACTGAAACTTATTTGTGCCATGGTAGAGTCTATGTCACAGTTTTCATCGATTATAAAAGATTTTTTAGCCAAAAACCGTATCAAAATAATTTTTCAATCACCGTATTTTCCGTATTTGATTTCCAAGAAGGTATAAGGATTGTGCTCGCTATATAGCACCGCTTAAATATCCCAAGGATATACCAAATAAGTACTGATACAATTAGGTCGACGATTGCACTAAAAGGATCTGGTTTAAGGGAGACAAATTATCGATTTTCTTTTAACAAACCTCACATTTGGTATGTTTATCTTTAAAGAATTTATAAATAAATGGGCAGATATTATTCAGATGTTCACTAAACTTATTGAGACATATAGTTGATCAAATTAAGCGAATACGTTTAAAGTAAAAATATCTCTTCATTCTCTTCATTGACTTCTAAAATTAGAGAACGTTTGGTAATATCATGTAGAAATTTACAACGAAATTATTTCGGTTGTTTAAAGGATGGTTATAGGTTTAACTGTAAAAGAACGATTTTATTATACAATATAGGAAAATTTAAACATTATTTAAACTTTTCTGAACAAAAAACATTTGCACATCATGAATTACAAAAAAAAACTCAATGCAATTTGGGGCATTTTTGCTATAAAAAGGTTTTTCTTATAGTATTTAAAACGTAATTTTTATCAAAAATAATACAATTTCTTAACTGTAATAAAAGACAAAAACATTACAAATAACATGAGCTTTTGGTTTCATATGTTCAGAGTGTCTTATTCATAGCTGACATGCTTATGGGCGCATTATTGGGCTCTCCTACACATTTTTATAGATCAGTATTCGGTCACCGGTGTCTATTGGTGCCGTTCACTAATCTACATGCACATATATTAGTTGTAACGGTTTTAGGTAAAGATTGTACAGGTCAAGTTAGATGGTTATCTACAAAAAGGTGAATTCAGATAAGACATGAAATGTTCAAATTTTCTAGATTCCATGATTTTGAGTCGATTACAAAAGGCATCAAACTCCAGTGGAGCTTCCAGTTACCACAAAATGGATATGGAATTGAAGTCTTATTGCCATCCATAACCTACGTATTAATATAATATGGGTAACAAGAGCATAACTAGCCGTAAAAATATTATATTTTAAGGATATGATATCTCTATAATTTATTTTAATCTATATAGGTGCAGTGCAGCCCTTGCGCTGACCAACTTCTTCTTCTTTGGAGGAACTTGGTCAGTACAGAGGCTGCGTTCACCTGTGGCGTCACAACGGGCAGCTATGCGTGCTCAAGTGAGCTTTTGGTATCAAGGCTATCACACTAACCTAACCTAACCTATATAGGGTCTGCCAACAGGTACTTCCGGTCTATCAACAAGGACTTTTGACAGCTGATAATAGCCATCTTATTGAAGCCGTCTGTTTTTCCAAATCACCATGAACGAGCATAGACATCGACGTGTAGACACTGAATGCACTTGGGGCAGTTAGCAACCGACCCTATATATCCAAGACCATCCAATGTATTCCGAAAGTCACTGTTTACTGTAAATTTTTCTTTGAGAACGACGTTGACCAGGCCATCACTGCCAAAGGCGGGCGCTATAGATCGTTTGTTACCAACTTCTTTTGGCCTGAATTGGATGATCTTGACACCAACATCGTGTGACGCTATGTGCCACACAGCTCATCCCACATTGAATATTCTGCACGAACGTTTTGAGGTCATAGTCATCTCACGTGGGGTTGAAGTAAACTAGCCACCAACATCATGCGATTTGACACCGTTAGACTTTTTCGGTTTTGCCATCGATCATATTCAGTCTGGTTTATATGCCACAGACTAGGATACTTGGACATTTCTAATGCGTTTCACACAGAGAAACTGTGACGAACACTTGAGCGATGTTATATTCCACACATAATGGCATCATTATGACTTTCAAACGAATAAAACCTTTTAATGATATTTCACATACTTTTTTAAATTTAAAGACGGGAAGCACTTAATGAAAGACTCTATGTAAATTGTTTTGTTGCGTTAAAACAGAATTGGTTCGAAGCAGAGGTCAGCAAAGAATCGTTTTTTCGCTACTCATAAGTACTCATGAAATTTTGAGTATGAGTGAGTCAAGAGTATTGAAATTCAACTACTCTGATTCATTCGTACTCGCTACAACATTGATTTATAAGTACAAGTTGCAATGAGTATGAGTACAACGTTAACATCAAACCCATAACATTCGAAATATGTTTGATTCATACGCCTACTCATTCAGATTCATAAATTTAGAAAAATACTTATAATACTCATGAATGATTCGAGTGATTCGAATCATTCATCAAAATTTTAAGTCTTAGTTGTTGTTGCATTTACAAACAAAGAAGAAAGAAAAGACAAAGACAGCAAGCAAAGCAAACACACAACCTTCTTGTGAGTATTGTGGTGTTCGTACTCGAATCATACTTATTTTGTGCTTCGTGTATACGTTGAGTCATGGAGAGTTGAAATCAACAACATCATGCGTATTGTTAAGTATGAGTGCGATGAGTACTTCAAACTTTGAATATGAGTAGTATGAGTATGATATTAAAATAAGTATGAATGTGTATAAGTATCTGAAATTATAAGTATGACTCGAATCTACTCATCATTTTGAATACTCATTGCTGTTCTCTGGTTCGTAGATACGCTAATAAGATTTCACAAATTTTGGTCAATGCAGAAGATCTATTAAGATTATTGAGTGGCCGGATATATTGCGTTATGGCACAAGTAGGTTCATTGTAAATATAATCAAACCTGCGCCATACTCCTTAATGACTTATAGGTGTTTATGCGAGAAGCATAGGTCTTTCATGCTAAGATTTTAATAGGGGCACAGAGGAGGGTGAAACTATCATTCAATTAATCGGTCATTGTACAGCGTTGTCTGTGGAAAGATTTAGCCAGGAACTTTAAAATGATTTGAAAGTAACAAGGTTTTGTTGCGTTTCAATTTAGTTTTGACTTTTTAGAGTGATATCTCTTAAGATAGATTACAATTTTATAGGTTGCATAGATCGATACCATGTAGCACTCTATTGATTGACAGGACGATGTTGAATGAAAGGAATTATATTTTTTGTTTTGAGGCTCAAGGGGGATTGGGGATTTATTTGTATTGTCTTCCTTATATATTCCTCCCAACAAAGTTTTGGAAAATTTCTAAATTATTTTAGCTAAAAAGATATATGCAAACTTAAAGAGGATAAAATAACTTTAGTCAGCCTTAACCAACATACTCAAAGTAATCAAAATTCAATTTCATTATTTTCCACATCGCGAATAACATTTGATTTTTCCCAAACTTTATCATTTTTTTGTACTTAAGTATACAAAAAACAAAAATTTAGGGATAAGAGACAATTCGACATAAGAAGTTTATGATAACAAATTTAAGAAAAATTTCAAATTTTATAACATTAGACAAGTTGTGATTCAATTTTATTTACAAGTGCATTGTATAACAAGGAAAAAACATGTTTCCTGTAAATCTGTAGAGATAAAATACTTTAAAGCAGTTTTTTTATTTTAATTGAATCATTTCCTGAAATTGATGAATAAATCAAGAGTAGAATAAAAATATAAAAAAGGACAGTACATTTGTAAAAGATTTTAAGCTTCTATACTAAAATCAAACAATTTATACACAATTTCATAAACATTAATAGACAATTATTGCTATGGGTATGAGTGATACTAAATTGTTTTCGTTTACAGGTTTTTATAAGTGGTGGCGATGCTAAAAGAATTGTTGTGTTTTAATTTTTATAATTTTATTATTGTATTAATAAAATTTGAGTTTGCAAATATTAATCAAACACTTTTAAATATTGCAATACAACAATTACAAAATCAGGTTGAATGTGGTTCGATAATACTCAAGATATATGTATGTGTCAGGATATGTCTATAATATTGTATTACAAATTAAGAAATAATCAGGGGATCTTAATTACGTACATACAATAAGACGGGCTTAAGTATTAATTATATATTAAGTCCATGAAAACATTAAATACACAGAACATTAGAAAGCAGTTATTGAATTAACATAAAACATAAAAAACCTATTTTAAATGTGATTCAATTTATATTTATACTAACATGAAAAGGAGATATGTAATTCCTAAAATTTATTCAGAATGGAATTTCTAAATGCACATATTGTCCTCTTACAGCACTTAAAATAGACTAAGTACTGTAAACACTCGACCTTTCTGAACTCTTTGCACCATCTGAAATCGTCTAAATCATCTCTTACACAGATGACAACACAATATTAGCGACGGGCCATAACATCGACAAATTATGCTGGAGACTATTCAAATGAACTTTCAGACTTCTTTCGGACGAGAAATCTTAAAATATCATCATTAATATCCTTATTGAACTACGAATAATCCGTCTAAATACCAAAAGTATCTGAAAAATTTACTCAACTGTCAAAACGATGTCCTTAAGACCGTTACTCACTACATAGTACAAATGATCTAGTGAAACACTTGCATGACGGTCACTGCACAAAACACTTTGCTCTAGAAGCAGTTTCGGCTGTTATGTCATAGGAAGGGGAACTGTTAAATAACGGAGCTAGGTCTTTTTCCCGAGATATGTTAAAAAGACCTCGCATATATTGGGACCTCGTCTCATACAAGACAGATCTCAACTATATATATGTATATAGAGAACCAATAGAGAATGACAAACAAAATCACCGCATAAATGTCCAGACCATGTACAGATTGGTATTGGCACAACTTAGGTCAAAATAAACTCCTTAACTATGACCTGGATGCAACTCAAACTGAATACTGATGCCAATGGAGCCATCCTTCTGGGATAGTTCAGCTGCTTGGTGTGTAATCTATTGTGTTGGATGAATAAAGCAATAAAGAATGGAAAAAAAAAGAAAAACCGATATAAAATTTACACAAAATGTGCATAGTCTAAACCGATAACACATGCACACTGGGCGAAATTTTTAGTTAAGAACTTTAGCTAATTGTTATTGAAAACGTATTTTATTTAAAACATTAATTTTTTATATTTCAATTAACAAAATTCGTTGGCTCTATTTTTAGCAACACGACACCAAGACAATTAATAAATTTGTTGCATATTTTTTTGATGTATAAACGAATTCACATCAAGTTTGCAATGCAAGTATTGAGACGATACAGAATGTTTAGAAACATCATAATCAACTCATGTCAAATTAAGATATTCTAGTTAAACATTAGGTCAAAATGTTTGTAGGGTTATGAGACCTAAGAAGCCTTATTACACGGCCTTTGTTTGTGTAGAATACCATATCATTCTGGAACATACGAAACCTCCGTGAAGACATGGTCTTAAATACACTACAAGATTGGAATACATAACACTACCAAGACGGGGAAACACTGAAGTGATGGCGATAAATTATATTTAAATATTTGGGGGTATAATACAATATTTTAAATGCACAAATTTTTGAAGCACACAAAATTGCAAGTGTTGTTAGTAGCTTTTAATACCATTCGGCAAATAATTAGTAATAATTTTGTACTATATGTTTAGAATACGTACAAAAATAAATGATTTGGATATACTAGATGATTTGGTACAGACTATTTAAATTTAATGTCACTGGATACGTGTAGAAATTGAAAAAAAAAACCGACCTAATGATACAATAGCAGACTCTAAAAAAACTTTAAATTTAGCAAAAATTATTCGCTTTAGACAATAGATATTAAAATATTATCTTTAAAAGAAGACGATTATGACCATAATGGTTTATAATTGTCATACAAGAAGCAAACTTATTTAAAAGATTTGTTAGTAGGTACATATTTACAAGACTTTTACATTGTTTCAGAAGGTAAAAAGTCATTGTAAATCTGTTAATGATATTGAGATTTTTGGTTTTACGTACCCTCTACAAATGATGATTAATAATAATAGAAAATAAACAACACTAATAGTTTTAATTTTTTTTTTCTTATACTTTAAAGTAAAATGAATGTTCAATAACTTTTATTCACTAAAATTCTAATAAACGCATAAAATGTAATGTTTATCGCTAATAATTCATAAATTACTTTGTTTTCTTTTCTTCTTCTTTTCAGATGATATTTACTTAAACAGCAAGTAAAATATTTTTAAAATTACGAATATTCATGGTGATTTCAATTTAGTTATATTGTGTAAAAGTTATAATAGATTATAATAGATTGTAATTCAATAATTTTTCAACTTGTATTACGTACGCTACAGCGAAAAGCTGTACATCAAAAATTCGTGAATGAAAGTAGAGAAGGGATTATTATTTTTTTTATTTTTTTTTTTTTGTGTGTGTTTATGTGTATGTTTATAGCAAGCTGAGAGAGCATATTCAATGACTATATTTTCATTATCAGTTTATTTTTTATTTTTCTGTCCGTGTTTTTCATTTTCATTTTAATTGCGTCGATTCCTGTTCCTCTTTTTGTTATCATTGGAAAATCTAGGTTTGCCATTACCGCTATAAAACCCACATTATGTGTACGATACGACAAAAAGTATTGCAATGAAAAGAGACGAAAAGAAATGGAAAATAAATTCCATATAATTAACTGGTTTTATCATTTTTATAAGGTGACAAAAAAAAGAATTAATGGGCGACACTAACTATTTACCAACTGAACGAGACAAGAAACTTTGAATTTGGATTTACAATAATTCCTATTATATTTTTGAAATTTGCAACAAAAAAAAAAAAAAAAAAAAACGAGGGCATCAATAAAGTGTCGTAATTGAAAACATTAGCAGCCTGCAAAATGGACAAAACTTAGAAGCTCAGTTAATTAAACTTGATTACAAAGGATATATGTAATGTATATAGTCGAGTTAACAACAAAATAATACAATTCTATTGACGGCTATATTATAATTAATTTATTTCATTTTTATTATTATTTATTCAAACATTTTTATTAACTCACTGTACTAAAATGTAATAGACTTGATGTTAAAGGTATGATATTATCTAACTAACTACACCTTTAGCTTTCGAAACAATAACAATTCTTTTATTCTATCATTTTGTTCACTTCAAAGAGAATTATCCATTAACATATGAGCGCATGATATATTAACGAATAAAAAAAAAGTTAGAAAATATTTGCCTCTTGTCTACTGCTGAGTAGGTAAATGGAATGATAAATTCCGTTAATTATACAATCCTGATATTTTTTTTTTTCTAAATAAAGGAATAAAGGGGAAAATATAAAAATTCAATGTGAAATTAAATCTGGTAATTTTTATTGTAGTTTTCATTGTGTTCCTTTTTCATATGAACCGAAGAACACATCACGGAAAATTAAATACTAAAGTTGTGTTCAAATTAATTATCAGATCTCCACCGCAATCATTTAAGCAACACAATAACTTATTATGTGGATTATCTGCAAATTTGTTAGCCATAAACTAAAGCGGACAGACATATATATGCAAAAAAAAGCTTGTAAATCAAGACAGCTAGGACAAGTCTTTGAGTAAAAATGTGTACATCAGACGGACAAGTTCTGTTGTTCTTTTATACAGTTACATCCAAATTATAATATAGACGTACTAACATTGTGGTGGAGGATATTTTCAAGTAAAATTATATTTCGAATATATTCAGTTTCAAATTAAACTTACCCTTTAATCCAGTCCTTTTGATCTTTCGGTTTGGAGCCCTCATCAGCTTGTAAATTGGGTAGATTGGCAGAGATATCTTTGCGGCGGAATGGATTGTTAACGTTGCGGTTTGCAGTGGCATTATCATCAGAAACAGAACCATCTTTGCTACGATTGCTTCTACTATTAGAACGACCTCGTCTTTCCTTGGAGTCATTTCGTCCCTTACTGCCCCTGTCATCGTTACTACCATCACGAGAAAAACTACGCCTGTTGTCGTCGGCACCATCACGTCCGAAATTACGTTTGTTTCTATCTGGACCATCGCGACCAAAATCACGATCACCCCTATTATCTGGGCCAAAGTTTCGTCCTTGACCATCATTTCGACCAAAGTTGTTGCCATCACGTCCAAAGTTTGAACCAGGTCCATTATTGGGGTCAAAATTACGACCAAAATTGCCGCCGGGACCATCTCTTCCAAAATTGCGTCCAGGACCATCGTTAGAGCCAAAATTTGGTCCATCAAAATTACGGCCAGGACCATTTGGTCCAAAACTATTTCTGTTAGGGCCAAAATTATTACCGCGATTATTAGGACCTCCAAAATTGTTATTTGGACCCCAGTTGTTGGGACCATTGGGAACACAATTGTTGGGGCCATTAGGTCCCCAATTGTTACGACCATTGGGACCCCAGTTATTCGGACCATTTGGGCCCGAGTTATTGGGACCATTTGGACCCCAGTTATTGGGACCATTAGGACCATTATTATTCCAGTTATTAGGACCATTGGGACCATTGTTACCAAAATTGTTAGGGCCATTGGGACCCCAGTTGTTGCCGCCATTAGGTCCATTCGGACCCCAATTATTCGGGCCGTTAGGTCCGTTAGGACCCCAGTTGTTAGGCCTATTGTTTCCCCAAATATTAGGATTATTATTGCCATTTGGGCCACAGTTATTGGGACCATTAGGTCCCCACACATTAGGCCCGAAGTTATTATTGCCGAAATTATTACTTGGACCCATATTTGGGTTAGCTCCCATGTTACGTTGCATATCTCTGCCTCCTCTAAAATCTCCACCACGGAAATTTGAATCCATTTCATCACCGACTTCTGAGCGATTTGATGATTTGTCTCGAAAACTATCACTCGAATTTTCCACATCTATAACGTCACTGTTTCGTGTAGCCTCTGAACCATCACCATGTCCACGCTTTTGCCACTCAGAAAATGACAACTGTCGAATGTCGGTGTCTTGCTGCTTAACTTGATCGGTACCCTTAGCATGAGCAACTGCTTCAGATATTTTTTTCAAAAAATCAGGATCATTTAAAGTTTTGGCTAATTCGGGTATTGCATTTGGAACACCTGCAGATGGAGAAGCCTGCATTGGCGGCTCTTCATCACTCATGTCAGGCTTATCAACTTTAATGTCAAACAATGATGGAATCTTTTTGGTTGGTGCCGCTTTATTTTTACCCACAGTTGTGTCTGATAAATTTTTCTTTTCTGATTTTGATTTTTCTGCGTCTTTAATAGATGTTGTGCCAGAAGCAGATTCCTCAGTCAAATCTAAACCAGGTATACCATCGACTTTTTTAAAGATTTCCGACATTTTCTCGTCCTTATCTTTGCGTTGTTCACTCACAACTTCATCGTCGTTATCATCATCATCATCCAGGGTAATGACCTCTAAACTTGCAACAGCTTTAACTTTTTTTTCAGGCTCAGGGGCATCAAAACGACTTTTTCGTTTACCCAAAGGTCCACTAATATTTTTCTTAACCTTTTGTTGATTATCTTTATCTCTGGCAGTTGTATTTTCATCTTCTTTTTCTTTTTCAGTACTACGTGTTTTCTTTTCTTGGGTATCACTAGGTTCAACTGAATCTTCATTTTGGTCTTCTTGATCTTTAGAGGTTTCTTCTGTACTGACTGGTTCAATTTCATGTTCGTTATTAGAAGCATTTTTACTTTGATTTTGATTCTGATCTTGATTTTGTTTAGATGAAGAACTGTGCTGACTTCCAACTGAATCGTTGCGTCTTCGAGCAAAAGAATCACGTGTTTCGTTATTATCGTTTACTACACTTTCATTACGCTGGCGGTTTAGTGGTGGCTGCTGGTGTGGTGGTGGCTTCTGTTGTGGTGGCGGCTGCTGCTGAGGTGGCGGCTGATTCATGAGGGACTGTTGTTGCAGTGGCAGCTGACTTGTGGGTGGCATCTGATTTGTGGGTGGCAGCTGATTCGGGGGTGGCAACTGATTTGGGGGTGGCAACTGATTTGGGGGTGGCAACGGATTTGGGGGTGGTTGCTTTTGTGGTGACGGCTGATTGGGATCCAGGCCCATTTGCTCCAATTTACGTCTGCGCATTTGTTCACGTCTCTCAGCTATGCGTCGACGTTGATTTTCAAATTCTTGCTCATAGCGCTTGTACATTTCCTTATCAGGATGATTAGCGTTGGCTTTCTTCCAATCCTCAAATTGTTGTTCCCACTGACGAAACTGTCGATCAAACATTTCTTCATCTAAATCGGTAACACGGCCACGATTGTTATTGCCAGGGGCACCTCTCTGATTTGAGCCGCGATTACTATTATCTGGGCCTCTGTTGTTAACACCCGTATTACCTCTGTTATCCCAATTACGATTATTGCCACGATCGTTCCATTGGTCATCATTCGTACGATTATTGTTCCCAACATCACGATTGTTGGGACCACTACTCCAATCGTCCGATCCGCGACTGTTTGAAGTATTTTTCCAGTCATTTGATGAATTGTAGCCCGAACGATTGTTTGGACCATCATTCCAATTGCTTGATCCACCTCGATTATTGGGATTATCGTTCCAAGTATTCGAAACACGATTGCTGTTGGGTCCATCATTAAAGCTGTTAGGTCCACCACGATTATTAGGACCATCGTTCCAATTATTTGGAGGTCTATTGTTAGGATTGAAATTACGATCATAAGGACCACGATTAGTTGGAGGTTCATTGCGGTCATATGGACCACGATTAGTTGGAGGTTCATTGCGGTCATATGGACCAGGATTAGTTGGAGGTTCATTTAGGTCATTTGGTCCATGATTATTTGGACCTTCATTACGATCATTAAGACCACGATTGTTTGGGCCTTCATTGCGATCATTAGGACCACGATTATTTGAACCACTATTCCAATCATTTGGCTCATTATTGCCACGATTATTAGGACCATCATTCCAATTATTTGAGAGTCTATTATCATTAGAAGCAGGGCCACCTGCACGATTTTCAGACCCATCATTCCAGTTATTGGGACCGCGGATATTATCGCCGATATTACGACTATTAGGTCCATAGCGGTAATTGCTATTATTGCTTGTATTCAAATTATCATTATCCTGCGATATGTTGTCACTGGTATCGCATTTATTAACCTCCAAGGAATTTGGCTTGTTTGGCCCAAAATTGAGATTGGGAGGAGGACATCCTTGATTATTCCAATTATTAGGTGGACGAATATCGTCGCCAGTATTTTGATTATTATTATTATTATTCCAATTATTACCTCTATTTATGTTGGGTCCATTGGGTCCGCCCCTATTATTAGGCGGAGGTCCCTGCCAATTATTGGGTCCACGATTGCCGCGATTATCTAAATTTGTTGTTTGTTGACTCAGTGGCGGTGGTGGTGGTGGCCCTGTAGGAGGTGGCCCTCCTACCCATGGCGGTTGTTGAAATTGCTGTGGATTTATATTGCCAGTATTTGCATTGGCATGTTGCGAACCAAAACTTGGTGGTGGTTGATTAAATGATGGCGGTTGATTTTGCCAATGTGGTGGAGGTTGTTGATGTTGCTGAGGCTGTTGTACGACTGGTGCAGGAGTAGGAGCTGAATAGTTCGGAGTTATAGTTTGGTTAGCAACTGGAGCTGGGACTGGCGCCTGTGGTGGGGGAGGCTGTGTATATAGCTGAGGCTGACCGGTTATCTTTGGTCCAGGCTGTACAGGTGCCGGTGGCGGTTGCTGATAGTATGGTGTATAACTTGGTGTAGCAGGAGTAGTTGTTGATGCAGCTTGTGCCATTTCCATTTCCCGCTTATACTAAATTTAAATTTTTTTTATAAAACAGATGTTAAAAAACTATCATTTAAACAAACCTGTTCTCCATATTGTGCATGCCATTTGGCATACTCTTCTTGATATTTTTGCCACTGCTGCCAATGCTGTTGAAGAGCATATTGCTGTTCAGGCGTCATAGCCGCGTATTGAGCTGCTGTATACTGAGAATACGGATTTGCTCCTGCCGCAGCCGGGGCTGTCAAGGCAGTGCCCGCAGTTGCCGCTGGTGCTACTGGAGCCAACGGTATCGACGCTGCTGGTTGCGTTGGCGGCAACATTGGTCCTATAATTGGAGCTGACGCTGTTGCGGTTACTGATGCACCACCAGGCTCTTGTGGAGGCGGTGGAGGTGCTGATGTAGGCAACGGAGGTGCCGCCGCATACTGAGACCATTGATTCCACATAATTTTATAATTTCTAACTCACTTTTTTTCTTCTTGCTTATTACTTTTTTACAATAAAAATGGTGGTTATGTATGTATATGTTTGTCTGCAATTTGCCAAACTCTTTATTGATTTTAACGAGATTTTTGATATTTTATTCACTTTTATTTAACTTTTATAAGTTTATGCTACTTGTTTTATACTTTTTTAATGGTTTTACGTTTAAAATGTAAATAATTAATTATACAATTTAGCCACAAGAAATTAATTTCCGCAGAGAAAAAATTCTGTCGCCATTTTTAGAATAAGTGAAAACTAATGATGGTAAACATTTCGATAACAAACGCTAAAGCAATAACATGAATATTTTTCTTTATATCTGAAAAACTGTATATGAATTTTTCTCTCTATAGGTGGAACTAATAATTGAAAAAATACTAAATAAGAAAATAAATAATTTTATCTTTTAGAGGATAATATAATATTATTTTTGAACATGTAAAACATATATTATAACTATTATACGTATGGCCCAAGAAAAAAATGTTTAGTTATAATTTAAAGCTATAAATTCGAAATTCACACCGTGAATACAACTTGTGTTTCCTCCCAGAAATGGCTGCAGCCCAGACATGACTGAAACAACATGTTCCACCATATACAATTTTGCGAGAGAATCTTTTCTTTCTTAACTACTCGCCAAAGACTATTTTATTGCATTTTATAAATTTGTTATAAAAAAGAAACCAATCGAAATTGTAACATCTCTTCTCCACTAAACGCCTTCTCTAATGCACCGATAAATTTAATTTGTTTTTACGATTACTACATTCTGATGTATGTTTGTAGTTTGTTTTGTTTTTTTATTTCATTGATTTATAAACAAACACATGTGCTCTAGGCAATAGTTAAGAAGAGAGTATTCATTCGGAGCAAGTAATTATGGCGAGAAAACGAAAGATTCCAGTACGTAAACATCATGGCATACGAGATCCTCTCAAGCAATTGGAGGCCAAAGAGAAAAAGTAAGTTGGTAGTCAATTAATTTCTTAGCAATACAGTAAAATTCTGTTCGTACTACTTTCTACCCTTTCTTCCGGCAGGCTGAAAAACGTTATCAATGCGCCACCAGAGAAAGATGACCAAAAAATGTCGTATAAATTTGTACAATTTAAAAAATTGGCAGACCAAGCAAAAGCGGGTAAAAAAATCAAACGCATACACAGCGGTACAGAAGATAAACCGAAAGAGTTTTCAGGCACAAAAAAAGGAAAGTCTGTTGGAGAAGGCAGTAAGTTTAAGAGCATAAAACAAATGCCGGGAGAAGAAGATTTAGACTATATCCGTCGAGTAAATCGTATAACAAGTGAAAGTCTTAAGGAGGCTCAATATGAAGCCAAATATGGTGTAAAAGTGGTTAGAGATCCGAAAACCGGTGAGATTTCCATTCAAAAAAAGCCGCCCAATGAAATCGATGAATTGCTAAAGCAAAAGAAAAAAGAAACAAAGGGAGGCAAAGTGAAAAAGAAGAAAAAGGGCACTGGAAAGGACATACAAACTTTAGATCCTAAATTGGTTAAGGAATTGGTGAAGCAGGCCATCAGAGAGGATGAAGAGGAGAAGATAAAGGAAAAAGAAAAGGAACTTGTGGAATATCGTCGTGATAATGTGAAATTTGGAGAAATTGTACACGCACCGCCTACCTTGTCAACATTGCCAAGGAAAGCACAAAAAAATGAAACTGTACCCAGGGTAAGTGTAGAGATTGTCTTAACTTTTAGGTAAACAAACATCCAACGTGCGTACGACTGTAAAAAACTATATTTTGAATTGGAACTTTGGAGCTTTAAAAGTTCGAAATGTAGGTATCATAGCCGTATAATGACTCTGTTAATTTTTATAATGAAAAGTTATCTTTAGGGAGTTATATCAGTAACGTCCGTACTGGATAATTTCACTGGAAATCAAGCATTTGAATTTGCTAAATACTAGTAGTATTTCTGCAAATATCGTATATATTTTCACGTAATTGTTAAATAGTTCTTATAAACTGTTTTTATTTCTTTTTACAGCCTGGAAAGAAAAACAATCTTCTCCTGAAAGATTTACTGAACCCACAAGAAAATGGTAATCCAGAAGACAATGCGACAAAACCACCAAACAAGAAAGCAAACGCTACCAAAACCTCAACGAAGGGTCAACTAAAGGGCAAACGTAAAGATCTACCCGAGGTTACACGCAATATGTTGGAGAGTGAAAGACAGAAACTTGTCAGCCTTTATAGGGACTTGAAAAAATCCAAAGGCATACAATTAGATAAAAGTTGATTCGATTATATGTTAAATATTCTTTTTGTAGTAATTTTTATTGTTTAATAGAACTATTAAAAATAACAAAAAACTTAAGTTCAGAAAAATAAAAATTACCCAGTATTTATCTTTTGGATAAAAGTAAACATCCGTAGGCTTTCAAATTGACTTGAGAAAATGTTTGAAAACCATTGCTAGGCTATACATCCAAGATGTATGTCTGGATTAAGAAGTACTGCTTTGAAATAAATGTTTAAGGTCTATGTGGTGTGTATCTATAGTTGAGTCTTAACAATTAATGAATTACATGCCGCCAGATTGCTTTTGTAATAGTTGGGCAAAACGCTGTGTTATCAGTAGCGAAGTATCAATAAAACGATCCACACAATTTGACAGACACGTTTCGGTGGCGCTATCCAATTTGGAACCAGGTTTACCTATGCACTTATCCCAGCAAATTTCATTGAATTCATGTATCTAAAATTGAAAAATTTTACAAAATTAATTATGAATTAATGAACCTTACTGAAAGACAAAAAAAATAAAACATGATGACACTAATTGTGGCCGCCAACTTACCTGAGCATTAACTTGGGCCTTTTGTTTTTCAATCATTAGGAATTCTTGCAATTCTTTGTCGGCACTGCTAGAGGATAAACTATCGAAATCAGACATGTTTTTAATTTATTTCGTTTAACTAAGTAAATTCCCAGAAAAAAATTCAATGAAAATTAGGCAAATGACAGAGAATTTGCTTTTATATAACCTCAAAAAAGGAAAACACTAAAATACAATGTCAAACATCTGGTCTCAACATGCATCATGAATTGATAGCTTGATATCATACACTTCTTTACAACAATCGTTGATCACTGAGGTTATCGTAGAATTTATAAACACAAATATGCCATCTCAAAGCTAAAATCAAAAATTTTAATAGCGTAAACAAATCATTTGATTTTAGGGTAATTTAATTAAAATATACATTAATGATGTCATCTGAAGTCTCCTCCTCTGTGGACAATTGTGCTAAAGACTCCGATGACTTTTTTCCCACAGCCGAAGAGTTGGAATCGTATTATAATATGCTAGAAAATGGCACTATACTGGAGTTGGAATGGCAATGTCCTGGACGCCGACCTCCTTCACCAGATTGTTCCAGCAGCGGTAGTAAAGAACAGACTAATTCCAATGATACCATGGAAACTCAAGAGTATGTGAAATTTATTTTATGCAAGAGAAAGAAATTTAAATTAATTTTATTTTCTTACAGGCCATTAAAGGCAAATGACTTTGATTTTAGCGATGATGTTGCTCAACCTCAAATGCGAGTACGCAGTCAAAATTCCACACCGAAATCGGTTAAGAAAATAACAGCAAATTTTGCTGGTGTCATGGAAGCTTTGAAAAAGAAAAATGCCGAAGGATCGTAGTGGCAAAGGAAAATGAAGTCATCAGAATAAAGTATAATAGGTTTAGGAACATAATTAAATAGGCTGATATATTGTATTGTGAAAATATATGCTGTAAGTTTTAAGGAAATAAAATTAATTAAGTTTAAAAGCGATCCACTGTTTTTTCTGCTCCTTCACATAGTCTACAAAATATCCTATGTCTGAAGAGGCCATGCTTAGTGCGTACTCCTATAACATCTTTCATCTATCGCTTACTCATGCTCAGGATTGGTTTCGATCCTAAAGAATTGAGCTTTGGCCATGAGAGTCCTGCAACCCTACAGCCCGTTGGACACAGAACTCTTTCCTAATAATTCCAAAAAAGAAGTGTCTTGTTTTGTATCTTCCAAAGCTGAACCTGATCTTGCCAATTCATCCGTAACAATTACCCAGCATAATCTAATAATCTGACCTAAGGTTACTTAGCAGCCTTTGTAGCGCCCAGACCAGATGTGAGCTAAAAACATGTCACTTCAAAGTCTTTAGCGTTCCCTGATTATCTACAGAAATTATAATTTTTTCAGTGGCCTTTACGACCTCTAAAACCACCTTTTGAGAAGCATTACATTCCGCCCTAACTCTATGAGACTTCCTGACATTTAACCCAAATATGTATCCGTGCCTATCCTGAATTAACTGCCAAGTAGTGCCACATTCGGTGTATCGCAGTAGTGAACTTTGAGCCCGTTACTTTAGTTCCTCCAGCAGTATCGAGTATCTCACCCTACAGGAACTCACTAAACCTTACTAATTCAGTCTAAAGAGGTTTCTAGCGGTCATCTTCTTCACATATTCCTTAGAAAAGTAACATTCAGAGATGCTTGAAGACAGCTTCTTCTGGCACATTACCGAACTTAAAAGATAGAACTGACGTAGAACTGTCATTTAAATAATAAAACGCATATACTTTGCTTCACTTATGATAAACATTTAAAGTTGTTTTATTTTTCTTCTTTATTTTATTGTTGTAATTATTTTAATAATTTCTTTTTGTTTTTTTAGTTTTTGCTTTTGTAAATAAAAGTTTTGAAAGCGAAATTTGATTTCACTTTTTCAAATTGTGTTTTTTTTGTTGTTGTATGTTTATAATATTTTAATAGTAATTTTTAATTAAAAGTATTCACACACACATACACACACTTATTATGTAGAGTTTAAAAATGGCTGTTTATTGATTAATTCATGTTTGTTTATGATGTATTTTAAGTAGTGATTTTCGTTTTTTAAATTATTTCTAGTTTTTATATGCTGTTTTGTAATAAATGAATTTTACATAGTAAAGTGGTATTATTATTATTGATTATTAAAAATCCTATTTAAAATGATTTTAAAAAAATCATTCATCACCATCATATCATTATTTATGTTTAAAAAACTTCTTTAATTACAAGGCAAGATTTTATACAATAACAAATTGTTTAAGTATTATTTAACTATTTTCTTTTTTTTTGTATATTTCTATAGTTTGTAAAAAAAAAACTCAATTGTAATTTTCTTTAACTTTTTAAAACGATTTTAAAAAATACACTTATTTCGATGCTTAAATTGTTGCAATTGATTTTTTTTCTCTAATTAAAATAAACTTTAAAATTAATTTACATATAATTTTGACTGTAATATAATATAATAAAAAACATTTAACAATATTATACAGAAAACTAAAATAAATTTAAAATAAAGCAAAGATTATATAAAGTAAAGTAAAGCATATCAAAAAATAAAAAATAAACATAAAGCAAGATAAATAGAGAGAGAGTTATTTTTTTTAAACTAAATTATATAAAAATCAATGTACATTTATAAAAAAAATTAAAGTTAAAATAATAAAACATACTAGTAGTAGTAAAAAAAAAAAATAATAATTATGCTAAAACTTTAAAGCTAAATATTTATAAAGTTTTGTATTTTACATTGAGTTATGTTTTGAATTGATTTTTTTAATTATTTTTTGTTTTTCTTTTCATCTCGTCAAAAAGGCACTTAAAAACGTAATTAAAATTTGTATAGATTAAGAAAAAAAAACACAATTTAATTTAGACGTAAAACTATGCAAAGAAATAATATTTAACAAAATATTGTTTAAAATGAAAACTAACAAATGTTATAGAAATTTTCTTCATAACCTAACGATATTTATACGAAGTGTGACATTCAGTTAACAATCAAAAAAACTTTTTAAAAGATTATTTTAAAATTTATTCATATCTTAAATATTAAATTTTGAAAATAATTTTCACTTGCACTTGAGTTGTTTTTACTTTTTTTTTTTTTATAAATTTCTTACGTTTACATTCTCTAATTTAATGACGTTGGAGAAATTGGTGGGGAGATATTATTTAAATCTGACTTTGGTATGCTATTGATAGTTTCATTTTTAATTGACTCTATAATGTGTACAAGATCGCTAAAGGTTGGCCGTAATTTTGGATTAATATGCCAACAGGGTTTCATTAGGCGATCGTAAACATTGTCCGGACATAGCTGAGGTTTGCGTAAACTGTAAAAGAATGAAAATAATTATGAATTGTTTTATTACTTTATTTTATTTAAAAGTTCTTAATTTTTTAAATAAATTTTGTATACCACTTGCAGGATATTATAATACAAAATATTTTTGCATGCCCAGCAAAGGAAAAAAAGGTACCTTATTGTCTACTACATGGGTAATTGGAGTGAACTGTCGATGATAGACGATAGTAGCCTAAGTCACTTTTTAAGAAGATGCGAATGCTTCAGGGATTAGTTGGACTTATGTGGCCTAAGTGTGCTTATCTAAATCCTTTGGGTAGACAGCACATCTACCTAACTACCTCTCTACTGTATTTTAGGACAATGGACAATAGATTCAGACCAACAGAGGTTATAGTGTACTCTAAGCCCAAAAAGGTGTTATCGTGTACATCTCTTAGAGTGCGATAAAAATTAATGTTTCCATTGCTTGGGTGTTTTGTCAGGCGGGCTTTAGGAAAAACTTAGTCGCTGACAGTTAACAGTGCTACTAAGCTGGCATCCACAAAGGTAAACCACATGATGGGTGCCTCAATCTTTCGCTTGGAAGGATAGTACAGGTTAAATTGGCTGGTGAACTTATCTGTGCCTTAATTCGGCAGATCTCGCCGTTCTATTATCACAGGAAATTATCTTTTTTACAGCATTTGCACTGTTATGGAGGAATATGATTCTATCATTCACTTCCGCTGCTGCTGTCCCGAGTTGTCAACAGACAGGTTAAGGTTCCTTTCTAGAAATTTTCTATGTCTTTGGATGTCCTGTAGATTCTATGGGTCTTAATTTTAACCTCAAAATGATTTGACCTTGAAAAGAGATTGCATTTTCATATCATTGCATAGGAATTACTTCTGAATTATTAGACTTAAAATTCAATTAAATTTGGTGTAACCTGCGATACCGATGGACATTTTGTGATCTCTGGTGAAGATGTTTTTCACCCGCTTGCACAATCTAAACAAACCTTAACGGCTTTTAAAATGAAAATCGAATTTTCTAAACTCAGGACTAGATATGTATAGTTTTGGCTTTGCTGGGGTTTGAACCGTGGCCTCACATTTAATAGGCCAACACACTACCTGCTAGGCTAAGGTGACGACTTCAATCATCATTGAGTATACTTTTCGATATTTATCTTATAATCTCGTTGATATAACAAAACTTTTGGTTTTTTTCACTTACCGATCGCCACGATCGAGTCTTTGTAGAAATTCATCTTGACTTAATTCAGTATTGGGATCTAAATTTGGAGTTTCGCCACGGGAAAACATCTCAAATAATGTTACACCATACGACCAGACATCTGATTGTGATGAAAATTTGGCATCTTTTTTAATGGCTTCGGGAGAATACCTAAAAACAAAACATAAATTATTAAAAAAAATACATGACTAGTGTCAAATAGCTTACCATTTAATAGGTATTTCACGATTACTATGGGCTATATAATAACCATCGGGATCAGCACGTTGGGCTAAACCAAAATCTGATATTTTCACACTATCACTATCGACCAATATATTGCGAGCAGCCAAATCACGATGTATAATATTATTACTTGCCAAATATTCCATGCCCTAAAATAATTTAAATAATTGCAGAAATAACATTTTAAAAAACATTTTCTACAAACCTTTGCTATATCTAGAGCAAATCCTAATAAGATTTGATTTGTCAAGTTGGGCTTACGGGAGGTTAGATAAACTAAAAATGAGCCGCCTTCTAAATGTTCCATGATTATACAAAAGGGACGTTGAATCCAATGTTTTATTTTCACAATATTTGGATGTTTCAAAGACTAAAAGTTAACAAAACAAAATGATTCGATTGTACAGAGATCCGTTATTATATTCTTTCCAGTACTAACCTCCATTATTTCAATTTCACGCATAAAATCTTCACTTAATTGGCGTGCCCTTAGAGATTTTAATGTTTTTATGGCCACATATTCACGGGCGTTTTCTTTGCCATTATAGCGTACCTCACCCAAATGCACGGTGCCATAATGGCCTTCGCCAATTTTCTTTTTAAAGATTACCTTGCCATTTGGTATTTCCAATACCGATGACGTTGTGGTGAAATAATTTTGAAAACTCGAATTTTTGCTTTCATCAACAAAACCATTGTGACGTACTTGCTGCTCATCCGTATTATTTAACTCATCTGTTAATTAAAATTCAATTTTTATAAATAAAATTCCATTCTTTTTTGTAATTTCAAAAAAAAGAAAAAAAGTTGAATACCTTGTTGGGATTCGTGCATATCATGAGGGTGATCATCTATGGTATAATAGTCATCATTTAATGTTTCCTTAATCAATATTAAACGTTGTCCAATTTGCAAATGTTTGAAAGGTTTGTCTGGATCAATATTCCAACCATCCATTATGATTTCAAACATTTCGGGTGGACAGTCTTCTGACGGTGTCGGTAGAATTGCACCAAAACGATTGTAATTTTGTCTTAAAATTTCGGTTGTTACATTGCCAATGGCTTTGCCACGTGCAAATATTTCCCAAACTGTAGTAGAGAATGCCCATAAATCAACGTCTAAATTTTTTTTGGCAGCATTTAAATTATGATGATACGCCAAGGGTATCCACGGTAGTCTGTAATTGAAATTGTTGTAATCAAATGTAAACGAAATGTAAAGAAATTTTTACTCACTCCTCCCGGCGATATGATCGCGGAAAACCTGGATCTGAGATCTTAGCTACTAACGTTTGATTTTTTGGATCGAATTTTGTTACAAGCAAATTGGAACATCGTATAAAGCCATGAATTATACTGTGTTGTTGCTGGAAATGAACGGAAAGATTTGTATGATAAAAACAGAAGACTTAATTGATACAGTGTTTTTCAAGTTTGTGAACCTTATTGAGTAGAGGCTACTTACCAAGTAAACTAGACCCCTTACAAGACCATGCACAACATCGATTAATTGACGGCGAGAAACTTTTGATTTATTATGCCTTAAAAATTCATTTAAGGGACCGAACTTACAATGTTCCATAACCATTGTATACGGTACAGTTAATGTCAAACCATATAATTTAATGATATGAGGCGAGGAGATACGACTCCAAACACAAGCCAATTCCTTAAATTCCTGTTCAAGCAAAAAATTCAAATCAATTCAATTGCATTTACTACTACAGTCAATGTTAATTCAATCTACCTCATAATCCTTATTGTGTTTAAGCACTTTTAAGGTTACGGTTATATCCTTAAAGCCACCTTCTTGTATCCAATCAGCTTTCATTTTTGTCATTTTGCCATAATCGCATTCACGTGACGAATCTGTATGTGTGGGCAACAGATAGAATCAAATATGAAGTTTAGAATATGAAATATGAAAAATTAGAGAATATTTCACTACTTACTGTGATACCATTGTAAATCTTTGGGAGGATCAAATATTTGCGGACGTTTGCGTAAGAGTTCTTCTTCGCTTATTTCCTTTTCAGTCTTTTTCGATTGCACATGTTTAGGCAAACATATTAAAAGTAATGGCGATTTATCGTATTCCGATGGCGGTATTCGTGAATTTTGTCCACTCTCTGTGGGTATGAATTGTGCTAGATCGGTTAGTTTGTCGAATGATTCAATTGTTCCATTATAATGTAAAAGCCATTTAACCATTGGAGACGAATTAGCCATTGGACACACTTTTTTAGTGATTTTAAAAGTTTCTGTTTTACATTTTTCCGGTTGTAGACCATCACAAATGCTGAAACATATGGAAGTTGTATTTGGTTTAACTAACGTGCTACAAATGAATCTCGTGACTAATCAATATCGTAATTATAAAAGAATTGTCATAGGAAATAGGGAATGAAGTCAATGTCGTATATTAGGTAGTTTGTTAGCTTATTAAAACGAAATCTTGTTTCATCTCGAGACAAAAAAATATCAGGAAACATATCTTTCGGCGACCTTCTCTCAACAGATTTCTGACAAAAGCTTTGCGAGTAAATGTAAAGAATTGTTTTGAAAAACATTCTCAAATTTATCGCTCAGAGTTGTCATTAAACTGTAGGTACCTCCACTCATGGAATAAATGAACACAAACAACACGTACTGACTGGTGTGAGACGATAAATCATTATCGTGACTAAATTTTACTTTTTATATAATAACATGAGTAGTAAAATAGAAATCTTAAGTGATCTATATTTAGCTTTAATTACTAGAATATTAGTTCGTTAAAAATGGAAAACAGCCAAGAGGAATAACGAAAATTAAGCTAGGCAATCAGCAAATCACGTGGAATTTTGGTTTCGTAACACCACTCTAGCCAATATTTTTATAAGATTTTGCAAAGACATTTATTTAGGAACACCTCGACCTGGATGGCAGGCTTGGTATTCATAATAAATTTTGTCAACTTTAGTCAGTCGTGTTTTCTACATGTGAGAGTCAATATTTTCGCTCATAACTTCGTTTTAGAAAATTATGGTCTCGAGATAACAAAACTGGTTAAAATTTTGTATTTGGTGGTCCCTATTATAAATAAATATTGACGTTCTTCGTTTTTGAAGTACTTCTATATCTGTTACTTTTGTTATTTGTCGTTTTGACGCCAGATCTGAGAAGCTGTGTTCAGAAACAACCATTAGTCTTGATAATCGCAATAAAACTGAATATTTTAATCTTAATCTAACGGAAAATGCTTCATACTAAAATGCTACATACTACTTGATCATTCTAATACGGTTACTTAATAATTTAAATAAAAAAAAATATCTTTTCTCAAAATTGAATCAAAAAAATTTGAGTTCATATACAGGAGACATATGTATATTTTTTATTCACTTACGATTTTGTATTGATGTCAATGTAATAGGTGTCATACTCCTTTTCACATTGTCGTATAATATAACTGCCACATTTATCACGTTGTTCGCGAATTTTTGCAAAAGAAAAGGCGCCACTATTAAATAAAAATTAAACATAACTTAGCGTTTAAAAGAAAACCACAATTGATATGGTAAATAAAAACCAAATATCTTACCCTACTGGACCATGACATCGTAACGTCTGTAATTCAGTTAAAGATGGCGTAACATATTGCACACAAAGATCTTCCATCCACTTTGTGGTTAATCTGTAAACATAAATTTGACGTAAACACTAGAAAATAAAACCACAAGAATTCAATACCTCATATAGCCAGCTAGATATGTAATAAATGCTTCTAATTGCGTTTTACTTTCAAATTTTATTCGATAACCATTGGGCATGCCAGTTATTTCCAAACGACAGCTCAATGTATTGGCACCACCACCACGGGTATAAACAGCATAAATATTTTCCAGTTTACTTACTAAAACCCACTATGGCAGAGAAAAAGAAAGAGAAACAAGACAGGAAATCATAAATAAAAAATTTAAGATAAGAATTTTGTATGTTACACGATATAAAGAGAAAAAAACGACCTGCAGTGTTTAAAACAAAGAAGTTTCTTATTTGACAGACACATTTATTTGGGGAGTTCAATAACAGAAATATGCATGTTCATACATACATATGTACAATGTTTATAAATTATTTATAAAAAAAATTTTGTTGATCAATAAAAAATATCAACAACAAACATTGGATAACGACGGATAAATGGTGATATCAATGGCAAATTCTATTTAAAGCATATAATGCTGCTATAAAGCATATGTAAATATGTATTGCGATATGCTTATATCGTATATGCAAACAAATGATGTATTTTTTATATGTATTTCAACTATATATCACAGGGATTTTATTTTATTATTAAGAATACGTGCCATATTAGTTTTTAAAATTATTATATGTACGTCATTTCTAAATCTTAAAAGTAAATGTTTTATTTCAATAAAATCAACTTCCAAGTTGGTCAGTTCAAAAGTTAAATGTACAAATGCGAAAAACATTCGTGCAATATGTATTTCTCATGCATTTTCTATAAATTACATCAAAAGCATTTCAGTTCTATGAAATAAATATTTTTTACAATGACGATTCAATGAAATATTTTGAAACTATAGGGAAATTATTATATTAAATCAATTATAATCAATTCGCTGTTTGGATGACCTAAGATTTTCTAAGAATTAGAAAGTTCAGTCAATTAAGTGTATTGAAAATTTACTATATTTTGCATTAATGCTATAATTTTTTAATAAGGTTTGGTTGGTATTATTATTGTTGTGAAGAGTTGACTTAGTCCTACGACCATAAGTTCGATTGCACTGCCTTACACAGAAGGGTTGTGACCCCATCTTTGACGTAAATCCCCTCGCAAGCTCCCCTGTTTACTCATTTCTGACCATTCTGAAATGATTTGGGACCAAACAAAGGATCACAGTATTTTCCCATCATTGAGGTGGAAAATCTCATACTCGCAGGCTTCTCTGTTTGCTCATTACTGACGATTCCCAAATGATCTGGGATCCAACAGAGGGTTACCGTATTTACCCTACCTAGACACTCAGCTTTTTCAGACAGTTCATACTATCTCCGATTTAATCTCCTAAGAGCCAAGTGTACAGACGGCGTGCTGAATGTGAATTCTTCAATTTCTAAATTTCTAAAATTGTAGTAGTAGATAGGTTAGGTTAGGTTAGAGGACGTGTACTTGTCAGTTAAGACAAGTACAGTACCCGGAGGTCGGAAATTGACCCATTGTACAACGTCCTTAGAGAGGGAAGGAAATAGAGGGAATAGGATGAAAGGAGGGCATGTAGGTAAGGGAGGGAATGGGAATCGAAATGGTAGATAGATCCATTCACAAAAAAAAAAAAAAAAAAAATGTTTACTCCACCGCTCTTAAATTAGAGGTCATTGATCGTTAAAAATAATATATGCACTAATCAAAACAATCTTTAATTGCGATTTGTTTTAGTAAAGCATAGTAAAAAGCTTTATTTTTTTCTTTTTATAAACACGTATTAACAGAGTTCGTATAAAAAACCCCGTTGCATGGATTCTCTGAATTTGTTAGCCATAGAGCTCAATAAATATGAGCAAGAAAATGCCAGAAAAAAAACACTCTTCTCAAATCCATTATTTCAATTGCTCACCTCTATTTTATCTTTACATTACTATGCAAATATACTTACAGGTGGCCGAGCGCAAATGTTCATAATCGATAAACCTACGCTTGGCGTAATTGTATATACGATGTACTATGGTGTCCGTGGCATAGACAACATTTTGTCTCCTACGCTCCATACTATCCGTGTAGGTTTGGGAATTTGGTAATATTGTAGTACTACTGGTCCCATCATGTTCATGCTGCTGCTCCAAATCAAAGCCAAAAGTACCATTACGTCCATCGAGCAGAGAAATGCTGCCTATGGAACTGTGTATATTTCGCTTATTACTGGTATAATAAGATATAACGTAACTTGCTACGTCATAACATATTTGAATCGACATATTTAACTTCACTCTTGTGAAAATTGAACCCAAAAAGCCTTGCACTAGCGAAAGATTATACTTTGCACAAGGCAACTGGACACCTAGAGACGTATATTTTGAACTGCTTTGTTATGAAAGCACTATACATCCGTTTTGCTATATTATATATTCATTTTAAATAATAATTTTAATAAAATGTAAAAAAATATTACTGATAATAAGATTTTTTTGTTAAAATATAATTAATTTTTATTGAAAAATTTGTGGTAATCAGTACCCAACTTACTGGGAAAGCGAATCAAATGTCATGAACAGTACGATAAAGTACATGCAGGGTGAAGAATAGACAGAATTGAAATGAGATTCTTATTATCTGAAGTTAAGTAAGTGTTTTGTCTTTAGCAAATATGGCGCCATGAATAAATACTCGTTAAAAGCTTGGCATTTTGGGGGTAAAACAAACAAATGAAGAAAATATATTTCATTTGTATACTCGTATATGTTGCTAATACTTTTTTCAAACAATAATGTATTAGAGATTAAAAATATATATCACACGAAAACTAGTTGTTTATTGAAATAATTTATCTTTGTAGTAGTAGGTAGATTCATTCACAAAAAAAAAAAAAAAAAAAAAAAAATACTATGTTTACTCCACCGCTCTTAAATTAGAGGTCATTGATCGTTAAAAATAATATATGCACTAATCAAAACAATCTTTAATTGCGATTTGTTTTAGTAAAGCATAGTAAGTAAAAAGCTTTATTTTTTTTTTCTTTTTATAAACACGTATAAACAGAGTTCGTGTAAAAAACCCCGTTGCATGCATTCCCTGAATCTGTAAGTCATAGATCTCAATAAATATGAGCGAGAAAATACCAGAAAAAAACGCTCTTCTCTAATTTATTATTTTGTATTTCTACAAAACAATTGCATACAATTAATTACTCACCTCTATCTTATCTTTACTTGTAATTCGCGCCACTTTCATGCCCGGCTCTGGTGTATCATACAAATCCAATTTGATGTACACTTTTGCTGTGGTGGGACTCACTATGCCATCATTACTTGCTTCGGAAATTATATCGCCTGGTATAAAATCCACAATACCCACAAATGTTTCCAAGAGATAATCGGTGGCCAGTGTGTTTAATTCGTGTACATAATGCCATTTGACTTGTTTCAAATCGATCTGAGTTTGTCTTAATAAACGAAATGATTTGCAGATTTTACCCTTTATAAAGATTTTGTGGGCCCTCACCAAGGGACGAGGCAAATACCGTTTATAATTCGATTCAATGCGTTCTATAGAATCTCGTTGTTCCAATAGATCGATATACATATTAACAGCACCCAAACCCATGACATTGTCTTTCTTTAGAGGGTATTTAATGGCCGGTATACATTCGTGCACCATATCGTATCGCATTTGATTATAGAGATATTCAAAAGCTTTGGCATCCATTGTCCTTAGTTGAACGTCTAAGGAGGGTATTTTGAAACGCATGCGAAAGCAGTAGGTGACATTGGGCTGTAGCTCTTCACCCGGTGGGCACCATTCGTCGTTAGCCGCTTCTTCAAATACTCTCAAACCAAACAAATAGCGAGTATTAGGCAATATATCCATATTGCGACTAAAATCTATGCAAATATCCTCACAGGTGGCCGAGCGCAAATGTTCATATTCAATAAACCTACGCTTGGCGTAATTGTATATCCGATGCACTATGGTGTCCGTGCCATAGGCACCAATTTGTCTCATACGCTCCATGCTATCCGTGTAGGTTTGGGAATTTTGTGATATTGTAGTATTACTGGTCCCATCATGTTCATGCTCCTGCTCCAAATCAAAGCCAAAAGTACCATTACGTCCATCGAGCAGAGAAATGCTGCCTATGGAACTGTGTATATCATCTAGCAGTGTCATGGTTGTGTTTGTGGTACCCGATGCATTCGATGCTTGATTCATTTTGATTGGTTTCTTTATACTGCACCTTGGATTAATTCAGGAAGGGGGAGAGAAAAATTACGCTTGCAGACTAGGCTTGTTGGCAATTTTGATCCTAAATGGTGAATTTACAATTATTTTTTATTCCAAAAACTTGTTTTACGCTGGCTTTCCTTTTATGGCTTTTGCTCCCATCCACCAAGCCCAACATCTTTACCAAGGAATTTTTAACTTTAACACTCCACCGGCATCTGATCCTTTTAACTTAATTTGTTTTTAACAATATGCAACACTTTTTTCTTAAAATCACTTTGTCTATATTAAAAATTTATTTATTTATTGGAGGAGAATATCTCTTTCTGTAAACTTTGTTTTTTTTATATTTCTTTTTCATACTATGAAAGCCATTAACTTGGTTGCACAAAAGGGTACTAAACGAATTATTGCTACTTTTCCGTTGGCACCACAGTAGGTTTATGTTACAAGTCCGAATAGTTAATAAGTCGCACGTAGAATGAAAAAATAAACTATTAAGTGAGGCAAAGAAATAATATATAACAAAATGAATTAATTAATAACAAGAATTTATTTAAGCGCAATTTTTCTTGTCAACCAACATCGTTGTATATCTTTTTCATAAATTGTTGTATGGCTTTGTAAATAACATAATGGCAACACCTTAAACCTAAAAAATTTTATATACGTTTACATCATAGACACAAACCATGCCTCCCTTATCAGAATTGTAAAAATAAAAACAACTTGTGGATACACTAGAACCAGTGTTGAAAAATTGAAATTTTGAAATAGTACTGAACTATACTGAAAGAGCAAATCACGATATACAGTGCATGTATTTATGGTAGCACAGTACTCATTTCGAATAACGGCACTTAGGTGAGTTTCGATTTTATTCACCTAACCGGATAAATTCACCACATTTTGGAAGACTCACCACACTAGAAACTCACCATACTTAGATTTTATTCACCACACGGGATAAATTCACCACATTTTGTAAAAACTCACCACACTAGAAACTCACCTCACAACTACAAAAAAAAAAACCACTCCAATAAAAATTAATTTTTTTTTTGCTCTTTCCTTCCAACCAGCAGCGAACATTCCCCATTTTGTTTTCGTTTTGTCCGAACCTAGCGTTGTTAAACCGGGCCCTCTTTTTGGTGAGCAACCTAAACAAACCTTTTTACCTACCACCTACTTTTTCTACCTACAATATTCATTCACACACATATTAATTACGCCGTTATTGTTTTCATTTTGGGTTTGAAACAGTGGCCGTTGGGTGTCTATCTAAATAAGGCTACTTTAACTTGTAACTAACTTACTTATTAGACAGATAGACCACATAGTAGTACAGTAAACAAACGCGGGTTAATTCTTACTTAATAAACCCGGAAACGGAAATAGAATGTGCGAATTATTTATTAAAATATATATTTATTTTTTGAACGAACAAAAACAACTTTGATGAAAATAGTACTGAAAGCTTGGTGGTGATACTGAGGTATTTTTGAAATGAAAAAGTACTGAAAAAAATACAAAAGTACTAAATCAACACTGACTAGAACAGGGATTACCATTTCATAGCACAATTGTGCAGAGAGAATTCACACATATTTATTATGCTCTATGGTATTCCCCGACTTACGACCGAGATAGGTTCCTGGTCATCGGTCGTAAGTCGAATTTCATATAAAAAAAATTTAAGAAAAAAATTACATACTGTACTACTAACTTTGAGGGTCAGGAGAAATGAAACTACCCAAAATTTATATTTATATTTACTTATATATATAAAATTTATATTTTAGGAATTCCCCGCAACTACATGTTTGTCTTCTTTAAGTATTTTCTATGAAAAAAATTAGAAAAAAAATGGTCGTAAGTGCGAATAGTCGTAAGTCGAACGGTCGTAAGTCGGGGACTACCTGTATTTAGTTGTCGATCAGACTGCGGCAAGCACACATGTTAGAGGATGCTATAATATTTTTTTCAGGTTTACACTCAAAAAATGTTTTATGATAAAAAATACTTGTACAATGTAAATTTAAATTCAAACTAGAATTGAGTTTAAGTTTTAAAACAGTTTAATTCTTCAATTTTAATTAATAATTTAATAACAACTTACAAACTAAATATTTATAATGTTTACATTTAATAAAAACTACTTAAACTAATAGCAAAAATTAAGTACAAACAAGTATTAACTAAATTTACTTAGAACAGTTTTTACAATCTAAAAGAAAAACACATTCTCTCTCTCTCAGTTTTACTAATGAGCTTTGGCTTTATATGTTATCTTCCACACTTCAAACAGACATATGGTCGAATGGAATCTATAGAATATCGATAATGGCATAGAAACATGGGTAATTATCGTCCAAGCCCATACACCAAAGAATTCCATATGTGATTGCCGAAATACGGCTCGTCCTTTAATCAGTGTATTCACAAACCATATGGATATATTGGCGACCAAAAGAAATGTAATTATTGTCCGTCCTGGCTTACGGCGCACCTGCTTGGATCCTTTGCAGCGACGATGACTGGAATGCAAAATAAACATTGTCTGCAGGGATGTTTGCATGAGGGCGAAAACTTCCGCTATAATGCCTTCGACACGGTCGGGTACGGTGTCCCATTTGGCGAAATAACTACCCAAAATGCTAAACATACCATAGAGATATACGCCTGCGAAAAAAGGGTTATTTTTATTATTAAACGTTTATTTTTAAGGAACTTAAGATGGCTGCCTTACCAGTTTGAGCTACTATAAGGAGCAGGTTGTCCAATTCCATAGAATGGTGTTCGTCGCTGGTATCTTTAATGTATTTCAGATCCCGCATTAAAATCATGCCTGTAATTAAAAATTGAGGTAAACATGATTAAAAATCACCCACAAAATTTAAAAAAAAGTGAGGTTAAGAAGAAAAAAAGATCAAAATACATGTATGGAATAGAATATAAAAGAAGTCAACTCCGTTTTATCCAAAAATAATGCAATTAGCAACAATGCTATTATCATTCAGATATACACAATTGAATTACAGAAAGTACTTTTTTCTATTAAAAAGTACTAATCAAATATGTCCTCATGTTCATATGCAAAATTCAACCTGCTGCTATTTAGTTCCCTTCAGTGGTATAGTACGTATGTACTTTTTTGGATTAAGATACTCTATTTGAAAATAGTAAAACACTGAATATTTTATTTACTACTGCTTAGTAAGTACTTTTTTACAAAAAGTACTATTTTACTACTTTATAAAATAACGTAACCAAAAAAGTACCATTATTTTCGTATGGCAAATACTTTTACTATGTTTCTAAATGCATTAAAGAGTATTTTTTTCTGAATAGATAAAGTAATGGTACAATAAGTATTTTTTAAAAAAGTACTAAAAAGGAAAACAAGTAGTTTTTAAATATAGTTTGTAGTTAAAATATATAAATACTACTAAATATAATAAATATTTTGTAGTTAAGTGTTTGAGTACTAAGAAGTGATAAAAAGCTATAAAAACAGTCAAAAAGTACAAAAAATGCTTTTTATATTATTAATATTAACAGGAATTTACAAAGCAAAAAATTACTGTTTACGTATAGAACTGCAATTATACATTTTTAGACGAAAATATACCTTTTTGGGACTTTTATTATAAAACACAAAAATGGGTTCTACATTGAAGAAGATACTTTTTGATATTTTGTGCTACAATGTATTTAAAAAAGTACTTTTATACTATTTTAAATTTCTTATTGTATTCCTATTGTGAAATATATCATTCTTATTGTTTAAGTGCCTAAAGGGTTACTTTTTGCTTTGGATACTTTTATATTTCTAGTACCATTAAAAATGTACCTTCTTAGAACTGATATTTAAGTATTTTATTTGTTTAAATATAAATTTCAATGTCAAATTTTAATTGTAGAAAAGAAGCCACAGGAGCCCTTTGTACTATGAACTTTAATTAAAAAAATACTTTTTTGAAACTCTTTGACACTTACCCGTTACAATGGCCGCTGAACAAACAAGATACATGACCGTTTCCCAAATGGTTACCTCTTGTGTGGCCACCAGTTCATAGCCAGGCTGGTCATACAATACAAAATACATGATCATGGCTATAATGGTCATAACAATGACCAGAATTCCAAAGAACAAACCCTTATGGGATTGAGAACAATCCACTGAAAAGTGATGAGCTGGTTTTTGGTGTACCGGTTTAATGGAATTCTTACGCGACTTGTCAATATCCGGTATGGATTTAACGGTTTTCCACATTTCATACAATATAACAGCACAGATAAGGGAATATTCAATGGTACAGGGGAAAAGAAATGGGGACAATTGCTGAATGAGAAATGAAAAACGAGTGAAAAATATATTAAAAACGAAAATTTCAATTCTTTTCGTACCTGCACTAAGGCGCCCATAATGGTGGTACGCGAGCAGCCATGACCGTCAGCCTCCATAGACATTTCTGTTGTGGTGGCAGTAACATTGTTCAAAACATGTGCCACCACAGCTGCAATGGTACTGTTCTGAGCCTGTTCGCCAAGATGATGATTTACATGCAGAGTAGCATTTACAGCTGCCCAATCGACACCACCACCATGTGTTGCAGCTGCAATGGCTGCTTCGTGGTCAGCATCGTGATGGGCTTCGTGGTGGGCGATATGGAAAATTTCGTGTTTAGTTTCCTCTACCAGCACATACAACCACTCGCACAAATTCGTGCCCACCATATGCATTAGGCCAAATCTGGAGAAGACCTTGTGCTGGGCCATATCCAAGTAAGTGGTATTCAAGAATATGAACTGAACCTGTGCTATACACAATACCATTCGACAAATGGGCGTAATGGCAATGAATATATCACGGCAACCTGCTTGGCCACTCAATTCGAAGAATTGGCCGAATTCCAAACCCGAATACACCATGGTGCCAATGGCAAAAGCAATGGCACCGACTCTCAGGTAAAAAGAGCCAAAATGTGTAACCTTATGTTTCAGATGGACGTTGTTTCTTTCATCTGGAAAGAAGAAAAAGACAGAGAAAGTAAGAATCCCATAAGAACGTGGTTTAAACCAGGACTGTTTAATACTTACGATAACTCTTGAGGGCATTAAACAGCGTTCGATTCCGGAATGCGGACACATATAAAAAGACTACAAATGTTATACTCAATGAGTATAAGTAGACATAGAATCCTTGATAAACATAAGTGGGTATCTGTTGTGTAATGACTTCTGTGATGGGCAGACAAACGCCTAGTAAAACCAAAAGTTTACAATAAGTAGCCGAAAGAGCTGAACTTATGGCATCACTGGAATCAAAAAATAAAAAAAAAAAAAAAAAATTTTAAATCTTTTCAAATAAAATTCAAAACAAACTATTCTTAGACTTACTTGCCCTGACGACGATTTTTCTCCTTTTGCTGTTTGGCTTGAAAACTTCGAGGGCCATTCTCACCACCGCCACCACCAGGTGTATTTATGGTTAAAGTACTGCCGGTGGCAGTGCCATTGGCGTGACTATAATTTTAGATTTGATTTTTACTCTTAAAAGACAACAACAATCCGTGTAACCAACCTGTTTTGTTTACTATTTTTCAAGACTCCACTGTGATCCTTTTTGCCACCCAAAATTTCTTGCAACAATACCGATGGCCTTCTCGATATTTGCAGCGTTTGAGGCACAAGTAGTGATACAGTCGATTCATCACGATGCATATCGTGCGTAACGGGTAAGAGAGCTTGTCTGGCGTTGCCGGTTTCCACCAATTCCAAATTTGTCTGAGATCTAGCCAACGGTGAGATGGGATGTGACATAATGGGTATATTATGATGGCCACATGAATCACACGGACTACGTACGTAACGCACTATGGGCTGTGTTGCAGGTACCGATATTGAACGCTGTGTTGAGGGTGGTTGTAATTTTGAATACGATGCCGATTTTTTTGGTGCTTTAATGCTGATGTATTCACTACTATCACTGGAGATTTGACTACTGTGATGTGAAAATGAAAAAAAAAAAAAAATTACGATTTCGGTTTTTTAAAATTTAATTTCAAAAATTATCAAAGATAACATATATTTACTATCGACATAGGCGTATCATATCGGAAGGAACGTTATTTCTTGAAATTTTATACGAAACATTATATCCTGTGATGATTTTCTTTCTTTGAAACATGGATTGTCGATTAAACCTGTTGTTTTCAATTTTGTGGAGAAAAAACTTGTACGATTCACCCCTAGACGTACGTGCAGCAACAAGAAAAACAAGAATGATCACACGGCCAAATTTAATTAACTTAACAAGTTAGTGTGTTAGGTGAAACTATTTTAAACAAATTCTTTTAAATTATAATTGAACACGTTTATGTAAATAACATGTGCTTCCGTTAATAAATTTGTTTAAATGTGACTAAACGACTCCTATTAATGCCGTCTCTTTCTTTTTTTCGAAAATAATTTTTTAAAAATTCTCGCTTTCTTTTTTCTATCATGGTTAATCATATACAATGTCATACAAACAATCAAAAAATCACAAAGACCACGAGTCTTTGGTGGGAAACGAACCCACGACCTTGGCGCTTGAAGTTTAGCACACGACCAACTTGACCATCGGGGCACTAGGATCAGAGAATGTTAATGATGAAAGGCAAAGCATAGTTTATTAGCAATTAAAAGTATATTAGGTAAAATAAGGTGGCGGACCCAATTGAAAGAAGACGCCAGCATTTAGGCCCATTGTGATACCACAATTGGCATTCCATCTGTTAATCAAATATTGTCTGGAGGAAACCAACTTAAGACCAAAATAAATCTTACTATTGCAACAATCTTTATATTAAAAAGCTGGATTAAGGGAAAGTTAGAAAGTGAGATGTCAGATACATTCAACTTTACATGAGGAAAGCAGAGCACTGACACCTGAGGTGAAAGAAATCTCTTGCTGTTTCTTAGAGGCACAGCTCCTGTAGAAGTCATTTGCCAGAATATCAAGTCTTTTGGCATGACTACCCATTTAGCAGTTGCCCACGAGAATCGCAATTGCATTTTGGATGCCCATGAGATTTAAGACAGACTTTCTTTCACCTTATGTGGTTGGTTGGCGCCTAGCAATATTGGACGTGTCGCTCACGAGATTGAGTCTTCATTGCAAAATGAGCGGTTAATTTCAATATTAACTGAGGCAATCGGAATATCTGTACCCTGTAACATATTGGAAATTGCAAAATCCCTAATAGCCTTGGTCTTGCATCAGCAATGCATTTTCCAACGATACCCTGAGAAATCCTTGGCATTCGATATGTTCATTACGAACTTAAACGCAATCTGGAGTTCCTATTAAGTTTAGAGATTTTCAGAAAAAATCTCAGCACCCAATAAGCATTGCGTCGCTGTCGAAATAGCCATGACCATTGCATTGGTTTACCACCCTATAAGTGAGTTCACTATTGGACTCCGTTATGCCGACCATGTGACGCGTCTTTGAGCCATCAGTATAAACCTAAAGGGCCCCCTGAGTAACCTCTGTATCGTTAGATCAAAAGTCACTAAAATCTTTCCAGCTATAGCAGGTTAACATCTGTCGTTATCTAGAAATAACCTTCTTGATGGAAATCTACTGTACAGGACACTTATGGGATCCTAAGAAGACGTTTTTGGTGACCGTAGTCTAGTAAGTAGTGTGCTGGCTTATTTTGAAGGCCCGAGTTCGAATCCCAGGTCAGGCATCAAAACGAAATATGAAAAAAAATATTTCTTCAGCGACTGCCTCTCAGCAGATTTCTGGAAAAAACTCTGAGAGTAAAATAAAATTGACATGAAAAGCTTCTCAAAAAACTGCCATTCGGAGTCGACTTTAAACTGTAGGTCCCGCCATTCATGTATAAAATTAACGCACACAACATAAGTGGTGTGAGAAGCTAGGTCGCAATCCTGACTGAAGGGTTGTAATGACCAATTATGTATGGATAATAGAGAGCAACAGATTTGCTGAAATCCCTGTTCAAGTTCACTTGAGAACGCACTCTTCTTAGCAGTTTTCTTGCTAAATCTCTGAAAACGTTCTCAAAAATCTTTCGTTCGGAGTTGACGTTAAACTGTAGGTTCTCTATTCATGGACAGAATTAACATACACATCATGGTGGGTGGTGTGAGCAGCTAAGTTGTATTCCTGAACGATTAAGTAAGTTGAGTACATATTGCGATTGAATACACTGCGGTCTTTAGTCTTAAACGACTAAAATAAGTTTAATTGTCTAGTAAGTGGTGTGGTTTGAAACCCGGCTTAGATATCTAGAAGTAAGGCGCCTACTCCCTGTCAGCAGTCTTCTAACAGAAACACTGAAAGTAAATAAAATTGCCATGAAAAGTCTCTCAAATCTGTTGTTCGGAGTCGACGTGGATAAAATTAACACACACAACATGAGTGGTGTGAGATACTAGGTTGTAATCCTGACTAAAAGATTGTTTTAATGACCAACTAATTAAGCGATATAATGCACGTCTTGCTACTTGGTTCGGGAACATGGATTGCCATTGTGGAAATAAGTGACTGGGTTCAAAATTTTACCAACACATACCTGGGGAATATATTAAGAATATGATGGCCTTGAACAATCTCAAACCTACAGTTGTAATTTGCAAATACAAACAACACCGAAAACTGAATTGGTTAGGTCACACCCTAAATAAATGCTATGATGAGACTTACCACGCTTTAATTACAAGGCACTCAGCGGTGCGGGAACCTTAAGCCACCAAATGGAGGCGGAAAATCTTGAGCTAAATTGGCAAATATTGCGATGAATACTATGTTCTTGGTAGGATACGACACTGGATATGGTTCTGTATTACATAAAGCGATCGTGCTTATGTGTCTACAATATTTTTACACCGTTTTTTTTTTAGTTCTAGGTTAGGTTTGTCAAAATTTTATAAATTATGCAATACAAATTTAATATCACACTTGATTTATATTTTAAATATGCTGTTATTACTCTTGTTACCTTTTTTAAAATATTTTTATAAAAATAATTCAATTTATACCGTTACGTTTCAAATTTAACTCGAGACTAATTGGTCATATTTTAAATTTTTCTGGTTTCAAAGTTTTAAAGATAAAAAATCGAAAATTTTTTTTACTAAGTAAAAGGCTAGAATGAAACAAAAAAATTATTAAAGAATTCTTTGATGTTGGTAGTGATTGATTATGAACATTTGAAAATAATTATGTATGACGTAGTGATTGATTTGTGAAGGAGTATTGTATGTATGTACACATAAATACTTCAATACGGCAATGCATATACAGGTAACACTCGATAACATAGAATACGAAAGACATTTTTTTAAAAAATTTCTTAACGCACTTATAAAAAACCAAAGTGTTTTTGGCAAATTTTTTATTTTTTATTATAATGAGGTTCTACTGTATAATTATACAATATATATAAAGGATTTACAATACATAACATTTCCCGTAATTAGTTATTTATTTAATAGTTCGAGTATTTGTTGATATTGTCGAATTCTAAATGTGGTCATTATCAACTATTATCAGCAGAGTTCAAGTGCGTTTAATTATTTGCAAAATTATTTCAAATTTTTTTTAATATATTTCACGTGGATATTTGGCTTTATAGCGACGTAATAGTGGTGTGCAGTAAGTGTGGTCTTTATTTATTAATTAAATTATATTTTTAGACATAATTTTTGGTAAATATTTTGTAGCCATATTATGCACAATTTTCAAAAACTCCAGAAATATGTGTGTTGTTTACCCAGACAAAGTGGCTTTTAATGAATGAATGAATGTTCGAAAGTATAAATTTTATGCAAGAGAATTAGTTTAAAAAAATATACACACTGTAGCAAATGGAACTGAGATACCACAGGATAAACTTGTTCAATTTCCAATCTAATCAAAGCAATAAAAGTGGATAAAAAATAATATCCTTTTAGTTAAGGATACTCTTCTTGGTTAAATACACTTTGGAGTAGTATTGGTACCAATTATAGGATAGAAATATTATAAATCATGATCTAAATGACCTATAGCTGACCTTTTTATACGGTTTTATTTATTAATTGAGTTTATCTAGCTAAGTAGCAGGTCCAATGTATCGGGTCCTTAATTATTAATCATAATATATCAATCGCCGTAGTCGCCGTAGTCTAGTAGGTAGTGTGTTGGCTTATTAGACGTAAAGCCAGCGTTCGTATTTCAGGTCAGGCATCAAAACGAAATATGAAAACAAAATATTTCTTCGGCGACTGCAAATTTCTGGCAAAAACTCTGAGAGTAAATAAAATTGCCATGAAGAGCTTCTCAAAAAATCTGTCGTTCGGAGTCGACTTTAAACTGTAGGTCCCGCCATTCATGTATAAAAATTAACGCACACAACATAAGTGGTGTGAGAAGCTAGGTCGAAATCCTGACTGAAGAGTTGTATGTAATATATCAATCTTCAGTTAATAAAATCGATAGAAACCTAAAATCACTGTTCGCTTTTGAGTTATAAGCAAAATTTGTCTAAATCTTCTGAATAAAGTTGCCAACTATAATTGGCACTGAACGGGTCATGAGGCTTACCTAACCAGACCAGCGTATGGTTGAAAACGGGGACCCACCTCCACCGAACTTGACTATTAGTGTGTACAGTCAAGCAGCAATCAAAGCGCTTTGATACTACCTCACAAAATTAAAGGGCATCAGGAGTTCCATAAACTCTCTATACTGTATACGTCGTCACAACATCCGCATCTATTGTGTTCCGGGCCACTGTATCATAGAGAAAAACGAAAAGTTGGACGAATTGGCACAGAAAGAATTTGAAATATTTCAGGAGGAGATGTTAAAGGGGAGATATGCGCCACTGCAATAATACTTTTCCAAATAGGAAAAAACCACATACCGTAGGTGGTAAAACATACCTGGTTGCCGAATTTCAAAACTCCTGTGTCTTGAAGTCGCCGCAGTCTAGTAAGTAGTATATACATACATACATAATTGGTCATTACAACACTTCAGTCAGGATTTCGACCTAGCTTCTCACACCACTTGTGTTGTGTGCGTTAATTTTATACATGACCATGGCGGGACCTACAGTTTAAAGTCGACTTCGAACGACAGATTATTGAGAAGCTTTTCATGACAATTTTATTTACTCTCAGAGTTTTTGCCAGGACTCTGCTGAGAGGCAGTCGCCGAAGAAATATTTTTTTTTATATTTCGTTTTGATGCTTGACCTGGGTCCCGCCTATAGTTTACTTGCTTGTGAACTTGCTTATGGACAGCAAGCTGTACAATTTAAGCTTGGCCATAGAAACACTTTTTAGGATGTCACAAGCGTTTTAGCTGATGAAAGTTTACTTAACTCATCAGACCATTTAATAATAGTTTGCTAATATTGCCTAAATCAACTTAAGTTAATATTGAGTTGACACTTGGATGGTTGAATTTACCAAGAAAGAAAGTTAAGACAGAAAAAAGCAAAATATTTGTTTCACTCGTTTTATTTTTATTATAATTTGTCATCAATCATTTATCAGTCATCGATTTGATTTTCATTTAACACTTGCCTAGTGCTAATCAAATAAACAAATGCACGTTCCCAATAACACACACTTATTGTCTGTCCATTTCACTGTCTGTGTTGTCTCTATTAATTTTTTTTTTATTTTTTGCAAGATAAATAAATGTTTTTATTAAAAAAAAAGTCATGAAAAAGATAAAAAATTTACACATGTAAAGCAAAACTTATTCATTTGTACGTGTGTACAAGCGTTAATGAGCAAGAGATTTCAAATGGCAACTTAAGCAGAGGGAATTTCATAATTAAGAAGCACCATAATGAGATGATTAGATAAATATTTAATGTTATATACACATATATTCACTCATACACACACACACACACACGCACATGTAAACTAACACATACACATTTGGAGATGTATGGTTTCTTAGCAAATTAGTGTGACAATTTTTTTATTCGATTACTATTATTCACAATTGCATAAGGATGTTATAAAGTCGACACAATCGAATAGAATACTCGCTGTATGACCAGTTAAATGCCAGTTTAATGGAATAGATTCCAGATCCAGATTTCTATGTAAATAGAGCATGATTTTTAAATAGTTCGCTATTTTTTAGGAAATTTAGAAAAATTTTGCTTGTAACTCAAGAGCGAAATTCATCTTTTTTTTTTTTTAAAGCGAACCATGATTCCAAGTTTCTATCAATTTTATTAACTAACGATTGGTACATAATGCTGCTACTTAGCTGGAAGTCGTTAGTTAGTTAAATAGTTAAAGTCGTTGTAGTCTAGTAGGTAGTAAGTTAACTTATTAGACATGAGGCCACGGTTCACACTCCAGGTCAGACATCTCCAACAAAACGAAATCCGGAAAAATATTTCTTCGATGACTTCCTTCCTCTCAGCAGATTTCTGGCAAAAACTCTGAGAGCAAAAAAAAAAAAATTACCATGCAAAGTTTCTTAAAAAATCTGTCGTTCGGAGTAGATTTTAAACTGTAGGTCCCGCCACTCATGAAATTAACACACACAACATAAGTGATGTGAGAAACTAGCTCGTAATACTAACTGAAGGGTTGTATTTGTATAGCTACAAAGTCTTGGCCTGTGACATGTAGAATACGTTAAGAGAGTTTCTAGTTATACAATCAAAACTGCAAGACTTCTGAAGCTCTCTTTTATTCTATTTCTTTAATCTATTTCTTTGATCCTAGTTTTTAATCAATTCCTTGACATGACATTACATTGTAAGAATGCTGCATAAATATTACAAGCATTACAAGTGGTATCATTAACCATTAAATAGTTTGAGTAGAGCAAACAGTCGAATATACTTAGAAAAATAGAATAAGGAGGAGAAGGCAAAAACTCTTTTAATTCATATTCCAATTTCTTAAAATTAAAATTTTCAGTGAGCATTGAAGTTTAGTAGACGTGAACAAAAGAAGAAATTCTTTAACCCATTGCAAGAATTTTAAAAGAAGCACCCATACGTATACGTAATATTATACGTATATTACTTATACGCATCATAGGAATAAAGTCCAAAATGCATATGGAAACAGTGATTTCTTCAAAAATTTATATTTTTGTTTAAAAAATTATGGTTTTGACTTTTAAACCAAAGAAATGTTATGTGCATTTAATTTTGTTCAACAGTGTAATTAGAACGAGACAAATATAACTTAAAGTATGAAAAAATTAACTTATTAAAGGCGTATGTAACTTCTATTAAAATAAAATCGAAACACTTGACTGAAGTATTTATTGCAACCAGAAAATATAATTAAAGGAACGCATTGGATTAGAAATTTGTCAAAACCTGATTTCATATCAATAATCTTTTCCTGATTATGTCGTTCATAAGTGTTAAAAAGAAATTTTTTAAAACAAAACAATTCTAATCAAATATAAATTTTTTATCTAAAAAAACGTGACTTATAAAAAACAATTTATTTTGAAATCTTTTAAGCATATGACGTCAAGTGATGGCTAAATATGAACGAAATATATACGGGTACGGGTATATCTCATTGTTGTCTTGTTGAAGTGTTAATTTGTTTTAATTGAATTGTTTATAGAAATATTTAACAGAAATATGCAATTTTTCTTTCTTTCTCTTTTTCTTTCGTTTTTGTTTAACTTATGTATTTATATTTCAATACACTGCATTACCATTTAGCTTTGAAAAAAGTAAGCATGTACACTTTAAGACGAATTTTGCCATTTTTATCTGGTGAAACAATACGTTTCATTCCGCCTTTTTTTCCTTAATTTCATAGTTTAAACGCAGCAATAAGTTCATTGGCCATTACAACCCTTCAGTCAGGATTACAATCTAGCTGCTTACAGCACCCATATTGTGTGTTTATGTTAATTTTTTAATTAAACTGCAATCAAAGGTCGACTCCGAACAACATATTTTTCAAAAACTTTATACGGCTATTTTTTTTCCTCTCAGAATTTGTGACAGAAGACTGCTGAGATAAAGTCGCCGAAAGAAATACGGGCCTATTTTTCGGCTCATTATTCCATACTTTAAATTTTGGTTCGCATAGATATGTTCTAGGCCTTTAATGTTTTTCTCAGCCATGAAACTCATTTCTTACTCGTTTCTTGTGTTCATACATAAAATTATCGCATATGTGGCATCAAAACCTCTGAAGTGAAGTGAAGTAAAAATTATATTGTATACAAAAAAAGTGTCACTGAGAGGTGTCACTAAAGGAGCCATTGCCGTAAATTCAGAGCGCTATGGCCGTATGCTAATTGAAGTTTTTGGCCTGCAATTAAAGATTATGAAACGGATGGTATGTGGAAATAGTCAAAGTAGTGAATTGGACTGTGAGATTTGTGTCCAAAAACCGCAAAGACATCTCTATTTTTAGACGTTAGAAGGGTTTGAGCATATTTGTGAAAAGAAAGTGGCAGAATAACTGATAGTGTGAAAAATAAACAATGAGCCTAATAGGTAGTTTGCTTATTAGACGTTAGGCTATGGTTCAAACCCTAGATCAGACATCTCGATCAAAACAAAGTATATAAAAATATTTCTTTTTGATGTCTGGCAAAAACTCTGAGAGTAAAAATAAAATTTACCACGAAAAGTTTCTCAAAGTAAATCTGTTGTTCGGAGTCGACTTTAAACTGCAGGTCCCACCACTTATGGATAAAATTAACACACACAACATTAGTGATGTAAGAAGCTAGAGTGTAATCCTGACTGAAGGGTTGTAGTGACCAATTATGTATGTATGTGTGCATGTATTGGTCGCCATATTCTAGCTCGTTGTGTTATTCAAACTGAAGTTCCTGTGACATCTCTAACAAAGAGAAAAATGAAAAAATATTTCTTTCGTTGATCCTCCACGTTGATCTGAGCTCTGAGAGTAAACAAAATTGTCATGAAAGCTTCTTAAATCTGTTGTTTGGAGTCGACTTTAGACTATAGGTTCCGCCCCTTTATGGAAAAAAAATTAAGACACACATCACTTCTAAATAAATTAAAAGAAAACATTTTACATTTTAATTTTTATGACATTTTGATAACAACAATTATAATCGTTCAATAATTTTTTTGAATTAAAACTTTATTATTATTTGCTTCTATCAATTTTAAATCAAAATGGTTGATAAAACATTTTATTAAACATGTTTGTTTGCATTATCTTTGAATGAAAGTGATGTTGATAAGTGCTTTAAACTGTTTAGTAACTGTGGCCAATACTCTAATAATGGCGCCCTATTCATGGCGTGCATTATGCTACCCACAGGTCAGACATCGCGATGAAAACGAAATATGAAAAAAAAAAATTATTCCTTCCTCTGTTAAGAACTCTGTCTGTAAATTTTTTTGTATTGATCTTCTGGTGTTCAAAACAGTTTTGTTATAAAAATACGAGCACTATTGTCAGGTTTTTAATTTTCAAGGGTAAATCAATAATTTTTATCTCCAAACATAATTTTGTAACAACAAAACTTTAATAATTTTTTTTTATAAAGAAAATCACTTCACAAATAGCCCTCAATCAGCGTCATTTCACTTCACATGTTATTTGTACTTGAATATACGCAAGCATTTTACACCGGTTAGTTAATATTAAAAACAATTTTTTTTTTATCTGTCTATACACACAATAAAATTTTAAAATAAATATTTATTTTTATTATCACCCCTATTCTATATTATTCAAAATCAAACAATTTCAAATGAAATTTCAATTAAATTTTTATTTCCACAGATTTGTATTTCTATTCAAATACGGAACAGGATTTTTATTCATTTTTTAAATTTAATTTATAATTTTTTTAATTTTTTTTTTTTTAATTTTTTAACCCACTTTTTTACATGATCATGATCATTGTATTCGTCATCGTCAGCACTACCCCGCACATCGAAACGATAATGAACTTTTTGTTTTGTTTTCCATAATCGAAACGGTTCTTCCGTTATACGGTTCGTATTTAAATTGTTCAACGACATCTTGAGTCGTTGATCCGACAATGAAAACTAAACTGAACGTTTAAATTGACTTGTGATCACTTCAAGTTTCACACTTTTTTTCACAATATTTGCCTACTCTCTCACAAATAAATTCATTTTTTTTCTTTTAATTTTCGTATTTTTTTTAAGTATTTTTTATTTATCTTTTGTATTATTTAGTCATTATAAGTAAAAAAAAACAATCTTTGTAAAAAAAAATCATTTTTATTATGCGCTCCCATTATAAATAAATTCTGGTTTTATCTGTCGTTAGACACTTATAAATCGCAAAATTGTTTATTGAATTTGTTTATAATTTTAACACATTTTCTGTTAATTTTTTTTTGCGTAAATCTACAATTCGTACTTAATTTTTGAACTTCTCTTATTTCAGTGAGAATTTTTAAAATTTTTCTTTCTTTTTTGTAGGGAGGAAGTTTAAAACCATTATTTATTATGAGAATGAGCCGATAGTGATGTTTAGTAATAATTCATCATATTTTTTTGCATTCTATTTCTAAATCCGTATGAATAGTACGAATTTTTTTCGAAGTTATGACTGAACATATCTCATGCTTTGATATCCAACAAAGCGAACGTATGAAATTTGGGAAAAATTTTCGTTTTTTCTTAACATAATTTCATTTTAAAGTCGCAGTAGTCTAGCAGGTAGTGCGTTAGGTTATTAGACGGTTCAAACCCCAGTTCAGACATATCCAACAGAAGGAAATATGAAAAAATATTTCTTCGGAGATTTCCTTCCTCTCAGCAGATTTCTGGCAAAAACTCTGAGAGTAAAAATGAAAATGGCTATGAAAAATTATCTCAGAAATCTGTCGTCCGGAATCGACTTTAAACTGTAGGTCCCGCCACTCATGTCTAAAATTAACACACACACAACATAGGTGGTGGGGGAAGCTAGATAGTAATCCTGACTGAAGGGTTGTAATTGCTGGTTGTGTAGCGTAATAATCTCTATCTTTTCAAATCATAACAGATCTCTCGTCTTCCTCTTAATCAATTTGGTGCATAGAACACAAGTAATTCCACTTTCTGCCTCATTTTCAATTGAGACTAATTTGATCTGATTACCATTACCTATTGTAGGGTACTTTAATTAACAAACTGTTTGTATTTTTAGTAACACTTTAAATTTTGATTCAAATTTTTCCACCTTAAGTGGCTATTTTTAATTAAACAAATACAGAAATAATTGATGTTTTTCTATTAATAAAAATAAAAAAAAATTAAAAAAATATGGAAATTTTTATCACTTAATTTTGTATTATTTTATTTATTTAATTTGTTTAACAATTTTATTTTCAATTCATTCTGTTTTTCAATATTGACTTTAAGACACATATTAATAATCTGTATTCTACTTTGTTGTATCATTGGACATAAAAAAGTTGGAAGCTTCAATAAGACACTAATTGCTTCATAGGCAGACGTTTAAAAGAAGGCATTCAATTGACAAAATATAAAAAATATAAGCAATGGATGAAGGCCAACAAAAATATAGTTTTTCTTTGGACATTCACATTATTAATATTGATTTTTCACTGTATCTTTAACAAAAATTCCACTTTGCGAATTCAAGGGTTAATGTTGAGATAAATTTGTTCATGTGACCTATTCATATCGATATTAGGGTGAATAAAAAAATTTTTGGATAACCACAACGAGTACTCAATTTTTTGACTTAAAATTCCGCACTATTAAGAGGTATTTGGTATCAGAAAAAAACGTTAACAACAATATCTGACAGTCAGCCTGGCTTTCCAGCACACGACTTTTATGAGGTTGAATCGAAGAAAGAATTGTTTGCAGAAGCTAAGTCAGCTAGATATAAAAAATAAGGTTACCCTCTGCTAGGTCCCATGTCATGAGGGAATTCTCGGCATTGAGCAAGCAGACGCGAATTTTAAACGATAGGGCCTCCACGCCGCTGAGGTGACCAGGACCCTCCTGTGGAGTTGGAGCAGATGTTTGGAGAGGTATGCTCGACGGAAGCGAAGATAAAGAGTAGCAAAGACTCTTCTCAAGTCATGTGGGTTTAAAGCAAACCAAACTTTTGTTGGAAAACAACAATAAAAAGAGATCTTAGTCATGCATCAGGCTATCCTGGAAAAATCTGAAGTTGGTAAACGATCTTTTGAAAGCATTCACCTTTTCGGAATAGAGGTTGTCTCGAGCCCAACGTGTAGAAACTGTGTGGACATTCTTGGAACGTGTGTGGCATTAATGCTTTACAAGTAGAAATGCATGGGCGCAAATCAAGTGCTAGGCAGGAAATTGGAAATTTCTGCCTTGTACCCGTTTCTTTCATCTATTTTTTGTCGTTCTAGCTAAGTAGGTGATTGGTCTCCTGTAGGGGCTGTCATCTATCGTTGCCTAGAAACAACGTTGTATTCACTTATGTTTTGATATTTTATTAGATACCAATGAGATATAGAAATTGGATGTTTACACACTGTACTACCACGTTTTTTTTAATTCAACATCAACTGTCTTATCACTAAATATACACTATAATCAAATTAAAACCATAATTAGCCAACTGACTTGGTTGTCTAGAAAGTCGGTTGGCCTTTGTATATAAATTAGCTTTTAAGTTTACCTCATTAAAACATTTGGCAGAATAATATTACGAAATAAATTATCTTCCACATAAGAAAATACACTTTCACACATTTTTAATTTAATTTCAATAATTATTTAGTTTCTCTAAAAAAAAAATGTCTTTTTAAAAAACGTCAAATTTTTACGTTGTTTTTAAGTCGATTTCTCACTTCAAATTAAACAATACAGTTAAAGGTGCATATTCTTTATGTTCTGAAAAGGTGTTAATTGAGCGTTTCATTCGGTCTAGGAACTTTAAAATTTCTTCTCTACCTATAGTAACAACATGGCACGTGATGAAAAACAAATTAAAAAAAAAATATTTACAAACAATTAAAATTTCTATAAATATTTTCATTTGCATTAAAGTGTATTAAATTCATTTATAAATAGAACGAAAGATCTTTTTTTTTTTAATAACAAATAAAAATGTAATTGTAAGCAAAGGTCGACTATGTAAAGCACTACATCATATTAGCCTTGTCGGATAAATTATTTGCTTAAAAGATTAGGTTAGGCATGCGGACGTGTAGTTATCGTTGATTGTAAAGGAGATAGGGCAATTGGAAAAGGAGGTAGGAAAGGGAGTATATAAGAGACGGAAGAAAAAGGTTTGATCACAAACACACAAGAGAGTGCGACTACAACCTTAATGTTCTAGCACGTCTCAACCAGCTCAATCTATTTACGAATCTATGGAGAGCCCTAATGTCGGCTCTTGACAAAGAATTCAAATCATCGAAGAAGCCCCTGCCCGGGATCCTCAACCTCAATCTACTAAGGACTGGACAGTTGCAGAGAAGGTGTTCGATAGTTTCCAACTCCTGGTTATCACAACATACCCCACAATAGTCCGGCTGGGATCTGTCCCAGATCCTTGTCAGCGATCTAATCTCGCAGTGCCCTGTAATAAAACCAACAACTAACCTCAGACTGGCCTTATCTAAGCCCAGCAGCAAACATGCTCTATCACTGTCTATAGCAGGTCATAGACACCTAGGTACATAATATCTCGATCCACCCTCCAACGCCTCTGCTCTTTCCCCTAACCCATCCAGTAATGAGACCGCAGAAGTGGCCATGCCTAAAAGGGGCAATGAAAAATAATGATGCGTAAATATGAAATATTTTTCAAATTAACGCTTGATTCTCCTGCATACTCTCTCAGATCTTAGGTTTCGTCAACGAATTGCTGTTAGCCTATCGTTTACAGAAGCGGACGACTTAAATTTATTCTCTTCAATTTGATAAAACAATTTTGCATGTGTTGTTGAATTTTATATCCGTCCATGGTGTTTGACAAAACAAACTGAATAAATGAGAACAAATTTGACGGATGAAGCTTTTATAAAAGTTGGGAAGTTTTCGTTGAATGACCAGACACAAACATAGTCTGGAAGTGTTTGGATATCACTTCGAAAAGTGTAAACAGCTTTAAGAAGATTGTGTTGAACAAACCGAATACGATATACCTTCAAATAAATACCTTCAAAATTGTTAAATCCGATCTTCTTTTAATAGACTTGAAACAGTTTATTGCTCTACAAAATTGATAAAAATCAGTTTCAAAACTAACTTCATTAAAAGCTTTATATTCTGCATGAGTATTTTAGAAAAACAAAGAAAAAATATTTCAAAATATTTAACATAAAACAACAACAACATAATCAATAATAAATAGGTGCTAAATAAACAATTGATAACACGTTTTATGAAAAAATAAAAAAGACGATAAAATTTTAAAACAATATTTTAAAAATTCGAGACAGTCGTATAAAAAATAAAAATCCGATTAAAATTTTTATTTTCTTCTACAATTCAACAGTGTTCGTTGAAAGCCAATAAAAAATACGAAAAAATTTTTTTGTGTGTAAATCATAAACAAGGGAGACGGTATATTTGAACATGAAAGAAAATTAATACCGATAATAATTAAAGCAAATACAGTCATACCTCGATGTAGAATACAATTACTTTTTTGTATTTAAGTGCTTTTTTTTTTATCGTCGTCCGTGCATTTGGGTTGCCACTGTTATTTCTCTTATAATAACCGTGTTTAATAAAACTTGGCCAACATTTGTTTTCGTTTTTTTAAACAATATTTAACGATTTTTTAATAAATTTATTAACTTTTATCAATTGGAAGATAGTGACGTTAAATTTTAACATTAAAATCTAGAAATTTTTGAACTTTGCACTATCGAAACCAGCCCCTCTTCTCAGTTTTTAATCAAATCTAAAAAAGGAAAATATAGAGCAAGTGTTTCGCAATATCTAGGCCAGTTCATGTAGTTTTCCATTTTTTAAGTCCGGTATTATTGGTCTTGATTAAGTTAAGTGAGGACCCGAATATCAGTGGTTACACTTGACCCCTATAATACATATTATACATACACACTTGTCTACATTATTTGTCATATGTATTACCTTTTAGAAAAAGTTGCCAATTAGTTTACTACTGAGAGCTTTTGACAGAAAACTCCTGGTGAAAGAAATGTTTTTCTTCAAATTTCTTTTCTTCAAGATGTCAGAGCTTAGATTTGAACTCTCGACCCTTCTACAGTAAGTCAACACTGTTCATTAGACTATGATGAGCTGTGTTAAACACTTTGTGTATCAAAATTATTTTGAAACTCTGCTTCATTGTGTCCACAATGATAGCTGAATACTATTTCTCCTTTGAAAATTCCTGTTGCGAGAATTTTGTATTTACTTCAAAATCATTTTCCCTGACTTTGCTTTAAAAACAGCTAAAAATCCTAATCTATTATCACAGTGCTTTGTTGTCAATTTGAAAGTGATTTACGAAGTGTATGTCAAAAGTAAAATGTTGTGCTTAACAGATTTTTTCTTAGTTACATACGTACATAATTGGTCATTATAATCCTGCAGTCAGGATTACAACCTAGCTTCTCCTACCATTTATGTTGTGTGCGTTCATTTTTAACATGAGTGGCTGGACCTACAGTTTAAAGTCAACTCCGGATGACAGATTTTTGAGAAAATTTTCATGGCAATTTTATTTTACTCTCTTACTTGTTTGCCAGAAATCTGCTAAGAGGAAGTAGCCGACGAAATTATGTTTTGTTTTAGATGTCTGACCTGAGGTTTAAATCGTGACCTGACGTCTAATAAGCCAACATAATATTTACAAGACTACGACAACTCATTTAACTCAGGCATTGATCTTGGCTGGAATATTAGCATTGAAGCTTGTTTGAGAGTTTTGTTTTAAAAACGTTCATCGCAATTTTTTGTAGTCCTCTTTGTTATTTAAGGGAACAGAAGGATGACACACTAAAAATCTTCCCCAATTTCTGATTATTTATATACCTTGCTCTAGTTTTGTAAAATAAATTCTTTTCATCGAAGCAAATGCTATTTCAGGTCTTAGATCTTAAATTTGATCATTTTGGGGTGAAGCTTTTTATTTATTTATTACGAAACAACTTTAAATTGTATTCTAATTATTAAGAGCCGACTGACTAACGCCATATGACAGATGTTGTTAATAGAATAGAGTCTCTGTTGAGAATCTCATACTATTAGACTAGCGCAATATCAACTAGGCTACTAGGGCAATCAAAGTCATCTTATGTTTATGTTTCCTAAATACAATAAAAATATACGTTGTTGTTGTATTGGGTTTGTTGTAGTGTGTTGGGTTATTAGACATGAGGCTACGGTTCAAAGCCCAGGCATTTCCAACAAAATGAAATATGAAAAGAATATTTCTTCGGCGACTTCCCCTCAGCAGATTTCTGACAAAACTCTGAGAGTAAATAAAATTGAAATGAAAAAGTTTCTTTAAAATCTGTCATTCGGAATCGACTTTAAACGTACCATTCATGTATAAGTTTAATACACACAACCTAAGTGGTATGAGAAGTTAGGTCGCAACGCTGAATGAAGGGTTGTAATGACCAATTATGTATGTACATATGTATGTAATAATGAAGAAATAAAATTTTTTCGAGAATCTGTCATAGGTTATCATTTTGTTTAACTTACTCTTCTTTTCCCTTCAAATATTTATGTACGTCATAAACTTGGGATTAAATTCAATTTTAGTAGGGTATTATACGACAGCAGTCTATTTACTATATTCCTGTAAATAATATATTGTACCTCAAGCTAAGTTCTTCGGCAAGTTATCGTACCGAAAGTCAAACAATTACTGATGAAAACTATTTGAATATCAAATTGAAAAGAAAGAGACCTGTTAGCAGATCATAAAATAGTATTTATTATACATGATTAATGAATTTATATGAAAGAAAATATTTATTGCACTTAATTAGTCAAATTGGCACTCCCTTTTTTTGTAAAGGAGGTGGTGAAAAATTAAAAAGTAATTGTTTGAATAGGCAGCGGTTTAAATAAGAAAAAAAAATGTTTTTGAATAAAATATTTTATCAAATTTTGTTTTTTATTTTCACGCTTTATGGCTTTAAAAGAGGGTTTGTCTTCAAACGAAGACGATTAAAAGAAAAAAAAAAAAATAAAAAATATAGAAAAAACCAAGAAGAAGTTATCCAACTGGAGTTGCGTAATTCAAACTCTTAACTTAATCGGTAATATTTAAATTAAACGCAGCTTTTAATAAGTGTAACTTGTATTTCATTTATAAGCAAAACAATCAAACAATCATTTTCTGCTGTAAAGAGCATATAAAAAAAGAGATTGTTCTATAGCAGAATAAAATGTTGGGAATCACTTATCACATTAAGTTTGAAAGAAAAAAATTTATTGTGTTTGTCGTTCACGTATCGTAGCGGTTGGAGGCACCTGCCAATAATTCTTAATTTTAATCAAACTTAATTTGATGAGAATATAAAGCTATTGTGACAAATGTCAACTTATTAGAGATAATATGAACGTAATTTTTTAAGCCATTGGATTCAAAAGAGTTGACACCAGTTATGACCCAAAAATTTCTACTCCTGTCTCTTAGAAAGAAACTTTTCTCCTGATGCCTTCTATTGAAGAGTCTCGACGTTGTTTGAGAGATTAGCGTTAAGCGAGTATGTTCGCAAATCAGGTTCTAAAGTAAATTAGTAAGCAACCCTATTAACAGTAAGGAACACCTTTACTTATTCCCGTATGTGTTCTAGAAGCTGGAAGTCAGGCCGAACTTTAAGGCCTGAGACTCTAAGTGTCAGTTGTATTTCGATGGTGTACATAGTAAATAGAAACAGCAAATAAAGTGGAATATTTTCGTTTTTTTATTTCTTTTTGTTCCTTTAATGGAGATAAGGTTGTCAGAAAGTGTCTCCTAACATATTTTCTTATTAAATACACCGTTTTAAAGTGGTCATATAAGGCGATGAGGGTTAAATCCATGAAGGCTGTGATTACGGTAATAAATGACGGGTCTAACACAAGGATCATGAGTGGCATCGTGACCTGACAGATCGAGTTGCTGACTTTACTATAATATTGGGAAATGCTTTGAAACTAGACTGATCAGTGGTAGTGAATAGAGTAATTTGGAGGCTACAAATTCTTTTAGAAAAGTGACCATTCTGTGGCATATGGATGGCATAATAGAAAAAAAAAAACAGAAATATTCAGACACAGAGTAAAATATTCGAAACTCATGTAGAATTTTGCGGGTATTTTCCAAGCAAAAGTTGACACAATCGAAAGATCAGATGTATTTAACTCGGCAAGGAAGTATAGATGACGGGACATATAGCCAGGTTGACTCAACATCTTGTATGCCACTGTCTGATAATGTGAATCAGCAAGCCAGGGGAAATAAGATCAGCCTCTGCTGGATCCCAAATTGTGTAGGAACTCACGGCAATGAGTAGGTAAATGAGCTTGTGAGTATGGGAGTTTCCACGTCGTTGATGGGGTTAGAAGTTCTTTGTAGAGTAGGAAGAGGAGTTTGGATGAGTTTACTCTAATGACGATGAAAAAGGCGGATAGCATTCTCAAGACAAACGGCCTTACAGTACCTAATTCGATCGGACCAATTTTCGTGCACTTTTACGAGTGTATGGGGTAGACTCACTTGGCCCTTGATGGATAGAAGGCGTACCAACCAATTACTTGGTTTTGGTCGTGACCTTATCTCGACTACAGTGGCCGTGCTTAGAGGTCATTGCGTAATGGGTAGACACGCGGAAAGAATGAGGCTCCCATTTAACGACTTCTGCCGTGGATGCAGATCCGCTGAGGAAGAGGAGACTGTTATCCACTTTCTTTGTCAGTGCCCGTCTCTTGCTAGATGTAGTATAGGTTATTTGGCTCCCCATTCCTTGTCAGATTGACGGAGCTATCATCTATTGATATCAAGGATATAGCTTCGTTTACCAAACTTTCTGGCTGGTTTTCCAGTGCGGGGTAGTCGTGCAGCCCTTGCGCTGACCAACTTCTTCCTCTTCGCTGATTTTGGTGGAACTTGGTCAGTACAGAGACTGACTTCACCCGTGGCATCACAACGGGCCGCTATGCGTGCTCAAGTGAGCTTTGTGATATCAGAGCTACCACTCCGACCTAAACCTAAACCTAATGGGGTAGTACCTCGGCAATAGCATCACGAATGTTGGCCTTCAAATGCTCAATTGTCTCTGGTTTGTCGGCTTAAAACTTTTCTTTAAGGGTGCTTAACATATATGTGACGCGTCGGTTGTACATAAATAATCAATAGACTGAATTTCAACAAAAATAGACTTCCAAAACCGAATAAAATATCAAGGTCAAGGGCATGCGGTGTCAAATCGCAGCTTCTTAGCGGTCAATTGACATCACCATTTCGGCTAATTAATTTCGTTTGATGCAATACATCGATTGTGACAATAGATGTGTGGCAAGTTGCACCATCCTGTTGAAACCAAACATTATTTACATCAATACCATAAAGATCGGGTACAAAAAAATCGGTTATCATGATGCGATAGGTGTCTCCATTGACCGTAATTGTTGCGTCGCCAATGATGCCTCCGCTTCACAAGCCGCATCAAGTAGTCACTCGTAATGGGTACATTGGTTTCTGTAAGACCAAGTGTGGATTTTCTGAGCCCCAAATACGGCAACTTTGTTTATTAACGTACCCATCAAGATGAAAATGAGCTTCATTCGAAAAGATTATTTTTTTTGCAAGTTTTGCAATTTCCAATTGTTTTTGTTTTGGAAATAAATGTATATAAATAAAAATCAATTGTCGTTCGTTGGTAATTGCATCAGTTGAGAACGGCTAGACCGATTTGGACAATTTTTTTACTGAAATGTTCGTCATAGTCCAACTTAGGTTTTTTACTTATCTAAAATCGGAAAACGGCTGCACCGATATGGCTAATCTTTTATGTAAATGGTCGTAGTAATCTAATTTAAGTTTTTACTGAAAGAAAAATTTACCACGCCCACTTTTTTCGATTTATCTAAAATCGGAAAACGGCTGCACCGATTTGGCAAAATTTTTTAAAACATGTTCGTAGTAATCAAATTTAAAGTTTTACTGAAAGAATAATTGAACACGCCCACTTTTACGCCCACTTTTTTTCGATTTATCTAAAATCTTGGAACGTTTGGACGGATTTGTCTTATTTTTTTTTAAATGTTCTCAATAGTTTACAAAAGTTACTTACAGAAAGAAAAATTGTCCACGCCCACTGATACTCCCACTTATTCGCCCACTTTTATTAAATCGTTGGGTAATTTTATGTACATATAGATAAAATCCGTTAAAAAACAAAAATAAGCTGCTCATATTTTAGAATAGCCAATGGAAGTAAAAAGTGTTCATATATTAAGTTGTTCATATTATACGATATCACTGCAAAGCAAAAGAAAAAAATTTTTCTTTATTTTAATTGGTTCCTGAACATTGATCTTTCAATCAAAATGTAAATATAACACCATATTGTACATATTTTCAAATCAAATGTAATTTAAACACACCTCAAACCTACATAAATAAAAATTATCATTTAAATGTACGTGGTTTTTCTCTTTTTCACTATTTTTACACAATTCAAACAGCTTCTCACAAATTCACAAATCGAACACAAACATTTTTTCTAATTTGGACAGGACAACGTCTGTCGGGTCAGCTAGTTTCCAATAAATCCCAACGATGCTCAAGCATAAATCGATTCATTACGTTCAGTGGAGATAATATACTCAACTTTGTGACAGAATAGAATGACATAAGTATTCGACAGATTCGATGTAACCGACGGTTAAAATTTAAACCGATAGATGGCTCACCCGATACTTCATGTTCAACATTTTTAAAATTTTATTTTATGTAAATATTTACCCAAACGATTGTTAATTTTTAATATCGCAAACGATTGCGATTACCTCAAAGTAAATATTTTCAAGTAAAAAAAGAGAAAAAATTTAAATTCTTTAAGATCAAAAACTCATGTCATTGACTTTGTTTTCGTATTCTTCCTTAATTATTAACTGCGTTGTTTTTGAATTCATTTCCATATTATTTCAAATTTCTGTCATACATTTTCCACTTGTTATAGAATTAATTTCATGCAAAAGAATCTTATTTTTTTAAAATTATTAATTTCAAATTGAATTTGAAATGGTTTTTCAATTTATTTATTTACACTTAATTTACCTGAAGGTTACGTTAGGCATTTTTGTATATTTTATTTTACTGGTTTGATTCAGCATTTAGAGAAAAAACACAATTTTTTGTTTCAAATTCACTTTACTTCACTATTCAGTCAAGACTAAAACTGTTCTACGATTGAATTTTCCATGTTTACGTTTAAAAAACTTTAATTCATTAACTTTTAACAAAAATAATCAAAATATTTCAAATATTTTTTTTTAAATACAATATTAAAAAACAGGTAACGAAATTAAATGTTATTAAAAATAAATATCACATTGAATTAAAGCGCGTAAGTACAAGCGTTTAAAAACGTATTAAACAAAGTGTCGGCATTATTTCAACTGATTCAACTGATTTTTGTTTTCAACTCAGATGTTTGTTTTAGAGCTCAAAGTGAAACGAAATTACTCACAATTTATTATTTTTGTTGTTGTTACTGTTGTTGTTATTACTGTTGACTGTTAAAGTCTGTGGTAGATTGCCAGTCTCACTGTCATTATCGTTTAGCGATCTTATCAGACTTGTTTTAAAATGTTTAAATATCGATACTAAAAAAAATTATAATTTTTTTTATTTATTTTTCATTTGTCACCACCTATAAATGAATACAGTGAGTACAATTTGAATATTACACTCGAAGAAAAATCTTTGTGTAATTGTAGTAAAGTTATATATTTCACAAGTGACACAGCATAGCTTTTTTTACTAACCAGAATTAAAACATTCACTCCTATAAAGATATGATGATGTACAACATTTTCTTAATTTTACTTAAGGGTATAAGGAAAAATTTTTTATGGAAATTATTCGTATGAAATTCGCTTAAACGAAAGCAAGTTAATAATGTTTGTTGACTCTGCTAACTTTGAAGAGTACTTATCGAAGTAGACAAAAGACCTTGTGATTACAAAGGAAATAGTCCAATGGGTTTAAATCATCATAATCTTGGTGACCAATTAATAGGATGACTTCATGATTTTTAATTTTCTGTGGATAGAATAGTTTTTGATAAATGCTTGTGGTTTATCTACACTCCAAATACGACAATGCTGCTTATTTACGTACCCATTCGACTAAAAATGAGGTTTCAAACCATAATCCTTTCATAAAACCTTTAATAAAGTGAAATGACACAACCCCAGTTGCTGAGAATGAGTTTATTTGGACACTCTTTAATGCATCTTCTACGCAGCGGCTACAGCTTTATCAATGTGAACTTTACGGCGTCTCATAGGATGCAAATTATAAAGAACGTAGTTAAAAAACAATCCATTGCTATTGCAACTAACTGTCCTGAAGGACAATTAGGTTAGGCTGGGTTAGGTTTGAGGACGTGTACTTTTCATTGGGACCAGTAAAATTACTCAAATCAATCAAAATGGCCCATTATAGTACGTCCTAGAGGAGAGAGCGAGAGAGTATAGTGAAGGAGATATGGAAATTGAAAAAGCAGAAGAGGCAGGAAAGGGAGGATATAAGAGATGGATAAAAAAGATCGACCACAAACAAGAGAGTGCGACTACAACCACGATGCCCTAGCACTTCTCAACCAGCTGAACCTAGTTATGAATCTATGGAAAGCCCTAATCTTGGCTCTCGACAAAGAGTCCAAGCCTTCGAAGAAGACCCTGCCCAGGATTCTGAAGCCACTAAGGGCTGGATAGTTGCAGAGGAGGTATTCGATAGTTTCCAATTCCTCCTCTTTGCAATATACCCCGCAATAGTCTGGCTGGGATTTGTTCCAGATTCTTGTCAGCGATCTAATCTAATCTCTAATGCCCTGTAATGAAACCAATAACTAAACTCAGACTGGCCTTATCTCAGCCGGGCAGTAAACCTGTTCTATCACTGTTTATAGTGCGTAGGTGTCTACCTAGACACATAACATCTCGATCCACCTGCCCAACGCCTCTGCTCTTTCCCACTCACCCGTCAAGTGATGAGGCCTAAGAAGTGGCACATTGGGGGATCAGGACCAACTACCAAATCACCCTCAGATCTAGCGAGAGCAGAATAGTGCATGTATATGTAGAAGTATCTGGCATCTGACCGTGCTTGATATGAATTTAATTATGTTTCACAACTGAGCACTCTTATTAAAAGTGAGGTTGTAATCTCCCTGTTATGTCGTATAAGAAACAGCATAGCCTTGAATTCAAAGAAACTTTTAAAATTTCTCAAATTCTACAATGTTTTTTCTTTGAGTGTAAGTTGCCTTAAAATATTCGGTTTTTCGGAGCACTTTACAAAAATCTGTCATAAAAGTGAGCACATTTTATTTGTTTCTCTTTTCAAAACTCAAATAAACGCTCACAACAATAGATTTCAATAAAATCTGATCGTAAAATAGACTCTGTGACACACTGTCATAATTTAAAGCAATTGTTATCCACCACAAAAACTTACCTTTAATAGGTGTAGCCTGAGTAAAAATTCGGTTCATAAATTTATTTTTAAAGTCCATAAATTATAATCAAACAAATCAAAGCGAACGAAAAAATTAAATAAAACCGGTTAACAGGCTTATGTAAAAGTAATCGCAATTGTCAATTGTAAAGTGTAAATAATCAGAATTTATTACAAACAATTTAAGAAGTCAATAAATTAATGAAATAAACGCCTTTTGGAACTTTTTGTTTTTTGATTTAAAATAAATATATTTTGAAAAAAATAAAAAAAATTAAAATGAAATAATAAAATGAAGTTGTTTAATTAATTGACTAGAGTGTATAAGTGGTGATAAATAATAGCCGAATGTGGTATTGAAAATAATGGCGATAAATATTTGAAATAATCGTAAATGATGTCAATATTTATTTAAATGACTTTTATTAATTAAAGAGATCTAATTTTAATGTTGAATAAAAAGGTATAAAAAAGAAAGAAATTAAATGGAGTTGTCCGTTTACGAGGTCAAAAATTAGTTAAGACTTAAACATACCTTGTACAATGTAGTTGAGGTGGCTCTTAACAACTTGTCATTAAAACCATGAAGATTAAAACCATGGCACCTATGAAGATATATTCTTCGAGAAAATTCTTATTAGAAGTTGTTTAAATAGCCATAGCAGCATGAAAATTCTGCAAATTCTGTCTACGCTGTGTCCGATGCATAAGCCAATTAGCTCGAAGAAGTAAGTCGTAAGAGGCAGATAGACTTATCCGCCAAGCTGAGCCGAGTCACATGACTTTATTTTAAAAATATTTTTTCATATTTGAACTTTGTTAGAGATGATTGAGCTGGGGATTGACCCTCGGGCTTTCGTCTAATAAGCCAACACACTATCTACTAGATTATGGCGACTTTTTAACGATTACTACATTCAAATGATGCCAGTGGTTAGGTAAGGTTAGGTGATGGACTCCCTCGAAGGAAAAGAACCCACTTAGGCCAACATTTTTAGGCCAATTGTGATGCCACAATTAATTATACCCGGGGTTCAATTATTCCGAGTTTAAAATAAATCTTCCTATTGTAGCAATCTTTATATTGTATAGCTCGGGCAGAGGTCATGCAACGCCCTGACACATGAGGTGAAAGAGAGTCTCATCCTCAGATCCACAGCTCCAACCAAAGTCATTAGTTGGAATGCAGAGTCTTTAGGCATGTCTACCAAAAGAACAATGGCCTGTAAGGATCGCCATTGTGAGATTTATAGCCATACGATTTAAGGACAGAAGAGAGTCAGTCCTCTTCTTGTCCTTGCCCAATTGTCTTCTTGTCTTGTCTTGGAAATACGTATGTCCTGTAACAGCTTATCAGCAATACAATTACCCAACGACAGCCCTGATCCGAAATTTCTCTAAGAAACCCTTGGCATTCTTGGACAAGAACGGACGTTGAAACTACATTTTTTAGGGACTTAATCGCAGCTTGGTTATTCGAGTAAATCAAGAGATTTTCAGGGAAAATTCCGCCACTCAGTATGCATTGCGCCGCCTTCAAAATTGCAATGACCTTTGTTTGGAAAACACCATATTGATCAGCCTATAAGAATTAATATCCGGACCCTTAATAAAAATACACTGTGGGCTTTTCGTATGTATATTCCAATTTTGGCATACTGTGATCAACATTTCGGCTAGTATTTTACCAATGGCAACTTTCAGGCCTGAAGTGTACACAAGAGACTGTGAATATCCGCACAAAATATAGTCTCTAGAATAAAATCTCATGGATGAAAAGTGGACTGTAACAAATCGTAATCATCTGTTTCACGAATATAAATCGATCTACAAGCACAAGTAAGAAAATTCTAGGAGTATTCCGACTATTTTCTTCCGTTACAATTAAATGGATTTAATAAGACACACAGTTCGTATTTATTTGTTAATTTTGTTTTTAAACACGATTTTAAATCACTGAATAATAATCATTAAGTTTTTCCCAATATTTTTTTTTTAAATTGGTAGCAACAGCTTTACTATGAATTTCAGTTCACGTTTTTTTGTTCCTTTAAGTTTCTTTAATAGAAAAAAATTGTTGCACTTACCTAAAATCGTTTTAGAAACCAATAACTTAAAGCAAATTATACAAATTCATTTTAAATCTTAATTCACAAATTTAAGTTAAGCTTCAGATGGTAGTTTTGTATTTCAAGTTCAACGCCATGCGTAATATTTCAACTGATCGCTGCGTGTAGCTGTCACTTGGTGTTGGAAGTGTTGACCGTTTTACACGGTGTATATGACTGTAATTAATTATTAATTATTGCTTTTTGACATTTTCTTATCAATTAAATTTAATATGATTTGTTTTCAATTCTTTTAATAAATAATTTCCGTTCATTTTTTTATTTACAAAAAAGGTGATTTAAGACCGATGTGTCTGTATCGTGGTTATTGTGGCCTATATATACGCAATATTTTTTTTTTTATATATAAATTAAATAAATAAAAAGTAAATCATTAATAACAAAATGAGATTTAAAATAAATATTATTTAAAAAATAAATTATAAGTGTATTGGTCATGCTTTATATATAAAATATTACAAATTTTTATGGGCCATGACTGATAGTCAGGGGTATTAGAAAGTATTAAAAACACGAAAAAGAAAATAAAAAGTGGTGAATAAATAGTGTAATTAGTACAATGACGTGTTATAAATACAAAATGAAAAGTAAGTGAGTAGCCAGTGGTTTTACAGGGTAATTTTTTTAATACAATAAACAAAAAGATTTGTAACATGTGGTGATACCAAAAATGCTCATGAACCATGAATTGTGGAGAATCGCTAATGTTGTTTCTGGGCTGTCAATATTGCAAAATAGAACAAGAAAGTTATATTCTTTTTTCTCTTGACAGAGACTGTTATGTTAACATAATTGAAAAATTTAGTGGAAGTGTGGAAAGAAAATCGATTAAAAATCAAAATAATAGTTCCACATTGGAGAAAAAAATGAAAGGAAGATCATCATATGATCGTATGCGTGGAGAGTCAAGCAGCAATAAGAGCGCTGGGATTCCATTTCGCCCATCAAAAGGCGTAAGTAATTGCATGTACTTTCTATACCGTATAAGTCCGGGCCGCTGTGGTAGAGTGAAAGGAACTGGCACGTAAGGGATCGGAGATGTCTGAGTATTAAACGATAGAGGGGCTATATGCGCCCTTACAAGAATACTTTCCAAATTTCAAAACTTCTGTGTCCAGCAGTGAGCAGCGGTAAAACCAGGGAATTACTTGAGTTCCGCAAAAGAGCGTTTCGCATTTTAACAGGAATTATAACGGGACAATGCGCTATTGTCAGTTTCGCTAACAGGCTCCGCCTACCCCAACAGGATTACTGAAGAAGCTGTGATGATGTATAGAAAACCGAATCGCTACAACGACTTTTATGCGAGTTGCCTGTGCTTTAGAACGGATGTCATCGGTTTTTTGGTGACAGACCGTTTGAATATCAGGGCTCGTTGCGAACGTTCCACTGAGGGAACAGACCGGTTTCATCTGGTGCTCTGGATTGTTCAAACACACCACTAATGCATTATGACAAGAGGCCTTACCTCCCACTGGGTAACACAATGGGCCATACGGGCCACCGTGTGAACTTGCCTGTGAACAGCAAGCTACACGTTGACCTAACCTAACCAAGGGTTTGTGTAGAGTTTCATCTGCAAATTGCTGGTTAATAGCCTGAAGGTAGGTCGTAACGCTGGGGTAAAGGCATTTTTATGATATATTAGTAGTTTTTTTTGGCTAAAAACCGTAGTCGCCATAGTCTATTAATATAGTGCTGGCTTACTAAACGCGAAGCCACGATTCAAACCCCAGATCAGACATAACACACATAGCATAAGTGGTGTGAGAAGCTAGATCGTAATTCTGACTGAAGAGTTGTAATGATCAATTATGTGTGTACATAAGTATGAAACCAAGCTATACTATGATACTATGCTCAGTGGCGTAGCTAGTTAACCAGGGGCCCTGGGGCAAATTAAATTAGCAGTTTACTGCTATGTAAACTGATTAGGTTTTATCAATTAAAAAAATAAAATTTACAAATACTTTAAAAATGCTAAGCTACTTAAGTTTTTTTTTTTGTGCACTGCAGGGCAGGTAATAAAAATATTAAACAGTAACAACATAAATTACAATCAATACTTGGTGTAGGTATGACTAATAAAACGAAATAGAGAAGATTAGGGCCTACCAACTGACTAAATAACAAATACATATATTTAAAATTTTTTTCTAGTTTTAGTTTTCGCAAAAGTATTAATGACTTCGTTTAAATCTAGGCTTGATGCGGTTTTGTTTTTAATTGCTATTAGCAATAAATGTCGGAGTCGAGTTTGGCCCATATTATTTCTTAAATAATTTTTTATTATTTTTAATTTGCAAAATGACCTTTCAGCTGCTGCAGAAGTGATAGGAATTGTAAAGAATAATAACATTGCTGTAAATACTTCCGTTAGGTCGCATTCTAGTACTCCATATTTACTAATATCGTATTGATCCTACTGGACCATCTAGTCGGATTTAGTTTTTGTTAGAGTGGTGTCCGATTCACCAGTGAATTTTGACAGTAGATCCCAATGTTTGATGCTGTTTCCGAAAAAGTTATCACAACTGCTAACGGTATAATTTATTACCAAAATTTAAATTATGAGTGGCACAATGTACGTACTCTGCGTTAGGTTGGATATCCTTAATATGTTTTTGTACATCTTTATGTACACCACTCATCACACTGGCTCCATCATAGCCTTGCCCCACACATTTTTTAAATCAATATTTTTTTCGATAAATAATGTTATCACTTGGTTGACTAAATCTACTGCGCCATGTTTGATGGCTGCATAAAAGCCTAGAAACACTTCTTTTACTTTTATATCAATTGGCTGTCTATTTTCCGATTTGGTTATTACTGCATACCTTACAACAATGCTTAGGTGATCTACCTTCGATATGTCCAGTGCGAATCCATTATGATTGCAAAAAAGGTGAGGCTCTAATTTGTTCTAGTAGATGGGTTTCGAGAGTTTCCCCAAACTCTCAATTATTTCATTTTGAATTGATGCACTCAGATATCGAATAACCTTTGAAAAACCATTTTCCAAAATGATGCTTCTTTGCGAATTTCATTTTGAAGTTCCTTGTCGATAGTATAACATCGTTTTTTTCAAATTCATACACAGCACATGCTTCCGAATGGCCACTCGAACAACTGTGTTGTTTAATTCTTTCAGATAAATGCTTCCAATCTCGAATTCCCGTACACAAAACTTTATTCCTTTGTGAAGCAAATGACCAGCAGGGTTGACAATAGGCAGCGTCTAGTATTTTGGAATAACACAACCAAAAACGATTAACTGGCTCATATTTAGAACACGAAACATCGTACGATTTTGAAAAACACCTATTGTTCTGGTTGATGTCTGTTGGATAAGCTCCTAAAGGCTATAAAGGCCCCATATCAAGAATTTGACGTTTTTCGTTATCACTTAATATTTTGTTCGTGAAGTTTCCCAAGTCGTAAGAAGATTTGTCGTACATATTTTCGCAAAATGTAGAGCTCTGTGGTTCCTCCAAACCCTCCGCTCATATGTGTGTCATGCAAACATCATCCACGTTCATATGATCGGCGGCGGAGGTATCTCCAACTGCAATAATTGTCGAATCTTCTTCATTAGGCTTCTCAACCAACACTGCAGTTACCAAATTATTATAAAATGATACGGATTCGAGGGCCCCCAGAGCTTGAGGTCCCGGGGCACTGCACTGAGAAGTAATGAAACCGTGACACCATCGAAACAGATTGTGTAGAAGGTCATGGAGATAATTCTTGCGCAATATTAGCTCTGCCTTAAAAAACTTATTTAGAATAATTAATTACTAGCAACAACTTTCGTACAACTGTAGAATGCGACCCTTTCGGTTATGTAGTGTAAGTGCTGTGATTGAATTCAATTCTCCTCTGATGTATCAGTTTTTAAACGACAACATCTTCATCATTTGCGAATGATATGTTTTACATATTCCCCAAGTTTCTTAGAAGAAACAGAACAGCAATTAGTTGGTTGGTATAGTGAATGAAATCTTTTTAATTGATTATAAAATCCATAAAATATTTCGTTTCAAATTAATTCCGTGAATTACGCCACATATTAAATCCATACGGGCCTATTCATTTATGATAATGACACTAAATGTTGTAGTTGCGGTTAATAAAAATAAAAAATATCCTTTAATATGTTTAAAAAAATTAAAGCGTTATAATTGTGACACAAACAATAACAATAACAACAACAATATTTTTGGAATGATAACAATATTGTATAACAATAAATATATTTATTTATATCATAATCATTCAACCACACACACCTTTCACACACGTTGAAACAATAAAGAAGTATTGAAGTGGAAATTAATTAAACAAATATGGAGTATATTAACGGTATATTGCTTGTTTAACACAAACACACGTATATAAACAATCACAAACACATAAAAAGCATCAACGTATGAGGCCATGAATGCCTGGAATTTGGCTTTGAGACCAAAGGAAGATTTAAATTTTATCATCAGTTCATTGATCCATTCAATTGCTTTAAACAGGTAACATTGTGCCTCATTTACATATTATGAGCAACAATAAACAACAGCAGCAACACAGACAAAACGATTACAACATTATTGTTCCTACTGCTGTGCACATTACAACACTGTTTCTCGCTAGCCAAGAGTGTAGGCATATTTTATAGTCCTTGTAGTTTACATTGATTTTTTTTTGAGTTAGCTTCACACTGATGTCCGTATTTAGTGGATTGTGGGTAAAAGACAGAGTGGCCAAAAGTTCAAAGTGCCTGCTCATGTGTGTAGGTGTTACAAATGTATTCATTCAACTGTATTGCTTTGAAAGTGTGTGTATGTGCGGGTAAATGTTTTGAAAATCATATAAAGCGCTAAAGTGGTTTATTTGGTTCATCCTTTTTCGCGTTCGAACAATTTAAGCGTCAAATATTTGCTTGACCAACACATTAGAGTATCCAGTTGAATGGCCACACAATATTAATATTGTCGCTACCGTTTTAATCATTATGTACTTGGGCGTTAAGTGTGTACGTATGTATGGGAGTGTGTAATCAGTTTTGTTGCTTGTAAATCTATTTTATGGAATATCTGTCTCTTATACTTTGTTGTATTACAACACTGTGTGTAAGTGTTCATGTAGCATGAGATTATTTTGTTGGACATGATAACGCAGAGCAGCAGTTTGGATTATTGGGACCAAAAGATATTTTTTTTAATACTTAATTGGCTGAACGCTTCAGATTTTGTAACAATTGCCTATAGACAGAGCCCATAACAACAATCTTTAAGCTTCACATTCTTTCTTCAAAGCCTATTGCTTTCAGTGGTATACTCTCTCGCCTGTGAACGGCAGTGCTACCCGCTGACATAACCAAACCTAACCTAGAGTTTGTATCGAGCTTAATCTTATTGCTTTCAGGGATATGCTCCCTTCGCCATATGAATGTCGCAAGAATCCAGGATTAGATGGAAATTGAAAACCTCTAGCAAGACTGCTATAGTTTCCAACTGAGTTTGTTTATTACACAGAAATAAATGCTGGTATATGAGAAGTTTTTAGGAGTGCATGGATATGATAACAAAGTGGACTTGAATTATACTTAGGAATGAGTAGATAACTTCAGAATGTACATGATGCAGAGCATAAGTATTTCGATTACCTCAGTAAGATTGTATATTATATACTTGTTTTACAGGGAGAAATAATTTCGATAGCCGCAAGATGCTCATCCTCCCCGTACTTCTTTATGGCGGAGAAGCATGGACACTATCAAGCGCTGCTGCAGCAGCCTTGAGAGTATTCGAGAGAAAAGTCCTACGTAAGATCTTCGGTCCAGTGCAAGAGGACGAACTTGTTTGCATTGAAAGGCCCAAATCGATGAAGCCCTGTCATCGGTTGGTGTGACCAATTGCCGAAGGCGCGCAAGGAGCAGAGGCGCCTGGAAGGATGTGTTAAGGCAGGCCGAAATCCGTTACGGCAAAAGCAATATTGACGGTCTTTGCTGGACACGTATGAATAAGAAGAGGACCTTAAATAGCATGACTATCCATGGCTCAATAGTGATTTTAGCATGGCACCTTCCTCTTCGGAGGCATGCCAAAAATTTTGGCATTCTGTTAAATGGCTTCTGCAGAAGCTCTAGGATTAAAGGGGCAGTAAGAGACTGTTCTTCACCTTAAGTGTTAGTGTCCTCTTTTTGTCATAAAATGTCGAATTTTATTGATTTCTCTTATTTTTTGACATCGTTGACCGAAGTCGCCGTAGTCTAGTAGGTAGTGTGTTGGCTTATTAGACGTAAAGCCAGGGTTCGAGCCCCAGGCCAGACATCAAAACAAAATACAAAAAGTATTTCTTCGGCGATTTCCTCTCAGCAGATTTCTGGCAAAAACTCTGAGAGTAAATAAAATTGCCAAGAAAAGTTTCTCAAAAAAATCTGTCGTTCGAAGTCGACTTTAAACCGTAGGTCCCGCCACTTATGTATGAAATTAACACACACAACATAAGTGGTGTGAGAAACTAGGTCAATAATTCTGACTGAGGGGTTGTAATGACCAATTATGTATGTATGACCGAGCTCTGTGATATAAAGATTGCCACAAAAAAAATGTATTTCAAACTGGGATTGGATATCATATCATCTATTTTATAATATCAGATATTTTATTTTCATGTACCGAGCAACTCAATTCGAAAAGTTCCGTACCAGTAGTTGCCGTGGTTCAATAGGTAGGCGATTATAATAACCATGAAACATGCTTTTCATAGATGCAACAGTTTGGAGTGAAATTTCTCATACTTTTACACTCTTTTGAGCCTGATTCAATCCTTACAATTTTTTTTCACTGTTCTTATTAAGATTTTAATAAATTTTAATTAAACACTAAATAAACATTTTAATTGTTTTTTTCCGCCCCTGTAAACGGCTGAACAATTTTATTACTTTTCGTGGTTACTCTATGACACAAAAGAATTGAAATCACTTAAAAACTATTCGAGTGTAAAGCAGCAAAAAAAGGCATACCTTTGCAGCAGTAAATGTCAACCAAACAACTACAACAACAACAACGAAAAACAACATGAACCGGTGAAAATGTTATCATAACTGACCATATGAACCCGCTGCCAGAGCACAATTGGTCAGAGGGCAGACAACTTGTTGCACTTACGGGCTATTGTTACTGTCCCCTGGTGTTGCAGGCAAATGTGATAATTGCATTGTTTAAGAGTTGCACATATAAAATTCTTTTGTTTCTTTCATCACAGCCCATCATCATCGTCATCATCATCGTTTGCGAATTGTATTGAACTCCATACGATTATTGGGCATTTGATTGTTTCTTTTAAAATTGAATTGAAAACGTTTTAAACAAGTTCGGCTTTTGAAGTCATCTCCTTAAGCTGCTTCCAACATGTTTCTTTTCAGAGGTGATACAATATTTTTGGACAGCGCGCGACAAATTAAATTTTTGTTCTAAAAATTCAAAAATCATCATTTTGGTTGTCGGTCGTATCATATTGGTGTGATTACCGGGTATATTTATATAAGTAAACAGGGTGTTGTATTCATGTTACTTTCTATTTAATAAAAACTGACGGGCCATTCTTCTGCTTCTGAGTTTTTCATCTCTATAGTCGGCAACAATTTCAGGTTCAAATGAAAGCTCACGTTAAAAATTCGTGATATGCTGTAGATATCTCTTATCTTGACTCCTTTTTAACCGCCAAAAATGATGTCAATCTGGAAATCAAGCGTAGGATCCCTCTTGTCAACGGGTGCTACTGTGGTTTCAATAGGCAATTGAGCATTCTCGTACGACAAAACTAATACTCTACAACACGCTAATTCTCCTCGTGCTTCTTTGTGGCGCTGAGGCATGGACACTTATAAGCACTGATGCAGCAGCCTTGAGAGTATTCGAGAGAAAAGTCCTACGTAAAACCATCGGTGCAGTGGGAGTTAGCGATGATTTCCGCATCCGACCCATCAATGAGCTGTATGAGGTCCTCAACGACATGGACGTAGTGCAGTAATTTCCCATCCAGTGGCTATGCTGGCTCGGCCTTGTCGTTCGAATGGAGGAGGATGCTCCGGCGAGACGGCTATTTGATGTGGGGATTTGTGAATGTTGGCGAAGCGGACGAACTTGCGTGCGTTGAAAGGACCAAATCGAGGAAGTCCACTTCTGACAATAATGTCTGGAAAATGGTGCTGTCCTCCTGTTAAAGGTCGTCGAGCAAATTTTCACTGACGGCTCCTAATTGAATGGAGTAGTTGGATGGGGAATTTTTGCGGAATCGATCGGAATAGCTCTGTCTATAAGGATGCCGGCAATTGGAGCGTCTTTCTGGCTGCGGTGAAAATTATTGGAGACGGAAACATCTTCAAGCAGCATATTACCAAACTTTCCGAAAGCCAGGCAGCTATCAAAGCACTGAATTTTAATGTGATGAACTTCAGGACGATGTTCAGTTGTCCCAGATATCTCAACGAGTTAGAAGAACGATGTGATGTCCACATCATATGGGTACCAGGACGCAGTGATAGACAGTGATCGAACTCTCCAACGAATTGCCGACTTTGGGAATCCCACTGAAAACCTGCAAACTTAAAATTGACAATGCAATCGTCGATTCAGTCAATGTTAGATGGGCGGCCTCGGACACGGGTAGAAGGGCGCGAAAAATCAGACCAAGGCTGGATGAAAGGCGCACGACAAGTTTGTTTAAATTCCAGAGAGGCGCGCTCATTATGGGCACCAATGAAAAAATAAATGAGCGAATAGTCATGTTCAGTGTTATGTACGAGCATTAAGCTCTTTTGTATAGACTATAAGATACGCGAAAATTTCGATTTTTTTATTGCTTTAGCGTTGGAATGACTCATTTTAATAAAATATTTGATTTACGAACCATTAGTAACAACACATACGTATGAGTGATATTTAGTAGACTTTCAGCAATTCCATATTAATCATACGCCTTCAATTCAAGTGACATTTTTAATTTAAAATTTAGTTTTCGATACAATTTTTAAACACCCTGTATGTGAGTTGGTTTTATCCGATATTCAAACATCGTTATTATACAATTTATTTAATGCATTACACCATCTTCTTTATTGAGAATAAGAAGACGAAACTCAAATAAATATTCCAACACTTGTGTAGCTTACATCACCTGATACCTGGAGTACGGAGTACAAGCATGCATACAGAACAAGTATAAAATAGAAAGGGAATATATGAGGGTTTTATGTGAGAAGAAAAGAAAATAGTGAGGAAAAGAACTTACAATGGCAGCAACTAAAGAGTAACAGTAGAGAAGTATTAGGGGTTTAATAAGGATTTGCATAAAACATAGCACACAGGGTATACACCTAAACACGAAGAGAGGAGAGACATAACTCTCTGAAATAGGTAAGTTAGGTAGGATGTAAGAGAAGTTTATGGTTTATTAAAAAAAGGAAAGGATATTATATGTTTGTTTTTAATCATTTATTTTAAAATCGAACCTCGTAAACGTACCTGAATAATGTTATTAAAGGTGAACACATACTTCCCTTTTTATAAATACCAAGAAAAAAAGGAAAGGAAAAGCAATGTCCCATAGATTTATGGCACAGAACGAGGCAAGGACATACATATAAAAGGCTCTTAAAATTACTGGTGCTTGAGTCGCAGCCATCCCTTCTAACATTCCCTGTGCTTGGGCTGTTTCTGTGGCTCAACATCCAAATAAAGAAAGAATACGAAACGAATACGAAGAATAAAAGCAACAACTGATAAAATCCTGAAAATGTATGCAAAAGTAAACAATGTCGACACGATTTTCAGCAGAAAAGCAGTCTTATTGTGCATGCCTTACAATATCTTCATATGACAACGCACTTCTCTCTACTTTCTATTACATTTGCCTCAGCCTTTTTCTCATTTTAAAACCTTAAGAACAATATGAGTTTTATGCATCCTTTAAATAAATATTATTCTTACACATACATACGTATTGTTATACACACACAATTCTATATGTGAATATGGTTGTTTGGCATGTATTAGGAATAGTTTCTGTTAACACGTAAAAGCGATTTATTTGTTTAATATTTAACGAATAAATATGGCGAAAAGCGCAAATTATAAGAGCGTTTATTATTGTTGCAATTTAAACGAATTTCACGACAACAATTTCTTTATTTGTTTATTACTTAAGAGATTTTCTTTGTATACCATACGTTCCTTAAGGAAATTATTTTAAAGCAAGAAATCTACAAACGATCCCATTGAATCAGAGAGGATGCTGCAACTCTGTAACCATTAACCTTTATTTGATGGGAGTGTTGGCACTATTTGCCTTTCAACGGATAGTGTTCTTGCTGACTAAAATCGGCTCCATAATCAACACAATATTAATGACTTTCTCATATGGTATGTATCGGGTGGACCATCATTCGGTTTACATTTGAACCATCGGCAATACTTATGTCATTCTATTCTGTCACAAAATTCAGTATATTACCTCCACTGAACGTAATGAATCAATTTACGCTTGGGATTTATTGGGCCAACGAGAAACTGCACGATGATGATGATTATGCCAAAAAAATCATCTTTTCGGTTGAAGGTCATTTTCATTTTGGTGGGTACTTTAATAAGCAAAATTGCCGTATTTGGTGTTCAGAAAACCAACACCCTGCACCTATTATGAATGACTGTTGGTGCGGATTGTGGAGCGGAGGCATATTTAGCCCATATTTCTACGGTCAATGGAGACACCTATCGCACCATGATAACCGAATTTTTTGTACCCGTTCTTCATGGTATTAAATGTTTAGTTTCATCAGGATGTTGCAACTTGCCATACATTTCATGCCACAAGCGATTATTGCGTCAAACGTTTGATGGCCGCTTAATTAGCCGAAATGGTGATTTTAATTGGCCGCTGCGATTTGACACCGTTGGACTATTTTCTGTAAAACGCCGTTAAGATACACTATTATGGCAATAAACCAGAGACAATTGAGCATTTGAAGGCCAACATTCGCAATGGCATTGCTGAGTTCGGACTCCCTAAACTTGAAAAAGTGTACGAAAATTGTTTCGACCGAATGAGGTACCGTGAGGCCAGCCGCGGTAGCCATTTGAATGAAATTATATTCATTCATATACAATACGAAATATTGTACTAGGTTTAATAGCGTATAATAGCAAATGTGAAGATCGGACACAAAACCGGATTGCTTTCAATATGTACCACATAAACTTAGTTCTACCCTATGCCAACCTATTCCACAATAGATAGACTTTATGGCAATATGTTAGACTAACAAAAAATTATTCATTCCTAATGCATTGCTTTGACTCTCAAAAATACAAAAAATTTCTCTGCCTGTCTGTTCGTATGAGTTGTTCTAATAATTCAAGTATCAAATGACTTTAAAGCCAATTATCCATTGGAAAATATTTGTACAGAAAGTGCTACAAAATGTGAAGTGATAAATGCAAGTGAAAGAAAATTTGTACACACAGACACACACACATGCTCAATTCAAACCATCTTTTATTTTAATTGCAACATAAATTGAAAGTGTGATGAAACTGGAATAGGCGAAGGAGTTAATTATCACCAGATGTGATACATTATTTTAAGTGTTGCCAAAGGAATTTTGTATTTCAGTTTATTCATCAGCTTGTGTATCGAATTTCATTTACGAGTTCGGTTCGAACTCTGCAAGGTTTTTAGAAGTTTAATTTGTAGGCGTGTTAACTAATGGGGAAAGAATTTCAAGACTTTAAATAAATTTGTTTCAGTAACAGAGAATTTTTAAAGTTGCCGTAGTCTAGTAGGTAGTGTGTTGACTTATACTCAAGTCCATGGATCAAACCTCAGCCCGGGCATCTCCAATAAAACGAAATATTAAAAAAATATTATTTTGGCGGCTGTATCTCAACAAACTTTTGGTAAAAACTCTGAGGGTAAATAAAATTGCCATGAAAAAGTTTCTCAAAAATCTATGTCGACTTAAAACTGTAGTCCCCGTCACTCATGCATAAAATTAACACACACGACTTAGTGGTAATCCTGACTGATGGGTTGTAATGATCAGTTATGTATGTATAGTCAGCCAAGACATTAAATCCTTCTTAAGGTGTGATGCGATATATACTCTGTCTGATTATATAAGAACTGAGCAATTTACCTATACATTCCAGAGTTTATTTTCACACCAGTGAAGAAAGCAGTGACACTTGCCTCTGGTTTGTCAGCATAACAATTGCCTTTAAAGGTGCCCCACAGAAAATAGTCCAACGTTGTCAAATCACAGTTTCTTGGCGGCCAATTGACATCACCATTTCGGCTAATTAAATGGCCATCAAACGTTTGACGCAATAAATCGATAGTTGAATGAGATGTGTGGCAATGTGCACCATCTTGTTGAAACCAAACATCATTCACATCAATAGAATGAACAACGGGTACAAAAAGAATGGTGCGATTGGTGTCTCCATTGACCGTAATGGTTGCGTAGTCCGCATTTTCAAAGAGATATTGGTCAATTATAACTCTGCTACACAAGCCTCACCAAATAATCACTCGTAATGGCAGCATTGGCTTCTGTAAGACCACGTTTGGGTTTACTGAGCCCCAAATACGGCAAATTTGTTTTATTAAAATACCCACCAAGATGAAAATGAGCTTCATCTGAAAAAAGTTTTTTTTTTGGCAAAATCAAATAAATACCAACGTTGCTCAACTTAAATCGATTCATTACGTTCAGTGGAGATAATGTGCTGAATTTTGTGACAGAATAGAATGACATAAGTATTGCCAGATTCGAAATAATCGATTGTTAAAATTTAAACCGATAGATGGCTCACCCGATATTTAGTAAAATCTCACAGGTATATATCTCTCCACTGAATTTAACTCTTCTTCCATCTTTCTTTGTCAATGAATAGGCTTCTAAGTTGTAATCATCTCAGTAAGACATAATTTTACCGGCTTCTGCCAGGATCTTGTACGATTTATTTTGCATTATTTGTGTGACACCAAACACCATGGCACATTTCCTCCACATACTTTGGGGGAAAAAATCAAAATCATATCGTTCCCTGCATTTAAAATAACAGGGAAAATGTGTAACAAACAGATAACATTGCAGACAAGCGAATCCACAAACAGTCACAAATACACTCTAAACAGCCATTCATGTCCTTTTAATAACCAAAAACATAAAGTAACACCTAAATGTCTTCTTTCACACATGCAAACACTCATCCACACACACACTCTCTGGTAGCATTTAACAGGAAAGAGAAGATTTCAACAACATTTATCCAGTCATCAGAGCACCCAAACTTAGGCATGGAGTTCATATTTAGTCCATCACTGTGTTAGTGAGAGTAGACGGTTAGATGGTTGGTTGGTTTGGTTTGGTTATTAAGAAGTCTCTGGTTTCCCGGTATTTTATTGGCATAAAATAAGCTTTTGGCAATTTACACCTCTTGTCTTAATACGGAACGTGTTGAAATTGCAACAGTTTGAATTTCATTTTAATTTGTTGTTACTGCTCTTGTTGCTGCTGCTGCTGCAGTTGTTGCTGTTATTATTGCTATTAATGTTTGGGTCTGTTTGTCTTATTGTTGATGACTGCATGCTGATGTTTTGCTCTTTTATAATTTGGTAAGACATTTATGGCATTAACATTCATTGCAGACAGTTAAACAGACAGACAGACGGCAAGAGAAACACATACAGACAATGAATATAGAAGGTGGTTTAGTTAGTTGGACGTTAAGACAAAAGATGACATGATGTCATGCATTGTACTGAAGTATGTACCATAACATAAGCATACACACACAGGCACTTAATAGTATAATATATAAGGGCATTTGTATTGAGAATACTTATATTAGTGTGTGTGAAGAGAATGTGAATACTTCAATTTGAATTTCATTAAAACTGATTTAAATTTGGCAATGTAAGCAGGATTAGAAATAATAATACTTTTTCACTTGCTCCTCTACTTTTCTATGAAGTCGTTCAACAGGAACTTTTGGACTGTGGCAGTTAATAACGGCCATATTACATACATCTGTTAGTTGTCATTTATTCAATCCATCACCATGGACGGATAGAACATTCGATAACATGTGCAAATAATAAAATTGTTGTATCAAAATGGCTGTTCTGTTTGAACAACTTATCGCGTGATTTGCCCATTTTACGATCGCCATTATCCACCTACTGCGAGGACTATTTGAATGATATTATGTTTCACACATAATGGCATTAAGAGATCCTTCAAAAATTTAAATTTTAAGGAAATGTTTTAACAAATTTCATTAGCAAAATCTGTATGAACATCTCAACAGAAATTTCTAAGAATTTTCTGAGGACTTTATTAAAAGATCTTCTGTAAAATGAATGCTACTTTAAAATTCCCGAATATAAGCACTGTCCAGAAATGCTTACAGAACAGTGCTTATAAAAGGGAAGTTCGTATATCGATATCCCACACATGAGAGCATAGAGCAGCATGTCATTCAAGTTGTTAAAATTTTATTTGTCTTATTGCTGCGAATGGTTGCGGATTCGATAGAATGTCGGCTGGCCGCAGAAGGATTTGATAATCTTCTACAGCTGCAGAATAAAGTTGTATTTCCCTGGGCCACCGTGTCACTTTGGGATCACTGTGAAAAATATGTTAAAGGAGATTGATCCTCAGCAGAGTTAATAGACATAGTCCAGAGTCCTATTGTAGTATTAACTATGGATTGATGCAGGCCATTAGCTCGCCCGAGACCTGCACCAAATCATATTAGTAGAAAAGCTTTACTAATTACGAAAGACGAACATTGTTAGATTATAGGTTTTCTATCAGAAATCAATTATCTAAGATTGCGTTGCCTCAGATCAAACGATTGGAAAATATTTCAATTCTGCAACTGTTTTCATTATAATTTCAACAAATTACACTATGGGACAAAATAAAAAAAAAATATTAAATACACCCAGCTAATGACATAGTGTAAGTTGTGAGCTTTGTTGAGTAGAATTTAAAAATAATTTTTTTATATTTCTTGAACCCTCCAAACTTGTTTTATTTGACAAAAACTGTTTTTTTTTTGACTTTACGCACAAATTTATTGATTACACAAACATTTCTGAATCGTTGTCCAAAATTTAAACCTTATTAGAAAGGAAAGGGATGGGCCTTTACAACGATGTACACATATACATATATTATTTGACTTAATATGCTGTGCGTTTTGATGAGGTAAACTTGACAAATGCGAAGTTTTTCATATTCAAGTTCAAGTTTGGCCGATATTAGTAGCCAACTTTAATTAAAAAATATAAAATAAGTGATGACATTCTAAAATTGCATTATCTTGTGAAGAGATTGACACTTCGTTTGATCAAATCGGACAAAAATTACCGTAGTTATTATTTAAAGAGTCCAACAGTCGAGGTATATTTTTCATATACTCGTATAAATAATTTCAAATGAACTTTTAATTCAAAAATTTTCAGAATTTTTGATGGAGCTTAATTGTTTATCGGAAAATGTGTCAATTTCACGTTTGAGCGATCACCAGAAGTTGGCCAATGTTTGCGCAAAGAGAAATAATAATATTTGCAAAAAACACAAGCATTAACCGACTTCTGGCAGTCGTGGAAATGTGATATTGACACATTTTGTGATAAAAAATCAAGATCCATCAAAAATTCTGAAAATTTTTGAACTAAAAGTTCATTTGATGAGATGACATATATAAAGAATATAACACGACTGTTATACTATTATATAATAACTACGGTCATTTTTGTCCGATTTGATCAAACTTAGTCTCAATCTCTTCACAAGATAATGCACTTTCAGAACGTTATCGCTTATTTTATATTTTTTAAGTAAATTTTGCAATTAAGGATAGCTAAACTTGAAAAAATGAGAAAAAATCATATTTCCTAAGTTCACCCGATCATGTAAGTTTGAACCATATGTTTATGTACACCATTTTAAAGGCTCATCTGTTCTCTTTTCAAAAAACATCAGATTTTGAAAATAGTTTAAAAAATATTTGGGTAATCAATAATTTTGTGTGAAAAGAACAAAAAAAAAACAGGTTTTGTCAAATAAAACAAGTTTGGAGGGTTCGAGAAATATAAAAAAAAATATTTTTGAGTTCTACTCAACAAAACTCACATCCTACACTATATCGTTAGCTGGGTGTACTTTGACTGTAGGACCGTATTATTAGCATTCCAAAATATTAAAAAAATGTTTATACCGTTGTATCTTACACACTCACTCACACAATTTATTCTGTCAGGTAAACGCATGTGTTAAAACTAACACATGCTGCTAACTTATTATATTATTTTTTTAAATTTAATAGAATTTATAATAAATTTAAATTTATAATTTAATAGAAACGGATTTATTTAATAATAAACTTTCTGACAAAAAAAAAATTAAGTTAAAAAAAGTCTGTCAAATTCGACTATAAGATACCCTATATAGTGAAGACCTTTAAATAAATTCATTCTCATACTGTATTGCTTTAATATGGAATATATAAAGGGTGGGCCATTTAAAGGTTTAAATTTAAAATGCAATAAAATTGCGGTTGTAAATGAATCGGTTATCATGGTGCGATAGGTGGCTCCATTGACCGTAATGGTTGCTTCGTCCTCATTTTCAAAGAAATATGAAGTTGCAGCAAACAGTCACTCGTAATGCATTGGTATCTGTAAGACCACGTGTGATTTTTCTGCGCCACAAATACGGCAATTTTGCTTATTAACGTACGGGTAACATATGGACTTGCTATTATTCTGCATTGCGAAGTAATCTTCACAAGCTACATTATGTTGTAGACTGATATAGAAATAATAATACGTTGTTATCCTTAAACTTTACCACTTATTTTTGTGTACTACTTACTTTAACAAAAAAAAAAAACAAAATTGTTGATATTTTTATACAAAAATACAAGTGTGGACTTTCACACTAATAACTTAATAGAGAATTAGAGAGAGAGAGAGAAAGTGACAAAAAAATTAAACAGATTTTGTATCATTTTAATATCATTAAACAAATTTGCATAATAAAAACATGCCGAGAGATTTTTTAGTTTAATTTGATTTTTTTTCAATCTAACTATACACTCTACATGAAGCATATAGTGATTAACATTGAATTTTTTCAGATTTAATACCTATGTAATCATAATGTCCATAATGTCGTTGTCAAAATATGTGGGAATAGCACAACGCAGAAAATTGATATGGTGAGCTCATACAGAGCGCAGGAGAATCTTGTGCATGTAAGCATAATGTGTACTATAGAGATGAGCGATCCAGTGATTTTTGAAGAACGTTGTTCTCAGTGAACGTGATTTGTTAATCACTGTTCTTTAAAACAGTGATTGTGATCACAGTATTCCAATAATACAATAATGACAATAACGTATTTTATTAAGTCGTATGAAAGAGACAACTAGATACATACTACGAAAAGACTACTAAACAAAATCAAAGTGGTGTCATCAATATTATTATTTTTAATGTAATTTTTTTTTATATGAAGTTTGACAATTAAGTTTCACAGAAAGTTCATGTATAAAAGACAAAAGTAAATAATCAGCATCATCTAATAGTAATTCTGCCTCGCTCAAAATAAAATGAAATAAATTTTAGTATGTAACAATTTTGAAAGAACGACATTATTAGTAACTGTTATTTGGCAATTTCAATCACTGTAGTTACCAGTGAATTATCAATCACCGTGATTAAATCACAGTTTTGAAAATATCGCTCATCTCTAGTGTACTATGATGGACGGGCCAGTTGTGACCTATATGGTCGCAGGACGAGTGTTAATACAACCTAGGTGAAATTGAATAAGATACAAAAACTAGCATGCATTGACATAATTGGGGCAAAGGAGACTTGTCTTAAGACGAGCATGCAATCTATGCTTGGGATAATGGGTTCAACAAGATATTCATCAGACGTCATTGTGATATGCCAAATCGACTAGCTGCTAAATCCTTAACAGAACCAGTAGAGTGCTGTAAAAAGACACAGTAAAAAAAGTGCCTCGATGGTCTAGTTACGATTGTATGGTTGTTGACATAATATTCGATTAACCCAGCAATAAAAAAAGAAAGTGAGAATTATTACAAGGCAATTCTCGACAAAAGTAAAAGATAAAGTGACGAAAGTTTTACAAAATAATTTTTCAAGAATAAATTTATCTGTTTTCTTTTTCCTATAACTATCTTTCTGTTATTGCAACACAATGCACTGGATGAATAGGAGAAATCTCCTGAGTGTTGGTCTCAAAAAAAGAATGGAAAAACATGGTCATTTGGAAGCAGCATACTGTTTTAAGAGAGAGATGGATCAAATATTGGTAGTGTTATGTTACAACAACGCAAGAGTTCACTTTTAGATTAAAATATTTGAAACCCATACGGAAACTGGCGAGAATTTTTACAGTATACGACACTTAGCTCCTAAGAGCTTGACTTGAAATTTGCTTGGTAGAGGAAATGAAGTCAAACGTTGTTGAGTTTCAAGTCAAGATGAGCGCGTCTTCACCTTTCTGTGAAATGATAGAGTATTTGTATGGATAAATGTGATGAAAGGTATAATAGAGAGAATTGAAAACTCTTCTCTTCTCTTGAGACAATTCTAACTTTTGGTAGGTACATATCAGACGTTATTGTTTTGGTATGTGGAATGCTCTTTCAATAGAAGTATTTTCTAACATCGACAAACACAAGCCACTTTTTCTTTCCGTGAACTTTTTAGAACCTACACCAACACAGAAGTAGTACACTAGAAGTCGCCATAGTCTAGTAGGTAGTGTGTTAGCTTATTAGACGACTTTCTCTTTCGGCGACTTCTTCTCAGCACATTTCTGAAGAAAACTCTGTGAGTAAATAAAAATTGTTACGAAAATTCTCACAAGAATCTGTCGTTCGGAGTCGGCTTTAAACTGTAGGTCCTGCCAGTCATGCATAACATTAACACACACAACATAAGGTAGAAGCTAGGTCCTGACTAAAGGTTTTTAATGTCCAACAGGAGAACAAATAACCAAAAAAAAAAATATTTGCGGCATTTCAGAAGTAAACTCTCGTGGGTTGCTTGGCGTATACAGTAATCCCTCGATTTACGTCGCAGTTGGTTACAAAAAAAAGCGACGTAAATCGAATTTCATATTGCTCATACTACAAAGTAGCATGTTTTTAACAAGGAACTTAAAAAATTTATATGAATTTACAGTAATCCCTCGATTTACGTCACAGTTGGTTCCAAAAAAAGGCGGCGTAAATCGAATGACGACGCAAATTGAAGTTAGAGGGAACAAAAAATTTGACGACGTAAATCGAAACAACGTTAATCCTTACTGACCCCAGGCAGATTCGTCTGTTTATGTTTTTCCTCGGCTTTTATTAAATTTAAAATCAATTAAAAATCATAATTTTTTGCATTAGCGGTATGAAGGGAACAACATTTGTTTAATCTTTTAAATTTGTGGCGAATTTAAACAACTAAATAGCTCTGCGTTTATGATGTTGGTAGGGTATTACAGAAACGATTTTATTTTGAATGAAAATTCCAACAAATCTTGACTAATCTGTTCAGCCAGAATAACAAATCTGTGGCTATTATCACCATCGTAGCTCGTATAGCCAGTATTACAGCAGTGACAATAACAGCAATAGCAAAAAAAAAAAAAAGAAGAAAGGAAATGGAATAAAAAATTTAACATGATGATGGTGAAAACATTTTACATTTTATCAACTTGTAATTCCCAATTGTAATTAGATTTATTACATTCATTTGAATATTTTTCAACAACTGGCCACATGAGTTTTGTTGTTGTTAAACATTTATGTACAACAACAATACAAAAAACCAGTGGCTTTGACTGTACCCAGCACCGGTAGCCACCACCTTCAATTGCTAAGCACTGTTAGCGACTAACCAACCAACAGTACTACATTAAGTCAATTAGTTTGTATTGTAATGAATAACGTATACATGGGGAATTCATGAGAATCCTTACCGGGACCAGGATTCATGTAAATTTTAAAAATAAAATGAGTGAAAAAAAAAAAACAGTTATCCACTGAATACATTTCATATGCTGCTACTGTTGCTCTTTTGCCAAAAACACAAAGGGATGGACTGAGTCAATGCCATCAATACCCTTGGAAAGCATCAGTTTGTTTACTGCTGATGGGTGAATATCTTCTATTCAAATGAAAATGAATGCATCATTATTATCATCAGCAGCACCAGTGGCAGCAGCAGCAATATATTTTAATTCATAAAACAATAACTGGAAAAAATTAAATTTAAATTGAATACGGCAGCGCTGATATGAGCAGGGATAAATAGCGGAGTCTGAAATAATTTTGCATGTTCATCTAAATTTTTTTTTGCTGTGTTTTCACTATTTGCATTTAGAAATAAATCTCCTTCAAATAATTCATTTTGGTTTTAAACGAAATAAATTTCGTTGGTCAAATATTTGGTTTGAGTTATTAGTTTGGGAATCAGCAAAAAAAAAAAATAATTTTCTGTTTAATATTCAACTGAATAATATGAATTGAAGAGGTTTTTCCCAAATAGAAAATGGAAAACGAAAAAACTTTTATTTTGATTGATGATTGTTGGCAAATTATGGTGTCAACTGAAATTGAGTTGAAAAGTTTAAAAACGGACTGCATATTTACACTGTAATGCATAGTCTATCAGCCAATATATTTAAATATTAAATAAAGTAAGACAATTATGTATACGAGGCTTGCGTTATATAGGATTTAAAAGTAATGCTGGTTAAATTCTACAGCACATACAAAAGTGTTTTTAATCTAGAAGTTGACAATTTGACATTAATTGACAACTTAGCATTGTGGCTGTTCTCGAATTATTTACAGTTTTCGTCATGCGTTATATTACTATTATGCCTGCTGATTGCGTATTAGTTTTTCACAAACAGTAGCATTGTTTCCATTGAGTTATGTACATAATTTCTCAGAATCTCAAGTAACATTCGTCTTTATCGGGAATTTTGTGACATCTTGTCCAAAATGTCATACGTCAGTACTATTCCTAGTTAGAAAACTATTCCTAGTTAGAAAACTATTCCTATTTAGAGAATATTGTTATGCCGACGAAAACAAACGTAAATAAAACAAAACAAATAGACAACAACATTACATACACATTGTACGGTACCCAGAATTACTAAAAAATTTACATGAATTTGAATGCGAATATATATATTTTACGTTTTTACCTTTTTAAAAACGTTGAAAATATGAGTTCGTAGATTGCAAATAAAATAAAAATAAATATGTGTTTATTTTTGAATCAATTCTTTATTATCTGCACAACTTTTGTGCCACTGTTCGAACTTATACCACGTATACAATGATAACTTTCACAATATATGCTTGTTCGTGATATTTCTCTGCTTACAACCTTTTTGTAAGCAACAACACTTGTTAGTTATTCTTCATTGCTCACAACCTTTTTGTAAGCACAACCAGCGTTGCCAGATTTTTTTTAAAAAAAAACTTTATTTCAGGGAAAAAAAAAATTTTTTACAAAAAAAACTTGCTTTCTACAAAAGTACCAACATTTTTAAAGGAAATTCCGGAGACCGGTGCCTCTGTTGGTGTTTTTTTTGCGTTTTTTGTCCGGGACTAATAAAATACACAATATTTTATTTAAAAATGTAAATATTTCCTGTTTTAATGCTGAATTTATTGAAAAAAATTTTAAATTTAATTTTGTCGAAAAAACTTGTTTTGTTAAAAAACAAATTTAATGAAAACTTTTTCGCATCTCCAAAAACTTTAAAAAAAGGGAAAACTTGGCAAATGGCAACGCTGAGCACAACACTAACAACTGTTTTCTTCACGCAACTTGTCTGCACACAAGTCTGACTGAATTATAACTCGATCTCATATCTTCATACACCACTGGTTGAATTCTCATTCAATTCAACGCGACGTCGTCACACGACTAACTCAACTCGAACTCCGAGAATCACGTCTCTTCATACACGACTGACTGAATTCTAACTGAATCCTCGTTGCTCGCTTTATCTTGCCTTTTATATCACTGGATCAACAGTGTGATGAATGTCCTTGATGGATGATGACGGCCTTCGGGAACAATCCAAAAATGTTTTTATGTCTTATATGCATTTTGTTTTTGCTTGTTTACTTCTTTATTCGCTGCACTTTGTTGTTGGTTGTTTACTTCTCTGATCGCTATACTTTGTTGTTGGCTATTTACATCTTTTATCTCTTATATTTTTTTTATGCTGATGTTGTTGCTATATTTTTGTTTATTCTTTGATCACGTGAACAACTGCATTGTTTTGTTTTTGGATCTTTTGTTTATCATTTTATGCGTGATCAAGTCCAATGTGTTGTTTTTGGAGCTTTTGTTTATTATTTTAACAACACCATTTCCACTTTCGTGACAATATGTACATATATGAACGGAACAAAACAAATATAAAAATGCAGCAACAACAGTTTAAGAAATAGTTTCCGGATATAAAATAAAGGAGTATAAATATAGTGAAAACGATTCTGATAGTCAGTCAGTGATAAGACGTGAGTTTGTGTCAATGGTACTGAAGTATAACTGAAAGGGTACTTTAAAAAAATATTTATTTATTAAATATAAATAAACATAAGAAACAGAACAGAAAAATTAACAGCATATACAAAACAAAAAAAGAAACAGTTTATTCGGAAAGTAATATAACGTAAAATCCCCTTTTGATCAAACGTCAACGGAAAGTACGTTCTCATTGCTTTTCACATACTGAATACGAACGTACGTTTCTAGATCAGCATTACGTCGAAAATGAAAAGAGTACTGAAACCGTTGCAGGTGTACTGTGGTATTTTTGAAATGGAAAAGTACTAAAGTACTGAATTTTTCAACACTGCTACCATACTAAACGTTAACTTCGTTGATTTTATTTGTGTTGTTACGTTGTAACAGAGTACTGTTTCTGGGAGAATTAAGAAAGAAAAGTAAAAGTATTATATTTCTCCTCAGACTGAAGCACACAAACACTGATAAATATAAAGTTCTATTTTGTTGCTGGTCAACAAATATTAAATAAAAATGATAAAAATAAAAAAATTAATTAAATTAAAGAAACAATAAGAAAAATGGGAATAAAAATTTAATTTTAAAAAATATTTAAAATATAACTTAACAAGCTAAAAAAAAATTAAAAATAAAATAACTTGCGAACAGAAATTTGATCAATCAAAACCTTTTAATTAGGCTTTTTGATTAAACTCATGCAAACTTTTTTTCTTAAAATCTTTAACTGGCTTGTTTGCAAGCAAATAACCTTGAAATCACCACAACATTACTGCAGTATTTTTCTTATCAGATAGCAGGTTGGTTTTTTGTACCACAAAATACAGAACTTTCACTCTTTCTTGCAAACCACGATGCTACTGCATTTGTTTTGCAAGCATCGTAACAAATTTAATTTATTGTGTTGATTTACAAATAATTTTAAAAGTCACCTTTAAAGAACTGCTCTACCACTCACATATTCTCTTTCTCTTCGTTGTTCTAATCATTAGAATCTAATGCAATATACTTCCACTACACACACATTTCAAAACATATGCCTATACACCATCAGTGTTGCAAAATAGAAATTTTTAAATGGTACTGTACTATAACTGAAAGAGTACTTTTTTGCATCAAATGGTAAATTTATTTATACTTAATACACGTACGGAATGAAATAGAAAAACTAACGATTTATACCAGTTTCTCATATAATTACAAAACCAAAACAGTTGATTCGAAACGTAAAAGCTCCGTTTAGTCAACTGTCGACGGAATGTACGTTCATTTTAGCATATGTAGAGCGAATAAGATACTTACCGAAATTACATTATGGTTCGGCAAGCGCCCTCATTGCTTTTCGTATTCTAAAAACGGACATAATTTGCATAGACGTTCGGCTAACCGGGGCTAAAGAGTAATTCTACCTTTAGCTTTATGTTAAATATGTTGCTAACCCATTAATAGTCGAAACAAGTTTTCCTAAAAATTGTTAAACTACTCTCCTCGAACACATTTTCAGGTTTCCTTCCTATACTGAAGATCCTCTTCCAATCAGCATCACTCCGGGCAATATACTTGCAATTTTTATCATTGCTTTCTTGCAAGTGAGTCTGCACTTTTAGCAGTGTATAGTGCGTTTTCCTCTTTTGTCTTCTGCCCTGACAGACCTTGTTTACATAAAGCTGAACACCAATCGAAAACTATTATAAATCATTAAAATTCTATTCTTATAACTTCTCTTCAAGATATAGTATCGGACTACAGTAATCCCTCGATTTACGTCGCCTCGATTAACGTTGTTTCGATTTACGTCGTCAAATTTTTTGTTCCCTATAACTTTAATTTGCGTCGTCATTCGATTTACGCCGCCTTTTTTTGGAACCAACTGCGACGTAAATCGAGGGATTACTGTAAATTCATATAACTTTTTTAAGTTCTTTGTTAAAAACATACTACTTTGTAGTATGAGCAATATGAATCGATTTAAGTCGTTTCGATTTACGTCGTCTTTTTTTGGAAACAACTGCGACGTAAATCGAGGGATTACTGTATTGCGATGGTGTACTCAAAACTTAAAGTATTTCTAACCTTTAAGATTAGATTACGTTAGTTTAGCGGGCAGCTTGCTGTTCACAGGCAAGTTTCCACGGTATCCATATGGCTCCTTGTGTTACCCAGTGTGATGTAAGTCCGTTTGTCATGATCCGTTAGTGGTGGATTTAAACCACCCTGAGTTTTGGATAAAACCGGTCAGTTCTGTTACCAAAAACCGATAACGTCTGTTTTAAAGTGCAGGGCACTCGCGTAACAGGTGTTGCACCGATTTCGTTTTCTCCACATCTTGGCTTCTCCAGTAATCCTTGTGGGGCGGACCGAGGTTGTCAACGAAACTGCAAAAATAGCGCAGTGTCCCGTTAGAATTCCTGTAAGAATGCGATCCGTTCTCTTGACGAACTCAATTAGTTCCTTTGTTTTCTTACTGTCCGCTACAGGACACAGCAGTTTTTAAATTCGTTAAACCAGGTATGTTGGTCCACCTACTCGTTGTTAAATGCTTCCAATTTGGAAAAGTATCCCTGTGGAGGTACATGTGTACATGTCGAGGATAGTGCTGTCTGTCAGGTAGAATAAAAAGGGAATTTTTCATTTGAAATTCTTACATTCTGCTTAAACGATTGGCTCTGATCTCTACTAATATTAGTTAACTAGGTTGAAGCAAGCAACGTCCAGAAGTAATCAACAGATAAGATTTTGTCTTCCATCATGGCAACACCATATCACACAAATCTTTAATGAGCAACGAGAAATTGAGAATTCTGGAGAAAATTCTGGACCTTGCACGTTCATATCATTATCTTTTTTTGCTCTCCACAAAATTCTCTTTAATTTATATTTCATTTAGCCCTGTGGAACGTAATTGGTTTAGTTTTCCACTTAGAAAATCCAGAAGTTCCATATTGGAGGAGTATATTATGACATTGCATCACTCCATACTGTCTGCTCAAGATTTCTTCACTTATTTAAGAGAATGATTGTACGACGGCTTCGTATCTGCAATTCAATTCTCTTAATGTTTCATTCAGTTTTGTGATCACCATGAGTTTAGTATATCATTTCGAGTGTAAAATTTTATGACATGATATAATCAAATGCCATGATAAATACTGCAAAATATTTTTTAATCAACAGAAATAAGCAGAAAAATTAAGTTGACACCTCTTGTTGCAAAATGCCTTTCTTTTTCCTTTTGCAAGTAATTCATCTTTCATCTTTGGATCATATTCCCAAATTTATTTCCAGTTGCTTTTAGTGTAAATGTAGCCTTTAAAACTGATTTAAGGACCATTTAGTATACCCCTCCCCTGTTTAGCAACAAAACAAATGTGGCATTACCACAGTGTTGCAGGCATACAACTGCAAGCAGCCTGATGTCGTTGATGGTGAATGACGATGTTTGTTAAAAACCCAGAAAAAAGAAAAACAACAAAAACTTTCTAATTTTCTTGCAACCGGATATGAAGTACCGTAATGAACAATTTTCTCTACCGGAAAATGCTTGTGACTCTTCATTTTCGTAATTTGTTGTACATTTGAGTGTGTTGGTTGTTGTATTTGTGTGTGTGCTGAATGTTATTTTGACTTTTATTTGGGGTTTTTAAACGTTAGATATGTGAGTGTGTGAAGGTGAACCTGATTGTGTGTGTGTTTGTATAATTGTTTGTATTGGTTATAAACCTCGTGTGTTTAACAACAAACACTATTTGTACGTTTATCAGAGAACAGTAACTAGTAACTGTAACAAGTGTTGAGTGGAGAAAAATAAAAGTGTGCAAATATTTTGCATTTACACGCACGCATACAGTGAATGCTAGTGGCAATCGTATAAGTGAAAAGAAATAAATCCGTAAGGATTCTAAGTATAAGTCCACGAACTAAGTGAGCTCGAACCAGCAAACTATGGCAAGCGCTGGTAATTGATTCAGTGCTTAATGGCGCCAAGTGAAATCAAAACCAATTTTTGTTTCTCCAATGAAGTGAATTCTCACTTGTTTGGTCAAAATGTTTGAATTTGAAGTCTGATGTGAATATTGGTCAGACGGTATGATTAAACACTACTTTTTTAAGTGCACTTCGAAATGTATTGTAACTGTATTGGGCATTCGTGCAGTAACCTGACAACGGCATGGATCTGGACAACATATTGCTTTAGCAAGTTGCCGCCACTTGCAGCATGGCGCGTGCGTGGGTTTGAACCGTGATCTCACGTCTAATAGGCCAAAACACTACCTACTAGACTACGGCGGCCAGTTATCTTTATTTATTTTCTGTCTGGTAACTTCTAGAAATTGCTGTTAATATATTTAAGGTTTTTCTGCAGTCATCTGACAAAATAGTTTCTTGTCATCTGAAGATTCAAAATTTTTAAATTTTCAAATTTCAAAATTCGACTACCGATTACATTAATTGATTGATTGATGACTTTCCTGATAGAAATTTTTTTCGCTATTTGCAACACACTTCTTTTTCACATCTTTTTATACTGAATTAAAGTTTTACTTCAATTATTGAGCAGAGCAATTTCGCTCAATCTCAGTATTGTAAACTTTTTGTAAAATAGTGACGATCTGATGGATTATAAAAAAATACAAACAAAAAGAAAATTATGATTTATTTATTTGATCCCTGTTTTACGATTTCCAACGGCATTCACTGTACGCTGACTACCCCTCATTTGATTTCCTGCCTGTTTGAGAGCAACTAACAGGGTTCTGTTGTGTAGCCCTTTAGTTGAAATCACATTTTCATTAAAATGATGAGTTTAGAAGGTATTCCATGTATTCCTGCACAAACGAGTCGAATTTTTAGGTTTTTTTTTTCTTTTTGTGGTAGAAGCAGGTGTTGTAAAATGGGGGGGGGGGGGGGGGTGAGAGTGTTTGCATTTCGGTTAACAACTTGTATTTCACTTTTGTATCTTCATTTGTTTATTGGTTTTTAAGGTAGTCGTTCGTTACGCTTGATTTTTCAAGTTTTCATTTGCCAAGAATTATTTTGTAACATTTACTGTTTAAGTATTACAAGCTAAATGAATTAAATTTAAATTAAATCTCAATGATGTTGAAAAAAAAAAAACAGGTTGAGAGTGTGAAGGTTAAAAGGAAATGAGTTTTCAAATGGATTAGAGAGACATACTGTAGCAGCAGAGATGATTGAATCTGCAATTTTGCAAATTTTAGATGGAAAGTCGCTTAAGGTCGTCGATACATATTGAGAGAAGACGAACAAATTTTCATGATTACCTTCGAATAATCCATTTAGGAAGCCCCTAGATACTGACCACCGAGAGAAAATAATATAAATAATGAACAGCGTCACCTCTTGAGAAAGAGTAGGACTTAGTCCGCATATTGTTCTTACCATTACATATATTCACTGATTGAGTTGTTTCTAGGCAATAACAAATGTTTCTGACAATGACAGATCGTTCTAAGACCCGTGAACCTGTCAAAGAATCCATAGCGAAAGAGTAAATCATTGGTCTATTTTATTGCACTTGCATTTGAATTACATATTTAGTGCTATAAAAATGAAATCTTCCAAGATGGGTCCATGCTCGTCCAGTATATGAGGACAAAACATAGTATAATTGATCTACAAGTAGGGAAGAGCTGCAATGTTGAAATTGTCAAATAATTTATTTAATATTTAATATATATATAATTTATTTATTGACTTCGATTTTGCCAGAGAAGCTGATGTGTTTTGAAATGAAGCGTAGAATTATTTCTGTCAGCAGATGCTATTATGTTTTAAGTAACCGAGTAGCAAAGTCCTCAATTCGGCGACATGCGTAATGCTCTGCAACTGACTCTACTTTCGTGTCCTTCCTCCTCTAGACATAGGCATCCATGGATGTTGTAACGCATCGATGCAGATGATTTGAAAGTGTTCGTGAGAAAAGTATTACAATTCGAACTAATAATGAACTATATGAGCTCCTCTACGGCATGGATGTCGTTCAGCGCGCTAATACGCAGGCTAAGTTGTTCTTGTGAAAAGAAATGTAGACGATGGATCAGGTGTTCGATGCAGGTATACCCAGATGACGATGGTCTTTTCTGCGTTAGAAGACCCTAGTTAATGGACACGGTCATCACTCGGTATGAGCAACTGACGAAATATCAGGCAACTAAAGTGGAAGAAAGTGTTAAAGCAGGTCGAAATCAACCAACAGGTTGTAAAGTCCTGTGAGTATTGCATTTGAAGCCTTTAAAAAGTAAGAAGTTTTTAATGGTATTGTTGGAACAGACTTATTTCTCTTTTCCTGCCTTGAACTTCCACCTGAATCTTGACTTTTTGTGAATATGTTGTTCTGGGATGACACTATACCAGACCAAACTCGTTTCGGAGATATAGACTGGAAGAAGTTAAGAAAGCTTATTTTGTTTCCTGTTGAAAGTCAGGTGGTATTCCTAATGACTGACCGCACAACAGTCCTACATGGTGGCTAAGGTGTACGCCAATTGGCATGAGACGCTTGGTTGGTCTCCTTACCTACCTATCCACCAAACAGAATGGTTTGTTTTATGAAAATGTCCACCATACTCTTGCAATTGTGCAGTCAGTGACTGTACAGAGTATTCATTTTCGAAATATTTAAGCATACCCAATAGACATTTCAACTTTATTTAAAAAAAAGAAATGGTTTTCAAATTACTTTGTTGTTGTAGTTGTTGTTTGCTATTTAGTAAATGTTTGTGTCATTTTAACCACAATTCTAATCTGTGGGTGTTTCGGTCTATCTGTCTGCGAGTGTATGTTGAGGAAATTTACAATCCCACATTTTTATAGGCGGTATTGGCACGTGGAGTTGACCGGAAAGCAGTCTTATGCAACTCGTTTGTTGTACTTGGTTTCTATTCTTTGACCCGTTCTCTACCCCTTTTCTTTTTATACTCTTTTGCCTTGTGGCAATTAATTTTAGTAACTTTGTTAAACGAATTTTCTTCGTTTACTTCAGCAAATTTGTACGATTTTTACTTCTAAGAAAACTAAATTGATTTTTAATATTAAATTGGGCACTCAAATGTTTTTTATCAGATTTTTGCAAAAAAAAATATTTTTTTCCTTTATGCAGGTGTAAATAAATTGAAATTGAATTAAAAAAATATTTTGTTTTAATAAATTTAAGTTGAGAAAATATGCATATTCACACTTCTATGATTTTTAATTAAATTATTAGGTTTTTTTAGTTATATAGGATCTTGCTGCAGGTTTTGTTTGAGATACTAGGGAGGCAATTTCCTTGTTATTAAATTTTCTTCAATATGTGAGCCAAAGGATAGAATAAGAAAAAGTGGCTGCATTTTTAAATCATAACTTAGTTGAGTACAGATAGTTGTAAAACTGATGGATATCAATGGTCAGGTATTAACTGACATGTCCTGTTTACCCGGGATTGACAATCAGCATCAAAGTTTTGCTTTTAAATAATGACTCTTTCCTACGAATTCAGTTTTGAGATTAGTATTCCTGTCTAGAGGGACAAATTAATCACACAGACACTCAGGTTTCATTCTTTCGCAAATTAAAGATGGGAAAATAAAGTCACTTTTATACAGTCCCCATTCGTTATTCAAAAAAGGAGGTAGAATTCATTTGAGAAATATCGTAGCGGTCATAATGGCTCACTGCCACTGAAGCTAATATCTTTAAAGACTTAAAATATTGTTACGTTTTTAAATTTTATAATTTTATTCATGATCCTCACTAGCAAAGATCAAACTTTCGCTGTTTAATACCATTGTGCTTAATGGGCACTCTTTAATACCATTCTCGGTTATCAATCATGGACTCATGCCTCATCACCGACTCACTATTTATGACTGATCGCCAGCATGGTTGTTCTTTCTATTGTACTGCCTTATTTCTGAAGTCGCCATAGTTTAGTAGGTAGTGTGTTGGCTTATTAAAGTGAGGCCATGGTTTGAACCCCACGTTAGACATCTCGAACAAAAAGAAATACGAAAAAATATTTCTTCAGCGACTGTCTAACAGCAGATTTCAAGCAAAAACTCTGAGAGTAAAAATAGAAATTGCCATAAAAAGTGTGCCAAAAATCTTTCCATTGGAGTCGATTTTAAACTGTAGGTTTAGCCACTCATGTATAAAATTAACATACTTAACATAAGTGATATGAGAAGTTAGGTTGTAATCCTGACTAAAGGGTGCTAATGACCAATTAAGTAAGTAAGTATGACAATCACCATACCATGAATATTTTCAAGTGTTTCGAATATAGTGCCCTCAACCTTACATTCTATAAATTCAACAATTTTTGTGCTTTTACGACCTGTAGTTGAAAGCCTGTGAGAAAATTCCTATAAACTCTCACTTTTAAGGAATGTTTTAAATATTACTCATACGCCTTGTGATGACATTATCCAATAGTCCTCTTGAAGATCATGCAGTTTTCATAAAATATCTCCATGTAATCCGATTTGTTGTTGATATTTTTTCGCCATTCATGTTAGATATCCAGAAAACCATGCTGTTAACGCTGTTGCGCTAGACGACCTCACATTGTACCTTGAGGTCTTTGTAGATGATCGGTGACAACAATGGAAATTGTTAGTTGTTAGACGATAGTACCTTAACATCGTCACAAAAATCTATATGTTGGGCTCGCGATAATCCCCCAATGTACTCTGAGTCTACAGTACCCAGTCAAAAGACCACTTACCAAAATCTCTTTATTTCTGGATACTCTGATGCATGCCTCAGATGTTTTCTTTTTGCGGTTTTTGTCTCTCTTTATCTTCCTTTGCGTTCAGGAAGGAATATTGGCCTGGCAAAAAGATATGTATTTCCTGTTTTTGGCAACTCCTATCTAAGTTAAATTAAGTTTAAGCGTAGTGAAAAACCAGGTTAAATGTTTATGTAGGTGACAATTTCAACTCTTAATATGAAAGGTGTTGCATTTCTTTTAGTGAATTACAATCTAAAAATTCGTTACGTAGCGCAGCTGGGTATAGTATACTTAGGCGATATGCCCATGTTGGTGTAAGTTTGAAGGATAATGTTCTGTCGATGTAATCGAAGGCTTGTTTAAAGTCTGTGAAAAGCATGTACATATTTAGGTAGGTAGGTATAAGTGGCCGTCTCCCCAAATAAATTGAATGGACGCACTTAGGCCCCATGGGGCCCATTGTGATACCACCGTTCGCGCTAACTATCCTCTAATCCTGGAACCACCTAGAGCTTACAATGAAGCGACTCAGACTGCCGACGTCAATGTTCGACAAATCACTCAGATCTTCGATGTAGTAGGCGCCAAGATGTCTCTTCCTCTATTGGCATAGTACCATATACATATTTACATCACATTTATAACATATTCCCACAATTTTACTTATATAAGGTGGGCCATTTAAAAGTTTAAATTTAAAAATGCAATAAAACAAAAACGGTTTGCAATTATGCCAAATTTATTTTTTTGTTGTAAAGTCCAATTGTTTCGGTTGAAAACAGAATATTATTTCATTCATATGGCTGCCGCGACTGGCCTCACAGTACCTCATTCGATCGGACCAATTTTCGCTCAATTGTCTCTGATTTAACGACGCCCCACAGCTAATAATCCAACGGTGTCAAATCGCAGCTTCTTGGCTGCCAATTCACATTATTATTTTGGCTAATTAAACGGCCATCAAACGTTTGGCGCACGTTGTAACATCCTGTTGAAACCAAATATCGTTCACATCAATACCATGAAGAGCGGTAACAAAAAAATCGGTTATCATGGTACAATAGGTGTCTTCATTACCGTAAAAGTTGTGCATTGGCTTCTGTAAGACCACATGTGGGTTTTCTGAGCCACAAATACGGAAATTTTGTTTTGTTTTATTGTACAATGGGTCAATTCTACCTCCGGGTACTGTACTTGTCTTAAGTGACAAGTACACGTCCTCTAACCTTATACGGCAATTTTACTTATTAACGAACCCACCAAGAAGAAAAAGAGGTTGATCCGAAAAGTGATTTTTTTTGCCGAAATCGACATCATCGTGCAGTTTCTCGTTGACCCAATAAATCTCAATGTTGCTCAAGCGTAAATCGATTTATTACGTTCAGTGGAGCTAATATACAGAATTTTATACAGAATAGAATGACATAATTTGAAATTAAAACAGATATATGCTCCACCTTATATATTTACATACAATGATACATATATAATTGGTCATTACAACGCTTCAGTCAGGATTACGACCTCATACCACTTCCATATGTTGTGTGCGTTAATTTTTTATACATGAGTGGCGGGACCTACAGTTTAAAGTCGACTCCGAACGATAGATCTTTGAGAAACTTTTCACAGCGATTTTTTATATACCCTCAAAGTTTTTGCCAGAAATCTGCTGGGAGAAAGTTGCCGAAGAAATACTTTTTTGTATTTCGTTTTGATGTCTGACCTGGGGGTTTGAACCCTGCCTTTACGTCTAATAAGCCAACACACTACCTATTAGACTACGACATACATTGTTTTATTAAATAAAAAAAATTAAATTGAATAACAATCTTTTATTTTTAAATTCATTTGTTTAAAGTTGTTTAAACCAATCGTTATATGCAGGTTTCGTCGACAACGAACTTTCGTTTAAAATCAAATTATACAGACCGCTGCTGTCGAAACCCGATTTCAACGTGGTTTGCTTTTTTCACTTGTTTTCTATTCTTCAGTATGTAAACACAGTAAAATTTAATAAGAAAAATAAATAAAAAATAAAAATACTATAAAAACACTAAAGACACTTAATAAACATTGTTATTTATCACTTTAATAGCCGTAGACAACACAAGTAACATGAGTGAAAATTATTATTATTTGGCTGCAATCCCACTTTCCACTTGCCACCTTCCTTTACATTTTTCATTTCTTTTCACTAAACTTTCACACACTTTCAGTATATTTCTTACGTCTGTCGTTTTATTTATTTGTTTTCCGTATGAAAAATATTTATTTATTTGCTGTTGTTGTTATTGGGGTTGTTATTGCACTCATAAAAATTCAACACCGCTTGAAAACAATAACAAAAACAAAGAAATTATAAATTTGAACAGTAAATAAATATTATTTGCAACACACAAGCACAACAAAAAAAAGAAGAAAAATAAGAAAACAAAAACAAATATTTTGTTTTTATTAACTGTACTTACCTGTTTATGTACAACCAAAATGCAGCATGTCGCGTATATTGCAGGCTTGCCACCAGGTGTGGTTGATATTCGTGGCATGAAATTTATGCTGGTGGTGACGTGAAAATTGTTGCGTATAAATGTACACACACACACACACACACGCACACATCGTTTGTAATAAAAATAATCAAGGACATCGACGAGATCACGGAGAAGGAGGATGTATATGAGGCTATACGGAAGATTCCAGGCCTCGAGACTTTGGGTAAGCCCGACGTAGTTACCCTTAGGAGGGCATACGGTGGTACGCAAACTGCCACAGTAAGCCTTAACGCTGACGCTGCAACGATTCTCCTGAAGGAAGGTAGAATTAGAATCGGCTGGGTCATATGCAGGATTCGCGAGAGGAACATTCCGACGAAATGCTTCCGGTGCTTGCAGTTTGGGCATATGGCCCGTCAGTGTACGAGTAAGGTTGACCGCTCGCGAAATTGCCGTAAGTGCGGACAGGAGGGGCATATTGCGAGGAATTGCGAAAGGGAACCTCTTTGCATGTTCTGTAAAGTGGGCGACCCGAAATCTGCCAACCATATCGCGGGGAGCGGAAAGTGTCCACAATTTTTGAGCGCTCTTAAGTCACGTTCTAGGAGATGAAGTTAATACAAATTAATCTGAACCATTGCGAAGCAGCCCAGGACCTATTGGTCCAGCGGGTAAAGGAGGAGAATATTGATGTCGCAATCATAAGCGAACCTTATAGGGTACCGAGGAATAGTACTTGGATCACGGACGGATCTAGTTCTGCTGCTATATGGATTTGTGGTTCATTACCCTTCCAGCAAACCTATGCGCGGGACATTGGTTTCGTTATGGCCAAGATAAAGGGAGTTTTCGTCTACAGCTGTTACGCCCCCCCGAGATGGTCAATGGATGAGTTTCAACATATGCTGGAGAGACTGGCGTCACACGTGCGCCTGAATACCCCCGTTATTATTGGAGGAGACTTTAATGCTTGGGCGACCGAATGGGGTAGTAGATATACTAACGCCAGGGGTCGCTGCCTCTTGGAAACGTTTGCTTCCCTTCCTGTGGCGCTGATGAATGACGGAAGAGGAAGCACATTTAGAAGAGCTGGATCGAGCTCGATAATAGATTTGTCGTTTGTGAGCGATGGCCTTGTTTCGCGGACCGCGTGGAAGCTAACTGAGGACTTCACGAATAGCGACCATCAGGCAATCGTGATGACGGTTACTGTGCGCAACACGAGAGGAGACCGATTGCCGAAGTTTACGGGACCTAAATGGAAGGACTCCCGCTTTGACGAGGAGACGTATAGATTGCTGTTGTCGTCTTTTCGTACGACTGGCAGCACGGCCGAGGAATTAGTGAGCGATGTATGCGAAATGCTCAACACTGCATGTGATGCTGCTATGCCTAGGAGGACTGTGTGTAGGGGACGTTCCCCCTGCTACTGGTGGAATGACGAGATTCGAAATCTGCGGTCGGCATGCTTTGGGGCGAGAAGAAGGGCCCAGCGCACGAGAGGAAGACCGACATGGGAAGCCGAACGGGCTTCATATGAGGATCTAAGGCATCAACTTAGAAGGGCCATTAAAAGGAGCAAGAAACTATCCTTTCAGCGGATATGCCAGGAAGCTGACGTCAATCCTTTTGGGACTGCTTACAGAGTCGTCTGCAAGAGAATCGGTGCTCGTGAACAGCCTAAACTAGGCTGTCCAGTTTTGCTACGGGAGATTATCGGCACATTATTCCCACGGGGCCAGCCCTACACCTTCATAAGTAGGGATCCGGAAGCCACTCATACCATACCCGAGGTAACAGGAGAGGAGGTACTCGCAGCTTGCACTGGAATAGGAGATAGGAAGACACCGGGGCCAGATGGAATCCCGAATAGGGCACTTAAGGTGGCTATCCGGCTCAGACCTGATATGTTCGCCAAGGTGTTCCACAAGTGCTTCGTCGAGGGCGTTTTTCCACGTAGATGGAAGAAGCAGAAATTGGTTCTCATTCCAAAACCTGGCAAACCACCAGGGGAACCATCGTCGTATCGGCCCATCTGTCTACTTGACACAATGGGAAAAATACTGGAGAGGATAATATACAATCGACTACTGACGCGTGCCGAGGCAGCAGGAGCTCTCTCGGACCTGCAATACGGATTTAGGAAAGGGCGGTCCACTGTTGACGCGATAAGGAAGGTGGTCGACATTGCAAGAGATGCAATAGAGGGCGAAAGATGGAGATTTGGCACCAAGGAATACTGCGCGGTTGTCACACTTGACGTTAGAAACGCGTTTAACTCAGCGAATTGGGGGCGGATTATGAGAGCCCTCTTTAACATGGCTACGCCGCCATACTTAATGGAGATTCTTAACAATTACTTTCAGGACAGGAAGGTAATATACCTAACAGATGAAGGAGAGCAGGAATACGTAGTGACGGCGGGTGTCCCGCAGGGCTCTGTACTTGGGCCACTACTATGGAACATCATGTACGATGGAGTACTTCGACTGCGATTGCCAAACCGGACCACAATTGTGGGCTTTGCAGATGACATTGCCATAATCTCGGTAGCTAAGACGGTAAGAGAAATAGAGGAGAAGACTAACACAGCGATTCGAAATGTTGGAGCATGGCTGGATGAGGCAGGTTTGACACTGCACACAAAACGGAAGCCGTCTTGATAAGCGGCCGGAAGATAGTGGAGAAGATGGAAGTGATCGTTGGAGGCACAAAGATCGAATCAAAGAGGGCGATAAAATACCTGGGAGTGATTATCGACGACAGGTTGAATTTCAAGGAGCACGTAAAATACATCGGCGAAAAGGCATCTGTGACGCAGGGAGCACTGGCGAGGATGATGCCAAATATTGGAGGACCAGGTCCATTCAAGAGGAGGATAATTTCAGCGGTAGTAACGTCGATAATGCTGTATGCTTGCCCCATATGGTCGGAGGCACTCTCCGTGGGGACGACAAGGAGAATACTGTCCTCGGTGTATCGTCTAAGCGCGATTAGACGGATAAGTGGCTTCAGGACAGTATCTGATGAAGCGGTATTGGTATTGGCAAAGACAATACCAATAGACATATTGGCGGATGAGATGAGGCGGATATACTTTCGCCGTCTCGAGTATCCAGGACAGACAGCGGCTATAAAAGCGGAGGAAAGAAGGACTTCCATGCACAAATGGCAGTCACGATGGGAGAGCAGTTTAAAGGGAAGATGGACATTTCACCTTGTCCCTTCTATAATCCCTTGGATGGAAAACAAACATTGCGAGCTGAATTACTACGTGACCCAGTTCCTAACTGGTCATGGATGTTTTAGGAAGTACCTGCACAGATTTGGACATGATACTTCCCCTATATGCCCAAACTGTGTAGATGAAGAGGAGGATGCGGAGCATATCTTAACATGCTGCCCCAGATTTAGATGGCCCGGAGAAACTAGATTAAGACCAAACCGGCTCATGGAGGAGCTGTTGAATTCTAGGACGCTATGGAGCCAATACAGCCAGAAAATGGCTGAAGTAATGCTAGAACTCCGAAGACTGGAGGAACGTAGGCGAAATTTGAATTAATGTGATAAAGCTTTCGAGCTAACCAGCCCTCCGCGAAGTAATACCTTACGGCAGTCCCGCGGAGGGAGAGTGGTTGAAGTGTGTAGGGGGTGGGTTTAGTACGTAGGCACCAGCGATGGTGAATCGTGCATGCTTTTGTTGGAACAAAAGTATCTTTCGAAGATTACCACCTCCGGCTCAAGACAAAAAAAAAAAAAAAAAAAAAAAAAAAAAAATAAAAATAATTGTCATCTAAGGACCTTTTGTTTAGCGGTTGCATACTTTAAGGATGCCTAAGAGTGTAGATTTCGGTTGGTTTCTTACTTTTTTTGTTTTTGTTTTTTTTTAGTATGTTGTCTCTATAGTGGCTGTGTGCTTGTATTTATGATCTGCCATATCTTTTATGACTTGTGGTTTCACTTTTGCTGTCTGTATTTGCAATGTCGTAAGTATACGAGGTTATATGTCTGCGTCATAAGTTAAATATCATTATTATTTACACTAAAAAAATATAATGTTACGACATAAACTAGACGAAAATAATCAAGTTCTGCAGTGTAATCTAATATTTCAATCGTATTTTATTGTCTATAACTATCTAAGTTAGTTAAATGAGGAATAAAAACAAATAAATTAAACAAATAAAGCCCGTAAAGCAGTAGTCTTCTGGCAGAAATTCTGAGAGTAAACAAAATTGCCATGAAAAAGTTCATAAATCTGTAGTTGAGAGTCCATATTAAAATGTAGGCTCCACAACTCATGGTTAAAATTAACGCACACAACATGGGTGTTGTGAGAAGCTAGGTTGTAATCCTGACTAAAGGGTGTCAGTGATCAATTAAATAAAGAAATAAGTAAGACCATCACAAATGTATCAAATGTATTTGAAAACCTTTGAGAGGTTTCCTGTGAACTGTCATTTTGCTATTTAAACTTAATTTTAAAAAGCACCTCTACGTATAAGCAATAAGAGAATATTTTAAATATCACTCATACGCCTTGTAATGATATTATCCAATAACCCTCTTGAAGATCACGCAGTTTTCATACAATATCTCCAAGTAATCCGATTTGTTGTTGTTATTTTTTTTTTACTTCCCATGTTAGATATCCAGAAAACCATGTTGTTAACAGTGTTCGGCTAGACTATCTGGCATTTGACTTTGAGGTCCTTGTAGATAAACCTTTGAAGTTTTTCCATGTTTTGTATTTATTACCCCACAGTTTTCGCTTTTATGAGAATGGTTTTACACAAGTTTGATCCGTCTTGCTATTTCTGATCTTGTCCATATTGATCGGAGTCATCCGAATGCCACAACCAATTTGTTGAACCTTTTATTTAAGTACATTTCTGCTCCTCAATTGGTTGGCTCTATACTCCCACGATAGCAAAAAATTTCTACGTTTTCCTAGCACTCTTCTTTAATGTTACTTTTTCTAGAAGTTTTGGCTGTTTTCGGTAGTTACGTCAAAGCCAGATCTTTTGGTTTTGCAAGCATGGGCGTTAATAGGTAACGACAGAAATTTTCGAGTTGGTGTGAGAGGTCCAATGCAGTACGATAATGAACTATTGAAGTGATAGTGGGCATCTTAATTGAGGACATTATAGTTTGCGGTAACCTAAGCAGTGTGATAATACGATCTTTTATACTCTCCTCATACTTTTGAGGATATCTATATAATGTCTCCTTCAAGTCTATTGCCCTGGTGTTAAAAATGCAAATATCTGCGGTGCCGGGAGGCAATAATGCCCTGCAAATTCAAAGAATGTGTTCCGATGATTCCCTATCATTGTTATAGAAGCTGCATGTTGTCGCGAAACAAACTCTACGAATATGTGCACACGGAGCATACAGTGCCCTGTTAAAAAACTGATTATCAAGCTTAGCATATTTCTTGACAGTCTGGTGCTTATCTTGGATGTCCTTTTATTGTAATTTCCCAACAAATATTTTGATTGTCTTAGTTTTACTTGATTAATAGCCATAGTCTAGTGAGTAGTATCTTGACTTATTAGACAAGAGCCCAAGGTTTAAATCCTTGCTCAGGTATCTCGAACAAAACGAAATACGAAAGACAATTTCTTTCGACGACATTCTCTCAACAGTCTTCTGGCAAAAACTCTGAGAATAAATAACATTGCAATGAAAACTTTCTCAAATTTTATGTTCGGAGTCGACGTTGAACTGTAGGTCTCTCTACTCAAGGACAAAATTTAAACACACGAAATGGGTTTACATATGGCATCGTTAAAAAACGAATTGTCGACTGTTATTTGAAAATAGGTAATTACAGTTGGGTCATTATGTCCTATGTATAGCATCACGAAACTTACTTGGATCAGATACATATACATACATATCTTTAGGAATCTAAAAATGGATTTCACTCGTATACAGCTAAAGAAAATTTACACATTCTGAGTCGTATTTGGAACTTGCTTAGTCTTTATTGCCTGAAACTCATTATGGAATGGGTGACATGCAAATATCAAAAAGACCGTGCAACTAAAGATTTAGAAGCTCTGATAAACATTTGTCATGCAACAAAACTCTTTAAATGTGCAACACAATTGAAAACAACGCAGACACAAGCCATACAAGCAAAGAAAAAAATTGAAATCCCACCAAGAGACAAGTTTTTTGTGGCAGCCACAAAAAATGGGGAATGAATGCAGAGAAAAGTTTAAAAAAAAACAGAAAAAATCCTACAAAAAATGTTTGTGATTTCAATTTGTGTAGCTGAAGCTGCTGCCTGCAATCACAATTTTTCATCATAAACGCAGTGAAACTTTTTAGCGTTAAAAATTTTTCACTTTTCATGAGATTTTTTACGATTATTTTTTCCTTTTATTTGTAGTTTTTTTTACTTTTTTTAATTTTTGTTTTGTTGTTTTGTTTCTTGTATCACTTGTTTTGCCAATAAAAAAATCTGTGTTACATTTACTCACTGGTGACTGCTCTGTGGTATGGGGTCTGAAATTTTTTCTTCTCTTTTTTTGTAGTTACGGGTTTCAGTTGGTTTCAGTGTTTTTGTGTTTTTATATGAAGTGGCAAAAATGTCAAAAGTTTTGCACTTGCCGTGATTTACTTGTATATGCCACAGTAAATACAGTTGTCGCGGAATGTAGATAGAAAAACAAACAGCAGCAGCAGTAGCAGCATCAGCAATGATACTCAACAATTGCTTTAAAAAAATAGCAAAAAACAAAAAAAAAATTGTTTATTTATTTAGTTTAAGACAAAGGACTGGCAATTGTAAAAAAGAATAATAAAATTATTTATTATTTGATAGTGTTATTAGACTCCAAAAGGGAAGGAGGAATGGCAAATCAGTATAATAGTCAGAAAGAACTTTTAAGTATAATTTTAAAATGAGACAAATTGTTATGCTTTCATAGTGGAGAAACTGGTGGGAATAGGATTGTAAAATATGAAAAAAAAAAACAAAATTGACAGAGCTATTCTTAACCGTTTCCCAAGATTTATTATTTGATATGCATTCCTATAAAAAGCGCTGGGCTCTCCCTTCATAATCTACCTGCAATTGTATGGAAAAAATGTTTTTAATGGACATGTATTAGGTGTGGTGATGCGGAACTTTTAGATGGTTTACACACATACACACATTATAGGTCATTGCAATCCTTCAGCCAGGATTACAATATAGCTTCTCACACCACTTATGTTATGTGTGTTAATTTTATCCATAAATGGCGGGACCTACAGTTTTAAAGTTGACTCCAAATGACAGATTTTCTGAGAAACTTTTCATGGCAATTTCGTTTTTGGTTGGAGACGTCTGACTTGGGGTTTAAAACGAGGTCTCACGTCTAAAAAGCCAAAACGTTGTCTAGTAAATATCCTTTGTGAACATGTGTATGTTCTAGATGAGTGTACCAGTGTATGTCCTGAATCTTCTCTGATCCTGACAGTAAAGCTCCTTCAGGCATGTCCTGTTTTCAAAATAACTGACATTCCAGAGATCAGTTTCAGACGGGGGAAGTGCTATTCATCTCTAAATAAATGACTGAACATTGAACATTAATCTAACAGCTGACGGTTTGTCCAAAGATTAACACCAAATAGAAAGAAGGCTATGCAAGCTCTGAATTTCAACATAATGATGTACATACGTCTGTAAGAGATATCTCAGCGAGGTAGCAGAACGATGTCCATATCATATGGGTACCAGGACACAATGATATTCCCGGTAACTATAGAGCGAGTGAACTGGCCAAGTGGGGCACAACCATTGAACTCTCCGACGAATTCTCGACTTTTAGAATTCGTGCAAATGTTCTATTAACAATGTGATCGTCGATTCCGTCAACGACAGATGGGCGGACTCTGACACGAGTAGAAAAACTTGGCCAAGGCTGGATGACGACGTCTGGATGACGAGTCTGCTTAAACTCCAAAGAGGCACGCTGAGTATGGTTGTGGTTGTCATTACGGAACATTGTCATGGACACCTTGTTAATGATTTCTGCAGAAACTGCAGTGATTAGAAAGCAGGGGAGACTGTCCTTCACCTGCTGGGTGCATGCCCGGTACTTTGTCAAAGGAGAAAAAGGTACCTGGGTGCTTACTATATAGATGATATGGAGGAACTGTCACGTATTGACATTGCAAGCGACTTAGCTTCATTCAAATCTTCGATTCGTTCCGGGACTAGGGGATAAGGGAAAACAGTGGTAACACAATGGACCCTATGTGGCTAAGTATGTCCATCCAAAGTTCTTACCTATTAACTGCCTATTAATCTACCTAATATCAGATTATTTGGTTTGGATATCGAACATCCTTTCCTATTGATTGAATTGATTGAACCATAACAAGACTTTTCTATAGAATCACTATGCTTACTTGGTACGAATATGTTATGAGGACATCCAGTCCTTTCATGCGACATATCAGTACGAACGTACCGGGTGTAACTATGTCCATGGCAAGTGATTTGTATTGGGTATCTGTCTTAAAGATATGTTTTTATTATCTTCATTAGATAGCTCAATAAGTTGAAGTTTTTTCCAGCATCCACAATTTGAAGTCGATTGTTACGAGATAAATTTTACAGATTGTTCGCAGCAGTCCTGTTATTATCAATGGATGTTATTTTCTTTATATATGGAATGCTCTTTCAATAGAATTATTTTCAAATGTCAACAAACGGAAACTCCTCTCCCTTCCTTATCTTTTTTTCTAGCACCAACACCAACACATGAGTAGTACATGAAGTCCTCGTAGTCTAGTGGGTAGTGAGTTGGCTGATTAGATATGAGGCTTCGGTTCAAACCCCAGTCAAAATAAAATATGAAAAAATATTTCTTTGGCGACTTCCTCTCAGTAAATTTCTTGAAAAACCTCTGCGAGAGTAAATAAAATTGCCACAAAAAAGTTTCTCCAAAATCTGTCGTTCGGAATCGACTTTAAACTGTAGGTCCTGCCACTCATGTAAAAAATTAACACACACAACAGAAGTGGTGTGAGAAGCTAGGTCGTAATCCTGACTGAAGGGTTGTAATAAGCAATTATATATGTATGTATGTATTGGGTAAGACTCTTCCGTACAAAGCATTGCAACTGCCTGTAAACATTTATTTTGCGTATGAAAATTCATGAAAAACTTTTTTTCTTATTCAATAGATTCTTAAATTTCTTTCAATATGTATTGAAAATATTTTCCATTTCCATATAAATTAAGATTATAAAGTCACGTCTCTATTACCAATATGCAGATTTTAGCCATCATCTTAAGTTGAAATCTGTTGACGTATTTAAAATTGTTTACCATCATTAAAGCGTAAAATTGACAACAACAAACAAATTCATCTTGATTATTGCTAAACGCCAATAATGCCAGTTTAAGAAAAGAACAAAAAAAGAAAAGAAACTGAAGAGTGGGAAAAGAACAGGAAAGAAAACGACAAATTTTAATTCCCTCCACTAGAGGCAGCTGGTTTAGAAGAAAAGGAAAATAACGATGACAAAATTATATGAAAAAAAAGGAACGAGAAAAGAAATAGAAGAAGTGGCATCACCTTAAACGTGCTCATCAATTTGTTTAAAGTTTGTCGGTGTCTTTTTATTTTTTGTTGCTATTATTGTTGTTATTTTTCTTTGCACGTTAAACATATGACAGCAGGTGGTAAACGGATGTGGAAGGATACAGCGTGGCAAACACACACACACACACACAGCTTATGCACCGTAGCAGTCGTTAAGACAGACAAACGCTTACATTTATACAATGGCTTGGCAAAAGAAAGAGAGAGAGAGAGAGAGAGAGCTGGAGAGAGAGGGAGTGAGAGTATCATGATAGAGCAAGGAAATGGCAACCGTTGTCATGATAAACGATTATTGAGATTTATATCTGTAAGCGTCTTAAAGATGTGGCATTGTTTTCCTTATTTGCCACAGCAAAAAGCAGCAGGAGCAGCAATAAATGTAAGAAAATCACAAACAAAGGATAAGCAAAATACAGATGACTTCTGAGGACAATACAGCAGCAGCCAAGAAAGAAAACGGAAAAGGTGAACAGAAGCTTCCAAAAGAAAAAAAAAACGAAAACAAAAAAAAAAACGAATTCAAAAACCCACATAAGCATGATTTGAATTTTGTCTTGCCATACCCTTGTCAAAATCCACGTGAGTCTTAGTCTACAAGCTCTTCTTTATAGTTTTTCTTGTATTTTTTTTTTTTAGTAAATTTTCCTCTTGAAGGAGATTTCACACTTGTAGCGTAAAAATGCTACCAGAGTTTAAGTTTTTTTTTTCTTGTTTCCTTCGGAAAACTAAAGAAAGCATTCTGCATTTGTGTTTTGAAAGGAAATTTGCAAAATAAAATAAAAAATTAAATCCTAATGTTTGCATGCAGCACGTCTGAGGATGCAGCAAGCAGGGTCGTTTCCATGTCAACAGAATCATCATCATCATTATTGTCATCATCATAGTCAACGAGATTTTTGCTTCAGACATGACTTTTTCTGATGCCATGTTTTTGTTTAAATTTAGTTTTGTTTTCGTTTTCGGGTGCTATTTCAGAAGAGTTCTTAAAACAAACAACATAAGGTGATAAACCACTGTGGAAAAGTGAAAAGAATTAAAAGTTTCTAGCATGGACGGTTTATTAAAGGAACCAAAGGGAGCTCGTAAAGAAAAATTTTATTTTCAAATGCGCTCAACCAATCACGGTTAACAAGGCTCCAGGATTATATCGATTTCCACCAACACTAATAAGAGCCAATGTTGGCTACTATAGCAGCTTTTTGTAGCTGAGGTCCTACAAAGCAGGTTCATAAATTCCAATAAATACGATCTGAAAAATAGAAACATTATGAGTGATTTCCCACATCATAGGTAAGGCAATTTTGAAGGCAGCTAAGTCTTAGCTAAGGACTTCTTTAAGAAGCGAATAGGCAGTCTTTAGGCCTCTTAAGTCCTCTATTGACCATCCCCAAGATATCAGGTTATGAAGGCAATGAAGGAAACCATTTGCTGAAAGATATGATTATGACTAGATGATCAATTGTACTACCGCCCCTTCACCTATATATGTAGGTCCAACCCAGATGTTGTGCGTTGATGTCAAGTTGTGCATTGTCAGTAATAAAAACAGCCTGTATAGTACTCAGGTATGTCCAACTGAAATACACTGACATCGTACATATTCTAAGAATGTATTTTGGCGACTCATTATTATTCATATATTAAGTGTCCCTTTCTCGTCATTGAAAATTCATTGCGTTGTACGAATGTCAAATCAGGGAACTTATTTGTATTATCTGAGTATTCATTGACAGTGTTAAGCAAAATTCATGGGTACAGCTTTGGTATAATGGTTATGATTCTTACTAGTCATTGACTGTTTAAAGCTCATGGAAGTGCATTGTCATGAGTTTTGTCTTAACACGCAAAGACCTGGACAAGTAAGAGACTACTCTCCTGTGTTGACAACAAACATCTTGTATCTACGTATAAATTTTCCATATTACTTGGTTGATCTGGTGTCCATGAGCATTTCAATATGGTTTGAACATGACTAATGCGTTGTAAGTTCTTTCCCGTGAGTTCACTCGAACTTATAAGAGTCTGAGAGAGTTTACAATATAGGGAGCAGAAAAAGAACTTGAGAGTTAGGTTTCTACAGAATACTGAATTGGGTTAGATAACTGGAGAGTTTGAGTGGTAGTTTTTTGGTTACTTCTCAACCGGATAATAAAATGGAATCATTACAAGGGCTACTAACCGCAATTCGAGATATCTGCTTCGTCTTCTTCTAGCCATCATACCTAATCTATTCCAATCATTACTATTTAAGGCTGGAAAGTCCTGAAAATCTATTATAAGCTTATTACTTTCACATTCGTTAATAAGAATTTTAAGGAACTCAAGCACTAATTTAGGCTTTAGGGTTCACAACTTCTGTGGCAAATTATATCTGTCAAAAGCTGATCTGAGATGGACAATGTTTTCTGAATTCTCTGTATTTTACTTACTTAATTGGGCATTACAACCTTACAGTCAGGATTGCAATCTAGCTTCTCACACCACCCATGTTGTGTGTGTTAATTTTATTTATGATTGGCAGGATCTAGAGTTTAAAGTCGAATCCGAACGATAGATTTCAGAAACTTTTCATGGCAATTATTATTTACATTCAGAGTTTATGCCAGAAATCTGCTGAGAGGCAGTCATTTTTATATTTCATTTTGTTGAAGATGTCTGCCAACGGTTGTCTCTCGTCTAATAAGCCAATACACTACCTACTGGACTACGGTGACTTCAAATTTAAATACACTTGTCTATTATATTAAGCACTTGTGGAGCGCGGTCCGAAATGAAAGCTATTTACATAAAATACAACCTCAACAGCATAACCTTTGTGTGTGAAAATTTACGTTTTTTAGTTTGTTAAGAGATTCATCAATTGCCAGTGTCCACAGAGGAGGTGGAGTAAAATTCTTGTGGATTTTATAAATACAAACGTATGTTTTAGCTTAATACATACATACATAATTGGTCATTACAACCCTTCAGTCAGGATTACGACCTAGCTTCTCACACCACTTATGTTGTGTATGTTAATTTTATACATAAGTGGGGGGGACTCCGAACAACAGTTTTTTGAGAAGCTTTTCATGGCAATTTTATTTACTCTCAGAGTTTTTGCCAGAAATCTGCTGAGAGGAAGTCGCCGAAGAAATATTTTTATATTTTCGTTTTGATGTCTGACCTGGGATTCGAACTCGGGCCTTCAGTCTAATAAGCCAACACACTACCTACTAGACTACGGCGACTTTTAGCTCAATACTAATGCAAACTAATAGGCCTTAGCATGAGCAGAATATATATGATGATTGAACCAAGTAGTATGGTCTCTAAAAGTCAACCAACGTCTGAATTCGATAGACTTTTTAGTGACAGTAAATAGGCTGTGCACCGCATTTATGGTAGACTTATCCCGCTGATACGAGTACAATGAAAAAAATGCCAGTATCGTGCCCCTTATGATATTGATAAGAAAAACTCAACTCAGAGTCATCTCTCTGTATGAATCTTACTAGAGCCTAGTTGCCTCTAACTTTTGCTTGATGGATACACACAATCGCCCCAGCATCACACAGAATAAAACACAGAATCATTTGTTACGTTCTGTTTTGTGTTGCAATGAAATTTCTTACCTGGTTAAAGCCAAAGTTGATGCTAAAATATTATTTGAATCTACAGTGCCTCTCTACTGTTTTCAGAATCTGAAACGAAAAAAAAAACATTTTTTTGAAAACACAATTTCGATTTTAAAAATTTATATAGAAAATTCTTCCAGCTTTAAATGTAATCAAAGACAGTGTGTGTGTATGTGTTATTATGATTTTTTTATTTTTTGATTTTATTAACGACAGGTTACAAACTCTTAAAATTTCACAAAAAATTTTAAACTCTATCATGATCAGGTTTTTTTTTTGTTTAAAATACCAATTTTTTCTCAGAGTTTTTTTTCTTCTTTTTCTGGCTTTCATGGCATGTATTATTTTATAACACTCAGATTTTCATGTAGAATAGAAAATTGAAAAATGCACTGCAGGCGGAATATTTACAATCTCAAGACAGACATGTCAAACCCAAACTAAAAGTCAAACCAGGCAGCCAAGATTAAGGAAGAAAAAAAAAGAGAGAAAAAAATCACCGGCACTACAGGAAATCCAAATCAACAAGAAAACTAAATAAGCTTGGAGCGTAAGAGATGAAATTAGGAGAGGGGGTAGAGGAAAGAGTCCAAAGAAAGCCAAACAAATCCACTTGAAGCTTATGTAAGCATAAGACCATAGTGTCTGAGATTACCCACACATACTTAAAAAGAAATATTTTGAAAACATGAAGAGAAAAAAAGAAATAAGAAACACAGTAAAAGATAGCAGTAAAGGATAAACTAAACAAAGAAAATTTTATTCTCTTTTAAAAGTTGCATTTAGTTTTCTAGCACTACTCTAACTAGACTTTGTTTAACATTTTTAAAGTTTTTGTTTCAAAGTCACCCATCCCCCCAATCTAGACGATTTTGTATGATTTTCGGTTGCCTTGGTGCAGGACTTGGCACATGTTTCTTCCTTATTTTTTCGTTTGAAATTCTTTGTTATTCTGCCACAATTTCTCTTACCACCATCACCTCCATTTGAACAAAGTAAAGCAACAGGCTACAGAGAAAGAAAGAGAGAGAGAGAAGGAAAAAAACTGGAAAAAAAGAAAAGCAATTGCACGTACTAAAGGATAATATTTAAACGAAATTGTTGCAATTTTTATTCTCATTTCGCCAAAATCTCATGTGTGTAACAGAGTCTTTAGAGTTTTTATTTTCTTTAAGTTGTTTTTTGCTGTTGTTTTTTGCTTAAGATTTTGGGCCATGAAATTGTGCGGAAGCTTAAGTTGACAGACATTTCGAGTGTACTTTTGCTTACTTTCTTACTCGTTTTTGCAATCACTTTCGAGTGCTCGTATGCTCAGTAAAAAGAAAAGTTTTCTTAAATGTTTTGTAAGGCACAAGAGGAGATATATATGGACGGACATATGTATTGTTGTATCAAATGGATGAGCTTTAAATTGATACTCTTGATGAAATGTGTGGTAAGTTGGCAATTTTCAAATTAAGTTTCAATTGCAAGTTGAAGTTTTCTTTTTTTTTGGTTTTGTTCTGTTTATTGGTTTTTAAATAAATTAGAATTGAGAATTTGAGAATAATGCGAAATTAAAGACTTGGAAGGAATATGCAGGAAACCCTTTTCACCTCAGCTTCCAGAGAAATATATTCCGCTGAAAGTTAGATAAGTGAAGTATGCTCGGTTTGAATTTAAAGTTTCTGTATTTGAATTCGCCGGGGTTTGAACTGAGGTTTCACGTCAAATAAGCCAACACACTACCTGCTAGACTAAGGCAACATCATGCATGCTTGTCCCTCTCATAATTAATTTACTACCTTAACGATATGTCACTGATGAATCTGAGCAATTTTGTCAGAGATATCGGTTGCGCTCGTGAGTTCTACTTTGATAACACTTTCCGGTATAGGATTTTTAGTAAAGAAAAAATGGAACTTATTTTGCAGAACATATACGATATACATATACGATTTATTGCTTACGACTGTAATTACTGGACACTACATGACTATATCTGATTGCATGGGCTACCCACGTTTATACATTTTTATAGGAGCTGTTTGTAAGGAAAAGTCCGGCTGTGCGGAAAACTATTCTAAGAAGAAATCTAAGCTGTCATGGAAATATGACACTGTCGAATCCGATAGAATTTGCCAGGAGAACTCGTTAGTTCTCAAGTAGACACTGAAATTTTCAGTACACTTAGATATCCGTGTTATCACTTGGGAAAGAAGTTGTGAGCAACCTGTAAAAGATGGCAATACATACATAATTGGTCATTACAACCCTTCAGTCAGGATTACGACCTAGCTTCTCACACCACTTATGTTATGTTTAACGTCGACGCCGAACGACGATTATTGAGAAGCTTTTAATTGCAATTTTATTTACTCTTAGAGTTTTTGCCAGAAATCTGCTGAGAGGAAGTCGCCGAAGAAATATTTTCATATTTTCGTCTTACGGCGACTTAGTCTAGTTCTCTTAGTTCTGAGAACAATATACATATTCTTGATAACACAATGAATCAACTGAGAATTGTTGGCAAAACCTCCCAAAAAAAAAGGCTGAATTTCATAATTAGAAATCAAAAATTATGTCCTTTAAATTGTTTTTAGGACTGAAAACAAACAAAATATCCACAATCTTTTATTAAATCTTTATTTGACGCTAATAAAAGTATTCTTAATTACAAAACTTTGGCTTGTTTTTGGCTTTTCTTTTTACCAAGATTATCTAGTAATTTCAAACTCTCAAACTTATTCATCCTTCATCCTAATTTTATTTTCTTAGACCTTCTTCCTGCCTTGTTCAAGTACATGACTTTATATAAGACTGCTTACAAAATTTATTTAATTTTTCTTCTAAAAATCAAAAAGAAAATGTAAAAAAATCCGACTCTCACTTAATTTTTTAATAAGAAAGTCAAACCTGAGCAATTTAATCTCAATTTGCTCAACTACCTTGTTAGCTTTTGTTGTGTCGTTACATTATTTTCTACTTCTTTTTCGATTTTTCAATTTTTATGTCTTATTTTTTTTTTGTAAATTTTTTTGCTTTTCGTAATTTTCTGTTTTGTTGGTTTTCCACAATGTCTTTGGATTTTCTAGAGACAGAAAAAGTGTCGCTTTCAGTTTCAGTTTTTTCTTCTTCAGACTCTCAAGTTAATCCACCTGTAGTTGTAATTTTCTTTCTTCTTGGTTTGGCTCGAATGTCTGGCGCTCGTTCTTATTGAGTTCGTAGATTGTAACAATGATGTGACAAAAAAAAATCTATTGAAAAAATAAAAACTTTAAATAAAAAACATGGACAAAAAGAAAATTACAATTCCTTAAATGATACCCTACACGGTCATATACTTAGTTGGCAACACTATTAACTGCGGTCTAGTCAAAGTCATGCTTGTGATTTAAGATTAAACTGCTTTCAATTTCAAAGTTCGGTGTCTAGACATTGCCGGTATGTACTATTTCATTAGAACCTGGTGTAAGAGCGACTACAATGTTTGTTTTAAAATATAATCCCCAACTTTTCTGATCTTCTTTTCCACTGGTACTTCTGGAAAGCTACCACAATAAGTTTACAAGCATAAGCCATTTGAATTAATTGATTCTGATTGAAGCAATTCGACTATTTCCATTCCATACAGATATGTTGCCATCTGATTTTCGCCATAAGCGGCTGCATTCCTGGCATCCTACTAGAAACTGTTCTATCAAGTCTTCTAAAGGGGAATTCTGAAATTTATAATTTGATAATGAACATCTTGTTGAAACATCATCTCTCAAATTAGTTGTCATTTATTCAGGCTGTTATGCCAAGCTACTCAAGGCGGGTAGAACATTCGACATTGCATGCAAATAATAAAATTATCTTATCAAAATGGGCGTTCTGTTCGTAAAACATACCACACCTATTTTGCGATCGCCATAATATTTTGAGTCTGCTGGTTCAATATATGATCGACTAACGGCAGTGTGGATACGAAATGCAAGATTTGCCGCAAACATCGCTGCTGCCCGTAAGAGTGCCTAAGAGATTTCGATACAGTCGATTTCACTCAGCCTTCGACAGAGTATAATTTGGCGAGATATACATTGTGACTTGGGTCTGCAGTTGTATAAAATTCTACTGATCCAGGAACTGAATTTAAACGACCATAGACAATGACGTATGTTCGACGTATGGGCTCTGGAGCACATGGCCATAATTTTCATCGAAAAATCATCCTCAGCGATGCGGCCCTTTGATGGATGAATGGGTATGTGAACAAACAAAATTGTCCAGTTTGGAGCGATACCAATGAACATGAGATCCAAGAGCTAACAGTGCATTCCGAATAAGTCATGCTTTGGTCCGTTGCACAAGTCATCAGTGTTAACGGCAAGCACTATAAATCGATGATTATCAATTTCTTTTGACCTGAATTGGATGACATGGACACCAACGAGATATTTTGCACGAACGATTTGAGAGTATGGTTATCTCATGTTGGAGTAGTGTTAGCGAAATCGTGGGATTTGAAGCCTTTGTTTGGGTATTCTGAACTCCTATATACATGCGAATAAGTCCCAAACTACAGCGGTCCTCAAAGTCAACATAATTCATTCTATCGCTGAAATGCAGCCGGATTTATGCGCTATTTATTGCGATAGGTTGCATAACGTAATAGCATCAATACATGCATAGATAATTGGTCATTACAAACATTCCGACAAGATTACGATCTAGTTTCTCACACCACTTATGTTGCTTGTGTTAATTTTATACATGAGTTGAGGGACCTGTAGTTTAAAGACGACTTTGAAAGACAGATTTATTTAAGAAACTTTTCATGGCAATTTTATTCTACTTTTGAGTTTTTGCCCGAAATCTGCTGAGAGGAAATCGCCGAAGAAATATTTTTTCGTATTTCGTTTTGTTGGAAATGTCTGACCAGGTGAGACACTCGGTGAGTGTCTGAAGCCATACGTCTAATAAGCCAATACACTACCTACTAGACTACGGCAACTTCTAATAGCATCAATAGGTCCTTGAAAATGATGAAGACATTGTCATGTTATTTCACACATATTTTGTTTGCCATTACAACCCTTCAGTCAGGATTACGGCTTAGCTTCTCACAACACTCATGTTGTGTGCGTTAATTTTATACATGAGTGGCGGGACCTACAGTTTAACGTCGGCTCCGAACGACAGATTTTTGAGAAACTTTTTCATGGCAGGTTTATTTACTCTCAGAGAAATCTGCTGAGAGGAAATCGCCGAAGCAATATTTTTTCATATTTCGTTTTGATGTCTGACCTGGAATACGAACCCGGACTTTGCGTCTAATAAGCCACCACACTACCACCTAGACTACGGCGACTTCACACATATTTTGTTTTATTTAAATTTAAAGATAAGGGGACGCTCACTTCAAGACCTCTTAGGTGAAATAGTATCGATTGAAATTAGATTGGATTAGACGCAGTTGTTGTCAAGCGCATTTCTTCTGATGCTTGATCCACTCATAACGCCATTATGGATAATAAAATTGGAAAAACATCATTGAATAGGTGAGGTGTGGTCATCTCTTTATACTTATCTCCTGGTCGTTGTAGTTAACCTAACCGAACATATTATCATATATTGCCTATGATTATAGTAAATCATAACTGATTGAAGATGCAGACTCTATGATACAAGAATCCCTTACATCATTTTAGCAAACCTTTTTGTTCCTCCTTATAATTTCCTACTTATATTATTTAATATTTGTCTCATAATATATTTTTCCGAACGTTGATGCATCTGAACCACATGTTTTTATGGAAAAAGAAACAAAAAACATAAAATTTTCATAAATTTAGTCGGCTTAAAAACATTTTGTCTTTAATTCAATATTTTTTTTTGTGCTAAATTGTTTGAATGCATCATATTTTTACCTTTTTTTGTTGTAAAATTTTTTTTCGATTTTTTTTTAAATATTTGATTTAAAATTTATTACGAATAATTTGTTTACCTAATGGCTTTCAAACTAATTGATATTGTTAAAAATATTTTTTTGTTGTAGCTTTTTTTATTTGTTTTTTTTAGTAAAAAAACATTAATAAATTCCTTAATGCTATTAACTGTTATTGTGTTATTTCGGTCAATTTGTTTTATGATATCATTTAAAAGGAATCACAATAAAAACCATGTGATTTTTTTTGCTGAATTTAAATTTCTGGTGAATTTTATTGTTATTTTTACCTTTTTTTGCGTTTTGCAATGAGAAATCATTGCAATTGCATTGCATTTCATTAATTTGTTATTGGCAAAATTTTTTTGTTTTATCATCGTTACAAAAGTTGGGTGGAAAAGTAATTTCTGCCACATGGTAGAGGTGGCTGTCCATCTAAGAGTATTGGATGGACATACTTAGGGCACATTGGGCCTATTGCGTTAATTTCTGACACATAAATCAGTCTGAATTTGATTGATAACATGGTTTATATTGGCTTTGAGAACCGCTGTGTTTGTTGGCTTCTTTGCATGCACTAGCGACTTAAGAAAACCCCACAATAGAAATCCTGAAAAAAAAACGATTTTTGTGACAAAGTTCACATCCCCTCCATGTGAGGTGTCCATATCCTCAAATCTCTAGTGCAGAATGTCCAATGTGGCAAGAGTGCTGTACTGTTGGAAATTCATGCTGTTGGTGTCCGGCTGATCGAATTTGGGCCAAAAGAAGTTTGAAATCAACGACCTATAGTACTCGGCCTTGACTGCTGTAGTCTAGTTAAATAATAATTTTTTTGTAATGCTATGTACTCTGTTGGATGACTGTGCCAGTTCAAAATCCATTCCAAACAGTGACTTTTTTGGATGCCTTGGTTGCTTTTGAATCTTAAGAGGATTGGTATCGTGTAACAAATTTAAGAATTTTGTTTATTCACATACTCGTTCAAGCAGAAATGTGCCTCATCGCAGAACATGTTTTTTTTTGATGAAAATTAGTGTAAATTTCCAATTGTTTTAGTGGCCATTCAAAAAATACATATCGTTGTCTATGCTCTTTTACCCTCAGTTCATGGGTTAGTTCATTTTTGTACGGGTGAAGGCCCAAGTCACGCCGAGGCCCAAGGCTGAGTTCTTGAGAGTAAAGCGAAATCGACTGCCTTGGATTTTGCTGCACACTCTCACCGATAGCGGAGTATTTAAATGAATACCAAGTGTGTAGACTTTTTAGTAATCGCCCTAGTCTATTAGGTGATGTGGTGGTTTATTACACGTGAGGCCACGGTTCAAACCCCAGGTTAAGCATCTCCAAGAAACTGAAATATAAAGAAATATTTCTTCGGCGACTTTCTCTAAGAGTAATTAAATGTGCCATCTGGAGTTTCTCAAAAATCTGGTGTTCGGTGTTAACTTTAAACTGTAGGTCCTGCCACTCATGTATAAAATTAGCACACACAACATAAGTGGTGTGACAACCTAGGTCGTAATCCGGACCGTAGGGTTGTAATAAACAATTATGTATGTAGGCTGTTTGCTTTTAATTTAGAAATATGATAAATCTGTTCACTGTAAAACCCCTCTGTTAAAAATTTTGCCGTCTACATGATGCTAAATTAGACTCCGTAGTTTTTAATATCAAAAGGCCTCTTTCGTCTGTCGTAAATATTTATATAAACTAGAACGTAATCATTAGGGAAGGACAGCGACCTGTACTTTAGAGTATCACCCATTACCGTTCTATGTAAGTATTAACAATTTACCAGACCTTGTTGGAACAGGGTTACAGTTCGATTAAAAGATCACAAAATGTAGATTTTTTGAAGATTTTTCTTTATTACTTTTGTGTTGGTTCCCAAATGAAATTTACTTTTTCCTCTACCCAGTAAGAATAAATGTCTGCCTGTATGTAATAAAATTTTGCACTTCATTGCCTCTGATTACCAACCAATACAACAACAGCATGCAACATATTGTTGAAGTGCTACTTATACTGGCTCATATAAAAACGTTTTCCTTTTTATTGTTTCCACTGTTTTCATGCATAATAGCCGCAACATTTGTGGCAGTTTACTGCAGACTGATATTTGTGTATGTATTGTATGGGCGGCTGACTTATCGAGATGTTTTATTTAAAAGCCATTGGCAGTAGCTTTGCTTTCACTGCATCCATCCTCGTGTAAAAAGTATTAAAGTTACAGGGAAACTAAAACCAAAAATTTCCTCTCATTTATTTGCTATTGCCGTTAGTGTTTTTGTTGTTATTTTTCTGTTTCAGTTAATTGGTGATATTTAGCAAATGCTTAAACCACAAAATCTTGTTTAAGGCTAAAACTCATTTGTAACCAATCTTATCAAGGATTTTTTGCTTAATTTAAATGCACTATTATGCTTATTGTAGTTGTTGTTGTTGCTGTATTGTTTGTTGTTAAATTTTGTGTTTCTAATTAATGAATCGTTTATGTAACTTAAATTAAAAAACAATAGTTTTTCTGTCGTTGTTGCAAGACTAATGCAATGTGTTGTGCATTTAATGAGAATGTGTCGTGCATTTAATGATAACATGAAAGAATTTTCATTGAAATTTTGAAAGAAAAACGAAAAATTATAGAATTCAAGATTCTAATGATGGAAAAGAGCTTCGTTGAGATTAAATAGGTTTAAAGTACAGGAATAGTAATGCAGAATAGTGCGCTAGTTTTCGTATTCATGAGCATTTCTTTCATTTCACTTACGTCTGCGTATACTTAATATTAATTTCATTTAATTACTCATACGCCTACGTCTGTTGTGTACATTCCAAAGATGAAATTGCAAGTAATAGTTCCATTGGTCTACTGCCGTTTGCATTCCTACCGATTATCGTTCGAGATATTTAATCGTAAGAACGCCTTAACTTATGACCAATCTATTTCCATTTCCTTCTTGCGACTTCTCTATAAATTGGATTTTCCATGATTTTATACCACAAGTTGATATTTTTCATGATATATGGCCAGAAGATTTGCATGATTTGGTGCACTAAGTGGTTAACAAGAATATTTGAGAAGAATGAAAATCGGCCGTTATAGGGTTTTAAAGACAAGTTGCCGAAGTCTAGTAAGTAGAGTGATGGTTTATTAGACGTGAGGCAATGGTTCGAACCTGAGGTCAAACATCTCTAACAAAACAAAATAAAAATAGGAATATTTTTTCCATGACTTCCTCTCAGCAGATTCTGGCAAAAACTCGGAACTCAAAAACACACCTCTTAAGTTATATTTTATAATTTTATACATGATTGGCGAGACCTACAGTTTAAAGTTGACTCCGAATGGCAGATCTTTTAAGAAATATGTATTTCATGGCAATTTTAATTACTCTCAGAGCTTTTGCCACAAATCTGAAAGGAAGTCGCCGAAGGAATATTTTTTCAGATTTCGTTTAGTTTGAGATGTCTGACCAGTGGTTTGAACCATACTTTCACATATAATAATCCAACACACTACCTACTAGACTACGGAGACTGATTTGAATACAAAATAACACTGAACCCAATGGTCCGCTCGATGTTTATAAATTTTCTTTAAGTGAATAAACGGGTAATAGGGTAAGGGTTAGTATGAGGGTAAGAGGGGGTAGGTTATATATAAATAGGAAATGTACAAACCTTTTAACATGTATGTATATACATACATATGTGTGTCTATATGTTAATAATAAATATTAGTTGTTGTTTTATTTGTATATATTTTTTAAAGATAAAATATATTTTATTTATAAATATTTTAAAACACTAAGTATTTTTGATTTTAGTTCCGAGACACTTCTTGAGAGGCGAAAAAAGCTGCGTCAATAGACATGCTTTTACGCCATTCGATATATGACACAGTATTGCATAACAATCAGACATTTCGAGTACGAGTTGTATGTTAATGTGTAAGCATTAGTATTTTTAGTATTCATAATTTTGTACATGATAATCTATATATATATACATACATACATACATATGTATACAACATAAATATTAATATGGAAGTGTATACGTGTTGTATTTGTGTGTGTTAATATTTGAGTACATATTGTATGTATTAAAGTTTGAACGGGTGTAAATATTAAGGAATCGAATGGTATAAGCGTGTGTATGTTTGGATATGGAGTATGTAGACTGTGATATGCCTTTAGGCCTTAAAAGACAAGTCACTTGACAGCAATTTTCCCTTATTAAATTCGAAAATGCTTTGAGAATACCTCAAAGGAACACTTTTAAACAATTCTGGTTCTGTTTTAAAGTGGAATAAATTGTTGAAAATAAATTACTATAAACGATGACACTTCAAGTGTCTGTAGAGTTATAGATTTTAGTAACAAAGAAGTTTTTTTTGATTTTCTCATAGAAATACCGATTTTCTGAAATTAGGACATTAACAATCCAACTGCATAGGGTGCAATGAGAAGAATTACATTACATTTCCACAAACGTGGTTATTATTAGGCAAAGTAAGATGCCAAACTATCTTAGTAACTGCTTATAAGGAAAAACTTGATCAATGAAATTGAAAACAAAGCAAGAAGTGGAGAAGATGGTTTGTGGAAGCCATAAAATATAATCCGAATTTAATTATTCCTATGTGGATAACCTGAAAACCTCTACCATGGCTGTACTATATAGGCTTTTGGTATAATTTGTTTCATATTCTAGTATAAAGCACTTCAAGGCACTAATTTTTTTGTAACTCAATATCTGTAACAGACTCAATACTCAAGTCTTTAGGTTCCCAGCAGAAGGCTTAGTTCATAACCATTTTCTCTACAATTTAAGCTGATAGTGCCAGGAGAATGGCCCTCAGGGAAACGACTTTTGAGGCGGACTTGAGGTTAGTATGAAACTGTATGAATAGGCTAAATCTGCAGGACAACTGTGATCACCTTCCCCTGAAAATCAGATGTTGTAAGAATTTACATGTAATGGGACGATAAACGAGCATGCGAAGAGGGGACCATCCAAGCAGCTGATGGATCTGAGAGTATCCAATCCTGAGAGTATCCAATGCTCCACAAAAAAGTCAATGCCTGGTGTGGATTTTAGATCGTAGTTGCCATCGGTGCATATTTGTTTGAGAATAACATTGGCCAGACCATGACTGGCAACGGCGAGCAATATAAATCGATAATTATCAATTTCTTTTGGTGTAAATTGATGTGGGATATAAAATTTATAATGATTTCAGACAAATTCAATTGAAAATCATGAATAAACTCAAGTCAATTATATTTATTTTTATTTTAAGAATATGAAATGAGTGTATAATTAAATTAAAATTTATGAAATTACACAAGCATGAACTCTTATCTTTCAAACATTATCATGTATGATAAATTTTCAAATAACGAGGGTAATTTTTAGACAATCAAATTAATAAAGCGATATTCTAAGGGTAGAACAGCAAAATTTAAAAGATTTTCAACTGATATGTAAGCGAGATTATAAGGGTGATTAAACTCTGAATGGAATCAATGAACTGGAATTTGACAGAGCATTTATCATAAAAAAGGAAAAGTCAACCCGTGTTGGTGGGAGCTATATAAGCTCCTCAAAGTCTATGAAATGTTTCGTCTTAGCATCAAGAGTAAGATGGACTATAGGCTACGTTCACTTTCTCAAGGCGATTTGATAGTTGCTCGTGTTCTCTTAATTTGCCACTTCTGCGGCCTCATCACTGGATAGAATATCTGAAGTATTGGAGGACGAATCGGTTTGTTCTGTGCCTAGGAGTCTATGCCTAGAGGTGGAGATAGTTATTGAATTTATTACAGATCACTGCGAGATTAAATCGCTGGCAAGGATCTGGAACAGATCCCAGCCGGACTATTGCAGTATACATATATTGTGATGAGGTGGAGTTGGAGACTATCGAACACCTTCTCTGTAAATATCCAGTTCTTAGTATGTTGAAGGGTTCAGATTCTTTGTCAAAAGCCGACATTAGTACTCTTCAGAATTCATAAGTAGCTTGAGCTGGTTGAGAAGTGAAAGGGCATTAAGCCTGTAGTTAGCCATTTCAACTCTTTAGCCAGCATTAATAACCAGCTTGTCACAGTAGCCAAAACATGTGTGTTGATTCAGTAAGGATGTTTATAGCTTAATGTTGACTCCAAACGTCAGATTTATGAAGCCTTCTGAACTTTTGCCATTAGTTCTCTCAGGGATCCGTAAGTAGTTTGAGTTGGTTGAGAGGTGAACGGGCATTAAACCTGTAGTTAGCCATTTCAACTCTTTAGCCAGCATTAATAACCAGCTTGTCACAGTAGCCAAAACATGTGTGTTGATTCAGTAAGGATGTTTATAGCTTAATGTTGACTCCAAACGTCAGATTTATGAAGACTTCTGAACTTTTGCCAGAAGACTGCTGATGTATAAGTTTGTTTGAAGATGTCAGAGCTAAGGTTTCAGTATAGTGCTCTTGCTTACTAAGCCAACACTTATCATCCACTAAAATAACAATCTTTTTGGAATTTTATTTCGTATTAAGAAATCTAATCAACTCTTTATCTAAATCAAGTGCAAAATGAATTGCAGAGAGCCTACAGTAGGTGGTATGGCCTTTGCAGATACTAACTAAGGATGTGTTTCATATTGAAATCCAAGTAAAAGTCATTGAATTACGTTTCCTAACTGAGTAATCCAATTAAATTTCGTGGAATGTTCATAATTATTATGTAATTTCCATATAACATTGCTTACTACCCTCGTATATAAAATTAAAAGACTTACATTTCTACTACCCATACATGTGACTTGGCTTACATACATAATAGTATATTTCAATATGAATATATGTTATGTTGTCATAGGGATAACAATATTCATAAAATTTCATTTAATTTCAGTTCAGCTTTGAAATTTACACACACACCCTTAGCTTTGAATATTTAACCCCACCCCTCCTCATATGTATCCACTCATTCCACAAACACTCGAAATTTTTCCGAAATTTTTCTGCATGTTTTTCTTTCCCTTTCCCTTACGATCTGTGCCATTGTGAAATATGAAAATATTTGAAAATTCTTTTTGTGTGAATTTTTCCCATTTTATTAAACAACATGACTGTCTGTATTATTTGGCTGGTTTTTGCTTCAATTCTTGTTGTTTTGTTTTCGTATTGTCTTGTTGTGGCTGGCACTCGTATTACAATTTTCCATATATTTGTTGTTGTTGGAGAAAAAAAAAATATTTCTGCCACTGCTGCTATCATTGTACGAGTAAATGTTTTTCGAAAATATTTTTTTCAATGGCTTGCAACAAATCGTCCATATGTTGCAAGTGTTAATATCAACAGGGGTTATAAATGTTCATACACAGTCAAGCATGTGTTGATTTCTTTAACTTTTTCTGTTTTTTGGGCAATAAAAAAATTATTATTTAAGCTTTTTATGTCAATTGGGCTACACCATTTCCTTATGGAATTCTAAAAGCTTTCAATTACCCAAGAAGATTATTTTAAAAATTTCAAATTTAATTTAAATACTTAAGAAATGGCCTGAAATATATGTTCATGTTGTAATCCATGAAAGCTGCAATATACTTAAGAGAAGTGAGTTTAAAAAATTTTATTTGAGTTCGTTTGTTTTGAAAAAGAACAAGAAAAATACGCCATAACAAAAGAACAAAGAGTTGAGGATAGGAATCAGTTCGAGCGATATTATAATAACAAAAATACATAAAAAGAACTCAAAGAATGGAAACAATAAAATAACAATAACAAATCAGAAATAAGTTTCCAGAAATTGCCAAACCGAAAATATATGTAAGATCCTCAGTGTGATCTTTGTAATAGAAGGATGGCATACAAAATAAATGGCATGTTATTATCAATTGAATCCACAGAAGATACTTGATTTCAAAAATTAAGAATCTCAACTACTGGACTTAATTAAAATTTTTTTATTTGTGGATACTCTATTAGAATTTAGAGCTTTCGACTTATTTATGACAAAAGAAATATGAATTAAACGCATATACCACAGAAATCGATCAGTAATCCGACGCTAACTACATACATACATTATTGGCAATAGGTACATATATATGTAACATATATACGTAATGAGTCACTACAACCCTTCAGTCAGGATTACGAACTAGCTTCTCACACGACTTATGTTATGTTATGTTATGCTGTGTGTTTTAATTTTATACATGAGCGTGGGGGACCTACAGTTTAAACTCAACTCCGAACGACAGATTTTTGAGATATTTTTCACGCAATTTTATTTACTCTCAGAGTTTTTGCCTGAAGTCTGCTGAGGGGAAGTCAACGAAGAAATATTTTTTCATATTTTCGTTTGGGTGTCTGGACTGAGGTTTGAACCGTGGCCTCACGTCTAATAATCCAACACACTACCTACTAAACTACTAGACTACGATGGCAATTACAAGGCATTAATTTGGCATAGATTGGACTAGAGCCCTTAGTTCAAACCACAGCTCAGACATTTCTAACAAACAAAGAATGAAATAAGATATATCTATCGGTGGTTTTCTCCCAAAGATCCTGAGAAGCCTTAAAAAGTTTCTCAAAACTATAGGCTCAGACACTAATGGAGAAAATTATCAGAAACAAAATAAGTGATGTGAGAAACTAGATTGAAATCCAAACTAAAAGGTTGTAATGATCAATTAAATTAAGTAAGTTAACACGAAGCCTTTTTAATGTAAATTGCTTTGTAATAGTTGACAGTCGCTATAAAATCCTTCTCTTGAGCTACGTCAATTCTGGAAGCGTGAAATATAGCCAGTTCAATTTCATCAAATTGCTTAAAAGGATCGCTTTGGTCTAGTAGGTAGTGTGTTGCCTTATTTGATGCGAGGCCATAGTTCAAACCCTAGGTCAGACATCTCCAACAAAACGAAATATGAAAAAATATTTCTGCGATGACTGCCTCTCAGCAGAGAGAGAGAGAGAGAGAGAGAGTAAATAAAATTGTAATGAAAGAGTGTCCCAAAAATCTGTCATTCGGAGCCGACTCATGTATAAAATTAGCATAAGTGGTGTGTGAACCTATATTGTGATCCTGACGGAAGATATGTAATGACCAATTAGGTATGTATGTATGTGCTTATGGGTCATGGAAAATTGGACATTTCGGATGTACTTTATTCAGAGAAGCCGCGACCTCTATTTGAACCTCTGTTTTATTGTCTTTCAGATGTTGGTGATGTACGTAGTTAATAAGTTTACAATGGGGAAATTTTAAAACCCGGGACTTTTGACTGCTTATTTTGTTAAAGAAAATAAGTTGATTATAGTAGAAGTCACATTGGTTGCCAGTTTTTGTCTGAACAGTGCTTACAGTAGCATAAAGAACAGAAAATTAACGTTTCAAAATTGAATTTTATTCCTTTTTAATGTTTGAATAATTACCAATAACCCTAACAATTATAACCGAATTATTTGTGCCGTCAAACGAGGTTTCAGTGCTTAAATTAGCCTGAAACTAAATTAAAATGTATGTGACAAAATTAATCAGATTAAAATCCTCAACAAAATTAAATTGTTGTTTATGTACGTGTATTGTATGTTGTTGTGTGGTGTGGTGTTGGTGTTTGTTTGGTGACAATAATAATTTGTTCTGTCGTTGCTATTGTTAGCTGGTCTTGTTTTGTCTGCCATTATTAATGTTCATTTAGTAACCGATTTATAATCATATTAAAATACAACCAGAAGTCACATTGTCAAATACAAATGCTTCTTGTTGTTCTTGTTGTTGTTGTTGTGTAAAATTAACCAAAAACTAAATGAATTAAAATTCTCTCGTTCGGTTTCTCTCTCTCTCTGCCTTTTAAATACGTACAGTATGTTTGTATATACATTGCCACACACATGTAGGTAAGGATATTTAAACACCAGTTACAATTTCCTTGAACAATTATTTCCTTGTTTAATTATTGTCTTCTGTTAATAACTTGGCATTTTGCTGTTAAATCATGTTTAAGGTTACACTCGAAATTAACTTGTATAGTGCAGTGCGGTAAAAACTAGGCTCACATATGTATTTAAAACTTGTAAAGGAGTGCTTAAATTAATACTAAACAGTGTACGATACGATGTTTTAAAAATATGCGATTTTATCTTTTTTTTTGGCTTCTTTTCAGTTGTAATTGTTTGTCTACGCTCTTTAAAAAAATACGTTTAAATAAACGCGTTCAATTTAATTTTAAGAATTGCTTTCCTCGAGACTTTGGTTTGGAACTTTTTCTCACTATGTAAATATGAATTTGGAGAATGCGATATCGAAAACGCGAAGATCCGATTGCTGTCGAGTGTATGATTAATATTTAATCACATGTAATCTGTAATTCATACGACATCAGTTTTTTCAAATAATTTTTATTTTCATGAGGTACATACCTAGCATAGTAGGTAACCCGAGCTTCTTCACTAGTGCTCAAATAATTCCATTGTGACACTTATATATGAAGTAGCTTTCTGGACACTTTACTCATTGTTCAATTCAAGTTTTAAAACGTTGTTTCAAAGTCCATAGTAAGGTAAACTGTTTTCGGAAGATGACAGAAATTAACCACGAATCAGAAAGAAGTTTCTTTGGACTCATTATGGCCTATCTAATTACCTGCACAGAATAAATGTATGGTGGATTCTATGCAGGATTTTTTTTCTTTCTTTCTAGATTTTCTGTAAGGGCTCGAATATTGTTGTGTGATGGATTAGTCTACCGGTTCGCGTGAATGTCAAAAGAGTCATGTAGTGTTGAGTAACTTGTTTGCAAAAATATCCTATCACTTATAACTGCATGTCAAATAAATCGGGTTTTTGTTAAGGGCATGTTCCAAATCAATACACGGCATCAGCACTATGTCCTATATACTATCCAGCTTCTGGAGATAGCACTCATATTGGTCTAGTGGTGAACGATGTACATCGATGATATAAAAATATTCATTTTAACCTATCGATATATCGAAGAAATTCGATGTTTTTCTTCTTAATCAATATTGATTCTGTACAATGCCTCGAAATTAAAAACATTTTAGAGGTACTTATGCAAATACAATAGGCCAAGTAAAATTGATTTATAATTGTAGTAAAACATTTGGAAAATATTTTCTTGAAAATAGCACAGTAAGAGTTGGATAAGATATGGTAAAGAATATGAGATCGCGTGCTACTTAAACGCATTGCATATGGCAGTGAGTATCAGTGTCATGGAGACTATGGCTGGGATAATGATAGACAAGTTTAATGCGAGCCCTATGTCAAATCGAATGACTGACAATTTCCTTCTTTACTCAGACACTGCTCAACAGTATCTGAAAACTCTTTGATTTTGGAAAATATTTCGCAAAGAGACTGCGTAATTAGAATGAAAGGAATAATTTGGTTGTCAACTACTCTTTCAAGAGAGCTTCAATTATATGGTACACAGGTGGATCAGGGACATATACTGGGCAGTAGGAGTATTTAGAGGACATGAGAGAAATTGTTTACAGTTTACAAAAATTACTGAGGATGGGACGTACATAGAAATACTATGCGACAGTTCAAACAAACCAGAAACTTCCTGTAGAATAGCAAGAAAGAACCTTTGTTTTCTTTCGAAAAGACAATCGTCTCTAATCAAGACAATTTAAAACGAAATTTTCAAAAAATATTTTTTCGGTGATTTCCTGCAGAAGTATTCTGGCAGGAATCCTTGGAATAAATAAAATTGTCATGAAAGATCCTCAAGTCTGAGTCGACGTTAAACTGTACATGGCGCTCCTTACGAATAAAATTAACGCACTTTGCATGTGAGATGTGAGAAGCTAGGCAGGATATGAGAAGCTAGGTTAGCATTTCCTTTAAATAGATAGAATGTCCGAAAAGTGTATAGGAACTATACATACATAATTGGCCATTACAACTCTTCAGTCAGGATTACGGCCTAGCTTCTCACACCACTCATGTTGTGTGCCTTAATTTTATACATGAGTGGCGGGACCTATAGTTTAACGTCGACTACGAACGACAGATTTTTGAGAAACTTTTTCATGGCAGGTTTGTTTACTTTGAGTTTTTTTTTTGCCCGAAATCTGCTGAGAGGAAATCGCCGAAGATATATTTTTTTTTTTCATATTTCGTTTTGATGCCTGACCTGGAATACGAACCCGGGCTTTACGTCTAATAAGCCAACACACTACTTACTAGACCACGGCGACTTTATAGGAAGTATTGCAAATTCAATATGACAGGAGTAATGGTCTTACAACAGGATCTTTGTTAGGATGCAAGTGTAGCATATTCATGGGATTTTTATTTATTTATTTATTTTTTTTAGATGGCTCACGATGGAAAGCAAGGTGCATACTTAAAGACTTCGAAATAAAGAACTGAAAATCATAACCGACAAGATAATTGAAATTAATTTCCTTTTCGTATGTTTATCATTCTAACTTATATCCCCTGAGGTTATAGCAATATACTTAATACAGCCACATGTCTCCAAGGTCTATGATCATTCATTCTGATGTTACTCACGTGATTTCGTCTTGATTAACAGGGTCTAATTTGAGCTGAGTAGATCATGAGATTATGAGATGGTGTCCAGGCTGCAGTACATGGATATCATAGTGCCCTGTGGTTAATTATCTTGCTTTTACTAAAACGTCATCAGTCTTGGGTCGAATTATTTAAAGACTTATATAGATCCTCTACATACATACATACTGTAATTAGTCATTACTGTCCTTCAGTCAGGATTACGACCTAGCTTCTCACACCACATGTGTTGTGATTGTTAGATCCCGTTCAATAAGTAAGCATAGTGCAGACTACTGAACAATGTAAGTTTGGAATAAAATTTGAGTTTCTGTGAAGCTCTGAAACGTTTTATAAGACTTCCGTGTGAGTAGATTTAATGAGACAAATGTGATTTGAGGTCTTGAATCAGCCTTGCTTTACTGAGTGACATTTTTTTTTATAAATTCTCAGTGATAGGATAGCTAGAGCAAAGACCTTCTTTCAGGAACATTCTCAACAATAACGTTGTTGATATTTTTCTTCTGCCAAGCTTCCAGTCATGTTCAACCATTCGCCTTTCTATGTGACGCTTTATTTATCGTAAATTTAAATTGAATTTCCAATTATTCTTATTACTTGAGTACATAAATGCTTACCTTTAAGTGCTTCCATTATGGAGCAATGCCATCACTCATTACACCCACTCGTCTACGATTTCTATAAGTAAACAAAATAATGTGAAAAAAATCTATTTTATTTGTTAACAATAAAAATGTATAATAATATTATTACAACAACAACAACAACCAAAATTAACAAGTAGAAATTAATGTGTTTTTAAGCACAGGCCTATCTAAACAGTGATTTCAGTAGACCTCATTAAATACATAAACCTCCTGGTAGATACTGAACAGCAAATAAAAGAAAATTAAATTTCAATCAAATAAATGGTGGTGACCCCAATTTTGTTTTCTGGTTTTATACTCTCTGGCACAGCCAGCATGAGGAAGGAAGAAGAAAAACATTTTGGCAAAAGGCCTATTCTTTTGTATGGAATGTCAAAGGAAAATATAATTCAACAGGAAACGGAATTGCTTTACTCTGCCTGCTCTTCTTATAAAAACAAACAAACAAAAGGAAACCTGTTACGTTATGATAATAACTGAGGTTAAATGAAATTCATATACACGCTTACAAACACACATACATATATACATACACGCACTCTTATACAAACATTTATTATTTTATGTGTTCATTTGTGTGTGGGAGTCGATGTAAATAGAGTGACAAATTTTTGTAATTTTTTTCTCCTTCGCTTGTATGTCATTAACACACTCTCTTTTGCACACACATATACACAAAGAGGCTTTCTTTATTATTGTGTGTGACATTAAAAAAGGAACAAGAAAAACAACAGCACAAACAACAACGAACTCATACAATTAACACACACAGTGATAATTAAGAAATTTTGCTTAACAACCGTTAAAGACTGACACCGGAAAGAATTATGATAAATGTCCCTGGCAGTATTTATAGTATATTTGTCTCCCTGTCTGTCTCTCTGTCTGTCTGTTTCTCTGTCTGTCTCTCCCTCTATATATGCGTGGAAATGATTATAATCATTATCACCATCAGGGTTTTATGCTATGAATTTATGAAAGGCTCTCACACTCTTACTTTTCATGCCGGTATTTTTAAATTAAATACTTTGCTTAATATTTGATGTGTATTTTTTGAATGCTTAAATGGGGATATAGAGAAGGGAGGCGTATATGTATTGTGTGAAAAATTAATTTTTTTTAATACGAATACGATTTTTCTTGTCTTCTTTTCAGTTTTAATTGTTTGCCTATGTGCTTTATTAAAATAAAATTAAATAAACGCGTTCAATTTAATTTTAATAATTGCCCTCCTTTTTTCAATGTTTGAAGACTTTTTTCTTTACAACAAAAATATTAGTTTTGAAAAACGCGATATGTTTTTAACGCTCTGTTTGCCCTCCAGTGTGTATGATTGATATTTAATGGCATGAAAGCTGTAACTCATACGCAATCAAATTTTCTCAAATAATTTTTATCTTCATGTGGTTCATCAGCTAGTAAGTAGTAAGCTTAGGTTTCCCTCTAGTGACCAAATAATAATTCCACTGTAATACTTATATTATATTTGGTGGAGAGAGTAGCTTTCTGGACCCTTTACACTTTGTTAAATTCAAGTTTTTAAATTTTAGTCAAAGTTACTAGTAAGCTAAGCTGTTTTTACAATGTTACATAAATTAACCCCGAATTAATATGAAAATCGAATATGGCCTCTCTAATTAAGACGGCTTCTCTGTAAGGATTACGTAAGAAAACTACAACTCCACTCAAAGTATTTAACAGTTCAAATAAATTCATAAGCCATTGTCACATGAATTAAAGCCAGATCAGCTTAAATAGCCTCTTCGAATAAAGAAAAACGAAAGAAAATGTAGTCGACGTAGTCTAGTAGGTTGTGTGTTGACTTATGTATTAGACGTAAGGCCAAGGTTCAAATCTCAGGTCAGACATCAAAATGAATATGTGAAAAAATATTTCTTCGGCAACTTCCTCTCAACAGATTTCTGGCAAAAACTTGGAGAGTAATTAAAATTGCCATTAAAGGTTTCTCAAAAATCTGTCGTTCGGAGTCGACTTTAAACTGTTGGTTCTGCCACTCATGGATAAAATTAACACACGCCACATGGGTGTGTGTAAACCTGACTGAAGGGTTATAATGACCAATTATGTAATAATTCTTCGAATAAAGAACAACGAAGAAAAATGACAAAGGAATACACTCGTGCCCCAACTCTTTTCGCATGCGTCGCCATTATACAACGTTCAGTAGAGCTGCCGTTCGTCGACTAAGGTTTTTATGGTATTCAATATGGCTATCATTTATACTTAATATGTCCTCAGTTTTAGCGATAATATCCGAAAACCAGTTACACATTCATTATCCGAAAGAGATAATCTGATGCCTACATTTTCAACTAAATAACCTTTAAAGTCTATCTGTCTGTGTACATACTGTTTCAGCAACTCATTTCGATACGCCCTGTATTGCCTAATCAAAATAAATGTACGCTAGACCCTACGCAAGACTTTCTAAACTGCCTGACAATTTGTGAGGGTCCGATAATTCTTGCGTGATTGGTTCGTCTGTTGATTCAAGTGTACGCTCAAATAGTATCGAGTAATCTGTTTGGAAAAACATCATTCGCAACCTCGTATAATTGCATGTCACTTAAATCCATTTTTTTGTGGTTGAGGATGTCTTACAAATCGATACACGGCATTGGCACAATGTCCTTTATATTGTCTAGCTTCTGGAGACACTACAACAATACTCATTTCATATCTCTGAGTGCTAATGAGATTAATTTGAGTCATTTTTTGCTTCATACTATAAACGATGTCTAAGACAAAGTTCTTACTAGACATGAGTCAAAAAGTATTCAATTTATTCTTGCATTTCATTATCAGCCGAAAAATAGTAGAACATGAGCTGAGGGTTTTGAAGGCCACATGGCTATCCCCTTAAGAGCAGACCTAACAATCATCAGAACAAAATAGTAACATGCAGGTCCTCCTAATAACTGAAACGCTGGAGCTAAGGGAATGCTTTGGTGATACAAATTTCAAATAGAGATACTGGATCTCATCTTTATAAATCTTATTTGTTCCATTTCAATTTGGCTATCAATGCAAGAATCTGAAAATGAACTTCTGCTTTAGTTCTCTATGCCCCTGAAGAAATCAGTCCCACTGCAATACAAGCGACTGTAAGAAAGCAGTAATCTTGTAGATGTTATGTTGTTCGTCAACTGCACCACTCCATGGTTCTGAATGTCAGTTTTTTTCTGTTCGAAACTTCTACTCCTACTTCTACCAAATATTTAAAGAAAAGTATATAAAAGCCAACGTAGGTTTCTTAATTCGAAGTTAGGTCTTAAGCGACTGTCTTTATTTTGTGTTAAAAACTCCTCCACATACGTACCTCCGAAAGATGCAATGCCTGTCCATTATATTCTGTGGCGTAAAAAGTTCCTCGTAGTGAACAACACCAGTTCACCCATTTTCTACATCGGATTTTTGTAACTCTAATACAAAGAACTGCAGAAGTTCAGAGCACTGGTTTACTGCTGATTTCTTAAAAAAGGATTCACTCTACATCTCAATTATGGTCAATAAATACGTAGTGTTTCCAAGGCCCTGCCAGTCTGCTGTGATTTGAGGCTCCCAATAACAATTCAGGTGACTTTTTTCAGAAAAATTATATTGGGGAGCAGGACATCAATTATACAGTAGAGCCTGATTCCTTTTCAACATTGTTTCTTAATTTTTTTTACATTTCAATGAAAGTCAAATAAAGTCTTTAGTTTTGATTTCACACCCCTTAGGAACATGCAGAACAGAGGCTACGAAATCTTGTATTTTTTTGTTCTTTGTTTCTCTCAGTGTATCATTGAATGTAAATGCTTTGATTTTTGTATGTTTTTTTTTGTTTGTTTGTTTGTATTTTTCTCGTTTAATTTTATTTTTTTTGTCTGTGTCAGTATTATAATACCTCGGGGCCATTTTAGATTGTGTGTATTTTGAGTTTGTCTGTCTGGCAAAAATAGTTATTTTCATGTTAAATGCACACTCTTTATCCAAAAAAAGTGTGTATGGAATGGTATATGTGTGAGTGATTTGAGCTATTTGATCCTGTAATACATTTTCAAATTTCTGTATTCAAAAACAGTGCATGAGTGTGTGTATGTGTGTGTGAATAAAATCTCTATGAAGTCATGAAATATATACGGAGGCTTGTCTGCTGTTGTTTGCCTGTAACGCCTCGTCTGATTAATTGAGTGCGTGAATTGATTTCCACTTGTGGCAGAACATTTTTGATTTTGATTTTCCATAGCCTGTAGGGTTTTACGTTTATTTACATTTTATTTTCCCCCAAAAAAAAAAAACAGAATTTATTGACTGATTGACTGTTGAGGCGACAAAAAAAAAACCGGAAAAAAAATTAAGTTTCTAGTGATCCTTAATTGGAAGAAGATTGGTGGGGTGGTGGTAAACGTAATAAGAGAACTTCTTTCATCCTTCTCGTATTAAAAATTCAGTTCAATGCTGAGCTGGGTGGAAATGAGAGCCTCTTTTTTAAACCCATGTGGCCATGTTAGTCTTAAATTTCACTAACCAGAGGACTTAGACAGAATCAGAGTATTTCGCATAATACTTTTCAATCTCTGTTTTAATAGCTGAAACGACAAAGTTCGACTTTCTTTAATATCCTCGTGCTTTCAATTAAGTACGTAAGTCAATATAGGCTCCCTGATAACTTCAGTGCTCTTCAGTCGAAGGTCGTGGTCATACTGAGGACTGAATAATGCTGGTTTTACAGTGAGATGTAATCATGTGCCCAGATATAATCATGTCCCTTATGGACATCATATTGCCGTTTGTTCTGGGTAATTAATTCGGAATGTTTTCTGGGAAATCTTATATGAGTTCTAGGAGGTATAGGGATATCATTGAATTGCTGACGAAATGTTACCGAGCACAGGACTTTCGATTTCTTACTTACTGACTTAATTGGAAATTAACAAACCGATTAATGGATTTTGGCCTGGCTTAACACATCCTTCCAGGCGCCTCTGTTTCTTGCGCGCCTTCGCTTGTTGGTTACACCAATCGATGACAGGGCTTCCTCGATTTGGTCCTTCCAACGCAAACAAAGTAGTCCTCTTTGCCGACTACCGCAAATAACCGCATCAAATATTCGCCTCGCCGGAGCATAGTCCTCTTTGCCGACTACCGCAAATAACCGCATCAAATATCCGCCTCGCCGGAGCATTTTCCTCCATTCGATATGGCTGACCCAGCGCGGCGGCTGGATGTTAATACGCTTTACAACGTCCATGTGGTTGAGGAGCTCTTACTGATCATTATTGGATCGGATGCGGAAATCATCACCAACTCACATTGGATCGAAAATCTGGAGCAGGGCAATTCCCTCGAATACTCTCAAGGCTGTTGCATCAGTGATTAATAATGTGTGCCTCAGCGCCATAAAGAAGCGCGGGAAGGAATTTCGATTGTGAGTACTAATTGTCTTGATTCTTTGAATCTTATAGCGCTTCTTGATTGATTGAATCTTATAGCGCTCTGTTGCCCTATATTGCGGTTCTCACAGATCATTTCCTTAACGGAAGGCGTGCATATAGACTCGACATTCGCTTGCATAACTTCTGCAAAAGCTATGAGTTTGAGAAAGAAGATGAGCATGTTGCCATGAAATAATGAAGATTCTTGGACTCTTATTTCTTCTCTTTCTGGACGCTGTTGGCAGCACGAGAATACTAGCAGTATTGCAATATTCTGCTGGTGTGAAGCGACGACTAATTGTCTTGATGCTTTAAGGGCCATTATTACAACTTGCCGTTAACTAAAGGGAGGATTTTAACGGGCAGATAAATTGTTTTTCATTATTATGAGTACCCAATAAGACAGAAGTGATCGTTAAGCTAAAGGGAAGATCATCCTACCTTTAACATCTAAAGGTCACTTTATTTTTGAACTTGCCATATCATATACTCTTTTCGATATGGCAACTTCAAATTTAAACAAAATGAGCATATACAACAAAAAAAAACGAAGTCCGCTGTTGCCACTGCGTTGAAAAAAAACTTGTTTAATTGAGCAGTTTTATCGACTTTGCTCCGGCACTGCCATATTTTAATTTTATTTTATCAGTAAGTTGTAATAACGAAAATCAGTTAAAGGTAACTTTACAGTTCCCTTTAGCTAAAGGTACCTTTAACTAAACCCAAGTTTAACGGCAAGTTGTAATAATGGCCCTAAATCTTATTGCCATCCGTAGTACTATATTTCGGTTCTCACAGGCCATTGTCCTAATAGAAGGCACATAGTCGGCACCCTTTTGTACAACTCATCTAGGAGATGTGAGTTTGGGGAAGAAGACGAGATTATCGTTAATCTCAACCAACAGTAGCTCTTGCCATGAAACAATAAAGATTCCCGCGATATTTCATTCAATTGTACCTCGTGTGTTGAAGTCGCCGTAGTCTAGTAGGTAGTGTGATGGCTTATTATACGTGAGGCCACGGTTCAAACCCCAGGTTGAACAAAACGAAATGTGGAAAAATATTTCTTCGATGACATCCTCTCAGCAGATTTATGGCAAAAACTTTCAGAATGAAAATAAAAATTGCCATCTATCTTTCGAAGTCGACTTTAAACTGTAGGTCCTGTCACTCATGTATAAAATTAACACACAAAAAATGAATGGTGTGAGAAGATAGGTTGTAATACAATATAAGTACTACAATATGAAGAAATTTCTGCACAAAATTGTTTTAAAAGAATGAGACATCTTAATAACATAACACACCAAAATAACACACCAAAATAATTTGCAATCGAATGAGTTTTTAACAGCATTTTTAAATTTGAATTACTTTCAACCCATAGTGCATATTCAACAGTCTGTTTACGAATCCCTATTACTGTCACTACATTCAATTTTTGTTTTTTTTATTTGAATTGAAACATTTGTAACAAACATATGCTTTTATATGCACTAGCATATGCATATGTTTTGCAACTAAATAAATAAGCATGTAAGCATGTATGAACATATATTCTATGTTTTTATCTTTAACATTTATCTGCACATATTTTTCCATTTATTGTTTTTGTTTCTGTTGTAGTTGTTTTTATTTTTGTTTTTGTTTCGTATTTATAAAGTTATTTTCGTACAATATTTTGTAAATTTTGCATAAAGTTTTGTAACCATTATTACTGAAAGTTGTTGTTGTTGTTGTTACAAACAATTGTTAGCATTTCAGCTTATGCTAGAGAAGGATGCTGCATACATGCACTGCACTGTGTTTATATGACATGAAAACAATAACAACAATCACAAACAAAAAAGGGGCAATAATACAGAATAGAGGGGGTGACATTCCAAAATAAATTGTGCAAAAAAGGAATATTTTTTCAAAATTTCAAACGTATTTTTATTGCTTGCCAAAAGCATTGGCATACAAATGTTGTACAGTTCGAGTGTAGTGTAGTATGGTAACAACAATTTACAAGTATTGTTCAAAAGATATTACAACAACAATTATTATATTTGTCGACATATTGTCAGAGAAAATTAAAATGAATTTTTATTGGCTTTAATGTACACGACCGACCATTGTTCTTTATGCAGGAATATTGAATGACAATTTGAAATCAAAAGTTTATTGTGGCTCATATCCTTTTCCCAATACTTATGCTGCCAGGAGTAAATCGCTCTACAAAGGGTATAAAATTTCCAAAGCTTTGGAGGATTTTGGTTTCCTAATGTCATTAACAACTATTTATCTCCTCCTCCGTACTTGGTTGAGACTGTGCATAAAGCAAACTCTGTGTTTAATCATATCCTTTGGCCATGACTGGAACATATTGCCAAATCGATTGATATAAAAAGGCGCAAATAGTGGTGGATAGATCACGATCATATTAGCAGTAATGGCATCGGTGATAGTAGAGGAGATTCAATTGGCCCAGAAACTGAAAGTAAACGATCATAGACAATTACGTGTGTTCGTTGAATGCACTCTGAAGTGGTTGCCAACAGACCCTGACCATAATTTTAATAGAAAAATTATGTTCAGCGATGAGGCCTATTTCTGGATGAATACGTAAATGAATAAAATTGTCAAGTTAGGGACGATACCTATCCACATAAGATCAATCAGTGTTCAATGCAACATACCATGAATGGTTTTTTGTTGGTGATTTTATGAATTTTATGACTACGTCGCCGTAGTCTAGTAGGTGGTGTGCTGGGTTATTAGACGTACTTATGTCCACGATTTAAAACTCAGGTTAGACCTCTCGAACAAGGGATAAAACAGAAACTACCTTTTCCACAGAAAGGAATCAGACCGCCCACAAAGGTGGTCACATATTTCTTCGACGATTTCCTCTGAGAATTAAAATAAAAATTACCATGAAAAGTTTCTCAAAAATCTGTCAACTTTAAACTATAGCTTCCGCCACTCATGTATAAAACATAAGTGGTATGAGAAATTATGTTGTTATCCTGACTGAAGGGTTACAGTGACCAATTAAGTAAGTAAACACTGTCAACGGCCCTCACGATACTTCGATGACTTCTTTGGACCTGAGTTGGATGAGCTGAACACCAACAACATGGTTTTTTAACAGGACGACGCTACATATCATATAACTCATGTCACATGGACATTATGCATGAGCGATTTGTGGGAACCGTGTGGAAACCGTGCGATTTTGTGGGATTTTCTTAAGTGTAATCGCTGTAGTCTAGTAAGTAGAGTGTTGGCTTATTAGAAGCGAAGCTATGGTTTAAACCTCAGATCAGACATCCAATCGAAAATATGAAAAAATATTACTTCGGCGACTTCCTCTCAGCAGATTTCTGGCATGAAAAGTTACTGGAACTGTTTCACAGGATTCAATTCCTACACCTCGAAATCGTATTTGCTTTCCAAACGGTTCCAAATGCTTTAAAAGACTAAATTCACTGTCCAGAATTTACGATTTTTGTAATGAACTCAACTAATAAATGTGGAAAACTTTCATATCCACCGCACTTCATATGTATACATACATACTTTTACATAAATATGCTATATGCCAGTATCTAAGAATGTGCATGAATTTATTTCTGTATGAATGTATACAGTTGTGTGCTTATGTTCGTATGTATGTATGTATAGCGTATAATTATCATTTAAACCAAAAATAATTTATTTGTTTGGTTTGTTGGCAACATTCTTCTGTTACCTTTTGTGGATATTTCACTAAAACATTTTCAAATAATGTCACACAATCTCACACTCTAGCAAATACAAGCAAATATATTAGTATTCTACCATACGTTTATACACACATAGGCACACACACAAATAGATGTTTCATAATATGAATTATAAACAAACCGTTCGTTGATTGCCTGTTTGGTCTGTTTGTAACATGTAAACTTTTGATCTTTGGATCTTTTATCGAGGGCTGATCTAAAATTAGACGGCATATGTTATAAGTTTTCTGGCACACTGTCGTTTGTATTTGTTTTGAAATTATACAAGCCTAACGATCCCTTTGCATTTGAAGTGTTGAAAAAAATCGGATTCTTGCATTTAAATGATCTTTATGCAAAAAATATTAATATCAACATAGATTCCAATCTTGAGGATCTTATTTCCTCGTTTTCCGCTATAAAATATGTGGAAGTATGGTTTGAATAAGCCGTACAAGAGTGAAGGACGAAGAGAGTACTGATAGAAGGGGGTTTCCATAACATTTTAGAATTTTCACAAGTTGGCATTGGATGCTTGCCATCTTGTGGATGAGAAAGCTGTGAAGCGAAATGAATGCCTTATTAGACATGTTTACCTCCCAGTTTGGCAAACCATTCCTTTGCCAACACTGAAGAGCTCACAAGGATTATAAGAATGTTCGCTGACATTCTCCGGCTTAGTGTCTGAGTTTCACTTTTATATTTGGGGATATTGGGAATTGTATCGTATGTAGTGTATTGTGTATCTAAACACAAAGTAGCATGTATGTAACATGCTTGTTTAACCGCGGGAGCTATTGAGTTGATAGCAACAGTCGGGTGGGGGAGTTCGGTCCTTTCCTAACAAAATCTGTTTACAATACAAATTTATTATAGACTCCCTATTTTGTGATGATGTTGAAGGTGTATGGTCTGGGATGACTAGATTACCAATCAAGTAGTTAACTATGCCCCAATTTAGTCATTTTGAAAGTTTAACTATGGGTTGGGTTAGTCAAAACTCTCAGAAAAATATCATCACCTCTGTTGTTGTTGAGGGATGTTGCCTCATAACCCATGCCTTCCAAGTTTCCTAGGCAAATGAAAATTCTTTGTGGAAACCCCAAGTTTATTTTCTGTATTTTCTATGTGGTTCTTTTTCTAAATGTTATTTAGTACATTATAAAATAAGTGTGGTGAGAATATTCTATAGAGATATTTAACCAATTATGAACCAACAAACAAAAATCAAAGTAACTAATTCTTTTACTACTTTTTCAGGAGAATGTTTATTTATGAAATATGAAATAATTTACAAATCAAAACGACCATTACAGAATCCGGAAATCATAGATTCCTTCCAGATGTGCAACACGCATCGTAGATGCCACAACGATCATTCACTGTTTTGTGCCATCATAAAACGCAGCAGTTTTAAATGAAGCTAAGTTGAGGAATAAGGAATGCTTTTATCTTTTTTGTTATGAAATCGATTAATTTGGTTACCTTCCTCGTACATTGTATATTTACATGGAACTATGTATTGTACGTGTGTGAATTCTATCTATTCAATGCATGATGATGATGATGGTATTTTGTGTGAAATTGTTATAATTTATGTATGAATTTCATGTTTTTTGCTTTTGTATAGGTAGTTGGTGTTATTGTATTTGCTGTTGTTGTTATTATTATTATTATGTTACAAATTAAAACCACACTTAAACCCAAAAGTTAATATTTGTCTTTAACATTGTAAGCCACAATTAATTTGACATTTTGTGTAAAAAAAAAAGTTTTTTTTTCTTTTTTCTGCTCAATTATTTTTGTTTTTTTTTTTTCATAAAATAACTAATTTTTATATTGACATATTGTAGTTGTTGTAGAAGTTAAAGTTTTATTTAATTTCCATTGAATTATTCTTTACATTTCAGTTTTTTCTTTAAGCGGATTATTATGCTGTTCCATACAGAACTATTATGGTAGTCAATTGTAATATTTGTGCTACTGTAATAAGGTTTTATTTGATTTCAATTGAAACATAGGTAGGATACTGTCCATTGGACGAATCCGTAAAGCTAATGTCGTGTTCTCTGTTTTATGACTTTATTTTCTCTTAATGATGGATTGACCCCGAATAGTTTTGACAATACTCATATGGAGCATACACTATTATTAAGGTGTTGGAATTTCCTTTCTCAGTTCATGTACAAGTCTACGATATGGTGTTTATTTTTTTTTGTAGAATGGATGTCTCTGAGGATATATCGTAAAATTGTCACATTCAAAAAAGGATTTCTTTTGCTAGGATATAGGAAACTTGTGCTCGTCGTCATGCGCATTTTGCTGCAGTTATTTTTGTGCGTTATAATGTAAGATCACATGAAGTCGCCGTAGCCTAGTAGGTAGTGTATTGGCTTTTTAGACCTGAGGGCAGGGTTCAAACCCCAGGTCAGACATCTTGAACGAAATATGAAAAATATTTCTTCGTCGACTGCCCCTCAGCAGATTTCGGGCAGAAACTCTCAGAGTAAATAAAATTGTCATGAAAAGTTTCTCAAAAATTTGTCTTTAAACTGTAGGTTCCGCCACTCATGTATAAAATTAACACACACAACATGAGTGGTGTGAAGTATGCATGTGAATGTCTTTTAGAACATATCTAGAACATATCTACAATCGTCTGATTATTGTACAGTATAAATTATTGGCTAAATAATCATAGCTTCTCTTTGGTAGAAACCAGTCTATTTATCTTACAGATCGTTTGATGATTTACCTTAAAGTCCTCCTTGTATAGTACGCATCTAAACCTGATATTTATGTACATACTTCACTATCACATAAATGCATTTTTATATACGAGTGGCGGAACCTACAGTTTAAAGTCGACTTCAAAATCTTCGACTAAGTCTGCTGAGAGGCAGTCGCCGAAGAAATATTTTTTTTTTCATATTTCGTTTTGTTGGTGATATCTGACCTGGAATTTTAAGCGTGGCCTTACGTCTAATAAGTCAACACACTATCTACTAGACTACAGCAACTTTAGCTTCTATGGTTAATCGAAGAAAACTTAAACTGGCCAATTTTTTTGCGTACACACACACGTACATCTGTGAGTAGATTGCTCCTTGGGTCATAAAAGATGTACATGAACTGTTATTGTGATGGTAGAACACAAATCCTTTCTATTTGCCCTGGAGTGGGTCAATAAAACCATAACTTTAGTTAAGACAAGGTAACTTAAAATACTTATTGGTCTTTTGTCCTGCTCTCTACAGGACAAATGACATACATATAAAGCACAAAAGTAAAGCAGATAGAGATACACAAATTGTAAAGAAGTCATGTGTACATTTAAATATGTAACTATAAGCTATTTTATGCTGTAAAATAAGGTTACGAGCTGGTATATGCTGTGCTGGTATGTTTTTTTTCTTGCAGGCTGTAAACCAACTTAATACTTATTAGAAACTGCATTACCATTTCAAATTAATACCTAATTTTACAAAAACACTCTTTTTTAAAAACAAAATTTTTTCCCCAAATTCTAACTAAAAATTTTTTTTTTTTAATTTTTTTAATCAAAAGCACGAGAAAACTACTGCCAAAATGAACAAATTACTCTGCTTAAGGGAGCATTTAAATAAATTATTTTCTCTCTCTGTTTCTCCACTTTATGTCTAAATGGCTTCATTTTCAGTTGCTTTTTGTTTTTGTCTTAAAACAAAACATTTACGAGAACTCAACTCACTCTCACGCTCATGCTTTTAAACAAAAATACTACTTAACTTATCGCAACAACACTGTTACTCTCTCTCTCTCTCTGTCATCTCTCTTTGTATCCTTGTTTTTACAAAAACTAGTTCTTTTGTTTACCGTTTGTAGCCAACAGGAAGTTGGTTTTATTACCAAACACTAGCATAACACACAGACACACACACATACACTTACACTTTATACACAGACTGGCCCATAAGTGCTGTTGTGTTGCATTTCCGTTCACAAGTAAATTAAATTTTATTTGATTTTAAGTGAATTATTTACTTTTATTCTCCCATTCCCTCTTGTCCTCTCTCTCCTCTTTCTCTAGTGTTTACATTTTTTCTGTTTCTGGCTCTCTTGTCTACTTTCTTTTCATATAAACTTGACTGGCTGTTAAAGGGAAAACTAAATTCAGAAATTAAATCGAAAGCAGAATAAAATAAAGACATTCGGTACAAGGGTTTGGGCTAAGAGTTCTGTTAAGGAAAGATCAGAGAATAATTTTATGAACAAATTTTTTTCGTTAATTTTATTTAAAAATTAAACAACTGAATTATGATTTCGTTGAACGCTAAACATGCAATCAGACAATATGATTGAAGGTATTCCAGGTACTTTTCTTAAAGGGAACAGTGTAGTGAAGGCATGCCAATGTAGGGGTATGAAATTCGTAACCATAGATGAGGCATGAATCTATTAATTCACAGCTAAGACATAAACGTTACATTTAAAGCAATGAACAGAATTTTTCCAATCCTGACGAGAACTGATCATTGCTAGTCTCTGTATGAATGGCTGAACAGTTTAATATTTGGATTATATGGGTTCCGGGATACAAGAGCTCTCAGGAAAATAAAACAATTCATTTAGTTTTGTTGCCTTCAAGCAGTAATGAAAATATTATAGCAAGCACCAGTCTATAAGTGTTCATTTGAATAATTTTCTGCCAGTTGGAGAAATTTGTATTTAAACAGATTTTTTTTTTTAATTTACCAAGAACTACTTGAACTTTAAATACAGGTGAAAATAGCTGCCATCAGATTAACGACATACTTACTGAATTTCAATTTTACTGAAAGAGATGACCTGAGACTCTAAATTGATTGCAATACTACTATACGATATCGAAAACATGAAACGTGTGATAGTGAACTGAAGTCGTACCAGTCTAGTAGGTAGTGTGTTGGTTTATTAGACGTGGGGCTGCAATTCAAACTCCGGCTCAGACATCTCCAACAATACGAAATATGACGAAATATTTCATTGACGACTTCCTCTCAACAGATTTCTAGCAAAAATTCTGAGAGAAAAATAAAATTACCATGAAAAATTTCTCAAAAATCTGTTGTCCGTACTTAACTTTAAACTCTAGCTCCCGTCACTCATTTATAATGTTAACACACACAACATAAGTGATGTGAGAAGCTAGGTTGTAATCTTGACTTAGGGGTTGCAATGAGCAATTATGTATGTATGTAACTATAGAAGCTTTACAACGTTGTTGTTTTGCCATTGTGGGCCAGTGCAGGAACAGGCAAAATAAATTTGAGAGACTGCTAAGCGTTCGCACAATTGTGGTAGTAAGAATCTGCCTTACAACCGTTTGTACATTGTAGTGAAGACTAAAGTTACGGCGATTACGGATAGGATAATAGGATGCAAGTTTATTACAATAGTAAGTAGCTAACATGTCGCTCTTAACTGTCTCCTGGAAAAATTATAATTTTTCGAAATACTTTGCGAAGAAGGTGAATAATGAGCACGTATTGAGCAATTTGGTCGCTACATACTCTTTTGAAAGTGAAGCTATGGCAAACAATCAAGTCAGGGCGAAATAATTCAGTTCCAGAGTGAAATAATCGGTTATCTTTCAAGGCGAAGTCTACGCTATAACAAGATGTGCTTTACTCAACTTAAATAAGACTTTGGCAATACTATCTGACTGTCAGGAGACCATTCCAATACTTAGGTTCGTATGAGGTAAACTTGAGAATAATATTGGATTGTCAGGATCATATTACAGGACGTCAAGTCTTATAGGAAATCCCAGTGAAGAACAGGCAGCCTGTGAAAAGCGGGAGCTTCCATGCTGTGGTAGAACCAGAACCTTTCAGCAGAATTGGAAAAATATTTGGTATAAATAGCGAAGGGGTATGGAAAGTGGCGAAGACTGATTTGAGAGAATCTAAAACTTTGATGGGTAATTGCAATAAGACGATGTTTGTGTTATGCATCAATCTATACAAAAGTAACATGGCGATAGTAGCCGGTTAGCGCAGATTTATAAACACAGAATAGGATCGTTGCCTGCCCATTATGTAGATTCTATGATGGGGAAAATGTAAAGGGCTATCCATTTCGTGGTTTCAAAACTGGGGAAAAGAATTCTTATGGGACTGGAATTTGACATCTGTCAAACTAAGTTGTGAAACCAATTTTTTTCTTTTCAGTTGAAAGTCTGACATTGACGAAAATGGATCGCTTAACTATCACACAACGCATAAAAATGATTAAAACCTACTACAAAAATGGTGATTCTGCCACAGCCACGTATCGTGCTTTAAGAGGAGATTATTGTCTTCAGCGATGAAGCACATTTCACAATCGGTGGGTATGTTAATAAACAAAATTGTCGTATTTGGGGTTCTGAGAATCCTCAAGTAATTGAAAACAGGCCATTACATCCAGAAAAAGTCACTGTTTGGTGCGCTCTTTGGTCCGAAGGTGTGATTGGACCTTACTTCTTCGAAAGCGACGATGGAACGACTGTCACCGTCAATTCGGAGATTTATGGTCATATGATAACCGACTTTTTTTTGCCTGCTATTGAAGAATACGACTTGGAGAATATGTGGTTTCAACAAGACGGTGCCACATGGCACACAACTCGAGCGAATATGGCTTTATTGCAAGAGACATTTCCTGGCCGCATAATTTCTCGTTGTGGCGATATTAACTGGCCACTAAGATCATGCAATTTGACACCATTAGACTTTTTTGTTTGGCTACGCGAAAGACCGTGTTTATGCAGATAAACCTTTAACTCTTGAGCACTTAAAAACCAACATTCGTCAAGTTATGGCTGAGATACCGCCCAATATGTGTCAAAAATTACCTCAAAAGAATCAATGCTTGCAACACTTCGCGTGGAGGTCATTTAAATGATGTAGTGTTTCACACATAATGTCAACGTTCAAACTTTACAATGAAAAAGAAATATCATGAAAAAAATATTTTATATGTGTTTTATTTACGTTTACTTTTGAAACCACGAAATGGATAACCCGGTATAACCACAATACAACTTGGAACCTAGGCGTTGTTAATGTATATCAAAAGGAAACGTCTTTGTACTACTCAAGTACTAGCCATTTGCTTTTTTTTTTTTTTTTGACACCGAACAGCATTTTGCAGTTCGTCGGGGCAACAAGATTAAGAGCGACATTACAGGGATACCCCATATAGACTGAGGATATTAATAATGAAAAATTTTGGTCCAATATTTCTAAAAAATTTCAAATGTAAAATTTCTCGTACCACTGTAGTTGTGTAAACGTTTTCCATTTTCAATTATCTATTCCCAGGAATTCGTTTGTTATTTTAAAGATCTTCATTAAATGAAAAAAGTAAAAAAATGCAGGAAAAATAAGGATGAAGAAAAAATATTTCATTGGAATTTATAACCACACCACGTTAATTTAAGAATTATGGTTAAAGGAATAAACAAATAAACGGATCAACATGAAACGCCAGACCGCCAAGGAAAGCAGCTTAAATAAATATTTGCTTTCCAACTGTCTTTACTACCACCCTTCTCCTGCACCCTAACCAACAAAGGGCTGATGACTTTGGCAACAGGATGAAAACGTGCTTTGGTTCGTCTCCGAAAAAGGTAGAGAGTTGTTGTTTACTTTTCTGTATTTTTTTATTTTGTTTTTTGTTTATTTATTGGTGTTCTTTGTTGTTTTTTTTTTTTTGTGAAGGGGTGTGTTTGTCTATTTTTTTTGTTCGTTTACACTGTTTATTTATTTATTTTTGGCTTTTTTTTTTGCTGATGTTAAGCTTAAGCCAACATTAATTCCACTGACCATCTAAAAAGCATTTCGGAATTTAACTTCACCTCCACAAGCAAAGGTTTAAAGAAGAGCTGAACTTCAAATAAATGATTTAAAAAGAAAATGGAAAAAAGAGAAGAACAAAACAGAAAAGGAAAAAAAATAAAAAAATAAAAACCATTAATATTGTTTTAAAGGTGTTGGTCCATAATACTGGGACCAACAGTTAGAGTTGATGGGTGGTGGAAATGAAAACAAACGACAGGTCACCACATAATCCTCCACCAAGACAATTTAATTCAATTGATATCAGAATGATTTAAATATTCTACGAGTTCTGTTCGTTCTGATGTCCAGCTATTCTTAGAAAACCAAATTCCAACGAATAGGAAAAAAAATTGGGAATTAAAACAATCGAAACGTTATTGTTTTTATTGCTGGCCAAAAAGGAAAATGAATTGGAAAGAACGAAAGAAAGAAAGAAAATAAAATTGCCAGGAAAAAAGTCAATAAATGGTGGTCAATGATGTGTTAATGTTGGTATTTATAGAGACGACAAAATAAAATAATCGGGAATGAGAATGACAATAAAATAAAGAAATAAAGGATCAAATAGAATAGAAGTTCATTAAGGTACGAGTATACATGGAAAGGGAAGTAAAAGAAAAAGTAGAAAAATCGTTAAACATTATCAAGGAATGGATTTAAAAACGTCTGCATGAATAATGAAAAATATCGACAGATAGAAAAGAGGCATTAGGAGATGACAATTAAATATTTTTAGTTTAAATTTTTAAAAAAGGAATGGAAAAATTAAATCTGTTTGGAATTTCAAGGGAAGTAATATGGTATATAACACGGATTGAATTGCAGCACCAGTTGAGGAACGCGTTGGCTGACAGCCTTGTCCTCTGACAAAAACACAGTTCTTTAAATAATTGTTTAAGTGGTAGGCACTTAGAAAATATTATTCAGTTAATCTAGCGATACAGAAGCGCATTTGTTGTTTGGGAATATGAATGAACCTGATATCTGGAGAGTTTCTGTATCAGTGATATGGGCAGAACCTTTCTTGAAACCATTTGCACATGACAGGATAGTGTGTTGGCTTATTAGACGGGCACCCATGGTTCAAATCCCAGCTTAGACATCTCGAACAAAAGTGAAAATGAAAAGTTTCTCAAATTTGTCAATCGCTGTCAACGTTAAACAGTTGTAGGAAAAATTAACACTCACAACTTCATGGGTGGTGTGCGATGCTAGATTATAATCCTGACTAAAGGGTTGTAATCACCAATTAGGTAAGTTAGTAAGTAGGTACCGGTTCATAGGGATATTCCCGGCAACTGCAGAGCAGATGAATTGGCCAGAAGCGGCACGACCATTGAACTCTCTGAAGAATTCTCTACTTTGGGGATCCCTTTGGGTATTTGCAGTCTTATAATTGACAATGCAATCGTGGACCTTGTCAACAGTAGGTGGACAGCTTCGGACAAGGGCAAAACGGCGCAAAAAATCTGGCCAAGGGTGGATAGGAGGCGCACGGCGACTCTGCTTAAACTTCAAAGAAGCAGGCTCAGCACTGTTATCGGGGTTATTACGGGGCATTGTATAATAGGAACGCATGCGAGGCGTATTGGTCTTGGACACCTTGCGAATGATTTCTGCAGAAGCTGTGGAGATGAGGAGGAGGATGAGACTATTCTTCACCTACTGTGCACATACTCGGCACTTGGTCGGAGGACAAAGAGGCACCTGGGTGCCTACTACATGGAGGATCTAGATGAACTGTCATGCATGGATATTGGCAGTCTGAGTCGTTTCATCAGAAGCTCCCAGTGGTTCCTGGAATAGGAGGGAATGTGAAACTGTGGTATCACAATGGGCCCTGTGTGCGGCCTAAGTGTGTCCGCTCATGACTCCATAGGGGGGACAGCCACTTCTACCTACCTACCTACCTAAGTTAGTAAGTAAGATTATTGTTTAGAAGGTCTAGAGTACTGGTACATTTCCAGTTGTTTTGTCAATTTAAGTGTGTTTGTCACCCAATAAGGTATAAAAATAGTTCGTAGTCTGTATTTTAGTATATACTGCTCTAGTTTAACGTTTTAGAACGCCTATGACTATGACTACGATCGAAACATAAAGTACTCAAAACTAAAAGAAACTACCTTATGGTGTATAATGCTTGAGGAGACAAAGTTTAACTGCGTTAAAAGGCGAAGGTCAATAACAGCTTCAGCGAGTAGCAGAATTTGTTGGAAATATATAACAGAGTATCTAAGTAGAGAAATACTAGAAGAAGCTTTTTGTCAAGGTACTGTAGGTGTTACCTTGACAAATTTCAATACAACCACATCATTAATTCCTCTTAAACTTTGCTTAAACATTTAATAATTTTTTGTTTTATTTTCAAAACAAATAACGGAAGTTATACAAATTTCCAAACGGATGTAATAAACATTACAAGTCTAATTAAATTACACTAAAATGGAATATTTTTCTCCCCCAAAATACTCGCATTACAATTTTTTTTTTGAGGCCGAAAATTTTGCCTTTTGGATGAAAATACAGAAATTAAATCACAATAACATCATTAAATTGTAATCATTTTTAATATGCCACAAAACATAGCCATAAAATCTTGTACATTACAAAGAGAGAAAGGCAGCCATAGTGGCAGCCATAAAAATAAGAAGAAAATCAAATAACCTGAACACAACCAAATAAGGGTCACAATACAAATGTAAATGTAAAGGTTTTGTTTTCTTATCAAAAAAAAGAAAGAACAAATAAAAAAGAAATAGAAAAAAAGGTAGACAAGGTAGTCTTCTTTTTGAGGTTGCCTTTACAGAGAGAAGAGGTTGAGAGATTGGGTGGTAGAAAGCAAGTAAAGCTGCTTAACAGAACTATAAAATATTTTAACACATTTTAATAACATTGTTATTATTATTGTTGTTGTTGTTTTTCTTAGAAGAAGAACAAAATTTTTTTTGTAAAGACAATTTGCGCAATAACTCCCTTGATTTTATGTTCATCCGCCCCCTTAGCATTTGAGACTCTGACACTCAAATACACACACACAATAAATTATTTAAAGAAGGCAGTGTAAGAGAAAGAAGAAAGAACTGAAATATTCAACTCCTTGTTTATTGTAAAGCCACCAAAAAGGTAAACAAAAGATGTTTAACTAAGAAGTTAAGCACATCCTAACCTCCACTGTCATGCCCAGAGCATGCTTAAGAAATTTAAAAATTTCCAATTTTTTACGGCACAAATCCTTGCTTGAAATTAAAGATAAGCATGGCCTGTTAGTAGTAGGGTAGACAGACAGATGGCTTTAAGCAAAAGCTGAGCTATTCAGAAAATGTTATCACTTTACAAAATTGCTCATTAGCACGTGCTTACGTATGAGAGAAGTGCTTATTGCTGAAAAGTCTTATAACTTTACTTTACGCTTAAAATTCCCCTGATACTCTACACCACACTTCATCTTATTCCAATACATTTTACGTAAGCGCAGACAACTGATAACAGTAATAAGCAGCTCTTTAGTTGATTAACATAAACAAGCAACAAATTGTAGCATTGGGAATGGTGCCTGTTGCCTGCTCTTTGCCTTGTTTTGCTCATAGAATTGGTAGTCAGTTGTGTTGGCATGGGTAATGCTATTGAAACAATTTCATTTTAACAAATAAGAAAATATTCCATATAATTTGCCAACAACTTACAAATATTAATACAAAACAACAACAACAACAACGAAGAAGAGGTAGAAAAGCAATTTTGGCGTATTTTATTTTCATTTGTTGTATATGTGTGCGTGCATTCATGTGTAGCTGTTATTTTTAGCCAGAGGGCATCAGATGCCACACAAAAAATAATGACGACTGAGGTGGTGATGGTAGTGGTGTTCTCTTTCTTTTATTTTTATTTTTTGTAGCATAACAACAGGGGTAAAAAAAGCTATAAAGGGAAGTATAACTAAAAATCAAAAGACGTTTATAATTGAAATTTAAAGCAAAAATCGAAATCTAGTCACTGTTTAGTACAGCGTACATGAATTAAATTTTTAGCGTTTTACTCTAGACTTTATAGGACTGAATAGAAATAGGTTCACCATCTCCTTGATCCCATTTGTTATGTTAATTTGCAGCAGAGAACAGGCATATGAGCTTGTAAGGGGGAGAGCTTCAGCACACTAGTAGCAGTCCGTGGAATTGTTTGAAAGATTTATTTGATATATTCGGCGAAAAGCAAGAGCCATATGTATTTGAGAAAATCTAAAACTTTGATGGGTAATTGCAAACAGACAACGATTGTGTTATGCATCAGCATATACATCAATATGGTCGAAGGATAGTAAGCGCCCTTTTGACCCATCAGAAGAGCATTCATAGAATTTTTTCTAACTACAACAAATATATCAAGGGAAGGTTAAGGTGTGTTAGCCTTTTTGATTACTAAAGGATACTTAATAGTAATATAAACAACCCCGTCCCAAATGCTTCATGGAGCTTTTCTTACCAAGCAACAGTCCTTTACATCATTTTCATTATCGAAGAAATTATTGACTGATCAACAAGACTGAGCTTAAAAGTATTTGAATTCATTCCACAATAAAGCTTAACTTAGCATTCATGTCTATAAAGATAACGCTGTATATTTGAATGAGGCCACAAAGCTATCATAGGTTACAAGCCATTAGAATCGAAAGTTATGATGTGGGCCTTTAAACTGAGTGAGAGCCCTACACATTAGAACAGACGTTATCGGTTTTTGGGTGACAAAACGTTTAAAGATCTGGTCATGGTGGCGAACGTGCCACTAAGGAAATTCTGATTCTGATTTCATCCGGAGCTCGGAGTACTTCCAATCCACCACTAAAGGATCATGACCTAACACTGGGTGATACAATAGGCCATATGGGACTGCGAGTGAACTTGCCTGTAAGCGGCAAAGGCCAGTGAGAATCATATTTTTAAGGCATCGATTATATTCGTTTCTTTTCCAATGTCGCACATTAAATTTTAAGAGGTCATCTTCAACCCAATCGTTTCCAAGATACTTTGACTTTTTCTTCTCCGGTAGTCATCATTACAATCTACGACCTACTCACATCACCCTTGCAATGTGTGTTAATTTTATACACGAGTGGCGTGACCTATAATTTCAAATCTATTCCGGACGACAGATTTTCGAGAAATTTTTCATGGCAATTTTATTTACTCTGAGAGTCTTGGGCAGATAACTGCTGAGAGGAAGTTTTAATTTTTCTTTTTGTTTGCGATGTCAGAGGTAGGGTTTGAACTGTAGACAGATAAGCCACTAACTCCTAGACTGCGGTGATTGTTTTGATAAATCCTATGGAACATCTCTTCGCCTAAATAATCTCACTCATAAGCACTACGTATTTTATTTGCAAAATTTAATGCCTCTACTCGGCACTAACGCAGATGAGCCTATGTACGCTATGCACTAATTTTCTCTTGAGAACGTTAAACACAAATATATCTGTTTGAGCAAATGCTCCATGCTTCTACAACATACATATAAGAGTACGGGTAGTGCTGAACCTGCTTACGAACCTTGTATTTTTTATATATGAAATCCTTCATAATTTGTAAGATCCATCGACGCAAACAAAATATCGAAAGAAAACTCAAGTCGATAGGTAAACTGAAGGAGAGAAGACCAACCAAAGGGTCAATGCTGTCGCCATATACTTAAGCCTTCAATTCGGCGTATGCCTAAGCTTTCAACTCACCGTTCGGGGTGTTACCAAACATACTCTCTACAGGAAGTCGGTATTTTGTACAAGGATTCTTAGCTTCTTACAGTCCAGTCCTTTGAGATGGGTTAATCTGGTAGTATTATTGTCAAACACAGGTGCTTTAGACCTTTATTGAATTCCCCTCAAATTTTAAAGGCTGTCCCTATAATGTTTCCTCTAAGCCTATCGCCATGACAAATTTCAGAATGCTGCTCAGTTTTCGGTTCTTTTTGTCCAGCACTTGATATGTGCTCAGTTGTTTTTTCCTGATATGGATTAATGTCCCAAAAGTTACAAGAGTGGATTCCGATGATTCACAGAACCTGTATGCTGTTGTTGTTATACGTTTGACAGATCGTTTGGCGTTTGGAACAAAATTAAACAAAAAATTATGATGCGAGGAAAGCTATTAACACTTAGCTTAGTTCTCATTTGAGGCCACTAATCTGTTTTGTTTTCCTGGCCCACATTTTGCTTAACCATATCCCCAGACTTTGGGATTGGTTCACGTTCCCTTATTATAGAGATTATCGCTACGTATTGCGTATATAAACTCCTCTACTGTTGCCCCAAGCTATGGAACATTTTCCATAATATTTTATGAATTTCAAATTGTTGTTAAAGACTCTCCTGTACTCCTCATACCACTGCCAGAACAGCTTCATATCATGGATGCTTTTGTGTAAACATTAGATTTCAAATAATTTCAGGGGGCGCTAGGCTGTAGCTCTGAAATTTTCTTTCTTTTTTTTTGTTTTGGTCTGTAATTTTCTTAACGCAACCAAAAGAAAGAAAGAAAAAAGAGAATCTGTTTTTCACCATTAAGTTTATGGCAGCGTTTAGTAAGATAAGCACTCCCGACGCTTACATACGATACAAACTCAGTACGTATCGTATAAAGTTGTGTGTGTGAAGGTATAAAAGGAAGCATGTAAGAGTCTTTATATTTCTAAGTGTGTGTGTGTGGCTTTTAGACTTTAGAACTTGGTTGTTAAGTAACGGTATTAGCTGTTGATGTTGCCGCAGCCATTGCCACGAGTTTTTTTTTTTTTTTTTGTAACACTCCGCTGGTACTCATATGTGTGATTTTGTGGCTAAAAATCATACAAACATTGTCTTTTACAGGATTAAGTACAGGAACAAAAGAAGTCAGAGTACGAGTGGTGGGACGATTATTCCTGTGTTGGTGCTGTATCCCTCTATCCTGCGTTCATTTCAGTGGAAAAATTAAATCTTTTGTTTGTTGACATTATGCCGAGATAATTATATTGTTTTATATCCTATATTCCACTCATATTCCATATTAAATAAAGGAAGAAACACAAAAAAAAACATATTTTTTAAAGAGAGCATATCACCCAGGGTCGTTCCTTTATCACTCTGCTAAAATCCTAAAGAAGTCCTTGGTCGTGCGACAATATTGTTTAGTGTACTGGTGTTAAATATAATGAAAGCATTAATTTCATATCCTTTTTAATTATTTTTTATGATTTAATATGTTTTAAAAAGACAGAAGAAGAAAGAATGAACGTAAAAGCATGTGTTGGAAAGCATAGATAGAGAAGAGCTGTATTGAGCATATGGCCGTGTGGCCATGTGAGTGGATAAATTAATAAAAATAATGGAACAAATTTTTAAAATCTTTTCAGCTCTCATTTAATTTAATAGACGTCCTAATGACAATTGGTATGTTTCATGCCAGGGTATAATGGACTGCAGGATATTTTATGAAAAATTGTTTATGAAATGATTTGCTGAGCGAATGGTAGTCTTGAAGTAAAAATGTGTGGGTCTTGCATTAGATGGCTAAAATTAGCTAAAAGGGCAGTATAATCCTGCACTAAAAGATTTGGGAAAAATAATACTTTGTCGTTACAACCGTTCAGTCAAGTTTACGCTCTAGCTTCTCACATCACTTACGTTGTGTGTGTGTTAAATTTACACATGAGCAGCAGGACCTACAGTTTAAAGTCAACTCCTAACGACAGATTCTTGAGAACATTTTTCTTTCCAACACACTACCTACTGGACTACAGCGACTTCAATCCAATCTGCGTATATTTAAAATTCACAAGATCTACCTCAACTTTTTTAAAGCAGGCTATTCTCCAAAAATATTTTTAGCCGGTTCTCAGCAGACACGGTGGAAGCAACAAAGAACTGCTCCAATAATACAAAGGAGATGATAAAATCAAATTTATAATTGCTTGGGTAAACCATGTTGCAGTTTCTGCCAGAAATCTGCTGATAGGCAGTTGCCAAAGGAATATCTTTTCGTATTTCGTTTTATTGAAGATGTCTGACATAAGGTTTGAACCGTAGTCTTACGTCTAATAAGCCAACATACTACTACTAGACTATGCCGACTTAACTACACTGTATTCTTATCTGTATTCCAATACAATGCACTGGATGAATAGGGGTCATCTCCTGAGTGTTGGTCTTATTTAAAAAACAATTGAGATATTACAGGAACGCATAAATTAATATCATAAGTTTCTTCTCAGACTTTGCAGGTCATATGTATGTACATATCAAAAGCTTTACAACGTTTCGGAGACTTTATATATTTACATTGGTACATGTTAGTTCAGGTTAGGTTCCCACTTAGGTCAGCACTTAGGCCCATTGTGATACCAGTTTGAGCAATCAATTTAAACCGGGGATTAAACATTCCCTGGAGGAAAACAATCCGAATTGAAAACCTTTGTATTATTAGAGACCTCGGTCAAGGATGTCAGAAAGTGAGATTTCTGCCTCTTTATGACAAGAGCAGGGCACTGACACAGCCGCTTCCTCCTTAGACCCACAGTTCCTATAGAATTTTTTTTTTAAATGGCAATTCTTTCGGTATGCTTACTAAAGGACAGTGACCCGTAGGAATCGCTATTGGAGGACTCTTTTACCCATATATGTCTAGCAGAGTCTAGTAAAATTGCATTAGATTGGTACATAGTTGATCTGGAAATGTTTCTGTCTTGAGAGACTCACTAATATTTGTCAATAGCCTTAGATACTGTCTTAAAATGATACTGAGATACCTGTCGTATAGGACGAATTGAAGTATGGAGGTGGTTATAAGGAGAGATCTTGTCAAAGCTTACTCTGTTATGGGAACTAGAGAATTTTTTAAATCTTTTGTACTGTCTTTTACACAACAGATTGATTTCTCCAGAGATGTTAGGGTGGCAATAAAGCCTTTGCCAGTGTGTTCTTGATCTAGAAATACATGCATAAAGGCGTAAATTAGTTATTAAGTGCAGCTACGGACGTATATAAAAATGAGTTGTCTGACGTTTGTTGAACTGTTTTTCAATTACTTTGATATGTTGGCCTCACAACTCAATACTGTATCTGTAATGCTACAAGCATCTATCCCTCTCAGAAATCCTTACGAACAGAATGTAATTTGGGGAGAAGATCACAGAATCAATCAATTAGGTTAAATTTATTTTGAATTTCCTATCTGACCTAATGATAATGTATTTACTCTGTATTGAAAGATTGCAGCTTAGAAATAAATAAACACAATGGCAACTTCTAGAACACCTTTACTGTTGATTTGTTATTCTTATACTTTTCTTTTAGATTTTTTGGGGGTTGTCTATGTTGTTTTGTTATTATAATTTGATAGCCTGGAAAGACGTAAAGCAGGAAACACTTTTCGTGGACATACATTTATAACTGCAAGCAGCTAAAACCCGAAATTCTTTGTAAAAAACGTATAAATGTTCCTTATAAAGCATAGCTAAATAAATTTCTAATATTCTGTCTTTAGATTTTCAACTTACCTCTCCTCAGTGCTCCAGTTTTATCATCTGGAAGTAAGAGAAAGAACCGACACTTTATAAATCAATTTTGTAAGTCAATTTGAAAAATATTTCTTAGCAACTTGCAAAGAGTTTTTTCGTTTGTTGAAAATGTTACAACTCAATTAGAATTAATTTAAGATTTTCCAAGATTTCATTTTCCTGCTTTAACCTCCTCCTCCTCCACCTACATATACATATATAGTATGTATAGAGACTGTGTAGTATTTTACAGGCAATCAATTTCTATCAATTAAATTCCAACACACTCAGGAATTAAACATCCAGAAAATATCCTCCCTAAAATACAGGCACTTAAATACTTACTAAACCAAAAAAGCAAGTTCAGACCGACAGGCAGACACACAGACAGACTGATACACTCAAATGGCCAAAAAGTAAGTGAAGCAACAAAAGCTAAAGATGGCACAGAATGAAAACCTAAGAAGTCTTTAAGTAAATCCACTTACAGGTGTAAATGTCTTTTCCTCTCTTATACACTCCTCTGCCAACGTAAATTTTAAGTCTTATTCAATGCTTAAGTAGAGAATTCCATAGAAAATCCATGTATGAAGTAAACACACATGGAAACAAAGCTGTCATATATGTATGTAAGGAGAGAATATCAAGCATGTATGTATGTGTGAAAAAAGAGAATGTATGTTTGTATAATAGGCAATATGGTTAAATAAACTTGAAGGTGTTTGCCAAACAAAATCAAATCAAATCATTTCAAATAGATTCCTGCTTGTAAAACATAATCCTGTGTGTGTGTGTATGTGTGTATGTATGTAGGTTCACATATCCTGGGATAATATTGAACTAGACAGGTAGAAATTATTTTAAATTTATTTATTATTGCCTAAGATCTACGTAACAATGCAAAGTACTTTTAACAATCAGAAGGGCTTACAATTGATTACGTACTGTGGGGCGAAAATGCTTGAAATGACCAAAGATTTTTTAAATATTTGCCAGACTGTAACATTCAAATGGTGAGGTACTGTAAGGGGGCCATTAATATTCAGTTGATAAGTAAGTTAAGCATGATCTTAGGGTATATATTCTCAAACCGAAGACCATGCGACCATTCAACGAATACAAAACCATTCATTATCCATGGGTAAAAACTTGCAGCATCCCTGAAGATGTCCTGAGTAGAATAAAGAAGACTACTCTGACCCAGTATGTTAATCTTGTCATATATCATTGAGCGGAAAATGTTAAACGTTTTGAATACCTAGTAATGCCCGCGATTGTGAAGAGTGTAAATGGAATTGCGATGAAAAGTTTCTAAAGACTGTCGTTCGGAGTCGACTCTAACTTTAGGTTCCGCTACTTATGAATAAAATTAACACACACAATATGGGTGGTGTAAAAGGCTGGGTTGTAATCCTGATTAAAAGTTTTTAATGAACGCCGCTCAAACCCACTTCATTTGAGAAAATTCTAGGCCTCTATCTATCTTTCCTTTCTCTTAATATGCCGATGCAAACATCTTTTACCACACCACAATTAGTAACCAATTAATCAATTAGGTAATTAGGTAATTAACCAATTAGGTAGTTAGTAAAATAGTATGTTGTTTAGAAGGGCTAGAGTGCAGCGACCAAACGAACGATTGATTTATCCTACACCTCGAGTGAAATCCAACCCTGTTGCTTTGACAGCTTTTCGCTTAGCACCTGTTCCCACGTGTTTTTTGACTTGAAAAAACGACCACGTCTGACTCGTCAGGCCAAGGAAAACGTTCTTTTGTAGCATGACAGTGCAAGTTGCCATGCTTGTGTATTTTCCAATGAAAAAACAGCTTTAATTGGGCTATGAATGGCTACATCATAGGCCTTAAGCTTCCGTTAGCCAAACGTTGATGGAACGTACGTTCTTTTTAGCATATGAAAAGCATTTACATTGCGAAAATACCTTAAGGTTCGGTAGTCGCTCTCATTGGTTTTCGTATTCTAAAAACGTTTTTCTAACCGGGGCTTTATTCTATAGCTTCAGTTTCGAGTATTTATTTTTTGTTTCCTTTGGTTTAGGGCAGAGGGATTTGATTCCAAAGATTAAATCACTTTACAAACAACAACCGATTATACTGTCTCCATAATTTGCCTGTCTATAGACGTGGCAATTATTCGAATGACTTCTGCTATAGCTAGGGGGAGAAGCAGACAAATTTTTACCTAGCAAGAGAGTGCTAGGCTGTTACTGCGATCTGCAAAATAAAAACTACTGGAATAGCAAGATTTATTTTGAAGCTTAAATAGTTTTCATTAGGCACTGATTGATCCGCGCGTGGGATATTGATTTTTGGTAATACAATAGGCCAAAAATTCATCAGCTGTACCTTAGGTAATTGTTTCCTAGATTAATAATATTACATTAATTTGCATGGCAACCCTGCTTTAAATTATTTAACGAATATTAACCCTTCTATGGTATATATACCGTGCAAAAAAGTTTCGGAATGCTGGTCACGTTTTTATATAAAAAAGAAAGAAAAACAAAACAATGAAAGAAAAAAACATTTCATTTAAAATTATACTTGTTGTAGCACTGTGTAATCATGTATTCATATGCACATAAAAACTTTATTCTGCATAAGTGAAGTTTATAAAGATGAAGTTGAGTTGAATTTATTTAAAAAAAAAAAAAAAAAACACTCAAAAGTGAATTAAATTTAATTAAATTTTGTTACAAAAATTAGTTACTGATTAAATTGTTTGTTAAAGTGACTTTTAAAATGCACGCATACATATTTTGTAAATTAAATGCATACTTACACGGACAAACACACACATACACATAACCGAGTAAATTAAATTATGTAATCCTATACCGTAAAACTTTTTGTCTCATTTTTTTTTCAATAAGAGTATGAGTTTCTAAAAGACCTAAAAATATGGCATGTAAACTGTATAAAACAGAAAGAAAATTCAATTAAAAAGGCTTAAAATTTCAACAAAATTTTTTAAAAAATTTTTGTTCCTCACTCTCCTGCCTGAATTGTTTTTCAAGAGCCATAAGTCATCAAACACTAGAGCTGTTGTCAATCATTTATTGTGCAGGCTTTAGAAAGCTTTGCTGGTAGTAAAATTTACCACAAAATTGTTTTCAAAGAGAAGTTTTATTAACAGACAAATACACTCTCGCTCTCTCCATCTCTTGTACGCACACACATACAATTTTGTATTTTTTATAGCATACACGCAGGAGTTTATTCATAAACATACGGTCACAGCATAATATTTTAAAGCAATTTTTCCTTTTAGATTTTTATTGTATTAGAGAGTACTACGTACACATATACTATACATCATAGCGAGTGTAACTGTGTGCCTGTGTGTAAATTTTGTTTCGATTTTTACCACAAAATAACCCAATGAGTTGTTTATGTTTTTAATCGAATTTGAATATGAAAACAGACTTGTGTGTGTGTTAAGTTTAAGCGAGAGTTTAGCACATACAGGATGTGTATAAGTATTTGTGTGCGAAGCAATGATTTTATACAGGCATTTTAATGAGTATTGAGGGAATTTTTGTAAGAGTTTTTTTTGGGAACGAAGCCAGAAGCAATTGAAAATTATTGATTGAAGTGACAATATTTTATAGAATTTGTTGAAGAATTTTAAAATGCGAAGCTATATAAGCAAAGGAAGGGATTCAAATTTATATGCAGCTGTAAAGTTTGGTGAAATTCAACATATCATATCGATTATTATAACACACGCAGTGTAATTATCTACAAATCATAAATTCTTGTATACAATATCGAAAATAATATTTCACACATTTTTCAAATATTTCGTTTGACCAAGGAATGGCCCCAGTGTACTGTGTTCGAAACATAGGGTCTTTTTTAAACGCTTCCTATATTTTAATTTAAGTCAAAGTGTATTGGCTTATTAGAGATGCGGACACGGTAAAAACCCCACCTCAGACATCTCGTATAAAACGAAATATGAAAAAATATTTCTTCGGTGACTTCTTCTCAGCAGATTTCTGGCAAAAACTCTGAAAGTAAATACAAAAAGTTTCCATGAAAAATTCCTCAGAAAATATGTCGTTCGACGTCGGCTTTAAACTTTAGGTCCCGTCGCTCATGTATGTATAAGAATAACACACACAACATACTTGGTATGAGAAGCTAGGTCGTAATCCTGACTGAAGGGTTATAATGAACAATTATGTATGTTTGTATGTACGTATTATAAAGACATGGTCTAGTGAGACAGACTCTTCAATCTTCCGTGCTAAAAGACTAAATGTTAATATCCTAACAATATTCCTTCCTACTGTTTCTGTAGAGTTCCCCAAACGACAGAGTCACTTCAAAACAAAAGTGATACAATTGAAATGATGAATTGAATGTATAGATAAGCTTGAATTGTATTTAGGAAGCTGTAATTGATCGTACGTCAGTAATAATGGCAATGGGATTAGGTTTTTATGGTGATGACAGACTGTCTTTCAAGCCAGCGCATATGCAATTTTTATTGGGTTATAATACGGGACAGAGTATTCGCAACATTGCAGATATTCAAGCAGTTATTGACAGGTGGAAGCAATCATGTAGTTACTGCATGGTATCATGTATCTGTTGTCCTTATGTTGGTGCACGTTCATGCATTTAATGAAGTCGCTCGTAAAGGATATTAGCTGCCTGCTGTGGACATCGATTTGTCCAGTCATTTCAGTTAAAGCTCGGTTTGAAGGAAGTCACAAGCCGCATGTTCTAAAGAACCTGTTCCTGCTATAACGAGGCATACTTATTAGCTTCTTAATCACAAAAAATCATTTCCCCTGTCCTACATAATCTATCTTCCTCTATTCCCTTGCATTTTGGAGAAACTCCAACGCATAATTGCCCGATTAAATCGCTGGCACTATGGGTTGATCAAAAGCTTTTAATGATTTAGGGTCGTAGTTCGCTAATATATCACAAACACCAGACTGGTGCCTTTAAATAACGACCACTAGAAATTTTGTGATGTGAAGTCACCGTAGCCTAGTAGGTAGTGCGTTGGCTTATTAGACGTGAGGCCATGGTTTAAATCCTAAGTCGGACATTTCCAACATGAAAAAGTTTCTCAAGAATCTGTCTTTCGACATTTCCGCACTGATCTACAGTTTAACGACAGCTTCGGTTGCTGCGACGATGTTTAAGACAGAAGGACGCAGATGATCACTTCCTTTGAAACTGGACAGCCTTAAAAATGGCTGCCTAAAAATATGGCTAATATGGTTGGTACTTTGCACGATACATTTCCAGATACATTTCTATAATGGACTGCATCAATCGCCAGGCTTTCCTGTCAGCATCCATACTGCCAGTAATGCCAGTATTTACACTTACATACGTATAGGGGAGCCAATTGTTACAAAATCAATACAAAGTTCAATTGGGAAGGCTTAGTATTATTTTTACTGTTAGAAGGGCATCTAGAAATGTAGAATGAAGTCGCCGTGGTCTAGTAGGTAGTGTGTTGGCTTATTAGACTGAAGGGCCGAGTTCGAATCCCAGGTCAGACATTAAAACGAAAATATTTCTTCGGCGACTTCCTCTCAGCAGATTTCTGGCAAAAACTCTCAGAGTAAATAAAATTACCATGAAAAGCTTCTCAATAAAATTTGTCGTTCGGAGTCGACTTTAAACTGTAGGTCCCGCCACTCATGTATAAAAAAATTAACACACACAACATGAGTAGTGTGAGAAGCTAGGACTGAAGGGTGCGGGCTTCTTGGTGACGATTGCTGTAGACTGTCCAATGGTGAAGGTATAGCACTGGCCATTTTATAGTCACCTAGCAGCAAATCGTTTCCTTGCCGTTCGCATCTTGAGATGTCCAAACACTATTCCCTCTCTTCCACCTTCCTATAACCCATTTTCCTAAAAACCTGCACAATGCACTGCATGAGTAGGGGCCATCCCCTGAGTGCTGGTTCTAGAAAAAAAAAAAAAAAAAAATTATGTAATGTTTGTAATGCCAATTGAAAAAATAACAAATTTTTTATTTTTCTTATCGTATCATGTTTTCCAACTCTGGAATTGTTAGAAAATCATTTACAAAGTAATTACAATTAAAACCAGACCATCCAATCCTTCCATCTACTGTAGTGTAGTGGTGATGGTGGTATGATTACTCTAATTGCAATTGGTTGCTGCAACAGCAAACGAGTGGCATGTTTTGTGTGACAGCGGCATGTAAATGTTTGGTTACTGTTTTGCTGCATTTGTCAGGTAGGATTTTATGGTCAAAACAGGCATTCAAAACGGTAAGTAAAGAGAAAAAAAATATTGAAAATTAACAGGGCATTTAATTCGGTTAAAACTTTGTTGCAGACTAGCATAAAACGAGAAAGCATAAAACGTTCTCTTGATAGATTTCTGGTTAAAACTTAATTGTGTTGCGTGTTTTTCAACAGTACAGCAATTTTAAAGTCAAGTCTTGTTGAATACTTTAGACTCTTATTTTAAAATTCTTTTTAATCTCTATTCCTTTACATTAAAGCCATAATGCTTAGCTTTTATTGAATTATTTCAAGGCTAAGTGCAGCACACAATATCCTTTTCTAAGGGATTTGACAATGAAACTCGACTGTGACATTAAAATATTTGAAAAACAAGGGAACAGAACAGAAAAGAAAAATTTTTGAGTGACACTTGCAACAAAAACAGGAACTCAATGTATCTGCTGTATATCATAACTTGGCTCTTAGACAATAAAAGCATACATACACGTACGTACACCCTGGTAAACCTGTGCTACGTGGCAGTATAACAATGTGGCAAACACATACATACATTCACGTGTGGTAAGAAGACAGAGCGATAGAGATGGAGACAGAGAGAGAGATATGAATGACAGTGAAAATGTCTATGAATGTTATCGAAACGGATGTATCAATCGTATTTCAACATTAAAAAACAATAAGACAACCAACGCCTCAAGTGTGCAGTAATAACGCCAGTATACGACTGAAATACACAATATATGAGCATTTTAGTAGGGAGGTTCATATTGTAAATTTAAACTGTTGAATTCATTGTTATATTAACTTGTGAACTCCAGTTCCATAAGGTCTTAGTGTGAGCCAGTAAAGGGCGGTATATAATCATAAACTCTTACTGCTGATAGCTTGTAAGAGCTCTTTGAAAATATGGTTCTTTGTTAGAAAAAAAAGACTGGCTTTTAGACATAACGACCGTAGATCACAACATACATACATATTCCATAATATTTGTGACACTAGTTCTCTCCATTTTTAGCTGTAGTTCATTGCATGCAATATCGTATTAAACATGGATCCCCCATATCGATTTCTTCTTAAGAAAAACAGATACCTTTTACGTCCGATTTCATTAGCCAATCCACATCACAATAAAGCTACTTAAATGAGCTTTTAATGAGGTAAAATTAATTCAAAAATCTTTTGCAATATTGATGAGTACAGGGAAACCGACGTACGTGTTTATAGATTGCACTCTTAGCGAAACAGTTCTCTGTATGCGGGCAGAGGTTTAAATTAAGTCGTATGAATACCATTCGGTGATAATAACTGAAATTGAACAGATATTGATTGCCGATATAGTGATATCGTACATGATTACATGAGCGGTTCAATCTTTCGGATCTTTTCAGTCACGAAGTCTGGGGAGATCTCTCAGACAAGACTTGTAAGGCAAGCTACAATGGACTGAAAAAATATGTACATGTATGCTAAATATGGAGAGAGAAGTGGTAGAAGTGGCTGTCCGCTCAAGGAATTATGAATGGACACACTTAGGCCACACACAGAGCACATTGTGAATATGCAGACAGAGAGAAAAATTGATTTATGTCTGATAAATGGGATCTACAAAGGAACCCTCAATGGAACTCAGCATGTCTACATGTGATGGTTTGATATCTACAGCTTCCTATTTGAGTGGGCAAAATAGTTGAAGACTGAGGAGCCATTTGCTTAAGGTAATATTCTTCTGAATAATAGTGAGCCTATGCATTATGCGCTTTTCGGGCGTCTGACAGAGGACTGGAAATTAATTCCACTAAGAAAAAATCAAATTTTTTAAAAATATATAAACCAGAGAAAATCCTACTTTCTGGCTTAACAAGTTTGAATTCACGTATAGGAAACTGTATTGGAACTGGAAAAAGAACACCCAAACGAGAATTAAAAAGGGACTGTTTTGCAGTTGGGAATGCAATTGCTGAAGGGGTCATTGGTGAAGAATGAATTGAGATATTACAATATTTTGAAAGATATTCCCTAAGTCAAGGAAATCGCCGTGGTCTAGTAGGTAGTAGCTCTGACATCATGAGAAAAACGGAATATGAAATGATATGAAAGATATTTCTTCGACGACTACTCAGCACTCTTCTGGCAAAAACTTTGAAATTGAATAAAATTGCCATGAAAGGTTTCTCAAAAATCTGGGTGGTGTGAAAAGATAGGTGGTAATCCTGATTAAAGGATTGTAATGAATAAATTAAGTATGTAAGTGAGGTATTTGTTATGAGGAACGAATAGGTTCTGTTGTAGTTGTTGGATAATATTCACAAATGGCTCTTATAGCTTGGTAGGCATTGGTATGAAGCATCTAATAACTCCTTGAAGCGTCCAGCTTCAATGTTTTTTATGATAAAAATGTTGTGAATTGTAAAAGTGGTCACCTATGTGCGTGGATAATCATTCTGAACTGAGGGCATAGAGTAACCATCATGTTAACTAGATGCTTTTTTACTGAATTACCCTAACATTTACTTACTCTTACACGCAACGTGCACGCTACACATGCCTCTAAAAGAAGTTCACATACAAACACCCATGTATTATGCAATCGTCTGTTTACACTCCTACATAAGTATGTATATGTAAGTGTATACAAACAACACATAAACAACAGTTATAATAATAACAAAAACAATGATAATTTAACAAAAAAAAAAAAAAAAAAATAAGAGAATAACCTGTTATGCATTGTTTAAACAATCTATCATCTACGAAACAACCAATACACAAACATATAAGCAGATGGGAGAATGGATATTATGAAATAAAATACTAGAGAGGGAAGGAGAAATACACACACAGAGACACAACAAAATAGGAAGGATGTATGTTGACAAGTATACATGCGTGCAAATGTTGATTTGTGGGTGCTATGTGTGGTTTTGATACCTTTACTACGAATACAATGCAAATGCAAATATTTTCAAAGAATTGTCTGCGTGTATGTGTGTGTGTGTGTTTGAGTGGTTGTGGATATACATATGTACGTGTGTAAGCCGATGTGTAAAATTTGTTTTGGTTTTTGAATAAACATGTGACTTTGTAAATGAAAATTTATATTCTCAGAAAGTAAAACTTTCTGACATTCCAAGTCACAACAGCAATCAGACTGAATATAAAGAAGTTTAAAAAAGTTGGGGGAAAATATACCAAAACACACATTTACATGCTCTTTTACACAACAATGAAGAAAACGAAGAAAGAGGAGACAAAAATCCACAGCCACAAAATGCAATGCAAAAAAGGAAAATTTTCCACAAAATATTGTTTTGTGAAAATGAAACTTTATCGTTCAAATGTATGACAATTGAAATTGTTATTGTTGTTGTAGTTGTTATTGTTATTGTTTTGACAAAAGTAATGTCTGTGTTGAATAACTATTTGAAAACTCTACCAAAAAAGGTGCAAAATTCATACCCTCACTCTATCTCCGCACTCCCTCTCTCACTCTCTCTTTCTGAATACAATACTCATCACAATCAATGATGTCTTCGTTACTTTGCAAGTGATTTTAAATTTACTGTGAATTGTTGTTTGTATGTGTATAAACAGCAATACATTAATGCCTGTCTATGCGTTAGTGTATGTGACATTTTTATCGGCTGTATCAATAACTGTGTTCGTGTCATTTGTTTTTTGAAACGTTCTGTTTGTCTTATAGAATTAACCACACGACACAAACACACTTATAGCTACACACACACACACATACATTCACTATTTATGTTTAATGTTATCATTGTGCCATGGTGTGTATAAAGAAGAGCTTAAAAAATATACAAGGAGATCATAAAACAATATGAGTGTAACTCATACTATCATAACTTACGCTGTGTTTTATTTTGTTTTGTTTTTTTATTGGTTTACTCTTCCTTTTTTTTAATCAAATTTTATTCCTTTATGAACACACACATACATATGAATTTATTTTGCGTTTTCTCTCTCCTCTACAGGACTTTATTTTCATAGCTTCCTCTCTTTCTCCCTGTCTTTTTTTGTTGTTTTTATTATTAATTCCTTTTTGCACTTCATTGCCTTTAGTTGTCATTTCAGTTGTAGCAGACACTTTTGTTTTTGCTTTTTTTATTTCATGTAATTTAATCAAACAAATACAAACACAAGTACTTTGTTACAATACATGTACATATGAATGTTGTTGTTACTGTTTTTATTGAGTTGTAGATGATGCTTATGTTGATTTTATTATTATTTTGATGACACTTTGAAATCCACTCACACCTATTCACAGCTACAGTAATGAGGAAAATAATAGCACAACCGCTTGAGTGCAGCATTAAAACTAACATCGCAATTTTTCCTAATTTTATTGACTTTTATAAACATACATAACATAATTGGTCATTACAACCCTTCAGTCAGGATTTCGACCTAGCTTCTCACACCACTCATGTTGTGTGCGTTAATTTTATACGTGAGTGGCAGGACCTACAGTTTAACGTCGACTCCGAACGACATATTTTTGGAAGCTCTTCATGGCAACTTTATTTACTCTCAGAGTTTTTGCCAGAAATCTGCTGAGAGGCAGTCGCCGAAGAAATATTTTTCATATTTCGTTTTGATGCCTGACCTGGGATACGAACCCGGGCTTTTAGTCTAATAAGCCAACACACTACCTACTAGACTACGGCGACTACAAATAAACAGCTTAACACTACTTCGTTTGAGTCATATTTGAAAGGTAAGTCTACGCAATATATTCTTCAATTCATAGCTCATATGGAATATGGAATATTAGCTGGAATAAAAATAAAATATGATAAAAATAAAATATCTCTAAAAATTGCAATGAAATCAAGCAAAAGGTTTAAAAAACTTGTTAAAAAAATTCTGTAAAGAGCAAGCTAAGAGTACTAATAAAATGATAGACGTTCGTTTGACCGCAAAGACCGCAGTAAAGGATGGGCCATCTATAAGTTTAAATTTGAACCATCGATTATTTCGAATGTGGCAATACTTATGTAATTTTAATCTGTTACAAAATTCAGTATATTTTCTCCACTGAACCTAATGAATCGGTTTATGCTTGAACAACTTTGGGATTTATTGGAAATTTATCTCCTAAACAGAAATAGTTGTTCGGAAATTTCTTTGCTAAAAAAATCATCTTTTCGGTTGAAGCTCATTTTCATTTTGATGGGTACGTAAATAAGAAAAATTGCCGTATTTGGGGCTCAGAGAACTCAAACGTGGTCTTACAAAGCAAATGCACCCATTACAAGTGATTGTTTGGTGCGTCTTGTGTGGAGCGGAGGCATCAGTGGCCCATATTCCTTTGAAAATGATTACGACGCAACCATTAGGATCAACAGGATCGTGCAAACTGCCACACAGCTGATGACACAATCGTGTTTTTTTGCGTCAATCGTTTGATGGCCGTTTAATTAGCCGAAATAGTGAAATTGGCCACCAAAAATCTGAATTCGCCATAGTCTAGTGTGTTGGCTTATAAAATGCGAGGTTCAGAAACCAGACCATATATCTTGAACAAATCAAAAATATTTCTTTCGGCGAATGTCTCCTGGTAAAAACCCTAATAGTAAATAAATTGCCATGAAAATGTTCTCAAAGTCCCACTAGTCATGGATAAATTAACATACACAATATGGGTGGTGTAAGAACTAGGTCCTAATCCTTACTAAAGACTTGTAATGACTAATTAAGTAAGTAAGTTAAAATGCTGTAAAAAGATATGTCTATGGACTATCGATATCTGCCTATCTTCTGCGTAAACTTTAGATACAAGAATTATTTATTTTTTTCCATTTAATCGACGTGGTAGCATTTAACAAACGGATTATAGCTTTTATAGCAAATTGAAGATCAAATTTTATCTTCATTTCTCGATATGGTGAATTATTTTTAAGGGCGTCATGTATAATTTGCCTTTTGGGTTGAATTTTTCTTTTGAAATTTCTTTTCGTCGAAGCATTAGTTTCGCTCTTTCCAAACCCATTTTTTTCTAACAATTTTATATATTAAAGTTCTAAATCTCTGCTATAATTTTTGACGTAACTGTAGTTAAATTCATATTCTCATGCCAGATTTATTGACAGTAAAGAAGTTAATTAAGAGATTGTGTGTTCAAGAGCATAAAAAAAATTCGAAACGATAAAAAGAAGCGACAGAAAAAAGATGTTTTTCTAATTAATAGAACAGAAATAAAAAAGGAGGTGTTGCAGTAATAACGGAAGGGGAGTATAATTAAGACACTGATGTGTGGGAAAGTAAAATAAACTAAAAAACATAAAAAAAAAATCGCGAGACAAGAGACTTCTTGCCTTGAAAATAACCGCAAAGAATATTTTCTCATAAGCGATGAGTATCGGGTCTTTCATTAGGCTCTTCTTATCTTTAAATTTTAATAGAACAAAATGCGTATTTTTATTAGTTTGAAAGACCTATTGATGCCACTATATGTGGCATATAACATCGTTTAAACGTTCACCACGGCGCTTATGAAACGTCCAAGTTTTTAAGGACTCTAGAGTATAAATCAAGTTGAATTTTACCGATGTCAAGGGTTATGTTGGCTTTGAGGAAGAAAGAAAAAGAGAAGTTGTATGGAACGTAGCGCTGTGCTGTTGAAACCACATATCCTTGGTGACCAGATTACCATACTCAGGCCAAAAAAAGTTGATAATCATCAATCAATAGTGTGCGCCGTTGACAGTTCTGGCAGGTGCAAACGTCGTTTTCAAAATCCATACCAAGCAGTGAGTTTTTCGGTACGCTTTGGACGCTCTTGGGTCTCATATGGATTAGTATTGTCCCGAATTTAACGATCTTGTTTGTTCACGTAGTTATTCATTAAAAAATCGGCCTCAGTGCTGAAGATGTTTCTGGATTAAAATTAGGATCATACAGAATACCCGTTCTGATGAAACCATTTTATTATTGGCGCGTATAGATATATTCTATATCGGTCCATGGCTATTTGGCAAAATAGATGGAATAAAAAGCAACTAATTTGTATAAACTTGTGTTATTTTTGAATTTAACCCATACTTGTATGCTATTTAAAGTATTCTAAACAATTTATTAGTTTTCAATTTTGTATTCACTTAAATGCCACCTCCCGCCCTCGACAGTCGCTGTTTCAATTGCTATGAAAAAAAAAAAATCACTTCAAGACGTTAAAGAAAATTACCATTAAAGCACCCAATTTGTTAAGCATCAAAAAGCTTAATTTCCATTATCCTCTTCTATTCCCAAAAGTATTTAACACAGCAAGGATGCATAGAGAGAAAGATATAGAGAGGGAGAGAGAGATGATAGAAGATAAAAACTAGACTCCAAGCATTGATATCCATTAAATCCAAATACAAGAAACGATAGACAGACGCATGGTTAAGGAGACATTCCAGCAACAACAATGGAATAAATCGTTTAAGCAGAACTTAAGACTGTAAGACAATGACAGCAGAAATTGGGGGAAAAATATCAAGCAGAACTAAATGCTGTTTTACATGATTCGTTCGTGTTTATTTTTTCTTTTTGCTGTGCTTAAAAATGTCCTCTTTTAAGTTGTTGAACAATATCTGGGTTCATTGGTGGAGCCTTTTAAGTCTTTTGTTTTGCACAACAGCTCCCTTAGAGACCATTTACGTGAAGGGAAATGAATGTTTTAGAAGCTAAAGACAAGAGAAAAAAAGGAATACTTTTACATACATATGTAAGGTGACATTGGGAAGCATATGTTTCGTAAGCTATAAGCATAACGAGATTCATATATAATTTATCGATACATGTACGCGGGTATTGTATTTTGTATTGTATTTTGCAAAAAAGGGTTCAAAATTTTCAAGTGCAAATAAAAACCAGCCTTAAAGAATTGCTATGGTAAGCATACTGTTGAAATTAAGAGGAAATTTAGAAAATAACTAAAAAATTAAAGCTTAATTTTTATACAACAAATGTTATCGCATGAAATTAAATTTATTCTTGAGTAAAACTGAGAGAATAATACAATAAAACTTTGCCTTAATTTCAATAAGAAAGTTTCCCCCATTTAGCCACGTTACTGACTTAATAAACATTACAAGTCAAAGTTAATATGTCTACCCAATCAGCTCACCTCTCTCTCTCTCTCAATTCTTTGTATTACTCTTAATAAACGTTCGCCCACACTATAAATCGTCATTTAATTTAAACGTTTTTAATTCTTTCGTTTAAATTATAAGGGAGTGTTTTAAATACCTCACCAACAGCTAATGTTTGATGTCTTTATTGTTTTTCGTTGTTGTTATTGTTGTTGTTTACAATTGTTTGTAATTTTAAATGAGTTTAATAACGTCTCTTGTATTCTTTCTTTTTTCTCTCATTGTAGCGTTTATTGTAAAGGGTGATTTTTTAGCTATTATCTTTTTGGCAACACTGGTTTAAACAGCTCGCGCGCGTTTCGTGTTTTGTTTCACTGTCAAACATCTTCAGTTTGGTCTATAATTTAACCATGAATCGTCTTACAAACGAACAACGCTTGCAAATCATTGAATTTGGCATCATTGGACCGTACTCCTTCAAAGATGCTGCGAATCGTAACGTAACTGTGAATGGTGAGCGCTACCGTGAGATGATATCCAACTTTTTTTTTGCCCAAAATGCAAGAGCTTGACTTGCATGACATGTGGCTTCAACAAGACGGTGCCACATGCCATACAGCACGCGTAACAATGGACTTATTGAGAGGCGAGTTCGGTGAACCGGTCAATTGGCCGCCTAGATCGTGCGATTTAACGCCTTTAAACTATTTTTTGTGGGGCTATGTTAAAGCCCATGTCTATACAGACAAGCCCGCTTCAATTGACGCATTGGAAGACAACATTGAAGCATTTATTCGTGAGATACCGGCCGAAATGTTGGAAAGAGTAAGCCAAAATTGGAATAAGCGGATGGACCATTTGAGGCGCAGTCGCGGTCAACATTTGCATGAAATAATCTTCAAACATTAAATTATATGGACCGTACTATCGATTCAAATAAAGATTTCATGCATTTTTCTGAATTTTATGTGTTTTTTTTTGAAAAATTTTCCTATAGCTCTTAAAAAATCACCCCTTAGTTGTCGTTGTCATCGTCATCATTATAATGAACATGTGTTTTGTTGAAGTTTTTTCTCTCTTAAAAAGTTAACTGTTAATCGAACTACTCAAGCGCAACCAATTCTCCCCAAAAAAAAAAAACAAAAACAAAAAATAACTACAAAAATGCCTTTGTTGTTGTCTTATTATTTTTAACGTTATTTTATACATTTAAACAACTACTAAGACAGAGAGAGAGAGAGAGAGATAAAGGGAGAGAGTAAAGAGTGTGGATGTAATTTCGTTTTATACTTTTAAAGTTTTTGCTGTTTTTATACAATTAAACGCGCCAATTTACACTCATTTAGTTAAAGAGTAAGTGTAGATATATTAAATGAAGATATGAGTGTGTTTAAATGTAAGCATATGTGTAAGTGATGTCAATTGAACTTGTTTTTCGTTGCTGAAATAAAGCGCGTCCAGTAGGCAGTGTGTGAGTTTATTAGTGTTTGAAACGCCAGCTCAGGCGAACATATGAAAAATATGTCTTCGGCAACTTCCACTCAGCAGTCTTCTGGCAAGAACTCTGAGAGTAAATAAAATTGCCGTGAAAGCGATCATCTTGCTTGAAGAGTGTTAAGAGTAAATAAAAAGTTGCCATGAAAATGATCTCAAAGAAAAATCTTTTGTTCGGAATCGACTTCCAACTGTAAGTCCCTCCACTCATGCATAAAATTAAGCACACACAACATAAGTGGCCTGAGAAACTAGGTCGTAAGCCTGACTGAAGGGTTGTAATGACAAAATAGGTATGTATGTGCGTATGTAAAAGCGATCAAAATTTTTTATTTCTTATTTCGTTGAGCCTATGCTGTTATCTACGCAATGCAACATCATTTAGTTGAAGCAATCGATTCTTTTGAGGAAGTTTTGTACACATTTCGACGATAACTTGACGAAGGTTGGTTTCCAAACGTTCCATTGTTAGGAGAGAGAGTTTCTGCCTGATCACTGCAATGTTTTCCAAGCAGAGATCATGGCTATTTTAAAAGTGGCGCAATGCTTTTTGTTTGACTGAATTTTCTCTGAAAACTTCTTGATTAACTTCGACAGACAGGCTGTGATTAAGTCCGTAACACAAGTAGTTTCAGCATCTCTCTTTGTTCACAAATCCCAAGGATTTCTCAGAGAAATTTCGAATGATTTAAAGGTAACCCTTAGATGGGCTCCAGAACATAGAAATATTGTTATAAATTGCATTGCTAATAAGGAGGCCAGGCCCAATCGCAATCTCCCACATGTTTTAGGGCATAGGTATTCCGATGGCCTCAATTAATTTAAGTATTGTCCACTTGTTGTACGGGAAATATTAATCTCGTTGGCTATAGGAGTATATGTGCCATATTGATAGACTCTGTGGGATACATACATATAAGATAGGAAGTAGACCAAATCACTTCTGTTCTTAAATCGTAGAGCCATCCATTGCAAAATAGCGATGGAGGATATGTTATTCTATATGTTTAGAAAGCTTTTCACTACAACTAAGTTGTAAAGAAATGCCTGAGTATGATAAAAGGAATATTCCGAACCAATCATACATCGAACTGCAACTTATTGTCAACCAACTTCGAAAGAAATACTTTTTTAAATGGTGTTTTAAGCAATTTCTTCGCTTTGGGGTAAAACAGTTGTCATCACTATTTTAAAGTTCTTCTTCTTAATGTATGTATGTATACATGTGTGAGTAAATGTCGTTATAAGTGTGTGAGTGTGTTTATAATTTTGTTATTATGTCGTTACGGTCTATTGCAGTTGGAATTCGATATCGCATCACCGCACATGATTAAATGGGTTCAAGCTCATCATTTGCACCGCACGGTCACTCACCTCCCATCTCCCGCAAAACGCTAAGAGATGTGAAGTGTAAATATGTTCATGTTTAAAGTGACATTAAATAAAGTTTGATTGTAATGAATGTAATGTAAACACAGAGGGGGGAGAATCAATTGATTGTAAAAGAAATGAACGGGGGGAAATTGCCCACCAAAATAATTCTTTAATTGTTTTTTTACAATAAATTTGCTTATATTTTTCTAAGTTTTGTTTTTAATTCTGCTTACCTTTGATTTTAAAATTTCAATTTTTTTTTTAATTTTGTTTTATTTCGTTTTCGTTCCACAGTGTGATTAATTTTTAATAATTTTTTTGGGGAGAAACACAATTTATTTTTTTTTATTTCTGAAAATAAAATGGAATTTTTGTTTTCTCTTTTAAGCCAAGTTCAAATGATCGTTTAAATGTGAAAAATTTGTTTTTCGAATTAAATTACATCATGTTGTTGTTTCTGTTGTAGTTTTTTTTAGAACAACTACTGAACACAATTAATGTTAAAGTTTTTCCATATTTTTTAAACAATTTAGTTTGTTTTTTTTCATTAAATTTTAATAAAACATTTAAAAATTAAAAACGCATTAACGTGCTGCTTAAACATTGGTGTGTTACAGTTATGGGGGAAATAATAGGAACACAATAACATTTCAATATATTCTGCTTTCTTCGTGGAAGTCAATAAAATCGCAAAAAGCAATAAGAGAGGGTTTAAACCCGATTTAAGGAGGACATACTCTTATGGACACAAATTTTTTTGACATTTTGTTGAGCAAAAAAAAAGTGTACCCATGATTTCTTTCAATACTGTATGTAAATGCAAAGTACAGAAAGAAAGTCTGTATTTAGTAGTTGGAAAAAAGGCGACTTACATCTACCTACAAAAATAATTGGTCAACGTATTGGTTTTGGTTAGCTTATTAGCAATGAATTTTTCAATGGTATTCCCATGTTCTGCAATCTGTATAAGAGTTACCTTTAATTCATTCAAAATTTCCTTTAGAAATCCTTGGCATTTCTGGACAAGAACAGACGGTGAAAGTACGAATGTTAGAACTTAAGTTAAGTTAGGTTAGAGGACGTGTACATGTCGACTGAGACAAGTACAGTACCTGGAGGTCGAATTGACCCATTGTACAGCATCCTTAAAAGGAAGGAAAACAGAGGGGATAGGAAAAAGTAGAGGAAGTAGGAAAGGGAGAATGGGAAGCGGAGGAGATGTTAGGACTTACTCGAAGCCAAGTAAATCAAGAGATTTCTGGGAAAGTCACGCAAAAAAATAGCTGCTAGGAAACCATTACAGTGGTAATGCAGCCTATAAGGAAGTGTAGTATCAGAATACTTCACAAATATACCACAGGCCACCCTGTCTCTTAACAATAGACCATTTGAAAATCAACCTTTATTAAGTTAACGTCAAAATGCCGAACTAAACATATGCAAATGTGTAGAAAATTGCATCAAAAGAACTTATTGTTGCAGCAAAATGATGTTGTATTGAGTAGAGAACAGCATAGTCTCATCGAAAACTACATTTCCTTTGAAACCCTAAAATGTATGTCTCTTTATAACACATACAAATATATGGAGTGCTTTTACATCCGTACATACATATATATTTGGTCATTACAACCCTTTAGTCAGGATTACAACCTAGGTTCTCACACCATGTTAATTTTATACATGAGTGCCGGGGCCTACAATTTATAGTCGACTCCGAACGACAGATTTTTGTTTTTATTTTCTCTCAGAGTTTTTGCCAGAAATCTGCTGAGAGGCAGTAGCCGAAAAAAATATTTTTTCATATTTGAAATTTAATACGTTAGTTGCATTATTACAATCAACTGCTATTACATTGGCTCTTCGACAGCTGTGGTATACAGGTATACCGAAAGCATTTTGCATGGCGTATAGTTTGATTGCATTACCGTTGTTTGACTCTTTGTTTTTTGAATCCTGGTCAAAAACAGACGTCGTCAAAAAAAAGGCTTTCCATATTGAACTGTTTTTCAGCAATAAAGGCGAAAACCAAATCTACTACTACTACTTAAAATATGAGGAGTGTTCAAACACGTCTTAGATGGGATGCGCTCTGAAAGTCGAATTGTAAAAATTTTATATAAAAATCATGGTACAGTTACTTTCCCCAACTTCTAATTTTTTCTTTTCATTATTTCAGTTTTAAAATGCAACTTTTTTAAACCAAGTTTTTTTTTTTTTAGTTTACTGTAGCATGTTCTAGATTGATAGGGTTACCAATGTCGTTGTCTAAGGACAACATTCTCTTATAATAATTAATTGGGTTGTTGAACGGGATATTGTGGCGAAAAAATTTACTCATTGTAAGTTTCTCTTTCTCAAAAAGGGACTACGCCTAAATTTCCTATGAAGTTTGTTGCTGGAATTATCCTAAAATTTACGGACACGATGCTGTAAATAGAAAAACAGCAGAGTAAGGTGATAAACACGTTAAGCGCAACACAGTAAACACAACAATCTCGAAAAAATAGAATACATGGGTGTATATCAAAATGATTATTTTAAAGCCATGCAACAACAACCATATTGTTAATGAAAAATTGCTGTGTTTGCTGCAATGCGTCTATTGTGGCATAACAGTTTTTAATTTTCGTCTTAAAAATGTTTCATTCTCTGGTCCACCAAACAATAAATAAGTCAAGAAAATTATGGGAAAATATTGCGAAATACTGGAAATAGGATTACATCATTACCATTTGAAAACAACAGGATACAGAAGAAATATTTATGTATATTTGGCTACCATATGAATTAATACTGAAAACTTTAGTGGATCGTATTTTCTTTTGCAATTCACTGAAATTCAATTAAAGCGTAGGCTTACGGGCGATGAAAAGTTGATCCCAGAAATGATTGTGGACGATGCAAGGTGAAGCAACATATACAATCAGAAAGCCGGAATTGATGCCATGAAAGGAGTACTTAGTATCTAGTAGGATTAGAAGGATATTGTTCGTTATAAGGTTCTACACATTAGTCAAACAAAAAATTTTGAAAACGAAATATTTTGAATAAACGACTACTGGTGGCAAAGAAATTTTTCGAAAAAGTGTATTCTAAATAGGAAGGTCATCTATTATTCATCATTCTATATATACATGCCATAATTGCTCATTACAACCCTTCATTCAGGATTAGGACCTAGTTTCTCATACCACTTATATTGTGTGTGTAAGTTTCTATCCATAAGTGGCGGGATAAGTTTAAGGTAGACTTGGAACGACAAATTTTTCAAAAACTTTCTCATGGCAATTTTAATTTACTCTCAGGGTTTTTGCCAGAATTATGCTGAGAGGCAGTATCTGAAGAAATATTTTTTCATATTTCGTTTTGCTGGAGAGGTCTGACCTGGAGTACGAACCATGGCCTCTCGTCTAATTAGCGAACATACTATCTACTAGATTATGGCGACTTTAAATGGCTAAAATATTCGTTTCATAGAGCACTATTAAGCAACATTGTTTACGTCCACATGAGTAGGCGTGGCAGCTTATAGTTTTATTCGTACCCACTTTGGAGTCCAAAGAATTAAAGAACTGTTACAGCAATATCATTTAAACTTGATAGAAATTCATGTAGTATAAGTCTGAAGAGGCTCCAGATGTTATATCGTTTTTATATTTAAATCTTGAATATTTGTTAATTCATGTTCGACAACACAATTTAAGTGGAGAACAATAGTAAACTTTAAATTTTATTTCTTTATTATTAGACTAGCGAAGTATACCAGTTAAGAGGCAACTTTTTAAAGCTAAGTTTTTTTTTAGTTTACTGTAGCATGTTCTAGATTGATAAGGTTACAACAGTCGTTGTTTAAGGACAACATTCTCTTATAACAATTAATTGGGTTGTTGAACGGGATATTGTGGCGAAAAAATTTACTCATTGTAAGTTTCTCTTTCTCAAAAAGGAACTCTGCTTAAATTTCCTAAAACAAATTTGGATATATTTTTAACATAAAAAAATATTTTTTGTTTGTTTTTTTTTTCTTTAACGTTTAAATAACAAAAATTAATTTTATTCTCCAAATAATAACCTTTTAACACAAATTTCTTGGCTTAAACCCCGTAAAATATGCTTCACTTTAAATACAAACAGTTTTTTTTTATATTTCTCTCTCTCTCTTTTTTGAAATTTAAAGCACAACAGGTTAACAGATGTTATCGTATGTTAGATGTTTATAGAATTTTCTCTTTCTTGTTATATTTGTAATTGTATTTCAATATGTTTGTTGCTATTGTATTCTAAAATTTGTTTATTTTTAATTTTTCTTTGTTTTTTCATTTAATTTTCACTGTTTATTTATGTTTTTCAGGATTTCACAACACATATTTTCAATTATTTATTTTTTTTTTTAATTATTAACCGTTTCTATCATAACGTTTATATATGTATGTACCGTTATATTACAATACGAAACCGTTTAAAGTTAAACACATGTTATAAAAACTTTTTGTTCTTGTCATCATTACCAAAGCATTTTACAGCTTCGTTGTATTTTTTTATTTTTATTTACTTGGACACGAACAGATACTTCCGCCTTGAGAGTTCCGTAACGAATGATACAACAACTGTTTGTCATTTACAACGAAAACACAACACGATGCAAAAAGACGACAAAGAAATATTCACACACACATACATTTACAAAGAGAAACAGACAGTTAGAAATTGTACAACAAAAAATAGTGTTTTCATCGTCATCGTTTGAAAATCACCCCCCGAGTTCTTTTTTTATACGAATTTCGTTTCGTTTTTTTTCCATACTTTTATAATGAGAGCATAAAAAGGAGAGTAACAAAGAGAGAGAAAGAGAACGAAAAAAAATACAGTTAAGCATAGTATTTAAGATTTAAATAAACAGTTAATGTTTTTATTTTTTTTTAAGTTTTTTCTTTGCTTTCTCCTGTTTATTAGAACCCTAAGAGACAGAGAGAGAGAGAGAGAGAGTGTAACAATTTGGATGCCTGTTGCTCCATGTTGTCGTAATTGAACTTCGTGTTTCCTATATGTATGGTTGAAATCGTAACTCTTCGTGGCTTATTCAGGTTCGATTATAATTAACATCATCATCATCGTCATTCTGCTTTCAATTGTAATGAAAATATCAACTAAAGAGTAAGAAAAAAAAAGAGCTGCTGGAGTTACTGTTTTAAGGGGAAGTTGTTACTTGTACATGTAAAAACTTTTGCGCAGCCTTATTTCACCAACCACCCCTTTGGTGTTACAGTTGTTTTCAAACTTTATTTTAGTTTTTCGTGTACAATCAAACCAAAAACTAGGTTTGACATCGTTTTCTCTCTCTCTTTTTTTTTCTCTGTTTTTCTGTTTTAGAGGCTGTTGCTTGCTTTTGGTGTTGATGTCAATGTTATTGTTGTTACCCTGCCTCTGGCCGCGGATTGCTCATTGAGCGTGACACTTTCGTTCTATTTTTTCTAAAGTTTTTTTATTGTGTTTTTTTTTTTTGTTTTTTTTTTTGTATCGTTTTAGTACGTGTCTATTCGATTTTATATTTAAAATTGTTTGAAATTTTATTGTTTTTGTTGCTTTTACACATTTGTACGGGTATTCATATGCATTTGTGGGAGCAGCAACCACTGTCCGTATCTCCTCTTTAAAAAATTAAAAAAAAAAAACAAAAATTATGAATAACAGCAGAGAAAATAAAAAAAATTTATAGAAAAACACATAAAAACAAGAACAAATTTTAAAATTGTTTGATGATTATAAGTGCCAAATCTGAGTTATGAATGGCTATAATGGTGCAAAGAAAAGTTACGAAAATTAAAAATATAAAAAAAAAAATTATTTGGAATCTTAAAATGTTTCTAACAATATAAATAAAGATTTGGAATTAAAAGAGCACCATAAGTTTGTTATAGTTATGGGACAGGTGGTGCTCTACTAAGACTTAAACTAGTTCGAATGTTGTTTGCTAAAATGTTCAATTTTTTTCTCTGGGTTTTTATTTAATAAAGTGTGAACTCGCCGCAGTCTAGTAGGTAGTGAGACTTGAGACCACTATTGAAGCCCAAGGCCAGACCTCTCCAACAAGGCTACTTCCAATCAGCAGATTTCTGGCAAATACTCTGAGAGTAAATAAAATTGCCATGCAAAAGTTTCTCAATAATCTGTAGTTCAATTCCACATAGGAAGCGTAAATAAATTATTAAAATCCGTTAAGAATTTCTCTGGATTGTGAAATCTGGACTGAAATCAGAAAGTAAACAAAGGCTTTGTTTACTGTTGCCAGATTTAGGCTTGTCAGAAGTACCTCCGACAAGGGTGTCTGCTTCACATGTGCCTATTCCAATTGGTTGCATAATCGCTGACAGAATCTTTCAAGTTTCGTGCTTTCAAAATATTCGTTTTTCCAAACTTCCTCTTCCGATCGAACGATGAAAACGAGTCTGCATAACCGTTGGATAATAATGCACTCCACAACGCTCATGTCATTGAGAAGCATTTACAGCTCATTGGCACGGAAGTGGAAATCGTCATTAATTTGCATAAGATATAATGTTTTGCATGAAACTTTGCTCGCCAATACTCTCAAGGCAGATTAATCGGTACTTAACAGTATTCATGATTTCACACTTTAAAGAAGAACGATGAAAATGAGCGAATTGTTGAGCATTAGTTTACGCTCACAATAAAAATATCTGCTACTCAAATGCCTAATTTACTATTAATATTATAATAACATCTGTTGTTTAGAGAGATTCTGACAACATTTTTACTGGTAACAATGAAGCCGAGGTAAATGAATACATTGACAACGTTGTCGTCCATAAATCGTTCTGCAGCACCTGTAAGAACACATTTAATTCCCCCAAAGATGTTCATATGTTTGCTGTATGCAAGCAACTGTATACTGTTGAAATGTTAAGCAAATCTTGTCCAGATGGACCTCTGCGTGACCTCACTATGTGAGCTGTCAGGCTATTTTTCAAAAATGTACAGTTGCTTGCATTCGCCTATAACATCGGCATCATTGGGCGTATCAAGTGCGATTTAACCTCTGCCTTCTTTGCTGCCGAGTGGTAGCCTACAGTACGTGAATCTGAGAGTAAATAAGGACAAAACGAAGTATATGTTGGTGGTAAGTACTGTCGTGTGACTTGTCGTATTTCAAACGACAAAATTGTCAAGGAATCTATTTATTTGGATTAAAATTTCTTGTCGAAGATAATGACGAAAAGTTTTTCGCATTCACTCGGATTTCAACTGAGATTCCTCATTAAAGACTTCACATCACAATTCCTGATTTCTCAACACAATCTTCTTCTAGTTTGCCACACATTAACCAGTGATATTCATTAGTTTTAAAGTAGTATCTATCCACTTTAGATTCCTTGAATATTTTTCTTAAAAAAATTAATTCAAACAACATGAGGAGGCGTTAATAAAATTTTGTTGAACACGCACTATAAGCTCCATGAGGACATGGGTAGAAAAGTAATAGATTGGAGTTCGAAAAAGCTTCACAACATGGGAATAAGAAATCTCAAGAATGAGGTTGCCAAAATAAGAAAAAGAAGTCGCCGTAGTCTAGTGGGTATTGTGTTGGCTTATTAGACGTAAAGCCGGGGTTCGAGCCCCAGGCCAGACATCAAACAAAATACGAAAAGTATTTCTTCGGCGATTTCCTCTCAGCAGATTTCTGGCAAAAACTCTGAGAGTAAATAAAATTTCCATGAAGAGTTTCTCAAAAATCGGAGCCGACTTTAAACTGTAGGCCCCGCCACTTATGTATAAAATTAACACACACAACATAAGTGGTGTGAGAAACTAGGTCAATAATCCTGGCTGAAGAGTTGTAATGACCAATTATGTATGTGTGTATGGATATTATTTGTTGAAGCCCTATGCAACGTACAAGATCACAAGGGGCCCGTACGTAATAGTTGGCACAGATGAAAACGATCTTCTAAATTACGAATTAAAGTCTCATCCATTGAGTATTAAGCAGGCTGATCTACATACTTGATTATAAAATTTTGTACCCGTAACAAATACTAGTTCTCAGCCGCGTTATTCCTCGCAAATAGTGTAGGGTATGCGAAAACAAAACATATTTGAAAGCAAGTCAATAGCCAAAGTCCAAATCGTTTGCAATTCATGCGTAAAAGAATGGAAATTCATCAGTTTTTGGCTGTTTTCATTCACAGACCCACATATTAGAGGAAGGAATATTTCAAACTTCCGTTTACAGCCGCAACTGGCAGTTGAAAGTTGTTTATTAAAGCTGCCGACATAACAGAAAAAAATGAAATTCCTCATAAATATTGGCCACATTCACGGGGATGTTAGTATTTCTCTGCTTGCTTCTTCTTCTTCTTGTTCAGCATTCTTTTTCATTTATAGCCGACTTTATTTCTTTCTTTTTTTGGTGTTCTTGTTGTTGTTATGATATGCCAGGATATGCCACCCGCGGCTTTTGTCCATTTTCGTTGCTTTCTTCTCTTTTTTTTTTGGAATGTGTGCGTGCATATGCCTGTCCATTTGCTTCTGTAAGTGTTGTGTGATGGCATATCCTTAAACTATGAAATCAATCTCAGCAATATAAACAATCATTACAAATAACAACAACAACAACAATACAAACATATGAACACTCAAATATAAAATTTATTTACATACTGGCCCCTCATTATAAGGGATTATTGAGAAACAATTTTAATGTTCATCTGCATGTTTGTAACGTATGTATGTATGCTTATCCATCAACATGTTTTAGGGCGTATGTATAAATGAGTGTGTAATACAGTTTCTTTTATAATGTAAATGAGTATGTATCTGTGTGTATGTGTAGTTATTAAACAATTTGTTTCATTGGTTTCCATTTAAAAATTCTTTTGAAAATTATTTCACAATACAATGCTTAAACTGATCTTAATTGCTTGCATATGTATGAACGTCTCGTCACTTGTCCACGCATTGGTGAGGTTTACAAAGTTTTACATTCGGTTAATTTATTTCCGGTTTAATTAATAGAACTCGTGCAGAGAATTGTTCGATTTTTTTTAGTTGCACTTGTATTTATAAACTCATAAAGAGTTTTTCTCTTACTCAGCTATGGTGTTCCATGGGGAGCAGAACATATGTGTGCTAAAATGAACTCAGGATAATTGTAGACTTTACGATTAAACCATGATGTTTTCCCTGATAGTATATGAGTATCTGAAAAATGTGGGACTCAAAATATTTGGCTCATCTTTAGGAGCATCATCGCTTTCGTAAATGCCCACGAAAAACTTCACAATAGATTGCGCACATCCTCTTGCGAGTTGCGTTCAATTTTCTATCGGATATAAGTGATAGTCTAGAAGGTAGTGTGATGGCTTACTAGACGTAAGGCCACGGTTTAAACCCCAGGTCAGACATCATCAACAAAACGAAATATAAAAAGAATATTTCTCCGGCGACTTCCTTTCAGCAGATATCTGAGAGTAAATAAAATAGTCATGAAAAGTTTTTACAAAATCTGGCGTTCGGAGTCGACTTTGAACTGTTGATCTCACCACTCATGTTAAAATTATGTGAGCTGGTAGGTTAGAATTCTGACGGAAGGGTTGATTGCAACCAAACATCGAGTTTTCATGTCCTCTACAACCGAAGTTTCCCACTCCGCAATAAGTATATGCATCGCCCAACATATTGTACAAACAAAGTTGGATTCAAAGGAAAGCGGGTAATACAGTTTGGAAATAAAGTGGCGCGCCCACTGATCTTACCTTTGTATGTAAGATTGGTTCCAGAACCAGCATAATCGTACATATGTAAGACATACTGTTCAGATTCAACTGCATAGCATAGAATAGTCCGTCTCTTAAAAGAGTATATAGCGTCCGAATTGCTCCATTTACCCTTATACTCAGGCTTATTGGGAAGCACCAAATTGATTGGGTTCACTTATTCAGTCTAGGTAACAGTTAATAAGGTCAGCTGTCAGCCACTTAACGCAGACGACTATTCTCTCTGATGAATTTTGTGACAGACTTGTCTCCCAATATTCTAATGGTAGTGCCCATAGCTATAATCTTTGCTACCAGAGGGGACAGTCCACAGGAGGATACTGTCCACGGGAAGATGCTATCTAGAAAAGGCGTCAGTCCACAGGAGGATATAACCCACAGAAGGGAAACCACAGGAACGTTCCCAGAGGAAGCTGCCCACAGGAGGCTATTATCCACACGAATTTAATGTTCACAGGAGGCTACCCAGAGGAGGCTACTGTGCCTAGGACCTTACTGTCCATAGGAGTTTACTGTCCGTAGAAGTTTACTGTCCACAGAAGACTACTATCCACAGGAGGCTATTTTCTACACTAGGATCTTAAGGCAATTTTATTAAAGACGTAACCCAGCTCGTGTGAGGAAAGAATTCGAAAAAGTGCAGCAAACGGTTACTGCTGCCTTTAGTGTGAATGGGAGTCTATTAAGATGGCAGTAAATGAGGTCAAAGCGAAGTATATATTGTCGACAAGTGGGAATATGCGGCGTATTGGATCCCAGATTACGTCAGTGAATTTATTTATCTTGGCTTTGCGTTACCACCAAAATTAATGTCAGTCTGTAGATTAAGAGTAGTTTTACTCTTGCCAACGGGTGCAAGTATGGTCTCAATAGGCAATTGAGTAGCAGAGACCTCTATCATACGACAAAACTAATTCTTTGCAAGACGCTCATCCTTCTCGTGCTTCTTTATAACGCCGAAGCATGAACACTATTAAGCACTGATGCAGCAGCGTTGAGAGTATTCGAGAGAAAAGTCCTATGTAAAATCTTCCACATCCAATCCAACGAGCTGTATGAGCTCCTCAATGACATGGACGTTGTGCAGCGTATTAACATCCAACGGCTACGCTGGCTCGGCGATGTCGTTCGAATTGAAGAGGATGTTGTGGCGCGACTGGTATTTAATGCGGGGATTTGCAGAATTCGGCGAAGAGGACGACCTTGTTAGAGTTGAAAGTACTTAATCGATTGGTGTGACCAACTGGCGAAGGCTTGCAAGAATCACAGGCACATGGAAGGTTATGTTAAGGAAGGTCGAAATCCGTTAATCGGGTAATTAATGGCCAATTAAGTAATAAAGTAAGAGCAGCTAAGAGTAGGTCCATCACACTGTACGTGAATTGCGTTGGTATGACACTATAGAAGTACGGACTTCAGGACTGTAAAGACGCTGTCAGTTGATAAGATTTCAACATAACAAATGAGGATAAGAACATAAGAAAAAGTTCCATTTCTAATGGAAAACATAAGTCTTCCAATATTGCCCTACATGACCTAACATATTGAGAGAGCTTAGTGTCGGGATTTATTTGTATACTTTGATTGATGCATTAAATAGGGGTGTGTTCCGATCGGATATTATTTGCGTATTTGTTTTAAAAAATGTTCATTAATTAGAAAACTTGTTCAATAAACGCTCATTAGTTTGGTTCATAAACCACAAGTTCCATGAACATTTGCCAGATAATCGCTACTAAAAACCACCACCACAACGGCAACTTGTTTTATTTAAAATTTTGTAAACTTTGTTTTTTAATCGTAATTCATTCCAGTAAGTGTGTGTGCATATGTGTTTAGTTTTTTCTATTTTCTATCCATAATCATTGAACCTTAAGATTCCATTCATTTATTCATTATTTCCACATTTGCCGCATCATTTTGAAGTGTGTCCGTTGCGTTTAATTTTTCTTTTTTTTTTTTGTTCTAAAACCGGAAATTTGTAAAAAAAATTTTTTTTTTTATTAAAATATTGAATTCGTTCTTTTGCACTCTTTTTTTTTTCTGGTTTTTCTGTTTCAAAACCAACCACTGTTATGAGGCACCCTACATGTCAGACAGAGAGAGATTGAGCGAAACAGTATATGACTGTGTGTGTTGTTTTAAATTTAATATTTCTTTTTGTTGTCATTGTTGTATTTAAATTTATTTTTATTTTATTTATTTATTTGTCTGTCCGTCTGTTTTATTTTTAATTGTTGTTGCTATTGTTGACCAAAGCACTGAACGGATGTTGTTAACCTGACCATAAAGTTCATGAAATAAATTTTCCAACGCGGTGAATGAACGCAACAGTGAATGAATGAGTGAGTGAATGAATGAATGTTTGTTTGTTTTGTTTCTACAAGTAAACAAGTGAGAGTGATTTAATGGTAAACGAAAAAAGAAAATAATGCAAGTATTTATGAAATATTGAATTTTCATTCACTACAGTTTTCGTGAATTTTTGTGTTCAGAAATATTTTCTTTTACTAAGCACTTTTGGAAGCAATATAATAGCAGACCTTAAAAGAGCTATGTGTTCATGTTTGGAAAAAAATTCAATCCTTGGAATCCTCTTAAATTTAGCAGCTGATTGAAGAGCACAGCTGTTACGTGTCAGTCCTAAGCCTTAGAACTCTTTCCTGAAGCTGACTTATGTCCCGAATATGAAATTTTTTTGGGAGCCGCATCTCAAATTATTTACAAAAAAAAAAAAAAAACTTTAAGCAATCAGTCCTATACACTCAAATGGTCAGACATACAGTTGTATAGGGATCTGACAAACAACGGCAATACGAGGCATAGAGTTTTGCAAGTCTTTGCATCTCAGGGGACTTGAAGTATATCTCACTGATGTATATGCAGGCTGTTTTCAGTCTTCCACTACAACAGTAGAACGCTGTAAAGGCAATGTCCTTAAATAGATTTACAGATTTAATAGAGATTATTGTAAGTTACATACATACATACATAATTGGTCATTCCAATCCTAGCTTCTCAACACCACTTAAGTTGTGTGTGTCAATATTATACATGAGAGGCACGACATACAGTTTAAAGTCGTCTCCGGACGATGGATTTTTAAAAAATTTTTCATGATAATTTTATTTACTTTCAGAGTTTTTGCCAGTAATCTGCTGAGGAAAGTCTTCGAAGAAATATTTCTTCATATTTCAGTTTGTTGGAGATGTCTGACCTGGGGTTTGGACCGAGGCCTCATGTCTAATAAGTCAGCACACTACTTACTAGGCTACGACGATTTCAATATCTCAATATCTCTACCAGTTTCAAGCGAGTGACCACATAATCTTTTTACAAGCAAGGTGTATGTTTCGGGCCTGAAATGCTAAACACTGATTCATAAAAATAGTACACACATGGATCCAAAACAGTCCTTGAAGTAGGAGCAGAAATAGTATTGCAAATTGCAAACGGGATTACTTCGTCGCCAAGTGAATAAAACTTTTGTTCAGGATAAGAAATGCCTTTAGCCCAAAATGTAAATTCCGTGATGAGGGCAAGGAATCTTGGTTGAACTTGTTCGCGTTAATGCATTTCAGAGGAAAACACATGGGCGCTGAAAGCTAGCTTTTAAAACCAAAAATTTTAACTGGGCAACAGGATTCATTTTCTTATGGAAGAAAGGAAATATAATTTTTAAAATTTGGGTTTTCTTAGAGTTCTTTTTATTTTATTCACATCATTATAGCAACGTTATCATCACGAAAGCGATGATTAACAAGCCTGAAGGCATGTTTGGTATTGTCATCTTGTTGAAGACATTAGTGCAGGGTCATATTAACATCTTCACTGGTATCGCACTATCATTAGTCATAAATTCAGTAGTAATATAAGTTGAGGTAAAGTTACGTGTTTTCCAGTACCATGTATAGGGGTTTTCTTTCAATATGGATTACTTGGTCTTTCGACTTTTCTTCATTATTTGGTATAACGTATAGAAAATTTCCAAGCTATTATAGCTATCTAACGACAAAAATCGCATAGTATCGCATGGTAACGCATAGTGACGCATGGTAACGCATGGTGACGCAGAGTTTTTTCTTCATTTTTGAAAGAATTCAAATCAAAACTTTTGTTGTACATATTTAATATTTGCTGTCACCATAAAAACGCAGATTTTCGCATTGGAAATTTATAATTCTTAGACTTTGATTTAGTTTTTGAAGGGTAATTACGGTATCTAAGTAGCAGAATTCTACCATATTCTCGATTATGTTGCCTTTCACTTTAAAACATTATACATTAAAGGACTTAAAGGTGCTTTAGTTTTTGGTAAAGTTATTTGTAGGCTAGCTATGGTACTATGTAAAGTCTTAATTGTTGCCTGCATATGTTATTTGCTTGAAGAAAGTAGTCAACATATTCGAGAAGTTTTGTGTGTTGACTGATACTCCACATTTCTTGACTGTGACAGACCTTAAAATATCAGTAACATCGAAAGCTTTCTTATGGGGAAAGATTAAATTCATTACATAGCTGCGCTTACAGCAGGTTGTAACATCGGTTAAACTCAAACTGCTTGGGTCTGAAGACAACCAATTCTTTTTTCAGTAGGCAGTCGATGGAAGTATGCGTTTTATATCAGCATTTTTGTTGAAATAACATATAATAAGCGCATGTAATTCTCAAAATTAGGTTTTGTTTTTGTGGCACAAAAGCTCCATAAAAGCTTGAATTAATTGAAAAACATTTATTTGAATTGAGAAAATAAAGTTGAGTTTTGTGTAAAATTAAATGCAATAATCGTTCGAATTATATCTAAAACTGAGGGTCAGATTACATAGCTAGAATCTCAGCTGCGGTGATTCAGTCTTTGGTGGTAAGTTTCCCTTGCGTTCCAAAGCATAAAAATGATTTCCTGTCAATCCAATTACAATGACATTATTTAACTGTCATTCATCTCCTGTTCCGTACCTTTTTCTCTCAAAAATTTAATTTAAAAAGAATAAAATTTCGAAAATGCCTTTAAAAGTGTAAAGAAACCTTTTAGGCTGCAACTTTTGCTTGCCCCCAAAACTTTCTAAAATATTTATTATTATTGTTGTTGTTATTGTTAAAAGGAAAACATAATTGTCTCAATAAGTATGAGTCAAAGTGTCTAAGGATATTGAAAAACACATACATTCACGCTATGTACCTGTGTGCTCTACTAATAAAAAGGGGCTTCAGACAAAACTTTATTTTCCTTTCATTTCTGGACTCTATTAGATGTCTCGAAAACTTTTTTGTTTTTTTTTGTGTTTAATTTTGGGGTGCAAAATGTTTTACAAAGCCAAGTACATGAAACACCTTAAAAGTTTTCTTGTTATTGTTGTTAAATTTTCTTGCCAAATGAAAGATTTTTCGTTGAGACTTTTGCCTGACTTTTGACCCACTACCCCCAGGGCTATGGTGTTATTTTGCTGGCGGTAAGTTTTTAAAAGTCTAGGAAGCTGGGACAGAAGCAGAGATTTTTGTTTTTAAAACTCACACAAGTGGTGTGGGTGAGAAAACTTTTTAGGTATTGTTATTGTGTTATTTTAGCATTTTCTTTAAGACCCAAAAGTGTGTTTGTTTTATTGTGTGGAGTCTTGTACATACATATAGTTTTGTACGTAAATTTGTATGCTTTATATGAAGGCATTGCAGTCAATTTCATTGTAGCCATTACATCATTAATTGATGTATAGATGATATCTTTCTCGTTCTCTGATTTGAAACTTCTTTATAAGGCACCCAAAGATACGACTAGGCGACGGGCATACCTCCTAATGAGATATCATCCAAATTTCTTATTACTTTGAAAGCCCTATTGATGCCATTATGTGCGGAATAGAAAATCGTTCAAATGCCTGCCACGTCTTATTCGGGTGTAGCACATTCGAAATATCCATTTTCACAAAAGTTATTTGCATAATCCTGAGATTTAAGAAAACCCCATAAGAAAAACCCCCATGTGACCTCAAATCGCTTGTGCAGAATATTTAATGCGGCATGTATGATACGTTACGTCGTCATGTTCTTGATGATCACATCATCCAATTGAGGCCAAAAGAAGTTGGTAATCATCAATCTACAGTGCTCACCGTTGACAGTGATGGCCTGGTCAACGTCTTTCTTCCCAAAGTCCATACCAAACAGTGAATTTTTCAAGATGTATTGAACGCTGTTGGATTGGTATTGTCTCAAATTCGGCTGAAGATGATTTTTTCGATAAAAATTTAGACCAACTGCTCCAGAGTCTATTTAACGAACACAAGTCCTTATCTATGGTTATCTATGGTGATTAGACAAGACAGACTAAATAAATGACAACTAATTAGACAGATGTAGCTTCGCCAAAATGGATGTCGTAAATGGTCAGAGTTCGGAGGACCCTGTCTAATGAATGGCAATTCGGTAGAGAAAAATAAGCTGTTCCGCCGTCTCTGGGTTTAGATTCGATTATATCAGCCTAGCGGTCGACCAGGTACTTTCTTCTATCTCGACTGCGTTCGACAATGAGAGAAATTTATCCTTAATTTCCTGTCTAATTGTAACCAAGAAGACGAGGTTTTTTCATATGGTCTACATTCTGGCAACATGTTTCTCTGTGCCCAGAGGCTATAATGAGGAAGATCTTAGAAAAAACCAACATTTCCAGAAGAAATAGGTGACATTCTGGAACAAACTTGAATATCGATATGATGCTCGAAACTTTATGGCAGTATGGCTGTCGGAGTATGTCTAAATTTTCATAGAATATTCTGCTTTTGAGGGCAGCCATGACTTCTGTACGGAAGACATTGGAAATGTGTAAACGTTTCTGAACCAACTTCCAGCTGTCGACTTTCATTTGAGAATTTAGTGAGCTTTGAGGAGGCTTCGCACTTAAGATGTCTAATTACCTACGCAGATAGTTGTAGAGAACTATGTGTTAAATCGCCACCGTGAAATAGGGATCTATAACTCTAGCATGACTATGAAGTTGGTGAGGCCAACAGCTCATCGAGTTCAACAGGACTGCTGTAAGAGTTGCTTGCTGCTTCAGGAGAAAATCGTTAGGCAGGTTAGCAATCTCAGGTTAGCAATCTAAGTTAGCAATCTCGTATACAGAGATAACTCAAATAATCGGTCATTATAACCCTTCACTTTGGATTACAACCTAGCTTCTCACATCACTTATGTTGTGTGTGCTAATTTCACATCCAAATACTCATCATGATCACCACGTTAATCAGATGACAAAAGCTAAAGATCCCAATGCCATTTCTTGGCCTAACAATGATGACGGTAGTGATGAGCGTTTATTAAATGATCGTGGCATGAATCAAAGTACGGCTGGCTGTTCAAAATCACGTCCTAAATATGAAAACTAACGTTTGGTGGCTTCATCAAGACGTCGTGATAAACGTTCTTCGGTGGAGCAGTATGAAAGCGATGAATATTTGAATCTGAACGTCGCCGTAACTATCCTAAAGGTAGTGTACGCAGTGAACGTGGCACTATAAATGAAAATGCTGAAAGATCCAGCACGATAAATACTATTATGAAGACGAAGATTATGGCAGGGTAGATGGTTGTAATGAACGTGAATGTGAAAGAGGCAATGAACGTTCAAAGGCCGAGAGAAAATCTATGAATATGAAGACTATAGTCAGAATAGTTCTCGAAATGCTAGTGAAAGTGATATGGAAAAGGAAGACGATGGTGGCGGCATGACCAAATGCTGCCATGTACGGATACGCTACACATATTACTATCAACAAATGGCCAGAACTAATTCTCAAGCCTATGCTGAATGGTATAAAAAAATATTATTGGCCATGCTGCAGCAGATGTAACACAAGCTATGAATTAATCAGGTGCTGTTAATGCAGCAACTCATGCAGATGGTCATCTACCATCGAATGTTAATGATGGTCGCGAATCGGTGCATTTGGGGCATCGTAATTCTACCAGAAAGTCCTTTTAATACTACCCCCCTACCCAGTGAGAATTACATCAACGAACCATCATCATAAGGTGGTCAGACAGTGTCACTTCTTGAGAAAGCGTAGAATCCATCAGGGGAGTTCGTTTAGCATTTATTTTTAATTGTCTTTATCGCATCCAATAACTATTTATTTACGTTTTAAAACAATGTTCGTTTGAAAACAATTGTATGTTTTGATAGTTCTTTAGTTACGAAAACAAATAATTTACAAAACAATAGATTTTAGATTTAGATTGTGTCAATTGAAATTGAATTAAATAACTCTCCATCTCTCAGTTTATGTAGCTCACTCTCTCTGTAGCCCCCTGAGGAGGCAACACAACGATTTATATGCCATTTAAATGCAACACAATATTATTAAAATAAAAATAATTCACACATACAGACACAAACACACTCACAGATAGAGCAATTATTTATTTGCCACATATACAAGCACACCTCTGGTAAATAATATTTTCATTTCAAAAAAAGAACTAAAAGAGAGAGAGAGAGAAAAAAAAGGTCAAAACAATGTGTCAATAACAATCTCTGTCAGAAAAAAAACAAAAGTAAACCTAAAAAGCTACACTTTAACAGCAACTAACAACAACAGCAACTACAATACGAATCGATACGAGTAGCAATAACAATATTTATTTCATTGCCAAAACCTTTAGGGCCCATACTAGTTATTGTTATTGTGTTGGTATTGCTTTTTGCTGTTCTCTCCATAGTACTCTGTATCAACAACAATAAATTCAAATCTAAACCGTTGCTTACGTGCAATTGAACCTGGAATTTACAATTTACATATAAAAACTCACACAAATGCATACACTAACATACACAAATACACCAATGAGTAGAACAGAGGGAGAGAAAGAGCGTGAAGTTAGTTGCGACTCTGCACCTTTGCTTCGCATGCAAAATAAAAGTAGTTCGGTCTGGTCTGGTCTGCTCTATGCCAGCAAAAATTAATGCATAAAAACGCTCTACAACTATGGCAATAGCAACAACATAATGGTAACAATAGAACCGATATACTGGCTTCAGCAGAGTTGAACAAAAAAAGGAAAGAAAAAATTTATAGAAAATGGAAGAAAATGAATGAAAATGAAGATGAAAATAAACTGTGTAAAATGTATGAATGAAAATAAATGAATGAAAGCCAATGAAACTAAATTTAAACCATATTTACACAGAACAATCAAAATTAACCGTTTTGGAGGCGTATTATTAAAGTAGGGAACACTGAACTAATCATGAAACACAATACAAACCTCTTTGTCTTCTTTATTCTACAGGAAGTGTCTTCAGGGAGCACCTTATAACAGCAGGCTGGCAATCAAGAAGAAAATGTATCCCGTGGACTTAGCAGGGGTTCGAAAGGCAAGCTTGTCTGATTGAATGCATGCCACTCTCTTAACACGTTTACTGCCACGCGTGTTTTTAGTAAAATCCCCTTTAGGCCACGCGTAGTAGTAGTCAAATAAGCGTCACCCCAATACGGGTGACACGGTTCAATCAGAAACTTAACTGTCACCCGAATATGGGTGATGTGTCAGTTAACGTCTTAAGGACATACCCAGAAAGGTGTTAAATAGAAGTGGCAACGTCAGGGGATATTACATACATACATAATTGGTCATTATAACCCTTTAGCCAGGATTACGACCTGGCTTCTTACACCACTTACGTTTGTTTATTTTATACATGAGTGGCGAGAACCAACAGTTTAAAGGCAAGACAAATTTTTGAGAAACTTTTCATAGCACATTTTATTAACTCTCAGAGATTTTGTCACAAATCTGCTGAGGGGAAGTCGTCGAAAAAATATTTCTTCATTTTTCGTTCAGTTGCAGACCCAGGGTTTGAACCGAGGCCTCATGTCTAATGAGCCAACACACTACAAACTAGACTATGGCGACTATATTCGTCAGTGAATATTATGACATTAAAAATAGTTTTAATACGCCGGAATGAGGGCACATTTTAAAGTTCTTGGTTACATTCAATATAGCCGACCAACTAATTAAAGGCTGCCTTCCAAAATGTATCAATACAAAGTTTGTATACAGTTATACTACTATATATAAAGTATGTAGATATGCAATGTAACCAAACAAAGCATCAACCTTAAATCGGATGCCTGATTGCTTTTTGACTGCGTTAACAATACACATTGACGACGTTTTGAAATAGGATACATTGTATATATTTTGTACAGCGGCATTATGAAACACAATACTTTGTTCAAACACAAAGCAACTAACATTTTGGAAGGCAGCCAAAGTGTCTAACAAGAAATTACCGATCACTATCCATTATTATGAAAGCGTTAATGATACTGAGTCATACAACAGTTCAGCAGCTGTTCAACTTCAATTCCTTTACTGGAAAACAAAATTTATGGCAGTGTGTCTAGTTTATTTGATTAGACGATTATTTTCCAATACTTGCCCAACCAAAATACTTGTAAGATGAGCACTTATGAAATCTGTCAGTGAAAAACACTGAAACTATCGTGATTAGCCAGAAACAGAAGAAATAAACTATAACGAATGTCCATATATCTGGACATAATGAACTATGTTTCCCAGAAGTACATGAAAGCTGAAAATAACATGTCCATAGCGACGACAAGAGGTCTAAAGCTAAATGAATCTACCAGTATGGGAAAAAAATTCAAAAAATACAACCAAGGATTCTAGTATAGACGCTATGTAACGGGCATAGCACTATTTCTGAATAGGTAACTTTGTCGAAGCAGGATTTATACGCATACATTCATACGTACAGTTTAAAGTTGACTCCGATTGACAGATTTTTGAGAAACGTTTCATGCCAATTTTATTTACATTCAGAGAAAGTCTGAGGTTTGAACTGTGGCCTCACGTCTGATAAGCTAGCACTCTACTCTACTATATATACTACGGCGCAAATATGTTAAGGGAACATAAGTGCAGATAAGTCTCGATAAGTTCGAAGACCAACTATGAGCTTTCAGTTACAGTACTCGACAGACCATAGTCTGCATTAGTCGCAGTGAAAGTAAATTGTCTGTCGTGATCTCTAATAGTCTTTACCTTTGTGCACGACACATTGTCTATTCTATCTGAAGAGTTCCAGACTCCATGTGTTGTGAACAATAAGCTCTTCCCTGACATGATTACTATCAGGGAAAGTCTAAACTTGAGGTTGAATGACGATTTTTTTCGAAAAGTGTAAAGTAAGTTTGTCTCTTCGCCTGATGTAGTACGATTATTGCTGAAATAATGCTTTTAATCATACTGCGGAATTGATCTTGATTATACAAGTACCCACCGGTTATGCGAATACCAACATCTATCTCTTGTGACAGCTAAGCTTCAATTAGATCTCTTTAAAGTGCAACTTACCACCCTAAAGTGATTAATAATTGTTGCGATCCCCTTTCAGTGGATATTCCATATGTGTTCACAAGGGCACTCCGGAAATATATGCGGTGATAAACTTGCTCGAGCGGACATTCTCCTGTCAAATATCCATCCAGTTATGTAAATATATATCTTAGCTTTGCTTTACTATCTATAAGACAAATGTCTCTATCGTGTTCCGATTAAAGCTGGGTTGAGGAGGAAACTCCACAGTCAGTCTCATCTCAAAAAAAAAGAAAATTCCGAGAAAGCGTCACACAAAATTTCTTAAACGGTATGGAGGAAAAATCTCTGTCGCTGTTCTTATACTTACAGGTCTTTGTCTATTATGTGGGCATAAAGGAAGACTTTACTTGCATGCTAATAACTTGTGTGGAAGTTACGGATTGGTCGAGAAAAATGACAGTAGACAAAAGATGACACTGTCTCTGTCAATGTTCGAGTTTGGTTTAAGACAGACTTCTCTCGTTTGGCTCACTTTTTTTTTTAAGTCCAACAAGGTAATCGCTTCTTGAAGAAGTTAGCATAACCACAGATGAGAGCCCATGGTTAAAATGCTAGGTGGGACATTTCGAACAAAACGAATATGAAAAAAACGGCAGCTTCCTCTCATCAGTGTTGCACCAAAAATTCTGAGAGCAATTAAATTTGCCAAGAAAAGCTTCTGAAAAATCCGTCTTTCGGAGTTGTCGTTAAACTGCAGATCTCACTACTCACGGATAATATTGAAGCTAGGTGGTAACCCTGACCATATGATTATAATGAACAATTAATTAAGTAATCGCATCCTGAAAATATAACAATTCCCAAGTGTAATAATTTTCCAAACTGGTTTTCAATTCAAAGATGGATTGTCAGGACAGTTTGACAGCCCTTGCAAATTAACAGTGAGACATTGCTTAGTGTGGTATTGTAACGCGCTCCTATTTAGGATCAAGTAAGCTTTGGTTTCAGTCAGACAGCTCCTTTCTCTTATTTTAGCTCATAGTGCTTTTAGGCTCTGACTTTTTAAGAACAGTGGAAGTAATTTATATTCAGTGTTTGTGTTCCAAGCTATAGATAAACAATTTTACAGAATGGCCATGAATAGTATGGCCTTAGTTCAAGGAATTTGTAATTTTTTGCCTTTTAGTTCAGTTGCGTCGAATTACACTGAATTCTTCAAAAAATAACGAGGAACGTCATAGTTGTAATTGATAGAGAAATTTTATTTGCGACTATTTCCTAATGGAATTGCTTTACTCTTCAAAAAATTGCTGAAATAAACTCACACTCTCACCCACACTCTTTCGCTCAGCATATTTTCGGATTGATGATCATTTCCAAATGTAAAAACAAGCCACAATAATTGCAACACAACGCATTAAGTTTTATTACCCCTCAACACTAATGGGTTAAATGGGTCTTCTTTATGGGCTGGCTGGTTGGACTTGTATGAAAATTTAGTAACTTTAACTAACCAAGCATTTTAAGACATTAATGGACACACGGCTATATAGATGATACACACAGAGACTACATGGACAGACAAGCACAAGGTGGAAGCGGTATAGAATATCGATAAAAAAAAACCAAAAAAGAAAATGAAAAAAAAAACGAGAATAAAAATTGAACCCAAAACAATAAGAGTGGCAGGCAGTCAGCAGTCAGCTAACAACGCGTACCAAAAGGCATTACGTACAATTCATTGATAACCGATTGTTATGGAACCCAAATATTCACTGAACTGTAATGAAATGAATTAAAGCAACGGTAACAATAACAACAACAATAACAACAACGATTGTTACTCTTCTATTTGTCTACTCCACACATGAGTGTAGAAGAGGAGGGTGTATGTGGCAGCATTTACAAACAAATAAACGTTTATACCGTACCAGAGAGCAGTATCCGTTCGTATAACAATCATTTGCAACAGGCTTGTATAGAAAAAAAGAGAGAAAAAATGTAAGAAGAAAAGAAAAAAGAGAGAGAAAAGCTGCCAAAGGCCATTGATGGGACACATTTATATTCATACATGCTGGTAATACAAAACGAAATCCCCTGTATGCGAAGGGCACGAATACATATCCAAACTGGCAAGAATTTCTCTCACAATTCTACACATGAACGAATGTATAAAAGAAACAACAACAATAACAAGAAATATTGGCAACTATAGTTTCTTTAACAGACGACTTTATATCGGTTCGAAGGTAGATTTGTTGGCCAAATAAAGTCACTCACAACATATTTAAAGTGACTTTAACCGGGTCTTTTGTTTTCATTTATGTATTTTTGCAAAGGCAAATAAATTGTATCTCCTCCTTATTTATATGCTGGAATAAATTTAAATTTTTTTACATAAAAACAGTATTTATAGTGGAGGATAAAAATTGAGAGAGTTCGGCTAAGTGTTCTGCAAAGTCACATGATTGAGTTGGCGGTAAACTTTTTCATACCAAAGTAATCATTCCAAACTGAAATTACAAAGCTACGTAAGATGTCTTACACTTGTGATCTCCCGCAAACCATCACCATGAATTCGCTGTAGTCTAGAAAGTATTGTGTTGACTTATACCATGAGAATCCGTGTTTCGAAACCCCGCGCTCAAATATCTCGCCCAGCACGAAATATAAAAAATATTTCTTTCGACGATTTCCTTTCAGCAGTCTTTTGGCGAAAATTTTGAAAGCAATTTAAACTGCCATGAACATTTTCTCAAATCTTCTGATAATATTAACACAAACTAGTATTGTAATGATTGACCCTATCATCCTAGAATATGCTGCAGTAGACCAATTTCTCAAAAATCTGTCGTTCGGAGACGACTTTAAACTGTAGATGTTAATTTTCTACGCGAGTGGCGGGAGCTAAACAACAGATTTTTACTATGAGTTTTTGACAGAAATCAGCTGAGAGGAAGTCGCCGAAGAAGTATTTTTCGTATTTCGTTTTGTTGGCTATATCTGATCTGGGCCTTGAAACGAGGGCTCGCGTCTAATAAGCCAACACACTACCTGCTATACTACGGCGACTTCAAAAAGTAATACTTCTTAATATTTCGTTTTGTTCGAGACATCTGAACTGGATATAGGACTACGTGTTCCCGCATTATAAGCCAACTCACTGCCTACTGGACTGTAGATGGGTGATAGTGGTGAAAAACTTTGCTTATTAAATTCTACTTTTGATCAAAAGCTGGTGCTGTCAGACCTTCCTATGACATACATTGTTAATATTATTCCCTCCTAGAAACCTGTGGAGTGGCGTTTACCTCAACAGATTGTTTAACTTACAAATCCATACTGAAAACTTGTATGTCTCTCTCCCAGTTTCGAAATTGGATTGCTTGGCTTATTCTCCCTCGATATTTGGAAATGCAAGAAGAAAATATTTGCCTGCTTAAGTGGCGAAACATTCTAGCTTACGCAAAATCTCAGTCAGTCTGCCAGTATGTTTTTGCAAAGCGCGATCTGAGTAGAACTGCTGCAAGTTCCTAAGGACCTGATTAGAATTCCAATTGACAGTTTAATTTTTGTCAATTGAATCCTTTTGAAGTCTGAGTAGGACTGCTGTAAGTCCCTAAGGACTTGGTTAGAATTCCAATTGACAGTTTAATTTTTGTCAACTGAATCCTTTTTGTGTGTTGTTATGCTCTCCACGGTTTAACAATCGGCGATGGTTTAATTTTCGATTACAATTTCCATTTACTTTGCATTCATTTGCTACTTTAATCACCGACTAAAGGAATTCGTATTTGTTTTATAAAAAAAAAAAAACAGGAATAAAAACCCAGAAAAAATAAAGAGAAATGGTAACACAGATCGTATACGTAACAGTTATTCAAGTGGACATTGGACTAAGAAAAATGTATGGAGTCAGAGAGACAGCGAGAGTGAGAAAGAGAAAAACAAATACCAAGACTACGGTCAGGTTACTGTATTACTCATCATCTTTCTTTCTTTTCGTTTTCCAATTTGACTCTATTAAAGATGTAAATAACTTCAATAATACGAATGCCATTGATACGATACAATATTACGATATGATTGTACACATCCATACATACATACATACATAGACTCAGTGGTACATTGTATAGAAACAAAAATACATGGAATGTATGGGTTACCAGGACTGGTCATCCTTTTCGTTTTGCTTCATTTATTTTGTTGTTGCCGTGTTACGACTTTAATAGCGATAGAGGCCAGAGAAATAGAGACAGAGAGAGAGAGAGAGAGGTAATATAAATTCTAAATAAAATCAACTGTACGTTTGTGTGTGATTGTATATGCGTGTGTTTGTGTATCTATATTTATGATTATGTTTTGGGTTATTGAACAAAATCATAGAAATATATGATTATATTTGCTGGTGCTCAACATTGTATTTGTTTGTGTAACATTATGATGACGGGTATTAAATTTACTTCCTTTTTTTGATTAAAAAAGTACCAAGAAAAACAAATTTATCTACTTCACTACACTTTAATTTTTTGATGAATTTATTGTTGCGAAAATAAAAGAAAGAAACGTTTTTCATTTTTAATTTATTTCTATTTGAAGTTAGGTTAGGTTAGTGGGTAGCTTGCATGTACATATGGCCCATTGTGTTACTTAGTGTGAGGTAAGCCTCTTATCATTATCATTTAGTGGTAGGTATGAACCACCACGTGTTTCGAATCAAACCAACTAGTTTCCTTAGTGGCACGTTCGCCTCCATGCCCAGATCTTTAAACGATCTGTCACCCAAAAACCGAAGTCGTCTGCTCTGAAGTGCAGGGCACTCGCATAAAAGGTGTTGCACCGATATCGTTTCCTCCACATCATGGCAGCGTCTACAGAAATCCTGGTGGGGCAGGCCGAGCTGTGTCCCGTTAGAATCTCTGTTAGAATGCGAGCCGTTCTCTTGTCGAACTACAGTGGTTTCATCGTTCACCCGCAGATATGTCGAACCACCCATGGTTTGTTAAATTCCATGCTGCTTTTTCTAATTTAGAAAAGTAGATGTGCATATATCCCTTCTATCGCCTTCTCCTCAAACATATCCAATCCGGTCGGTGTCAGTTCGTCCGTATTTTCATTTCCTTCTATGCCACAGTGGTCCGGAACTCAGTAGAGGAGGGTGTTGCGTCGACGTATACAAACATTCAGGAGTTCTTGGATGTGGAGGAGGTAACGATATATGGGTTTTTTGATATAGATGGCGCATTTGATAACACCCCTCACGAGGTCGTAATAGATAGAATAGGTATTAAACACTCGATCTGCGAAAATATACACAGGAAACAGAACAATAAGTCTCAGCATAACTAGGGAATGCCTACAGGGTGATTTTCTTTCAATACTAATGTAAAGCATGATGGTTGTGGACGAGCTCCTGATAAATCTATCTGAGGTGGGCATTGACTTACAAGGAAATGCAGTTGATATTGCCTTAATGGCTAGAGGCTAGAGGAACAAAAGACAGCACTTAGTAATACTATCTGACAGTCAGACAGCCATTCAATCTCTCGGCTCTAATAATGATAAATCAAATATTGTAGAAGAAGTTTATCCTCGGCTGGGTCGCACATCATGTGGAAATTCTCGGCAATAAGCGCGCAGATGAGCTTGGGAAGAGGGCAGCTTCCACATTGTTGATGGGATCGGAAACTTTCTGTGGAGTGGGAACGTATGCTTGGAAGGAATGTTCAATGAAAACGAAGATAAGGGAAGGCAAAGACTTTTCTCTATCCAAGAGTAATCAAAACTTTTGTCGGGAAACTACAATAAAATGGTAGTCATGCATCAGGCTTTTCAGAAATGCTCTGAGCTGGATAAACTGACTTTTGACAGGGCACTGCAGACTCATGTGCCCTTATTCAGAATTAGTCATGTTCGATACCAACATGTAGACTTTGTGATCATGGGAAAGAATCATAGGAACACATTCTTGGAACCTAAGGGGTATTAATACATGTTAGAAGGAAACACCTGAATGTAGATCAGTTGATAGGGGATGTGTTTCTTCCAACCAGAAGATAATTTCACTTGATTTTAATTTCGTTTGGTCTGTTACCCTTAAAAAAAAGGAGAGAAGCATATATCATGGTTTTTAAAACAGAACAAAACAACATTTTTCCTTGTAACACTTCAAAGGGAGTGTATGGCATGCTAATAATACGTAGAAGGCTTTCAGGAACACTTTGAAGGTGCAACCCAATGCTTATATATGTATAGCACGACGGTCAGTAAAATAGAACGAATTTGAATACGACTCAGATGCAGTTTGATAGGGTACAGGATTTGCCATGTGCCGGTATAATTGAGGCATTCAGAACCTGTTCTCCAGTGGAGTTGAAAGTTTTTTTTTTGGTTCGCTTGCAAATTGTTTTTATAACCAGAACTATGGAAATTATGGTGAGGATAATGGAAGACAAATGTAAAATGAAATACATCCGGCTGCACCGAGTCCGGAGAAATTTAGTGTATGTGAACACTAAAATTTAGGGTAAAACTATGAAACGAGGATGAGTAACAATTTTGTCACCGAGTGCTCTTATAAAACAAGAAACATACGGATGAATCATGGACAGATAATGGGACAGTAACGGTAGTTTGATGTTCAAGAGAAAGAAAAGTATGAGAAATCTATGGGAAAATGGGGGGATATTACACAAGCAGAAGATTAAACTATCGAAAGATGTTGTACAGTTTTCTAGAAGGTAGTAAGTTGGCTTATTAGACGTGAGGCCAAACCCACATGCTAAGGACAAGCTAACAGTCATACCGCAATCCGAGCAGTCAGATTATACGAGATTGCCTCGATAATAATAAGTAGAGTTCCAGATGGGTAAACTGAATTAGCTTAAGCTGAATTAATTTAAGCTAATTCCTCTCCGCAGATTTCTGGCAAAAACTCTGAGAGTAAATAAAAATTTGCCATGAAAAGTTTCTAAACAATTCGAAGTCGGCTTAAAACTGTAGACGCCGCCACTGATGGATATAATTAACTCACACAACATAAGTGGTGTGAGAAGCTGGGTCGTCATCCTCACTCAAGAATAGTAATGAGTAATTATGTATGTATGTATGTAAGATGCTTTCAATTCAATTTAGATGGAAAGAACATGGGACATAGAGAAATTATTCAAAAGTCAAACACTCAGATCGTGGAGGTAAATTGAACTCATTCCACCCAGCAGCAGTTAGAAACAAATGAAAGTGAAGGCAGACAACTATGAAAACTGAAAGGCGGCTACAGGGTATGCTCTCAAATACTATTTCTTTAGAAAGATTCTCTTGCACTCATCAAGTTTAAACTCATTAAACTGTTGTCTCTTAATCAATTGGCTTTCAAAAAATAAATCGCTTGCAATGATTTTTATTGTCAATAAAATTTCAAGCGTGTCCATTTTACTTTCATGCAGAGAAGATGCTTCTAATCATGGTATTAAATTTCCTTCTGGAGAGTCCTTTTAAAAATAAATATCCAGGATATCATCTCAAGTTTTTATTACAATAACTGTAAGTATCATAATATTTTATAACAATAACAACAACAACAACTATATAATGGAAGAATACAGTGACAACAATACTGATAACAATAACAAACAGGTAAATTATCCCAAAAACTATAAATTTTTTTCTCATAAAACTTAACCACACAAAAATGTCATGATAAAACGAAAACAAAAACGAATAGAAAAAAAATGTTAAAGAAATTCGATTAATATGAGGAGAAGTCAAGAAAAAGGATGCTGCCATAAGATAGAAAAATTATACTTGAACTAAAGGAGTCCAAGAGGACAACAACAATAACAAAAAATAAAATACTAGAGAAATATGGTCTGAAAGAAGAAAAGCGTTGTAATAACATCGTATTTTCTTGACCACCGGTGGTAACCAGGCAATCCAGACAAACTCTGTTTGTTTTTTCCTCGAAATACATTCAACCAAAGCGCAGAAAATTTTTTAGGATTGCAGGATAATAAATGAAAAAAATGCTGGAAAATATTTCATAAAGAGAACTGCAAATATCTACGTTATATGGGTTCCTTGTTGTTGTTTGTTTTTTTTTGCTTCTTCAAATAACTTGTCTTGACTTAGCCAAGGTAAGGCGAATAAAGTAAGACCACCTTTAACCACGTAATGCAACGTTTCTATTCCATATAAAATAGTTTTAAGGTCAGAAGAGCTCCATTTACTGGATGCAGTTGTATTAGTATTAACCGTTGCATTCCTTAAGCAAAAAGTTGTTCTTCCTTCTCTGGATTTCTTGCCCCGTCTATAGTTTCAATGAATGTTGAAATTATTGTTTAAACTTTGGCGGAAATTAATTTAATGTGGATATTTTATAACAACCGCCGTCATAATTTCGTTTTCGTGTTCTCAGTTTATTATGTGTGTGGGGTTTCTGTTTCTGTTTCCCTTTTTCTTTTTCTTGATATCCAAGCAAAAGATAACAAAGACTCAAGAAGGAAAGTGTTTGGTATTTTGAAAAAAATTTAAAGAAAGCTAAACTTAATAAAAAGCTTATAGCATAGCAATAGGAGATGGCAACCCTATTAGTCTAGAATCTGTTTGCAGTCAGCTGATAGAACTTTATTTATGAAACTGAAACTAAGCAAAGAAATAATAAGAAATTAAGGAAAATGCTTTTCGAGAGCCCTATGATCCTTACTTGAAAGCAAAGGAATACCAAAAAATATTGAGGCAAGATGTCTAATGTAGCTTTGTGATCTACACGAGTGAATCTGATTACAATACTTCGCTGGTTTAAGGCAGACCTATAGCATTTCAATCATCCTTTCTCTAGTCTTATTTTCAGTTGTTTGTTGACATCAGATCGATGGCTTAAGCTTTCAAACTAATTTTCTCAGTCGTGCTACAATGTCAAGCCCTGATGCTGATTGTCTTGTCAGTTAGTTTTAAAGCATCGCTTTACGAATTTTCCAAGCCTTGCAGAACCCTTCTTTACATAGCGAGTCTTTTAACCTGTAATCAACAACATATTCTGCGCATAAAAAACTTGGTTAGTTATTTTGTTGGTAGGTATTAGTTAGTGTCTGCCACATCATAAACATTTCTCAAACCTGCATGAAGCTCTTACTTATTTCGTCATATCGACATACGTACGAAAGTTCACTCGATCAATACATGATATCTTGAGAGCACTTGCCAAATATCATGGGTCAGTGGTTTTTAAGGTTAAGTAATCAACTCTCTCCGCTAGAGAGCTCTCTAGTTAAATATGTTGGCCATGATCTCCAATAGGCCTGTGTTTAGTCAAGATAAGCTCAAGTCTAGATAGTTCTTCCCTGTATGACAGAACAATATCCGAGGAGGTAATTGCTGTAAAAGTTAGGAAGCACCCGATAGATATCAACGAAAGAGAATTAAGCTTTATAATAGACAAGGAGCAGTGTCTTCCCAGGATCAGGACACCAGGGGAGCGCTCAAAATCTATTAGAGGCCAGCGATGGTGAAAGACGGGTGATGCGTGTATTAGCGGAAGTCATCGAAGAGGACAACAAGATTTTGTCATGCATCGATTTAAGCGTAAACATATAAGTTTCAAGTGCGACATACTCACTGAAGAACATGATGTAGAGAAGGTTTTGGATTCAAGCCAAATGTAATTACATACCATGATGTGCCTATAGAAGACAAATGGAATGCCGGCCATCTTTTTGTAAGACGAATTTTGTGCAGATTCAAGACAATCAAAGGGTAATATAGAGGACTGCAAAAACTAGAGCAGCAATGAGAATGGCGGCTGGTCGGTTGGACATTCCATTAAGACAATAAGCGTACAGATACAACGTTAAAGCATAGAATTCTGGATGGCCCCGTAATATAATACGAATTCGGTGTTTCAGTCAGGATTTCAAAGTCGGATACCAGAGTGATTTTAGTGGTTGGAAGTCCCACATTTGTTTTATTGTTTTATACATTTTTGGATTATTTGGATTATTTGAATTACGGACGTGGTAATCCTTGAGATCATATAGAATCTATGAACCCTTCACCTGCGATTGCCAAAGAATATCCTAACATCCCATGAGCCAACTCGTACACTAGTTATTCTCATAGAAAAAGCTGCTAACAAATGTTTCTTAAGAGTATCACTAAATTCCTCTACTTTTCGATACTGACTCAATAGTGGAAGCCGTCTGTTACGTTCAGAACAATGCAAAGAAATCATCAGCTGGACACTATATGGCCGTCGCCTTCGAAGTTAAAGAAGTATAATATAATCCCAAAAACCTTTCAATTTCTGTATACTGGTCTGATCTATCGGGCCCCTCAATAAGTGCTTCCTGTCTTTAAATTAAATTGTAGTCGCCGTAGTCTAGTAGGTAGTGTGTTGGCTTATTAGACGTAAAGCCAGGGTTCGAGCCCCAGGCCAGACATCAAAACAAAAATACAAAAAGTATTTCTTCGGCGACTTCCTCTCAGCAGATTTCTGGCAAAAACTCTGAGAGTAAATAAATTGCCATGAAAAGTTTCTCAAAAAATCTGTCGTTCGGAGTCGTCTTTAAACTGTAGGTCCCACCACTTATGTATAAAATTAACACACACAACATAAGTGGTGTGAGAAACTAGGTCAATAATCCTGACTGAAGGGTTGTAATGACCAATTATGTATGTATGTATGTCTTTAAATTAAAATTAAAAAAAAAAAAATAGAAAAATGCGTGTGCCTAAAAGTCACAGCTTTTCTGGGTGAACCGCATGTGAAATGCGCAATTTGTGACTGTGATGGCATGTGTTATGTTGGCTTTAAGATTGTCGTAAGATATAAGTCGCTTATATCTGCAATTGGCAAAACCGTACATGAAAATGTCTAACGGTATCAATACAACCGGTCTTTATGGCACATTCCGAATATCTAATTTTGCTTGAGCTGTGTGTATCACGCAGCCTAGGCCTGTTAGCACAACATGTAGTTGACGAGCAGTTTAAGAAATAATAAAAAATTCTATTGTAATGATGAAACTCTTAATTCCCCCGTTGGCATACTTCCCTTCCATATTGTGCTACTAGCTATACTATCACTGACTTTTGCTTTATATCCCATACAAATATCTGTGTGTGTTTGAGTGTGCATGTGTGCATGTAGAAAATACCTTTTCTGGCCAATTCATTCATTGTTGCCAAGATTTTCTTTATTGTTGGTTTATTAGTTGTTGTATTCATTTTTAATTTTCCCAAATTAATTATGATTTAACTTTATGAAGTTTATTACCATTAAAGTTTCATCTTTTGGCCCTGATCATCCTTCCTTCCTACTTCCATCCCTTCCTTGGTCACATCATTATTTCATTTTCTTTGTTTTCTAATTCGTGGTTTTTAATTTACTTTTTATCTTTCGCTTTGGCATTTTGTGAAATTATTGCGATATTTGGACCATTTTTTTCTGTCTCTCTCTCCTCTCTATCTCTCACTCTAATGAAATTAAATATTTTAAGCGGATCTATTTTTTTTTCTTTAATTCTTCCATCTTGTTGTTGTACAACAATGCTGCTGTTTTGGTTACAAATTTTAATACAAAGAAAAAAAATTAATTTCGTGCCAAAAATCTTAATTGGATTTACAGTTGATTTCAGTAGATACAGTAGACTGGGTAGTGCCTCCTCTATTTCCTTTTAATTTTTTTTTTGTTTTCAATTTCTTGACTTTCCATTTCCATGAGGAGGAGAACACGAATACAATCAAATTGTCGCTAAATGAGTCATTAATTGAATTTTAAGGATTTCTTTATTTTTATTAACTTGTGTTTGCCTTCAAGTCATTTTAATTTTCGAACAAATTTGCATAAAATTTTCAAGCTAAAGTAGGCTAAAGATTTAAGAAAAGAAAAAAATTAATAAAGAACACGATTTACATTTAAATAAGTTTAGTGAAACTTTGAAAATGACACTCAGAGAAATATTGCAATCAAAGAGAATATTGTTGGCAATCGTTTTAGTGTTCATCGAAAGCTACAGTCTCTTCTTTGTTGTTTGTTGTGTGTTGTCTTACTTCAGGATGTTGCTTGTTGCAATTAAGGACAACTCTCTGTCTTACTTGATAACCATACATGCGTTTACTTAAGAGATGCACTATCGGCGCTTAGGTTCACACATGTATTTTATTTTCTTTCTAACAAAATCTACAAATTGGGCGTGAAGCTACGATCCTACGATCTTATTGCTCTGAAGAGCTTCAGAACCCTCTCTCTGTCTTAGTACTTGATAAGTACCTAATTTCTTCCTTATGAGATGTATTTCCACCACTCAAATATTCATTTTCCTTCTCACAGAATATATCGGGTGGGCTATCTATCCAACCATCGGTTATTCGAATCTGACAATACTTAGGTCATTATATTCTGTCACAAAATTCATTTTATTATCTCTACTGAACATAATGAATTGATTTACGCTTAAGCAACGTTAGGATTTATTGGGCCAACGAAAAACTGCACGATGATGTCGATTTTGCAAAAAAAAAAAATCATATTTTAGGCTGAAGCTCATTTTCATCTTCGTGGGTACATTAATAAGCAACACTGCCATATTTGGGGTTCTTGTGAGCCATGACGGTCTTATAGACCCATTATAAGTGACTGTTTGATGCGGATTGTGGAACGGAGGCATCATTAGCCCATATGTCTTAGAAAATGAGGACGTCACAACCATTACTATCAATATAGACACTTATTGCACCATGATAACCTAATTTCTTGTACCCGCACTTCATGGATTTGATGTGCACGATGTTTAGTTTCAACAGGATGGTGCAACTTGCCACAATCGATTTATTGCGTCAAACGTTTAATGGCCGTTTAATTAGCCGTAATGGTAATGTCAATTGGCCGCCAAGAATCTGCGATTTGACACCGTTGGACTATTTTCTGTAATGCGCCGTTAAAGAAAAGCGCCAACATTCGTGATGCCATTGCTGAGATACGACTTCATACACTCGAAATTGGTCCGATCGAATGAGGTACTGTGAAGCCAGACTCGTCAGCCATATGAATGAAATAATATTAAATTTCCAACAGGAACAATTGTAAATATTTGTAATTGTAATAATAATAAATTGTAATAGTTCACAACAAAAAAAATAAATTTGACAAAATTTCAAACCGTTTCCGTTTTATTTGGGCAACTCACACAAGCCGTTGTATCGTTGTATTGAGTGTAAACAAATAAGTGTATTCAATACAACATACACGATACAAAGTCGTGTGAATTGCCCAATTGTATTTTTTAATTTAAGTTTTTAAATGGCCCAGCCTTTATGTATTGGTTGGTTCGTAGGGGTACCAATTGTTTAGAGAACTGAAATTCTCAGGGTTCCCACATCATCTGTTTAGATTCTAGAGTGGTAAGTATTCTAATTAAAATGGCGAAATATTTTGTATTGAGATAGAATCAAAGAAATATTGAGAATTGTGGTTGCACCCTACTACTCCCGGCTTATATTGAGATCTGAGTTATCCTAAGCTTTATTTTTATGAAAACAAATGGGTGTCATAAATTCTGAAAATCTGCTCTTAGGATCACTTATTCTGTTATTCAGTTCAATCGTATAGGAACATAATCGTCGTCATGTAATTAGACTTGAGGCCTCTGTTCAGAACCAAGGTCAGAAATAGTCCAAAAAAACGAAATATGAAAAAATATTTCTTCGGCGACTTCGTCTCAGCAGATTTCTGGCAAAAACTCTGAGACTAAATAAATTTGCTATTAAAAGTTTCTCAAAAATCTGTCGTTCGGAGTTAACTTTACACTGTAGGTGTGAAAAACTAAAGCGTAATCCTGACTGAAAGGTTATAATCACCAATTATGTATGTATGTATATGTATGTCGGAACAATTGGGTCGAATTATGCTTGAATATACGTACGACTTGATGGCAATTCCCTAATATGTTGTTGCTTTTTCTGTTTGGCTATCCGAATTCACATCTGAAACATATTTGTACACCATTTTAGCGTTTATGGCTGTTTTGCACTCTCTTCAAACTATGATTATATGATCTGTTGCCTTGAGTTCATATATTCTTCATGACTTTTCTCTAAGTGTACTCGAAATCTTCAATACAACGATTTTTTCCTCTCAATTTTAAGTTGAAATTCAGCTTGTGGCCACAGGCAACAGCATCTTATAAGGACATTAATTAATTTGCTATACGAAATCATTTAATTGCAATGAAAATTCATTAAAAAAAAAAAATAACGAAAACAACAAAAACAAATAGAAAGAAAAAAAAAACACGTTTTTAAACTTTAATATCCTTATCGGCATCAGGTTACAAAATCTCACAAAGAAAACGAGAGAGAACGAAAGAAACAAAGAAACAAATGAACACAGTTGAACAAAAAACAAAAAAAAAAACTCACACACAGAAAAGTTCTTAAAGAGAAGTAAAAGAGTGAGAAGGACAATAATGAAGCACTGGTTATAAGAACGATTACAAAGATAACAACAGAAAACAGAGGATATATATGTATGTGTGCCTATCAATACACACACATGAATTTACACACGCATTAAAAACACGAGATGCCTATCATTTAATACGCGGTTGTTATATCACACATGCAATCAATATCGGCCGTTGTGTTGTTAACTCATTCATGTAAGTGTATTGTAAGTGTATGTGTCTTGTATTCATTGTAAGGCACAAGGATAATAGGACAACATAAAGAAAGCCAAGTAGAATGACATTAAAAAGCCTTTTGTTAACTCATTTAAATACATAGAGATTACACGGGTTTATGCGGTGATGCAAGTGTAAAGGCCGGACAATTTTTTTCTCTTCTTCTTTTGAGTAAAAAAAAAATAAAATCATTGCTTTTTGTGGTGATAATTGTAACGATAATTATTACATTGATAATGATGGTGAGTCATGTGTATAATAAGGTTAAAATTACATGTGATTTATGTACATGGGTTTTATTATTAAAGTTCAAAGTACTCGCATCAACAAGGAAAAGTTTCTTTCTTCGTTTAAGAATTAAAAATAATTTGAAAGAGGCTTTCAGTTGATATTGTTTGTCTATTTAACAATGTCAAGTTCTTCTTTTGGTTCAGTTTTTGTTCATTTTATAACCTGTGCTGTTTTCTACAGGCAAGGGAGTGAGAATTCCTGGCAGGATATTCATTATAATCCTGGATGGACAAGAGTTATGACCGGTTTTATATTTAAAAAATGTTTTCTCAAATACAAAGACAGGTAGTGTTTATAGTGTACAGTGAAGTCGCCGTAGGTCTAGTAGGTAGTGTGTTGGCTAATTAGACCGTAATGACACGGTACAATCCCCAGGTCAGAAATCTCCAACAAAACGTAATATTTAAATATGTTTCTTTGGTGACTTCTTCTCAGCAGATTTCTGGCAAAAATTCTGAGAGTAAATACAATTGCCATGAAAAATTTCCCAAAAATCTGTCTTTCGGAGTCGACATTAAACTGTAGGTTCCGCTACTCATGTATAAGATTAACGCAAACAACATAAGTGGTGTGAGAAGCTAGGTCGTAATCCTGGCTAAAGGGTTGTAATGACCAATTATGTATGTTATGTATGTAGTGTACATATTTGTAGTAAAAGAAACAACAACAACAACAACGAAATTGGTCATTACAACCCTACAGTCAAAATTACGACCTAGCTTCTGACAGCACCTATGTACATATGTGGTGTGTGTTAATTTTTATACATAATTTAGAATACGAATATCACAACACTAACACAGAAAAAGAAATTGTACATATGACAACATTACATTTGGTGTGAGCGTGAAGGATCTTGGAAAAATAGCTCGGGTAAAGAACTCTTCGCAAGAGGGGAGGAATAGTAAGATACGGCTATAAGCACCTACAAATACTCAAGAATGCAAATAAAGTGCAATAATTTGTGTTGTTCTTTTAATTGAAATTTATTCATTTATTAGCCCTTTCGGGCTTAGAAAAATTGTCATTGTGGACGGTATTTCACGTCCCCATGACGAGGTATTGGTTAAAGTTTTCAACAAGCAATAAACGCACCTCAGTTAACACTTCATTGGTTACGATATTACCACTGCGCAATGCTAATGATCATCAGCAAATGCGTCATTATATCTTTTAAAATTAATATGAACTAAATGAGAATTATATAAGAAAGAAAATGTAAGAAATTGTTATTAAGGATGATGAAATAGGGGTTGAAAAAACGATACTATCAAAAGAAGTTCCACCCTATGCTCAGTGTGATTATAGGAGTCATTACTGGGTATTGTATTATAGGCACTCATGCAAGGCGCATCGATATTAAACACATGGCAAATGTCTGCTGCCAAAGCTGTGGAGATGACGAAGAGGTGAAACTGTTCTTCCTTAATTGATGCTTTTGCGGACAACCCAAGATGTTAAGATATTTTATTTAATATTTTAGTGTTTGAACCATTTTTCATTGTCTGTGATTATCACCATTAACATTTAGATTTATTATATTACATCGTTACTGTTATGCTGTTATGTTAAGCGTCACACTACTTCAAGAGAAAGTTGCGTGCTGGTCTTACTGCACCAGCTACAATTCACCTATCACGCTACCTTCAGTTTAAAGTCGACTGCGAACGACAGATTTTTTGAAAAACCTTTCATTGGAATTTTATTTCCACTCAGAGTTTTTGCCAGAAGTCGCCTAAAGAAATATTTTTTCATATTTTGTTTTGTTGGAGATCTCTAACCTGAGGTTTGAACCGTGGTCTCACGTCTAATAAAGCAGCACACTACCGACTAGACTAGGAGGCAAAAAAGCGTTCATAAGATTGTTTCTCTCATTTTTAAAATACGCATGAACATTTTTAATATGTCCTCTATGCAGTTATATTCGCAAACTCCTATCGCGTGTATTGCCCTTAAAAGGACAATCCAATATCACGGTATCACTGACACGATTTAAAAATATTTTTTTTTTCATTTGGAAATTCCAAACTTTCCGTAAAAAACCTGACAAACTACAAATCTAACTATAGTTGAAGGATTTTCCTTATGTCACTAGCATCACTTTCATACATCAACCACCATCTATACCGTGTTACATAAATCGAAAATATTTTCTTACACCCGCTCTAACCTTCAAAGGTTTTGGTAGGTATTTGCCACAAAGCGTACATCACATCCTTTCTATGTAGCTGTTCGACATTGTATCAATGTACCATTGATGTGGTTACATGGCTTTCGCCAGGATAAAATTTTTGTTACTGCTTACAGTTACTGGCTTTAGTTCTAAACGTTTTCCAGCCAAAGTGTGAAATGTAAGCAATTGTGGGTTTATTGGTTAACCCGAGTCTATATGATGAACACTTTACCGCTAAATTGTTTGGATTTTGGTATGTGCGTGTGTGTATGTGTATGTGTATGTGTGTATTGTGTTTTTTTTTGTTTTTCAGAAAAGTCAAAAGGACTTTTTCTTCTCTGTTTTTTTTTTTTGGTGTTTATGGACATTTAACACTTTTATTGCCTGCTTTTTGATTTTCTTTCTTTCTTTCTACTGGTCATACTAACTAACCATGTCATTAATGTATCATCTGACATGTCTTGTGCTTGTGCCTGGTCTTTGGTTTCAATTTCGAGTTTTTTTTCCATTATACTGTGTGTGTGATGCATTTTCGGACATTGAAAGATTTCATAGCCAATGATTTATGAAAGACTATGAAATTATTTTCTTGAAAGTACACCCAGAGAAAAAAAATTCATGTGTTAACTCGTATGCATAAATGCATGGATGAGTAATTCTTAGGAATTCTGTTGCTGTTAAGTGTTTCTGAGATAGGACTGGGATTAATTCAAAAATTATAGAAGACTGCCTGGAAAGGTCAATCAGCTAGGTCTGAAACTTTCGGTAGAGCTGGGAAGGATATACACAGTGAAAGAGAACATAGAGAGAGACACAGACACTTTTCAAACCAAATAATTTGGAGGCAATCTAAACTTAAAATCGTCGTAGTCTAGTATTTCTTCGGCGACTTTCTCTCAACAGATTTCTGGCAATAACTCTGAGGGTATAAATAAAAATTGCCTTGAAAAGTTTCTCAAAACTTTGTCGTTTTGAATTGACTTTAAACTGTAGGTCCAGCTACTCATAAAATTAACACACATAACATAAGTGGTGCCTGAAAGATTGTAATGACCATTTTCTTATGTACGTTCTTCCTGGAAAGCTAAGTCAACTATGCCATAACCTTTCGGCAGAGTTTGGAGGGATATGTATACTCAGTGGAAGGGAAGATAGGCAGAGCGATAGAGACACTAATTTGGAGGCAATCAAAACTTTTGTTGAATAATGAAAATAGAAAGTGATTTGAGTTACGCATTAAACCACCGAGGATAAACCTGAGGTTAAAATCCTACCTTTGGCCACGGCTGTGTTTACCCTAAGAATATTTATTTAGAATGAAGACTGTGAGGAATTAATGTATTCCAAAAGAAAACACCTGCTTGATAGGGAATTATCCTCGTTGACACCGAGCAACAGTCTAAGGAGGAGCCATATTCTCTGCATTTTGAGGGTAGTACAATAGACAATATGATCGTAGTACTCTGACACCTCTACACGACAATAATTATAACATTATGAGCTGCCACGTTCTCTCTTTATTCACAAGACCTTAAGCTGGGTAAATTATCCAATTCGCCACTTTTTTACGTTTATGAAAATTTTTGTATCGAATGAAGCCCATTTTCATCAGGATGAACTCGTAAATAAACAGAACTGCAGAGTCGCAGAGGAGACGTGTAGTTAAAGTTCGTTCCAACCACTTTTTGAAGACTTTAGACGACTTCTTGGTGCCTGTAATACAAATTTTTCCTGATTATATGCATTTCTTATTCGATTACTATGGACTTTTGACTGTGTTTCCAGGGTTAAGAGAAGAGGTTTGTTCTTTTTCGTTACTTTCTTGGTCTTTTCGCAATTGGTCATTACAACCATTTAGTTAGAACTACAACCTAACTTCTCATACCACCCATGTTGAGTGTCGCAAATTTATACATGAGAGCGGTATCTACAGTTTGAAGTCGATTTCGAACGACATGTTTTTGAGAAACTTTTCCTGACAATTTTATTTATTCGCGGAGTTTTTGCCGGACGAAATATTTTCTTCAGATTTTGTTTTGTTAGATATGACTGAGCTGGGGTTTAAACCGTGACCTCACGTCTAATAAGGCAACACACTACCTGCTAGACTACGACGTCTTCAACAACCAGTACTGCTGACAACTCTCAGAATCGAAAGCAACACATTTCGGGTGCAATCTATGGCAAAAAACTATTTAAACTATACTCTTAGGAGCTCGCGTCTTGTCTGTTTGCATTACTTTGGCTGCCATATAGCGGATCCTGGATTCTTCATTATCTCTTTGTTTGGTGGCTTATTTCTTAGTGAAGCATGTTAAGCAATCTTCATACAATAAGGTTCTGTCTATGCTTTGAATCATTACCTTCTTCTAAAATGTAAAGCGTGGTTATGTTAGGTATAGAGGTGAAGGCGTATGCTTATTGAGCTTTAATCTTACGTAAGAGGTGATACTACCTGATTTTTCTATGATTTTCGTTTTTGATGGTATTTTCTCTGGCTGGTAGAGAGTTTCCACTTCATTTCTCGAATTCAGTGAGAATGTTTTTCTTCTGCCGAATTCGATACTGGATTATACGAATTTTTTAATCAAGGTTTTTAACTGCTGTGATCTCCATCTTTAAAATAAAATTTCGGTCACAAAATACCAGCCATCATGCAGTCTATCTAGGAGTTTTGATCTGAAATTTTACTTTCCTATGGAAGGAGTTTCACCATAGCCACGGTTTCCATTAGATATTAACATCTTGAGTTTTAGGTTTTCAATAATTTTTTTAATTTGCTTTCAGTGTATTTGTTTTCTTATCATTTCTCCTTTAAGTTTTGTTCTTTACTGTCCACATCAGTTGAGCATAAGCGAGCCAATTTAATATTTAAAATTGACTGAAAAGTATCAATTAAACACACAAACCTCAAATGACAATATTTGTACACTTACATGGCATAGTATGGGTATTGGGTATGTGTGTGCATGTGTACTATGCATGATCTCCTAGGATAGAGTGGGTTGTATAAGTGCATGCACTTGTACGCATCGATTTAATGCCTTCTTCTTTCTTATTTCTATGCATCGTTATTTATGAGTGCGTTCATGTATCCATGTGTGTATGCATTTGAGAAGTTTGTGGTCGTTCTCTTTACTTTACTTCCATTGTGTGTGTATTTGTGCGTGTATGCCTGTGCCGTAACAGTGTAAGATGAGGGTTTTGTAAGCATTTGATATATTGAAGCACTTAATTGGCTTTCTTATGATTTAAAGGAATTGATTTTTCAATGTGTGTTCCACTCCCTTTCCCTTTTATTGTTTCTTTTCTTTTTTGAGGTTATTAATTGGAATTTATTATGTGATGAAAAGGGGTTTGAAGAAAAATAATTGCAAGACATACATACATAGTAAGGTTGTTCTTTTGATATAAAGAGAGTGAACCTTTTAGTTGATAAATACCAAAAGAAGAAGACTAATGTTAGGAGGGTCCAAGGACTTACAAGCTTATCTGTTTCCAGGGGGATTTTACCAGAGTACTGACCTAATAGGGGGATACAGTCATGGACAGGATGCAGTTATTAGTCTGGCCATTAAACAATTTTAACTTGGCACAAGGAGGACACATCGCAGCGAAGATGAGGAGTACATTCAGGAGTATTTACTGAATATCTCGAACTACTTCTTGCATGAGATGCTGTGATACAAACCAGACAAGTGTAATGTACAGTGGAATGTTCCAAAATTTTGGAAGAGATGTCTTCAATCTGGGATTCGCTGATTGCAGTTAAAAAAATAAGGAAAGTGTGGAGCTACACACAGACCACCAAATTCAAGGCGGAGCTAATAAACCTAAATCTGACAATTCAGATGTCAATAGCTGTCCTTATATGTCCATTAATCACTCAGAGTCCATTCAAGAGTCAAAAGGCAATGAAATTTTCGAATGTACTGTCTTGAATGATTCGAAAGGTAAAGGTCCTATGCACGGTGCAAAACCTGTAACTATAGAGCATTACTTACTTACTTAATTAAAAACCCTTCAGTCACGATTACGACCTAGCTTCTCACACCACTTGTATTGTGTGTATAAAGTCCACGTGCAGCGTGACCTACAGTTTAAAGTCGACTGCGAAGCACAGATATTTGAGAAACATTTCATGACAATTTTGCTTACACTCAGACCATTTGCCAGAAGACTACTGAGAGGAAGTCGCTGACGTAATATTTTTTAAGATTTAATTTGTTAGAGATCTAGTAAAGGAATACCCAGATGTGCAACCTAAAAGACAAGCATCTATATTTTAAAAACGATGCAAATAGAAAATCTCTCCGAGAGGTATGTGTGTTTACATACTGATACAGGCTACTGGAAGCTGTAGCAACTGGGTCAGAACTTTTCTGTAGAGTGGAAAGAGATGTTTGAAAGGGTACACATAGCGGAAGGGAAGATAGAAAGAGGCAGAGGCTCTTTTTAAACCAAATAGGTTTGAGGTAATCTCAACTTTATTGGGTAATTAAAATTGAAAGAGATTTGAGTCATACATCAGGAATAATCTGAGTTCAGAAACCGTCCTTTATGGTGGACACTGTTTACTCAAAGAACATTTATTCAGAATTGGGATCGTTTCGAATCCAATATGTGGATTCCGTGATAATGAGAATTAATTATCAGAACACATACTGGGAACCTGTGAGGCATTGATGCATACCAGAAGAAAATACTTGGGGGCATATCAGATGCTGGATCTTTTTAAAAGAGCAATTAAAATGGAAAACTAGTCCTAGTGGTTTCAGTGTGCTTACAGACATATACACAAGCAATTGGAATCTTCACGAAAGATGTTGATAAAACAAGCTGAGTGGCTATTCTGGGACAATATTTCATTAAGATTCCCTTGGAGTCGATGAAGACGAAACTTTGACAAGATTTAAACAGGAAATTCTTATATTACCGGCCTGCAACTCAGACGCAGCAAGTTCATCAAACAGCTAATGAAACACAGAGAAGAGCACGGTAAATCTGCAAGAACATCATTTGCTCTTTTATTACCGGAAATTCTTGTTGAAAGTATTTTATTTAACGGCTTCTGAAACATTGATTAGAAATCCTCTTCTACGTCCTTAAATACTCTTTGCAAATTTTAATTCTTTACAATGTTGACACCCGTTTAATAACACGTTTAAATAATTTCAAAATATTTACTTACCGGTTGCAGTCGACAAAGCAACTCTTCTCCACAGAAGTGTAGACAATGTGGCATCAAAATCTTCTTTTCAGCTCACGATTGTTTTTGTAGAATTTTCATTTAATTTTTTACGTACTGTTGTTGTTGTTGTCGTGGTTGTTTTAATTACAATGCCGTGGTTAATTTCCAAGAAACCTTAAAGAGAGGAGAGAAGAAAATAAGACAAAAAGTGTCATTAACACACACACATAGCGTTTGTTAAATGAAAACAACTATAAAAATAATAACAATTCAAGAAAGAAAAAATTGAAAAATGATTACAAAACAAGTAAAGAAATCTCAGTTCATTTGAGAACGACTATTGGATACCCTAAGGAAGAAAACCACATGACACAGGCAAACCTTTTTTTAAAGAGTGGAGCAATAATGGCACAGCCACGGTGTTAACGTGTAATATGTAGTGAAATATTGCTTAACTGATCTGATTGATTGATAGTGTAGATTAGCTACACACATAAACGATATCTACTAACATCGTTCCATTTGTGTTCCTATCACAAGAGTTCCTAATACAAATAAATTAATGTTGGCTGACAATATGGTGTTTAAGTACTGGTTAGTTAAGTTTAATTTTAGAATAGAAACCCAGTAACCAGTAACACGCTGTCTCTTACAGCACTAATATCGATTTGTACAGAGATAATTGACCTAATAATAGTAAAAAGAGGTCGTTTTATATAAACTGATGCTACTTTATAAGCAAATTGTCCCAGTAAATATTACGCGAACTATTCATCAATGGTTACAACTATGCTTGAAGTATTTTAAAATTTTAACGAACGTGAAGTCAAGTAACGTCCATTGATTATAGATTGCCTAGATATCTCATAGTATTCTAACAGTGCAGAGTAACGACAGAAAGAGTAAGTGTGGTCTTCTCTTCCAGAAAGTTCCTTATTGAACAATGACAAGTAATCACCTCAAGTCGGAACATCATCATCCAAACACCTTACAGAAATACACTTAAGCCATCTCGTTGGCTTATTGTGTGTTTTTCAAATGAGAAACATAAACCACGTATCTGTATGCGTATTTCTCCCATGCCTTTCAAACAATACCTCATGAAATATAATGAATATATCATCCGTAAATTATTGCAACTTGTTGCACTTAAAAGTTGTAAAGTGACATTGCTGTATGGCTGTACATTTGGTCGTTGTTGCCTCTTTAATTGCCGCTGCTGCCCCTGTAATTGAAACTGTTATTGTCGCCGTTGGCGCTGTAATAGTTGCTGTTGCCGCTGTAATGATTGTTGTGTGCTGCTGTAATTGCCGTTGTTTTATTTTAAAAGATCCTCATTTTAATTTAGAATGCGAATATCACAACACTAATTCGTTGAAAGATGTTGCACGAATGGCAACTTTACATTGGAAAGTGTCTTAGAAACATAACTCTTTGCAAGAGGGGAGAAATAGTAAGATACGGCTATAAGCACCTAGAAATACTTAAGAATACAAATAAGGTACGATAATTTGTCCTGTTTCTTTAATTGAAATTTATCTATTAATTAGCCCTTTCGGGCTTAGAAAAATTGTCATTGTGGACGGTATTTCACGTCCCCATGACGAGGTATTGGTTAAAGTTTTCAACTAGCAATAATCGCACCTCAGTTAACACTTCATTGGTTACGATATTACCACTGCGCAAAGCTAATGATCATCAGTAAATGTGTGATTATATCTTTTAAAATTAATATGAACTAAATGAGAATTATATAAGAAAGAAAATGTAAGAAATTGTTATTAAGGGTAACGAAATAAGGGTTGAAAAAACGTTACAATCAAAAGAAGTTCCACCTCATGCTCAGTGTGATTATAGGAGTCATTACTGGGTATTGTATTATGGACACTTATACAATTCGCATTGCAAATGGCTTCTGCACAAGCTGTGGAAATGAGGAAGATCTGGAAACTGTTCTTCCTTAATTGATGCTTTTGCGGACAACCCAAGATGTTAAGATATTTTATTTAATATTTTAGTGTTTAAACCATTTTGCATCGTCTGTGATTATCACCAGGGTTTCTTAACATTTATATTTATTATATTACATCGTTATTCTTTGTCTAGGCTACTTCAAAAAATTCCCAACTGTTATGTTGTCATGTTAAGCGTCACAGTATTTCAAGATAAAGTTGCGTGTAGTCATCTAAACACATTGTGGACATACATATGTGTCCATACACAATGTGTCGTGCCACGTCCCACAAAACTATGGGACGTCCAAAAAAAAAAGTCAGTCAGTGGCCTCGTAAATACCGCTGTTATAATGAAACACGTCTTATTATTTAGATGTTTCACAGCAGACTCTCCTGCGTAATTTATTTACAACCTTTTATACTTAAAACTAACGGTTCTTAAGATAAATTTAAGGAAGTGTAATAAAGAGAATGGTGATAACTAGATTATGAATAATTGTAGAAAGATAATATATTAAAGCTAAATAAAGGGTTACCATAGTGTACAAAATAAAAGTACCTTTTAAAAGGGGTGATGCTTTTGCATTACACCTCCCTTCCTGAAAAAAAAAATGTTTGGATCGAAAAGTAGGTGATCAGGCTATTTTCGATTCAAAAATTTTTTTTTTTTTTATTATTCTTTCTTATTCTATCAGAACTATTTTTTTTTTTATTTTAATAAATGTTTATAAATTTCAGTGATTAATTATAATTATACGTATTTATGCTTATACTATGTACATAGTTTGCATTTATTTTGTTTTTTTTTTTTTTGTTTATATGCAATATACTTTATATATTGTTCTTCAGGTTTCATTTATCATTATTTTTTTTTAAATAACAATTATTATATATTAAAATATTCAGACTTTAATTCATCAAATACTTTTCAATTATAAAATTTAATTAATTTGTAATTTTCATATTATTGTAATATTTCATTTTTTTTTTCAGCATTTCTTTTGTATTTTGTGTTTATATGTATCTATTCATATATTTGTTCAAATTTGTTCTCCAATTTGAATTTAAAATAACAAGATAGAAGAATTTTGGAAAAAGTTTTTTTTCTAAGACAAAAGCTTTATAACTTCATAATTTTATAGGACTCTATCCAAATAAGAGCTTGAGAATCATGTTCCTCATTCACATTCTACAGTTTCCGGACCCTGTTCTTGTGAACAGTTCTTTCCTTTTTCCTCGTTCCATCATACACTCTAACATTACAACCGTCTACACTTTTGACAACAAATGGTCCCTCGTAAATGCTCCTAAATTTGTCGTAGGGCTGTCTCTGTATTAGGACGTTGTCGTTCACCTGTAGTATTAATGGTTTCGCATACCTATCGTACATGTTCTTATTCCGCAATTTATGCTTGTTAATTAGTTCCTTTGCCAACCTGTGCGATTTCTGTAATCTGTACTTAACCTCCTTACTATAATTTTCTACGTTATACAAAGGATCAATTGTTCCTCTTGACGTTATTTCAGGTAAGTTAGGTGATCTACCAAAAACTAACTCATACGGTGAAAATTTATTGTCAAAAACTGTATTCGAAGTAGTGTTGTGAAAAAAACAAAAGTAAGACAAATAAGTATCCCATTCCTCAATGTTTTCGGAGATGTATGCTCTCAAATATTCATTAAAAACTCTATGGTTTCGTTCTACAGTGCCTAAGGTTTCATGATGATAAGCCGTCGAATAGTTCATCCTAATGTTCAATAATTTACATAACTCTTGCATTATCTGATTCTTAAACTCTGTCCCTAGGTCTGATCTGATGGTATTCATCGGTCCATAAATTAAGATGAACTTTTCAAAAATCGCACGCGCGACTGTGTCAGCGCTCTTATCAGGTATAGCAGTCACAACCAAATATTTCGTCAAATCACACATTAATGTAAGGGCATACCTATTTCCATATTTCGATTCACTAAATGGGCCAATAGTATCTAAAACGACTACGTCGAAAGCCTGAGCTGGTGTTGGTGTTAAAACTAATTCTTCCTTACCCCCGGGTCTTACCTTATTCACACTACATCTGCTGCAATTCCTTACGAAATTGGCCACGTCCCTAGACATGTCTTTCCAAAAATACTTCGTTCTCAATTTAGCATATAATTTACTCCGACCACAATGCCCTCCTAAGAGCGGATCATTGTGATATATTGTCATCAATTTTTCCTTCTTTTCCCTTTCAAAAACCTCCTCAATGGGGTTCGTCAACATTATTTCCAAATTCCTCAAATTCTTCGAACCATAGTCCTTCAATCTTCCTATGCTACAAATTGTAAAAAATATATCATCCTTCGGCCACTCCAATATGTGAATATTATTACTGACGGCTAATTCCTGAAGCCTCGAAAGCATTTCATCCAGATTAAATGTCTCGTTATCAATACGAATGTCCACATACGATATTCTCTTAAATTTCCTGTAAATATTTAAACGTAGCGCACTCAATTTATCATCGGTATACATAAGCTCAGATCTGATTTTCGATATCTTGTTACTAAAATTGTGTGAAAATTTATCATAAATTGGGACTCTTACCACGTCAGCATCTGCTCGGATTGGTTCCTGCGGGTTTTGTTTGGACATTCCGCGGGTTGTCACTGCAAGAATTTTTTCACTCGCCGTCCTCAATTCGTCAATCGAGATACGCGAGAGTGCATCTGCTGCCACATTGTCTCTACCTTTTATATGCTCTATTACAAAATTATACTCCTCAAGTTCTAGCCGGATTCTTGTCAGTTTGGATGATGGATCTCTCATGTTAAATAAGTAGACTAATGGTCGGTGGTCTGACCTGACGGTAAATTTGGTACCATAAACATATGGTCTAAACTGCGTTATCGCAAAGTAAATTGCCAAGAGTTCCTGTTCAATTGTCGACTTTTTGCGCTCCGCCGTATTAAAAGTCCTTGACGCATAGTATACTGGCAAATCGTTGCCGTCAATATTCTGACTCAAAACTGCACCGCATCCAGTTTGAGAGGCATCCACGGTTATAATGAATTGTTTTGAAAAATCGGGGTATTGTAAAAGTTTGGGAGAGACAAGGCTTGACTTTAGTTTCTCAAAAGCATTCTGACAGTTTTCATCCCATTTGAATAAGGTTCTTTTCCTGGTAAGGTAATTTAAAGGGGCTGCCAGTGAAGCAAAATTGTCAATAAATCTTCTATAATAATTTGCGAAAGCAACAAATCTTCTGGTAGAATCTTTATCAGTAGGGGTAGGGTAGTTTTTAACTGTCTCTATCTTGGAATCATCAGGTAGTAAGCCGGTTGAGGTGCATTTATGTCCGAGGAAGGTTACTTCTGGTCTAAAAAAGTTACATTTGAAGGGGTTAATTTTCAAATTGTGTCTTTTCAAAGTGTCAAAAACGTTTTCGATATTATTTAGATGATGTTGCATACTGCAACCTATAACAATTATATCATCGATATAAAGAAAAGCCTGATTGGGAGGAAGGCCGGAAAAAGCAATGTGCATCATTCTTGAGAAAGAATTCGGGGCCACGTTTAAACCAAACGGCAATACTTTCCATCTATAGGAGCCGCAATTTGTACTAAAAGAAGTTATATCCCTTGAATCCGGATGCAACGGAATCTGGTGGAAACCGGAGAATAAGTCGATCACCGAAAAATGTTTAGCCCGACCAAGATTATCCAAGATGTCGTCTATTCGTGGAAGCGGAAATTTGTCGGCTATTAACCTCTTATTCACCGCCCTATAGTCAACGCACATTCGGTATGATTTCTGTCCATTTACACTTTTCTTCGAAACTAAAATTAGAGGACTATTGTAGTTTGACTTACTAGGCTCAATTAAATCGTTCCTCAACAACCTATCCACTTGTCTATCTATCTCCTGCTTCTGGGTATGTGGTGTTCGGTAATTCTTTATGTATACCGGAGACATATCGGTTAACCTAAGTTTTTGCGTGTAAAAATTGTTCACAGTCATCCTATCATCCTCCAGTGCGAAGATGCCTGCATATTTCTCACACAGAGGCATTAGTCTCCGCTCAACCTCATTTGGCATTCGTGTTTTCAAAATAGATTTCAATTTCTCGATACGTTCCTTATCGTTGCTAGTCTCATTAATAGTATAAATTTCGTAATTTGAAAGTTTTTCCGTTTTAATATCGTAATTTCTTATACTTTTTACCTCATCTGTAACATTCAATACCCCTAATATTGGCATATCCGAATCTATTATGCTTCTCTTAATAAAAAGTCCTTCACAAACTTCCTGCGAAACTACCAAAAGTGGTTCATTTACTCCATTTAGCTTAAACATACGAAAAACTTCACATCTAGGTGGAACCAAAAAATTATCATTTTCCGTGCCATGTAATATTGGGATCTTCAACTTCGTATTAAAAGACCAGAATGAAACAGTCATATTGTCGTAATTCATAGTGCACCTATTGGCCTTTAGAAAATCTTTACCCAGTATTCCCTCCGTAGGGATATTAAAATCCTCGTCAACGATATGGAAAGTCTGGGGAACGAAACAATTCTGTACTATGAGATTCGTTCGTATCGTACCCAGTGTTGATATAGATTGAGTTGTCACCCCTGTAATAGTAACAATGTTGTTTCGATCCAGTTTGGTGCTTTGTTTCAAACAAGATATTTTCAAAATAGATATGTCTGCCTGGGAATCAACTAATAACGTGCATGATTTATGTGAGTCCGTACATTTTAATGTGATGAAATCGGAGTAATTTAAATTCAAACTGTATATAGATTTCTCTCGAAAAGATTTATGTTGTTTTACTGTTCGCGATCCGCTTCCCCCAGCATTTCCTGCCGAGGGCTCTCGGCGTTTAAAGGAAAAGTCCTCGCATTTTTATTGTTCCTCCTATTTCCATTGTAACCATTATTACCGTTGCCGTAATGGTTGTCATTGCTGGTGTAGTAACGATTCCAGCCACTGTTGGTATTCCTATCTCGATTTCTATTATTACCTCTATAGTTGCCTAAAACTCTCGAATTGGTACTGTAACGTCTATTATTATTATTATTCGAACGAGTGAAACTATTATTAAAGTTGCCATTACTATTGAAACGATTCCTAACACTGCCTGAATAATTACCAGGGTTAAAATTGCGTGACTGGTATGCCAAAACTTGTTTCTCACTAGATTCATTCATCTGCTCCACCACTAATTTTGCAACCACATCTTTGGGGTCAGTAAAAACGGTAGAGGCAATTATTGATTTGACTAAATTGGTTTTCGCATTCATTCTGCAGACAGTAACCGTCTGCTCAACTGCCATTTCATGTGCTTTGGGTTTAGTAATACCCTCGATGATAAGAGATCTTTCCAGTGCGTCTGCCAAATCTTCCGCTTGCTTCGAAAACTCCGAGAAGTTGTCATTCCTAACCTGTAAAGCAGCAAGTTTGCCCGCAATTATTTTCGAATTATCGGGTTTAAGTTTACTCTTTAAAGCGATTTTGATATCATCAATACTTTTCACTACGTCTGGTAAAGCCTCACGAGCCTTTCCATCCAACTTTGACTTTACGAATGAAATAAAAGTCGTGTTCAAATTCTCATCAGTCAAATCTTGAATTAGATCAACTTTATCTAAAAACGAATTTAGAGTAAGGGCATTCCCGTCGTAGTTTTCCCTTATTATACTAGCACACATGGTTATGAAAGATTTCTTCTGATCCGTAGTAGCCATTTCCGATTCTGTCTGGTTCATTCCTTTTGAGTCTCCTATTATTATTTGTTTGATTCCCGGTTCGGCTGTATTTTGTTCCTGATCACTGTCGAAACACTTTCCCAATACTTCACCTAATTCCGAATCAGATTCCGTCATCACATTTCTGTTAACTAATTTAAATAGAAAAACATCGGGAGATACATATATCCCACAGTCCAATTTACCAAAACATCTCACTAAAAGTTCCCTGCAGTGTACTAATCTTCTGTAATTGTTACTCCCCGTGTCAATTGATATGCTTCCAATATGAAGTTTCGCGTATGATAAAATAGCATTATATGTGTCGATAAGGAGATTTATGTATTCGTCCCTTTTGGTCTGTTTTGTCGACAATGGTCGGTTTTGAAGAATCCTCTTCTTCACGTTATAAAATTTAATTATCAGTTCGTTGAAAATTTCCTGACTAAATGCTGTCATCTAATATACCATTTCATGTCATTAACATATCTAAAGTTCGAATAGGGAAAAACGTTACGGTATATATTCTGATTTGAGCCGTGTAAAATATATAAACATAGACCTTGTTTTTATCCTAAACTTATTTACTCTTCTCCTAAATATTCCAAAATATTTAAAAAAAAAAAGAATACACGAATGTTCAAAAAGAATGCGATTAAGCTGCGAAAAGTGATGAAATTTACCAAAATGTATGTAATAAAATTCTCCGAAGAATTACAAAAAATACTTAATGAATCAATAGAGATAATAATGCCAATATGTACGGTGAGTGTATGAGTGTATGTATGCGAAAAAGAATAAATGAATAGATTTGCAACGAAAATTTACATTCATTTAATAAACAACATAATGAACAATTATCCTCTTTCCCAGAAGTTATAATTGTTTCCTCTGCCCAAAATTCTTCTTTTTATTAATCTATGTATATTTGCGTTGTCATTTATTTGGTCATATTCAATTTATATTGCAACTCTTATTATAACTTACATAAGAGAATATTTAGACCAAAAGAAATGCTGTTTCTCTTAAATTTACTGTTATTATATTCATATATTCTTTGTGTATTTCTCATCATTTCTTTATATGTGTATCATATATATATTATATATATATACATACATATTATATATTATATTATACATACTATATGTATTACATATATATCATATATGTATTATACATATCATATATGTATTATATATATATTATATATATACTATATATGTATTATAGAATTAAAAATTAACATGGGTAATATATGTATATAAATATTATATATATAATATAAAATTGAGTAAAGAATTATAAATTTATTTAAGAATATAATTTAATAATATAATAATATCAATGTACTATACAATAGCTTACTCTTATATACTTTTGTTACACCCTATTTTCTTCTTTGGTCATCTTTTTGTAAAGTTTTATTTTTCTGCCCTTGGTGTTTCTTCTACTTTGATATGCTGGTTACTAGATGTTTGTGTTGTTGCAGTTTTTAGTTTTGTTCATCACTTTTGTTCAGTTTTTCTCCTTTTTGTTGACTTGTTGGTATCTTGTTGGTTTTTTTTTTATTATTATTTGTTCTTTTTTTTTTTTTTAATTTCACCGTTTTATTGAAAAAATGTCCTTTGTTAATAGACACGTTAATATTTACATCGTTTTTGTTCTTTTATCTATTTTTGTTCTTTTTGATTAGCGGTTTTCTGTACAAACTGTACTTTAAATACAGACTGTACTTTCACAGTATTTTTTTTTATACGAAACCGTTAGAAATAATATTTCTATTTTAAAACAAATTTGATTTTTTTTGTAAAAAAAAAATATATTTAAAAAAAAAGTATTTGGATATGTAATAAAACTATAAACTCCCATCCAATAAAATTTGACAATAAATGATTTTTGTTGTTTTTTTTTTTAAATTTTACTTTTGTTTTTGTTTAAGCACAACCGTATTGATTATTTTGTTTCATTTAACAAGCAACTATAATCAAATTTAAGTTTTTTCACCATTTGCACTTTAATTTTGTTCTTAACTGTTTTGATTTTTTTTTTTTGTTATTTGTATTGATTTAGTTTTTTTTTTCCAATTTGATTAATGTTACCATTTTATTTTTTTTATATATTTTAGGTTATGTTGCATTTTTCGCGTGTGTGCTTTTTTTCTATTTTTTTCTCCAAATTTCTTTTTTTTTTTTTTTAGGTCTGCTTAATTTAAATATTTTTTATTTTACTTTTCAGATGGTGAGGGATGTTGTGTATTTTCTTATAATAATGTGCCTTATATTATTTATTTTTAATATACTGTTATTTTTCGTTAAAACTGTTCCTTTTTTTCACTTTTAGTTAATTTTTGATCACTTCAGTCAATTTTCCTTTTTTCACTTTAGTTCATTTTTTTTTCTCACTTTAGTTCATTTTTTGCATCACGGTCGCCATATAATGAAACACGTCTTATTATTTAGATGTTTCACAGCAGACTCTCCTGCGTAATTTATTTACAACCTTTTATACTTAAAACTAACGGTTCTTAAGATAAATTTAAGGAAGTGTAATAAAGAGAATGGTGATAACTAGATTATGAATAATTGTAGAAAGATAATATATTAAAGCTAAATAAAGGGTTACCATAGTGTACAAAATAAAAGTACCTTTTAAAAGGGGTGATGCTTTTGCATTACACTGTTTCTGCTGTAATTGCCGCTGTTGACACTATAATTGCCGATGTTGCCTCTGTTCCACTGTTCTTCAGTACCACTGTTGTCTTTGTCCCCTATCGTCTCTACTTGCTCTACAATCACTATTAGTACAATCACTATTATTACATATGCGGGTAAAATGCATCTGTAAAGTGCAGTGTGCCATAACGCTACCAACAATCGTAATCAGATTAACATTATTGGCCCAGAGAGCCTTAGAAATTTTGCCTACTGTGTCGTTGTCCCATAAGTTAATTTGTGGTATTTTAGTCCATTTTGTAACTTAGTTTTGGGTATACCAAACTGCTTTAAATTTTCCAAATTTACTCTCTGTGATACTTCATGTTTGTTGACATTCCAAATACTGTGCATTACTGTCGTACTTAAACGATATGAATCGTATCATACTTTGGACATTTTTTCAAACAAAAGTAAATCCAAGGCTCCTTTAAAAAAAAAAAAAATCCAAAATGCTTTAACCAAACTGATCGTATTAACTGATGGAGAATATGTTCTTGACTCCATTTGTACAGTAGGGTAGTATTCTTTCTCAACGCACACCAATGCATTGCAAAGTACCTGTGGTAATTTAACTTACTGCACTAGACAAGAATCCAATTGGCCTCTAACCACCACAATTGTGGAGAAGTCAGCTAAGAAACCAGGCATAGACTGTTTGCTTAAAGCAACGAAAAGAAAAAAAGTGACTTTATTTAGTGGCATCATTAATGCAGCACCTTTATTACGTGGACGTAATATTACCGGCAAACATAGAAGACAATATCCTTTAATATTTATCATAACAACAGCAACAATATTATTGCACGCACTAAGCCAAACGAAGAACGTTTCTTGTGCACAAAACGTTTCGTTAAACACCTTAACCATACGTTCTTATGCTGGCCATTTAAAAAACCATCACATCTAATTGTAGAGATCCACGTGACTTTATGGATGAAAATGAAATATGGCGGGTAATTAAAGTGAACTAAAAAAGCAGTTCTAAATTATTGTTGTTGTTATTGTTATTTTTATAGTTGTCCTGTACGGTTCGGCAGTCTATGCGGCTGCAATGTGAATTGTTTGGTTGCAACAATGCAAAGTTGGTTTTTCTTTGAACGAGTATTTGGGAAATGGTACAGCATTACACCATTACAGCATCCAAAAAATAACAAAAAGAAAAGGGAAGGAAAATAAATTAATTGTGCACAATAAACAAGTGGCTACACCAACTTAATTGTAGTTAGTTGGAAATTTGATGCCCAACCAAAAAGGTATTGGTAGCAGAGACGTACAGAGACAGGAGGGGTTAATATATATACACAGGCATTAAAACAAGGAGAGGAAACCATTTTAGTGAAAAGCTCAGATAATTAAGGAAATCATTTAAATTTTTTTAATTTTTTGGTTGAAAATCCAAATTTTTAAGTTTTATTTGCCACATAATGTTTCTGAACACTGTGACGTATGATTAATATTAAATTAAAATTAAAAATATAATCCAATACTCATACGTATTGTAGTGCCAAGTAATATGTAAATCCCTAAACAAACCGTTGCATACTTTCAGGGTATATATGAAATCAAATCCATGGTTTTCCCCAAAAACAACTTTTAAGTTTACATCTCTGTTTTCTGCCAATACACAGACACACACACACAGCCATAGACAGGTATACATAGGTATTGTGCCATAATAATTGCAATGTGGCTGCGTTTAAGTCAGCTTAATGAGGCGTTAAAATGGAAACTGTTGCTCATTTTTATACTGTCGTCGGTCGTTATTCTGTGGTGGTAGCAAATGTTGTGCAGTTGTTGTATAAAAGTTTTTCTCATTTCAGTTATTGCTTGGTATGCTCACCGTAAAAAGTAATCAGGCAACGGCAACGGCAACAGCAACAGAGCAATAGGAGGAGGAAAACCAACGAAACTAAGTTGGGCAATTGTTTTGACGTTATTGTATTGTTTTTGTGTTCATTGTAATTGCAAGTGTTAATGTGAAGGTGGTTGCTTGTTTGTTTATTTATTTTACACCTGTGTCCCAAAGGAGAATACAACAACACGGAGTTTCACCCATTTAAACAGGCCATACAAGGAAAGGCAGGCAAAACTTCTCAGATTTAATGACGAAATCATTATTTTGTTTTTGTTTATCCAACATTTTTTTGTATTAAAATGCGTAAAACATAATCGCAGTAAGACGAAGGCGTTTTCTTTGCCGGCTTTTATTAAATATTTTCATTGTAGGCATTTGTTTTGTTTGTGTATACAGACGTTGCACATTAACTCTTTTCTCTTTGCTGATTTTATTATAAAATTGTTGGCCATAAAATTAAATCGCCATAAAATGTTTTTTTTTGCCAGTTTCATTTCGTTTATATTTTATGTCCGTTAGTCATTTGGCCACATTATGGCACATCCTTCTATTCTCAGTTTTTAGCAGCTAAAACTCGTTAAATGATGAGGCAATTTGTTTGCGTAAACAGGTAACAAAATTTGCTTTTTCCAACTTTTTTTCCCTCCTTTTTTAACCCTCGTGATATATTTCGTTTAATTTTATATTAATTGCAGCCTGCAACAGCTGCTTGAAGATGTTTTTTTTGTTTAAGAAATATCAAAGAGAACTGACGGAAAATAAAATGTTGTTACCGAGATTATACTTTTGATTAGAACTACAGAATGGACCATATATGGGTTTAGATTTCAACCACCGGTTATTTCGAATCTGGCAATTCTTATGCCATTCTATTCTGTCACAAAATTCAAAATATTATCACCAATGTACGTAACGAATTAATTTACGCTCGAGCAACAATTGGTCGGAAATTGCACGAAAATGCTGTACAAAATTTGGTCGCAGAGAAGGAGCAACAGTGCCCGGTATACGCAAGTTCGTGCGACTGGTTTCATTGTTGATGCTCCAAGACGTTCGCTCAGTGCGTGCACTCAAAAATATCGAAGCTATGACTGAGAGTGCACATGAGAATTCATCAACATGAACTCGTCATCGTTCTCAAGAATTGAACATTCCACGCACGAAAAGATTTCGGTATGACGCCTTGCAAAGGTTTCGCTTCTCTAGATGGGCCAACGAGAAACTGCACGATGATGTAGATTTTGCCAAAAAAAAAAACACAAATTTTCGAATGAAGCTCATTTTCATCTTGGTGGGTACGTTATTAAGTAAAATTGCGGTATTTGGTGCTTAGAAAACCCACACGTGGTCTTACGGAAGTCAATACACCCATTATGAGTGACTGTTTTGTGCAGCTTGTGGAGCGAAGGCATCATTGTCCCATGTTTCTTTGAAAATGAGGACTAAGAGAGAGAATAAGGCTGAAGAATGCCTTTAGCAAATGCAAAGATCATTAGATAAACTTTAGCATGAATCGCGCCAGTAATAAAACTGTGTGGGCTGTCGAACGGATTTTGTTAATTATTCTGAATTTCCGTGAAAGATTAGAATACCTTATAGAGAGGATTAAGGTGCTATTCGGAAAAACACGACCTCAGTCTTTTTTAATCTTTTGAAACGGGTACAGGATCGTATATTTTTTCTGTTGAATTTTATTTTTCATTCTTAATTCAATTGAGAGTTAGGATCGCAATATAGCGTTAACAGATCGGAGTTTTACGTTATTCGTTCATCTGAAGAAATGTTATTGCTGGATACTGCTTTACTAAGGAAACATTCCTTAGTTTTTCTTTCGGATAAAATATGGAACTCAGGTGGACTAAGACCCAGTCGTCTTCTTTTTCTATAGAAACGACTAAAGTTCTCCTGAAATCCTGAAGTGAATGCATAATACTTCCAACTGGCATAACCACTAGTCTCTATATGGTTAGTCACATGTCAAAAAATATGGTCTATCGAAGGAGTTTTCAGTATAACAGAAGGAATGGATACAATATCTTCTACGAAACCGCCTAACCCGGAAGTCTTAAACATCTACCTCTGCCAAGGATATGTCTCAGATAAATACTCTAAATTTCTAGTTACGTGTTAGTTTCTTGGCCAGCACATCCGTATGTGGTCGATTGGCCAGTGTATCGCACACTGCGCTACAGACAAAGTTCGTTTGTTAGATGGACTATTCGTATGTGGAACTCCCTTCCTGCAGAGATCTTTCCTGTTATTTATGGTATAAAAACATTTAAACCTAGTGTCCATAAACACTGCTCCCTCTTACCTCCTTCCTATAATATATTTTCCTAGTTCCAAACACAATGCCATCCCCTGAGTGTTGGTCGTATGAAAAAAAATACCTTTGTTTTTCCGATGGTAATATTTAATCGAATTTTTAAATTTGTCTGCAACGGCATATAATAATTACGCTCAACTACGATGTTATTTAGGAGTTGAAATTTTTTGGCTTTTAAGGTATTTAAAAGGCATAAAATACAGAAAAATCGTCACAGGTATTCGAAAATAACTTAAAAATATAATACTTTACTCCTTGTTATTACTAGCATAAATTTCCAATAGTGACAATTGCAAAGCAAATACAAAGCTTAAGTAGGCTTTTAATGTACTAAAGTGAAGAAAATGATGTAAATTTTTAATTGCTAAAAATCGTCAAAATATGGGCATCAATCGTCATCTCGTCAATATGATATTTTTGGCACACAAAATCGTCAAAATGATGATAAATCGTCAAATCTGGCAGCTATGGATATGGCATCAAACGTATGGTTTGCCCCAAAAACACCGTTTAAGTTTACATCTCTGTCTTTTGCCAATATACAGACACAGATACAACCTTAAAGAGGTATACATAGGTATTGTGCCATAATAATTGAAATGTGGCTGATTTCGTCATTAAAAATCTATAAAAAACGCTCAATTCAAGGTTCTAAAATTCATCAAGAAAATTTTTTTTTGTATTCATCTATGATGACCAACCCATTGTTTATGATTAAAGGACTGCCACAAAACAAATACTTCCACACCGTACTGTAACCTTTTACTTGTGCTTTAAAAATTTAAAATTATTTTCAATTTTAGCCTTAGAGGCTGTCAGCGCTGGTCGTCTCTTCTTTGTCATGTTTGTGTTTTTCAGGAAGCCTTTGTATGTTTTTTAGCCTTTTGCTAAAACACAGTTCTCAGAAAATATGTATATAACAGCGCAAGTAGAACCTTGTGCTACAACAACAATCTGTTGGCCATAATGTTAATGATTGAAATCATTTTCATTATCATCATCATCACCAGCATAATTATGGTATGGTTGAAAATGTAGTGATAATGATCACTATTACGATGTGTTGGTTTTAACAGAAATTTTCTTTCAGCATTTCAGCATTTCAGTTTCAGTTTTACTGTGAAATTGTTTTATGATGGAAGGGAAATGGAAGGGAAGGAATTGTTGAAACAGAACTCTTTATTAAAATCATACAGCAGAAGAGTAGTAGTAGCAACAGCAACAGCAACAGCATCGGCATCAGCATCACCATCAGCATAAGATGAGACAGAGAAAATTAAGTGCAAAACTTTTCCACTAAAAAACTAAAATATTTAACTGAAAACAGAAACAAGAAAACTTACACAGATTTCAGCACATCATAAATGAAATGTAGGGTAAGTAAGTGGTAAGTTCGTCAGTGTGTATATAAAAACAATAGTTTTAGTGGCGTGAAATAGAGAAAACAGTGGTTCAGGTTGAAACGTTAACAGACACGACATGCCAAACCTTTTGAATTCGCCATTTGCTTTACACTACTTTTCGAATTTCGTTTCTTTCTTTCAAAAATTTCCTTTGTCCCGAACCACTGTGCCTAACCATTTTTATGACTCTCGTTTATTATAACAAAACTCTGTTCGCCTCTACTCTTACCTTTCCTTTGCTTCTCTTGCTTTTCTCTCCTTAGCTGTATGGATCAACTTTATTTTTTGGCCAAAGTTTTAAATTGTATCCCAAAAATAAAGCGACACGAAGAGAAGAGAGAAGTTAATAAAAATAATTGAGACAAGTTTAAACAGGATCCTAAAACACAAACAACTCTTGGCAATAAAATGAATGAATATTTAACGATTATTAAATTGCGTACACATGTTGCATGACGACTCATTAAATGGTAATTAAAGCCAATAAAATAATTCTCAGTACAGTTTAAGTTGAATAGATTTCTATTTGAGTTATGTGAAGGGAGAATACATTTTTGTAAATATATATAGATTTACTCGTTCGAAAAATTTTGGGTGAACGTTTTACATTTAAATTACAATTAAATTTATAGGTAGGAAGCGCTTAAAAAGGACCCTATGAACAAAAACTCAGACGATGATTTCTACTCAGTGCATTGTTTTTAATTCTAAAAATACAAAAGAATGCTGTAGGAGTTGTATTATATGGACTTAAGATTGTGTCAATGATGAAAGATTTCTTCATGATGACGAAACTTTCTGAAATGCATTGAGCAATTCCGAAATGAGAGAAACTTAAAGAAAAGGTTCAATGAGAGTTAACTAATTACTGCTTCGGAATATTTTACATTCGTTAGAATACTTATACTTTAAAATGGCATAAAACCGAAGCTATGTATATAGTGCCTGTGCTCTAACAAGGCATAATTGGTCAGTATGGATTACAACCTAGTTTCTCACACCACTTATGTTGTGTTTGTAAATTTTATACACGAGTGGCGGTAATTACAGTTTAAAGTTGCTCGAACAACAAATTTTTTGGAAAACTTTTCATGGCAAATTTTATTTACTCTCAGAGTTTATACCAGAAATCTGCTGAGAGGCAGCCGTCGAAAAAATTTTGTCTTCATATTTCGTTTTGTTGAAGATGTCTGACCTGGGATTTGAACCGTGGCCTCACGTCTAATAAGACAACACATTACCTACTACCTTGGCTACGACGGTGATAGCCAACGGCTGAATTTTATTATCTTGCTGTGTGAGAAATGGAGCAATCTTTGCCTCAACTGAATTGCAGAAATTTGTGTGAAGAGCATGCAGACACAGTTGAAGAGCTACCTTTTAAATGGATAGCTAAATAATGCCAGACCTGTAGGATATTTGCGATGAGTCTTTGACATAGTAGTTCTCCAGATATTGACTGATAGGCAAACAAATTAGCTTGGCCTGCGGTCGTTAGCTCTATATTCTGTGCTATCAGACCTATCTCAGTTATACGGACTATCACTATATTTTTTAATTTTTCAGAAATAATTTATCCCCACAAATATGTAAAAATCGTGTTCAACTTAAAAAAAGGTATTGTATTGATATTTTGTCAGATGGATTTACATCGTCATCAGGAATTAGAGAAGATTTCGATACTAAGGAAATATATAGAAGAACTAGATTCAAGCCAATGTACTAGTAAGGTCGAGGTTGATATGAGAGACCTCACAGAAGATTTCTGGCAAAAACTCTAAAAATAAATAAAATTGCCATGAGAAGTTTCTGTCTTTCGTAGTCGACTTTCAACTGTTGCTTCCGCCACTTATGGATAAAATTAACACACATAGCATAATTGGTATGAGAACCTGTGTTGTAATCGAGGCTGAATGGTTGTAATGACCAATTGTGTTATGTATGTGTAAAAGCCTTTGATGGAATCTATTTGACATCTCCTTTGATTAAAAGCTGATGCTCCTTTCACAATAAAATCGAAAGACATTATAATGATACCATTGTGTAAAGAGATAGGAATGAATGATTAGTGATCTTTTATTACTTAAAACTGTTCTACCTTTGTACGATAGCGCAGTCAAAATGTGTCAAGGAATTTACCTGTGCTGTAACGAAACAGATTCGATTGCTCTAAGATTACAACAACATTCCGTCAGGACAACATATTTTCAGTGCTTGGGAATATTAGGTTTTCTTCCTCACGAATGTGGCTGGAACTGTAGCGACGTGGAGAGGTATTAAGTTATTACGATATGTGGAACGTACACACCTTACCTAACGCCTAGCAAGATCATCTTAATTACTCTACTTTTTGAAGCACAACTGATTTCATAAAATTCATGCAATATTTGCCACTTGAAACTCGAAATTCCCATTCAACTGTTCTGTTTTACTTTCACTCTTACAAAACTGTCAATATTTTTATGATTTTCGTAACAACTTATTGCTGTCGGTAGTAGTTGCTGTTGTTGTAGTTGTAATTTATCTGATACTCGTGTTTGTTGTAATTTTAATCAAATGTTTTTAAACTTTTTAATCACTTGACAAGTTTTCATCATCATTAACATCATCGTTTGTAACGGCATGTGCGTGTGTTGAACATATGAGTGGCAAACCACGTTAACACGAAAACTGTTACCCCAGCAGTTTGGCAGTTTGCTTAAGGGATAGATTGTACAAATCCTTTAAAATAATTTCGTAAAACTATTTTTGGTTCCGTTTTTATGTTTGTGGAGTTGTTTTTCGGATGCTTTTTTTTTTTGTTTGTTTTTTTGTTAAATGTCTTGTGGGTAAGTGGCACTGTTAAAACGTTTAAGTACTAAAGTACTGTCTTGCAACATTTATGTGTTGCTCACACTGACATTTTTATAGTACCGTTAAGTGAAGTGAAATATACAATAAAAGACAAAAATTTTGTAGCAATTTAAATAAACAGAGAGAGAGAGATGAAAGAGTGATAACGACAATCTCTCCTGTCAACATAAAAATTTAGATCCTGCGGACTATGTTTGTTATCTCTTGCAGAAGATTTTGAATATGTAAGCAAAACTAAAAAGTCAGGCGAGTTTAGTATTCTCATAGTCCATTCTCGCCGTGCTTCTTTATGGCGCAGAAGCATGGACGCCCTTAAGCACTGATGTAGCAGCCTTTAGTATTCAAGAGAAAACTCCTGCGTAAGATCTTAGGTCCAGTGCAAGTTGGCGATAACTTCCTTAATCGATCGAACAATGAACTATATAAGCTCCTCAACGCCATGTACGTTGTGTAGTGCATTAGCATCCAGCAACTGCGCGGGCTCGGCCATGTCGTTCGGCTGGAAGAGGATGCTCCGGCGAGATGGGACTCTGATGGAGGGAGTAGCCGAAGTCGTCGTAGAGGACGACCTTGTCTGCATTGGAAGGACCAAATCGAGGAATCCCTGTCATCGATTGATGCGATCTACTGGCGAAGACAAGCATGAAGTGGAAGCTTCAGAAAGGATGAGTTAAAGGCAGGACGAAATCCTTTAAGCGGGTTGTGAATGGCCAATTATATATGTATGTAAGTAACTGAGTAGAGCTCGTGATGAATATCAAGAAAACCAAAACCATGGCATTCGTTCAATTTTTCATGTCCTTGCCTAATAAATTGGGCTGAATTTGATCGATGACATGGGTTCTGTGGTTTGCAACTTTTGAAAATCAAAAAAAAAAAAAATCGCTTGAATTCAGTGGTCAGTTCACACACAATTCTGACAAAGAGAATTTCTTTTAAAAGAAATATGTATCGATAGCGCCACCAGCCGTGAATCCACACCTAACAGTGACTTTTTGGGCATGCATTGAACGTTTTTGGGTCTCATATGGATTCGTATTGTTCCGAATTTGATAATTTTGTTTATTTATGTAGGGACAGTCCCAACTAGTCTAGAGACCATTCAGTGAACACAGGTCATTGCCTATAGTTGCCCAAGGTAATTTGGCAAATTTTTCTTGAGTTTTGCAACAATCACTACGGAGTAATGCTTCAAACTCATCCTCTTCGAACTTAATTGGCGGAGCTGAATGATTATACCTTTTCATCCCAAAACGTTCTGTCCTGAACTACTACAAATTACATTTCATATGTCGACCTATGGAACATAGTCGACAGAATCTATAGTGTTCCGTTGATATTCTTTAGTTGCACTGACCGCAAATAATGATTTATTGGCATCAAATTCGATAGTTTTGATGCAAAAAAAAAAAAAAAGTAGAGGATACACTCAGTAAGTAGTTTAAGTAGGAGACTTTTCTTCTTTTAAATATTCTTGTACAAGAGCTATGCCATCTAATCTAAATTTTTTTAACTTCTATGGTCGCTCCCTTTAACTTAAAAACCAATTTTACAGCCGCTGTAATAATAAAAGAATAAAAAGTATAAAAATTCCATTGAATTGTAATAAAATTTGATTTAAATATCCCTTAGTATTGTTGCACACTGTTAAATTTAGTCCTTTTTGATTTATTTACATGTGTGCGTGTGTTTATGTAGAATGTATACATGTGTATAAGTATGTGTTGGTCTTGTTTTATATACTTGTTAATCCTCTTGTGTCAACTTTAATACTTTTAGTAAATTGTTATGATGTTATATGGGATTCTCACTCTCTCTCTTATTCTCGCTCCTGTCTCTTACTCTTTCTCTATTGGTGTTGAGCGTAAGAGTGTGAGTGTGTTTGTAATTTTTGTGTGTGCATGGGTTTGTAAATGTTTTTATGTTCTACAACTCTTTAGCCAAAATTTATAGTCTACTTTTAGGCAAAAATAAAAAACTCTCTCCCATAGAGAGAGAGAGAGAGAGAATGAGAGAAAAAAACGTGCATTAAATCTTTGAAAAGCTCTTAGGGAATGTATTTGTATTTGTAGTACATATAGTGGAAGTGTGAGTATGAGTATATGTTGCGTTTTGTTGTATTATTGTGCATGAGTGTAATCGAACACACATGGCTCCATTTTAATCAACATCAAACGCTTATACGAGTTTATGTTTTTCTAGGTTTTTATTTTGTTGTTGTTTTTCTATTTTGTTTTTTTTTTTTTTTGTTTTTCCTAAAGTTTTATGGCCGCAAAATTGAAGTTAAAAAGAAAAATACCGCCTGTGTGTAGAGAAGAATGAGAGGAAAAGATGTGAGTAAAAAAAAACATGTGAAAATCACTAACAAATCTCAGCTTACATGGTTTATGATGTTCTTTCGATGGGAGTTTATAGCCAGAAAAAGAAAACAAAGAGTAGGAGAACAAAAGTAAAAAAAAAGAGTTTTTTAAAGGACATTGTATTGTGGAGAAGCGACAGTGCTGTAGACGGCATGTGAGAATCAATTTTAGATTTAAATTATGACAGAATAAATGATTTCAAATAGTGAGGGTTTCAAATCCCATACGCTTTCTCAAGGGGAACACAGGAAGTGTCTACTGATGTTCTTTGCTCGCCTTTGGAATAAGGATGCCTCTGCAGGACCAATCGTGTTATGCTATTGGACTGATAGCATGACTGATTCATTTTCAACATTTGATTTGATACGTACGACGTTGGGACACTCATACTTTGGTGATCGTATGCGATAATATTTCGGCGTTCTTCCTTAGCGCAGATCTGATTTTACGCAGGCTTTAAATCTTCCAAACTTACTTCGTTTTGAAGTTCTACCTACGGAATGCGAATCATGTGAATGCTTGCTGCTCTCATTCTTGAGCTTAATGCTTGGGTTTGATTCTGTAACGAAATTCGTTGTCTACGCAATGGTTTGCTTGACTTCAGAGACAATGGATCATTGAACCCGGTTTGATTATATTAACAGGATAAATGACGCTCAAGATAAGAGGTGCTCTTATAACTACATCGTCTAAGGAGATCTTTAATATTCTTAACAGACTACCACCAGTCAAGTTGGTAAAAAAGGCACTGCAAACACGGCAGAAGAGCATGGAAGATAGGAGCAAGAAGACCTACCCTGCTACGTTGGAGGCTCTGTTAGCTTTAAGTCCGTTGTACATGATTTGTAAAGATCAAAGCTTTCGACTCTATGGTGGGGTTGATAGAAGACAAAGAATCAGCCCCCTTTTTAACTCTACCCTAGAGAGAATCAGCTTTAGACTTAGTAACAAAAATGAAAGGATTAAACTTGAAGCTGCATACTTCTTTTTAGGAATGACTATTTTTTTGTATATAGATGAGTCAAGAAAGGATGTTGGAACCGGAGCAGAATTTTTTGGTCCTAAAATGTGAAATTTTAAGCCCATGGGGCAACTCGCGAGTACTTTCCAAGTGAAAATCTATGCCATCGCAAGATGTGCTGATTTCTTGGATAGGGAGGACAAAAGACAGGCCACAATCGAGCACTCGACACTTGTGGGGTTTATGTGACGATAGTATGGGACTTTCACGATGAACTGAGTCGGCTAAATAAGGATAACGTTAGCTTCCAGGTCATGTGGCAATTCTCAGCAATGAGCAGGCAGTCGTGCTTACGAGGGGAGTAGTTTCCATGCCGTTGATGGAACACCATCTTCCTGTGGAGTGGAAGCGGATAGTTAAAAAGGTGAGCTCAAATAAAGGAAGATAAAAAGAGGCAAAGACTTTTCTCAAACCAAATGGGCATGACTTAATCGAAAGAATTGTTAGGCATCCAGGAATAATTTGAGGATGATAAGCGGTATTTTGGCAAGATAATGTAGACTCTGGGCATACTTATTTAGAACTGGGCTTGTCTCGAGCTCAAATTGGAATTGCCGGATAGGATATTGGCGTTCGTCGTAACAACATCTGTAGAAGCCGTAATAGCTTCTGTATTAGCCGTAACAACTTCTGTAGAAGCCGTAACAGCTTCTGTAGAAGACATAACAACTTCTGTAGAAGCCGTAACAGCTTCTGTAGAAGCCGTAACAACTTCTGTAGAAGCCGTAACAACTTCTGTAGAAGCCGTAACAACTTCTGTAGAAGCCGTAACAACTTCTGTAGAAGACGTAACAACTTCTGTAGAAGTCGTAACAGCTTCTGTATTAGCCGTAACAACTTCTGTAGAAGTCGTAACAACTTCTGTAGAAGTCATAACAGCTTCTGCAGAAGCCGTAACAACTTCTGTAGAAGCCGTAACAACTTCTGTAGAAGCCGTAACAACTTCTGTAGAAGCCGTAACAACTTCTGTAGAAGCAGTAACAACTTCTGTAGAAGCCGTAACAACTTCTGTAGAAGTCGTAACAGCTTCTGTAGCTGCCCTAACAACTTCTGTAGAAGCCGTAACGACGAGAAGAATAATGAGAAAGAAGAAGAATCTACAGATCACCTTCTTTATCATTGTCCGGCACATTTGAACGTTAAAAAAGGAATGTTAAGGCCGCCAGCATTTATTGATAGAACGCTTTTAGTCAAAAGCGATTTGAATAAAATACTTAATTTCACAGTCAGAGTCAACAACCTAGAGTTTTAATTATATGTCGGAATAGATAATGTTGGGATTACAACGGGACAACGACAGCTGCCAACCCTATCATCCTAGATCCTACTATAGTATACCAATCACATGCTTGGCAGGAACAACTGTTTTGTGTTCTTTAAAAGGAACGAAAAACTGAATATAAAAATGCGTATTTTTTTCGCATGCGATGGTTGTTTGAAACACTGTGTGCGTATTGCAAAACAATTAAATCCACACATGCGTCTGCTGTAGCATTTTTTTGTGGCACTTAAATCTGTTTTTTTATTATTATTCCGGGTAGTTTTCTGCATGAAATTTTTCTACTTGTTTTTGCACAATTTTAAGGTGTCTGCCTACACTTAAAAGAAAATAAAACACGTCGAAAGTGTTTTATTGGCTTACAGAGACTTATTGTGGCGAGAAAACACAACTCGACCAGAGAAACAAATTTAAAAAAGGAATTTAAAAATATATTTTAAACTTGAAATTTGAAAATTTATAACCAGCCGCAGATTTATAACAATTAAATCATTTAAACAACGTGTAATTCTCCTCACTTATGTGAATCGTGTTTTATTAGCCAAATATTGATTTGTTTAACTTGTTTTATTATTTTTAAGCCAAATGATAGATTTATTTCGTATTTTCGTTTTTTTTTTTTTGGTTGAGAATACATAAGTCGTTGTTTGTTTATCGCTGTAATTCATATAAAAATTACGATAGAATTCGAAATTAAAACGAATTGATATGCTCTGATGGCATTAAATCGATTGCTACTCGAAAATAAATTCGTAAGTCATAATGTAACAATCCGTTGCTGTATTTATGTTGTGCTGTGGCATTGTGTGTTATTATATGGCAACTACCACTCCTGATATTTTATGCATAACAACCGGCAATGCCCGCCGTTAATAACAATGAAAATATCAATTCAAAGTCTGATGGATGAGCTGAAATACAAACTTCTGCTTCGATTGAAATGAAACTGGAATACGAAAACGAAAGCAAAAGCAAAAGAAAGAAAAAAACTGTTTAATTCAACGAAAAAAGGAAAAGACAAAAAGACTTTAGAAAAGGCAGGCAGAGCGTTAAGGTCTAAAACGAATTCGTAATGCATTACGTCTGATTATTGTACGTATTTTTCATAGGAAAATATTGAGATGATAGCGTTAGTCTAGACACTTCCTAAAGCTATGATTTTAAGTGTATCTTACTCTAGTATACTTGAGAATACAATCGGGGTCCCATCAATAACAATTTGTCTGCAGTAAGCTCTTTAACAGGATAAACATATCTGGCGCTAGTACCAGGATCTTCTATGAATTAAGAAAAGTTAAGGGACCATTTGATAACCTACCGTGAAACACTGGAACATAGGGGAAATATGCTACTGTTAATCCGGGTGAACAAAACTGGCTGACACTCTTATCGTACAAGGCTCGTTTAGTTATTGGACGTAAGAAATCTGTGATTGACCACGTGATGCAAAGTGGTCGCAGTGCAAAACACTACCCAGAAGCGGTTCCCATTTTCCTTCCTTAGGTTGTGCATATTTAAAGCAGTTGTACCCAGCAGGAAGGAACAAAGTCTGTGTTTTGAGTAGCCACAAACAATGTCAAACTTCAGATCAATGTTTCCAAAATTTATCTCAGTAGTGAGTAGTTAAAAAACAGCCTTTTGTTCTCCTTGTTAAGCAATTTAAATGAGAAATTTTATAAATTTTATGGACTTCAGAGGAAATATGTGTTCCAGAAGACGGCTTAATGATTAATCGATTTATTTCAGTAGAAGACTTTTGCCAACAAATATATTCATTATCGAATACGATCCTAATTAAGGTTGTTTAGGTGTTCAGACATCAGGAAACTATTCGCACATACTTTAACAGAAATGGAACATACTAAACATGTTATTGAATGGTTCGAGCTAAGTGCGAGAAAGCGAAACTCTTGCAATGTCCGCTACACAACAATTTCATTCCAACATTGAAGCGAAACAAGAGTACCTCACTTGTTCATCTTCCAGATTGCTGAAACGCAAGTTTGTCCAGAGAGAATAAGAATTACAGGGGGTTTCGTACAATACAACATACAATTCGAATAATATTGTTGTACTTCGAAATATGATTTCCAACATTCAAGCAAAATTTTAGATTCGAAAATTGTAATGAAACTAAACAATGTCAGCCAGGCGGACATGAGAACATCATGGCTTTTAGAATAATCAGTAGAAAATTTAGAAAGCTACTGCTATCTAGGCAGTGTAGCGACAATAAAATGAAAGCACAGCAATAAGATTCAAACACCAAGCTCAAAGAACTGAGAGCAGATTGCGGCCAGTGGTAATCAGTATATATCACTTTACAAAGGTCCAGATAAACCATGTTTAGAATGTTCAACGTATGTGTAAACTTATTGTGCAAAATACAAATCTGGCAAGAATACTCATAAATTTTCAAGAACTCATCAATAAATACCTCAGAGTGACGTGCATAATATTATGGCTCTACCAACTTATTAAAAAGGCATCTTTCCAGCTTAAGGAACAGGAGGAAATCTAATAACATCTGTAGTACCTAATCTAAGTCTTTTGATGTGACAAACTGCAGACTGATGATCAGTTTCAAAAGTGGCAGTTTCCTGCCCTGCATCGTATGCACCCAGGTTTTTTTCTTCTGGCATGCGTTAATACCTCACAGGTTCTAAGAATGTGTTCTGATGTTTAATTCTCATCATCATAAAATCTATATGTTATTTTCTAGACAACCCCCATTCTAAACAAATGTACTCAGAGTCTATAGTGAGCTAGGTGTCTAGAGTCCGCTTATCAAACTCAGGTTTTGCTAGATAGTCTGATACGTTACTCAGATCTCATCTGATTGTAATTTCCCTAAAAAAAAAATCGATTAATTCAAACCCATTTAGCTTGAGAAGAGTCTTTGCGTTTCTTTATCTTCGCTTTCACTGAGCATATCTTTATAAACATCTGCCCCAACCCACGGAAATTTTCCTTCCTCATCAGCGGCGTGGAAGCTGCCCTCCTTGTGAGTTCGTTTGCTTATTCATTACAGAGAATTCCCACATGACCTTGAGTCCAGCAGCAGGTAATATTATTTTTTGGCTACATAGCTGATTCAGCTTTCCCAGGCAGTTCATATAGTCTTCAATTTTTAAGCATAAGAGCCGATTATTCAAATGACCTGCCTGCCTGTCCTGCATGTTTCCTAATGGGTTCTGAGTTTTTCATCCTGGAAACAAAAACCCCCGCAGACTTGTTTGGTGACAAATGGAAGAATTGTGGAATGAAGTTTTTTTCCTTTTTATTCTATTCAAAATAAACAGGATGAAAAACTGTTTGTATTCTGTTGGATTTGAATCAGTAATGCCAGAGTTTAAAATTCAGTACTTAAATCTGTTTAACACGCCACATTTTTGAAGAAGGAGATATTGACTTCTCAATTGAATTGTAAAATATAGTTTCGTACCATAGCTCTTGATGGACATTTATGAAGGAGATATTGACTCCTCAATTGAATTGTAAAGTACAGTTTCGTACCATAGATCTTGATTGACGCTTTGCAATACCTCTACTTCGTAAAGCAAAAGGTCAGGCGTGTGAAAGAGGCTTTTGCAATTGTTTTGCCCAGTAATCTGAAAACGATTTAAGTTTTTAACCATGAAGTGATACATTTTTTTTAAATTCTGGTGTTTATTGGTGCTGACCAATTGGTCATTATAACCCTTTAGTCAGGATAAGAACCTAGCTTTACACACCACATATTTTGCGTGTGTTAATTTAATACATGAATGGCGCAACGTACAGTTTGAAGTTGATTTCAAATGACAGATTTAAAAAACTTAGCAGAGTTTTTGTCAAAAGACTGTTGAGAGGAAGTCGCCAAAAAAATATTTTCTTAATGCTTTGTTTTGTTCGAGATGTCTGAGTAGGAGTTTGAAATACGGCGCCCTCATCTAATAGTGCAACACACTACCTACTAATGTCTGTGATTTTGATTACAACCTGAAACAGCCATTATTAAGTGTTAAAATATTCTTTCGTTTCCAATTAATTTCATTCATCACGAATGCTAATAATTATTCCTTAGACACCCGCCTTTTAATAGAAATTTCAAAAATTAATTTCAAATAAATTTCCGGTTACAAAACGTTCAACATACAAAACATGTCTGCTTACAAAGGCTAACGACTCAAACTAATATTTCAATACGATTATGACTGGATGTCTTTCAACGTTTTCCTTTCTCATTTTGTGATTTGTTTGTACATGTCCATAACAACCGACAAGCCATCGCACATTGTTTGGTTAGACATGTTCAAATGCCAATGAATACCATCAACCATCAACAGATCCAATGGAGAGAAAAACTGAAAAACAAACAAAAATCCCAAAAAGAATACCCCAAATACCGATACTGATACCGAAAACGAAAATGAAATGAACCGTAACGAAAACAACATTTGCGATGATAAAATTTATAGGAATTCCAAATGCCAACATCATAACGAAGATTTTCTGGATTTTTTTTTCGCTCGAATTCAAAACGTTACGATTCGATAGAAAACTCTCAGGTGTTTGTTTGCTTGATGGTATACAAGCAATAAAAATGTAAGCCATGAAACCAGGGAAAGAATGAAAAACAGAGACTGTGAGTGTTAGTGAACATGAAGGGAATTAGTGTGCTACATGCACTGTATCACCAGATTCGTTGCAGAGTGCCAAAGAGTTTTCCAAATCAAACACTAGAAATGGCTAATAAATGTTCCAGCCATGCACTCTTGATATCCACAATGATTTTCCAAACTATTTGACGACGAGTCTCACAATGATGATGTTGATGGTGATGATTTTTCTGCTATTTTTTCTCCTCTTTTTTTGGATTATTTCGTGCATATGAGTTGATGTGCAGTGATGAGGCCCATAGAAGACACGTGTTTAAATAAAATTTTTGGTAAACGATGATTGCCTGCATAAATATTTGCCGAATATTATTGTCGATAATTATGTTTATAAATCATCATTATGATCATTATTTATAATCGCATTTGAACTTTAATAGTGTTTAGGTTCATAAACTTAAATTTGATATTTACGGGCTTATTCCTGAGTACAGGACTTAAACGTAGTTTTCTCAGACGTACTTTTTTAAATTGAATTGAATTTTTTTGTTCGTTTTGGCTTTGCTTTCATTTTGTTTTACTTAAAAGCCCTTAAGCCTATTAAATATTAAAGTTGATTTCATTATAATCACCCACTTTTTATACACCTCATCGGCTGCTGTTTAAAATTTAAAATTCAAACGAATTTTATTTCTTTCTTTCCTGTAAGCAGTCCAAAGTGTTGTAAAACTATTTCGTTGGTTTTTTCTTTAGGTTTGTAAATTATTCCGTGTAATTACTCCTCACTTACTTTAGTAGTGAGGACCGAAGCTTTAGCGACTTTGGATACCGCGACTTGATAGATCGAGTGCCATAGCTTACTCGGCTTTAGCATAAAATTTGTTGAACTCAGAATTTGCTGGAACTATTCACATTAACCACCATTCCTCAATCTCTACGTTATGTACTCATTACTATTCACGTAAAGCGTACGATAATCTTAAGCTTTAAAGTATGAGCTTCTGCTTGAATATTTTATTTTTCCCCGCAGTTATTTTAAAGCGATATTTCGCAATATATTCTGATTGTAATAAAGTGTCATTTCTTTTTTTCAATTTTGTTTTTTAGTATATAAAAGATTCGTGACATGTGGTAGACCAAAAACACTCAGTGGTGCTTGTCGACTAACAAACGTTGGCAAATCAGACATAACACAATTGGTCATTACAGCCTTTTAGTCAGGATTACGACCTAGTTTCTCACACCACTTATGTTGTGTGTGTTAATTTTATACATGAGTGGCGGGACCTACAGTCTAAAGTCGACTCCGAACCACAGATTTTTTGAGAAACTTTTCATGGTAAATATTTTATCATGTTCATGTCTGAATTGGGGTTTGAACAGTAGCCTCACGTCTAATAAGCCAACACGCTACCTATTTGACTTCGGCGACTTCATGAGGAGTACATACTCATTCAAAAAGACTGCCATTGGTATTGACACATTAGCGGGAGGTATTGTCCCAGATGGAAATATGAACTCGAAGTAGTATGAGACCGTCTGAAAATATTGAATCAGTTAGTCAGTAGAAATGGTATTACCCTCAGCTAGCTTAGAAGTCATGTGGGAATTCATGGCAATAATTAGCTAGATGAACTTGCAGGGAGGATTTTTCTACGCCACTGATGTGGCCACAACCTTCCCGTGGAATGGTGAGAGATGTTTGCAACGGTATACTAAGAGAATGGGAAGATAGAAAGAGGCGTAGAGTTTTTAACCCATATGGGTTAGAGCTAAATTAAACTTTTGCTGAAAGTATAGTCGAGATTCGTAGTATTTGATCTAATGATTCAATCTCATCTAAATATTGGTTTCGAGACGATTCCCATTATGAACGAATGCTCTTTTAGTCTCCATTGTCGAATCAAAGTCTGGTTACTAACTTCAGGTTGCTCTTGACTGAACTAGTGCATAACTTACTTAATTAATTGGTCATTAAAAACCTTTAGTCAGGACTACAATCTATCTCTTCGTACCATTCATGTTGTCTGTAAATTTTTTCCATGAGTAGCTTAACCTTTTGTTTACCTAATGTCGAATTCGAACGTCAGATTTGAGAATAGTTATTGAAATGAGAACTTTAAGGTCGAAAAATAAATGATGAGTATGGATTTATTTCCTTTGTTTCGATTCTTGAATTTAATTGAAGTGAATATCAGATTCATAGTAAACTTAACTGACTTCAGTTCATATTGACGTTCGCTTTTGTATACAAACACTTTGTCATTCAGAAAGAAAGGAAAACAATAGTAATGCCATTGTGTGCTATATAAGTACTTAAGAAAAGCTTGATTGTGTGGTATACCGATAAGTCATGGTAACATGCATGCATGAGAAGCTTCATTCTATGGTATATCGATGAGTTATAATATCATCATATAATAATAACAGATGAGAAGCTTTATTCTGTGGTGTTTAGAGGAGTTATGATAACGTGCATGCATGTGGATGCAGAGAGCGAGACAAGAACGGATACCAGAGTAAAATATATAAGACCCTGAGGACTCTTGTGCTCAATTTTACTTGGACAGGAAGTGTAAACGACTGGACTATCTGGCATTAAGATCGCTATTCAATACTCGGCATATTAGGTTGCCTCAAAAATAGTATGGGCCCAGAATGAACTAAAAGGATATGCTGGATTCCAAGTATTGTGTGCATTCTCGGTAATAAGCAGGTTGGGCGTGCGAGGAGACGTTCCATGGCGATGATAAAGTCACAACTTTCTTGGGGTATTGTAACTGGTCATCAGACAGAATATTTGTTTCCAATAACAATCACCTCTAGTGCATTATATAGATTCTGTGATGCGGAGAATAAATCACCAGAAAATGTGCTTGGAAGCTGCCATAGTCTAGTAGGTATTGTTTTAGCTTATTAGACCAGAAGCTGCAGTTTAAACCACAGCTCAGACATCTCGAACAAAATAAAATATGAAAAAAATATTACTTCGGCGACTGCCTCCCAACAGATTTCTGGCAAAAACTCTGAGAATAAATAATAAATTACAATGAAAAGTTTCTCAAGAAATCTGTCGTTCAGAGTCGTATTTAAACTGCAGGTCCCTCCATTCAGGTATACATTTAACACATATAACATGAGTGGTGTGAGAAGCTAGTTCTTAATTCTGACTGAAGGGTTGCAATGATCAATTATGCTTGGAATCACATATGCTTGAACCCCATGCGGCATTAATACCTCTCTGAAGAAAACCTGGGTGCTCATTTCGTATTAGGCAGGAAGTGATCGTTACTGACACGGAACTCTAAAGTTTTTTAGAGCAACATTATGGCTGTATCCAATATCGGTTAAGGGCTGCAGCATAAATCGTATGACTGCAGTATTATAGCATCACTAGCACTGGTCAACACATTGCAACATACTGATTGAGATTTGGAGGAAAACGTTGTGGAATTGCAATTGTTATGGAATTGAAATTCTTAATCAGTAAGATCTCAAAAAAACGGAGCGTAATGTAAGCGGCCTGAAAAGAACATGGGCAACACAACCAAAAATGTTGTCAAAGAATAATTGACATTAAATCCAGCGGGTCGCAGCTATTTCTCACCATAATAACGTATGGAACTTGCACACGACATCATATTGATAAATGTGGCTGTGTTAGCCAACAAGAGTAAGTTACTCCTGAGGTGTAAAATGAGTACCTTAGAATTCCAATGAGCTCAGAGTTTCTGTAAAGCTGAAACGTAATACAATTTATGGATTTTCATTGACCTCACTTTGCTGTTAGTGTATACATGTCCTTTTATAAAAACTTAAACAAAAAGATTTCCATTTTAAAAGCTGAAACATTTCTCCTTAGTAGCCCATCAACAAGTGTCCGAAACAAAAGTCTTTCACCACTGGTTTCAAATTGCTACACAATAAATGATGGCAAGGAATATTGACGTTTCAAACAAACACGAAGCAATGAAAGGCATGTGCATGGGTATAAATAAACAATTGAATGAATGAATGACCAAATGAATGAACGAATGAACGAATGAATGAATGTAGGAATGAATAAATAAGTAACTGCATAACATGTTTATAAAGGTCTTAAATAATAATATTATCTTGAACGAGTCCAGTTACCGGACTTGACAATTCTATGGCAAGACTTCCTCCATACGAAAGCAAACCAAAGTGTCAAGAAAATTGAAACCAAAACTAAACAATAGAGCAACAACAAGAGCAGTTGTAGCAACAACAAATAGAGAAATTTGAAACAACCTTAGCAGCAGCAACATCCGTTTAGTTGTGCAATAATGTTTGATAAAGATGGCAATTGGGTGAAAACACAAACACTCTTAAAATTTGTTACTTTAAGTTGTATTTGTATTGTGTTTCCTTTTCTTTTCATTATTCAGTAGGCATAACTATTGTTTGGCTTCTAGTGCGAATATCTTTTCTCTTTTTCAACAGTAGCCCAGACAGACATATACGACACTGTGGCATACATTGTTATTTGTTAGATATTTGTTGTGTTTCAAGTGCAACACAATTTATAGTTTCTTGTAACAAAATTTTGTGTCCTTATGGCCATGTCAAGTCCTTTAAGATGAACCCAAGTTTCATACTGTGTTGTTGTTGTTGCTGTTTATCTTTTTAATCCTTTCAAATGTATGACATTATTTTACACTTATTGGTTATAATTTTCTTTGAAATAAATGGGAGCGTTACATAAGAAACTTAAAAGATTTCTCTTTAATTTTGTAATTTTATAAGAAAACAAAATTGCGAAGAAATACTTTAATTCGAGGGAAAGTGTCCTTAGCACAGGCTTACAAAGTAGAAAATGTTTTTTTTTTTAATTAACCAAGACTCACTGATTTTGGTGGACTAAGGTGTTTCTAAATATAAGAATTTTTAGTCGAAAAAAATTCGTATGTTGCTTTTGTATATATTAGCTGGTGAAGGGTTAAGTAGGTAGGAAGAAATTAGCACACCAAGGCCTGATAAGGTCCATTGCAATACCACAGTTTTATATTTTTTTCCTAGTTTCGGAAATAAATTTGGAGCTCTTAATAAAACTATTCAAACTACCATCCAGGACAGATCTTTCAGATTATCTATCTAGTAGACAATAATTTATGAATTTATTTTACATTTAATTTGCTTAAATATCTTAAAGTGGACGTGACAAAAATTGTAGTATTTACAGTGAGAATGAAAGTAAATGTTTGTAACTTTCATTTGATACCAATTTTATAAAAATTCGTGCCTTCGTTATAAAGTTATAAGAAGTTAAAGAAAATACTTTGCCAAACGCCTCTTGCTGCACAATTCTGTTCGCCTGGTAGAAAACACAAAATTTTTGAAATGAAATTTTCGCAATAATTTTTTGTGTTGGATGTGTAAAAAGTATTTTCTTTAACTTTTTATAATTTTCTAAGTAGAGTACCAATTTTTATAAATTTTGTTATCAAATAAAAGGTAGAAATGTGTTCCTTCATTCTAGGCCATAAATATTATTATATTTGCCACGCCCACTTATAGAAAATTAAATTTAAATGCTTAAAACTGTGCTTATACAGCATCAGTTGGCATAAATTTGGTAGCAAATAAAAGCTAAGGACCCGGAATTTAATTTTCTTATATTATTTGCCACGCCCACTCTTCTCCTTCTTCTTCTTCTTCTCCTTCTGTAAAACGTGCAAAGTTATAAGTATTAGCAGATCATTTAATCTATCTAAACATGATGCAGTGGGCGTTGCACTACTGGGTGTTAGAAGAAAATGTAAGTTTTGGCTCTTAGCTTTCGTTTGATAATAAATATATGAAAATTGCAGGTAAACAGATAAAGTTATAAGAGTTTACATTTAATTTGTTTTAATATCTTAAAGCTTCTGCAGAAATCGTTTGCCAACTCTCCAAGACCAATACGCCTAGCATGAACGCCCTGTAATACAATGCCCAGTAATAACACCAACAACCATACTGAACGTGGTACTTTGAAGTTTAAGTAGAATTTATATTGTTAATGGAATCCCAGACTGCATTGTCAATTATAAGCTTATAGGTCATAAAACGGATTCCCAAACTCGGTAAAACATCGAAGAGTCCGATGGTTGGACTACAGTTACCAGCATTACTGCAGTACCTCAGTACGCATACAATACGGATATCATATGTTTCCACCATCAGTTGAAGATATTTGCGGCAGCTATACCCCGTCTTGGAGTCATTATATTAGAATTCAATGATATGGTTTATTAACATATCCCTGCAATTGAGGAAAACTCTATAAGCAAAAGTCTGTCTAACGTAGTTATATCCCATGATGTGCAACCAATTTCTTCTCCCCTGATTTGGAGAACTTGGTCAGAACAGAGACTGCTTTCACCTGTGGCGTTAGAACGGGCCGCTACTCGTGCTCAAGTGAGCTTTTGGCATCAAGGCTACTACTCTAACCTAACCTAACTTATATCCCACGATCTTGGTGGCCAGTTTATATATATCGCAAGTGGGATGGCATGCATACATAACTGGTCATTACAACTCTTCAGTCAGGATTATGGAGCTAATGGGATGACAATGCTCTTAAATCTGTTGTGCTGAACTTTCAATGTGCTAAGAGCTGTGTGACACATATCGCCGTGCTGCTGAAAGCACAATGTTGTTGGTGTCCAGATCAGAATTCAGGCCAAAAGAAGTTGGTAATTGACAGCCTATAGTGCTCGCAGTTGATAGTAATTGCCTGATATATGTCATTCACACATAAGTATGTACCGATGATGTCGTCAGTTCAAAATCCATAGCAAACAGTAATTTTTTCGGGATGCATTGAAAGCTCTTGAATCTCATGTGGATTGATATCGTTTCAAATTCAACAATCTTGTTTGTTGACATACTTATTCATCAGATATGGGCCTGATAGCTGAAGAAGGTTTTTCGCTGAAGATTAAGATAATTTTCCCCATTTAGCAAACACACGTCATTGTCTATGGTCGGTTATGGTGATTTGACACAACAGACTAAATAAATGAAAACAAATTTCCGAGATTTAGCTTCAACAAACCGTCAAAGTTCAGAAGTCCTTGTTGAAAGCTCTTCTATTTGGTGATAATATTGTGTTGCTATATTAAAACGAGTTGAACATGGAGCTTAACCTCGGCCTGGAGCCAGTGAACCTATTAACTATTAAGCTGGACAGAGCAAAGGTCATAAGTTTTCGAAAACATCTCGAGATTGATGTTGGAATGAACGAATCGAAGTTCAACAAATTATTGGTGGCAACAATCTATTACGCTCGGGGGCAACACTCAGTCTTTTCCAAAAAAAAGTGCACTTCTGTTCATTTGTATTCGAGGATGATGTGGATCTAGAATAATGGGCAATGTTCTCTACGATCTATTAAACCAGCGTTTGTTAGCATACAGCCTATATAAGACATTTGATCTTAACAGAAATCAGGGGTGTCTAAAAGATATTAATTGTAATTGGATTGTATTTATTTATTTAGTTAATTGGACATTACAATCCTTCAGTCAGCATTACGATCAAAGGTTTCCTAGGTTTTACCCTCTTTAAAATCAGATCCCGAGACTTACTTTCCGGAACAGTTTACCAATACCAATCATGGTTGAAAAATGTTGTGTTTACAGGAATGTCATCCTCAAGCATGGCAACGTTGAAAGCAAGGGATTGCTGCAACTAGCTCAAGCTGACTGGTACGTAGGTATGCACACAAAATATGACATGGAAACATTGTTTGTAAATTGTGGAAGAGTCAGACATTATTACGCTTCTCATGACTTTTCTGGGAGGATTACAACCTAGTTTCTCACACCACTTATGTTGTGTGTGCTACTTATATATATGAGTTTAATGCCGACTCCGAACTACAGATTTTTGAGAAACTTTCATTTACAGTCGGACTTTTTACCAGCAGACTTTTCTGGGGAAATATTTCAAAATATAAACTTTGATTGTTCCTAATCGGAATGGCATTTTTTCCTTCATTATGCTGAGTATTCTATCGCATTAAAATTTTTATGAATTCTTTTTAAACGATCCCTGTTTTTGTGTAAATGCTTCTTGTATTCTATAGGAAAACAAATCTTCTTTTGTTCGTTTCGAATGTAACCCTTATGCTAAATTAATTGTCCTGCGAAGGAAGGACGGACTCACAATAAAGTTGTTGTGTCTCATAAATGTTCGCATAACAAGGAAACAATTGTAATGATGGTAGTACAATGCATGTGTAAAACAAGAAGTTTTCCTTTTTATTTTCGTTTCTTTGCTTTTTTTATGACAACATAATGTCTCTGACATTTGACCAAAACATATTTATAATAAATACGTTACAACAAAACTTATAAGAAAATACAACAACTACCACTACACACTGCTAAGCACATATGCTTTAGTGAGGAAAAGATAGTATAAAACAAATCTTCAATAGTAGTGGTGGCTGGCATTCCTTTGCAGTCTCAAAGTAAATAGACAAGAATTTATTTTGTGAACACGAAGTATGATGGGAGTGTGGAGAAAAACTTTTTCTTGTATTTGGCAAAACAACAAATTGAATGTAATTTGTAAACAATAAATGGAGAAGGACACTGTAAGTTGTCCTTACGACAAAAGTGACCAAATTTATAATATTTTTTATATTTGTTACTCCATGTGAAGTACTGGAATAGTTTTAAGGATATTTTCAAAAGTTTTATTCAATTTAATAAACGAATACGGAATTAAAGTATTGAAGCAATCGAAATAGATAGAATGGGGCAGAATCGGAGGGAATCTATGCGATAGATGATACAATATTATCTGTAGATTGACAACCAACTTCATGTCAATATTGGCAATAGATACGAGAAATTTATGAAAAAGAAATATCGATTATTTGGGTATCGCTAAGCTTTTAAAAACAACAACAACAATAATAACATGTTCTTAAAGTAGCGCAAGACTCAACTTACTTTTCTCGGCCAAAGCCTATACAAAAAATATTAAAGTTTTTGAACCTTACAATCACTTTCACTTCTTTGTAGAATATCCCAATGCAACTTGAAATGGATAACAGCATGTCCTGGTTAATAAAGGGCACGTATAATGTGTCCTATTACTGATATTTTTTATTCCGGGCATGGAAAAATTTAATAGAAGCAGATGTTTTTTTGATTTTGAGACAAGTTTCTACTCATCTACAGTGGAATATTGATTGTATTAGGTTCGAACCCCGTAAAGTTGGGCTAAAAATCAATACTTTCAAAGCAAAGGAAACACCTGGTGATAAATTCCTTCACTAGACTTTAGTCCGGAAGTTGTTAAATGCAGAAACATCTTCAACTGTCTGCCCTGTATGCTATCTCCAAAGCGTGGCCTTAGACGACCATTGAAACTAGGCCTAATGGCAAGAGTTCAATTTTTCCGCCAGACTTCAATGTGGGTAACGAAGTTGTTTAGCGTGTAGGCCTTTTTAAAAGAGTATGTACTCCTCGTGAAGTCGCTGTAGTCTAGAAGGTAGTGTGTGGTCTTATTAGACGTGTGATCTCGCTTTAAACCCCAGGTCAGACATATAAAACAAAACAAAATTAGAATATTTCTTCGTCGACTTCCTCTCAGCAGATTTCTGAGAAAAACTTTGACAGTAAATGAAACTGCCATCTCAAATATCTGTCGTTCGAAGTCGACTTTAGACTGTAGATTCCGCCACTCACGTATAAAATTAACAGTCACAGCATAAGTGGTGTAAAAACTATTTAATTCCATTAGTTTCATACATGACAAAATCAAAGAGATTTTATTGCATACTTTTCCGAGTAACTCATCCGGTACATGTAATATGGTGCGTATGAGTAATATATTTCAAGTTGAATTAAATAGGAAGTATACGATTAATTTGGATTTAAATATTTACAAGCTATGATATGATAATTGTAGTGGATTCTTATAAAATTTAAAAATTTTCAAGATATTCTAACCTAAAAATATAAAAGCCACTATTCAAGACTATATTCTAGTGGGTATTTCGCAACAAAAAAATAAAATTGGCACTATTCAAGACTATATTCTAGTGGGTATTTCGCCACAAAAAAATAAATTTGGCAAATTTTTTATTGTATTTTTAAATTTAAAGTTTTAAATGGCCCACCCTTTAAAAAGATGAGATGATATTGAAGGCATTTTCAAACTTTTCATATAAAATTAATGAGTATACGCTGGTAGTTAAGAGTACCGAATTAGCGCGTGATTATAAAAAATCGTATTTAAATGGTTTCATCTATCAATGTTAACTTGTTCACCTTTCTATATGAACATTAATCTGCTACTCAAAATATCCGTTATTTTTTCAATACGCTCTTCACCTATACAATACTTTTTATTCTTTACAATATAAGCCAAAAATAAGAAAAATAAATTGGAAATCGTCCTTTTGTTTGACTCTTTTTTAAAAATGTTTTAATAATCCTTGGAAATCATTGAATGCATGTATTGAATTAAATTAAATCCAGCGAAAGTTAATAAAAGAAAATCTTCTTTTTCTTTCTGGTTTAAAAAGGAATAAAAATGTTGCACTTTTTGTATTCCATTTCAATTTGAAAGGGAAATGTAAAGCGTCATATAAAGACGCCATCGTGTAATTTGTGGCATTTGCCTTATTGTACACAATAGACTAATATTGTTACCATCCACTTCCTTGAGAAAGGAGGCTTTTGCGTGTATGTGTGTGTGTAATGGTGTATAATATTGGTTAATAGTTTGGCTTTTGGTTTCTGTAGCTAAAATGAAAGTCTTAAATGTTCATTTGTTCCCTTGGATTTTTTATAAGGAATAAATTATAAGGAATAAAGAAATATCATGAAAGTTATTTAAGTGATGGATATAATGGCTCCCAAAAGAGTAAGATTTTAGAGAGTATTTAAAGAGTTTAATTGAAGTATCAATATTAAATTGCAAAAAGTTAATTTGGATCCTGAGAAATACATACAAAATTACAACTCAAAATGGATTTTAGTTTTATTGGCTTTTAAATGTGGTGGATCCAGTTAGTGTTTTTTGTGATGTTTTTGAATTCCACTTTATTACAATTTTAAACTTTGGAAAAAGCAATCCACAATTTTCCCGAGGTAAGATTACATATTCCTGAAGTGGCCGTAGTGTAGTAGGTAGTGGGTTGGTTCATTAGACGTGAGGCCCCATTTCAAACCCTAGGTCAGACATCTCCTACAAAACGAAATATGAACAAATATTTCTTTGGCGACTTTCTCTCAACAGATTTCTGAGTAAACTCTGAGAGTAAATAAAAATTGCCATGAAAAGTTTCTTAAAAAAATTTGAAGTTCGGAGTCGACATTAAACTGTAGGTACCGTCACATATGGATAAAATAAACACACACACAACATAAGTGCCGTGAGAAGCTCTTTTAATGGCTGATATGACTATTGCTTTTTCTTTGGTGTGAAGTATTTGTAGTTTCCTTTATTTGCCGTATTGAATTGACACAAAAACTCCCATTTATTGTGATGAAGCATTGCAAAACACTTTATTGAGACCCCTACACTGCGCTGTTTTACGCATTCATAGTACAGTTTAGAATATTTTGGAATGTCTGTCATCTTAGCTATTTTACACATACATACGTATCATTCAATCACGATCATTCAATACTATTTTCAGTACTTTCTTAACAGCGTCTCGAATAAACTGCATTATTCACAGAGGTATGGTCGATAACCACGGTGTTCCTTTTTTGTATCGTATTTTTCATGAAATGAAGGTACAGATTTCCTCAGAGTAAAATCAATTTCGACTTTAATTTTCGTTGCACTGAGATCTGTCTCTCTCTTGATTTAAATTTCTGTGTCTACCACGTGGATAACTGCCAGTCAAATGCAATATATTTATTTCACTTCTAAAAATCATAATTTTCTTCTTCAATTTCCCTCATAAACATACTCATAAAAGTTGGAAAATTCTACGACTGTACGATATAAAAAAAGAAAATTCTTCATAAATATAATGGAAAATGGTTCATAAAAAATTTTTAACATATTTTTGAAAATACTTTTAAGAAACGTCACTGACTAAATTGACAAAATAACACTGAGACTATGACAAAAACAAAATTAACATTTGATGATGAAATATCATTGATATTATGAAAGTGATGTGTTTTGTGTGTTTTTATAGTTCACATCATGCGGTTAATAAAGTGCCTTATAAAATTTGGTTTTTCACACTTACACGCCCCACCCCCCGTCCATGCTTTAAGACACTGTCAGACAGCTGCTTATTGCTTATCGTTATTATCATCAGTTGCCATCTTCATGTTTGTCTTCATCATCATTATTGGAATTGTTATGATTATGATGGTGATAAAGCGATAAAACTTTTAAAGCGAAATGTGATATTAAAAGTGAGACAAATTTACACGCATTTACACACATGAATGTAGTGGTAGATAATGTATGTGTGTCTATGTATTCGTACGATAATTTAATTTTTTATACTTTGTCAAACATACGATATTAGACTATAAGAAGAGACCTGTAAAGTGTAGAAAATTATTTTCAATTTTACTTTGAATTCAAATAAAACAGAGTAGGTGCGAGATAGAGATGGTAGTCGCCCTGATCAAGTAGGTTATTAGACGTGAGTCCGTGATACAAATCCCAACTCAGACATCAACAAAATGAAGTATAAAAAATATTTCTTTGGCAACTTCCTCTCAGCAGTCTTCTGGCGAAAACTCCGGCAATAAGTAAATTGCAAATCTGTCCTTCAGAGTCGCCACTTATGGATAAAAATTACCATACACAACATGCGTGGTGTAAGAAACTAGGCTGTAAGTTAGTTGAGTGCGTGAGATATAATCGAAATATTGATGCCATTATAGTTGGAATATAACATCGTTCAAGTGCCCGCCAGGGCTTCTCTGTGTGAAGCGCATATGAAACATCCATTTTTACATGACTCTGGAGCATAAATCAGGCTGAATTTGACCGATGGCATGAGTTATGTTGACTTTGAGGACAGCTTGGACGCATACATCTGCGACCTAAGAAAATTATACATGAAAAATTCAAACAAGGTCCAATCGCATGATCATAGTTGGCATCTCAATAACTTCCACTTAAGATGGTTGTCTCCTCAAATCGCCCGTGCAGAATATCCAATTTGGCATTAACATTCTGCAGGAAACCACATGTCCAGATCATCAAATACAATCCAATGCAGTTGGCAATCATAGACCAAATACGCCTCGTCCTTGACAGTGATGGCTTTGTCAACATCATCCTCAAAATAATATTGGGGATGATTTTTTCTTTTCACATACAAATTCATCCAGAAATGCAGCTGATCGCTGAAGATGACTTTTAACATTTAAGGTCAGTTTTTAACGACTTCAGGGAGCACACGTCGATGTCTAAGGTCCATGTTGATTTCAATTGAGTTTAAATAAGGTCGGGCGTGGTTCAACTCAATCTGTAAAGTCCAAAAAAGGTGTTGAACGATCATCACAGCATGTTCTAGTTGTAATAATAGGATGCATAGTGTTATACATCGCATGTTACTTAAACATTTGGAGATGAGCGTTAGTCAACGACGGGATAAAACAGCGCGGTGAAAATGATACAATAAAGTCTTTGCAAACGATAGAGCTTATCCAAGTTTTTGTGTTGATTCATAGTCATAGAAGAGCCATTGATCTATCAATTCACACATGCGTTCAAAGTAATGAATTGAACTGAGTTGGATTCCATCTGCACTTAAGATAAGGAATAAGAATCCAGTCATTTTAAGTTTATTTGGGGTATGTCAGTCTACACTTTTAAGTCGCCATGCATGCTTACTACATACAAAGCAAATATTCTATCGTTTAACTTACAGTTGTTTTATTAGCTTATTTGGACAAATTTTGGCTTGGAATGATAGAACACAGTTTTTATTATTCTAGAGGCATATCGTTAATGATATTCTTGTATCACCCAATCAGGAACAAACATTTTTTATGATTTATAACCCCGTGTTCTAGTTTATATAAGTTGTGTGTATCAGGACGGTTTAGCTGAAATATGGCAGACACCTCAAGGTGTTACTGAGTTATAAAAAATTCAAAAAGGAACCCCTAACAATAACTGACCTTAAAAAGAATTCCTTAGAGAGCTGATTAGAAATCATTAATTATAATTATCCTCATTAACATTCAAAAAATTTTAAAATTTTGATGGACTCATGCCAATATTTGCCACATATTGACTAATACGTCGTTAAAGTTATCTTGAACAAACAAACAGTTTTACTGTTATTCAACTCTATACGGTAAAGTTAGTTTTATTCTCTTTTACTTCAGTACAAATTCACCCACAAGGCCATGGCATTGTTGTTCTGGATTGTGTATGTATCCAGGCGAGAATCACAATAGAAAGTCTTGTCTTCTCAATTTAGAAATTTTCTAGACAGAAGGCTTCATAGGTAGATTATTTATAGAAAAGTGAAACCCCTTTGGTTTACAGATTTAGGCTTCTCCGTCTTGTGTCTACAGCCCTTAAATAGCACTTATTTATGTTTAGAGGACAGTCCAACTACAATTGTAATCACGGCTTCAGATACATGTACCTTAACCCTTAACACAATTTTGAGACAAATCTATCAAAATACGGAAAACACTTTTTCAATTGAACTTATAATCTAAAATTTCAGAAACAATGTCTACCTTATCATTACCTTGTTCGTCATTTGATGCGTTCAAGACAAAACTTATGAAGTGAGGTAGTTCTTCTTGCAGATAGGTTACGAAATTTATTCGTATTTTTTAAGTTTGCTTTGTTAAAATGGCTAAATTAAGTACTCCCACGCAAAAGTTCTAATTTATTTCTTTACAGTTATTTTCCCTTTCCCTAGAGTATGCCAATTGAATTCGCCGTAGTCGAGTAGGTAGTGTGTTGGCTTATTAAACTTGAGGCCACGATTCAAACCCCAGGTCAGACATCAAAACGAAAATATAAAAAAATATTTCTTCGGCGACCTCCTCTCGGCAGATTTCTGGCAAAAACTCTGGGAGTAAATAAAATTGTCATGAAAAATTTCTCAAAAAATCTGCCGATCGGAATCCTTATTAAACTGTAGCTCCGTGCCGCTCATGTATAAAATTAACACACACAACACAAGTGGTGTAAGAAGTTAGGTCGTAGTTCTGACTGAAAGGTTATAATGACCAATTATGACCGACATACGTATGCCAATTAAAATTAGTTTCCAACAATTATGATTCCTGTTTTTCTTTTTTGCTTGTTTTCAAAAATCTTAATGACGTTTCTCTGGCAGTTGTAATAAAACTCCATACATAATTCGCACATTACAACGTTGTTATCCTGCTCAATGGCAGCAGCAGCAGTAGTAGTACGAGATTCATCTCCAACTATAATGCCATCGTATGGCAAATTTTGTATTCATGTAATGCCAGCAAAATCATATAAAACCGTTAAAACCTGTACCTTATGACAGGTCACAATTTCCAAAGAAAAGATTCGAAAGCAAAAAATTAAAATAAAAAAATAAAAATAATAAACGAAACGATGAAAGGGAAGGTATTAGGATAACACATATATACATGGAATAATAGTAATAAGAATATTGTAATAATATGACAACAACAACAACTACAACTACGATAACCATTCATACAATGACAACGTTGTGAATTTTTTCTTTTCCAGTTCCATTTAAGCTCATAAAAATATAAAAGAATTTTCATGATTTCATTTTGCAATTTAACAATTTTTTTCCATGAGTTTTTTTTGTATTCTCTGCCACCACTACTACATTCACATGCCATCGAGAGAGAGAGACCTTGTCCTTATAAGGACTTTAACACCCACTAAACACCTGGTCTTTATGTATTTAAAAGCATGTGCATTCACCATTTCCTATATTCATAAATTCTTTTATTGTACACATGGTTCGGATATACAGTGGGAGAGAGAGGAGAGGGAGTGAGAGAGAGTGTCTGTGTGAGGTAGTTTGAGTAAGTAAATGTATGTGTATTTGCATTTGCAGAAAATCGGTACATTCAGTCTTACTTCCGCTATGATTTGATTTCCTTTTCGCAATTCTATTCATCGTCAACAGGAACAGGATCTTAACCGTATTTGAAAAGTGTTGAATCGTTTTACCAGCGTGTTAAGGGGGAATTTTGTTTTTTTTGCTTTTGCATTTGGTTTGCTATTAGTGAAGATGTTGGTACATGCAAATATAATTTGTATGGCATAGTATTCAAACTATACATACGTGTACTTACGACTTGTCTATTTGCACATACATACACATACATATACGTAAGCAGAGTTTCTCAAATTAAAAAATAGTAATTAAGCGTAATCACTAAACTTAAAGGGTAATGGAGATCTAAACCGAAAGATAGAAACAAACAATTCTTTTTTTAATCTCTTAAGAAATTGTTTAAAATTTTTCGATTGTTTGTCAAAATATTTGCGAATATGTGAAGTAACGAATAATCTGGCATGGATTATATTTCAACACATTAATTCATTTAGTCAAGGGAAGCTCTAAAAATGCAAAAATTCTGATAAGACCTCACAGACCACAAAACAATGATTAAAAAACAATTAAAAGATTGGAGATCAGTTTCTTATTTAGTATTCATAGATTCGGCAAAGCTTTGTTTAATACCTTAACTCATTCATTCCTATAGAATTCTTTGGAATTCAAATGCATTCACAATAAAATAATGGGGCTGTTAAGAGGTTAATATATCGTGTCATTTTATATCTTTAAAACAGAGTGCATCTGAGATATCAATATTCATTTGAAAGACCTATTGATGGCAATATATGTTGAATGTAACATTTTTCGAATGTCCATCACGGCTTCTCTGGACAGAACGCATCTGAAATGTCCAATTTTTCATGACGCTGGCATATAACTCACACTAAATTTAGTAAATGGGCTGCGACCGCTGTGATTTAAGTTTATTCGCACTACACTACACTAACGACTTTATAATACGTTATAAAAAATAGTCTAACGAGGTCAAATTGCCAATCTCGAAGGCTAGTTCACGTCAACGAAACGTGAGATGAACATGCTCTCAAACCGCTTGTGTGGATGGCGCGTAGTTGAAATTCAGTCATTGGTTTCTAGATCATTCAATGCAGGACAATATTAGGTAGGTTGGAGTGGTAGCTTTAATTACCAAAGTTTCGCCACAAGTAGGTATAGTTCTGTTTTGACAGAATTCCACCGCTCAGGGGCTTCACATCGATCTATATTAGGTTAGGTTAGGTCGGAGTGGTAGCTCTGATTTCACAAAGCACACTTGAGCACGCATAGCGGCCCGTTGTGATGCCACGGGTGAACGCAGTCCCTGTACTGACCAAGTTCACCCACAATGAGGGAAAAGGAAGAAGTTGGTCAGCGCAAGGGCTGCACAACGGAAGCACGACTACCCCGCACTGGAAAACCAGCCAGAAAGTTTGATGAACGAGGCTATATCCTTGATACCAACGGATGATAGCTCCGTTAAACTAACAAGAAATGGGGAGCCAAATAACCTATATCTACACCTGGCGAGAGACGGACACTGACAAAGAAAGTGAATGACAGTCTCCTCTTCCTCAGAGGACCTGCATCCACGGCAGAAGTCGTTAAAGGGGAGCCTCATTCTTTCCGCGTGTCTACCCATGACGCAATGACCCGTAAGCACGGTCACTGTAGTCGAGATGACGTCACGACCAAGACCAAGTAATTGGTTGGTACGCCTTTTATCCATCAAGGGCCAGGTGAGCCTAGCGGTGGAGCAGGACTCCTCATTGACCCAGGATAGGTTGGCGTCCCGAAAGAATTTCCGTGCAATGGTCAGCTTGACCGAGGCAAGTGGTATACCCACTTCAACAGAAGAGGATTCCGGAAGGAGCGCACCAGCTCTGGCGAGCTCGTCGGCCCTACAGTTTCCCGAAATTTCACTGTGCCCGGGGACCCACACCAGAGAGACACTGGTGAAGCGCCCCGATCGATCTATATTACTCGCCGAAGAAAGTAGTTGCCTGGCCAAAGTGGTTCTTTAAGAAATATGCATCATCAGTCCAAAATCCATGAGTTGACATCTGTATAAAGTTTTTAATATTACTAACGGAGTCGTTCTCTTTACATAAGACAAAGAGCGCTATTGATCGGGATTAACAAATAAAAAGTCGCCGTAAACTAGTAGGTAGTATGTTGATTTATTAGGCGTGAGGTCACGTGGCAAACCGAGTTAGATATCTTCAACAAAAAGAAAAATGAGAATATATTCTTTCGGCGACTTCCTCTCAGTAGATTTCTGGCAAAAACAAGTAAACAAAAAATTGCCATGAAAAGTTTCTTAAAAATCTGTCATTCGGAGTTGACTTTAAAATGTAGACCCGGCTACTCATGTATAAAATTAACACACACAACATAAGTAGAGTGAGAATCTGATTCTCTGTGAGAATATGATTGCGTTTGTGTGATGTGCTGGATAAATGCTGAGTCTATTTGATGGAAATCTCTCTCTTACTCATTGATCAACGAGAATTTTAACTGCTGAGTCGTATTAAATGCCAGTGGCCTACACATTTGTTTGGACTTATAAAATTCGATCGGCCAACACCATACTTTCCATACTTATTCGTTCACAAGTTTCGAAATCAAATTGCTCAGCTCAATACTTAGATCATTCATTATTACAGTTGCATCCCAGTATATAGGCCTGTACTCCTTATGGATGTTCTGGTCACCCGAACAGATTACTTTACTTAATGTTTGAGTCTCACTGTCCTAAATGGAAATTATAGTTTTCCTTTCCTTTCTGTCATACATGAAAATTTATTTATTTTTTTACAAGATTTATAACTCCATTCGTGACAAATTGAAAGTGAAAGAAAAAATTTCTTTTTTCTTTCTTTGGATGTGAGTAAGAAAAAATAAAATTTGAAAAAAAAAATGAAGAGAAGAATGAAATCAAGTTCAGTGCATAAATATCTAGTGATGTGCTATACAAGCACTATAAAGAGTAAAGAGAAGAAGAAAAAAAAATATGAAGCAAATGAAAGATTTCCTTGAACGAACGAAGAGAAAGAAGAAATAATAATTCAAACAAATCTTTTTTCATTCTTTCATTGCAGACAATACACAACGTAATGGTTCTGAAAAGTAGACAAGAATTGTAAAAAAAGAAAAAGAAGAAGGTATTGTAGTAAAAATTTTTGATAAAGATAATATGGAAATCAACAAATAATAGACTGAAAAATACGTGTGTGTATGTATGTATATGTGTTGGTTTTGCAAATATGAATATAAATTGAATTTAACACCGAACACTGTGAAATGTTAAAGTGCAAATCGCATTTGTATTCATTTGACCGTGAAAACGACGACCATCATAGGATAGAAAACAACCATTGACTGCCTTTGTAGTCAGTCATACGATATTCAATTGGAAAAATTTACATGATAAACACGAGAATAAGGGATAATGTTTGCCATGCTTTAAAAGTTTTCTTCAATTTTTATTTAATTTCGTAATATTATGGCACATAGTCTTGAACGTTTACCACACGTGTAACTGACACCATCGTCGTGATTACAAAAAAAATAAACAACGCTGGGTGTAATTAATTTTCTTTGATCTATTGACAGGATATGAAATTTAACTCTTTTATAGAAAACCATGTAGCAAAAACAATGGAAAAAAATCTATAATTAGTTTGAAGATAAAAATAAAAAGGATGCGGAAAAAATCCTTCAGCTTTGTCTTAGAAAGATGGGTTAATTATACGGAGTTATGTAAATAGTATATGGAGGTGTTTATTTAGCAAAGACGCTTGTTGTTAATGTTATATTTACCCCCTTTAGTCTAATGAAGTGCAGAGTTATTTAAACTCCAGAAGTGAATCAAGGCCAATGTTTCAATCTAAACAATGCGGAATCATTAGGTGCTTGAAGAGGTCATAATTGTTTTAACTCAGCATATGTTCAATCAACATTGAAATTTATTCATTCACAAGCCTTTGCAGGCTTCCAAAAATTGCCGTAGCGGACGGTATTTCACGTCCTCATGGCGAGGTATTGGTTAAAGTTTTCAACTAGCAATAATCGCACCTCAGTTAACACTTCATGGGTTACGATATCATCACTGCGCAAAGCTAATGATCATCAGCAAATACTTCTCCATATAGATTGATATTAAAATGAACTCTATGAGAATTGTAAACAGAACAACTTTAATATTGTTAAGTTTAGCAAGATAGGAGTGGAAAGCTTTAACAAAAGATATTTAATAATTTCTCCATAAGGGAAGTTTATGTTCTGTATATACTCGTATGTGATACTCTATTTTAGGGTTGATATTTAAAAAAGATGCAACATGTCTTGTATACCTTCTAGCTATTGTTTGAAAGCAAAACAAGTTTTACCGAATGCATCCCTCGCCAAAGTGTGCAGAACAAAATGTATAAAATATTGCCTACAAATTAATAACAGTTGCATGCTCAGCAACCTATTGGCGAGCTTCATGAGTGTTCATGATGAGTTTAAATATCCTAAATTAAGTAGGACTTGTTAGACAAATTTCATTTGTAGAGTGGTTTTGACTTCAATAATAGGCGTCTTGTATAGGGTGGGTGAATTAAAAATGCTATAAAACGGAAACGGTTTTAAATTTTGCCAAATTTATTCTTTTGTTGTGAAATACAATTGCTTTGGTAAGAAATGGAATATTACTTCATTCAAATGGCTGCCGCGGTTGACCTCACATAGTACTTCATTCGATCAGACCACTTTTCGTGTACTTCTTCAAATGGATGGGGTCGTAACTCGGTAATGGCATCTACAAAGTTGTCCTTCAAATGCTCAGTTGCCTCTGATTTATCGATATAACACTTTTCTTTAATGGCGCTTCACAGAAAATATTCCAACGGTTTCAAATCGCAGCCTCTTGACGGCCAATTGACATCACCATTTCAGCTAATTAAACGACCATCAAACGTTTGGCGCAATAAATCGATTATGATATAAGATATGTGAATAGTTGCACAATTCTGTTGAAACCAAACATCGTTCACATCAATAACATGTACCATGAGCGGGTACAAAAAAGTCGGATATAATGGTGTGAAAGGTGTCTCCATTAACGGTAATGGTTAGGTCGGAGTGGTAGCTCTGATGTCACAAAGCTCACTTGAGCACGCATAGCGGCCCGTTGTGATGCCACGGGTGAACGCAGTCCCTGTACTGACCAAGTTCCACCACAATCAGGGAAAAGGAAGAAGTTGGTCAGCGCAAGGGCTGCACAACGGAAGCACGACTACCCCGCACTGGAAAACCAGCCAGAAAATGTAATGGTTGCGCCGTCCTCATTTTCAAAGATATATGGGCCAATGATGCCTATGCTCCAAAAGTTGCACCAAACAGTCACTCGTAATGGGTGCATTGGTTTCTGTAAGATCACGTGTGGGTTTCCTGAGCCCCAAATACGGCAATTTTTCCTATTTACATAACCACCAATATGAAAACGAGCTTCAGCCGAAAAGATGAATTTTTTTGGCAAAATCGACATCATTGTGCAGTAAATCCCAACGTTGCTCATACGTTTCAATTCAATGAAGAAAATAAATTGAATTTTGTGACAGAATAGAATGACATAAGTATTTCCAAATTCGAAATAACCGATGCTTCAACTTTAACCTCCTCTTAGCAGTCTTCTCGCAAACACTCTGAGAGTAAATATAAATGCCATGAATAGTTTTTCAAAAATCTGTCGAAGACTTTAAATTATAGGTTGCGCCCCTCAAGGATAAAATGAAAGCACACAACATGGGTGCTGTCTAAAGGATTGTAGTGACCAATTAAGTATGTAAAGTAAGTACAATAGGGCGAGATTTGAGTCATGCATCAGACTATCGAGGGAGAAATAATCTGAGACCTTTGGATAAAACACTGTACATACAAAAATTCGGAAAGGGGATTGTTTCGAATCCAACATGTAGATTCAGTGATGTTGGAAACTAGTCATCACGACACGAACTTGTAATCTGTGAGGCATTAAAGTAGGAGGTGCTGCACTGGGAATTGTCTGAGGCAGATAATCTATATAGATTAAGGGCAGTAGAATGAATCAACTGATCCCAGTACAAAACCACCACTATACGATAATAATTTTAATAATAAGCGAACGTATTCCATTAAAAAGTTCTTGTAGTTAGGACTTCTCTATGTGAGTGTTGAAATGGATGGGGAATAGAATTTGAAATTCACTTATGAAATATTTTATTTATCGAAATACTCATATGCAATATAAATATGTTGAGATTTAATAAGTATTTGGTTGTTTCTGTGTTCTTTTATTATTTGTTTTTTTATTCTTTCTTTTTTTGGGTATTTACACAGGAAACTCATTATGGAAAATTTGCCTAAAGCCATAATAAAATCAAATCCTTTTTTTGCCTTCATTCGAAACACTACAACAAAACAACAAAACTAAAACAGAAAAGTAAAAAAAAAATTTTTTAAAAATTTGCTTAGAAAACAAGAGTAAACGATATTTCCATGCTTTCCCTGCCATCACTCTTGTATTTCAGAATGTGTTTTCATGTGTTTAGGTGAGGTTTTTTTTTTGTTTTTTGTTTTGGAATAAATTTTAAACAAATAAAATATTCAGACGGTAATGATTGTAAACAAATTTTCAATTTCAAATTTTGTTGCCTTTTTCTCCTTTTCTTTTCTTTTTGGTTTTGTTTTGTTTTGTTTTGTTTTTTGGTATATCACGGACGTATACATCAATAATTCTTAAAGTCCTTTATAAACAAAGGCAAATCAAATTGAACGCTTTTCCTACCATTTTCCTATTCCTACTCCCGTTTGTGTTTTAGTTTGAATTTTGCTTTTCAAATGTTAAAAATTGAAAACCGTTTGATCTTGTAATCAATTCTTTGTTTTTTATAGGGAAAGTAAATTCATACAAATTGTTGTAGTTGTAGTTTTAAACAAATCCTTTTTAACGGAGAGGGAGGATGGTTGTCTTTTATTTTTATCCGGCTTTTAAAGCTTTAAAGGATTTTAAAGTTACCCAAACATGTGCATTTGCCGGTTCGAGTGGAAGTATGTTTCTGCCACTATTTGTTGAGCTCGTTTTCTCAAAAATTTTTCTGGCATTGTGGCCCATATTTTATTGTGTATGTTGTCTTAAAGACGGAAATTTTCTTATTTCTTTCTTATGCCAGTATATGTATGTATGTGGGTTGTGAAAAATATTCAAACATTTTCTTGCCATGTTAACCCCTTCGGCTTGATTTTAAAGAACAGCGCTTATTATGCTAAACACAGTTGATTTATTATGTCGAAATTCTCTTCTTTTTTTCTGCTTCTCTCTTTTAACAAAAATATTGTAACAAAATGTATGTTATTAGGCTATACGTGAGGAAAGGAACAACAAAAAAAAAAAAAGAAAACACAAAATAAATTTGTTAAGAAAGTTTAAATAAACGTCTAAAAAATTTGAGCAGACTTTATAAAATTTAATTTCAATTCTTTGTAAGCAAATGATTCACTTTAAATTAGATTTGCTTCAGTTTCTGTAAACAATTTTCACCAATGGCTTGAGAATGAAATGTGTAACTGGATCTGGGAACCGATAAACTGGCACTGAATGGATCATACAGATTACCTAACCAGGCCAACGTATTTCAGGCTGAGATTTTTACTATTAAACAAGCCGCATGCATGTTTAAAACCAAGGGGGAACCTGTCTTCTTCGAACTTGATCATATGTGTGGAAAGTCAAGTAGGAGTTGCAGTTGGGCGTCAACAGTTGCATAGATTCTCTGCGTTGACACAACACCCGCCTCTACTGGGTTCTGGGCCAGTGTGGCATAGAGGGAAAGGAAAAGGCGGACGAATTGTCACGGCAGGTATCGGAGATATCTGAATATAAAACGATAGAGTGGATATATACAAGAATACTTTTCCAAATTGAAAAGGACAGCATGGAATTCATTAAGCTGTGGTTTGTCATCATACCTGGTTGCCGAATTTCAAACAGTGGACACCAGCAAAACCAGGGAACTACGTAAGTTCGACAAAAGAACGGTTCGCACTCTAACAGGAATTCTAAAGGCAATTGCGGTGACAAGCTACAGGTCTGCCCCTATAGGATTACTGCAGAATCTGCCAGGATGTGGAAGAAACGAAAACGGTACAACACCTTTTATGTAAGTGCCATGCAGTTCAGAATGTCATCGGTTTAAAGATCGGAGCATGTTGGCAAACGTGCCACTAAGGAAACTGGCCGGTTTCATCCCGAGGTCGGGGTAGTTAAAACCCACCACTAAAGGATCATGACAATGGCGTACACAATTGACCATATGGGCCACCGAGTGAACATATCTGTGAACGGCAAGCTACCCTCTAACATAACCACATACATACATAATTGGTCATTACACTTGTTTCGTTGTGATTAAGCTGACCGGCATCCTGTTTTCCACTTAGCAATGTAGGTGGAGTATTGCTCGTTTTAACATTTTTATTTGCGCAACAATATTGTTTATGAAACATTGATTGTTAAGGTCACTCTTTTAGTGTAATTCTACAATTTCAAGTTATTTTATTGAATGCCAGATAATCGCGTCATGTGACATTATGAGTATGTGCACCGTTGCCATTTGCCAAGTTTTCCCTTTTTTTCAAGTTTTTTGAGATGCGAAAAAGTTTTCATTAAATTTGTTTTCTAACAAAACAAGTTTTTTCGACAAAATTAAATTTAAAATTTTTTTCAATAAATTCAGTATTAAAACAGGAAATATTTACATTTTTAAATAAAATATTGTGTATTTTATTAGACCCGGACAAAAAACGCAAAAAAACACCAACAGAGGTCACCGGGTTCCGGAATTTCCTTTAAAAATGTTGGTACTTTTGCAGAAAACAAGTTTTTTTCCCCAGAAATAAAGTTTAAAAAAAAAATCTGGCAACGCTGAGTATGTGATTGATTTAGACGACATTGGTTTTTATTCGAGAGTTTGTTTTATTTGTCTAAAGAGGGTGATGGATATTGTAGAATATTAAGCTGTAGGATGAGGGCCTCACACTATATTGGGGGTGTAGCCTAAAGGGTCCCTAATCGAACACAATTGGTGAGTCGTGATAAGTTTCAAGTTGCCTCCACCACCCATCCTCCAAATACAGTATAATATACTTATGCGTAAATACTAATGAACTGAATGAGAATTACTTTTGGATTTCATTTGGGGCCTTTGAACTGAACAACTATAGAATCAAATGCTAACAAAAAAAATATTTGTAAAAGTAAACAAACCTTTCACAACTGTGTGTGAAGATAAATTCCTATTTATTTAGTAAAGGCAAAACCCCCTGTTAATAATAACAGAGCAATGTTATGTGTTTAACAGAAAACACAATATATGTACATATGATCGTGGTACTTCCATCACACAAATATTAGAAATCAATTGATGGAATAGGTGTAGCAGCAGTACAAGAAAGTTATTCTCCAAACTTTACAATATTAAAGAGATTCGGCAAAACTTTAAAAAGCTTTTGAATATTGAAAATAATTACTAGGGCTCTAGAGAGGATTGTGGGAGTTTGGAATGTGGCGGAAGATGAGGACTGTAGTCCAATTGTATTGTCTTCAATACAATCCAATGCGTGTTATATTCCAATTTAACTGGGTTTTGAATTTTTTTCCTGTTTTCGCCTACCTTTTCTACCTTAATTATTAATTTTTTACAGATGAAATATATCCTAGCTCGGGCTAAAACTCTTCGTCTTTGGAAAATTATTTAATAAATCGGTCACGTACATCCATACATAGTTGGTAATTACAAAGCTTCAGTCAGTTTTTCACATCACTTATTATGTTAATAATGTGTTAATTTTATCCATAAGTGACGGTAGTTACAGTTTCCTAACGACAGATTTTTAAAAAACTTTCAGAGTTTTTGCCAGAAATCTGTTTCGAGGAAGGGCCGAAAGAAATATATTTTCATACTTCGGTTTGCTGGCCTGATCTGGGGTTTGAACTGTGGCCTTACATCGAATAAGCCAACACGCTACCTACTAGACAACGGCGTATCTACCGTCGGATTCAAGTACGTTACAAATGGTAGTGAAGACTAAGGCTTTGGAGACTTATGTTAGGTTGATAGGAGACATGTCTAATATAAAATTCATTGAGGACCCTAAAGAATAAATTGACTAATAACTTTCCCTTTAACTGTCTCTTGGACAGACCTGGATCTTGCAACGAGAGTATTAGGTCTCTGAATAAAATATTTCGACCTCCTGGGGAAACTCGCTGCTATCTTCCAAGTGGAAGTCTATGGCATCTAAAGATATTCTCAATTCAACTTGAATGGAAGGAACAAAAGACAGACCATATCAATACTATCTGATAGTCAGGCCGCTATTTAAGCACTCTGTTCTTATAAGGATAAATGGAAAATGTTATGAGACTGCCTGGAGAAATTGAATCGGTTAGTTAGGGAAAATAAGATTACTTTCTGGTTGAATCCCAAGTCATGTTAGAATTCTGGACAATGAGCAGTTTCCACGTCTGCATTAGGGCCCTTGTGTGGAGTGGAAACGGATGTTTGCAAAGATATGCTAAATAAAAGTGAAGATGAAGAGAGGCAAAGATTTTTCACAAACCAAGTGGGTTTAAGACAATCAAATCAAAATAAAATCTTGGGCTCGAAACTGGTCTTTTGACAAGGCACTTTATATTCAAGGTACATTTATATAGAATAGAAGTTGTTTCGAACCCAATGAATTGTTAGAACACTTGAATGGTAACACCTGCAGTCATGACAGATGCTAGGGAGGGATAAGCTTTGTTGGCACCTAGCATCATCCGGAAGTTTGTCACGGCAATAAGCTTAAAGGATACATTGTACATTTATCCTATAAGTTTGGGGAGAGTGGATTGTATAATCGCGGACCTAACTTTTGCTAACTTACACCGAAAATAAGACTAAGTTCTCTTTAATTGAAGGAGGGAAAAAACTCTGCAAGATATTCGAAATATCATTTACAATCGAGGAGATAGAAACGTTGATGCTACTTTCCAGAGTATTAATCGGTTCTACATGCGGAAATAGAAATATTGAATATATCCAGCTTTGAGGAAAGTTTATGGTTTCATAATAATTTATTGAAATTAAAAATTTTACGTTTAAAGTTTACAATTTTTTGTTTTGTTTTAAATACTAAGTATGGAATTGGTAATATTCACCTACACAAACAAGATAAAAACCGAATTCATAATTTTCTCCCTTTTTTTTCGTTGTGCTCCTTAAAAAACTGTCTACATTTACAAACATTTTTGTGAGCCTTTTTTCTTTTTTTTTTTTGTAAAGGACGTGCCAATGTGCGGAAGTAATTTGTATTTTCATTAGGTTGGCAACATATTTTGTCAATTGCATTATCCCCATATACAACCAAACAACGAATGAATTGAAAAAAAACATTCAGTTATTCATAAAGCTATAAATATCGTTTACTGAAACGCAAAACATTGTCACTGAAAGCGTTCAAACCATTAATCTATCAAAGAAGATAGTAAAATACGAGTGAAAACAGTTATGCTACTTAAAGCCCTTAATGAATAATAAAGAAATTTTGAAAAATTTGTTTCACTGTAAGGTTTTCAAATAAAAATTTTTGGAAGACACCATAATGACCGCATTAGGTGGGTAGGTAGGCAGACATGGCTGTCCACCTAAGAGAGTTGGACGGGCACACTTAGGCCAGATAGGGCCCCTTGTGTTACCACACACCTTAGAACTTTTTTCTCCTCTAACAATGTGTCGAGCAATAGCTGAAGGACAGTCTTCTCCTCTTCTCCATCTCTACAGCTTCTGCATAAATCATTAACAAGATTTCCAAGATCAATGCGCCTCGCATGCGTACCAATAATGCAGTGCCCCGTAATGATTCCGATAACCATACTGAGCGTACCCCTCTGATGATGGGTTACTGATGGGTACTAATCATTTCGACAAAGCATGACATTTGAAAACAAAATGAGTTATGGTCCTCCAGCCTTCCCGTATGCTCTCTCGTTAGACCACGACCAACAACAATGTATATAAAGGATCATTGGATGTGTATACTGTTCAGTGAAAATGGTCTCTTAAGATCAAGAAAGTGCTGAATTACAGTACCGTAGAACGAACCTAAATTGTCTAGATCATTTGCCTTGAAGTATCGTTTCGAGCGAAAACCAAAAATCAATTTTAATCAGGGCTAAACGAGACAGTAATCATGCAATAGCTAATCGAATCCATAAATCTAGTACTTTCAGTAGAATCAGTAGCTAGTTTCCTTGGCAAAAATTACAATAAAATGTTTCAGACAGGACTGCCATGAATTTACAGAACAGGTTGAATATCCTTCAAAAATGCTGACTATTTGTAAAGTTTCGAATATCCCTGCCTTATATTGTCAAATTTATTTTAATTTTACTTTAATAGTTGATGTATCAAAGCAATAATTTTTACTGCAAAACATGATTGAGAGAACCTTCAGAAGAGGCATTATATTGTGCTATTTACTCACATAATTGTAGTAACCCTTTAGTCAGGATTACAACCTATCTTCTCACACCACTTATCTTGCGTATGTTAATTTTATCCATAAATGGCGGGACATACAAGTTAAAGTCGACTCCAACCGATAGGTTTTTGACAAACTTTTCACGGCAATTTTATTTACTCTTAGAGTTTGTCCCGAAGACTGCTGACAGGAAGTCGCTAAAAGAAATATTTTTTTTCAGGTTTCTTTTCATTCGTAATGCCTGAGAAAGAGGTTGAACCACGACCTCCTTCGTCATTTACAAAACAGCAACATTAGTTTATTTATGACCATTTACTTTTACACCAACGATATGTTATGTATGATTATGATAAAATAAAAATTCATAAGGGGAGGCAATGCCAAAGGAACACAACCAGAACGTGAATGAAAATATTGTCGTTTAAATGAATGCCAATAATGAGAATGTTTTACAACAGAAATATAAAAGAGAGAGCAAATAATATAAAAGAGAGAGATAGAGAGCAGGAAAAAAATTAAATCATATCAATACAAATACAAATCCAAATGCAAACACAATCACAATAATATAATGTCTTCTTACATACTTCCATACTATATAGTGTAGACAGCATTCATACATTTAAAAGTGTGTTGATATTATTCATGGGTGACTGTGTGTTGTTGTTATAGTTGTTGTCACCGTGTAATTCACAAACTAACAAGTGCACTTGAAAGGGCATAGTATTGTTGTTATCATAATACATTCTCACACATATGTATGTATACGCACACATATACTGTGTGATCAGGGATGGAAACTGGAGAATTTTTAATGGTGTTTTCTTTTCTACCAAAAATGTGCATTTTATTAATGCAAAATGCAATTTTGTGTTTGTTTCTTAAAAATGTTTCGCCCTCTAAATGGGTGGTATGTTTTATTCTAAATAATGCGCACTTGCCAATGGTGGAGGGCATTGCATTTTATGCCCTGTATAAATCGAGAGTACTGCTAATGCCCTGTAAAGCAGATGACTTTTGTTTATTTATAGGGCTACCAGATGAAATTTAAAAAAAGTCGCCTGGTATTGTTATCCAATTTGAAGTTAATTTTTTCATTGTTTTGTGGAGTAATCTTAAGGAAATATTACATTATTAAAGCTACATGGTCAGCAGTATAAAAAATTGCATTCAATGTTAGAACAGTGTTAAAATATTTTTTTTTTGTTATAAAAAAAGCGTGCAAAAAATGAAGTAGAAAAATTAGCGATCTGGCAACACCTTTAAACAAATTGGCATTTCCTCATTCATTTTCGTAATAAGTGGTAAACACAGGGCATACCCTTTTTTAATATTTGTGTTATGTTCTTCTCAAATAAAAAATGGCATTACAACAGGGTTGGTCAAAAATTTTTTAATTTACTTGTAAGAGGGTGACATTTTCTTTGTAGAAAAGAAAACACCATAAGTTAGATTGGTAGTTATTAAAAAGAAGTACATTTTCTGTTGCTATTTCAACACTGATTCAGTTCAGTGTCCTGTACAATTGCCCATGGGGTTCAAATGTAAGAGTGAGGTCTGAAAACTATTCGTCATTGCGTGATCTTAATTTCGTGAAAAGTGGCAAGGAATATTACAACAAAACAAAAAAATCATAGCTTCCTGCATAAGGAATAAATAGTAGTACTAGCCTTGATACGAAGGGTATATATTTCTAATCCCTGTTTGGGTTGGATAGAAACGGAAACCTAGCCGTTAGATAAAATTGTATTGGACATCAACGGCGTCCCTTTTAATGGAATTCACCGAAATGTTTAATTTTCTTCAACTCTGACGCATAAATCAGGCTGAACTTTGACCAATATCATGAATTATGTTGATTTTGGAGACCTCTAGAGTTCATGGCATGCGACTTAAGAAAACTGCACAAGAAAAAGTCTAATGTTGTCAAATCCCACGATCTTGGTGGTCAGTTAACATCTCTCCCACGTGCGATAACCTTAAGAATTACTTGAGTTTTATGTGGGGACAAAGGAACATGTCTCGCCATCTCACTAAGAGGTGTCCATCCAGCATCATCTAACTAGAATGGATGACGAGTATGTACCATCCAAGGTTCCTGGGACACTTAATATTAAAAATAATAATAATTTTTTACTGAATGCTTTAGTAATACAACCAATATGTCCTCTGTTATTCCTTTTTTTCTCCCTTCAATATGGATAATTGATTTTCATACAGATCACTGACCAGAATAAAAGAGGCTACTGTGGGATTGCGTGTTTGAGACTCGGCTATCATATTTGAGGATCCCCAGACTCTGAATGTACCTAGTGTTGATGTGATATTACATTTTAAAATTTTGAGCCGCTAGGACCAATCCTCTGACATGGGGTTATAAAATGAGGTTATAAAATTGAGAATAAGATGGTGTACAATAAAAGTTAGGCTTTGAAAATTATTCCGAAAAACAAGTCCTCCTAGTCTAGTGGGTAGTGGTAGTCTTGTGGGTGAAACAAATATTTCTTCGGCGACTTCCGCTCAGCAGTCTTCTGGCTAAAACCTCAAGAAATCTATCATTCGGAGTCTACCTTAAACTATAGGTCCCGCCATTCATGTATAAGTTTAATACACTTAACATTTGTGGTGTACTAAGCTAGGAGGTTGTCCTGCCTAAAAGGTTGTAATGACCAATTAAGTAAGTGATGAAATGTCTTCGTTTTCTTGACTACTGCAGTGTTTCAGGCCGACATTCTATTACTTGATAATCACTCGCTGGTTAGTCTAGCAGAGCAAGATATTGATATAGATATCCTACCGATCATTACATACATTAAACTTTCAGACTGGTTTTCAGATTACGAACCCATGATGCTGATTGTCAAGACTAGTTAGTCAGGAATTATAAGTTACATCTGGGCCATCACGTAATGTGATAATAATTAGCCACTATGTGTGTTCAAATGTTCTTTGATTCGAAGAAGCTAGCTTTCCCGCTATCCTATTCTACCCTTAGCTATGCATACACATAAAAATAATGCCAAATAAATTTAACCATCTCTGCTTCTAATGTGGAAATGAGTACAAACAGTCATAAGTACTGTGGAATTTTTTTTCTATTACCTTTTCCATACATGTGATGTTCAAATTCCTCCATATGCCACATATTTTTTCAATACAGACAACCAACTAGCTCCGATACAGGGGAAATAACAAAAATTAAGATGTTTTCCAAAATATCCGAAAAACCAAAAGAAAAAATATAAAATATGCGGATATACAATTCATATCCACTGATTCAATAAAAAATCGAAAGAGAAGAGTACCAAAAAAAAAAAAAATTATTAAACGAGACTTAAATTAAGTGACTTCCGTTACACACTGAATTTATTTGAAAAATTTTTCTCTGTTTTTTTTACTTCTTTTGCTTGACAGTGAATGTATGTGTATGTACGTGTCTGTCCATTTAGAAATGCTGTTGCTTTGTCTAGCCGTCTGGTGTAAAGCAATTCAGTTCATAGTTTATGAAGGTAAAAATAACAGAAAAATAAACGACAAAAAATAGTCGATTTGATCAGGAAGTTATTAACAAAAAAAATAAAGAAACATCAGCAATGAAATGAAATGAGAAGAAATTAAAAAATTAACGAAATTTTATTTGATTTTTGTTTCTTGTTTCTGTAACTAATTAGCGCAATGGAATACATGGGAGACTACAAATAGCGAAATTATTGCAATGAAAACAATATGATGTTCACATTTCGAGAGATGACTTTAACAGAATGGGATTCTGACGATATCAGAAGCAATAATCTGTTATATAACCAATATATCTCGAGTTCATCTAATAAGCTGACAGCTCAGCTCGTCTAATAAGCTATGACATAGCTACGGGGACTTTATGGTCGACTTTACGTAAAATTAAATAATGGTTACCAAATTCTCTCTAGACTGCCTTTTGAAAGTATGTTAGATTAGGTTTGGGACAAGTATAATACTCGTAGGTCAAAATGAACCATTGTAATACGTCCTAAAGGAGACACAAACAGAGATAGGGAAAAAGAGAAGAGGTAGGAAAGCAGAGGATAAGGAGACGGTGGAAAAGAGATGGACCACAAACACACAAGAGAGCGCGACTACAACATTAAAGCCCTAGCACTCCTCAACCAGCTCAACTTATTTATAAATCTATGGAGAGCTTTAATGCCGGCACTCGACAAAAAGTCCAAACCTTCGAAGGAGCCACTGCCCAGGTTCTTCAACCTCCCCCTACTATGGGGGAATAAATAAAATTGCTATGAAAAAATTTCTCAAAAATCTGTTGTTCCAAATCGACTTTAAAATGTAGGTCCCACCGCTCAAGAATAAAATTAACACATACAACATACATACATACATAATTGGTCATTACAATCCTTCAGTCAGGATTTCGACCTAGCTTCTCACACCACTTATGTTGTGTGCGTTACTTTCATACATGAGTGGCGGGACCTACAGTTTAAAGTCGACTCCGAACGACAGATTTTTGAGAAGCTCTTCATGGCAATTTTATTTACTTTCAGAGTTTTTGCCAGAAATCTGCTGAGAGGCATTCGTCGAAGAAATATTTTTTTCATATTTCGTTTTGATGCCTGACCTCGGATACGAACCCGGGCTTTACGTCTAATAAGCCAACACACTACCTACTAGACTACGGCGAATACATACAACATAAGTGGTGTGAAAAGCGAGGTCGTAATCCTGACTGAAGTGTAGTAATGACTGTAGAAAAAGACGGCTGTTATAAACTGTCGAATTTTGAAGATTCCTGTTCGAAGACCCGATATTTTTCAGTGGCAGTAAATCTAAACGTATATGCAAATTTTTTCCTACGCACTCCTTACACTACGGTTGCACAAAATAACAAACTTTTGAAGTCTTCAAGTCTTTGTAAGCAACTGCCTGTTAGAGATGAAAGAAGCGAACCTATAAAGGATGGAAGAATATTTAAAAAGGGAATTCCGAATTGGCATATTCGCCAGTTACACAGGCCTATTGTAGAAGTACAACCAGTCACCTGACTACTATAAACCCTACGTGCACTGTCGCTGCGTAATTTTCACAAAGAAAGTGACGGTGTGTTCAAATAAATATTTTTCTTGGAAATCACACTCAAACTATTACTCCCCATCTTTTTAATGATTTTTCACTGAAGAATTATTTTACAAGAAACTTTATCCATTCCATTTAAAAAAGGAAAAAGAAAACAGAAACTATAAAGAAACATTAAAAGAAACCAAAAGAAAAAACAAATAATCGTGGATTTATCATTTTCATTTTTATAAAATCCATGTTGCACACTTTTATTCTGTTTGGAAATCCAACAATTGTAACAAACAAACTGTATCCATAGCATTGGAAGGAATGAATGACAAACCAAGAGGATATCAGAGTCCTGGTAATATACCAGCAACTAAGTTTTAGAATTATTTTCTCAGTTCTATTCTATTTCTTGTTGTTTTTTTTATGATTTTTATTTAATTTTTTGTTGTTTCTTGTTTTGTATTTCAGTTACCAGCTGTGACACCTATACGTTACGGTAAGATTCTCTCGGTTAAAGTGGGATGTGTATGCCTGCGTCGCATGGAAAGAGTTGGTGGCAGTAAAAAAAAGTTGCATTAAAAACTAAGAAATTTCATACAGTTTGAGTTTTAGTTGTTATTCTTTTTATTAATATTGTTGTTGCTTTTATTTTTTGTTGTTGTTGAGATAAGCAACTCAGAAAAATTGTTTGTTTACTTGTTGCTTAAAAAGTATCTGCAATACATAATGTGTTAAAACTGTAAATGTTAAAGGAAATGGTCAGGTATGTAAAGGAATGAAATGCTGATGCTAGTGTATGACTAACTGCAGGTCTGGAGCGCAGGCACCGAAACACCACTGAATACCAATAAATTCCGTAGTCTCAATTGCCAATGAAGGCAGTATATATTTGAAAAGAAAGGAGAGTTAATTATATTTGTTATGAATATTCACTAGATTGTCCAACTGTGGGCACTGCAATTGAAAATATCTTTTATGTCCTTCAACTCTTTAGCCGGGAGTGACCTCGCTTCTCACTCCATTTATGCTGTGTATGTTATTTTTATACTTGAGTGGCGTAATCTACCGTTTAAAGTCGACTCCGAATGACAAATTCTTGAGATTCTTTTCGTGGTAATTTAATTTACTGTTTGAGATTTTGCCAGAAATCTGCTGAAGTCACCGAAGAAATATTTTTTTCATTTTTCGTTTTATTGGATATATCCGACCAGGGGTTTGAACCTTACGACTAAGACGACTTTTATGCCCTACTTACATCAATCATCATCAATCATTATCAAGCAAATCATTGCACACCATCAATTATGAAATTACCTTCGAAGAACAACTTTTCCGCTCTCGAAGTAAAGTCTATTGCAATAAAGTTGAACAGAGATTGATCCTCCCCGGAATGAGCCCGCAGATTCAACCCACAGAAGTGATATTTCAAGAATACCTGCTGTCCTAACAATGTTACGCTTTCGTTATTTATACAACCTTTCCCCACAGGAGAACTAAGCCTTTGGACTCCAGCAGTTCCATTAATATGCGACTCACTTTCTACCCTCAGCTTGGTTTCTAACCAATTAATCCCATAAAATATTTTTGAAGTAAAAAGTCTGCTACGAATCTTTTCCTAACAAATACGTTAGCAATTTCATTGCTAGCAATTTCCGTGTGAGGTTACGTTAGGTCGAAGTTGTAGCTTTAATACCGAAGCTCACTTGAGCACGTATAGCGACCCGTTGTGACGCCACGGGCAGTGCAGTCCATGTACATTACGATCAAGCCCGAGTAGTTGGTTAATGCGCCTCCTAACCATCGAGGGCCAAGTAAGTCTGTCAGTGGAGCAAAATTCTTCATTGACCCAGGATAGATTGGCATCCCGAAAGAATTTCCGCTCAATGGCTAATTTAACCGAGGTAAGTATTCCCAAGTTGATGAGGGTTCAGGAAGGAGTGCACCAGCACAGGGAAGTTTGTCGGCCCTGCAGTTACCTGGAAAGTGACTGTGCCCAGGAACCTAGACAAGTAAGACACTGAAGCGAGAACGTCAAGACAGCGAAGACACTTTCTAACGAGCCTAGACTTAATCATAACGCTCCATAGATATCTATCATAGATACCATAGCCTGACTATCAGGAAAGATTGAGATGCGGGCGAAAGGAGCATCGTTGATGAGGATCCATTGAGCGGCCTGTCGGAGGGAAATGTGCAGATATAGTTTTCCAGAGTAGACACCGCTACCAACGACATTATCGAGTTTAGAGCCATCATGCTCATCATAGAGTTTTGGGAATCACTCTTATTAGATGTAAAAATTCTGGTTCAAATCAGAGATCACCAAAATCTATTTTGATTTTTCTTGGACCCGTACGTTTCTCATAGTAATGTTCGGGTTCTATGAATTAGCATTGAGAGACCTCTTTAGAAAAAAAGTTAGTGCATTTACTAGTAACTTCGTTCATAAACTCAAAAGCTATCAAAAAATATAAGACTGTTTGAGGTTCCTAAATATATTTTAAGAACAACCCCTAATTTATTATCAGGTATGAGACCTCAATACTTAAGAATGGGACTAATAGGGAACCAGCCATCATCAATAGTACGAAGTATATATGTAAATTCCTTGTAGTCTCAGAGACAGTTTCTTGTGATGAGTGCTCGTCTCTATGCAAACTACTGTAAAGGTTAGGTATGATAGAAGGATAATAGACTGACAATTAACAGCACTTTTTATGACTTCTGGACTACTGAGTAATCTTCACATTGCCTGATTCAAGTACAGACATCCAATAACCGTAGACCTGTTAATAAGTTGATGTTTTTCAAACGCTTCCTAACATGATATCAACCAAATTTTTTTAAATTGACTGATCTAATGGTGCCATTGTGCGGAATATGAAATCGTTCAAATATTCTGCAGAGAAGCTTCTGTTTGGAGGGCATACTAAGGGTTGAATTTTCTATAACTCTGGTGCATAAATCAAGCTAAATTTGACCGATAGCATGAGTTATATTGACTTTGAGGATCGCTGTGGTTTGTCGCTTTTTCGGGCACGTTTATGATATAAGAAAACCCCACCAGAAATAAAACTAACAGGGTCAAATCCCACAATCTTCGTGGCCTGTTTACATAACCTGCACGAGCTATGGTCATGCACTTTAATAGCTCGTGCAGAATATCCAATGTGGCATGATCAATGTGTGGGGATGGAACATCGTTCATAAAAACATCGCTGATGGTGAAATTGGAACTCAGGAACCTTCGCCTAGAAAGTCAACGCAATTACTACTAAACCACGGCGACCACAGAATTAAAGCAGGAATAATGCTGAACTCTAACTAAATTTGGCAAACGAAATTGTAAAGCCTTCTTAATGTCTGGCATAGTTTACTTTACATTTGTATTTTCTGTTGAATTCATTCTTTTATGTTCCTGGTTTTTGTATCTGTTATTGTTGTTGTTGTCCTTGCTGTTTGTGCAAAGTGTTAAACATACAAGCATAAACACAAACACAAATACAGACTCAAATACAATCACAACACAGGTATTATAAGGATATGCGTCGATTTTTCTCTCTCACTCTCTCTATTCCTCTTTTTGTTGTTGTTTCTCCTCGTTTTTTTTATGAAAAACTGCTTGTCTCACAAGTTTTAATTAGTTTTTGCTTAAAACCTTCATACATCTTTCGCATCTTCTACGTTTTTCTCTTTTTTTTGCCTTCCAATTCCAATTCATTATTTTTTTTATACAGACTTGATGCCACCTACGCTTGAGTTTACAGAGATACTGGAGCAAAAAAACAAAATTGTTTAGGACTTTAGACGGATGATCACAGGATTTGTGTAGAGGAACAGAGAAGTAACCAGAGTTGGACGGAATTATACTGTGTAATAAAATTTTACATTTTGGGTTCCTTTTTTCTCGAATTTCTTCATTTTTTGTTTAATTTTAATTACAATGATTTTTATCAGCATAAATTTTGATTTTCCTTCAGCGATATTAACAAAAATTTCACAATAAATAGAAGGGAATGCTTAAGCTCTTAAAAATTATTTTGGAAGTTTTGAGCGGACTTGGGAGGCGAACACCAATAAAACGAAAACAGCATTGGGATGAGGAATATATCATTAGAGTCCTTATACTTCATCGAAATAATATCGAATTCTTATATCGAGTCATAGCCATGAATGAAGATATATGCTCACATACCTGGAACAAAGGAGCAGTCAAAGTATTCAATGAACATCATTACAAGCATTGGGGTTCTTTTCCATGTCTGTAGCTGTGTGAATAAGCAGAATTATCTTCTTAGTCGCCGTAGCCTAGTAGACGAAAGGTTACGGTTCAAACACTAGGTCAGGCAAGCTAGGTCGTAATCCTGTGTGAAGTGCTGTAATGACCAATTATGTATGAACGTATGTAACTACAATGTTTTTGTTTCCTAATCAATTTGTTCTGAACTTAACTTAGCTTGTTCCTAATCAATTATTTTTGCTTCGGCAGAACACATATTAGAATTGGAACGATACAGAGAAGATTAGCAGGGCCCTGCGCAAGGATGAGACGCAAATTCGTGAAGCGTTCGACATTTTTTTTTTTTGTGGATTGCCTCCTTGAGTATCACTGAAGTGAGGAAGAGTTGTCCTCAGGTTGCTCTTGATACTATGCTCTGTCTGACTCCACTTAATTTGTATGTCAAGCAATGTGTAGTGCCTTACGTCTAAGGGAATCGGACTGCTGGAAACAGCGCTCGATAGGACACTCTTAAATTCTGAACATTGTCTTTCCTGAGGGGAGGCACGATCCCTTGAAAAAAGCCACTAACTTATTGTGCCTGAGGCTATGTTCCTGCCTGGTTTGAAAATACTCATACCGGATAGGGCATTATGAAATGGTGGGGTACTCCAGTCGCAGAGTAGTATACCCATCTTCACAGATGAGTCGAAATTAGGTGGAGCCACAGGTGCTGGGGTTTTTTGTAAGAATTTTGGTCTTGAACTTCACTTTTGGTTAAAGAATGACTTCAGCGTGTTTCAGGCAGAGATTTTTGCTATCTTGAAGGCTATTGCGACCGTGGCTAATAGGTCCACTTCAAATTCTGAATCTCATATGATCTTCGTTGACAGTCAAGCTGCCCTAAGGGCCATTGCGTTGGTTTGGTGTAAGTCACGGCTTGTTCGTGATTACAAAGAGTCCTTAAGGACCTTCGAACCAGATCGAATATATCTATGCTGGGTACTGGAACATAGCAGTATCTTGGTAATGCGGCGGCGTATGCTCTCGCTAGATTAGGTTCACTTTTTGAGAGCTATTTTATAGTTGGTCCTTATGCCCCAATCTACCACCTTTGTGGCCTCATCACACAGGCAGATGGAAAGAGCAGTGGCATTGGGGGAATGCATCGGGATGTTATGTGTCTAGGTGTCTATGGCCTGCTATAGACAGTGATAGAACATGTTTGCTGCTGGGTTTAGATAAGGCCAGTCTGAGGTTAGTTATTGATTTTATTACAGGGTACTGCGATATTAGATCGCTGATAACGATCTGGAACAGATCCCAGCCGGACTATTACAAGGTATGTTGCGACGAGGAGGAGTTGGAAACTATCGAACCGCACCTCTGCAATTGTTCAGCCCTTAGTTGGTAGAGGTTGAGGACCATGGGTAGGGGTTTATTCGAACGTTTCAAAACTTAAGGCTCTTCATAGATTCAATAATAGGTTGAGCTAGTTGAGAAGTGCTAGGGCTTCAAGGTTGTATTCGTGCTATCTTGTGTGTTTGTGGTCCATCTGTTTTTTCTCCGTCTCTTTGTCCTCCATTTCCTTCCTCTTCGCCTTTTCAAATTTCGCCTATTTTTTTACGAGTTGTTATTCGTTTTGAATAACGAAAGAAATTCGTATCAAATTTTAAACACATTTGTTAAGCGTTTTTTCCGACAGAAAGGTGCAATTTTATATTATATACGCCGTAATTTTATTTGACCGACAACGCATTTTACTTTGCTTCGTTTCCCTACCTTCCAACGGAAAACTTTCCTTTTTTTTTAAAATAATTTTTTAATTCTTTTTTTTGCTCAGAGTTTTTTTTACTAAAAATCATTTCATTGTTGATGCTGAGGGACTGATTATGTTGATGATGACGATGATGAGATAAAAGTGTATTTATGCATGTTGTTGTTTGATAAACAAATTTTATTTTAAATTTTTCTGTTTTTTTTTTATTAAAAAAGGGAGGAAAAAAGCCTTACCGGCCCTTTTGCTGTATGGCAGTGGGTGAGAAAGTAAAAAGTTTTTACTTTTATGGTCACTGGCCCGTCCTTTAAAAAGAAAGTTTTTTTTTTTTTGAATATTTTTCTACCTTTAACGTGGTTTCTTAAGTTGGCTTATATTGTATATAAAATTTTGTTGTTATTTTCTTTTCTTTTGAATTTTATTTTATAACGAACAGGAAGCCAATCAAACAATTTCTTTTTTAAATAATTTTTCCTCTAACTTTTGATTTTTAATACAAAAAAAAAAAAGAAATGAAAATCGAATTCCTTTTTTTATTTTTACACTTGATTTCCTGTTTTTCTTATAAATTTTCATTCATTTTTCATTTCCTTTTATTATGATTTCACTTTTCACTCTATTATTAGCAATTGAGGTGAAGGTGATGCTGACGCTTATTTTTCAAGGCAAAATCAAGTGCCGCATTTTAAAATGCGAAGGGGGTTGTTAAAATCCAAATAAAATCGCGAAAAATTTAAATGAAAATGAAACCGTTTCAGACTGGCTTTCAACCCAAAGGGGAAGAAAATAAATTAAAATTTAACCTCCTTTAAGATGACTGATTGCACTGTTCACCAACGTTGAAAAGACTTTGAGCTCAAAACAGAAAAATTTCAATAAAAATCAATGGTTCAGTCTTACCATCGCCCATCTTTCATTCTAGAAAGTTTATAGTATAGTGCAGCAGAAGAAGAATCAAATTTTTGTATACAACAATTATCCAGGCTTTCAGTACAAAAGCTGGTAAACCTCTTCGACTGATTAAACTCAAGTTAAGTGAATTTATTCGAAATCCTACGTCATTTGAAGTAAAAGCGAAATTTTTGGCTACTGATTTCATTGTTTCCCAGCAAGAGTGTTGACTACATGAATCCCAAAAGCAAGGATTGGGTCTCAGATGATACATGGAACCTAGTATCAGAAAGGAAGAAATGCAAAGTGAAAACAAGCAAAGAGACAAACGAGTGAAGGATGCCATATTAATATGAATAGAGAGGTTAAGTGCAGTGCCAGAAGTGAAAAATGTTGCTGAGTTACGGGTCTGGCCTAGAGCTGCAAAACCATTGATAGTACTATCGATAGTATCGATAGTTTTATTTTTAATGGACTGTCGATGGTTTTTTTCGATAGCGATAGTATTGAAATTTAAGCGGCAATTTTCAGCTTTGCGACGGCTTCAACGCAAAAAAAATAATATCTGCGTATAAAACGTGACATCGGAAATTGTATTCATTTTTAAAGTTAAGGTTGAAAAAAAACATAGAAACAAAGTTCAAAAAAGTTTATTAAGGACTTCAACTATTAGAAAATAGTTTAAATTTAAAGAATAGCTATAAAATGAACCGTTATATACAATCTAAATAGAAAATTTCGTTATGGAAAAAGTAGGATATCTAAACATATTTTTTGTGTGTTTCTATTATTTTTTCCACCACTATATATATACACATATACATATATATACATCTATTTATATACATATATATACGTACGCCTGTATAATTTTTAATTAAAAGTGGGAAATTTAGCATTTTAGTTTAGTTTTATACCGGACTATCGAAACTATCGAACGAAGTGCAAGCATGCCACGAAGCCGCAAAAAACTAAATAGGAAAATATGCACCATCTTTAGCGAACAACGAACAGCAGGTAAAGTCGCATAGTGGTCAAGAGAACGTGTGGACGGAGCCCTACATCAAATAGTATCACGCCCGTATGTATATCAACGCAAAGCGCGAACAGAAGCAAATACTCCCACAACCCATGGACTGGCATTACATACGTACATACGTACATAATTGGTCATTACAACCCTTCAGTCAGGATAACGACATAGCTTCTCACATCACTTATGATTTTTTTAATTGATCCCAGAATTTTTTGCAAGAAATCTACTGAGAGGAAGTCCTTGAAGAAATAGTTTTTCGTATTTCGCTTTGTTGGAAATGTTTGACCTAGAATTTAAACCGTGGCCTCACATCTAACAAGACAAGACACTGCATACTAGACTACGGTGACAGAGCTCTATATTAAATATTATCTGGTTTTATGTGTACCAACGCAAAACGCAAGCAGAAGCCAATGCTACCAACCCACAGATTGGCAGAGCGTATACCATTTAAATCGAAATAACGTTCAACAAAGTGCCTGGAAGCGATTAAATTGTTTAAAGCAGAGTTTACCTCTCATACGTCTGAATACATAGCTAGTTTAGGTCGCAGGGAATCTAAGCAATGAACTGAAGCAATAATAATAACGATGAGGGATTTAACTACGTGTAGGTATTGAAGGGAAGAACCTCACGTATTCGTTGGTGACCAAAACAATTTCGAATGTACTCAACAAGCGATTGAACTTGGATATTGTGCAGTTGTACCACTATATGATCTGAAGGTAAAGATATTAAAAACCAATACTAAGAGATTTATTTGTATGAAAATATATATAACTTCACATCGCAAATGCAGCAACTTGAACACGTCCGATAATGCTGCTATGTGGGGAGCATTATTACAAAAACCAATGACTTCATAGAGAAGTTTAAAAACAGCATTAATAGGGCTCGAGAAGCTTAAGTTCAGCCACAATTAGTGTAGAGCATCCACCATATTAAGCAGAGCATTAAACTGAATAACAACTGAATGAAGTTAGTTGCCTTGTATGAATGTGAATTATGGAAAGCACCTCTTTCTGATCAAGATCAAGACATGTAGATCTTTGATAACCTATTCCAAACTCTATACCCAACTTCGATCACAAACCGGCAGATTCCAATTGAGATTCAAATTCTAAAACCACTTTTTAACACTACTAGGACTATTATTGACCGAAATCCAAGGGCAGCCAAAGGAGGGGACGAATAAATCACGGCTGGTGACGACAGCTTGGAACAGAGGTAGAAAAGGAATGAACTCACGCCACTTGCAGCGGATAAAACAAAGTGGAGGACAATGAGACCCTATGCCATTCATAAGGTATTTCTATATTTATTGTATATATATTTCACTACAATGAACATACTACATGATTGCGACCTAGCTTCTCACACCACTTATGTTGTGTGTTTTAGGCGGGTCCTACAGTTTAAAGTCGACTCCAAACGACAGATTTTTAAGAAACTTTTCATGGGAATTACACACCGCATCCCCAAATTTTCATCGGGCAATCCTCTGAGCTAGTCAGTGCCATTGCGAGACCAACACTGACCTGAATTCAAATCTCATCTGATGAGACGCGGAAGCACACACTGGAATGTATAGAGGCTTTAGAGAGAATAAAATACTTTTGACGCTATGTAAGTCTTGTCTGCAAAGAAGCAAAGAATCTAATCCAAGAGTAATCGCATTGTTCTAAAACTTAAACCGGCTACTGGAATACGTTTCGTGCCAACAGAAATTGAGAAGTCCGTGTAAGAAAAAACGATTTTCTGAAAAACATTCTAGTTCTAGTGTTCTAATCTAAAACGTAGTATGTTGGTTTATTAGACGAAAACCTATCTCAGACATCTCGAACAAAACAAAATACATATGAAAAAAATATTTCTTTCGACGACTTTCTCTCAGCAGTCTTCTGTTAAAAAATCTGAAAGTAAATGAAATTGCCATTAAAAGTTTGTCAAATATGTCGTTTGAAGCGACATTAAACTGTAAGATCCAACGCTTATGTATAAAAGCAACACACATAGAAAGGGTGGTGTGAGAAGCTAGGTGGTTAAACTGACTAAAGGGTTGTAATGACCAATTAAGTGAGTTCAAGTCTTAATTGAATGAATGTTCTCGCACAATATCGGTTATAATCATTAGTTTTAAGAGACATGATGCAAACGATACTAACAAAAGTACTTATCATCTGCTGATGACAAGCTGAAGATATAAGATCGTTGAACTAGCATTCTATTTATAGTAGTTTGAATCTTAAATGCCATGTTTAGAATAAATATATGTAACTAAAGCATCAAAGATTTAAATTTTAATTAAAAAACTATTATAACGCCCACCAAATTCCTTCAAACTATTTTCTTTCGCCTTTTATTGCCTTTAAAAGGAAAAAGAAAAGAAACTCAAACTTCTTAATAATGTTTCTATTACACTTTTGGTACTTGTCTAACTGAATGTCTATCTGTCTGTCTGTATGTCAGCCAACTTCGTCTCTCATGTCTATCATTTCTTCAGCATCTATTTGCCTGTCATCTCATTGCCATCTTCATGTTGAAGTTAATGACAGTGATGACATCACAAAGACTCTATAAACACACACACACCTTCTTGTAGCCGTGAAACAAAAATGACGCTTATAAAGTCAACTACTGTAGTGTATCCTGGTAACATTCTTTCATTTTTAGTTTATTTTTGGCTGTATGTGTCAATCATAATGTAACACTTATTGTAAGAAATAGAGAGAGATAGAGAAGGAAATATATATAGATAGAGAGAGGGAGTGAGTGAATCTCTGTGTCTTATTCATGCTTAATTTTCATGTTGTCAAGAAGGTCAAATGGCTGTAACGAAATTTTTTGGTTTTATTTTGCAAATAATGATTTCAAAGTCAACACGGCATTTCAGCAATCAACTGTCATTCTGTCGGTGAGTCATTCAAGCGGTTTATTATTAAATGTAATTAACATTTTCATCATCGTATCATCTTAGTGTTTACCAGTGAGTAAGTGTGTTGGGAAACAGAAGTATTGGAATTAAAATGGAAACGGAAACTAATGTAATAAGAATTGCCACGCAAAGACAATTGAAGTAATTGACGTTATAGGACATTTAAAACAGGAATGTAAAACAGGCTTAATTTACTTTCTTTGAGTAATGGGAGGTATTTGTGCCATTTGTACCTTTTCAATGTATTTTTTTTTTCTCTTTTCTCCAGCATAAAATATTATTCGTGACATGGGCCAATGTAAGTATAATGTTATACTAACGAACGAATAGCGCTTGCAAACCATTGAAATTGTTTGCCTACATTCGTGCCGCGAGAAAAATATGTTCCTTTAGCGGAATTAGCTTCACCAAGGAAATTCACTGGATAAGTTACCAAAAGGAATTACCGCATTTGGTGTAAAGAGTCGCCTGCGGCGGTTGAAGAACTATCAATGCAAACCGAAGTATGCACTATTTGTCAAGGCTTTCGAACCTTGTTTATCATTGACGTTACAGTTTGAAAATATGGACTAGGTTGGCGTGAAGTTACAAAATGTTGGTGCCACGTGCATATCATGAGAGCCAAGTTTGGTAAACAATTAATTTCACGTCTATTGGCAGTCAAGTACATACGATTTTGCGCTGCTATATTTTTATGGAGAGTACATAAAATTTATTGGGAAGTCGTCGTATTCTAGTAGGTAGTGGCTTATTAGACGGCTCAAACCCCAGGACAGACATCTCTAACAAAACGAAATATTAAAAAATATATTTTCGGTAGAAAAAAAGAAATATGTTTCGCTGACGACATTGACATCACAGCACGTACCAAGCGAGATGTTACTGCTGCCTTTAGTGCTATTGAACGGGAGATGGGTCTGGCAGTAAATGAGGTCAAAACGAGGTATATGTTGTCGACAAATAGTGACATGCGGCGTATTGGATACCAGATTACGGGCGATAACTATAATTTCGATATATAGTAGTCACTGAATTTATTTATCTTTGTTCCGCCGTTACAACCAAAAATGATGTTAGTGTGGACATCAGGCGTAGTATCACTCTTGCCAAAATGTGCTACTATGATCTCAATAGGCAATTGAGTAGCAGAGACCTCTCTCGTACAACAAAACTAATACTTTACAAAACGCTCATCTTCCCAAGCTTCTTTATGGCGCAGAGGCATTGACAGTATTAAGCACTGATGCAGCAGCCTTGAGAGAATTCATCAGAAGCCCTACGTAAGGTCTTTGATCCAGTGCGATTTGGCCATGATTCATTTCCAACAGTGAGCATTTTCAGCTTCCCAATGACATGGACGTTGTGCAGCATATTAACATCCAGTGGCTGCGCTGGCTTGGCTATGTCGTTCGAATGGAGAAGGATGCTCCGGTGGGACGGGTATTTGATGCGGGGATCTGCGGAAGTCGGCGAAGAGGACGACCTTGTTTGAGTTAGAAGGACTGGATCGAGGAAGCCCTTTCATCGATTGGTGTGACCAACTGGCGTAGACGCACAAGAAACAGAGGCGCTTGGAAGGATGTGTTAAGGCAGTCCGAAATCTGTTAATCGGGTTGTTTTGGCCAATTAAGTAAGTATGTGGTGTAAGAAGCTAGGATTTAATCCTGACTGCAGATTTTCATTGAGCCGCCCTGTTAGAAGAATTTTTTTTAAAGAATTTTAAACTTTAAAGCTACGTCCTGTAATTAGAATACGAGCTTTTATAAGACAGTGGCGGTTAGATGCAAAGTGACTCTGAAGAGTCATAAAATCTTTCAGATTCGCATGGTTCTACACTTCTAGTTTAACAACATATTTTATGTGCAATCACAATCTAATTAAACTTTCTGGCAAATTTTCCAAAGGCAATCCATTCGCGCCAGAAAATTTAGCTCAGCATGATTAAGTTTTCCTAGTTAATGACATCGTTTTCTTTCGTTCTCTCTCTCTCTCTCGCTGTGTATTTTTTTTTTAATTTTATGCATGACAGTCTTAATGGTGGGTTGAATTTTATTTTTCAAATTAAAATGACAACCTTTCGACAACAACAACAACAATTAGAGCAACAGCCATTAAAGTAATACACGGAAGAATAAAATTTTCCAACAACATTATGATGATGTCTCTCAACGAATGGTGAATGAAACAGCTGCTATTCTGCTGTTTGCTTGCAGTTGTTGTTGTTGCTATAGCAGAAAACTGTTTTAATTCCTGAAAAATAAATTTTTTTTCTCTGGTATTTAAAAAGGAAAGGTACCTAATAAAACTTTGATTATAGAAATTATATGATCAAGATAAAGTAATAAAACTGACAGAGTAACTGTTTCATCAAACTGTCAATGTATTACGCACACACACATGCACACACACACACACAGAAAGTGAGAGTAACTTAAAATGAAATGAGACAACATTATGTGGGGAATGTTTTTGTTGAGTTACTCTTAAGATTGCAAATGATTATGATGTTATCCTGCACTTACTTTACGTTTGCTGTTGTTTCACGGAACTGTTTCCTGCCTGTCACGAGGCGCGTAATGACAGTGAAATTTGCGATTTTTTTTTCGCTCAGCGTTTTTCTAAATCAGAAATATGATTGGATGGAATGAAAAGTTAATTAAAAATAAATAAATTGAGAAAATTAAATTGCAAAAGATTACGTCTTATGCTGATGATGAAAGTAATAAAATAAAATAAAAAAAGGAGGGAATTTATTAAACAAATCTAAAGCTGATTATGGCAGAGAAATAAAATAAAATTAACTGAAGTAAACTGTACAGCGACTGCTTGCGATTGACTGGCAATGGTTTTTTCCTTCTTTCTTTTTATGATTTTTCAATAAACAATTTTCAATCACTGCCAATGTTTATCCTTATTATCCTGCGATAAATACAAGTGCACATACAATATTTCTCTTTATTTTTTTCTCGTAATTTTCATTTTCTGTGCTTAATAAAGAGCATCACGATAAAGTGAAATAAAATTAAAAGACAGTATGAATCCCTTCTTTCTAATAAAAGCGGATTCTTCCCACATACATATGTTACAGAGGGTTTATATTGTGAGTTTTCTTAGCGGCTCTAGGTGGTACGTATTTCTACAATTTTTTTATCCCAATTTTTCATTTTTATTATTTTTTATACTCCGTAATCGTAAAATGAAAGAAATTCAAAAAAAATCAAAAGTGACGACAACATTAAATGTCATCATCAATGACTTTTCTATGGCTGTATTAAATTGCTGCCTTTCTCCGCTCGTTATATGGTTTTATTTTTATGGATGAATGGCAGGATAAAGAGTTTTTTTTTTGGTTGAATTAAAACTCAATAAAAAAAGAAAGACGTAGATTGCAGGATATTGAATCAGTGTCATAACATGGTTTAACAGAGAGATCTTTGATAGCCCCTAGTAATGTTTCAATACTTTTGCTTTGACATAACGGCACGGAATTATCTTAACCGGATTTCGATTCATAAACAATTATATTTTGCAAGTTCACCGATTGCAATTTCCAATTACTATCTGCTTTTATTTGTTTATTTAAAGAAATCTTCAATTTATTTATATTTAATGGCACGCTTTAATTAATTCACAACACCTCGCTATCAATTCTATTACACTTTACTTTTTTGCTACAAAGATCAAACTTCTACTACCTAATACAATAGTATTATAACCCTGCGTCACATCTTTCACTCACTGACTGCCAATATTATCTTTCGCTGTATTTATATTCAATTTATTTTCGCTTTGGCAACTTCTAGAACTTGTTAGTTGATTTGTTATAGATATTCTGTTCAATTCTGTTCATACATAATTGGTCATTACAATCCTTCATTCAGGATTTCGACCTAGCTTCTCACACCACTTATGTTCTGTGCATTAATTTTTATACATGAGTGGCGGGACCTACAGTTTAAAATCGACTCCGAATGACAGATTTTTTTTTGAGTACCTCTTCATGCTAAATTTATTTACTCTCAGAGTTTTTGCCAAAAATCTGCTGAGAGGCAGTCGCCGAAGAACTATTTTTTTTTTATATTTCGTTTTGCTGCCTGACCTGGGATACGAACCCGGGCTTTACGTCTAATAAGACAACACACTACCTAGTAGACTACGGCGACTAATATTATTTTCTGTTATTTTCTATTAATCATAAAATCAGGTTGTCGTAGTCTAATAGGTAGTGTGTTGTATTATTATATGTGAGGTCACTGTTCAAACCCCGGATCAGACATCTCTTTGTTTCATTGTCTTTGTTTAGGAAGTAAATTTCCAAATCGATTCCTTTCGTTGAGTGGAGATAATAGACTGAATTTTGTAACAGTATAGAATGATATTGACAGATTCGATATAACAAACGGTTCAAATTTAAACCGATAGATATAAAACACTCACCCGATATAAAACACTTGCCTCCCACTTTAGTCCAGTATAATTTCTCCATGAGAACATAGGATATACGCACATATGTATGTGTGATTATGATTGGATTGGTATGTGCAGAAATATTTTTGTAAAATTTTGACGAGGTCCACGAGGTCACATTATTGCCACCCAACTGCCAATAATTGGAAGCTCTCCCAAAAGAATCATTCGATTCTTTACAATTTTTTCTTTCTACATCAACTTGCGGCTGATGGATGCATTTCATGAAGAAGAGTTATTTAATAGTTATTCGGTATTTTTTTGTTTCTTTTTTATTTTTTTATTTTCTATTTTGAAATTATAAAAGCAAAGTTTATTATGAAAGAAAATTTAATGCATTTGTAATGCCATTTCAAAAATAATTCCCCTCACCTCGCAGCACAGCTATAATATCCACATGCATTGCGTTGTGTGCGTGAGTAAGAATGTTCATATAGAAATACTGCCAGGCATATGTATATTGAAGAAATGAAAGAATATATGTATGTGACTGGGAAGATAAATATTTTATTTTTTTTTTATTTTTATTCCATTCTTATCATATTTTCGTGCCTTTCTTTATAATGCAAGTGTCGTAAAACATATATTTTTATCGTTTGTTAGAAGCAACACCATTAATATCGTATTTTAATATGTGTGAGAAGAAATTTAATTGCGTTTAAAATACGTTTAAAATTTATTTTCAATATTGAAAAATTTCAAAAAAAATTAACTTTAAATTTATAAAACAAGAAACCCAGCCAAACGAAATTTGCCTTTTCAAAAAAGTCCGATTTTACATGATTCCATGCACTTCAAGCTATTGTATTCGCCTCAAACTTTGGCGACATCCGACTCAGCAGATTTTTGGAAAAACTCTGAGTGTAATTGCCATGTAAAGTTTCTCAAACAAGTGAAGTACAGAGTCGACATTAAACTGTAGGTCTTGCCACTCATGGATAAAATTTACACACTCAGCATAGGTGGTGTGAGAAGCTTGGTTGTAATCCCGACTGAAGGATTGTAATGACCAATTGTATAGAAGCCCTCCAGCTTAGATAAATATAAGTAAGGCATTGAAAATAGTTTCCAGCAGGGACGGAATAAATTCCTTCTCATTTTGAATATTAGTTGCAGTGATATTCCCGAGGAGTTTATTATTTTAAGAGAATCAGTAGGTCAATATATTTAATTTTAGGTTATCGGAATTGAAGAGTAATGCTCAGACAATTCTAAATTCGCTTAAATGACAGTCTGTGCTGTAATAGGAGCTTTGATTGGAGAGTGAGTTATTTGGTCTCTAACAACAATACAGAAATCGTGAGTTGCAACAGATGATTCAATAGTGCCCTCAATAGTCTAACTCATATATGCAAATAAGTCGATAGTGTCCATGAATTAACTCTTTAACCAGGATGAAGTAGTTCTAGTTTATAGTCAACTACCCTGCCATGCAAAGTACACTTGAAAATAAAGAACAAAATTTAGAAGAGGAACGATCTATTGAGGACTTTTAGGTATTGATCCGTTTTATTTAACAGTTTTTTTAGTAAACTTCCAATCTTAATGCTGTACCAAACTTTTGCCCTACACTGTAGCTCTCTTAAGTCTTATGAGAAACAACGAATTTTTCTTTATTTTACGAGCATGTGGTTCTTCGTTTGCCACGCAATTGGCAAACATGCAGAACGCTAGAATGCAACACAAGCCAAAACGAAAATAAACAACAACCCACAAAAGACAACGAGAAGCAACAGAAAGAGGAATATAAAAAAATGTAGACAGCGATAAAAAAGGAAAAGGAAAACCAGGATAATTCGTAAAAAAATGCGACATAAAACATACGTTTGCGAGGGTGGGTATGCATACATATGTACATATATATATAGCAACATGCGTGTTTATTTATGATTAATCGATTTTACGATGATGGCATCATATTTAAAGCGCAATAAATAATAAAAAAGAAAAGAAAGAACGATTCGATATGAAAAATAAATTGACTAAAAACAGAGTTCCTTAGAAAATCCTTAAACTAAACCATGTGAGGCAAATACCCCCAAACAATACGGCTCACATATGAAGATATTAAAGCCTTGAAAAATAAAAGAAACTAAAAAAGGACGAATGTCATATACATACACAAATACATATACATGCATATGTGTGTGTATAAAACAGCAGCAAAAAGGAACAATAATCATATGAGAACATACATACATACATACATGACGAGTAATAACACAATAAATGTATTCATTACGTCGCATTATAAATCGCCTTCTTTAATAATACAAAATATATTTATTGTTGTTGTTGTTATTATTGTTGGGTTCATTTGTGTTTTTATACAATAAAATCAAGGATTTTCTTTTTTACTCAATGCACTCTGAACAAAAGAGGTCTTAACTTTGGCCTTTAATGATACGGAGACATTCACTTATCAGCCTTAGAACATAAGGAATTTCAAATTATTGTGTAGACTCATAAGAAAAGAGATAAACCTAACGTTTTAGAACAGATTATGATGGAAAATCCATCGTCGAAGCTTCAAAACTTTCCTGAATTTAGTAAAAGATCACGTCTCAAGGTTGTCTTTGCATGGAAAATTAAAGGTAGACATTAATGGGTCACCACATAGTCCTGGTTTAACACTTCTGGTCTTTTTATTGAACACAGACAGAGTGTGCCTTGAGAGTCAGATATGTATAGAGCTTTCACTAACGTTAAACTGGATTAACTCTCATATTTGTAGCACCATTTGCAAAAAAAGGAACCTTCCTAGGTTAGATTAGGTTTGAGGACGTGTACTTGTCATTGGGACAAGTACAATACCCAGAAGTCAAAATGAGCCATTGTAAATAAGTTCTAGAGAAGAGAGAGAGATAGAGAGAGAGAGGATAGTGAAGGAAATAGGGAAATTAAGATAGGGGAAGAGGTAGGAAAGGGGGAATATAAGAGACGGAGAAAAAAAGATGGAAGGAATCTTCCTAAATGGAACAATATTGGTCTGCTGAGTAAGTTAATAAACCTAGAAACAACACTCGTCAGTTGACATGGAAACCATATCAGGAGGGACAATGGCAGAAGGCTTGCAGGGAAATCTAGTGCATGCAATCCAGGATTTATGCCGTGTATTTATATCATAATTATGAACTGGCCGCAGTCTAGTAGGTAGTTGTGTTATTAGACACTAGGCCACAGTTCAAACCCCAGCCCGGATATCTCCAACGAAATGCAATACGAAAAAATACTTCTTTCGGTGACGTTCTCGCAGCAGATTTCTGGCAAAAACTTTCCTTTAACATTATAGTATACTGTGTAGTTTTATTTTAGATGATTTTTACCGAAAGAAGTTGTCATTTAGTTCATTAACATTTATGAATAAGTAAATAAAATTGTAGAAGGTTGGGTGGTGGTTTTGTGGCGTGAAGTTCTCTTGTATTCCCAAACCGTTTGGGATATACCGCTCAAATGGATTGTAATGAGGGCATTACAATTGGACTACAATCCTCATCAAATTTGGTGCTTCCATCACATTCCAATCTTCCACAATTATCCACTATCCTCCCGAGAGTCCTAGCAATTATTTTCAATATTCAAAAGCTTTTTAATAGTTTTGCCGCCGTATCCATTTAACATTGCAACGTTTGGAGAATAATTTTCTTGTAGTATTGCGACACATATGTAATCGATCGATTTCTTATATTTGTTTGATGGAAGTATCACGATTATCTATACATATCGAGCCATAACCGCAAAAATATCTCAAGCGACATATTTTTCATATATCGTTTTTTGTAATAAATAAATTCATTGACATCATTTGCATCATCTATAAAAATTTCAGGGTCACATTCTGTACCGTTATGAATTTATAACAACAAAATTTTAACTTTCTAATTTAATTGGAACAAGAAATAAATAATAAAAACCTTCTCCTGTAAAATTTCATTTTTGTCGCTTGAGATATTTTTGCAGTTATGGCTCGATATATCGTGTATTCTGTTAAACACATAACATTGCTCTGTTATTATTAACAGGGGGTTTTGCCTTTACTAAGTAAGTTTGAATTTATCTTCACACATACAGTTGTGAAAGGTTTGTTTACTTTCAGAAATACTAGTTCCCTTAGTACTTGTACAAAGCCCCCAAAAATGAAATAGAAAAGTAATTCTCATTTAGTTTATTAGTATTCACGAATAAGTAAATTACATTGAATTTGGAGGGTGGGCGGTGGCGGCAACCTGAATCATTATCAAAATTCACAAATTGGGCTCTATGAAGCACTCTTAAGACTACAATTCCAATATTGTACCCCTCACCCACCCTACCCCTCAATTTTCTCCCAAAACATCCTCCTTAGACAAATAACAGAAGTCTCGAATGAAATCCAATGCTATCTAAACAAACCCACATATTCATGATGACACAACCACATTATCTGGCATTCAACAAAATAATTTGGATTTGTACAATTACACTAAAAGAGCATAAAAACGCATAAAAATGTTAAAACGGACAACACTCCACCTACATATATTGCTAAGTGGAAAACACGTTGCTGGTCAGCATAATAACAGCGAATAAAGAAGCAGAGGAAGATGTTTTTGATCGAATAAACATGTTTAACGACCAAATATTCATTCATTATGTCATTAGGTTAGGTTAGCGAGCAGCTTGCCTGTCACAGACAATTTCACTCGGTGGCCAATATGGCCCATTGTGTTACCCTTGTCATAATCCATTAGTGGTGGCTCCGGATGAAACCGGCCAGTTCCCTTAGTGGCACGTTTGTCACCATGCCCAAATCTTTAAACCGATGACGTCCGTTCTGAAGTGAATGGCATTTTCATAAAAGGTGTTGTACCGTTTACGTTTCTACCATATCCTGGAAGCTTCTGCAATAATCCTGGTGGGACAGAGCGAGCTTGGCAGCGAAACTACCAATAGCGTGGTGCCGCGTTAGAATTTCTGTTAGAGTGAGAACCGTTCTCTTGTCGAACTCACGTAGTTTCCTGATTTTTCTGCTGTCCACTGCTGGACACAACAGATTTGAAATTTGCCAACCTCGAGTGTTGGACCATCTATGGTTTGTTGAATCCTCTGCAGCTTTTTCCAATTTGAAAAAGTATTCTTGTAATCTAGTAGTCGGTGCAGTTTAGTAGGTAGTGTATTGGGTTATTAGACATAATGCTCGCCTTAAACCCCAGGACAAACATCTCCAACAAATTGAAATAAAAATATTTTTCGACGACTTCCTCTCAGCAGATTTCTGGCTCTGAGAGTAAATAAAATTGCCATGAAAAAGTTTTTCAAAAATCTGTTGTTCGGAGTCGACTTTAAACTGAAGGTCCCGCTACTCATGTAAAGAGAGAGACAGAGACTAACGTTTGTTGTCATATGAGGGGCTGTGAGAAGCATTCCTAAAGCGAAGCTGGAGGCTTTGCTGGTTTGAAGTCCGCTGCACACAGTAGTCAAGACTAAAGCTTTGGAGAGAGTGGTTAGGTTGGTGGGAGACAAGTCTACCATGAAATTCATTATGCCTACCAGCTACATTCTTAACTGTCAGAATCTATGATTTTGGGAAATGCTCCGTAATGAGACTTAGTAATAAAAATGAATGTTTTTGGAAATATTGAAAAACTTTCTCATGTGATACACATTTTTTTACCTTCGTTTCGTTGACATAAATGTGAAACTGTATCGCAGGCTTTTAAAAAGTAACACTCACTTACAAGTTCATATAAAGATTGCCAATACATACAAACGTTTAAGTTGGCATACAAAAAAAAAAAATGTTGATTTCATTACATTCATTCAATTATTCAGTCGTCATTCATTACATCAATCTTTATATTCTGGCTTCAGTTATATGTTATAAAGTCACTTATTTTGAAGCATATGCCTTCAGGGCTTGTATTGACACATACATTTACGCGTTTACTTTTTTATTATTTTACAGCAACAACGAACAACAACAACAAAAATGGTGAAAGCCTACAACAATTGCAGAAGGAAACTGTAGCCGCGGAAGCGTTTTATGAGCATTTTACACTGCATTTAATTTAATGAGTCCTTCGTTCGCTTTTTTATTTCATTTCATTTCGTTTCGTTTCTTTTTATTTTATTATCGAGATTTTCATATTTGGGTTTATGGTTGTTGTTGTTGTTGATTCAGTTTTCTGTTTTTGTTTTATTTTATTATGAAAATGCCAGAGTGCCTGCCTTTAAAACTCATAAAAAATACGTTTTTTACGCCATTTCATTCACGTTTTGCATTCTTTTCCTTTTTGACTACTTTAGTGCTGTTGTATAAGCCTGTGTCTGTGCCATGTTTTTACGTGTGTCTATGTGTGTGTTGGCACTTACAAATATTCGTTTAATTTGGGTGGCGCGTACGAAAAAAAGGATACCACTTTATGTCTTCCGTTCTGTTATGGAATTTATGTTCGTTCCCTCTCTCCCTTAACCGTGGTTAAAAAATATCCTTATGAGCTGTAGATAATGAAAACATTTCACTCATGGTTATCTCCATGCCATGCTAATTAAGTGTTTAACTGGAGATTTTTCGTTTGAAAATAAAACTGAATAGGGGCGGCGATTGTAATCAGCCCGTGTGTGTGTTTGTGATGGGTAGTTTTACATAAAAATACGTAGATTCTTGTTAATTAGCTTTCGGTATTTATTAACGTTTTAAGTTGTATTGATTAAGTAGTTTTAAAAGGAATTTATTTCCTAATGCGCCTAGAGAAAGAGGGGTTGTAATGAATAAATTCCAATTTATTTAAAGTGTAACGTGGAGAACAAGATGTTAGTTTAAGATTTTATAAACAAAATTTTAAGAATTTATTAACGACGTCTAAAGTATAATAAACTAATTTACTACATACGTACATACATACATACATACATATTTGGCCATTAAAACCCTTCAGTCAGGATTACGACCTAGTTTCTCAAACCACTTATGTTGTGTATGTGAATGTTATACATGAGAGGTGACATCTACAGTTTCAAGTCGATTTCAAACGACAGATTTTTGAACAACTTTTAATGAGCAATTTTATGTACTCTCAGATTTTTGCCAGAAATCTATTGGGAGGAAGTCGCCGAAATTTTTTTTTTCATGTTTCGTTTTGTTGGAGACGTTTGACCGGGGTTTTCAACCGTGGCCTCACGCCTAATAAGCTAACACAACGTCTACTCTCTTAGAATATCAAAAAATCGAATCGTTACGAAAATAGTTGTGTCAACAGAAACGTTAACGTTGCACAGAGATAGGGTCTCATACATGTTGTTCAAAATTTATTGAGTCTTCCAACAGAAACTTCCGAACTCTGATAGTAGATAACGGCCATCTTCTCCAAGCTGCATAAGTTGTTATTTAAACAACGAAGTGTTTTTCTGCTGAATAGGCTCTGTTGGCAATAGACTCTAATTTTTAACAGAAAATATCTTCAGCGATGAGGCCAATTTCTGAATGAATGGGTATGTGAACAAATAAATATAGTCATTGGTCCATATTTCGACGACATTGACCAGGCCAGCTCTATAGGTCAATGATTACCAACTTCTTTTGTGCTTGAGTTGGATCATATGGACACCAACGATGTTGTAGTTTTAACACACAGCTCATGCCACATTTTATATTCTGCACTAGCGATATGAGGTAATGATCATATCTTTTAGAGGTGATATGAACTAGTCAACGAGATTGTGAAATTTTGTGGGTTTTTTTTTGAATTTTCTTAAGTAGCATACAGGAATAATCAAAAAACGAAAACGGTTTTCAAATTCAACTTAACCGATGACATCACTGAGAGTCATGGAAAATTGGCGGTCATTTAGACGATGTTATATTCGACACATAAGGACGTCAATAGGTTCTTCAATGGAATAAAAAGATTCGATGATATCTCACACCCACGGTTTGTTTTATTTAAATTTAAAGACAGGAAGCAATATAAGAAGTGGTGGTAGATTATTGAAAAGTGTCTCCGAGTAGTCGCCTACCGCTTTTGCAATTTAAATCGAAAGATCCGAGAATGAAAGACTTCAAATTCGGTACTTACTCTGAGAATTAAATTTTTTGCATTAATGTGAGGTAAAATGTTCATAAGTATGTTCAGCGATCAATAAAAGCGATTAATAAATACAAAGAACAGACATTCCTCCATCGTTTTTGGTTGTAGACGGAGCTGGACGGAGCTGGACGGAGGAGGACGGAGCTGGACGGAGATAGATGGAGGTAACTTCTTTTTACAAGTGAAAATGCTGTAAAAAGAATGGACCTGCTGAAGTCTTTTAGCGAAATGCAATGTTTTTTTGTATGCCTACAAAAAGGCAAGTAATTGTCTGGTGAGGTTAGCTATTGGGCGATGGATGGTAATGCTATTTAAGATAAGAAGTGAATTGGTCCTCTTCTTATGCATACGTGTCGAGTAGAGTCTAGCAATTTTGCGCGTACAATCTTGGTATGACTGGTATTGAGCCGTCCTGTAAAATGAGTAAATAATTTCCAATTAAAGGCAAACGGAATATTTATGCTAACTCCTTCCTTATTAAATTTACCTTTGATTGATACGAAATTTCTCTGATAAATCTTCGGAATTCATAGACAAGGACGGACATTAAAAATACATTTGTTAGGAAGCCTGGCAATACGATTAAATTCCAGAAGATTTTGAGGGAAAATCTCGTCTGGTCAGCATTCTGCAGCAGTAAGGCAGCTTATAAGAAAGTGTAATAAGAGAACTCTTAATAAATATACCGCAGCCCATCCCATTGCCAATCCTAGAGACATCGGAGTCAAGGAACCACCGGATCTTTAGATCCTTTGTAAAATCAAGTTTTATTATTTTAAGTTGGCTTTAATATGATGAAGATTGTGCAAAAATTTTCGTTCTATTTCCTAAGTACAAATTGAATGTGTAGCAGTCTTACGTAACAATACAAAAATCATCTTTAAAACTTTGTTATCTCAAGGCTTTCATTTCCTATCGTCTTCCAGCCAACACCACCAAAAAGTATCACTTACGCTTGCCTATGTAAGGACACCTTTATGTAAAGAAATAAAAAAAATAAAAACGTTACAACACGTGTGTGACATCATTACCGGCATTATTTGTCTCAATGTTGACGAAAACAAATAAAATAGTGTATGCCTCTAGGTGCTTATGTAACAATAGAAAGGCCAAGTAGAATATATGTATGTATACATACATATATATGCATGTATTTGAAATGTATGTCTTTATTGCTAATATACACAAACAAACTACGTATGTATATGTATATACCTTCTTCTATTGGGTGGGCCATCTATCGGTTTAAATTTGAAACAATCGGTTATTTCAAATCTGACAATACTTATGTCATTCTATTCTGTAACAAAATTCAGTATATTATCTCCACTGAACGTAATGAATCGCTTTACTCTTGAACAACGTTGGAATTTATTGGGCCAACTAGAAACTGCACGATAATGTCGATTTTGCAAAAAAAAAAGTCATATTTTCAGGTGAGGCTCATATTCGTGTTGGTGGGTTCGCAAATAAGCAAAATTGCCGTATTTGGGGCTCAGAAAACCCACACGTGGTCTTACATATGCAATTACGAGTGACTGTCTGGTGGGGCCGGTGAGGAGTGGAGGCATCATTGGACTATATTTCTTTGAAAATCTGGACTGCGCAACCATTACGGTCAATGGAGACACCTAACGCACCATGATAAACGATTTTTTGTACCCGCTCATCATGGTATTGACATGAACGATGTTTGGTTTCAACAGGATGGTGCAGCTTAACACACATCTCATGCCGCAATCGTTTTATTGCTTCAAAAGTTTGATGGCCATTTAATTAGCTGAAATGGTGATGTCAATTGATCGCCAAGAAGCTGCGATATGACACCGTTGAACTATTTACCGTGGGTTGTTGTTAAAGTAAAGTGTTATGCCTACAAATCAGAGACAATTGAGCATTTGAAGGCCAACATTCGTGATGCCATTGCTGAGATACGACTCCATACACTCAAAAGAGTGCACGAAAAGTAGAAGGATCGAATGAGGTACTGTGAGATCAGCCATATGCATGAAATAATATTCCATTTCTATCCGGAACAATTATAGTTCACAACAAAAGAAGTAAATTTCGAAAAATTTCAAACCATTTTGGTTTTATTGCATTTTTAAATTTAAACGTTTAAATGGTCCACCCTATATTTAATGCTGTGTGAGTATTTTTAGTGTCTTGTAAATAAATCAGGCTTTATCTCAATACAAAAGTATTTAAATCTCTCTACTACCAGAAAATCAATAATAATTACAAAAACGAATGCGTTAAGCCTAAGAAAGATATTTAAAGGGCATCTTAAGTTATACGAATTCATCATCATTTGATTTCTTTCTCTCTAAATTTTATTCCCCCTTTTATTTTGATTGTTTGCTTTAGTTGCCGGCATGCTTTCGTTACTCTACTCTACGCATAAACCCAAAAATAAGTAAATTTTACCTCTACAGCCCATATATTTATGCTTTCTACTGCATACAGCATTTAAGTCAAATCGCTTGTCATTGGATTTGTGTGTGTATTTACATACGGCTTGCCACATGTGTGTAGTACATGTGTATGCAAGTAAAGCTTTTTTCTGGTACAGATAAATGTTGTATACATATGTATATGTATAGTCTTGTATGTGTTAAATCTCTATGAAATTTGTTGTATTTATTATACGATACTCTTGCCCTTGCAATGCTATAAAGTACTTCAAATGAAATTTAAATGGGATTTGTATACCCATTGATTATATCGAATTATATTGTATGTTTATTATATAAGCACGTATATATGTATGTATGTATGTAGGCATATTCTCAATATACTAATGTATCAGATCTTCCAACAGAAACTTCCGAACTTTGACAGTTGATAGCGGTGACTTCTTGTTGAAGTTACGTCTGTCAAATTAGTTGTCATATGTTCACTATGTTTTTGTCACAACAAACCATGTGCTTTGCCAAAATCGTTCTACCGAAACTACTATCCTGAATGTGGTGGATAAATTCAAATCCACTGTCATCGTAGACATTCGAATAATACCCGTACGTTGGCGAAACGTAACTGGAGGCATCAACTGATGGTACTTGAACTATATTGTTCGATATACTTATGTGGCATGAATAGTCTCTTTACTTAAATTTTACTGTCACAGTCCTTGACAACTTTCTGTTCAGATATCACAATAGAGTCCTTCTTTCTACAGAGTTTTTATGTCCTCTAGGTATTATAAGGACCTGAATTATCACTTATTCATACCGTTTTGTCAGTTCACTTTTAACTGTCATATTTTTATTGCTGAAAAGGCTTTAAAGTTGTTGGTAACTGAGCCTATTTGTTATTGAAAAATCATCTCTTACGATGAGGCTTCTCTCTGCATAAATACGTATGTGAACAAACAAAATTTTCGAATTCCGGAAAGAACATGTGATGCAAGAGAATCCCGTAAAAGTCACTGTTTGGTGTAGATTTTGGAATGGCGGCGTCATCGGTTCATTTTACTTTGAGATCAACGTTGGCCAGGCCATCAGTTTTAACGGCGAACACTATTGGGCGATGATGACTAAGTGCTTTTGGCCTGATTTATACGATCTGGTTAACAACGAAAAAATAACAATACCACATACCACACACCACATGCAACATTGAATATACAGCACGAGCGATTTGAGAACGTGGTTATCTCACGTGGAAGTAATGTGAACTGGACACTTGCGATCAAGCAATTTGACCTGGTTAGACATTTTTTATAGGATTTCCTCGGTTCCAACAGGATGACGTTACGTGCCAAACAGTGCATGCTACATTGGATATTTTATACGAACGATTTGGGGGCATTATCATCTTATTTGAAGATGATAAGAACTGATCACCGAGATTGTGGGATTTGACCATGTTAGGGTTTTTCTTCTGGAGTTTACTAAAATCACAAGCATATGCGTAGAAATTACAACTACTACAGCCAAGAAATCCAACATATTCTATGCCATCGGTAAAATTCAGGCGGATTTGTGCACCAGTGTCCTATAAAATTGAACATTTGGGACATTGTTGCATTCCACACATAATGGCATCAGTACGTCCTTAAAATTAATACAAAATGTCTATGATATCAGGCATACAATTTATTTCAATTCATAGATAAGAAACGCTAAATGAAAGACCCTTTCTTGATAAAGATATTACCAGTACGAAGCAAAAGTGAGTACTAAAAAGTTACTGATCTTTTGAAATTAACAAATAAAAATAACAAACACCGTCACAATGATTGAAGTTCGCAAATACGAATAACGATACTCATCACATTGAGATATGTGAGCTCAATTGAACTTTGAACGAAATTGTTGCTTTATCCTGCAACGAACAATGTTGTCTAGGTACAGATCTAAATAATTAGGCCATCTCCATGTCATTTGCCTTTGTCTTCTTCGCTTGTTTTTATTTTCGTTATAATATTTTCAAAAGTTCATTACAGACTTTATTTATTGACTATTTCTTTGTGTTATTCGCTTTTACTCTACAGTGTACATTGTATAAACTTTCTCACATACATATACACATACTCGAGAGTATAATACAGCTTTAGATGAGTATAAATAGGATTTATTTGTATTTGATTAATTGCTGACATTTCAATTGTGACTTTTTCAAAACAAAAAAAAAAATAAAAAATATTAAATCGTATTTGTTTAAATAAATACTTGCATAAATACATACGTAAATACATAAATGCATAAATAGTAGCATATGATAAGTAGTATTTTCATAAGCTTTTCTCTTATATTTTTTTGTGTGTTTTGATGGAAAATTACGAGGTACAGGACGTAAAAGAGGATAAATTTAAATTTAGAAGGGAAAGATTATTGCATAGCTTCTATTAACTAGGCAGCATTGTGACAACAAATTACGCTGGCGAACTGAACTCAAATCGCCTTAATATGCATGAGTAATGTTCAATACAGTTATAAAGGATACGTTGTCTCAGGGAAGTCATATGAAGCATGCTTTGAATTTAACTAACTAGGAAGGTATAATTAGAAGTCGCCGTAGTTTAGTAGGTACTGTGGTGGCTTATTAGACGTGAAACCTCGAATCAAACCCCAAAATACGAAAAAATATTTCTTCGGCGACTTCCTCTCAATAGATTTCTGGCAAAAAACTCTGAGAGTAAATAAAAATTGTTATGAAAAGGTTTGTCAAGAAATCTGTTGTTCGGATGCGACTTCAAACTGTAAATCCCGCCACTCATGTATAAAATTAACACACACAACGACGGAAGGATTGTAATGATCAATTATGTATGTTTGTATGTATGTAGGAAGGCATAATGGAGTAAATTCAACGTTCGTAATAGACATCGATTGGCCCTATATCAAGAAGTAGAGTAATAGTATCACATGAATGAGTCCAAAGGTCAAAAGCTCATGAGTTCCAATATGCATACATATATCTGAATATATTCGATTCTCAAAGAGAAATCACATCGCTATTTAACATAGGAAGCCACGCTAACAAAGCGTGCAAGATGGACATGCTATGTGGAAGCTAAGATTAAAAGAAAACAAAAATTATATATAATCCATCCGCTTTTATATTTAAATTTCAACAAAATAGTGTGAGTGAGACATCATCGAAATTTTATATTCCTTTGAAAGACCTATTGATGGCATTATGTGTGGAATATAACATCGGTCAAGTGTGCGACATGGTTTTTCTGGGTGGAGTGCCATCGAAATTTGAAATTCTCTTAATCTGGCGCATAATTAAGGCTGAATTTAATCGAAAGCATGCGTTATATTGACTTCTAGTACCTAACCAACGGCGTTTTCAAAGAAATTTAGAGCGATAATTCTGTCAGAATAAAATCTGCAACAATCAGTAAGTTTTTCAAGATACATTAGACATTCTTCAAATGTGTATTAAAATCTCCTCATTGCCCAGAGTTCCTTCTGCAATATTGGCATGTCCTTGCTTAGGATAATTGATTTGCTTGTTGTGGGCCCCAGTATTTGCGCTCCTTCTCCATAGAATATTTTGAAAGCATTGTTTAGTCACTTTTATTCGGCATTCTATCCTTACGTGTCTGGAAGATAGCAATGTTTCTCCTAATAAAACTTCATACAGGGCCTATATAGAGAATATCATCGATTCTATTTCTGATCATGAAGTAGCTGGTAAGGTTTCCTGCCCTGAGTTTTTCTCCTTATGAACGGAGTGCAGTCAATCATTCTGTGTTAGAATTAGAAGAGCCATTATGAAAATGGTTGATTGGTCGATAGCCATATCCAATATGTTGTGTATGGTTTCCCTGTTTTCAAACCAACCCTCGCAATTTATACTAATTAATGCATTGAAACATATGTTAAAAAAGTATGAGCAAAATTTTAATTTCAGAAACATTATAAACAAGCACTTGAAATTATAAATAATTCTCCAACACAACACAATAATTTTCCGTTTTGGTGTATGAATGTCTATTGAACAGGAACAGGAAATACAAACGTATTGATTTGAAATGTTTATTTAAGAAATTCTCGATATTTTTGTTTTTGTTTTTTTTTTTTGCAATTTTGTTGTTGTTGTTATTGTAAAATAATTGCATAATTTTTGGAATAATTGTGGTTTAAATATAAAAAAATTAAACTGATTAAAATTGAACATTTTTCAGGAAAAACTTTATTTAAATGCAGGCCTTTAACCGGTGTAGAGAGTTATGCATGTTAGAGATTGAATGTCAAAGATGAAAGCAAATTTTTAGTTTGAATTTCATCGACAGCATGATTCTTGGAAACTATGATACATTTTTCGTCCTAAGGAAAATATTGTGATAATTCTACACCTCATTCTGAAACGATTCAACATATTCAATCCACGCAATTGTTTTACCAAATTGCAGCGATGAAGGTCACTAATATTGTCATAAAAATTGTGCCAAATTTTATTGAGTTTGACTATAATCTTACAAACTGTTTCAATGTGCATTTCCTAAACTAGTCGACCTGAGGTCTATAAAATCTTTTAACAGGAATTTCAAAACTATGACATTAGAAAACTGCCATCTTATTCAAGCAACATCTGTCAAATTAAATGTTACTTATTCCGTCTGTTTTGACAAATCATCTCGGACAACTGTAGACAACATCACTGAAAGAGCTCTGGAGCAATCGCAATTGGCGCTAATTTTCTATGAAAAAATCATTTTCAGAAATGGGGCCCACTTTTGCATGTGAACCAACAAAATTGCTTCATTTTAGACGATGCATTCCGAAAAAGTTATGGTTTTTTGTGGATTTTGGGCTGGTTGCGTTATTAGTACATACTTCTTTGAGAATGACTTTGACCAGGTCATCACGGTCAACGGCGAGCACTTTAAGCCGATCATTGAATGATCTACAAACCAATACGATGTTGTATCAACAGTACGTTGCTACGTGCCATTCAGCTCATACCACATTGGACATTTTGCACGAGCAATTTGAAAGCATGGTCATCTCACGTGGAAGTTATGTAGACTGACCGCCGAAATCGTTCGAAAATTCGGTCCCATTTATACGCCCCTACGCTGGAAAACCAGCCAGAAAGTTTAATAAATGAAGCTATAGCCCTGGTATCAATGGATGATAACTCTGCAAGAATTCTCATTGACCCATCGAATGACGGATGACGATGACCCACACATATTGGCATTAATAGGTATTTAAAACGGATAACAAATACACAGTTTGATTTATTTGAATAATGAAAACTACCCTAAAATTAGTATTCAAATGGTTCCAGGAAAATGGGCCCAAATAAACCTTACCATTCCTACTATCAAAATATATATAGTATAAGGTGGGGAAATTTAAAAGTTTAACTTTAAAAATGCAATCAAGCAAAAACGGTTTGAATTTTTTTTGTTTTAAAATACTCACTAGAATAAAGACTGGAATTGTGGTATTTATATTTTTAGGTTAGAATATCTCGAAAAATTTTAAATTTTATAAAAATCCACTACAATTATAATATCATAGCTTGTAAATATTTATATCCAATTTAATCGTATAGTTTCTATTTAATTGAACTTGAAATGTATTACTCATACGCACCATATTACATGTACCGGAAGAATTACTCGGAAAATAAAAAATCGTTGATTTGTCGTAGATGAAACTAATGGAATTAAATATCACTCATGCGTCACATATGTACTTGTCACTATGAATTTTACATACATACATATTAAATATGAGCATAATGTGAGTAAATAAAATGGGTGGGCCATTTAAAAGTTTAAGTTTTAATTCATTCATATGTATGGCTGCCGCAACTTGCCTCACAGTGCCTCATTCGATCATACTATTTTTCATACACTTTTTCGTGTATGGGGTTGAATATCGGCAATACCATCACGAATGTTGGCCTTCAAATGGTCAATTGTATCTGGCGTGTTGGAATAATAATTTTCTATAACAGCACCAAGCAGAAAATAGTCCAACGGTGTCAAATCGCAGCTTATTGGCGGCCATTTGACATCACCATTTCGGCTAATTAAACGGCCATCGAACGTTTGAAGCAATTAACCAATTGTGGCATGCGGAAGTTACATCTTGTTGAAATCAAAGATCGTTCACATCAAAACCAGGAAAAGTGGGTATTTCGACATTTTGCTTATTAAAGTACCTACCGAGGTGAAAATGAGGTTCATCCGAAAAGATGAATTTTTTTTTTTTTGGCAAAATCGACATCATCGTGCAGTTTCTCGTTGGCTTAATAAATCTCAACGGTGTTCAAGCCTAAATCGACTCATTACGTTCAGTGAAGATAATATACTGAATTTTGTGACAGTATAAAATGACATAAGTTTTGCCAGATTCAAGTTTAAACCGATAGGTAGCCCACTTGATACAACAATTTTACTAAAGCAAATCGCCGTAGTCTAGTAGATAGTGTGTTATATTATTCTGCAACAAACTAAAATTTCTTCGGTGAATTTCTCTCAGGAGATTTCTGACAAAAACTCTGAGAGTAAATAAAAATTTGCCATGAAAAGTTTCTCAAAAATCTGTAGTCCGAAGTCGACTTTAAACTGTACGTCCCGCCACTCATGTATAACATTAACACACATAACATACTTAGGTGGGGTCAGAAGCTAGGTCGTAATGCTGACTAAAGGGTTGTAATGACGAATTATGTATGCATGTATGTTACTTAAGTAATATTTTAGTTTTTCCAGCAGAATTAAGAGCAGGTCTTCGCTAATTTTTAGGTTTCTTTCATACTCATCAAATCAATGTAGACACTAATAGACTGAGTTAACATGAAAATATCTTTTTTTTGTCATTTACTGTTGTGTTATGTAATAGCATTAGTGTTTCTCATACTTAAACAGAAACAGGAAACAGAAGAGTATAAGAAATATTATTACAGCGTGTGCGTTGAAGTATAACTTGATACAATCAAAGTCAATATGTCTCTTCATTGATTTGGTAATTTTATGTGAGTATGTGTGTACGCAGATAAAATGACATATTGAAGATGACAGAGTGGCCTCATTAAGCTCTCTTTTTATTTGTTTCATTGTATTTGAACAATAGAAAGCAAGAGAGGGAATAATATTGATTTGTTGGCTTTTCATTGGTTTTTATTAAAAATAAAACGAAAACAAAAAAGAGAATTTAAGTCTCCAATTTTGTTGTTACATTAGAAAATAAGATTTTTATTTAAAATAGCAATTGACATCATTGAGACTTCAGTTTAAGTGTTTTATGTCTGTAAGTACTTTCAAATCTTATTTTGTGTTTGACAAAATTTATTTATTTTTTCTTCCTTGTGTTTGTGTCTTCCTTCACGTAGAAACTTTCAACATTTTAGCAACAATTCAAATGAAATCATTTTAATACGCTTAAATGATAAACTTTTTCCAAAACAAACCGAAAATAAAACCAAAAAGAAATGGAAATCAAAATCAAAGTCAACAAACTTTAAAATTTACAGGGGAAAACTGAAGAATGAAAATAAAGAAATCAACCAAAAATAAGTTGCGAATACCTACAAAGAACCACATCAAATGAAATAATATTAAAGCGTAATCGCCAGAGTAAAATAAAAAAAATAAAAAATAAATCGAAAACAACATTGGCAAAGAGAGATGCGGATGGTGTCATTTCAACAGCCAAATTACTGGCCCACACTCACACTTCTCAGTTTCTCTGTTGACAATACGCAACAGATTTAAAACGCGTTATAACAAGGGATGACATTTCACCATGAAAACACTTGACAAGCCATCCTGCTGCCTGGTGTGAGTTTATGAATACTTACAAGCACAAGTAGCCGGTATCATCATTTCACTGGGTGTCACATTCGTTTTTCATTCTTTAATTTTTTTTTCTTTCACTGTTTGTATGAATTTTATTCATATTTAAGCAGATTTCAATTCAAATTCATTTATTCATCATCATCATCATCATGAGCATTAACGTCATTATCATAGAGAAATAAAGAAAATTACAATGAATAGTAAACACTGGGAAGGGAAATTATTCACGAACTTAATAGTCAATCATGTTCAAGCAAATGAGTAAAGTTTCATGCATTGACACTAATGGCTTACGGGGAGCAATTTTCATCAATTCCAACATTTTGATTTTGATAAAATTTTATGTTCCGTGGAATTCACCACCCTTCAGTCAGGATTATAATCTAGTTTCTTACACCACTTCTGAATGTGTGTTAATTTTTACATGAGTGGAGTCACCTGCAGCTTAAAGTCGATTCCGAACGACAAATTTTTTGAGAAACTTTTCTTGGTAATTTTATTTAACTTTCAGAGTTTTTGCCAGAAATGTGCTGAGAGGAAGGGTTTGGGGCTTGAACCTAGGCCTTACGTCAAATAAGCCAACACACTATCTACTGGACCACGACGACTACAATGGAATTTAATCGGAATTCAATATATTACTATTCTCGAAGTTATATAGCCCACTGGTTCGGTCGTGGAGACTGTTAAGAAGAGATTTGCCAGCCACCCAATTCCTTAGCTCATAAATTTCAAGTTAGACTTGTCCACCACAACCTAGCTTTAGTACCTAAATATCACTCATCATCAAAACCATAAACAGCGGACTTAAAGCTAAGACAGCTTTCAGCGCTGCTAAAACTAGTAAACGAGTCCCTGTACCTTGACCAACTCCATTTGAGCTATTTACCAATGCATCAAGAGCAGATCTGAGTACAAAAGCAGTACGTTTTGTCTCACAATGACATATTCTGAAAACATAAGGAAAATGGCGGAAGGCAAAGCCATCGAAAGATGTACTCAATTCAACTAGAATAGAGGATACAAATAATGGGACTTAGCAATACTATCTGACATTCAGACCTCCATTAGAACACTAGGTTCTATGATGTTAAATAGTATTGGAATGTCTTTACAGCCTGAATCAGTTAAGTGGGAAATACATGGCTATCCTTTGCTGAGCTTCAAGTCATGTGACAATTCTCGGCAATGAGCAAGCAGATGAGCTTGCGAGGAGTTTCAACGCAGTTGATATGGAACGGACCTTAGTGTGGCATTAATGCAAGAAGGAAATACCTGGGTTTTTTAAAGATATACGGGCTTATTGTGTTGGGTATAGAGCCGTTTATAACTCGGCTCACTGCAAAGTTATTGAGGCCTTAATGCATCCTTGCGAGGCATTTATGCATGCCAGAAGGAAACAACTGGGTGCATGCATATCAGGTGCTGGGCAGGGAATTGTCTTTGTTGACACCGAGCAGCATAATATTATACAACCGTTTAGTCAGGATTACAACCCATCCCCTTACACCACCCATGTTGCGTGTGTTAATTTTTTCAATGAGTGACGGGACGTATAATTTAACGACGAATTCGAATGCCTGATTTGAGAAATTTTATTTTATTTTCAGAGTTTTTGCCAGCAATCAATGAGCTCTCGTTTAGTAAGTTAGAACACTACCTACTGGACTTCGGTCTTCTGTAGAGATGTTGGGTTTATTGCTCTGGGGAGTTCTACTCTTTCTCAAGAGGTGTAGATAGTGTTGTGTCTTCTTAAGATGTTCCTTGAGGTGTAGATAGTGTTATTTAAAATTTTTAAATCTTTCGTATAGAAAATCGCCGATAAAATTACAAGAAAAATAAAAACAAAAATAAAATAAAAAAACAACCATTTGTTCTAACCAGGGTGCACAAAAGAAAAACGAAGGAAACCCTTCAGCAGTTTACAAAGGAAAGACGGATTTCTGCTGTTTTTGTCAGTCTGTTATGCCTTTTTCTTTCGTTAAGAAAGAAAGAAGGTTAAATCGTATAATTTTAATATTTTAACATCGTATTTGCTAACTTACCTTTAACGCAAGGCTTGATAGCTGGATGGCTGGATGGTTGGATACCTGGCAGGCAGGCCTACTGGCAGGAGTACCTGGCATTGACGAAACACCTTAACACAACTTACATAAGTAGTATATGCAGAGCAGTTACTGAAAGACAATTTGAAAAAAAAAAGGAAAAAACGAAAATTATTAAGAAAATTGGAAAATTGTTATGAAAATACAAGGTAATGCTGCTGATGCTGTTACTGCTACTGATTTCACTGATGTTGTTTATTTCTGTTGTTTTAGTTTTGTTTTTACCTTTAAATTCCCGATAAGTGGGTTCGTCATTTTCTTAAGCATAATAAAGCTTATCTGCATAAATCAATAATGAAGACAATGGCGGCTGTGTAGTACTACTTATCGAGTAAATAAACGATTTTTTTCTTGAAGGTAATAACACGCCATATAAGAAATTTGTCTTTAAAACCGTTTTAAAAAATTCAATTTTCAAGCTTTTAAAGAAAAACGTGTACAACGTAACAGACATAGAAATAGAAAAGAAATATGGAAGCTGGTCTAATGCGCTGACGTATGATCTCTGTCAAGTCTTAATTCAAAGAGCGACAGTAAAGCTTTAAAGCTTCAGAACGACCGTAGCCCAAATCTGGGATTTTAAATCAATAATCACTAACTGGCTCTGTCGGGCTTTAGTGGAACCAACCTTGCTTTATGGTGTACATGTTCTGTTCGCTCTGTTCCACTTTAACCAAGGAATTATTTCCTATTCGGAATTTTCTCGCCAGTTTTATTAAAGTAGAGGTCTAAAGTTTTGGCAAGAAAGAAAGATTCATTGGCGTTAAATTCTGTGCCAACCTCGACTGTGGATATACTGCTACTCTAGTAATAAATAGACACATCAGGGTCAATTGAATGGGTCCTTTTTACATTCTGAATAGAACAAATAATTTAAGAATTCTAAGAAGAAACTTCTGGCCTAAGGATCCATAGGTTCTTAATGAGACCCTTAAGTTTTGTACCCATGGATCAAGGATGAGCAATAAGGTTCTGATATTAAACTTACTTAAAGGCTCCCTAACTGCTGCAGTGTTTTCCAGGCGTTGGTCACGACCATGGCCCTTTTAAAAGCGGCACAATGCTTGTTGTGTAGTAGAATTTTCCCTGAAAATTTATTGATTTCACCAGACAGCCAGGCTCACTAGGGAACGTATTTTTTTGTCCATGAATTCCGAGGATTTCTTAGGGAAAGGTAACTTTTGCATGGATTTCAGTACATAGGAATATCGCTGATAATTGCATTACAGATGAGTTACCCTGGGCCGGAGATTTTAATATCCTTAACTTTACATAGCAATTTTATTTACACTCAAATCTTTTGCTACAAATCTGCCGAGAGGAAGTTGCCGGAGAAATATTTTCTCATATTTAGTTTTTTTTTTTGTTTTGAACCATGGCCTCACTTCTAAAAAGCGTACACACTACCTACTATGACAACTGATTGCTGCAATAGAAATATTTATTTTGAACTCGGGTTAGTTTTGTGTAGGATATGTTTGATAACCAAGCTTAATATTGATTGTTGTATCACAATGGATGTAAATGCTAGCCTAAGGGTGACCTCCATCTAATCTAACCTAGCCTATTGAAATTTATATATACATACGTGTAAAGTCGAACTTTGATTACATCGTGCCTTGTCGTGCCAGCAAAGTTTGTGTGACATCATTTGCCTACCTTTTAAGAGAGCAAAACTAATTTCAAATCTAAATTTGTACAAAATTACGGATTCTACAGCTTTGATCAGAGTGCCGGTCACCTTCTATGCTGCTGCATTCTACAACCAACATGAGGGAAACTAACTTATCATTCTATTTATCAGATACAGACGATATTCTTGACCAATTTTCGATGTGATAGTCTCTAGGCACCTAAGTGCTTCTTTGCAATCAATAAATATGACACAATCTATCAATAACGGTTTACTAAATTTCATTAGGAACTGCTTTTCTAGCCATTGTTAAGATTGATGTATTAAAAAAGAGTGTACTTTGGATGTTAAGTTATCCTGAGTACTTTAAACAAAGTTTTTAAAATTTATTTGCTACTTTATGCTTCAATTTCATTACATGCAATGCGAACAAGTTTAGCTTTTTTCAGATTAAATTTTCATTGTCAGTGTGTAATACAGACTTATTTCGGTTTTGTTTTCTATATAAACACGTTAAGGAAAGAGAAAAGAAAAAATCATTTCAGACTTCAATTTACTTCAAGTATATTAAATAATGCCCAAGTGGTAGAAAAACGAATTACAAAATTACAGATTCTTTTTCTCATTTCTCTTCCTTTCCTAAACGCAATCAGTCACATAAAAAATGAAAGAATGCAGCTGGAGAGAAAAAAAAAAAAAATAAAGAAGGAAAAGAGAACGGAAATAAGAAATTTGAATTTTGATAAATTTTTCAGAAATCCAATAAGAATTGAAGGCGACAAAACGAAAGCAAACGGAAGCATCCAAAGAAAACGTGCCAATAACAATTGTAGATGATGCTGGGGCTGTGTTCCCTTCTGGTTTTGTTTCCTGAACAAAAAAAAAAAAAAAACAGAAAACAAAATAAATGAGAATGAGAAAGAGAAACGCAGCAAATGTAATAAAAATTCTGTCGTTGTACTTCATTTGACCCCTCTTGCAAATGATGTAAAAGATGATGTGACGCAAAAAAAAAAAAAAAAATAGAAGAAAAAAAAAAACTCGAAATGAAAATGAATATTAAGTCGCCAAACTGATTCGATGTCATGCACGTTATTATTTTTACGATATTTTGTATCTCCATTTAGCACAAATATAGACACTTAATATTGACATTCGATTCAACGAATCATTTTCTATGTATTTGCACGTGATATTACAACAGTTTAATGCTCTCTCTTCGTTCATTTCGTTCATTTCAATTGCAAATAAAAAATTAAAAACAAAAAAAAAGAAAATGTTTTATTTGTTACAGATTTAATGATTGAAATTTATTTTATATTTTTAAATAAATTTCCAAACAGGACTCGGTTTGATTTCGCAGATAATTTAAGGACGATGATTGATATAAACTTTTATTTTAGAAAAACTTGAAATAAATGTCACCTGAAGGTATGTGGACTCGATATTAACCCAAAAACATGGAGATGAGATAGTTGTTCGCAAGATGGCAACGTAAGAATTATTCACTGCAATAGAGCCAGGTTTTGTTTGACTTTTGTCGAATGGCAACCGAGAATTGCTAACTTAACAGCTGCAGCACAAACACTGCCAACGCAATCAACTAGACTGAAGGACTAACCTTCTTTAAATTACGGGAAACGGACCACATTTTATACAAAAATGTGTGGTTTCACTACGTTATTGCCTCCGTAACTACTTTGGTGCCTAAACTGATGGTTTAAAGTTCGAATTGTTTCATCTCTAGAGAGTTGCAGACTTCATGGATGAATTATTTGGAACGGTATTGAAGCATTTAAATTTTTATTTACCTTCACAGGATTTTGAACCTTTATGGACCAAATCTAATGAATTCACTTTAAAGTATGGATATTGTGTAATGACTTAACTACCAAGCTTAATTGGTGTTGAAGGCAATTTGTGAAGAATATTAATAATACTTTGTGACGAAGGTAGTCGCCGTAGTCTAGTAGGTACTGTGTTGTAATCTAAAACAAGTATTTTTTGAGTCTACAATACGCTGTCAGGTGACTCGTCGCTATTCTCAGACTTCTTCTGATTAGCCTGTCTTCTTCCCTTTGCAAATAACACTGTGTTGAACGAAATCAGCAGGTTTCTCAATGGGCTATAAATATTTCACTCTATGAACTGCTCCTGTCCTGCTGTAAGTCCTTTACTCACGTGTACAGTAAAGAACGGTCCCTCTCTTAAAAGAGTATGTAGCAACCAGATTGTTTTGTCCCAGGACAAATAAAGTGGCAAGTTCCACATGCCTACAATAACCCGCAAAGTAAGCATAGCGAGAGAGGTATCTCTACAATGTAATGGAAGTAATTGATTGGTATCTTTCCTATCTAAATCTGGCAATAAACCAAAATTCTTTTACAGTCAAGGATTTTGCAAAGACTAATAAAACCAATCAATTGTCAATTGTGGTCTTCGAATAAAATTGCAAATGTTTAGACAAGCACGTATCAGTATTAAAATCCTCTGTAAAGTGAGATCTGAACGCGTAATTAACTTCCTAGGGAAGCCTCTCAGGCTTATTACAAAAACTCACTTAAACTGGAAATTAAATCGACTAGACTTAGCTGATTGGAAAACTTTGTCAGAACTCTATGTACCATTTTATGATAATTTTACACCTCCTAGAGAACGTCAATCAAATATTCACTGCAATATCCTGATCATGCGAGAAAGTCTCTGGAGGACATAGTGAGACATCCGACGGTTATCTTGATATGGATTCTTGGCCGACAGACTTGCATAATCTGGCATAAGGTGAAACTCAATTGAATTTCTACATGAGATTGGAAGCAAGAAAACGGTCTCACAAAAATATCATTCATTGGCAAAGGTAACATGGGATAACTGTACAGACACCAGACAGATCTGGCCCGACATGGATATATTCATACGTAACATAATTGGTCATTACAATCCTTCAGTTAGGATGACGGCCTAGTTTCTCACATCATGTACGTTGTGTGTGTTAATTTTATACATGAGTGGCAGGACCTACAGTTTAAAGTCGACAGATCCTTTGAAAAACTTTTGATGGCAATATTTTTATTTCCTCTCAGATAGAGTTTTTGCTAGAAATCTGTTGAGAGGAAGTCGCCGAAGAAATATTTTTTCATACTTCATTTTGTTGTTGATGTCTGACCTAATAAAGCAACACACTACCTACTAGATTGCAACGAAATGGATATGCATAGAACAGAATTTACATTAAAACTATCAAGATTCTATCTGAGGAACCTCACAGCAGTTATAACCGGTCACTGGCCTCTGAAACACTAAGATCGGCGTCTAGGTATACCTCATAACAACTTCTGCAGAAGCTACAGGAAGAAGTTTATACCACAGAATGTCTTTCCTGTCGTAGTTCGGTAGTTCGGCTCTTGAGAACACATGTGTAGCCAAAGGTGATTTCAAAAAGATTCACATCTAGAGATGTAGATGATGGATGGTTGAGAACTGTCAACGAGAAGCTGTAATTATATGACGGAATAGGTTATATCGGTGCTACGAGGGTGGCTTAGTAAGCTGTACCCATTGAGTCTGCTACCATTTGAATCTAGCCTTCTAGTGCCATCAAATCTCGTTTATAGAAATCAAGTTACGAGTTTGAAATTCAGTTCACTTCTACACTTTAAACCTTTTGCCGCAAGCGTAGAAATTTAAAGCTTTTAATTTCAATCGATATTTAAATTTAAAAATTCCATTTGGCAAGGTGTCTTCCTTTGCTATCCGATTAAGAAAAATAAATTAAAACATTTTAAATTTCCCCTATAAAGTTACCAATAAACACAATAACTATGCGAGTACGTAACTACTATACAGGCAATGGCAATAGCAATGGTGACAATTCCACATCCACATCCCCATCCCCTATTCGCAGTTACATTTCTTGCTCAACTCAAATGTTTGTCATTTTCATTTCCTTTTGAGCAGGCAGAGAGAGAGAGATACATATATTCGATGATGATGAACATCCCCTTTGAAAATAATTACATCCTGTCAACAAATTGTACTGATTCTGCTGCTAGTGCTGCTGCCGCTGCTGTTATTGCCAAAAAAAGGCGATAAAAGGTGTTGGTTGTTAATAAACAATCAAGAAATTTTATAATACCCGCCCGAGGCTGTTAATTTAAAATATGAATTTGCCAAATACAAGTAAAAATTTAATAAAAAAAAACAGGGAAACAAAAAGTGAGTAAGAAAACTCCCTAAAATGTTTGACAGCCTTAAACAACTTTAAAGCCTTTAGAACTTAAACCCTCACACCCAAACCATTTCCTAAAGTGAGAAGTTTTGTTTTGTAAGAATTTTATAAAAAAAAAAACTTTTGTTTTATGTTATGTTTATTGTTGTTGTTGTAATTTCTTACATTTGATAAATTTTTATTTAAATTTTGAAGAAAAAAAGAAGGCGAAGTGAAGTAAAAGCAAACGAAAAAGAATTTCTTCTTACAATTCCTATATCCTTGGCAAGGCAAACAAGACTTATACGTCAAATTACTATTTCTTGGTATTTTATTTCATTGCGTTGCTGGTTATATTATTGGCATTTCAAATATGCTTCCTCCCGTCTCTCTCATCCCCCTTACTACCACACAGTTAATATAACATCGATGTGCAGTGTACGAAACATTAAATGATCGTAAATTTTGCCACTGACAAGTGTTGGTTTTTGTTTTTTCGCTGCTGCCTCTTTATTTAGTTGCGGATTCCTTATTTGTTTTTCTTTTTCTAATGTTTTCGAACATATTTTATGGCTGTTAAGAAAAGAAGGTTTTGGCTGAAAGGAGCAACAATTTTTCTGTTATTCCTGTTAAAGGCAACAAATTCAAGGGTGTACCAAGAGATTGAAATTAATTTGTAATACCCTAACAACTCCGACAGTATATGCTAGCGAATTAGCATTAATGGGATGACATTAACAGGAATTCGAAAAAGATTACTGTAGATATATGTGTGCAGTACCTTTTTGTTTGCCAAAAAGGCCTTAATGAAAGCTACCTTGGTCATTACAACCCTTCATTTAAGACTACGACCTAGCTTTTCACACCACTTATGTTGTGTCATACATGAGTGGCGGAAAATACAGTTTAAAGTCGAGTTCGAAAGACAAATATCTGAGAAACTTCTCAGATTTTATGCCAGAAATCTGCTGAGAGGCTGTCGATGAAAGAATATCTCTTCGTATTTCGTTTTGTTGGAAAAGTCTGTCTGACCTGATGTTTGAACCGAAGTCTTACGTCTAATAAGCCAACACACTACCCACTAGACTAAGGCGACTTCCGTTTGCCTGTGCTTTAGACAAATGTCCGCCATATAGCACCAAAAACTTGAGGGAGCAGCTAATGTGAAACAGTGTATTAATTTCAAAGCAAATGCTCTGCGCATTGTTCCTTTACGTAATAACTTTTTAGTCAAGATTTCAACCTAGCTCCTTACACCACCGATGTTAATTGTGTTAATTTTATCCATCAGTGAGGGTATCTAAATTTTAACATCGACTTAGGACGACAGGTTTGAGGATCATATTGAATATATGTTGGGAAATTGTGAATTTGATACATGCCACCTCCAATGAGGGAAACAACTGAATAGGTAAGTTGAACTTTAAAAACTCCTTTCAAATTCACCTGAATTTATTTCACAAATATAAGCCAATTCCCTAAAATGTAATTGAAGTAAAATTGCAATTCCTTTCCGTTTTTTGAATGGCTTTTGTGGGCTACAAATTAAGACAGGCCGCTAGTCTTATTGTTCATTTATTTCTCTTTTTTTTTTAAGCGAATGTAATTAATTTTATTCTTATTTCACTCTTCTTGCACTTTTCTTCCATAGCCAAACCCTTTTCTCCAACTCTTTAAACATTTTTTTTTTTCTATTTTTTCTTTGCTTTTGAGCTTTCAAAAGGTAAACGAAAAGTCGTGAGTTTAAGTAACACAAAGACCGGCATTCAATTTGAAATATTTTCTTAAGTTGAATCCACCAAAAAGAAAAGGAGACCGTAAAACAAATGCACTTTCAATAGAGACTCCTTTACGTTTTAGATTCCTGGTAATGAAATTTCGAGTTTTCAATGCTTTTTGGCTGTGAAATTTATGATGTCAGCTTAAGTGAATGAAATGCATTTTAATTAACCTGAGGGGAGAAACCATTCACCATTTAATGTACTCGAAATGTGGAAACGGTAAATGTAATTAAATTTGAATGAATGATTTAAATTTAGAAAGCATAGGGTATACCCTAAATATCCATCTTTTTAAATTGAATTTATAATAAGGTTTGTAATGTTAACAGTAGAAGTACAACAGTGTGACCAAATCGAAATCAAATCATTTTATCGTTTAAATAGAGCACCTGTGATAGCCTAATTGGTTCTGAATTTTAATCAAATTCGTGTTAAAGTGCAGCACTACGACTAAGGAATGCCTTAGTACTGAAACCTTAAAATCTAATGCACTTTTCTCAAACGTCATCCTCCAAACCTATTGGTCTGACAAATTTCAGCATGCTGCTCGGTATTTCCTGTACTCAGGTGTTTATTTCTGGCATACACCAATGCCCCACAGGTCCTAAGAATCTGTTCCGATGATTCATTCTCGCACAAACACATAAACTACCCATAAACGACATATAGGGATCGAGACCACCCCAATTCTCAATAAGTGCCTTCTTAAAAAAACCGATTACCAACCTTATGTTATACCTGGATAACCTCCTTATTGTAGCTTACCAACAAAGCCTCAAACCTACTTGTTTTTAGAAGAGTTTTGCTTTTAGAAGAGTTCAGGACCCATCAGCTTGTTTATTGCCGAGAATTTTCACATGACATGGGATTCAGCAGAGGGTAACGTTATTTTCCTTACCCATCCGATTCAGTTTCCCCAAATAGTTCTATATTAGTTTCGATTTCATCTTATGAGAGCCGAGCATTCGAAAGCGTTCGGCCTGACAGCTGGATAGTATTATTGATATTGTCTTTTCTACTTCCTACCCCAGTTGAATCTTTCGATGGCATAGACTTCCTCATAGCAGATGACCGTGAATTTTTCCATGGGCTGGCATTTTTTATTGTGGGTTAAAAAACTCCTCCTGCTTTTCCAAGATACGCACTTAAACGATCTGTTTACAGCAAAATAGTTAATCTTTTACAAGAGAATCAATTCAATTTTATTACTTTTAGCCTCGTTGCAAACACTTTCCAAGATAATAGTGTCTCCGGGATCTATTCAGAAGACAGTTAGTTACTCAATCGATTCCATAGGTGCAGAAATACTCTGGTGAGTTTCCTTCCAGCATTAAAACCATCCTACTAGCCAAAACTCCGGTATTCACTATCATGTGCAGCGGATTTAAATCCAACAGAGCCTCCAGAGCCACTGTAGGACAGGTTATAATTGCCTCTGTTGAGTTAACACAAGCTAATCTCTGAATCATGCTCAGCTCCATTTGACTTGTTTTAGATTTATTTTATCTACCTAGACAATAGCTCCATGTGTAGCTAATGGTCTGATCAAGCATGGTCTCGCACACGATTTCACTTCACGCCTTCATACCACTACGGCGTGTCTAGCCTTTTCTAAGACGCTTTCTACATAAGCGCTTCATATGAATTTATAATCTAGTGATATTTCTAGATATTTGACCTCCGTTGTCTGAGATATTATTTTACCCAGGAGTCGAATATTCTTCCGTTTAGGAAGTTTTCTTTTTCTTGTAAATGGTGCTTCTACTTGTAGTTGTGATGAGCCTTTTTATCTCTTTTCTTACGGATTTTTTTTTCGCATATCGAGTGTGTAAGACCTCTGTCATAGACTTTATAACTATTCTATCTGATGACCCAGTGTTATCAAAGAAGGTTAAGCAATACATATATGATTACCTCCTCGACATTGAAGAACTTTTGAATGTTTTCTACAAGAGCTGTCCCAATAGATCTGCCTGCCCAAGAAGAGTGTTAACTAGGAAGTAAAGGTGTCCTTTGTAATATCCTTCACATTATATAATTGTCCACAACATCCTCAAGCGTTTTCAACATGACAGACATGCGACTCATTGCGCTGAAGAATATTGGGTGCGCAATGTAATTTTTTCTCTCTTTTGTGTTGAACACCATCCTCGTTTTTTACTAGTCTGCTAGTATATACCCAAAAGATAGGCTGTTACGGCATATATTTAATGGCAATAGTTTCTCCATATCCCTTTGTACGAGGACAGGAAAAATTCCATAATTCCCCTAGTCTTGTGCAGTAAAATTTTCCAGAAGAGACCATGAAACTCATGGAATGTGTGCAAGCAACAACAAGTGTGCCATTTCTATTCTGCTTTGGGAGGGGATAAAACAGAATTGAAGTAACGTTTAGTGGAGTGCATCGAGCTCTGAGTAGGCAATAACAAGTTAGTGCAGGAGATTAAACTTTTAATTCAACGGATGTAGCAAAAACTGGACTTGACATCAAACTGTAATCAGTATTTTAAGGAGTATAAGCAATCGGGAACAAATGTAGTGGAGTAGAAATTACATACATAACATAATTGGTCATTACAATCCTTCAGTCAGGATTACGACCTAGCTTCTCATACTACTTATGTTGTGTGCGTTAATTTTATACATGAGTGGCGGTACATACAGTTTAAAGTCGACTCCGAACGACAGATTTTTGAGAAGCTTTTCATGGCATTTTTATTTACTCTCAGAGTTTTTGCCAGAAATCTGCTGAGAGGAAGTCGCCGAAGAAATATTTTCATATTTTCGTTTTGATGTCTAACCTGCGGTTTAATTCGGGCCTTCAGTCTAATAAGCCAACACACTACCTACTAGACTACGAAGACTTTATTAGATTAGAAAATAACTCTGACGCAAAATATGAAGAGGATTTCTTATAGTAGTAGGGTATCTAGTAATTATTCTCCCTGTACATAATTTTTAATATTTAATTACATTGAAATACTTTAATACAGCAGAGCTTAAACTGAAATGAGATCTTATTTAAGAAGCGACAGCATTTGTGACAAAATTTAAATCCTTTTTAAATGATCATAAAATTACTTTCAATTGACAATTTCATGGTCATAAATCACTCCTTTAAAAATATTGTTAAAATGGGAAAGTAAAATGAAATTAAATATAATCGAAGAATTAAATTAAGGCACGTAGCAGTTATTAGGGAAACCCATTATGGCAACCAATCATATCATTCAGATGAACTACTTGAAAAAGCTAAAGCAAATTGCAAAAGATACAGAGAAACAGATATAGATACTCTACTAAAAAGAAGGAAAACAACGAATATCAGAAGAAGGAATGGAGACAGCAAGTAACACTGGCAATAATTCATAGCATTTGTCCACAATAAAACGACAACTGCTTTAACAATTCAATTGAAAAAGGAAAAAAAGTGAAATGAAAAAATGAACACAAAGTGAAAAGTGTTGCAATAAGAGTAACAAGTGACACAACATAATGGCCACTTTCCGGTGTTAAGGAGTGCAACTCAAAATGAAATGAAAAAAAGAAAAATGTTAAGGAAACAAAATTTTATTTTGAAAAGGTGTTGCAAAAAGCTACCACTGGAGTACAAATGAAACCATTTAAAATGCTACACACCGAAGAAGAATTATTAAAAAATAAAAAAAAAAAATAAAATGAAATTAAGCGAAACGAAACGGGAAGAGAGAAATAGCTGAAAATGGCTTATTTTGCACGTCTGCACTTAAATACCAACACGTGATACAGTTACATGTGCGAGGGCAGTAAAATGGTATCACGTTTCGATTCTCTTTTTTCTACTCTTAAAGGAAAGATTTGAACTAATTAAGGTTTGACTAAAAAATCCGGTTGCACAGTACGATGAAAATTATCAAAAACAGATATTCTAAGCACCTTAGAAATCAATACAAATACAAATTTCTGCTCCTTTCATTCGTCTTTAAATATTGTTTCCTTTAGAAAGATTTTTTAACAGCATACCCCCTCAGATCTTTATTGGGGATACCATTAAATTTGGGAGGTTCATTGATAAAAATTTTGTTAAAGAAACAAACTGAGGAAGAGTCCTTACATACACACATATAATTGGTCATTACAACCCTTCAGTCAGGATTTCGACCTAGCTTCTCACACCACTTATGTTGTGTGCGTTAATTTTATACATGAGTGGCGGGACCTACAGTTTAAAGTCGACTCCGAACGGCAGATTTTTGAGAAACTCTTCACGGAAATTTTATTTACTCTCAGAGTTTTTGCCAGAAATCTGCTGAGAGGCCAGGCGCCGAAGAAATATTTTTTTCATATTTCGTTTTGATGCCTGACCTGGGATACGAACCCGGGCTTTACGTCTAATAAGCCAACACACTACCTACTAGACTACGGCGACTTAGTCACCTCAATATCTCTATCACCTCAATATGGTACTTATTGTTACGATTTCCTTGTATGATTCCCAACAGGCAAGATTCTTGATCATAAATACTGAAGAGTAAGTTAAAGGTCGAAGAGTTTATTTGGAACTTCCGCCTTATAATATGAACTACCAGTGATTACCTTAAAGAAACCAGTTCTCATACATCGATAACGAGGCTCTGGAAGCTTTGTTGAGAGGTCTAGATTGCAATCTATATTACAAGTGATTACCACGAAATTGGTTAAAGGGAAACTTTGCAGTCAGCGGTCAATAGGTACCTCTAAGAGATAACTTGTTAGTTACTTACTTATTTAAATAGACATGAACAACCCGATTAATGGCTTTTGCCCTGTCTGCTTCTTGCGTGCTTTACCAAGTTGGTCACATCAATCGATGACAGGACTTCCTCGATTTGGTCCTTCCAACGCAAACATGGTTGTCCTTTTTACCGACTTTTGCAAATTCCCGCATTGAATACCCGTTTCGCAGGATCATCCTCCTCAATTCGAACGACATGGCCGGGCCAGCGCAGCCGCTGGATGTTAATAGGCTACACAATGTTCATGTGGTTGAGGAGTTCATGCAGCTCAATGTTGGATCGGATGCGGAAATCATCGCCAACTCACACTGGGCCGAAGATCCTACGTAGGATTTTTCTCTCCCTCTGCGCCATAAAGAAGCACGGGGAGGATGAGCATCTTGTAGAGTATTGTTACAGTATGAAATGTATATGCGTACAATGCGGCATATTATATAAACATTGGTTTCAATGGATGGAGTAAAGATCCCTTCTCCTTGTGTTTTAAAATGAGAGAAACTTTAAAATTCGATTGTGAGATATGTAATGAAGGCAGGATTACAATCTAGGTTCTCTAACAATATTGTATGTGTTAACTTAACACATCTATGGGGGAACATAATCTTTAATATCAACTTCGAGCGACTCTTTATGGACATTTTATTTTACTGTCAGAGTTTTTGCCAGAAGACTGCTGAATGGGAGACCGAAAAAAATATTTGGTTTTGCTCGAAATGTCTGGGATGGAGTTTGAACCACGGGTTTTCGTCTACTTAGCCAACACACTACTATACTATGACATTTTATTTCATATTACAAACCTTTAATCCTTGCAAATGTAACATATTGTAATCGACTACAATTCAATTTTGGATTTTGAAAATGTTCTTAAAAATATTGAAACTTTATTCATCCTGCTTTTATACAGCCGTTTAACTTTATGAAACTTTGTTATCATGTGTATCTGCCAGTATTTTATCCTGTCAACCTCGTATATGCGACTGTGTTTTGGGGGAATTCATGTGGCTGCCACAACAGTCACTATGGAATTGCTCATCCCTGACAAATGTGGCATACACTGTGCGTTTTAATGTCGCAGCAGAAGAGTAGGAAAAGTGGCTAAAACGAATACATGAAAACGCTATTTTGTACCAAGTAAAACTAACACATCCGTTAGTTTTTGTTGCTTCCGTTTGTTCTTTTTTTTGTTACAATTTCTAAGGACATCGTCTGTCCTTTTGCAATTCTTGTAATTTACTTGCAAATACAATCGCCCATGTGGTGGTGAAATACTGATAATTTTTAAAAGCCAACTTAACAATCAGAGAAGGGAAACGTAATGGTAAAGTGCGAAAAACAAAAGTGTGTAAAGGATAGGAGTTATGAATGCTACGTTATGTACGAAAGATAGGAGATGATAAAATCCTAAATAATGGTAGAGCTATGATAGCCACATTGTGCTAACATGTCTAGTTCAAGTGTAGATTATTTAGTTTTGAGGGCAGTAGTAACTGATCTGATTGAGCATTATGGATTTAACAAGAAAGAGCTGTAAGGAAGACCTACTGGACCCTATAAGGGGCCTCCCAAGTTTGAGTCTACTAGCGTGAGTCATTCAGTGTTGTATTTCAGATGAAAATACGTACCATAAATAGATGCAGTCTAGTCCGGAACGGTCTCGCAGTAATCAATGTTTCTGACTCCCTTTTCCATGCGGCTTTACCCCCATTTAATCACGACTTATGCATTAAAGCATGTAAAAGCTATCCCATGTAACTTTGCTGCCATTTACCCACTCTCTCTCTGTCCCACCTACTACAACCCGAACATTTGTGAATGTCACTTTTGGTTTGTACTCGTTTTCTGTTTTTTCTTCCTTCTCTGTTGACGTTTATTATAGCAACAGTTTTGCATTTCCAACTGTAACTGTTGTTGTTAACGGCTATTATTTGTAGGTATCATTGGCTTTTGTTGCTGCTGTTGTTGTTAATAGAATAGAATATGAAAGGTTGTTGGCTTTTGTATTGAATTGGCTTGTATGCTATTGCCACATTATTTCCTTTTATGAATTGCATTTAAATTTATAAAAGCCGAAAGAGAAACAGCAACAGAAAGAGAGCAGAAAATAGAAAATAAATGCAAAATTATTGAATGAAAAAGAAGGAAGAAAGAAAAAATGGTAGAAACAATTGGGAATAAAATAACAAAACGACCACTAGACTAATCGACAATGTCCAACAACATGTTGTTGAAGTGCTGCTGCTTTTTTCTTGTTACGAAGATGGTTTGGCAAAAAAACTATAACGGGTCGTTAGATATGTATTATCCAATGATGACAGGATTCTGGAGTATGTTAAGATGTTTGTTCCTTACCAGCATATCCTAGAACTGGGTAATGCAATGGCTGTGATACCTTATGTCCAAATAGAATTGCGACATGGCACAGAAGTTCAATTTAGCAATTCGCACAAAAGCAGAGGATATCCATAAATATCGGGTGGGCCATCAATCGGTTTAAATTTGAATCATCGGTCATTTCGAATCTGACAATACTTATGTCATTCTATTCTGTCACAAAATTCAGTGTATAATCTCCACTAAATGTAATGAATCGATTTGCGCTTGAGCACCGTTGAGATTTATTAAGCAAACGAGAAACTGCACGGATGCAGCTAATTTTCATCTTGGTGGGTATGTTAATAAGCAAAATTGCCGTATTTGGGGCTCAGAAAACTCACACGTGGTCTTACATTACCCGATGCACCCATTACGGGTGACTGTTTGTTGCGGCTTGTGGAGCGGAGGCATCATAGGTCCATATTTCTTTGAAAATGAGGACGGCGCAACCATTACGGTCAATGGTGACACCTAACTCACCATGATAACCGATTTTTTGTATCCGCTCTTCATGGTATTGATGTGAACGATGTTAGGTTTCACCAAAATGGTGCAACTTGCCTCACAACTCATGCCACAATCGATTTATTGCATTAAACGTTTAATGGCCGTTTAATTAGCCGAAATGGTGAAATCAATTGACCGCAAAGAAGCTGCGATTTGACACCGTTGGTCTATTTTGTGTGGGACGCCGTGAAAGAAAAGTGTTATGTCGAAAAACCAGAGACAATTGAACATTTAAAGGCCAAAATTCGTGATGGCATTGCCGAGGTACGACCCCATTCAACTCATAAAAGTGTACGAAAATTGTTCCGATCGAATGAGGTACTGTGAGGACAGTACCAGTAGCCATATGAATGAAATAATATTCCAATTCTAATCGTAACAATTATACATCAGAACAAAAAAAAATAAATTTTTAAATTGTAAACAAATTTGTTTATTGATCCGCAGTGTTGCCTGATATTTATGTGTTATACGTTGTTGATCTTTTTCTATTGACTAGGGCTTCGGAGTGAATGGAAGAATCTTGATGTTAAAAAAACCGAAAACCGTATTAAAAATTCGTATACTTTCCCTTGGTTTTGAACACAGGGTAAGCAATCAGTCCGAAAAAAAGCTGTCGTTCCAAATCGACTTTAATACTGTAGATCCCACTACTAATGTATACAATTAACACACACAACATAAGTGGTAGGAAAAGCTAGGTTGTAATCCTGATTGAAAGATTGTAATGAACAATTATGGACTAAGCCATCTGAAGAATTCAGAATCTCATCTTGATTTGAAATAAATCTGATATGGTAAGAAACCACAAGTGCTTTCCCATTTCCCAAATGAGTTCCACATCTTTAGTTTTGAGTTTAACATTTCATCTGGATCTGTGTGATTGTACAAAATTTACTGAAACGAACAGCAGTGATTTTGAAAGCCCTTTTCTCTTTGTTCAGATACGGAATATAATTGGTCATTACAACCCTTCAGTCAGGATTACAACCTAGCTTCTCACACTACTTATGCTGTGTGTATTAACTTTATACATGAGTGGCGGGATCTACGGTTTAAAATCGACTCCGAACGACACCTTTTTGAGAAACTATTTCGTGACAATTTTATCAACGCTCGGAGTATTTACCAGAAATCTCCTGAGAAGAACTCGCAGAAGAAATATCTTATCAGACTTCATTTTGTTCTATATGTCTGACTTGGGGTTTGAACCATGGCTTTACGTCTAATAAGCTAACACACTACCTACTAGACAACGGCGACTTCTTTGTTACCCTGTATTTAAAATGATTTCTTTGTTTTCTTTTGCAATTTTTAATTTTTTTTTCTCATGGAATATTTTCTTTTGCACTTCGTTTTAGCCAACAATCAACACAATTTCCTTTTTATTCTACTACGCACCCCCGAACTCCACAAACAAGGTCGTAACCACATTTCAAAATACAGCGACAACAACAACGACAACAAGCAAATACAACCTTTCAATAACATTGAACTTTAAAAACGCAACGTCGTACACCACCAAAACGTACCAACACCAATAACAGCGTCTGCTGAGGATAATGAAACTGGCAAGAATTTTTTGTTTGTTGTCTACAGAACAGACTGTCTTCTTAAACCACAAGCCAGTGGAGTTTTGTACACCAAACACCAGTAGAATCTTTTTGTAGAATGGAGTTTGAAGCGGAGAGGGACTGGGGAAGGTGATGTTATGATTTCTAAGTGTTTCCTTATGGCCTGTACAATGCAATTATACACGATTCCTTTTCAGCTTCAATGCTGACCAAGAGCTGACTTTAGCTATTATTTTTGCAGCAGCAGCATTGGCAGCAGTGGCAGCAGCTCTTGTAATATACAGTTATGCTGTTAAAACATTTTCAATATCTTCATTTTATTTTATCTCCTCTGCCCGATCTCACAGCCAGATTTCTCTCTTTTTTTTTGAAAAATTTTCAGAACACATTTAGCCATTGAAATTTCAAACAAGCAGAGAGAATGAAGGCAAAGGAGAAAGTCAAAAAAATCCTGTTTAAGAAAAACACTGACTGCAACAGATTGTCCTTTTAACTTTAGCGCTTTTCAGCCAAACACACAGAGAGAGAGATTTTCAATGTTTTTTTAAACGTTTTCTTTTTATTTCATTTTGGTAAAGTGGTAATGGTAATGGTAGTAGAAGTGAATGTCCTTGCATTACCGTATTTCATATCATTTCATTTCTTTCCGTAGAATATTTAGTTTTATTATTATACTCTCGCCAGGATGAATAGCCCCTGAGGTCATGAATGTTGCAATTTAAATAGATTTATTCATTTGCTGTTGCTATTTTTACTTTCTCACTCTCTCTCTCTCCCTCTCCCAATTATACTGTCCTCTTTTGCAGGTGGTATTTGTAAGGACTAAAGTCCTGTGTAGCAATTGGCATAAAAAAGGTAAAATTGGAAATGTAAACATTATGCAATCGTTGAACGTAATGTCTTCATATTTTTATAAAATATTTCTCTTGAACTGATGGTGAATTTTAAATTAGAAATTTTGCGAAAAGAAAAAATAAAAATTTAAACTTGCGAAATAAGGTTCCAAGTAATTTCGTTTAGGAAATAATTTTTAAAGGCATTTTGGGCATCTAAAGTAATTGTTTCATAAATAAAAGAATTTCTGATTCAAAAATGGTAGGTAGGTAAAGGTATAGGTGGCCGTCCCACCAAGGCATTCGAATAAACGCACTTAGGTTACATTGGGCCCATTGTGATAGCACAGTTTTCAACAATTATCTCCAAGTCGCCAAGGAACCACTTAGGGCTTCCAATGAAGCGACTCAAACTGCCGATGTCAATGTTCGACAAATTACTTAGAGCATCGATGTAGTAGGCACCAAGAAATCTCTTTCTTCCTTGACACAGTGCCGAGCATGTTCCCAATAGGTGAAGAATAGTCTTCCTCATCATCTCTGCAGCTTCCACAGAAATCATTTGCGAGATGTCCCAGGCCGTTACGCCTCGCGTGCGTACCCATAATGCAATGTCTCGTCACGCCTCCGAAAACTATACTGCACTTGGAGTTTAAGCAGCCTTGGCCAGATTTTCTGCACCGTTCTGCCCTTATTCGAAGCCGTGGAACCAATCGAAACTTCTTAAAATATCACGATAAGGTGCGAGCTTAAATTTGAGCCCCTTCTTATATTTCACATACATAGTACGTAACATAATTGGTCATTAAAATCCTTCAGCTGGGATTACGACCTAGTTTCTAACACCACTTATGTTTTGTGTGTTAATTTTATACATGAGTGGCAAGTTTAAAGTCAATTCCGAACGACAGATGTTTGAGAAGCTTTTCATGGCAATTTTTATTTACTCTCAGAGTTTTTACCAGAAATCTGCTGGCAAATGAATCATCAGAACACAAACTTGAAACCTGTGTGGCGTTAATACGTCTCTGAAGGAAATACTTGGGACTACATCAAGTAGAGACAGGGAGTTATCTTTACTAACATTGAACAGTACTTTGAAGTTTGACAGGGTAACAGAAATGGGGCAGACACTATAAGAATACCCTATACATCGAATATTCAAGCACGGACTCCCGAACTTTAAGAGCTGATCACGGCCATCTTGTTGAATCTATTATTATCTGTAAAATCAGTTGTCATTTATTTCGTCTGCTTTGCCAATTCAACATGGATGGATGTAGCATTCGACAAGACGTAGGAAACTGTATTCATTAAAATGAGTGATCAGTTCGAGCAATGTTCTGCACGCTTCGACCATTTTATGATCGTCATAACCGTCCTGCCGAGCTAACTATTCGCAATATGGTGGATAAGTTCAGATCAACTGGTTTAGAAAAAGAGCGACCCACATCCGCATATTGACAAAACGCAAAAACTGATGAAAACATCGCCGATATTTGTTAGAGTGTGCAGCAAAATCTAAGGTAGTGGATTTCACATTGCTCACAAGAAATCGGTCTTTGCAGACCACATCTTGGAGAATTTTGCATCGTGGTTTGGGAATGCACCCGTACAAAATTCAACTGAATCAGGAACAGAAGATATACAATTATAGACAATGACGAGTGTTCGATCAATGGCATGTCAAATGCATCTTAAAAAACTCACTGTTTGTTGTGGATTTATGGTTAAGGGGGACATCAGTTCGTATTCCTTTAAGAATGAGTATAAAGCTCTCAGGACAAGTATAAAATATCCTCGCTTTGAAAGATTTCGACCAGCTTGTAGAACAAAATTTATTTAAATTTTATGCGAGGGTACGAAAAATATTGATTTAATGTTAATATTTCCATTAAATCTGATCATTTTAAGATCGCAATCAAATCATAAAAAAATCTTAATTTCTATAAAACAGGCGTCGTTCATTTATGAAAACATAAAAACATAATAAAAATGCCCACTTAACACTGTGGTCTTGCAAACAATTAAGTTTCAATTTTTTTTACCCCAAAGAAACATGGGGAGACAAAATAACAAAAACAAAAGGAAAAAAGCAAAAACTCAAAATAAAATTCTAAAGAAAAATGCTGTTGAGAAAAAAGAAAAATGAAGTGAAAATTGTACAGGCTTCATAAATTTTTATATTTTTAGGCTGTGGTACTGTGCCAGTATACTTTTAGGCAAACAAAAATAAATACACACACTCTGATACGCAATCATAAAATCTAACAAGTGCGGAAAGGCGCAAGAAAATGTAAGAGAGCGATGGTAGTGGTAAACTTAACTTGTTATTGTTCTTTACTGTTCCTTTTTTATTTGCTCTTCTTATTCATTTACACACACACACAGTTTGGGCTCGTTTATTTCAATTGTTATTTTTATGTGCCTTAAGTTATACTGCAATTTCCTTTTTACCCAAAAGTATACTTTTTTATTCAACTTTTTTTCTCTTTTTTTCTTCATAATTTTGTTATTTTTTTCGTTACTGACTTAATTTTTTAAACCATTTTTAGCCAGTATTTTTACATTTTTTGTTCCTTTTTTTGGTTCTTCTTTAACCAACGAAATAAATGATCAAAGCGGTTTTCATATTCATCAGTCGTTTTTTCTTGTGGTTTTTCCCTAACAAATGGAAAAACGGGGAAACAAGTAAATTGTCAGTGAAAAAAGGGAAAAAAAATTGTTTTGAATAATATTTGTAAGCGCTAATGTTGTGTTGGGAACAGTAAGAAAAGTGACAAAAATTTACAAATTTTAAACTGTCACTTGACTTTATAAATTGCAAACCATTCTAACATTCACGCTTCCTCCTCAATTTATTTTATTTTTTTTTTATCAAAATGGAAGGATTTCGAGACAACTGTTGCCTGCTTTTGGGCATATGTATTGTTTCCTATGGGTATGAGCTTGTATAAAGGGCTGCATTAGATCTCTTCCCTTATGATACAGCACATGACAGCATGAGAATTCTTTTGACCTGTATCTTTGACATCGCCGCTGTTTCATTTTCAAGTGGGTCTGCATCTTCTTTCACAGCCTTAGGAAATTCTATTCAATTGCAGGTTTCATTACACTCCTATGGGTTCATTTGAAAGAGTGAACAATTCAACATTAATTTCCTATAATGATTTCAAGTCTTATTGGCGCTTACCCAAGACTTTACCACAGATCGCTATTTGAGATGATATTCGAACATGGCAGTGATTCGTTGCTTGACAAAATGTCGTTAAAATTGGATTTCCAAGATATAAACACACACATTAGCGTGAAACACAGGTCTGACTTGAAAGTCTGTAGTTTGATTTATATTTTCTGAACTTTAAGTCGCATAAAAAAGGCTAACCAGGCATTATGGAGCACTTGGCACCATATGGTTGATCAACCATTATCGAATTTTGATAATTTGCATTGTGACTCAGGCCTTCATATATAACATAATTGGTCATTACAGACCTTAAGTCAGGATTCTCATTTAGCTTCTCACACCACTTATGTTGTGTGTGTTTATTTTATACAAGACGAACACAAACTTCAGTTAAAAGTCGACTCCGACCCACAGATTTTACTTTGAGAAACTTTTTTATGGCAATTATATTTACTCTCAGAGTTTTTGCCAGAAATCTGCGGAGAGAAAGCCGCCTAAGAAATATTTTTTCATATTTTCGTTTTGATGTCTGACATGTGGTATGAACCGTGGCCGTCAATACGTCTAATAAGCCTTCACCCGAACTAAATTCAATTGAGCTGAAAGTAAACGATTATAGGCAATAAAGCGTGATCACTGAATGGACTCTGAATCTTCAGCCTAGGGACCCATTACTGGATGATTGAGTACACAGGTTATGTTAGCGGGTAATTTGCCGTTCTTAGACAAGTTCACTCGGTGGCTCATATGGTCCATTGTGTTAGTCAGCGTGAGGTAAGGGTCATGATCCGTTAGTGGTGGGTTTGAACCACTCCGAGTTGCAGATGAAACCGCCCAGTTCCTTTAGTGACACGTTCACCACCATGTCCAGATGTGAAAACGTTCTCTCACCCAAAAACAGATGACGTATGTTTTGAAGTGCAGGCCACTCACAAAAAAGTTGTTGTATCGATTCTGTTCCTTCCATATCGTGGCAGCTGGTGGGATAGACCAAAACTGCCAAGAGAGAAGTGTTACTTTAGAAGTGCAATAAAATTCCTGTTAGATGGCCAACTGTTTTCTTGACGAACTCAAGTAGTTCCCTGATTTTGCTGCTGTCCACTGCCGGTTACAGCAGTTTTGAAATTCGGCAACTTGGTATGTTGGACTACCCATGATTTGTTGAATTACGTGTTGCTTTTTCCAATTTGAAAAAGTACGTAAAAAACAATATTTTCGAATTTCAGGCAACATCAATACACATGACATCCAAAAACGTCCAATGCATCATGAAGAACTCACTGGTTAGTGTTGATTTTGGAGTTGGCGGCGCATTCGGTATTGTTCAGGCCTGAATTGGATGATCGGGACTCTACGCCACAGCTTATGCCACATTCTATATTACGCACGAGCGATTTGAAGAAATGGTAGCCTTATGTGGATTGTGCGATTTGACTTCGTTAAACTTTTTCTTGTAGAAGTCGCCGTAGTCTAATAGGTAGTGTGTTGGCTTATTAGACATGAGGCCACGGTTCGTACACCAGTTCAGACATCTCCAGCAAAACGAAATACGAAAAAATATTTCTTTGGAGACTGTCTCTCAGCAGATTTCTGGCAAAAACTTTTCCATGATAAGTTTCTCAAAAAAATCTGTCGTTCGGAGTCGACTTTAAACTGTAGGTCACGCCAATCATGTTACAAAATTAACAAACACAACATAAGTGGTGTGAAAAGGTAGGTTGTAATCCTGACTGAAGAGTTCAATTATGTACATATGTATGTTACGTAAGCGCTTAATGAAAGACCCGATATTTATATATAGCAACTATTTTCAAAAATATTTCTGTTTCCTGTCGAATATATCGAAATCAAGCTCAAAAAATTCGTTTTATCAACAGAGACGTTCAATATGAATCGCTGATTGAGGCTGATTTCGCTTAATTTTATGCGTTTTCTGCTGAAAAATTTCCACAAATATTTCTGCTTTTCATATTGCAGTGCAAATTAAAATATAAATTCCAATAAATTAAGCAGTTGAGTATGTATATTTTTTTTTCTTTTTTTTTTTATAAAACCTTGGCTTTATTGCCAACATACTGGAGTGAATATTTTATAAATTATTTTCACATTTACATTTCAACCACAAAATTTATGTTGCAAACACACAAAATTTTTTCTTCCTTTCACGAGCTGTAATGCCGCAACAACTGCCATCGAAAAAAAGAGGAAAAATTTCCAATGTTTTTAATTTTTTTTTTAATTTTTTTCAGAAATATAACAAGGAAAAACAACCCATACCGCATGTATGAGAGAGAGTATAACTGCCAAAATGAGATACAAAAGCAAAAATTGACAATATCATCAACGAAAAACAGAAGCGAATAACAACAACAAAAATTCAGGAGAGAGAATAAATAAATCAATTTCGATTGCATTTCATCACTACCGCAATGATAAATTACTTTTCCAATTGCATTTATTTTTCACAACAACAACAATAAAAAGATTGTACCGGAAAACATTACCAACAAACACAAAAACATGTGTCCTCTCACAAAAAAATAGAGAAAAAACTAGACATTGAATTACATTGACAGCGAATCTCCTCCTTTTTTTATTTTCATTTTCAAATTTTGTTTAAATAAAGGGAAATTGTATTTGAAAAATAAAAAAATAGACACAAAATTGAATTACACACAGAATTTACATACAAAATGCGACAAAAGAGCACAAAAAAAGAACAACTCAGATTAAATTAACAAATAAACAGGGATTTTAAAACATGTTTTTTTTTTTTTTTTTTAATTTTAAAGTGAAAATTAACACGATTATTAAAGTCGTGGTAGCATATCTCAGGGAAATGGTAAAAAAAAAAATAAATAAATGAACATGATTTTAAAGATTTTGTTAGTAAAACTGAGTCAAAGCATACCCGATGAAGTGCCACATAAGGAGTCTTAAAATATTCAGTAATTATTAACTAACATGGTCGATTTGCCATCTTCTGATGCTGTACCTGTAGTATTCCTAAATTACAGGATTCTACGAATCCAATACAGTATACCATTGGCAATCTCAATATGAAGAAAGTACTACAATCTATAATTGTCTTTTATAATCTGTTGGAATTATTCCTTTCACTTTGAAAACTATTTTAGTCAGGATTACGACGGAGATTCTCTGACCATTTATGTTGTGTGTATTAATTTTATACATGAATGGCAGGACGACATTCTTCGGCGTTTTCCTCTCAGCAGATTTCTGGTAAAAAATAAACTTTGAGAGTAAATAAAATTGCATTGAAAAAGTTTTTAAAAATATGTCGTTCGGTGTCGACTTTAAACTGTAGGTTCCGCCACTTATTGATAAAGTGGTGTAGGACATATGTGGTGTGGGAATCTAGGTCGTAATTCTGACTGAAGGTTTGCAATGACCAATTATGTATGTATGTATTATGGTTAAAGATGCTTTACTACTGCGAGCATACATGGGGTATTACAATAATATCTCCTTCAGGTCTGTAGCCCTGACAACCTACTGCTTACACCACTCAACTCAATAGTGGCAAAATATTGCTTAAAAACTTGTACAAGAGTATATGTGCATAAGTATATTAGTTTTAGAAAGCTTTCCGTGATACGATCATAGCTGCCAGATAAATAAAGCATCAAATAGTCAAATATTAGAAAAAAGTTAAAGACTTTCATAGAAATCGTAAAAATAATCGTCACAAAATCGGCATGAAAATTCAATGTGATATTCGCTAGAGCCTACCTAGTCTAGTAGGTAGTGTGTTGGCTTATTAGACGTAAAGCCAGGCTTCGAGCCCCAAGCCAGACATCAAAACAAAATACAAAAAGTATTTCTACGGCAATTTCCTCTCAGCAGATTTCGGGCAAAAACTCTGAGAGTAAATAAAATTGCCATGAAAAGTTTCTCAAAAAAATCTGTCGTTCGGAGTCGACTTTAAACTGTAGGCCACTCATGTATAAAATTAACACACACAACATAAGTGGTGTTAGAAACTAGGTCAATAATCCTGACTGAAGGGTTGCAATGACCAATTATGTATGATATTCGCTAGAACCGACATGTTTTTCAGTGCCTTAGCTTCTTAAGAGAATGCAAGAAATACTTCACTTCATCTGATCTTCTTACTATTTACACCACTTATATCCGAAAGAGAATGGAATACAACTCTCATGCATAGACCGGTACCTCAACGCTCTATTTTGAGACTTCTCGACCGCGTACAAGAAAGGGCGAAGTTGCCCGTTAATGACGGTAGGCTATCGAACGTCATTGATTCATTGGAGCATCGTTACAATGTGGTTTGTGTTTCACTGTTCTATCGCTATTATAACGGATTTTGCTTGAGCGAAATAAGGGACTTGTTCCCAAGAATCATCTATTCCTATGTAATATTCGGCTTTCTAGGCGAGCAAATACTTATGTGGTCGATTGGTCACTGGATAGTACACAGCATTACAGACAAAATTCGTTCTTTAGTCGGACTATTGGTATGTGGAACTCTCTTCGTGCAGAGGTTGTAATTTTTAGAATTTTAAGGGATGAAGAAGACATAAGATATAGAAAAATCATCACTTAAATTTGCAATAGTAATAACTGCAAAGTAAATATAAAGCTTAAAGTAGCTTTTAATGTACTAAGGTCAAGAATATTATGTAAATTTTTAATTTCTAAAAATCGTCAAAATAAGGGCATAAATTGTCACATCATCAATATGATATTTTTGGAGCAAAAAATCGTCAAATCTGGCAGCTATGGATGCGATACGAAATTTTACAATTTTACAGCAAAGAAAAACGTTGCATGTATCGTAACATTGCAAACCATAGCAACACCAATTACGGTGTAGAGGTATTAGGGAAAAAATGGGGAAAAACGACACGCAAAATTTAAGCCGTAAACCGAGAACTTCAACATTCATTCATAAAATGATGATAAAGAAAATCTAGTAACAAAACTGCAGTGTATAGCTATGTATAATTGGAAATCTAACTTTTTAAAGCAGAAGTTATCGGTATCGAGACGAAGTTAATCCAGAACAATTAATCCAGATACCACCTGCCTATGGTAGAAAAGGGATTACTGCCTGGGTGATTAAACTTGCCCAGACCGTATCATACTATTTTCAATTAAACATCGCACGAGCCTAGTGCCTAAGTGTGTTTATAGCAGTTCATAATTCTATTTTCTTTCAGTTTTCTGGTTCGATACAATTACGTAGCTTTCTGAAAGAGATTCAATGATGGTGTTATAAAAAACGATTTGATGAGAATAAAATTGGCAATTTAACAGTTACTGTCTAATATAAAACCTCCGGAAAATCTTTTCTATTTCAGCTTAAATTACAGCAAATACCGGTACTTGTTTACGCATTTGTTTATATGATGAGTATACACCCAGCCATACGGCTGTCTATTCATTCATTCATATCTTCAAACGTTCGTTCGTGTCGTCGTTGATTCACAATTAATGCAATCATACACTGACTGAACTGCACTCAATCACGGTGTCATGGATTTATAAAAACGTGAGCGCGTGTTCAAATATGAAAAATGTGATAAATACCCATGCCAAAGCATGAAACAGTACACAGCAATAAATATACGTTTATTTTTCATCTATTATTTATACATACATTCCAGGCAATTCATTCATTCATGGATTCAGTCATTCAACCAGTCCAAACCAACCAACCTACCAAACCCACCAGCTTTCATCTCTTTGGCTGCAGATACAGTAGCAGAATGAAAAGCAATTTTTGTTGAATTTTATTTAAACGCACATTCCATTCGATTCCCTATCAAATACCAATTTCAACCGCACACACCAACCCACTCTGCCACATATTGCTGCAATACTGAAAAATATTTCTCAGTGTGTATTGCATCCACAACAAAAGAATTAAGAATGCCAAGCAAGAGGCAGAGAGGTGGCCAGTCAACATTACAAAAATGTCTGATGTTGGTTACATTGACACAATTATGACGAAAAACAGAATTCAAAGGGAAAACCAACAGACAGACTGACTGACTGACCCATGCTTATCAACAATATGTTTTACATTATGGCCTCCAAAAGTAGCGAAAGTATTGACATTGATCGTCGTACTTGGGTCAGAAATTGACAATAGCAGGTAATTATTATTGGCCACTACTGTTGATTTGCTGAAAATCCCTGTAAATCACAACGTGCGCCCTTTTTTTTCGTAATTTGCATCAGCATGGCATACGATGGATGGATGGATGGATAGACTTGATGATGATGGTAATCATGATGATGGTTGACAATGAAAAGTGGTATTCCTGCTCGAGTGTTGCAACATGAGATGACAGGCATATGTAGAAGATGCAAATGCCTGTAATAGTAAGTAGTGTTGGATTTTGTAACCAAATTAGCTCTGTTGATGTGTATTTTCAAATTATGATGTCTGTTGTTTGTAAATAATGAGTGTTATGTTACACATGCTCTCCAGCATGCTTTGTAATGCATAGTGGAGCACAGAGTCTAAAAGTATAGCATGTCAGTTTTGACTTCATTGTAAATTTATACTTTAAAACTACATGGTTAATGTTTCCATTAAACCAGAGGGATTTTATTTGGATTCCGATCACGAGATCTTTTTATGTAATTTTTCTTTTCAGTACCAATCTTTGTTGTGTTCCTATTCTCTTAAATTTTACGTATTTGTTCGCAATTCTGTGTACCGTACGATGTGGATGATTTTTTGCTGCCTGTTTGCCTCCTTTGCTTACATTCGTTTAGTTCAAAAATAGCACATTGCACTACTATCTGATAGTCAAGCCGAATCGAGCAATTGGATCTTACGAGGTTAAATTGAACATAATATGGCACTGTCTGAACAATATGAATTAGTTAGATAGACAGAATAGGAATACCTTCTGCTGGATTCCAGGTCATGAGGGAATTCTCGGTAAGGCGCAAGCAGACTACCTTGGAAGAATGTTAGGTTCCACGCTAGAACTATTCTGTGGTGTTTGGAACGGGTTGCGCAACAAAAAGGTAGATATAAAGAGCCAAAAACTATTTGCAAACCAAGTGAGGTTGAGGCAATCAAAACTGTTGATGGGAAATTACAATAACTGAAATTCTGATTCATACATTAGACTGTGGAGAAATAATCTGAGGTTGATAGCTGATCTTTTCACTGGGTACTGGGGACTCAAAGTACACTTAGTTTGAATGGGGGTTACATCGTGCCCAATATGTAAATTCTATGCCGATGAGGATGAATCATTAGAGCACATTCTTGCAACATGTGAGTCATTAATGCATACCAAAAAGAAACATTTGAGTGCATACAAAGTGTTGTGCAGAGAATTGGCATTGTTAAGTTAGCTTTGAATAGACATTATAGGGGATTCCCTATTAAATTTGAAAGGAGTATAATAGACCTTATAGTCGGACATCTTTACTACAATAAAGAAGAAAAGGACAAGTCCCAAAATAGTATCCAATCGCACACCCATAGTAATGGGTGCTATCAGCTAGGCATCAACCTCAAAGCCATCTTTATTCAATAGAAAATCGATTGTGGAACTGTCAAATAATTCCACTGCATTCATAAGTAAATTTAACTTCAATTCAAGTAATAAGCCATCATATTAAACTTGCAGGAATGCTTCATGAATGTCGATAGGGAAAAGCCTTTACCTTGAAAGCTTTTCTCATCTGAATTTACATGCTACCATTAAAATTGGCAGTAGTTTGTACGTTATCAGATTTTCAAAAAGTTAAAACAATATTGGAATAGGAATATGGTAAAATATGGTAAAATAGCAATCAATAGCTTATATGTAGTCGTCCTAGTCTAGTTAGTAGTGTGTTGGCTTATTAGACGTGAGGCCACGGTTCAATCCCCAGCCCAGACACCTCCAAAAATCCAAAATACAAAAAAATATTCCTTTGGCGACAACCTCTCAGCAAATTCCCGGCAAGAACTCTGAGACTAAATAAATATGGCATGAAAAAGTTTCTCAAGAATCTGTCGTTCAAAACTAATAGTTTCTAAAAAAATCTGTTGTTTGGAGTCGACTTTAAACTGTAGTTCCCGTCACTCATGTATAATATTTACACACACAATAAAGGTGGTGTGAGAAGATAGATCGTAATCCTAACTGAGAGGTGGTAATGATCAATTATGTATGTACGTATGTTGTGTTGAACAAGTGTTTGAAGAAGTTTATCAAAGTCGCCGTAGTCTAGTAGGTAGTCTTTTGGCTTATTAGACGTGGTTGAATACCCAGCGCTGACATCTTGAACAAAACTAAATTTGAAATTTTTTTTGGCTTTTTCATTACAGCAGTCTGCTGGCAAAAACTCTAAGATTAAAATGAAATTGCAATGAAAGGTTCCTCATTATCTGTTCCACCACTTATGGACTTTCGTCTTAATTGACAACTTAACGTTTGGCGATGTATCTACACCTCATACGTTTCACTAGAAATTTATTTTTTGTTTAATCCTGTAAGTTATTATTCAAAGAGAAAAATTTTTTTTCACAATTTATCGCTTGAGTTCTTCTTTTTTTTGTTCTTGCATCAACAAGCCTTTGATTGATATTTATTACAAGCCTGCTAAACTTAAAAAGCATATGCGAAGCATGCGTTGTTGCAGGATTTAATATTAAAGCATTGAAATTAAATTCTAAATGCCAACAAAAAAATATATTTCTCTCTCAAATTTCTACCGCATAGCCATTGGGGGCTATGCTTTCCAGCAAAATTTTTGTTGTAAGCTTAAGCACTGTATGGCATGAAGTCGCTTTCATTGTTTTTATTTTTATTCATTTCTTTTTTTTTGGATTTTATTTTTATTTAAGTCTTATTGTTTTTGTTTTTTTGTTTTGTTTTCTGCTGTTGTTGCTTTTTATTCATTCATTCATTTTGGTTGTGTTCTTTTATACTCATAACTTTACAACTGCTGACAACAGGAAATGTTATCTTCATTACTACAGCATCTCATTTCCGTTTAACACAGACTAACGAAAATGAGCAACAAACAGTTCAGAAACAGTGAGAAGTGAGGGTATTCATACGCACCTACTATGAAGCAGAATAAGTTGAGAATATTTAATAACAAGGAATGGAACATTGAAGGGAAATCTTTGTGAGAAGGAGAAATATTTTTGGAAAATTCTCTGCTGAAAGGAACAACTATATGCTGTTAATATGTTTCAGGAAAACTTTTGCAATAGTGAAACGCACATCAATCTGGAATACGCTTAAGTGGAAAGGTGGTCTCCCCAAAGTTATTGAAATGATTAAGGTAAGTGAAGGTCCTGTTGTTCGCTTTGAGGACCGCTGTCTTTTGTGGCTTATTCGCATGCACCTGTGATTAAAAAAACTGTTCAAGGAATAGTCAAAAAAATGAAGTCAAATCTTATGATCAAAGTGCCAGTTTATATCCTCTCTACATGAGATGCCATAAATTGTGTAGCACATATGACATAAATTGTGTAGCACGCAGTACCGGCATATTGAAAACACCAGTCGTTGGTGTTCAGACCATGCAATCCAGGTCAAAAGAAGTTTTTATCATTGTGAACAGTGATGCTCTGGCCAAAGTCAACTTTAAAGAAATTTCGACCGATGTCGCTGTCAGCTCAAAATCCACATCAAACAGTGATTTGTATATCTCTTGTGGAGAAAATTATTTTTCAATGAAAATTAGGGTCATTTGCCTACTGCTCCAGATTCCATTCAGGCATGGGTTATGTTGGCTTTGAGAACAACTGCGGTTGGTGAAACACGCACAATAAAAAGTCGAACGGAGTCAAATCGCATAATCTCGGTAGCCAGTACTTATTACCTTCACGTTAGACGGCCATGCCCACAAATCGCTCAAGTGGAATAACCAATGTGTCCCACGTATTGTCGTTTGGTTGAAACCACATGTCATTGGTGTCCAGATCATTCAATTCAGGGCAAAAGTAATGGGTAACCAACAACCTGTATTGCTCACCGTGAACATGGCCAACATCGTTCTCAAAGAAATAAGGAACGTTGACGGCAATTCAAAATCCTCATCAAATAGAGACTTTTTTGCGATACATTGAACGCTCTTTGATCTCATGTGGATTGGTATCGTTCCAAATACAACACAATTTTGCTTGTTCATGTACCTATTCAACTAGAAATGTATGAGGCCCATTTCTGGATTTCTGAAGCTGATTTTTCAAAGAAAATTAGCGCCAATTGCCTATTCAGAGAATACACGTCGTTATGTGTGGTCGTATATGTTCAGTCTCTAAGTTACTAGAATATTTTACGGGTGTAGGTCGAAGTGACAACGCAAAATTTGCCAAGTAGCAAAAAGCCTAGTCCTAGTGAGCAACGTGAAATCGAATGCTTTGAATTCTCTTACAAACTCCCAAAGACAGCGGTGGTGTTCTACTAGAATTGTCATATTATAGCTTGTAAATGTTTAAATCGAATTTATTCGTTTACTTTCTATTTAATTGAATTTGAAATTTATTACTCATACGCACAATATTATGTACCGGAGGAGTTACTCTGAAAAGTATGCAATAATTTATTTTTATTTTTTTATATATGAAACTAATAGAATTGAATATTACTCATACGTCTCATATGTAGTTATCATAATGCATTTTACAAACATATGTACATGTTAAATATGAGCATAATGTGAGCAAATAAAATGGGTGCGTGGGCTATTTAAAAGTTTAAATTTAAAAATACAATGAAACAAAAACATTTTGAAATTAAGCCAAATTTATTTCTCTGTCATGAAGTACAATTGTTCCGGTTAGAAATGGAATATTATTTCACTCATATGGCTGCCGCGGCTGGCCTAACAGTACCTCATTCGACGGATCAATTTTCGTGCACTTTATCGAGTGTATGGGGTCGTATGTCGGCAATGGCATTGCGAACGTTGGCCTTCAAATGCTCAATTGTCTCTGGTTTAACGTCGTCGGCTAATTAAACGGCCATCAAACGTTTGACGCAAAACTTCTATTGCGGCATGAGGTGTGTGGCAAGCTGCACCATCCTGTTGAAACCAAACGTCGTTCACATCAATGCCATCGTTATTATGGTGCGATGGGTATCTCCGTCCTCATTTTCAAAGATATATGAGCGTCTGCTTCTTTAAGACCGAATACGGCATTTTTGCTTATTAACATACCCACCACGATGGAAATATGATTTGTTTTATCAAAAATGATATCTTCACGCAGTTTCTCGTGGGCCCAATAAATCCCAACTTTGCGTAAATCGATTTATTACCTTCAGTGGAGATAATACATTGAATTTTGTGACAGAATAGAAAGACATAAGTATTGCCAGATACGAAATAACCGATGATTCAAATTTAAACTGATAGGTGGCATACCCTATACTAACACATTTAACATGATATCTTAGTGACCCAAACGTAAATTTAAATTAAATATTTGCATGTGACAAATTTTCAAATTTCCCTTCACTTATTAGTTGATTAAGTATGAAATAACCCCTTCAAACCATTTCTATGCATGTCTTCTAATGAACTTCCTTACTTTACTGAGTTATCAGTTCATTTTTTTTAAATATTCCTCTTGTGTTTTCTTCATTTGGCTAATTTAGTTCCTTTCGCCCATCCTTTTGAATGTGAAGACGTAGTTCATGTCTTTACCTTTAACTTCCCTGTACATTTCCATTGCCATACTTTCAACATTCTTGCGTCATTTTGTGCTTATTACACTTCTAAGAGCATTTATTTCTTAAGATTTGACACTCCGGTTTGAAAAAAAGAAAAGAAAATCGCCAAGCAGCAGAAGATACCAACAGAAAAGTGACTAAAGTTTCCATGAAAAATACGCATTCCCACCATAACAACTCATAATTTTATGTTCCTTCCTTATTCATCATCTATGCTTGCGTTTGTTCATTCGTTTTACTTGGTAAGAAAGAAGATTAATTAAGAAAAATATGAAAATTGTTTTGATTCATTACCAGTGAAATTTTTATTTCCTTCTTTTGTTTTTCATCCGTTTCTTTCTATTACTGTTTTTCCAATTTTCTTTCTGTTTTTCATGCCATCCATAATAGCGTCTAGTGCCATAATCCATTTTTTTTTCTTCCAACTTGTCTAACTTTAAGGAGCAAAAACTGAATTGAAAAACAACAAAAACTTTTCAAAAACAATAAAGTGCCCAACAGCAGAGAGTCGTTTCTCCTTTTCTCCTGTTTTTTTTTTTATTATTTGTCTTCAAAAGAATTCAACAACTGATGCCAGAATTAAATTTTGTTAATCAAGAGGGACAATGGTTTAGAGAAACATGAATTTCTATTAAAAAAAAAAAAAAAAAAACAAAGCAAAAGAAAAGTGGAAAGGACACACAAAGAAAAGTGTTTTAAATTCAATGAATATTTCTAATAGGGAGATGTGGAGGAAATGTTTTCGTTCGGCTTCAAACATCACTGGATTCTTGGGAAAGTTTTGTTGGAAACTGTCGGACGACGAGTCTAGGATGTAATGTCTCTGTTAATAATAATTGGAGCAGGTAACACAGCCGCATGGGCAGCAAAAACAACAGCAAAACCATTTGTTCGTATTCGAGCTGATCATGTTAAGGGCGACCAAATCGTAAGGTTAATCAAACGGTTAATCATTTGAGGAAAGCTGGATACACAATGGAACTCTGTGTGTTTAGGGCTCATGTTAATTTTATACATGAGTGGCGGGACCTACAGTTTAAACTCGACTCCGAACAACAGATGAACCAAATAATGATTTGAATTTATATTTGCGCTGTAACGAACGAAATTGAATCATTTCTGCAGCGTACTTATAATGAAAGGCGGGTGATAAACAGTGAAAAACTCACCTCTATTTGTGAGGCTCATGGTGCTAGAGACGCAGGTAAAGCCACTCTACAAGGTGGCGTTTTCTCACCCAAGTGGAATATCGTTGTAGAGGTCCTGTTAGAAGAGCTGCAGGGAAGTGGTTTTAAGTTCTAAGGTTATGCGGACGATCTGGCCTTCACGTTCGTAAGTTTTGATCTCCACACTTTCTCTTTGAGATGTAACCAGACCCTATAACCTACAACTGAATGATGCTCATCGCGTGGTTTAAGTGGCAATTCTCGCGCAATGGTATTGAAACTTTTTATTAGGCAATATAAGATACCTAATTTAACTTACGGATCCTTAATGGGATTTTAACATTCCTTATTCGAGAGGGTTAAATTCTAGAGATTATTTTGCTTTAGTGGAAGGCTAACAGTATTGAGAAGGAGGGTTAAATATCTAGGGGTCAGTTTTGATTCCTAACCTTTCGTGAAGTTTAGCCAAACTTAGTTTATGAGTAAATGTCTGGTAAACACCAATACCACTGCTGTCTGACGGACAGTCGCTCTATGCCATCCCATCTAAGGCATTATTTGTTACACTTAATTGTCTCCCCTATAACTTTCTATTAAAGCAGAAGATTGAGTTGGTAGTAGTAAGACACAATACAGTTAAAGCCTAGCTCAAGCTGGACTATGGATATGCATGTACTCTGGGCAGACATAGAAGCATTCTCATCGTTTATATGTTTCCTGATAACATTCTGCATAGAACATTTGATTTTAAAATTACTATTAAGGACTCCTTTGTTAAAGATTCGGGGATTTTTAATGTGACCCTTAAGGATTCTACCCATAGTTTAAGGGTATTTGATATGGTGGGCTCCAGGACATACATAGGTATATCGTTGAGAGTTGCAATACTGATAGCTGGCCAGGGCCGGTATGGAGCTTGCAATCTCCAGCATGTTATACGACATAGGTGTTCCGATTACCTATGTCAAATTGCATATTATGGTTGCACTTACAGGGAGATTGAATCTCGTTGGCAGCAAGAGTGTACGTGCAGTATTGCTAAATTTCTCTGAACACATGTAGTAAACTGTCTTCTATTCTTAAATCGCATATCCATTTCACAATTGCGATTCTCATAGGTCATTATCTGTGTGGTAGCATGCCGCAAGGCCTGGCATTCCTCCACAGGTGTAGCAACTCATTGCTTTAGTGGAAGTATAATTCGGTTACCATGTATTGGCATCGGAATTTCATACAGTTTACCAATCATGCATTTGCCATCATCTGCTGTAGGTTAACGAAAATTTTTCGTAATCTACAATCACTTTGGCTAGTTTATGTTATGCAAGGGCTCCTATTTGAACAGTAAGTCTCCGCTTAGGCAAGATATTAAAGCCATTGTAATACCATAAATCGATAAAAAACAAGGGAATCAAATGCTCCTTATAGCAAACCATTCCAACTGGAAACTAAATTTTGCTATTCCTGTTGTCGTGGAAGTCTAGTAAATGTGGTCTTATTAGACGTGGGGCTACGGTTTAAGCGCCTGATCAGACATCTCCAACAAAACGAAATACGAAAAAATATTTCTTCGCCGACTTCCTCTCAACAGATTTCTGGAAAAACTCTGAGAGTAAATAAAATTGCCATGAAAACCTTCTAAAAAATCTGTCATTCGGAGTCGGCTTTAAACTGTAGGTCTCGCCACTCATGGATAAAATTGAGACGCACAACATAAGTGGTGTGAGAAGCTGGATATCCTGGCTGAAGGATTGTAATTACCAATTATGTGTGTATGAATGTGATAACACAAATCAACAAACAACGAGCGATGCAAATGTTTTTTATAGCAAATACTCCTGCCTCCAAAATAAATCATGTTGTTTTTTAACCCTTATTTGGGAATCTTTAGTCAAAGATGAATGAAAACGAAATTCATATTGGACACAAGATTTGAAATATTCTGTATTCCTCAATACTGAGCCCATCCGTATGCTTTCGAATAGTGCAGTGGTGATTTAATGCAATCAATATTACACATATCAGTCCAACGGAGGCGATCAATTTTGTATGTACTCTCCTGAGGGAATATTCGACGACGAAACGATACGAAATTTCACTGAGAAACCCTTTTCATAAATGGATGGAGACTGATGAATCCATGTTACTTATGTCGCCTAAAATTCATCGTATACATACATACATATGTGAGCAAAAGAAATATCCTACGCTCTCTTAGTGCATAAACCACGATCAGGATGGAACGAGCTAGATCTTCTGAAATAACTAATACGACTAACCAATGTCTCGCTCGAAATTCAGACTTGATTTCCAAATAACGAAAGACTTGTCGTGTATCAAAATACTTCGATTCTGTTCCCTTAAGACTAATTACTCAGCCGAGCATTATTACATGTACTCTCCTGAGGCAGTTTTCGCCGACGAAATAATACGAAATTTCATTGAGAAACGCTTGTCATTTATAAACGGGGAGTGATGAATACAATGCGCATTGAGAGAGCTTCCAGGGAATACAAATGTTAACCAAATAAGGATACACATTGATAAACATGTTTATGTAAAATTTCCTTAATTTTTTTTTTTTTTTAAACACATTCTCTAATTAATTAATAATTAATTGTTGTTGTTTTTTTTTCTCATAAAGTCGTTAATATTTTAAAAATCTTTAAAACTGAAAGTACATCGCAAAAGTCCGTGTCTTAATATCCCTTTTAGATATTTACAGCCAAAAATAAATGAAAAAAAAAAACAAATTACGAAGAGAAAACACAAGGAAGAACAGTTAGTCATTCTGCTAATGAATAAATGAGTGAATGAGTGGATGATGCAGGACAAAAAAGGCAAAAGGAAACAAAAAAAGAAAAAATCCTACAGACATACAAGTGGTTTACAAGTAAATAATTTAAAAGCTGCATTTATTGAATATTTTCATCGGTTCTTCCTTTCTTTCTGCTGCCAACAACTCATCCATTTAAGGCGGGCATTGCGTGCACTCATCGTCGTAGTCGTCTCGTTTCATTTTTCTTTTCTTTTTCTTTTTCGTTTTCCTTATGGGTGAGTTGTAGAGTCATTTATCCTGCAATTAATCATGATTACGCGTTTTTTGTTTTTAATTTTTCTATTTTTCAATGTTTGTACTTAGAATTCTTGATAAATTTTACTTGTTGCTCTGCTGTCTGATGCCAAGGGTGAAGTTCGCCTTTGCCTTGCAGCCCATCCCATGTTTATGCTCATGTTCATCTCATCAACAGCCAAGAATTTCTTTTATTTTCAGTTTTCAGTTCCTTTCTTCGTTCACTTAATTTTTATTTATTTAAACTTGAATTTTGTATCACCACCGATATCTTTAAGTTTTCTTGCAATTTTCTTTCTTCTTTCGGTTTACGTAGGATGTAGGGGGACTTAAAAATAGTTCGCTTACTTGTGAAATAATCATGCACGCTACATCTTTCGAAAAAACTGGGTAATAAAGTCAAGAATACTGTGTTTATTTAAGAGAGAGAGAAGGAAAGTAAAAAGTAAGAATCTAATGTAGGTAACTGACTGACTTTCGTCAGTTCTATTATAGATGCCACACTACCTTAATGGAGCTGTGTATGCGCGGCTGACTTGATTATTGAGCTGGCAGTTTAAAAATTATCTTAAGAATGGTGAAACCAAAAGAAAATTATTGAATTCTTGCTCTCAATACTTTTTCCTGAAGACTGTTATGAGGAGTTTACCGAGAAAATATATTTTTTTTTGAGTTGAGGTTTGAATTCTCATGCTCTCGTCTGTGAGGTCAAACATGCAGAGCTGTACCATAATTTTGTCCACAAATAACTGGACAACACAAACAACAAATTGTAACACAAATAAAATGGAACACCAATCATAATGTCAATAGTCTCTTAATAGACGATATCGGTCGATAATGCTTTCAGTCTTTAAGCTTGCGGTTATCCCTGCAGTATCCACTATAATAGCAATGGGTTTGACTGAAAGATCTAAACCACTTATCTTTATAGGATATCGGAGGTCTAAACAAAATTACTACACAGAGGCTCGAAAATTTAAGATTTGTGCACCATATAACCACACATAGCTGGTCTTTCATTAGGCGCTTCCAATCTTTAAATTTAAATAATAATTCATCAATCAATAATATTGTTACGAAAATGGAAATGGTGTTGTTAAAATAATAAGCAAAAGCTCCAAAAACAACACAATGGACTTGATCACGCATAAACAAAAGCTCCAAAAACAAAACAATGCAGTTGTTCACGTGATCAACGAATTAGTAAACATATAGCAACAAAAACAACAGATCGATGAATAAACAAAAATATAGCAACAACGTCCGTGTATAAAAAATATAGCAGAAAGACAAACAAACAAAACAACAACAACTCTGCCTGGACGAAAGTAAACAAGATACACGAACAACAAAAATGGAAACAAGTTGTTTACATTTTTAGATTGTTCCCGAAGGTCGTCATCATCCTTCAAGGGCATTCATCACACTGTTGATCCAGTGGTATAAAAGGCAAGATAAAGCGAGCAACGATGATTCAGTTAGAATTCAGTCAGTCGTGTATGAAGACACGTTATTCTCAGAGTTCGAGTTAAGTTAGTCGTGTGACGACATCGCGTTGAATTGAGTGAGAATTCAACCAGTGGTGTGTGAAGATACGAGATCGAGTTGTAATCCAGTCAAACTTTTGTGCAGACAAGTTGCGTGAAGAAAACAGTTGTTAGTGTGGTGCTTCCAAAAAAGGTTGTAAGCAAAGAAGAATAACTAACAAGTGTTGTTGCTTATAAAAAAGGTTATAAGCAGAGAAATATAACGACAAGAAGCACATATTGTGAAAGTTATCGTTGTATAAGTGGAAGAAGTTCGAACAGTGGCACAAGAGTTGTGCCGATAATAAAGAATTGATTGAAAAATAACAATATCATGAATGAAAGTAACAATATCATCGAAAATATGAATTCCTTTGAAAGACCTACTGAAGCCACTTTGTATGGAATATAACCTCCTTAAAATGTACTTCACGTCTTTTCTGATTAGAACGCATCCGAAATGTAAAATTTTCAATAACTCTGGCGTAAAATTTCACATTAAAATTGACCGATGACATGGGTTATGTTGGCTTTGAATTGTGGTTTAATCGCATAGAATTGCAACTTAAGAAACTCCAGAAAAAAGTCTAAGGCGATCAAATCTCACCATCTCGGCAGCCAGTTCTTATCATCTTCAAATCGCTCCTGTAGAATATTCAATGAAACAAGCACAGTTTAGTCATCCTGCTGAAACCAAACGTCGTTGGTTTCCATATCTTCCAATTCCAAGCCAAAAGAAGTTAATAATCATCGACCAGCAGTGCTCGTTGTTAACAGCAATGCTCAGGCCAAGGTCGTAAATATGTACCAGCCTAACATCCACACCGAACAGTAATTTTTTAGGATTGTATCATGCCAAATTCGACAATTTCGTTCGTTCACGTACCCATTCATTCAGAAATGAGCCTCATCGTTGAAGATGATTTTTCGATAAAAATTAGGCTTAATTGTCAACTGCTCAAGAACCCATGCACCAAATAGAACACCTCATTATCTGTGGCCATCCAGACTGAATAATTGACTACGAATTTAACAGATTTAGCTTCAACAAGAAGAAGTTATTAACAGCCAATGATCGGAAGATCCTATACATATACAGAGGATATTTGAACAGTTTAACTATCTCGGAGATCTGTTTTTATAACTTCAATTTCGGTAAACCTGTCGTTGAAGGATCTTTATGGGTTCAGATGGCATAAACATAATGGAAAAAAGGGAGCAGGAGGAAAGTAGGCTACATTGCTGCGATATGGATGGAGGATTGGCTTTATACGCCCCTGGTTCATTAGCTTGTGTTACGCGCAACAGGGTTATCCCTTATAATTTTAATGCTTAATAGAGATGGTAATCGTACTGTAGCTTCGTATAACAGTGACGTTTAAATTACCATTCCTACGACTGAGATCACAAACTTTTTCTGTTATATTCTAATCTAGTCTAGGATTAGGACTAAATATTTGACTATTCTGGACTAGTATACAACTTTTTTAAACATAGGAAGTAAGACATTTATCTTCACTAAAAGGCTTAGTTTTCCACCATGGCCGCTTCTCTTGTATTATAATATGGAAGTCATTGTGGTTATTGTACAGTACTCCGTAGTCTTTACTATCTCTACAATATATGTAGATCCCACAAGTTATTTTTTGTTTTTATTTTTATTGTTTGTGGTTCAATGTTCATGTCAACATCCCACACCTACTGATGCCAGTGCATGGGTGGTGCTGTTTGACTTCCTGGTTATTTAGCAATAGCTTCTGCCCCCTACTCGCCCACAAAGAGGCCTGGTATTGCGTAGTCTCATTCATTTTATACGTCATGAATGTGGGAGATGTCCTCTCTTCACTAGAACAGCAAAAAAAGAAAAAACAATTGTTATGAGTCTTAAACATTCGCCTTCTACATCACAAACTACACCATTTACTGTAGACTTCGTCTATAGTTTGGGCGTCTTCGTGGTAACTGCTTTGTCTTTTGATATTTTTTTTTTTTTTCAATTACTGAGGCATTTATGTTTAGAGGCTGAGTTTTCTTTACGTTCTTATTTATTTTTTTATTTTTCTTTTTCTTTTGCTTTTTCTTTTTGTTTTATCCTTACTAATGCCACACAGATTGTCATTTTCTATTGTCAATACGTGAAAGAAGAATTGCACAGCACATAGAGGCCAACAACTACTTGCTGTTGTTCTATTTATAATTTCACTTGGAATTAATTTTGATTTCTTTATGACTTACTTTGAAATCGCAGAAGCGAATGATTGATTAAATTGTGTATTAGACTCAATCTTTAAAAGGGGTCTCGAATTAAAACTGCTCTCAGACTACAATGCTGGATGGCTTTTTTAACATTTCTCTGTTCATTTTTATATCATGCAACATTTTCTTTTCAGGCCAAGAATAAATTCTTCTGATTCTAATTAAAGGCCATCCATTTTTTTTCTGCTCCTGCTATGAGCCAAGAGATTTGAAATAATGCAGAAACTGCAGAGGTATATGATCGATAAGTTGCACTCGTATTGAGATAAACTTTGTATTTTATTAGATTATTTAAAATTACAGTGTGTTGTTATTTATCATTTTAGGTTTAGTAAAGAGCTCACTTGTGTCTCCAAGTGAGCTATTTTTGTAAAACATTAACGTTTTAATGATTGTGTTAAAAACGCAAGATATCGATTTGAGTTTTGAATTTGAAAAGGTCTGTGGTAAGAAAAACTTAGACACGGTATTACCATAAAATCTAAACCATACCATATCTCTTGCCCGATTAATTACTAACTGCTGACCGTAGTCCAACAGCATTTTTCTTAAATTCATTTTCTAATCACACAAATCTCTCTCAAGGATATATTTTTTGTTGAAAATAGATTGCACAATTCACCTTTAACCTCAAATAGATTACAAAAACTGTCTGAATTTTAAATAAAAACGAACATAAATTCTCTTACAAGACACACAATTTATTAGTTTATTTTGGTATAGAACAACAATAACAATAAAGAAAAATAATCAAAATATCTTAACTGTAGTTATCGATAATCTGTGCATAAACTAATCAAATTTGTAACTCTTATAGCCATAAAACAACAACTGACCGGACACACACACACACTCACGTACAAAAATCATAAAAAGAAAGTCGAAAACCGAAAAGTAAAACCAAAATAAATATGAAATTTTGAAAATCTTGCAAAAACTTTTACTAACACCTACACATATACACATATGTATAAATATATGTGTAGAGATATGTACATACAAACACCTTAGTTTGTTTGTATAAGCATATACGTGTATATGTGTTGAAGTAATCCCCTTATAAAATGACATGATTTCTTATAATTCTAAGGCAAACATGATTTAATACAATTAGCAAAAGGATGAAGGATATGCAAAGAAAAGAACAAAAAACAAAAGCAAAAACTAAAACTAAATAAATATAACACTTACAAAACAATATTTATTCGGTTGAAAACAATAACACACTTACACGTGAGTGAAATTATTTCTAACGCTCATATGTGGCGGTAAAATGTATATTGTGGGTGATAGTATCTATGTATGTATGGTTCAAATTCTTGGTTTTACAGTAAAGTCTATGGAAAGTAGACAGTAAGTTTTACCAAATGGTTTAATAATTACCCAGAATGTCAACATTAGGGCAATTATCTCAAAGGTAAAGTCAATGATCAATTAAATCTTAAGTTTGTTCAAATATTTCCGAAAGTCGTTAAAGCGTGACCATTTTGCTGAAGCTGCATCTGTCAAATTAGTTGTCATTTATTCAGTGTGTTTTGCCACTTTACCATGAATGACCACAGGCAACGCAGTATGTTCGAAGAAAGAAAGCGATTGGCAACTGAACTTATCATCTGCAAACTCATATCAGGATAAATGGGTACTTAAATAAGGAAAGTTGTCGAATTGAGGAAGATATCAAACCATATGAAATCCAAGAGCGTCCAATGCATTCCAAAGAAGTTACTATTTAATGTGAATTTTGGCAGGCATTAACATCGGTTCTTTTTTCTTTGAGAACTATATTAGCTAGGCCATAACTGTCACCACTACTGAATTGGTAGATTTGTACATCAACGACATATGCTTTAAAAAAAAAACTACAGTACGTGCCATACAGATCATGGCATATTGAATATTTAGCATGAGCGATTTGAGGGCATGGTCATCTCATGTGAACCGGCCACCGGCCACCGAGATCGTACAATTTGACCACGTTAGACTTATTCTTGTGAGATTTTCTTCAGTAGCAGGCGCATGCGTATAAGCCATAAACCACAGAATACGCAAAGTCAACATAAGCCATCGGTCAAATTCAGCCTGCCTTATGCCACAGGGTTATGGAAAATTTGATATTTCAGATGCGTTCTACCCAGAGAAGCCATAGTAGACACTTGGACGATGTTATATTCCGCTCATAATAGCATCAATAGGCTCTTCAAATGAATACAAAGTTTCGATGATATCTTCCACACAATTTGATTTATTTAAATTTAAAGAGAGGAAGTTCTTAAAAAAAGACCTTGTCTAAAATAGAGGAAGAGACTTTTTAAGGTTAATCTTGCACTGTCATTGAAAATGTGCATTAGTGGAGGGCTAGCAAAACTCACAACGTTGTAACAGATTCAGAGCGATAAGGGGAATGGATTAAAACTGAAGGAAAGCTACTGTGTGTAAGCTAGTGTAACCAAAAGGTGATCGCATAAGATTCCCTATAATATTTCCATCAATCCTATTGCGCTGACAAACTTCAGAATGCTGTGCGGTGTCAATGATGTCAGTTCCATGAACAGCATTTGGTATCCACCCAGGGGTTTCCTTCTGGCATGCCCATCAGGTTCCAAGGTTATTGTAATATAAAAATATGCAAGTTGGGACCTTTATTTTTCTTATCTAGCCCATTCAACTTCTGCAGATAGTCTTATACTATCTTCGTTTTAACCTCATAAGAGCACACTGCTCAAATGGCTGCTTGACTTACAGATAGTATTCCTGTCCTGTCTTTTGTACCTCCTAAACAAGTTGAATTGAGCACATATTTCGTTAACATAGACTTTCGCCTAGAAGACACCTTCGAAGATCCCCATGGGTTCTGAATATTTCATCTTGGGACCAAAATCTCCCTTTCTGCCACAAGAACCGTTTTTGACCCATTTGTGTACCGCAAAATATTCTCTCTTTTAAAGCAGAATGATGCTCCGACAACACTCCATTCATTTTTGTTACGAAGTTTCGTTGCGAAACGCTTTCCAAAATCATAGAGTCTATTGGTTCTCCCCAGGGGCAGTTAAAAATGGAGCTAGTCGACCAATCGATTCCTTTAGAAATAGTTGTATACGCTATTGAAGTGCGAACAGAGAAACACAGAGCACAATAGCGAATGTCTTCTGTTAATACGTTGAATAGAATGCGAAATTTGCATAAAAAAAAATAATCCGATACTAAATCCAACATATCTCTGTGTCAAGCTGGTGTTGTTGTTGTAACAGCTCTGATGCTGTCTCCGGATGAGTCTCCCTTCTGAAAAATCTTCTGGTTGAAACAGCTTTCGCTGGATTGACAATCCTTGGCCGGTGAGTAATCGGGTCATTCCGGAGCGTAGATCCGATTGTCGTGGGAACGTCAAGCTGGTGTAGTTGTGAGTGATTTAGTTTCGAATCGTTGATCATTTGTGATCTGTAGCTTCCAGAAGACGGCCCAATTTTTCATAGTAGAGAATCAAGTTAAGAGTTTAGTTGCAGGTGAGAGCGAACAGAGCAATAACATTAAGATTGTACATCGGCTTTAGAATCTATTTACGAAATGCTTAAAGAATAATTAAATTCCCAGGGATAGGGAAGGAATAAAAACAAATTCCGTTACCAAAGGAAAAATTCTGGAAGAGGCTTTGTTTTATAGCTCGTTACACCCAAAGAATACAAACTTGGAAACTGTAAATTATAATAGTTTTGTAAATACAGTGGAGGAAGTCACAGATACATTGCAGAGGCAATTCGTAGGGAAAGTAGGTGTAAGAAAATACGTTAATAACATTGGACATTATGGATGTACGATAGTATGTAATAAAAGTTGTGAAGGACTGCTTTCTAGGTAGAACACGGCTTTGTAAGATTAACAATGGAATCTAGTCGTGCAGTATTACAGCAGAATTTTCCAAATGGTTCGTTCCACGTCCGCTACAATGACACATAAAGGATGAAGACGTATCCTATACATACATACATACATATTTAGTCAGCTCTACGACCTAGCTTCTCACACCATTTATGTTGTGTAGCGGCAGTTTAAAGTTAATTCCGAACGACAAATTTTTTGCTAGTGAAACTTTACATGGCAATTTTTATTTACTCTTAGAGTTTTTTCCAGAAATCTGCTGAGAGGCAGTCGTCGAAGAAATTTTTCTTCATATGTAGACGTCTGATCTGGGGTTTAAACCGTGGTCTCACGTCTAATAAGCCAACACACTACCTACTAGACTCCGGCGACTACTATACTGACATATTTTTATATAACTGAATATTCACTGAATAAGCCTTTTAATTCATTTCCAATACTATACCACCCACTGTTTCTATAACCAATATCATCTAAGCATTGCGCCACAAATATGTTGCACCCTTTCTTGAAAATAATAAGCAACAGCAAGAAAGCAACAGCAACTAAAAGGAAAAAACTAAAACAATTAATCACAACGTGTTTTGAATATTAAAATTGTTGAAACGTGATTTCTACGCCAAGTGTTGGTGTATGTTTCTGCCTCTATGTCTGTGTGAGTATGTGTTTGTATAAAAATAAAGTTTTCTTTATACTTTTCCAACTTTTCCTAAACACTTTGAGATTTGTAGTTATTGCTCGTTGTTGTTGTTGTTTTGCTATTGTTGTGTGTGTAATTCCTACAAGTCATTGTACCATGAGACCCTGAACAGAGACTCTGTATACAACCATATGAGTTAAATATCGTTCATATTCGTTTTATTAAATTAATATGAAATGAATGCATTTTTTTCCATTACATTTATAACCCACTGTACGTATGTATGTGTACGTGTGACAGCATATACATATGTATGTATGTATTGTAAAATGGGCATGTAATTTAAATGACGTCGTTGCCAAAAGGATAATTAGATTACATGCAAATTAAATGCACTGCAGGGAATTTTATGCATTTAAACGACAGTCAACAAGCCAGCCAACAAGTAGTCAACAACCCACCGTTGAAGCCTGAATAAATTTTTGAAATATTTTAACCCTCAAATGAGCAGATTTTATGATTCGATATTTACACACACACAAAAATAAATTTCAAATATTTTTCACAGGAAACTTGATATTTATGCAGAGCAGGGGCATAAATATTAAACATTTCAAATGTCGATGAAATTAACAATAATCGTCGAGTGCGCTCCAATTTTTAAAAATATAAATGAAAAGCTCGAAACAAAAATGTTTACTGTGATGAGTCTTACAAACGATAACGAAAAAACATTTCGGAGATCGATTTTTCATCTTCTTATTGCTGCAGATGAGCTACATAATCGACACATTTCTGATTTTTATCATTTTGATCGAGTCATAAAGATCATACCTGAATAATGATAAGCTGCACAAAACAATACACAAGCCAGATTTGACGAAAAAAAAAAAAAATTCATTGTGTTTTATCCACTATGACCTTTTCAGCTGCAGCTAAACTCTTAATTGGATTCTCTACTATGAACAATAGGGACATCTTGAGGAAGCTACAGACCACGAGCCATCAACCACTCAAAGTGAACATAAAGTGTCATCAATAATAAATCGCCTACAACTACACCAGCTCGACAAAGAGATTAATGTGTACCCACTTCATATGTTGAGTTTAGTATCGAATAATTTTTTTATAAATAGCTCGCATCCCAAGCTAGGTACGAGCAGAAGACGGTTCGCATTATATTCTGTGCTTCTCTGTTGACACTTTAGTAGTTAAAGTAACTACGTCTAAATGAATCGATTGATCAACTAGCTCGTTTCTTAACTCTTCCCTGGAGAGAACCACTAGACCACTAGACTCTATGCATTTGGAAAGTGGTTCGCAAAGAAGTTAGAAACAAAAATTAATGAAGTAATCTGCAAGCTGTATACTCTATTAAGAGAAGGACTATTTCGTTGCATACAAATGGGTCAAGAAGAGATCTTGGAACAGGAGCGAAAATTTTTGGTCCCAGAATGAAATATTCTGAAATGAAATATTCTTCCAAGCGGAAGTCTATGCAATTGAAATATGTTCTTAATTAAACTCGGATCGGAAGTATAAAAGATATAACATAGTAATACTGATAGTCAGACCGCTTTTCGCTTTTCGTCGGATCTTATGACGTTAAATCTAATGTAGCCTAGAATTGTCTGGGGAATCCGTAACGGCTTGGTAAGTGAAATATGGTTATCCTTCTTCTGGGTGCCAGGTCATGTAGAAATTCTTGGCAATACGTAAGCACATGAGCTTCATTAATCAAGTTTTAGGTGGTAAGCTGGTAATTTAGTCCACTGTATAGTGGCTCTTCTGTGAGAATTTTTTTGTTATTTGCTAATCGTAGTGCCAATGCTTTCCCAATAAGTGTTATTGCCCGACCTTGATTTGATGTTAGTACCATTATATGAATATGACTTAACATAATAGCCTTTCATTTTATATCTCATTCTCTCTCTGTTTCTCTCTCTAAGTCAATAAGTCTTCAGAAATATTACAAAAAAATGTTTAATTATAGGGGACGACTCAATGAGAACGTGACTCTTTGGTTTCCCAATTTTTAAATAAGAAAACCATACTGCTCCTGTCAAAATATAGGCAAACTGCATCAGTCGATTGACTGGCATAAGTTTGATAACCATTAACAGCAGCCTACTGTACAATAAATTTTGTGTGTTCAGTAAGCATTTATTTTGAGGAGCTATTTTTTTATAAGTCTTCTGACATCTTTGCATGATCAATTTGAAATTGTATTGTCTGATCTAAGTTTGTAAGTGCAAGACATAGGCATCTCACTTGTCTCATATGATTGAATCATGAATAAACTCATGAGTATAGAAACTTTGTTATAATTTGACAAGAGTGTTTGGTGTTGATCAATCACAGTATGGAAGAGTTTTGGAGTTGTTTTGTAACCGTGTGCTAATCACTACACATTAGCGACTAAACTTCAATCAAGTTGGACTAAATTGGCTATGGGAAACCTTCATATCGATAGATGATGTGATTCAGATGATTTAATCAGAACTTAAAAAAAAAATTATCATATTTGATCCAGAAAAAGTCCACATTTGCATCAGAACAATGGAAAGAGTTCCATATTGCAAATTGAATAATTCGGCTACGAATTGCCACAACCGGTAATTTCTCTGGTTTTTGATCCATGTACCATTTTTTTGTTTTCAAACCTGAAGCTTTGGTTCAGAGTAAAGCAATTTGACTGCAACTGTTGGACAAATCAATTTTGATGTATCGGTTGCTGTCTTCTATAATGGCAAGCAATATTTTTCTTTTTTACATTGGATTGGATGGATGGGATTTTTATAAGATTTTCTTTTTTATTTTATGAGCCTAGAAAGTCAATTTCTAGAAATTTATATTCTACGTGAAACTTAGAAATTTCATTTTTAAAATCCTTAAGTACAAATTAAAAATTTGAAAATTTTTCGTTTTTAAGCCGGGTGTCTTCAAGGCACCTCTCGTTTATTTTACATGCTTAACATACGTATTATTTTTTATATTTTTTTTTTCTTTTCAAATTTTATTATACAGATAAATATTGTGAGGTTCATTTTATTTATTTATTTATTAATTACAATACAATTACAAATTATATTTAATTATATACGAGCTGAGTAACTTCGACCATGTGCTCGGTGTAGTGTCAGAGACCAGAGTCTCTGGTGGGAATCGAACCCACGACCCTCACGCTAATAGTCTAGTACACTACCCACAAGACTACCAGGGCACTCAAGGGTCATTTTAAAATCGAATAAATCTTATGAATTAACCCCCTTCGCCTATTAAGGTTTAATGTTTAAAATGACATGCAAAATAGAAGAGAAAAGTTTCCATATGGCAGCCTAGACAGCTTGAAATTATGCAGTGTTGATGTGCAACAAGCCGCTTAAAGATGAAGATGAGATAGATGAGATGACAAATTCAATGATTTTTAATTGATAAAACACAGACAAAAATTAATAAATAATTACCTTGACAAACAAACGAAGTGCATAAGTGATGTTTAAATAAATCTGGAAATAATTTTTAATTTTTTTTATTATTTTTTTGTTTTTGTTTTTCTTACTTTCTTTTAATTTATTCGGAAGCAAATAAATAATTTTTGCAAAAAGTATTTGGTTTTCTAAAGGAAATTTTCGAATTTTATTTTGCAAACGAATTTAAATTATTCTTGAATATAAATTTTAAACTAAAAAACACTTTAAAAACACTGGCATTTATTTTTAAATTTAAATTATTTTTTTCACTTTCCAATACAAAAAAAAAATTAATTTTTTTCTTGATGAAAAATTTGTTTAACTTGTGCAATAAATTTCACTTTTTGAAGAATTATTTACTGAGTGTGGTTTCTTTGTTTTGTCACTTGAATGTGTATGTTTTTTTCTTTTGAAAGATTAAATAAATATTTATTTAATGTAACAATATTGTAGGAGAGAATTTTAAACTGTCTTGGAACGCGTCAACTAACCAACTGAGTTCAGACAAAGTCGTTTATTAGAAGCTTACAAAATGCAGTCAATATTCAGCGGGATGTCTAATATATTCATGTGATTCATGTTTCATCTTTTGTTGGCTGTATTACGTTACGTTATTGTGTAATTGTCTTTACCGCACCGTACCATGGGTTTTGCATTTTTTCTGTGCTTTTTTCTTCTTTTTTAGTTTTTGTTTTGCCTTATATTTCACATAAAATGCTGGCAGGCTCTGGTTGCCTTAAACTACCTGCTGTTATTTGCCATTTTTTTTGCCTACAATATGTTGTCTAACAAATGCAACTGTGCTGCGTTGCTCGTCATGTTGCTTATCATGGGGAAAACGGTGGCATTGTTAATAATACTGGTGACGAAATTCCTCATGATTATATTGTTGCCTAGGCCTCGTATATGTCCTCAGTAGGATAGGTTGTATCTCTAATAGAAAAAGGTATGTGTATTGCAGTTTATTAAGCACCATTACCATCATTTGCAAAAACCAAAAGCAGTTCTAAAAGCATGCAACAAAAAAAAGGTAAAACCCGACCTACCTACCTCTACCCAGCTCCACTTCCATCACGAAATGTAACATAAAACACGAAGTCAAGCATTAAGCAAGAACATTGGTGTGTTGTTTCTCATGTAAATGCAACACGTTGAAATCCACTGCCACCGCCCCATTCTCTACGCTCAACATAGTTTATATAAACGCTCAAATTGTTTAACAAACACATTGCAACAGCAGCTTTCGTTTCTGGCAGTCAAAGTATTTTCAAAAAAAAAAAAAAATTCAAACTCCCACCAACTGTGTGTGGCATTTCTACAAGATTGCGACACATCCGTTTCCGGTATATGTCACCTCTTCTTTCCCTGCACACACACACATCGAAATAAATATCTAAACATTTCAAACAACTGCCTGCCCCATACAATACATTCCTCATTAAGAACTTCATTAAGCCGCATGCAACAGGCACCTCTAACTGTTGCGCTTTCTCTAGGGGAATTTTAGGTTCGCATTTCAAATTGTTTTTCAAATTTTTTCTCCACACAAACAAAGTGAAAAAAACTGATTTTTCTCCTTAGAAGGGGAATTTATTTATTCTCTTAGATTTGTATTTTCAGTAAGAGAGTATGTGTGTGTGAGAGAGAGAGAGAGAGACAAGTCATTAGTTTATACCTGTTGCCTTTTGTTTATTTCGCAATAATATTTTTCACATATTTTTGTCTACATAGCTGCTCTCACTGTTCAAGCTGCACCCAGTTTTTCTATGTAGTGGTTTAAGAGAGAATTTTCGCTCACTTATACTGTTGCAGTTTCATAGCGGTTATGTTCTCTTTAATTTAATTTAAAGCAGTGTTGTGAAGTGTTAAAGAGACGAAATTTGGTAGACTTAATACCACAGGTAAGTCTTTTTATATGTTTCTGCAGCTTTAGAACCTGGTTAAAGGGACATTGCAGTAAGACATAATAATGGTGTTACTATTGATTCAAAAATATAGGCGACAAAGCTAATTGTTTTCCTCAAATGAGCAAATAAGTTGTCTGTATAAAAAATACAAGTCTCGACCAAAAAATGCAAGTCATCGACCTAATATGTACAAGTTATTGACCAAAAATGCAAGCCATGGACACAAGAAATGCAAATCATCAACTAAAAAAATGCAAGTCGTCGACTTAAAACATTCAAATCATCAACCATAAAAATGCAAGTCATCGACCATAAACTGCAAGTCAGCGATGAAAAAAAAAGCAAATCATCATCAAAAAAAAAAAAGAATGTAATCGACCAAAAACTGCAATTCATCAACCAAAAAAATGTAAGTCATCGACCAAAAAATTCAAGTCAGACACACAAAAAAATGCAAGTCATTGTTGGAAAAAGTGCAAGTCATCAACCAAACAAAATTCAAGTCATCGATCAGAAAATGCAAGTCAGCGACCAAAAAAAATGCAAGTCATCGGCCAAAAAAATGCAAGTGAGCGACCAAAATATGGCAGTCATTGTTCAAAAAAATGCAAGTTATCGTCCAAAAAAATGCAAGTCATCTGCCAAAGAAATGCAACTTGCGAGAAATACGGCATTTTATTGTCTCTATATAAGTATATATAAGTGTATGTATATTAACTCAATGAGAATTATTATTTAAGTCCATTTAACTAAAATTTCATTTTTATCCGTATTTACATAGAGCACTTTTATGTTGCAAATTTAAAGGAAACAATTAGCTTCGACGCCTTTATCTCCGGATTTGAGTAACGCCTGACCGTAAGGGAGAATGTGAATCGAAAGGAATGAAATGGTATATGCGATCAGACAGTCGTAGTCTAGTAGGTAGTGTGTTGGCATATTAGACGTGAAGTCACGGTTTAAACCATCTCCACATCTAAACGAAATACGATTAAAATATTTCTTCGAAGACTTCCTCTCAACAGATTTCTGGCAAAAAATATCTGAGAGTAAATAAAATTGCCATGAGAAATTTCTCAAGAAATCTGTTGTTCGGAGTAGACCTTAAACTGTAGGTCCCGCCACTCATGTATGTATTTTATACACACAAAATGAGTGGTGTGACAAGCTAGGTTGTAAACCTGACTAAAGGGTTGTAATGACCAATTATATATGTATGTATGTATGCGACCAGAAAGATAAGACGTGAAAATCGTTTGAAAACAGTTTCTTTTTTATTTCCTTTAGGTTTATCACAATGCATCTCCATCTTCTTATTCAATTTTAGTTTTGGCTTGAGTTTATATTGTCTTGTTTGAGATTCTTTAATCAAAATTTTGTAGCTCAAGGGATGACTGATGTGTTGTTGCAGGTCTCAAGGTAATAAGAGGCTTCGGAATAGATTATTGAAAAGAGGAACTTATGCCCTGACTTTTTTGAAAACTGAAAAACTTCATGCCAGTTCAAGATCGGTCTCACTAGTCTTCAGTAACTAACTAATCTTTATCTAATCAGGCCTCACTGGAAACCCTGGGCTTTAGAACATATTCTTAATTGGCTTGATTCGTTTTCTGCTGGACACTGAATCCAAATGTTACCATAAACATGCGAAAAGGTCTACAAGGCCAACCTTGAATGAATTTATTCAACACCAAGGATTTCTAAATGGATAAGGTATGTCAAATATATCACAGTTTTATGTTTTTCCTAATCGTTCAAGTGTATGGGGCTTTCCAAAAATAAATCAACAGCCTTCTCCAAAACCGTTGAATTAAACATTTAAATCCAGCTGCCATACTTAAATTATTTTTAAATGCAAACTAATGTTTTCACTGATTTTTATCAAAGTTGAAAAGCCAACCATATGTTGTTCGAAAAAAAAACCAGAAGTATTGTGCTAAAACTTGTAAACATTCCGAAACATTTTCCAACACTAGCAATACATCAACAAGTACAACAACAACATAAAACTGTTGCTTCCTTTGGTAGTCCTTTTGAAGACTCCCTATGAAGTCAACTAATTTATAAGCTCTGCACATAAAATGAGTGCAAGAAAACACAGTCACAACCGCAACCATTAATTGAGACATTGTAACGCTTTCGTTAGCAACTGTTGCTCACACTATTAGCAACAGGTAAAGCAACAGTTTAGAAAACGTCAGGAAAGCCAAAAAAAGAGAGCCGAATAATTGCAAAACATAATGAGAGGAGAGGTGAAAAAAACTGAATGAAAAAAGAGAGAAAAAAGCAAAAACAAACTGTACTAGTGTAGGTGAGAAATTGACTTTGCGAATATGCTATACACAACTACCAACATCAGAAATAAATGTAAAAAACATGAACATGCGCATTAAAGTAGGCAACAAAATATTGGAAAAAAAAACAAAAAAATTCACATAAGAAATCTTGAAAATATTTCTGAAATTTTACTTCCTGCAGTATATCCAGAATACAAAAAATGTAATTTAACTTTGTGCCCAAAAGCTGTAAGCTACGCTCCTGTCTTTTTTTTCCTTCTATGTAAGAGTATTTGTAAGTCTCACTTATACATCTACTTACTCTCTTGAATAAACAACCCTCTAAGCTTATGTAATAGTTTTCTTTCTATTTTTTTGATGATGTTTTGTTTTCTATTTTTCTTTTTTATTTCATTTGTTGTTGTTGCGGTCGATGTTGTATGTATATATCAATATTTTACTTGTTGCAAACTATACTCAACTGTTGCATGCTGGTTCGATACCCCTCCAAGTGTTTCATACTTCATATGCTTCATATATGATGTCTACCTTTTCGCCTTCCTTTTCTTTCTTTCTTCCTTTGTGGTTTATATCGTTTCATGTAAGTGAGTATAGTTATGTGACTGTGTGTGTGTTTGTGTGCTTGAGTTTTATAAGCACGGATATCCATTTTAAACGTTTTCTAATTACGTTTTGAAAGATTTAATTTAGTTTTAGAGATTTAAGCAGATTTTTGTTACATTTTAAAACAATTTTAGGAAAATACCTTTAAATTCAACACAATTTTAAACACACACAGCTTTCAGAATGAAGTAAAGATATATGAAATTAAAATTATGCATAGTCTTGTGAAGATTTAAAGACTAAATACACCATTGCTAAAGATAGCTCCACTTCTTGGACAGTCATAAGGATTTACTTCAATTCTAGGTTGTTCTCATCTACCCAGAATCTCTTACATTCTGTATTACTATGTATATATGCCGCAGCTTGTATGGCTTCCTTTACCTGTAGACTGTTAGGATTCTACTAGTCACTATTCAGAAACGCTCTTCTGCCATTTTCTAACAGTTTCGTCTTTATTAGGAGCCTCTTGATCCTCTGCAATTATTCTTAATCCCTACCTACTACCACATACATACATCACATCTCTTTTTCTAATAGTTTTAAAAACGACAATTTGTTCACATTTTTCGGAATCTGAAATTAACTTTTCATTTGTCGAATATACCCTGCCAAGCTTCTGTTCTCATTTTATAGGAAAAGTTACAGAAGTTTCGCTTAGACAACGAAAATGAGAACGAAATGTCATTTTAGAATCTCACAATGATTTCCTCTTAGCGTATTCTTAATTCAAAAACTTGTTGTTTTATTCCATATTTATGGTCCTAACAGAGAACCTTCATTTGTTATCACTTACAGATAGAATGGTACGTATATTCCCAGTAATTAATGAAAATGATATCCCATACACCCGGCTTTGTCTGTAGAAGAATCTCTGAATCTTGGGAAAAGTTAGCTACAAGGGGGAATTGAATGATACTTATTCCAGTTGGTCTTTGTGGTTTTAAATTAATTTCCTACTGACATCTATTATATGGAGAGTAATCCAGACTAACTATGCAATCAACAACATATTGTATTGCTGTACCCTTTCTCTTTCATAAGTTGCACCTTTGGTGGCAATACTGTGAAGCTGGATGTGAATGGTCTCTAATCCAGCCCTACTTTCTTCTTCTCATTTTTCTGTTGATGACTTTTATTTTGGTTGATGACTTCTCTATATGGGAGAGAGTTACATTATTGGATGTCTTCCCCTCTCTTTTTTTTTGTTAGCGTTTCCACTGTTTTGATTCCTTTATAAGATACTCTGCCACTTGGACTCGAACTGTGCTCGGGACTGGTTATTCGTCCATGGGAGAGTACATTTGACGTGGCAAGGAATATCTTCTCTTGAATTGGGCTCCATTAAGGCCTGTGTTATTTGGTGGCCCCCAGCCTGACAGATTCTTAGTAAGAGGCGCTTAACACCTTAATCCATGATAATTCTTAGTTATTGCTCCTCAACAGCTTTTCTGACATAGGTGAACCTGCTAAAGAGACAATTGCTCTTCGTCAGTATGTCCACCTTACTCTTTTGCAGTATAAGCTTTCACACAACGACAAGGTGATTGTTCTTCGTGACTAGTTGCTGAACAGATGGCGTATTATAGTTTCAATGATACGACTAAAAAATAAAACCGAATGCTAACTATGGCTAGTGAATTTGACATTACCTTTCATAAAGGAGTGTCATGCAGTGTGCTTCTATTATATGTAGGATATAAGTAGCATTAGGCAGAGTGTCTGCACAAAATGTAACGAAACAAAAGCAGCAGTTGATAGCCAAGTAAATCTCTTCGAATTGGTACACACATGTATTGCATGACCATTTGGATGTTGATCGGAAAGTATTTTTGGTAAAGAGGAGCATAACTCAGGTATTAGGAGGTATAAATAAGTCAACGACTTTTTAAATTTTCTGCCTTTAATTCGAATAATTAGAATAAGTTACGTCAATTAGTTAGTGTTTGATTGCCATTGATAACAGCTTTTTACATGATTTAAGGGAACAAATTGAGGAAGTGAATTTCGTTGCTCACCAAAAATTATTTTTTGCTGTCGAAGACCATCACTTAAACGAAGGTTTATTGAATTTCGTTGTAATCTTTTAAACAAGAATGGTTGGAATTGGATCTGGGGTCTGATCCGATAAATTGGCACTGATTGGGTCATACAGATTACCTAACCAGACCAGCGTGCTTCAGATGCAAATTTTTGGTATTGCACAAGCTACACTCATGGTTGAAACCGGAGACCTACATCCTTCTAACTAACAATCAAAGGAGCTGCATATACTCTCTACACCGTAAACGTCGACACAACACCAGCCTCTTCTGGATTTCGTGCCACTGCGGCATGGGGGGAAACGAAAAGCCGAATGAACAGAAACGGAAGGGATCGGAGATGTCTGAGAAGAAGACGATAGATGTAATATATGAGACCCTACAAGAATAAATTTCCAAATTGAAAAAAGCAGCACAGTCCAACAGACCTGGTTGCCGAATTTCAAAACTGCTGTGCTCTGTAGTGGACCTGGGAACAACTTGAGTTCGACAAGAGAACGGTTTGCATTCTAACAGGAATTCTAACGGAGCAAAACCTTTTATTCGAGTGCCCTGCTTTTCAGAACAGACGTCATCGGATTTTGGGAAACAGAACATGAAGAACTGGGCACGGTGGTGAACGTGCACTGAAAGAACTGGCCGGTTCCTACCACTAACCGGTGAATTCGCCTACAAAACAGTAAAGTTGTTATATTATCTTTCATTGGCATTCCCAACAAAATTTATTTTAATTTCAATTTAAAATTTTTCCTTAAATTTGAATTCCAGGCAGTGTTTACTTCACATCAACAAAAAAAAGTAAGAATAACTGTGTCTTCGTTTTTCAATAAGAAATTTATACAAATCCACAGATTATATTATGCAAAATACTTCTTGAATATACTTCTTATTTCTGCTGTTTTCTTCTATCATTTTCTCATTCCTGATATTTTTTTTTTTGTATTCTTCTACGATGCATTTGCCAGAAAATTTATTGCAGACCCCTAACTGGTAAGACAGCAACTGAAAAATATAAAGGAATACAGGGAAGTCTGTAAATATATGTATACGTGTATATATGTGTACAAATGTATTACCATATGAGTTGTTGGTTATTGTTTATCCTTCTGGACTTTATCAATAATATCCTCGTGAGATCACATGTATAAATTTTTATTTTATTTTGCCATAAAAAAAACCTATGTACGTACGTACGTACGTAAATATAATTCTTATCCTATTTTTATTTCTTTTTTTTTATTATAATAGATTTTTCTAGCTTTTTTTTGTATCATAGTATGCATTTATAAGTTTTCAATGTCCACACATATTATGTCTGCCAGGATCTATCATTTTTCCATTTTGTTGATTTTTCCATAAGAAACCTGCATAAAAAAGTTTAAATTTTCTTTAAGAAAAATATTTAATTCCTATGGCTGTTGATTCCATGAAATTTCTTTAAGGTCAGACATAAAAATAAATTTTAAAATAAAATTTTGATTCCGTTTTAAATGCAGCAGATGTACTCAGATAGTGTGATAATAGTTATGGAACCGTATGTTAAACATTTATTGTTTAAAAGTTAAGTAAAAGTGTCGGATGTAATCGAATTTTCACCCCAAAAATCTTAACTTCTTAATTAATTATTAATTTATAAGAGAAAAAAATAATGAAAAATTTACGTAAACACGTCTATCAATATTCGTTTTCTCTTGAAGCTCTCTTAATGCAGAATGAGATATTTGTTTTGGGGGAACAGAACGGAAACATTTTGATAAACGAGTATTCTTTTTTTTTTTTTTAAATCAAATTTGTCGAGGATGTTATTGGTTAGTCGTATATGTTTTTCCAATAGATTCAGCTCGTTCTTTCCTGATCAAGGTTTATGCACTAAGGGAGCGTAGTATATTTCCAATGCTCACAAATATTGTCAAATTAAAAAACAAAATTAAGAATTCAATGAACACGAGATAGCATAAGGATCTTGAATTCATCAGTCACTGTCCATGAATGACAAAGGTTTCTTAATAAAATTTCGTATCATTTCGCCATTAAAAATTGCCTGGAGGGTACAGGCTTTGGTGATATGGGTAATAGTTTGAGGATTGATTGTATTAAGTGGTGTGGCCATATATCACCACTGCACTATTGGAAAGAAGACTGATAGGCTCAGTACTCCATAAAGTGGCTGGTGAGTGAGGATTAAAGTAATGCACACATATGTACATACTATACATAATTGGTCATTACAACACATCAGTCAGGATTACTACCTAGCTTCTCACACCACTTATGTCCTGTGAGTTAATTTTAATAATGAGTAACGCAATCTACAGTTTAAAGTCAAGTCTAAACTACAGATTTTTGAGAGAAACCTTTCATTTCAGAAATCTTCTGAGAGAAAGTCGACGAAGAAACATTTTTTCATATTTCGTTCATGTGGAGATATCTGACTTGGGGTTTGAACAGTGACTTTACGTCCAATAAGCTAACATACTACCTATTAGATTACGGCTGCTCTATTATAATATTTCTCCGTTTATTATTCTCTTATTTCTCTTCTTTAATTTTAGCACATAAACAATCATTGAGGACTAATATGTTGAGTAATTTCCCGTCCAACACACACGTACACATACATACATAATTGGTCATTACAACCCTTCAGTCAGGATTTCGACCTAGCTTCTTACACCACTTATGTTGTGTGCGTTAATTTTATACATGAGTGGCGGGACCTACAGTTTAAAGTCGACTCCGAACGACAGATTTTTGAGAAGCGCTTCGTGAAAATTTTATTTACTCTCAGAATTTTTGTCAGAAATCTGCTGAGAGGCAGTCGCCGAAGAAATATTTTTTTTTTCATATTTTGTTTTGATGCCTGACCTGGGATATGAACCCGACCTTTATGTCAAATAAGCCAACACACTACCTATTAGACTACGGCGACTACACACACCAACTGCTAACTCACTGCCGAAATGAAAAGCTTGAAGTGCATTATTTTAATAAGATTAACCTTGAAGGTCTTGGATTTCTGCCGTTCGGAGTCAACTTTAAATTTTAGGTCGCGCCCCTCATGTATAAAATTAATGTGATGTGACAAGCTAGATCGTAATCCTGACTGAAAGGTTGTAATGGCCAATTATGTTATGTACATATGTATACTTCGCTTTAAAAATACTCTCGAGTACCAACTATGCTATTGTAGGCCCTAAGGAGGCCTCTATTGTGGTTTTGCTCATGTAAGTTTTTATTTCTACTCCACTGCCTTACAAATCCTAAGAACCCTTTGAATGATATTCAAAGTCTATTAAAATTTTTCCAAAACTATATTTTCTCCATTGGAGGGTCAGTCGACCAAACTTCGTGAAAGAATTCTGCATGTGGGCAAACGCTGGTTATGTTGAATATTTCATTCCCCAGTTTTTATTTCCACAGTTCGGCAGTATACCATTTTTATCATCCATATATCGCAATTAAGCGTCTGAGTTTCCTTATAATTAGACCCAACAGGTCAAATTAATCGTCTGAGTTTCCTCATAACCATATGCAGCAGGTCAATTAGTTCAAATACAAGATAGAAACCAAAGCACTTCCTTCTTCTATAGCATAATGTTGGCTATGTAGCCAATAGATTAAGAAACAAGAACAGTCTGTTGGGTATGCCCTTAATAATTTCCTGGCAACTCTCAACGGGTATTTCAATTATAATTAAGGATGTTTATAAAAGTATACATCTTTGGTGATGCCATGATACCATCTGCAGGGAAGAATATGACCTTTCACTATTAATTTTCAGCTCATTAACCCGCTAGGGTTTTTAAAAATTTGTTTCTTGATAAATAGCATTCGTATAAAAGAGTGATCTCGTGTTCAATTAAGTGATCTCAATTATACCGAAAGTATTTGAAGAGACTTAAAGATTCATTTAAGGGCTCTTGGCCCTATTCTTCGGACTTAGCTCTCAGTTACTATGAAGGAGCCTAACGTATGAAGTAGTCTGCTATCAAACACAAGCAGATCTTCTTCAAATTTTGACAGAAGACTACTGCCATGTAAAGCTAATTTATGGACATTCAACAAATGACATGGTGGAAGCTAATCTAAATATACTTTCGTTTGTAGGACACTCAACAGTCTACCCTTTAACCCCTTTTCTGCTGAAGTAAAATTTGAACACAAATTATTTTTACCGTTTTTTTTTTCTTTTACGAATACTACCAAAATACTAATCAAGATGGCATTTCCTTTTTGATTATCTGCCTTAAAGTCAAATAAGATGAACAAAAAATTGTATTTTCTTAACGAAAATCATAAATTTTATTGGCATTTTGTACCAGAAATTGTACAACAACAGCAAAAAAACAAGAAAAAAGAAGGACTAAGTACTACAGAAAAAAATATATATTCTGAGGAGGGGCCCACATGCTGAGTTAAACATGAAAAAAGAAACAGAAAATCGAAATAATTTAAGAAGAAATCCCTGAAACTTTGATTAGCAACTAAGGGATTGACAAGAAAACAAAAAAAAAAAAAAGAACGAAGAGAAAGAAAGGGGAAACTCAAATAGTACATTTGAAGGCTAATCGTTCGATATGCTTCACCCTGCCCTATCTTTGTTTATTAGGAACATGACCTAGTAGGTCTTTAGGTTAGGTTAGAGGACGTGTACTTGTCAACTGTGGTCGAGGTCAACTGAGGTCGAATTGACCCATTGTACAACGTCTCAGCTTCTCACACCACTCATATTGTGTGCGTTAATTTTATACGTCAGTGGCGGGACCTACAATTTAACGTCGACTCCGAACGACAGATTTTTGAGAAACTTTTTCATGGCAAATTTTATTTACTCTCAGAGTTTTTGCCAGAAATCTGCTGAGAGGAAATCGCCGAAGAAATATTTTTTTTCTATTTCGTTTTGATGCCTGACCTGGGATTCGAACCCGGGCTTTACGTCTAATAAGCCAACACACTACCTACTAGACCACGGCGACTTCAAGAAGGTCTTTAGTTGAAAACAAAAAAAAAAAAAACATTTCTTAGCTATTCCCATCATTTTCTGAAGGTGTCGATTTTAAAACACAATAACAGAGGAGATGTTCTGCAGTCTTCTGCTCTTCTACATCATTGCAGCAGTCCTTATAGGGCATTTTCAACGTCTATTGTTATATACAGTGTTGGAAAAAATAATAGAAACGCATCAAATTTTTATTATTTCCTTAAATTTTTATTTATCTTTAAGTAAATAAAAAAAGGTATATACATAAACTTAAAAGTATCCCCATTGTCATTTACATTAGCAAGAATTTAACAGCGATTTCCAACAATAAAAGTTTATTACGAAAAAGTATACAATATTTTACTGATAAACTAGTAATCGTTTCTATTATTTTTTCCAACACTGTACATACATACATACAGTGGCCAGTTTATCCCCCAATGGTTGCTATGAGATTCTTAAGAAGAAATCTAGGTAGACTGAATGCAACTCTTTTACTGCGCTTACCTATTGCGGACTTGAATCGGGGTCATTGGAGCTGACTCGCACTATCATCGTCTAGCCAACTCTACAAATTTTAGAACATCGTTTACCATTTCAGTTCTGGTCAAGTATTTGTTGGCAAGAGAACAGATGATATGAGCTTGGTCGAGATCGAGTCCACCGAACGTTGGGCTGCCGTAACAGAGAGTGAAGGATAAGGCTACAACGCAAAGAAGAAAGAATGTGATTTTGACGTTCATTCTTCGGCATTCTTCGACAGCTGAGCGGCATCATTGTCTAGTAGACCTAAGAAGCATTGCACTGAACCAAATGTCGCCGTAGTCTAGTCGATAGTGTGTTTGCTTAGGATAAGCCCAGCTCAGACATTTCGAACAAAACGAAATATGCAAAGAATATTTTTTTAGAGGACTTCCTCTCAGCAGTCTGTTGGCAAAAACTGTGAGAGTAAATAAAATTGAGATGAAAAGTTTCTCAAATCTGTCGTTCAGACGTTAGACTGTAGGTTCCGCCATTTATGGATAAAATTAACACACTATGGTCAATTCACACAAGCCGTTGTATCGGTGTATTGAGTGTATTGTTGGACGATTATACAACAGTGTATGCTTGTTGTTGATAATTTTCATGTAAAAATTCGATACACTTATACACATTTTTTTCATATGTTTTTAAAAGTTGTATTGGTTTCGTGCTATCAAACTGTGTGAATGAAAAAAATGTGCATATGTTTTCATGTGTTTTTCAGAAGTTGTGTTGGTTTCGAGCTATCAAATTGTTTGAATGCCAAAAAAAATACATTTGGAATACGAAATACACAATACAGCATAGCATTGAGCGTTCACAAACAACCAAGAGTATTCAATTCAACATACACGATACAAAGTCGTGTGAATTGCCCATATATATATGTGGTGTAAGAAACTAAGGTTGTAATCCTGGCTAAGCAATTGTAATGATCAATTATATGATCGAATACTTATACGGGCAAGGGGGCATATGACGTCAGCTTAGTTGAGTTCACCAAGTTTGTCGTTTATACCCTATGTAGAGCTCCTGTTGGGTTGAGATATTAGAGGAGAATGAACCCAATTTTGTCATTCATTCATTCATATACTTACTCTAAAACTAAGATACATCCATTTCGTGTATAACATGGTATGATAAGTGACAAATTTATATTGCTTCTGGATAAGAAACACTGTAGTTCCTCAGATATCACTCCGTTGACGTAATCGATATCAGATCGGTAGGTACGGAAATAAATAAATAATCTGAAAATGAATCATATTTGACTGATTATCCAACACTCCGATGCTTTCATCGTAGTCCTCCTATCAGGTGATCCATTTATCGGTTTAAATTTAAACCATTGGTAGTTTCGAATCTCGCAACACTTATGTCATTCTATTCTGTCACAAAATTCAGTGTATTATCGCCGCTGAATGTAATGAATCGATTTATGCTTGAGCAACGTCAACGATTTTGCCAAAAAAAATTGATCTTTTCGGACGACGCTCATTTTCATCTTGGTGGGTACGTTAATAAGCAAAATTGTCGTATTTGGGGCTCAGAAAAACCCTCACGTGGTCTTACAGAAACCAATGCAGCCACTACAAGTGACTGTTTGGTGCCGCTTGTAGAGCGGAGGCTTCTTTGACCCACATTTCTTTGAAAACAAGAATGGCGCAACGGTCAATGGAGTCACCTACCGTACCATGATAAACAATTTTTTTGTACTTACTCTTCACGGTATCGATGTGAATGATGTATGGTTTCAACAGGATGTCGCAATTTGCTACACATCTCATGCCATAATCGATTTATTGCGTCAAACGTTTGATGGCCGTTTAATCAGCCGAAATGGTGATGTCAATTGGCCGCCAAGATGGTTCGAATGGACACCGTTGGTGTATTTTCTGTGGGGTGCTATTAAAGAGAAGTATTATGGCGACAAACCAGAGACAATTGAGCATTTGAAGGCCAACATTCATGATGATATTGCCGATATACGACTCCATACACTCGAAAAAAAAACGAGAAAATTGGTCCGATCGAATGCCCCAGTTGGGGCAGCCATACGAATGAAATAATATTCCATTTCTAACCGGAACAATTGTACTTCACAACAAAAGAAAAAAATTTCTTATTTGTTTTATCGCATTTTGAAATTTAAACTTTTAAATGGTCCACCTTCTATAAATAGAGTATGGAACACCAATCGACGTGCTTGACGTCCGATCGGTTGGTCCTGAAATAAATAAATAATCTGACAATAGTTCATAATTGACTGATTCAGCAATTACTTTCATCATAGCTCCTATGTTATCGTTTCGAAATTGGAGTTCACAGGAATCTGTGAAATCTTCCAAATCTGATGGAATTTGTGAGGTATGGCCAGTCCACTAAAGCTCATCTACTCTTACTGGAACTTGTATATTCTTGTACTCTAAACAGAAGCTCAAGTGGCAGAGGATAATTATAAGATGACATCACAAAAACTGACTTACAAATCCATAGCAGAAGAGGAGCACATTTAGCCATTATTCAAATCCGGAGAGCATTTAACCCTTCTGCATCCCTCGGATATGTGCCCTTCCTATGATCCTTTGGGTCAATATGACCCAAGGTTAAAATGTAAACAAAATTTCATACAAGAAATTCATTTGTTTTATTGCTTTTTTTATTAAGTATAATAAAAAATAATGATAACTAAAATAAATAAGTCATATATGGCGGGCTTTGATGGAATGTATTGCCAAAAACTGCACCGACCTCGAAATGGAACCAATTGTTCATCTACAGTAACATTTTCATGATGATTTTAAAAAACTTTGAGCTGATTACTCCACTTATGTCAAACGTTTCTTATCGGTGCTAGTTTGTCACGAAGTCTTCTTTCTTCTCTATCTTCAGAGCTGTCAAACCGTAGGCACTTTGATATACTCGCAAATCGCTTGAGACTCATTGTTGCTCGAAAAACAGGTCTTCCGTTTTTCTCATTCCACAAGCTAGTGCAATTTTCTCCATGAGATTTAGCTCTATCATATCAATGTTTTGCCAGTTATTTTCATATAATTCTACACTTTTTTGATTTGTCATTTGGATCACAGTATTTTTTATATTTTATGATATAAACAAATCGAACGAACACATTTATTTATCTGTTACCATAGATGTTGCTTTTTTTGGTAGATCAATAAAATTTGATTTTTCGGTAACCTGCCTGTTTGAAGTGGTGGTAGTTCTTTCCAATAAGTGCTTTCGATAAATAAGTGCTGTGACCTATTCCTACCGCATCTTTCACCACCACGCTTTCAACGCTATTATTTGATGATGAATATGGTTCGTCTTCTGCATCGCTATCGGATGAAAAAATTTCATCACTATCATCAAAAATATCATCATCTTCGTCATTCATTATTTGTTGCAACTGAAGATCATTAAGAATCTGAAGCAATTTCATTATGAAACAATCAAGTATTAGAAATTTTATTTTACAATACTTACTTTTCTTCTTTGTGACATTACGTAAAAATATTCAATTATGATGAATTACAAAAAAATATATGTATGCACTCTGAACACCAAAAATTAAGCTGAACTCATTGAACGAAAATATTCTAATGTGAAAAATTCGGCACGCACGAAAAAATGGGTGTGAAAAATTTAGCACGCAAAAAAAAATGGGTGTGAAAAATTTATCACGCACGAAAAAATGGGTGTGAAAAACCGTGGCACGTACGAATTCACACCCATGGAACGTGCGAATTCACACCCGTGAACGTGCAAATTCACACCCGTGGAACGTGCAAATTCACACCCGTGGAACGTGCGAATTCACACCCGTGGAACGTGCAAATTCACACCCGTGGAACGTGCAAATTCACACCCGTGGAACGTGCAAATTCACACCCACGGAACGTGCGAATTCACACCCATGGAACGTGCGAATTCACACCCGTGGAACGTGCAAATTCACACCCGAGGAACGTGCAAATTCACACCCATGGAACGTGCAAATTCACACCCGTGGAACGTGCGAATTCACACCCGTGGAACGTGCAAATTCACACCCGTGGAACGTGCGAATTCACACCCGTGGAACGTGCAAATTCATACCCATGGAACGTGCAAATTGTATTATTATTATTAAATAAAACAGATTATATTATTGTTATTAATTTATTTAGGAACCGTCGCTAAATGCGACTGTCCATTATAAGGTTTTTATTATGAATGTCTTTACTTATTATTACTTAATTATTTAAAACTAAACAAAGGTAAAATATCTTATGTTCTACAATAATATTATATGTGGGAATATGCTGAGACAGCTAAATACATGCTGTCCCAACATTTATGCAGTGTGGACACATTCATACTACAATGCATGAATATCCAGTTGCATGCAGAAGGCATACACTGGTCGACCAGTCAAACACACTACACCTCCCTTTTTACGGAAGAATAATCAATTCGACATTGATTATTCTTTTACATTTTTGACTTAAAAAAAAAATTAAAAATATAATATATTTTTTTTTTTTAATAATAACAATTCTCATTTTATGTGCCATAATGTTATTATTAAAGATTTTATTACAACGTGGAATTAAATAACAAATATGATAAACAATATTATTTATCAACTAAGTGTGCGATATACACACTTCAGTTGGGTAATTTCTTTACTCTATTTTTGTGAACGGTGAATGATTTACCGTTTGAGTCCGTTAAGGTGATGTTATTTGTGACATCAATTTCCTTAACTCTAAATGGACCCATATAAACCGAGTCCAGCTTGTGTCCTGCGTAATTGCGGACCATAACCGAATCATCAATACAGAGCTCAATAGGTTTAGAACTTTTATTGGAGATCCCTTGTCTCCTTAGTTTAGCACTCTCAATGAGGCTAGCGGCTCTACGTTGCGCCACTTGGAGCCTGAATTTGACTTCTTTTTCATAGGCATCAACATTGTAAAGTGGATCTATGACACCAGTATTAGTAAACTCCATTTCCCTCGGAATTTTCCCGTATATTAACTCAAATGGGCAATATCCGTGGGCTGTGGATGGAGTTGTATTGTAGCAGTATACAAAGAACTTTAGCCAGTTATCCCAGTCTGATTTATCCAACGAAACATACGATCTTAGGTACTCATTGAAAGTCCTATGGGAACTTTCAATAGTCCCAAGTGTTTCGTGGTGGTAAGCAGTTGAATGCAATTTTTCTATTTTCAGTAACCCACATAGCTCTGTCAGTACCTGATTTATATATTCAGTACCCAAATCAGTAACTATGGTGTTCATGGGACCATATATCAAAACAAAATTTTCCATTATGGCTTTAGCCACATTTTTGGCTGATTTATTTGCCACAGGGATGGCCACCAAATACTTGGTCAAGTCACACATCACAGTCACAGCATATTCATTTTGCGAGTCAGACCTTGGCAGCGGTCCTATGGTGTCAATTATTACTCGCTGAAAAGCCTTAACCGGTGTTGGTGTGATAACCAAGGGCTCCCTGTTTCTACTGGTTGTCTTATTGGCCTGACACTGAAGGCATTGCCGAACATATTTACTTATGTCCCTGGTCATACCCTTCCAATGAAATTGAAGTCGTATTTTCTTTATCATACGGGTTATACCAGGATGTCCACCAGTAAGGGGATCATCATGATACTTTTTCATAATTCTTAATTTTTCAGAATATGTATTTACTTTAATAAGTTTTGGCACGAGCATTATTGTTAAGTCGAAATCTTGCAAGATTTTATTACCTTTATTTTTGAAGGCTTCTATATTTGTTCCTAGGTTGTTGAACATGCTTTCATCTTGTGAAAGTACTAGTGTTGTGAGACCAATATTATTAGCTATTTTTGCAAGCTTTAGGAAGAGGTGACCTAAGTCGACATTTCTATTAATAATAAGGTCTTTCAACTTATATTTAGAAAGAACCTGTTTTCCTTTCTGTATAATTAATTTATTTTTGGTAAAACACAATTTTGGTATTTTACAGTGCTCGCGGGTATTTAGAGTCTCATATATTTTGAGATCTAACGATTCTGATTCTTCCGTATGATTTTCATTAATGCTTTGCTTATTTGCTCTTGACTGAAGTCTTGTTGTAACCTTCAAAATTGTATTGACTCCATTATTTTTGATGTCTTTAAATTCTATGCGGGATAGAGCGTCCGCTACGGTATTTTCCTGACCCCTAATATACTCGATCACGAAGTCGTATTCTTCGAGATCAAGTCGTATACGTGTTAGCTTGGAAGATGGATTCTTTAGAGAAAAAAGGTAAGTGAGTGGTCTGTGATCACTCAGTATTACAAATTTCTTGCCATAGATGTACGGTCTAAAATATTTTACAGCCCAATGTATTGCAGTTAATTCCTGCTCTATAGTCGACTTATTGCTTTCACCTTTAGTGAATGATCTTGAAGCATATGAGATTGGCATTAATTGTCCATGTTTTTCCTGACTCAGGACAGCGCCACAAGCATATTTACTTGCTTCCGTTGTGATAAAAAATTTTTTGAAAAGTCAGGATATTGTAAAATCCTAGGGCAAAGTAATTGACTTTTGAGGTATTGGAAAGCCCTTTCACAATCCTGATTCCACTCAAAGGGAATGCCCTTTCTTGATAGTCTAGTGATATGCCGAGACGACTCAGCAAAGTTAGGTATGAACCTACGGTAATAATTACAAAACGCTATAAAACGCTTGGCTTCATCACCGTTTTTTGGAGTAGGATAGTTTTGTACAATGGAAAATTTGCTGTCGTCTGGTAATATTCCCTGATCCGTGCACTTGTGGCCAAGGAATGTGACTTCTGTTCGAAAAAATGAACACTTGTCTGGATGCAACTTTAAATTGTGTCTCCTACACACCTCAAATACATCCCTTAAATTTTTCAACATATGACCCGAAGAACAACCAATCACCACAAGGTCATCCATGTACACAAACGCTTGTGCTGGGGATAGACCGGAAAAAGCTAATGTCATCATTCGTTGAAATGAATTTGGGGCTACCTTCAGACCATATGGCAATCTTTTAAATCGGAAAGATCCTCTGTCAGTAGAGAAGGATGTTATGTCTCTGGATTCCTCCTCAAGCTCAATTTGATGAAATCCCGACATAAGGTCAAGGCAAGAGAAGAATTTAGCTCTGCCTAATTGGTCAAGAATATCATCAATGCGTGGTAACGGGAACTTGTCAGCTATCAACTTTTTATTAACCGCCCTGTAATCTACTACCAGTCTCCATCTCTTCTGGGTACCACCAGGTAACGATTTTTTGGGTACCAATAGGATAGGGCTGTTGTGATCGGAAACAGATGGTTCAATGATATCATCCTTAATTAATTTTTCAACCTGATTATTTATCTCTTCCTTCTGAGAGTGTGGTATTCGATAATTTTTGATATAAACAGGTTTTGTACTATTGACTTTAAGTTTCTGCTTATAAAAGTTATTGGATGATATGCTTTCTGTTTCCAGAGCAAAAATATCTAAGAATTCATGGCATAAGGCTTTTAGTTCTCTTTCAACGAATGGTGGAAAATTTTTGGAGAGTCTCTCCATTTTTTCCTTTGATTTGGTTTGCACACGATCCGAACTAGCTATTTTATAGTCTTTAAGTGTTTCTGTTATAAGCCTAATATCAGAAATCACCAAGTCATAGTTAGTTGTATTAATTATTCTTACCAAGGGATTGGTTTTTGACGTTATTGTATTGGCAACAAAAACGCCGTCTTGAATTGTTTGGAATGGTACTAGAACACTTTCTTCAAGTGACTCAAACTTTATTGATCTTACTACCTCACATCTTGCTGGTAGAGATATGGAGTTGATGGTAGGACCGTTTCTAAGCGGTATTCCAATGTCATGATCAATTTCATCTGATCTTAGAATTATTAAGTCTTTATCACCTGAATATTGCAGAATGCAATTGTATTTTCTTATGAAATCCATTCCGATTATTCCGTCTGCTTGTATTTTAAAGTTATCTTCAACTACATGAAAAGTATGTTTTATTAAATATTTGTCTATTTTGAGTTCAGAGTGTACACTACCTAGTGTTGAAATGGTGCCCTGGCCTATGCCATTTAGGTTTTTTCTATTGTATTTATTTATGGTTAAATCGATGACCTGGTTGTGCTTGATAATTGAGATATCCGCACCAGTATCTATTAAAAAAATTGAAATAGTATTGTTTAAAGTAGTTTTGCATCGTATATAGCTACACAAATTCAAGTTAATATTGTAGGTTTTAGTTCCTACTGAGCATTTAGGGGTCGTATCTCGTTTCCCGGGACTTGTTCCCCAGTAACGTTTATATTTCTGTTTCGACCATTATTGTAATTATTATTATTATTATTTCTATTGCCACGGCGGAGACTCGAATTGTGGTTCAAATGTGGACCACCATTATAAGATCTGGGCCCATAAAAATTTCGGCCCCTGTTCGAATGATTGTTTCCACGCCAGTTGCTATTGCGATTATAATTATTGTTGCGGTTAAAACCGCCCCGGCGTTCAGATCCATAGTTGAGTATAGAGTTCTCCTGTCCATGCACTTCAGTGCAACTGCTTATGAACTTAGTTAAAACTTCGTTCATATTATTGAAGCTGCCCGATTGCATGATCAGCTTGACCCTGTCGCTTGAGCTGTTCCTGGTCATAGCTGTGACAGCTGAACGTGTGGCATATTTATTTGCTATTTCATGGGGTAATCCATCCCCTATATATGCTGTCTCCAATTTCTTAGCCAATTCCTCCATTTCCTTGGCATAGGTGTTGACATTCTTACCAGACTGTTTAGTGCTCAGGAGCTTGGCGTTTATAAAGTCCACGGATTCACCCTTGACCGAAGCTTTAAGTTTGTTTACAATCTGTTCTAAAGTTGTTTCTGAACTTATTAAGTTTCTTGCTGTTCCTTTCAATTTGGTTTTAATGAGGTTAACAGCTACAGCCTCGTGTGATTCCTTAATGGAATCAACCAAGTTAATGGCGTCAATGAAGCTTTGGAGGTTTTCGGAATTCCCGTCGAACTCAGGAATTAACCTGGAAGCGGTATTCAAGAACTCCACTATAGTCTGAGGCATATTGGAGTTCTTCGCTTGTTTCGTTTCTGGCAAAGTATTGAAAAGTATTGGTTCTCTTATTGATTGTGGGACTTGTATTTTGAAATTTTTTCGGTAACTTACAGAAATCAATTTTTCACGTAAGTCCAAATAAAACCCGTCAGCAGCGGTTTGGTGAGCTTTTGATAGTCTGTGGTAATTTGTGTTCAGTAACACTCGTAATCTTTCTAATTGTGTTAGAAGATTATTTATGTGCTTATTAATTGTTTCAGGTTTTATATCCCTGTCATTATTTAAGCATTTATACGATTTTAAGAATTCTTCCTTAATTATTCTGGCCCTATATACAATCGTCTCCCATTCCATGAGTTGGGAAAAAAAAAAAAAAATTCTATACAATGAATTAGACTTTGTCCAAGTTGTTAGCCAATGATGCAGCTCTCATGTAATTTTTTCTAAGTGACCTTTTATGCAACTGATAAATCGTTACCAAGAGCTGTGCAGCTAATAGGATAATTATTACTATAAAATAAATAGAAGGAAGGTCAACTTTAACAACAATGTCGTTTACGACATTAGCGTTTGGTTTTTCAATTTTTGACTCCGTACCTCCCATTTTAAATTAATTGCACGAAATATTAAATTGACAAAAACAGGGAAAATGAAAAAATATAAGTTTTCAATGAAATTATAAGTTTTCAATGTATTTAATTTTTCTGTGTTTAAACAACAACGTAGAAATTAGTAAGTCAAGTTGTCATAGGAATTGTTAGTTCTTAGTAATTTATGGAGTGAATGGCACTGCGAGGAATTCTGTACACTTTAATGCACAGACATATCAGGCACCGCCATTCACCGGTCAGTACCAACTTTGACCGAACGGGGTAGGTACCTTATATCTATGCAGTACTGGAGGGACTCGTAAGTATCGCAGTAATGCAGTTTTAGTATGTATATTTAATTATAATTATTTTTATATTTATATTATATAAATTATGTATATATATTGATTTTTATATACCTAATGTTATCATTACCTCATGAAGTACTAATTCAAATAAATTTAAACCAAAAGGAATTCTAATCTTACAATTCAATTTACTAAAACATTTGACCAATAGTTCCCGACAATGAATGATTCTATTTTCTATGGTTATTAAAAATGACTTATTAAAGGTTTTATAATGCGGTTCCGTATACAGTAAAATTTTGTTAAAATTATCTATGAGTAACGTTATGTACTCTTTTATTTTCTTAGGATTATTCGATATTGGTCTGTTCTGTAAAACACGTTTTTTTAATTTTATAAAAATTGGAAATAAGTTCGTTAAATTTTTCTAAGTGAAAATCAGTGGACACTTAACCACTTTATTGATTAAGATAAGGATTGAAGCAACAGAATTTGTAATTGGCTTGTAATGAGTGCAATCAGTGTATTCCTATAAAAATTGAGAATTGAATGTACAGAATATATATAACCTGATTTTATGTATACAATGACCGTTTAAATAGTTGGATTTTTGAATGTATATATTCTTTTTTACCTACTTTTATTATCTTTTTCTTTTATTTAACAGGGCAATATTAATGATAGTGTTGTTACTAATTTCAAATTTATAGTAGAATATAAAATATATTTGTAAATAATAATGTTATATAATATAATAATAATGATAAGATATAGAATCTATAATCTGAATATTAATTTCTAAAATGAATAAAAAATATAGAATATAATTTCAGATTATAATTTTATTAATTTTTTTTTTTTATAATAAATATAATATAATATTTAACATTTTTCTATCTTTGTTTTGTTTCTGTTTTTGTAATTTGTTTATTATTTGTAGTTTTGTATTATTTTTTCAGTAATTGTTTTTTTTTTTTTTTTAATGTTTCAACAATTTTTATTAACTTTCTATTGTTTTTGTTTTTTTTTTTTATAACAAATTATTTATATTCTTTTTTTCTTCAGCGTACAGTGTGGTGCAAAATTTTAATAAGTATAATTTTATTATTATTATTTTTTATTTTTTTTATTTTATAAGAATTCTTTAATTTGTTAAATATTTTGTCACTTTAAAAAAAAAAACGCTATATTGTTTATTTATAGTATAGTTTTTCTTTTGATTAATTAAATTAATTTTTTTTTTTTTTAAATCTGTAGAAAATAGACCCATGGAACGTGCAAATTCACACCCGTGGAACGTGCAAATTCACACCCATGGAACGTGCGAGTTCACACCCATGGAACGTGCGAATTCACACCCGTGGAACGTGCAAATTCACACCCGTGGAACGTGCAAATTCACACCCGTGGAACGTGCAAATTCACACCCGTGGAACGTGCGAATTCACACCCGTGGAACGTGAAAATTCACACCCATGGAACGTGCAAATTCACACCCATGGAACGTGCGAATAAACACCGATGGAACGTGCGAATTCACACCCATGGAACGTGCAAATTCACACCCATGGAACGTGCAAATTCACACCCGTAGAACGTGCAAATTCACACCCATGGAACGTGCAAATTCACACCCGTGGAACGTGCAAATTCACACCCATGGAACGTGCGAATTCACACCCATAGAACGTGCGAATTCACACCCATAGAACGTGCCAATTCACACCCATGGAACGTGCAAATTCACACCCATGGAACGTGCAAATTCACACCCATGGAACGTGCGAATTCACACCCATGGAACGTGCGAATTCACACCCCTGGAACGTGCAAATTCACAACCGTGGAAGGTGCAAATTCACACCGATGGAACGTGCAAATTCACACCCGTGGAACGTGCAAATTCACACCCGTGGAACGTGCAAATTCACACCCGTGGAACGTGCAAATTCACACCCGTGGAACGTGCAAATTCACACCCATGGAACGTGCAAATTCACCCGTGGAACGTGCAAATTCACGCCCGTGGAACGTGCAAATTCACATCCGTGGAACGTGCAAATTCACATCCGTGGAACGTGCAAATTCACACCCGTGGAACGTGCAAATTCACACCCATGGAACGTGCAAATTCACACCCGTGGAACGTGCAAATTCACACCCATGGAACGTGCGAATTCACACCCATGGAACGTGCGAATTCACACCCCTGGAACGTGCAAATTCACAACCGTGGAAGGTGCAAATTCACACCCATGGAACGTGCAAATTCACACCCGTGGAACGTGCAAATTCACACCCATGGAACGTGCATATTCACACACATGGAACGTGCAAATTCACACCCGTGAAACGTGCAAATTCACACCCATGGAACGTGCGAATTCACACCCATGGAACGTGCAAATTCACACCCGTGGAACGTGCAAATTCACACCCATGGAACGTGCAAATTCACACCCGTGGAACGTGCGAATTCACACTGATGGAACGTGCAAATTCACACCCGTGGAACGTGCAAATTCACACCCGTGGAACGTGCAAATTCACACCCGTGGAACGTGCAAATTCACACCCGTGGAACGTGCGAATTCACACCCGTGGAACGTGCGAATTCACACCGATGGAACGTGCAAATTCACACCCGTGGAACGTGCGAATTCACACTGATGGAACGTGCAAATTCACACCCGTGGAACGTGCAAATTCACACCCGTGGAACGTGCAAATTCACACCCGTGGAACGTGCAATTTCACACCCGTGGAACGTGCAAATTCACACCCATGGAACGTGCATATTCACACACATGGAACGTGCAAATTCACACCCATGGAACGTGCAAATTCACACCCATGGAACGTGCAAATTCACACCCGTGGAACGTGCAAATTCACACCCGTGGAACGTGCAAATTCACACCCATGGAACGTGCAAATTCACACCCGTGGAACGTGCGAATTCACACTGATGGAACGTGCAAATTCACACCCGTGGAACGTGCAAATTCACACCCGTGGAACGTGCAAATTCACACCCGTGGAACGTGCAATTTCACACCGATGGAACGTGCAAATTCACACCCGTGGAACGTGCAGATTCAAACCCCTGGAACGTGCAAATTCACACCCGTGGAACGTGCAAATTCACACCCCTGGAACGTGCAAATTCACACCCGTGGAACGTGCAAATTCACACCCGTGGAACGTGCAAATTCACACCCGTGGAACGTGCAAATTCACACCCGTGGAACGTGCGAATTCACACCCGTGGAACGTGCAAATTCACACCCATGGAACGTGCAAATTCACACCCGTGGAACGTGCGAATTCACACCCGTGGAACGTGCGAATTCACACCGATGGAACGTGCAAATTCACACCCGTGGAACGTGCAAATTCCCACCCATGGAACGTGCAAATTCACACCCGTGGAACGTGCGAATTCACACCCGTGGAACGTGCAAATTCACACCCGTGGAACGTGCAAATTCACACCCATGGAACGTGCAAATTCACACCCATGGAACGTGCAAATTCACACCCATGGAACGTGCAAATTCACACCCATGGAACGTGCAAATTCACACAGATGGAACGTGCAAATTCACACCCGTGGAACGTGCAAATTCCCACCCATGGAACGTGCAAATTCACACCCGTGGAACGTGCGAATTCACACACGTGGAACGTGCAAATTCACACCTGTGGAACGTGCAAATTCACACCCATGGAACGTGCGAATAAACACCGATGGAACGTGCGAATTCACACCCATGGAACGTGCAAATTCACACCCATGGAACGTGCAAATTCACACCCATGGAACGTGCAAATTCACACCCGTGGAACGTGCAAATTCACACCCATGGAACGTGCAAATTCACACCCGTAGAACGTGCTAATTCACACCCGTAGAACGTGCAAATTCACACCCATGGAACGTGCAAATTCACACCCGTGGAACGTGCAAATTCACACCCGTGGAACGTGCAAATTCACACCCATGGAACGTGCGAATTCACACCCATGGAACGTGCCAATTCACACCCATGGAACGAGCAAATTCACACCCATGGAACGTGCAAATTCACACCCGTGGAACGAGCAAATTCACACCCGTGGAACGTGCAAATTCACACCCGTGGAACGTGCGAATTCACACCGATAGAACGTGCAAATTCACACCCGTGGAACGTGCAAATTCACACCCGTGGAACGCGCAAATTCACACCCATGGAACGTGCAAATTCGCACCCATGGAACGTGCAAATTCACACCCATGGAACGTGCGAATTCACACCCCTGGAACGTGCAAATTCACACCCGTGGAACGTGCAAATTCACACCCGTGGAACGTGCACATTCACACCCGTGGAACGTGCAAATTCACACCCGTGGAACGTGCAAATTCACACCCGTGGAACGTGCAAATTCACACCCGTGGAACGTGCAAATTCACACCCATGGAACGTGCAAATTCACACCCGTGGAACGTGCGAATTCACACCGATGGAACGTGCAAATTCACACCCGTGGAACGTGCGAATTCACACCGATGGAACGTGCAAATTCACACCCGTGGAACGTGCAAATTCACACCCATGGAACGTGCGAATTCACACCCATGGAACGTGCGAATTCACACCGGGGAACGTGCAAATTCACACCCGTGGAACGTGCAAATTCACACCCGCGGAACGTGCAAATTCACACCCGTGGAACGTGCGAATTCACACCCATGGAACGTGCGAATTCACACCCATGGAACGTGCGAATTCACACCCATGGAACGTGCAAATTCACACCCATGGAACGTGCAAATTCACACCCATGGAACGTGCGAATTCACACCCGTGGAACGTGCGAATTCACACCCGTGGAACGTGCAAATTCACACCCGTGGAACGTTCAAATTCACACCCGTGGAACGTTCAAATTCACACCCGTGGAACGTTCAAATTCACACCCATGGAACGTGCGAATTCACACCCATGGAACGTGCAAATTCACACCCGTGGAACGTGCAAATTCACACCCGTGGAACGTTCAAATTCACACCCGTGGAACGTGCAAATTCACACCCGTGGAACGTGCAAATTCACACCCATGGAACGTGCGAATTCACACCCATGGAACGTGCAAATTCACACCCGTGGAACGTGCAAATTCACACCCGTGGAACGTGCAAATTCACACCCATGGAACGTGCAAATTCACACCCATGGAACGTGGAAATTCACACCCATGGAACGTGGAAATTCACACCCATGGAACGTGCGAATTCACACCCATGGAACGTGCAAATTCACACCCGCGGAACGTGCAAATTCACACCCGTGGAACCTGCAAATTCACACCCATGGAACGTGCAAATTCACACCCGTGGAACGTGCAAATTCACACCCGTGGAACGTGCAAATTCACACCCGTGGAACGTGCAAATTCACACCCATGGAACGTGCAAATTCACACCCATGGAACGTGCAAATTCACACCCATGGAACGTGCGAATTCACACCCCTGGAACGTGCAAATTCACACCCGTGGAACGTGCAAATTCACACCCGTGGAACGTGCAAATTCACACCCGTGGAACGTGCGAATTCACACCAGTGGAACGTGCAAATTCACACCCGTGGAACGTGCAAATTCACACCCATGGAACGTGCAAATTCACACCCGTGGAACGTGCAAATTCACACCCGTGGAACGTGCGAATTCACACCCGTGGAACGTGCAAATTCACACCCGTGGAACGTGCAAATTCACACCCGTGGAACGTGCGAATTCACACCAATGGAACGTGCAAATTCACACCCGTGGAACGTGCAAATTCACACCCATGGAACGTGCAAATTCACACCCATGGAACGTGCAAATTCACACCCAACGTGCGAATTCACACACGTGGAACGTGCAAATTCACACCTGTGGAACGTGCAAATTCACACCCATGGAACGTGCGAATAAACACCGATGGAACGTGCGAATTCACACCCATGGAACGTGCAAATTCACACCCATGGAACGTGCAAATTCACACCCATGGAACGTGCAAATTCACACCCGTGGAACGTGCAAATTCACACCCATGGAACGTGCAAATTCACACCCGTAGAACGTGCAAATTCACACCCGTAGAACGTGCAAATTCACACCCATGGAACGTGCAAATTCACACCCGTGGAACGTGCAAATTCACACCCGTGGAACGTGCAAATTCACACCCATGGAACGTGCGAATTCACACCCATGGAACGTGCCAATTCACACCCATGGAACGAGCAAATTCACACCCATGGAACGTGCAAATTCACACCCGTGGAACGAGCAAATTCACACCCGTGGAACGTGCAAATTCACACCCGTGGAACGTGCGAATTCACACCGATAGAACGTGCAAATTCACACCCGTGGAACGTGCAAATTCACACCCGTGGAACGCGCAAATTCACACCCATGGAACGTGCAAATTCGCACCCGTGGAACGTGCAAATTCACACCCATGGAACGTGCAAATTCACACCCGTGGAACGTGCAAATTCACACCCGTGGAACGTGCGATTTCACACCAAAGGAACGTGCAAATTCACACCCATGGAACGTGCAAATTCACACCCGTGGAACGTGCAAATTCACACCCGTGGAACGTGCAAATTCACACCCATGGAACGTGCGAATTCACACCCATGGAACGTGCAAATTCACACCCATGGAACGTGCAAATTCACACCCGTGGAACGTGCAAATTCACACCCATGGAACGTGCGAATTCACACCCATGGAACGTGCGAATTCACACCCGTGGAACGTGCAAATTCACACCCGTGGAACGTGCAAATTCACATCCGTGGAACGTGCAAATTCACACCCATGGAACGTGCAAATTCACACCCGTGGAACGTGCAAATTCACACCCGTGGAACGTGCCAATTCACACCCCTGGAACGTGCAAATTCACACCCGTGGAACGTGCAAATTCACACCCATGGAACGTGCGAATTCACACCCGTGGAACGTGCAAATTCACACCCGTGGAACGTGCGAATTCACACCCGTGGAACGTGCAAATTCACACCCGTGGAACGTGCGAATTCACACCGATGGAACGTGCAAATTCACACCCGTGGAACGTGCAAATTCACACCCGTGAAACGTGCAAATTCACACCCATGGAACGTGCAAATTCACACCCGTGGAACGTGCAAATTCACACCCGTGGAACGTGCGATTTCACACCAAAGGAACGTGCAAATTCACACCCATGGAACGTGCAAATTCACACCCGTGGAACGTGCAAATTCACACCCGTGGAACGTGCAAATTCACACCCATGGAACGTGCGAATTCACACCCATGGAACGTACAAATTCACACCCATGGAACGTGCAAATTCACACCCGTGGAACGTGCAAATTCACACCCATGGAACGTGCGAATTCACACCCATGGAACGTGCGAATTCACACCCGTGGAACGTGCAAATTCACACCCGTGGAACGTGCAAATTCACACCCGGGGAACGTGCAAATTCACACCCGTGGAACGTGCAGATTCAAACCCCTGGAACGTGCAAATTCACACCCGTGGAACGTGGAAATTCACACCCCTGGAACGTGCAAATTCACACCCGTGGAACGTGCAAATTCACACCCGTGGAACGTGCAAATTCACACCCGTGGAACGTGCAAATTCACACCCGTGGAACGTGCGAATTCACACCCGTGGAACGTGCAAATTCACACCCATGGAACGTGCAAATTCACACCCGTGGAACGTGTAAATTCACACCCATGGAACGTGCAAATTCACACCCATGGAACGTGCAAATTCACACCGATGGAACGTGCAAATTCACACCCATGGAACGTGCAAATTCACACCCGTGGAACGTGCAAATTCACACCCATGGAACGTGCGAATTCACACCCATGGAACGTGCGAATTCACACCCCTGGAACGTGCAAATTCACACCCGTGGAACGTGCAAATTCACACCCGTGGAACGTGCACATTCACACCCGTGGAACGTGCAAATTCACACCCGTGGAACGTGCAAATTCACACCCGTGGAACGTGCAAATTCACACCCGTGGAACGTGCAAATTCACACCCATGGAACGTGCAAATTCACACCCGTGGAACGTGCGAATTCACACCGATGGAACGTGCGAATTCACACCGATGGAACGTGCAAATTCACACCCGTGGAACGTGCAAATTCACACCCATGGAACGTGCGAATTCACACCCATGGAACGTGCGAATTCACACCGGGGAACGTGGAATTTCACACCCGTGGAACGTGCAAATTCACACCCGCGGAACGTGCAAATTCACACCCGTGGAACGTGCGAATTCACACCCATGGAACGTGCGAATTCACACCCATGGAACGTGCGAATTCACACCCATGGAACGTGCAAATTCACACCCATGGAACGTGCAAATTCACACCCATGGAACGTGCAAATTCACACCCATGGAACGTGCGAATTCACACCCGTGGAACGTGCGAATTCACACCCGTGGAACGTGCGAATTCACACCCGTGGAACGTTCAAATTCACACCCGTGGAACGTTCAAATTCACAACCATGGAACGTGCAAATTCACACCCGTGGAACGTGCAAATTCACACCCATGGAACGTGCAAATTCACACCCGTGGAACGTGCAAATTCACACCCATGGAACGTGCGAATTCACACCCATGGAACGTGCAAATTCACACCCGTGGAACGTGCAAATTCACACCCGTGGAACGTGCAAATTCACACCCATGGAACGTGCAAATTCACACCCATGGAACGTGGAAATTCACACCCATGGAACGTGGAAATTCACACCCATGGAACGTGCGAATTCACACCCATGGAACGTGCAAATTCACACCCGCGGAACGTGCAAATTCACACCCGTGGAACCTGCAAATTCACACCCATGGAACGTGCAAATTCACACCCGTGGAACGTGCAAATTCACACCCGTGGAACGTGCAAATTCACACCCGTGGAACGTGCAAATTCACACCCATGGAACGTGCAAATTCACACCCATGGAACGTGCAAATTCACACCCATGGAACGTGCGAATTCACACCCCTGGAACGTGCAAATTCACACCCGTGGAACGTGCAAATTCACACCCGTGGAACGTGCAAATTCACACCCGTGGAACGTGCGAATTCACACCAGTGGAACGTGCAAATTCACACCCGTGGAACGTGCAAATTCACACCCATGGAACGTGCAAAAACACACCCGTGGAACGTGCAAATTCACACCCGTGGAACGTGCGAATTCACACCCGTGGAACGTGCAAATTCACACCCGTGGAACGTGCAAATTCACACCCGTGGAACGTGCGAATTCACACCAATGGAACGTGCAAATTCACACCCGTGGAACGTGCAAATTCACACCCATGGAACGTGCAAATTCACACCCATGGAACGTGCAAATTCACACCCATGGAACGTGCCAATTCACACCCCTGGAACGTGCAAATTCACACCCGTGGAACGTGCAAATTCACACCCATGGAACGTGCGAATTCACACCTGTGGAACGTGCAAATTCACACCCGTGGAACGTGCGAATTCACACCCGTGGAACGTGCAAATTCACACCCGTGGAACGTGCGAATTCACACCGATGGAACGTGCAAATTCACACCCGTGGAACGTGCAAATTCACACCCGTGGAACGTGCAAATTCACACCCATGGAACGTGCAAATTCACACCCGTGGAACGTGCAAATTCACACCCGTGGAACGTGCGATTTCACACCAAAGGAACGTGCGATTTCACACCAAAGGAACGTGCAAATTCACACCCATGGAACGTGCAAATTCACACCCGTGGAACGTGCAAATTCACACCCGTGGAACGTGCAAATTCACACCCATGGAACGTGCGAATTCACACCCATGGAACGTGCAAATTCACACCCATGGAACGTGCAAATTCACACCCGTGGAACGTGCAAATTCACACCCATGGAACGTGCGAATTCACACCCATGGAACGTGCGAATTCACACCCGTGGAACGTGCAAATTCACACCCATGGAACGTGCAAATTCACACCCATGGAACGTGCAAATTCACACCCATGGAACGTGCCAATTCACACCCCTGGAACGTGCAAATTCACACCCGTGGAACGTGCAAATTCACACCCATGGAACGTGCGAATTCACACCCGTGGAACGTGCAAATTCACACCCGTGGAACGTGCGAATTCACACCCGTGGAACGTGCAAATTCACACCCGTGGAACGTGCGAATTCACACCGATGGAACGTGCAAATTCACACCCGTGGAACGTGCAAATTCACACCCGTGAAACGTGCAAATTCACACCCATGGAACGTGCAAATTCACACCCGTGGAACGTGCAAATTCACACCCGTGGAACGTGCGATTTCACACCAAAGGAACGTGCAAATTCACACCCATGGAACGTGCAAATTCACACCCGTGGAACGTGCAAATTCACACCCGTGGAACGTGCAAATTCACACCCATGGAACGTGCGAATTCACACCCATGGAACGTGCGAATTCACACCCATGGAACGTACAAATTCACACCCATGGAACGTGCAAATTCACACCCGTGGAACGTGCAAATTCACACCCATGGAACGTGCGAATTCACACCCATGGAACGTGCAAATTCACACCCGTGGAACGTGCAAATTCACACCCGTGGAACGTGCAAATTCACACCCGGGGAACGTGCAAATTCACACCCGTGGAACGTGCAAATTCACACCCGTGGAACGTGCAAATTCACACCCGTGGAACGTGCGAATTCACACCGATGGAACGTGCAAATTCACACCCGTGGAACGTGCAAATTCACACCCGTGGAACGTGCAAATTCACACCCGTGGAACGTGCAAATTCACACCCGTGGAACGTGCGAATTCACACCAATGGAACGTGCAAATTCACACCCATGGAACGTGCAAATTCACACCCGTGGAACGTGTAAATTCACACCCATGGAACGTGCAAATTCACACCTATGGAACGTGCAAATTCACACCGATGGAACGTGCAAATTCACACCCATGGAACGTGCAAATTCACACCCGTGGAACGTGCAAATTCACACCCGTGGAACGTGCAAATTCACACCCGTGGAACGTGCAAATTCACACCCGTGGAACGTGCAAATTCACACCCGTGGAACGTGCAAATTCACACCCGCGGACCGTGCAAATTCACACCCGTGAACGTGCAAATTCACACCCCTGGAACGTGCAAATTCACACCCGTGGAACGTGCAAATTCACACCCGTGGAATGTGCGAATTCACACCAATGGAACGTGCAAATTCACACCCATGGAACGTGCAAATTCACACCCGTGGAACGTGCAAATTCACACCCGTGGAACGTGCAAATTCACACCCATGGAACGTGCAAATTCACACCGATGGAACGTGCAAATTCACACCCATGGAACGTGCAAATTCACACCCGTGGAACGTGCAAATTCACACCCGTGGAACGTGCAAATTCACACCCGTGGAACGTGCAAATTCACACCCATGGAACGTACAAATTCACACCCATGGAACGTGCAAATTCACACCCGTGGAACGTGCAAATTCACACCCATGGAACGTGCGAATTCACACCCATGGAACGTGCGAATTCACACCCGTGGAACGTGCAAATTCACACCCGTGGAACGTGCGAATTCACACCGATGGAACGTGCAAATTCACACCCGTGGAACGTGCAAATTCACACCCGTGGAACGTGCAAATTCACACCCGTGGAACGTGCAAATTCACACCCGTGGAACGTGCGAATTCACACCAATGGAACGTGCAAATTCACACCCATGGAACGTGCAAATTCACACCCGTGGAACGTGTAAATTCACACCCATGGAACGTGCAAATTCACACCCATGGAACGTGCAAATTCACACCGATGGAACGTGCAAATTCACACCCATGGAACGTGCAAATTCACACCCGTGGAACGTGCAAATTCACACCCGTGGAACGTGCAAATTCACACCCGTGGAACGTGCAAATTCACACCCGTGGAACGTGCAAATTCACACCCGCGGAACGTGCAAATTCACACCCGTGAACGTGCAAATTCACACCCGTGGAACGTGCAAATTCACACCCGTGGAACGTGCAAATTCACACCCGTGGAATGTGCGAATTCACACCAATGGAACGTGCAAATTCACACCCATGGAACGTGCAAATTCACACCCGTGGAACGTGCAAATTCACACCCATGGAACGTGCAAATTCACACCCATGGAACGTGCAAATTCACACCCATGGAACGTGCAAATTCACACCCCTGGAACGTGCAAATTCACACCCGTGGAACGTGCAAATTCACACCCGTGGAACGTGCAAATTCACACCCGTGGAACGTTCAAATTCACACCCGTGGAACGTGCGAATTCACACCCATGGAACGTGCAAATTCACACCCGTGGAACGTGCAAATTCACACCCGCGGAACGTGCAAATTCACACCCGTGGAACGTGCAAATTCACACACGTGGAACGTGCGAATTCACACCGATGGAACGTGCAAATTCACACCCGTGGAACGTGCAAATTCACACCCGTGGAACGTGCAAATTCACACCCGTGGAACGTGCGAATTCACACCCGTGGAACGTGCAAATTCACACCCATGGAACGTGCAAATTCACACCCGTGGAAAGTGCAAATTCACACCCGTGGAACGTGCGAATTCACACCCGTGGAACGTGCAAATTCACACCCGTGGAACGTGCAAATTCACACCCGTGGAACGTGCGAATTCACACCCATGGAACGTGCAAATTCACACCCGTGGAACGTGCAAATTCACACCCGTGGAACGTGCAAATTCACACCCGTGGAACGTGCAAATTCACACCCGTGGAACGTGCAAATTCACACCCATGGAACGTGCGAATTCACACCCATGGAACGTGCAAATTCACACCCATGGAACGTGCAAATTCACACCCGTGGAACGTGCGAATTCACACCCGTGGAACGTGCAAATTCACACCCGGGGAACGTGCAAATTCACACCCGGGGAACGTGCAAATTCACACCCGTGGAACGTGCAAATTCACACCCGTGGAACGTGCAAATTCACACCCATGGAACGTGCAAATTCACACCCGTGGAACGTGCAAATTCACACCCGTGGAACGTTCAAATTCACACCCATGGAACGTGCAAATTCACACCCGTGGAACGTGCAAATTCACACCCGTGGAACGTGCAAATTCACACCCGTGGAACGTGCAAATTCACACCCGTGGAACGTGCAAATTCACACCCGTGGAACGTGCAAATTCACACCCGTGGAACGTGCAAATTCACACCCATGGAACGTGCAAATTCACACCCATGGAACGTGCAAATTCACACCCGTGGAACGTGCAAATTCACACCCGTGGAACGTGCAAATTCACACCCATGGAACGTGCAAATTCACACCCGTGGAACGTGCAAATTCACACCCATGGAACGTGCAAATTCACACCCGTGGAACGTGCAAATTCACACCCGTGGAACGTGCAAATTCACACCCGTGGAACGTGCAAATTCACACCCATGGAACGTGCGAATTCACACCCATGGAACGTGCAAATTCACACCCATGGAACGTGCGAATTCACACCCGTGGAACGTGCAAATTCACACCCATGGAACGTGCAAATTCACACCCATGGAACGTGCGAATTAACACCCCTGGAACGTGCAAATTCACACCCGTGGAACGTGCAAATTCACACCCGTGGAACGTGCGAATTCACACCCATGGAACGTGCGAATTCACACCCGTGGAACGTGCAAATTCACACCCGGGGAACGTGCAAATTCACACCCGTGGAACGTGCAAATTCACACCCGTGGAACGTGCAAATTCACACCCGTGGAACGTGCAAATTCACACCCGTGGAACGTGCAAATTCACACCCGTGGAACGTGCAAATTCACACCCATGGAACGTGCAAATTCACACCCGTGGAACGTGCAAATTCACACCCGCGGAACGTGCAAATTCACACCCGTGGAACGTGCGAATTCACACCGATGGAACGTGCAAATTCACACCCGTGGAACGTGCGAATTCACACCGATGGAACGTGCAAATTCACACCCGTGGAACGTGCAAATTCACACCCGTGGAACGTGCAAATTCACACCCATGGAACGTGCAAATTCACACCTGTGGAACGTGCAAATTCACACCCGTGGAACGTGCGATTTCACACCAAAGGAACGTGCAAATTCACACCCATGGAACGTGCAAATTCACACCCGTGGAACGTGCAAATTCACACCCGTGGAACGTGCAAATTCACACCCATGGAACGTGCGAATTCACACCCATGGAACGTGCAAATTCACACCCATGGAACGTGCAAATTCACACCCGTGGAACGTGCAAATTCACACCCATGGAACGTGCGAATTCACACCCATGGAACGTGCGAATTCACACCCGTGGAACGTGCAAATTCACACCCGTGGAACGTGCAAATTCACACCCGTGGAACGTGCAAATTCACACCCATGGAACGTGCAAATTCACACCCATGGAACGTGCAAATTCACACCCATGGAACGTGCCAATTCACACCCCTGGAACGTGCAAATTCACACCCGTGGAACGTGCAAATTCACACCCATGGAACGTGCGAATTCACACCTGTGGAACGTGCAAATTCACACCCGTGGAACGTGCGAATTCACACCCGTGGAACGTGCAAATTCACACCCGTGGAACGTGCGAATTCACACCGATGGAACGTGCAAATTCACACCCGTGGAACGTGCAAATTCACACCCGTGAAACGTGCAAATTCACACCCATGGAACGTGCAAATTCACACCCGTGGAACGTGCAAATTCACACCCGTGGAACGTGCGATTTCACACCAAAGGAACGTGCAAATTCACACCCGTGGAACGTGCAAATTCACACCCGTGGAACGTGCAAATTCACACCCGTGGAACGTGCAAATTCACACCCATGGAACGTGCGAATTCACACCCATGGAACGTACAAATTCACACCCATGGAACGTGCAAATTCACACCCGTGGAACGTGCAAATTCACACCCATGGAACGTGCGAATTCACACCCATGGAACGTGCGAATTCACACCCGTGGAACGTGCAAATTCACACCCGGGGAACGTGCAAATTCACACCCGTGGAACGTGCAAATTCACACCCGTGGAACGTGCAAATTCACACCCGTGGAACGTGCGAATTCACACCGATGGAACGTGCAAATTCACACCCGTGGAACGTGCAAATTCACACCCGTGGAACGTGCAAATTCACACCCGTGGAACGTGCAAATTCACACCCGTGGAACGTGCGAATTCACACCAATGGAACGTGCAAATTCACACCCGTGGAACGTGCAAATTCACACCCGTGGAACGTGCAAATTCACACCCGTGGAACGTTCAAATTCACACCCGTGGAACGTGCAAATTCACACCCGTGGAACGTGCAAATTCACACCCGTGGAACGTGCAAATTCACACCCGTGGAACGTGCAAATTCACACCCGTGGAACGTGCAAATTCACACCCATGGAACGTGCGAATTCACACCCATGGAACGTACAAATTCACACCCATGGAACGTGCAAATTCACACCCGTGGAACGTGCAAATTCACACCCATGGAACGTGCGAATTCACACCCATGGAACGTGCGAATTCACACCCGTGGAACGTGCAAATTCACACCCGTGGAACGTGCAAATTCACACCCGTGGAACGTGCAAATTCACACCCGTGGAATGTGCGAATTCACACCAATGGAACGTGCAAATTCACACCCATGGAACGTGCAAATTCACACCCTTGGAACGTGCAAATTCACACCCATGGAACGTGCAAATTCACACCCATGGAACGTGCAAATTCACACCGATGGAACGTGCAAATTCACACCCATGGAACGTGCAAATTCACACCCGTGGAACGTGCAAATTCACACCCGTGGAACGTGCAAATTCACACCCGTGGAACGTTCAAATTCACACCCGTGGAACGTGCGAATTCACACCCATGGAACGTGCAAATTCACACCCGTGGAACGTGCAAATTCACACCCGTGGAACGTGCAAATTCACACCCGTGGAACGTGCAAATTCACACACGTGGAACGTGCGAATTCACACCGATGGAACGTGCAAATTCACACCCGTGGAACGTGCAAATTCACACCCGTGGAACGTGCAAATTCACACCCGTGGAACGTGCGAATTCACACCCGTGGAACGTGCAAATTCACACCCATGGAACGTGCAAATTCACACCCGTGGAAAGTGCAAATTCACACCCGTGGAACGTGCGAATTCACACCCGTGGAACGTGCAAATTCACACCCGTGGAACGTGCAAATTCACACCCGTGGAACGTGCGAATTCACACCCATGGAACGTGCAAATTCACACCCGTGGAACGTGCAAATTCACACCCGTGGAACGTGCTAATTCACACCCGTGGAACGTGCAAATTCACACCCGTGGAACGTGCAAATTCACACCCATGGAACGTGCGAATTCACACCCATGGAACGTGCAAATTCACACCCATGGAACGTGCAAATTCACACCCGTGGAACGTGCGAATTCACACCCGTGGAACGTGCAAATTCACACCCGGGGAACGTGCAAATTCACACCCGGGGAACGTGCAAATTCACACCCGTGGAACGTGCAAATTCACACCCGTGGAACGTGCAAATTCACACCCATGGAACGTGCAAATTCACACCCGTGGAACGTGCAAATTCACACCCGTGGAACGTTCAAATTCACACCCATGGAACGTGCAAATTCACACCCGTGGAACGTGCAAATTCACACCCGTGGAACGTGCAAATTCACACCCGTGGAACGTGCAAATTCACACCCGTGGAACGTGCGAATTCACACCAATGGAACGTGCAAATTCACACCCGCGGAACGTGCAAATTCACACCCGCGGAACGTGCAAATTCACACCCGTGGAACGTGCAAATTCACACCCGTGGAACGTGCAAATTCACACCCGTGGAACGTGCAAATTCACACCCGTGGAACGTGCAAATTCACACCCATGGAACGTGCGAATTCACACCCCTGGAACGTGCAAATTCACACCCGTGGAACGTGCAAATTCACACCCATGGAACGTGCGAATTCACACCCGTGGAACGTGCAAATTCACACCCGTGGAACGGGCAAATTCACACCCGTGGAACGTGCAAATTCACACCCGTGGAACGTGCAAATTCACACCCGTGGAACGTGCAAATTCACACCCGTGGAACGTGCAAATTCACACCAATGGAACGTGCAAATTCACACCAATGGAACGTGCAAATTCACACCCGTGGAACGTGCAAATTCACACCCGTGGAACGTGCAAATTCACACCCGTGGAACGTGCAAATTCACACCCGTGGAACGTGCGAATTCACACCGATGGAACGTGCAAATTCACACCCATGGAACGTGCGAATTCACACCCCTGGAACGTGCAAATTCACACCCGTGGAACGTGCAAATTCACACCCATGGAACGTGCAAATTCACACCCGTGGAACGTGCAAATTCACACCCGTGGAACGTGCAAATTCACACCCGTGGAACGTGCAAATTCACACCCATGGAACGTGCGAATTCACACCCGTGGAACGTGCAAATTCACACCCGGGGAACGTGCAAATTCACACCCGTGGAACGTGCAAATTCACACCCATGGAACGTGCAAATTCACACCCATGGAACGTGCAAATTCACACCCGTGGAACGTGCAAATTCACACCCGTGGAACGTGCAAATTCACACCCGTGGAACGTGCAAATTCACACCCATGGAACGTGCGAATTCACACCCATGGAACGTGCAAATTCACACCCGTGGAACGTGCAAATTCACACCCATGGAACGTGCAAATTCACACCCGTGGAACGTGCAAATTCACACCCGTGGAACGTGCAAATTCACACCCATGGAACGTGCAAATTCACACCCATGGAACGTGCAAATTCACACCCGTGGAACGTGCAAATTCACACCCGTGGAACGTGCAAATTCACACCCATGGAACGTGCAAATTCACACCCGTGGAACGTGCGAATTCACACCCATGGAACGTGCAAATTCACACCCATGGAACGTGCAAATTCACACCCGTGGAACGTGCAAATTCACACCCGTGGAACGTGCAAATTCACACCCGTGGAACGTGCAAATTCACACCCGTGGAACGTGCAAATTCACACCCGTGGAACGTGCAAATTCACACCCATGGAACGTGCAAATTCACACCCATGGAACGTGCAAATTCACACCCCTGGAACGTGCGATTTCACACCCCTGGAACGTTCAAATTCACACCCGTGGAACGTGCAAATTCACACCCGTGGAACGTGCAAATTCACACCCGTGGAACGTGCAAATTCACACCCGTGGAACGTGCAAATTCACACCCGTGGAACGTGCAAATTCACACCCATGGAACGTGCAAATTCACACCCATGGAACGTGCAAATTCACACCCATGGAACGTGCAAATTCACACCCATGGAACGTGCAAATTCACACCCGTGGAACGTGAAAATTCACACCCATGGAACGTGCGAATTCACACCCATGGAACGTGCAAATTCACACCCATGGAACGTGCAAATTCACACCCATGGAACGTGCAAATTCACACCCATGGAACGTGCAAATTCACACCCGTGGAACGTGCAAATTCACACCCATGGAACGTGCAAATTCACACCCGTGGAACGTGCAAATTCACACCCGTGGAACGTGCAAATTCACACCCGTGGAACGTGCAAATTCACACCCATGGAACGTGCGAATTCACACCCATGGAACGTGCGAATTCACACCCGTGGAACGTGCAAATTCACACCCATGGAACGTGCAAATTCACACCCATGGAACGTGCAAATTCACACCCATGGAACGTGCGAATTCACACCCCTGGAACGTGCAAATTCACACCCGTGGAACGTGCAAATTCACACCCATGGAACGTGCGAATTCACACCCGTGGAACGTGCAAATTCACACCCGTGGAACGTGCGAATTCACACCCGTGGAACGTGCAAATTCACACCCATGGAACGTGCAAATTCACACCCATGGAACGTGCAAATTCACACCCATGGAACGTGCAAATTCACACCCGTGGAACGTGCGAATTCACACCCGTGGAACGTGCGAATTCACACCCGTGGAACGTGCAAATTCACACCCATGGAACGTGCAAATTCACACCCATGGAACGTGCAAATTCACACCCGTGGAACGTGCAAATTCACACCCATGGAACGTGCAAATTCACACCCGTGGAACGTGCAAATTCACACCCGTGGAACGTGCAAATTCACACCCGTGGAACGTGCAAATTCACACCCATGGAACGTGGAAATTCACACCCATGGAACGTGCGAATTCACACCCCTGGAACGTGCAAATTCACACCCATGGAACGTGCGAATTCACACCCATGGAACGTGCGAATTCACACCCGTGGAACGTGCAAATTCACACCCATGGAACGTGCAAATTCACACCCATGGAACGTGCGAATTCACACCCCTGGAACGTGCAAATTCACACCCATGGAACGTGCAAATTCACACCCGTGGAACGTGCAAATTCACACCCATGGAACGTGCAAATTCACACCCATGGAACGTGCAAATTCACACCCATGGAACGTGCAAATTCACACCCGTGGAACGTGCAAATTCACACCCATGGAACGTGCGAATTCACACCCGTGTAACGTGCAAATTCACACCCGTGGAACGTGCAAATTCACACCCGTGGAACGTGCGAATTCACACCCGTGGAACGTGCAAATTCACACCCGTGGAACGTGCGAATTCACACCGATGGAACGTGCAAATTCACACCCGTGGAACGTGCAAATTCACACCCGTGGAACGTGCAAATTCACACCCATGGAACGTGCAAATTCACACCCATGAAACGTGCGAATTCACACCCCTGGAGCGTGCAAATTCACACCCGTGGAACGTGCAAATTCACTGTAAAAGATGGAGGATCAAAAATAAAAGATGAATAGTTTTTAGCAAATTTCTTGAGCTCAAGTCAAGAGCTCTGTATGCTTTATTCAAATTTATTCAATTAATTCGAATGTGGGAATAACTTCCTCTTTTATACTATATTTGAGCTGACTCGACAATTCCGAATCAACTCACTTAACTCTATATGATTCTTAATTTATTACATTATGTTCTAGTGACCTATATTCTAAATATATGGGTTGTGTGTATGTAACACGAACCAAGCATTCAGTCCAACACCAGTAATGCAAGCAAAGCAGAATTCCCACGCTAGCCAGCGGAGAATACAATAACAACAACAACATGCATTGACGGCTTGAGCACACGACAAAAGCAGCGAGAGTCAATGTCCCAGAATTATGTTAGTGACGCAGTCACTTATGCTATTTGATATTCGTTTGTTTACATGTTGTGTCGTTAATGATCATTAGCCATACAAAACATTGTGTTGGCATAAACGGCAGTAGGGTCGTGCTACACCTCCCTTTTTCAGAAGAATGTTCATATAACTGAGAGTTCTATGGACATTCTTTTACAATAATTCTTAAAGTATTCTTAATTCTTGGTTTACAATAATTCTTAAAGTAAATTTATTACTATTCGAGCGTACTATGCTCCTTATTTATAAATATATATATATATTTTTTTTTTTTTTTTTTGTTTTGTTTTTACTTGGGCGCGCGCTTAGTAATTTAGTTATACATTTTTATTGTATAGCTTAAGTCTATTCTTATGTACTATTTGTTCTTTATTAGTAATCTTATCCACTATGGTTACATTATTTCTTAAATCTAATTTCTTAATTTTATATGGACCTTTATATTGGTTATCCAATTTGTGTCCTACTTCATTTTTAACTAAAACTAAGTCACCTATTTTAAAATTGTAGTCTAATATGTCCTTATCATAATTATTTTTCTGCTTAATTTTATTTACATCTAATAATTGTTTTGCTCTCTTAAGTGCTATCTCTAACCTAAATTTTGCCTCTTTGGCATAGTTATCCACATTGTATAGTGGTGCAACTCTATCTATTTCACTAAAATCTTTAAAACTATTTGGTATTTTACTAAAGATCAACTCAAAAGGACAGTAATTGTGTACAGTTGATGGTGTTGTATTAAAGCAATACGTAAAATACTTAAGCCATTCATCCCAGTCGTCTTTATCTATTGATATGTATGAGCGTACGTATTCATTAAAAGTTCTATGACTTCTTTCTATCGTACCTAAAGTCTGGTGATGATGTGCTGTTGACGTTAGTTTTTCAATTTTGAATAGGTTGCATAGTTCAGTCAGTATAGAATTCTTGTATTCTGTACCCATGTCCGAAATGAACGTCTTCATTGGACCATAGGTAAGTACAAAGTTCTCGAATATCGCTTTTGCGACAGTTTTTGCAGATTTGTCAGGTATTGGTATCGTTACCAAATATTTGGTTAGGTCACATACTATCGTGACTGCGTATTCATTTCCATGAAGTCATTTTGGAAATGGTCCGATTGTGTCCACATAGACCGTATCAAACGGTTTATTGGGCGTCTCTGTGATAATCATTGGACATTAAATGTGCTTGTTTGTTTTTGCTAATTGACATTTGTAACATGCTTTAACGTATTTAGCTATGTCCTTTGTCATGTTTTTCCAGTAATAATATCTTTTGATCTTTTCAGCGGTTCTGTATATCCCGCAATGACCTCCTTCAATGGGATCATCATGATATTTCAGCATAATATCAAGAATTGCCTTGGCATTCTTCTTTTCAATTACAGTTACTCTGTTTAACAGCGCTATTCTAATTCTCTTCAATATTTTATTGCCCGTATCTTTAAAATCATTTATTGAGACAAATTCGAAAATTTTCTCACTAGGTGCTACTTGCAATTTATTGATATTCAGGTTACCGGCCACTTTTTCAAGCCTAGAGAAAAATTGTCCTAAGTCAAAATTCTCTGAAGTAAGCGTATCATTCATTTTTATGCTAGCTAATATTGATTTTCCTTTCTTTATGTAGCATTTATTAGGAAAAATCTTTAATTTATAAAACTTCCTGACTTCACTATTCTTAATCGGTATATATATTTTGGGCTTATCTATGTAATCTTTTTTATGCTGATTATTTATTTCACTACTGGTATTTTGTTTAGTCATCGATCTTGCCGAGACTCTTAATACGCACGATACCTTTTTATTTATATTTTTAAAGTCCTAAATTGTAATTCGCGAAATTCATCCGCGACATAGTTATCCTTTCCCTAGTCTCCTAAGTCCTTCTATATCTATTTTCCTACCATAAAGGTCCATAATTCTTAAAATATCTTAATTTCTAACAAGAAAATTGAATTTATTATATATTTTTTAAATGAGTTTATTATTATTATTATTTTTTTTTCTATTCATATTCTTCGTTTATTTTTTTTTTTTTGTTTTAAATTTATTTTTAAATTGTTTTAAAATTTTTTTTATATATATATATATATATATATATATAATAATAATATAATAATATATATGTATATAATATTTTGGGTAATTTAATTTTCAAACTTTATAAAATCGCACATAATTAATTCTTTATCCTTTTTTTCTGTGTTATATAATTAAAATATTTTTATTTTAAAGAAAAAGAATTTTTGCCAAGAGCGGTTAACGCTTTCTGGCCTATGGGAGCGGCTGGAACGCTCCACTTTGAAATAGCTAAACTAAAATTTGTGTTTTTTTTTTTTTTCAATACTATACCCAAAAGATACTTTATTCCTTTTTGTTGGAGGATTTGCGTTGTCTTGGCGCAGTCGTAACTTCATTTTGGGTGACAGCTTAACCGATTTTTATTTCTGAGCCTCTTCTTCATTCTTGGGGTACTCGTCCTTCAGCGGCAAAATTATCTGCAGCAAATGAAATATATGTATATATATGTATATTATGGTGCTGACGTCTCATGGGTCATGTATCCTTATCTCCACTGTCTATGGGCCAGACAGTTTCTTCCTTCTGCGCTGCTGACGGATCGTTTTGGCTGATCCGTCAGGATAAAGGTTTATTTTGGGTGCTTTTGAGCACAGCAGTTGTTGTTTTTATTTTTTCGGGTCCTTGGGTGCTTTAAATTTAGCACAGCAAGGCCCAGGCAGGATTGACCTGCTTTCGAGGGTGCTTAATCAACTAGCACTCCAGGATTGGCAGGATCGCCATGTAAAAGATGGAGGATCAAAAATAAAAGATGAATAGTTTTTAGCAAATTTCTTGAGCTCAAGTCAAGAGCTCTGTATGCTTTATTCAAATTTATTCAATTAATTCGAATGTGGGAATAACTTCCTCTTTTATACTATATTTGAGCTGACTCGACAATTCCGAATCAACTCACTTAACTCTATATGATTCTTAACTTATTACATTATGTTCTAGTGACCTATATTCTAAATATATGGGTTGTGTGTATGTAACACGAACCAAGCATTCAGTCCAACACCAGTAATGCAAGCAAAGCAGAATTCCCACGCTAGCCAGCGGAGAATACAATAACAACAACAACATGCATTGACGGCTTGAGCACACGACAAAAGCAGCGAGAGTCAATGTCCCAGAATTATGTTAGTGACGCAGTCACTTATGCTATTTGATATTCGTTTATTTACATGTTGTGTCGTTAATGATCATTAGCCATACAAAACATTGTGTTGGCATAAACGGCAGTAGGGTCGTGCTACATCACACCCATGGAACGTGCGAATTCACACCCGTGGAACGTGCAAATTCACACCCGTGGAACGTGCGAATTCACACCCGTGGAATGTGCAAATTCACACCCGTGGAACGTGCAAATTCACACCCGTGGAACGTGCGAATTCACACCAATGGAACGTGCAAATGCACACCCGTGGAACGTGCAAATTCACACCCATGGAACGTGCAAATTCACACCCATGGAACGTGCGAATTCACACCCCTGGAACGTGCAAATTCACACCCGTGGAACGTGCAAATTCACACCCATGGAACGTGCGAATTCACACCCGTGGAACGTGCAAATTCACACCCGTGGAACGTGCGAATTCACACCCGTGGAACGTGCAAATTCACACCCATGGAACGTGCAAATTCACACCCATGGAACGTGCAAATTCACACCCGTGGAACGTGCGAATTCACACCCGTGGAACGTGCGAATTCACACCCGTGGAACGTGCAAATTCACACCCATGGAACGTGCGAATTCACACCCATGGAACGTGCAAATTCACACCCATGGAACGTGCAAATTCACACCCATGGAACGTGCAAATTCACACCCATGGAACGTGCGAATTCACACCCCTGGAACGTGCAAATTCACACCCGTGGAACGTGCAAATTCACACCCGTGGAACGTGCAAATTCACACCCATGGAACGTGCGAATTCACACCCGTGGAACGTGCAAATTCACACCCGTGGAACGTGCGAATTCACACCCGTGGAACGTGCGAATTCACACCCGTGGAACGTGCGAATTCACACCCATGGAACGTGCAAATTCACACCCATGGAACGTGCAAATTCACACCCGTGGAACGTGCAAATTCACACCCATGGAACGTGCGAATTCACACCCATGGAACGTGCGAATTCACACCCGTGGAACGTGCAAATTCACACCAGTGGAACGTGCAAATTCACACCCATGGAACGTGCGAATTCACACCCATGGAACGTGCGAATTCACACCCATGGAACGTGCAAATTCACACCCATGGAACGTGCGAATTCACACCCATGGAACGTGCAAATTCACACCCATGGAACGTGCAAATTCACACCCATGGAACGTGCAAATTCACACCCATGGAACGTGCGAATTCACACCCATGGAACGTGCGAATTCACACCCGTGGAACGTGCAAATTCACACCCGTGGAACGTGCAAATTCACACCCATGGAACGTGCGAATTCACACCCGTGGAACGTGCGAATTCACACCCGTGGAACGTGCAAATTCACACCCATGGAACGTGCGAATTCACACCCATGGAACGTGCAAATTCACACCCATGGAACGTGCAAATTCACACCCATGGAACGTGCAAATTCACACCCATGGAACGTGCGAATTCACACCCATGGAACGTGCGAATTCACACCCGTGGAACGTGCGAATTCACACCCATGGAACGTGCAAATTCACACCCATGGAACGTGCAAATTCACACCCATGGAACGTGCAAATTCACACCCGTGGAACGTGCAAATTCACACCCATGGAACGTGCAAATTCACACCCATGGAACGTGCAAATTCACACCCGTGGAACGTGCAAATTCACACCCGTGGAACGTGCAAATTCACACCCATGGAACGTGCAAATTCACACCCATGGAACGTGCGAATTCACACCCATGGAACGTGCGAATTCACACCCGTGGAACGTGCAAATTCACACCCATGGAACGTGCGAATTCACACCCATGGAACGTGCAAATTCACACCCATGGAACGTGCAAATTCACACCCATGGAACGTGCAAATTCACACCCATGGAACGTGCAAATTCACACCCATGGAACGTGCAAATTCACACCCATGGAACGTGCAAATTAACACCCGTGGAACGTGCAAATTCACACCCGTGGAACGTGCAAATTCACACCCGTGGAACGTGCAAATTCACACCCATGGAACGTGCGAATTCACACCCATGGAACGTGCGAATTCACACCCGTGGAACGTGCAAATTCACACCCATGGAACGTGCAAATTCACACCCATGGAACGTGCGAATTCACACCCCTGGAACGTGCAAATTCACACCCGTGGAACGTGCAAATTCACACCCATGGAACGTGCGAATTCACACCCGTGGAACGTGCAAATTCACACCCGTGGAACGTGCGAATTCACACCCGTGGAACGTGCAAATTCACACCCATGGAACGTGCAAATTCACACCCATGGAACGTGCAAATTCACACCCATGGAACGTGCAAATTCACACCCGTGGAACGTGCGAATTCACACCCGTGGAACGTGCAAATTCACACCCATGGAACGTGCAAATTCACACCCATGGAACGTGCAAATTCACACCCATGGAACGTGCAAATTCACACCCGTGGAACGTGCAAATTCACACCCGTGGAACGTGCAAATTCACACCCGTGGAACGTGCAAATTCACACCCATGGAACGTGCGAATTCACACCCATGGAACGTGCGAATTCACACCCGTGGAACATGCAAATTCACACCCCTGGAACGTGCAAATTCACACCCGTGGAACGTGCAAATTCACACCCGTGGAACGTGCAAATTCACACCCGTGGAACGTGCAAATTCACACCCATGGAACGTGCAAATTCACACCCATGGAACGTGCAAATTCACACCCATGGAACGTGCAAATTCACACCCATGGAACGTGCAAATTCACACCCATGGAACGTGCGAATTCACACCCATGGAACGTGCGAATTCACACCCGTGGAACGTGCAAATTCACACCCATGGAACGAGCGAATTCACACCCATGGAACGTGCAAATTCACACCCATGGAACGTGTAAATTCACACGCATGGAACGTGCAAATTCACACCCGTGGAACGTGCAAATTCACACCCATGGAACGTGCGAATTCACACCCATGGAACGTGCGAATTCACACCCGTGGAACGTGCAAATTCACACCCATGGAACGTGCAAATTCACACCCATGGAACGTGCGAATTCACACCCCTGGAACGTGCAAATTCACACCCGTGGAACGTGCAAATTCACACCCATGGAACGTGCGAATTCACACCCGTGGAACGTGCAAATTCACACCCGTGGAACGTGCAAATTCACACCCATGGAACGTGCAAATTCACACCCGTGGAACGTGCAAATTCACACCCGTGGAACGTGCAAATTCACACCCGTGGAACGTGCGAATTCACACCCATGGAACGTGCGAATTCACACCCGTGGAACGTGGAAATTCACACCCATGGAACGTGCAAATTCACACCCATGGAACGTGCGAATTCACACCCCTGGAACGTGCAAATTCACACCCATGGAACGTGCAAATTCACACCCATGGAACGTGCGAATTCACACCCGTGGAACGTGCGAATTCACTCCCGTGGAACGTGCGAATTCACACCCGTGGAACGTGCAAATTCACACCCATGGAACGTGCAAATTCACACCCATGGAACGTGCAAATTCACACCCATGGAACGTGCAAATTCACACCCATGGAACGTGCAAATTCACACCCGTGGAACGTGCAAATTCACACCCGTGGAACGTGCAAATTCACACCCGTGGAACGTGCAAATTCACACCCATGGAACGTGCAAATTCACACCCATGGAACGTGCGAATTCACACCCGTGGAACGTGCAAATTCACACCCGTGGAACGTGCGAATTCACACCCGTGGAACGTGCAAATTCACACCCGTGGAACGTGCAAATTCACACCCATGGAACGTGCAAATTCACACCCATGGAACGTGCAAATTCACACCCATGGAACGTGCAATTTCCCACCGATGGAACGTGCAAATTCACACCCGTGGAACGTGCGAATTCACACCGATGGAACGTGCAAATTCACACCCGTGGAACGTGCAAATTCACACCCATGGAACGTGCAAATTCACACCCATGGAACGTGCAAATTCACACCCATGGAACGTGCGAATTCACACCCATGGAACGTGCGAATTCACACCCGTGGAACGTGCAAATTCACACCCATGGAACGTGCGAATTCACACCCCTGGAACGTGCAAATTCACACCCGTGGAACGTGCAAATTCACACCCATGGAACGTGCGAATTCACACCCGTGGAACGTGCAAATTCACACCCGTGGAACGTGCGAATTCACACCCGTGGAACGTGCAAATTCACACCCATGGAACGTGCAAATTCACACCCATGGAACGTGCGAATTCACACCCGTGGAACGTGCAAATTCACGCCCATGGAACGTGCGAATTCACACCCATGGAACGTGCAAATTCACACCCATGGAACGTGCAAATTCACACCCATGGAACGTGCGAATTCACACCCGTGGAACGTGCGAATTCACACCCATGGAACGTGCAAATTCACACCCATGGAACGTGCAAATTCACACCCATGGAACGTGCAAATTCACACCCATGGAACGTGCAAATTCACACCCATGGAACGTGCAAATTCACACCCATGGAACGTGCAAATTCACACCCGTGGAACGTGCAAATTCACACCCGTGGAACGTGCAAATTCACACCCATGGAACGTGCAAATTCACACCCATGGAACGTGCAAATTCACACCCATGGAACGTGCAAATTCACACCCATGGAACGTGCGAATTCACACCCGTGGAACGTGCAAATTCACACCCATGGAACGTGCGAATTCACACCCATGGAACGTGCAAATTCACACCCATGGAACGTGCAAATTCACACCCATGGAACGTGCAAATTCACACCCGTGGAACGTGCAAATTCACACCCATGGAACGTGCAAATTCACACCCATGGAACGTGCAAATTCACACCCGTGGAACGTGCAAATTCACACCCGTGGAACGTGCAAATTCACACCCGTGGAACGTGCAAATTCACACCCATGGAACGTGCGAATTCACACCCATGGAACGTGCGAATTCACACTCGTGGAACGTGCAAATTCACACCCATGGAACGTGCAAATTCACAGCCATCGAACGTGCGAATTCACACCCCTGGAACGTGCAAATTCACACCCGTGGAACGTGCAAATTCACACCCATGGAACGTGCGAATTCACACCCGTGGAACGTGCAAATTCACACCCGTGGAACGTGCGAATTCACACCCGTGGAACGTGCAAATTCACACCCATGGAACGTGCAAATTCACACCCATGGAACGTGCAAATTCACACCCATGGAACGTGCAAATTCACACCCATGGAACGTGCAAATTCACACCCGTGGAACGTGCAAATTCACACCCGTGGAACGTGCAAATTCACACCCATGGAACGTGCAAATTCACACCCATGGAACGTGCGAATTCACACCCGTGGAACGTGCGAATTCACACCCGTGGAACGTGCAAATTCACACCCATGGAACGTGCAAATTCACACCCATGGAACGTGCAAATTCACACCCATGGAACGTGCAAATTCACACCCATGGAACGTGCGAATTCACACCCGTGGAACGTGCAAATTCACACCCGTGGAACGTGCAAATTCACACCCGTGGAACGTGCAAATTCACACCCGTGGAACGTGCAAATTCACACCCGTGGAACGTGCAAATTCACACCCATGGAACGTGCAAATTCACACCCATGGAACGTGCAAATTCACACCCATGGAACGTGCGATTTCACACCCCTGGAACGTGCAAATTCACACCCCTGGAACGTGCAAATTCACACCCGTGGAACGTGCAAATTCACACCCGTGGAACGTGCAAATTCACACCCATGGAACGTGCGAATTCACACCCATGGAACGTGCGAATTCACACCCGTGGAACGTGCGAATTCACACCCGTGGAACGTGCAAATTCACACCCATGGAACGTGCAAATTCACACCCATGGAACGTGCGAATTCACACCCCTGGAACGTGCAAATTCACACCCATGGAACGTGCGAATTCACACCCGTGGAACGTGCAAATTCACACCCGTGGAACGTGCGAATTCACACCCGTGGAACGTGCAAATTCACACCCATGGAACGTGCAAATTCACACCCGTGGAACGTGCAAATTCACACCCATGGAACGTGCGAATTCACACCCGTGGAACGTGCAAATTCACACCCGTGGAACGTGCAAATTCACACCCATGGAACGTGCAAATTCACACCCGTGGAACGTGCAAATTCACACCCGTGGAACGTGCAAATTCACACCCGTGGAACGTGCGAATTCACACCCATGGAACGTGCGAATTCACACCCGTGGAACGTGCAAATTCACACCCATGGAACGTGCGAATTCACACCCCTGGAACGTGCAAATTCACACCCCTGGAACGTGCAAATTCACACCCCTGGAACGTGCAAATTCACACCCATGGAACGTGCGAATTCACACCCGTGGAACGTGCAAATTCACACCCGTGGAACGTGCGAATTCACACCCGTGGAACGTGCAAATTCACACCCATGGAACGTGCAAATTCACACCCATGGAACGTGCGAATTCACACCCGTGGAACGTGCAAATTCACACCCGTGGAACGTGCAAATTCACACCCGTGGAACGTGCAAATTCACACCCGTGGAACGTGCAAATTCACACCCGTGGAACGTGCAAATTCACACCCATGGAACGTGCGAATTCACACCCCTGGAACGTGCAAATTCACACCCGTGGAACGTGCAAATTCACACCCATGGAACGTGCAAATTCACACCCATGGAACGTGCAAATTCACACCGATGGAACGTGCAAATTCACACCCGTGGAACGTGCGAATTCACACCCGTGGAACGTGCAAATTCACACCCGTGGAACGTGCAAATTCACACCCATGGAACGTGCGAATTCACACCCATGGAACGTGCGAATTCACACCCGTGGAACGTGCAAATTCACACCCGTGGAACGTGCAAATTCACACCCATGGAACGTGCGAATTCACACCCCTGGAACGTGCAAATTCACACCCGTGGAACGTGCAAATTCACACCCGTGGAACGTGCAAATTCACACCCATGGAACGTGCGAATTCACACCCATGGAACGTGCGAATTCACACCCGTGGAACGTGCAAATTCACACCCGTGGAACGTGCGAATTCACACCGATGGAACGTGCAAATTCACACCAGTGGAACGTGCAAATTCACACCCATGGAACGTGCAAATTCACACCCATGGAACGTGCGAATTCACACCCATGGAACGTGCAAATTCACACCCATGGAACGTGCAAATTCACACCCATGGAACGTGCGAATTCACACCCGTGGAACGTGCGAATTCACACCCATGGAACGTGCAAATTCACACCCATGGAACGTGCAAATTCACACCCATGGAACGTGCAAATTCACACCCATGGAACGTGCAAATTCACACCCATGGAACGTGCAAATTCACACCCATGGAACGTGCAAATTCACACCCGTGGAACGTGCAAATTCACACCCGTGGAACGTGCGAATTCACACCCATGGAACGTGCAAATTCACACCCATGGAACGTGCGAATTCACACCCATGGAACGTGCGAATTCACACCCGTGGAACGTGCAAATTCACACCCATGGAACGTGCGAATTCACACCCATGGAACGTGCAAATTCACACCCA